>CM054063.1:202020959-204797400 GCA_028641055.1 Alopecurus myosuroides | reverse complement strand
GGAATATCGAAGAATATTTTGGGCAGCACCGAAATTGTTTCAGGGAAAATTGAAATAGTTCAAGGGGTTTTTCGTTGAATGGTTGTTAATAGAATTCAAAAATGATTCGAGGTGCTATATGCAAATATTTGTTAATAGAATTAACAAATGCTGAAATAAGGAAATAAACATGTTTTATTTATTTATTAAAGAAAAACTCTTGGATTTTCTAAGTGGAGTTTTAAGGGAAAATGAGTGGGTGTGAGTGGAGTGTCCACTCATATCATGAGGGAAGAGGTGGGGGCACACCATGGGGCTGGCCGCACCCCCCTTGGGCTGCCTCCCCCTCTCCTATAAAAGGAGGGTGAGAGCTCTCCCTCCTCCACACACTTGCCAACTTCCTTTTCCTTCCACCCGCTGCTCCATTCCATGGTCTCCGGCTTGGAGAAGCCCTGACCGTGGGATTCTTCACCACCACCACGCCGTTGTGCTGCTGGAGTTCCGAGGGATCCTCTACTTCCGCGCCCCACTGGATCGAGGGAACGGAGGTCATCATCAACCGTACGTGTGACCGATCACAGAGGCACCGCCGGATTGCAGTGCATATCTTCTCGCTATCGGGATCGGTGTGAGTACGATTATGCCAACAACGAGATTTGATCTCGTAACGCTTTGTGTCTTCGAGGGTATGTGTTCTCCTTAACCCTCTCTTTGCCAGTTGCACTTCGTCTCCTAGATTAGATCTTGTCCTTTTGGGTGTCTCTCGCGTAGGAAATTGTTTGTTTTCTATGCAACGACCCCTTCAAGATCTGCACAAGGAGGAGATGGCGCTGCTGCGCGCCGGCTGGGAGGGTCCGACGTGAAAGCGTCGGACTGCCAGTGGCTTGTCAACACGCGCCGGGTCCCTCCCGGAGTCATTTGCCGCCCGCCCGGAAAAGAGCTCGTCCCTACTCCCAGACCTGGTGTGTGCGTGGTGTTCTTGATCCACTTCAAGCGTGGATTTGGGCTTTTAATCTCCAAATTCACGCAGGACGTCTTGCGACATTTTGGCCTCCAGCCACAACATCTTCCTGCCAATGCGGTAGCTATGCTTCCACACACGCTGCCGTCTGCAAAGCTTCTTAGGCGTCTATCCCACTATCCACACCTGGGCCAAGTACTTCTATCTCCGCTCAGCAAGTCATTCCCAATCCTTCCAATCCACTCGCCCCGAAGGAGATGACCCAGACGGATACCGCCATGATGCTCCAGCGCTCCACTGGCTACCACCCGCGGGTACTCGGGATAGACACGTGCCGCAAATGGCAGAGGGGCTCCCTCTACATGAAGAACCCGACTCCTGTAGAGGGAGAGGCAGCAGTGGACTTGATCAAGCTGCCCGAGTTCCAGAACGTGGTCCCCGCCGAGCAGCGGAACTGGGGCTACCACCCCAGGAAGACCATAAAAGACGCCAACTAGGTTGACAACCGCCTGCACATGCTGGTGCAGGAAGGGATCCTCCAGGACGATCCAGTGGCCTGCTGGGTGGAGCGCCGAGTTCTCCCGCTCCAACACCGAGTGCACAAGATGTGCTATATGGGCGGGCCCCACGACTCTACACGGACGACCACTTTCGAGATGTCCAAGGCGGAGGTGGCGATTTGGGCCAAGTCCATTCTCCGGACGAGGCTCTTAGACACTTGGTTCTATGGCTTTGTGTCGTATAGCCGCACCAAGCGCATCCCTCAAGCAAGTATCCCTCTCAGCACACTTGCTGATCTCAATTCTCATTTCTTCACTGCATACTGAGTAGGGAAAACCTTAGCCTCCCATCCCAACATGCTTTATGCTTGCATTTTATACAGGGTAGAGCTCCTCTATTAGAACCTAGCTTATTATGCTTTATGTGTGCATGCTGTTCAGAGTAGAGCCTCCACCTGTATCCCTGCTTAGGACTTAGTCGCAAATACTCTATGTTGGGTTGTTAGGCTGAATAGAACCTCTTCTTGCTTTCCTCTTCTAGGACTTAGCATTTTGTGCTTTATGCTTGCACGCTAGACCGAGTAGAACATCTACTCGTTTCTCTCTTCTAGGTCTTAGCCTTTTGTGCTTTATGTTTGCACGCTAAACCAAGTAGAACATCTACTCGTTTCTCTCTTCTAGGTCTTATCCTTTTGTGCTTTATATTTGCACGCTAGACCGAGTAGAACATCTACTCGTTTTTCTCTTCTAGGCCTTAGCATCTTGTGCTTTATGTTTGCACGCTAGACCGGGTATGATTCCTCTGCTGAGACTTAGCTCATCGTGCTTTATATTTGCACTTTCAGCATATCGCTCGCCAGAAACACGAAAACAACGCCGTCTCGAGAGGAACTGGAAGCCGGACCGGACAGAGGATGACGCGACAGCGTTCGATGTCCAGGATACGCTTTGTATCCCCCGCACTGGCTAGGACGGTAAGTCCCGAGACTATGCCTCTATTCGGGACTGGTCTGATGATGAAGAAGGTGACCGAGTTCACCTGTTTGCTTGCTTGCGGCGCGCCTGATCTTTCTCATTTCTTACTCTGACATTTGCTCCTTTCAAAAACATACGAACGTGGTAACCGAGTCCATGTCCGCCCCCGCCGGAACCAAGAGGAGAGCAGGCAGCGGGGCATTGGAGCCCCCGCCAAGAAGCTGAAGAAGAAAGCAGACAACAAGAAAACTACCGCGCGCAAGAATCACGCAACTGTAGACGGGTAAGTTCTTCCAAGTTTAACTTAGCCTTTGCCTTCCATAGTCTTTTCTGTTATCTTTCTGGTTTTGTTCGCTGCATCCCTCTGATTTTCCTTCTCCTCTGCTTATTTTAGTTCAGTGCTACACTCGACGCTGAGGGCACCAACGAACCAGCCCCCAAGAGAAGCGTGCCATGAAATGTCCTAGACCTCTCGGATGACGAGGAGGACCACGAGCCAGAGGATAGGACGCAGATGTTCTCCCCTCCCAGAGACGAACATGATCTTGGTGCCGAGAACACTGGCGCCGAGATGGAGACGGTTCAAGACCCAGAGCAACCGCGGCCCAGCCTTCAGCAGGCTGCGCAGGAGCCCAACACCGAAAGACCACCATCGCCCCCTGCGGCCTCCGCTGAGGAGCCCAGAGACAACACTGCCGAGCAGTGGCAAGACAACTCCGCCATGGAGCAGCCAGATCCCGTTGTCGAGCAGCAGGACGAGATCCCCGCCGAGCAGCGGCAAAGGACCCCGCCCGCGCAGGACCGGGTCGCGGAGCAGCCACCACCCCAAGGCCAAGCTCAGCCTGATACTGCGCCGGGCAGACAGCCACAGGCGCCACCCAGGAAGACTCCCCCGCCGAAAGCACGACAGTCTAGCCAGCAGCAACCGCAAGGGCCTCCGACAGTTGCGCAGATGCCGCCACCAAGGCCAAAATCAACATATGTTGCCCCTAGCGCCGGGAAGCCGCGAACTGGTCCAGGGTCCAAGCCCTCAGCTGCAACAATCGCTGCCGAGAAGGCCGCAGTCAAGACCACAAATACCACCAAATCCAGCGGCAGCAAAGGTCAGGACCAGACCCACCGGGTACCGGCCCCTACTCCCTCAGCAACGACCGGTGCACTGGTGCATGTTAAGATCGGACCGATTACTCAGAGCACCAAACTTCTCCAAACCTCAATCAAGTTTGGACCTTCGGGACAACCATATGCTGGGGTTGGCGCCAGCTCGCCCGCCAAGAGTCCTCTCTACCCAGATCACTAGCGCGAGCTGCTAGAGCTCAACGATCAAAAGTAGGCGCAAGAAGCCGTGCGGAAGGCGAAGCTGAAGGAGAGAAGACAGGTGGCCCGCTCCAGAAACAGGGGAAAGGCTCCTTCCCTACGCATTGAAGATATGCCTCCTCCCTCCGAGTTCGAGCTCCAAGAGGACACCGAAACCATCGTTGACCGGATAGGTTTCGTGGAGCAGTTCTGGGATAGCAAGAAGCATGCTCGCGCCGAGTGGGACGGCGTGCACCTGAAGAACCTTGACACCTACCGGCAAGCCTGGAACAAGGCTGATGCCGGTCTCGTGAGAATGTCCATGTCATCCTCCAGCAGTACTTTGCCGCACAAACTGTACTGCTTGCGCAAAGCCGCAGAGGACGCTGACAACACCAACCCGGTAAGTGTTTTTTTTCTTTTCCGTCCCAATTTCTGTGTTGCCTGTTTCTTTCTGCTTTTCTCTTTCTCCTCTATCCACTACCCAGTCCCCGAGATTCGGGCCGGGTAGGTAAAGCTCAACCGAGTTGCAATCTACTCGGGACAAATCTTCTAACTTATAACATTTCCTTCTTTCCTCCAGGAGAGCACCCAAACCCGTACCCATCTCTTCCGCCAGCTCCTATGGTCACACCGGTCCATCAGAGATAGAAACCGGGTGCTGGAGTTTGAGAAGAGCGAGAGGGACGCTCTAGAGAAGAATGTCACAGAGATTGTTACCAAATTGTCCTCTGTTGAAAGTAAGTATACAACATTTTGGTTTGTGCGTTTTTTGTTTACGCCCGTTTTTTGCTTTTGCTCAATCTGTGTCATTTCTGCAGGTGAACTCAAGGCTCTCGTCGAGAAGCATCAGGACTGTGAAGTCATGGCTGCCTCCGCACAGAGCAAAATTTCCTCCTTGGAAGGTGAGCTAATTCTTTTCTTCTCTTCACTTAGTCTCTGTTGCTTATTCATACTACTAATCATGTGGCTCCTTTCGCAGAAGAATACAAAACCTTCCGAGAGCAGCACATGGAGTGCCTCACCCCGGCTGAAGCACAGAAGCAAGTGCAGGCCCGAGAGGCTCAGCTACAGCAAGATCTGGATGCCGAGAAGGATGAAATCCATAAGCTCAACTTTGAGCTTATTGATTCAGTCAAGACTACGATTGAAGTCGGAAATGAGAAGAAAACAGTGTTGAACCAGGCTGCCGTAGAGAAGCAGGAGCTCGAGTGGGAGATTCAATCTCTGAAAGAGAGAAATGAAACTCTCGAGGGGTATGGTGAATGATTCACGCCGTCTTCAAGACAGGCACATCCGGCTTGCTAGGGACTGGAGGACCCGACTAGGGGGGCTTGCCCTGGAACTGAGCTATGAGTTCTCGCTATTCTTCACTCTATTCGGTCTTTGCCTTTTCGCCTTCTTCTATTAAGTTTCCTTCTTCCCGGTTTTCCCTTCTCCAGATACCTTCCCAAATTTCAATGCTGTCGTGGAGACCGTCGTGGAGAAGGCAAGAAGAGCAAGGGCAGCTTCTGGCCTCAACACGGACGAGTCCGCCAACATTCGTGATCATATTGTAAATATCAAGACCCGGGTGCTATCCCTCAAGGGCCTGGGTGCCTCCATGGTTTCCACTGCCATGAACCTGCAAAAGCTATTCTGGCCAGAGCAGCAGATTCCAGATACGATCAATGAGATGGCTGCCAACTGAACCATGTGATGGAGGAGCTGAAGAAAGTGCGCGCCTCCGCATCCCGGGCTGGTGCAGATGAGGCCCTACACTTCATTCTCTCCTGGTACGAAAACCTGGATCTTGAGAGAATCAACACACTCCAGAACGGATCTAAGTGGACCAGCCGTGATTCCTGCATATTGTGCTAGAAAGAAGTTGCCTACGAGCTCGCTTCATATGCGGAAACGCAGTAGTACATCGAAGGCCCTACGGAGCCAGATACCGATGTTGATGAAGAGGAAGATGAAGCCGAGGGCGACGGTGAAGCTGGGGAAGATGGCAGCCTGGGCGACAAAGAGGAGGAGCCTAAGGATGGCGGAGAAGAGGATGCCGAGAAGCGCAATGCTGCTGTGGAGCCCGAGATGGAGGAGGACCCGGAAATCATCAAGCCGGGAGCTGGCTCTGACGAGGTCCAGGCTGAGTCGCAGCCCGCCGCCCAGGATGGAGTTGTCACCACCGAGATGGTGATCGACACTCCCGTTCCTGAGTTGGGAGAAACTGGGGCTACAACCGAGAACGTCGCCTCCGAGCAATACCCTCTACCTAGTGATTCCGCTGCGCATGCTACCAATGCCGCCTCTGAGCCAGCCTCCTCTACTCCCACTTCTACTAATCCAGAGCCTACTTCCACAACTCCTTCTTCCGAGCCTGCAGCGCCTACCAACACCGAGATGGACTCTACCTCATCAATTGATGCCTAAATTCCTGCATTTTTATCCTTGAACACTTATCAGATCCCCGGTATGCCGGGTGCAGAGGTAACCAATACTTTATTGCTCCTTGTGCTACTCAATTTTATTCAGTTCATTCAGCAAGACTGGCTTAATGCCGGATTGCGTTAAGATGCAAGTCCCCGAATTGCTTTTCTCATCCACTTAGTTTTTTTGTCTTTGCTCTTACCTGCCACTTGTGGCTTTTTGGTAGTCGAGTCACAAGATTTCAAAAACCAAGTTTCTGATACTTAACCACTTTGAGGTTTGAATGCTAACACCGCCCCACACTTAACCGAAAAGAGAACAGGTACGAAAAAACACCCTACTCGGTTGTTGTACTCTTTTTTCCTTAGTAGTTTTTTCATGTGTTCATTGACCTTTGGCTTGTTCTCTTGCTTGCCATGAAGCCGGGTTGCGGACAGTAGCAGAGTCGAAAGGTTGGCCCTTAGGTTTAAACACATTACTAAACGTACGCGTGAAATTTTGAGAAGAAGAACCGAGTAGGCAAAGGAATTAAAGTAAATAACACAGAGCAAGTTTAGCACGTGCAGTCCCGGAGTTTCAATTCGGAGTGCCTACTTGAATTTTAACTCGATTTGAGAAGATACATACAATATTTGCTCATGAATGAAAACGGCGGAGTAGAGCTACATTCCAGGGACGTCTAGATTCCTCTCCGGATTGATCTCCATGTTCTTCTGTGGTTCCTGTGTATCGATGAGATAATAGGTATCATTGTGTAGAGCCTTGCTCACAATGAAGGGCCCTTCCCACGGAGGGGATAGTTTGTGCATCACGGTTGTGCGCTGCACGAGCCTAAGGACCATGTCTCCTTCTCGGAAAACCCTTGGGTTTACTTTCTGACTATGATAGCACCTCAAACTTTGCTGATATATGGCTGAACGTGACAGAGTTAACTCTCTTGCTTCTTCTAGTTGGTCAACGTCATTTTCTCGGGCTTCTCTAGACTCTTTTTCAGTGTAGAGGGTTACTCTAGGTAAGTCATGCTCAAGGTCAGTGGGCAACACGGCCTCAGCTCCATATACCAGGAAGAATGGTGTGTATCCAGTTGATCGGTTAGGGGTAGTCCTTAGAATCCACAACACCACCGGCAACTCGTCCAACCAACAACCAGGGGTTCGCTGTAATGGCTCAATTAGCCTTGGCTTTATCCCGGATAGGATCATGCCATTAGCTCGTTCAACTTGTGCATTTGAGGCTGGATGCGCGACTAACGCAACGTCTAGCCGGATCCGCTTCTCCTTGCAGAATCTTGCAAATGCTCCCTCAGCAAAGTTTGTTCCATTGTCCGTGATGATCCTGTGCGGGTACCCGTATCTCAGAATGGTGTCTTTCAGGAAGCTCATAGTTGTTTTTCCATCACACTTCCGGATAGGCTTTACTTCAATCCACTTGGTGAACTTATCAACCATGACCAAGATGTGAGTCATGTTGCCTCTAGCTGGCTTGAAGGGGCCCACCATATCCAAACACCAAACAGCAAATGGCCTAGTGATGGGGAATGTCTTCAACTCGGATGTTGGTGTGTGTATCTTCCTTGCAAACCTTTGGCACCCATTTCACTTTCTCACTAGATCTTCTGCTTGGCGCAAGGCAGTGAGCCAAAAGAAACCATGCTGAAAAGCTTTGTTGACTAGAGCCCGAGAAGAGGCATGGTGCTCTCATTCTCCTTGGTGTATCTCCGTTAGAATCTCTTGTCCTTCTTCTGGCTCAACACAGTGTTGGAGTACGCTAGTAGGGCTTCTCTTGTGCAGTTCCTTGTTGACGATGATGTAAGCCTTGGATCTTCTCTGTATTTGCCGGGCTGTGACCTCGTCACTTGGCAAGGTGCCATCCATCAAGAAAGGCAGTATGGGCAGAGCCCAGCTCGGCGTGGGTCGGATTGGAAACACCGGTTCATCTACCTCCATTGGATCAGCCACCATTAATTTCTCCGAGTTGGAGACGAGTCCCCGAGTCTCCGAGTACTGAGAAATGATCCCCTCAATGAAGGTGACAGTCCCCGAGTTAGGAGGGGCAGTCCTCGGGATGAAGACGGCAGTCCCCGGGTTCTCTTTTGCACTTTCCCAATCAATTTCCATAGGAACAGCCTCTGATCCCGACAGAGATGGAATGAATATGTCCGAGTTGGGCGATGGATTGATTGATGGCATTCTCAAATGCTCCAAGGCAATACCAGGTGGGATAAACTGTCGAGAAGATCCCAACTTGGATAGGGTACTAGCCGCATCATTCTCAACTTGGTGTATGTGATGGAACTCACACCCATCAAAGAACCTGGTCATGTTTTGCACCAGAAACCGGTAGGATGCCATGTTGGCATCCAAGGCATCCCAATTTCCTGAAACTTGCTGAACCACCAAGTCCAAGTTGCCATAGCAGACAATCCGCCGGACTCCAATTTCCTTGGATACCCTCAAGCCATGTACCAGTGCTTCGTACTCGGCTACATTATTTGATGCCGAGAAGTGGATCTGCAGCACATATTTGAGTTGATCTCGCTTGGGTGAGGTGAGCACCACGCCAGCACCAAGCCCTTCTTTCAATTTGGAGCCATCAAAATGCATCTTCCAGAAATTGGTTTCCGGCAAGGGAGGCTCATACTGCATATCGGCCCAATCCACCAAGAAATCCGCCAAGGTTTGAGACTTGATTGCTTATCTTCTCGCGTACAGAGGGGTGTATGCGGCTAGCTCTATTGCCCATTTGGCTACCCGGCCGCTTGCGTCCTTGTTGCCCATGATCTCCAAGATGGGAGCAGTGCTCACCACTGTGATGGGATGCTCCTGGAAATAGTGCTTGAGCTTCTTGGCACCCAGGTATACGCCATATGTCATCTTCTGGTAGTGGCAATTTTGCTTGGACCTGGATAGCACCTCACTGAGATAATACACTGGCCGCTGCACGGTTTTGCCTTCCTCTTCTCTTTCTACTACCACCACCACACTCACTACCTGGTTGGTAGCTGCAATATAAAGCAGCATTGGCTCCTTGGGCAGGATGCTCGCCAAGATGAGAGCGTTACCCAGCATGGTCTTGAGTTCTTTGAAGGCCACATCAACTTGTGGCGTCCAAACAAACTTGTCACTTTTCTTCATGAGCTGATAGAGTGGCAAGGTCTTCTCACCCATTCTTCCCAGGTAGCGGCTAAGGGACGCCAGTCACCCGGTAAACTTCTGCACATCCTTCAGTGATCTCGGCAAAGACATGCTCTCTATAGCTTTTATCTTTGAAGGATTGGCCTCAATGCCCCGGATGGATACCAAGAAACCGAGTAGCTTGCCAGCCGGGATGCCAAATGTGCACTTGGTTGGACTCAATTTCATCCGGTATTTGCGCTAGCTGGAAAATAGTTTTTCTTTTGTTTTGATGACAATCTCATCTACATACATCTGCACATTTTTGCCTATCTGGTCATGCAAGCATTTTTGCATGCACCTTTGATAAGTAGCCCCCGCATTTCTCAACCCAAAACACATAACACGATAGCAATAAGCCCCGTACGGGGTAATGAAAGCAGTCTTTATTTGATCAGCCGGGTTAACAGGGATCTGGTGCAAACCAGAGTAGGAATCAATGAAAACAAAAGTTCGCACCCTGTAGGGGAATCGATCACCTGATCTATGCGGGGTAGCGGGAACGGGTCCTTGGGGCAGGCCTTGTTCAAGTCGGTGTAGTCCACACACACATGCGCCATGCCACCGCGGCTTTGGGGTCCTCCTTCTTCTTTTGCACCATGACCGGATTGGCCAGCCAATACGGATGCAGTACCTCCATGACAAATCCACTTATCAGTAGCTTGGTGATCTCGTCACCAATAGCTTTTCTTCACTCAGCCTTAAAGCGGCGCATTGCTTGCTTAACCGGCTTGGCGTCAGGGCGCACATGCAACAAGTACTCAACCAACTCCCTCGGGACACCCGGCAAGTCCTCATTGGACCATGCAAAGACATCCTGATTCTCACGAAGGAAGTGGATGAGCTCGCTTTCCTATTTCTCCTCCAAACCGGCGGCAATGATGGCAACACGCTCCGGGAACTCCGGTTCAACCGACACCTTCTTGGTCTCCTGGGAGGCTTGGAAGGTGGCTCCATACTGAGAACTTGGCATGACGGGCATACCTACTTGAGCTGCCTGGGCCATGGCCACCACCTCATGTATCTTCTTCTTCTCGGCGGCGATGACCAAAGACTCTGCTAGCCGAGATCCAGCAGATGCACAGTCTAGGGAGCGCTTGTAGTCACCTGAGATAGTGATGACGCTGTTAGGACCGAGAAGCTTCATCTTCAGGTAGGCCGCATGGGTAGAGGCCATGAACTTGGTGAGCGCAGGCCGACCGAGTAGAGCATGGTAAGGGCTATGAAGATCAACTACCTCGAACTGCAGGCACTCGGTGCGGCAGTTCTCCCTGGTGCCGAAAAGCACATCGATCCAGATGTGGCCGATTGGAGCACAAGACACTCCCGACACAATGCCATGAAAGGTGGTCCGGCTGGGTAGCAGCATGTTCTCGGCAAGGCCAAGCTTCTCGAGAGTATCTCGGTACATGATGTTGATGCTGCTCCCGTTGTCGATCAGCACCTTGCTGAACTTCACATTCTTCTTGGTCCCCAGGAAAGTAGGGTCCACCACCAGAGCATATGTACCCGGGTTGGGCATAATCATGGGATGATCATCTCTAGACCAAACGATCTCCTGGTCGCACCAGTGTAAGTAATCCGGCACCGTCGGCATCACTTCGTTCACCTCCATTGCGCGCCTGCGCTGTGACTCCTTGTCATCCGGCTCGGTGGTGAACACCATGTAGCTCTCATGATGTTCCTGGTACTGATTCTGGTCTCCACCACCATCATTGTCGTTGTTGTTGTTGCCATTAATGTTGTTGTTGTTGATATTGTTCCGGTTGGTGTTGCGGGTGTAGTAGTTGCGGTTGTTGTAGTTGCGGTTGGCTACCTGGGCCACTTGATTCACATTCTCCCTCCTCGGGTTCTCGGTCGGCCTGGGAGGAGCTGCCCGAATAGGCTGCACATTAGAACCCGCCAGCGGAAGAGGAGGAGGAGGGGGCAGTTGGCCAAAGCCTTCACTCTTGATGCGATCCCACCAGCTGCACTGCCGGGTTGTGTGGTTGGCTGGCCTACTCGGATGCCGAGTATGGAAGCTGCAAGGCCCGTCCTTCATGTTCTCAAAGATAAATCTCTGAGTAGCATCTCCGGCTTCCTGGGCAGCATTGCCCTGCTGGGGAGCATTGTACTTCTTCTTGAAGTTCTGGCCCTGATTCTGGTTTTGCTCGTACTGGGCTCCAATAGATTTTTTCCTTTGGCTGCTCACGGCAGCCGCAGTATCCTAGTTCACAACATTCACTTGCTCCGAGCCGTACCGAGTATCAGGGCGATCATCTCGGTGTTCCTCAGGGTGCTCCACCGAGTAAGATACTCGCTGTCAGTCTCCTCTTCTCGTTGCTTGCATGCCGATCGCTGCTGCGGCCTATTCGTCCTCTTGTAGGTGCTGGTGAAGTTGTTGATAAAGGCCTCCGAGAAGTCAAGCCAGCAGTTGATACTGTCCCGTGGAAAGTTGTTGAGCCAGATCCGGGCAAGGCCCTCCAACATCTAGGGCACGTATCTCACAGCCCATCTTCTGTTACCGCCAACAATGTGCACGGGCGGTGATGTAGTCGTTTAGCCAGTCATCCGGCTTGGTGCTCCCGTCATAAGACTTGGTCCCTCGGGCCAACTGGAACTTGGGTACAACACATTCTCCCATGATCCTGAGACCGAAACAGCTTGGTCCCGGTGGGCCTATTGCTTCTATCTGCTCAGACCGGTGAATCCGGTCCAGCTTGTACCTTGCGTCGCTGGGCTCCAGCACTCGGCCACCTAAACGATCAGTAACATCTCTTGGATCAACGTACCCGGCTTGCTCCATCGCCGAGTACCCGTCGTCGTAGCGGTCCTGCTGCACCGGACCGGGTTGAACAACCGGGTTGGCCGCTACCACAACTGCTTGTGGCCGAACCAACTGCTGAACCGGGTTGGCAGCCTGACGCCGAGACGGACCATCTCGGTTTCCTCCTTGCCCTTCCGGGCGAGCTCCGGTGGCTTGATAGCCAGTACCTGCACCGTTGTGTTTTTGGCCGGGCTGCCGCTCTACAGCGTGCTGTTTTCCGGCGACAGTCGGGTCGTACACCTTTATCTAATTACTTCTCCCAGAGGTCACACTCTAGGCCCTCTCACCGCCGGGAAGTGGCGATGAGGCCTGGTCTACGGATCTTGCCCCATGCGAGTGAACAACATGGGACGCACCGACTCCCGGATTGGCCTACCGGAAGGCCTCATTCTGCCCGCCAGCCTCTAGAACTAGCTCATTAAGCCGTTCCTGCTGCCTAGCGCGAGCCTTGCCAGTGAGATTTGGCAACTCGGCCGCGACCGCCTCTGCAGCCCTAAGTGTTTTGGCAGGGGAGCTATATTTCGGCCTACCAACAGTATTCAAACTAGCTGATCGACTAGCATCCCTACCATCTCTAGGATGTCTCGAAACAGGAGTAAAGCCATGCGCTCTATTGTACTCATTTTGATCTAGGTTAAGCTCAAGCCTAACCTTCTCCAGCTCCCGGGCCTCCAAGAGTAGAGCATGGCGCTGCTGCTCGATCTGCGCCCTCACCACAACGGAATCCGCGTCCGTGGCGAGTGGCATGCCTAGCTGCTCGATGGCGCCAAGAGCAGCCGGTACCGTAGTTGACGTGGAAGGATCCATGTAGTCCGGCTGGTTGAGGGGCATGTCGTAGGGCTTGTGGCCCCTGCGAGCAGTCGGCTCGTCGATGACCTCAGGTGCAGTGGGCGCGCCTTTCCCGGCGTCGATAGCCGGGCCCGTCATCATCACCTCCATGCCGCTCACATAGCAGCCGGCCAGCTTCCCGCAGACAGCGAGCACAACGGGAGGATCATCAGCGATGAGCACCTCCTCCGGGAATTCGCGGATGATGGTAGTGGCGACGTACACCAAATGCGCGCCGAAGGAGAGGACAGAGCCGCCTGCAGGCACGGGCCTGCCGCCGGAATCGCTGGCATTGTCGGTGACGAAGTCGAAGGAGCCGAATCTGTGGACAAGGCCACAAACCACGTGCTCCCCCGACGGAGAAACGGGTCCCGTCCGAATATGAACCCTAGCCAGCGCCGCTGCTGGCCCCACGGTGGGCGCCAACTGTCGTGGTGTGGAGAAGACAGATGCCATAGGATGGCTAATGTTGGGGCCGATGGACGCTGTAGGTATTCGGGGAGGGATCGCACGCCAAGTAGGTGCGCTCAAGAACACTGCAAACAACACAATCTACCCAGGTTCGGGGCCCTCGTGTGGAGGTATCAACCCTACTCCTGCCTATCTCTTTCTATAATGCTCAACCGAGTAGCGAAGTCACAAACTCTCTTTGGCCTACTCACAACCGAGTAGCCAGCTGCTAGATCTATCTCTGTGTGCTGCTAAGACTTGCAATAAATGTGCTTGGATCCAACGTCCCTCGCGCAGAAGGGGGCTGGCCACCTTATATACTGGTGTCCAGCGAGTAAACTATACTTAAAAGGTACGTGATGCGACAACACCACTGTGACAACGGCGCACGCCTCCATGTTCTCGCTGACGCCGTTGCCGAAAGTCTCTGCGTTGTCCGGCTGACAGGTCTTGTCCACCCTGTCAGCCTCTTAGAGTAGCTCACTAACATGTCATGTCCCCTCTGTCAGAGACAGGACTTGACAACTGCCTACCCGTACTGTTCCTACGTCTCACCGTGGATAATCAGGCGCCTAGTAAGTTGAACCGCACGCCGGTACGGCCCCGGGATACGCGGGATCTTCTCCAACGGCTCCATTGACTTTGTGCCCGAGTAGAATAGCTGCCCATCTACCCGGATCATCTGAGCTCTACCCGGTTGATCCAGATTTATACTCGTATCTTTCTCTTGGCATTCAACACTTCTCACCGAGTAGCGTCTACCGGATATCGGATACCCGGGTAGCCGCCTACCCGGCAAACCGTACATCGAGCACTGTTTACCACCAGCCTTAACCCTACTCGGGGGAAACCCCCCGACAACTGAAGCCCAGCGGAAAGGGCTATTTTGTGGCTCTAGAAGGCCCAACAGCGGCCCACCCACTAGACTTGCGGGTCAAGATGGAAGGTTTCCACCGACTAGAGCTAGGGTTTATAACCCCCCCCCCCCGGGTACGGCTTGAGACCCAACCATCTATTTAAGGGATGGGAGAGCCACCCAAGGGAGGACATCCAATCTAGGTTTTTTTCACCACCATAGTCATAGTTCGAGATCCAATCTCTCGGCTTGCGCATCCACCATTGTAACTAATCTTCATAATACAAGAGAAGACAAGCAGGAGTAAGGGTATTACCTCTACGAGGGCCCAAACCTGGGTAAATTGTGCCCCTGTTAGCCGTCGTATTCACCAGCGCATATTTCGTTACTCTACTCGAAACCCTACCGGATTATCCAAGGGATTTGTCGACATGACTCATCGACAAATGGAAAAATACCGTAGACATGTTCCTGTTTCCTTGATGATCATATCGTGGGGTTATTTCTCTCTTTTTACAAATCTTCCTCGTTGGGCCATGTTTTCCGGTAATCACAACACCAATTTTTGCTTATATATAGAGTTTTATCTTAGGGCATTTGTTGGCATAATGTCCCTCCTTTTTGCTTTTGAAAGATGCGACATCGATGAGGTCCTTCTCCTTCCTAGGTTATCCCAAAGTCTTATTGAGACTACTGAGCATTCCAGCTTTGAATTGCTGGCCAACTTGGAGTACCATGGGGTAGAGTTCACACTGGACCTTTCCAATCCTCGATCAAACTAGCCTTCCCCAGCAAGAAAACGTATCCGCTTTAGCAACAAAGCGCTCATCCCTTGCTTGTTCTTGAGCGCGCAAGGCGGACATGATTGTTGCCTCCGCACAGAAAACAAATAATCTGAGTAGGGAATTCTTCATTTGCATAGTTTCCATCAGAGTGGGGACACTCAGCAGGAAATTCTTTGGATAAGTGTCCTATTTCTCCATAGGCTTTGCAGGCTTTAAGTGTTGGAATCATTTCCTCTTCTAACACCTTGTTGCCTCCAGCTATCAAGGGTTGATTGTTGTCTCCATTGGCATATTCTGGGTCATCATCTGTACTATATGTGGTTGGGTTTCCAACACTTGTTGCATTCTCGGGGTTAATTCCATACTGGGGTTGCTGGCTTGATTCTGTGCCATCAGTCGCATCGGCTATTTCTAAGCCTCTAGTAGCATTTGCATTGTCGTTGACTTCTCATGGTTATTGAAGTTCCTGCTAGGAATCTGTTTGGGTTTTAGGGAAAGTTGAGTAGAAAATAGAAAGATACTAAAGAAGGTACCTACCTCAACACAACAGATCAAGTAAACTCATCTTACAAACATGTAATAAGCATTCATCACACGAAACAACAGGGTTTTAGCAAACAAACTAATATTGTCATATCACATTTATTGGTATGATAAATACACTAACACGATAACGTTGTTCTAACAAAGTAACTAGATTGGTGGTCTCATCTATATCTTCTAGAATATCTCCAAGTCCTTCTCTCGATACCTTGAGACGTTTCTGATTCTTGTGAAGTAGTATATCTCCATGTTCATCAATTGTCTTGGGTGTAGATCTTCATGTTGAAACCAAAAGGTCATGTGAAAACTATTCCTTGCACTTCATCACCAATCATATCTTGATGGAAATCAAGAGTTAGGCCATCTATTATATGAGGAGACAATTTTGAAGGTGGATAAAAAATTAGAGAATATGAGAGAGATGAGAAGTTTCATTTTTAGTAGATTTGAATAAAATAGGTTTTCAGCCTAGGATATTTTCCAAAATTAGGGTCTCGACTCCTATAGGCAACACAAGGCTCTGATACCATTTTGTAGCGTTCACAGATTTAAATAATGCAAGAACACATGTGTTACTGTGCTAGTCCCTGGATCAATAGCTAGCACCATAGTACAAAATGAAATATCACGCAAATGCGTCAACATCTATTACATCTCATGATCAAGTCTTTACAAAAATAACATTACAACTTACATAGTCTCAGAAGACTAGTAGGAAACATAGACTTACAGTAGAAACCATAGTACAACATTGAGCCTGATCTTCTTCACGTGTCACGGGGAAAACATGTTGGCTATAGACTCGAGATCTTGAACGAAAGCCTCACTCGTCATCTGAACCATCTTCAATATGGAATATGCATCCACAAGGGGTCAATACAATTTAATGTTTTGGTAATTAACACTATGGTGGAGATAAATGGCAAGCCTATTACTATATGCATATTTGGCTAAGTTCGCATAAAGCCAGTTTTCTCCTATATCTTTTCATAAAAGACTTTTATCTTCAATAGAACCAAAACTAAATTAAGGAATATCACTGAGAGGAACTAGGGAAAACTCCTACCCATGTTCACCCATTAAAATTTTATTATGAACTTGGCATGATGAGATTCTTCCGACATTTCCTTGTCCAGCTAAGATCTTAGTTTGTTAAACTCTACAGAGTGTGTGCACTTTCACCTTTAGAATCAATCATCCCAAACATCCTATACACTTAGAATGTCTAAGAAAAGGATAAGATTAAGACCAAATCTTTCAGAAGAAATTCCACCACTGTTTGGCTTGAACCGTTCCACCTACACCCTCTACATCTTGTTTTCAAGCTTGTTGAGTTCATTCAACTTAGTTGATCAAAACAGAGCCCAGATGACTAAAGACTTCACTAGAACCATCAAAACTTACAAGGACATAGTAATCTCTTGGTTACTGGGTTATATTCCTCAAGTGATCCCCTCAGGTTGAACCATAGAAGTGGCCTTGAGTGGACTCTCCACTCAAAACATGCATATAAAGTCCAATCCACCTAGGTGGTTCATTAAACTTTATACTTAGAATTTTTCCTTAACAACTAGTGAACAATTTAAGAACAATGCTAAACATCTACCAAGTTTAATGGCTACAAAGTAACAAGGTAAAAAAGGGATGGCTACACACTACTAGGATTTAACATAGACAAATATACAAGCAATTTACAAACTTACAAACCAACAAAAATTTTACAAGACAACCAACATAAAAAAGGGTTAAATCAAGTTGGTTAGAAGTATGAATGGTTCAAACTTTAATTGCTCCATATTTGTCAAGGGTGTTCCAAGAGTTCACCTATGGTTATCACACCACTTTATTAAACCAAAGAACACATGATAATGGTTAACACTTAATTAATTCATAAAAGGAATCAAAGTATTTTGGGCTAAGTTTTCATTTTTGGTTAAGGTAGGCCTCATTTATTTTCTCCATGAGTTTGTCAAGATCTTCATTTGCTTCCTTGAGTTGCTTCTGATGTCTAAGTGTTTCATGCATGTCCTTCCATGGCCTTGCTTGTAGTCCTCCTTATTGAGTTGAATAAAATCATGTGAAGTACCTATCTAGGATTTTAGGGACTTGGTCATATAGAATAAAAGAAGTAGATGATATTTCTAGAGTTCCCTTAAAAAGGACTTGGTCAAAAAGCTCTAATATCGCTTGTATAACTAATTCTAAGTCCTGGAGAAAAACAAACTTGATACTAATCATCTTGTATAGATTGTAGCTCCAAGTCTTCACATGGTTGGTCTTCTTAAGGATCATCTTCAGGCTCCCTTGTAGCTTCCTCCTTGGTTGGTGACTTAATTGAACTTTGCAAAACTTTATGGTTTTGGTACAAACCAAGGGCTGGTATTGATCTAACTTGGCCACACCACAAAGTCTAAGGGAAAGAAAAGAAAGGGAGGGAGGAAAAAAATTAGAGAGATGTGGTTGGTCTTCTTGATGTTGCTCTTGATTTCTTCTCGAGCTTCTACTTCTTGGGGATTCTTCTGAAGTCTAATTCCTTTGTTAAGTCCTTCATTGGCCTTCCAGGTGGTTGCTTCAGTTTGACTCAAGGATGACAAAGGGTGCATCTTTCTTGCACTTTATGGTTTCCACAATTTCTAACTTGATGGTTTTAACTTGGAGGGTCATCTAGAGAAAACTTTCATGGAATTGGTTTCATGGTTCCAAAGGCATAGGTTTTGGTCTCTCTAGTCTAATGTTGTACTTAGAATAAATTTACAGAAGAAACCATAGTGGAAATATTTATATAATTTAAACTAAGTCGAAATAGTAAAAGGAGCCTTCAAATTCTAAAAACAAAATCTAAGTTAGAACAAAAATTATTTTCCGAAAAGTGTTGTGTTAGCACACATCCTAAGGTTTCAAAAAAAAAATCGTCTTGACAAAATTGGATCTGTAGAATTTAAATTAGGCCAAATATCATCAAAAAAGCACATTTGAATTTGAACAAATTTTAAAAATGAAAATTTAAATTTGGAAAGAGCTAAAAGATTCTACATGTTCAGGTATTTTCAGAAAGTCCAAGTTTGTCAAATTTGTAGTTATAGATCAATATTTATTGCCAAATTAAGATTCACAAAGCTTCAACAACAGTAAGTGTATGCACGTATCAAAATTGATTTTTTTATTCTAAAGTGTTCTACATGTTGTGCTGATTTCAAAAAGGGAATTTTTTAATTTGGCCGTGTGGTTCAAAAGTTATGTAAGATCTTTCTGAAAAAATTACAGAGGCTTTTCTATTTAAATCTAATTCCCAAAGAAATAATGCGTTCCTATTGGTCAAAACGTATTCGGTCAGTGATCTGTTATGGACCGTTGGATCTAGATCATGGGTCTAGGGTTCACTGGCTCGCGGCTAGGCTAGGCTCAGCTTGGGCTTAAGCAGCAACTCGGGTTGGTTGGGTTCATTCTAATCTAGAGCGTCGGTGCAGATCGAACGGTTGAGACAGGGAAATCTCACCGGCTGATACATCTCAAACGTATATATAATTTCTGATGTTCCATGCTATTTTGATGCCAATTGCTACATGTTTTCTATACACTTCACATCATTTTTTATGTATTTCTCAGGACTAACCTATTAACTAAATGCCGCAGCGCCAGTTCCTGTTTTTTTGATGGTTTTGGTTTCAGAAAAGTTGTTCTGGAAATATTCTCAAAATTGGACGAAACAAAATCCCAGGACATTAGAATTAGGTCACGTACACAGAGTCCAGAGGAGATTCGGAGGGGTCCATAGGGCATCCACACCATAGAACGACAAGGGTCCCCCTGGCCGCGCCACGGTTTGGTGTTGCCCCCTGGTCACCCACCGACGTTGCCCTTTCGCCCATTTAAGCTCTCCTCAGGAAAACCCTAAAGACCCAATCCCCCTTCCATGAAAAGTTAGGTAGACGCTTTATCATCAATCCTAGTTCCGGAGGGTTCTGAAGCTCTCCCCGGCACCCTGTCGGGAGGGGAAATCATCACCGGAGGGCTCTACACCATTATGCCTGCCTTCGGAGTGATGCATGAGTAGTTCGTCCTTAGACTATGGGTACATATCAGTAGATAGATGGTTGTCTTCTCCTCTTTATGCCTCATGTTTAGATCTTCTAGCAGCTCAAGATCATCTTATTGTAATTCTACATGTTGTGTTTGTCTGGGATCCGATGAATATTGAATGCTATGTCAAGTGATTATCAATCTATCATGTTTATGTTATTTATGATCTTTCATGCTCTCCGTTACTAGTAGATGCTTTGGCCAAGTTGATGTTTGTAACTCCAAGAGGGAGTATTTATGCTAGATAGTGGGTTCATGCCTCCCTTCTATCCACGCTCGAGTGACAGAAACGTAACGGATGGGGGATGTGTTGTTGCCATTAGGAGAAAACAACGATGTTTACATTGTTTACATTACGCACTTTACTTGATGCAATAATCTGTTGCTTGCAACTTAATACCCGAGGTTTGATTGGATTACGCACTGAGGGTGGATTATTAGTCATAGATGCAGTTGGATAACGGTCTATAAATTATGTTTTAATGCCCACATGAATCACATAGTAATCATCATGTCATGCATATGCACTACGATGCAGTCTTTATATCTGCCAATTGCCTAGCTGTAATTTGTTTATGCAACATGTTATCTATCTGTTTTGGAGAGACGCCACTAGTGAACTGTGGTCCCCGGTCCTTTCTTTCACACTGATGATACAACCACTGCAAGCACTATTCTTTGACTGCAAACACTGTTTTCCTTTCATTCACTGCAATCATTGTTATCTTTTCATTCATTGCAAACAAACCTTGTTTTCCACACTATACGTCTAATCCTTTGTTTTCAGCAAAACCAGTGAGATTGACAACCGCACTGTTTCGTTGGGGCAATGTAACTTGGTTGTGTTTTGTAGATTCCACGTTGCTACTGAACCGGTAGTGCGCGCTACCAACATCAGCTGCCAACAACCTTCAGAAGTGTTTTCTTTCTCCTAGTGTTCGATTCAACCTTGGTTTCTTTCTGAGGGAAGACTTGCTGTTGTGGTCTTTGTACCTTCCTCTTGGGGTCTCCCAACGAGCGTACAATCTACGCGCATCAAGAACTTTTTCTGGAGCCATTGCCAGGAGAGGAAGAGGATTTCTGCAAGGGGAGTGTCTCACCTACAATCATTTTTACTTTGTTATTCTTTTTCTTTTTACTTGCTTCATCATGCTTGCTATCAATGATTGATTTCTTTGAAACTAGATCTTATTGGAAAGGTGGGTTCCCATAAGAAAAACAAAAATATTATAAGGAACACCACTTGTCAGAAAAAGGGATACACTTATGGGAACAAATTAATAAATTGAATAACTATACTAAAAACTTATGTTCTACTTATAATGTTACTTATTTCTTTGATAAGTCTTGTTGCTGTAGGAGGTATAAACACCTCCCTTTTCAATGTGAGTATAATGATAATGTTACCATATCTTCTTATGTTAAGGGAAAGTATGAATTTTATGATGTGGAACAAATTGAAGAATTTATTGCTTGGAAGGGTGCATTCGAAATTGCTTATTTGTTTAAAAATATTGATGATGCACGTTACAAATATGATACTTATGATATACTTGAATTTTGCTTTGATAATTACAAGAAAGAAAATTGCTATATTCTTAAACATCTTTATAAATGCTCTCAATCAAAGGAAGAGACTAATGCCTTGCAGGAGCCTATGGAAGAAGAAATTGCTGAATCTGGAAGCTCATTGGATGAAAAAGAGGAGGAGAGTGATGATAAAGAGGAGGAAGAATGGAGTAGATACCCATGTCTACCTCCCAATGAGAGTAACTCTTTAACCCATATCTTATTTGATTGCCCTCGATGCTTACCAAAGGAGGATGAGTGTTATAAAGATAATTGTGATGATCCTATTGATTCTTTTGAAATATCCCTTTTTGATGAATTTGATACTTGCTATACTTGTGACCTTGATACTAATATGAATGAAACTTGTGAGAATGATATTGCTACTGTTATTTATGATAATCCATGCTACTTTGATAAATCCTATGATAACCCTCTATTTATTCCAACTATTGATATGCATGATAATGAGGAAGTTTGTTTAGAAAATTTATATGATAATGCTCTAGATGATGGTCCTATGTTACTTGATGTTATAAATTATAATGCTACTGAAAATAGGATTGCTATAATTTGTTCCATACCTTTTAAGAGTGACCAATCATCTTGTTTTGCTATTGCTAAAAGTGAGAAAGAAGAGGTCTTTAATTTTAATTTTGATCCCACTATTTTTGAGCTTGATATGAATTGTGTGCTTTTAGACCATGACAAACATGCTTTATGTGATAATTATGTTTTTGAGTTTTTTCATGATGCTACTGAAAATTATTATGAGAAAGGAAAATATGGTTGTAGGAATTTTCATGTTACTAGAACACCTCTCTTTTTGTTGAAAGTTTTGAAATTACTCTTGTTCTACCTTCCCATGATTTCTAGTTTGAGCTTCTTTAATTTGTTTATTTACAAGATTCCTATGCATAGGAAGTGGGTTAGACTTAAATTTGTTTTATACTCGCTTCTTGATGCTCTCTTTTTCTTAATTCATATTTCTTATGTGAGCATCTTCTCTCTTTCTGTGCCTAGCTGAAAGGCGTTAAATAAAAGCACTTCTTGGGAGATAACCCATGTTTTTATTTTTGCATTGTTTTCTTCTATTTTCTTTGAGTCAAGGTGTTACTTCTGTAGAAACTCCTTTGTATATTTATTGTCTCGTATTTGTTGTGCCAAGTAAAGTCTCTAGTGAAAAACTGGTGCTAGATATGGATTTCTGCGTAGAAACAGATTTATGCTATCCACTGTTAAATTTGTATAAAATTCCACAAAGATCAAAATGACCTAATTTTTTTGTTCGCAATACTCACTGTTTTCGAGACTTTTTTCTAGTTTAAAGTTTTTCGATTTGAGCAGCGTAAGTGCCTCGAAAAAATTCGTCTTTACAGACTGTTCTAGTTTTGATAGATTCTGATTTTTTACGTTGCATTCTCTCTTTTACTATGTTGAGTGGATTTCTTTTCTCCATGAAACATCATCGGCTATAGGTAATGCATAAAAAAAATTAATAATGCTTGTGTCCATGCAAAACATGTGAGGTTTTGATTATATATGAACCCTCTAATGAGAATTACTTCGAGTTTTGTGTGAAGGAAGTTTTCAAGGGTCAAGAGAAGAGGATGATAAAATATGATTAAGAAGAGTGAAAATTATAAGCTTGGGGATGGCCCCATGGTTCATCTCATAAAATTCCAAGAAGACTCAAGTGTCTAAGCTTGGGGATGCCCAAGGCGTCACCTTGTTCATCAACAACTTATTAGGTCACTCCTAGTGAAACTATATTTTTATTCGGTCACATAATATGCACTTTTCTTGGAGAGTCTGCTTGTTTTTATTTTTTTTTCTTTGCCTCAATAATATTAGTTGGAACCTAGCATTATTGTGTGTGAGAGAGACATGCTCCGCTTTTTCATGTGAATACTCTTATTCCTCATTATCATGCTCGTATTCTTCGTTTTTCTTCTAGCTACTACAACTCCTCCTCTTTTTAGCTCATGTTTTTCATGCATCTCTTATTCAGAGCTGTTAGTTCTGCTCTCTTTTTTCATTGATATATCATATGGAGAGTTTTTGTTTAAGTAAAGTTATGGTGTTGGAAAGCAATAAAATATTTTGTGCTTATAATGGTGCAAATAGAAGCTTGTTTAGACTGTGGCTAGACTTTATCATGTCATGTTGGATCTTATTTTAATTATATGCCTAGTAATTACTGATGTAGCATGACTTGTACCAAATATCTGAGAGTGCTTAATGTGCCATTGAAAGAATCATGCGTTGTTTTTATCATCTCAAAGCATAATATTACGGTATTCTCCTTTGAATGCTTTATTTGGTTTACTTCGCGCATGCTTACACCATGTTATGACTATAAACCAGTCACCTCTAGCCTCCATGATCATTTAGATTTTTACTTGCAATACCATGTATGCTTTGATCAATAATGTTTTCGTCGCTATGCATGATTATGGCCATTATGCACTCTTAATTTGTTGCTCCTAATCTTTGCTAGCTTCCACCTATACTAAGTATGAGCTCTACTAGTGCATCAACTCCCAAAAACCAAAGTTTCCCAAATGTGTCCACCATAGCTACCTACATGTGGTATTTAACCGCTACTCCAAAGTAAATTTCTCATGTACTACCTTTAAAACCTTCAAAATTATACCTGTTTTGTGCACCTGTTTTAGCTCATGAGGACAAAGATAGAGAATGTTTATCTCACTTGCTGATTGGACTTTTCACACCTGGACTAGTGGCACATCCGCTTATCCAAACGCTATAAGAGCTGGCAACGGGGTGCCCAACCCCAAAAATGTGGTTATATAGATTCTCTTCACTCTTTTTGTCCCTGACTAATCAGTCAAACCCTATTTGTGTAAACAAAAGAGAAGACGGATGATCTAGTAACCCCATTTAGCTTCCTTCAATGGAGCCGCTCTTGTGAAGTCTAGTTGGCTTGTGACGTACTGTATTGTCTCTTTGTCATTCGTTGACATAAACATACACCTCTCTCAAAATTGTTTTCAATACCTCTATTTTAATAAAATAGAAAGCTCTAGCACATGAGTTAATCCCCGCTTCCCTCTGCGAAGGGCCTTTCTTTTATTTTTTATGTTGAGTCTTCATCTTCTAACTTTATGCACAGTTAAGAGAGCATAGTTTCCATTCTGAGTTTAATGTGCATTTGTCCCAAAGATTATTATTGATTTATTCATGATATGTTATTACTTGTTCTAAAACTATTTGTTTCTAGTCGCCACTTGAACTTTGAAGGGGTCCTGACATTTATGTTTTGCTCCACTTTTAAGGACAAGCGGAATACCACTTTTTCTTTGCTTTCTTTATGCTCGAAACAAACATATAAAGTTCAAATGCATTATTATTCATGACCTTTTGTTCGTGTTACTTTTCATGTTGAAACATGGTTGCGAAGTTTCATTGTTAGAATTATGTCTATCATGCTTGCGTTTAGAGTACTACGATCTCAGATTTACAAATGCTTTTATAATTATGATGATCAAAATTATGTTGGTAGCATGTCACCACAAAAATTATTTTGTTTTTATGTTTTGCCTACTCGAGGACGAGTAGAACTAAGCTTGGGGATGTTGATACATCTCAAACATATCTATAATTTCTGATGTTCCATGTTGTTTTCATGACAATTCCTACATGTTTTCTATACACTTTACATCATTTTTATGGATTTCCTGGGACTAACCTATTAACAAGATGCCGCGGCGCCAGTTCATGTTTTCTGCTGTTTTTGGTTTTAGAAAAGTTGTTCTGGAAATATTCTCGGAATTGGACGTAACAAAAAAACCCAGAAACTTAGAATTCTATCACGTACACGGAGTCCGCAGAAGATCTGGAGGGGGGCCACAGGGCCTCCACACCATAGGGTGGCGTGGGTCCCCCTAGCCGCGCCACCAGGTGGTGTGCCCCCTGGCCACCCACTGACGTTGCCCTTTCGCCTATTTAAGCTCCTCCTCTGGAAAATCGTAAAGACCCGAGCCCCCTTCCACGAAAATTTTTGTAGCCGCCGTCATCGTCAACCTTTGTTCGGGAGGGTGCTGAAGCTCTCCCCGACACCCTGTCGGGAGGGGGAATATTCACCAGAGGGCTCTACACCACCATGTCTGCCTCCAGAGTGATGCGTGAGTAGTTCATCATTGGACTACGGGTCCATAGAAGTAGCTAGATGGTTGTATTCTCCTCTTTATGCCTCACGTTTAGATCTTGTGATCTGCCTAACATGATCAAGATCATCTTATTGTAATGCTACATGTTGTGTTTGCTAGGATTCGATGAATATTGAATGCTATGTCAAGTGATTATGAATCTATCATGTTTATGTTATTTATGATCTTGCATGCTCTCTGTTACTAGTAGATGATGTGGCCAAGTGATGCTTGTAACTCCAAGAGGGAGTATTTATGCTAGATAGTGGGTTCATGCCTCCCTTTTTTCCACAGTCGAGTGAAAGAATCGTAATGGATGGGGGATGTGTTGTTGCCATTAGGGAGAAAACAACGATGTTTACATTGTTTACATTATGAACTTTACTTAATACAACAATATGTTGCTTGCAATTTAATACCCGAGGTTTGATTGGATTACGCTCCGAGGGTGGATTATTAGTCATAGATGCAATTGGATAACGGTCTATGAATTATGTTGTAATGACCGCATGAATCACATAGTAATCATCATGTCATGCATCTGCACTACGGTGTAGCCTTTATATCTGTCAAATGCCGAGCTACAATTTGTTTACCAGCATGTTATCTATTTGTTTTGGAGAGACACCACTAGTGAACTGTGGAGTCTGGTCCTTTCTATCACACTGATAATACAACCACTGCAAGCACCGTTCTTTTACTGCAAGCACTATTTTCCTTTCATTTACTGCAATCATTGTTCTCTTTTCATTCACTGGAAACAAACCTTGTTTTCCAAACTATACGTATAATCCTTTGTTTTCACCAAAACCGATGAGATTGACAACCTCACAGTTTCGTTGGGGCAAATTAACTTGGTTGTGTTGTGTAGATTCCATGTTGCTGCTGAACCGGTAGTGCGCCCTGCCAACGTCAGAAGCCAAAAACCTTCAGAAGTGACTTCTTTATCCTACTGGTCGATTCAACCTTGGTTTCTTTTCGAGGGAAAACTTGTTGTGGTGCTCTTCATATATTCCTCTTGGGGTATCCCAACGACCGCCCAATCTACGGGCAGCAACGGCGCAGCGGTGTTCACCAGAGAGGAAGAAGAGGGCGTTGACTGCGGCTTGGGCAGGGATGGCAACGATGCTCTGGTGCCCCTTTCGACGCGAAGATGACGACAAACGGCAGCGCTACTCACGGTGTCTCCCTCCGAGGCGCGGAACAACGGCGGCGTGACCTCCCGTGGCTCGACAACAATGGTGGCGGTGGATGATGGGTATCTTGCCGACATCGAGTGGTGGCGGTGGAAGCTAGGGTTAAGGTTTAGAGGGGAAGCACTGACGTCGAGGCTGGCCCTTTATAAAGAGGTGGAGGCGTGCGCAAGCGGGCAGGGGTGAGGCGGCATCGTCTCCGTTCATGGCACGGACGTCGATGCATGCTGACGTCACGCGTTCGTCGTGCGGGGTCCACCGGTCTGGGACGAGGGGGGAGGGACCAGGCTGGCAACGGTGTTTTTTTTGTACTTTATTTTCCTATTTAAATCAATAAATCGTATCTTTTTAAATACCACTCCAAATGTTCCCAAATCTCTTTCTAATATTTTGTAAAATCAAAATCTTTGCAATGGGAAATTTCATGTGCTATTTTTAACACCTTTTAAAATATTATACTTTCAAAATTTGAATAATTGAGTAATAGTCACTTATTGTTATTTCCAGAATAGAAAAAAATGAATATTTGGTCAATAAAATCATATGTTTTCAGAGATAAAAATATTTTTTCTCTAAGTTAAATAATCTTTTCAAACATGAAGAGTTTAATAAAGAACATTTTATTACTAAATTCTTCATATATCAATTGAAAATACTTATAATGTATTTTAGGTTCCTAAAAGTATCTTCAAGCCTAACTTAGTTGAAAGATGAATATTATTAATAGGTAGAAGCTAAAAATAATTATTTGGAAAACATATAGTAGGGAAAATATTTTATACTCTATAGTGTTTGAATAATTCATTTTGAAGACTCATAATTATTTCAAGCTCATCAAATATTATGAAGGTAGGATTCTTGGGGTTTGAAATCCTCAAGTTTTAAATGCCAAGAAAACATTTTCAAGGAAAGAGTTGAAATGAAATCATTTTATTAAATAAGGTTTCCTATAGAGAATTAATTACTTTGAAATAATAAAGCTTATTTTGAATAAGGTTTAAGGTTCATGGAGTTACAGGCATGTTTGGATATTTCTTTCAATAAAATTGGAATTATATATTATAATTTATTTGTGTTTGAATTTTATTTGGTTTTGGTGGCTTTCATTATCAAGAAAACAAAAGTTTCAATTTTTGTGATTTTTGAATTTCTCCAAAAATCATGGATGTTACATGTGAAGTGGCTTGAGGACTCAAGAAAGTCAGTAGGAGCGCTAAATAATATTTCTACTATTTATGTGAACAACGTATTGTTAGTTTGAAATATTATTGACATGGTAAAACTTTTCACTGAAATTATATTTTGATGAAAGGAATAAATAAAATGCAGTAGAAGTATTTCACTTTGTAAGTGGAAAGGTGATGAACGTTTGAGTGTGGTTCTCGTTTTAGATTACTCGTCTTTGTTGGATCTAACGTCTTAAAATCATAGTGCTGAATTGTTGGAAACAACAATTAGCATCTTGGTGTAAACCAAGGGAAGGATTTTTTTTTGAAATCTAATACTTATACAAAGCGTGTCTATTCATAGCGAATAGAAAAGGATACATATGATAGGCGATTTGTATGAATGATTAGATCAGTCATGTACGGCATAATATGTAGACAACCCAGATATGAATTACGTTCTAAGTGTTATGAACATAAAAGACTAAAGATGACCAGTTTCATGATATGGGAAAATATAACCTTATGCTAATATAAGGTAAGCTTTATAGTTGTGATAAATGAAAAAACAAATTAGTATAAATTATTACACTAATAAAGGGTTTGTTTCATAATCACAAAACCAATCAATCTAACCGTAGGGATTTTTCCCTACGGTACAATCTTCAAAAAACAAAACCAATCAACTTAGTGTTAATAAGGTGGCATAGTGAGATGGAAGATATTCCATGATTAAACTTGAAGAAAAAATTCCAAAGTTTAACACAATGATAGAATCTATAACAACAGAGGTAAGAAAGGATACACTTTGGAAGCGTGAAGATTAATTTTTTTATTCAAGTTCTTCAAAGAACTGTATAGGGTACTTTACATAAGACGCAACATTGTTGTAAACAATAGACTGTCATCTTGGATAAAGCACCAAACATTTAAACCGCAAGGATTATTTGTGATCAAGGGAGAAGTGATTCTCCAAAATATGAGAATGCATTGACATGATTTTTCAGATTCATAGAAGGAGTCTACACCACAATCAACACCGCAATGACATTGGGTGCTGCTAAGGAACAAAATTATTGTTTACTCTGCAAGTAGGAGATTATTGGATGCATGCCTAAGAGACAATTAAATATATCAGTTTCATGATTAATATATTATGTTTTTATGCTATAACTGCTATGATCACTAAATATGAGATTCAGAGGAAAACACATACGCACGGGAGAAACATAGCCTCATGCTCAGGTATCGTGCGCATATGGCGTCGCTAACATCCAGGGTCTCCATACCCATCTCGTAACTCTCGATCCACTCAGCTGGTTCCATATCCGCTATATAATTTGGAACCTTGCGAGGACCATTGAAGTACACGGGTAAACGCTCACTTCTTAAGGCTGGGCCCAATATTGAATTCCAAAGCTTCTTCCTCCACGATTTGCCAAAGGTGGTGGACAGTAGGTTATGGGTTGTGGTGGGAATTGTGTTTGTATGCTGAACTGGCTGTTGCACTCGATTTCCCCCGCTGATCGCGTGCCTGGGCACATGTGCGGTTTTCGTGATTCCAGGAGCAACAGAGCCGGCTGGGGTGGCAGTGGATTTTGGGCTTCCCTCTGCCGCCTTGCATTACTTGAACCAGCTCGCGCCTGGGAGTTTCCATGGTGACTCTATTGTGCTGAATTTCTGCTATTATAAGGTGTCGAGTGTACCCTATCTGTCCCATTGTTGTAATTCAGCTGATGTACCACCGCAGTCTGAAACATCTGGATCGCTCTTTTTGCCTTGAACCCAAGTGGAGTAGTCTCATCAATCTGGATCTAGGCAAGGTTGGCTGTCGCTTCCCAGACATTATCCACTGGGTTAGTTGAACAAGAAGCATGCGTATGGAAGCACACCGACTGCTGCATAGGCTCTTGCATATGTGTCTAGATGGGTGGTTGATTCATATTTGGGAGTGCCGCACCCGGACCTCGCGGGGGTTAGGGGGCTCCTCCTGCATTGAGGACGACTACTCCTGCTCCTGGTGCGGCTCCTCCTGCTCCTGGCACGGCTCGCCCTGCTCCTTGTGTGGCTCATAGCACGGGTGTTACTAACGTGGGATTTCTAGCAGTGTTCCCCGGGTCCCCTGGAGAGTTGTGAAAACCCAAGGCTGAGGGTGCAAGGCCAGCTGGGAGACGGCTCATGGTTTTCCTATGCAGAATACTAGATAGTTCTCTCTGGTGAAAGTTTAGATGCATTCCTTGATCCTCCGGCCTCTGTGCTTCTTGTAGCATCTTGTTGCGAACCGTGTTGATTTTCTATGTTTCTAAATTTACCCAGTCTTGAAAATTTCCCAAACGCTCGCAGAGGGCCACAATCTTAGCGTTCCGTGCATCCATAGTCTTTGTCGTAATTGGAGTTGCTAGTGCTGTGTTAAGTGCTTCAATCGCATCCATGAGCTCCTGGTTTCGTACCCGAGGTGCTAAATTGTTTTCCAGTCCTTCAGCCGGTGTTGTCGTACTCGTGTTTTAAACCGGGTTCCCTCCTAATGGGTTTGCCGTGGTTGTAGACATGGTGTTTACTATGCGCCCGTTCTCATCGTAGGTTGGTGAGGCGGTCCCTCCTGCCATATATACTATTGCACGATGCGAGGGCCCCGACACTTCGTAACCTGTTTCCGTCGAACCTCCCAGTTTTTCTTCATGAAGTGGCTGTATAGATCCAGTTTCGTTGAGATCATTGTTTCCAACCGATGACTCTCCATATGAATGTACCATAGTAGATTTGCCTAAGACGGAATCTGATTCCTGTTCCGGCTCTTTCTACGAGGTGGCGATGAACCCGACGGAGACATTGATTTTGCCAAAAGGAGCTTGAAAGCCAATTTCAACGAATCAAACTCAGGCCCCCAAGTTTCGTTGTTGACGTAGTAGTTTCTACGTCGGCTCTTCCTGATATGTCCAATCGCCACCTTCTCTATTCCCGGGAGAGCTCCTTTCGAAAAGGCGACTCCTCTTTGTGTTGGCCCCACCGTGGTGCCAACTGTCGTGGGGTTGTTAGGGCAAGTGTCCTCATCCGAGAACCTCGTCGTGAGGCCATTGGCATGACATGAAGCTTCGAAAGGGTTCAGCCGAAATCGAGAAGGAAAGCTTTACCCAGGTTCGGCCCACCGATTGAGGGTAAAACCTACTCGTGCTAAATTGCTTTAGATAATATCAATCATGATTATAAGGTGCATAATCAAGCTACCTATGTCTCGAGAGCTTAGAACTTAGTCTTCTACGCTTTAGGACCCACCTTATATAGTGGCCGAGTTCCTGGGCTTACAAGAGAATCCAGGTTCTCCCCATTCTCAGAGTCCTACTGGAAGTCCTCCTTCTAGGAATAACTCCGACTTTTCGTACAGGAAACTGAACTCCGAAAACCGGGACTTCCTCGTCTTGGTCGCGAGAGCCCAACCCGGATTTCCTCCGTGGGTCAGGTCCAGTCTCTCGAGGCCTGAAAACCTGGAGGATTATTCTCCCAACACTCACGGTCTCTCTGATCCAGCCTAGATTGCGGAAGTATATCTTCTGGATGGAATTCCTGCAACACGATAATGTGCTGGGGTGAAGTGATCTCTCACATACATAGCCTTAACTTGGGGCCACGGATAACAGGAGAGGGGGAGGTGGAAGTGCGTGGAGGGGGACGGCTGAACGGCCGAGTTAATTTAATTAATTAAAACAATTTATATGCCTTTGTTTATATAGGGGGAGTGGTTGTACCCTTCCCCTTGGCTCCCCATGTGGGATTAAACAAAGGAGGGGAAGAGGGGGTGCGGCTGGCCACCAAGGCCTGACCGCACCATGCTCTTTGCCGCATGGGCCCTTAGGGCCCATCAAGTGGGGGGAGTCGTGGCCATCACATCATCTCTCCTTCGGGGGGCCCAAACAGGTGGGTTGATCCCCTTTTTTATCTCTCCCTTTATTTACTATTAAATCAATATATAAATATATTAATTCACTAGTTCATATATTTGCATCTTATTTAATTACCGTGGCTCCGGAACTCCTTCCGGATCATTTTGAACTTCCTTCGGTCTTCCCCGGAACCCTTCTAGTTTCCCTTCTCTTTATTTCTATAATTATGATGACTCTAAAACGATCTCCGAGCGTCGTCAAACCCTTAAGTGTGTTACCCTACGGTTCGAGAATACTTCAGAAATGACCGAGACCCCTCTCCAACCAATGATCATCAGCGGGACCAAGATTCCCATAATGACCCATGTGCAATCCACGAATAAATGTTGTTGAATCATAAACACAGATGCCTATTCTTTTTGTTCACTTCAATACATATCTTTTATGAGATCTGATCGTTGAGATCACCATGGCAATGTTCAATATCGTCACTGACAAGAGCTGCTTAACTCGTTACCATGATCTACCATCCCTATGATATAATCATACGCTGGACAACTTTATGGATGTAATGTCACCGAGTGGGGCTAGAGTATCTATCTGTCACACGGATAAACAAATCCGGCTCTTGATACATACGCCTCAACTCATCCCTTTGGAATACCTCATGTACACCTTTATGATTACCCTGCTTTCGTGTGATAGTTGATGTACTCAAAGCATCCTACGGTAATAGTGATTAAATATGATCTCACAATCTAAGGATGATGATACTATATTTCCTAAATACTGCAACGGTGAAATTCGTGGCACGATTGTGTTGCAATACTTATGTTGGGTATGTCCATCATCTCGTGCACCCAATTAAATGACCTCATTGTCAATTGACATAAATGTCCATGATCGGGAAATCTTGATCATTTACTGACCACTGAACTAGTTTGTATAGGCTCACTAGGGACCCTGGTTTGTTCACATACCACACGTGTATTGAGAATTCCCGATTAATACATGTATAGAACTTATTATAAACTTAATGAGATACGATAATAAATACTCATCATTTATTTTCCTCTAGGGCATATCTCCAACATTCTCCCACTTGCACTAGAGTACAAATAAACTAGATGCATTTTACTATTAATCAAAACACCTTATCTCATAAGTGTTTCTGATCATGCTTGCTTGTGGAATAAGTTTCGTCAATGGCCTGTACCATACAGTTTCGTATGTTCTTTGCGAATCACTGATTTCGCCTTGGTTGATACCATTGCGATAAGTTTCAAGGATATATATAAATATTTGGCAACTAAGTGATACTTTTGTTTCCCCTGTGCTTATTATTACACTTCATTTGTCAAGTGCACCAGAAACACACTTAGTCGGAGAACGGAATTTCTCTACCAATATATTATACTTATTCCTTTCGAAGCATCCATATACTTCTATATAAAAGTAGATTTTGATACCATTTTGCACATCAGTTTGATGTTTCTACCATGGTTCTTTCAATTTTTTTGGTATTTTCAATCATCTAGGTTGGTGTTCAGAAATTTATAATTTAACATTTATTGTTAGACTCACCATCCTTTATAGTCTGGAAATATATCCTCAGTTTGATCTAAACACAGAAAGATATACCTAACTTCATGCCCCGCGAATTCCATCAATTCACCTCAGCACATGTTCTTCACAAGAGCATGGGTCACATCACATAGAGCACATAACATGGTTCAATATGTTGCTACCTATGACTTAGGCATAGGTATGGAGTATATCTTACAACCATTGTTATTGTGTAGAAATTAACTAAATGTTTTATAAAGATTTCAAATCACGACATTCTTTCTTGGTTTGTTCTATCCTCACTCTTCAGAATATAATAGAAAACATCTCAACGTTTACTGTTTACTTAAACTTCATTACCTTCCCACAATAACTCCTAATTAACTCAATTAGTACCATTTATGATATGTCATTCACATATAAGGATTGAGCTCCCACTCAAATTTGATATCTACATATTCGATTAGGCAACCTATTCAGATCCCACTCAAATATGACATCTGCATATTTGATTAGACAAGCTATTAATCTCCCACTCAAATATGTCATCTACATATTCGATTAGGCAAGCCATTCAGATTCCACCCAATTTCCTGCAAGTCCTTTCGATAATTTTAATTCCCAAAAATTCCTTGATCATTCATCAAGTCGAAATTCAAGCTACGATATACTAGTACTTTGCTAATAGAAATCCAACGGACTCAAGCATGTCTACATTTGTGTAGTCAACCTATTCTTTTTGTCCAACACAATCTTCATGAAAAAATTAGCTTTATGTCTATCTTAAAGTTTCATTCCTCTCATGTAACTTTTATAGGGAAGACTAAGTAATCGCTTTTACTTAATGAGATTTAAGTAACATTTACCTTGCAATCTCAAGTGTAACTTAAATTATAGGATTTATGTCTCTCGGTCATTTTCATAATTGGGATCACCATTTTTTTATTTTTAGTTTGTAGGTGCATCATAAAAATTAATCTACAACATGACAGAAAATATTCTTGATGCCTACTATGTTAGGAAAAGGATCTTTAATGAAACACTATGATCTTCATCATCAATTTACCACCTTTAGAGTTTTGTTTCTGGAACGCACTCCGTTGCGCCATTCAACGTTTTATGGATACAAGGTCAGCCACCTTGTTCAATCTTACACTTTCTTCGAAAAAACTTTTCTATCCAAAACACCAATACAATTTGCAACACATGTGTTTTTATTAGTATTTGGTTACGGAATACATATCCATAACCAATTATGAATATTTTATAAAGAACTATTCGTTTATAGTTTCAGATTATCGTATAATTCTAGAAACAATGACATTTTAGTACTCATATGTTGTTATTTCCACGAGCTTTAGATGGAACCTTTCTGAAGTGAGTGTTTACTAATTTTAATGAATCACTCTAAATAGCGTTAACCTTTTAAGAGATATTTTAAGACCACATTTTATCAAGATAGAGTATGATTATAATGCTTATACATATCAACACATTGATGTGTATTTAAGTATCATAATTTGTGGAATGAGTTATCACAAGTCTTTGTGCTAAAACATAACTCAAATTCATGTCACCTTGATCAAATCATAGCACTGGTAGAAAATAGGCCTATACTCTCGGTTCGCAAAGGCCATTAATCCCGGCCGCGCAACCGGGACTAAATAGGCGCGACTAAAGACCCCCCCACTTTAGTCGCCCCCTCTTACGAACCGCGGCTAAAGGCCCGTCCACGTGGGCGGGTGGCGTGCGCCGGGGGCGGAGGACCTTTAGTCCCGGTTGGCCACACGAACCGGGACTACATGCTTTTTCGTTATTTCTTTAATTCATTTGGGTTTCTAATTATTTTTCACTCCCTTTTTTTCACTCCAATTTTTCACTCCTTTTTTTTCAGAATTTTTATTATTTGCTTAGTGTCTAACTACAATTATCTCTAGTCAAATTTCTTACTCGTGGTCAAACTTCCCGCTCGGTCACCCATCCTCCCACTACTCTAGCACTAGCACGCTTAACTTCCGAGTTCCATCCCGTCCCGCATCCAAGTGTTTCGCACGCATGTATGTGATACTAATATCATATCAATCCTATTAACATGTTGGTCGATGCCACATTTCTTTATTGTCTGAATTTCAAATAAATCTTTTAATAAACAAAAGTAATGATGTAATTAATAATTTTGAATAAATAAATAAACATTAACTTTTTAATTTGTATTATTTCTAAAAAATATTCAGAAAAATAAAACCAATTCATTTTAAAATCTTAAAAATACTATTAATATATCAAAATATTCAGAAAAATAAAACTAATTCATTTTAAAATCTTAAAAATACAAATAATATATCAAAATATTTAGAAAAATAAAACTAATACATTTTAAAATCTTAAAAATACAAATAATATATCAAAAAATTCAGGAAAATAAAACTAATTCATTTTCCCATTTCGTAAATGCAAAATAAAATCTGATAAAATTCATGAACCAAACCATATGAAATCTAAACCATATAAAATTTGCAGATCCAAGTTTCGACTATTATTTTGGACACAAGAACTGTTTTGGCAATGACTATCTGTGAGAATGATTTGAATCTAACTTTTAAAATACATAACCAAAATGGACAAACTAAAATGTTCTGATAGATATTGAAAAGATCTATCCATAGAACTTAGCCTCACATCAAGGTCAACAACCAAATGAAAATACCATCCTTTTTAATAAAAGACCAGTAGGCTCTTCTATTATTTTTAGAATGAGTTCAAAAATGTATTTTGAAGTAAATCTAACTGGATGAGTTTGGTATTGACTAGATCTATGTTTTCCTGGCTTAGATTAGTTTTTGGACCTCTAGATTTATTTTTGGTGAATAGATATAGAAACAGTAGTTTTTGGTGAACAGATATATAGAAACGGTAGTTTTTCTGTTTTGTTTTCTTGATGTGTTTTTGTTTGTTTTCTTGATGTGTTTTTGTTTGTTTGTTTTGAAATGTGTGTTTAACATAATATAGCAATAATATAGCTAGGAATTAATATAGAAATAATATCCATTACATAATAGTATATCCATTACATACTAATATATCCATTACATGCATATATCGAACGCAAGATGCGGTACACAAACACCATCTACTCGAGCTCCGCCGAGTAGATGCGGAACAACTCGTAGGCAACGTATGCATCTATGGCTGCATAGTCGAGGTTGATCCGGTCCAGTGGGTTCTTCCCCCAATACATGTGATTCTTGAAGGGGAAACCAGACTTCATGGTTTTGTAGCCCGCGTGGATGAAGGAAGTTTCCATCGGATCCTTCCCGGTCTTGCGAACGTACAACTCATCAAAATGGATAAGGTCCTGAAGATCAATGTAGTGATCTTCAGGTATCATAATACCCAAGCGCATCAACTTCTGCCGGTCTTGAGTGATGTCAACGCTGCAGAAGTCGTACCCCTTGTTGACAAGAAAATCAACAAGTTCCAGAGAATGCTTTGAACTACTGCAACAACAAAAATAGAACACGTGTTAGATATGTTGCAACACATGTATTCTTCCAATGCAACAAACAAATCGAAAATGCAACACTATCCTACAAGAGAGATTGTACGTGTGCGTGACCTTGCCCATTGGAAGACCAACACGATCTCCTTGAAGGCAATCTGGATGACGGCAACATCCCGTTGATTCGCCGTATACTCTAGATCAAGCCCGAAGAACTTATGGTGTTCATCGGCTTCTTCATAGAGATTGCTCAAATGCTTAAGAAGACCGGGGAGCCTCTCGCACATATTGGTGTAGGCCACGTCGAGACTCTTGCGGCATGGTGTGGCCACACGGAGAGTGTTCCAAACTTGAGAACCCATGGGTGCTTGGTGGACGAAGAAGAGAGGAAGAAGAGAAGAGAGAAGAAGAAACAGAGACTATCGGGTGCGCACTGTAGCAATGGCCTTCTGCCTCTCGCTCGCGAAATAAAACCGCCGCGCAGGAGGCAAGCAGTTTGTATCTTTAGTCGCGGGTGGCCAGGCCAACCGGGACTAAAGACAGGGAGGCCAGCAGACTGGATCATTAGTCGTGGGTGGCCAGGCCAACCGGAATTAAAGCCCTCCACGCGCTTCCCAACCCGCGACGCATGACCTTCAGTCGCGGGTCTCCTCCCGAACCGGGACTAAAACCCCTTTAGTCACGGTGCGCAAAGTTTGGGGACTGATGGGGGCATATGGAAGGCCTTTTTTCTACCAGTGTAGGGAACCGATTTTGTTGTTAATTTTATACCCACCTTCACTTTGAAAACTTCTTGATCCCATCAAACTCTTTTATAATAATGTTTCATACACTCTTTTACTTAGAGTCATAGTGAAGGTCACGATAATAATTATATCCACTACTTGTTGAGTTTACTAATCACCGTACATGATATTCAACCATTCCCTTTACACATTGACCAATCAATATGCAGATATTTTAATCATCTTGTTTTATTAGACACATCTTGTATAGTAAATAGATCAAAGTTTCTAGAGATATCATACAACGCCAATCATGACTAAAATTGGCAGTGTCGTTTCACAAACGATGTCATTATTGACTTTGGATATTTTTCAGCATTTCTATATTTATAAATGTCTAATGCGTCATCATTGAGATTATCATGAGAATAGTTTATTTGCAATCAAAATGTGACCATAAAAGGAACTTATTCATGATAATAGAACAACTTCTTGTTTATATATATGAATAACTATCTCATGAGATACAAGACACACTAATTAAAGACTGCACACACACCGATTACAAAAGCTCTAGTCAAATCCACTCATCAAAATTGATAATTGTAGAGGGAGAACGTCGTTGGCCATCAATTGTCTTGCTTGCCATCAACATGCATGGTCACCTCATCTTTCCCAACCCACTTTCAAGCAGCACGTCCTGTTTTTCATAAAACAGAATAAGTATCCAATAATTTTAAAAACTGCAATAAGTACTTGTGTAACATTTATAACTTCTATATAAATTATACCTTCTTCGTAGATGGTCTCCCCTGTTATGGGTCCTACCTGGTGAGTTTGCAACTGGCTCATGAACTGAACAAAGGTGACTGAATCACCTCTCATGACATACCCTTGGATGTGTCATTTGTCGGTGGGAGGAAGCAAGCGCAACACCCCATCTATCGCAAAGGCGTCCGACATCCAATATTCCAGGTCAAATGTGAGGCGTTTATGTATGTCATACATATTCCTCACACGAATCTCTAAGCACGTGTTTTCTTCCATTTTGGTTGAAAGAAAAGTGTCGACACACTCATACTTCATCTTCCCGATCCGCTCTATGAACAACGCCTTAAGATCATCAACCATAGCATATGGCTTGGTGTCCTTGAAACACGATTTCAACTTATGCATCATGCAACTAGTCATGAGGCATTGGACAGCAATGGCGGTATCCATACGATGACCATAATCATCATCATCTTGTTGGCTCGTGGAGTCTCCTGGTTCATCTCCTAATGTCTCTTCTGTTATGTAGAGTAATTCATTATACTCGAGGATATTCCTCAGGTCTTGCTACCAGCCAATGAAGTTGGACCCATCGATTTTATGTTTCGGACCGCGGAGGAATGGGCAAAAATCGAATTCGATGAAGGGGTAAGACATGATCTACAAAGATATTTGCAAGAACATTAAGACTGAGTTTATAATAATGAGTTATGTTCATAATCAAATTATTAAATGAGATCCACTAATATTATCATCCCTAAAAACATCTTAGCGATTACACGACCCTAATTCGCTATACCACCCCCGACCGTCACAGACGATAGTATAGTTGCAAAGGTAGACATTGAAATGTTGATCACATCATTTATGCAAATCATGCTAGATCATTCAATCACACGTGTTCAAGACTATACATGTCATGCTAGGCTCGCCAATCTAACCTTAGTGTATTTACAGTGCAAGGTGGCTTACACCCACTGTATGCGAACACCAAAATGAGTACACCCGATCGTCACAACCTGTTAAAAAAACGGAGAATTTTCTTTGCGGTGCACACTAAGAGAGAACATAAATTTTGGTATTTAAATTGAGGGATCATTTTACAGTGCTACCGTCGTGTATCTAATACTAGAAAACAATAAGATGCACATAACACAACAACATCAAATGTACTAAAGTGCGACATGATATGGTGTTGCGCCTTGATCTCCATCATGCGCCCTGACATGGCACCAAGTCTACGGCGCCTTCTCTTGCCGACAGTTTGGACAATCCATAAAAACTTACCGTGACCATGTCACATAAAAATTCCTCTACAAAACAAAGTTAGACTTTTTTATGACGAATTCATTAGTAGTTTAAACAACCAACCATTTGCTGAGTAAACACATATTTTTGAACATGAGTACCTCTATACCTAGACCCCATAATCTTTGGGTTGCAAGCTACATTCCACTTTGTTAACCAATATTTACATATTTGTTTATCATCATTGTGTTAGGAAAGCCATGGTCTATGAAAGTTCAGACGCTTTCGTACCCTTTTGGATACTTCAAGAAAAAATAACATAAATATCGTTAGATTTGTATGGATGGAATTTATTAGCACATGTAAATATCCATGCGAGATAAATTCACCCTTCCAACTTCCAAACTTGCCATCAAAGCGTTGCTCTACTGGATGCCATTCTGAATTACATAATTTTCTGTAATGGCTAGGTACACAAGGTACCTGCAGGGTAAAGAGTAGACTCACATCTTAAATTTTTTTTGTAATGTTATTCCTACTCCTTTGACTTTTCAAAACAATATAGCTCAATTTTGTGGAAACTTACCTTACGAACGGATATTTTTCTCAAAATACAAAAATAGCTTCATATTGATAGACTTCTCGAGATTATGCGCCGAATATAAAATGGCGTCATCGGAAACATGAAAAACTCACACATAAAAACAACAAGAGCATTAAGAAGATTTAAATACATGTAGTTTATACTTCTTAATGATTAAATATTTTGTCTCCCTACAGGTTAAACCAAGACATGTACACTTGTCTACTGGAACTTCGAAAAAATTGCTTCAACTTTCATTTACAACAATTAGTGTTTGTCAACCTCGGATTAGAAGGCTTATCAGAAGCTATGGCATTATGATGGAAAAGATCTTAACTCAGCTATACCGATGGTAGAACATAATTGAGTTTAGGGAAAGAGTAATTGGGTCGTCCCGACATGCCTTGTCGGGTAGGGTTCTTCTCATTATATAAGCATAGAGTTTGGTACAAATATGAGTTGTATCCGTATGTCTATATTGTATCCGTATGTCACTGTAAGATACTGAAGAACACCAACAATCTTTCGATAATGAGTTGCCTCCTCAGATGAGAGAATATCACCGTCAGTACTACAGAGACGCCCAGAAGAGGTCATAGGAGTAGTAGTGGGACTACACTTTAGCATACCAGCACGTGTAAGAAGCTCAAGGGAATACTTGCCTGTCGAAGAACAAGACTGCCCTTGGAGGGTGAATGCACCTCAATGCCTAGAAAATAATGGAGAACACCAAGATCCTTAACTTAGAAGTTAGACCGAAGCTTGGGAATAGCAGAAGGAGCCGAACTGATGACAATGATATCGTCAACATATGCCAGCAAATACATGGTCGTATCAGAACGTTGGAGTATAAACAGATATGTATCTGCAACTGATGGCGAGAACCCCAAAAGGAATCAAGAACAGAACTGCGACGAGCATGGCAGGCACGGGTGCCTGCTGCAGACCATAAAGAGACTTGACTAGCTGATAATTGTGATCGGGTTTATCAGAATCAGCAAAACCAGGAGGACGTCTCATATATACCTGCTCATCAAGAATATATTAAGAAAAGAATTCTGGGTATCAAGCTGTCAAAGATGCCACTTCTTGGAAAGAGCCATACAGAGCAATAGACGAACTGTTGCGGGCTTAACCACATGGTTGAATGTCTCATCATAATCGAGGCCATAACGCTGCTTAAATCCTTTGGCAACAAGGCGAGCTTTATACCTCTCAATAGAACCATCATCATGTAGTTTGACTTTAAAAATCCAGCGAGAGTCAATCAAGTTAACAACTGGAACAGGAAGTACCAGATTTCAGGTGCCATTGTTCTGAAGTGCAGAAAATTCAGCTTCCATGGCAGCACGCCAGTGAGGGATATGAAGCGCCTCATGGTAGTCACGTGGTTCAGTTGGGCTGTTGGATGTTGTATATGCTGCCAGAATGCTGATCCAAGCAACCGTGTCGTCAGTTATAATTCTTTGGTTAGTAATTCCTTTTTGCAATCTGGTACTTTTTGTGGGTGGAGCAGTAGGATCTCCCATCACAGAAGATCCTGGCACCTGGTAGCTGTTCTGTCCCGTATCTGCCTTGGAGGTGGCGTGGCGAGCGCGCGGCTGCCGCATGGCGGGTGGTGGCGCAGGTGGAGACAACGCAGGCGACACAGGTGTTGTAGCTGGTAAGGACGTAGGTACTATCGGGGATAGGGGTGATGCAGGGACGAGCGGTGACGCGTGTGCAATTGGTGATGCAAAAGACGTGTCCTCATTCGGAGGATGTGAGGGAGACGGCGACTGTGATGGGGACATCGCGTCCCATCCTTGTTCCCTGACCCTAATGTGAGTAGCAGGCGATGATGGTGCCGCTGCTTGCACGTGTGCGTCGGGGGACACAGGAGGCGCCCGCTCGGGGATTGGCTGAAAGAGATGCAATTGCACCAAACCCGAGGCAGGTCCATGCACACGGTCCATTTGCTCCTCCGAGTCAGTTTGTGGACGAATCTCTAGCCGAGCGCCACGTCCAGTACCTGCACCATGGTTAGCAAGAAAATACGGTGCATATGCAGTATCCATAAAGTTGTCATCTGAAAGTAAACATGACTCTGTAGGTGGTTATGAACTATAAGAGGTGGGCATGTTGGCGAAGGGAAAAACATTCTCATCAAAGATAACGCCCCTAGAGACATAGACTCGATTGGAAGAAACGTGGATGCATTTATACCCTTTGTGTAAAGCATTATATCCCAGAAAAACACACTTCTTGGAGCAAAACTCCAGTTTATGATTATTATAGGCTTGAAGATGAGGCCAACAAGCACACCAAAAAATCTTGAAAAATGTATAGTGTGAAGTCTCATGAAGTAATCTCTCAAGTTGAGTTTCGGACTAGGAAGCCTATTTATACGAAAACAGGCTGTGGAGAAAGCATCATTCCAATAATGTAGGGGAACATATAGTTGAGCAAGGAAAGTGAGGCCTGTCTCAACAATGTGACGGTGTTTACGTTCAGATGTTCCATTTTGTTGGTGTGTGTATAGACAAAACACACGATATGAGATGCCAAGGTTGTGAAAAAAGGGATGAAGTCTCTCATACTCTCCACCCCAATCTATTTGAACATGAACTATCTTTTTATTGAGGAGGTGTTCAACATGTTTTTGAAATTGGAGAAACACATCATAAACATCGGATTTATGCTTAAGAAAATAGAGCAAAGTGAAACGACTATAGAAATCAATAAAACTGACATAAAAACGATGCCCACTAACAGATGTTTGGGAAGGACCCCACGCATCAGAATAAATTATATCTAGTGGAGACTTTATTACACGAGTAGACAAGGAAAAAGACAGTTGGTGATTTTTTCTTGCTGACAAGCATCACAAACTGATTTATTTATATTTGACTCTATGATAGATGACAACTCATGACTACGAAGAACATGTTGAACGATTTGTAAGGCTAGATGACGTAGACGGCTGTGCCACACATCACGTGACACCTACATTGCCGAGTTCTTGCTTGATGATGAGTGCTTTAATCTCGTAGAGACCTCCATGGCAACGGCCTCTAAGTATGGGTGTTCTCGTGTCCCGACCCTTTACAAAAAGATCATGACGGTGAAGTTCAATAAAAACATTATTATCATGAGAATGTTTGCTCATGGATAAAAGATTACGAGTAGCATTGGAAACATGTAGAACACGATTTAGAGCTAGCGGTCTAGACGACGGAGTATGAATACAGACTTGACCAACATTATGAATATGCATACCCGATCCATTTGCCGTGTGAACCTGCTCGGTGTCGTGGTAGGGCTCATGTGTAGTGAGCTTCTCCAGCTCATGGGTGATATGATGTGTTGCCGTGGAGTCTGCATACCACGCCGGGTCTACAACCTGTTGGCCATCATGAGTGCCGCCATGAGCCGCGGACATCGCCATAGCAACTTGACGCTCGGTGTTTCTCCCATCATTGCCAATGCCCAGAAAATCGCAATTAAATCGCTTGTAGCACTTAACTACCGTGTGACGTGGTATACCACATAGCTGACACACAATAGTGTTTCCACGTCCGGTGTTAGTCCTAGGCACGGTAGAATTGTTGGTCTTTTGCTGCTGTGCATACTGAGGCTGGACGCCTGTGTGTCTGGACGATAGGCGGGCCTTGGGCCGCCACGAGCGGCGCCATAGGCTGTGACCGGGGCTCTTCCTCTGAAGGAAGTGACATAAGCTGCGGGGTAGTGGTGAGCCACGGTAGTTCCACGGCGCGCTAGCATGCGCTGATCCATCGAGATGATCTGTGCAAACGAATCTTGGACGGGTATTGGTGTGGTACAAACAGTGACAACTCCATGCAACGCGTCGTAATCACCGTCGAGTCTGGCGAGAATGTAGGAGATAAATTCCTTGGGATGGAGAGGCTACCCTATGCTTGTGAGTTGATCCGAGAAATCCTTCATCTGTTGGAAGTATATGGTGGCGATCTTGTTTTCCTTCTTCGGCTCGGCCATCTGCCGAGGGATACCCGAGGAGCGAGCAATAGAGCTGGAAGCAAAGGAACCACCCATCGTCTCACATGCCTCCCTCGCGGTAGCAGCAAACATGACCATGGCTGTGACATCATGCATTATTGAGGAGACGAACACAGAGAGGATGGCCTGATCTTGCTGAACCCAGTGATGATACGCCGGATTTGGCTGCTGGACCATGGTGCCTCCATGGTTGGCGATGAAGTGTGAAGCAGGGCATGGGGTTGATCCATCAACGTATCCCATGAGAAGCTGGCTCCGAAGGAGAGGACCAACTTGTTCCCTCCCAACCACGTAATTTTCACTGGTTAGCTTGATGGTGATTGAGGACATGATGTTGACGACACCTCCAGGAATAATCTGACCACCCGGGATCATATGGTTGTAGAATTTCCCTCCCTGGTTGTAGACCGGACCAAACATGGTCGGAGAAAGGGCGGATCGGTGGAGTATCCCATCGTGGGCATCGCTTCCGTCGACGACGGATTCGGTGGCATGGAGTATCCCATCACATGCGCTAGGCGCATCGAACCCATGGACAACCCATAGAAGTACACGGGCGCCGAGGAGGTGGCGGCCAGGTGAGAGGTGAAGACCTCATATGGCATCACGGGAAGCGAGGTTGATGCCGGAACCGTAGGAGATGGCACTGTCGTGGTCATGACAGCGGAGAGAGAGCAGACCTCCAGAGCTCCGTTTCCGCTTGAAATATTTGTGCCACTGTATTTGATTTCCGTTTGCAAAATGACATGGATGCGATTGGACAGAAAAATGGAGTGAGAAACTGTTTTATCAATTTTCATAAATATGCAGTTCTTGCATATCTGATCGCCAAGCAATTAACATTACCAATATTTTCACCATCTTTTTTTAAGGTTTACAAAATTGGTCATATGCTTATATATCAGGGTTTACAGTATTTCTACATTGTTTTATTCTTCCAACCCCAAGTCAGATTTCTGGCCACGTGTTTGTACACAAGTAGATGTGTCTTATGATAACGCAAAGCCATATTCAATTAGATATTTGACAAAAATATTTGTAAAAAAAAAAAACGTTCAGGGATGTGTAGATGAGCTGGAGGTACGCACAAAAAAGTCCGACACGGCCCATCTGTTGCGCTTGCTTCTCGGTTAAACCCTACTTCCCAGCTCCTTCTTCCCGCTCCTTTCCAAATCTGTTCGCACTTGCTCTGTACATATGCTCGCATCCATCGGAACGCATATCCTTTTGCACCCTCACGCCGCCAGCACAACCTGTTCCCCCCTTCCCTAGGTAATACCCTAGCGCCTGGCACGGCCGGCTTCCCTATGGAGAACAAGGAGATCAACGACGGCACGAGCAGCCGCCGGCTCCGGCCGCCGGTCTACCCCCGCTCTTCCACCACCACCGACGCCAGCAACTCCCACCAAAAATACTACTCGCGCCGCCGTCCATTTGATAATCAATCAGCCGCCGCCGCCCATTTCTCCTCCCAGGCTGGTACCGGATGCAAAGTTTACCGCCTGCCACCTTCGCCGCTAGCTCGCACAACCCATGCGTCGGCCGGAGGTGCCGGATCCAGCGTCGGAGACAGATCCAACACCATCTCACTGGACGCCTTCTCTGGGTACGGATACCAGATAGATTCACCGTCCAACAAGGCGCCACGGTCGCCGCCGCCTCAAACGACCCATGCGTCGGGCGGTGACAGTGGCGGCTTCATCGACGGATTAGGAAGATCCGCCTGTGATACGTCGCACGGAGTCCTCACCGGGTTCTCCTGCTACCAGATGCCACCACCGTCTTCGACGGCGCCCATGGCACTGGATCCCATCCCCAAACTGGGCGGTGTGGTTTATGGAAGCGAAAGCAGCAGCAGCACCACCACCAGCCCACGCTACGCCACCTTCCTTTCCTCGCTCGACACTGGTCTGGCTAGCGTGGTGGGCCTGACACCGTTAAGTTCGTCCCTTGATCTGCAGGCGCCGTCGTCTTCGTATAGCTCTCCGCCGCTCCTGACGCAGATCACGGCCAGCGTCGACTTTGGGTCGACGGAGGAGTACGTGCTTCCACCCCTGCCCCTCGACTTCGAGTCAATGGAGGAGTACGAGCTTCCACCCCTGCCCCCCTCCCTCAGTGGCCCACCACCTTCGAAGAAGCCGGTGGTCATAGATCTTGAAGCCGTCCGTCCCGCTCCGGTGTACATCTCGCTTCTGGACGATGACGACGACTCCGGCAACAACGTTGTCCAGTACGTGGACCTGGAAGGCCCGGGCAGCGGTCTCAACTACTCCGGCCGTGACACGGGCATCACTAGCACCAAAGCACCCTGTCAACAACTGTCGTCGTCATCGAGCTTGTTGCTCCCGGTCCCTGCTCCTGCTGACGCTTGGGTGAAGAAGGAAGCTCTGGACTCGAGCTCATGGGGGACGTCGCAGCTGGGGAACAATACCATCAGCGGAGGCAGTTCATCGGCGTGGATGCACCCGCCTTATTCCTCCGGCAACACTGGCAATGGCATGAACCATGCCCCATGGACTCTAGTACCACTCACACCATACAGTTTGATCCCGACCCCTGCAGCCAACGCTAGAGTGAAGAAGGAACCTATGGACTGGAGCTGGCATACGTCGCAGCTGGGTAAGAGGTCTGTCACCAGTGGCAGCAGCTCATCGGCGGGGATGCCCCGACCGGCCTACTCCGCCGTCAACACGGACGTCACGGTTGTTGGAAGCAAGAAGAACATGATGTCTTCTCCGGGGACGGGATGGGGATCAGGTGCACCAGGAAGCAGCATCCAGTACAAGGATGACACCAATTCTCCGCTTGTACCAACTTTTTCCGATGGGTTATTCACCCAGAATGACATTAGCAAGATCATGGCGGAGAAGAGGCTCGTAAACATTGTTCTGTCAGATCCTAAGAGGGTCCGGAGGTAATATATATTACTATGATCCATCCATCAGTTTGTCCTTTCTTCATTCAGATATGACGATGATCATGAGAGAAAATGTTTTGGTTCTTGAGTAGTACTTTAGCACTACACTAACTAATTGTACACCTGTTTGTGAAACTTATTTGCAGGATCCTTAGGAACCGGACAACACTATCTGCACAAGGGCATAAGGTTGAGCTACTGCAGCAGGAGAATAAATCACTATCTGCACAAGTGCATCCACTACAGGTTTGTGATTCTCAGGATTAATTATTTCAGCATATCTTTTATGGGTACAGCTGGAATCAGTTTAGAAATCCTTGCAGTTATTTTGTGACCGAGATTTATAACAGTCTATTCAAAGGATTGGCTTTGTTTTGCACAAACCTCAATGTTTTGGTCAGAAGACTCAGAAATAGGTTGTTTTTGGTTGCACAAGTGTATACCTGACAAAGCTGTCAACGCATCTCCTCCTGACCTTTATCTACTTTTAAGTTTCCATAAGATGTTTCGATCAAACCAGTCCCGCTAATCCATTTAAAGCTGAATACTTGTAGTACACTAAGAAAAACCGAGATATGTAAATCCCACTTATACGTCTCCTGCAATTATGTTAGCCGAATCTTCACCGCCTTCAGGACAGCAGTGTCCCAACCAGCCAAATGTTGACCTCTTTTTTTGAGTGGGGGTTCGGCCAACAAAAGCTAACCTATGAATTGTAAGGAAATCCAACTTGACTTTCAGTTCCCCAAGGAAAGTGTCCATGTAGCATGCTTACATCATTCAGAGTTCATAAGTCGGGGATAGACTGAAAACGACTTTTCCCCACAACTATTTGTCCTCCCAGAGTTTAACTGAATCGCATTTGTCCACAAGAGAAATTACCCTAGTTGTATGAATGTGTTCTTAACTATCATGAGATAACTTGATATTTTCATACAATCATATTATTGTTTTTATTTGAATTATTTATTTGTAGAGTACAACCATTTCGCATATATCTAAAAAGAAGCGGACGATGACAAAGCTGGATGGACTCGAGGAAAAAAGTAACTGATGAATGGTATGCTATTATATTTTCTTACATATATGAGCAGTACTTACTAGTCTATCGTATGTTCTTGTTGTTGACAAATGAAAGTCCATGCATTGTAACCTAGATGAGTGGTTGAATAGGGGATTGCAAAATTATATCCAAGATTGATATTATTAAGATAATTAGTTTTATACTTATTGCCTACAACACATCAAAAAATTTCATACTACAAAATTAAAGATGCGGAAGGATTTGGAGAATCACAAGGTTCGGATAGTCGGAGCTATCCTATGTCCTTGTTGAAGGAGGTGCGCACGAAAAGTCCGATAAGATATAGAGTCCCAAACCGCCAAAACCCAACGACTCATTAAGCTAGGACACGAAGTCCATGCCTAATCATTAGATGTCGATCTTCAGACCGGATGCGCTAGTTGATAACAATAAAAAAAATTGTAAGATGAAAATACCACTTTAAAATAAAGTTTTTGCTTGGTATCTTTGTCAAGGAGTGATCCTAACAAAAGACAACCTTGCGAAGCGCAATTGGCATGGAAGTAAAATCAGTGTTTTCTGTCACAAAGACGAGTGTATTAAACATTTATTCTTTGAGTGCACATTAGCTCGTTCTATATGGTCAATCATCCAAATAGGTTCTATCTTATACACACCTAGAAGTATTCAGAATATTTTTGGCAATCGGCTCAACGGTGTGGACAGTAGGTTTAAGAGGCGTATTAGGTGGGAGACTTAGCCGTTATATGGTCGCTATGTCTATAGAAAAGAAAAGGTTTTTAACGATAAAAAGTTCTCTTTTATGCAGGTCATCTACAGGAGTATAACTGCGCTCCGTTGCAACGTGTGGAGCGTCAAGAACTCTTTATGGAGGTGTGTACAAGGCAGAAGGATACGGAGATGGTCTTTTTATACCAACATGGATGGAAACATTATTTGCGTCTTGGCCCTCCACCACCGTAGGCGTTTTTACAATTTCTCATTATGATGTAATCCGCCTTTTTATTTTTCTTGTCACTTTGCTCGTGCGGATTTGGCTGTATGCATCCAGTTATGAAGAGGCCGGATGTAATGCTTAAACTTTTAAGTAATAAAAACTCCCTTTATCGAAAAAATATTTTCAGACAAAGTGTCTGGTTCCATGGCATTCACAAACTCTTGCATCATTCACATCCGCGAAAGCTTCGAAGTGACACTTAGCCAGCGTTGAGGTGCACACCCTCTAAAAGGTAACAACAAATTTTCTAGAACTTGGATATTTAAACTTTGAAATGTTTCACATAGAAATCTCTCAAAGAATCAAAGATCTCGTAAGGGTATGCGTGGAGTCTGGAGACTAGGTGAAAATATAGTACTATAGTAGGTAGCTTCAAGAGTCACTTCCTCGTCTATTTCACCCACTTTGCCACGAAATACAACTTTAACAAGAAAACATAAACGCTCTCGGAAGCTCCATATGAAGTAAACTGGAAGCACAAGAACAATTGGAAATTTTGACGGTTGGGCGAGAAAAAAGAGTTACCGAAGGTTCATCCATGGCACCGAGTGGGACCGATTCATGGAAAATACCTCGAGAACTGTAACACCTCAGACGTACCTGTGAAGGAACAACGTGTCCGGCTGGTAGTTCTGGAGAAAATCCACTCGGAACTTCCGGCAATAACAATACGCCGTTTGAATCGAGTTGGTAGAAGCTGATCAATCTTAGCTTGGAGATACTAGGAAAACTTCACTTAAGTGTCATGTCTATACTCGTGACGTCTTGGATGAGGAAAAAACCACACGGTGGTTCCAGAGAGCGATCTACACAAAAGTACCATGCTGAACCAAAACTGTTAAAACATGTTTTCTTGGTTGTCTCTTATTCTTACTTATCTCAAAGTTCTAGAATAAGAGTTTCTACTTTATAGTTGTTCCCGAAAGTTGATGGTGTGGACAAAGGCATTTTTTTTTTTTGCAAAGTATCAATTTACTCTAACTAGCCAAGTGACCCTTTTAATTGTATTGTATATCCATGACTCGAAGAATAATTCTATAATTACATTCTTCATAGACGTTGTCCCTTTTCTTATAGTATAAATAGGGTTCATCATTACAATTTATCCAGCGAGTTGTTGAACTTACACCACAATACTTAGATAAAATTTCCTCCATTCCGTTTTCATAAGTGTTCAAAACCCCATGACGATCCTAATTGTACTTTCAGCCAAAAAAAAATATATATATATATAGTGATCACCACCAGTGTACGACCTAGATCACACTAGCTACGCCTCTAAACACCCCTAATCAATACAATCCAACAACATGTATGCATGATTTCTACTACAAATTGACATAGATGAAGCCATACATTCAACCTACATTTTTTTTCAAACTGAACCATATTTCTTATTGTTATTTATAATCTTCTTTTGAAGAATTTTGGTTCAACACCATTTATTTAGTCTATTGGTTTTTTTATTATCGAATTTTCTCATAAACAGTGCATTTAAAATTCGCTTCAAAGCACAGAGAAAAATGTTTTCCATGTGATAGGAATGACTAGATGTTGCATCTACAAAACCAGTTATAAATGTACGCTAATGTTTGTGTGAAGATCACCTTTAAAGATATAAAATACTGAGCTCGTATTTTTAATTGCACCGTCTGTGAATTGACTTTGAGGTAGATAGATTATCCATATTCGACAACATGTGTGTCTGCACATGCTAGCTACTTCGGGAAAGAGTACGGTAAAAGTTAGAGTAACATCTATGTATGTGCACACGCTTCTCCCCGAGTGTTTGTGATTATGTAGAATAAGATATATAGGAACAAAAAGAAAAAAAAATGAAATCTAGCTATATACGAATTTTTAGAGATAATGGTGATTACAGTTGGTACTATATATGCACTTGCAAGCTATATTGCACTTATAACATGCACTAGTACGCATTAGTAATTTTATTGCCGTGAACAATCTACCTAAAAATAATTTTACTTCGTCACCAAGTATCAAGCATCAATGAAAGCATTGTTGGCGCCTAGCTACATTTGGTGGAATATATATAAGTTCTCTCACAAGCCCGAGTGGTGCAGCTAGTACACCTTCACTCTTAAAAACAGTTTTCTTGCGTGCAACGTTGCTCGGAACATATAATGTCAATGAATAAATATAGCTCACCAATCATTAAATGGGTATTTGCAATTTTGTTGACCTTTTCTTAAATATATGTCTTCTACAACCATCAAGTAGTTTATAAATTATTTCTCTCATCTTTGACAGATTTCAACACTTTCCTTGCACGTAATGAATAATGTGTTGTTTGCATCAATATTTGTGAGCTCAGTCACAGTTTTTTCTAACGAGTTATTAAATACTTTATGGCTACTTTCTTGGGTGTTCTAGTTAGATATCTATATAATAACCAATAAGAGAAATAAAATACATTGGTCAGGATATACATGTTGTACTCACTCAATGTCAAAATTTAAGGCATGCTATTTTCCTATGTCGAACTGTAAAGTTTGATCAAATTCACAGAAAAATATCAACACTTGTATTAAAAAATATACATTAGACCCACCATGAAACATATATGTATCTTAGTATATACTTTTTTTAATTATATATGATGATATTTTTCTTTAAACATGGTCAACCTTAGCCAAATTTTACATAAAATAATACTAATATGCACTATATTTTTGACATTTTGACTTAGAGGGAGTGTATGGTTTGTAAGAAATATAAAATGCAATAATATGTCTTGATAAATATTTGGTTCATTTCATGAATTTATTTACGTTGCTAACCTTCTTAATGGAATCATTAGTTCATGCTACCATTTCAATTGTTGTAAAGGGATGAATGTGTTATGTCAATTTAAGCATTATGCACATTGTGTTTTTAATTTCGCTTTGACAAATCCACTTGATCCACCAATTTGGTGGTATTTTTAGTACTCACTTAGTATATGTTAGTTCCATTTTATTAGCATATAACCAATTTGTTTCTTCCATTGACGTGTTGTTGCCTTTATTAGTGTCTTATATGTCAAGTTAGATTTCCAAATTAAATTAGCTATATAATAGAATCTATAGCACGGATAGTAATGTATTGTATGACTCCAGTTATGCTATATCCAGCCTTCTAATTTCATGGTTTAGGAGCACTAGCTATTTTTCCTATGTTTACCATGTGATTTATTTATGCCAATCACACATAGTTGTTTATTAAGTCCAACCTAGTTAAGTTACACACCAAAATATTTATTAAGTCTAACCTAGGTAAGTCATTAATCTAAATATATATGTTATCTCTTTATGCAGGGTTGAATGAAACACTAAAGGCTGAAGTTTATCGTCTCAAACTTGTTGCTGGTGAGATTAGGGGCTATGATGTGTCAATTAGTTCATACCACCTCAAATGATGCAACAAGAGCCGATGCAAATACAAAACCATCAGCTAGCACAATTCCACCAAGAACAATAATAACTGGCGGACCTTGATAGTTTTATGTTGCAGTAGATACAACAAGTACGTTTCATCTCACTATTTAAGTCTATGGTACATTTGTCCTAGATAATATTTATGTGGTAACAATGGTGGAAGTAACAATCTACCCTTTTTGTGCCTTTTTTGTTCTAAATATATTTTGTCTAATGTTGCTTTATAATTCCCTTATTTGGAGGGACGTTGGATTATATCCACATATCTTTATGGTATAACTTTGTGCTATAGTATTTGTGTAGATCAAATTATCTTTAGACCATTTACTTATTTTTTACATCTCTTTCCATGGACTTCAAGATCAATCATGATATATCTATTCTATATTTTGCCTACCGACTTTTTTCATACTAGTAGTAAATACCCTTACAGTAGACTTGTTACTAGTTGTATTTTCATTTTTTACATGCTATTAATAATACCAGTAGCGCGCACGATTCACGCGCACCACTTTTAATCGTCTACCAGCAACGTGTTTAAGGGTACGACACGCCACTAATATGTGGAGCCTGCATGTGCACCCGGAGTGAAACGTATTGGTTCCTGTCGGGTATTTAGCCCGCCACTTATGACTTCTTACCGTGGAGTGTCGAACCTACACGCCGTAAGATGCAGGTTGGTGATGGAATGTGTTGCCGCAAGCCATTAAATCAGTGTATCTTTAATAAAAGCTAACCACACACCTTCTATGTGCGGGTACAAGGAGGGGATGGCCGACCCGACAGTCTCTTTTTCAGAACAATCCCATTATGAGTACCACATAGTCATCTCGCGTGCCGAAAACCGAGGATACGTCTGCCACTTCGCCAATACGCGGGCATCCACGCCACCGCTTAAGTAAATTTTCCGTGTCTAGTTGAAGCGCAATATTGGACACTAAATCACGTCGACGTTAATGCAATGGAGCCATTCCGACTGCATGGCGCTATAAAATCTCCTCTCGTTGGAAAGGGGATAATATCTTCCCCCGCCCCATATTCTCACTCCCTCGACGCATTCTGCTCTGCATGGTGTCAATGTCCAACAACGATGAAGCCGGTGGCAGCAGCTCTGTGGCGGCATGGTTGTGGCCATGAAAACTCTCTCTCTCCTATCACCGAGGCGTTTTCCAAATACAAGCTTACGCCCCCACAGGTGCGGCCTCTAGGAAGATGGCACATGAGCGACTGGTGGGGGGGGGGGGGCTCGTCATGCTCTCGCTCCCCGAGGACAAAGATGAGATGGCGGAGCTCATACATGCGAGGTGGGTGGCGCTCGCATACACGCTCAAGGATGACCAGCCTACGCGGTGAACAACCCCTATGCGGTTGAAGCGCGGGGAGCACATCGTCAGTTGCAATGGTCTAACTTATCCGGGCCCGCAATAACCATGAGGGAGAGCACCGGATTTGAGAGGGGCGCATCGTCAACCAAGTCCTCGCCCTCTGCCGGGCTAGACGGGATCCACACCCGCTACCATCTGCTCGTACTCCACCGGCACCGCTTTGGTGGTCGTGTTCATCACAGAGGATTTGTTATCCTCCATGAGGACCTTCGTAGTCTTCCCCAATCCCGTGCTCCGCTGCTATAGCCCAAGGAGAAGGAGAAGGGCCATGAGGAAAACATGGAGGACGACCATACGTTAAAGTATGCAGTGGCGAATTACCTAGAGACTGCGCTGCTGAACGAGTTAAGGCGATGGCTGGGAATCGCTTGGTCCTCCACGACATGGCGACGGAGATCGGAGCGACCCGACAAAAGCAGGCGATGCACCAGGCGGTGGAACCATTGAGATCAGGACTAGTGGGGATACCATGGGAGTGGACTTCCACGGTCTAGGCAAATCCACAAAACGTCGGGCCACCACCACCACCTGCCGATAATTGGCCTTGGGAGCCGCTGAAAGTACAAGGATGCCGCCTAGAGGGGGGTGAATAGGAGCTTTAAAATAATTACGGTTTAGGCATGAATAAATACGGAATAAAACTAGCGTTTAATTTATCAAGCACGAAACCTCTACAAGCTAGGTTTATCTATGTGCCCCAACAACTTATGCTAAGCAAGATATACAACTATGTGATAGCAAGAAAAATGACTTCAAGCACGATGGCTATCACAAAGGTAAATGCATAAGTAACGAGCTAGAGTATAGAAATAACCAAAGCACAAAGAGACACCGATGTGATTACCGAAGTTCCTTCCCAAGGGAAGTACGTCTTCGTTGGAGAGGTGGGGAGCCACCGAGGCGCTACTCAAATAGCACGGATGTGCACACCTTATTCTCCTTGAGCTTCTCCGGTGAGGAGATTCTCGTTTCACTATGAGGTCATCTTGAAGGCGGTGACCAAACGTTACACGAGGTTGAGGCTATCTCCACAAGTAAGTTGGAGGCTCTCAACAAATCTTCTTGCAACATGGTGGAATCCCCAAGCACTAACCGTCTAGGGTGCGCAATACACCCAAGAGGAAAAATCTCTCTGGTGACCAAGCACCCAAGAGTAACAAGCTCACGAACTTCTCTTTCACGAATCTCGTGGGGAACTCAAACCGATGCACCTAATGCAATGGCAAGAACACACAAAGTGATCAAGTCATTCTCTCCCAAATCCCACCAAAGCAACTAATGATATGGAGGGAGGAAAGAGGAAGAACAAGGAAAACAACAAATGAATCTCAAGATCTAGATCCAATGGATTCTCCTCACTAAGAAGAGATATTGATTGGTGGAATAGTAGATCTAGATCTCCTCTCTCTTTTTCCTTAAAAGTGGCAAGAATCATTGGAAGGATTGAGAGAAACCCAACCTTTTGAAGGTCAACAATGGAGGAGAGAGGAAATGGGTTGGGCAGCCTCCTCTTGAGGAAGAGGAAGGCTATTTATAGCTTCCCACGAAATATGGCCGTTAGGACCGTCCGGGCTGGAAAATTTTCACTTACCCTGGAAATTTCCGGCCCCCCCAGGGCGGAAATTTCAACCGCGAAAATTTCCGGACGACCCAATAACCCCTAGAGCGCGAGTGCCCGCTCTCTGGTGTCGGGCCGGATATTTGCCCCGGAATATTCCGGCCTTAGACAGGAATTTCGCACCCTGATAACTGCGAAAACATTGATACGAGAATCGGTCATATCTTTTGCATCCGGACTCCGTTTTCGACGTTCTTAGGCTCGTTGAAATCGAAACGACGAGAGCTACAAGAATATATAGAGAAACATCATAGTACAACAAGGGAGAATAAAACAAAATGGCCAAAGTCTAGACCTCTCTATAAGATAGGAACCGGCAAAACCTGCAATAACAAAAACGCAATAAGTTTTCTATAGGAAATCTGTTTTTTATGAACTTGAGCTTGACATGAAGAAGAAGACAATCTCTAAAACCACACGAGGAAAAAACCCAAATAAGAACTAAGAAAGATGATGCCAAGGATGCAAATGTTTGAGCTCTCTACGAATGATACGATCAAGCAACTCATTCGAGAGCCCCTCTTGATAGAACGGTTATCTATCCTATAACCCGGTCTCCCTACTAACATCATGAGACCGGTAAAATAGAAAACCTATCAATGTCACCTTTGTATTGCGCATTCCAATTGAGATAGATGATGACGATCTTAATCACCTCAAGTTGGAGCACCTTTCTTGATTGCGCTTCGCTTTGTGAAGACTTGTAAATTGCTCCCCCATAAGATAATATGGGAGAGCTTATCACATACCCATATTCACTTGAAAATAATCTCCATATGGGTGGAAAGCATCAAGAATATGAACTCTTCTTGATGATCATCTTGAACTTGCACTTTAGCTTGATTAACCAAGTATCTTCTCTTTATTCATGATGAAGATGTCTTGAAGGTACACATGAATGTTCACACAATCTCCTTCAAGACATACTTCAATCGAACACATGGAGTTCAAGTGGTGCCAATGGACAAACCTATAAGAATATCTTAATGCAAACATTAGTCCAAAAGGATTGTCATTATTTACCAAAACCACATATGGGGGCACCATGCACTTTCAGCAGCCTCCATGCATCAATCTCACCTGCGGGGAAGACAAGTAGGCTCTCCGGCGGCGATGGCCTCCGTAGTGAGATATTTGTTTATTATTTTCTTTTATGTTTTTAAATTAATGTAAGATACTTTTTGCGCCAAGTATATTAATGAAAATTGTTTATTTTCATTTGTGTTGTTTTTTACATATTCTATTAAAATCAAGCTTGTTTTAAAATTGATCTCGTTCACCACTTGTTGGACCTGGTAGAAAACATACATGGTGTCAAGGAACGATGAAAACACTTATTACTACAACGTAGTAAATGCGCTGGTGATTGTTTCAATAGTGTTTTCTTGGCCAGCTGGATCTTGCTAGCAACGTTAATATCCATCCACACTTACTAGCCCAATGTCTTCCTCTACCCTCCTCTCATATCCCCTCCTACCCTCCACCAACAATGTCTTCCTGCACCTCTAGGCGACATGGAAGGACCTCACCATTGGAATTTCTCACCGGGATAGGTGCTCGTGGATCAGATCCGTCGTCGTTTTGGCTCCTCGGTTCACTTCTCTCTCCTACCCGGTGAAGAAACTTTTTTTTGATAAAGAAAATTTATTACTTAAAAGGTTTAAGCAAGTACTGGACTCTTCATAACCAAGATGCACCACAACGATAAGTCCATAACGAGTCGAACAAAGTAAAAAAATAGGTGAATTACATATCATCATGAGAAATTGTAAAGACGCCTAAACTGTTGGAGGGCCAATCCGGACATTATGCTGCCATCCATGAAGGGTAAATATAGCTCTCGCTGAATCCTCCAACCGCGTACACGCCTCCATGAACAGGGAACGATGCTCCACTCGTTGCAAAGGCGCCCAAGAACGGATCAAAGTCATACACCGGTAGATGACCTGCATTACAGATACATTTTTATGGTTAAAGACCTTGTCATTTCTACATAGCCAGAGCGACCAAGCAATGGAAATTGCTCCCACCCTAATAAGATGCTTAAACCTAGAATCAACACCATTGAGCCAATTGCCAAAAATATTAGCAACGCTTCTAGGTGAATAGAAGTTCGAGGCTATCTAAATGGCTGACCATATAGATCTAAAAAAATTGCAATGAAAGAAAAGGTGTTTAATAGTCTCATACTGAGGAAAAAAGACACATGATTTGTTGCCTTGCCAATTCCACCTAGCAAGGTTGTCTGTAGTAAGAATGACTCCTCGACAAAGATACCATGCAAACACTTTAGTTTTTAGTGGAATCTTCATATTCTTTAAATTAACAACTGGGATCTCACGCCGTAATAAATCTTTGTACATAGAATCCACTGAGAATTTTCCATTCTCATGTAAGTTCTGCCGAAATCTATCAGATCCTTGCGTCAACTGCACCGAAGCAAGACACTGTACCAAAGGCATTCCAAGATGCTTGTCTAGCACCAAACAGACTTATTCTGAACGACACATTAGGTGGGAAAGATTCCATCACCTTAGAGAGTGTATTGCTTTTATGTTGCACAATGCTATACAAGGCCGGAAATCGTTCCTGGAGAGTGGTATTAACCATCCAAATATCCTTCCAAAATCTAATTTCCGATCCATCCTAAATTGAGTAAGACCCATGCGGAAAAAGTATTTTTTGGTGGCCATAAGACCAGCCCAAATGTAAGAGCCCCCAGCTTCCAGTAAATGTGAGAAAGCGCTTGTGAACCCACATACTATGGTCTTAAGAGGGTCTGCCAAACCCCATCCTCAATTAGTAGATTAAAAATCCACTTTCCAAGGAGGGCTCTGTTCTTGACCTCAAGGTCATGAATCCCAAGTCCCCCTTGGTCTTTATGTCGACAAACCACACTCCACTTAGTCAAGCGGTACTTCCTCTTCTCATTATCCTCTTGCGAAAAGAATCTTGTCCAGAAATAATCCAGTCTGTTCAGGACCCCATTTGGCAATTGGAAGAATGAAATCATATACATTACTACCTTCGATCTGAAATAATTGACGCAGGTTTACGTAAGGTGTAGGCAAAGTTTGCATGTCACTCCGACAATTAAATCAGATCGGAGGGAGTACCATATTGCTAAATACTGAATTTGTGAGAACTAGTCTTCCCCCTAAGGATAATAATTTACCTTTCCAGCTGTGCAGCCTAGCCTGTAAACGTTCCTCAACCAATTTCCATTCAGCATTTGTGAGTCTCCGATAGTGAATCGGAATACCCAATTACTTAATAGTAAATTGTCCTTGCGCATAGCCAAAAATCTCGGCATACTGAGAAACATTATTTTGGGCCTCCTCGAAACAAAACAATTTATTCTTACGGAAATTAATTTTTAACCCCGACATATGCTCAAACGCTGACAGGATTAACTTCATGTTTTTTGCTTTTTCGATGTAGTGATCCATAAATAAAATTGTATCGTCGACATATTGAAGTATGGACAATCCACCATCCAGCAGATGCAGAATGACCCCTTCAATTTGGACATTAGACTTAGCACGTTCAATTAAAATTGCAAGCATGTCTACCATTATATTAAATAGCAGTGGTGATAAAGGATCACCTTGCCTAAGTCCCTTTTTCGTATGATAGTATCGACCTATGTCATCATTGACCTTGATGGCAACACTTCCTCCCGAGATGAAACTTTGGATTAAAGCACGAAATTCAGCGGAAAAACCTTTCATTTTGAGAGTGTGCTAAATAAAGGACCATTTGACCTTATCATAAGGTTTCTCAAAATCAAGTTTTAGAATCACCCCATTCAACTTTTTGCGGTGCATCTCATGGACCGTTTCGTGAAGGGTAACCACCCCATCAAGGATGTTACGACCTTGCATAAAAGCAGTTTGAGAAGGGTGTACCACATGAGCAGCCACGATATTCAGTCTTAACGTTGCAACTTTGGTAAATATCTTAAAACTTACATTAAGGAGACAAATAGGTCTGAATTGTTGGATCCTATCTGTCTCATTAACCTTAGGTAATAAAATTATTTCACCAAAATTCAGACGAAACAACTCCAGTGTCCACAATGTAGACGACATAACAGCTGGAGAAGATCAGACTTGATAACATCCAAAAAGTACTGATAGAATTTAGAAGGGAAACCGTCAAGACCAGGGGCTTTGCTGTGTTCCCTTTGGAAAACTTCCTTCCTCACCTCATCCTCTGAATATGGTGCAAGTGAGGTGGCTATTTTCCTCATGAGAAACTTGGGGAGTGTCGTCTAAATGAGAATCATCTATGGAAAAGTTACCTACCTTTGGAGATCCGAACAGACATTTAAAATAATTAGTAATATACGACTTTAGTTGCTCATGGCCTTCAATCGTTTCTTCCTCCTGTACAAGATAATAAATACCCTTCTTCCTGTGTATGCCATTTGCAACACTATGGAAGTATCCGTCCAGAATGAATTGTGCTTTGGAACATTGATACCATTTGGGTTCCTCCTCGCGCAGTAATCCAGCAACCTCAGCATTTGATTGGCTTTTGAGCTCAATCTCCTCTACGGATAGCGGACGACTTTCAGCTTGGGCTTCGAGGTCATCAATAAGTGATGAAATTCGTCGTTTTTCTTTCTTAAGTAAACTTGTTGTGTGACGAGCCCAGCCAACGAGGTAGTTAATGAAGGAATTGTGGAAGAAATTGTGAAGAAATTGTGCAAGTATTCATTGACGATTTCTCTACCTATGGAACTTCTGGACAACATGTATTTTGTATTCCACCTCTGGATTGGATTAGCACCAGCAACGGGTCTTTCCCAAATCATTTTGACCATTTCAAGAACTTTTCGCGGTGTAGCCATCCTAGTTCAAATTTGAACCGACGATTACACGGCGGCCAAGGCAATCCAGTGGTCAATAGAATAGGAGCGTGGTCTGACGGAGCCTCGATACGCTCTAGAGGCCTGTACTGATACCATTGGGAATTTAGATTCCCAGTCAGTATCCATAAGCACAAGGTCTAGCTTCTCGTATGTAGATTCCGGTAGAATATTTTCCCAAGTAAATTGTCTGCCAACCATAGTAACCTCTCTTAAATCCAAGTTTCCAATGACCGCATTGAACAAAAGAGGTCAGTGATTGTCAAACCAGCCATTACTTTTCTCAAATGGAAATCGAATCAAATTGAAATCCCCCAATGATCATGGGGTGTGGGTTATCTTTTGCAAGGTTAACGACCTCTGTAAGAAAAGCGGCCTTGGACTCCTCCTGAGCAGGTCCATACACGGTGACAAGACTCCATAAGAAATTGTCAACTTTGTTACAAATGTTGAGTTTGATGTTGAACCCCCTTTTGAAACCGTTAACACCTCCATGGTATCAGTCCGTACTCTAAGTAAAATAACCCCAAAATGCCCACGAGGACGACGAGAGCACCAAACAAAGTCCACACCACCCGAAAGACGGTTTAGTGTACTCTGCGAGAACTCTCGTCTATCCGTCTCGGAAATACCCAAAAAATCCAAATTATGGTCCCGAACACAATGATCAAAGTGCAAGTATTTTATAATTTTTGGAGAATAAACACGGGGACCAGGAATCTGATGGAAAAAGCACTGTCGGGATACCATATTTCAGAAGATCGGAAGAAGAAGTGGGACACCGGGGGTGTCCTAAATGTCCAGAGGAAGAACACAGCCAGAAGGAGAGCCAGAGGGGGGCCACCATGGGCCCACACCATGGGATGGCGCGCCCCCCTTGGCCGCGCCACCGATAGGTGTGGCCACCCTGGACCACCTCTGGGGATATTTTTGGCGTGCTTGTCCCCCAGAAAACCCTAAGCCTCATTCCATCTTCGAAGAATTATTTCGCACTGCCTCAGGGCGGAAAACACCCGAGAGAGAAAAGCTCTCTGGCAGGGAGAAATCTGCCGGGGAAATTCCTCTTCGGAGAGGGGAAATCACCGCCATCGTCACCGTCATCACTTCGGGCATCATCAGGATCGTCATCATCATCATCATCCACCACAAGCACCAGCACCCTCATCATCCACCTTCTTCCAGCTGTAACAGTTAGGGGCCTCTATCGTTGTTTTGCATTAGATCTCTCTCCTGGTGTGGATTACTTGATAGTAGTTGATGCTTGTGAGATTTATCGGTGTTTGCACTTTATGACCAGATTGTTATCATCCATTATATCACCTCTGATCATGATCCATATGATGTGTTGTGAGTAGTTCGTGTTATTCTTGAGGACATGGGAGAAGTCAGGTTGTTAGTAGTGAAGTAATGTTGAATAATATTTAATGTTTGATATTTAAGTTGTGGTGTCATTCTTATAGTGGTGTCGTATGAACGTCGACTACATGATACTTCACCATTTATGGGCCTAGGGGAATGCATCGTGTATTTGGCTACTAACTGTGGGGTTGCCGGAGTGACAGAAACCTAAACCCCTATTAGGAAACCATTACACGAGGGAGCGTAGGATCCCGAGTTTAAAGTTGTGGTTAGATTTATTTCTTAATTACTTTCTTGTAGTTGCGGATGCTTGCAAGGGGTATAATCACAAGTATGTATTTGTCTTGGATGGGACGGTACATTAGCATAGGTTCACCCACACAACACTTATCAAAACACCTAACATTATTCAGCTCCATGGAACAAAAACACTTGACAGAAACCTCCTGTGTGTCCTCGAGAACTTTTGTTAATCATAAGTAAACTCACCGGCTTGTCCTTTGCTGAAGAAAGGATTGGGCCACTTGCTGCAATTATTATTACTGCATTTTATTTACTCGCACTTTATTTATCTGCAATATCAAAAACCCCTACAAATCTATTTTCCAGTATTTATAGTTATTCCTTCATTGAAACTGCCTGTCAACACCTTCTGCTCCTCGTTGGGTTCGACACTCTTATTTATCGAAAGTACTACGATACACCCCCTATACTTGTGGGTCATCAAGACTATTTTATGGCGCCGTTGCCGGGGAGTGAAGCGCTATTGGGAAGTGGAATTGATAAAGGAAGCTTCTGCTGTAAGTGTTGTTTTTATTACTGTCTACTGCTTTATTACGCTATGTTTGGAACTCCTTTTGAGTACTTATTTGCGGGCACTGCTGCCACTGCTAGGGTAGTAAGTGACCCACCGCCTGATTCTTTGGATCCTTATAAAATACCTATAAATATTGTTAAACATGTTATGGATAACTGCTATTCAGGTGATGGAAATGTCCATCCTTGTGATCATTTGCTCTTTTTACATGAATTATGCGAGTTGTTCAAGTGTGCAGGTATTACCATGAGCCAAGCGAACAGGAAATTATTCTCTGTATCATTGACAGGCCGAGCCACTGAATGGTTCAAACTGCTGAAAAATAGCCAGACTATTGAATGGGAGGAAATTGTACCTCTCTTTTATTCTAAATTCTATCCTCCAAGTGAAATCCATAGAGATCGGAATTATATATATAATTTTTGGCCTCATGACGGAGAGAGTATTGCTGAAGCATGGGGGAGATTGAAGTTACTAATGCTCAAATGCCCCATTTATGAACTCCCTAGTAATATTGTTATTAATAATTTCTATGCAAGGCTTCCTCTTCATGATAAGGATTTATTGGATGCTTCTTGTTTAGGATCATTTACACGTATGAAGGATGAAGCTAAATGGGATCTTCTTGATCGTATTCAAGAAAACACTGAAGCATGGGAGAATGACAATGGTAGAAAGTCAGGTATAAATTATGACTATGAATGCATTAAAACATTTATGTCATCTGAGGATTTTCATAATGTTAGTGTTGTTTATGGTCTTCATTCTCAAGTTGCTACAAATTTATATAAGGCTTTTTCTTCTTACAATGATATTCCTAAAAAGGAATGGGACAAGTACCATGCACCTTATAAAGATACTATTAATTGTGTTCCTCCTAGAGATATAGAAGTTCATATTGTTGATTCTATTGTGCCTTAACCTTATATTGAGAAAATGCATTTCCCTGCTAAGGTAAAAGAACACTCTATGTTAGCTAGTGTGATTAATAAAAGTGGAAAGAAACTTGTAGAACCTTAGGAACAAATAACTGTAGAACCTACAGTAGCAATAGTAAAGGACCTTGTTTCTGAAAATGTAGAAGAGGGACACATTATATTTTGTGAAGATGCTTCTAATATTGTCTCTCATCCTAGTAAATCTAGGAAATTTAGTGTTCATGTGATATATGTTACGATAGGTGATCATTGCTATTATGGTATATGTGATATTGGTGCTAGTTCTAGTGTTATTCCTTATAAGCTTTATAAAGAAATCATGCATGAAATTGGTTCTTGTGAACTTGAAGACATTGATGTGATTATTCAACTTGCTAATAGTGAAACTATTTCTCCAATTGGTATTGTTAGAGATGTGGAGGTCTTATGTGGTAAAACTAAATATCCTGCTGATTTTCTAGTACTAGGCACTTCTGCGAGTGGTACTTGTCCTATCATATTTGGTAGACCTTTCTTAAATACTTGTGGTGCTGTTATAGATTGTAAAAAGGAGAAAATCCTTACAAAGTTTTTTTTTGGAGAATCTTATGAATTTAATTTCTTCAAATCTGGTAGAACACCCTATGAAGCTGATATGACGCCCCTGTATCGGGTACTATGGGGATTTCAGCGTTCCCGCCCAAATTCACATAATATCAGATCCTAGGTTGTCATTTCTGATACGATTACAACAGTTCACGAATAATCCTCAACAACAATAGAAGAGATATATACAAGACGACTCAAACGAGTCAGGAATACAACTTATACAATACAAAGATCCAAATAACAACGGAAGACGAAAGAGTATCCGACTACGGATAAGATACAAATTGGACTAAGAGTCCTGAAGATAACCGATGGCGTCCAATCCCTGCCCAGGCCAAGCCGGAGGGATTCCCAAGCTAATGTCGTCAACTTCAAACCTGCTGACTGCATTGTGAATACAGCCCCGAATCATGGGTTCAGTACTTGAAGGTACCGGCAGGCGGAAAGCAATACTCACAAGATACCAATGCAACCAGTCATCACAAGATACAAATACTTTGGGTATAAAGGAAGAAGTTGGTGTAATGAAGCGGCAGCGGGCGGCACTAAGCAGTCTATGGAGACACGCTACAACTCTCGTCTATTAGAAACAAATGAGAAAGCGCGACAAAACCAACTACAACTACTCACCAAAACAAACCCATCCAGGATTTACCCCCCATCAACCAATGTCAAGAGGTAACCCGAGGAAAAACTCACACGTGTTGAAATAGTAAACTCGTTATCGCACAGATTAACAATTATCATTAGGTGTAAGTTATCTGACTCTTGTAAGCCAGCACTTTCTCCAAGATCGTCACATAAGCGCGGACGATACGCCTTCTCGAAAAGATTTAACCCTGCAGGGATGCACTAATGTAGCCACACGCACCAAGACTGTCGCGAGACTGTCGGCACAACACTTCACCTTACCACAAACAAGTCCAGGTAGCCACCTAGCTAGGTTGGGACCGCCTCGAGAGTCCGGACGGTGCTTCGAAGCGGACCTAGCCGTTTGCGCCTACGCACGAAACGGATCAAACCTGACCGGAACTGTCCGCTCCACGTCATACCGTGGAAACCTATATAATTGTACGCACATCGGTAACATACCATCATCATCCTCAATATTGTTGCCATTGTACCTGCAGAACTGGTGATGTGTGTACCCAAATGGAAAGCGCGAACTAAGCTGTGACACCCTGGAAAAGATTGCAGCGGGGCTAATATGTTGCGGGGAGTTTCATTCCTCCCACGATGTGGTTAGCGCGCTCATTCTTGGATCATCGGACAAGAACCTTTTCCTAAGGCGACACCAGAGGGACCAAAAGCCTCGAGGGGCCTCCCGCCGGTGGCTTAACTCGATTTCAAATTTTATTATTACCCCAACCGTTAAGATCATTTTAAAATAAGTTGAATCAACCTATCATACTAGTAATGTGACAAAGAACCAAACTCGCCAAAGAACCTAAGCATGTGCTACGACTCGCAAGCAAACAAGAAACAAACATGTCATAGGAGGTGGGGGATGAGGCTATATCATGGCTGCAAGGTAAACATATGATAGGATCGAGACACAAGCATCGAATCATAAGGCTAGAATAAAGACAACGGAAAGAATCGGTAACAAGTGAGGAACGGCAGCCAAAGGTAGCAAGTGAGTAAAGCTTGCCTGAAATCCAGCTTGTAGAGGTAGCAGAACTTGTCGGTGCTCGCATCATCTCAACGCCCAATCCGTGAAGACGCAAAGCACTAAAATAAATAACGGATGCAATAATTACTTCTAGGGAAAAAGATCCAGCATGATCCTATTTTACATGCATGACATGTGAGATGCAACTTAACAAATTTAAGTGGAACCAGAGTCCCAACAATTAATTATAGGTTTAAGTTGTTTTAGCTATCCATCAAATTAAATGTTGATTAGCATGGAAAACAATTCATAGGTGAGCTACACAGGATTAAATGGAATAGGGCACAAATTTAATTAAATGCCCAACACATTCCATGTTTATTAATTAGGTGGACATGCATAACACTACTAACAAGGCAAGATTCAAGATGCAAATATGAGCATGGATGACATATTAAGATTACTTGCATTTTTCTGATCGAAATAGACATAAAGTTTGTGTTATTTGGATTAGTAAAACAAAATATATGAGCATTTGAATATTTGGGTGTTTTCTGCAAAGTGCAGGGATGGGATTGTGAGGAAAACAGGGAGTGGAAGGGCTCCGGTGCAAAAACGGGAAGGTCAGGGGCCTGGGTGCAAGATTCCAGATCCAGATCTGGATCTGGGATTTTCTCCCCGCAGGCAGAGCCAGCTGAAGAGGCTGACCGGCGGGTCCCCGTGCCACACGGGCGCTAACGTGGCGACTGGGAAACGGAGGTGGCGCGCAGATTCAATGTCAGGTGGGGTCCGTCGCGCGGTGAAAATTCGCGCAAAAAGGCGAGGCTTCGCCCCGGAAGGGAAATCGAACCCGGATCTCTCGCTGAGATCCAGGGAACAGAGCCACTGGGCTAGGTGCGGGCTGGTGATAGGATACGGATCCAACTGAATAAGATGTAACATGGCGCGGTTAACTGAATTTTGAACCTCAAAGTTTCAGAGAACATGACGGAAACAAAACGAGGACGACGACGTCCTGCAGCAGGCGACGCTCGATGGCGACGATCCCAGAGCACGAGGAGGGGCAGAGAGGTGTCCCAAAGGGCGGGAGTCTCACCAAGAGGTTTTGGTCGAAGCAGGAGGGCTCATGGACGAAGGAGATGGCCGACAGACGACGATGGTCCACGCACGGACAGAGGCGGGAAACCATCTCGATGGCAACGTCTTGGACCGCGTGGGCTTCTGATCTTCTGCATCGGGGACGAAGAAGACGAGGCAGTTCCGTTCCCGCCATCGGAACCTACTCGTAGTCACCCCATCGCCGGCTCCACGTGTTCTTCTCCAGCCATGGAGGTTTCGGTGGGGAAAACGAGCAGACAGGGAAAGGAGGGATGGTGGCGGCGGCTAAAGGAGGGAGAAGGGAGAGGTCTAGGGTTTCTTGGGAGGGGCAGGGGCGGATGGAGGTAGATAATGGAGGGGGGATAGGGGGACCATGGTTCGGTGGTGGTGGTTGAGAGTGACAGGAGGAGAACGCTCTCCTTGTGCTCTCTGTACGGACGGAGAGGAAGGAAGGACATGGGCTGGATGGATGGGCTGCTTTTGGCCTGGTGGGCTGCACCTCCCACAAAACATTTTTTTAGTTGTTACTTTTATTTGCTTGTTTTAGTTGTTGCCAAATATATTCCAAAAATAGCAAAGGTAGAATACGAGTAGTTTTTAATATAAACATGACAACATAATTTGTTGATAAAATATTTGACTATTTATAAAGTGACATAAACATTTTGTGAAATACTTTAACAAGCCATTTAAATTTTTTGAAATTTGAGATAGTTTGAGAGAAAACAATTTTTTTGGGGTTGAACAAAAATGCAATGCAATGCATGATGCCATGATGAGAAAAAGAAAACAAACAATTTCTAATTTGGGGAAAACCCCGGGTGTTACAGCTGAATTACCTAATGAAATTATAGACTTGAACAATTGGCTGCTATTGCTCTTGATCCTAACAATCCTTTGCAGCAATACATCGAAGACCATGAAAGTGATGTCTTTATGGAAGAAAGAATGAAATTGATGAGATTTTCCTACATCAGCCAGCAATGCTGAAACATAATTTACCTGTGGAAGACTTGGGTACAACATTACCACCCAAGGAAGATCCTGTTTTTTATTTAAAGCCTTTCCCTGATAATCTTATATATGCTCATATTGATGATAAGAAATTATATCCTGTTATTATTAGTTCTCAACTTTCTGATAAAGAAGAGGAGAGATTATTGGGGATATTGAAGAACATAGAGGTGCTATTGCTTATACTCTTGATGATCTGAAGGGGATTTCTCCTGCTCTATGTCAGTATGCGATTAATATTGAACCTGATGCAAAGCCAGTTGTTGAACATCAACGCCGTTTAAACCCTAAGATGAAGGATGTGGTAAGAAATGAGGTATTGAAACTCCTTGATTCTGGCATTATTTATCCTATTGCTGATAGTAGATGGGTTAGTCATGTGCATTGTGTCCCTAAGAAAGGAGGGATGACTGTTGTGCCTAATGAAAATAATGAACTTATTCCTCAAAGAGTAGTAGTTGGTTATAGGATGTGCATTGATTTTAGGAAGGTTAACAAAGTCACTAAGAAATATCATTATCCGTTGCCTTTTATTGATCAAATGTTAGAAAGGTTGTCTAAGAAAACTCATTTCTGATTTCTTGATGGGTATTCTGGGTTCTCTCAAATTTTTGTTAAAAATCTTGATCAAGAGAAAACAACTTTCACTTGTGCTTATGGAACCTATGCTTATAGACGTATTCCTTTTGGTTTTATGTAATGCTCCTGCTACTTTTCAAAGATGCATGTCTCCTATCTTTCATGGTTTTTGTGAAGAAATTGTGGAAGTTTTCATGGATGATTTCTCCGTCTATGGAACTTCTTTTGGTAATTGTTTGCAGAATCTTGATAAAGTTTTGCAGAGATGTGAGGAGACTAATCTTGTTCTTAACTGGGAGAAATGGCATTTTATGGTTAATGAAGGAATTGTTCCTGGACATAAAATTTCTGAAAGAGGTATTGAAGTTGATAGAGCTAAAGTTGAAGCCATTGAGAAAATGCCCTGTCCCAGGGATGTCAAAGGTATTCGTAGTATTCTTGGTCATGCGGGTTTCTATAGAAGGTTTATTAAATATTTCTCTAAAATATCAAAGCCTCTTACTAATCTTCTTCAAAAGGATGTACCTTTTGTTTTTGATGAAGATTGTAGAGAAGCTTTTGAAATTTTAAAGAAGGCTTTAATATCTGCCCCTATTGTTCAACCACCTGATTGGAATTTCCCGTTTGAAATTATGTGTGATGCTACTTATTATGCTGTAGGTGCTTTTCTTGGACAGCGGATAGATAAGAAGTTAAATGTTATTCATTATGCTAGTAAAACTCTTGATGCTGCTCAAAAGAATTATGCTACCACTGAAAAAGAATTCCTAACTGTAGTTTTTGCTTGTGATAAATTTAGGCAGTATATTGTTGATTCTAAAGTTACTATTCATACTGATCATCTTGTTATTAAGTACCTAATGGAAAACAAAGATACTAAGCCTAGGCGTATTAGATGGGTGCTTCTGTTACAAGAATTTAATTTACATATTGTGGATAGGAAGGGTGCTGAAAATCTTGTTGCTGATAATTTGTCTAGATTAGAAAATATCCCTGATGACCCTATTCATGTTAATGATAGTTTTCCTAATGAACAGTTAGCTGCAATAAAAGTGAGCTCTCAAGAGAGTCCATGGTATGCTGATTAGGCTAACTTTATTGTTTCGAAGTATTTGCCTCCTACCTTTACAGCTTAGCAAAGAAGAAAATTCTTCTATGATTTGAGGCATTATTTTTGGGATAACCCACACTTATATAAAAAAGGTTTTGATTGTATTATGCGAAGATGTGTTCCTGAAAATGAACAACGAGAGATATTGAGAAAATTTCACAGTAGTGCTTATGGAGGACATCACGCTGGAGATATAACTACACATAAGGTTCTACAATTAGGTTTTTATTGGCCTACTCTTTTTAAAGATGCTAGAAAATTTGTTTTATCTTGTGATCAATGTCAAAGGGTTGGAAATATTTCTAGACGTAATGAAATAGGTATGAATTATTCTCTTGTTATTGAATCGTTTGATTGTTGGGGTTTTGAATTTATGGGTCCTTTTCCTCCTTCACAAGGCTATACTCATATTCTTGTTGATGTTGATTATGTTACTAAATGGGTAGAAGCTATACCTACTAAAAGTGCTGATGGTGAAACCTCATTAAAAATTCTTAAAGACATTATTTTCCCTAGATTTGGTGTACCTAGATATCTTATGACTGATGGGGGTTCTCATTTTATTCATGGTGGGTTTAGAAAAACCCTTGCTAAACATGATGTTAATCATAGAATTGCTTCACCCTATCATCCTCAAACTAGTGGGCAAGTATAATTAGCAAATAGAGAAATCAAATCATCTTGCAAAAGACTGTTAAGAAATCTAGAAAAAAATGGGCTAAGAGATTAAATGATGCTCTGTGGGCTTATAGAACTGCTTATAAAAATCCCATGGGCATGTCTCCTTATAAAATGGTTTATGGAAAAGCTTGTCACTTGCCTCTAGAATTAGAACACAAATCTTATTGGGCAGTGAAAGACCTAAATAGAGATTTTAAACTTGCTAGTGAGAAAAGGTTGCTTGACTTAAGTTCTTTAGATGAATGGAGGAGTGAAGCATATGAAAATGCTAAGCTCTTTAAAGAGAAAGTTAAAAGGTGGCATGATAATAGAATTATTAAAAGAGAATTTCATGTTGGTAAAAAAGTGATATTGTATACGTCTCGTCTTAGATTTTTTGCAGGAAAATTACTCTCGAGATGGGAAGGACCTTTTGTTATTGAAGAGATGTATCGTTCGGGGGCAATTAAAATTGATTCCCTTGAAGACAACTCCTAACAAGTGATGAATGACCAAAGACTCAAGCATTATATTTCTGGAAATCCTTATAATGAAAATGTTGATTGTATTCAAGCCATGATCCTGGAGGATTTTATTAAGAAGCATATTTCAGAAACTGCAGAGTCGGTTTTCGAATAGGTAACCGTTTTGGTAAGAAAATGTTCGCGAAACATCTTCCAACTTATACTTTTACTGTTTTTAGAAAATATGAAAATTTATGAGCCAGAAACGAGGTGGAGACGGATCCCGGAGGCTCCACACCATAGGGTGCCGTGCGCCCACCTGTGGCCGCCAGCCCATGGTGTGGGCGCCCTGGAGCCCCTCTCCGACTCGTTTTCGACCTGGACTTTCCTTTCGTTATGAAACTTTTTGCTATATAATCCCCCGGATCCCCCGAGGTCCGTATATCATTTTCTCGTCGTGTTTCTGTTTTGAGGTGTTTCTGCCAGGATCTATTTTCAGTTTTAGAAGCATCATGGTCTCCGCCAACGACAACAAGGGGAAGGGACCGAAGGAAGATGATGTCCAAGACCTGGAGTAGGAGGAGGAGATCGAGAGTGGAGCTGAAGGAGATGTAGAAGAGAACTCACGAGTGCGTCCACGTGCCACCGTCGCAAGCATTAGAGTGGCGGCTAACTCCTTGAAGCTTAAGAGAGGCGCGCGGATGAGCACCGTAGGAGGGGTTCCACGTCACTCCTTAGCATGAAGAATGCCTGTTGCGGGCGTTAAGAAACACCTCCACTCATTAATTCATGATTATCAGTGCAAAAAGGTGCCCCATAGGGATTTTTCCTCTATGTGGGACACCAATCGTTCTAACCGTGCAGATGAAGGAAGATCAAAACCTAAGGAGGAGTGGGGGGAAAATCTTGGTGGCTGGGATTCACAGTCCGACTGGCATGCAAACTGTACTGATCGCAATACGGAGGTGATGCATATGCTTATGTTCGCGATTGAAGATCTGAAAAAGTCAATTGATAAGCTCATCGAGAAGGACTCACCACCGCTGCCGAAGAATTGATTCGTCATTGGGTTTGGCATCCCCTCGGCTTGTTCCAAGCTTGGGGGGCGGGCCGCGGTATCACGTCACTATCTTTCATCTTTTACTTTTTCAGTAGAGTCATATCATGAGTAGAGAAGTTATCATATAGGATGGTTTGAAGTATGGAAGTGTCTCTCCCTAGTTGGTTATTGTTGTATCCGTTGGTGTGAGTTGCCGATTTGAAATATTAATGAGAAGTTTCGTCATTTACTTTATGCACACATTATTTTAGTTTTCAATTTCTGTCATATGGTTGAGCTTGTTATTAGCATTTGGCATCACTCTAGAGATCATCAAGTTAATCTAGTTGGTTTTGGCAAACTTAGCTTGGGTATGCAGAAATAATAATTTGAGATGCTAGTATAAGAAAGAGGAATTTGCCTATTAGCTCGTAAACTTAGTATTCACAAGTTAAGATCGCTTGGGCTTTCAATGAAAATTGCATGATTGGTTTCATCATATATGTATTTGTTTGTTTTCCCTCCACTCTTATGCTTGCTACCCAACCTTGCTAGCCAAAAACCCTGTACTGAGAGGGAATGCTTCTCGTGCATCCAAAACCTTGAGCCCCAAAACCTTGCCATTGTGTACACCATACCTACCTACATGTGGTATTTAACTGCCACTCCAAGTAAATTGCTCATGTGCTACCTTTAAAACCTTCAAAAGTATTCTTGTTCTGTGCCCCTGTTTTAGCTCATGAGGACGTAAATAGAGAATCTTTATCTCACTTGTTGATTGGACTTCAAACACCTAGATTAGTGGCTTCATACGCTAATCCGAATGCTAGAAGAGCTGGCAGCGGAGTGCCCAACCCTAAAACTAATACACAAATTCTCTTCACTATTTTTGCCCCAGATTTATCAGTCAAAGCATAATCGTGTAAACAAAAGAGAATGAGGGATGACCTTCTACACTAGTTGCGTCCCTCATATGGGAGCCGCTCTTATGAAATCTAGTTGGCTTGTGACGTACTATATTGTTTGTTTACCATTCGTTGACATAAGCATACACCTCTCTTAAAAATGTTTTCAATACCTCTGTTTAATAAAATAAAAGTTCTAGCACATGAGTGATCCACGCTTCCCTCTGCGAAGGGACTTTCTTTTACTTTCATGTTGAGTCAGTAAACCCATTTCTCTCTGTCTCGAGCAAGCATTTGAGTTGTTGTGATCTCACCATCTATATGTTGATTTATTCAATCATGTTTTCTATCCTTCTTTGTTCAGCACATGCTTTATTATCTGAATGAATATTAGTTTGAAAAGCTATGAACCACTGTAAAAGAATAGCTATAATCAAACATGTTAAGCTCTACAAAATGAGCCTTATTATAAAGACTTCACCTTAGATAAGCAGGATATCATTAAATGTTCTCTGACCAAGAATGAAGTTTGCCATTACCAATTTTGATTCTCTCTTTTGCATCTTTGTTTGTGACTCCCATTACTCGTTTCAAGTTAGGTTATATGAGAGGAAGTTGTTGTCTATAATGATTAGTGCATAGATAGATGTGATGCTTCTTGTCCGTAATTTAGTTATCGACTCTTCACTCCATAAACCTGTGGTCATGTTTTCTGAGTTCAGTTTCGCTTGGGGTCAAGCGAGGTCTAAGCTTGGGGGGAGTTGATACGTCCATTTTGCATCACTATTTTATATCATAATTTTCTGTTATTCATCGATATATTTCATGTTATGATGCATCTCTTCTATTATTTTAACTTATTTTGCATGTTTTATAATTTTTGGATAATAAACACCGGGACCAGGAATCTGATGGAAAAAGCACCGTCGGGATACCATATTTTAGAAGATCAGAAGAAGAAGTGGGACACCGGGGGTGTCCTAAAAGTCCAGAGGAAGAACACAGCCAGAAGGAGAACCAGAGGGGGCCACCATGGGCCCACACCATGGGGTGCCCCCCCTTGGCCGCGCCACCTATAGGTGTGGCCACCCTGGCCCACATCTGGGGGATATTTTTGGCGTGCTTGTCCCCCAGGAAACTCTAAGGCTCATTCCATCTTCGAAGAATTATTCCACCGCCGCCTCGGGGCAGAAAACACCCGAGAGAGAAAAGCTCTCTGGCAGGGAGAAATCTGTCGGGAAAATTACTCTCCAGAGAGGGGAAATCACCGCCATCGTCACCGTCATCACTCCGGGCATCATCAAGATTGTCATCATCATCATCACCACCAGCACCAACACCCTCATCATCCACCTTCTTCCAGCTGTAACAATTAGGGGCCTCTATCGTTGTTTTGCATTAGATCTCTCTCCCGGTGTGGATTACTTGCTAGTAGTTGATACTTGTGAGATTTATGGGTGGTTGCACTTTATGACCATATTGTTATCATCCATTATATCACCTCTGATCATGATCCATATAATGTGTTGTGATTAGTTCGTGTTGTTCTTGAGGACATGGGAGAAGTTAGGTTGTTAGTAGTGAAGTAATGTTGAATAATATTTAAGTTGTGGTGTCATTCTTCTAGTGTGTCAGGTGAACGTAGACTATATCATACTTCACCATTTATGGGCCTAGGGGAATGCATCGTGTATTTGGATACTAATTGTGGGGTTGTGGAGTGACAGAAACCTAAAACCCCGTTAGAAAACCATTACACAAGGGAGCGTAGGATCCCAAAGTTTAAAGTTGTGGTTAGATTTATTTCTTAATTACTTTGTTGTAGTTGCGGATGCTTGCAAGGGGTATAATCACAAGTATGTATTAGTATTGGATGGGACGGTACATTAGCATAGGTTCACCCACACAACACTTATCAAAACACCTAACATTATTCAGCTGCATGGAACAAAAGCACTTGACAGAAACTTCCCGTGTGTCCTCGAGAACGTTTGTTAATCATAAGTAAACTCACCGGCTTGTCCTTTGCTGAAGAAAGGATTGGGCCACTTGCTGCAATTATTATTACTGCATTTTATTTACTCGCACTTTATTTATCTGCAATATCAAAAACCCCTAAAAGTCTATTTTCCAGTATTTACAGTTATTTCTTCATCAAAACTGCTTGTCAACACCTTCTGCTCCTCGTTGGGTTCGACACTCTTATTTCTCGAAAGTACTACGATACACCCCCTATACTTGTGGGTCATTAAATGTCCAAACGAACCTCCGACACTTCACCGACTAAATGAGATAGAAGCTGACCATCTGATGTGGCATTCACTTCCTCTTCATCTAGATAGGTGGCGCTCAACCCAGTCAAAACTTTGGGAATAACCGTTAGACGGTCAAATTCCATATGTATCAAGACACAAGTCAAAACAGAAATTTGAGAAACATCACTACCAAGCTTAACACCTTCTTTTCTATGTTTGGACGAAATAGAAGAAGGCAAAAAAGAAATGAAGGATTTAGAGTTGGTGAAGGAATTTTCTTGGTGGTTTCCTTCTCCTTTGCCACCTTCCCTCTCTTGGAAGCATAAGTTGCTCTAGATATTTGGTGGTGATCACGTGGGTTTCCGAGTTTTTAAGTTAAGTGATAGCCGGTTCGGGTTCTCAGTGGCTTCTAATCATGTTCATCATCTCATTTACTTCCGGAAATATCGTGTATGGTCAGACTTCGTTTGCCACTTCTCACTCTACCGGGATGATGTTTCATCCATGACTATTACAAATGCTTGGCTTAAGTCTTATGCGTATTTTCCTTCTCATTCATTTAGAAATATTGCGGTTAAGACTAATCTTGATTTCCTTAAGGGAAATGCATTTCATTCTATTGCTAACCAGAGACAAAATTCTTTGATTTTTGGATCTTTTGATCTTTGATTGTTCCCTCTCCGTCACCTCCTAGGGAGGAAGCTTCAGCGTGTCTTGGAAATTTTGCTTCGGTTTGGAAGGTCAATTCTCATGTCCCTGAATTACCGCGCCTAATTGGGTCTGAATTAAAAAGGGAGTATATTGTGGCTCTGTCTTCCCGAGAGTTATTGGAACATATTTGGACTTAAGGCAAACCAATTATTCTAATCCTGAAAGTATGTACGGTGATCATTTAGCGTGGTTGCCATATACAGAGGAGATTTTAATCTTTTTGAATCGTTGTGCCAATTGTTCCTTGTTCGTTCATTTTGCTACAACCTCTACTTTTTTTTGCAAGTTTTACATGGCTGCTAAGCCAGGCTTTCATAGAAGAACCATTTCTACTTATGAACTACAATCATAACACCATTCAATCAATTGTCTCTATTACGCCCCTTTCGGCCTCTCCTTTGCAAATGCCAAACCAACTATTTAAGTGGAGACAAACACTGGCCAGACACTTACATGGTACAACCCATCCGTCAATTAAGGAACCAGTCTCGCGTAAGCGTACGCCTAAAGTCGGCTCAGGCCATTTCATCCAATAATGCCACGGTATGGACAAGTACACGCGAGGGTAACAATTGTAGGATTGATGACCACATTCAAGATATGCTCTGACCGTACAAGAAGTACTACGCATAGATCGAATCTGATACAACTAAAGGGGTTCGTAGCTGAAAAAAATATTCTAACTAACGTACGCAAAAACTTAGTTAGGATCTATCTATTAGTAATGTGGTGAAGTGAAAGTTTCGGTGACATACCCTGGTAGACCAAAAAGCGGGAACTACGCTCCCGCACAAGCGTTCTTGAGGAATACGACATAGCCAACCTCAAGGTCGTGTAGAACTTGGTGTGTTGGTGATGACCTTCGTGTAACGATGATGGTCCTAGCACCGCAAGTACAACGCCCCCGAGTACTCGCACATATACGGTGCTTAATGACGACTCTTGGTCTCTCTAATCCAGCCGAGATTATGGAAGTTGATCTTCTAGATGGAATTCTCGCAAAACGGCGGCGTGCTGGGGTGAAGTGACATCTCACATACGCAGCCCTAACTTGGGGCCACAGAGTACTGTAGAAGGGGTGCAAGTGCGTGGAGAGGGACTCCTCAACGGTCGAGTTAATTCTCATTAATTAAAACAATTCATATATCTTTCTTTATATAGAGGGACGGGACTATTCCCTTACCCTTGGCTCCCCCATGTTGTACTAAACAAAGGAGGGGAAGAGGGGAGTGTGGCCGGCCACCAGGGCCTAGCCACACCATTCCCTTAGCCGCATGGGCCCTTAGGGGTCATCAAGGGTGTGGGAGAGTGGTCTCTCGAAGCTTTGGAGAGTGGTCCGTCGAAGCCACACCATTCCCCTAGCCACACTAGGGGCTAACCACATTCGAAACACACCTCGAGAGGCTTCAAGAGGGAAGCTTTGGATGGTTTTAGATGCTGACACAATAATTTTACCCAGGTTCACGAAACCTTCCGGTGTAAAACCCTACTCCTATTTGTCCGTGGATTGCACAACGAGTTACAGTACAAGATGTGAGCTTGTGCTCTGTTCAGAATGAGGATGCGAGGTGAGTTCTCCCTTCCTACGAAGCCTGGGGGATTTGGTGGGAAAGGGTCACCACATGTCTCCAAGGAACGAACATATAGCTCTCTGCCACTCCTGTTGGTCATAGTCCTTGGAGACAACACCACCGTCCATGACATACATGTGGGCGCCTAGGGTGACGTTTCCCCCGTCTTGTAGCACGGGTCTGGTCTACTTGCGCCAAAGGGGAAAGCCTCAGAAGGGCTTTGGCGCGCCCAGCGGAGGCTCGTGCTTTATGCACGAGAATGACACCTGTGGCAAAAGCGGCTCTGTCACCCTGCAGCGCCAGCGTCACCGTGCAGATATGCGGTCTTCATCCTCACATGGTTTGTCCCCTCATGAGGGCGATCCCCTCTAGAGAGGAGCAAGGGACGATGTAGAGTTCCTCTCCGGGAAGGAAAAGATGGAGGGCCTGCATGGATGCTACTCCTTTGTCGCAGCGTCTCCCAGGGGCGTGGAAACGCTCGCGAGGGAGGCGGCCTCGCGAGACAACTTGGCAGGTGTCGCAGTCGCGCCAGTTGGGCTGGGCCACAACAGGCGGCCCGGGATACTCTAGTGGCCATGGGTTCAACAGTAGCCCTTTGGCCCGCGATGCGGACACATCGAGAGGAGGAAAAGCGGCATGGGGCCATCTTCTGCAGGGTCAGCCATATAACACGTGGCGTGACGGTTCGTGGGGGCGTCCCACGACCTCACGTGACGTGGCGGAAACCTTCCGTCTCAACAAGTGCTCTGGCGCAGTGCCACTGAGCAGTCATTTCCTTGTGTCTGGTCACATCCGCCCTTGGTATACTCCTCCGCTCCTCGATATCCAAGCCAGCAAGAAGGTGGAACGAGCGTGGGGGAGTTCCCAGCCCGGGTATTAATAGGGGGCGCTCCACTTCTTCCGAAGTGCCATCTTCGCTCATGCTTCCTTCTTCTTTTCTTCTCATGCAAAGAAAACAGATCCCGCATGGCTTGTGGTCGGTGAGGACGTGGCTCGCTGATGGACATGGCTGCGGCCCCGAGGAACAACACACGGATGGCATTGGCGGTTGTCTATGTGCTGGAGGATTCTGGTGCTCGTGGTGAGGCGAGCCCCCAAAGTCGGCGAGGTCGTGGTGCGCGGGCGTCCCGCGGCGTGATGGGAAATACACCCCCATGCTGGCACACGAGTTCCTGTTAGCACTCTATCGCCACATCCACCATCGTCTGAAGCTCCCAGATTCCTTCGCGAGGTCGATCGATCGCAACCCGCCCAGAGGGCTCTGGTTCAAACAGGTGGGGTGCATCAACGGTTCTTGGTGGGAGGCCATGGAGTTCTGCTATAGCGGCCATGTGTCGTTGAGGCACAGGTGGAAGACTTTTGCTCACGCCCATCGGTTGGAGGAGAGCCAGGTCCCCCACTTCCCCTTCGATAGAGTGTATAGGCTCTTCGTGAAGGTCTTCGGGCGCCGTGGCAAGTGTGAGGAGTGCTGCGTCAAGAGTGGAAGCAGCAGCGGTGGCAGCGACGACAAGGAGAACGACGCTCACGACAAGGAGGACGAGGAAGAGTCCTAGGTCGTCAAGGCGGAGGATGACGAGTCCGACTCGGCCGAGGATTGAGTGCCTTCTTCCAGAGGGAAAGCGTGATCATTCTGGTCAGCCGTTTTTCTTTGGGTGCTCGGCCTTCATCCAGTCTCCTCTTCTCCTCCTTCTCTTCGGCAACCTCCTCCTTAGCCGGCCATATTTCGTAGCTGTGGTAAGGAAGGCCTTAACACGGTCCGCCACCACACCTTCCTCCTATGTATTCATGGAGAGGGAGCAACTCTTTCTGAATTTCTTGTCCCTTTTTGCCTCTGTAATGGGTCTACAACATGCTTGTGTACTGAGATATATCTCATGAATGGAATATAAATCTTGGAAAGCATGTTTTTTCCTCTACGCAATTATTTTGTTTGTTAGAGAGACAGAGAGTGGTACTTGGCTTTTTGGATATCGCCTTATGACTCTTGATGAGGAGAGGCTTAGCGGTTCTCCTGTTGTTCCCTTGCGGAGGTTTCCTGCATTCCTTGTGGAGGGCTTCACTGTTTGCCTCGTGAGGGAGGGAGTTCTTCCTGCAGCGAGCAGAAGTGTGTGTTTGTTGTTCTTCTCGTGGATGCCTGCTGACAGAGTCAACACAAAGGACTTAGGTGAGGTGTCGTGCATGGTAGCGACCCGTTCAGTCAAAGCTCTGCCGCTTGGGTTTAATCTGATTGTGTCTGACCCATGCACGGGTACCGATCCCAGGCCCCGCTCGCGAGGTGTCCTCGAGAGGAAATAACAAACTCGCGCTCCTGGAGGGGAAAAAGGCGTTTGTCGAGGTGACAAGTGAGGTTAGAGGAAATGGCTTGGGATTTACTGTTAGGGTGAGTATGTCCATTACAAATGCTTAGGGATGTCATGACCCCGTGTCCCCCAAGAAGCGCTTGACGTCACCGTGCGGACACGGGAGTCCAATCGTCATGAGGACGATACTCGCGCGAGTTCAAGCGCATAGATCTGTAACACCTGGGGTGTTACCCTATTAGAGAGTTGTTTGTTTTCTTTTTTGCTTGCATCATATGCATCACATTGCATTGCACCATGTTTGCATCACAACTGAAATTCAAAAAAAAACAATTTAAACTTTCACCCCTTGCTCAAAATTTCCAACTTCAAACTTGCAAACTAAACCACTCATTTGTTTTTCAATAGTTTGAAATTGTTTTAATCAAATTGCCTGCTAAATAAAATTGTCCCGGTTATTAAAACCCTAATGGCTAATTCAAAAATTCAAATCAAATCACTCCTAAGTATCATACTTCAATATGGGTTTAACTATTAAAATTTGGCAAACAAACTAAATTCAATATTGTTGGTATGATTGCTTGAACTTGTTAAATAAAACCTTGCTTATTTCCAAAATTCCCAAAAATCAAACCTTATTTGGAATTCAAATAAAAAATTAGAAATCAATTAACATCCTAAATTTTGAAGTTAATGATTAACATTACTTTTATGTGTTGTTTTGCAAAATAACAAAATTTATTTATAAACTAAAAAGAAAACCCTAACCCTTTTCCATCTCTCTCTCCCTTTTATTCTTTACAAAAAAAAATCAATCAAAAGGAGAGGTAAAAGAAAAGCACAAAAACAAATGGAGAAAAGGCAGCCCACCCCTTTCTTTTCCTTCTCCCACAGCCCACCTCTCTTCTTTTCTGCCCAAGCCCATCTCTGTTTTTCTCCCCCCAGCCCACCAAACCTTCCAGCCCGATACCCCTCCGTTTTCTGTTGTCGTCTTCCTCCTAGCAGTCGTCATCTCCTGTACGATCGCTCCACCACCACCCGATCAGCTCCCCCCCTCAATGCTGCTCCGTACCAAGCCCCAATCCCCATATAACCACCCACCAACCCTCTGCCCTAGCACGCCCTAGCCCTGCCTCCTCCCACACCGCCGCCACCCTCTCTCCCTCCTCATCCAACTCCCCTCTGCTTGTCTGTTCCTCTGAAACTTCAACTACCTAGCCACCGTCAGACCACCGCCACCATCCCGTCGCCTCGGCCGTCCTAGGGATGAACCCACCACGGGAATGGAACCGTGGTGGTTCACCCTCGCCCCTCGCTCCCTCGACGCGTGCCGGGAGCCCTCAGGGAGGCCGCGGCGTCGACCTCCCTCTCCTCCATCGACTGCTTCTTCGACAGCGCGTCATCGACAAAACAGACCGAGGTGAGCCGGGCCCACCTCCCTCCTTCCCTCCTTCCATCTCCCGTCTCACCGCACCCACACATCCCCGCACACCGGCGAGCACCTGCACACCGCCGCTGTCAACCCCGTCGAGCACCGATCGGTCGTTCTGTTCCGTCAGGTTCAGATAACAGCTGTTCTAAATTCAGTTAACACCAAGCGATGCCTTTTCTTCAGACCGTGGACAGTACCGACAGCAGCGAGCGAGTAGCGCAGCGGTAGAGTCCCTCTCGCGCGCGAGGCAGGTCCTGGGTTCGATCCCCAGGATGCGCGCCCTCTTCCTTTTATTTTTTCCCTCGCGCGCATCCGGCCCCACGGGTCATCGACCCCCTCTGCCCAGTCACCTTCCACCCGCGCCACGCTGGCCCCAGGCCCACGCGGCAGTGGCTAGGGTTAGCGGGCAGCGCGGTGCGGGATGTTTTCTTTTCCAGCACGTTTCCCTTTTAACAATCCAGTCCTCCTAATTTACAGATTAGTCCTAAAACTCAAATTGTTAATAACTTTCAAAATATAACCCTAAATAACAAAAGTAAAATATGTTTATTGTTCTAAATTAAATTGTCTACCCAACTATGCCATTTGTTTTCTGTTTTGAATTTTCAAAATGCAATTCAAATTTGAATTCAAATAATTCAATTGTAATTTGCAACAATTCATAAATAATTCATACTATTTCCAAATAAGGCAAATAAAATATGTTTTCCATACCATTTTGAATAACCTTTTCAAATATAAATTTTGTTTCATGGTTTGAATAATTTAAATTGCCAAAATAATTTAATACTTGTTTAATTCATTTAAGTTTGATAAAATCATAACTTGCTCAAAATAAAATAATTTTGAACATGCAAAATATGTTTTCAAACCATCAAAGTATCAACTTTTCAAATGTGAATTTGAATTTATGTTTTGAACAAATAAAATTCAAATAAAATTCAAACTTGTTTTAAATTCATTTAAGACTTGTTTAATATTGTTTAATTCATAATTAAATTATCCTAATTCCAATTTCAATATTTGAAACATGTAATCCAACTAAAATTTGATGTTCTTTTCAAATATAAACTTTGTTAGCTGTTTTGAACAATTTAACTTGATGAAAACAACCAAATGCTTGTGTGACACCTTTAAGTAACCAAAATTCCCAAAACTTAATAAGTGAATTTCAAAATGGTTAAACCTTATCTCCAATTGGTTCTATTGTTGTTATTTTGTTGTTTTCCTCATCCATGCATCAGGATAATCCACCTTCACCTGTTGATTAGTTGGAAAACAAATAATCTAACCATAATTCATGGGCTGTTCATATGCAACTCAAATTGCATATGGGTCCATTTAAATTTGTTTATCTTATCAACTAGCTTACCTTGATGCATCTTTAAACTTGTCATGCATCCATATCTTGGTCATGCTGGATCTTTTGCCGTAGTAGTAATTGTTGCATCCGGTGTTTGTTCGAGGTTCGTTGCTTCTTCTCGGATAGGACGTTGAGATGATGTGAGCAACGACAAGTTCTGCTACCTTGCGGGATCTCAGGCAAGTATACTCACTTGCTGCCAAATGGCTGCCTTTCATCACTTGTTACCGATACTTTCCGTTGTTCTTTTCTGCTAGCCCTAGTAGTAGTTGTTTCTGTTACGAACCTATCACATGAATCCTTTAACCCTGATATTGCCTCACCTCCACACCTATAACCATTGCTTGTGCCCGTGTCTTACTAGCATGCTTAGGTTGTTTTGCTCGAGTCTGTTACCCGTTACTTTCTGTTATTACTTCATTATGTTCTGGGGGCTCGAGGTTAATCAATCAATTAATCCTGTTAATGCTAATGGTAATAATAATTTGATGATAAGGCACCGGCAGGAGGCCCTTTGTGGTTTTGAGGCCTGCTAGTGTCGACCCTAATAGGAAAAGGGTCTTGTCTACTGATCCATGATGAGCGCACTACCCGCATGTGGGAAGCGAGTATGGGCGCCCCCCTCAACTTGACTCGATTCGCATCTCGTCCAAATCGCCTCATTTAGTTCGGGTTTTCCATTTGCTGCATGCATGATCTTGCGAGCCCTTGGATCCCGGGTGGAACTTTCGTAGTCGGCATATAGGAGGACACGTTCTTAGAGTGCTATGAGGGTCCATTTTCTTCTGGGCTCGATTAGCCGTGCGCCAAGGTGCTTTGGGCTTGATCCGAAGAAGAGTTGAGTTGTGTAGAGTACCTCGCTTGGTGGGTTTGATTCCCGTCTGGCGGGATATTCTTGCGTGTACGGCCAAATTGGTGCAACCCTGCAGGGATAATCTTCTCGAGAAGCCGTGTTTTCCGCGGTTATGGATTACTTGGTGAAAGTACTGGCTAACAAGTACTCAGGACAACTTAAACCTAATGATTAACAATCTTACACCCAATGATTAACAACTTGACTAGTAATAGGCTTATGGACACAATAATCTGAACCATCACTAATCCAACTGTGTGAGTTATCCTCGGATTGCTTCTTCGGATAAGGGGCGAGATCCAGGATGGGTTTGTTTGACGTTATCTTTCAGTTGGTTACGATACTCGATCTTATCTTCTTTCTGCTAGCCGGAAGTTGTGGTATCTCTCTGTAGTTGGTTAGATCAGCCCGTTGTCGCTTATTTGCAATAATCCCTTCCTTTCCGTTGATCCCAAAGTATTTGTATCTTGTGATGACTGGCTACGCCGGTGTCTTGTGAGTATGGTTTATCCACTTGCCAGTACTTAACCGTACTGACCCACGAATCCTTTTTCGTGGTTGCATATTCAACATTGCAGTCAACAGGTTTGAAGTCTGACGATGTTAGCTTGGGAATCCCTCCGGCTTGGCCTGGGCAGGGATTGGACGCTCTCGGTTATCTTCCGGACTCTTAGTCCAATTTGTATCTTGTCCGTAGCCGGACGATATGTTGTTTCTTCCGCTGTTATTTGGATCTTTGTATTGTATCAGTTGTATCCCTGGCTCGTTTGAGTCATCTTGTATCTATCTGTTTCTGTTGTAATTGTGGAATATTCGTGAAATATTGTAATGTTATCACAAGTGGCAACCTGGAATCGGTTATTATGTGGATTTTGGCGGGAATGCTGAAATCTGCATAGTGCCCGATCTCGGGGCGTCACAAGATCGAGGATGTAGTGGCCTCGTGGCACCCTCGAGAAACAAAATTTTGCCCCGCTGGAACGGGGCTCCCACTTGTGAGGGTAGAGGTTCTCACGGTCGTGTGGGCACGCCTGTTGGGACACCCCCTCAGACCCTCACGGAGAGAGGTCCTGACGTCGTTTTTACTGTGGCGCCTCAGGTAGAACTTCCGTAGGTTTTGGTGTAGAGACCTTAGACTAGCAGTCCAAGACCCCTCGTATGCATGCATTCACGATCCCAGAACAACTAGTCATGAACAACATATAAAGTTGGCATACAGATTTCATCATCCATTACACGAATAAAAAAGGTCTTACATAAATGGTCACATGACCCAGTCTTAGATAACTGCCATGCATGGCGGACAAATAAAACTAACACAGCGGAAGGAAACAAAACACAACGTGATAGAGCCCAAGTCACGCCTTAACCTACAGGTTGTTGACCGAGAGACGATCCTAGTTCGTAGGGTCATCATTGTAGTATTCCTCCTGGGACTGCTCCTCGTAGTCTGGCCAAGTAAATAGCCAGGGATGAAACCAATATGAGTACATTTGAATGTATTCTGTAAGACATCCTTTATGAAGCTTATAAAATGCAAGTATGCTTATTTGGTGGAATGGGTAGGCTATACATAGGGTTTGCTACCCATGATGGATGAAAGATACATCATGGTTGATTAACATCTCTATATCTTTGTTGAAGAAGATACTTCAAAAATAAAATAATATAGTTTATCTTGTAGATATTGCATATCCAAGAGGTTTGGTAAGATTTTGTTTCGTAAAGAAAGTTTTTCTTTGCAAAACTTCTTGTAAAACAACTTCCAGCTTTTTCTCATCTGTACCTCATAGGTACAAAGTTCATCTTTCTTGTACCTCGCATGTACTAATCCTTTTTCAAAAGCATCCTTTTGAAAACTTTGACGCAATGCTAGCTACAGGGCCATTCAACTGACCATATCCGAGGATGCGGCTATTCCAAATAGTTTTACTCTGCAGAGGTGTATACAATCCACAAGATCCAGAACATCTGCCATGAACTGTCCGCGATAGTATGTGAACATCAGATAACTGGTCCCAATATTCCACTATGTTCAAGATAGTATATGACTACCCCTTAAACTTCGTTTGTTCTCCCCGGCACCGTGTCGCACACTGCCATGACATGAGACCCAACTGTTGCAACCGGAGGGAAAATCAATCCCACACTTTGCATGCCCCGTGTCTCACCCCTGGCGGCATTTCGGTTCAGAGGATCCAATCCTCTATAGCACTTGGGATAGAACACACTCTAACAAGAAAAAGTTTCTAGCTAGGCCCCTTGCCCATGTTGAGGTAGAGTGTTAGTACGTCTTGGTTGTCCAGCGAAAACTAGGTTATGTGTATTTTGTAAAAGCACTCTCAAAAACTAACCTCTGTACCACCTCCGATAGACAAGGTCCCACCTTTCCACCGAGGTTTTTCCATAAAGCCTTTGGTTACAAAAATACGTTTAGGGTGTCCACTTAGGGACTTCAAAATTATTAAGGTAGGTGGTAATTATATACCATATGGTGGCTACAGGCTTGGTATCACCAAGTTCCGACTACTGGCAATGTGATAGTTACATATAGTATTAATAGTAGCAATAGCCACAAAAAAAATAGTTTTGTTAACCAAATTGTGTAAAACTTCAGAAGTAAAAATATGCATGATATATAATGATAAGTATAGTAACAGCAAGCGTTAGGATGCCTTGCCTTGGTCCTGGTCCTGGTTCTGCTCTTGGAAATAACAGGAGTGAAAATAAGCCTCTTCTACAATATCTCCTTCTTCGTTTTCTAACGTCGTAAAAAGAATAAAGGACAGACATTCAGAACCAACTAATGCAGAAAAATATTACAAAGCAATACATACAGCAAAAAACACGCAAAAATAATCTATCACTCAATTTTCCCATGGAAAAAATTATTAAGAACACACAAGTTAAATAAGGCTACTAGCAAACATGCCCATGGTGGGGAAAACTATATTTCTAACAACAATACAATGGCATCAGTGGGTGTTCCACTAGCCTACCTAGGAATTAGGAAGTCACAATGCCTCTTTTCATACTTGGGAAAAATTAATATACCACTAAACAAGCAAAAAAAAAAACACTACTCATTCTAGTGATAAACATAGGAAGCAATTAATCAAGTCAAAATTATCCATGTTTTCCTATAAATAGAAGTACAAGCTAACAAAGGTGACATAATCATAATATCAGTACCAAAGTGGTACCGGATCTAACATAACAACCTAAAAAAATAAGCTACTAAACATAAAATTAAAAAGCCACAATTTCCTAAACATTAGGAAATTCTAGGAAAAGACTATGCTAGTAAAACTAATTCTAATTAACACACATAATAATAAACTTTTCCTAACACCCTAGTTCTGTAAGGTAACTACCTACTAACATAGAGTAACACTCCTACATATGATAGAAAACATAAATCTAATACTAAAGGTATTGAATAAAACTTATTTACACAAGAATAAATAAAAACAGAAAAGCACAAAATATAGTTATGCACACCAAAATTATTTTACAGCTTCAAAAATTACACCAATCTAGGGCTAGGTATTTCTAAGCATACACAAGGTCATCAAATTGGATTCACATAAAACATCATCACCAAGTATTCTACAAAAATCCTAGAAGTGCTCTCTAGTCATTTACCAAAATCCATGGCATTTTCTCTAGGAAGCTTATTTGCAAGCAAGGCCAAGTGCTACTGGTAGGTATCACTTCGGGCTATCGAGTTGATTTTGCATTTTTAGGGTTCTTATTTTAAAGTTATTCCAAAAATGGCTAAACAGATAGGTTCTACCAAAACAACAACTACTTCAAAAATAAAAGTCAAAAAGTGTATCTACCACTTGAACATGGTTAATAACATGCTAGGGTACCTCCATGATTTTTGGTTTGGCCAGATCTATCATTTTCCTATTTTTCCAAGGGCTAAAGCTATGGATCTATATCTGCCTATTTTTTCAAAGGAAAAAAAACACAGGGGAAAAAACACGGTGCAGGAAGGACCTGCCGGGGCAAGGCCCAGCTGCGGCCGAATCGTCCCACGGCTCGCGCGCGCTGCACGACAAGGGAACGCTTGGGTTAAAAGGGGTTGATCAACGGCCCTCGCTCATCTTCCTCCTTACCCCTCTCTCTATGTCTCTTTTTCTCGCGAAACAGACCGAGGCTGGCGTCGAGGTTTGGCTCACCTAGGGGCGTCGAATCTTGCTAGCGCAGGGTCGAGGTGGTCGCACGATGTCGAGGCAGTGTAGGCGTGCAAGCAGCAGTAGCAACGACACCAGTCAACGGCGGCGAGCTGCGCGTCCACGACATTTTCATGGACGGCGGCGGGTTTCCAGCGGTCAAACGGCCAAGGCATGATGTCAGGGAGATGCGCACGGGTCTAGGGAGTAAAGCTAGGGCGCAATGGCGAGGTATGGGTGGCCGGTGATATATCGAACTTTGATGGGGTCCGGCACGGGCTTCGGCGAGGTTTCCTCCTTGCGTTGCTCACAAAGAGCAAGCGGGGATGGGTGAGGTGGCTAGGGGTGTGCCGTGGAGTGTGGGGCAGTGGGTGGACAGGTGGGAGAGCAGCGCATGGTTTATAGGCGCGGGGCACGGGTGGTGCTCTTTGGCATGGCCACGGTGGCGCTCGAACGGTGGCACGCACTGTGTGCCCCCCTTGCCCCCCTCTCACTCTCGGCTCCACTTCTCTCTCTCTCTGGTCAACCAAACATAGCATCCAAGACACACAAATAAAGTGGCAACATAGGGGAGTAGTTAGGACATGATCTTGTAACATCCCTGATTTTTTGAAAGTGCAAAAAGCACAAAAATTTGAAAGTTTTTGTTTTGATACAAAGCAAGTCACCAAAAACCAAATGATATGCAAGAAACAAAATAAAACAATATATTTTTCCAATGTATGTGGAAATGAAAGTCCAAAATGCCTCTATTCAATAAACCAAAAAGCCCATTCAAAATAAATATTCATTATTCAAAGAAATTATTTTCTCTTAGAAAACCTTATTTTATAACATGTTTTCAAATCAACTATTACTTTGAAAATGTTTTATAGCTTTTGAAACGAGAGAATTATTACCTCTTAACAATTTATATGCCTCAAAATTATTTTATGGGAATAAAAAATATTTTTATTGATATACAAATGATACTCCAAGTTTTAAACATAAAGGAGTGAATATAAAATGCTTTGCTTTGTAAATAACATAAAATAAGACTTAGAAAACAATATTATGAATTGTGGGATTTTTTTCCAAATTTTATTAAGCCACTTTTATATTTATTTAATTTTCTATTTTTAAAATGGAATTAAGTTATTATTGGTAAATCAATGAAATCTTAAATTTATAAAATATGAAAGTGAGGTAAAATGAATTTCAAAAATATTATTTGACATGTTGAATGTCTCTAAAATTTTATTTAACCAAAAACAGTATTTAAATTTTTTTATTTAAAATTAACATTAAGTACTATCAGTGATTTAATTATATTTTCAAAAATATAAAAAGTGAAATGTGTTGAAATGTGTATAAAAATGTTCTAAACAGAAAGATATTATTTTTACAAGTTTTTAGAAATTATTTTGAGGTCAAATAGACTGATAAATCAAAAAATATTAAAAACAGAAATAAAAAGAAAAATAAAATGAAGGGATGACGTCGTGATTCCAGGCGTTTATGACCCCCATTTGCATCGCCGTTTCCTACTCCTTAAAGCCCATCCCCTGCTCTCCATTTTCCCTCTCCTTCCTCTGCTTATTGCGCCCCTCGCTGCCACGATTTCTCGCCATTATTCGTCGCATCCGCCGTCGTGCTCCTCCATTTTCAGCCAAGGTAGCCCGTCCCCGACGCCCTCGTTTGCTCCATTTGTTTACCCATAGCATCGCGCATGTTTTGATGCATATGCTCATCCTTTTGGTACAGGGTGGCGACGAGGACAAGCTCGCCGGAGCCGGGAACCTCATGGTCGCCTCGGGACCTCCTCGCCGCCGTCGTTGCAGAGCTCGTGGAGCCTCCTCGTGGTTTTCACCACATCCACCTTGTCGCGCTAGATCTTCGTGTGGTCTCCCCGAGCCCGAAGCACCACGGGAACATCGTCGGCGTCCACCACCGTGCAGCGCGCCGCCGCGCACGCCATTTCCGGTGGCCCACGCCGGCAAGGTGAGCTCCTTTCATCCCTGCCCGTTAGATCTACAAGCGATGGCTCAGATTAGATCATTTAACCGAAAAGGTATCGACCAATAGGGAAGCGCCAACTCAGCATGCGCGTTAAAACACTATCCGTCGCTCTGCGCAACGCGTAGATGGCGCAGGCCGAGCTTTTATGTGGCGTCGAACGCAGCACATAGCAGCCCATTTCCTGTTTTTCTTCTGGAATAGAAAAGAGAATAACAGTTTTGCGGGAAGCCCCTGCATCTTATATCTATCATAACTTTTGATCCGTAAGCCCAAACTTGGACTTTTTTAAATCCCCAGATTGTGTAGAATCATTTAGCATCGTTCAAATTCAAAATTGACAAACTTCAATCGGTTCAAATTAAAATATTCTTGTTTGATGAATTTTGACATAATTCAAATTCTGTAAATCCAATTTGAGAAAACCAAATTTCTTTGGGTTCCTTAGAATATATACTAACAGTACTGATACGTCTCCAACGTAACTATAATTTCTGATGCTCCATGATGATATTATGCCAATTGCTACATGATTTCTCCCTTCTATATAGCATTTTTACACGTTTTCCGGGACTAACCTATTAACAAGATGCCAAGTGCCACTTCCCTGTTTTATGCTGTTTTTTATTTCAGAAAATTTGTGCTGGAAATATTCTCGGAATTGGACCCCACAAATCCCGAAGTTCCTATTTTCCCCGGAATTATCCAGAAGACCGAAGAGGAGTCGAAGACGGGCACCAGGGGGCCACACCATGGGGTGGCGCCCCCCTCCTAGGCAGCGCCATGGGTGGTGTGGGGCCCCCAGGGCTCCACTGCCTTTGCCCTTTTGCCTATTTATACTCCTCCAAGGGAAAACCCTAGGAGAATCGACCTTTTCCACGAAATAGACCCGTAGCTCCGCCGCCGCCAGCGACAAGTTTCGGGGGACAGATCTCTGTTCTGGCACACTGTCGAGACGGGGAAGTGCCCCCGGAACCATCTCCATCGACTCCACCGCCATCTCCATCGATGTTGCTATATCCTATGATGAGGAGGGAGTAGTTCTCCCCCAAGGCTGAGGGCCCTACCGGTAGCTATGTGTTTCATCTCTCTCCCATGGCGTGAATTATATATGATCGTGAGCTTTGTAATATAGTTGAATTCATAGATATTATTCTTCATATATTATGCTACTCAAGTGGTTTTTGTTATGAGATCTCCGTAAACACTTTGATCACGGTGTAAAGGTGACAGTGTGTGCACCGTGTGGTTTAGCATTATATTTATATTTTGTTTGGATAACCCTATGAAATTGTGGTGTTTGCGTGGAACCATCTGGGTCCCATGGTGATAGCGTGGGGGTTACTTAGTTGGGAAAGTGCTTACTCTGAGGAGTGTTGTTAAAGCCCTACGCATGGATTGGTGTTGTTATTCGACCGGAGAGTGGTTTGGAGCAGCATAGTGAAGAGATGGTATTTATTAATTCAATTATGTGATCATTGTTGAGAGTGTCCTATAGTGAAAGTAGGATCCCTAGGCGTTGTTTCCAAGCATTGAAACACCATTTTCCGCCTGTTCTGCTACATGTTTGCTTGCTACCATATTTATTTCATATTGCTATTATTACTTATAACCATCCATATTACTCGCATTTCACTATCTCTTCGCCGAACTAGTGCACCTATATACCTGACAAGTATATTGGGTGTGTTGGGGACACAAGAGACTTCTTGTATCTTAATTGCAGGGTTGCTTGAGAGGGATATATTTGACCTCTACCTCCCTGAGTTCGATAAACCTTGGGTGATCCACTTAAGGGAAACTTGATGTTGTTCTACAAAGCTCTGCACTTGGAGGCACAACACTGTCTACAAGAATAGAAGCATGCGTAGACATCAAACTCTTTTCTGGCGCCGTTGCCGGGGAGGTAAGGTAAAAGGTACTCACATCCTCGGGTGTGAGTTCTCGAAGTTATTTTGTTTAGATTCTACAATTATATCTTTTTGTTTCTTGTTTTTATTTTCACTAGTAAGGCTTAATGGAAAATAACAAAAATATGAGAGAGCTTTATAATCTTTATCTTGAGTTAGGACATGAAGTGTTTGAAGAGAAAATTTAAAAACCTATGGAGCTTTATTTGCATGCAAGTAGCAACGTTATTAGTACGAATTTTTTGAACAACATTATTTATAATGCTATGGAAAAGTCTAAACTTGGGGAAGATAGTTTCGATGAATATGATATTTTTGGTCCCCCAAGTTTTGAGGAGGAAATTTTATTTGATGATACTTTACCTCCAATATATGATGATTATAATGATTGTTGTATTCTAGTTCCACCTACTATGAATGATAAATTTTATTCTGATTATGATATGCCTTCTATATATGATGATTATAATGATGAATATGTTATTTTAAGTCCACCTACTATTGAGGAAAATATTAATTATGATTACAATATGACTCCTATATTTAATGATTATGGTGACGAGAATAATAATTATAGCTATTTTGTTGAATTTTCTCCTACTACTATTAATAAGATTGACTTTGCTTATGTGGAGAGTATTAATTCGTTTATGCATGTGGCTCATGATAAGAATGTTACATGTGATAGTTACATTGTTAATTTTATTCATGATGCTACTTAAAGTTATTATGATAAAGTAAAACATGTTTTTATGCATCTCAACAATATTAAGTTTCCCCTCTTTATGTTGAAAATTTTGAAGTTGCACTTGTTTTGCTTTCCTATGCTTGTTGCTTTGTGTTTTCATGACTTGGTTTTCTACAAGATTCTTTTTCATAGGAAGTGGGTTAGACTTAAATGTGTTTTAAATTTTCTTCTTGATGCTCTCTTTTGCTTCAATCCATATTTATCATGTGAGCATCTTCTCAAATTATCATGCCTAGCTAAAAGGCTTTAAAGAAAAGCACTTCTTGGGAGATAACCCATGTTTTTATTTTTGTATTGTTTTTCCAATGTTTTCTTTCAGTCAAGGGGTTGTATACTTCTGTATAAACTCATTTGTCTCTTTATTTTCATGTATTAGTTGAACCAAGTAAACCCTCTAGTGGAAAGTTGAGACTATATTTCGGATTTCTGCGCAGGAAACAGATTTCTGCTGTCCACTGTTAAATTCGTATAAAATCACAGAAAAATCAAAATTGTTCCGAGTTTTTTTGTGCGTAATCCTTGGCTATACACGCAACTTTTCTTAGTTGACCACTTTTTGATTTGAGAAACAGAGTATTTTTGAGAAAAATCATCTTTACCTTCTGTTCTGTTTTGACAGATTTCTGCTAATAATTGCATTTATATTTTAATCTCTTTATTTTGGTGTTCTTTTGAGAAAAAGAGTTTTAAAAGAAGTTAGCTAGTGTGTTTATGAGTGTTAGGCTTGTGTTTAAACTTAACCATGTGAATTTATTATTTCGATTGCACTAACGTTGCTAATGAAGATTGTGAGAAGTTTGGTGTGAAGGAAGTTTTCAAGGGTCCAGAGAAGAGGATGATATGACGTGATCAAGAAGAGTGAAAATCCTAAGCTTGGGTATGTCACGGTGTTACATACCATAAAATTCCAAGAAGAATCAAGCGTCTAAGCTTGGGGATGCCCAAGGCATCCCCTTCTTCATCGACAAATTATCAGGTAACTTCTAGTGAAACTATATTTTTATTCGGTCACATCTTATGTGATTTACTTGGAGCGTCTTTTATTTTTTCCTTTCAGTTTGTTTACTTTTATTTGCTGTAGTTTATGGTTGGATCTTATCATACTTGTGTGGGAGAGATACACGCTCCATTTTCGTTGCTTAGAACACTCTAGTTTTCATTCTAATTGTTCTCTGAGTGTTCACTTTTTGCTAGTACTGTGTTTAGCCTTTGTTTTCATGCATCTCTTATTCATAGACGTTACTTTTAGAAGTTTTATGTGAGTACTATCATGTTTTCTTGCTGTACCATGTAGAGAAATTTTTTTAAAGCATGTCTTGTATGGTGCTTGTTGGGAAAAGAAACTGCTCCTTGAGGTAGAATTTTTAACGGTGCACGTAGAAGCTTGTATAGACCATGGCTAGAACCTTTTCATGCCATGCTAAAGGTTATTTTAGTTTTAAAGCCTTGTGGTTATTTATTAGCATGAATAGCCTCAAATAGATGAGAGTGTTTAATATGCCATTGAAAGAATCATGAGTTGTTCTTGTAATATTAAAGCATAAATTTGTGGTATTCTCCTTTGAATGTTTTATTTGGTTGACTTGGCACATGCTCACACCATGTTTATGACTATGAACCAGTCACGAATATCCTCCATGATCACTTAGTTTTTTAACTTTGATGCCACTTATGCTTTAATTAATGATGTTTATGTCGCTATACATGATTATGGCTCTTATGATCTCTTGATTTGTCACTCCCAGTCTTTTGCTAGCCTCCACATGTACTGAGTATGAGCTCTACTCGTGCATCCAACTCCCTAAAACGAAAGTTTTCCCATTGTGTCCACCATACCTGCCTACATGTGGTATTTAACTGCCACTCCAAAGTAAATTGCTCATGTGCTACCTTTAAAACTTTCAAAATTACTCATGCTTTGTGTTCTTGTTTTTGCTCATGAGGACGTAAATATAGAATCTTTATCTCACATGTTGATTGGATTTCACACCCTAGACTAGTGGCTTTATCCGCTTATCCAACTGATAGAAGAGCTGGCAGCAGGGTGCCCATCCCCAAATTAATGCAAGCAAATTCTCTTCACTATTTTTGCCCCTGATTTATCAGTCAAAGCATAATTGTGTAAACAAAAGAGAAAGAGGAAAGACCTTCTACCCATATGCTTCCTTCACATGGGAGCCTCTCTTGTGAATCTAGTTGGCTTCTGACGTACTGTATTTTCTGTTTACCATTCGTTCACATTAGCATACATCTCCTAAAATATAAACACTCCTCCATGGTATGTGATTGTTGGCAGGCACCCGAGGATTCAGTTTGCCATGGTTTGTGTAATATGGATGGGAGGAGTGTCAAACTTTTAATACCTCTGTTTCATAAAATAAAATCTCTAGCACATGAGTGATCCCTACTTCCCTTCGCGAAGGGCCTTTCTTTTACTTTTATGTTGAGTCTCCATCTTCTAACTTTATGCACAGTTGAGAGAGCATTTTTGCCATTCTGAGTTTTATGTGCATTTGTCCCGTAAACATCATTAGTTGATTCATGAAGTGTCATTTTTTTTCTCCAACTATTTTTTCTAGTCTTCCTCATGAACTTTGAAGGTGTCCTGGCATTTATGTTTCGTCCCACTCTTAAGGACTAGCGAAATACTTCTTTGCCATGCTTTCCTTATACTTGAAACAAACGTTTAACTTTCAATGCATTGTTACTCATGATGTTTTATTTGATTTACTTCTCATGATGCAAAGTGATTGCTATGCTTTATTATTGAAGTTCTTGTCACACCCCAGTTTTTGGATTCTTCTATTGTGCTCAAGAAGACAAAAATTAGGGCCAACAATTTTTTTCTAACAACATCATTGTTTGAACTAACATGTGTTTATGGTCTAAAACATATTTGCTACACAAGTTTTGTTTCTTTATAGCCAAGTACCTATTTTCTACCTTTGTTTTCACTAGTCTATAAAATGTTATTTTGTGTTTTCTTGACATTTAATTAATCCTTGATATATGTACTACAAACCCATAAGCTTACTTTTATTTTTGGATAAATAAAAACTATCTTTTGCTTGTTGTTTTGGTGGTATAAAATTAAGGCAGAAAAAGGCATTTTTGAAAAACAGATAAAAACAGAAAGTATACCTTTTTCCACATTGTTTTCATGTACTTAAACTATTTCAAAATTGTTTTCAAAAGATGTTTCTGAAAGTATATAACTTGGTTAACAAGTCCATACTTTGAAAACCAATTTTGGGAATCATTTGAACCTTGAAAACAAACTCAACTTTTTGAACATTTTATCTGTTTCCAACACTTAAAAAATTTCTAAGTCCTAAAACTGAATTTTCTGAATTTTTCACTGAACAATAAGAGATTAACTTTTGCGCAAATGATTTCTTGATGTTTCTTTGCAATTTTTGAAGTGTGGCCTGATCTAACCTATTGACCAGCTAGTAGACTCGAACCAGGATGTTTTAGCTACCTTCTAGCAGCCTTGTGCATGAAGATATAAGAGAGAGAAGAGGGTGATGTGGCAGCATTGGCATGCCCATGCCTTTGGCTCAATTGACTTGCCCCTTGCCTCTCCTTGCACCGAAAAGCCAACCCTGACCATGCCCCATGTGTGTTTGACCTAGGGCAGCCAGTGCACGAAAGGAAAAGACCAAGGAACCCCCAGAGCGCCCTAATGCCAATGGTTGGCATCAACCCGTGGCCAATCTTGCCCTTGACCTCACCCCCTCGATGCCAACAAGGCAGATAAATAAACTGCGAGTAAATAAATGTAGCATCCCAACTTTTAATAAAGAAGGAATACCTGTGTTAGTGTGCTAGTCCCTGGATCAATTGCTAGTACCACAGTACAAAATGAAATATCATGCAAATGCATCAAATTCTATTACATCGCATGATCCAGTCTTTACAAAATAGTATTACAACTTTCATAGTCTTAGAAGACTAGCAGAAAACAAAGAAATACAGCGGAAAACATAGTACAACATTGAGCCCATCTTCTTCATGTGCCACAGGCAAAACATGTTGGCGATAGTCTCGAGATCCTAAACGAAATCCTCACTCGTCTTCAGAAACATCTGCAATATGGAATATGCAGCCACAAGGGAGTCAATACAATTTAATGTATTGGCAAGTAACACTATGGTGGATATAAATGGCAAGACTAATACTACATGCTTATATGGCTGAGTGGAGTTTTGGCTAAGTTTGCATAAAGCCAGTTTTCTCCTATCACTTTTGTAAAACAAACTTTTCTTTTCAAAAGGGTGGCAACATTGGATTAAGAACCAAGCACCACAATACTGTTCACTTGGTCAAATTTTACTTATTGAAATTGATGATGAGATTCTTCCGTCAATCCTTGTCCAGCTGCTCATAGTTGTCCATAACCGGGGACACGGCTAAGATCTTAGTTTGTTGACTCTGCAGAGTTTGTGCACTTTCACCTTCAGACTCAAATCAGCCCAAACATCCTATACACCCTGAGTGCATTAAGGAAAGGAGAAGATTGAGACGAGATCTTTCAGAAGAAATTCCACCACCGTTTGGCTTACCCGTGCCACCTATAATTATGCTACATCTGCTGGTAAGCCTAGTGAGTTCATTCAACTTAATTGATCAAGACAGAGCCCATATGACTAAAGGCTGCACGGGAAGCTACTAGATTTAGAGGGACATAGTAATCTCTTTGTTCCTGGGTGGCCATCCTCAAGTGACAACCTCAAGTGGAATAACCCTTTGACAAGGGCCCTGAGGCAACACTCAACATAAACCACTCTTACCACTTCCACCCAGGTGGTTCATTCATTAGTTATACTTAGAATTTTTCCTCAACATCTAGTAAAACAAATTTTATAGCATGGCAAAGCATCTAAAAGTACCAAGGCATCAAAATAACAAGGTATAAGGATAGCTACACACTACTAGGATATAGCATAGCATAATATAACTTATTAAAATTTCCTATCATGCATACTACTCAAAATCAACTAATGCATATAGAAAATAATGGGTAGTTGATGGTGTGTTACTTGCCTTGTTGAAGTTGGTGAAGAATATCACACTCTCTTCACAAAAGATCGTTGCTCTCCGTACAATCTATTCATTGACAACACAAAACCAAATAAACAAGCATACTAACAAGCAAACATACAAGTGTAGAAAACATACATAGCAACTAACATATCCAAAGGGGCTTAACCAAGTTGGTTAGTACAAGGTCAAGGTTTGAGTTTGATGTGATATAACTTTATTATAACCATACTTGTCGAGGAAGTTCCAAGAGTTCACTAAGAATAAACATATTACTTTTTCAACTAAAGTAATACATGCAAACACTTGGTCATATTCACCTTCAAAAATATTTGAGTGACTATGTTAGTATTTTCCATTGTGGTTAGGGTAGGTCTACTAACTTCATCATCAAAGGGAAAAATATTACTAAGTCTTGGGTTTTCCATTTGGGTCAATGGTTGGACAAAAACAACTTGTTATTCTTGAACTTGTATGGATTTCTTCTAGACCTCATGTGATTGCCTTCTTGAAGATCATCATCATGCCATCTAAGTTTTTTTTCCTTCCTTGGTGTGAGGCTTCTCTTGGTCTTGATAGTCTTCATGGTTTTCTCACTAGTTGGTTTGGGTATGGGATGGGCACAAATACCACTAAGTCAATTTGAAGGAAAATAGAAGAAGGATAGAAATAGAGAGGAAGATGTCTTCTTCTTCATTTCTTCATACATTTGTACTTCCTTGAGTTGCTTCTAGTGGTGGAGTCTTTTCTTCAAAATTTCTTCATTGATCCTCCTTGTAGCTCTTCATGTTTCCACTAAGTTGAGAATGAAGTTTTCTTCTTGTGCTTGAGTCTTGATCTCCATTTTGCTAACTTGATGATTTCTTGAAGCAAGAATAGGGGTATGGAGAAGTAGATAGAAAGCAAAGGTACTAGGGTCTAAGGTTTACCACTTGGTCTTGTATGCGATTTACACATACTAGGTACTTGGTCTTGGCTCCAAAATAGCCATAACAACAAAGGTAAACAATGATAGAAACAACTCTAATACTTAACCAACTAGGTGGACTACTATGATGGAAGTTTGGCTAAAATTACATGGTAATGGTCCAAGGGTGTCCAAAATGGTTGGGCATAATGTCTATGGTTCAAGGTTATCAAATGGAGCAATTTTGCAAAAGGGACTATATTGAAAATATTTATAGAAATTAATCTATGTCAAAAATACTCAAATAGACAACTTAATTCTAAATTCAATTTTAATTTGTTCTAATATTATTTTGGGACATAGGATATGAAAGTACACATCCTAAGGTTTCCAAATATATTTTATTTGCAATTTTTGGATTTGTAGAATTTGAATTATGCCAAATTTCATCAAACAAGCATATTTGAATTTTAACAAATTTAAGTTTGTCAAATTTGAATTTTGCCAGTGCCAAAAGTTTCTATATGTTGTTCTGATTCCAAAAAGTCCAAATTTGCCAAATTTGGGCTTATGGATCAAAAGTTATGATGATTCTAGTTTCTAGGGGCTTTTCTGCAAAATTATAATTCTATTTTCTATTCGGAATTAAATCCAGAGAGGGGCTGGGCCGAAAACCGCTATCTGCCGCGCAGTGCGACAGACAGAAAGCGGGCCTGGGCTGGCTGTGCGTTGCACCGAGCGACGAGTAGCTACTAAACGCACAGGCCGACGTGGCGCATTCTTATTCGCCGATACCTCTTCAGGTAAGTGATATAATCCGCCCCGTACAGACTAGATCTAACGGTTGAGGTTGAATGGAGAGAGTTAGGGTTACCTCCCGCCGGAGTTCTTCGCCGGAAATGGAGTGGGCGGTGGCGCAGCGGTCGGAAACGGACGGCGACAGCTCTTCGTAGGGGTTCGAGCTCGATGAAGACCACGGGGAGGTGCGCCGCGACGAGTTGAGTCTGATGGCGTCGATGGAGTGGGCTCAGGCCTCCTGGAACATGCAGCTCGACGTGGATGCGGACGGCGGCCGCTCCGACAGACCTCTTCGAGCTCGGCGCAGCGGTACAGAAGCAAAAGCAGCAACCAGAAATAATCACGGAGGTGCGCACGGTCATGGATGTTCGAAAGAGACAGGAATGGGAGGCGGGGAACCTGCTGTATCGCCGGAGATCGGGAGGAGATGGCGGCGGACAGAACCAACTCCGGCGAGAAATTTTACGAGCGTGAGGGCACGAAACGGAGGAGGAGGAGAGGGGAAATGGAGAGATGGCATGGGGCTTTAACATGGAGGGTTCGGTGGGATTAAACGCGCACTGAACGCTCGGATTGAAAGGGATTTAATCGGGGAAGAAACGTTCGACCGTTTCTTCTCAGGCTTGAAGACGATGATGACATCATCGCTGACATCAGCATTTTTTTTTCCTGTTTTCTTATTTATTTTATATCTTCTGTTTAATTAATCCAAATAACATGAAACAAAATTCTAAATTCATATTATTTCAAATACTTCTCAACAGTACCACTTTTGTGGGGTTTTCATCATTTTTGAATTTTTCAAAATACAAATTCAAATGAATTCATAATTGCCTTAATATTCCAATTAAATGAGAAATAATAATAAAATAGGGAAATGGGTTTGGGAAATTTTTATAGACTATAATATGGTTAATTATTATTTTCCAAAACCATTTCAACTTGTTTCCATGATTTTATAATTTTTAAATAAGATGAAAACATCATAGTCACTTAATAGAAAAATTTCCTTATTTATTTGACTTGGGGTTTAATAAAAATAATGTGGTTTTCTCAAATTAAGATGTTGTTTTCCCAATTGAAAACATTATTTTTCAAAGTTACTTTACTTGTTTTCACAATTTTATATTTTGAAAAATAAATAAACACTAATAATATTTTAAGGCCATTTTAAAATTTAGTAAATAATAAATTGATGGTATTGTCTAAATAAAATTTCAGAGACTTTTTACATGTCATATATTATTTTTGGAAAGCCATTTTTAAACCTTTTTCACATTGTATAATTTTAGGATATGAAGGATTTACTAATAGTAACTTAATGCTATTTAATTAGTTCATATCAAATAATTAATATTGTTGATCAATAAATTTAGGATAAAACCACATGTCATAATATTGTTTTCAAAACCCTTTTTATGTTATTTTCCAAACAATGTATTTTATTCTCACACCTTCATGTTTAAAACTTGGAATAACAACTAAAAGTTATTATTAACAATTTTATTCTCATCAAATACCTTTGGGGGCTTAGAACTTTATTAAGGGTTATAAATCTTTGATTTTTGTTGCCCTAAAATATCTTCAAAGTAATATTGGAGTTGTAAATATTTTGGGTAAAGGTTTGTTGATAAAAACATATTCCCTTTATATAAAGAATTTTTTTAATGGGATTTTAGGGTTTATGGAATAGAGGTATAATTGGATTGGTAAAATTGAATTTCATTGAATATGTATTGTTTCCTTTTGTTTCTTGCTTCTCATTTGGTTTTTGGTGACTTGCATAACATGAAAACAAAAAGTTTCAAAATTTTGTGATTTTTGAGTTTTCCAAAAATCAGGGATGTTACAAAAATGTTATGGATATCCCTTGAAAAGATATATCCATAGAACTTGGCCTCACATCAAGGTGATTTACCAAATGGAAATGCCATCCATTTTAATAAAAGACTAGTAGGCTCTTCTATGATTTTTGGAATGAGTTTAAAAATGATATTTGAAGTAAATCCAATTGGATGAGTTTGATATTGACTAGATATATGTATTCCTAGCTTATATTAATTTTTGGAGGTCTAGATTGTTTTTGGTGGACAGATCTAGAAAAAAACACTTTTCTGTTTTTGTTTTTAATTGTGTTTTTGTTTGAAATGAATTGTGTGGTTGATTTGATCTTGCTTCCTAGCTTGTATAGAGTTGTTACGACTTGTTATTAAGTTGTTTCCTTTAAGTACATCTACCTTAGAAAGTATGTGCATGATTGTAAACCCAAATAAAAATGGAACTAGCATTTGTTTCTTTCTAGTTTTATTTTTGGAATTCTTGTGTGAGCTAGATCTTTGTGTGCTTGCTTTAGTAAACTTTGTTCTATGTTTGCTTTGAATCCAGTACCATTTTGGTACTGTTATTTTGATGATTTTGCCTCTGTTAGCTTGCATATCTTTTTATAGTAAAGCATGTGTAGGATTTGTTATGCATGTGCACTAGTCTTGTTTTCACTAGAATCAATAGCTTTGTTTTATTTATGTTATATACTAATTTTTTACATGAGTAACCAGAGTCTTAGTACCTATTTTTCCTTGGTATTAGTGGGCCCATAACCCACTGGTTCCATTGCATCTTGGTTGAGGATGAAAATTCCAACCATGCACATGTGTGAAAATAACATGTTTTAATTATATGATTGATTGTTATTTTCCACCATGGGGAATAGATTGTTTGTTTTCACTTATGCAAGTGAGAAGTTTATTTCTTAGTAGTAAATACTAGTATGTTAGATGTGATCCATTTTTTAGCATAATATTCCTTAGGGGTATCATGTTAAGAGATGTTTCACTATTGTGTGCTAAATTAAATTGTTTGCAGATAAAATAATTCCTTGTGATTGATAGATTGTTTGTGAATGATTTTCAATTGAGTGTTTGGATTTTTGAAAAGGTTTAGATAACTTTTCCTTGAGTGCATAGCTACTGGTTGTGTAAGTTATACCTTTTTTGCTTGCTAGTAATTGATTAAAGAAAACAGAAATTGCTAGAATTAATTTATGCATGCTTAATGGTTGTTTCATAGAATTAATTTGATGATTGTGCTAACTAGAATGTGTAAGATTTGTGTAATGTTATTAGGTACATTTATGGTCATGACTTACTTGCTTAGAGTTAAGCATCATGGTAGCATTGTTTGCTTCTCTAGTGATGAACTAGTGTCACCACTAGAAATTGTGGTTTTTCTCTAGTGTTGTGATCTTTTATTTTATGAGTGTATGAGTTTATTATAGCATATTTAGGAAGTTATTACTTCTGTTATAATGCCATGAAATCTTGTTTTGCTTGTGCTATGGTTGTAGAATATAAGTTTTTATTATAGCATGCTTGTGTAGGAATTCCCATACTAGTATGCTACATGAAGTCCTGTTTTTATGCTTTTTTTATAGGAGTATTTTCTGGAGTGATGATTGTGTTTTGGATTATTTTTATGACTTGATTATCATTGATTTTAGCTACTGGTTGTTTGCTAAATTTTCATGATTGATGGATTACATAACTTCAAGTCAACATTAATGTAGCAAATAAATAAGTATTTTCATCTGTGGTGTGTTTACCTGCTGTTTGGATGTTGTCTGAGTGTTTACCTTAACATGAGTGCCATGTTTGTGTTATTTGTTGTGCTAGTATTGTGTTGTTCTTAGGAGTATCTTGTGAACTAAACATCCAACTATATCACCAACATATTAAGTGACAATTGCTTGTGCGTTGCTAATACCCACTGCCATGGGTATTATTCTGTTTGACCGTTAGTTTACCTTAGTAACCTAACCCTTTTGCACCCACAAGCTAGATTTTTAGATTCTTAGATATCTTATTGTGAGAGTGGTACACCCACCCCACATATGGTATGTAAGATGTGGGATATGGTTCTCAACCATATGCTTGTTTGACGATAGTTTTGGACCCTGAGAGTTATGTGAGGCAGTTTTTTTCGCGATAATGTTTTGAGTGATTGCGCGAGTATACGTTTGCTTTCTGTATGTGTTGTTGAGTTTAGATGTTTGCTCTTTAGACCTAAGAGTGTGTCTTTTATTCTTTTTACGACGCTAGAAAACGAAGAAGAAGAAGAAGCAGTTGTGGAGCTGTGCGTCAAGTTCAAGTTACTTCAAGGCCAGGGACATTAAGAGATTTAAGGCAAGCCATCCTGATGCTTGTTGTTATAATAAACTTATCATTATCTATCATGCATGTCTTACTTCTGAAAAGTTTTAAAAAACTTTGATTTCCAAAAAACTATTTTTGAGTGAATAATACTACTACTATTATATATACTACCATTATGCCATTAGTTGATACTTGGTGTTACCAAGCCCATAGCCACCATGTGGTATTTATTACCATCACATATATTAGTCCCTAAGTGGACACCCTAAAATTATATTTTTACAAAACAGAGGCTTTATGGAAAACCCGGAGGAAAGGCAGAGCCTTATTCACCGGAGGTATGTGGAAGTGGTCATTTTTGGGAAAAACGTGTTTTCAAAAATGACACATAACCTAGTCTTCGCCGGACAACCTTTACCGTACTGCCACTTTACCCCAACATGGGCACGGGGCTTAACTTGAAGTTTGTTCTTGTTAGTATGTGTTCTATCTCAATTTGCTATAAGAGGACGGACTCCCTCGAACCGAAATGTCGCTAGGAGGGGAATACGGGATCAAGTTCTCCTCCGGGTGTGACACTTGAGTCTCATGTCTAGGCAGGGAGGGACCTGGTGCCAGGGAGATTATACTCAACTGAAGAGATAGACATATTCTTTGAACATAGTGGATGGTTAGGATCAGTTATCTGATGTTTACATACTGTTGTTACAGTCCGTGGTTGTTCACGGCGGATGTACTGGATCTGGTGGATGTGTACACCTCTGCAGAGTACAACTTTTTCGAATAAGCCGCGTCCTAGGATATGGACAGTTGAATGGCCATGTAGCTAGCATTGTGTCAATGTTTTCAAAAAGGAGTTTTCAAAAAGGTGTTGGACTTATGAAGTACTGATGGGAAGAAATCTTGTACCGTGGAGGTACCGATGATGAAAAGCCGGAAGCTGTTTTACAAAAAGTTTTGCAAAGAAATTTTTTCTTCTCTAAGCAAAAATCTGGAAATTGATTCCAAGAATTTTTGCAAAGAGAAAACTTTATTTTAACAAATATTTACAAAACCTCTTGTACATGTGATATCTACAAGAGAAAGAAAGACTATATTATTTTCTTCTGAAGTATCTTCTTCAACGAAGATACAGATTAACCTGACTGCAACGGTGGTGTCATCCTATATGAACACCATTGATAGTGAACCCTATTTATAGCCTACCTATTACACCATATGAGCATACTTCCATTTGGTAAGTTACATGATGGATGTCTTGCTGAGTACATTCAAATGTACTCATATTGGTTTCGTCCCTGGTATCAACTTGCCAGATTTTGAGAAGGAGTCTCAGAAGGAGATCAACGAGGAGGAGTACGGAGCTGATGGCTTTGCAAACTAGGATCGTCTCCCGGTCAGCAGCCTGTAGGTTAAGGCGTGACTTGGGCTCTACTACGTTGTGTGTGTGTTAGTCTTCCGTTGTGTGTGGTGTGTGTTTGTCCTGCGTGGCAGTTGTGTTAGACTTGGTCATGTGACAATGTCCCCTTTGTAAGTGTTTTATGCAATCTGTAATGGATTTTGTATCTGTGTACCAACTTGATATGTTGTTCACGAGTGAATTTCCTGGGATCGTGAATGTATGCATATCGAAGGTTTCCTTGAACAGTGGTTTTGGGGCGGACCTTACAGTTCTATTTATCATGTTTGTGTTTAAAGTTCTATGATCTCGGCTTACATATTCTTTTACATTATAATGATCAAGTTTATGTTAGTAGCATGTCACCTCATAAATTATTGTGTTTTATCGTTTACCTACTCGAGGACGAGTAGGAACTAAGCTTGGGGATGCTTGATACGTTTCCAACGTATCTATAATTTCTGATGCTTCATGACGATATTATGCCAATTTCTACATGTTTTATCCCTTCTTTATAGAATTTTTACACGTTTTCCGGAACTAACCTATTAACAAGATGCCAAGTGCCAGTTCCCTGTTTTCTGCTATTTTTTATTTCTGAAAAGTTGTTTTGGAAATATTCTCGGAAGTGGACCCCACAAATCCCGAAGTTCCTATTTTCCCCGGAATCATCCAGAAGACCGAAGAGGAGTCGAAGACGGGCACCAGGGGGCCCACACCATGGGGTGCCCCCCTGGCCGCGCTAGGGGGTGGTGTGGGGCTCCCAGGGCTCCATCGCATTTTCCCTTTCGCCTATTTATACTCCGAAGTCGCCATCGACAAGTTTTGGGGGACATATCTTTGTTCTAGCACCCTTCTGGGACGGGGAAGTTCCCCCGGAACCATCTCCATCGACTCCACCACCATCTCCATCGCCGTTGCTGTCTCCTATGATGAGGAAGTAGTAGTTCTCCCCCGAGGCTGAGGGCTCTACATGTAGCTATGAGTTTCATCTCTCTCTCTCCCATGGCGTGATCTATATGTGGTCATGAGCTTTCTAATCTAGTTGAATTCATAGATATTATTATTCATCTATTATGCTACTCAAGTGGTTTTTGTTATGAGATATCCCTAAACACTTTGATCATGGTGTAAAGGTGACAGTGTGTGCACTGTGTGTTTAGCATTATATTTATATTTTGTGTTGGATAACCCTATGAAATTGTGGTGTTTGCATGGAACCATCTAGGTCCCATGGTGATAGCGTGGGGGTTACTTAGTTGGGAAAGTGCTTACTATGAGGAGTGTTGTTAAAGCCCTACGCATGGATTGGTGTTGTTATTCGACCGGAGAGTGGTTTGCAGTAGCATAGTGAAGAGATGGTATTTATTAATTCAATTATGTGATCATTGTTGAGAGTGTCCACTAGTGAAAGTAGGATCCCTAGGCCTTGTTTCCAAGCATTGAAACACCGTTTTCCGCCTGTTCTGCTACATGTTTGCTTGCTGCCATATTTATTTCAGATTTCTATTATTACTTATAACAATCCATATTACTCGCATTTCACTATCTCTTTGCCAAACTAGTGCACCTATATACCTGACAAGTATATTGGGTGTGTTGTGGACACAAGAGACTTCTTGTATCTTAATTGCAGGGTTGCTTGAGAGGGTTATCTTTGACCTCTACCTCCTTGAGTTCGATAAACCTTGGGTGATCCACTTAAGGGAAACTTCCTGATGTTCTACAAACCTCTGCACTTGGAGGCCCAACACTGTCTACAAGAATAGAAGCGTGCGTAGACATTAAGTACCCACTGACCAAAATCCTATTTTAATTATTTTTTAAGTGTTTTAGATTTTAGATGGCCATTTGAGTATTTTGGACATAGATTTAATTCTATAAATAATTAGAAAATGTTTTCTTAAGAAAAGTTGATCCATTTGGTAACCTTGAACCAGCGACATCAGTACCTAAACCTTTTGGAAAACCTTGAACCATTTCTTTGTAAGTTGGACCAAAAATCCATCATAGTGGACCACTAGTTGATCATGCCTTAGATTTTGTTTATATTATTTCTACCATTGTTTGTTGTAGCCATTTTTGGAGCCAAGAACAAGTCCCTAGTATATGTCAACCATATAAAAGACCAAGTAGTGAGCCTCAAACACTAGTACCTTAGTTTTCTATCTACTTCTCCATTCCCCTATTCTTGCTTCAAGAATCCATCAAGTTAGCAAAATGGAAGACAAGACTCAACCACGAGAAGGAACTCCATCTTCAACTTGGTGGTAACATGAAGAGTTACAAAGAAGATCATTGAAGAATTAGAAGTAAGGGAATTGGACTTCACAACAACTAGAAGCAACTCAAGGAAGTACAAGTGTCAAGAAATTCAGAAGAAAAAATCTCCCTCTCTCTTTCCATCTTTCTTCTTATTTCTTTCCAAACTGACTTAGTGGTAGTTTGTTCCCATCCCACCTTTAATTGGTAAGTTAATTTCCAAAGAGTTTAGTTTATTAATAACATCCTCCAAAGTGATCTCAGTTTTAACAGTTGTAGTGGGGGTGATCCTACTAAACTTTCAATCAAATTGCAGCCTTTTAAAGCAGGAGTTCCTAGAAAATTACCACCTGTAAGAGTATCTAACACATACCTATACCAACCAGAAATACCAAATAAAACTTCCTCAGGAGTATCAAGGTAGAATATTTTTTTGTACATTTATTGTGAGCATCATTTATTCTATACCAAGCATCTTTTAAACTCTCTGCCCCCTGTTGCTTAAAACAACGAACCTCAACTTCAGGGATACTCATTCTAGTGAAATAAAAGCAAGCAAATAAATAACATCCATAAAGTAAACTATTTTTTTGTGTTTTTAATATAGATAATAAAAACAAGACAAAAATAAAAACAAGAAAATAAACAAAATAAAGAGGTTGAGAGTGAGAGACTCCCCTTGCCAGAAGACTTCCTTCTCCCCGGCAACGGTGCCAGACAATGTCCTTGATGCTTGCGTTGGGATACCCCAAGAGGAAGGTGTGATGAGCACAGCGGTAGGAATTTTCCCCTTAGTTAAGAACCAGGGTTATCAATCCAGTAGGAGAAAGTGGACCTTTGGTAGGTTGATGCCACTGACGATGGTGCTGGCGCTCACCGGTGTCAGCAACAACATGGAACCTCCACACAACACAACCAAAATACTTTGCCCCAACGGTAAAGTGAGGTTGTCAACCTCACCGGTCTTGCTGAAAACAAAGATTAGACGTATAGTGTGGAAAACAGTTGTATGCATGCAGAATATAAAGAGAGCAGGAAATTGTTGTGATTTGTTTAACAGTGTGGAAAATGGACTTGGGTTCATAGTTTCACTAGTCGTGTCTCTCCACAAAAATAACATGCTGGGTGAACATATTACAGCTGGGCAATTGACAAATAAAGGTTGCACCATAGTGCACATTATAACAGGATGATTACTATGATATTTAGTGCGGGCATTACAACAAGATACATAGACGGACATCCATCTGCATCTATGACCAATAATCCACCCTCAGGTTATCATCCAAACCCCCTTAGGTATTAAGTTGCAAGCAACAGATAATTGCATTAAACAAAGTGTGTATTGTAAGCAATGATTATACACGCGGGTACTCTCACTGTTGTTTTCTCCCTAATGGCAATAGCACATCCTCCCCCTTCACGTTTCTGTCACTCGAGCAAGGCAACAAGGAGGCATGAACCCACTATCAAGCATAAATACTCCCTCTTGGGGTCACTAGGAATTACTAGGCCAGAGCAATCACTAGCAACGGAAAGCATGCAAGATCACAAATAACATATGCAATAAAGACTATAATCAACTTGGAATAAGTTCAATATTCATCGGATCCCAGCAAACATAGCTTTAAGAATTACATAAGATCGATCTCGATCATGGTAGACAGCTCACGAGATCTAAACATGGAGGCATATGAGGAGGAGACCACCATCTAGATACTGCTATGGACCGTAGTCCAAGGATGAACTACTCACGCATCACTTCGGAGGCAGGCATGGTGATGTAGAAGCCTCCGGTGATAATTTACTCTCCCGCAGGGTGTCGAAAAATAGCTCCAGAACCCTCCTGGTGTAGGGTTGACGATGACGGAGGTTGTGGAACTTTTTCGGGGATTTTGATCAGGTGCTTAGGGTTTTCTATCCGGGGGGATTAAATAGGCGAAAGGGGAGAGGCGGTGGAGCTCCAGGAGCCCCACGCCCATAGCTGGCGTGGCCAGGGGGATCCGCGCCAGCCCATAGTATGCCCCCCTGTTGCCCCTCTTCGACTCCTCTTAAGTCTTTTGGATGCTTCCGGGCAAAATAGGACTTCAGGGCTTCGAATTTTCCAATTCCGTGAATATTTCCAGAACAACTTTTCTGAAATTAAAAACAGCAGAAAACATGGAACTGGCTCTATGGAATCTTGTCAATAGGTTAGTCCGGAAAATCGATAAAATGACATAAAGAAGGGAGAAAACATGTAGCAGTTGGCATAATATCATCATGGAGCATCAGAAATTAGGGATACGTTTATGACGTATCAAGCATCCCCAAGCTTAGTTCCTACTCGTCCTCGATTAGGTAAACGATAAAACAATAATTTCTGAGGCGACATGCTACTAACATAAACTTGATCAATCTAATGTAAAAGCATATGCACGCTGAGATCATAAAACTTTAAACACAGGCATGATAAATAAAACTTTAAAAATAAAGCATAGCAATTACTTTGCATCACGAAGAGTAACTCAAATAAAGGATTTTTCAAGATGGATTGAAAATCTACATTAGTTTGTAATAGTTCAGTTTTGTTTTAGCCCCACTCCATTCACCCACTCAACCCCCCCCCCCCCCCCACACACACACACACACTTCTGTTTGTATATATGTTATACTCCTGGTTTCTTTGTTATCAATAAAATGTTGTGGGGTGTAAGCCCTAGAGTCCTTATATTCAAAAAAAATGCAAAGAAAGGTAAACATTTGTTTCAGGTATAGATAAAGCATGGCAAAGTGATATTTCGATAGTCCTTAAGAGTAGGGCAAAACATAAATGCCAGGACACTTTCAAAGTTCAAGAAGAAGACTAGAACACATAATTTAAGAACAAATAATATCGCATCATGAAGTAATTATTGATGTTTATGGGACAAATGCACACAGAACTCAGAATGGCAAAAATGCTCTCTCAACTGTGCATAAAGTTAGAGGATGGAGACTCAACATAAAAGTAAAAGAAAGGCCCTTCGCAGAGGGAAGCGGGAATCACTCCTGTGCTAGAGCTTTTTATTTTATTAAACAGAGGTATTAAAAGTTTGACATTTGTGGAGGAATGTCTATATTTTAGGAGGGGTGTATGCTAGTCTCAACGAATGGTAAACAGACAATACAATACGTCACAAGCCAACTGGATTCACAAGAGTGGCTCCCATGGTGAAGGACGCAATTGGTGTAGAAGTTCATCCCTCTTTCTTTATTGTTTACACAATTATGTTTGACTGATATGATCAGGGTCAAAAATAGTGAAGAGAATTTGTTTGTATTAAGTTGGGGCTGGGCACCCCGCTGCCAGCTCTTCTATCATTTGGATAAGTGGATGAAGCCACTAGTCCAGGGTATGAAATCCAATCAACAAGTGAGATAAATATTCTCTATTGACGTCTCATGAGCAAAAACAAGAACACAAAGCAGGAGTAATTTTGAAGGTTTTAAAGGTAACACATGAGCAATTTACTTGGAATGGAAGTTAAATACCACATGTAGATAGGTATGGTGGACACAATGGGAAAAACTTTGGTTTAAGGGAGTTTGGATGCACGAGTAGAGCTCATACTCAGTACAGGTGGAGGCTAGCAAAAGACTGGGAGCGACAAATCAAGAGAGCATAAGAGCCATAATCATGCATAGCGACATAAGCATCATTAATTAAAACATAAGCAGTATCACAAGTTCAAAAACTAAGTGGTCATGGAGGCTATTCGTGACTGGTTTGTAGTCATAAACATGGTGTCAGCATGCGCCAAGTCAACCAAATAGATCATTCGAAGAGAATACCATATATTGATGCTTTACTATGACAAGAACAACTCATAAATCTTTCAATACATATTAAAAACTCTCAGATATTTGAGGCTATCCATGATACTCAATAACCACATGGCTTTAAAACTAAAATAACATTTAGCATGGCATGAAATAGTTCTAGCCACAGTCTATACAAGCTTCTACTAGTACTGTTATAAATTCTACTTCAATCAGCAGTTTTCTTTCTCCCAACAAGCACCATACAAAACACGCTTTAACAAAAATACTCTTTATGATACAGCAAGCATATGAGAGTAATCAAATAACACTACTAAAACTAACAACTCTGATAAGAGATGCATGCAAAACAGGAGCTAAATAAATGCAGCAGCCAAACAGATACTAAGAATACAACGTATTCTCATGAAAAAGCGGAGCGTGTCACTTTCCAATAGAAGAATGTTTGGGTCCAACCAAGCTTATTATGAAAGTAAAAACAAACTGAAAAAAAACTGAAAAAATAAAATAAAAGACGCTCCAAGTAAAGCACATAAGATGCGACCGAATAAAAATATAGTTTCACTAGAAGTGACCTGATAATTTGTTGATGAAGAAGGGGATGCCTTGGGCATCCCCAAGATTAGACGCTTGAGTATTCTTGGAATTTGCTGGGATGTACCACCGGGGCATCCCCAAGCTTAAGCTTTTCACTCTTCTTGATCACATCATATCATCCTCTTCCCTTGACCCTTGAAAACTTCCTTCACATCAAAATTCTCACAATCTTCATTAGCAACGTTAGTGCAATAAAAATAATAATATCACATGATTCAGTTTAAACACAAGACTAGCAATAAAAAACACATTATCTACTTTCACAACTTATTTCAAAACTCTTTCTCTCAAAAGAACACCAAAAGAAAGAGATTAAGATGCAAATGCGATAAATGGCAGAAATCTGTCAAAACAGAACAGCAGGAAGAGATCGATTTTTTCGAAAATCTTCTGTTGCTGAAATAAAAAAGTGGTCAACTAATAAAATGTGCGTATATAACTCAGTATTAAGCAAAAAAAAAGATCAGGTCATTTTGAATTTTCTGTGATTTTTAACGGAATTAACAGTGGACAGCAGAAATCTGTTTTCTGCACAGAAATCCGAAATATAGTGTCAAATTTCCACTAGAGGATTTACTTGGCTCAAAAAAAACAAAAAAGAAAAGATACAGAAGGGTTGCTAAGGAAATATACAACACCCAGGTGCAAAGAACACAAAATAAAACAAAGGAAAACTGAATGAAAACAGAGAAATAAAACGGGTTGTCTCCCGTAGCGCTTTTCTTTAACGCCTTTCAGCTAGGCATAAAAGATCAACTCAAGTATTTTCAAGTGAAGAAGCATGAACTATAACTTCCTCTAACCCATTATTTGCAGCAATAGGCACTCCATATGTTTCTGAAGATTCAACATGGAGGTCACGTTTAGTTTCATTAACTGTTTTAGCAATTTTCAGCACAAATTGAGATTTGGGTTTAGTTATCTTGGGAACATACATGAATCTTTGCTCCTTTCCCACAAAGACTTTCTTCGTCTTGAAATTAAGAGATGAATTTTTTTATCTTAAGGTTCCCATAGCATCTTCTAGTGTACCAATCCTAAAATTTTGATTATCATGAGTGTTGCCAGCCTCTAAAGTAGTGATTCTTTAATCAATAGTAGTTATTGATTCATTGATTTTGCTAGCATTATCCAGGAAAATTGGTAAGTTCATTTCCAAAGAGTTTAGCTTATTAATAACATCCTCCAAAGTGATCTCAGTTTTAACAGTTGTAATGGGGGGTGATCCTACTAAAATTTCAATCAAATTGCAGGCTTCTAAAGCATGAGTTCCTAGAAAATTACCACATGTAAGAGTATCTAACACATACCTATACCAACCAAAAATACCAACATAAAAATCCTCAGGAGTATCAAGGTAGAATATTTTTTGTACATTTATTAAGTGCATCATTTATTCTATACCAAGCATCTTTTAAACTCTCTCCCCCCTGTTGCTTAAAAGAACGAACCTCGACTTCAGGGATACTCATTCTAGTGAAATAAAAGCAAGCAAATAAATAACAGCTATAAAGTAAACTAATTTTTTTGTGTTTTTAATATAGAGAATAAAAACAAGACAAAAAAAACAAGACAATAAAAAACATAAAGAGGTTGAGAGTGAGAGACTCCCCTTGCCAGAAGACTTCCTTCTCCCCGGCAACGGCGCCAGAAAATGTCCTTGATGCTTGCGTTGGGAAACCCCAAGAGGAGGGTGTGATGAGCAGAGCGGTAGGAATTTTCCCCTTTAGTTAAGAACCAGGGTTATCAATCCAGTGAGAGAAAGTGTACCTTTGGTAGGTTGATGCCAATGACGGTGGTGCTGGCGCTCACCGGTGTCAGCAACAACGTGGAGCCTGCACACAACACAACCAAAATACTTTGCCCCAACAGTACAGTGAGGTTGTCAATCTCACCGGTCTTGCTGAAAACAAAGATTAGACGTATAGTGTGGAAAACAGTTGTATGCTTGCAGAAAGTAAAGAGAGCAGGAAATTGTTGTGATTTGTTTAACAGTGTGGAAAATGGACCGGCGTTCATAGTTTCACTAGTGGTGTCTCTCCATAAAAATAACATGCTGGGTGAACAAATTACAGCTGGGCAATTGACAAATAAAGGTTGCACCGTAGTGCACATTATAACATGATGATTACTATGATATTTAGTGCGGGCATTACAGCAAGATACATAGACCGACATCTATCTGCATCTATGACTAATAATCCACCCTGAGGTTATCATCCGAACCCCCTTAGGTATTAATTTGCAAGAAACAGATAATTGCATTAAACAAAGTCTGTAATGTAAGCAATGATTATACACACGGGTACTCTCACCGCTGTTTTCTCCCTAATGGCAACATCACATCCTCCCCCTTCATGTTTCTGTCACTCGATCAAGGCAACAAGGAGGCATGAACCCACTATCAAGCATAAATACTCCCTCTTGGAGTCACTAGCAACTACTTGGACAGAGAAACCACTAGCAACGGAAAGCATGCAAGATCACAAATAACATATGCAATAAAGACTATAATCAACTTGGCATAAGTTCAATATTCATCGGATCCCAGCAAACACAACATTAAGAATTACGTAAGATCGATCTCGATCATGATAGGCAGCTCACGAGATCTAAACATGGAGGCATATGAGGAGGAGACAACCATCTAGCTACTGCTATGGACCCGTAGTCCAGGGATGAACTACTCACGCATCACTCCGGAGGCAGGCATGGTGATGTAGAGGCCTCCGGTGATGATTTCCTCTCCGGCAGGGTGCCGGAAAACAGCTCCAGAACCGTCCTGATCTAGGGTTGATGTTGACAGCGGTTGCGGAACTTTTTCGGGGATTTTGATCAGGTGCTTAGGGTTTTCCATCCGGGGGGATTAAATAGGCGAAAGGGGAGAGGCGGTGGAGCTCCAGGGGCCCCACACCCATAGCTGGCGCGCCCAGGGGGGCCGCGTCAGCCCATGGTGTAGCCCCCCTGTTGCCCCTCTTCGACTCCTCTTCGGTCTTCTAGATTCTTCCGGGGAAAATAGGACTTCCGGGCTTCGAATTTTTCTATTCCGGGAATATGTCCAGAAAAAAAATTCTGAAACTAAAAACAGCAGAAAACAGGGAACTGGCTCTGTGGCATCTTGTCAATAGATTAGTCTCGAAAATCGATAAAAATGACATAAAGAAGGGAGAAAACATGTAGCAATTGGCAAATAATATCATCATGGAGCATCAGAGATTAGGGATACGTTTATGACGTATCAGTGGTATTGATACTTTTAAACATTAGATACAGCCACTGATGTTTCGTGAAGCAAAGAAATTCACTTGACATCGTAAAAGAGCAAATGCAAGAAAAATTGCAGAATCTGCCAAAACCAGAACAGTTTGTAAAGACGAATTTTTTCGGGGCACTTATGCTTCTCAAATCGAAAAACTTCAAGAAAAAAAGGTTGCAGAATTAGCTGAGAAATAATCACAAAATATTTGAGTTCAGTATGATCTTTCTAGATTTTTCACGATTTTTTACGATGGACAACAGAAATCTTTTTCCTGCGCAGAAATCCCAAAACCAACTCCAACTTTTGTCAGAAATTTACTTGCACAACTAATACATGAAAATAAAGATACAAAGGAGTTGCTACAGAAGTATACATCCCCTTTACTCAAAGAAAACAGAGAAAAACAAAGCAAAAAATAAAACCATGGGTTATCTCCCAAGAAATGTTTTTCTTTAACGCCTTTTAGCTAGGCATGATAATTTGAGAAGATGCTCTCTTCATACCTTGGTTACTCCTGCTGACGTTACTCCCAAGAAGTGTTTTACTTTGACACGTTTTATCAACCTTCTGAAGTTACTCCTTCCTCCTACTGGTCGATTCAACCTTGGTTTCTTTCTGAGGGAAACTTGCCGCTGCACTCTTCATACCTTGGTTTCTTTCTCGGGGTCTCCCAACGAATTTGTGATCACACGCATCAAGCAACTTTTCTGAAACTAAAAAGAACAGAAAATAAGGAACTGGCTCTATGGAATCTTTTCAATAGGTTAGTCCCGCAAGCTTTGACCTTGCACTCTTCTTGATCACATTATATAACCCTCTTCTCTTGACCCTTGAAAATTTCCTTCACGCCACACTCAAAGAGTAATTCACATTAGAGGGTTAGTGCAATCAAAAAATTCATGATTTCTGCATGGCACAAGTGCTATTGATACTTTTAAAAATTAGCTACAGCCAATGATGTTTAGTGAAGAAAATAAATCCACTTGACATCGTAAAAGAGCAAATGCAAGAAAAATGGCAGAATCTGCCAAAACCAGAACAGTCTGTAATGACGAATTTTTTAGGGGCACTTAAGTTGCTCAAATCATAAAAATGAAAGAATAAAAAAGTTCAGGAATTAGCTGAGGAATAAGCACAAAACGTTTCAGGTCATTTTGATCTTTGTGTGAATTATACGATTTTTTACGGTGGACAGCTGAAATCTGTTTTCTGCGCAGAAGTCCAAAACTAACACAAACTTCCGCTAGAAACTTTACCTGGAACAACTAATACATTAAAATAAATATACAAAGGAGTTTCTACAGAAGTATACAACACCTTGACTCAAAGAAAATAGAGAAAAATAAAACCATTGGTTATCTCTCAAGAAGTGCTTTTGTTTAACGCCTTTTACCTAGGCATGATAATTTGAGAAGATGCTCACATGAGAAATATGAATTGAAGCAATAGAGACCATCAAGAATAAAATGTAAAACAAATTTAAGTCTCACCCACTTCCTATGAAAAAAGAATCTTGTAGAAAAACACAAAGTGGCTAGCATAGGAAGACAAAAGAAGTGCAACTTCAGAAATTTCAACATAAAGAGGGGAAACTTAATATTGTTGAGATGCATGAAACTATGTTTCCCTCTCTCATAATAAATTTTAGTAGCATCATGAATAAAATTAACAATATAACTATCACATAAAACATTCTTATCATGAGCCACATGCGTAAAATAATTATTACTCTCCACATAAGCATTGTCATTCTCATTAATAATAGTGGGAGAAAATTCAACAAAATAGCTATCATTATTATTCTCATCACCATAATCATAAAATATAGGAGGAATATTGTAATCACAATTAATTTTCTCCGCAATAGTAGGCGGAACTAGAATGCCACAATAATTATAATCATCATATATTGCAGGCAAAGTATCATCAAAGAAAATTTCCTCCTCAAAACTTGGGGGACTAAAAATATCATATTCATCAAAACCAGCTTCCCCAAGCTTAGACTTTTCCATAGCATTAGGAATAATGGTGTTCAAAGATTTCATACTAATAACATTGCTACTAGCATGCAAATAAAGTTCCATAGGTTTTTAAATTTTCTCTTCAAACACTTCATGTCCTAATTCAAGATAAATATTATAAAGATCTCTCATTTCTTTCCATTAAGCCTATCTAGGAAAAATAAAAAAGAAAAAGTAAAAAATAAGCCTAATTGGTGAAAGTAAAAACAAGAAACAAAAAGATATAATTGCATAATCTAAAGGAAATAACTTCGAGCACATACACACCAGCAACAGTACTAGGATGTGAGTACCTTTTACCTTACCTCCCCGACAACGGCGCCAGAAAAGAGCTTGATGTCTACGCACACTTCTATTCTTGTAGACGGTGTTGGGCCTCCAAGTACAGAGGTTTGTAGAACAACAACAAGTTTCCCTTAAGTGGATTACCCAAGGTTTATCGAACTCAGGGAGGAAGAGGTCAAAGGTATCCCTCTCAAGCAACCCTGCAATCAAGATACAAGAAGTCTCTTGTGTCTCCAACACACCTAATACAATTTTCAGTAGTATAAGTGCACTAGTTCGGCGAAGAGAGAGTGAAATACAAGTATTATGAATGATTATAAGTGATAATAGCAATCTGAAATAAAAATGGCAGCAAGCAAACATGTAGCAGAACTGATCGTGAACGGTGCTCCAAAGCTTAGAAAAAAGGCCTAGGGATCGTACTTTCACTAATGAACTCTCTCAACAAATATAAGCATAATTGAATGCATAAATATCTCTCTTCACTACGCTACTCCGAACCAATCTCCGGTTGAATAACAAACACCGATCCATGCGTAGGGTTGTAACAACACTCCTCAAGTCTGTATTCCCTCTCTAGGGCACCCCACCCTGTCACTATGAGCGTCCCAAATTAGTATTAAACAAACGCCAAAATTTCATAGGGTCATCCAACACAAGATATAAATATCATGCTAAACCATAAGGTGCACATACTGTCACCTTTACATCATGATCAAAGTGTCTACGGAGATCTCATAACATAACCACTTAAGTAGCATAACAGATGAAGAGTACATAAACATATTCAACTAGATTACAAAGCTCATGATCACATAAAGATCCCACCACGGGAGAGAGATAGATGAAACACATAGCTACCGGTAGAGCCCTCGGCCCCGGGGGAGAACTACTCCCTCCTCATCATAGGAGACATCAACGGCGATGAAGATTGCGGTGGAGTCGATGGAGATGGCTCCAGGGGCCCTTCCCCGTCCCTGCAGGGTGTCAGAATAGAGATTTCTGTCCCACGAAACTTGTCGGGGGGGGCGGCGGTGGAGCTATGGAACTTTTCGTGGAAAGAGGCTCATTCCCTTAGGGTTTATGCATCGGGGGGCATATATAGGCGAAAGGGCGATGGCGGTGGGCGCCCGAGGGGCCCACACCATGGGGCCACCCGCGCCCAAGCATGGTGTGGGGGCTCCAGGGCCCACCTCCGGGTCTCCTTTGGACTTCATGGATGCGTCGGGAATTCTAAGACTTTTGTCTTTCGTTTCGTCCAATTCCGAGTATATTTCCAGAACAACTTTTCTGAAACAAAAAACAGCGGAAAACAGGAACTGGCTCTGTGGCATCCTGTCAATAGGTTAGTCCATGAAAACGTCCGGAAAACGAAGGAAAACGTGTGAAAACATAAAGGTATTGGATAGAAAACAAACATGGAGCATCGAAAATTATAGATATGTTTGAGATGTATCAGTCACCGTAGACGCTTCTGACCCCACGGTGGGCGCCAAATGTCGAGTTCCTGGAGAAGGTTTCCCATATGGGGATGCCATATCCTGGAGGTAGAACGTGGGGGAGAGCGTGGGGAGTGCTTTGGACAAGGACACAAAGGTTTGCCCATGTTCAGGTTAGCCGGATGGCTCCCTACTTCCTGCAATATCAACTATGGCGGAGGATTGCCGAACACATGTTACAAGTACCTAGGCTAGATCGAGTCTTCCTTAGGGTTTATCTTGTCCGGCTTTATACAGGCAGCCAGATCGAGGCTTGCGGGAGATATCATTCGTCTAAACAGCTAAACCTACAATCTACGGTCATCCCGGTTCTGCTTAACCCGGATAAGCTTGTGGCCACCGTCCTGGATGTAGTCCTACACTTCGCACCATTGGGCCGTCTATACAGCCTCATGCTATATTTCTTTGGGTCTGCCCGTCTGGTCCGACTTTCTGAATGTCGGGAGACACCCCATTCTGGATATCCCGACACCACCGGGGAGGAAAGCATACAAGAATATATTTATTGCTCTCTAAACATGCATATGATGTTTTCCTTTTAAGTTTTTCTCATATGTGTGATCAAAGAGACATTAACAATCATATATTGCAATTTTTTCCCTTATTTTTCCACCGGGTTTAAAGGAGTTTTAGCAACATATCTTACAAACTACTCTCATCATATTTTTCCATATGATTTTTGGAGGAGTCATTCAAGATGATCACTTATACATAATAAACTTTTCGAAGATCGATGGTTTTTTATACAAGACAAGGAAGAGTGTTAGAAATAGGCTAAAGTGTACAAGCGTGTCCGTGTGGTCACATCCCTTTACTGTACGGATGTGCACCTCTTTCCCATGTCGGTGCCCTCTTGAACCGCCCCCTTCAACTTGTATATTGTTTTCACTCGCATCTTGTTTTCACTCTAACATAACAGATTAGTTATGTGGTGGAATAGGACACATCACCACGATTCGCAATTAACGCCGTCTGAGGAGGGAGGACGCCCCCACGCATGGACAAGTCAGAAAATAGCAAGCACAGGCCCTCTCAAGAATGAAATGGTCTGTTCGAATCATGCATCGATAAATCGTTTCAATGTTTTCGTATAAATTCCTACTGCAAACATGTGTGAAACTTCCTCTCATTGGTGGTTTAAATTACAGAAGATTAATCAGTGACAAAAATTACTTCTAAACATTTTCAGTATCATCTGGCGGAGGATGAGGCGGCCCTCCTCCACCTCTTGACCATCTGCAGAAGGATCTCGTTCCACGTGTCGATGGGGCCGGGGAGGCACCAGTGCACGCAGTCGTTCGGCACCAGCTCCCTCCTCTTCTCGCCGCCGCCGTCGCCGAACGGGGACGGGTTCATGTACGGCCCCGGGTGCCCGTCCGCGCGCATGTCCGCCAGCCTCGACACCTCGAGCGCCTCCACCGTTACCCCTGACCCGCGCGCCCTGGCCTCGGTGGCTGCCGCGGCGGTCTCCTCTGCCTCCGCCCGCCACAGCTCCCTCTCCATGTACGGCAGCTCCTTCTCCCCCGGCGCGTACGGCTCCGTGCGCGCGCACGCGTCCGGGCTGTCCCACTCTCCGACGAAGTGCCCCGGCGAGAACGTCGTCACCACTGCCAGCTTTTCCCGCCCGGCGTCAGCGCCGGCGCGGGCGATGACCTCGCGGAGGGCGTTCTTGACGGCGAGGCGGAACACGCCGAAGAAGCCCGTCTCCGTGCGATTCGGCTCCGGGCAGTGGTGGCACCCGATCACCTCGCCGCGGTCGTAGTACATCGCCGGGTGCATGAACCATTGCCCGAAGGAAAGGACCACCACATCGATGCCCGGGACCTCCGACGCCCACCGCTCGTCTGGCTGGTCGAAGTACAGCATGTTGTGATCGAGACCTCCCGGCGCCGACGATTTCTCCGTGCCGTTCACCAGGAAAGGCGACCAGTACACCGACACCGTCGCGTCGTGCGAACGGAACGCCCACCGCCGGAACTTGCGTTCCTCGCCACCGTCGAGGACCAGCTCAGCGGGGAACTCGGAGCCGAGAAGGCACACCAGCGACTCGCACTGGTTCCGCGCCAGCGAGTCGCCGACGAACGCGATGTGCCGGCCGCGCACCAGCTTCAGGAACTGCGCGGGCGCGAACGGCGGGAGCACGCAACCGCGCGGCTGTTGGTTAATCCAGCATTTTGCATTTTCTGTCTGCACTGTAGTGTTCCAGACGTTTTCGGCAATAGGCTGAATCCTGTCAGTATCCGTTTTTCTTCTCTGAATAAGCCATGTAGCGATCAGTTGTGATCCCGCATGGATAGCTAGGGTAGACCGATTCTATTTCCTGCATTTTAGGATCGCTAGCGTGACTGGTGGAACATGGGATGGCATGTTCAGTCGTGGCCGTTGCGGCTAGTTTTCAGGCCAGTTAGTTGGCCCTTTCCTTGTACTCGATATATTCAGAGATTAATCAGAAAACGCGGTTGTTGCTTGCGCTGCACAAAACATCATTGTCTCTTTTCTCTAGCCAGAACATACACTTGCAAAGAGAACTTGAGATTATCAACAACACTTGGTATCAGAGCCTGTAGGTGCTCATCGCCATGGTCGACGACACGAAGTCATCGTCATCGAAGTCGCGGACGCCGTCGCGCTCCCCTTCGAAACCTCCTGCAAAAGTCGCAACACCAGCTTCCCAGAGTCGTGAGCGAAGCCGTGGTCGTAGTCTTGCCCGGCGCGGCGAGAACAGCGGCGGTCGCGAGATCGTGGTACGGGAGGTGGTGCGCGAGGGCGGCAGTGGCGGCGCGATGCACCTCCCGATGCTCACCCGTACAAATTATACGGAGTGGGCGATCCTGATGCGTGTGCAGCTGCAGGGAGCGCGGCTCTGGGACACGATCGATCCAGGGCTAGGCGAGGAAGAGGACGATCGCCTGGAGCGGCAGGCCCTGGGCGCAATCCTTCGCTCGGTGCCGCCCGAGATGGTGCCCGTCCTCGCCGCGAAGGACAACGCCAAGGCGGCGTGGGACACCATCAAGACCATGCGCGTCGGGGTTGATCGCGTCCGCGAAGCCCGGCGGCAGAAACTGCGGAAGGATTTCGAGAACCTGGTGTTCAAGAGCGGTGAGGCGGTGGAGGATTTCGCACTTCGTCTCGCCGGCGTCGTCGCGGAGCTGCAGTCGCTCGGGGATGAAGTCACCGAGCTCGCCGCCGTGCAGAAATTCTTGCGCGTGGTCCCCGCTCGCTACACGCAGATGGCCTGCGCCATCGAAACACTCCTCGATCTGGAAGGGATGTCCATCGAGGAGCTCAGCGGCAGACTCGTCGCATCGGAAGGCCGCGGTGAGCCCGAGGCGGACACCGGCGGCAAACTCCTTCTCACTGAGGAGGAATGGAGTGCGCGGCAACAGCAGCGCCCTCAGAACACCTCGCATGGCGCCAAAGGTGGAGGAAAGGCCAAGGCGCATGGAGGGGACAAGGCCAACCTTCAGAGCACCGGGGGCGGCGGAAATGGAGGCAGTGCGAGCACCCGCAAACCGGGCAATTGCCGTTACTGCGGGAAGCCTGGGCACTGGGCCAAGGAGTGCAGGAAAGCACAGAAGGATAGGGAGCGGAAGGGGGAGGCGGCGAACCTTGCAGAGGAAGCCGCCGATGCCCCTGCACTGCATCTCGCAGCGCTCGTCAGTGAGGAGGAAGATGCTCTCCTCCCGAGTGCTCACCTCGTTGAGATCGTACGTGAGACGCCCGTCCAAGCACCTCTGCCCGTCGTCTCCGCACCGCCCAGAGCGACAGTTGAGGAGCACACCGTCTACCTGAACGAGGAACGGGTCGTGCCTGTGCCCGCCGCCGTGGGGATCTGGCACCTTGACACTGGTGCGAGTAGCCACATGACGGGCGCACGCGGTGCCTTCGTCACGATGGACGACACCGTTCGAGGATCCGTGAAATTCGGAGATGGATCCATCGTGAAGATTCAGGGCAAAGGAGATGTGCTGTTCCGCTGTCCTGACAGGAACCAGAGGCTACTGTCTGGAGTGTACTTCATCCCGCAACTGCGAACCAACATCATCTCCATTGGCCAATTGGATGAAGCTGGCTACAAGACGGTGGTTGAGGATGGCGAGCTCACCGTGTTTGATCGCAGCAGGAAGCTCCTCGTCCGTGTCAGGCGAACGGCGAATCGCCTGTATGTTCTGAACCTGAAACTGTCCACTCCTACGTGTCTGCTGGCGAGCGCGGACAGTCCGGCCTGGCTTTGGCATGCCAGGCTCGGGCATCTTCATTTCCGAGCTGTCAACGCAATGGCGAACAAGGGTCTGGTCCGTGGGATGCCATCGGTGAATCACGTCGACGAGATCTGCGACGGGTGCTCACTTGGGAAGCAACACAGGACGCCGTTCCCCCAGTCGACGACGCACCGTTCTGGGCGCGCACTGGACCTCGTGCACACCGATCTGTGCGGCCCGATCAAGCCCGCAACGGCAGGTGGAAGTGAGTACTTCCTCCTCGTCGTGGATGATTGCACCAGGTACATGTGGCTGGAGCTCTTGAAGACCAAGGGAGAGGCCTTCGCCAAGTTCAAGCGCGTGCGCGCACACGCAGAGGCGGGACAACAGTGCCATCTCAGGGCGTTCCGTTCAGACCGCGGCGGCGAATTCAATTCGACTGAATTTCGCGCGTACTGCGACAGCGAGGGGGTGACGCACTATACCACGGCACCCTATTCACCACAGCAGAATGGCGTCGTGGAGAGGAGAAATCAGACCGTGGTGGAGATGGCCAGATGCATGCTCAAGGGAATGGCTATGCCAGCGAAATTCTGGGGGGAAGCTGTGAAGTGTGCGGTGTACGTGCTTAACCGCGCGCCCACTCGCAGTCTCAATGGCATCACGCCGTATGAGGCGTGGCATCATCGCACGCCCACTGTCGAACACCTGCGAACTTTTGGCTGCGTCGCGCACATGAAGAAGACAGGCCCTGGTGTGACGAAGTTGTCGGATCGCTCGCTGCTCACCGTCTTCGTGGGCTATGAGGAGGGCTCTAAGGCGTATCGTGTATATGATCCAGTGGGCGACAGACTCTACGTCACGCGGGACGTCGCCTTCGAGGAGAAGCGCAGGTGGCGCTGGTCTGAACCAGTGGGGACTCAAGCAGAGCCGCCGTCGGTGACCTTCACTGTGACTTACGTCACGGATGGAGGGGCGCTGATCGTGGATGATGGCACCGGCAGCAATGTCGAGACGCCCAGCCGCTCCATGTCGCCCTCTGTCCAGCAGGATTGGAATGCCACGACCTCGGCGTCACCAGCCGCGTCGACGCCAAGGACACCGGAGGGGCCAAGCTCGCCTTCGGTGGAGCTCTGCACACCGCCCACGCACGATGACAACCTGGATGCAGAAGATGACGGTGAGGTGCCACACCGCTACCGCCGTATCGCGAACATCTACGCCGACAAGCAGTCAGCGGGCACAGGACAGAGCATGCCGATGCCGGTAACAGGAGACTCTGAGCGTGACAACGAGCTGGACGATGAGCTCCATCTCGTGGCGGCAGAGGAGCCAACAAGCGTCGAGATGGCGTTGGCAGATCCCTCCTGGAGGAAAGCCATGGAGGAGGAGTTGCAGTGCATTGCAGAGAACAGGACATGGACTCTCTGCACACTGCCGGCGTCACATCGAGCGATTGGACTGAAGTGGGTCTATAAGCTGAAGAAGGATCCAGATGGCAACATTGTCAAGTATAAAGCCAGGCTGGTTGTGAAGGGATATGCTCAACGTCAGGGGGTGGACTTTGATGAAGTATTTGCCCCTGTTGCACGCATGGAAACGGTGAGAGTATTGCTTGCTCTGGCAGCTCATGGAGGGTGGGAAGTGCACCATATGGATGTCAAGTCGGCCTTTCTGAATGGAGAGCTTGCAGAGGAGGTGTACGTCCATCAAGCGCCAGGGTTCGTCGACAAGAACGAGCCACACTGCGTCATGAAACTGACCAAGGCTTTGTATGGGCTTCGACAAGCGCCAAGGGCATGGTATGAGAAACTGGACTCCTCTCTCACTGAACTTGGATTCACTCGCAGTCCATTGGAACATGCAGTCTACAGGCGTGGCAGCATCAACGAGTTTCTGCTCGTGGGTGTGTACGTGGATGATCTCATCATCACGGGGACCAGCGTCAGCGAAATCAAGAAGTTCAAGGCAGAGATGCATCGCTTGTTCAAAATGAGTGACCTCGGGTTGCTCTCCTATTATCTGGGAATTGAGGTAAAACAAGGAGATGGCAAGATCACTCTCTGTCAACGTGCTTATGCTGAGAAGATACTGGAGCGTGCAGGGATGGAAGCATGCAATCCATGTCATACACCGATGGAAGTACGCCTGAAACTGTCAAAGAATGATGGGGCACCGAAGATGGACGCAACAGAATTCAGAAGTGTCATCGGCTGCTTGCGATATCTTGTCAACACCAGACCAGATCTTGCTCTAGCTGTGGGAATTACAAGCAGGTATATGGAGTCTCCAAGCACACAGCACTGGGCTGCCGTGAAGCAGATACTCAGGTACATACGAGGTACAACGAGCTATGGATGCAGCTACAGAAAGGGTACAGGTGTGCCAGAACTTGTGGGTTACTCTGATAGTGATCTTGGAGGAGATGTGGATGATCGGAAGAGTACCTCTGGAGTACTGTTCTTTCTGGAAGGGAATGCAGTTACCTGGTCATCGCAGAAACAGCAAGTAGTGGCAGTGTCCTCATGTGAAGCGGAATATGTTGCAGCTGGAGCTGGAACAAATCAGGGCGAGTGGCTTAGTAGTCTACTGAGTGATCTGACAGGCCACTCGCAGATGAAGTTCAAGTTACTAGTGGACAACAAGTCAGCAATTGCTCTCAGCAAGAACCCAGTCCATCACAACAGAAGCAAACATATCGACATTAAGTTTCATCACATACGGCAGTGTATTGAGGATGGGAAGCTAGATGTTGATCATGTCAGAACCGATGAGCAGCTCGCGGACATACTGACTAAGGCTTTGGGAAGGACTCGTTTTGTCGAGATGAGGGTGAAGCTGGGAGTGTCAAAAGTGCAGGATTAAGGGGGTGAAATGTTGGTTAATCCAGCATTTTGCATTTTCTGTCTGCACTGTAGTGTTCCAGACGTTTTCGGCAATAGGCTGAATCCTGTCAGTATCCGTTTTTCTTCTCTGAATAAGCCATGTAGCGATCAGTTGTGATCCCGCATGGATAGCTAGGGTAGACCGATTCTATTTCCTGCATTTTAGGATCGCTAGCGTGACTGGTGGAACATGGGATGGCATGTTCAGTCGTGGCCGTTGCGGCTAGTTTTCAGGCCAGTTAGTTGGCCCTTTCCTTGTACTCGATATATTCAGAGATTAATCAGAAAACGCGGTTGTTGCTTGCGCTGCACAAAACATCATTGTCTCTTTTCTCTAGCCAGAACATACACTTGCAAAGAGAACTTGAGATTATCAACAACAGCGGCTGCCACCGCCAGTGCAGATATCCCGTGTCCGGCCGCCCGTGCGCCATGCAATTCTGTCCGTCCTTGATCGTTGCGCTGCAACTCGTCCCGTTGTACCGCGGCCCCGCCGCGTTTCGCACCCATTCCCCCTCCGAGTAGTCGCACCGCGGCGCCGGCGCCGGGGAAGCCTCCGAACCCTGCGGATTTCTTGCCCCTGCAGCACCAATCTGCACGCCCGGCTGCTTATTCCCATCTACAAATCATGAACAAGAAAACAGCGTCATTCCGCTGTACCAGACCCACGACGTCGACAATGTGCGCACGGTGATGGATCAGCGGCGGGGTTCTTGATCGATCGAGTCTATGAGGTGGTTAACTACCGTTGACCGGCGAGGTGGAAATGGAGGATGTGATGGCGACCGGAGTACGGTACAGGAAGTAGTGGAGGAGGGCGAGGAGGAGGAGGGCGTAGAGCGACAAGATGAAGATCTTCTTGGTGAGGCGTGGAAGGGTCAGGTGAGAGCTGGAATGGTGGCGAGGTCTGGGGGCGCCCATGGCAGCTGAGAAAGGCAGAAAGCTTGGCTATCTTTAGGTAGAATCGTTGCTTGATGAGAGGAATGGGGGCTCAAAAGCACGGAATGAGAGACGAGAATTAAGCCAGAGTAATAAAGTGGCCGTAAGAGCTAGGAATATATTACTTCCTTTGATTGGAAATGACTAACACAGATTTATCTAAATAAGGGCATCTCCAGTCGTTCGACCCCCCAAGGTTTCAGATCGGCGCTTTTTAGCGATAGCGCCGGCCCGCACCAAAACCTGGGGGGGGCGATTTCACCAGCCGTTCGGCGTCCCAGAAAATAAAGCACCGATATCATTCGAAAAGTTTCTTCCCGCCCCCAAAAAACAGAGCCCTAGTTCGGCGATCGGCAGCCATAGTTTCGGGCGATCATATTACAAAAAACGCCACAGGTGGGCGATCAAATATAGTTCAGATCGAATCACACAGACGGGCGCGCGCGGCGGTGGCAGAATTAGGCGATCAGGCAGACGCGTCGGCCGGCGTCGGAGCAGGCGGCGAGCTCGGCGCAGCATCCAGGTCGATGACGGCGTCGGAGCGGACAGCGGGCTCGCCATTCTCCAGGTCGACGACGGGCTGCGCATCCTTGTCGACGGCGGCATCCTCCTGGGCGGCGTGCGGGCTTGTCGGCGCGGTGGTGTAGCTGGCGCCGCCAGACGATGTCGGGGCCGGGGGCGCGCTGATGTCGGTCAGGATGAGGTTGCACTGCGCCAGGAACCAAGCTCTCACCTCGGGGGTCATCGCGGCCGGGTCGCCGCCCGTGAGGAAGGCGAGGTCGTTGTTCCTCTTCTTCGCGGCGGTGCCAGTCCGGAGGAGGTCGATCTTGACCTGCGAGTTGGCCATGAGCGCCGCCCATCGCTGTTTGGAGACCTCCTCCCTCCTGCCGGCCTGGACCTGAGCGTCGGCGATGCAGGTCTCAATGGATGCCTGCAGTTTTGCCGCTGCAGGCGCGCCGTCCCTAGCCAGCTTGGCTTTCTTGTGGCCCATCGGCGGACGCCCTTCGGATGCGCACGCAGCCACCGCGTCGGGGACGTACTCCTTGCCCTTGCCGATCGAGCGACGCACGTCCGCCCACTTCTCGCAAGTCTCGATGAGGACGAACACGTGGAGGAACTTGAAGTCGGTTCCCTCGTCGTTCTTGTACGCCTCGAGCATGCGGACGATCTCCATCTCGCGGTTGGCGCCGCTCTGCGGCCTCGCCGAGATCTCCTCCTGGATGCCGTGCCACTTGTTGCACGACGCCTGGATGTTGGCCCAATGGTTCGCCATGGCTTTCTGGCCGCGGTCGAGGACGCATGGGGCGTAGTAGGGATCGATCATGCGGCGCTCGTCGTAGGCCGTCTTCACCCGCTTCCAGTAGTTGTCGGCGTGCTGGTTCGCGCCGATGATCGGGTCCAAGCTGACCGTCTTCCACGCCTCGGCGAGGAGCGAGTCCTCCCTGTTCAGCCACTTGATGCGAGGCTCGGCGGGCGGCACGGGCACCTTGGGCTCCTTGCGGGGGCGGCCAGGGCCACGGCGCTTCCGTCCTTCGCCGGCCGGATCTGTACTCTCTGGCACCACGGGCGTCTCGTCCACGTCGTCGTCTTCGCCCTGCTCCTCCGTCGCCTGCGTGCCGGAGCCGCCTTCGCCGTAGTCGCCACCGACCTGCGTGAAGAACTCGCCGCTGGCATCGAGGAAGCCCGGGCTCGCCGCCGCCGCCATCGAGCCGGACGCGATGATCTCCTCCATGTAGCTGTCCTGGGGCTGCAGCCCGGCGAGAATCGCGCGGCGGTGGGATGGGGAAGCTGCGTAGCCCGGCGCGTTGCCATACATCATCGGCGGGTGGTAGGGGAAGGTGAGGTTGGGGTTGAAGCCTCCCAGCGAATCACCTTCGACGAACCATGCTGGCGGCGGGTGCGGCGACATGCGGGGCGACGGTGACGGCGACTGCTTCCAGCCGGCGAAACGTGGGCCGAAAGGGCCCTTCTTCTTGGCGAGAGGCGCCGCGGCCGGCGTAGGTGGCTCGTCTGGGACCTCCTCCTCCTCCTCCAGCTCGTCTTCCTCGGCGGCTGCCTGCTCCTCCGCTTGCAGCTGCGCCATGAGCTGCCTCTGCCGCTGCGCCGCCTCCCTACCCCGGCGTTTGATGTTGGCTGTCTCCAGCCGCGACCTCTCGGCGATCCACTCCTTGTTCGACATGCCGGGTGGTCTCTCCTTCGGTGCTCTTGGCTTGCGGGGTTTCTTGGCCGGTTCGGAGGCCGCGGGAATGGAGACGGCGGCGGCGGCGGCGCGGGGTCCTGTAAATCGAGCGGGAGCCATGGCGCGTAGATCTCGGGTGCGGGGGGAAATGGCGGGAATGAACCGGGGGGAGAGGTACATGTGGGGGGAAAGTGGAGGGAAGCGCCGAAAAAAGAGAGGGAAATCGTCTTCCGTCGCCGACAAGCGTGGCCCACGCGAGCATTTCGCCCCCCCAGGCCGAACCCAGCGCGCTGGGTTTGGCCTGGGTTCGGCGGCGCCAAACGGCGCGAAAAACGGCGGAAAGCGGCGCTAAATCGATTCCTGGGGGGGGGCGACTGGTGCGAAACGGCGCCAAAAACGCCGCTTGGGGGGGCTCTGGGGGGACGGCTGGAGATGCCCTAAGATTACATGCTAAAATACGTCTAGATATATCCGGATTTAGACAAATCCGTGTCAATCAATTTTTTTATAGTAGATAGTAATCATTTTCATATGTGTAGTTCTTCATTGTGATAATCCATATTTATAATAGCCATTCAGATTGTTTATAAATAGAGCATTAACAAAGGCAGGGCCGTCTCCAGAAATTCGGGGCCCCGGTTCGAAATGAAAAATGGGGCCCTAAATTTTAAGCACTTCATATAGCTAAATCGTACTTTTACCTAATTATATGGCTTTAATATTTTTTCCGTATACTTAGGAATATATGAAATATTAATTCTAAAATAGCAAATGCCAAACAAAGAAGTACCAATTGGAAAGCTAATATAGTTTGTCAAATCTTCCAAGACGGTCTTGGCAATAATATATATTCCAAACTCCTCTAACCCTTTACTAACTCAAATTTACAAAACAGCTGATCGCCCATCAACCATACACATGTTATGTTTGCATTGACGAAGAACACAAGCTTGTATCTGTTTTTTTGTCTTCCAATCGTTGGATCCAAAATAAATGTCAAATTGACGAAACTGCTCCTTGAACTAGAAAGATGATGATGATTCATTGGTGAATGGTTACACCACACATGGCTAATTTCAACATACCTGCCACGCTAGATGCATCAACGCATGATCTGGGAATATATATCTCAGGCATGCAGCAGAAGCGCTGCCAAAATCCTGGGCTCGGCCACCGCCAAATCCCGTCGATTTGTCCCCAGATTAATTCAGCGGGCATGTATGTGTCTCCGGCGGCGCGCGGATGGCTGATGGCAGATGAAAGGCACAACGGCCTAACCCTAACCGGGTACATAAACTTAGGCGAGGAGGCATCCATGCGATGCGAGTTGTGCGGCACGCAAACAAATAGTAGGCCCTTTCGTAAAATAAAACAAAATAAAAAATACACCAACCCGTGGACGAGAGGACGAAATACAGGCTGCAGAACAAGCTGGGCCAAGCTTCTTCCATACGGTTACGCATTCCCTAATCATAGGAGTAGATTAGTACTAATGTGGGGGCCCCATTTTTTTGGCGGCCCTGTGCAACTGCACAGCTCGCACGCCCTTGTCAACGGGCCTGAACAAAGGTTACCTCTCTAGCACTCCATAATAATTCTTCATAATAATTCTTTTGGATCTTCTAGGTTCGGTCAATGTCGTCAGATCTAGAATGCTGAGTATTGTGTTGTTTAGGGGTATACGCTTGCAATTCTAGTCAAATGATGTTGTGCAATTCCAGTTTGAAGTACGGAGTATCATTTGATAAGCATAACAAAGGATAATGGGACGCACTACTTTCCGATTGCTCGGTCTCTGAGGGTTCTGCATTCCACGCACCCGGCATCTCCTTCCCGGCCACACTGGAATGCTCGCAGCTGAGCATGAACGTCGACAAGCTTCTTGACGAAAAACAGCCAGCGCTGATTTCTTTTCAATTATATAAGGGGAAAACCAACATACAGAAGTGTTTGTACAGAAGCTCCAGGTTGGAGTGGAGCCGAAAGAAACAAATGAAAACAGAAATTAGAGAGAGTACAGCTATCTACAACAGTAAAACAGCCCCAGCAGCTCAAGTGATGGCCGTCCACTCTGCACCCTTTATGCCCGCCGCGCGCCACATCGCAAATTGAGCAACGATCTGGTCACAGAAGGAGTGCTGCTTTGATTCAAAAATACGGCCGTTTCGCTCCCTCCAAATCTGCCAAAGCACCATCATTATCAGGGAAGATGCCTTCCTTCCATGCTCTTTGTCCATTGCTGAGAGCATCCTGAGTCACCATTCTTGGATTTGATCAGTTGAGTTATCCGGCAAAAAAGCTCGAGGCAGGTTATATCTTGTGAAACAAAAGCCCCAAATGCCTGCGGCATAAGGACAGCTGAGGAAGAGGTGAGCCGGTGTTTCATCTGCCAGGTTACAGAGCACGCAAACCTGGCTATGAGGCCATCCTCTCTTGGCCAGGTTGTCGGCTGTTAGAATCTGCCTTGGATAGCCAGCCAGGCAAAAAATTTGACCTTTGGAGGAAGCTTGATATCCCAGATAAGATCGCTGAAACAAGAGCTAGTTCGTCCCCATAGTTGACATTCATAGCCTGACTGAGCAGAATAAATTCCATTGGCGCTCCATTTCCACGTCACCTTGACCTGCTCCTCCGAGAGCTCGATAGTCTTCAAGTGATGCCAGAGGTCAATGTATTCTCTCAACACCTGTAAGTTGGGACCTTGCTTGATGTTGGATATCCAGTTTTGCCCTGCCAAGCCGTCAGCCACCGTGATCTTCCTTCGGATGATGTGCTTGAAGAGGTTTGGAAACTTTATTTTGGGGATTTCACCTTCAAGCCAGTAGTCATGCCAAAATGAGGTTTTCTGGCCATTAACAATAGAAATCTTCGTGCTTGTCAGGAAAACAGCCTTAGTATTCTTGGAAATATGCAGAGGAAGGCCCTTCCAAGGCTTCCCTTCCTCAGTAGCATTTTGCCAAAGCCACCGCACCTTGAGCATCGTACTTTGGAGAGCAAGATTAGGGATCCCAAGCCCACCCAAGGCGAGGGGGGTGCAGACCTGGGACCACCTCACCAAACATTTGCCTCCACTTACATCTTTCCATGCCCACAAAAAAGCACGATGGATTTGGTCAATCTTCTTGAGCAGCCATTTTGGGAACTCAATGGCCATTAACTGGAAAATGGGCGTGGCTGCAAGAACAAATCTCACAAGGGTCACCCGACCAGTGATAGCGATCCACTTTGTTTTCCACCTAGATGTCTTCTTGGACTGAACATCAACTACTTCTTGAAGTTGTGGCTTGATCAGCTTTCGGTCAGAGAGAGGCATCCCCAAGTACTTACATGGGAAAGAGCTAAGTTCCCATCCTAGAATATCCTAAATAGGGGTAAGGTCCATATTCTCACACCTTATGGGCAACAATTGACTTTTGCTGAGGGTGGTTTTTAGGCCAGAGGCTTTCCCAAAAATGTTCAGTATTCCATTGAACGCCTTAATGTCTTCTGCAGAGGGGTTGGAAAAAAGGATCACATCGTCCGCGTAAATTGATGCTCTGTGCCGCAGCTGATGGCTTCCAATGGGGGACAACACACCCTCCTCGTGGTCTCTATCCATCATCCTTCCGAGGCAGCCGATCACCAATTCAAAAAGCAGGGGGAAGAGGGGGTCCCCTTGCCTTAGGCCTCTCCTATGCTCAAATTTGTTGGACAATCTTGAGTTAACGAGCACCCACGTCGAAGCAGTGAGGAACAAAGCAGCCAGTAAACCTCTCCATCTAGGTCAGCCTATGTTGATATCAGAAAACAACAAGCTTCACATCACTTGCTAAGCTACATGGAAAAACAAGTGGGGTGAGCCTATGTTGATATCAGTATCAGGTGTTGGAACTGTTGATCGTAACACTTTGCTAAAAATGTCAATGGTGAGTCCCCTGATATAATGTGCTATATAAAGAAAAGGGAAAGGGAAGAGATGGTGGGTCCCCCCTGATGTACTAATCGAACCACCACATGAGCACTCGGAAGGGCCTTCACATTGATCAAGCAGAGAGTGATCAAGGTCAAGCAGAAAGGATGGCTTCCTTGACTATAGATCAAGGTATGACTGTCCTATCGATTTCAGTGGCTCAAATTTTGGGCTAGTTGATCCTAGAAGTCTACAACAATGATAAGAGCGACTAGCTCTTAAGATTGCGCCCTCTAAGCTCCATATCATGCTTGATCTGTCTCTCTTTCATGCTAGAGATTATCTTTGGCCCTGTTTTATCAAGTTATAGCCCTGAAATAATAAAGGAAGACCTAGGGTTTCGATTTCAAGTACTTATGATGGGGCTATTGCAATTTGCGGGTTCTAAGTGAAATCTCCGATTTATCGGAATCCTAGATGTCAAATCCTTCATGTTCCCTTTGTTTTTGAGCTAGGGCTTTGTATTAACTATGTTTTGAGTGGGGATTGATTCATCTAACGCAAACCCTACTGAAATCCCCAAAATTGATGAACCCTCTACCATATAGAAATTCCCAGATTATGATGAACCCTAACCCAAATCCTAAAGTTTCATGGTGGCAGACGATTATCTTATGGGCCTCATCGTCGTCACATGCCACGACGGCACCGGAGCCACCACCTTATGATCGCAAGGGTACCCGGGCTCAAACCCAAGCGGCCTTGTCGTCTGCTGCATCGACCGGTGGTTGCTTCTCTTCGCGCACGTTAGTCGCCGTTGGAGACCAGCCACCGTGCTAGTTTTCTTCGCCGACGCGGGGACACCCGTTTTGTACGTCGTCGCCACGCAAAAGAGCACTGCCCAGCGCCACTCTACGGAGGTGCGCACTAGCCAAGGCCACACGCAGCTCCAGCGAGGTGGCCGGGACGACACTGTCGTTTTCCTCCACGGTCGCGTGGTGCTTGTTGATGCGCGTGTATGATACGTCATAAACATATCTATAATTCCTGATGTTCCATGTTGTTTTAGTTCCATATGCTACATGTTTTCCTTACACTTTATGTCATTTTTAAAGATTTTCTGAACTAACCTATTGACAAGATGCCATAGAGCCAGTTCCCTGTTTTTTGTTGTTTTTAGTTTCTGAAAAGTTGTTCTGGAAACATTCTCAGAATTGGAAAATTTGAAGCCCGGAAGTCTTAGAATTCCCGAAGGTTCCACAGAGTCCTAAAGAGGCCCGGAGAGGGGCCACAGGGGGGCCACACCGTAGGACGGCGCGCCCCTCCGGCCGCGCCTGGGAGTGGTGTGGGCCCCTCGGGCGTCCACCGCCATCGCCCTTTCCCGAAGGTTCCACGGAGTTCCAAAGAGGCCCAGAGGGGGGCACGGGGGGGGGGGGACACCATAGGGAGGCGCGCCCAAGAGGGGGGGTGGTGTGGGCCCCTTGGGCATCCACCGCCATCGCCCTTTCGCCTATTTATTCCCCCCGATACGTCAACCCTAAAAATATACCACTTCGTCCCTTGAAACACCCGAGGCCGCCGTCATCGTCAACCCGAGATTGGGAGAGTTCTGGAGCTCTCCCCGGCACCCTACCGAGAAAGGAATTCATCACCGGAGGGGTCTACACTACCATGCCCGCGTCCGGGGTGATGCGTGAGTAGTTCATCCTTGGACTACGGGTCCATAGCAGTAGCTAGATGGTTGTACTCTCCACCTTATGCCTCATGTTTAGATTTTGTGAGCTGCCTCACATGATCGAGATCATCTATTTGTATTGCTACATGTTGTGTTTGCTGGGATCCAATGATTATTGAATGATATGTCTCTTGATTATCAATATTTTCATGTTATCTTCATGTGTATATTATTTATGTTATTGCATGCTCTCCGTTGTTAGTAGATGCTCTGGCCAAGTAGATACTAGTGACTCCAAGAGGGAGTATTTATGCTCGATAGTGGGTTCATGACTCCTTTGCATTTGTGCTCGAGTGATAGAAACGTGACAGATGGAGGATGTGTTGTTTCCATTAGGGAGAAAACAACGATGTTTACTCCGTTTACATTGTTTTCATTACACACTTTGCTTACTGCGGTAATTTGTTGCTTGCAACTTAATACCCAACGTTTCTTCGGATGATATTCGAAGGGTGGATTATTAGGCATAGCTGAAGTTGGATGACAATCTATGTATTTTGTTGTAATGCCCGCATGAATCTCATAGTAATCTTTATGTCATGCATGTTCTTTATCTGTCAATTGCCCAGCTGTAATTTGTTCACCATGCATGTTAGCTATCTTTTATGGAGAGACACCTCTAGTGAGCTGTGGACCCTGGTCCATTTTCTCATACTGATAATACACACACTGTTTCCACTGCTTTCACGCTGCTTCCACTGTTTTCACACTGTTGCTCATGTTTTCATACTGTTATCATTTTGTTTTCCACACCATACATTTAACCTCTTTGTTATCAGCAAAACCGGTGAGATTGACAACCTCACTGCTTCGTTGGGGAAAAGTGAATTGTTTGTGTTGTGTAGGTTCCAGGTTGCTGCTGAACCGGTAGTGCGCCTTGCCATCTCAGCTGCATCCACCTTCTGAAGTTACCCCTTCCTCCTACTAGTTGATTCAACCTTGATTTCTTTCTGAGGGAAACTTTGATGTAGCCCACCCAACACCACCAAGTGCACCAATAACAAGATCACGAGCAAAGGCCATACGTGATAAGGTGAACTCGCTCCTCTTGCTCCATACTTTTGGTGACTTGGGGGATGGTGCGCTACCTCATGGTTCAACCCTTTGTGTGCTCAGGTTCGAACCCACCATGGAGGCCCCGGAAAGCACCCAAGACGATGTGCAAGAAGATACCAAGGAGGGAGGAGAAGACGGCATCGAGATCGGAGTCCCGGCGGAGAAGATAGGGGGGAAAACAGACCCCCCGGCCTCAAGGCCCGGCCAGGCCGGCCTCCCCACTTTCCAGGCCGGCCACCAGGCAGAGGAGCCCGGCCCCCACCCCGGCCCCAGGCCGGCCTCCCTCTCCCTCAGGCCGGGCACCCACCCGAGGGCGCCGGCCTCCACCCCGGCCTCGGGCCGGCCCCCCAGCTCGGCCGCCCCCCAGCTCCACCCCGGCCCCAGGCCGGCCGATCCCTTTCTCCACCCTGGCCTCAGGCCGGCGTGGGCAGTGGGCCCCCCAGCCCCACCCCAGCCTCAAGGGCCGGCCAGGCCGGGCTCCCAGGCCGGCGTGGCCTGAAAAGCACGCCGAACCTTGGATTTCGCCCCCGTTTTCACCTACTTCGACCCTCGGCTATATAAAAACTTCCCCGAGCTAGATCTAGGGTTTTAGAATTGAATTTAGAACATTGAGCTTCGCTCTCTTGTATCCCTCTTTGAGGAACTCCTCCTACAATGTGTACCTAGGAACGTATCAAGGCTACTCCTACGACTTCGTCTAGGATCGTATCAAGGCACATCCCAACTACTTGTCCTCTCCCTTTAGGGTTTCAGTCAAGAGTTGTCCAATCTTCCTCTCGTGAATCCTTGAGGTTCTATTGCCGTAGTGGAACCGGCTACGGGTGTGAGACGGTTTGTATCAAGGTGAGTTCAGTTGGATCGATTGTTCCGTAGGCGACCCTCGGGGTTTAGTTGACGGGAGGTTGGATCTTTCGGTTCTTGCAATTTATCCCCCTTTGTGTTTCCCCGCGATTGGCCACGATTCCCCCTCGATTCCCCATCTCGTGTTCTTTGCGTTCTTCGTTCGTTCTTGTCGATTCGTGAAGATCGGGCCAATCTAGGAGTACACCTCCATATCATCTGGTATCCAGAGCTAGATTGACACTAATCCGACACCCACTCCCCACCTTTTGCACCAATTTTTCTTCTACCACAATAAATTTCGAAAATCTCACCAAAAATAGCCAAAAGGGATTTCGACCGATCTGTTGATTTGTTGAGTTTTTCGTGGATTTGGTCCGTGGATTTGTTGCCTAAGACCATTCCCCACCTTTCTATTCAGCCACTTTTCCCCAATTTGTCCAAAAAAAATCTTGATTTTGAAGGAATTTCGAATTGACCAAAAATCTCAGAAAATCTCTGCTCTTCGATTTCTGGACAGATTTTGAAACTTGTTTTTCTTTGTCGTTTTTTGTCTGAATTGAGTGCAACAAGTTTCCACGCGACGCCCACGACACCATCTTCGCTTCCACATCAACGGATCGCCACGACATCGACTTCCACCGGCCACAAGTCCGTGATCATCAATACGAGAGTGATAACTTGCTTCCGCTTGACCCAACCCATCCATTGTGTACCTTACCTATTCGGACTAGTTCTTTTACACCGCTTGGCATCACATTTGTGGCATCAAGAGTGCGAGTTTGGCTCTTGTGAGAGATTAGCTACGCGTAGGCATTGGCATTTTGGAATCCATCAAAAGAGAAAATCAAAAAAAAAATACAAAAAGAAGCAAAGGATCGTTGCCAATTGCTTTCCATTGTAGGAACGTGTAGCATTGCGTCGCAAAAGAGAAAGAGTGACCGATTGCCACGGTGCGAATCTTGTTGCCTTTTCAAATTTGTGGTTTGAGATAGCGTCCTCCTTGTGTCAGTGTGGCATTGAGCTTTAGTCTTCGTTAGGAACATTTCGTCTTCGCTCGTCCATTGGCCGTGCTAACCCCATTTATCACTTGTGTGTGTGTGTTCCACCATATTTCTATCCTCTAGGTTTGTTTTTTGTGCTAACTTTTCTTTGGTTCTTCTCCACGTTTGACAACAAACTTTTCTTCGGTTTTGTCGATTTTTCCTCGCCACTTTCCTAACCCATTTGCCTTCCATATATAGTGTGTGTGTTGTCGTTTGCGGTTTCTTTCGATCTTTTTGGATCCGCTCTTGACATACCGCCCTACACCTAGGCTCGTCCACTAGCCTCAATACGACCAAAAAAGGTAACGTTGGGTAAGTGAGGCATCCATTTCTTCAATATCACCCTTATGTGTTTTTGAGATGGCTAGGGAAGGAGTATTCACAAGTCCGAGCTCGGAAGATGAAGGATATCCATTCTACAACGACAATGCTTACGCCAACTTTGTCACCCACAATGACCATTTCCAACTCCGTGAACTCGTCAAGGACGGGTTGCAACGCAATGAGCGTCGACTCAAAGAGCAAGAGGCTAGATTGAATGATCAAATGACGCGCATCAACATCAACTTGGCAAACCTTGCCGACCGCCATCATTCATCATCATCCTCAAGGTCTCGTCGCTCAAGCCACCACAACCAAGATCTTCACCAAGATCGTCGCCATGACCGCCATGATCGCCATGATCGCAACAACAACATGGAGGATGGTGGACAACCGCAACAACCACAACCACCTCCACCACAACCACAACAACCCCCGCGACGACATTGGTATGAAGATAGATCGCCATTGTAACACCCGGGGGATTTCCCCCAATTAGATTTGGTTGTTTTTCTTTTCGCATTGCATTGCATCATATGCATTGCACTTTGTTTTCAAAATCATTTAAAAATTCAAACCAATTTAAAAATTCACCCAAAATTCAATCAAATTCAAATTAGCAAATATTTTAAAGATTTCAAAAACAAAAGTTTGTGCAACTGGGCATTTTAAATGCTAATTGCATAGAAATTGTTTTCATAATTTTTGGAGTTTCAAAACCCCTCAAAATAACCTTTCTTCTCTCCCTTTTCTCTCTTACAAAAAAAGGAAGTGGGGAGGCAGGCCGTTTGGCCCACCTACCACCCCAGGAAGCCCAACTCCCAGCCCATCTCCCTTTCTTCCTCCTTTGTCCGTACAGGAGAAAGCACGCCTGGTCCTCAACCACCGTGGTCCCCTCCCCCACCAGCTCCCTCCTTATCTACTCCCCTCCTCCAAGCCACAAACCCTAGGCCTCCCCTTCCTCTCTTCTCTCAGCCGCCGCCATCGCTCCCCCCTCTTCCCCCTTTCTTTATGTCCACAAAAACGATGTCATGAACACCTCCGTGGCCGGACCTTGCAGTCCATGGCGCCGCCGTCCTGCTCGCTATCGGGCCAAGATGACCACGGGAATGGAACCAGGAGGGTTCCATCTCCGCCTTTGCCGAAGGAACCACGGCCGGAGGACGACTACACCGACAACGCCATCGACCTTTCTTCCCCGGCGTGCAACCGTCGTCTCCATCAGGCCGTGGTGCCCCTCCTGCACCTGGCCTTCCTCGAGCCCCCCACGGTGAGCCTCTCTTCCGCCTGGAACCTCCTTCCCTTTCCCCCTCGTGCTCTGGGTGCCTGCCATCGAGCGGTGGAGTCGCCGTGTCGCTGCAGGTAGCCACCGTCCGCCTATGTCTGTCACCGCCCGTGCAGTACAGAGATCTGCTATTCAGTTTCGTCAGCCATCGCGCCCTATCCCTTCATCTTCCTTCCGTTGCGCCTGTATTCACGAACCAATCAGTAGCCCAGTGGCCAAGGCCCATCGACCGCACCCACGAGATCGCGAGTTCGAGTCCCCCTCCGCGCAGGAATTAAACCCCCCTTTTTTCCTATTTTCCACCGCGCAGGAGCACTTCAGCTTGTTCCAGATCTGTTTCCTTACATGAACCAAACAGCAGCCTAGTGGTTCTGTTCCCTTGTTCTCAGTGAGAGATCCCAAGCAAACCCCTTTTTATTCTGTTTTAGTCTTTTATTTTGCTAAATGTTTTAATTCATAACTTTCAAACCCTAACTCCAATTTCACAAAGTAAAATATGTTTTCCATGAAGAATTAAATAAAATTTCCAAATATAAACTTTGTTTTCTGTTTTGAATAATGTAAATTGCTGAAAACAATAATTCTTTGTTTAATGCATTTAAAATTGCCAATTTAATTACTTGCTCATTTCAAACCCAAATTCAACATATAAAATATGTTTTCCAATCAAAGTTTCCTGTACTTTTCAATTATGCACTTTGTTTACTGTTTTGCCTAATTAAAATTGGTGCAATAATTCAATACTTTAATTACACCTTTTTAATTGCAAAAATTCATAACCTTGGCAATTCAAATCCAATTCCAACATGTAAAATATGTTTTCCAACCAGAAAAATGCAAGGAACATTAATATTCCATCCATGCCTTCGTTTGCATCTTGCATTTTGCAATTTAGTTGTGTTATGCATGTACATCTAATATTTAAATATGGAATGTGTTGGGGTAATTACTTTAAATAATGCCATATTCCATTTAATCCTGTTTAGCTCACCTATTTATTGTTCTCCATGTTAATCAACATTTAACCTTGATGGTTAGCTAAACAACTTGAACCAATAATTATTTGTCCGGACTCCGGTTCCGATTAAATTGCCTAATTTGCATCTGGTGTTGCATCTTGCCATGTCATGCATATAAAATAGGATCATGCTGGATCTTTTTCCGTAGTAGTAATTGTTGCATCCGGTGTTTGTTCTAGTTCGTTGCTTATTCGCGGATAGGACGTTGAGATGATGTGAGCAACGACAAGTTTTGCGGATGTACCTCTACTTGCTGGATCTCAGGCAAGTATACTCACTTGCTACCTATGTTGCCTTTCCTCACTTGTTACTGATTCTTTCCGTTGTCTTTATGCTAGCCTAGTAGCTTCGATGCTTGTGTCTCGATCCTATCATATGTTCACCTTGCAGCCATGATATAGCCTTCCTTCCACTTCCTATTAACTGTTGTTTGTTTACCTTGTTGGCCCTCGTGTCGTAGTTGCATGCTTAGTGTTGTTTGCGCTCGAGTCTTGTTGTCCTTTTTCATATCCTCTGTTTAGTTTGATAGTTGGGTTTCAATTTAATCAACAACATGTTAATGTTTGGGCTAATAATAATTTGATGATAAGGCACCGGCAGGAGGCCCGGCGTGGTTTTGGAGCCTGCTAGTGTCGAAACTAGGAAAAGGGTCTTGTCCATTGATCCATGATGAGCGCGCTAACCGCATCCGGGAGGTAGTATGGGACCCCCCCTCGACTTAGACCTGATTTGCAGTTTGTCCGAAGAGTCACACTTAGTTCGGGTGTTCCATTTGCTCATATGCATGAATGAGTGGGCCCCCCATGGTTACTGTTGATGATGATGATGATGCATATAGGGCGAGGCCTGTGGTGCCGGGGGGTGTGGTTTTCACCCTTGCGCTTAGGTTAGGTCGGACTAGCCGGGACCTTATAGCTCCGTGGCTCCTAGGATGGGTTGTAGAGACGGTTTGGGTCGTGTCGAGCCAACCTGAGTTTTAGTTGGTGGCTTGAGTGTGTACGGGTACTGTAGCGCACCCTGCAGGGATGAATCTTCTCGAGAAGCCGTGATGTCCGCGGTTATGTGACGACTTGGTGAAAGTGCTGGCTAACAAGTACTCAGACAACTTACACCTAATGATAATAACTTGACTAGTAATATAGTATTACCTTCACCATAAAAATGAATGTCACCTTAATCAACAGTGTGAGTTTCCTTGGGTTGCTTCCTTAGTAGGGGTTAACCCTGGATGGGTATTGTTTGGTGAGTAGTTGTAGTTGGTTTTGATACGCTCTCTTATCCCTTTCTATTAGCCGGAAGTTGTAGTGCGTCTCTTTACTTGTTAGTGCTGCCCGCTGCCGCTTCTTTTCAATAATCCATTCCTTCCGTTGTACCCAAAGTATTTGTAGCTTGTGATGATTGGTTACGCTGGTATCTTGTGAGTATGGTTTATCCACTTGCCAGTACTTAATAGTACTGACCCACGAATCCATTTTCGTGGCTGCATATTCCACATTGCAGTCAACAGGTTTGAAGTCTGACGACGTTAGCTTGGGAATCCCTCCGGCTTGGCCTGGGCAGGGATTGGACGCCATCGGTTATCTTCAGGACTCTTAGTCCAATTTGTATCTTGTCCGTAGTCGGACGCTATGTTGTTTTTTTCCGCTGTTATTTGGATCTTTGTATTGTATCAGTTGTATCCTTGACTCGTTTGAGTCGTCTTGTATATATCTTTTCTGTTGTTGTTGCGGAATATTCGTGAACTGTTGTAATGTTATCACAAGTGGCAACCTGGAATCGGTTATTATGTGGATTTTGGCGGAAATGCTGAAATCTGCATAGTGCCCGATCTCGGGGCGTCACAGCCATCACCACCTCCGCGACATCGCCAAGGCCGTGGTGACCCTCTTCAACAACCGCAACGCCCGGACCTTCGACAATATCATCATCCACCTCCACAAGGCCACGCTCAATACTATGGCCACAATGATTTCGTGGAAGATGCTCGTCAACATCAAAGGCGACCAAGGCGCAATGCGCGTCCCAACAACAATGACCGCCAAGAACATGATCGTCCTCAACACCCTCGAGATGAACAAGTGCTTCCGCAACACCCTCGCCAAGAACAAGAACATCATCGACACCAACACAATGACAATGATGATAGTGAACACCGTGAAGCAAGACTCCGTCACCGCCAATAACCACCTCCTAATTACCACCGGCGTCATCCTCCCCATCATGATCGCCACTGCCAAGACAATGAGGATGACCCCTATGATGATTCACCGCCCGTCTATGATGAAGATCCCCATGAGCAACACCATGAGCGACCCCATCGTCAACAAGAAGATAACAACATGAGTGCCCTTCGTTTCAATGTCCCAAAGTTCAATGGTGAGAATGACCCCGAAGAATATCTTGCTTGGGCTCTCAAGGTAGACAAGATCTTCGGCATTCACAACTTCACCGACAAGAAAATGGTTGCCTTGGCATCTTTGGAATTCGAAGGCTATGCACTCTTATGGTGGGATCGTCTACAAGACGAAAGAGTCCGCAACTGCATTGCTCCTGTTGCCACTTGGAATGAGATGAAGCAATTCATGCATGCTCGATTTGTTCCTCCACACTACAAGCATGACCTCTTCAAGAAGCTTCAAGAACTTCGGCAAGGTTTGAAGTCCTTTGATGAGTACTACAAGGAAATGGAGACATCTTTGATTCGAGCTCATGGGATGGAATCTCAAGAGCAAACAATGGCCCGCTTCCTCAATGGCCTCAACTATCCTATAAGGAAGATCGTTGAGTATCAACCGCATGACAACATTGTGGCCCTTGTCCACCAAGCTCTCAAGGCCGAACGTCAAATTGCGGAAGATCTCAAGTACAACAAGCAAAAGGCCTTCTTCAACTCAAGGCCTTCCTCTTTGTCACCAATCACTCAAGCTCCTACTCCTACCAACAACAAGAGCGCCCCTCGAGCCTCTAATGCTACGAACAAGTCTCTACAACCATTCAAGAAACAAGCGCCTACCACCTCTTCTTCAAATACTCCTCAAGTCAAGTCGAGTACTATCACTTGCTTCAAGTGTGCTGGTAGCGGACACAAATCCTTTGAGTGTTCCAACAAGATGATCATGATTGTCAACCAAGACGGTGAACGTGATTCCATGAGTGAAGGCGAATACTACGCCTTGCATCAAGTTGCTCTCAACTCCTTGGACGTGCCCAACGATGATGAAGAAAGTTTATATTGCAATGAGGACAAGAATCCATCGCTAGTGGTGACAAGAGTCCTTACTACTTCTCCTCAAGATGAGCATGATCAACAGTGCAATCTCTTTCAAACTAGAGCCGGTATCGATGGCAAATCAATCAAGGTCATCATCGATGGTGGAAGTTTCCACAACTTAGCTAGCAAAGAACTTTGCGACGAACTCCAATTGACTTACAAGCAACATCCTCATCCATACCATGTCCAATGGCTTAGTGACTCCGGCACCTTCAAGATTCAACACATGGTCTCCGTGCAATTCAAGATTGGTCCCTATGAAGACACGGTGGAGTGTGACGTTGTTCCTATGACCGTGTGTCATCTTCTTCTTGGTCGACCTTGGCAATACGACAAGAGTGCTATTCATGATGGGCGTACCAATCACTATAGCTTCAAGTGGAATAACAAGACATGTGTGCTTCGTCCCATGTCTCCTAGCCAAGTGATCGCCGACAACGCCAAGACTCTTGCACGTAAACAAGAAGAGCTCAAGTCTCGTGAGATGAGTGGTGAGCGAGTGATCCATCAAAAAGAGAGTGAAAGCCACAAGACAAATATGAGTGGAAAAACTTTGAGTGTTCCCAAAGGCCTTGCCTTACTTGCCACCAAAAGAGAGATGCGAGAGTTACGAGATGACCCCACCATTCCCCACTTTGTCCTAGTGTGCAAAGGGGAAGCACTTGAAACTAACGACATGACAAATTTTCCTCCATCTTTGTTGCCTTTGTTGCAGGAATTTGAAGACGTCTTTCCCGTTGAACTCCCTCCGGGTCTTCCTCCTCTACGAGGAATCGAGCACCGCATTGACCTCATCCCGGGCGCGCCCCTCCCCAACCGCGATCCTTACCGTACCAACCCTGAAGAGACTAAGGAGATTGAGCGCCAAATTCAAGAACTACTCGACAAAGGTTTTATCCACGAATCTCTTAGCCCTTGTGCCGTGCCGGTTATCCTTGTTCCAAAGCAAGATTCTACTTCCCGCATGTGTATGGATTGGCGACCTATCAATGCTATCACCGTTAGATATAGACATCCTATTCCTAGGCTCGATGACATGCTTGATGAATTGAGTGGTGCTACTATCTTTTCCAAAATTGATCTTAAAAGTGGTTACCATCAAATTCGTATGAGTATAGGTGATGAATGGAAAACGTCTTTCAAAACAAAACTTGGTTTGTATGAATGGCCTGTTATGCCCTTTGGTCTTTCGAATGCCCCATCTACCTTCATGCGCCTCATGAATGAAGTTTTGCGTCCTTTCATTGGAAAATTTGTTGTGGTTTACTTCGACGACATCCTTATTTATAGCAAGTATTTGGAAGATCATCTTGATCATGTTTCACAAGTATTGTTGGCTCTTCGCAAAGCAAAACTTTTCTCTAATCTTTCCAAATGCAATTTTTGCACCAACAAGCTTGTTTTCTTGGGATTTGTGATTTCTTCCAATGGTATTGAAGTCGACATCAAGAAAATCGAGGCAATTAGGAATTGGCCCAACCCTACTTCCGTGGGTGAGATAAGGCGCTTTCATGGCCTTGCCGGTTTCTATCGCCGCTTTGTCAAAGATTTTTCAACAATTGCTTGCCCTTTGAACGAGCTTACCAAAAAGAATGTACCTTTTGTTTGGGGCAACGCGCAACAAAAAGCTTTCGATACACTTAAGAAATGCTTAACCGAAGCTCCTTTGCTTGTCTTACCGGATTTTGAGAAAACTTTTGAGATTGAATGTGATGCTAGTGGTATAGGAATTGGCGGCGTTCTCATGCAAAATGGACGCCCCGTTGCATACCATAGTGAAAAACTAGATGGCACTAAACTCAATTATCCAATATATGATAAGGAACTTTTTGCTTTGGTTAGAGTGTTAGAAGTTTGGGAACACTACCTTTGGCCTAAAGAATTTATCATTCATTCCGATCACGAATAATTTAAATACTTGAAAAGTCAAACCAATTTGACCAAGAGGCATGCTAAATGGGTAGAATTCATTGAATCTTTTCCTTATGTCATTAAGTACAAGAAAGGTAAATAAAATGTTGTAGCGAATGCCTTGTCTAGAAAAGAGTGCCTTCTTGCACGTCTTGACATCAATGTGATTGGTTTGGATGAGATCAAAGACTTATATGCTTCCGATGCTTTCTTTGGTCCTATCTTCGAGAAATGCTTGCCTAACCGAGGATTTGATGACTACTATCTTCACAAAGGTTTCTTGTTTAAGGCTAACAAATTGTGCATTCCCGAGTCCTCTCTTCACTTGATGTTATTTAAGGAATCACATGAAGGAGGCCTCATGGGACACTTTGGACGAGACAAGACCTATGCCATGCTCTCAAACCACTACTATTGGCCCAAGATGAAGCATCAAGTTGAGAGACACGTCAAGAGATGTTCTACATGCCTCCGAGCTAAGTCTACTTCCAACCCCCATGGTCTTTACATGCCATTACCTATCCCACATGCACCTTGGAGTGATATTAGTATGAATTTTGTGTTAGGACTCCCACGAACCAAAACCAATATGGACTCCATTTTTGTAGTTGTTGATCGTTTCTCTAAGATGGCACATTTTATTCCTTGCAACCGAACCGACGATGCTTCACATGTTGCTACCTTGTTTTTCAGGGAAATTGTGTGTCTCCATGGTGTACCTACTTCCATTGTCTCGGATCGTGACGTCAAGTTCACCTCATACTTTTGGAAGACATTGATGGCCAAGCTCGGCGTCAAGCTACTCTTCTCCACCGCCTACCACCCTCAAACGGATGGAAAAACCGAGGTCGTCAACCTCACACTATCTTCACTCCTTCGAGCATTGATCAAGCCCAACCTAAAGAATTGGGAAGAATGCATCCCACATGCCGAGTTCGCCTACAATCGCGCACTACACCAAGCTACCAAGTGAAGCCCCTTCGAGATCGTCTACGGCTTCAACCCCAACACCGCCCTCGACATACTACCTTTGCCTCTCCGCGAGCAAGAAAACATGGACATTGACAAGCGCACCGACTACATCAAGAAGCTACATGACTCCACAAGAGCTACGCTTGAGAAGCATGCTGAGCACCGAGCCTCCGTCATGAACAAGAACAAGAAACCCATGGTGTTCCAAGAAGGTGACCTCGTTTGGCTACACTTGCGCAAGGACCGTTTTCCCGAAGAGCACAACTCCAAGCTCAAGCCAATAGGCGACGGCCCTTTCAAGGTCATCAAGCGCATCAATAACAACGCCTACAAGCTTGACTTACCACAATCCAAGTACCTCGTCCACAACTCCTTCAATGTCAAAGGACATCTCTCCCTTCCATGGATACCGAAGTGATGAAGACGACGACGAGTCGAGGTCGACTCTTTTTCAAGGGGGAGATGATGTAGCCCACCCAACACCACCAAGTGCACCAATGACAAGATCACGAGCAAAGGCCATATGTGATAAGGTGAACTCGCTCCTCTCGCTCCATACTTTCGGTGACTTGGGGGATGGTGCGCTACCTCATGGTTCAACCCTTTGTGTGCTCAGGTTCGAACCCACCACAGAGGCCCCGGAAAGCACCCAAGACGATGCTCAAGAAGATACCAAGGAGGGAGGAGAAGACGGCATCGAGATCGGAGTCCCGACGGAGAAGATAGGGGGGAAACAACCCCCCCCCCCCGGCCTCAAGGCCCAGCCAGGCCGGCCTCCCCCCTTTCCAGGCCGGCCACCAGGCAGAGGAGCCCCAGGCCGGCCTCCCTCTCCCTCAGGCCGGGCACCCACCCGAGGGCGCCGCCTCCACTCCGGCCTCGGGCCGGCCCCCCAGGCCGCCCCCCTTCTCCACTCTGGCCTCAGGCCGGCGTGGGCAGTGCGCCCCCCAGCCCCACCCCGGCCTCAAGGGCCGGCCAGGCCGGGCTCCCAGGCCGGCGTGGCCTGAAAAGCACGCCGAAGCTTGGATTTCGCCCCCGTTTTCACCTACTTCGACCCCCGGCTATATAAAGACTTCCCCGAGCTAGATCTAGGGTTTTAGAGTTGAATTTAGAACATTGAGCTTCCCTCTCTTGTATCCCTCTTTGAGGAACTACTCCTACGGTGTGTACCTAGGAACGTATCAAGGCTACTCCTACGACTTCGTCTAGGATCGTATCAAGGCACATCCCAACTACTTGTCCTCTCCCTTTAGGGTTTCAGTCAAGAGTTGTCCAATCTTCCTCTCGTGAATCCTTGAGGTTCTATTAGCGTAGTGGAACCGGCTACGGGTGTGAGACGGTTTGTATCAAGGTGACTTCAGTTGGATCGATTGTTTCGTAGGCGACCCTCGGGGTTTAGTTGACGGGAGGTTGGATCTTTCGGTTCTTGCAATTTATCCCCCTTTGTGTTTCCCCGCGATTGCCCACGATTCCCCCTCGATTCCCCATCTCGTTTTGTTCGTGTTCTTCGCGTTCTTCGTTCGTTCTTGTCGATTCGTGAAGATCGGTCCAATCTAGGAGTACACCTCCATATCAAACTTGTTGCTGCACTCTTCATACCTTCCTCTTGGGGTCTCCCAATGAACGTGTGTTCACACGCATCAAGCATTTTCTGGCGCCGTTGCCGGGGAGGAAGAGAATTTCTGCAAGGGGAGTCTCTCAGTTCCAATCTCTTCACTTTGTTTTTGTTTTTCTTAGTTTATTTTATTTTGTCTTGTTTTCTTCTCTTTATCAAAAACACACAAAAATAGAGTCCTTATTCTAGTTGTAGTTTGTATCCTGTTTTTAGTATTGCTAAAATGACTACTCCTGAGGACACTAAGTTGTGTGACTTTACTAGCAGCAACAACAATGATTTCATTAGCACACCTATTGCTCCACCTGCTCCTATTGCTGATTTTTATGAGATAAAGCCTGCCCTATTAAGCCTTGTTATGAGAGAGCAATTTTCTGGTGTTAGTACTCAGGATGTTGCTGCCCATCTTAATAATTTTGTTGAACTATGTCAGATGAAAAAATATTGTCGGATATATACCAAACAGGGGTATATCAGATGGTAGTCAAAAGTGCCGGATTACCAGGGTGGCCCAACTGGTAGTGGGCTATGGTCCATTGGGCGGCCCAGTAAGCTGACGCACAGAACCCGGATTCTAGAAGGACTCGGATCACGGCCCACGCGATCCGGCTTGGAGGAGAAGACGGATTCCTTACTTTCCAAGTTAATGGCTACCGTAGTCTTCTAGGTTTCCTACTCTGTATGCCCTAACCCGGCTATTATATAAAGCCGGGCGGGAGATAAGATAAAAAGACACGAAGCTACAGGCTAACTCGCCGGGAAGTTGATCCTCAGCGAATAGCTAAACAGAACCTCACATTGTAATTGTATACACAGGCTTTAGTCCTGATTAGTGAGATTGCAGGAGTAGGAACGCCGTATTATTACGACGTACCGAACCTGGGTAAATCCTGTGTCTTTGTCCTCAACGCGATCCCGTTTCCCCACGTCTGTACCCGTAGTCTCATGGCACCCCCGTCTATGAAAACTAATACGATGTCTCGACAGTTGGCGCCCACCGTGGGGCAAACGACGTCAGGCGTTAAGTTCTGATCTGGGATACTCGGCGGGATCGGCAGTTCCATAACTGTCGGAAGCCTGGAGTTCGACGATGACGTCGGACGCTTCCTCGACAATGGATCCTACATACCGGCGCAAAATCATCTGGTAAGTGCCTGCGTGTTACCGATCGGATCTGCTAATATCTTTATCGGACTAACTGCAGAGGCCATGGGGTTTTGCGGTGGAAGCAAATTTATCCCACCCGCCCTATACCCAGTCGAGGATGACTATGATCCCGGATTTTGCTCAGATCGCCGACATAAAAGTGATACACACTTTATCGGTATGGTTCAATCCGAAGTCGCCGAAAACACGGATGACGGAAATCCCGTGCAAGAGGCAGAAAATAGCAAACCCACTACTGAGGTGGAAGATCCGACACCCACATTTCCAGCGATGAACTCGGAAGCTGACTCTGTGCTAGCCGCCATTGAGGCGAGATTAGAGTCAGAAACCGGATCAGATGATTTTGACTCTGAAGACGAAGACGTGGACGCCTTCGAAAGAAAAGTTAAATCTTTTCAAGAGGGATTCCACGAAGTACTAATGGCAAAACCAGCTGAAAACACGGACGCCGGCAGTCAGGAAAGCCCTAAAACCCCTCCGCCAGAGGAAGAGAGAGAAGATGGAGAAACTTCTCCGATATTTCCCAACGTCAAGGAATTGACAGAGGATGAACCTGCTAAAAAATCTCCCTCTTCCAAGAAAAAGAACAAGGCCGCTAAAAAACTCCAATACAAACTCCGGAAGAAGAAATTGGCTGATCCAGCTGATGAAAGCCCGGAAGTAGGAGATGCAAGCGGAACAAAAATTGCGGAGAAGAAAACAAAAGAAATCCTTGTTCCGCCAATGACAGAGCAAGAAGAACTGGAATTGTTACAAACACCGGTGGGATTGCATGAACCCCCTGAAGTGCTAGAAGCCAGGAGACAAGCTCTCCAACGGCAACAGCAGCATCTATTCAGAACTCGTGAACACCTCCAAAAAACCCAGGATGACATCAAGCTCATGAAGGTAGAAATCGAGGAGTACGAGAAAAAGAATAGATCTGGCATTAAACCTACAAGGTTACCCGGAATCGTAAGACCGGAAGTACTGCCGCCAAAGGAAAGGTTTCATAACCCATCTTGGCAAAAGCAAGTAAACGGCAAGGACGCCAGGGGCGAACCAATATACAAAACCGCAGCAGAAAATGCGGAAGCAGCGTTCGCCATCCTCAACAATGACATGTACTCCAACGGTGAAAAACTCCAAGGGGTGTATGCGTTCCTAGGAAAAGCATTGCAACAACAACAGCGGGCCCAAGAGCGATCAGGGAAGTTGCATGACGACTCCGCCCTATGCAAAACAGCTACTTGCGCCGCTGGAGCACCCGGACCGGAAGAACCTGGAGATTCCGATAATTCAAAGGATAAGAAAGCAGATCCGAGAAAAGATAAGAAAAATCCCAACAATAGGGATGAAGCATCTAGAACCGGATCTCATCTCCCGAAAGGTGGACGCAAACCCCACGATCAGGAAGAAAAACTCTGGAATGATGGCAAAGCAATGCCACCTCCGAGACACCCTGCTGAAAAAGCCGGAAGACATGATGTACCTCACAGGCGTGAGAGATCTCGGACACCCCCCAAGGATAAAGAAAGGCACAGGAGTAGAACTCCGCCTCATCCAAAAGGGCGTGATCTTGAAAGAAATAGAAACGATCCCGGAAAAGCGCGTCCGCACAACAATGGAAAAGAAAGGAGTAGATCCCCTTCTGTCCATTCAGCCGGCAGGTATTCCGCACACATGGATAGGGCGGAAAAGGATGATCTATACTTTGGACCTAAGTGTTTCACTGATAGGATCCGAAGGATAACCCTGCATTCTGGCTTCGCCAAGGTCGGTCCAACATACCAGAAATACACCGGCAGTACAAACCCGGATACCTGGCTCTCAGACTACCATACAGCCGTCCAGATTAACAATGGGACAGACCTGGAAGCTGTAAAGTTTCTCCCCCTAATGTTACTGGATGGAGCCAGAGATTGGATTAATGGATTGCCATCAAGAACTGTAGACAGCTGGGACGATATGGCTCGAGTATTCACTCAGCATTTCCGGGGAACTTACAAACGCCCGAACAGCATCAACCAGCTGAACCGTTGCACCCAGTTTGAGGATGAACCATACGTGGATTTCATCTCCAGATGGACTGCAATGAAGAATAGTTGCTCTGGAGTAACTGACGTACAAGCAATGCATGCTTTCGTCAATGGCCTAAAACCCGGTCTTGTACCGTTCATGGTTGGTTCCAAAGAGCACAAAGATCTCGGATCTATGCTTACAACCGCCAATGAACACGCTGCAGCCGAAGACGATATCAGAGCAAGAGGCGGCAATATCGATGCACTGATACTGGCCAAGAAAAATACTCGCTCTGAGAAAAAAGGAACTTCAGATGCAACACCAAAACCCAAAGAGGTTAACATAGCCTTTGGAAGTGAAAAAGGGAACAGATGGAAAGGATGCAGTTCGGAACCAATCAACTACACTAAAGAAGAGTGGGAGAAGATTAAGTCGGAACCCTGCGTCCACCATTCGCAATTTGGGAAACCCACCCATACAAACGCACAATGCCGGCTGAATAAGCACATGAAAGGCAGTGCAGGATCCGGAAACAAGGGGAAGAGTTCCAAAAGGAAATTCTCTAAACAAAAGCCAGAAGCTGAGAAAGAAGACAGTGAATCGGACACTGACGAAAAAATCCAGGAACAACAGCGGAAAGGCGAACCCAAGTTTCCGAGAGTTGATGGAGAATGCGCCCTAACTTTCCTAGCAACTCCATCAGCAAAGGTGGCGAAAAGAACACTTCGAGAAATAAATGCGGTTGTTCCGACAACCCCAAAATTCTTGAAGTATTCGAACACACCAATAACCTGGGATCAGTCTGATCATCCCCGAAATATCCCTGAACCCGGAACACAAGCTCTTATTGTAAGACCTATTGTCCAGAACACTAGGCTAAGAAGAGTGCTGATGGACGGAGGATCCAGCATCAACATAATTTACCTGGATACGTTGAGACATCTGAAAATCTCCGAGACCCAGCTCAATCACAGCAACATACGCTTCCATGGCATTATTCCCGGCAGGCAAGCATGATCCCTAGGAGAAATTTCCCTAGATGTCACTTTCGGAGAAAAAGATCACTTCCGTCAGGAAAAAGTATCCTTCGAGGTGGTGCCGTTCGAAAGCGTGTATCACGCAATTCTCGGACGTCCAGCTTTCGCCAAATTCATGGCAAGATCCTGTTATATTTATAACAATCTGAAGATGCCAGGGCCGAAAGGAGGGGTAATCACCATAACTGGAGACTTCAAGCTGACGAACAAGCTGGAAAAAGAAAACGCCCTTTGCGCTGAGAAGATCATAGCAAAGGAAGAGCTGAAAGAACTGGCTAAGGAGGTATTGCCGACAGAAATGCCGGCAGGAAAAGAAACTCGGAAGCCAGCAGATAGCTTCAAGGCATCCGAGAATACAAGACAGGTAATCCTAGATCCCAAAGATCCGACAAAATTTGTCGTAGTAGGAACTGGGATGACCGACAAATAGGAAGGTGAGCTCATCAAGTTCCTCCGTGAGAACTGGGATATTTTCGCCTGGTGTCCAGCTGACATGCCAGGCGTACCCAGGGAACTTGCTGATCATCAACTTAAGGTAATTCCAGGCTCCAAACCCGTCAAACAAGGTCTCCGTCGATTTGACGGAAGAAGACGGAAGGCTATTGGCAAGGAAATTATCCGGCTTTTAGCAGCAGATTTCATTCAGGAAGTAATCCACACTGATTGGTCTGGAAATCCGGTATTAGTACCGAAGAAAGACACCACTGCTCATAGAATGTGTATAGATTACACAGGCTTGAACAAATTGTGTCCCAAAGATAGGTTCGCGTTACCGCGAATCGATCAAATAATAGACGCCACCGCAGGCTCTGAGCTTTTATGCTTTTTGGATGCTTATTCCGGGTATCACCAAATACGCATGAAAAAGGAAGATCAAATAAAGAGTTCTTTTATAACCCCGTACGGGACGTATTATTACGTAACCATGCCGTTTGGCCTGAAGAACGCAGGTGCAACTTACCAGCGTTGCATGCAACGTTGTTTGCATAGTCAGATTGGCAAAAATGTCCACGTTTACGTAGACGATATTGCTGTCGTAACCAAGGAAAAAGACACACTCCTTGAGGATCTGCGAGAAACCTTCGAAAACTTGCGCACTTATAAGATGAAGTTAAATCCATCAAAGTGCGTATTCGGGGTTCCCTCAGGAAAACTTCTGGGTTTCATACTTTCTCACAGAGGAATAGAAGTTAACCTGGAAAAGATCAAAGCCATCTTGAACATCCCCAAACCTAAGTGTGTGAAAGATGTCCAAAGATTGACGGGTTCCGCCGCTGCCATCAGCAGATTTATTAGTCGGCTGGGGGATAAAGCCTTACCACTCTACAAGTTGCTAAAAAAATCCGACAAATTCGAGTGGACAGAAGAGGCCGATGCAGCGTTAACCCAGTTAAAGGAAACTTTGATGAAAGCTCCGATTTTGGCATCCCCAAAAGACGAAGAACCTATGTTATTGTACCTCACGGCTACAAACAGGGTTATTAGTGCGGTAATTGTTGTGGAACGGAAGAAAGACGAACAAAGCGTACCAGATCAGCATCCGGTATATTACATAAGTGAAGTTTTCTCCGAGTCCAAGCAAAGGTACCCACACTACCAAAAACTGGCATATGGCGTATTTTTCGCATCTAGAAAGTTACGCCATTATTTCCAAGGACATTCCATAACAGTGGTATGCAAAGCACCACTAGGGGATATAATAAACAATGCGGAGGCAACTGGCCGGGTAGCCAAATGAGGTATTGAGCTAGCAGCCTTCGACATTAAGTATCAGCCAAGGACGGCAATAAAATCCCAGGTTCTGGCAGATTTTGTCGCCGACTGGAAAGCAATGGAGAAAATACCAATGCCGGAGTCCGAGTATTGGATCATGCATTTTGACGGATCCAAGATGAAGGAGGGCGCTGGAGCTGGTGTAGTCTTAAAATCCCCTAAAGGAGACACAATGGAGTATGTATTTCAAATACACTTCAACGCCAGCAATAACATGGCAGAATACGAAGCTCTGCTTCATGGCTTGCACATTGCAAAAGAAATAGGGGTCAAACGCATCCTGTGCTACGGCGACTCGGATTTGGTACAGCATCAGCTCAACCAAACCTGGGATTTGAAAAAAAGCACGAGTCGGGTCGGCGGTTTCAGATTAAGATAGTTCAGTTCAATCATCATCTGACACCTTTCGGTGCCATTCCTTTTGTTTGAAACTGGCGTTTCTTTTTTTCAAATAATTCGATGCCCCTGCGAAAAACCGAGTAAAGAAAGAGGTCTTCTTAATAGAAGGGACATTTGGCGATAAGCTTGTGCCTGTTTGGAGAGATCATCATAAATTATTAAAGTATGTCGTTCGCGGTACATAAAATACTCAGCCAGGGCTGCTCCCTAATGGCCGAATATCGGAGAACGGTGGACGAGTTCGCCATCTGTTTCTTTGGATTCGAAGTACTCCACGTTAAAAGGGAGGAGAATTGGAACGCGGATGCGTTAGCCCGCATGGGGTCAGAAAGGGTAAAAATCCTACCACCAGGTGTATTCGTCCAGCATTTGTACGAGCCATCCATAAAAGGTGGAGATATCGATTACCCCCTGGCTTCCGAGTCAATCGAAGTTATGCTCGTTAACCCGGACTGGACAGTTCCATATTTAAACTTCTTAGTTAATCAGAAGTACCCGGAAGGAGCAGACGAAGTCTTGCAGAGACAAATTCAGCGTCGATGCAAAGGATACACGGTAATTGATAATTGTCTGTATAAACGCAGTACTTCCGGAATTTTTGTACGGTGTATTTCACCAGAAGAAGAACGAGAAATCCTGCAAGAAATCCACGCCGGAGATTGCGGACACCATGCTCAATCAAAAAGCATAGTTAAAAAAGCATTCCGTGCCGGGTTTTTCTGGCTAACAGGCAAGACAGATGCTGAGCACATAGTCAACACATGTGCAGGGTGTCAATATTACGCCAAGCAGACTAATATGCCGGCCCAAGCACTCAAAACCATCCCAATTACATGGCCGTTTGCGGTCTGGGGGCTAGATATGATGGGACCGTTCAAAACTGCGCGAGGCGGACTTACACATCTGCTTGTAGCTGTGGATAAGTATACCAAATGGTGGAGGCTAAACCCATCAAAAAGCTTGACGGTGTAACTGCCAGAAATTTCATCATTGACATAGTCATGAGATATGGCGTTCCACACAGCATAATAACCGACAACGGGACAAATTTCTCCATTGGAGAGTTGGCAAAATATTACCGACAAACGGGAATTTGCCTAGATCTCGCATCTGTGGCACATCCGCAATCCAATGGACAGGTTGAGAGAATGAATAGCTCAATCCTGCAAGGAATACGCCCAAGACTCGAATCTCCTCTTCATAGAGCAGCTGGAGCATGGGTAGAAGAGCTACCTTCCGTACTTTGGAGTGTTCGAACGACGCCAAACAGGTCAACTGGGCAAACCCCGTTTTTCCTAGTTTACGGTGCGGAAGCTATTCTTCCAACGGACATGATCCATGATAGCCCAAGAGTGCGGGATTTTGATGACTCGGATGCCGAAGAAGCACGACAGGATGCCGTCGATCTCTTAGAAGAGGAACGAGAGCTTGTGCTTCAAAGATCCGCCATTTACCAGCAAGGTTTACGACGTTATCATAGTCGGAAAATCAGGCATCGTTCTTTTAAAGAAGGTGACTTAGTGCTGAGATTGGTGCAGCAAAGAAAGCACAAATTAGCCCCAGTATGGGAAGGACCATTTGTAATCAGCAAAGCTATGAAAAATGGGTCATATTATCTTGTAGATATTCGGGACACGGAAGACGATCCCGAGAAGCCGAATCGCAAAAGAAAGAGAAAGATAGATGATGAACTAGGAGAGACAAAGAGGCCTTGGAGCATCCAGCAGTTACGTCCCTTCTATACTTAGTTCAATTTCTATGTAAACATCTTTGAGATCATGAAATAAAGTTGTCGGAATTCTCATATCCATGTTTTTTACAAGTTTATTATAGTACAAAGCATGGTTCCACCTTATCTATTTCCCAATGATCTTACAAAATACTTAATGTTAACCCGAATTGTGCCTGCGTGCTCGGTGTTTAAAAACTGAATGATTTTCAGCCTGCTAACGGCTAAAGGAAACTCGGATTGTGCCTGCGTGCCCAAGTTTCAAAAAATTCCTTACTTTTCTCTAAGTATTATCTGATTGTTTACGTGTTGGGTCACTGGAGCTAGTTAGTAAAAATGCCTTTAGTATGATCCATGTTTCCGAGTTTAAACTGATTGGTTATACCCAGTTACTCGGCATGATGATTCATAATACTATCGAGCCATTTCAAACACTAAGGACAGTTAAAACACATAAGCCAGAGAACTTAGAAGGCAAAGGAATATTAAAAGCCGGAAACCTTGCAAAGAATTTCATAATTAAAACTGCAAAAGGCGGAGTTCTTGTTTATACAAAAGGAATAGAAGCATTACAATATAAATTACATTGTAAAAGTGCAGTAATGCTCCTATTGTCTACTTTCATCATCCAGGTTAAAGGCAGCCCTTCAAGCATCCGAGTCTTCTTCGCTGCTGTCATTCTCGGGGGCTTCCGGGATCTCCTCTTCTGGATAAGTCATGGAGATGTTCACCATGGAGGCGATCTTGGTGGCGTGGCCTTTGATTTCATCAAAGATGATGGATCGTTGAGTTTCCGTGTATCCTTGGGGGATACCGGACGCCACGCGCCAAGACTTTGCACCAGGGTAGTGCATACGCATAAGGCCGAGTGCCATGCGTGCACCACCACGTGCAGCGGAGCGTAGGATGGATTCCTTGGACTCCTCCACCTCCAAGATGGCACCCGGAAGTTTCTCAACTTCCGAGAACTCCCCAGTCCTCGTGGGAAGGAACTTGTTGACCAGCTGCATGCCAGCAGCTCTGATCGCAGTCCACGTCTTCCCAAAGGCTCGAATTCTATCAACCCGAGTGCGATCTGGGTTATCTCCTGTTTTTTCAGACAAACGACCAAAAAGGTTAAGTGAAAAAGCAGAGAAAGAAAGAAAGACATGGAAAAATGGTAAATGAAGTAAAACCTACCAGTGATCTTGTCGATTTTGGAGCCTTCCTCCAGGCGAAGATTTAAGGCATTTTCCAAGTCCTGGATGGTGGACTTATCCTTCTCCGCCTGTTCGGAAGCCTTGGAATGAGCAATTCCAAGGGCCAGATTGCTGGCTTCCAAATCCTTTTGGGCCTTCATAAGTTGCTTATGAAGGTCCAGATTCTCCTCACGGAGACTGTCAGCATTGCCGGCATCTTCAGCTATTTGCTGGGCCTTCGCCAAAGCAGCTGGAAAGCAAGGAAAATTCCGAGTTTAGAAAAATCCCGGAAAAGTACTTAGACAAAAAGCTGAATCAAAAACTTCAGAGGGAAAAAGTTTACCTGTTGTTTCCTTCAGCTGCAGCTGAGACGATGCCAGCTCCACCTCTTTCACCTCAAGAATGGAAAGAAGATTTCTAACTTCCTTGTTCTTGACGGAAAGTTTATTGAAAACTTCCATGTTAATGGTTTCGGTGGTTTGCTGGAACACGACAAGGAAAAGAGTAACTAAAAAGCATCAAGGCGAAAAGTATACATTTTGCTTAATGCTTGGGGGCTAGAGTTAAATACCTGGCTCATTCGCTGCAACCCCGCCAAGTTTTCATTGAACTCTTTTGCGTATTCCGCAAAAAGAATTCCGGCCGCGCTTAGGCCATCGTTGAGATTCTTGAAGTCCTTGTCGAAGGTGGGAATCTCCTCGTTGATTGTCCGAGAAGAATTTCCCACCTCTGGAGCCGCCCTTTCTCTCGTGTCCGTGTCCGACACAACGGGCTGGCTGGGCTCCAACGACTTGGTGGTGGGGGCTGTCGCATGCTCTTCCGCCATCGTGGACGGTGTGTCCGGTGCGATGACGGGAGAAGGTTGAGAGCCTCTATTGGTCACAGCCTTATGCCTTTTTAGCTTCTTTGGCTTTAAGGTAGAGGGAGGCAGGCTACAGGCAAAAAACAAAAAACCCGGAAAGAGTTAAAACTCCGAAGATGAAAGAAAACTTCGACAAAAGAAAATAACCCGGACGTTCTAACCTGGAGGTGACGACGGGAATCCCGTCAAGATCGATGATTTCCTCAGAGGAGGAAATCTTCTTGCGCTTTCGCCCACCTGCAAAGGCGGCGTGCAACGCCTCCAGATCAGCGTCGGAGGCCAGCTCCAAGTCAGGAAGGTCAGCAATCTGTCGAAAAGAAAAAGCAGAGTTAGAAGCGAAAAATCCGAGAAAGCATGAAAAAGATCCCCCAAATGACGGAAGAAAATACCTTGGGAGCCGGATTGTCCGCTGTATACATTGGCCGACTCGCTTCATATTGGTCACGTGATGCGACTAACTGGTTTACGCGCCGCCGCAGATCCTTCGCGGCCCAGTCTTTGCTGGTTGTCCGCATTTTGTCGTTGGCGCCCGTGTACTCGCAGAGGAGACGGCCGCCATGATTGGCTAATGGATGGATCCGCCTCTCCAACCAGCAAAGGACCGTGTCCATGCCGGTTAGAGGCGGATCCAAGGAACTGTGCTTGGCGATGCGCCGCTTGATCCTTAGTAGATCAGGCGGCAGAACTTGGACGGCTTCTGTTCCCCAATTCTCTTGGGGAACAGCAGCGGTGTTTGAGAAAGGTGGAACCCCGATGGCCTTTTTTGGGAAAGGGACATCGGGATGATAAAAGAAGGAACCCGTCCAGAATTTGACGGATTCCGAGGTTCTGATCTTGGGGAACCATTCCTCCCTAAATCTCCTAAGAGTGAAGGAGATGGTCCCGCAAGTCAGGAGTGCGCCCTCCGAAGAGTTCCGCTTAACCCCAAAACAGTATAACCAGAAGTCTAACCTAGGTTCTATGCCTAGGAAACCCTCGAAGAGGGCCTGAAACCCGGCCATATAAAGAATAGAGTTGGGTGGCAGGTTATGAGGCTGGATATTATAGTGGGAGAGAACTTGGAGCAAAAAGGCAGAAGGAGGCAATCCCATACCTCTTAGGAGATGGGAGGATAGAAGAACCCGTTCGCCGTCGTTCGGCATGGGTTCGTTCTCGTCCTCCGGGAGCCGCCATTTCCCTTTCAGAACTAACCCCTCCTTTTCCATGTTTGGAAGGAGGGATGGGGGAATGCTGCAGGCAACCCAGTTGCCGGCAGTCTCCAGTTCTTCGTCCGCTCCGGCGGCGGCGGACGCGGCGGCTTCTGCAGCGGCGAGCTCGTCGCTGAGGAGCGTGATCTTCTCCTCCGCCGTCTCGGGAGCGAACGGCGGGGTAAGCGCGGAGCTTGAGCCCGCAAGATCCGCGGCGGCGGAAGCGTTTCCCTCACCCGCCGCGGTGCTCGTAGTCTTCACCGGCTCGTCGCAGGCGTGCGTCGGGGAGTCCAGTTGAGGGTCCATCGTGTTGATGATGTCCTCGATCTCCTGCGAAGACGTTGCGTGCGGGCGAAGACGGCGGAGATGCCATCAGGTGGCGGCGCTAGCTCGTCTCCGGTGAGGTTCTGGGCGCAGGGTGCGTTCGGTGCTCTCTCTCTCTGCTGGAAGCTTGGGCGCTGTAATGGCGTTCGAGTGGGTGCGGAAGATTTTCCGGGAGGACGAAGAAGGCTATTTATAGCCGGAAATCCGTTGCGATGCGTGCTAACGGCTCTTTTGACCGTTGGATGATCAACGCGTGTCGCTCGCCGAAAAATCCGGGAAATGAATCGACAGGGTGATTATGGTTATCTCCTCGTTTCCCGCGAGAATCTGTCAGAGATATGTTTCTGGGTTTCCCACTCACAACCCAAACGTCCCTTACGTCAGCAGGATTAAAGTGCTGACGTAGGAGGTTCCTTCTCCGCGAAGGATCGTGTGAGAAAAGCCGGATTTTCAGGATTCCGAGTTTTGCGTTACCATCTCTTAAAAAGAAGAATCAAGACTGCTGGCCAATATTTCTCGGACAATATGCATTTGGCGAAAGACGGCGAATCAGAGTTTTAATCCTTCTTGGGGGCTACTGTCGGATATATACCAAATAGGGGTATATCAGATGGTATTCAAAAGTGCCGGATTACCAGGGTGGCCCAACTGGTAGTGGGCTATGGTCCATTGGGCGGCCCAGTAACCTGACGCACAGAATCCGGATTCTAGAAGGACCCGGATCACGGCCCACGTGATCTGGCTTGGAGGAGAAGACGGATTCCTTACTTTCCAAGTTAATGGCTACCGTAGTCTTCTAGGTTTCCTACTCTGTATGCCCTAACCCGGCTATTATATAAAGCCGGGCGGGAGATAAGATAAAAAGACACGAAGCTACAGGCTAACTCGTCGGGAAGTTGATCCTCAGCGAATAGCTAAACAGAACCTCACATTGTAATTGTATACACAGACTTTAGTCCTGATTAGTGAGATTGCAGGAGTAGGAACGCCGTATTATTACGACGTACCGAACCTGGGTAAATCCTGTGTCTTTGTCCTCAACGCGATCTCGTTTCCCCACGTCTCTACCCGTAGTCTCATGGCACCCCCGTCTATGAAAACTACTACGATTTCTCGACAAATATAAAGATGTAGATGGAGATATTATTAAACTGAAATTGTTTCCTTTCTCTTTGAGAGGAAGAGCTAAATAATGGTTGCTGTCTTTGCCTAGAAATAGTATTGATTCTTGGATTAAGTGTAAAGATGCTTTCATTGGAAAATATTATCCTCCTGCTAAGATTATATCTTTAAGAAGTAGCATTATGAATTTTAAGAAACTTAATAATGAGCATGTTGCTAAAGCTTGGGAAAGAATGAAATCTTTATAAAGAATTGTCCCACTCATGGACTGACTACTTGGATGATCATCCAAACCATTTATGCAGGTCTGAATTTTTCTTCAAGAAACCTTCTGGATTCAGCTGCTGAAGGAACCTTTATGTCCATCACCTTGGGGTCAGCAACAAAGCTTCTTGATGATATGATGGTGAATTATTCTGAATGGCACACTAAGAGAGCTACAACTAGTAAGAAGTTAAATTCTGTTGAAGAAACCTCCTCTTTGAGTGATAGACTTGATGTTGTTATGTCTATGCTTGTGAATGGCCATGCTCCTATTGATCCAAATAATGTTCCTTTAGCCTCTTTGGTTGCTCAAGAAGAACATGTTGATGTGAACTTTATTAAAAATAATAATTTCAACACCAATTCTTATAGGAATAATTTTGGTAGCAACAATTATAGGCCATATCCTTTTAATAGTGGTAATAATGATAGAATTAGAATGTCTAATGAAAGAATTTCAGAAGTTGAAAGAGCCACTAAAGACTTTATGAAAAAACAATATGAGCAAAATAAACTATTTACTAAAAGCATGGAGAAACAATCTGTTATGCTAAGAAATATCAGCTATCAACTTGAGAGTTTAAATAGAGAAATATCTGGTTTGCAAGTCAAAATTGCTCATGCTGAAACTTCTATTTTGTCCATGTCTGAAGCTCAATCTTCTTTGATCAATAGAATGACTGCTAAAACTGAAACTATAGATGAGAATCATTTTGTTGCTACAAATGCTATCCAAATTCGAATTGATGATAATGTTAGGATGTTAGCTGAACTGCATACTAGATGGAAAGAGAAGATAAATTAGGTAGAAAGAATAATATAGCTAATGTTTACACCATTACCACCACTAGTAAAACTGAAGCTTCTTATGCTAGAAAACCTTCTACTATCAATGTTAAAGTAATTGGTGTTGGAAATACTCCCACTTCTGCTATTAAAAATGCAAAACTGCGTGAAACTGCTAAAAATGTTCCTGATAAAAGTGCTATTTTTTTTAGAAATATGGGAGAAAATAGTCCCATTACCTTTGATTAAAAATGATCTTGATTTTGATGATTGCAACATAACTGAAGTGATTAAGTTCTTGCAAAAGCTTTCTAGTTGTCTTAATTCTAGTGCTATGAATATGGCTTTCACAAAACATATTACAAATGCTCTCATGCAAATTAGAGAGGATGAATTAAGGTGTGAAGCCTCTATCACTAGGAATCTAGATGATGGTTGGGAACCCATTATTAAAATGAAAGTGAATGATTTTTATTGCAATTCTCTATGTGATCTTGGTGCTAGTATCTCTGTTATGCCTAAGAAACTCTATGATATTCTTGATTTACCACCATTGGAACCTTGTTATTTGGATGTTCGTCATATTTATAATGTTCTAAAGAAACCTTTGGGGAGAGTTGATGATGTTCTTATCATGGTTAATAACAATCTTCTCCCTGTTGATTTTGTTGTCTTGAATATTGAATCCAATGCTTCTTATCCAATTGTTTTGGGAAGACCTTTTCTTAGAACTGTTGGTGTTGTTATTGATATGAAAGAGGGGAATATTAAATTTCATTTCCCACTCAAGAAAGGTATGGAACACTTTGCAAGAAAGAGAATGAAGTTGCATTTTGATTATATTATTCAAACAAGTTACAATTTGGATGCTTCTTCACTTGAAAACACTTCATTCCACTTTGTTGGGCCTAGCTAAAAGGCGTTAAAGAAAAGCACTTCTTGGGAGATAACCCATGGTTTTGTTTTTCTATGTTTTCTTTGAGTCAAGGGGTTGTATACTTCTGTAGCAACTCTTTTGTATTTTATTTTCATGTTTTAGCTGTGCCAAGTAAATATTCTGACGAGGAAACAGATTTCTGCTGTCCACCGTAAAATATCGTATAAGTCTCAAAAAAATCAGAATGACCTGAAATTTCTTGTGATTATTCCCCGGCTAATTCCGAAACTTTTTTCATTCTTTAAGTTTTTCGATCTGAGCAACGTAAGTGCTCCAAAAAAAATCGTCTTTACAGACTGTTCTGGTTTTGACAGAATCTGTCATTTTTCTTGCATTTGCTCTTTTACGATGTCAAGTGTATTTCTTTGCTTCACGAAACATCAGTGGATGTAGATAATTTTTAAAAGTATCAATAGCACTTGTGCCCATACAGAATCCATGGATTTTTTATTGTTGCACCAACCCTCTAATGTGAATTACTCTTTGAGTGTGGTGTGAAGGAAGTTTTCAAGGGTCAAGAGAAGAGGGTGATATATGTGATCAAGAAGAGTGCAAGATCAAATCTTGGGGATGGCCCCGTGGTTCATACAAGAATATTTGAAGAAGACTCAAGCATCTAATCTTGGGGATGCGCAAGGCATCTCCTTCTTCATGAACAATCTATCAGGTTGCTTCTAGTGAAACGTATTCTTAGTTTTTCTTCTAGCTGCTGCAAATTCCTGTTTAGCTCTTGTTTTCATTGCATATCTTGTTCAGAGATGTTAGTCTTAGTAGTGTTATGCGAGTACTCTCATGTTTGCTTTATGTAGGATTTAGAGAGCTTTTGTTAAAACATGTTTTGTATGGTGCTTGTTGGGAAAAGAAATTGCTGCTTGTAGTAGAATTTATAACAGTGCAAGTAGAAGTTTGTATAGACTGTGGCTATACTTTTTGTATCATGCTAGATGTTATTTTAATTCTAAAGCCTAGTGGTTATTTAGTAGCATGATTAGCCTCAAATAGCTGAGAGTGTTTAATGTGCCATTGAAAGAATCATGAGTTGTTCTTGTCACATTGAAGCATAAATTTGTGGTGTTCTCCTTTGAATGTTTTATTTGGTTGACTTGGCGCCTGCTCACACCATGTTTATGACTATGAAACAGTCACTTATATCCTCTATGATCATTTAGTTTTTGAACTTGTGGTACCACTTATTGTTCGATTAATTATGTTTATGTCGCTATGCATGATTATGGCTCTTATGCTCTCTTGATTTGTCACTCCCAGTCTTTTTCTAGCCTCCACCTGTACTGAGTATGAGCTCTACTAGTGCATCCAACTCCAAAAAACCAAAGTTTTCCAAATGTTTCCACCATACCTACCTACATGTGGTATTTAACCACCACTCCAAATTAAATTGCTCATGTGTTACCTTTAAAACTTTCAAAATTACTCCTCTTTTGTGCTCCTGTTTTAGCTCATGAGGACGTAAATAGAGAATATTTATATCATTTGTTGATTGGAATATCACACCCTGGACTAGTGGCTTCATCCGCTTGTCCATTGATAGAAGAGATAGCAGAAGGGTGCCCAACCCCAAATTAATAACAACAAATTCTCTTCACTAGTTCTGCCCCTGATTTATCAGAAAAAGGGATGACCTTCTACCGAGATGCGTCCTTCTATGGGAGCCTCTCTTGTGAATTCTAGTTGGCTTGTGACGTACTGTATTTTCTATTTATCATTTGTTGACATAAGCATACACCTCTCTAAAAAAATAGACACTCCACCAGGGTATGTGATTGTTGGCAGGCACCCGAGGATTCGGTTAGCCATGGTTTGTGTAAGATGGATGGGAGGAGTGTCAAACTTTTATACCTCTCTTTAATAAAATAAAAAGCTCTAGCACATGAGTTGATCCCTGCTTCCCTCTGCGAAGGGCCTTATATTTACTTTTATGTTGAGTCTCCATCATCTATCTTTATGCACAGTTGAGAGAGCATAGCTGCCATTCTGAGTTTAATGTGCATTTGTCCCAGAAACATTATTAATTGATTCATGACGTGTTATTGCTTGTTCTCTAATTATTTGTTCTAGTCTTTCTCATGAACTTTGAAGGTGTCCTGGCATTTATGTTTTGCCCCACTCTTAAGGACTAGCGAAATATCACTTTGCCATGTTATCTCTATGCTTGAAACAAACGTATATCTTCGTTGCATTGTTATTCATGATCTTTTATTTGTGTTACTTCTCATGATGCAAGGTGATTGCTCTGATATATTATTAAAATTCTATTTATCATGCTTGTGTTGAAGTTCTATGATCTCAGCTTACTTATGCTTTTACATTATTGATGATCAAGTTTATGTTCGTAGCATGTCACCTCAGAAATTATGTGTTTGTATCGTTTAACTACTCGAGGATGAGTAGAAACTAAGCTTGGGGATGTTGATACGTCATAAACGTATCTATAATTTCTGATGTTCCATGTTGATTTCGTTCCATATGCTACATGTTTTCCTTACACTTTATGTCATTTTTATCGATTTTCCGGACTAACCTATTGACAAGATGCCACAGAGTCAGTTCCCTGTTTTCTGCTTTTTTTAGTTTCATAAAAGTTGTTCTGCAAATATTCTTGCAATTGGAAAATTCGAAGTCCGGAGGTCCTAGAATTCCCGAAAGTTCCACGGAGTCCCGAAGTGGCCCGGAGGGGGGCACAGTGGGGCCACACCATAGGGCGGCGCGCCCCCTGGCCGCACCATGGGGTGGTGTGGGCCTCCACCGCCTTTGCCCTTTCGCCTATTTATACCCCCCCCCGACATATCAACCCTAAAAATATACCACATCGTCCCGAGAACACTCGAGGCCGTCCTCATCATCCTGAGATCGGGAGGGTTCTGGAGCTCTCCCCGGCACCCTGTTGGGAGGGGAATTTATCACCGGAGGGGTCTACACCACCATGCCCTCCTCCAAAGTGATGTGTGAGTAGTTCATCCCTGGACTACGGGTCCACAGGAGTAGCTAGATGGTTGTTCTCTCCACTTTGTACCTCATGTTTAGATCTCGTGAGCTGCCTCACATTATCGAGATCATCTTTATGTAATGCTACATGTTGTGTTTGCTGGGATCTGATGAATGTTGAATGCTATGTCTTCTGATTATCAATCTATCATGTTATCTTCATGCTTATGTTATTTATGATCTTGCATGTTTTCCGTTATTAGTAGATGCTCTGGCCAAGTAGATGCTAGTAACTCCAAGAGGGAGTATTTATGCTCGATAGTGGGTTCATGTCTCCTTTGCATCTGCGCCCGAGTGACAGAAACGTGACGGATGGAGGATGTGTTGTTGCCGTTAGGGAGAAAACAATGGTGTTTACCTAGTTTAAATTGTTTACATTACACACTTTTCTTACTGCGATAATCTGTTGCTTGCAACTTAATACCCAACGTTTGTTCGGATGATATTCGGAGGGTGGATTATTAGACATAGATGCAGTTGGATGACGGTCTATGTATTTTGTTGTAATGCCCACATGAATCACATAGTAATATTTATGTCTTGCATATGCACTACAGTGCAGTCTTCATTTCTGTCAATTGCCCAGCTGTAATTTCTTCACCACGCATGTTATTTCTATTTCACGGAGAGACACCACTAGTGAACTATGGACCCCGGTCCATTTTCTCATACCGATAATACACAGACTGCTTTCACACTACTTTCCTACTGCTGCTACTGCTTTCATACTGTTTTCCTACTGTTTTCCGCACCATATGTTTTACCTCTTTGTGTTCGGCAAAACCGGTGAGATTGACAACCTCACTGCTTCGTTGGGGAAAAGTGATTTGATTGTCTTGTGTAGGTTCCACGTTGCTTCTGTTCCGGTAGTGCGCCCTGCCATCTCAGCTGCTTCAACCTTCTGAAGTTACTCCTTCCTCCTACTGGTCGATTAAACCTTGGTTTCTTACTGAGGGAAAACTGTTGTTGTGCTCATCACACCTTCCTCTTGGGGTCTCCCAACGAGTGCAAGATCTGCACCACCATGATCTGCCTCACATGATCGATATCATCTATTTGTAATGCTACATGTTGTGTTTCCTGGGATCCGATGATTATTGAATGCTATGTATGTTGATTATCAGTCTATCATGTTATCTTCATGTGTATGTTATCTATGATCTTGCATGCTCTCCGTTGTTAGTAGATGCTCTAGCCAAGTACATTCTAGTGACTCCAAGAGGGAGTATTTATGCTCGATATTGGGTTCATGCCTCCTTTGCATCTGTGCTTGAGTGACAGAAACGTGACGGATGGAGGACGTGTTGTTGCCATTAGGGAGAAAACAACGATGTTTACTTTGTTTAGATTGTTTACATTACACACTTTTCTTACTGCGATAATCTGTTGCTTGCAACTTAATACCCAACGTTTGTTCGGGTGATATTCGAAGGGTGGATTATTAGACATAGAAGTAGTTGGATGACGATCTATGTATTTTGATGTAATGCCCGCACGAATCTCATAGTAATCTTTATGTCATGCATGTTCTTTATTTGTCAATTGCCTAGCTATAATTTGTTCACCACACATGTTAGCTTTCTTTTATGGAGAGACAACTCTAGTGAGTTTTGGACCCCGGTTCATTTTCTCATACTGATAATACACACAATGTTTCCACTGCTTCCACTGTTTTCACACGGTTGCACCTATTTTCATAATGTTCTCATATTGTTTTCCACACCATACATTCAACCTCTTTGTTATCAGCAAAACCGGTGAGATTGACAACCTCACTGCTTCGTTGGGGCAAAGTGAATTGTTTGTGTTGTGTAGATTCCACGTTGCTGCTGAACCGGTAGTGCGCCCTGCCATCTCAGCTGTATCAACCTTCTGAAGTTACTCCTTCCTCCTACTGGTCGATTCAACCTTAGTTTCTTTCTGAGGGAAACTTACTGTTACACTCTTCATACCTTCCTCTTGGGGTCTCCCAACGAACGTGTGTTCACACGCATCAGTGTAACACACATTCGTTGGGAGACCCCAAGAGAAGGTATGAAGAGCACAGTAGCAAGTTTCCCTCACAAAGAAACCAAGGTTGAATTGACCAGTAGGAGAAAGAAGCAACTTCTGAAGGTTGATGCAGCTGAGATGGCAGGGCGCACTACCGATTCAGCAGCAATGTGGAACCTACACAACACAATCAATTCACTTTGCCCCCAACGAAGCAGTGAGGTTGTCAATCTCACCGGTTTTGCTGAACAGAAAGAGGTTAAAGGTATGGTGTGGAAAATAGTATGAGAATAGTATGAAAACAGAAGTAGCCGTGTGAAAACAGTGGAAGAAGTGTGTGTATTATCAGTATGAGAAAATGGACCACAGTTCACTAGTGGTGTTTCTCCATAAAAGATAGCTAACAAGTGTGATGAACAAGTTACAGATGGGCAATTGGTAGATAAAGAAACATGCATGACATGAAGATTACTATGAGATTCATGCGGGAATTACAACAAAATACATAGACCGTCATCCAACTGCATCTATGACTAATAATCCACCCTCCGAATATCATCCGAACAAACGTTGGGTATTAAGCTGCAAGCAACAGATTATCACAGTACGCAAAGTGTGCAATGTAAACAATGTAAACAAAGTAAACAAGGTTGTTTTCTCCTTAATGGCAACATCACATCCTCCAACTGTCACGTTTCTCTCACTCGAGCACAGATGTAAAGGAGGCATGAACCCACTATTGAGCATAAATACTCCCTCTTGGAGTAACTAGCATATACTTGGTCAGAGCATCTACTAACAACGGAGAGCATGCAAGATCATAAATAACATACACATGAAGACAACATGATAGATTCATAATCAAGAGACATAGCATTCAATAATCATCGGATCCCAGCAAACACAACATGTAGCATTGCAATAAGATGATCTCGATCATGTGAGGCAGCTCACGAGATCCAAACATGAGGCATAAAGAGGAGAGGACAGCCATCTAGCTAATGCTATGGACCCGTAGTCCAAGGATGAACTACCCACGCATTCACTCCGGAGGCGGGCATGGTGGTGTACTGGTGTAGACCCCTCTGGTGATGATTTCCCCTCCCTGCAGGGTGCCAGGGAGAACTCCAGAACCGTCCCGATCTCGGGTTAACGATGACGGCGGCCTCCGGTGTTTTTCGTGGAAAAGTGGTATATTTTTAGGTTTCATGCATCGGGGAGAATATATGGGAGAAAGGGCGATGGCGGTGGGCGACCGAGTGGCCACACCACCCCCAGACGCGGCCAGGGGGCGCCGCCCTATGGTGTGGCCCCCCTGTCCCCCCCCCCCCTCCGGGCTTCTTCGGGACTCCGTGGAACCTTTGGGAATTCTAAGACTTCCAGGCTTCGAATTTTCCAATTCCGAGAATATTTCCGGAACAACTTTTATGAAACTAAAAACAACACAAAACATGAATTGGCTCTGTGGCATCTTGTCAATAGGTTAGTCTCGGGAAATCGATAAAAATGACATAAAGTGTAAGGAAAACATGTAGCATATGGCATGAAAACAGCATGGAACATTAGAAATTAAGGATACGTTTATGACGTATCAACATCCCCAAGCTTAGTTCCTACTCGTTCTCGAGTTGGTAAATGATAAAAACACATAATTTCTGAGGTGACATCCTACCAACATAAACGTGATCATCTAAATTGTAAAAGCCTAAGCATAGCTAAGATCATAGAACTTTAACACAGGTATGATAAATATAATTCTAACAATAAAACATATCAATCACCTTGCATCATGAAAAGTAACACAAACAAAAGATCATGAATAATAATGCACTCGAAAGCTAGACGTTTGTTTCAAGCATAAACATAACATAACAAAGTGATATTTCGCTTGTCCTTAAGAGTGGGGCAAAACATAAATGCCAGGACACCTTCAAAGTTTAAGAGGAAGACAGGAACAAATAATTTGAGAACAAACAATAACACATCATGAATCAATTAATAATGTTTCTGGGACAAATGCGCATTAAACTCAGAATGGCAACCATGCCCTATCAACTATGCATACAGTTAGAAGATGGATGCTCAACATAAAAGTAAAATAAAGGACCTTCGCAGAGGGAAGAAGGGATCACTGATGTGCTAGAGCTTTTTATTTTGTTAAACAGAGGTATTGAAAACATTTTTTAGAGAGGTGTATTCTTATGTCAACAAATAGTAAACAGAAAATACAGTACGTCACAAGTCAACTAGACTTCACAAGAGAGGCTCCCATAGAAGGACACATCTGGGTAGAAGGTCATCCCTCTTTCTCTTTTATTTACACGATTATGCTTTAACTGATAAATCAGGGGTAAAAATAGTGAAGAGAATTTGTTGTATTAATTTGGAGCTGGGCACCCCGCTGCCAGCTCTTCTATCAATTGGATAAGTGGATGAAGCCACTAGTCCAGGGTGTGAAATTCCAATCAACAAGTGAGATAAATATTCTCTATTTACGTCCTCGTGAGCTAAAATAGGAGCACAAAACAGAAGTCATTTTGAAGGTTTTAAAGGTAACACATGAGCACTTTACTTTGGAGTGGCAGTTAAATACCATATGTAGGTAGGTATGGTGGACAAATTTGGCAAACTTTGGTTTTTGGGAGTTGAATGCACGAGTAGAGCTCATACTCAGTACATGTCGAGGCTAGCAAAAGACTGCGAGCGACAAATCAAGAGAGCAATAATGGCCATAATCATGCATAGCGACAAAAACATCATTAATTAAAGCATAAGTGGTACTACAAGTTCAAAAACTAAATGATCATATAGGCTATAAGTGACTAGTTTTTAGTCATAAACATGGTGCAAGCATCCGCCAAGTCAACCAAATAAAACATTCAAAGGAGAACACCACAAATTTATGCTTCAATATGACAAGAACACCGCATGATTCTTTCAAAGGCACATTAAAAACTCTCTGATATTTGAGAAAAATCATGCTACAAAATAACTACTAGGCTTTAGAATTAAAATAACATCTAGCATGACATGAAAAATTCTAGCCACAGTCTATACAAGCTTCTAATTGCACCGTTATAAGCCCGAAAACTGTACTACTACTTTCCAACACCAAGCATTTCATCACAAACAAAAACTATCCAAGAGATGAAGCAATGGAACAAGAGAGTACTAACACAACTCTATAAAAAATAACAGCTCTGAATAAGAGATGCAAGAAAAACAGGAGAAAAACAGGAAATTTTGTAGCAGCTGGAAGAAAAACTAAGAATACGAGCATAACTAGTATTCAAACGAAAAAGCGGGGCGTTTCTCTCTCCCACAAAAAGTATGCTAGGTTCAAACTATATTATTGCAGCAAGGAAAACAGAAGAAAACAAAGGAAAACAAAAGAAAAACAAATAGACGCTCGAAGTAAACTTCATATGATGTGACCGGATAAAAATATAGTTTCACTAGAAGTGACCTGAAAAATTGTTGATGAAGAAGGGGATGCCTTGGGAATTCCCAAGCTTAGATGCTTGAGTCTTCTTATAATTTTCTGGGATGAACCACGGGGGCAACCCCAAGCTTTGACCTTGCAGTCTTCTTGATCATATTATATCACCCTCTTCTCTTGACCCTTGAAAACTTCCTTCACACCACACTCAAAGTAATTCGCATTAGAGAGTTAGTGCAACAATAAAAAAATCCATGGCTTATGCATGGGCACAAGTGCTATTGATACTTTTAAAGATTAGCTACAGCCACTGATGTTTTGTGAACCAAAGAAATGCACTTGACATCGTAAAAGACCAAATGCAAGAAAAAATCCACTTGACATCGTAAAAGACCAAATGCAAGAAAAATGGCAGAATCTGCCAAAACCAGAACAGTCTGTAAAGACGAATTTTTTCGAGGCACTTATGTAGCTCAGATCGATAAACGTAAAGAACTAAAAAGTTTTGGAATCAGCTGAGGAATAAGCAAAAAAAAGTGTCAGGTCATTTTGATCTTTCTCGAATTTATACGATGTTTTACGTGGACAGCAGAAATCTGTTTTCTGCGCAGAAATCCAAAACCAACTCCAACTTTCATTAGAAACTTTACTTGGCACAACTAAAACATGAAAATAAATATATAAAAGAGTTGCTATAGAAGTATAAAACCCCTTGACTCAAAGAAAACATAGAAAAACAAAGCAATAATAAAACCATGTGTTATCTCCCAAGAAGTGTTTTTCTTTAACGCCTTTTAGCTAGGCCCAGAAAAGCGGAATCGAGCGTTTTCAAGTGAAGAAGCATCCAAATTGTAATTTGTTCGAATAATGGAATCAAAAGGCAACTTCATTCTCTTTCTAGGAAAGTGTTCCATACCTTTCTTGAGTGGGAATTGAAATTTAATATTACCCTCTTTCATATCAATAACAGCACCAATAGTTCTAAGAAAAGGTCTTCCCAAAACAATAGGAAAATAAGCATCGCATTCAACATTCATAACAACAAAATCAATGGGGAAAATGTTATTATTAACCATGATAAGAACATCATCAAATCTCCCTAAAGGTTTCTTTCTAACATTATCAGTAAGACGAATATCCAAATAACAGTGCTCCAAAGGTGGCAAATCAAGAATATCATAAAGTTTCTTAAGCAGAACAGAGATACTAACACCAAGATCACATAGAGCATTGCAATCAAAATCATTCACTTTCATTTTAATGATGGGTTCCCAACCATCATATAGCTTCCTATGGATAGAGGCTTCACATCTTAATTCATCCTCTCTAATTTGCATGAGAGCATTTGTAATATGTTTTGCAAAAGCCATATTCATAGTACTAGCATTAGGACAACTAGCAAGTTTTTGTAGGAACTTAATCACTTCAGTTATGTTGTAATCATCAAAGTCAAGATCATTTTTACCATTGATAGTAGAAGGTTTACTAGCATGAGTAGCTTCAGTTTTACTAGTGGTGGTGATGGTGCAAACATTAGTTATATTATTCTTTCTAGCTATTTCATCTCCTCTTTCCCATCTAGCATGTAATTCAGCTAACATCCTAACATTATCATCCATTCGAATTTGGATGGCATTCGGATTTTTTCTTTCTTTAACATCATGAGGCATAACTTTTAGTTTCAGAAAATCAACATCAAGAGCAAGGCTATCAACTTTAGAAGCAAGAACATCAATTTTGCCAAACTTTTCCTCAACGGATTTATTAAAAGCAGTTTGTGTACTAATAAAATTCTTGAGCATGTTTTCAAGATCAGAATGTACACTTTTATTGTTGTTGTAAGAATTACCATAATAATTGACATAACCATTATTATTATTAGGAGGATATGGCCTATAATTATTGCTACCAAAATTATTCCTATAAGCATTGGTGTTGAAATTATTGTTTTTAATGAAGTTCACATCAACATGCTCTTCTTGAGCAACCAAAGAGGCTAAAGGAACATTGTTTGGATCAATACGAGCATGGAAATTCACAAGCATAGATATAATAGCATCAAGTCTATCACTTAAAGAGGAGGTTTCTTCAACAGAATTTACCTTCTTACCTGTTGTAGATCTCTCAGTGTGCCATTCAAAATAATTTACCATCATACCATCAAGAATAATTTACCTGTTGTAGATCTCTTAGCAGGAGGATAATATTTTTCAATGAAATCATCTTTACACTTAGTCCAAGAATCAATACTATTTCTAGGCAAAGATAACAACCATTCTTTAGTTCTTCCTCTCAGAGAGAAGTGAAACAATTTCAGTTTAATAATATCTCCATCTCCATCTTTATATTTTTGCATCTCACATAGTTCAACAAAATTATTAAGATGGGCATCAGCATCATCAGTACTAACACCAGAAAATTGCTCTCTCATAACAAGATTTAACAGGGCGGGTTTTATATCATAAAAATCAGCAATATAGGAGCAGGTGGAGCAATATGTGTGCTAATGAAATCATTGTTGTTGGTGCTAGTAAATTCACACAACTTAGTGTTCTCAGGGGTAGTCAGTTTAGCAGACTAAAAACAGGATAAAAACAACAACAAGAATAGGAACTAATTTTTTTGTGTTTTTGACAAAGAGAAGCAAACAAGACAAAATAAAATATAATAAGCAAAACAAAAACAAAGTAAAGAGATTGGAGGTGAGAGACTCCCCTTGCAGAAATTCTCTTCCTCCCCGGCAACGGCGCCAGAAAGTAGCTTGTTGCGCGTGTAACACACGTTCGTTGGGAGACCCCAAGAGGAAGATATGAAGAGCACAGTAGCAAGTTTCCCTCAAAGAAACCAAGGCTGAATCGACCAGTAGGACAAAGAAGCAAATTCCGAAGGTTGATCCGACTGAGATGGCAGGGCGCACTACCGGTTCAGCAACAACGTGGAACCTATACAACACAATCAATTCACTTTGCCCCAACGAAGTAGTGATGTTATCAATCTCACCGATTTTGCTGAACACAAAGAAGTTAAACGTATGGTGTGGAAAATAGTATGAGAACAGTATGAAAAGAGCAGTAGCAGTGTGTAAATGGTGGAAGCAGTGCGAAAACAGTGGAAGAAGTGCGTGTATTATCAGTATGAGAAAATGGACCGGGGTCCACAGTTCACTAGTAGTGTCTCTCCATAAAAGATAGCTAACAAGTGTGGTTAACAAATTACAGCTGGGCAATTGATATATAAAGAAACATGCATGACATGATGGTTACTATGAGATTCATGCGGGCATTACAGTAAAATACATAGACCGTCATCCAACTGCATCTATGACTAATAATTCACCCTCCGAATATCATCCGAATAAACGTTGGGTATTAAGTTGCAAGCAATAGATTGTCGCGTTAAGCAAAGTGTGTAATGTAAATAAATGTAAACAAAGTAAACATCGTTGTTTTCTCCCTAGTGGAAACAACACATCATCCATCTGTCACGTTTCTGTCACTCGAGCTTAGATGCAAAGGAGGCATGAACCCACTATCGAGCATAAATACTCCCTCTTAGAGTCACTAGCATCTACTTGGATATAGAATCTACTAAAAATGGAGAGCATGCAAGATCATAAATAACATACACATGAAGACAACATGATAGATTGATAATCAAGAGACATAGCATTCAATAATCATTGGATCCCAGCAAACACAACATGTAGCATTACAATAAGATGATCTCGATAATGTGAGGCAGCTCACGAGATCCAAACATGAGGCATAAAGAGGAGAGGGAAACCATCTAGCTACTTCTATGGACCCGTAGTCCAAGGATGAACTACCCACACATCACTCCGGAGGCGGGCATGGTGGTGTATACCCCTCCGATGATGATTTTCCCTCCCGGCAGGGTGCCGGGGAGAACTCCAGAACCCTCCCAATCTCGGGTTGACGATGACGGCGGCCTTGGGTGTTTTTCATGGAAAAGTAGTATATTTTTAGGGTTTACGCATCGGGGAGAATATATGGGCGAAAGCTAGATGGCGGTGGGCGCCCGAGGGGCCCATACCACCCCTAGGCGCGGCCAGGGGCGCGCTGCCCTATGGTGTGGCCCCCTGTGGCGTCCCTCCGGGCCTCTTCGGGACTCCGTGGAACTTTCGGGAATTCTAAGACTTCCGGGCTTTGAATTTTCCAATTCAAAGAATATTTCTAGAACAACTTTTCTGAAACTAAAAACAGCAGAAATAGGAACTGGCTCTGTGGCATCTTGTCAATAGGTTAGTCCCGGGAAATCGATAAAAATGAAATAAATTGTAAGGAAAACATGTAGCATATGTCATGAAAACAACATGAAACATCAGAAATTAAGGATACGTTTATGACGTATCACTTGTCGATGTCGCCGTCTCTCTCTCATCACGGGAGCAGAGGAGGAAGAGAAAGAGGGCTAGAGTTCACGCGGGGGCGGCGGTGACGCGCTGGCCTTGATCCAGCCAAACGCGCTTTGGGTCATTGGATTTTCATCGGACGGTCCACGATATCCCGAGATCGCGAGCTGGTCCGAGGCCCAGGAAGGACCCAGGATAATGTTAAATGGGCCTAAGCCCAAGAGGGAATAGAGGGGTTGTGGACCGGGCTGGGCTTGTTTTAGCCCAATTTTGGTTGAATAAAAGTTATTATTTTATTGGGCTGTTTTTTTAAGGGCCTATTTTTATGGATTGGACTGGGTCAGCTTGGCCGAGTTCAGTCAGATTAATGTTTATGACTTTAATATATATAATGTTTTTTATTCCTGCTCTTAGTTGTTATGTTTTAAGTTAGTTATAATTAATGTTTTAGCATGTTAAATAATTGATCATGTTTTAAGATTATGTTATAATGTTTTCCGCTGTGAAATAAAGTTTAATGAATCCTCAAATAAAGTGTAGTTTTGTGCTTTGTCATTCTGACCAAAGTTGTTTGACGAGCATTTAGACCACAATGTTATTTTATTAATTCATTTCACTTCTGGCCAAAGCTGATTTGAACCGGATTAATGAAAGTAAATTAATGAATGAGGATTATTAAGGTGTGGCACTTACTTATCAATTTGGCCAAACCTAATTGATGAATATATGTTCACAAAATTTTGTTGTTCATTTTCATTTCTGGCCAAACCTGATTTGAATTTGATCTATAAAATTTGATTATGATGATAATGCTTACTAAAGCATTTTTTTAACTTTGTTTTCCAGCACCTAATGTCTTTCATATTACTGGGATGCTTAATGGCATAGAACAACTTAATGCTAGCAATTATGCTACATGGAAGGAGAAGCTTGAGATCACGATGGACTTACTGAATATTTATTATACTCTCCGTAATGATCCTCCTGAGGCTTCTAAAGAAAATAATGAAAATTATGAGGGCCTCAAGAAGGAATATGATGTTATGAAGGCTAAGTGGGATGACTCTAATCGCAAGTCCCTTATGATGATAAAGATCTCCATTGCACTGGGTATGAGGGGATCCCTTCCTGACTGTGAGACAGATAAAGGGTACTTTGCAAAAATTGAATATCAGTTCAAAGGGTCTTATAAAGTCTATGCAACAACTCTTATTCAAAGGCTGATTGGTGAAAAGTATGATCCCACTGGACGTATTCGAGAGCATATTATGAAGAAATGCAACATGGTTGCCAAACTTGAGATTATGAAACTCAAAATTTCTAATGGTTTCCTTGTCTATTTTATTATGTCATCTTTACCTCCTGAATTCTCTCCGTTCATGATCAACTATTATGCAATGGATGTGAAATGGGAGATTGATGAAATGATGGCGCGATGTGTGAAAGAAGAATAAAGACTTAAGATTGAAAGAATTGAGCATGTTAATCAGGCTAAGCATTCACAAAAGAAGAGGTATAAGAAGTTTGTGAATGATTATGTGAAGCCTAAGCCTAATCATTTTAAAGAAAATATCTTCTCTTGTTCTAGATGACCTGCCTCTGGAATACCATCAAGACATGTTTGGTGATAACCATGGAATGAAGTGCAAAAAATATACTTCCTCGACATATTTCGATTCAACATGAAGCACTACATGAAAGACCATTGAAGAACTTGAAGAAATCCTTAGACTTCACAATAATCATAAGCACCTCATGGAAGTGAAGGAAGAACTGGAAGAACTCAAGAAGATATAGATGAGACCACCAATCTAGTTAATTTGTTAGAACAACTATGTCGTGCTAGTGTATTGATCATACAATTGAGTATGGTATGGCAATACGAGGTTGTTTGCTAAACCTCGTTGTTTGGTGTGATGAATGCATGTTAGATGTTTGTCAGATGTTGTTTGTAAGATGATTTGCCTTGCTCTGTAGTGTTGGGGTAGGAACCTTTTTTAGTATCTTTATGCTCTACTCCTCCATTCTAAACCCCACCAGATGCCATACCCATTTACCAACCATAGTGAGCTACCATATGAAGCGGAACAAATGATAGAACACCCTTGAGACACAAGCCATCCAATTGAGGAATGCCAGATAATTACAGATTATGTTGTTTTGTGTGAAGGAACAATCACATCCATGATCAAAGCCAACTCTATTCTCAAGTCCAATCAACAAGTGGGGATATACATATGGAATCAAAGTCGGATGAGCTAAGGAATCATGTAAATTTTACTACACCAGGAGAAGGATAAATAATGAGCTACAACTATCTAGTTAGTGTGGCATAAGAGTTTACACAATCCCACTAGTTTGAGAATCGATAGTTTAGCTTGCGTCTGTCTTACAAATTGGAAACTACCTATTGGACAAGTGAGGATAACCGAGTATTATCATATGAGATTCACCAATATAAGTACAAGGTAATGATTGGATGCAACATGGATTGGCCCCATGATGACTACTCACATTATTCACTCTTGCTACGAGGAATGGTAAATACGAGTGACATACCTATTAGACAGGTGATGTTGTTAAACCTGAACCATAGAATGGTAGAGTATATTTATAACCCTATGTTAGGCAAGTGTTGCCGAAACGTACTAATTTCGGTGAGGATAAAACCAACCTTGGAGGTATCAAGCCATGGAAGATATTGCCTACCATGAGAGTTTCGTTAGAAATAGCATGGTGTTTGCATCCAAGGAAGAAAACAACAAGATGGAAGCATGCCAAGGACGCCAAAGGAAATAATGAGACGATGTCGTGAAAACAACGATATAGAATCTTAATTGTTACAGCGGGGCGGAGGTGGATGGTAAGGATGATGGTGCTGATGGTGATAACGATGACGATGATGATCTTGATGATGCCCGATGCGATGACGGTGGTGACAATTCCCCCCGCCAGGAAGGTGTTTTCTTCTCTCCGTCGTTTCCGTCGCGAACAGGCGGCGGAAAAATTCTACGAAGTGCCTTCCCAATATTTTTAGGTCACGGGGGGTAAGTACCCCGAAGGAGAGCCGGAGGGGGGCCTGGGCCCCCAGGAGCCTACCAGGCGCGGCCAGGGGGCGCTTGGGGCCCACTTGGCTACCCCTGGCTCCCCTCTAGCATGTCTTCTGGCTCCCCCGGTGATTTCTGACGAAACTCTGTTATCTGATTTTTCTCGATTTTTATGACGTCCAGAAAATATCCCTTCTGATAGGTGCCTTTTCCAGCGGATTTCTGACTGTGATAAATAATTCTGTAAAACTGTAAAACACAAAGAAAACAATGAAATAACATAAGTATAGTGCTCCAATAGGGAAAAAATCAAAGAATAAGGGGAAATTATCATATAAAATAGTGATGCAAAATAGACGTATCAGTGATTCACCGGGGCACCAGAGTAGGACGGGTACGAGGAGTTCTACGGGGCGGAAGAAAGCCTGGGAAATTAGAAAGGCTCACAGGGAATAGCCAGCAGGAGCCGCATCAGGCCTGGCCGCATTGCCATGGATGCTGAGCCGGCGGCCGCGCCGCTAGTAACTCAGACAGGCGTGGAGGTCCGGCATCAGCAGGAGGGGCGTCGAGCTGACCCTGAAGGATTGTTGGGTCAAGGGTGGAGATGTGGTCCAATGTTTCTCGCGCTCGAGGTGGACGCTGGTGGCGCAGCATGCTTCACAAGGCCGTAGGTGGCGCTCCTTGCTGGGGGTTTTTTTTTTTTGAACTTCTCCTTGACGAAGCGCCCGGGTTGAGGCCTCATGAAGGATAGATGGAAAAGAAAAACGAAAGGGTGTATAATGGATGCCAATGGTGGGTAATTTGTCTTAACCTTAGGCATAGTTTTAATAACCTACTAAACCAAACCAAAGAAATTTTAGTGCTTTTATTATTATTATTATTATTATTATTATTATTATTATTATATTATGGTAGGCAAAAAGATAAAAAAACCGGCCGTCTGAAATTTTAATGTAGAAGCTGGGGTTTCGAGAAAAAAAACATCAAGTAACAAGCTCATTTGTCCTTAATGACCCACGTCTGGGTACAATCAAGGGTAAAACAGAGATATTTGCGCTTTACATGGGCAAGAATGGGATCGTTCAGCGGATCAAATATCCGTATCACGTACGTATAGACTATATAGCAACCATAAAAGTGTAATTTCGTGACATGCATATTTGCTGCCCTGTCAGTGCAATACAAAACCAGAAGTTTTCTGGTAGCAGTAGCTTTGCAGAACATGTATTTTCCCAAAAAAAAATTCTGTTAGTTTATAATTTATTGGACCAACTTCTGCAGCTGTATGCGCGACGTACCGGCGCATTGCCGGAATGCATCATCCACTGCGTGCAGCTGAGATCGGTCCATGCGACCATGTCGACATGCTACGCCATGATCAATGATAATGTTATTGGGTCCGCGTGATGAGGATTGATTTCCCGGTTGCTCGATTAGGTTTGGAGGTAGGATGGGCCATCGATCTGAGATCGCCGCCCAACATGGCGCGCGCGCGGCCGGCTCGATCGGAGATGGCCGACGTGCATGGAGTGGCTGGTGATCGGTGATGGCCGTACGTTCGCGTCATTACGCGCCGAGTGTCATGAACTGTCATCCAAGGTCGGTGGCTCGCAGAAAATTGGCGGTCCGGACTCGGGATAGCTATAGCTGAACAATCGTCTCTCTGTGTTGTCTGTTCGACAGAACCCTTCAAGCACAACGGCGACGGGCCGATCGTCTAGCGAAGTACCCAGTCTTTGCTTCACGCACTGCTGACTATTCATATAAGTGCAATAGCCGTCATTGGAGCGACCCTCGCCACTGACGACAACAAGTTTTGGCCTTCGGACGTAACATTGCATCAGTTAACCTGTTAACGGATCATAGGGGGAGTGCATATCTAGTAGTGATACCATGATATACTACTTAGAATTCAAATTTACAATATTTATAATAAGGGAAGTGACGTGCGTCCACCGGAGGATCGGGGGAAAATCCTGCGGGTCCTCCATGTGACACGTGTCTAACTTTAGCCCTGATCCTGCTTTTGCTACTATATGAAAGAAAAAAAAAGATTTCATTTAAATAAGAATTTTTCAGTATTATGGCAATTTTACAAATTCCCCTCAAATCGCGTTTTTCGCCGAAACAGGCTTTCGCCCCACTATATCAACAACCCGGTACAACTGTTGAGACCACTGCGGGGGCAAAACAGCACAAGTACGCCCAAACCGATAAAAGGAAGAAGAAAAGAAAAGAAACACAATGCCAACAATGACAGTTCGACGAAAACGAAGATGACTCGCAACCGATGCGCCCTCCGAGTATTCCACCCCAAACCTCGGTCTAAATCGCCGCGTACCAAACAGCACCACCAAGAAGGAAAGCGACGACGACGACGCTGCTGCCCGGACTGATCCTAGGCTTTCCCCCGGTACGCTACGGGGAGTAGGGAAGAGGTACACCCGACGCCCTTCAGGAAGGAAGGGCGACACACGCAAGCGTCACCGCTCGGTATCAAGATGACAGGGATTTCTCCCGACCCCCCAAAGAACCTTCCCGGGCAATCCAAACCGCTCCACCAAGTTTGCCACCCACCAACATACGCCACCTCGATCTTGGAGTCACCATCATCGTCTTACTGTGGCCAACGCTGTGAGGTCGGACTGAGAAAAGAAACCAAGGACAGGGGACGGCAGGACCACAACCACGCGGGAGGGAACACCTCCACCGCCATAGGCGGTAGCCGACCGAACACAACGACAAGAGCACACCGGACCCATGGAGTCGGAAGGCGGTAACAGCTCGGCCACATGGAGGATGTCCTCCACCGCCAAGGGCGGGTGCCGACCGGACGCGACTGCATGGGACACACCAGGGCGGAGGCCCCTCCGAGCCCCGGGGGGCCATAAAGTCCCCGTCGTCACGCTGCTGCACGTAGGCCATCGCTACCACTACCTTCGTTGGCACCATCGGATCAGCCGGAACCGGAGACGCCCGCGAAGCTCCCATCGTGGTGCTGCAGCAAGGGTGATGTCGTCAACCGCCACCCACGTCACCAGCTGCTCGTACTCGAACCTGAAGCAACCTGCCTAAGCCTGACCCTCCCACACCCAGATCGGGCCCAAAGGGCTCAGATCTGGGCCAGTGGAGCTCCGGTCGAGCTCCAGCCAGCCACCATCACCACCAAACGGTGGCACCAACACGGCAAGCCCCACTGCTTGACAAAGAGAAACTCCTCCGCCACGGAAGCATCTGCATCGCCACCGGCTGCCCCGACCTCCTCCCCGCCCGAGCGGCACCGCCCGTCGCGAGCAGCAACCTAGCGGAGACGAAGCCCCAACCGCCGGCATCACGAACGACCGCGGCCCGCACGGCCCGTCGCTGGCCCAGATCTCTCACATCTCAACAGTCGGTTGTTGTTCCTCATTCCCGCACTGGCAATGAGAGGATGCAACACCCACTGGTGCCATTCATCTCCCACAGCAGGCAGACCCAAGGAAGACCAAGCCGGTTCCGCCGACAGCCTCTCCGTGCCGGAGCGCACCTCTGCGAGCAGCACCAACCGCGGCCCTCGCGGCCCAGATCGGGGCCCAGAGCGGCTCGCGCCGCCACCGTCGTTGGGAGCTTCTACTGGGAACGTCCAGCGCGCCGTCACCACGCTAGCTCGACCACTGCACCTCACGCCACCGCTCGCCCTTAGCTGTCGACAAATTGAGCAGCAGCTCCTCCCTCGCGACCCGCTGGAGCGCCTCCTCTCTGCGCTAGAAGAGACGATGGGGTGTGGTATCCTTGCCCTCCGTCTTTGGCGGCCGGGCGCCACCACCACCACCGCCGGCGACGGCGGCGGCAGCGGCCGGCGAAGCTCAAGATCTGGGGGCTTTTTGTGTTAGGGTTTGGGGGGCCTCCACGGCCGCCGCGCGAGCGACCCGGGAGGGAGCGTCGAGCGTCCTCCCGCAAAATCGCATTTTTGCTCCTATGATGTAAAAAAGGTTCGATTGAAATAACAATTTTATGCTATTGTGGCAAAAAGTTTCGTCCACATAAAAAGACGATACAAAACTCGTCGAAGACCTCGTGGCAAAAACTTTGTTCTACTATAGCAAATACGAAGAACAATTGCAAGAAAAAAAAGCAATTGTAGCAAAATAATGACTTCGCCGAAGACATTACCGGAGACCTCGCCGGAGACATTATAACAAACATTTTGTACTATTATGTCAAAAGGGGAAACAGTTATAGCAAAAATAATTTATGTTATTGTAACAAAAAATGACTTCGCCGGAGACTTCGCAACAAACAAATTATACTACTGAAGCAGAATCGTAGAACAATTGCAGCTAACAAAATCGGAGAACAATTGTAGCCAACAAAATATTCTAATGTAGCATCGTAGTAACAAAACACCGGGAGAGGTTGGTAGCATCCGTACTGCAACACTGGGTGGGCCGTGCGGGGCCAAAAAAAGCGGTCCAACAATAAAAAAACATGAAGCTAAAACAGGCCTACTACCTAATTGGGTCAGAAAGGCTAGTGCGTCAGGACATCCTCCGGAGGACAGCAATCGTTTCCCTTATAATAACTGTGAGTGTTCATAAGATGTGTATATACAATCCATAGAATTAACAAAACCAAATTTTAAATACGCGCGGAGAAAGAGAAAACACAAATTTAACATGATAGTGTAAAATAAAGACAAAAACAATATGCATAGCAACTTATTCTTTGGCTCATCAAAGATGATTTCCTAGCTGTACGGTAAAATATCCTTCAAAGAGATGATAAGATGGAGTTTACAAGCGGGGCACTACTGCGGGGGGAAGGTGCTCGCGCGGGATTGGGCACAAACTCGTGACACATGATGTACCCAGGTTTTGGGCCCTCTCCGTGAGGTAAAACCCCTACTTCTGCAAAGATGGAACTATGTTGGATGTTACAAGCTTCCTTGAGCTGTATCGAGGTGGAGAGGCAAAGAGAGACTCTAGGGTTCCTGTAAGAGAACGATTGATCGACATGTCCTAAGGGTGCTCGGCCTGCCTTATATAGGTGCTGGCAGGCCGCTTACATGTGGGACCGGCTGCGCTACGGTGAGCCGGTTGGGTCCCATAGACTACTGCTACAACACCACACCCATGCTGACAGGAAGCACAGTGTTCAGCCGCCTAGTATGGCGCACTGCTGGAGACGTGGGAGGACGGATCTCCGGCTAAGCCTTCTGGTCTTTGTCTTTTCAAGGTACCGACGACGTGGGGGCGCAGCGGACGGCGCTACCATGCACGCTGCCCATGCCCCTTATCGCCTTGACTTCTGGTAGCTAGCCGGCGTGGAAGTGTCTGCGACTGAAGAGGATTCTGGCTGGCTCATCGAGCCGGCCGTATAATCCTCCTTAAGGGGAGGCTCTACTTCTTATCCGTCTAAGCCTAACCGGTGGATGTCTTTGGGAATAAATCTTCTAAGTGATATGGACCACCCCGGGGGGTCATCCTCTGACACTATCCTTGTAAGAAAATGATGTATAGAAAATAATAAATTGCAAATAAAAAACCACCTTGGGAATTTGGTACCACTACTTTCTCAATTTTGTTTATATAAACAACGAGACGGTTAGTGGGAGGAAAATTTTAGGTCCAATCGCCGTCGAACCATCCCCGATTATTATAAAATCCGACGCGCGGGCTCTATTCTGGTCAAAGTGTAGCAGACCGATCTGATTTTGACTCCTTCGATTTAGGACAAAAATAGCAAATGCAGAAGACTATGTCACTGAGGATAGGACATCGGGTGGAAGGCGACGGCCGCTGCCTATGGTGCATGTGGGAGGCGGTGGTGTGGATCGGGCGGCGTATGCTAGACCTAGGTATCATGAGAGAAAGATGATTCAAATAGGTGAGAGAATATAAAATAACAGAAAATAAAATAGAATTAGCCATTTACATATGGGCCCTAGGCATCAATTTTTTAATTTAAAATACCGATTTCGGGGTACCTGTTCCGTAAAACAAGCGATTCATATGGACCTGTCTTACAGTCTATTGCTACAGATTAGGGGCACACACGAACCCTAACCCTGCTCCCGCGTCGCTCCGGCCGCGAGCGACCAGGAACCCTTGGCGGCGCCTCCCCTCGCCTCTCCTCCTTCCCTCCTCCCCAACCTCGCCGCTGCCGGACAGCGCCACCGGTAAAAGGCCGGGCGGCTTGGGCGGCGGCGGGGCGTCTTCTCCCCCTCGCGACTTCGTGGCGGTGCGGGGTGGCACGGCTGGCGGGGTTGTCGTGCTGAGCATGGGGCATGGAGGCGCGTCCCTTTTGGCGGCGGCGGGGTGGCTCGATGGGATCTGACGTGCTCGCGGCGGCACCAGCGCAGCGGTGGTCGCGGGCGGCGCGGACTCGTGTCGTTGGACGAGGAGGCGGAGTGCTCCAGCGTGGTAAGCTCATGGGAAGGCTGGCAGGGCGCGGTTCTTGCCCGTCGGCCGGTGCGGACCGATGTGCTCCGTTGGGGCTTTTCAGGTGCGTGCAGGGATGGGTGGATGACGTAGCGCGTCGGTCGAGTTCCCCCCTCGCTACTGTCTTCCTCTGCTGCTGTTGATGGCGTGGGGGCCAGATCTGGACCAGGGGCTCGATTCTGGCCTCACGGTGAGCTCCTGGCGCTGTAGGCGGTGGTACGGATGGCGTGGATCTGCCGGTGGCTGGTGACAGTGGAGGTCTTGGTGTTGCAGCGCGGCGGGCGGGGTTAGTCGGGCCTGACCTGGACCGGATCTGGGCCTAACAGGCCCTGCCTCCTTCGTCCGGTCGGGACGGTGGAGGATAATGGATCTCCTCCTATCAACTACTGCTCGGTCTGCTACCCACACAGGTTTAGATCTGTCGACGTCCCACCTCGACCGATATGTTGGGCCCGTGTTGCTATGCTATCACTCACGAGGGTCGAGTTCGGGATGCTGGGGCGGCAACCCTGGAAGGTGGACTGCACGAGCGTCTCTACAGCGAGCAACGTGACGAGGGTGATGACCTTTCTCCTTGGTCGTGTGGATGGCGAGGAGCGGGTGGCGGGGGTTCCTGGCGTTGGCGGCTTTGGCTCAGTCTTCTCCTAGATCGTGTTAGGTCACCATACTCGAGGCTAGTGGATGGTCTACCATTCCGGACGAGGTCCAAAGGTTTTCCCGAGCGAAAGCTCTGCGCTCCGGCGCCAACGACTGTGGTGCCTTTGGTATCGTTACCCTCTTGGGCGCGTTGTTGTGGGTACCTTTGACGCGTTAGGGCTTCGGGTGAAAACCCTTTACCATCTCAGTCTCGACGGCGGCGGCTCATTGCGTCGTTTCCTCCTTGGGGGCAGCATCGTGGAGCTCCGGTATCTCTTGGGCTTGTTTCTGGTGTCCTCGGTTGCAAGTGTGGTGTTCCTTGTTTTCTTTTTCTCTATCTTTGATCTGCTATGTAAGGGGTTCCCCTCATCACTTTTTATTAGTTTGACCGTTTGGCTTTATTTAGAAAGCGGGGCGAAAGCCTGTTTCGAGAAAACAACCGATTCATACCGCAAAACAAGACTTTGAAAAGAGCGAGGTGGCGATGATGGGATATCCTCCGGAGGAGAAGCAACGGATTGCAGATAATTTCAACTGGAAATTGTCCTTTTTTTCCAGTGGAATATCTGGGGGTTCCACTTGGGGATTCGAGGATCTTGATGAGGGACCTCGAACCCCTCATAGGCCGGGTCAGGACAAAGGCGGAACCATGGTGCGGTAGGTTCACCTCTAAGGGGATAAAACCCGTACTTATTGATTCTTGCCTCTCCATTCTGCCTATGTATATGATGAGCCTTTACATTATCCCTGAAGGGGTTCATAAGGCTTTTGACAAGGAACTCTCACGGTTTTTTCTGGTCAGCTTCCAATGGACAGCAGAAATACCATATGGTCAAGTGGGAACATGTATGCGCCCCCAAAGATTTTGGGGGCATAGGGATTCTCGCGTGACGAAAGATGAACACCGCTCTCATGCTTAAATGGGTGTGGCATATACTGCAGGACGATGGAGGGCTTTGGCTCCAGCTTATCAAAGAAAAATACCTTAGAGGCTGCCCTCTGATGTCACGCGAGCGCCGGGAAGGATCCGAATTCTGGAGGTCCATCCAATCCATAAAGTTTGAGATCCCGAGGGGGGCGCGCTTCATTGTGGGGTATGGGAGAAGCATCCTCTTCTGGGTAGATATGTGGCTTGGCGATAGATCGCTCCAGTTGGTTTACTCTACCCTTTTTGCGATCTGCTCCGACCCGTTGCTATTAGTTGCCGACGCTGCACCGAATGAAATTTGGAACATCTCGTTCTGAAGGACATTTGGTCCGGTGGAGGCGGCAGCATGGGCTGAGCTTAACGGTGCTTTGCCGGGCACCTTAGTTGGAGCTCCGGACCGCGTTACGTGGAGCTTAGCACCGTCGGGCTCCTTCTCAGTTAAGTTGGCATACTGTAATCTTTTTCACTGGGCGGGTCAGGCTTGGTCCGCCAAATTGTGGAAAGCCCCCCTACCGCTGAAGATCAAGATCTTTGTTTGGCAGCTGCTGCGTGACCGCCTTCTTTCGGGAGTGGAGGTTCCGAAGCGTCAAGGGCTTGGTGATGGTATGTGTCCTCTCTGTGGGATTCCTGAGACGGAAACCCATATTTTTTTTAACATGCCCCGCGGCCCGGTTCCTATGGAACTTTGTTTATGAAGGTCTGGGACCCGAATGGAGGGCCTCGGACTTTGGCGAATTCCTGGAACTTCAGGCAAGGAGGACCGGGAGGGGGCGTCGCCTCTTATGGGTTATCCTTTCCGTGATGACATGGACCCTGTGGACTATTAGTAATAAGATGGTGATTGGACGGATCTTTCTTAGACGCGCTACTTACTCGATGTTCAAATGTCTCGCTTTTCTGCTGAAGTGGCACCCGTTGTGTAGACAGTGGGACAAGGCTTAGCTGGACAACATGCTGGACCGTTTGGTGGCGGTGGCGCGGCGCATCTCTTCCTCTGCCTCACCTTCGAGCTGAGCCTAGCGGTTGGGTGCGACCTTGCTTCCCCGCGCCTTTCTTCGCTCTCCTGCTTTCTTTTCTTTCCTGTTTGTTCGAGTTGTTGTACTTTGGGCTTACTTGTGATGTTTCCCCAGCGAACTTCTTTCCACTTGTCTCTCCTATTCTGGTGGTATGTTATGTATGAACCTGGATTGATGGTTTATTTATTTATAAAGCGGGGCGTAAAGCCTTTTTGTGGTAAAACAAGACTTGTGTTAGAATCTGAGAAACGAAGTAGGGTCCTTTCCCTTTCTCTCCCACCCCCTCTCTCTCCACTAGCGTCCCTTGAGTCTCTTGTGAAGAACCGTCCCGATCTCGAGCCTCTCCCGGCGGTGCTGCCGGCGGAAGATGGCAGAGAAGAGAAGTTGGAGTTCCCCTGTATATATTAGTTGTAGTTTCAGTTTGCTAGCTGATGTATTCGGCCTTTATGCCGAAGACTAGGGGTAGGGCACTGGAGCTTTTGGGCCATATCCAGTGCTACCCGATGGTTTCTCCTCTTCCTATGGAGCTCCAACGGCCGGAGCCGAAGGCGGGAAAGGAGAATATCATCGGCATCTCCTTAAATAAGGTCCTTGGTCACGGCTGCCATCGGGCTATTCTCTGCAGCTTGGCTTTGACCGTCTCCCTTTGTCAGCGTGGTGCCGATGGGAGTAAGCGTCAAGTTGTGGCTTGGAGACGAGTTGGGTGGTGGCGGGGAAGTAATGATGTTGCAGCTCGAAGATCAATCTCGGCGGCACAAGCTCGGCTGCCGACTCTGAAGGCTAACAGGTGGCCTACTACGACGTCGGCCATGTTTTCCGGCGTCTCTTCAACCTCCTGGTGGAGGCCCATTGTAGGACTAGTGGTGGTGCTCCTCTTCTTCGCGGTGCCAAGTGGTTTTGTCCTTGGCATCGTTGAAGAAGACCACGGCGGAGGTCCTCACTGCTCCAATGGTGAAGGAGGACCTGATTGCTTTTTCCAGAATAGATGCAGGGTCTTTTCTGCAATAGCTAGGGGCTGGTCTGTAATTTTTATGTTTGTTGGGGTCCCTAGTGTAACTTGTACCCTTACCGCGGTTAATTAATGCAGCTTCGAGCCCCTTCGAGGCTCTTCCCGTTCAAAAAGAAAATACTGCAAAACATTTGCGGTATACTTTTGCTATAAATTTTTTTCACAGTTGCTCTAAAGACATGCTACCTGCCCACTTTCACCACCTAGCTAGTTGTCCTTGTCCACCTCACACGAAAGGATCCAACTGATTTAAACACCACATAAAGACAGTTCACCCGAAATATCTCATCTACAAACGCATGTACGTACACAGCTACTAGATGAGCGTGTTCTCTTACGCTGTGAGCACCGATACAGATGCAACCAGTACGGTACACCGCTACGGATACACCACCCTGTTGGTTGTGGTCGCTCGATCATCAAGCATGCCGCTCGATGGTGTTAAACGCTCTGTTAGGTATGTATGGTGGCACCGCCGCGACAAAAGATCGCGAACGCTTACACGCTTCATCATCTACTTAAACGCTCACTTAAACTCGATGCCATAACCTTTGCATGCATGGATGAATGCCGTATTGCCTGCGCCACAGGACATGTCCATGGTCCAGACGGTTCTAGAGGACGCACACGCACCCACCACCCTTCCGCATGGATGCCCTCTCGGGGCCTTGGTCGATCCACCAGATCATCCAACGCGTCGTACAAAAGAACTTTCGATTTACGACGGACCTTCACTTCACCCAGCTAGCTTACACGGTAGAGCATGGTGGTACATGCAGATTCACTCACATTCATGATTCACCGGTGAGGCGTGCAGCTCAGCTGGTGTGGTGCACGCACAATGATCGCGGTTGTTCCAATGCTGCAGGAGAATTTAACGCTCGCGCCTGCTGACCCGACACGCGTATGCGGCGCCCCCACATGATCCCTGCAGCGCCATTGCACGGCCGGCTGGGATTCATGGCTGTCCAGGGGGACACAGGCGACAGCAAACAGTGAGTGTCGCGTGGCGTGGCGGTCACTTTTCCGGCTCGGGCGACACGTACGCCAGCGTTGAGTAAAGAACGGCCGGCACCCGGCAGGGGTTTTCGCTACCTAGCGCTACATTTATCTTCACCGCGTCCCCGGGTTCGGCAAAGGGCAGCGTCGGTCCCATCCATGCGTCTCAATAGGTGCTATCAAAATAATAAAATACTCCCTCCGTATCATGTTTTAGCATTTTGTAGACACTAGCAAAAAATGCCCGTGCGTTGCACGGGACTGAAAAACAATACCAACTTTCGGTCCATAAACGTCTACGCAATCCAAATTTTGTCTAAATATCGGTTGACCTGTATATGGTAATTTTTCTACATAGATGGATATTATGAAAAATGGTTTGATGTGTAGTCAATCATGGATGCAAAAGCCGGGAGCCTAAACCTCTCCATGAGTATATCTGCTTAATTCTTTATCCATGCTAAAAAGTTGTCTTATTTTACATTCATATGACCAAACAATTATTTCTAGATCACCAACGGGAAAGATCTAATGGGATTTTGTGTAGATACATTCTTGATCTAACAACTATCATTATTTGACTGACAATTAAAAGTACACCAATAAATTAGACATGTCAAGCTTGTGCAATCTATTCGAGACCTCTCCGGTGCTTTCTTTTTAGGTTTTTCTTTTTCTTGCGGAAGGAAACATGCCGTCGCTTTATTAGCTATCGGTAGCATACTTGGCGGCGACCATAATCTCCGTGAATTTTTGCCACAATGAACCACTTGGCTAAGTGTAATTACAGAAAAGACCATGTCCGAATCGAATTGGCAAAAGTGCCGGGGCAGCAGGCCAGCCATGTGACACGTGTTACCTGCCGCCATGGGCGAAGACGGCACAGCCTGCCGCCACAAGTCAAGGCGGCACGGTGGGCAGAACGGGATCCCGAGCAAGGCTGAAACGGAAACGGAGACTCTGTCGGGCTGCCGGTACAGGCGCTGGCGGCATGTCGATGCTGCAGCTTGCCGCCTTGGTGGGAGGCGGCACACCCTGTACCCTGCTCCTTCCATTGCCAGTGTGCTGATTCTCACAGTAGCAAGCTTGCCATTTTGCATGCAAAGTTCTGCCAAGCATCGCAGTCTGCCAGTGCGTGAGAGGCACCTCTACGTCAGCAGGCCGCCTTTGTGGGTGGCGGCATGGTCCACCACCGCCGTTTCCCGTTCACCTCTCGTAGAGATTTCCGTTCTGGGACTCAACCGTGCTGCCGCCTTCAGCTATGGCGGCAAGTTCCACGCGGAACTTGGCTGGCCTGCCGCCACGGTACTTCTGTCATTTGTACTGGGAGGTGGTTATTTCTAGCTTTTCACTTGACCAAGTGGTCTTTTTTGTCAAAAATTCACTCTCCGTAGGCAGCGAGTCCGTCTGCCTAACTTCGTTGCTCGTGAACAAACGTAGCCGGGTGAAAATCACGAGCCCTTAGACAGATCTCACGCGACACCGTACTCAGCTAGCTGAGTAAAGCACTCTCCATGCATATAGATTTTGTTGTTGGGGGACTTATATTTCTTAATTAAACCTTAAGATATTGGTATACTCCCTCCGGTCCAGAAAAACTGTCGTGGGAAGTGAACCTATCAAGTACAAATCCATAGATATAATGGCGACACATAATTCGGATCTGAGGGAGTAGCAGATGAAAGTTTAAAGACAACATTAGCTGGCCCATTTGTGAGATCATTTTTTCATCTCCCTCCTGCATGGAGCAAAATCCATTGTTCCTCTCCCCGCACACATACGGCAATCCTTCTTCTTCAATCTGCTCAGAACTATCCCACTCCCTGACCTTATGTGTGAGCTTCAGGTGAGCCCTTGGTTCTGTGGCGACTGGCGCTTATCCGTTCCCTCCATTCGTCCTTTGTTCATGTCTGCTCAGAACTATCCCACTCCCTGACCTTATGTGCGAGCTTCAAACATGCGTGTGCGTTGCACCGGAAGTAAAAAAAATGTTTTGGTCGCAAAATATTGGAACAACCCAAATTTTAGCCCAATGTCGATGAACCCATGTAGAATAATTATATTTTTCTATTCAGTTAAACATCATGTTCACGGCAGTAAAAAGAGCTGCATGTGTAAACAAATGTTTGTACATTCTAATCTCTGTGATAATTTAAATGTAAATTTATTTTGAAGGTAAATGTACAGATGTACTAACTTCTTCACGTCAGAAACTAAACTCTTGCAGACATGTAGTGAAACGAAAGGGAAAAATCGACAAGAAAAATAGAATAATCATAAATGATAGCAAAAAAATGCCCGTGCTGCAACGGGAGGCAAAAAAATCGACTTCACACAAAAACATTATTGTGATCCAAATTTTGCCCCAAAATCTCTCAACCGGTGTCTACTTGTCTACTTATCTGTTGATTTCCAATGTAGAGAAATCTCTATATATCTTAGTAGTATGTCAATGAGCTTTGCTGATGATTAAGCAATTTTAGTTATATGCAAATCATATATTTGGGTATTGGATATATTTAATCGGAAAATTGGATGACATTTGTGATTCTAGCGAAATCCAAATCTTCAAGGTTATAGGCATTCTTCCGCACCCGTTTTCTTTGGTATACTTTTTACCTTTTCTTGATAATTAAGGGAATGTGTCTAGCAAATGATCTATTCCTGGCCTGGTTATCCTTTTCTGAGTAGAATATATAGCATACATATTGTTGACGTGATGTACGCTTTATGCATCCACGATATGGTTAGCACACTGTCAACTTTAATAGATCAGCTACTTAAAACAGTTCCGATCTGGCTGATTATACTGGGATCAGATCCCAGATGAATTATTGTGGCAATGTAACAGATGGGTGTCGTCGCCGTGGAGACATAATCTTACTGAGCAGGCATAATCTTACTGAGCATGGCCAGAAGCTTAACCACGGCGTCGACACGCCTGCCTGCACATGCGTGGCTGCCCCTGTTTTATTGATAGTGTGTTCGAAGAGCAGGTCGTCTAGCGCGAGTCGCCGCGCGGCATACCTCACGCCGCCGTCGCACGGGCGCGTAGGAGCGCATGGTTGTCCTCGCTGAATTAGGCAGGGGCAGAGAACTCAAACATCGCGCCCGCCGCCGGCAGCCTCCCCTACGCGCCCACCCCAGCCTGACGTCCGAATCCCTTGGCGTCCCGTCCCCCACCGCATATCATCTCCTATGCGATCCATGTCACCCCAGCCTCGCTGCGCTCCCTGCCCCGCCGCCGGAGAGAAGCGCACTCCGACCTTGTTGCTAGGTTGGCACCCGACACGTCCATGGCTTCTCCTCTTTCCTACTGATCTGAAGGAAAAAACTCCACGAACTTGAGATTGGATGACGGAATCGCCATTAATTGAGAAGGATTAGATGTCGGTGTCGTTGTTGTTGTAGCGCTCCCGTCGACCATGGCATGTGATTTCCGAGATCAGTAGGAAAGAGGAGAAGCCATGGACGACGTCACACACGTTCTTCTCGCTGTCCTCTTGTGGAATTCACCTCCGCTGCCGAATAAATCCGAAGAAAAGGCGCCACCCCTGATTGATTCCTTTCGTCGAAGGCCTCCACATCGTTGTCCGCATCGATCCCCAACCAAGAGCAGCCGGATTCCGGCAAAGAACAGTCGCACGTTCCCGTCGTGTCACCTGGACACGCCGGTGGATGATTTTCCTGCGTGGACACCTCCACTGCCTCTTCTCCGTCCTGGAGTAACACCACAGACCCGATGGCAACCCCATAGGCCACAGCCTCGCCCTGTCCCAAGCCCCGACGGCTTCCAATCATCCGCTGCAAGCTTGGCCCATCCAGCGGGAGCGGAGGCAGCAGGGGCAAATTTTTTCTGTTCTGTCGAACGGTTCGTTTGACTCAGCGGTGGCAGCTCCTGAAATTAAGTCGAAGTATAGGGGTAAAACGGTAAAATGTAGGACGGACCGGAAGAAACCTTCCTCTCTTTATTATTTATTATTAGGTATAGATAATATATTTAGACATGTTTTAGTGTGTAGATTCATATGCATCTTACACTAAAAATATGAACCTGGCTAAGTTTATGTTGGTTCGTCACAGCGACGTTGGAGGTGGCGGCGGACTCCGGGAACTTGCATGCCTCTGGTTGGCCGCCTCTGCCGGAGTGGGTCGCCAACGTATCGGTGTTGGATCCGAGATTCGAGGGCCGCCTGTTGGCCGAGCCCCTGCATCTCGTTCCGGCATTTCACTTCCACTTTCTTATCTTCCGGGAAGATGGTGGGCAAACGTGGCGCATACTCTACCGGGAAGGTGTCGCGCATCCTCATTGATCGTCATCGGCGGTGAAACTGGATGCGGTGATTCCTGCCGCCATGTAGACCGCCTCCTTGTGGCGCATCTCTCTGCGGAACTAGATGTCGCCCGTGCGTTGCGCTACCTCCTCCTCGTGACGCACCTCCTCGTGACGCACCTCCTCGTGTTGCACCTCTTCACGGAATGCCTGAAGCTCCTTCTGGTGATTTCGGTGTGCGGCCTCAACACGTCGACGTGCACGGACCTCGCTCAGCTCGAGGCAGCGAAGCTGCGCCACCACCTCACGGCTCAACTAGCGGCCAGACATCTTGTAGCGACGAAACTTGGGAGAGGAAAGTGTGAGCGGTGGAGAGTGGGAGGATAGAAGAGAGGCATGCGCCCGTTTTAAAGCCGGCGGGGGAAGTGGGGTTGGGTGGCTATCGTTAATATCGAGCATCGGATCCCCTGCCTTCCATTAATGTCGACGATGGGTCGGTTCGTTTCGACGATGCGTCGCTTCGTTCTGCGCCCGCCGGGTGTCATGGTGTTTCACATGGCAGATGCCAAAGAGATGGCTTTTTGAGTGGTAGGAACCGTGCGAGCGACTGCGTTACGGCGGAATTGGGCATGAAACGACCAACGCGAGACATATCCAGGTTGAGGGCCCTTGTGAGGAGGTAAAACCCCTACTCATGCGTCAAAGCGGTGTATAGGGAGGATCATATATATCTGGCGTTACATAGTACTCCTGGAGTTGTATGTGCTAATCGCTAGAGAGAGAGCTAGCAGTCTACGTGAAGGAATGAGAGGGCAGAGCCTGGCTCCAAGTAAGGATGTCTAGAACAGACTCCCTGGTGCATCTTATATAGGTGGTGCCTAGAGGATAAGGGGTGGTCTACTGGCCTAACTAATACTATTCAGGTGACGCGTGATAGCGGCGCACTGTAGCCATAGTATCTGTCGTTCCTTCCGCCTATGCAGTAATAGTGTTCTTCCTTCCGCATGTGTCATCAACATTGTCTTGGTCTTGTCAGAGTGTGTTTGATGGGACGCGGTGGTTTACTTAGTGGTAGCAAGTGCGTCCGGCTGGCAGATGACCAGCTGGCCCGGCATCCAGGCGGGAGATGGCCAGGTGGCCGGTCGGGTTGAGGCGGATGGCAAGCTTGCCAACCAGCCGGAGTAGCCAGCTGATTGGATTTTCTTCTCTTGTCTCCGTGTCGAGTCGTGGACTTTGGTATACCGATGATTTATTCCCCCGATACTACCCCCGAGGAGGCTAGAGTCTTGTGGCCAGCTACGGGCTAAAAGTTTTTTGCGTGCTTCTTATGTCTTGGATAGTTGGAGCGGGTCGGCCGGATAGGGGGGCAGCTACATGCATCATCATCCGCGGCGTTTCACGCCGACGCACCCCTCCCCGTCGGCGCTCTCCACCTCGGGGTCGCCTTTTCCTCCGCCAATGGTGCCCGGAGCCGCAGCCGCACGCCACCGTCAGGGAGGAGCCGCAGGTCGACGACCCGTACAGCCTCCCGCCGCCGTTGCATGACCCGATGGACTGCGACATCCCTGGTCTTCTCGTGCCAATGGCCATGTCAGTGGCCACGTTGGAGAAGGAGGCGCCGGGTTGGCTGGCGACGATACAGTCCACCGCGGTAGATGCATCCGGGAGCCGCGGCGGTTACAGCAGCGTGGCCACGGCCACCTCCAGCATCCGCACCACTCGTGTCAGCCCCTCCTCCAGCCACGTCGGCGCCTCCTCCAAGGGTGGAGAAAGTCGGCATGCTCGACGACGACGACTCGTTTGACTGGAGCGACGACGAGTATACTAGGGTTAGGTTTGTCGCGGGGTATTTGCAACTTTTTATTCAAATTATGTAAAATATTTCTAAATTTGAATAAAATTGCAAATTTTAATCGCCGGTTTATAACAGCGTGCACAAGGTGTTTGTGTATATAACGTAAAAAAAATGATCGTCGGTTGAAGGCGCCGTTGTGACACCCGCCCAACAAATTTGCGGAGACATGTCCGACGCCCGCCAAAGGGGGTCCAATTTGGGGGTGCCGGACCCATATTTGATGGGTGCCCGTGGGGATGCTATTAGAGATCCAATAGTTAGAGCATGTCTAACAGGCCCCTTATAGCGCGGGCACCCCGTAAAATTCCGGCGGCATACGGGGTGCGGGCCAAAACGGCCGTCTAGCAGCCCCCGTATGCAGCCCGGCCGGTACGAAAAATTTACGGGGCCTGCGAAATAGCCCCCGCCGCCCCCTACAAGTAGTGGGTGAGGGTCGGGGTGGGGGTCCAACCCCCCACCCCCAACCCTAGCTCCGCCGCGCGCCGCCGCAGCTCCGGCGAGCAATCCAAGATCCCCCGCCGCCCCATTTGTCCTTCCACCGCCCCTAACGCCTCCGCCCCTAACACCTCTGCCTCCCGGCGATGAACTCCCCCAACGGATCGAGCTCCTCCACCGGCCGCTCGAAGCGCCGCCACGAGCCGGAGACGCTCGAGGAGGCGTGGCGGCTCCACTGCAAGCATTCGTTCGCAGGGAGCCGCCGCGCCGCCTGGAAGTATGCGGAGTTCCCGGAGAACATGCCGCCCTCGCTGGTCGACTACGCGGAGGGCGGCAGCTACTACTCCGTCGACCCGCCGCCGCGGCCGATGCGCGGCCCCCAATTCGACAAATGGCGTGCCGAATGGGAGATGCTGCAGCAGTGCAAGCGGGGCCGCGGCGGCGCAAGCGGAAGCGGAGGAGGAGGCGCGGCGGTGCAAGCGTTGCCGGCGACAGCGGAGGAGGAGGAGGCCGCGTTCGCGGAGGCCGTCGAGCTGTCCAAGAAAGAAGCTGAGGCAGCGGCGCGCGCGGAAGCGGAGGAGGAGGCGCGCGCCCTCGCCGACGTCGAGGCCTTCAAGGCGATGGAGGCTGTCGGCGACGTCGTCTTCATAGATTAGATTAGGCTAGTTAGGTTAGTAGATGGACGAGCTCGAGCTCGAGCAGTGTACCAGCAATGGTGATCAATAAAATCGAGTTCATCGGATTCTCCCGCGAAGTTTTAATTCAAACATACAGGGCGGCGATAGGGGGTCTGCTAGATGAACGCGTTCATCTGAGCAAAAAAATTCATCGATTTCGTGTGCAGGGCCCTCTACACGCGATTTAGGGGGCGAAAATGTAAGGGTTCTGTTAGACATGCTCTTAGACATAAAAAACATGGCTGCATCATCAACACAAAAGTGATGGTCGATGATTATTTCTCCACCCTTGTCAAATTGGTATTCATCTCGAAGGAAAATAAGTGACTTTTGAAGTGGATTTCACATTTTAAAGAAAACATTCCTAAGAAATCGGATCCTCTAAAAAAAAAGTATGAAAATCATTGGAGCCAAACGGGCACTACATCGTCTGCTTTATTTGGACGTACAGGGTACACACACCGCACGCATCAAGGCTCTCCATGCACACACGACGCTATGCTATCAGTAGCTACGTAATCGCCTCACATGTCATGTCTCATGCCGGAAACCGTACTCACTACATGCACGGTCTTTTTTTTATATAACGTGCGATTCTAACTTGGTCGTCGATGAATTGAACAAACTTTTCGTGATATATACCTCTGAGTTAGTTAGGTTACACCTACACCACGAGCAGTTATTGTTAAATATATTAGCAATTTAGCACATGATTTAATGCGAAATAGCAGCAGATGAATTGCGACAGTAGCAAATACAGTAATCATGCAAATATCTAGATCTAGTACAGTAGACAAACTGATCCAATCTATAGCTAGAACTAGACATAAGAATTCCAGGAGTATCTCATACAGATGGAATAGAATTACGTACGATGGAGCGGTAGCGGCACCGCCGTTGTTGTTGTCCACGTCGGCCATGTCGTTGTCGTCGATGAAAAGGTTGCCGATGTCGGGGAAGAAATCGTCGTTGGGGAAGTGGTCGCCGTCAGCAGTCGCGCTCATGCGCTCCCCAAAAACCTGATCGCCCCTCTCCCGTACAGGATCACAAGAGGCGGGGTTCCGGAGGCCTGCTGTCCCTTCTCGCGGTGCACGCCGAAAGGAGGGATGGAGAAGACTTGAATTGGCGGCGCAGTGTTTTGGAACGGTATGACAAAATGGCGGCTAGGGTTTACCGTATGGGCGTATTTATATGCGGGCTGGGAGAGACGTGGGCGTAACTCCACGTCTGAGTCGGTTCGGATCCACGATCCAGAAAGGAAACGGAAACGGAAACGGTTTTGGAATTAACGCGTCCGTCAATTACCAAATTAAATGACTCATTAAATTTTCCCAATCGACAAAATAAACGCTCTCGGCTCGGCTCATTCCCGCAACCCGCGGCGCGTCGTGACGAGGCGAGGCGAGGCGTGGCGAGGCGGGCGGCGGAGGAGGAGGAGCGCGCGTGTGGTAAACCTCTCCTCTTGCCTTGCCTACTCATACATGAGCTAGAATGGCTCACCTTATAAGGTGCTTCCACTCTCTTCAAACTAGCAATGTGGGACTAAACTTTAGTCTCACTCACTCCACTTATTATTCATGAATGGGCCATGACAATTTCAGGATTTTTAGTGGGCTTAATGGGCTAGCCAAGTGAGCCCATATGATGGAGCCCATGTAAAATTCCAACAATCCCCCACAAAGTGTCATTAGCACATTTCATAAACTCTGTTCCAAAACATTGTTTATATACCGGTGTTAGTGGAGACTGTTAAGTTGAACTTCCACTTAGAACATCATGCTACACTAGTTCACAACTTGAATAGTGGACTACGCCTTGAACTACAAGTTTGCTGTGATACCCGTTTCACACAACGTCTGAACCGATACTAGGCTGCCGCAAGGCTTCCCCGCGGTTTGGAGCGTATGCGTCATACTCCGAAGGCCTTTCATGAGTTTATTAGAGAGCACCCGATTCTCATAGACTGCGACGTTTAACAGTCAGACTCATATAGGTGAGTTCCTCAGGAGATGTTCTGTAGGACACATCTCTGCTTATATAAATAAGCCACTTGGAACACATTAAGACAAATGTCAACCTACCGTACAGATCAGGAGAGTATTGCATCTTTTATGGAGTGGAATAAAATATAAGGATACTCTCCTCTCAGCTGACCAACAGCTTGTCTCCCACTTCTAATTCACGGGATCTCCGATCACATAGAGTGGGTTACCACTGTGGGCAACTCATAACGTGGGTCTCAAACCCATCTCCCTTGATGCATTATCTATCACATTCCGTGATAAACCCTTTGTGAAGGGATCTGCCAAGTTCATGGACGTTTGGATATAATCCAACGCAATAACTCCGGAGTTCTTCAATTTCCTGACAGATTTTAATCTCCTCTTCACATGTCTTGATGACTTTGCATTATCCTTAGAACTGTTCACTTTGACGATCACAGTTTGATTATCACAGTTCATTAGGATTGCGGGTATTGGTTTTTCAACCATAGGCAAGTCCATCAAGAGCTCACGAAGCCACTCTGCCTCAACAGTGGCTGTGTCTAATGCTGCGAGTTCTGCTTCCATAGTTGACCTCGTTAAGATGGTCTGCTTGCAAGACTTCCAGGAAACAGCGCCACCACCAAGTGTAAAAACATAACCACTAGTGGCCTTAAGCTCATCAGCATCAGATATCCAATTAGAATCACTATATCCTTCCAGAACCCTCGGGTTTCCGGTATAGTGAATTCCATAGCTCGCAGTGCCTTTTGAATAGCGCATAACTCTCTCAAGCGCACGCCAATGATCATCTCCCGGATTGGAAACAAACCGGCTCAATTTGCTCACAGCAAAAGAGATGTCAGGTCTCGTGGCACTCGCCAAATACATAAGCGAGCCTATAATCTGAGAATATCTCAGTTGATCTCTAGTAATCCGTTGATTCTTTCGAAGCAACAAACTAGCATCATATGGAGTTGAAGAAGGCTTGCAGTCACTATACCCAAAGCGACTCAAGACCTTTTCCACATAGTGAGATTGAAGCAGTGTGATCCCACCATTATCATCTCTCAACAGCTTGATGTTCAAGATAACATCAGCTACTCCTAGATCCTTCATCTCAAAGCAGCGAGATAAGAAATCCTTAACTTCCTTGATTAAATCAAGATTGGTCCCAAAGATCAATATGTCATCAACGTATAGACATAGAATAACTCCCTCGCCCCCACCATGGCGATAGTACACACACTTGTCAGCTTCGTTTACAACAAAGCCTTCAGCAGTCAAAGTCCTTTCGAACTTTTCATGCCATTGCTTAGGTGCTTGCTTGAGGCCGTATAATGACTTCAATAACTTGCACACCTTGCCTTCCTGACCGGGTACTACGAAACCATCTGGCTGATCCATGTAAATTTCCTCGTCCAACTCTCCATTAAGGAAAGCCGTCTTAACGTCCATTTGATGAACGAGAAGACCGTGTGAGGCAGCCAGTGATAGTAGCACACGAATAGTGGTCAGTCTAGCAACAGGTGAGTAAGTATCAAAGAAGTCTTCACCTTCTTTCTGGGTATAACCCTTGGCCACAAGTCTTGCCTTGTACTTTTCAATTGTACCGTCAGGCCTAAGATTTTTCTTGAACACCCACTTACATCCTACAGGTTTACACCCATAAGGACGATCAGTGATTTCCCAGGTTCCGTTAGCCAAGATGGAATCCATCTCGCAACGGACAGCCTCCTTCCAGTAGTCAGCATCAACAGACGCATAGGCTTCTGAAATAGTCTTGGGTGTGTCATCCACGAGGTACACAATGAAATCATTACCAAAGGACTTTGCAGTCCTCTGTCTCTTGCTCCTTAAAGGAACTTCATTGTCATCCTCCTCGGGATTCTCAACGTGTTCTATCGGAATGGTGGATTCAGGAATCTCAGCTAATTCCTGACTAGATGAAACAGGTTTCTTCTGATTTGATGAGCTAGACATATCCTTCATAGGAAATATGTTCTCAAAGAAAGTCGCATCATTCGACTCCATAATCGTACCAACATGCATGTCGGATACCTCAGATTTTACTACCAAGAATCTATAACCAATGCTATTAAAAGCATAGCCCAGAAGAACACAATCTACGGTTTTAGGTCCAAGCTTGCGCTTCTTGGGAATTGGTATATTGACTTTCGCCAAACAACCCCAAGTACGTAGGTAGGAGAGTTTCAATCTTTTCCTTTCCCATTCCTCAAACGGAGTAATGGTTTTATTCTTTGTGGGAACTCGGTTTAGGACATGACATGCAGTCATTAGTGCCTCCCCCCCACCATGCCTTGGAGAGACCCGAAGTGTCTAACATGGCGTTAACCAAATCAGACAACGTTCGGTTCTTTCTTTCAGCCACCCCATTTGACTGGGGTGAGTAGGGAGGCGTCCTCTCATGAATAATATCGTGTTCAGCACAAAAAGAATTAAACTCGTTGGAAAAATACTCTCCACCACGATCAGACCTAAGCCGTTTAATTTTACGATCAAGTTGGTTCTCAGCTTTGGCCTTATAGTTCTTGAAATAAGTTAAACCTTCATCTTTAGATTTCAGAAGATACACATAACAATATCTAGTGGAGTCATCAATAAGTGTCATAAAATATTTCTTTCCACCTTTTGTCAATACGCCATTCATCTCACAAAGATCAGAATGTATAAGTTCTAGTGGTGCCAAGTCTCTCGCCTCCGCAATCTTATGAGATTTGCGAGGTTGCTTAGCTTGAACACACACTTGACATTTGGAACCTTTAACAGTACTGAATTTCGGAATTAAACTCATATTTGCTAACCGCGTCATGCAACCAAAATTAATATGACATAGTCGTGAATGCCAAACATCACAATCATTATCGTGGCAAACATTATTAATAACTTTGGTGCAAATATCTGACAAGGATAAGCGGAACAAGCCTCCGCACTCATAGCATTTACCAATAAATTGTCCATACTTGGAAATTACAACTTTATTAGACTCGAAAACCAACTTAAAACCATCTCGACATAAACGTGAGCCGCTGACGAGATTTTTATTGATGGAGGGCACATGATGAACGTTCTTCAGCCGCACGATCTTCCCCGAAGTAAACTTCAGATCGACCGTACCAACACCACGAACAGTAGCATGTGACCCGTTCCCCATCAGCACGGGGGAACTCCCTGTGACCTGATAAGAAGAGAACATGGAAGCATCAGCACAAACATGTACATTGGCACCTGTATCAACTAACCATTCAGGTGAATGACAAACTGAAAGAATAGTGGGAACTATACCGTACCCAGAATCCTTCATCTCAGTGTCAGCCATGACAACATTAGCGGTCTTGTCGCTGTTCTCCTGCTGCTGCAGCTCATAACGCTTAGGGCACTTTGGAGCCCAATGGGTCAGTTCACCGCAAACGTGACATGACCCCTTTCTCTTCTTGAAGTTGGTAGAGTGCGACGGCTTAAACTTGCCATCGGGCTTGCCTTTACCCTCGGATTTCTTCTTGTTATATTTAGGCTTGTTGGGCGGGTAATGTTTCTTCTGTACCACATGAGCAGAAGAACCTACCTCAGCAACCCGAGCACGTGTATCCTTTGCTCTCGCCTTCTCTTCCACATCAAGAGATCCGATGAGGTCCATTACGAAAAACTCCTGTCTCTTGTGTTTTAGAGAAGTAGCAAAGGTGCTCCATGAAGATGGAAGCTTGGCAATAATGCCTCCGGCCACAAACTTGTCCGGTAACATACACTTGAAGTGCTCAAGTTCTTTAGCGAGTGACTGTATCTCATGAGCCTGTTGAACAACAGAGCGCTCATCAGTCATCCTGTAGTCATAGAATTGATCCATGACATACAGCTCGCTGCCAGCATCTGAGGCCCCAAATTTGGCCTCGAGTGCAGCCCACATATCCTTGCCGTTATCAAACGACATATACGGATCGACGATGGAATCATCGATAATACCGAGGAGGGCACTTTTAAACATAGTGTCCATATTCTCAAAGGCCTCCAGCTGTGCTGGATTGAGATCGCCCTCAGGCTTGCCCTTGGTGGCCGCATAGCAGCGCAAGATTTGAAACCATAGCACTGCTCTCGTGCGCCACCTCTTATAGTCCACACCCTTGAAAGGGATTGGCCTTGTCGCCGCAATGACAGACGGCGCAGGTGCAAGAAATTGCCTATAATTAGGTTTTTGGATTGTTGAATATATTAGCAATTTAGCACATGATTTAATGCGAAATAGCAGCAGATGAATTGCGACAGTAGCAAATACAGTAATCATGCAAATATCTAGATCTAGTACAGTAGACAAACTGATCCAATCTATAGCTAGAACTAGACATAAGAATTCCAGGAGTATCTTATACAGATGGAATAGAATTACGTACGATGGAGCGGTAGCGGCACCGCCGTTGTTGTTGTCCACGTCGGCCATGTCGTTGTCGTCGATGAAAAGGTTGTCGATGTCGGGGAAGAAATCGTCGTTGGGGAAGTGGTCGCCGTCAGCAGTCGCGCTCATGCGCTCCCCAAAAACCTGATCGCCCCTCTCCCGTACAGGATCACAAGAGGCGGGGTTCCGGAGGCCTGCTGTCCCTTCTCGCGGTGCACGCCGAAAGGAGGGATGGAGAAGACTTGAATTGGCGGCGCAGTGTTTTGGAACGGTATGACAAAATGGCGGCTAGGGTTTACCGTATGGGCGTATTTATATGCGGGCTGGGAGAGACGTGGGCGTAACTCCACGTCTGAGTCGGTTCGGATCCACGATCCAGAAAGGCTCGGCTCATTCCCGCAACCTGCGGCGCGGCGAGGCGGGCGGCGGAGGAGGAGGAGCGCGCGTGTGGTAAACCTCTCCTCTTGCCTTGCCTACTCATACATGAGCTAGAATGGCTCACCTTATAAGGTGCTTCCACTCTCTTCAAACTAGCAATGTGGGACTAAACTTTAGTCTCACTCACTCCACTTATTATTCATGAATGGGCCATGACAATTTCAGGATTTTTAGTGGGCTTAATGGGCTAGCCAAGTGAGCCCATATGATGGAGCCCATGTAAAATTCCAACAGTTATGACTTGCGAACAGCTCGCTGCATGTAGCAGCTACTACTACTCTTTACCAGTTACCATGCCTAGAGGGAGCTAGCCTGGAGCTCGCCCTGACAGCTTCTATAAAGAGCCACATGGCGCCGCCGCTTCTTCTTCCAAACTTAATGGACATGGTGGACGCCAAGCTTTGCCGCTCTGCCACCTTGCTCCCGACGTCAATCCTCCTCTTCCTCGCCCTCCTCCTGTGTGGGGTGTGGCCGCTCCCCATGGCGGCCGCCACCCAGGACATGAAGTCCATCTACGCCGGCCCGAAGGTGGTGCCGGTGCGGCTGGGCCGGCCGGCGTTCGGGCCGGAGAGCCTCGCCTTCGACCACCGCGGCGGCGGCCCGTACACCGGCGTCTCCAACGGCCGCGTCCTCCAGTGGAGGGGCCGCGCCGGCTGGACGGAGTTCGCCCACAACTACAAGCACAAGTGAGCGATCGAATCGATCCGTTGACCATGCAACGAACAGACTCCGCAATGCATGCCTGTGTATATAGCACAGCACGCAGGAGGCGATGAGCTAACCGAAGGTGTTGATGCAGGACGGTGGCGGAGTGCGCGGCGAAGAAGAAGCTGGTGGAGCCGGAGAGCGTGTGCGGGCGGCCGCTGGGCCTGCAGTTCCACCACAAGACCGGCGACCTGTACATCGCCGACGCGTACCTGGGGCTGATGAGGGTGAGGCGGCGCGGCGGGCTGGCGGAGGTGGTGGCGACGGAGGCCGGCGGCGTGCCCTTCAACTTCCTCAACGGGGTCGACGTCGACCAGCGGACCGGCGAGGTGTACTTCACGGACAGCAGCACCGCCTACCAACGGAGGTACGTACATATGTCTGTGTACTTGTCCCCTGCACGCACTGTAACGAGATTTATTACTCGTACTACCTCGATCGCCAGTAGTAAACACGCATGTGGTCGTTGTTTATGCACACTGGTCCGTCGTTTGCACGGTGCATTCTCATTCTCGTCTGGTACGTACTACTAATCCCGTAAGTCTGAATAATGGGTAAGGTGAAACTGAACTGGTGCGTGAATTAAAGGTCAACAATGTCAACCAGATCGGCCTAACCATAACTAAAATGCGGTAGTTTCCATCATTCATCTGGACTACTCCCTCCGTTCAACAATAGATGACTTAGATATGAATGTATGTAGACACTAAAAGATGTCTAGATACATCCATATTTGGACAAATGGAAGTTATCTATTGTTGAACGGAGGGAGTAACTGTTAAACTAAAACTGAAAGGTTTAACTAACTCTAGTCTCTCTTTTTTAAGAAACTTAGGTCTGTCACTTGTCTTTATTACTATTATAGCACTTGAAAGAATCTTGTGAAAAAAAAAGGACCAGTTGGAAGAATGTACTCCCTCCGATCCATATTAATAGGTCCTGAAATGAATGTATCTAGCAATAAAACATGTCTAAATACGTCCACTTCAGCACCTATTAATATGGATCGGAGGGAGTACCAATATGGCGGACATTAAGTTGTAGCTATCCCAAATTTAGGCCGAGGAGCACACATCAAGTTGTTGCCAATCTGGTCGAAGCGACACGGTCGGTTGCCACGCACGACATTCTTTTCCGGCAAAAGTCGTTATTGTTCCCGTACGCTCGTAACGAATCCTCCCGAGAGAGAGACACAGGAAATATGCAAGTTTCTAAGTTGGGCCATGTGATCGAGCTCAGCTCACTGGATTAATCGAGCATTAATTCATCAGTCCGCACCTGATCGAGCTCAGCTCGCTCGATAACTGGGCGCCAGCAGCAACAATACTCCTACCGCTACCGCTGCCGACCAACCTGCTCAGCACAATTAAGGCCGTGTCCGGAAGAGGGAGAAAACCGCTACAGCACTACTCATACGGAGCAGGTAGTAGCAGCACAGTAGATGAGCTTAATGAATGAATGAAATGAATTGACGCGCATTGATGCCCGGTCAGAACGTACTGGTGCAACGCAAGCACAGCACTGTTTCGTTCTACAGGGAAAAGCTTATGGTTTGGTCTGATCTCTGGCTGCGCCGCATGCAGTGACTACCTGCTGGTGGTGCTGACCGGCGACGCGACGGGGCGGCTGATGCGGTACGACCCGCGGACGGGGAACGTCACCGTGCTCGGCTCCGGCCTGGCCTTCCCCAACGGCGTGGCGGTCAGCGCCGACCGGACGCACCTGGTCGTGGCCGAGACGTCCACGTGCAGGCTGCTCCGCCACTGGCTGCGCGGCCCCGCCACGGGGCAGACGGAGGTGCTCGCCGAGCTGCCGGGGTACCCGGACAACGTGCGCCCCGTCGGGGGCGGCTACTGGGTGGGCATGAACCGGGACAAGGACTGGGCCGACACCGGGACCACGCCCAAATCCATGAGCGCCGTCAGGGTGGCCGTCGGAGGCGCCGGCAAGAACGGCACGGTGGCCACGGCGCTGCGCGGGTTCGGCGACGCCACGGTGAGCGAGGTGGTGGAGCGGAACGGCTCGCTCTGGATCGGCTCCGTCGACACGCCCTACGTCGGCCTCTTCAAGTTCGCGTCGCTCCAGCACACCTAGACTGATATCATGTTCCCGCAAAAGAAAATGTCGACTCGTGTTGTGGTGTGCTTGCGTTCCTTTGTTGCTGACAAGTACGTACTGTACATGTTTTACCTTAGCCAAAAGTATTTAATCATCGTCGCTATCGTTCGTCAAGGAAAATGTACTGTAGCTCGACGTACAGATGCAGAAAATAATAATACCATGCATCTGGGATAAAATTGAGCTGCCAAAAATTGTGGTGTACAAGGAGATGCCATGAATTGGTACAGTCTGCCTCCTACTCCTTATTTTCTAATCAGACAGATGTACACACCACTGACGCCGTTGTAGAAATGGCTCTGGTCTCAGTAGTCTGTAATTCTGGTTTCTCATGGAGACCTGAACGCCTCTCCGGCGTAACGCACGTTCCCTAGCTCCTCCTCGATCCGCACAAGCTGTGCATTGGAATGGGAAAACACAGTTCAGGGAAGAAGGAACAAAAAAGCAACAAAATTGTGAGTGGAGATTTTGCACTGCAAGCATAAGTAGGAGGAGGAAATTTTGCAACACGGAGCAGTAAAAGCTTAACGCCGACGGGAATGGGCATATTTACCTGGTTGTACTTGGCCAATCTCTCGCTTCTGCAGGGAGCTCCGGTTTTGATCTGAAACATACGGAATGAGAGGTCAGGTGATGAACGCTGCTAGAAACACAGTACCACGGTTACAATTTCTGGCGGCTCTTACCTGCCCGCTCGCTAAACCAACAGCTAGATCCGCGATGAAATTGTCTTCTGTTTCACCACTCCTGTGGCTCACCATCACGCCCCAGCCAGCAGCTTTTGAATCAAGGGCAGCTTGGATTGACTCCGTGACGGTACCGATCTGATTTACCTGGAAAGGCAAACCAAGTCGAATGAGCCATGATCTGTTGATCTACTCGGCAGCACAAGATTTATCTTGGCATACTACTATTGTAGTGTTCAGTATTAGAGGCGGATTAAGAATTTGGTGGTCGGTGCTGCTTTACATTTCACCTCCCAAGCCGCTGTTGCTTAACATCACTTAGTTATGCAACATCAAACAATCTACTCCCTCCGTCTCATATTAATTGTCTCAAAGTTGGACAAAAATAGATGTATCTATCACTAAAATATGTCTAGATACATTCACTTTTGTCTAACTTTGAGACAATTAATATGAGACGGAGGGAGTATGTAAACTAGTTATTTGGAAAACATTACTGTAAGGCTGCCACAGTTAACATCAGCTACGCTTAACAACTGGAGTACAATGCAAGAATGAGTACCGTATGTAGTAGCAAAAGAGCATGTCAGAAATGGACAGCAAATGTTACCTTCAGCAGCAGAGCATTGCAGGCCTTCTTGTCAATAGCCTCTACTATACGTTTTGGGTTTGTGACAAGCAAATCATCCCCAACAATCTGGATATCAACTGAGGATTGCAACGAAGCCCATGAACTCCAGTCGTCTTGATCAAAAGGATCCTCGATTGATACAATAGGGAAATCCTTGACGAATTCTTTGTACAGATCACAGAGACGCGGTGCTGAAAGAACATGAGCCCCATCATTAGGCTGGTTCTTGAAGTTCAGATCATAGCTTCCATCCTTCATAAGGAACTCTGATGCCGCAACATCCATTCCGATTTTAATCTGCACAACGATGTTTTTATCAGTTTTACAAACAAGTGATCAAAACAAGGCCATCCCTGTTTGCCAAAAAAGGGACCAAACAAGTGATCTGTAACAATAAAATTGGCAACATACCTTTCCAGTGTAGCCTGCCTTCTCAATGGCATCCATAAGCAAAACAAGGCCCTCCCTGTTGTCTTGAACATTAGGAGCAAAACCCCCTTCATCTCCAACATTGCAGGCATCTTGACCGTATTTCGCCTTAATGATGCCCTTAAGGACGTGGTAAACTGTAGCATGGACAAGTGAAGCACACAAGAAAAATATACTCTCGGTGAGGATTAAAGATGAAACAACCAAAAACAAAAACAAAAAAAGCAGAAGTCTAGGACTGTCTATGTTTACTGAATAATCATAACAACTGGCTAGTCTCAAGCAAGATGAAATGCACTAAAGAGGTAAAACGGTGTTAGTGAAAACAATACAATAAAGTACCTTCACTGCCCATACGAAGAGCTTCAGCAAACGAAGTTGCCCCAACAGGTAAAAGCATGAATTCCTGCATGGCCAAATTGTTACCGGCATGGCTACCTCCGTTTATTACATTGAAAGCTGGGACAGGCATGACAAGCTCCTTGGTGCCTGACAGCTCCTGAATATGTTTATACAGAGGAACTCCCTTTGCACCAGCACCAGCTCTGCATACACTTAGAGAGACTCCAAGAATAGCATTGGCACCCAACTGTGATTTGTTAGGGGTTCCATCGATTTCAAGCATGATTGCATCAACGTCACTCTGGTTCCTGGCAAAATCATACATGCACTCCAGATTACAAACTACCAAGCACATAGCCACTGATGATAACAGGAAATTAACAGCACCTCCAAATTTCAAGCGGATATCTGAATTCAGCCTAACAGAGGCAACATGATATTTTACATAAGTTGGCAAGCCCCTAGGAGTCCAAGAGATGGCGACAGGGTTTTGTTACTTAGAGGTAGCTGATTCGAATGGTTCCCTCCGCAGCAACACCAATTCCCAGCAATCCATGTGATTTTTATCCTCACTCCCACAATTTTGTAATGAAGCCCACAATAAACAGTGGTAGGAAGATCCAAAATTCATTTAGTGTTCAACACTTGAATTGGATGTTCCTTCTTTCATGCCGCTTCAGATGAGGCATACTCCACATAATTTACCATCAGAAGCCAACCATAATTGTAAACACAAGACGCTTCCATGCCGTCCATTAGAAGTCGACTAAACATTGGTATAAGCTTATACCAATGTTTAGTCGACTTTATTACATTCCTACGGATCATCAATGCATCAGCATGCAGAGCCTACTATCACCCAGGAAAGCAACTAGTGTTTATTTGACCAGGAGCTTTATTAATCTTGCAGAGTCATTGTCATTATGCTCTGAAGTGAACACTTTAGTAATCACAGTTACGTAAGTACAAATCTACAAACCCGCTAAATCGACATGCTTAGCAAAGAACTGCATCATTATTGGATATCACTTTGTTGAAGGAGAGAGCTTCTAATAAAGTGACACGCATGTGAGACAACTGGTTGCAATTTGCAAAGAGATAACTAGTTTTCAGGACAACATTATCTTGTTTCAAGAAGTAATCAGGGCTCTTGCCTCTTACTGTTCTGAATTTATATTTCTATTACTTTTGCTTGCCCAGGAGACTTGTCAGCTGTTATTTTTATTTTGATCTGTCAGCTGTTACTAAAGTACTAGACGACCAATAGCAATAGCAGCATGATTTGATTCGAACCAAACATTCTCAGTAGCAGGAATAGGAAGCTCGGCAGCAAACATGAGCAATAGTCACATTTTTAAGTTCACAAGGATTGCATAAGAAGCCCAGGATCAACTAAATCCTACAAAATCAAGCCTTAGGTTTCACTCCACTACCCAATCACTAGTATTAAGCCCAAATGAGCAACCCATTTCTGAACTGAACAACCCGCAAAACAAATTCTGAACTAAACACATAGACAATAATCGATCACATATTCCTAAACAATTTTAATTCCACTTGAAATCAATAGGTATCATTGCGGGAAGAACATGCATGCATCGAGTCATGAAACTGGTCAACGCACTAAAACCCCTGATACTTGCAGTTGTCAGCTAGATTATGAATCTACAGTAAGAGCGTAGCAATAAGTTCCCCACGCATACACACTACACACTACAGTAGCCACGTGTGATCGGATCCAACATTTTTGTGACACTGGCTTGAGATTTTGCTTTTCTAACCCAGGCTCACCTCACGTCGACGCCGACAAGCTTCGGCGCGATGATCTCGTTGATGTTGCGAACGGCGGTGAGCACGCCCTTCCCTCCGTAGACGGACTTGTCCCCGTCGCGGAGCTCGAGGGCCTCGTAGATCCCCGTAGAGGCCCCGCTGGGCACGGCGGAGCGGTGGAGGCTGCCGTCGCCGGCGACGAGGTCGACCTCGACGGTGGGGTTCCCGCGGCTGTCCACGATCTGCCGCGCGCGGATCGACCGCACGGCCTTCGCCCCGACGGCCTTCGCCGCGGTAGCAGACGACGCAGAGACCGCCGCGCGGACGCAGACGACGGAGCGACCGGCGCGGCGCGGGGTGGCGGCGGCCGCGGCGGGCAGGAGGGGCTTGGAGGGCAGGAGGAGTTGGTGGGCCATACTGAGAGGCTGGGGGGGGGATGCCGGAGCCTGGGTGTTATATAGCGGCGGCGGCGCGTGGAGGATGCCGCCGGGTTGGTGGGTTCCTTAGGCGGAGGCGGCGAGGTTGGACGTCGAGGGTATTTTATTCTCGCGAGTAAAAAAAATTTGAAGGAGCCGGTTGGTGGAGGCGGCGAAGCGGAGATGGCATGTGAGGCCCCACCTGTCGGTGAGTTGCTGCCGTGGCTGCCCTCTTGCCTCCTGGCTGGTGTGACCTTTTGGCCTTTGGGGTTGGTCGTGGTCGCCGCTGGGCGAACCGGGAGGCCGATGTGAGGCGTTCGGATGCCAAAAATGACCCAGTCATGCCTCCAATGTCAAAATAGCGCCGGGTGAAACCCAGAGCACTGGGCTGCTGGGGGCGGCGGGGCGCCGACGGAACTTTGGATGAATCACGTCTCTCCATTTATCTTTCTTTTTGGCACACTTAATTATTTCTCTCACAAAATAGCCCAGTCATGCCTCCAACGTCCATAGGACATTAAAATAGGGCCGGCAAACTCAGCCGAAACCCAAGGCGCTGGGACTTGGGGGCTGGGGGTGCCGCGAAACTTTGGGCGAATCATGTCACTCCATTTGTCTTCTTTTTTTTTTGCCTACTCAATTATTCTTCTCACAAACTTTTGCATGGGGTGTGCTATGGTTGGGAACATTATTCTCCAACATGCCCAAATAGCGCCCGTAACGTGTTTTTGGCCCCTTCAGGATCTCACCTTTTTTGGTTCGGCGTGCTCTAAGGTCTCCAACGGCTGGAGATGTTTTAAGTCGCATACATGGCTTTCAACCTGCATGATGGAAGTCGCTCTCGGCCTTTCTCTCAAATTTGGCGCATGCACTCCTACGGGACATGCATGATGCATGTCTGCATCCCATGCTCTACTGCAGTACTTTTCTTCTTCTCTGTAGCCTAGCTGCAACTCTATATTTTAGACTGCATGCAGGAAATGCGAGGCTCAGGCTGCCTCAGTGCATGATGATGCTTTTCTCGCATGCGGTAGCAGTGGCGAAGGACGAATAAAAATTGAGGTAGGGCGAACACTCTGAAGCACTAATTTTTTCGAAGAAGTCCACACAAATTCATACTTTGTATGATCCTAAACATAAAGCAGTTATTACAACGAAAATATAAAAGAAAAATAGAAATATACTGATCATGAGCTAGCTTTTTTGGCATAGGTGCATACAAATGAAAAAATGCTAGATATCTAAACTTGATAAAATTCGAAAACATGGAGAGGAAATTTCAGCTGAGATCCTAATTCATACAAACTCCAAGATCACAAACTACAAGCTACAAGCTGCAATTGAAAGAAAAACTGGAGATATTTATTATAGTAAGTCGTCCTATGATTTTTAATTATTCACCTAGCAAAATAATGATAACATTGTGGAGGTTCAGTTGAGCAAGATCAAATCTTCGGAGTAGAGATTCTGTCACGTAACCGCCAAGCGACTGAAAATCTCGTATTGAAGTTTTAACTAACAGGTGAACAACAGAGAAGCACTTGAACGGAGGATTGCTAGGTAAACTATACCTCAGATATTGCCACCGGAAGTAAGTAAAAAAAACATGTAAGGTGGATCTAAATCATGGAGATCTGGATTGGGTTGGCGGGCATCTGATGGAACCTTTGGCTATAAGATTCTAAAGGGAGGGCGAGAGATGGTGTAATGACGTCGACCGCCAGAGCAGCTCGTCGTGTCCAAATTCGATTCGAAATTTGTTGTCGCCGCCTCATCTCGATTCGTAGCTGGTTGGTATTCCTTGCTCGGTCGAATGAAGGAAAGAACGTCGCAGTCGGTCGAGCCGCACGAGGCCAAAGCTCCTGCAAGTCGGCCCAACAAGACCCAGTACCCAGCCCACCTTGTCACTTTCCCTTTCTTCTCTAACTCCCAGGGAACCGACGACCCTCAAGAACTGGAACGAACTATGCTGCTACGATGCTGAAGATGCATACCTATAGTTGTTGTCTTGACAAAAATCAAGGTAGGGCGAACGCCCTACCTCGCCCTACTGGGTCGCTGGCTAGTTGGATATACATGCTATTGTACCAAAAATACAGACACAAAGCTAAAATACATAGAAATGCTACTGTAATACTTTTTTGTACGTACGTAGTATTTTAGAAAATGCATCATCATATTGTAAAAAAATCGATGAATCAATAAAAGTACATTGTGTAGCAAAAAAAGAGAATGTTGTAGCATTTTAAATATGGTCATGTAGCAAAAACCATATACATATGCGACCAATTCAAATTTGGTGACACCAAACGTTAGTAAAACCTCTTATTTTTGCAGCATAAAAAAATCAACAAAACCAATATTTATGACTAGCTCATCTAACATTACGAAAACACGTATGTAACTTTGAAGAAAACTATTTGTAGCATAAACCGGAAAAAAATTGTAGCATTTTACTCAGGATTACACAAAAAAAAAATACAAATGTTTGTAGGAAATCACAAGACCATTTGCAATATTAAAAAATCTCTAAATACTTAACTCTACATTTTATTTGGGATTATCCAACGAAAACTGCAAAAGGCTTGGGACATTAAACAGAGGCACCTGGCCAAAGAGGAGAGAGAGCTAGCTAGCTAACTAAAAGGAAGAGAAGAGGAGCTAGCCAGGAGAGAGAGAGCGCGGAGCTTGCTAGCTAGCTAAGAGAGAGCGCAACAGCTAGCTGGCTAAAGATTTCCAGAAAACAGTATATGTAATGTGTGTCATGCGAATGCTACCAGGATATAGTCAGCGGCAATAGAACTGTGATGTGCGTGGCCGGCAATCATAAACGGATAAAGCAGCGACATGAGAAATGGATAGGGCCCACAGCACAACACGTTATGACAAAAGAATGTGGTGATCCAAGCACGAAAGGAAGAAAAGGAGGTAGAGTTGTGCGTCAACCCGAACCGGATGTAGCTACAGCCAGTTGATGAATAGTATTTTCCTTTTTGTAAATGTAAGATGAAATTTCTCATGAAAGGTACAAGAAAATGTTGGATAGACCATTTTTCCTCAAACATTGTTGGAAATTGGTGAACATAATGAGAACTTGAGGTTGAGGGTTCAAGACGCTCCACCTAGGAAAGGTGCATCCTTACCTTGTACGATGGAAATAGAGATGGACCAAAGGGGGGGGGGGGAAATAGGGTAAAACCGAGGAAAAAAAGATGGAGAACTACGAGTTGAAAAAGAAAGCCGAGGCCGCCACAAACTTGAGAGAGAAAATTTGTGAGTTGATGAAGTCAAACAAAACATTGATGGAGAAGCATTTGCAAATCAAGATGACCATGGCCGAGAAGAAAAACAACACAAAATGAGAAAGTGGGAAGCAATCTATTAAGATGAGAAGGCAGACTCATGCATTTAATCTTGACTTGCTTGCAAAGTCACAGCGAGAAGCACGAGTGATACAGGAAGGTTCACAAAAATTTCATGGTGTTAACAAGAGGCCATAGTACCTCAAGAGGGGATCGGGTTTACGTACACATGCAAAGGTAGATGCCACGCCCTGATGTTTCTTTTACTCGCGCCCGACGCCATCTATGCAGATGCTACGCACAGCCGACGAATATTTCAAAGCTAACCCGTTAAAAAAAGGACCAGTCAAAGGTAGTCAAAACGTCCCCATGCCTATGACAGGTGGGGCCTGCAGGAGACGTAGTGGTCGTGCGCGTGGCATGTGGGCCAGGTAGGACGTGGCGTCATCCGGGGACTCGACCAAACATGGACCAAAGTTGGGCCACGTATGGGCGAGAGTTGGCATGTCCCCCTCCTTCGTCCGTTTAGGAGGAGGAGGCGTTGGGATGGGGTTTTCAATTAAATTGTATACCGGACAAAAATGCCCGAATTGGGGGCGTTGGGTTTGCTCTCACAGAAACTGTGATGCCTATGGTTATATACGATGTTCCATTCCATACGAAATTCCTGCAAGAACAGTATGTGCCTGCCAGATGGGTTTTGACACTGCGAAGCAAAATTGCTGAAGTGGTCATCAAAGATATTGCCGAATTTTCCTGCACTTCGGAGGGAATTTTATATCCTGCCCAGTAGCACGCAAAGGTAAACATGGAATACTGAATGAACCAACACCCTGATTACCAACGGGCGGTAACAACAGAACTCTTCAACAGAAAGCGCGAGTGTGATCAAATTGGATGGAAGCTAACAAATCGTCTTACAGCATCAACAGTTTAGAACAGCCAAACCAACAGTACGAGAATGATAATAGGAAAATGACCTCGCTCTTTGATCACCGGCCACTACATCGATGAACTCAAAAATCTGCCTTTTAACTAAGATGTGGGCTTTTGCATGTCCTCTTTAATCCGGCCAGAGTGTTGGGGTTCCGGAAGGCTCCGTCGGCGATCTCCCATGGGCGTTAATGCATGGAGATTGATGTATCGGGTGGGATTCGGTCGCAATGCAAGGAGCGGAACGAAGCTCTGCTTCTATTGCCATCATGGGTAAATCCATGGTGAAGTCAGAGGCGGAGAATGACATGAAACCTGAGATTGGAGGACTAGCAATGGTAATTGGATCCTTTGCGTCGATGAGGAATTGGCTTTTAGTTTTAGGAATCGTGGCAGCAGTATGTATGCGAGGGCGATAACACAGGTGAAGTTCAAAGTTCTACCTTTCAGAGTGAAAATTCAAGGTCTGATCTTAATTGGTTGTGCCTGACAGTGTTCTTGTTGGAGACATTGTTTTGAGAGTAAGGATTATCTTCAGGGTGAAAACCCAAGGTATGGTCTTAATTTGTTGTGCCTGACACTGTTCTTCTTGAAGACGTTGCTTTTGAAGAATTAGACATCAGGTGTTGTTTTGGTGGTGGTTGTGCGGCTGCTGCAAGGATTGTGACTCTCTAACCAGACTTTTCTTTTTATTTCTTCTTCTTATTGTCTTTCGGCTGTGTGCATCCGTAATGGCTCGGGTTATTGCGTTGTTGCAGAGGCTGAGTGTAATTTGTATTTCTTGATATTAATATATATTCTTTATCTAAAAAGAATAACAATGTGGGACTAAAATTTTATCCCAACTCTTTCCATACATGAATGGTTTACACGTGGCTCTAAGATTTCCAGAAATTCTAGAACAATTAAAATGGGCTAGGCAATTTTAAGGAAAAATTCCACCAGATTTTAGCAAAAATTACCAAAATCAGTACTGTCCTAATTGTGATAAGTTTATGTAATTTACTCATGGACTGATGGTTGATCACTAGCGTGTTCTATCGCTCCTCCTACCTGCTCCTTCCTCCGGAAACTCTTGCCACAAAATATGTGTATCCGAGACCAAAGTGAGAATTCGAATCCACTTGGTGAGCTGCTATTGGTGACGATCGTTGCAACATTTGAGATATATAGAAAACAATTACTATTATTAGTCTATAAATTTTCCCGAGGCTAATTCCCATCATAGTGTTGGATCTTCCATGGCAATAGAAATGGACTTAGGCAGCACCTCTAAGATTGCTTCGCACGGTCTCCTCTCCGGCTCCCGCCACCCTTGTGCGCGAACCGTGAGGTGCGAGTAACCTTTACGCTCTGATGAGGCAGCACGCTGCCGTGGCCGTGGTTCACCCTCGGCTCCACAACATCATACCGCCGGCCGACGCCGACTGTAACCCGATGGTTCTTCGGCCTCAGAGACCTCTCCAGATAAACCCTCCTCCGATCGCCCGACCTGATCCGTGCAGCGATCTATGCCTCGCGGCATCCTCGGACTCGCTGTCGCTGGAGCTCGAGGACAGGCACTCCTCGATGTCGCGGCTACGGGAGCGTCTTGTCCGTTTCCGCCGTGCGCTCCTCATTTTGTGGCAGGCGATGGAGCACCCGTGTGTACACGCGGAGAAGGAGCAGGAGATGACGGAGCAGACGATTGCGCGGACTACGTGGCAGACGCAGGCGCAGACGCCCAGCTTGTAGACGAGGTAGAAGAAGAGCAGGACTGCATGTGTCGAGGAAGAAGGTGTCAGATATGTAATGTGAGCAGTAAGTCTGAATTAAGCAGGCATGTATACGCGCGTAATTACCTAGGTAGAGGAGGAAGAGCATGGCGGCCGTCTTGGCGAGGCTTGCGACGCAGAAGTTGTCGACGTAGCAGACGACGTCCCACAGCGGATCGCAGGCCGAGCTGCAGGTCTTGCCGGAGAGGAAGTCGAGTGGTTTGGCGAGGATATCAGCGATGACGTTGGCGAAGCCTGATCCCAGGGAGCCGATGATGTTCCCCATGAATCGGATCCTTCCCTGGTCCCTGGTTGCTTCACTAGTGGAGTATGTATTGAGTGAATCTGTACTTCACTACCAGAGCGGTTAATTTGCCTGAATCGGATTCATCAGAGGAGAGACCAACCGACCTTCTTTGCAGTGCAACTGCAAGTAGAAATACAACTAGAAAGATTTGCCGTAGCGAAGGTTTGCTGCTGGCCTGCTGCTGCTAGTCAGCAAATCATAATCACATTGCCCCGATGGATAGGAGATACGGCCGGACACTACGGTGCTACGGAGAAGAGGAACTTATGGATGGAATGCTAATAATAACCGCATCCTCCCTCTTCTCCCTTTACCCCCTTTTTTTTCTAACAAAACCTCTGCTAGATAAGCGAAACCGTCTCTTAATAAATCCTCGATCCATTCATCGATCTCTTCACAGCACAGGCATATACCGCTAAGCATCTCAAACGGTGAATGTTGTTATTTTGGTGAGATCCAAATTCATAAAACGACGAACTTCTGACGAGCAGATCGGTACGGTACGAGTTGTCACTGATTTGGATCAGAATTCTACCTTATCTAGGGTTTTGCCTATTTATATATCTCGTGTAAGTCGCCGATTTGGGATAAGTCGCAATGTAAATCTCCGGCGTTTGTAACCGCATCCGATATAGTAAAGTTTCAATGGCTAACGCCCGTTGTTTTTTCTCTTCCTCATTGAAGGGTTTTCCACGTTAAAAATCGCGTGTCTATTGTCATGTTAGATCTCTTTCGTTCATCGTTTATTTCGCTATCGGTTATAACATTGCTGAGGGCAATGCTCTAGTAATCAGTTATGAGGTGAATGATCACTCATACACCAAGGGGTATTATCTTGTCGATAGCATCTGCCCTCAGCGGTCTACACATTTGTGAAGACAATCCGCAATCGCGAAGGAGAGAAGAAGCACAAATTTGCTCAACAACAAGAAGTTTGTAGAGAGGATGTGGAGCGAGTTTTTGGTATACTCCAAACTCGTTGGGTTATTGTTCAGCATCATACTAGAACATGGGACAACAAGACGCTATGGGAGGTGATAACTGTTTGTGTTATCATGCAGAACATGATATTTGATGATGAGCGTGATGACAGTCTCTTTGACGAGGGCTCGGAATTTCACGGTGATTTGTTACGCCAACGTCCGGACTATCAACGTTTTAGGAGTATATGCACGCAACAACTCTCTTCACGATGATTTAGCTGAGCATATGTGGACTTTCCTTGAAAATTAGTAGCCATTTTATCTCTATTATATTTATTTGATTTCGAACTATTTAATTTGTATCGTAACAATTTATTTACGTTATTAAACTATTAGGTTTGCGAAAGGAGAGACATACCGAAATAAGAACCAAATGGCAGCCGGTCCGATTCTTGGAGGAGCCGTTGATGTGTCCATCCCAAATCCAATGTCCCGGCCAAAACTTATACATGGACCGCCCCCAAACAGACAAAAGTCGGACCTATTTCGGTCCAATTTAGGGGCCGGTTTGCTCTTAGCCTGCCGAGCGCCAAGGCAACGATGTTCAGCCCGAAACTGTGATGCCTATGGTTATATACGATGTTCCGTTCCAGACGAAATTCCTGCAAGAACATTGTGTGCCTGCCAGATGAGCGAAGCAAAATCGCTGAAGCGGTCAACCAAGATATTGAAATTTTTTATCCTGCCCAGTAGCACGCAAAGGTAAACATGGAATACAATTTCTGAAAAAAAAAATGGAACACTGAATGAATCAACACCCTGATTACCAACAGGCGGTAACAGCAGAACCGTTCAACAGAAATGGCGAGTGTGATCAAATTGCATGCAAGTCAAAAAAAATGTCTTACAGCATCAACGGCTTTGAACAGCCAAACCAACAGTACGAGAATGACAGTAGGAAAACAACCTATCAACTGACGCTACTGTCCGGGGTTTTGGGCTCTGGAGAGCAGAAGTTACAGTCGCAGCAATAGATGTCTAAGGTAGTACACTCATACAAGAGCTATGGTCCACCCGAAACCATCAGATAAACAGATAAATGCATAATTTTTAGACATAGCCACAAAATCTTTACTAGCCAATCTCTTGGCTACAGCCAAGTTATGCGGAGTCGGCTGGCTTTGACTCCTCGGGCTTCTTGGCAGGTGCCTCGGTGGCGCCCATCTCAGCTTTCAGATCGTTGACGCTCTGCTCCAGCTCGTCGATCTTGGTTCCCATTTCATCTAGTGCAATGTGGTTAAAGAAACCAGAGGATAGCAGAGCCCAGATGTATGCACGCAGCTCATGGATTCAAAATTTCATGAATTAATAACTAGCAAAAAGTGCATGATGCAGAGAACTCTTTCTGATGTCAATATGATAGTCATAGAAAGTTTAAAACTTGAGTATGCTTGTGAAATTTGTTTCAGCAGTCTTGCATTGTTGTAGCAAAGAATCTTTTTTACCTCGATGTAGCAAGAATCTTGGTAAACTGTCCCACTTATCAAGTATAAAGTTCATAAGTTGACGGTGCACCAAGATTCTTACTACATCGAGATAAGTTAACAGTGTACACAAAGGAATTGCTGAGCAATCAAACAAAGCATGTAATCTTATAAAGGAAATAGAAAATTAAGGGAGGACAAGCTGGAGTATAACTGTATGATGGAGGGCACTAAATAAAACAAACCGCTTCTATTTTGCTCACGAGCATGTATTGGTTAATGTACTGATACATCATATATGCATGTATTGGTTAATGTACTGATACATCATATATGCATGTATACTTGGCTCATTTTTTAGTATAAAAAAGTTGATGAAATGTTAAAAGTTTCCATACACAAGCTGAAAAATAACACAGATCACAGTTGAATAACGTTTACATATAGCAGTAATGAATGATGGCATCATAATAACCTGACATCTATACAAGAAAAAGAATGCTATCACTAGTTAACTGTGCATTGACGTAGGATGTTGAACCAATGTGGCCATGAAGAAAAAAATGGTAACAGAAAAAAAATGATATGCCACAGGTAAGGATATTCTTTCCCACGATGTTCTGGGACATAGCCTCAAACCTTGTTTGCTGAAATCCATCATCATATTAATGAGTGTTTAAGTGTTTGTAAATACTTAAGTGTAGATGTTAACAAAAATGTATCCAGAGGCACTCACCATCTGACCGAGGAGGTTTTGCACCTGAATAGAAAGCTTACCATCAGTAAAATTATTTATTTATGTTAAACAAAGGGATACAATTTTGGTTCTTCAAAAGCGAAACAGGACTTCTTCACCAATTAAAAACAACTGCACAATTTGACTATTAACCTCACCAGCTACTAAGTCTATGATATGCCAATGTTTTTCACCTTATTAGTTCAAACAGCAATTGAACACACAAACAATCCCATTTGATGCAGAAAGTGTGTACAAAACGCTGAAGATAATTATAGCGGAAAAAAAGGTATCACTAACGTGAAAGATGTATGCCTACAATGTTATGATGCATATAAATATATAACACCAGAACTTACAAATGCCGTCATGTCTGTTGGGTTCTGTGACGAGGGCTCTGAATCCATATTAGCCTGCAAGAACAAATTCAGTGAATGAGTTAACAGCAATGATACTATACAGAAGAACTACATAAAAGTGAAACTAAATGACTGATTTGTCAAGTTATTAACACATAATGGGTTAAATGAAGCACAGTTTTTAATACTATCAGCATGGTTATTACATATCATACCAAGAAAGGCATACTTCTGAAAATAAAGAATTATTTGATGTATCTTGACAGTTGTACGCATGACTGTATGAAAAGGTAAGAGGTATATGTACTTGAGAAAGTAACAAGAACCATAGTGTGCAATGATAATTCATACTATGAGCAGATGGGAAACAGTGGTAATGTTGGAATTTATTCATAGCACTCTAATGGTCAGGGAGGAGTACATAAAAGATGAAAAGGTGACAAAGATAAGGTAGGCAGACTTAAAAAATACTCCATCACCAATTGCTTGACCAAGAATCAAGCATGGTATCCTTAATTTCATTAATTGGCCACTAAGTCTATTGTACTGGTATAACTTCCCTACAAGGTGGACTGAACATTTTACTACCTTATAAGTTGTACAATAGGGAGACAAACAAGAAAACATCACATAGTAGAGGGCTTTGCAGACAAGCCCCATGGCATCACTGTTCAGTCCCCTAGTTTCCATTTCCCCCTCCATTCACTCTCATCAAGAGCATGCCCTGAGACTTCTTGGTCACTGATCACGCTTCTAGTTTCATCTGCCCTCTTACTACTGCACATGGTACTTGCCATTTCCTGTATCGTGCAGGAAGTGCTCCGCCGCATCCTATCAGTGAGGACCTCAAGTTGGTCTCTCAGACTGTGCCTTGTCAGCCTATCCCTTAAAACCTCACATGTGGCCTGGTAAGGTGGGATACCTTCATCCACCATCATCACAAAATAGCTGCAGGCCTCCTCTAATCTTCCCTTCTTGCAAGATAGTCCATGGATCATGACAGCATAAGTTGCTGCCCCTGGGTGAAAGCCACGCTTTTCCATGCTATCCCAAATCTCAACAGCCTTATCAATCCTTCCTATACCAATCAACATTTTTAGCAGCATGTTGTATGAATGACGATCTGGTATGCACAAGCCTTTATCCATTCTTGCAATGAGCCTCAAGGCCTTGTTCACTTCGTTCTTCTTACAATGTGCATTAATCAGTGTGTTGTAGCTCCAAACATCAGGTTTTTCGCCTCGTGTGATGATCTCACCTAGGATATTATAAGCCTCCTCAATCTCTCCCAGCTCACACAATAAACGAATTATAGCATTGTATGTGAAGACATTTGGTGTGAGGTCATGCACGCGCATCCTATCTAGCACATGAAGAGCAGCATGAGCATCCTTTGATGCACAGGCAGCACGGATGAATGGACCATAAGTGGCAGCATCTGGAACGAGCCCACGGCTTTGTTGCATATCTTTCAGATGTTCCTGTGCACGCGCAATATCACCTCCACGGCATAAGGCATCAATCAATGCATTGTAAGAAGGTACATCAGGCTCGACACCTTTCTCGACCATTTCATCAAATAGCTTCTGCGCACTTTCCGGCTTTTCCACAACAGCCCACCCAGAGATCAGGATGGTGTAGGTTTTCGCTGAGACATCGAAATGAGTTGCCGACTCTCTGAAAAAGGGCTGGGCATGCTTTACAAGGCCATTATGCGACAAGGCAAAGAGCAGCGAATGGAAATCAGCGAGAGTCGGGTGGAACCCAAACCCCGCCATGGAGGAGAAGGCCCGGATTGCGTCATCCGGGAGAAGCGCGCGCGAGTAAGAGCGGAACAGCCGCGGGAACAGGCCACGCGAGAGCGCAGCCGGCGGGAGGTCAGACAGCAGCGAACGCAGCAGCGGGAAGAGCCGTGCGCTGGCGAGCGAATTGGCGAGGATTAGGAGCGAATCCGGCAGGTGGGAGAACCCAGGCAGCGCCGCGGCAAAGAGGAAGAACCGGAGCGATGGCACAGGGAGGTGGCGGCACCGGCGCAGCACCTCGGCCGCTGCGTCGGGAGTGAGGCGCGGCGCGAAGCCGCGGAGCGCGGCGGGGAGGTCGTGGAGCGGGCCGCGGAAGTCGCTGAGCACGCGGCTGAGCGTGTTCACGAACCCCGGGTCGACGTCAGGGCTTGGGCCTGGGCCTGGGCCTGGGCCTGGATCGGGGCACGGATCCTGGGACGACGCGGCGAAGAGACGGGGACGGGAGAAGGGGAGCAATCCGCGAGGCGGCAGGCGGCTCGCCGCTGCGAGCGATCTCGCGGCGGATTGCATCGGTGGGTGAAGCTGTAGTGCTAGCGGATCCGCGAGTAATGTAAGGATGCACGAGTGCTAGCAAGCACGAAATGGATATGATAGTAGAGCGGATGCAGGGGCTTACCGAGGAGGTTCGGATCGCCGAAGGAGGGAGCGAAGGAGGGGGAGTGAGTCGCCGCCGGCCGGTGGATTCGGAAGAGCTCGCGGTAGGGAGGTGCAGTTTGTGACTCGGGTCGAAATGAAGAACAAGGGGAAGGGTTGCGAGGATGACAGGTGGGGTCAATCGACCGATTCTTTGTAAGGGCTTTGAATTTTGAAGAAAAAAGGCTCCAAAAGATCACCCCCTCCCATTTTTCTCTTTTATTTTAGGGAAAATCATCATTACATGCTTTAGAGCATCTCCAGTCGCAGCCTCCAAAGCCCCCAAAGCATATTTGGGGGTTTTGGTAAAAAGGCTACCCACTCGGCCCCCCAAATGCCTTTCCCGTCCGGATGAGACGTGGGGCTCATCCGACAACCCCACGAAACCCCTTCGCGTAGGGGTTGGGTCGGGGGCGCCGGACGAGAGTTTTCATCCGCCGACGCGTGTCTTTTTCCCCACCTACCCACCTCCTTTCTCTCTCTCCTCTGCATCTTTTACATCCCCACCCCGAGTAGCACTCCACCGGGCAACCTTCTCCCGCTCGTCGACGCCACCACGGGCCGCCGGACCACCTTCACCGAGCTCTGGCGCGCGGTGGCCGGGGCCGCCCCCGCGCTTTCCACCTCGTTCCAAGCCCAGGGCCAACTCTACTAGCAAGCGAGCGAGATGAAGAGGGGAGGGGCGGCAGCGACGAGGGGTACTGCGAGACAGAGGACAGGGCTTCGCGCTGCTGGACGCCGAGGGGGAACCCGTGCTCACCGTGCGCAAGCGCAGGCCCAGCCTGCACAGCCGTTGGGATGGCTTCCTCGGGGACGGCGCCGACCACCAGAAGTCGCTCTTCTCCGCCCACCGCTCCTCCATCCTCGGCGGGGCCGGATCTAGGGTCCTCGTCGACCTGCTCGCAACCGCCCACGCCGCCGAGTTCCGGGTCGATGGGTCCTTCCCCAGGCGGTGCTGCCGCGTGCTCGTGGTGTCCTCCGCGGGCGAGGATTTCGAAGGGACCGACGAGGTGGTGGTGGCTGAGGTGCGTAGGAAGGTGGACGAGGGCGCGCACGTCGTGCTCGGCCGGGACGCCTATGTGCTGTGGGTGCGGGCTGGCTTCGACGCCGCCTTCTCCATGGGGATCAAGACTGGGAGTGGCGACTTGGGGGCTGCGACTAGGTGATGCTCCGAGGCAGTGAGCCCCCAAAGCTTGTGCTTGGTCCGGACACCCCCCCCCCCCCCAAAGCTCCCCCCAAAGAGCAAATCCAGACGGGAATTGGGGGTAGCGACTGGAGATGCTCTTATTAACCAGGCGCATATGGTTCAGGTCTCGGCACCATTGTCATCGCCAGTGGAGAATTCATCGGCGGAGAGATTTCTTCGGGTCCCACCGAGACCAGGAGAGGGCGGGGTTTTGGTTTTTTTTCCCCCAGCGGTTGGTGACATTGGGGGTGGTTTCTGCCCCAACCCATCCAGCCCATCTGCTACAGCACCATGCCCCCATGGCGTTGCGGGCGGGGAAGATATTTCAACCAACAAGAAGAATTTCTCTCTAGACACCGACTCGCTGTTTCACCATCTCTGGGTGCATGTTAGGGTTCCTTCCGCCACACATCCTCTAGATTTTTTTCAGTGGTGACCTAGGAAGGCAGGAGGTGATCCGAGATCCTTTGCTTAGGTTGCGGCGTCTGCCCCCTCCCCCCATGTTGATACTTCAGCTCATGATGCTCCTTTCTCGAGGCTGGTGGGAGATTGCGGCGGTCGTGGTGCTAGCGAAGGCGCATAACTCAAGCACCAACTTCCCCTGACCGCCCTCTGATCTGCAACAACATGTTTGGTTCAGATCTGCGGCGGTCGTGGTGCTAGTGATGCTCCTTTCTCTATTTTCTCAGCCCGCGCACAGTTTGGTTCGAAACCGGTGTCGTGGGATAATCACGGCAGACGTTACCGGGGGTAACTGATCTTGGGGCAAGACGACACAGGCGTTTGGGAGAGGGTTTAGCTCAGGGGAAAACATGGTGCAATTCGATCTAGTAGCCGGCAATCTAAGTCGCCGAGTCTCCGATCTTGATATAACAACTCAACTCTGGGATTACACTAGATGCTCGATATCAAGCAATATTACTAGGGTTCTTAGGTCTCTGCCTAAACTAGACCTGGGGGTCGGTTTATAAAGCACCCGTACCCCCTGGCTTATTCTCCAAGGCGCATCCTGGATCCTACCCGGACACGGCGCACAAACCCTAACTTTCTTCTACCATAACCCACAATCCGGGTTACTGGGCCTACAAGCTTGGGCCTTCACAGGTTTCCTTATCCTTAGCCGGATCCTGCACAGCGTCCTTTGGGCCGGGTTACTCCTTGGAGTTTGGCCTACCGGGTTATCATCCTCCCATCAGTAGTCCCCAGAATAGCCTGGGCTTCATGGATACTCCTTTGAAGCGCTCGCTATTCCCTGCAAAGATATCAAACACACGAGTATGTGGAGGCCAGGTTAAGGTGCCTCAATAGATAGCTAGGCCTTACTCCATGGTGGCCATATAGTAACCCGGCTCTTTCCCAATTACATAACTTACTTTCCCAGGTAAACCCCAAAATGTCAAGATTTTATACTTGATAATTGACCTGATATCACGGGATGGATCTCTTTCTTCTTTTCGTTCAGATCCCCTGCTCAACATTTAAAGCGCATCTCGCCAAAACTCAAATAAATAGCCGTTTACTTCCGCAACTCCCGGCTCCCGCTCGCTGAACCGGGCTTATCCACTCGCGCTATAAATAGGCTCCTTGGGGGTAACCCGAACCCTAACGGCTCATTTCCCCCCACTCTGCTTCCTTTCTCCCTCCGAGCTCATCCTCACTGAGCGCCACCACGGAAATCCCGTGCGCATCACCGGAGTCCATCGGCCGGAGGCTGCGCTCCGCCACAGCTCGCCCCGCGCCGCCGCCAAGATCCACCGGCAAATCTCCATCCGGCCCGTCAGGAACCGCGAAGGGACACCAGGCTTGCGCCATCTGCCTCCGCAAGGCTTCACTCAGATCTCCTCCGGTAAGCCTCTTGCGCCCATTAATTTGCCCTTGCAATTTTTGATTTCACCTCAAATTAGATCCAAATCAGCCCGCCAAGGATTTCTCGGCCATGCCGAATTAGGCTACTAATAGTCTTTCTAGCTCGCCCAATAGATAAGATGTATACTCCAATCCACTCTCCTACTACCCGCAATTATTATTTTCGCCACAAACCTGAAGATGGAATTTCCCATCTGGGCTCGAACTACTCGAAGTTTCCGCCTTTGCCTCAATCACCCGGCTAGACCTCCCCTTTCCAGTTCCTTTTATTCGCGCTAAGTGCCTATGCAGCCATCCATCGTCCTCAAAAGCTCCTTCAACGCTTAGACCCCCATAATTTTTGCCATAACACTTGACACCCAGATAATTCGAACTTTACTCTGCGAGCTAACACCCGGATTACACGCAATTTTCGTATCTCAATATTACCCTGCCGATACTCGGCCGGCTCACAGCTTCTATGTCTTAGTCCTCTTATCCTTTTACCTTGTACTTTGCAGGTCAACCATATGGCTCCCAAAAAGCAGGGGAAAACCCCAACCAAAACTAAAGCCACCAACTCCATATCCGCCAACTGGGCGCGGTCTACGGTCACCAAGGCCAAGTTGGAGGAGCTGGTGGAGCTGGGAGTTCTTCCTCCTCAAGAGGATATCCAATGGAGGGTGCCGGGCAAGGAGACCCGGCCCACCCCGACAAAAGGCGAGGTAATTTGTTTCGTGGAACATGTGACCCGGGGCTTCCGCCCACCGGGTCACCCTTTTTTCCGTGATGTTCTTAAGCCATTACGGCCTTCGCGTTTTTGACATCGGGCCTAATTCTGTATTAAACATCTCCCACTTCATCGTCCTTTCCGAATCATACTTGTGCACTTCGCCAAGTCAAGCTCTTTTCATTGAGCTTTTTCAGTGCAAACCGTGCCGCGAGAGCGGTGACGGGGCGCTTCTTGCTTGCGGCGGGGTTTCCATCCAGCGCCGCAAGAATTCTTTGATGCCACCCCTCACCCTTAACTCCCATGTCAAGCACTAGCAGCTCTCATACTTTTACTGCCAAGACACCTCCCCACCCGGCCAAAAGAAGCTGCCGGGTTACTCAGAGGGTCTTCTTGACATCTCCGAGAAATTTAGTGCCTTCGCCTCTGACTCGGACAGGGAGGCAATTCAACCTCTACTAGCCAAAATCAACACTCTCACGGCCCAAGGCCTCATCGGGCTCAACCTGGTGAAGACTTGGGTCGACTTCCGGATTCAACCCAATTCCATCCGCACAAAGTTGATGTGCGAGTATTCGGGGCAATCTACAGACCCGCTCCGGTACTCTGACAACATCTTCGCAGCTGGCGACACTCACAAAACCATCAAGGGTTTTCTGACAGAAAAGCTTGAGGTAATCCAGAACATATCCGGATTGGAGCCCTTCACACTCGAGAACCCAGCCCCCAAGGTGAAAACCCGACTTTGATGCCTTTACCTTTGCTCTTTCCACTCGATACAGTTGATAACCCTTGTACTGACACTTTTCAGGCTGATGATGATTTTTGGAAAACCAACACCTCTCCTAGCTCCGAAAGTCCAGAGGAGCAAGAAGCTGTTAACTCGGACGAAGGTACTCTCCGGATTTTATTTGGTTCCTTTAAGCTCACCATAACCCCTTCATTTCCAACTATAACTTTGATGATATCCAGAACGAGAAGATGACGAGGAAGAAAACTCCGACGGCAAAGTAGAATCCGCCAGCGACGAGGAGGAACTGGAGCCGACAATCAAAGTCGGATCAAAAAGAAAAACTCAAGAGGCCACCTCCAAGGTTTCATATCTCCTCCTCGCATTCAATTCGTATTACTTTAATGATATACATGAGCTACCTTGACGTTATTCCACTGGCCATGCTTGAAGGAGTCGCCCATGACCAAGCGCAGGTCAACTCAAAATCACCCGGGTGATGATGCCCTTAACCCGGGTATTTCATCGACCCCGACTCGGCGGGCTGGTACTTACCCTATCTTTTCTCGGTCGAAACATTCTCCTTGAACCATTCCCCCATGACGTCTGACTTGATAATTTCCAGCCTCTCCCGAGTCCAGCGACGGATTTCCTTGTGACTTTGCGGTGAACACCGGGTAAAATCCCCTTCCTGATGCTCCACCACATTTCATCACCCTTTCCTGACTGTGTATTTAGCTGCTCACTGACAACATCTATAGGGCCACGGTCGTTATCAGCGACCAAGAGGATATGGAGACCGAGGGCCCGGGTAAGGGGAGCCCGACTGATAAGACTACAGCCGCGTCTAGCGGCGAAAAACAAGCGTCGCCGACAAACCCGGACACACAAGAAGCCGAGTATCCGATTGCTTCCCATGCAAGCAAGAAGAACAAAGCCACAATCTTGGGTGCAGAAGAAGGAGCGTCGGATTCCGACACACAAATGACCCGGGTTCCGCCTCCCACTAAGAAGAAAGCTCCTTCTCGGAATTTCCAATGCCCCGGGTCCTCTGATACGGGTAAAGACACTTTTGATCAATTGATGAACACTCTCCTCACTATGAAGACTTCGGAGAGCAAGATCTTGGAGCGCATGGCTGCAGAGCACCAGGTAAGGACACTTGGTATCTCATATTGCATACCTAGTCCCCAAGTTCCGAGTATGACTTGCAAAAGTTATGCTTGGTACTTTACGCCATATTCAGCTTACCATAATATCCAACTGATACTTGCGTTCCTTGCTACTTACAGGCACAGATAACCCGGTCTGATGAAACTTTACTTAAGACCGAACAACTTCTTCTTGCCGAGGTAAAACAAAGGGAAACCCTTGAGGATGACATGAAAACTTTGAAGAAGGATGTTTCCAAATACAAGAAGAAGTGCAATGCCGCTCAGACCGCACTAAAGAAACTATCGGACCAAGTCGCTGACACTTATCAGATCTTGCTTAGTAAGTTTTTGCTGCCGATTGGCTTCATGTCTTTGCTTTATTATATCATACTCGGGATTACTGATATGTTCTTTCGTTTGTTACAACTGTAGGTGCCAACCTTGCGGCCCCAGAGGAGGATGCCATTGTCAAGGCTAGAACCCTAAAGACCGTGCTCCGGACTTTCTTTGCCGGCACAAAATTTATACTGGATGCCGTGAAGTGGCCTGCGGAAGTATATCCGGGTGAAGAAAATCTCATTCAAGCCTGCTCCACTGTGCCTGGCTGGATTGAAATCTGGAAACGCTCGTCATGCCGGATTGGAATGACCCGGGCTTTCACCCTGGCCAAGGCTTTCTTTCCGAAGCTTGACCCGGCAAAGGTAATATCCGGGTTTCCCGAATTCAAGGCGGACGGTTCCAAATTTACACCCAAGGATTTCAAAGCCATACAAGCCGCAGTGCGCCCCTCGGCTACCACTTTGGCCGATAGTTTGGATCTAAACACGATTATGAGCGCATACGACGCTGATGGCAAAGTTGTTACGGAGGAAGCACCCCCGCCCTTTGATATCTTGGAGAAGTGGGTTTCTAACTCGGCCAGGAAGAGGGAGGCGACTGCGAAGAGAGAGGCCGAGTTAGGATCAGGTCCGTCTGCCTCTACACCAGCCGTCCCTCCACCTGTCCGCCCTGGTGCAGTGAGTCCGGGTAAGGGTGCCGGGAAGGCTAAGAAGCAAGCCCAGGACCCAGACCCGGAAGACCGTACTCAGGAGGCCGAATAGGGCAGTACCATCATAATACCTTGTTTACGTGATGCTTTGTATTCAAACTATTATGCTTTTGATGGTGCGCCTGTGCACCCCTGATACTGATGTCGTAACTTGTAACGTACTTTTAGTCCGTGATATACTTTGCGGCTTTCCTGGCCTTTTGATAACCGTATTGCTTGTCTATTCTTTGAGCTTTTTCTCGATACCCGACTCTCTATTTTGGCTCCCTTCGTAAGACTCGGTTTTCCGAATACCAGGGGCTTTGACAAGTGGACTTTTTCTTTAAGTCCCCAAGACTCGGATGGTGAGGTCTTTCGAACTTCGATAGCCAAGTAGTTTGTTTCTGTTTCAAAGTCCCCAGTCCCCATGACCCAAAGTCCGAGTCGTGGGGGTGTGGCCTTTCTCAGAGAACAAATTGTTTTTTACTGAGTCGCAAGCCTAAAGCCATTCCGTGTAGGTACTGAAGTTATGCTTGATAGTTGTTGAGTTTCCGGCTACTAGCCTTGTACTCTGCATAAACTTGTGGTTTAGATGACCCTTTTGACTATCTTGTACTGTAAGCCGGCTTTCGCGTGGATACCATGTTGTTACATCCATACGAGAACAGGGTCAGGCAAGTCCCATTGGGCTTCATGGCTGATTGTAATCGTAAGCGAACGAATCATGCCACTTTGGTGCGAGTCACATCGAGCTTAAGTAAGAAAAGTCAAGAAAATTTGGCTCCTTTGTCCAGTTATAAGATTGCAGCCGTACTCGTTTGCGAATAATCGGCCCTTATAACTTATAGGCATCAAGGCCGGGTCTTTTGGGTTTATAGCTGGGCTACTTGAGCAACCAGCCCCCGAGACCTATATATACTCAACGTTCTTAATGATACTGAAATATTGATGTCACATGGATACTACTTACTTGTAATCAGGCTGTAACGAAACAGGACTTGATAACCATCTCTTTATTGATGCGAGAAAGTTTGGACCAGCAGGCCGCCTCATTAAAAACCTTCCAGTCCCCTTAGGTGCCCTGGGTAGGAAAAGAGCGCGTCTGAAACCTGCTGCCCGTTACATTGTTTAGTTCTTCATGGACACCGGTCCCGAACTGGCGTGACCGGTGCACATTCTCCACGTGTTAGATTTTTTCATGACGAGTACCGGGTTTACTAGCCAACCCGGGTAAGGTGTTTCCATGACATGGCTGGTTGTGAGCAGTCGTGCAGCTTCTTATTTTATGGTGGATTGTTTGGAGGAGTCATCCTCGATAAAAGCCACCATTTTAGCATCTTGTGCTACCTTGGATTTTGCTCTTTCGCCTTCAGTACTCGGCCTTTTTGATGTGGCTCTATCCTCCGGGTCTGCTTGAGACCGGTAATGCTTGAGTTCTTCTTTTCTACAGGCCTGCTCGGCCATTGCTGCATCTCCTTCGTCGCATTCAGCTGCTATGTCTCGATTTCCATGTATGGTAATGGTCTTCTTGGGACCCGGGATTTTTAGCTGTAGATATACGTAACACGGCCTAGCCATGAATTTGGCGTAAGCCGGCCTTCCAAATAACGCGTGATAAGGGCTGCGCAACTTGACTACCTCAAAGGTAAGCCACTCAACTCGATAGTTATCCTTTGACTCCCCAAAGGCTACCTCCAATGCGATTTTTCCCTCGGGGCACGCTGAATGACCCGGCACTATCCCATGAAAAACTGTTGAGCTTTTTTGTAGCTGAGACTCCTTGAGGCCCATGCGTAGGAAGGTTTCCCAATACAGTATATTGATGCTGCTTCCACCATCCATCAAAACCTTTTTCAGCTCATACCCATTGACTTGCGGTGCGACTACTAATGCCAAGACTCCTGGGTGCTCCACTCTTTCTGGGTGATCCCTTCTGCTCCATGTTACCTCCTGTTCTGACCATCTCAAGTATCTCGGGACAGCTGACGAAACTGAGTTGACCGCTTGCTTCAGTATCTTTTTGTCCTTGTTAGAGCCTCCTGTGGTATGCACATGATATTGACCCAATTGTTTGGGGTTAGCCTGGAAACCTCCTGCCCCTCCTTGGTTATTACCTTGATTTCCAGCCGCCGGGTTACCAGCTGGGGGTGGGCCGTTGCCCGGGTTTCCCCTGGACCCGGTCCTCCTCCCCGTCCTGCACCTCGCATAGCTCTGTTCACTTCCTCATTTTTCCATCTTTGTAAGTCGGCGCACTGTTCCAGGGAGTGGTTAGCTGGCCTGCCGTTCCTGCTGTGCTTCGGGCATGCCATCCTGAATATGTCCCAATTGTTACCCGGCCTTGGCGGTCCTTGATAATTTCCTCCATTGTGATTACCTCCGTTGAAATTTCCTTCTGCTCTGGGCCTTGAAGACCCGGCTTCTGTGTTGGCGACAAACTCGGAGCCTCCTTCAAACGGGCGCTTGTTCTGGCTATTTCCGTTATTACCCGGCGCTGATCCATTGCCGGTTCTTCCGTTATTACTTGTGTTTGCTTTTACCTTCCTGTCATCAACTTCCTCTTCTGTAGTATCTGTCGCGGCGTGTTTGTTGCACGCATCCATCAATTCTCCCATTGTAACTTCCGACGCATTTCGGCTAGACTTCATGCGAGTTAACTTTTGCACTAAAGGTATATACTTGCATGTTTTTGCCATGGCCTGTAGTGCATCCTTGGGCTGAATATCCGTGGAAGAGTGAAGTATCTCCATAACCCGGCGCACCCAACTGCGCGCCGATTCTCCCTTCTTTTGGACGCATCGCTCTATATCGTCAATAGTGAACAATTTCCTGCACGTCCCATGAAAGTGCTTGACAAATGCGGTCTTCAATTCCTCCCAGGACTTGATCGATCCTTCCGGCAAGTTGGTGAACCACAACTTTGCTGCTCCTTCTGACATCATCAAGTACATGAACTTGGCTTGGAGATTCTCGGACGCGTTGCGAATCGACATTGCCATCTCGTAACTGCTTAGCCATGTTTCTGGATCCATAGTTGGTTCATAATTCACTACTTTCCCTGGTTCTTTGAATTTTTCCGGGTAAGGTTCAGCTCTGATATTGTCCGAGAGACACTTGGGTCCCGCTAGAACGGTTGAGGCCGGTCTTGCTCTAGAAACGTGTCATACCACGGGGGGCGCGGCTGGGCGCGATGCTGCGGGAAGTCCATGCGCTGCAGACCCGGCCGCGGCCCTCCGGGCTCTGGAACTGTCCACGACAGCCTGTGCTGCTGATGCTGCCTGAACGCGGGGAGGAGGCGGCATTTGCTGCTGCTCTTCCCTCCGCCGTGCTGAACTTGTTTGGATATTCCCTTGCTGTTGACTGACGTATGGCGTCCCGTGCATACCGCTTCTATGATCCGGATAATTGGCTTGCTATGCCACCGCAGTGTGCAACAGATCGATGGCTTGCCGAGTCTTCTCTGCATGGGGCGACTCTCCCACGGGGATTTGATTTAACGCGAGTGTCGCCGCATACACATTGTCCATGGGGTTATTGTAGTGACCGGCTGGTGTGCGGAATCGTAATGGTGGCGGTGGTGGTAGATCGTTGCCGGTTGTGACTCTAGTCTGTGGTGGGGGTAACCCGGTCCGTTCATTTGCCGGATGTGTCCCTGTTGTCGCCGGTTGGGGTGCGGTTCCCTGGTTCACCACTGGTATCGGCTGATCCTGAGGTGTGACAAATAAATTAGCCGGATTAATAACCCCGCCCGTTGCTGGTAACCTGGTTTGATGCCTTTGATGTACTCTAGACGTTTCCTCTTGGAGCCGAGTTTCCAGCGCATCCAGCTCACGCTGCCGCGTGGCCATCCCTTGCCTTTCTGCCTCTACCTGCCTTCTTTGCTATTCCAGCGCACGACGAGCCACATCCAGATCCCTGACACGTTCCGCTGCGTTTTCCGGAGTGATAACCGTTGCAAGAACCGTGGGGTCTAGAATCAGATTATTATCGAATAAGGCCGGGTGGCGCGGGTTCGAAGGACCCGCCCCTGGTGTCTGGTTTCCCAGGAATCCGAACGTGTTTGCATGCAACTCCTCATCTGCTGCACGGCTGGTTACTGATGCTGACTCCCCATCAACCCGGGCCAAAACCGGGTCTCCGTTAGCCGCGCCCTGCTGCTGGGCCACTGCCTGAGCCGCCCCGACTGATGCCGCGGTTGCGTTTCCTTGGTTGAGATTGGCCGCGGGAGCCGCATAGACTGCAACTCGGCGTACGATACCCGGTGTAAATTCATGCTGTTCTTCCTCGCCGTTCTCCTCCTCATACCGGTTTTCCAGCAGATCCAGGATAGACCCGGTATCATCTTCTCTTTCGACCCGGTCGCGCGGGGTCCATGCCGGCTCCTCCGGCTGTTCCCACTCCGCGATGGGTTCTTCTGCCGGATGTGTCGTTCCAATCGATTCTTCATCATCTGATCGGATAGAAGTGGATTCTCCTGGCACAGAATCAGATCCAATATTGTCAGGGATCGAATTGGAAGTACATACCATACCAATGAAGACGCTGATCCGGCCGATTGTCACGACGGATCCGGATTCGAGGTGATCCGACTCTGGCCCCCAGCCGGAATCGTCCACCATCTTTTCTCCTTTGCGGTCGATGTAGATTTCGCCGACGACAAGATTCTCCATGCTCTTCCGAGCTTCTCCCGTGATGTAAACACCTTTGGACGCAGGCCCCACGGTGGGCGCCAACTGTCGTGGGATAATCACGGCAGACGTTACCGGGGGTAACTGATCTTGGGGCAAGACGACACAGGCGTTTGGGAGAGGGTTTAGCTCAGGGGAAAACATGGTGCAATTCGATCTAGTAGCCGGCAATCTAAGTCTCCGAGTCTCCGATCTTGATATAACAACTCAACTCTGGGATTACACTAGATGCTCGATATCAAGCAATATTGCTAGGGTTCTTAGGTCTCTGCCTAAACTAGACCTGGGGGTCGGTTTATAAAGCACCCGTACCCCCTGGCTTATTCTCCAAGGCGCATCCTGGATCCTACCCGGACACGGCGCACAAACCCTAACTTTCTTCTACCATAACCCACAATCCAGGTTACTGGGCCTACAAGCTTGGGCCTTCACAGGTTTCCTTATCCTTAGCCGGATCCTGCACAGCGTCCTTTGGGCCGGGTTACTCCTTGGAGTTTGGCCTACCGGGTTATCATCCCCCCATCAACCGGCCAAACCATCGGCCCGCACCGCACCAAACCAAATTAACAGTTTGTCCGGGTTTTCTGGTTTGAAACCGTGATTTGTTTTCCGGTTTGCGTCTTGGCGGGTTAACATGGGATGGACCGACATAAACCAGCCAAACCGTATCAGCACCCGACCGCCGCATCGCTGCAACGGCCTCTCTCACGCATCAGACCGAGGATGCATGCATGCGCACCACAGAGCAGAGCATACGCACATGACGCCCACTCGCCTCTGTTTTTTGTTCACCGTCTGACGGCCTCAGCGGACGCCCAATCGATGACAAACCGTTTCCGTTCAAGCCGCATTCACGCACCGTACCTGAACCTGAACCTGCAGCCGTTCCTATTCATGGCACCTACGCGTCTCCGGCCTCTGCGGCCGCACGTTCTATCTTAGCCATTCTCCCGACGACCGTCCAGCGACCTCCATGCATTTCACAACCAAGGACGCGATGGACGTCGTCGTCGCCGGGACTCGCCGCTGCCGCCGAGGCACCACGCTGCCGCTGCTCGTCGCCATGCATGTCTGTGGTGCGCATGTCTGTGATGCGCATGTCTGTGGTGCGCATGCATGCATCCTCGGTTTGAAATAGTTGCATATATCTGCATGTGTACAGAATGCCTCTGAGCCTCCTGCACAACCAGGCCGTGGAAGCAGGCGCACATGCGGGTCATCCTATAGGTCGCGAACTCGTATACATATACAGCGGTTTCAACCCGTATACACCGTCTAACCAGCTCGCACCGACCCGCGGTATCACCTCATATATGTATGGTCTAAACCAAACCAAACCATTTAAAACTGGTAAGGACGGGTTGGTTTGACGAACCAGCAGAAACCGTCTTAGACCGGAAATGCCCAGGCTGAGGCACAGGGATCCGTCGGTGGAGTCTGGTAGGAGCCAGACTGGATCAGGTTCGGAGCGTTGGGATGCAGCAGCGATAATGGAGTTGCAGGGAGGAACGATCAGGGACAAGTCCACTATCGTTGGTCATCACAGAGCTATGCCTACTATTCCTGGGATGGTCGTGAAATCCGATGGTTCTTCTGGTAACTCGCTTTATCTCAACTTCAAAGGAGATTGATACGTTGCAAACGTATCTATAATTTTGTATGCTCCATGTTTGTTTTCTACCTAATACCTTTTATTTTCCACATGCTTTCCTTCGTTTTTCGAATGTTTTCATTGACTAACCTATTAACAAGATGCCCCAGGCAAGTTGTTGTTTTCTGCTATTTTTCTATTTCAGAAAAGTTCTTAAGGAAACTATTCTCGGAAAGGGACGAAAATCCATGGAGATCATTTTTTACCTGGAACGGAGATGAAGTCCAAAGAAGAGCCGGAGGGGGCCGGGGGCAGCAGGAGGGTGCCAAGCGCGGCCCCACCCTAAGGTGCGCCTGGTGGTCCCCTGGCGACCCTGGCCACCGCCGCTCAGTGCCTCTTCGCCCATAAATTGCCTTCAACACTAAAATCACGGGGACAGAGTTATTTTCCACGAAATATATAGAAAGGCGCCCTCACCTCAAAAGTCCAATCTAGGTCTTCTGCGGCCTTGTTCCAGCACCCTGCCAGAGAGGGGAATCATCATCGTGACCTCTACATCGCCATGATCGCCTCCGGGCAGATGCGCGAGTAGTTCATCTCGGGACTACGGGTCCATAGCAGTAGCTAGATGCTTGTTCTCTCTCCTATGCCTCCATGTTTAGAGTCCACCTCACATGATCGAGACCACCGTTATGTAATTGTGCATGTTGTGTTTGCTGGGATCCGATGAACCATGAGGTTATGATTATTTTGTTCATGTCAATTTGAGATGCTTCACTTATATTCATAGAGAGTTTTAATATTGTCTTGTAATGCTCTGATGCGCGTAGATGTACGCTCGTTGAGAGACCCCAAAAGGAAGGTATGAAGAGCACAACAACAAATTTTCCCTCAGAAAGAAACCAAGGTTTAATCGATCAATAGGAGAAAGAAATCACTTCTGAAGGTTGATGACAGATGAAGTTGGCAGGACGCACTACCAGGCTCAACAGCAACGTGGAATCTGCACAACACAATTAAGATACTTTGCCCCAACGAAACAGTGAGGTTGTCAATCTCACCGGTTTTGCTAACACAAAGGATTAGATGTATAGTGTGGAAAACAAAACTTGTTTGCAGTAAATGAAAACAGAACAATGATGGCAGTGAATGAGAGGAAAACAATGATTGCAGTAAAGAAAACAGTGGTTGTATTATCAATGTAAAAGAATGGACCAGGGTCCACAGTTCACTAGTGGTGTCTCTCCATAAAAGATAGATAACATGCTGGGTAAACAAATTACAGCCTGGCAATTGACATATCTAAAGGTTGCACCGTAGTGCATATGTATGACATGATGATTACTATGTGATTCATGCGGGCATTAGAACATAATGCATAGACCGTTATCCAACTGCATCTATGACTAATAATCCACCCTCGGAGTGTCATCCAATCAAACCCCGGGTATTAAGTTGCAAGCAACAGATTATTTCCTTAAGTAAAGTGTGTAAGGTAAACAATGAAAACATTGTTATTTTCTCCCTAATGGCAACAGCACATCCCCCATCCGTTACGTTTTTGTCACTCGAGCGTGGATGAAAGGGAGGCATGAACCCACTATCGAACATAAATACTCCCTCTTGGAGTTACAAGCATCAACTTGGCTAGAGCATCTACTAGTAACGGAGAGCATGCAAGATCGTAAATAATATAAATATGATAGATTGATAATCACTTGACATAGCATTCAGTATTCATCAGATCCAAGCAAACACAACATGTAGCATTACAGATAGATGATCTTGATCATGTTAGGCATCTCACAAGATCTAAACATGGTGGCATAAAGAGGAGAAGACAACCATCTAGCTACTACTATGGACCCGTAGTCCAAGGATGAACTACTCACGCATCACTCCAGAGGCAGGCATGGTGATGTAGAGCCCTCCGGTGATGAATTACCTTCCCGGCAGGGTGCCGGGGAGAGCCTCAGAACCCTCCCAAACTAGGGTTGACGATGACGGCGGCTACGGAACTTTTCATGGATGGAGGCTCGGGTATTTAGGGTTAACCCGAGGAGGAGCTTAAATAGGCGAAAGGGAAACATCGGTGGGCAGCCAGGGGGGCACACCACCTGGTGGCGTGGCCAAGGGGGGGCCACGCCACCCTATGGTGTGGTGGCTCCAGGGCCCCCCTCTGGGTCCCCTCCGGACTCCGTGTACATGTCAGATTTCTAAGACATTGGGATTTTGTTTCGTCCAATTCCGAGAATATTTCAGAACAACTTTTATGAAACAAACAACATCAGAAAACAGGAACTGGCTCTATGGCATCTTGTTAATAGGTTTGTCCTAGGAAATCCATAAAAATGACATAAAGTGTATAGAAAACATGTAGCATATGGCATGAAAACAACATGGAACATCAGAAATTATAGATACGTTTGAGACGTATCAAGCATCCCCAGGCTTATTTCTACTCGTCCTCGAGTAGGTAAAACGATAAAAACAAAATAATTTCTGAGGTGACATGCTACCAACATAATCTTGATCATCGTATTTGTAAAAGCAATTGTAAGCTGAGATCATAGTACTCTAAACACAGGCATGACAGATATGATTCTAACAATGAAACTTAGCAATCATGTTGCATCATGAAAAGTAACACAAATAAAAGATCATGAATAATAATGCACTTGAAAGTTATACGTTTGTTTCGAGCATAAAGAAAACATACCAAAGTGGTATTCCGCTTGTCCTTAAAAGTGGAGCAAAACATAAAGGTCAGGACACCTTCAAAGTTCAAGTGGTGACTAGAAATAAATAATTTGAGAACAAGTAATAACATATCATAAATCAATCAATAATAATCTTTGAGATTGATGCACATTATACTCAGAATGACAACTGCACTCTCTTAATTGTGCATAAAGTTAGAAGATGGAAACTCAACATAAAAGTAAAAGAAAGGCCCTTCCTAGAGGGAAGCAGGGATTAACTCATGTGCTAGAGCTTTTTATTTTATTAAAAAGGAATTATTGAAACCAATTTTTTTAGAGAGGTGTATGCTTGTGTCAACGAATGGTAAACGGACAATACAATACAATACGTCACAAGCCAACTAACTTCACAAGAACGGCTCCCATTGAAGGACACAACTGGGGTCAGTAGATCACCCCTCTTTTCTTTTGTTTACACAATTATGGTTTGACTAATAAATCAGGGGCAAAAATAGTGAAGAGAATTTATAGTAACTAAGTTTGGGGCTCGGCACTCTGCTGCCAACTCTTCTATCAATTTGGATAAGCGGATGTGCCACTAGTCCAGGTGTGTAAAGTCCAATCAACAAGTGAGATAAAGAATCTCTATTTACGTTCTCATGAGCTAAAACAAGAACCCAAAACCATAATTGGTTTTTGGGAGTTGGATGCACGAGTAGAGCTCATACTTAGTACATGTGGAGGCTAGCAAAAGACTGAGAGTGACAAATTAAGAGATCAATAATGGCCATAATCATGCATAGCGACAAAAACATTATTAATCAAAGCATCAATGGCATTACAAATCAAAAACTAAATGATCATATAGGCTATAGGTGACCGGTTTGTAGTCATAACATCGTGTAAGCATGTGCCAAGTCACCCAAATAAAGCATTCGAAGGAGAATACCACAATATTATTCTTCGATGTGATAAAAGCAACTCATGATTATTTCAATGGCACATTAAGCACTCTCAGATATTTGAGACAAGTCATGCTACAATAATAACTACTAAGCATAGAATTAAAATAACATCTAACATGACATGATAAAGTCTAGCCACAGTCTAAGCAGGCTTCTTTTTGCACCGTTATAAGCATGATTTTTTTTACTTCTTTCCAACACCAATCATTTATCTAAACAAAAACTCTCCAAAAGATATACCAATGAAGCAAGAGAGTTATACTACTGTAATAGAACTAACAATTCCGAATAAGAGATGCATGAAAAACATGAGCTAAAAGGATTTGCAGCAGATCGAAGAAAAACGAAGAATACGAGTATGTTGAAGAATACGAGTATGTTGAAGAATACGAGTATTCATATGAAAAAGCGAAGCGTGTCTCTCTCCCACACAAGAATGCCTGACAGTCATCCACAAATTGAGTGGTGACCCTTTTGTAGGATGAAAGTTGATCGTCCGACAATATTACATAATTAAATTCATAAGCATATGTATGCATAAATGGAAGAAAGAAAATAGGATGAAAGAGGAGAAAAACATACAGTCGTGGTCATGGTCAAGTGTGTGGCACGTTGTGGCGTGATACATCCAAAACGTAATTATAATTTTTTATTGTTACATGCTTGTTCCTTCTGATTTCTACATGTTTTTACAATGTTTTAGGGTGTTTTTTGGACTAATCTATTAATAGAGTGTCAGTTCTTGTTTTCTGCAGACTTTTTGGTTTCAGAAAAATTGTACGGGAAATATTCTCGGAATGAGCTGAGAATTTATGGGGGCATTTTTCACCCACACGAAGAGGGAGTCCAAAGGAGATCCGGAGGGGGTCCACAGCCACCAGGAAATGCCATGGCGTGAGTCCGCCCCTAGCCGAGCTTCCCCGTCGCCTGGTGGCACTAGGCATCGCCTCGGGCCGCCTCTTCGCCCATAAATACCCCCTTGACTTAAAACTGACAGACACCAAAAGATTTCTTTTTTAAGCGCGTCCGAGCTCTGTCGTCATCCAGAACCCTAATTTGGGGGGACAAAGTTCTCTGTTCTGCCACTCTAGCGGGTCGGGGAATTGCCCCTGGAGCCATCTTCATCGACGTTGTTGCATCCTATGATGACGCGGGTGTAGTTCCTCCTAGGGGCTAAGGGCTTGTATCAGTATTTATGTGGTTATGTATCTCTCCCATGATATGGTCCTGATTGTGATCATGAGCTATGTTAGTATAGTTGAATCTGCGATTTCCCTCATGTATTAATTATGATGATCCTCAATTTATTTTATCTGGTATAATTTCCGGAGTGACCTTTGACCCACGGTGCAAAGGTGACTGTGCGGGTGCCGTTATGACTCTATGGACTAAAGATTATAGGGATACTTGTCACGAGTTTATTATTTTTGTTGGATTGAATGATGTAGTTATGAGGTTTCTTGATGCTTGTGTTTAATATGATTTTAAGGAATGAAGGTCATAGTGTGGGTACCATGTTATATTAGACATGCATTATTCAACACATGTTTGTGGTATTTTTAGTGCTATATTTGGATGCTCAAAGTGACATGGTTGGGCTGTACATAGATAAGGAATGCAAACTTTAAGTTGTGCTTTTGTATACCTACGCATGTCTCACCTGTTTGATCCATATAAGAGTGATCTCGGGAAAATGGAAGCAAGGTAATGAGTAGCAAAACTGAAAGTAAGAGGTATTACAATGGTAGGAAACAAGACTTAGGGATCACACTTACACTAGCGGCGACTGCCAACAACATTAACATAATTAAATATATGATAAAACCCGAGAGTATCCAAGTCAAAAACTATCATAGGCATGTTTCCTCGAGAATTGTCGTACGTGCTTGCAATAAGAACTTGCACGAAATCTTTTGTCCTACTATCCCGTTGTTGCGGTGCCAAAAAGGAACTAATGGTAATTAAGGTACTTGTCGAGACATCATAGTAAGGTTCATGGACGGGGGTGCCATAAGCCTACTGGTAGAACCGCGGGAGGACGTGGAAGAACTGTAAACGAGAACACCGAGTTTACCCAGGTTCGGTACGTCGCAACTAGGCAGCGTTCCTACTCCTGCAATCTCACTAAATCAGGGCTGGAGCCTGAAGTATACAGAGTACAATTGTAAGTATGATTTTGCTAACTCGGCGAGGATGAACTTCCCGACGAGTTGGCTTCTAGCTAGTTGTGAACTTGTCTTTTTCTTGCTCCCGTCCAGATTTATATATATAGCCGGACTAGGGCTTATAAGAAGGAAACCTAGAAGACTAGGGAAAGTATCTAACTTGGAAAGTAAGGAATCCGGCTTCTCCTCCAAGTCGCACCATGTTAGGCCGTGGTCCGGGTTCTTCTAGAATCCGACTTCCTGCACATCAGCTCACTGGCCGCCCAATGGACTCTATTCCATTTCCTTTGGACCACCCTAGTAATCCGGCCTTCGGCCAATGCCGGACATACTGATACGTCGAAAACGTATCTCCTTTTCCGAACATTTTTCCTATTGTTTTCCTCTAAACTTGTGTGTTTTGAATGCAACTAACACAGACTAACGCTGTTTTAAGAAGAATTACTTTGGTGTCTCGTTTTTGTGCAGAAAAATCAACTTTCGGGAAATTGCCCAGAAAAGACCCCGTTGGCCCTAAAACACTAGAAGACCCCGGGAGCCAGAAGGAGACCCGGAGAGGGGCCAGGAGGTGGCCAAACCACCTCCCGGCGCCCCCCTTAGGCCGCGCCACTAGGTGGTGTGGGCCACTCACACACCCCCTCGGGCTCCCCTTTCGACTACAAGTAGACTTCAACCCTAAAACCCGAGGGGGGGTCGATAGTTTTCTAGAAAGAAGTTCGTAGCTCCGCCGCCACCTCGAACCTCGATTCGGGGATCAGAAGTTCCTGTTCTGGCACCCTGCCGGGACGGTGAATTGGAAGAGATCATTGCCATCGTCATCACCTACGCCTCTCCATCGACCATCCATGTTTCCCCCATCCATGTGTGAGTAACTCTCCCGCTGTAGGCTAAAGGGGATGGTAGGGATTGGATGAGATCGTTCATGTAATAATGCCGTGATTGTTAGGGCATAATGCCTAGTATCTTCTATTAGTGCTATTGACATTGTTGCAACTTGTTATGCTTAATGCTTGCCACTTTGGGACCGAGTGCCTTGATCTCAGATCTGAACATGTTATTGAATCACGATGATAATTATTGTTTCTTGATCACCTGCAAGTTGTTTACACATATTGTTGTCCGGAAGCCGAGGCCCCGAAGTGATAGAAATTGGGACAACCGGAGGGGATGGCTATGATGTGAGGATCACATGTGTTCACGGAGTGTTAATGCTTTGCTCCGGTGTTCTATTAAAAGGAACACCTTAATTACCAGTAGTTCCCTTGAGGCCCCGCTGAAAACGGGCTGGTAGGACAAAAGATGTTGTGCAAGTTCTCATTGCGAGCATGTACGACTGTTTACGAAACACATGCCCATGGTTACTTAGTGCTTGGATGCTTTATCTTATTTATCTGCAATGCCCCTGTCTTGATTATTATATGAACTATCTTATCCATGCAACGCCCGTTCATCCATCCCTATGCCTACAGTATTTAATCCCGTTGTTTACTTCAAACACCACAGCTGCTATTATTTCACTACTACTGCTACTATAAAACTGTTACTACTGATAAACCACTGCGAACAAAAGTACTTTCAGGTGCAGGTGAATTGACAACTCACTTGTTAAGGCTCACAAATATTCTTTGGCTCCCCTTGTGTTGAATCAATAAATTTGGGTTTTACTTCCTTCGAAGACTGTTGCGATCCCCTATATTTGTGGTTCATCAAGACTATTTTCTGGCGCCGTTGCCGGGGAGCATAGCTTTATTTGCGAGCTCACCGGAGAGTATTATTATCTACTGCCATCATTCATCATGGGTATGACTCGTGATGGTAAGTTTCCTATATTACTGTTGGGGGAATGGGTAAGGGGGAGCCTTACCAGTCCCACATATAAACCGGAACATGCCTCATCCGGTTCATGATGAGTGACCCGGGTCTCACTGCGCAAGGCCGTGTAATGACAGGGAGAACCGGAAGGTGGTGACCGCGACCTGGCTCACTAAGAACCGGCCCAAGGCCCAGGACGGGTAACAGGGGAACCCGGGAGCCTGAAGTGCAGCCCAAGACCGGCTTAGGAAGAGTCGGATCAAGATGATCGAGAACCGGACGGAGACAGGACTCCGAGTGCGGGTGAGACCCGGATTGCTTTGTAACCCGGAGGTCTCGTCCACTATATAAGGCGAGACCCCGGGACGTAGAAAGACAGGTTCTAGATCGATAGCAAAATAACTCAAGACATCGAGAGACGGAATCGCCCTTTGTAATCGAGACTTGTTTCCCTGATAGTAAGAAAGCAGGAGTAGGTTTTACCCTCAATAGAGGGGCCGAACTTGGGTAAACTCGCGTCTCTCGTTTCCACCTTAACCCTTTCGAAGTTTCGCTTAGTAGCAATGGCCTCGGAATCTAGTTCTCGTATGAGGACACTTGTCGTGACAATACCACGACAGTTGGCGCCCACCGTGGGGCCTGCTCGCGGAAGCATCGTCTTTTCGGAAGGATCTCTACCTAGGATCGAGAAGCTCGCGATAGGCCGGCTCAGGAGGAGCCGGCGTGGGAACTACTACAACCATGACACATGGGGCCCCGAGTTCGCCTCCGTGGATTCTGGACTTCACGTCCCCTTTGGCAAGATCCATGTCTTCATTGGATACGTTGGGACAGCGGCTCCAGAACCGGACCAATTTTCAGATTTGGTGTCTGAGAAAACTATGGCGGTGGACTGTGATGGCGAGTCCTCGGTTGGGAACAATGACGATCACGATGACACAGGCTCGATCCACAAGCTCTTTGAAGACCGGTTAGGAGGAGACCTGAAATTGGACGCGCCAGGTTTCGATGAGGCAACTCACCATGCTACAGTTTACATGGCTGGTCCTACGCGGCCAACCGAGCCCAGGTATGACTCGGAAGGAAACTTAATTACTAACGAGGCTTCGACCTCAAATCCGGTTCTTGGAGCACCAGGTGTTAGAGTCACAGCACCAACTGGACCAGTGGCTACCCCAGGAGCACCAGAGATGACGCCCTCGACAGTACCTGGAGCAACAAGACCAGGGGAAGCCGTGATTGACTTGACCGGGCCTGCGTCGTACAATCCGAGACCGGAGCTGATGGCTGCAATGGATTCTTTAAACGAAATCCTGGCAACACCGATCACCCAGAGAACCTGGAGCAACTTAACACAGAGATAGCAAGACTCCGGCAAGAAATAACTCACGCTCGTCAAGAGATTGAGAAAGAAGACACTTCCATAAACAAAGCCCGGTTAGAAGTTCTGGAAGAGGCCACACGTTTGGAGAGGGAAGGAATTTACCTGACCTTTAGGAAAAGAGAACTAGCGTCAATACAGAACATACGTCATCATACTCGCCTGAATAATGAGTTCGGGGTAGGACTCGAGCCTACTAATCTACACAATTTGTTTACATCTCCGACAGAAAACCCCGCAGCTTATAACCCGGCAGGTCCAGGTTATAATACGAACCCGCCGGTTATCCCTACTCCAGTCCTTCCAGCATGTTTCTAGCCACCCGTTCAACCGTTTGGGAGCCCAAATCCAGTTTCAGCCCCAGCACAGCCTGTGCAAGAAAGGTTTCATACGCCGCCGGGTCACTTCAATAATCTGATGGATAACATTTGGGCAGCAACCACCAGTCTAGCACAGATTCCGGTTGACCCTAATAACCCTATGGCAGTTGAAGCTCGAAGGGCCATTGAGATACTACAAACAACGGTGGTTCAGCAGTTAAACTACAGTAATCAGGATAGGATACACTCAACACCTTATCACAGCAGGACAACTTTGCCCCGGAGTAATCACGGAAATTCTCCAGCCCCATCAGGATCTAGCAACGCTAACCGACATCCCAACCCACCCAGGCAAGCAGTATCATATGCACCTGGAGTTTTAAATACAGTACATAGAACCGCAGAACCTGAAAACAGGAATCCAGGTCATGTCCAGAACCCAGTGCAAGCCACGGTCTCAAACCCAGCTCAAGCTGGGTCTCGTAGAATTGGAATCCAGTGCCCCGGTCCTGCAATTAGGAACGAGAGAATACCAGCTGATTTTAAAGGACCTCGCAGAGTTGTGAATTATACGCCTGCCATGGAGCCTGCGGACTGGATAGAGGGCTATGAGATGGCCATGGAAATATTGGAAGTAAGTGACGCGGTCTGCGCACGCTACTTAAGCATGATGTTAGAAGGGCCAGCAAAGTCTTGGTTAAAGAACTTACCCGCCAATTCAATCAACAGCTGGAAGGAGTTGAAGGACCAGTTTATCAAGAATTTTCAGGGCACATGTAAATGGCCAACGACGATCACAAACCTTGAAAATTGTGTTCATAAAGAAGGGGAGTCCGCTCAACATTGGTCTCGGCCGGTGGCAGAGATCATCCACTCGTCTGTCGGACTCACTGCACAACAAGCCGTGATAGTACTGGAAAGAAATTGCAGGTTTGACCCTTTGAAGCATAAGCTGGGACGCATTAAGCGGTACGTAAGTGACATGAGCGAGCTGATAGATGCCATGACCAAGTATGCGGAGTCTGACAAAAACCAAAGATGCATACTCAGATGACGAGAAGTCCGCCAAAGGAAAGAAAACTGGAACTAAGGGTAGTCAGAACCCGAGTCAGAGCAACAACAATTCTCAGAATCAGAATAATAACAAACGGAAAAACGGAGAGGGGACTTCAGATTTGGTGGCTAACACAAATACAGGTTACAGAAGCCAACGTCAGGGCAAGAACTTCAGGGGAAATCAAAATTTCAGGCCAAACAACTTTGCACAAGCTGAGCAAGCCCTGAAAGGTCCGTGCCCCCGACATAGCAAAAACGGAATGGTAGCAAATCATTCTTGGGAAAATTTCTTCATCATGCAGGGCTTCAGACCCAGTGGAAATAATAATTACGGACCAGGAAACGGTGGAGGCGGCAACCCAGGAAATATGGGAGGTGGACATCCGGGACCTGGTAGTTCGGGACCTGGCAATCATAATCCGGGTCATCCCAATCAGAGTCACCAGGGAACTAACCCGAGCAATAGTCACCAAGGAAGAAATTCCGGTTTTCAAACAAATCGAAGCAGTTAAGTTCAGGTCAATATCATGTATTCACCACTAGTTCATGCAGGAGAGAGCGCAAGGTTCAGAAGCGCGCTGTCAACGCCGTGTCTCCTGCTGTTCCTAGATGGCTTAATTGGTCAGAACAACCCATAACCTGGAGTAGGGATGATCATCCTCCACAAGTTGATAATCCAGGGGGAGTGGCTCTGGTCGTGGCTCCGCAAGTTGGAGGATATAAGTTAGATAAAGTATTGATGGATGGAGGAAGCAGCATAAACATACTATACTACGATACGTTCAAAAGGATGAACCTGCAAGAGAAACAGCTTCAGCCATCCTCAACTGTGTTTCATGGCATCGTAGTCTACACAACCTATCGGAAAAATATTCCTTGAAGTTGCTTTTGGGGTATTTGAAAATTACAGGACAGAGATGCTAGCCTTTGAAGTGGTCAAATTCAAAAGTCTGTACCATGCCCTGTTCGGACGGCCAGCTTATGCCAAATTCATGGCCAGACCTTGCTACGTTTACCTCAAACTAAAGATGCTAGGTCCCAATGGAAACATTACTGTTAATGGAGACAGTGGCATAGCTCTGGAATGTGAAAAAGGTGATGCAATTTACGCAGAGACAGCTTGCGCTGAACAGGAGCTGAAATTGTATAAACTGTAAGTTGATCCAGAAGATATGACCTCGCTCAAAAAACCAGCAGCTGAGTCCAAGTTAAAATTTAAGTCAGCTCAAGACACCAAGCTGGTGGACTTCACCCCCGGTGACTCATCTAAGCAGTTCAGCGTGGGGGCTCACATGACAGAGAAATAGGATAGCGCGCTCATCAAGTTCCTCCGTGAGAATTGGGATATCTTTGCATGGAAACCTTCTGACATTCCAGGTGTACCAAGGAACTTGCTGAGCACAGCTTAAATGTGAATCCTGATTTGAAACCTATTCGTCAGTTCCTCCGTCGTTTCAATGATGAGAGAAGAAAAGCAATAGGAGAAGAGATCGCCAGGTTACTTGCAGCAGGGTTTATGGTAGAAGTGTTTCACCCGAAGTGGTTAGCTAATCCAGTTCTCGTTCTCAAGAAAAACGGAACCTGGAGAATGTGCATAGACTACACAGATCTGAATAAAGCATGTCCTAAAGACCTGTTCGTGTTACCCCGTATTGACCAGATTATAGACTCTATGGCCGGTTGTGAACTGTTATGTTTCCTGGATGCTTATTCAGGTTATCACTAAATCCAAATGAAGGAACAGGATCAAGAGAAGACATCGTTCATTACTCCCTTTGGAGCGTTTTGTTATACAACAATGCCTTTTGGTTTGAAAAACGCAGGGGCCACTTATCAAAGGTGTATCCATAAGTGCTTGGAAAGTCAAATTGGGCGGAACGTGCACGCTTATGTGGATGATATAGTAATCAAATCACAGAAAGGTGACACTTTGATCTCAGATTTAGAAGAGACGTTCGCCAATCTGCGAAAGTACCAAATGAAACTTAATCCAACAAAGTGTGTCTTTGGTGTGCCAGCTGGGAAGTTATTGGGTTTCATTATTTCCGAGAGAGGCATTGAAGCAAACCCGGAAAAAATTCAGGCCATACATAACCTGAAAAAGCCGGGTTGCCTGAAGGATGTTCAGAATTTGATAGGTTGTGTTGCCGCCCTGAGCCGGTTTATAAGCAGGCTAGGCGAAAAGTCCATACCCTTGTACCGATTGCTGAAGAAAACATACACCTTTGTATGGAATCAGGAGGCTGTAGCATCCCAACTTTTTATAAAGATGGAATACCTGTGTTATTGTGCTAGTCCCTGGATCGATTGCTAGCACCACAGTACAAAATGAAATACCATGCAAATGCATCAAATTCTATTACATCGCATGATCCAGTCTTTACAAAATAGGATTACAACTTGCATAGTCTTAGAAGACTAGCAGAAAAGAAAGAAATACAGCGGAAAACAAGGTACAACATTGAGCCCATCTTCTTCATGTGCCACAGGCAAAACATGTTGGCGATAGTGTCGAGATCCTAAACGAAATCCTCACTCATCTTCAGAAACATCTGCAATATGGAATATGCAGCCACAAGGGAGTCAATACAATTTAATGTATTGGCAAGTAACACTATGGTGGATATAAATGGCAAGACTAATACTACATGCTTATTTGGCTGAGTGGAGTTTTGGCTAAGTTTGCATAAAGCCAATTTTGTCCTATCTCTTTTGTAAAAGAAACTTTTCTTTTCAAAGGGGTGGCAACATTGGAGTAAGATCCAAGCACCACAATATTGTTCACTTGGTCAAAATTTTACTTATTGAAATTGATGATGAGATTCTTCCGTCAATCCTTGTCCAGCTGCTCATAGTTGTCCATAACCGGGGACACGGCTAAGATCTTAGTTTGTTGACTCTGCAGAGTTTGTGCACTTTCACCCTTTGTCTTCAATTAGCCCAAACATCCTATACACCCGGAGTGCATCATGGAAAGGAGAGAATTGAGACGAGATCTTTCAGAAGAAGAAGTCCAAACCCACCGGCAAGACCCGTTCCACCTATAATTTTGCTACATCTGCTTGTCAAGCCTGGGCTGAACCCTCACAACTTAATTGATCAAGACAGAGCCCATATTGTCAAAAGGCTGCACGGGAAGCTACTAGATTTAGAGGGACATAGTAATCTCTTTGTTCCTGGGTGGCCATCCGCAAGTGACAACCTCAAGTGGAATAACCCTTAGATAAGGGCCCTGAGGAAACACTCAACATAACCCAGTCTTACCACTTCCACCCAGGTGGTTCATTCATTAGTTATACTTAGGATTTTTCCTCAACATCTAGTAAAACAATTTGTAACCTTGCATATCACCTAGTAAATTCTAAGGCTATCAAAATAACAAGGTAAAAGGGATGGCTACACACTACTAGGATAATAGCATAGCATAGTATAACTTAGTAAAATTTCCTATCATGCATACTACTCAAAATCAACTAATGCATATAGAAAATAATGGGTAGTTGATGGTGTGTTACTTGCCTTGTTGAAGTTGGTGAAGATATCACACTCCCTTCACAAAAGATCATTGCTCTCCGTACAATCTATTCATTGAAAACACAAAACCAAATAAACAAGCATCCTAACAAACAAACATACAAGTGTGGAAAACATACATAGCAACTAACATATCAAAAGGGGCTTAACCAAGTTGGTTAGGACAAGGTCTAGGTTTGAGTTGAAAGATTCATTCTCTAATGGTCTCATTCTTGTTAAGGTAATTCCAATGGTTTACTTGGGAAGGACTAGGTGGATTTTGTAGTGATCAAACTTTATTATAACCATACTTGTCGAGGAAGTTCCAAGAGTTCACTAAGAATAAACATATTACTTCTTCAACTAGAGTAATACATGCAAACACTTGGTCATATTCACCTTCAAAAATATTTGAGTGCCTATGTTAGTATTTTCCATTGTGGTTAGGGTAGGTCTACTTCATCATCAAAGGAAAAATATTACTAAGTCTTGGGTTTTCCATTTGGGTCAATGGTTGGACAAAAATAACTTGTTATTCTTCAACTTGTATGGATTGCTTCTATGCCTCATGTGATTGCCTTCTTGAAGATCATCATCATGCCATCTAAGTTGTTTCCTTCCTTGGTGTGGTGCTTCTCTTGGTCTTGATAGTCTTCATGGTTTTCACTTCACTAATTGGTTTGGGTATGGGATGGGCACAAATACTACTAAGTCAATTTGGAAAAAGTTAAGAAGAAAGATAGAAAGAGAGAGGGAGATTCTTTCTACTGAATTTATTCACACTTGTACTTCTTGAGTTGCTTCTAGTTGTTGTGAAGCAACAATTCCCTTACTTCAATTTCTTCAATGATCTTCTTTGTAGCTCTTCATGTTGCCACTAAGTTGAAAGGAGAAGAATAGAAAAGGAAAGGAAAAAGGACTTAGAGAGAAAGGGGTTTAGTCTTCTAAGTGCTTCCACTTCTTGGAGATGCTTCTAAAGTTTGTTTTATTTGCTAAGTCCTTCATTGGTCTTCTATCTTCATGTTGAAAAAATCTCTAGATGGTTGAGTCCTCCATTTCACTTCATGGTTCTCACAAATCCCAAATTGGTGAAATCTTGAAGCAAGCATGGGGAAATGGAGAAGATAGAAAACTAAAGTTCACTACTCGGTACTATACGTGATTGGCACATTCTAGGGACATGGCTTGGCTCCAAATGGACATAACATCGAATAATAATAGTTGAAAACAATTCCTAAGTCATGGTGAAAATGGATGTAACACTATGTTGGGTTTTTGTTCAAAAACACATGGCCATGGTCCAAGGATGTCCAAAATGGTTGGGCAAGGTTGTTTCTGGTTCAAGGTTGTCAAATGGAACAAATTTGCAAAAGGAACTATATTGAAATTATTTATAGAAATTAATCTATGTCAAAAATACTCAAATAGACAACTAAATTCTAAATTCAATTTTAATTTGTTCAATTATTATTTTGGGACAGGGGGTATGAAAGTACACATCCTAAGGTTTCCAAATATATTTTATTTACCATTTTTGGATTTGTAGAATTTGAATTATGCCAAATTTCACCAAACAAGCAAATTTAAAATTGAACAAATTTAAGTTTGTCAATTTTGAATTTGGCCAGTGCCAAAAGTTTCTAGATGTCAAGGGCTTTTCAAAAAGTCCAAGATTGCTAAATTTGGCTAAGTGGTTAAAAAGTTATGATGGTTGCAAGTTACAGGGACTATTCTGCAAAATTTACTATTTAATTTCTATTCCGGAAGAAAAACAGAAAATGGGCCGCTATTTGCTGCGCTGGGCGACAGATAAGTGGTGGGCCTGGGCCGGTTACGCGCTGCGTGGGCGACAAATAACCAAATCGGCGCAGCTCACTGGCGCACACGTGGCGCTATGCTATTCGCCAAAAACGATTCGGTAAGTGATCTATTTGGGACCGCGCGATCAAGATCTAACGGTGCTGGGGGCATTGGTTACCTGGTCGCCGGAGTGGTGGCCGGAAAATGGTGCGCGGCGGCGTAGGGGCTCGGGAGTCGACGGAGTTGGCGCTACGGTGGGTCTCCGGGCTCAGCGAGATGACGAGGATGACCAGCTCGACACGTAGAGACGAATGGTGACGGTGCCGCAGCATCTCGTTTCCTGGAATAGCGTCGTCGAGTGAACAGGGCTTCTCAGGCGCCGGCGATTGCTCCGGTGAGCACGGGCTCGTTGCTCCTGTAGAGGAAACAGAAGGGGGAGGGGTTTAGGAGGGGCGCGAGGACCAGAGGAATCGAACTACGGGGTTCTAGGCCACAGAGACTGGCTCACCTCGCCGGAAATGGAGATCGACGGCGGCGGATCCCGCGGACTCCGGCGAGCGATTTCTCCCGAATAGAGTGATGAAACGAGGGGGAAAGGGAGGGGAAATGGAGAGGAGGGATAGGGCTATAACGAGAAGGCCTCGGGGCAGCGATTAACGCCCTTAATCGCGAGTAATCACGGCGAGGAGAAACGGCAGTGGCAGTTTTCATCCCAGCGTTGAAGACGATGACGTCAGCTGACGTCAGCATTTTTATTTTTTTATTTTTCTGTTTTCTCATTTCATTAATAACTTCTGTTTAAATAATCCAAATAATATGAAACAAAATTCTAAAATCATATTATTTCAAATAATTTCTAACAGTACCATTTTTGTGGGGTTTCCATGTTTTTGAATTATTCAAATTACAAATTTCAAAAGAATTCATAAATGCCTTATTATTCTAATTAAATAGGAAAATGTCAAATAAGATAGAAATGAAGTTGATAAAATTTCAGTGGCTTTATAAATATCAAATAGTATTTTACAAAACCATTTCAAAGTGTTTTCATCCTTTTTTAATATTTTGAAAATATAATTAATTCACTAATAGTACTTAATACCATTTTAAAATAGAAAATAGTAAAATGGGGTTTTTGATTAAATAAATTTTTAGAGACATCAAACATTTCAAATAATATTTTTGGAAGTCATTTTCAAACCATTTTCATAATTAATAATTTTAGGATATGAAGGATTTATTAATAGTAACTTAATGCTATTTAATTAGTTCATATCAATTAATTATTATTGTTGATCAATAAAATTTAGAATAAAACCATAAGTCATAATATTGTTTTCAAAACCTTTTGTTATGTTATTTTCAAAGCAACGCATTTCATTTTCACCCCTTCATGTTTAAAACTTGGAATAACAACTAAAAGTTATTATTAAAACATTTTATTCTCATCAAATATTTTTGAGGCTTAGGACTTTATTAAGGGTTATAAATCTTTGATTTTTGATGCTATAAAATATTATAAAGGTAATATTTGAATTTAAAACATTTTATGTAATAAATTTTGCTAAAGATAAAATGGTTTTCTTTATGTGAGAAAATTCACTTGAGAGGGTTTTAGGGTTTAGGGAATAGAGGTATAATAGGATTAGAAATTTTAATTTCATTGAAATATGCATTGTTTTATTTTGTTTCTTGCTTCTCATTTGGTTTTTGGTGACTTACTAAACATGAAAACAAAAAGTTTCAAATTTTTGTGATTTTTGCATTTTCCAAAAATCAGGGATGTTACAGACTACCACCCTTAAAAGAAATCTCGTCCCGAGATTTTGGAAGGTTAGAAAGAAAGATTTGGGTAATTGGATTCCAAAACAACTGGGTGGGCTACCACCCTTAAAAGAAACTTTTGTGTGTAGTCTAAAATTCATTAGATTGGAGTGTAGATTGATTTGAGAATTGCTTGAGTAGAACTTTCCTTCGTGGTAGAGCTGTAGACCAACATAGATCTGTTGAACTACCTTTGACACTGAGGTGTCACTCTTTGGGTCAATCAGAAGTCTTTGGTTTCCTCTCAACTTGGTCTTTTGATGTCTTTAGTATTCTTCCTTCTTGTTGTCATCCTTCAAGGCAAACATCATGCTATTTCTAAACAAACTCTCATGTAACACAAACTGGGTAGTTGTGTTTCTTCATTACTTCTTCTCTTGGTGTAGTTGGCTCTGAAATCTTCATAGCTCATGCAACTTGGGGTTCACTTGTCTTTCTTCACTTGTTGATGGGCTGGATACTCCTTATTAGGTAGTTGGCATTGATCATGGATGTGATTGTTCCTTCACACAGAAGAAGGAAATTTGATACTAGCATTCCTCAAATGGGATGGCTTGTGTATCAATAGGGTAAAGGTTGTATGATTCCAAATGGTTCTCACTATGGTTGGTGAATGAGTATGGTGTTGGGTTTGATCTAGTAGGGATGAGTAGAAATTTAGAAAGATGGCTAAGGAAGGTTTTTATCCAAAATAGCAGATCAAGGAAACTCATCTTACAAACAACACATAACAAACATATAGCAACACATTCATCACACCAAACAACATAGTTTTAGGAAAACATCTAGTATTGTCATACAACACTCATTGGTATGATCAATACACTAACACATTAACGTTGTTCTAACTAACTAGATTGGTGGTCTCATCTATATCTTCTTGAGTTTTCTTCAAAAACCTTCTCCCAGTGTCTTGGGTTATTCTTGATTGTTGTGAAGTATATAGGTATATCTCCAAGTTTCTTCAATTGTCTTGAGTGTAGGTCTTCATGTGGTGAAAATACTTCTTGCACTTCTTGGTATGATCATCAACATTCCTGTCTTGATGGTATTGAAGAGGTAGGTCATCTAGAAAATTTTGAAGGTGAATAATAGATGAGATGATATGAGAAGAATTAAGATGGTTGTTTTGTTTCTAGAAATTTTGAACATAGGAAATTTTCTATCCTAGGGTCTTCTCCAAACTTAGGATCTCGAATTCTACAGGCAACACAATGCTCTGATACCATTTTGTAGCATCCCAACTTTTTATAAAGATGGAATACCTGTGTTATTGTGCTAGTCCCTGGATCGATTGCTAGCACCACAGTACAAAATGAAATACCATGCAAATGCATCAAATTCTATTACATCGCATGATCCAGTCTTTACAAAATAGGATTACAACTTGCATAGTCTTAGAAGACTAGCAGAAAAGAAAGAAATACAACGGAAAACAAGGTACAACATTGAGCCCATCTTCTTCATGTGCCACAGGCAAAACATGTTGGCGATAGTGTCGAGATCCTAAACGAAATCCTCACTCATCTTCAGAAACATCTGCAATATGGAATATGCAGCCACAAGGGAGTCAATACAATTTAATGTATTGGCAAGTAACACTATGGTGGATATAAATGGCAAGACTAATACTACATGCTTATTTGGCTGAGTGGAGTTTTGGCTAAGTTTGCATAAAGCCAATTTTGTCCTATCTCTTTTGTAAAAGAAACTTTTCTTTTCAAAGGGGTGGCAACATTGGAGTAAGATCCAAGCACCACAATATTGTTCACTTGGTCAAAATTTTACTTATTGAAATTGATGATGAGATTCTTCCGTCAATCCTTGTCCAGCTGCTCATAGTTGTCCATAACCGGGGACACGGCTAAGATCTTAGTTTGTTGACTCTGCAGAGTTTGTGCACTTTCACCCTTTGTCTTCAATTAGCCCAAACATCCTATACACCCGGAGTGCATCATGGAAAGGAGAGAATTGAGACGAGATCTTTCAGAAGAAGAAGTCCAAACCCACCGGCAAGACCCGTTCCACCTATAATTTTGCTACATCTGCTTGTCAAGCCTGGGCTGAACCCTCACAACTTAATTGATCAAGACAGAGCCCATATTGTCAAAAGGCTGCACGGGAAGCTACTAGATTTAGAGGGACATAGTAATCTCTTTGTTCTTGGGTGGCCATCCGCAAGTGACAACCTCAAGTGGAATAACCCTTAGATAAGGGCCCTGAGGAAACACTCAACATAACCCAGTCTTACCACTTCCACCCAGGTGGTTCATTCATTAGTTATACTTAGGATTTTTCCTCAACATCTAGTAAAACAATTTTTAACCTTGCATAGCACCTAGTAAATTCTAAGGCTATCAAAATAACAAGGTAAAAGGGATGGCTACACACTACTAGGATAATAGCATAGCATAGTATAACTTAGTAAAATTTCCTATCATGCATACTACTCAAAATCAACTAATGCATATAGAAAATAATGGGTAGTTGATGGTGTGTTACTTGCCTTGTTGAAGTTGGTGAAGATATCACACTCCCTTCACAAAAGACCGTTTCTCTCCGTACAATCTATTCATTGAAAACACAAAACCAAATAAACAAGCATCCTAACAAACAAACATACAAGTGTGGAAAACATACATAGCAACTAACATATCAAAAGGGGCTTAACCAAGTTGGTTAGGACAAGGTCTAGGTTTGAGTTGAAAGATTCATTCTCTAATGGTCTCATTCTTGTTAAGGTAATTCCAATGGTTTACTTGGGAAGGACTAGGTGGATTTTGTAGTGATCAAACTTTATTATAACCATACTTGTCAAGGAAGTTCCAAGAGTTCACTAAGAATAAACATATTACTTCTTCAACTAGAGTAATACATGCAAACACTTGGTCATATTCACCTTCAAAAATATTTGAGTGCCTATGTTAGTATTTTCCATTGTGGTTAGGGTAGGTCTACTTCATCATCAAAGGAAAAATATTACTAAGTCTTGGGTTTTCCATTTGGGTCAATGGTTGGACAAAAATAACTTGTTATTCTTCAACTTGTATGGATTGCTTCTATGCCTCATGTGATTGCCTTCTTGAAGATCATCATCATGCCATCTAAGTTGTTTCCTTCCTTGGTGTGGTGCTTCTCTTGGTCTTGATAGTCTTCATGGTTTTCACTTCACTAATTGGTTTGGGTATGGGATGGGCACAAATACTACTAAGTCAATTTGGAAAAAAAATAAGAAGAAAGATAGAAAGAGAGAGGGAGATGCTTTCTACTGAATTTCTTCACACTTGTACTTCTTGAGTTGCTTCTAGTTGTTGTGAAGCAACAATTCCCTTACTTCAATTTCTTCAATGATCTTCTTTGTAGCTCTTCATGTTGCCACTAAGTTGAAAGGAGAAGAATAGAAAAGGAAAGGAAAAGGACTTAGAGAGAAAGGGGTTTAGTCTTCTAAGTGCTTCCACTTCTTGGAGATGCTTCTAAAGTTTGTTTTATTTGCTAAGTCCTTCATTGGTCTTCTATCTTCATGTTGAAAAAATCTCTAGATGGTTGAGTCCTCCATTTCACTTCATGGTTCTCACAAATCCCAAATTGGTGAAATCTTGAAGCAAGCATGGGGAAATGGAGAAGATAGAAAACTAAAGTTCACTACTCGGTACTATACGTGATTGGCACATTCTAGGGACATGGCTTGGCTCCAAATGGACATAACATCGAATAATAATAGTTGAAAACAATTCCTAAGTCATGGTGAAAATGGATGTAACACTATGTTGGGTTTTTGTTCAAAAACACATGGCCATGGTCCAAGGATGTCCAAAATGGTTGGGCAAGGTTGTTTCTGGTTCAAGGTTGTCAAATGGAACAAATTTGCAAAAGGAACTATATTGAAATTATTTATAGAAATTAATCAATGTCAAAAATAGTCAAATAGACAACTAAATTCTAAATTCAATTTTAATTTGTTCAATTATTATTTTGGGACAGGGGGTATGAAAGTACACATCCTAAGGTTTCCAAATATATTTTATTTACCATTTTTGGATTTGTAGAATTTGAATTATGCCAAATTTCACCAAACAAGCATATTTAAAATTGAACAAATTTAAGTTTGTCAATTTTGAATTTGGCCAGTGCCAAAAGTTTCTAGATGTCAAGGGCTTTTCAAAAAGTCCAAGATTGCTAAATTTGGCTAAGTGGTTAAAAAGTTATGATGGTTGCAAGTTACAGGGACTATTCTGCAAAATTTACTATTTAATTTCTATTCCGGAAGAAAAACAGAAAATGGGCCGCTATTTGCTGCGCTGGGCGACAGATAAGTGGTGGGCCTGGGCCGGTTACGCGCTGCGTGGGCGACAAATAACGAAATCGGCGCAGCTCACTGGCGCACACGTGGCGCTACGCTATTCGCCGAAAACGATTCGGTAAGTGATCTATTTGGGACCGCGCGATCAAGATCTAACGGTGCTGGGGGCATTGGTTACCTGGTCGCCGGAGTGGTGGCCGGAAAATGGTGCGCGGCGGCGTAGGGGCTTGGGAGTCGACGGAGTTGGCGCTACGGTGGGTCTCCGGGCTCAGCGAGATGACGAGGATGACCAGCTCGACACGTAGAGACGAATGGTGACGGTGGCGCAGCATCTCGTTTCCTGGAATGGCGTCGTCGAGTGAACAGAGCTTCTCAGGCGCCGGCGATTGCTCCGGTGAGCACGGGCTCGTTGCTCCTGTAGAGGAAACAGAAGGGGGAGGGGTTTAGGAGGGGCGCGAGGACCAGAGGAATCGAACTACGGGGTTCTAGGCCACAGAGACTGGCTCACCTCGCCAGAAATGGAGATCGACGGCGGCGGATCCCGCGGACTCCGGCGAGCGATTTCTCCCGAATAGAGTGATGAAACGAGGGGGAAAGGGAGGGGAAATGGAGAGGAGGGATAGGGCTATAACGAGAAGGCCTCGGGGCAGCGATTAACGCCCTTAATCGCGAGTAATCACGGCGAGGAGAAACGGCAGTGGCAGTTTTCATCCCAGCGTTGAAGACGATGACGTCAGCTGACGTCAGCATTTTTATTTTTTTATTTTTCTGTTTTCTCATTTCATTAATAACTTCTGTTTAAATAATCCAAATAATATGAAACAAAATTCTAAAATCATATTATTTCAAATAATTTCTAACAGTACCATTTTTGTGGGGTTTCCATGTTTTTGAATTATTCAAATTACAAATTTCAAAAGAATTCATAAATGCCTTATTATTCTAATTAAATAGGAAAATGTCAAATAAGATATAAATGAAGTTGATAAAATTTCAGTGGCTTTATAAATATCAAATAGTATTTTACAAAACCATTTCAAAGTGTTTTCATCCTTTTTTAATATTTTGAAAATATAATTAATTCACTAATAGTACTTAATACCATTTTAAAATAGAAAATAGTAAAATGGGGTTTTTGATTAAATAAATTTTTAGAGACATCAAACATTTCAAATAATATTTTTGGAAGTCATTTTCAAACCATTTTCATAATTAATAATTTTAGGATATGAAGGATTTATTAATAGTAACTTAATGCTATTTAATTAGTTCATATCAATTAATTATTATTGTTGATCAATAAAATTTAGAATAAAACCATAAGTCATAATATTGTTTTCAAAACCTTTTGTTATGTTATTTTCAAAGCAATGCATTTCATTTTCACCCCTTCATGTTTAAAACTTGGAATAACAACTAAAAGTTATTATTAAAACATTTTATTCTCATCAAATATTTTTGAGGCTTAGGACTTTATTAAGGGTTATAAATCTTTGATTTTTGATGCTATAAAATATTATAAAGGTAATATTTGAATTGAAAACATTTTATGTAATAAATTTTGCTAAAGATAAAATGGTTTTCTTTATGTGAGAAAATTCACTTGAGAGGGTTTTAGGGTTTAGGGAATAGAGGTATAATAGGATTAGAAATTTTAATTTCATTGAAATATGCATTGTTTTATTTTGTTTCTTGCTTCTCATTTGGTTTTTGGTGACTTACTAAACATGAAAACAAAAAGTTTCAAATTTTTGTGATTTTTGCATTTTCCAAAAATCAGGGATGTTACAGAGGCTGATGAGGCATTGGAGGCCTTGAAAAAACAACTTTCCAATGCACCTATATTAGCCGCGCCTGAGGAAAAAGAGCCCATGTTACTATACATAGTAGAAAATAACAGGGCAGTGAGTGTGGTGGTTGTTGTGGAGCGTAAGATGGAGGACAAGGAAGGTCTTGTTCAGCGGCCAGTTTACTACGTGAGCGAGGTCCTGACAGAGTTTAAACAACGTTACCCTCATTGGCAGAAGCTTGTCTTTGTAGTATTCATGGCTAGTCGCAAACTAAAACATTACTTTCAGGAACATCCTATCACAGTGGTTAGTTCAGCGCCTCTGTCTGACATTATTCAAAATACTGAAGCAACAGTAAGAGTTGCCAAGTGGGCCATCGAGATGGGATCTTATCATATCAAATACGAGCCAAGGACTGCAATAAAATCCCAATCTTTGATCGAGTTTATAAATGACTGGACACAGTTACAGGTTCCACCGGATAAACCAGACACTAACTATTGGACTATGCACTTTGATGGGTCTCGACAACTGGAAGGCTCAGGAGCTGGTGTGGTTTTAACATCCCTACGAGGAGATAAGTTTCGCTATGTCTTGCAAATCTCATTCAAATGCACTAATAATGCAGCAGAGTATGAATCTTTGATCCATGGGCTTCGCATTGCGAAAGAAATGAGCATAACCAGGATTCGATGTCTGGGTGATTCTGATCTGGTATCTCAACAAGTTACAGGAACCTGAGATTCTAAAGACCCGGTCATGGCAGCTTATAGGCGGGCAGTTACCCAGCTGGCTGGACATTTTTAGGGATATCAGGTGGATCATATTGATCGACTTCACAACGAAGCAGCTGATGCACTGGCACGTCTAGGTTCTCAGAAAAAGCAGGTTCCACCAAACGTTTTTCCGGATAAAATTCATAGTCCGTGTGTTAAAATCCCAATAGAAGAAGACTTAGCAAATCCAGACCCAGAATCAGAATTAGTAGTTGCTCTGCATATAATACCACCGTGGACTGAGCCATATTTGGCATACCTTACGAGAGGTGAGCTCCTGCAGGACGAGGTTATAGCTCGCCAGGTTACCAGAAGATCCAAGTCATATACAATTATAAATGGTGAGTTACACAAGAGAAGCGCGACTGGAATTTTTCAAAGATGTGTTTCTCCAGAAGAAGGATGTCAAATTCTTAGAGAAATTCATTCAGGAGACTGTGGCCATCACGCAAGCTCTAGATCTTTAGTTAATAAATCTTTCATACATGGATTCTTTTGGTTAACCGCGAATGCTGATGCAGAAAATATCGTGAAAACATGTGAAGGCTGTCAAAGATATGCAAGACAGGATCACGTGCCAGCTCAGTACTTGCGTATGATTCCCATAACCTGGCCTTTTGCAGTTTGGGGACTTGACATGGTAGGACCTTTCAAAAGGTCAACTGATAAAAAGACTCATCTACTGGTGGCAGTTGATAAGTTTACAAAGTGGGTAGAAGCTGAACCAATCAGTAAATGTGACACGGTTACAGCAGTCAAGTTCTTAAAAAAGCTGATTTTCAGGTTTGGGAACCCACATAGCATTATTATAGATGATGGGACGAATTTATCAGAAGGAGCAATGCAGAAGTTTTGTGAACAGAACCATATAAGGCTAGACCTTGCTTCCGTGGCACATCCACAGTCTAATGGACAGGCAGAGAGGGCCAACCAGGAATTGCTCAAAGGTATAAAACCCAGACTTCAGGTTCCATTAGAGAAAAACTGCTGGTTGCTGGGTCAAAGAATTGCCTGCTGTTTTATGGAGCATACGAACTACTCCAAATAGATCAACATGTTATACCCCTTTCTTTCTAGTCTATGGAGCAGAGGCAGTTTTGCCAAGTGACATTCGTCACGATTCACCACGAGTGACTGCTTATGTGGAAACCAATAATGAGGTAGCTCGTCAAGACTCATTAGATGCTTTAGAAGAAGCACGTGACCTCACAGCATCTCGGTCAGCTATATATCAGCAGGACCTGCGTCGCTATCATAGCCGCAGAGTCAAGACTCGAAGTTTCCAAGAAGGAGATTTGGTTTTAGGACTAATTCAGAAGAAAGATGGGATGCATAAGCTAAGTCCTCCATGGGAAGGACCCTTTGTAGTAAGTAAAAAACTACACAATGGGTCCTATTACCTCATTGATATGCGTGATGCTGATAGATCTCGCACATCTGAGGAAGAAACTGGAAGACCATGGAATATAGCCCAGTTGAGGCCATATTATACATAGGATCATTGTAATCACTATGTTATCTTTTGACAATGAAAGGCAATGTTAGCAACATTTGAGTTCTTGAAATTTGTTGGCCTGTCCCTATCAAATTGAGCTATAATGTTATTTCTATATGATTACTTGGGGGCTGATGATAGAGAACAGTTTATATCTCAAGAATCTGGCATATGCCAAAATATATTGGTTATACTTGCCTGCCAGTCAGTGGTTACACGCGTTTTTATGACCTAGATGTTTATGCCTGGTTGAGTCAATCATGATATAACCCGGCAGTACCGGTTTATTATAACCCGGCAATCCAGGTTACTATGACCATGAACTCACAGAGTTGTACACACTAGAATAAGTCATGCGAAAAAACGGCTGAGCTAGAAAGCAAAGAAAAACCAAGTCAAAGAAATTTTTATCTTCAAGCAAAAGGAAACCCGAATATGATTTTCATAACCTCGAAGGAAATCCGGTTTATTACACGCCAAATTGTAGCACAGGTGCACAGGCGCACCTTCAAAAAATAGGACTAGAAATAAAACTGTTTATCTAGCCTATTACAGACCCAACATGGTCGAATTATTTTGTTTGCAAAAAGTCACATGATCAAACTGCAGCGGATTTTCCCTTCTGTTGTGCCGGGTCCTGATCTGCCGGGTCTTGGGGAGCTAGGTCTTCAATCTCCGGGTCAGCTGGGGCCTAGATCACTCCTTCAACTTCTTCCGTAGGGACATACTTCCACTCTAGCTGAGCCAGAGCATCAGTAACATTCTCCGGTTCATATAACGGGCGTGGTGGAGCATAAACAGAAGGAGTAACTAACTGAGGCGCACCAGATGAGGAGGCTATGGAGAGCCGGCTCTTGGGAGGGACTTGTCGAACAGCAGCCATATCCAGAGGAGTAAAAGGCATTTTTTGTTCACCAGAAGAATTATAACCTGAGCACATGTCCTTCAGTTTTAGCTTCTCAGCAATGGTGCAAGCATAGAACCGGCACTCTTTTTCAATCCTGGCGAAGTCTTTCTTCTCATACTTTGACATATCGGCTTTATATTCTGGGAAACCTCCCACAAGAAGATCCGGCTTTAGTTCTGGATGATATGCTTTCGCCAGTGACATAACGTTGATGGCTCCATGGCGACATGAGGATAGCTTATGCTCCTCTATCCACTGAGGGACATGAGTTAGTTCCACAAGCATTTCGCTAACCCTTCTAGGCGGAGCATCCCAGTTCCGAACAGCTTTGATACATTCTCCACCTCCAATGTATAGCTGCCGGATCAGGGTGAACAAGGCCTTGAGTTTCAGGTCTGGGAGTTTCAGGTTATTCCCATGCATCCTCCCTACAGGTTACAAAAAATTGTGATCTAAGTCAAGCTGATTGATAAAAAGGCAAAGGGAATACATCATTGGACATACAATAAGTTAAGAGGAAGATAAGGTAGATAAACTCACCAAAAACACTGCAAGTGATATCCCTCAGCAAATCTGTGACCTTGGTGAAATGGGTCCGGGTCTCCTCTAGTTCCTTTTCCGTAGTTTCTGCCCTGGTTATGAGATTTTTCTCCCGAGCTTCAAAATCCCGCTGCAGATCAGACCAAGTCTTGGCTGCCTTTGTGATTTGTTCTTCTAGTTCTTTCTGCCGGGTCCTGGCCTCCTCAGTCTTCTTGGCCTCTTGTGCAAGGAGGTTCTTCAATTAGAAACCTCTTTTTGAGACAGGATTCCAGACTCTGCAAAAAGATTTCAAGTTATTCAAAGGTTAAGTTGTAAATTGACAATTATCCGGATTATGCAACTACAACCCGGATACTGGTGAACTTATTACAGTTTCTAAGGAAAAGTTAAGTCCCAGGTAGCTACAGGTTTGCAACCCGGCACTTGGGGGCTACAGTATTTCAAATTCAAGAGTTGGGCTATAACCTATGATTAAGTCCCGGCTGGCTGCAGGCTTACAACCCGGTACTTTGGGGCTACAGTGTTTCAATTTTACTTAAAAACAATTCAGAACAAAAGCATATCAAGTCCCGACTTATAATGGCGTTATAAGCCAGCCCTTGGGGGCTACAGCTATCCAGGTTACATCTATCTAGGTTACAGCTATTCAATTTACATCTATCTAGGTTACATCTATTCAGGTTATAGTTATTCAGATTACAAGCTATTCAGTACCAAATCTCCAAGCATATATTACTAATATAAGCTAGAAGATTGAGGGCTACAGGTTATGAATATTCAGGTTACCTCATATTTCTGTTTCACAAATTCTATGATACCATCAGTACGGCGTCGGTTCTCAGAGAGCTCTTAAACAAGTGTGTCAAAGTCCTGGCCTTCAATGTTCAGGCTAGGAACAGATCTTTTGTCTTCCGGCTTTACTTTTGGGTCTTCAGTGACCTTGGAGAGAACAGTGGATGGTCTCGTAACCTCAACAGCCTGAGACCCGGTTATGACCACATATGGGTCCTGAACATTTACCTCCTCAACCGGAGGATCATTACCCGGGATATCATCAACCAGGTTCACATCTTCACGTTCTTCAGCCATAATATCCAAATGACCCGACGAGGGAGCGGTCGGTTCATCATTTTCTTCCTCAACAGTTTTCTCCTTGATGTTTTCGGAGGGAGCAGCAGACGAAACAGGGTTCACTTTTAGTACAGCTTGAGTTCTGTTGCAAAAGGAAAAAAGCTCCGAGTTACATTGCAATATTAAGGTATTAGCAAATCTGGAAAGGAAAGTTAGCCTACCCAAAGTTAATGGAGAATGAGCTAGCCCCGCTGAAATGGGACGAGTCTGAGTTTGGGGAATCTGAATGAAAAGGATGACTCAGTTCTGGCCTCATTTGTCCGGCTAAGGGGTGTGAAGCAGTGGGCGAAACCCGGATTTTGGAGACCCGGCTAGTGGGAGTTTTCTCAGGCAAACCTGTTTCTAACTCGCTGGAGCCAAAGCTCCGGGTCCTTCTTCTCTTGCTGCCCTCCTCATCCTCCTGCGTTTTCTGTATGTTTGAGAACCTTTTCAAAGGATTTTTTGACAGTCTAGAGATAGGCACCTTTGCGACAGCCTGCTGGGTCCTCTTCTGGCCTGCGGGGGACTCTTTTTTGGCCACCAGGTTGGAACCAGTAATGGGAGTAGAGGGCTCGAGATCCGGCATGACTTGATCCGGAACTTCATGAGCCGGTTCTTCTTCAACATCTTGGCCACCGCCTAACCCGGCAACCCGTTCCTCCTGCTCATCCTGCGAGTAATCAGCGTCAACAAATTGGTTGTGCAACTGACTGAGGGAGTCAAATTTAGAAACCTCTTCCTCGTCGTCGCTTGTTTCTTCTGATTCTTCTTCTTCAGGTGGTGAAGTCGGGTCTTCGGTAGTAACCCAGAAAGGGTCATTAGCCTGAGAACCGGAACAACGACAAGGTTACAACCTGTGCCGTTAAAAAGAATAATGAAGGAAGCAAAGACACAAAGATATGAAAACTTACGGGAGGAGCCAGGTTAGAAGAGCTAAAGGGCTCCAGGCCAACTTGAAAGAACTGGTCTTGTTTCAGTCCAACCAGAAGTTTCAGGGAGGTTATCATTTCAGACATAGAAACTATGGACTCAGAATATCGCATAGAATCTACTGAACCGGAATATTCATGGAACAGCCGGTTCCTGATGCTAAGTGGCTGAACACGCCAGTCTACCCAGGTCTTTGTCAAATCTAAACCTGTAAGCCCATGAACTATCAGCGAGGTTACACGTTTTAGGAGAGGCCGGATCTTGATTCGATCGGCGGGTTTGGCATAAGAGTTCATCATGCTAGTGTAAACCAAGCGTTCAGGACGGAAGCCCGGAAGAGTCGGTTCACCCTCAGGGGTGGTACACTTGATGTAAAAATAGGATTTCTGCCACAACTTGGGATGGCTTGCGAGTGGAATGCCTAGGTAAGCAATGTCCTTACGCCTCTGGAATGAGACTCTTCCACAGTGTATAAGTTCACCCCCAGCTACCTCAGGATGCTTATTACAGTAAAAGTACTCGAGGAAAAGATCTAAGTTTGGCTCTATTTGGAGGTAATCCTCACAAAGGACTACAAAGTTGCTAACGTTTAAGATAGAATTTGGTGGGAGGTCCTGAGGATGGAGGCCATAGTAAGCCAAGAGCCGACGGAAAAAGAGTGAACCGGGTGGACGAAACCCACGAAGAATATGGGCTTCGAAAGTTATTACCTCACCCGGCCCAGGTTCGGGACGGGTCTCGTTTCCCGGAGCTCGCCAAGATAGACCGGCAGGCAGAAGCCCGGAAGTCTCCATTTCGTGAGCCGGCCTTAAGTCATCTCAGATTTGCACCAGTTTACTTGCATCTTGTTCCTTCCAGAGCCGGCAGCGCCAGAACCAGAAGCAATTCTAGTTTTCTTCTTTTTTCCTGCTCCGTTGGCCTTGGATGCCAAAGATTTCTCTTTTCCCATCTTGTGATGAACGCCGGTGAAGCTCCGGCTGCGGCGGCACTGGAGGAAAAGTTGAGCTCTGGAGCCCGGATCGGAGAAGGAAGACGAAGTGGGGCGAGCAGGGTGCGAATGAGCCTTGGGGGGCGTACGCCTACTATTTATAGGTGGGGGCTAAACCCTAGGGTTAAGAGGTAACTTTTGCATACAAACCCCTCAGGATTACGTTATTAATAAAAGGACACAGCTAGATCGGATCGCAGGAAAAAAAATTCCAAGGAAATGGAACGGTTGCATGGAGAAAAATCCGGGCTAGGTTAAGATCCTTTAGGTCCCGGAGATTTGGGAGATAGAAATATGAGAATTATCTTTACAAGAAACGGAAAGATATGATCCTGGAGATAAAGAGCTTGACCCATGAGATCCGGAACAGATATCCTGGGAGGTTATTTTCCTTGGGTTAGAAGATTAGCATTCAAAGTTTTTGAGTAAAGTTTAACGTGAACTTCTTAAGTTTGAGGCTTAAAACGTTCATGTTAACCTGGGGGCTAATGTTGGGGGAATAGGTAAGGGGGAGCCTTACCAGTCCCACATATAAACCGGAACATGCCTCATCCGGTTCATGATGAGTGACCCGGGTCTCACTACGCAAGGCCGAGTAACGACAGGGAGAACCGGAAGGTGGTGACCGCGACCTGGCTCACTAAGAACCGGCCCAAGGCCCAGGACGGGTAACAGGGGAACCCGGGAGCCTGAAGTGCAGCCCAAGACCGGCTTAGGAAGAGCCGGATCAAGATGATCGAGAACCGGAGGGATACAGGACTCCGAGTGCGGGTGAGACCCGGATCGTTTTGTACCCCGGAGGTCTCGTCCACTATATAAGACGAGACCCCGAGACGTAGAAACACAGGTTCTAGATCGATAGCAAAATAACTCGAGACATCGAGATTCGGAATCGCCCTTTGTAATCGAGACTTGTTTCCCTGATAGTAAGAAAGCAGGAGTAGGTTTTACCCTCAATAGAGGGGCCGAACCTGGGTAAACTCGCGTCTCTCGTTTCCACCTTAACCCTTTCGAAGTTTCGCTTAGTAGCAATGGCCTCGCAATCTAGTTCTCGTATGAGGACACTTGCCGTGACAATACCACGACAATTACCATCCACTACAAGAAGAGGTACAACTCTGAACACCTCTGTTGCTCTTGATTCACCGTCTGTTATGAGTAAGCTGCTTACACCACCACATGCTACACATGCTACTTCTGTTGAATCTGAAAATGCTTCTAATACTCTTGATGATGCTTCTATTGTGCTTTATGAGAGTGGTTCTCTCGGTCCTTTCTTAGATGCTACTATTGCTAAAGCCGAAAATACTGCAAACACTGCTCCTGATAAAAATCATGTTACTCCTGCTATTTCACCTGAGCTTATAGAGAATCCTAGTGATGGTTTTGATGATTCCTATATTGAACTTAATGATGATCTTATTGATGAAATACATGCTATGAAGGATAAAGATGCTGTGATGAGTCTTATTGAAAGTCGTGCTGTTAAATATAAATTATCTCCTGATGCTAAGTTTGCCACCTCTCCTATTACTATTAGGGATAAGGATTATGATTTCTCTCTCTTATATATCTATTGTCGAGAAAGAACCTTTTTGTGGTACTAAAAATGAAAGTGTTATGAAACATATGAATGAGCTCTCCTCTTTGAGTAGTTTATTCTCTGATGATCTTGAGAAACGTAGCTACTTTGTTGCTAAAATATTCCCTTTCTCATTAAAAGATGGAGCTAAAACTTGGTTTAATAATTTGTCTCCGGGATCTATTTGATAGTCCTATTGGTTTGGTTAATGTTTTCTTTTAGAAATATTTTCTTGCTAGTGCTCAACATGCTGCTTTACAAAATATATTTAATTTCAAGCAATTGGAAGGAGAGAAATTGCCTGTATCTTGGGCAAGGTTCTGTTCTTTAGTTAGGACTACACTTGGGCATAAGCTAGAAAATAATAAACTTCTTGATATATTCTATAATGGACTAACTATTGAATCTAGGTCATACATGGATAGTTGTGCTGGTTGCGTATTCAGGCAAAGAACTCTAGAAGAAGCTGAGGAATTAATGGCTAAAATAAGCCAAAATCATGATGATTGGACTACAATTGAGCCTGAGCCGACCCCTACTCAAGTATCAAAACCAACACCAACACCCAAGAAGAGGGGAATGATTGAATTAAATGATGAAGTGATGAGAGAAGACAAGAAATCTCTTAAAGAGAGGGGTATTAAATCTGAAGATGTGAAGAATCTTCCATCTATGGAAGAATTATGTAATCCAATCCCTCACTCATCCACCATTGAGGTACACTCTCTCCAATATTTTGATAGTAGAGATATTCCCTATAATAAACCTCCTGATCAATGTTTAGATGAATTTGATAATTATGTTATTAAGCAAGATAATTTTAATATGAGAGTGCAAAATCACCTAATGGAAAACTCTAGAGCTATTGATAATTTGCATGATATTATAGAAAGAACCTCTAATGATGTTAAAATGCTTGTTAAACATTTTAAAATGGTTAAAACTCAAATTGATAAACTTGCTAAAGTGCAAAAAGATTTGCTAGTTAATGCTTCTTAAGAGAAACATGCTTATGAAATAAGAACTAGAAGTGGTATTGCTACACAAGATCCTTTATATACCGAGGGACATCCTAAAAGAATTGAACAAGATTCTTAGCAAACTAATGATAATGTTATTCATACTAAGAAGAAAAAGAAGAAACATAAAACTGTTGTAGAATCCTCTGAACTTGCTAAAGATCCTAATAGTATATCTATCTCTAATGCTGAAACTGAAAGTGGCAATGAAAGGAATGATGCTTCTGATAAAGAAGAACCTGTAGCTGAACCTGAAAGGCATACTAAAACTGCAAAGTATACTAAGGAAGATTTTATTGCTAATAAACATGGTAATGAGAGAGAACCTTGGGTACAAAAACCAATGCCTTTTCCTAATAAGAAACACAAATCTAAGGACGAAGAACACTATAACAAGTTTTGTGAATGGATGAAACCTTTGTTCTTGCAAATTCCTTTAACTGGTGCTATTAAATTGCCTCCTTATGCAAAATATATGAAGGATATTGTCTCTAACAAAAGGAAGATTCCTAATGAGGAAATTTCCACTATGCTTGCTAATTACTCTTTTAATGGCAAGGTTCCTGAGAAGCTTGGATATCCTCGTATACCAACTATTCCATGTTCTATTAAAAATAATTATGTTACAACTACTTTGTGTGATTTAGGAGCTGGAGTTAGTGTCATGCCTTTTACTCTCTATAAAAGACTCCTCCTAGAAAAATTGATTCCAACGGATATATCTTTGCAATTGGATGATAAGTCTACTGCTATTCCTGTGGGTATATGTGAGGATGTTCCTGTTCAAGTTGCTAATAATTGTCTGATATTAACTGACTTTGTTGTTTTGGAAATGCCTGAAGATGATAATATGTATATTATTCTTGGAAGACCTTTTCTTAATACTGCAGGGGATGTTATTGATTGCAATCAAGGAAAAGTTACTTTTAATGTTAATGATAAAGAGCACACTATTTATTTTCCCAAGAAGATTGATAGAAAATATGGTCTAAATTCCATTGAAAATATTGAGACCATCAAGATTGGAGACTTTTATTGTCCTATTCCAAAGCCACCCAAAGAATATGAAATTATTATGATTGGGAATATGCCTATCAAGGTTGAGGTAACATGAGTATTTAGTGAGAAACAAAGTTTTGTTTCATATAAAATTATTTTGGTAGCAAGACTTGATCACCCTTGTTAACAAAATTATTTTAAATGAAATGGGCAATGTTTTCACTATGTTTTCAACTTCCCCATTATATTTTCACCATGTTTACTTCTGTTATCACATTCCTACTTGAGTACAATCATGTTTTCCACCATCCTTATGCATGTTTTCGTGATGTTTTCACCTTGATTACTGAGGTTATGCATGTTTTCACCACCCATACTTTTGTTTTCACCGCTACCACCTTTGTTTTCTTTGGATATTCTTTCGTCAGAGTGTCATAGAACCTCTGTAGTGCTGGTTTTGGTTTTGTTCTCCACCTTTTCACTTTCGTTTTCCTGTTTTTTATTAATTATTAAAATTCTGGAAATACCTCAAAAATAAAGTTTCTCGAAAAATTCCAAAAAAAATTATAATAAATTTTTACGTAAAAAATGAGGCAGAAAGCCACCTGGGAGGCCCCAGGGGGACCCACCAGTCAGGCACACCACAGGGTGGCGCGGCCAGCCCTTGGTGGCGTCGGCACATGGTGTGGGCCCCCTGGCCCTCCACTTACTCTCTCCACTGCCAAAGTCTTCTCTCTCACCTCCCAAACTGAAAACATTTCCTGGAACCCATGTTCTTGCTGTTCTTCCTCTGGAATTTTGATCTCCTTCTTCAACCCATCATTTGTGCTGATATTTGGTGTGTTTGATCTCCGGTATGTGACTCCTGCGATGATCCAAGTAGAATTTTGTTCAGTGAAGTATTTCTTGAGTATTTTGGTACTTTAGGTGATAGCTTATGTGAGTTTGCATGCTTGATTTGAGTATAAATAATATAGTTTTGATGTATGTTTAGCTCTCGTATAAGTCCCTATGGTAGTTTCCACCTTATACTTGTTCGAAATTAATTTTTGTGATGATTGTTGAAAAATTTCAGAGATGGAGCACAATGTTCATCAACTAAACGAGCATGAGTTATAGTTGCATGAGGTCATGCTCATGCACCGTGAAGAGAGAGTGTTCCCATCAATTTATCTGTGTCAGGAATTCATGAGGATTACGAAAATTTCGCAGGATTTCAACACTCTTGTGCATAATGCAGGCTTGGAACGTTTCATGGAAGACGAGCCTATCCAATATGTGAAACTAACTATGTCTGTGGTGCAGGATTTTTGTTTTAAATGGTCCCCAACTAACCCAATGGTCCGATATAAAATTTACAATAAAACTGTAAACTTGCCTTTCAGTGATTTTTGTGCAGCTATCAAGGTACCAACGTGGGGTTCTTGTGAGAAGATAAAAGGGAACCTAAACCACCGCTGGAATTATACGAAGAGATTTACCAAGGAAGAAGCTTCATAGGATTCGATACTTTGCCTATTTTATTTCTAAATGTGTGTTAATTAGAAAAACTGCCAACAAGCTATCTGTCTATGATTTGGCGTTTATTGCAGCTGCCTTAAGATGTGATAGGTATTATAACTTTGGTGCTTTCATTGCTTACCTCTCTCACATAACCGTGAGAAGGGCGGAGTTTGTGGATGTCTTATTGCCTCGCGCTTGCTAGCTTTGCATGGTTTGGAGCCGCACCCTCTAGACCTGCAGTTTCCTATAGAGAGGCTTGATCTTGTTTCCATGGTTCAACATAAGTTTCTTTCTACCCATGCTCACTTACATAATCTATCTTTTGAATTAACTTTCTCCAAAGGATCCGGGTGGAGAGTTATTAAAACTATTAGGGAACTACTTTTGCCTGCACCTCTTTTGTTTAATCTTAATAACAGGCAAGGATGGAAGCTTTCTGAGAGTGAGCTGGACACATACCTTGAGCATCACCCCCAGCAAGGGGAGGATGCCGACGAGAGGGACGATCATGATTTCGTCCATCCCTATGACACCACGGGGATCCCATACAAGCACCCCGGTTATGACTATGCGCCCGCTGCTTCATCTTCTTCTTGGGCACCCGAGTACGACCACGCGAGGGACAACCCACCACAGTGGGGATATTTCCCGCGCTTTGATTGATCTCCATTTATGCCAAAAGCCTAAGCTTGGGGGGGGGGTGGTATACCGACATCACACTCATTTATATATCATGTTTGGTTGGTTCTTTGTATATCCATGTTTTTCATTTCTTTCGTTTGTTTTCGTTTTCTTTCGTTTATGTCATTTCTCTTTGTTGTATTGTTCCGTTCTTGTTTTCCAAAACACAAAAAGACCAAAAATATTTCTGTTGTTTCTCTTTGTTTGCTTATTTAGTTTCTTTATTTGGTTTGCTTTGTTTTCTCGTTTCAGTTTAGTATTCAAAAATCCAAACATATTTTTCTTTGTTTGCTTGTTCTCTTTATGTTCTTGTTTTAATTTAAAAACCCAAAAATATTTGTTGTTCTTCTTTGGTTTTGTAAAGTTGCTGCAGAGTTCAACAGTCGTCAGTGATTCCATTGGAACTTGGTTTTCATTATATATTATTCGAGCCACAAGTGAAGAGCAATAATGACGATCTATGATAATTCAAGTTGTGGTGAGAGGCTGGTATGAACTCTATTTGCTTTCATTTTTGTACATATATCCATCTATGTGAGCATGCTTAGTTTGTTCGTATAATATATATGTGACTTAATGGCTGCTTAATAGTTCATGATCTCTCATGTTTTGTTCCAATCTATTAATGGTAGATGACCTGTTATATAAATATTTGTTCGCATTGTTCTATTCGTAGAAGGGTATGACTTTGTGGTAGCCTCCTCTGACTGTTTCATTTGAATCGAATTGGCACATGCTCACGCATGCTAAGACTGAAAACAAAAAGTCAATAATCCTCGATGATTTATTTTGCCTCAGAGTTCTAGTATCAATTTTGTGCCTCGGTTAATTTTACTTTGTCGCAAACATGATTATGATAGTTGTTGCTCTCTTAATTGTCGCTCCCTGTCTATTGCTAGCCTTCACCTATAATGAGTATGATATCTACTCGTGCATCCAACTCCCCAAAACCAAAGTTTGCCAAATGTGTCCACCATACCTACCTATATGTGGTATTTAACCACCACTCCAAGTAAAATTGCTCATGTGCTACCTTTAAAACCTGCTAAAAATCATTCTTGTTTTGTGCTCCTGTTTTAGCTCATGAGGACGTAAATAGAGAATCTTTATCTCACTTGTTGATTGGATCTCACATGTTATTGAATCAGGATGGTAATTATTGTTTCTTGATCATACCTGCAAGTTGTTTACACATATCGTTGTTCGGAACCCGAGGCCCCGAAGTGACAGAAATTGGGACAACCGGAGGGGATGGCTGTGATGTGAGGATCACATGTGTTCACGGAGTATTAATGCTTTGCTCCGATGTTCTATTAAAAGGAACACCTTAATTACCAGTAGTTGCCTTGAGGCCCCGCTGACAACGGGCTGGTAGGACAAAAGATGTTGTGCAAGTTCTCATTGCTAGCACGTACGACTATTTACGGAACACATGCCCATGGTTACTTAGTGCTTGGATGCTTTATCTTATTTATCTGCAATTCCCATGTCTTGATTACTATATTAACTATCTTATCCATGCAACGCCCGTTCATCCATCCCTATGCCTACAGTATTTAATCTCGCTGTTTACTTCAAACACACTGGTGCTGTTTTCATTCCGCTGCTGCTATTATTTCACTACTGTTGCTACTATAAAACTGTTACTACTGATAAACCAATGCGAGCAAAAGTACTTTATGGTGCAGGTGAATTGACAACTCACTTGTTAAGGCTCACAAATATTCTTTGCCTCCCCTTGTGTCGAATCAATAAATTTGGGTTTTACTTCCCTCGAAGACTATTGCGATCCCCTATACTTGTGGGTCATCACATACCTTGGCGACATTTCGGTTCGAGGGGGTCCGTCCCCTTATAGAAAATTGAGATAGAACACACACTAACAAGAACTAGTTTCAAATTAAGCCCCGTGCCCATGTTGGGGTAGAGTGGCAGTACGATAAAGGTTGTCCGGCAAAGACTAGGTTATGTGTCATTTTTAAAACACCTTTTTTTACCAAAAATGACCACTTCAATAATCCTCCTGTGGATAAGGCTTCGCCTTTCCACCGGGTTTTCCATAAAGCCTTTGTTTTGCAAAAGTCATAATTTTAGGGTGTCCACTTAGGGACTTATACTTTTGGTGGTAATAAATACCATATGGTGTCTATGGGCTTAGTAACACCAAGTTTCAACTACTGGCATAAATATAACTTATATAATATTAATAGTAGTAGTAGCCACACAAAAAATAGTTTTGATAATCACGGTTTTGTAATACTTTCAGAAGTAAAACATGCATGATAGATAATGATAAGTGTAGTAGCAAGCATCATGATGGCTTGCCTTGAAACTCTTGGTGTCACTGGCTTTGAAATAGCTCGAATCTTGACACACAACTCTACAACTCCTTCTTCTTCTTCGTTTTCTAACGTCGTAAAAAGAATAAAAGACACACACTCAGAACCAATGAAGGCAATCAATAGATAAAGAAACACATACAGCAAGCAAACTTATACTAACGCAGTCACTCAAAAGTTATCGAGAAAACTACCTCACAAACACTCACGGTACAAAAGCTATTACTAAAATACATATGGTTGGGAAACCATATTCCAAATACTAAATATCATAGGTTGAGTGGGTGTACCACTCTCATTCCAAGACACTTAAGAAGCCAAAAATAGCTTGTGGTCACAAGGGTGAGACTACTAAAGTAACAACAATCATTCAAAGCAATACCCATGGCAGTGGGTATTAATAACACGAGCAAGCATCACCAAACAAGTTTACCACTATCCTAAAGAATAGATAATTAAATACTACTAAACACAACAATACCACTAGTACAATGTTCAAGCTAAAGTAATCAATCAGGCAATTCCAATCAGCAAAGCAAAACACAGATGAATAAGCTAGTTACTGACTCTACTCATATCTACACAAAGACTAAGGAACAACTCAATCATAAATATAAACAAACAAACCAATGGCTCAAACAATTGTAACAAGTCATAACACACACTCAAAAACACAATAATCAAAAGAGAAAATAAGGCTAGAAAAAGGATAATAACAAGGGTTCACTAATATTATACTAGTATGAAAAATTACTACACAAGCATGCTATAAGAAACAATGTATTCTACAACCAGTAACAACTAGCAACTAAAATAGACATGCCATAATAAAATAAATGAAAACATGCTAGGATAAACATACACCCATAAAATAGAAAGACAAACATAATAATCAACTCATAAACTCTAGGGTTACCACTAATACATTAATAGAGAAGCAAACAACACTACAAGAATGCATGATCCTAAAAAAGCCACACATGAATATAAATACCTACTAACATGACATACACCTTACACATTCTAGTAAGCAATTATACTAAAATAATTCTATGAAAAAACTACTTAGCAAGAATCAACCAAGTCTAATAAGTCATGCTTTGATAATAACCAAATAACAAGTATCAAAGTAACATGTTATGCAACCAGTAGCGATGTACTCGATACAAGCTCAACCAAATTTCAAAGATAAAACCACTCAAGGAATATTCTATCCACCCATAACCTACCAATACTAGGAAAATATTCCTATTTGCAAACAACACTCAATTTAATAAAAAAACAATAGTCAATCACTCCTTAACATGATATTCCTAAGGGAACACCATATCAACAAATGTACCTCCACTAGACATACTAGGAGTAACAAGGTATTACTAAACACTTCAATGAAACAAGTAGAGCAATCATCTATTTTCCTTGGTGGAAAATACTAAACACACATATAGTAATAACTACCACTGATAGACAAGTGTATGGTGGGGAATTTGTATCCCCAACCAAAATGCAATGTGACTAGTGGGTGTTCCACTAATATACCAAAGCATTGACAGTTCACAATGCCTCTGCTCTCACTTGATAAAATAATAATCTACCAAAGCAATCATCACACACTACTCGTACTAGTGAAAACAATAAAGTGAAAACAAACAAACAATGCTACACATGCTTTTCTATAAATCAAGGTGCAAGATAACATAGATGATACCAACACAACACCAGTACCAAAATGGTAATGTACTTAACACACCAACAACAAAAACCTAGGTAACAAACATAACAAAACTAGCTCACCCAATCTATTCCATAAAAATATTAGAAAACAAGGCTACACTATTTCTATTTCTATTTGTTTTCCAAACATGACCAAACTTCCTAACATACTAGTACTGTAATAAAAAATCCTAATAATAGAGAGAAACACATCTACACATGCTAGAAAACAATATTTTATCAAACAAACATTTATTCACAACTAATTACACAAGAATTAAAATAAACAGAAAAGGTGTTGTATCTAGAAATGCACACCAAAAAAAATCTATGGCTCCAAAAATTATGCCAAGCTAGGATTACATAGATATAATCACACACAAGCTCATCCAATTGGGTCCACATCAAAAATATCTTTTAAACTCTCTATAAAAATCCTAGAAAGGCATACTGGTCTTTTACGAAAATGGATGACATTTCCAAAAGATAACTCTCCTTGATACAAGGTCAAGTCTGATAGATCTACTCAAGGGATCCTCAAAACAATTTGATTTGGCCAATTTGGATATATACACAAAAAGTTATGCACCAAATGGTCTAACAGATACCCTCTGGAATTTCAATTACTAATGCAAAAATACACAAGAAAATCTAGATCTACCACTTGGAGGCGTTCAAGAAAATGATACTCTACTGCCATGATTTTTTTTGAATTTTATTTCCAAAAAAATTATTTTTAACAGAGCCAAAGCAAACACTTATTTTATATCTGTTTTAAAAAGGGAAAAGAAAACACTGCACGGGCTGGCTTTCTCTACTGCGCGGCCCAACTAGTGACAAGGCGGCCTAGAACAGGCACGCACGTGCGCAACGCGCTGGAACGACGAGGTTCAAGTCCTCCTGCGTCCTCTTCCTCTCTCCTTCTCTCTTCTCACTGGAGACGAACGGCGGTGGGGGAGCAGTTGATTTCTGACCGTGGGGCGACGATAGGTGGAGGCGTGGGGTCGGGGTGGATGCAGGGGCTTGGGGCAGTCGATGGGCACAGGATTTGGCGACCGACATGGCTTCAAACAGCGGCAACGAGCGGCTGTCCCGCGACGGTGATGGAGACGGCGGCAGCGTTCCTGCACACGAGCGGCCAAGCGGAGGGGTCAGCCGAGTGCTATGGAGTACGGGGACTCGATGGCGGCGATAAGGATAAGTGGGAGGACATGGGAGGTGCTCCACCTCGTTGATGCGGCTGCGGCGGCCGGCGGCAAGATTTCACTCCGCGGCGCTCGCAGAGGGCTCAGGGGCTCGGTCTAGCGGCTCGAGGAGGGTTTGGGGAGGTGTGGAGGATAGTGGCGAGGCAGGCGACGTGCGGGTGGCTTATAGGCGTGGCGCCAAAGTCGTGGACACGCGAGTGCGCTCGGGCACGTCGAGTTCAGCACGGGCTCGTGCTCCCTAGCGACTCCACGACGTGCGACGGCGTGGCATAGTGTCTGTGGGTTCGAGGGTGGTAGGGGGCACGTCGTAGAGGCGAGGAGGAGCAGGAAAAGGAGGTGGCATGGCCACAGAGGCCACACACTATGCGCCCATGCCATGCCCCTCTCCTCTCTTCCCCCTCCTTTCTACACTCGGTTTTCTCTCTCCCTGGACCTTCTAGAAACCCAACAAGAGCATCCAAAGCTAGCACATACATAATGTAACACAATTGGAAAAGTCCCACTTCAAGGTTGGTACAAAAAGCAAAAGAAAACATTTGTAAAAGTTTTGTAAAAACAAAGTTCAGGAAAATTCATTTAAGAGAGACTTAGAATTTTTTTAAGTGTTGGAAACAGTTAAAATGATCAAAAAGTCCAGCTTGTTTTCAAGGATCAAATGGAATCCAAATTTTCTTTTCAAAGTTGGAGATTGTTAAACATGTTTTATACTTTTAGAAACATCTTTTGAAAACAAATTTGGAATAGTTGAAGGCTATGAAAACAAAGTGGAAAAAGGGATAGTTTTAGTTTTTCTCTGTTTTCTGAAAATGCATTTTTCTGTCTTATTTTTCTTCCACAAAAACAAACATGCAAATGATTGTTTTCAAAGTCCACAAATCAAACCAAGCTTGTAGTTTTTTAGTCCACATATCAGAGAACAAATACAAGTCAAGAAAACACAAAATGGAATATTATAAACCATTGAAAACAAGAGTGGGAAACATGTACTTGGCTATATTTTCAGGGAAAAAATTTAATAGAAAAGTTAAAAGAAAAATTCCATAATTCAATTTGTATTTTTGTTTTCTTGGATCCAACAAAGCTAAAAGTTTAAATCAATATGCAAACAAGCCTGATCAAAGTCTTTGAGTAAAAATCAATCAAGTCTCATTTGGAAAACATCATAGAAAACATAAAAATGTTTTCAGGAATAAATGTATTGGTTTTAAAAATTAAACACTCCTTGCATTGTATATATGACTATTGTCACATATACATGTTGGTTCACACAAACATGTTGTTAGAAAAAAATTGTTGGCCCACATTTTTGTCTCCTTTACAACAGTACAAGGATAAAAAAACTGGGGTGTGACAGATCTTCCCGCCTTAAAAGAATATCGTCCCAATATTTGCAGGCAAGCAAAAAGGGGGTGTGGCCAAAACAACAATGTTAGAACATTAGTCTACAAAAACAACTTTTAGGTGTTTGGTAACATTAAGCACATGTGCTTCCCACATTTGATTAATCTTACCAAAATCCACCGGCAGGTTAGTTTCCAAAGGTTAGGGTGCCATGTTCGAAACCTCGAACTTATTGTTCCTCAAACCATAATAGTTATCCAGGGCTTATTCTTTAGACATTGATCTACTAGTTTCCAAACCATATCTCTGATAGGGCTGCCACTATCAACTAGTTATTAGAACCATCACTTGGGTACCAAGCTAGGATTATTAACCACTATCATCTCTTTTGAGGCATAAATCTCTCATCATTATAAATAGTTCAATCTATCGGATATCCACCAATCTTTTCTTTAACATGAGCTTTCCATTTGCTCCTCCCCTAAAACTCCGGGTGAACCACTATCTTTTTCTTAATCTAATCTACACTTAGAAAGATACGTCTCATATCATTTGTCTCCCTCAAAAGTTATTTTCTCCATGATCATATTGCCGATGCTAAACCAGAAATCCAATAACCATATACCCATAATTTTGGGATCTTGTCCACTTCCTGGCTACTTATATAAATCCTTTCAAACTCTCCAAACTCTTATCTTATCATCAATGCTAAGTTATTTTCCTCAAAACAATCCCAACATAGTGTGACAAGCTCCGAAAATTATTTCTCCAAGAATATTCATCTACTATCTTCAAGCCATATTGATTTTTCCTAAAATCCAAAAATCATTTTTTTATGTCCACCAATTAACCTTTCCACATATGAGAATCCAATATTTATCCAACCAAAATCAAAATGTCTATATCAATCCAACATGATCTTTCTACTACAATCGATATCTCTACGAAAATCCAGTATGAGAATCCCTTATGCAAACCATTATCCTTTTCATTTCAACACCACCAATTCTTCTCAATATTCTATTCCCAATCAATCCAATCTTCATCATTTTAGCAAAATCTTCCTAAAAATCCAATAGTTCCACCAAAATTTCTAAACCTCCAACCATTTCTTCTATGTTACATATTTCAGCTCTATATAACTTCCAAAGTTTTGGGGTCCACAACTGGTTAGCCCCAGAGTATACATACTATAACATATATCCTTGTTTTAACTCAGATAATCCTTATTTTCTCCTCAAGCTTTTCACTCCTATTCTAAACCTCGAATGGATCTCCACAATCCTATATCCTAAAATCTAGTTTTCCCCCAAAAAATAGATAAACGAGAGATCTTATTGTATAGTACAATCATAGCTCAAAACTCCAATATTCCCTTCAACTTCCTCTTTCTGACAAACATCTATAAAACATCCTAAGGCATCTTTCTCCTTGGTTTTAGAAAAATATGTTAGTAATTTTAAAACTGAGTTAGGTGTTAAGCTAGAGTTAGATATAGTACGTTAGTGTCGTTAGTTTCAAAAATACTTTTTACTAGTCCGACGAGACAGTACTAGTGTTCCATTACGTCGGATTTCTCAGAGTACGAAGTCAAACAAAATCCAGGGTGGTCACAGATCTGGTTCAAAAACGTACCAATAACTATGGCATGAGCTTCCTTAACGTCATCTTGGTCTCGATGTTCCCTCATCAAACTCTTTTGCTTCTTTTGGGTTGGACCCTGGGTCTCTTGGGTTTCATCAGGGTGAACTAGAACACGATTCTTTTGGGGACAATCACGAGCGAAGTGTCTTTCCTTCCCACACGTAAAGCACTTGTGGTTTTAGGCCTGACATTCACACGCTTCCTAGGGGGTAGTGGCATCGTAGGTAAAGGGTGGTTTTGTTTTGAAAACTTGTGAAACAAACCGACTCACTAGAGAGATGAGAACGGTTGAAAACACAACAACAAAGACAAGCATCTAAGAAGAAAATCACAAACATAGACTAACATAAACAGAAAACATAGTCTCAACAAGCATACCACAAACTTAGGGTTCACATAGCAAAAACATAGGTCTTACAATACATCTAGCACACACATAGTTCTTAACAGATCACACAACACAAACACAAACAATCGTCTAGGGTGGGATCCACACAAACTCCTAACAACCTGCGGCAATCCTAAGTGCTCGAGGGTGCATGTAGATCTTTCTCTAATCTCTTCAACTCTGGTCTTGCTGGTTGCAAGTGATGACCCACAAGTATAGGGGGTCGCAACAGTCTTCGAGGAAAGTAAAACCCAAATTTATTGATTCGACACAAGGGGAGGCAAAGAATATTTGTGAGCCTTAACAAGTGAGTTGTCAATTCACCTGCACCTGAAAGTACTTTTGTTCGCAGTGGTTTATCAGTAGTAACAGTTTTATAGTAGCAGCAATAGTGAAATAATAGCAGCAGTGGAATGAAAACAGCAGCAGCAGTAGTGTTTGAAGTAAACAACAGATTAAATACTGTAGTCATAGGGATGGATGAACGGGCGTTGCACGAATGAGAAAATTCAGATAATGAACATGTCATGGTATTGCAGATAAATATGATAAAGCATCCAAGCACTAAGTAACCATAGGCATGTGTTCCATAAATAGTCGTACGTGCTCGCAATGAGAACTTGCACAACATCTTTTGTCCTACCAGCCCGTTTTCAGGGGGCCTCAAGGGAACTACTGGTAATTAAGGTGTTCCTTTTAATAGAACACTGGAGCAAAGCATTAACACTCCGTGAACATATGTGATCCTCATATCGCAGCCATCCCCTCCGGTTGTCCCAATTTCTGTCACTTCGGGACCTCGGGTTCCAGACAGCAATGTGTGTAAACAACTTACAGATATGATCAAGAAACAATAATTATCATCGTGATTCAATAACATGTTTAGATCTGATATCATGGCGCTCGGGCCCAAAGTGGCAAGCATTAAGAATAACAGGTTGCAACAATGTCAATAGCACTAATAGAGGACACTAGGCACTATGCACCTAACAATCATGACATTATTACATGAACAATCTCATCCAATCCCTACCATCCCCTTCAGCCTACATCGGGGAATTACTCACACATGGATGGGGGAAACATGGATGGTCGATGGAGAGGCGTTGGTGATGACGATGTCGATGATCTCCTCCACTTCCCTGTCCCGGCAGGGCGCCAAAACAGGAACTTCTGATCCCCGAATCGAGGTTCGGGACGGCGGCGGCGCTCTGTTGTGTTTCTGTGGAATATGATGAACCCCCTCGGGTTTTAGGGTTGGAGGCTACTTGTAGTCGAAAGGGGAGTTCGAGGGGGGCTCTAGGGGGCCCACACCCCTAGGTGGCGCGACCTAGGGGGGACCCGCGCCAGGGGTGGTGTGGCCACCCTGTGGCTCCTCTCCTGGCCCCCTTCTGGCTCCCGGGGTCTTTCGGGGTGAAAACATCAATGGGGTCTTTTCTGGGCGATTTCCCGAAAGTTGATTTTTCTGCATAAAAACAAGACACCAAAGTAATTCTGCTGAAAACAGCTAGTCCGTGTTAGTTGTATTCAAAACACACAAGTTTAGAGGAAAACAATAAGAAAAGTGTTCAGAAAAGGAGATATATTTTTGACGTATCAACTCCCCCCAAGCTTAGCTTATTGCTTGTCCTCAAGCAATTCAGTAACAACTGAGTGCGATAAAAGACTTTTACAAACACGTTTCTTTCATATGATGTAAATATATTCACTATGTGATCAAATATTTAATTATGCTCATGATAAGATATAAAAGATACTATCACTTAATAGATATGCAAACCATGAGAAGATAACAATCATATTAATAATAAACAACATGAAGCATAACTATTTGCAAAATTGTAATAATCGCAAAAAGGATCTAATAAAGTGGTATCTCGCTTGCCCTTAAATGTGGGGCAAAACATAAATGCCAGGGCACCTCTGAAGTGCAAGGGAAGACTAGAAGTAAAGATATCAAAGATACAAGTATCAAAGTTATATCACAATCGACCGTACTTTCGGACAAACACATCACACTAAGGATGACCATTGTGCTCTCAAGAAAGTGCTCAAAGAATATGGCGGAGGCTCAACATAAAAGTAAAAGAAAGGCCCTTCGCAGAGGGGAGCATGGATCACTGATGTGCTAAGGCTTTTTATTTTATTAAACAGAGGTATTGAAAACATTTTGAGAGAGGTGTATGCTTATGTCTACGAATGGTAAACAGAAAATACAGTACATCACAAGTCAACTGGATTCACAAGAGCGGCTCCCATGTGAAGGATGCATCTGGGTAGAAGGTCATCCCTGTTTCTCTTTTGTTTAGACAATTATGCTTTGACTGACAAATCAGGGGAAAAAAGAGTGAAGAGAATTTGTGTGTATTAATTTGGGGCTGGGCACCCCGCTGCCAGCTCTTCTATCATTTTGTTAAGCGGATGAAGCCACTAGTCCAGGGTGTGAAATCCAATCAAAAAGTGAGATAAAGATTCTCTATTTACGTCCTCATGAGCTAAAAGAGGGGCACAAAACAGGAATAATTTTTAGCAGGTTTTAAAGGTAGCACATGAGCAATTTACTTGGAGTGGCGGTTAAATACCACATATAGGTAGGTATGGTGGACACATTTGGAAAACTTTGGTTTTTGGGAGTTGGATCCACGAGTAGAGATCATACTTAGTACAGGTGAAGGCTAGCAAATAGATAGGGAGCGACGATCAAGAGAGCAACAACTATCATAATCATGTTTGCGACAAAGTAAAATTAACTGAGGCATAAAATTGATACTAGAACTCTGAGGAAAAATAAATCATCGAGGCTGATTGACTTTTTGTTTTCAGTCTTAGCATGCATGAGCATGTGCCAAGTCGATTCAAATGAAACAGCCAGAGGAGGCTACCACAATATCATGTCCTTCTATGAATAGAACAATGCAAACAAATATTTATATGTCAAGTCATTTACTATAAATAAATTGGAACAAAACATGAGAGAGCACGAACTATTAAGAAACCATTAAGTCACATATATCTTATACGAACAAATTAAGCATGCTCACATAGATGGATGTATGTACAAAAATCAAAGAAAATAGAGTTCATACCAGCCTCTCACCACAACTTGAATTGTCGTATATCGTCATTATTGCTCTTCACTTGTGGCTCGAATAATATATAATGAAAACCAAGATCCAATAGAGTCACGGACGACTGTTTAACTCTGCAACAAACTTTACAAAACCAAAGAAGAACAACAAATATTTTTTGTTTTTCAATTAAAGCACGAACAAAAGAGAACAAGCAAACAACGAGAAACAACAGAAATATTTTTGGTCTTTTTGTGTTTCGGAAAACAAGAACAAAACAATAAAAACAAAAGAAATGAAAGAAACGAAAACAAACGAAAGAAATAATAAACATGGATATACAAAGAACCAACCGAACATGATATATAAATGAGTGTGATGTCAGTATACCTCCCCCCAAGCTTAGAATTTTGGCCTAAGTGGAGATCAATCAAAGCATGGGAAATATCCCCATTTAGGTGGGTCGTCCCTCACGTGGTCGTACTCGGGTGCATAAGAAGACGATGAAGCAGTCGGCGCATAGTCATAACCGGAGTGCTGGAGTGGAATCCCCGTAGCGTCGTAGGGCTGGACGAAATCACCATCGTCCACCTCGTCGGCTTCCTCCCCTTGCTGGGGGTGATGCTCAAGGTATGTGTCCAGCTCACTCTCAGAAAGCTCCCATCCTTGCATGTTATTAAGATAAAAAAAGAGATGCAGGCAAAAGTACTTCTCTAACAGTTTTAACAACTCTCCATCCGGATCATTTGGAGAAAGTTAATTCAAAAGATAAATTATGTAAGTGAGCACGGGTAGAAAGAAACTTATGTTGAACCATGGAAACAAGATTAAGCCTTTCTATAAGAAACTGAAAGTCTAGAGGGTGTGGCTCCAAACCATGCAAAGCTAGCAAGCGAGGCAATAAGACCTCCACAAACTCCGCCCTTCTCACGGTTATGTGAGAGACGGTACGCAATCAAAGCACCAAAGTTATAAGACCTATCGTGTCTCAAAGCAGCAGCAATAAACGCCAAATCATAAACAGATAACTTGCTGGCAGTTTTCCTAGCTAATACACATTTAGAAATGAAGTAGGCAAAGTATCAAATGTTAGGGAGTTGAATTTCGCGAATTTTACCACTCTCCCCTATGAAGCTCCTGCCTTGGAAAATCTCTACATATAAGTCCAGTAGTGGTTTGGGCTGCCCACTTATTTTCTCACAAGACCCCCACTCAGGTACCTTAATAGCTGCACAGAAAACACTAAAAGGCAGGCTCACAGCTTTATTATAAATCTTATAGTGGACCATTGGGTTAGTTGGAGACCATTTAAAACGAAAATCCTGCACCATAGACATAGTTAGTTTCACATATCGGATGGGCTCATCCTCAATGAGACGCTCTAAACCTGCATTATGCACTAGAGTGTTAAAATCCTGCAGGATTCCTGTAACTTGCATAAATTCCTAACACAGATAGATTGATGGGAACTCCATCTCTTCACGGTGCACGATCATGACCTCATGCACCTCCAACTCATGCTTTTTTAGTTGATAAGCATTATGCTCCATCTCTGAAATTTTTCAAAAATCATCATAAACATTAATTTCAAGCAACTATAAGGTGGAAACTACTATAGGGACTTATATGAGAGCTAAACATACATCAAAACTATATTATTTCTACTCAAATCAAGCATGCAAACTCACATAAGCTGTCGCCTACTGTGGCAAAATACTCAAGAAATACTTCACTAAACAAAATTCTACTTGGATCATCGGAGGAGTCACATACTGGAGATCAAACACACCAAAAATCAGGACAAATGATGGGCTGAAGAAGGAGATCAAAAATCCAGAGGAAGAACACCAAGAACACGAAATCCAGGAAATGTTTTTTCAGTTTGGTAGGTGAGAGAGAGGACTTGGGCAGTGGAGAGAGTAAGTGGAGGGCCAGGGGGCCCACACCATGTGCTGGCGCCACCGGGGGGCTGGTCGCGCCACCCTAGGGTGTGCCTGCCTGGTGGGTCCCCCTGGGGGTCTCCCAGGTGGCCTTTTGCCTCATTTTTGATGTAAAAAGTTATTATAATTTTTCTGGAATTTTTCGAGAAACTTTATTTTTTGAGGTATTTCCAGAATTTTAATAATTAATAAAAACCGGGAAAACGAAAGTGAAAGCGTGGAAAACAAAATTAAAACCAGCACTACAAAGGTTCTATGACACTCTAATGAAAGAATAACCAAAGAAAACAAGGGTGGTAGTGGTGAAAACATGCATAACTTCAGTAATCAAAGTGAAAACATCAGGAAAACATACATACGGATGGTGGAAAACATGATCGCACTCAAGTAATAATGTGATAACAGAAGTAAACATGGTGAAAACAATAATGGGGAAGGTGAAAACATTGCCCATTTCATTTAAAATCATTTTTTTAACAAGGGTGATCAAGTCTTGCTACCAAAATAATTTTATATGAAACAAAACTTTGTTTCTCACTAAATACTCATGTTACCTCAACCTTGATAGGCATATTCCCAATCATAATAATTTCATATTCTTTGGGTGGCTTTGGAATAGGACAATAAAAGTCTCCAATCTTGATGGTCTCAATATTTTCAATGGAATTTAGACCATATTTTCTATCAATCTTCTTGGGAAAATAAATAGTGTGCTCTTTATCATTAACATTAAAAGTAACTTTTCCATGATTGCAATCAATAACATCCCCTGCAGTATTAAGAAAAGGTCTTCCAAGAATAATAGACATATTATCATCTTCAGGCATTTCCAAAACAACAAAGTCAGTTAATATCAGACAATTATTAGCAACTTGAACAGGAACATCCTCACATATACCCACAGGAATAGCAGTAGACTTATCAGCCAATTGCAAAGATATATCCGTTGGTATCAATTTTTCTAGGAGGAGTCTTTTATAGAGAGTAAAAGGCATGACACTAACCCCAGGTCCCAAATCACACAAAGCAGTTCTAACATAATTATTTTTAATAGAACAAGGAATACTAGGTATACCAGGGTCTCCAAGCTTCTCAGGAACCTTGCCATTAAAATAATAATTAGCAATCATAGTGGAGATTTCCTCATTAGGAATCTTCTTTTTGTTAGATACAATATATTTCATATATTTTGCATAAGGAGGCGATTTAATAGCATTAGTTATAGGAATTTGCAAGAACAAAGGTTTCATCCATTCACAAAACTTGTTATACTGTTCTTCTTCCTTAGATTTGTGTTTCTTACCAGGGAAAGGCATTGGTTTTTGTACCCAAGGTTCTCTCTCATTACCATGTGTATTAGCAATGAAATCTTCCTTAGTATACTTTGCAGTTTTAGTTTGCTTTTCAGGTTCAGCTATAGGTGCTTGTTTATCAGAAGCATCATTCTTTTCATTACCACTTTCAGTTTCAGCATCAGAGATAGATATACTATTAGGATCTTTAGCAAGTTCAGAGGATTCTACAGCAGTTTTATGTTTCTTCGTCTTTTTCTTCTTAGTATGAATAACATTATCATTAATTTGCTGAGAATCCTGTTCAATTCTTTTAGGACGTCCCTCAGGATATAAAGGATCTTGTGTAGCAATACCACTTCTAGTTCTTATTTCATAAGCATGTTTTTATTTAGAAGCATTAACTAGCAAATCTTTTTGCACTTTAGCAAGTTGATCGATTTGAGTTTGAATCATATGAAAATGGTTAAAGAGCATTTTAACATCATTGGAGGTTCTTTCTATAATACCATGCAAATTATCAATAGCTCTAGAGTTTTCCATAAGGTGGTTCTGCACTCTCTTATTAAAATTATCCTGCTTGATAACATAATTATCAAATTCATCTAAACATTGATCAGGAGGTTTTTTATAGGGAATATCTCTACTATCAAAATATTAGAGAGAGTGTACCTCAATAGTGGGTGAGTGAGGGATTGGCTTACATAATTCCTCTATAGGTGGAAGATTCTTCACATCTTCAGATTTAATACCCCTCTCTTTAAGAGATTTCTTGGCTTCTCTCATCACTTTATCATTTAATTCAATCATTCCCCTCTTCTTAGGTGTTGGTGTTGGTGTAGGTACTGGAGTAGGAGTCGGCTTAGGCTCAACCATAGTCCAATAATCATGATTTTGGCTTATTTTAGACTCCTCAGCTTCTTCTGGTGTTCTTTGCCTGAAAACACAACCAGCACAACTATCCAGGTATGTCCTAGATTCAACAGTTAGTCCATTATAGAATATATCAAGAAGTTTATTATCTTCTAGATTATGCCCAGGTGTAGCTCTAACTAAAGAACAAAACCTTGCCCAAGATACAAGCAATTTCTCTCCTTCCAATTGCTTGAAATTAAATATATTTTGTAAAGCAGCATGTTGAGCACTAGCAGGAAAATATTTCTGAAAGAAAACATTAACAAAACAATAGGACTATCAATAGATCCCGGAGACAAATTGTTAAACCAAGTTTTAGCTCCATCTTTTAATGAGAAAGGGAATATTTTAGCAACAAAGTATCTTAGTTTCTTAATATCATCGGAGAATAAACTACTCAAAGAGGAGAGATCATTCATATGTTTCATAACACTTTCATTTTCAGTACCACAAAAAGGTTCTTTCTCAACAATAGATATATAACATAAATCAAGAGAGAAATCATAATCCTTGTCCCTAATATTAATGGGAGAAGTGGCAAACTTAGCATCAGGAGATAATTTATATTTAATAGCACGACTTTCAATAAGTCTCATAACAGCATCCTCATCCTTCATAGTATATAATTCATCAATAAGATCATCATTAAGATCAACATAGGCATCATCTAAATCATCACTAGGATTCTCTATAAGCTCAGGTGAAACAGCAGGAGTAACAGGATTTTTATCAGGAGTTTCAGTGTTTGCAATATTTTTAGCTTTAGCAATAGTAGCATCTAAAAAAGGACCGAGAGAACCACTCTCATCAAGCACAGTAGAAGCATCATCAAAAGTATCAGAATTATTTTCAGATTCAGCGGAATTAGCATGTGTAGCATGTGGTGGTCTAAGCAGCTTACTCATAATAGACGGTGAATCAAGAGCAACAGAGGTGTTCAGAGTTGTACCTCTTCTTGTAGTGGATGGTAATATAGGAAACTTTCCATCATGAGTTTTACCCATGATGAATGATGGCATTAGATAATAATACTCTCCAGTGAGCTCGCAAATAAAGCTATGCTCCCCGGCAACGGTGCCAGAAAATAGTCTTGATGACCCACATGTATAGGGGATCGCAATAGTTTTCGAGGGAAGTAAAACCCAAATTTATTGATTCAACACAAGGGGAGGCAAAGAATATTTGTGAGCCTTAACAAGTGAGTTGTCAATTCACCTGCACCTGAAAGTACTTTTGTTCGCAGTGGTTTATCAGTAGTAACTGTTTTATAGTAGCAGCAGTAGTGAAATAATAGCAGCGGTGGAATGAAAACAGCATCAACAATAGTGTTTGAAGTAAACAACGGATTAAATACTATAGGCTTAGAGATGGATGAACGGGCGTTGCATGAATGAGAAAATTCAAATAATGATCATATCATGAGCATTGCAGATAAATATGATAAACCATCCAAGCACTAAGTAACCATAGGCATGTGTTCCATAAATAGTCGTACGTGCTCGCAATGAGAACTTGCACACCATATTTTGTCCTACCAGCCCGTTTTCAGCGGGGCCTCAAGGGAACTACTGGTAATTAAGGTGTTCCTTTTAATAGAACATCGGAGCAAAGAATTAAGACTCCATGAACACATGTGATCCTCACATTGCAGCCATCACCTCCGGTTGTCCCAATTTCTGTCACTTCGGGGCCTCGGGTTCCCGACAACGATATGTGTAAACAACTTGCAGGTATGATCAAGAAACAATAATTATCATCGTGATTAAATAACATGTTCAGATCTGAGATCATGGCACTCGGGCCCAAAGTGGCAAGAATTAAGCATAACAAGTTGCAACAATGTCAATAACGCTAATAGAGGATACTAGGCACTATGCCCTAACAATCACGACATTATTACATGAACGGTCTCATCCAATCCCTACCATCCCCTTCAACCTACAGCGGGGAATTACTCACACATGGATGAGGAAAACAATAAGAAAAGTGTTCCGAAAAGGAGATACGTTTTTGACGTATCAGCAACCTGAAACTGAAGGTCTCTCACTTGTGCATGAAGGTGGGAGTCAACATACTTCATGGTCTTCTTTAGTGCTTTGAGACGACGCTCATTAGCCGAAGAAACTCCCAGGTCTTTCTCCAGTTGGACTATCTCCCTTCCTCGGATGTGGAACTCTACCCTAAGTTTATCAAGGGAATACTGAGTGTTGTACAGTTGTCCTCCATGTGCTGGAAATGACGAGCGAAGACAAAGTCTTCAGTGACATCTATTGGCTTGTCATCCTGATCGCGCCTTCCATAGTATCTATAGGGAGTGCCTTCGAAATTGCCGTGAAAGAAGTTCGCGAGCTTTGCGATAGTCAGCTGCATCACTCTAAGGATACCATCTTCCCAACTGTTCTCCTTCACTTCATAAGTGATCTCCGGGGTCGACGGTGCTAACAAAGGAGCACGTATGGTACATACCACCAACCAGGACAACTCCCGTCCGTCATGGTGAATCCGAGCTCCCTTCAACTCAGGTAGTGGGCGACTAATAAGATGAGTCATCTTGATCAAATCCTCCTCAAAACGGCGGTAGCAGGGTGCATGCGTACCTAGCCAGAACGACTCGGTGAAGACAACTGCCATGTACGCAAAATTTTAAGTAGCTTAAGTTAAGTAACAGTGTGCAAAATTTTAAGATGCTCAAAGGTAACTTAGTATAAGTAAAGTTCTCAAAAACACAGAGGTGATGGAATATAGAATATTTTAGTACATAGTCTTCTTAGTAACTTAGTTTTATAAACTATATTTTCAGAGTACTAGCTAACGTCCATGCTAACTAAGGTCTCCTAAGGTCACGATAGCTCTGATACCAACTCTGTAAGGTCCCCCCGAACCACTGTTTAAGGACCTCCGATATGCATACATTCATGATCCCAGATCATACTAGTCGTGAACAACATATCAAGTTGGCATACAGATAGATCATCCATTACACAATTACAGAAAGGTCTTACAAAAGGGACATGGTCACATGACCAAGTCTAACACAACTGCCACGCAGGGCAAACACACAACACACACAACGGAAGACAATCAACACACAACGTAGTAGAGCCCAAGTCACGCCTTAACGTACAGGCTGCTGACCGGGAGACGATCCTAGTTCGCAAGGCCATCAGTGCAATACTCCTCCTCGTAGATCTCCTCTTGAGGCCCCTCGTCGAAGTCTGGCAAGTAGATACCAGGGATGAAACCAATATGAGTACATTTGAATGTACTCCACAATACACCCGTCATGAAGCTTAGAGAATGCAAGTATGCTTATATGGTGGAGTGGGTAGGCTATACATAGGGTTCACTACCCATGATATATGAAGGATACATCATAGTTGATTTGAAAATCTCTGTATCTTCGTTGAAGAAGATACTTAAAACAAAAATAATATAGTTTTCTTTCTCTTGTAGATATTGCATGTCCAAGAGTTTTGTAAAACTTTGTTTTAGAAAACAAAGTTTTCTCTTTGCAAAACTTCTTGTAAAACAACTTCCAGTTTTTGTTTAGAAAAGAAAGTTTTCTCTTTGCAAAACTTTTTGTAAAACAACTTCCAGCTTTTCTTCATCCGTACCTCACTGGTACAAAGTTCCTCCTTTCAGTACTTCATAAGTTCAAAACCCCTGTTTGAAAACATTGACACAATGGTAGCTACATGGGCATTCAACTGTCCATATCCGAGGACGTGGCTATTCAGAATAGTTTGACTCTGCAGAGGTGTACACATTCCACAAGATCCAGAACATCCGCCGTGAACAACCACGGACTATAACAACAGTATGTGAACATCAGATAACTGATCCTAACCTTCCACTATGCTCATGCTAGTAAATGACTATCTCTTCAGTTGAGTTTAATCTCCCGGCAACATGTTTGCCAGCGCCACGGCAGGAGACCCAACTGCTGCGTCCGGAGGGAAAATTAATCCCACACTTCATATGCCACACGTTTCATAACTTGGCAACATTTCGGTTCGAGGGATTTTGTCCCCTTATAGAAAATTGAGATATAACACACACTAACAAGAAGAACAAGTTTCAAATTAGGTCCCGTTCCCATGTTGGGGTAGAGTGGCAGTACGATAAAGGTTGTCCGGTGAAGACTAGGTTATGTGTCATTTTTGAAAACACCTTTTCCCAAAAATGACCACTTCAATAATCCTCTGGTGCATAAGGCTTCGCCTTTCCACCGGGTTTTCCATAAATCCTTTGTTTTGCAGAAGTCATAATTTTAGGGTGTCCACTTAGGGACTTATACTTTTGGTGGTAATAAATACCATATGGAGTCTATGGGTTGGTAACACCAAGTTTCAACTACTGGCATAAATATAACTTATATAATATTAATAGTAGTAGTAGCCACACAAAACTAGTTTTGATAATCACGATTTTGTAAAACTTTCAGAAGTAAAACATGCATGATAGATAATAATAAGTGTAGTAGCAATTATCAGGATGGCTTGCCTTCAAACTCTTGGTGTTCCTGGCTTTGAAATAGCTCGAATCTTGGCACACAACTCTACAACTCCTTCTTCTTCTTTGTTTTCTAACGTCGTAAAAAGAATAAAAGACACACACTCTCAACTAATGAAGGCAATCAATAGATAAAGCAACACATACATCAAGCAAACTTATACTAACGCAATCACTCAAAAGTTATCGAGAAAAATACCTCACAAACACTCACGGTACAAAAGCTATTGCTAAAATACATATGGCCGGGAAACCATATTCCACATCCTAAATATCATAGGTTGAGTGGGTGTACCACTCTCATTCGAAGACATTTAAGAAGCCAAAAATAGCTTGTGGTCACAAGGGTGAGACTACTAAAGTAACAACAATCATTCAAAGCAATACCCATGGCAGTGGGTATTAACAACAACACAAGCAAGCATCACCAAACAAGTTTACCACTGACCTAAAGAATAGATAACTAAATACTAGTACAATGCTCAAGCTAAAGTAATCAATCAGGCAATTCCAATCAGCAAAGCAAAACACAGATGAATAAGCTAGTTACTAACTCTGCTCATATCTACACAAAGACTAAGGAACCGCTCAATCATAAATATAACCAAACAAACCATTGGCTCAAACAATTGTAACAAGTCATAACACACACTCAAAAACACAATAATAACAAGAGAAAATATGGCTATAAAAAGGATAATAATAAGGGTTCACTAATAGCATACTAGTATGAAAAATTACTACACAAGCATGCTATAAGAAACAATGTATTCTACAACCAATAACGACTAGCAGCTAAAATAGCCATGCCATACTAACAGAAGTGAAAACATGCTAAACATTCTAGGATAAATATACACCCATAAAATAGAAAGACAAACATAATAGAGCAATTCATAAACTCTAGGGTTACCACTAATACATTACTAGATAAGCAAACAACACTACAAGAATGCATAATCCTAAACAAGCCACACATGAATATAAATACCTAATAACAGGACATACACCTTACACATGCTAGTAAGCAATTATACTAAAATAATTCTATGAAAACAACTACTTAGAAACAATCAACCAAGTCTAATAAGTCATGCTTTGCTAACAACCAAATAACAAGCATCAAAGTAACATGTTATGCAACCAGTAGCTATGTACTCGATACATGCTCAACCAAACACTTTCAAAGAACAAACCACTCAAGGAATATTCTATCCACCCATAACCTACCAATACTAGGAAAATATTCCTATTTGCAAACAACACTCAATTTAATAAAAAACAATAGTCAATCGCCCATTAACATGATATTCCTAAGGGAACACCATATCAACAAATGTACCTCCACTAAACATACTAGGAGTCACAAGGTATTACTTCAATCAAACAAGTAGAGAAATCATCTATTTTCCTTGGTGGAAAATACTAAACACACATATAGTAATAACTACCACTGACAGACAAGTGTATGGTGGGGAATTTGTATCCCCAACCAAAATGCAATGGGACCAGTGGGCGTTCCACTAATATACCAAAAATTGAGAGGTCACAATTCGTCTGGTCTCACTTGATAAAATAATAATCTACCAAAGCAATCATCACACACTACTCGTACTAGTGAAAACAAACAAACAATGCTACACATGCTTTTCTATAAATAGAGGTGCAAGCTAACAAAGATGATAAAAACACAACACCAGTACCAAAATGTTAATGGAATTAACACATCAACAACAAAAACCTAGGCAACAAACATAACAAAACTAGCTCACCCAATCTATTCCATGAAAATACTAGAAAACAAGGCTAGACTATTTCTATTTCTATTTCTTTTCCAAACATCACCAAACTTCCTAACATACTAGTACTATAAGAAAACATCCTAATAACAGAGAGAGACACATCTACACATGCTAGAAAACAAGATTCTATCAAACAAAACATTAATTCACAACTAATTACACAAGAATTAAAAATAAACAGAAAAGGTGTTGTATCTAGAAATGCACACCAAATATAATCTATGGCTCCAAAAATTATGCCAAGCTAGGATTACATAGATCTAATCACACACAAGCTCATCCAATTGGATCCACATCAAAAATCACTTTTAAACTCTCTATAAAAATCCTAGAAAGGCCTACTGGTCTTTTACCAAATATGATGGCATTTCCAAAAGGTACCTCTCCTTGATACAAGGTCAAGTCTCACTGATAATCTACTCAAGGGATACTCAAAACAATTTGATTTGACCAATTTGGATACAAACACAAAATGTTATGCACCAAATGGTCTAACAGATACCCTCTGGCATTTCAATTACTAATGCAAAAATACACAAGCAAATCTAGATCTACCACTTGGAGGTGTTCAAGAAAATGATACTCTACTGCCATAATTTTTTTTTGAATTTTATTTCCACAAAATCTATTTTTAATAGAGCCAAAGCAAACACTTATTTTATGTCTGTTTTAAAAAGGGAAAAGAAAACATTGCGCGGGCTGGCTTTCTCTACTGCGCGGCCCAACTAGAGCCAAAGCGGCCCAGCACAGGCGCACGTGCGCAACACGCGGGAACGGCGAGATTCAAGCGAAGCCTTAGATCGGAGGATCTACGGTCCTCCTGCGTCCTCTTCCTCTCTCCTTCTCTCTTCTCACCGGCGAAGAACGACGGTGGGGGAGCGGTTGATTTCTCACCATGGGGCAACGATAGGTGGCAGCGCGGGGTTGGGGTGGATGCAAGGGCTTGGGGCAGTCGAGGGGCGCAGGATTTGGCGACCGACGTGGCTTCAAACGGCGGAGACGAGCGGCTGTCCCGCAGCGGCGATGGAGACGGCAACAACGTTCCTGCACACGAGCGGCCAAGCGGAGGGGTCAGCAGGGTGCAACGGAGTACGGGGAACTCGATGGTGGCGATAAGGAGAGGTGGGAGGGCACGGGAGGTGCACCACCTTGTCGATGCTGTTGCGGTGGCCGGCGGCGAGATTTCGCTCCGTGGCGCTCGCAGAGGGCTCGGGGGCTCGGTCTAGCGGCTCGAGGCGGATGTGGGGGATGTGTGGAGGCTAGTGGCGAGACAGGCGAAGTGCGGGTGGCTTATTGGCATGGTGCCAAGGTCATGGACACCCTAGTGTGCTCGGGCACGTCGAGTTCGGCACGGGCTCCCTGGCAACTCCACGACGTGCGGTGGTGTGGCAAGGTGTCTGTGGGGTTGAGGGTGGTCGGGGGCACGTCACAGAGGAGAGGAGGAGCAGGACAAGGCGGCGGCATGGCCATAGTGGCCACACACTGTGCGCCCATGCCATGCCCCTCTCCTCTCTTCCCCCTCCTTTCTACTCTCGGTTTTCTCTCTCCATGGACCTTCTAGAAACCCAACAAGAGCATCCAAAGCTAGCACATACATAAGGTAACACAATTGGCAAAGTCCCGCTTTAAGGTTTGCACAAAAAGAAAAAGAAAACATGTGTCGAAGTTTTGTAAAAACAAAGTTCAGGAAAATTCAGTTAACAGAGACTTATAAAAATTTCTAAGTGTTGGAAACATTTAAAATGATCAAAAAGTCCAGCTTGTTTTCAAGGATCAAATGGAATCCAAATTTTGTTTTCAAAGTTTTAGATTGTAAAACATGTTTTATACTTTCATAAACATCTTTTAAAAACAAATTTGGAATAGTTTAAGGATACGAAAACAAATTGGAAAAAGGGCTACTTTGCGACGGGCTCGGGTTCGGCACGGGCTCGTGTTCCCTAGCGAGTCCACGACGTGCGACGGTGTGGCATAGTGTCTGTGGGTTCGAGGGTGGTCGGGGGCACGTCGCAGAGGCGAGGAGGAGCATGACAAGGTGGTGGCATGGCCACAGAGGCCACACACTATGCGCCCATGCCATGCCCCTCTCCTCTCTGCCCCCTCCTTTCTACACTCGGTTTTCTCTCTCCCTGGACCTTCTAGAAACCCAACAAGAGCATCCAAAGCTAGCACATACATAATGTAACACAATTGGAAAAGTCCCACTTCAAGGTTGGTACAAAAAGCAAAAGAAAACATTTGTCAAAGTTTTGTAAAAACAAAGTTCAGGAAAATTCATTGAAGAGAGACTTAGAATTTTTTTAAGTGTTGGAAACAGTTAAAATGATCAAAAAGTCGAGCTTGTTTTCAAGGCTCAAATGGAATGCAAATTTTGTTTTCAAAGTTGGAGATTGTTAAACATGTTTTATACTTTTAGAAACATCTTTTGAAAACAAATTTGGAATAGTTGAAGGCTATGAAAACAAATTGGAAAAAGGGATAGTTTCTGTTTTTCTCAGTTTTCTAGAAATGCATTTTTCTGTCTTATTTTTCTTCCACAAAAACAAGCATGCAAATGATTGTTTTCAAAGTCTACAAATCAAACCAAGCTTGTAGTTTTGTAGTCCACATATCAGAGAACAAATACAAGTCAAGAAAACACAAAATGGAATATTATAAACCATTGAAAACAAGAGTGGAAAGCAGACACTTGGCTATATTTTCAGGGAAAAGTTTTAATAGAAAAGTTAAAAGAAAACTTCCATAATTCAATTTTTATTTTTGTTTTCTTGAATACAACAAGCTAAAAGTTTAAATCAAGATGCAAACAAGCATGATCCAAGTCTTGGAGTAAAAATCACTCAAGTCTCATTTGGAAAACATCAGAGAAAACATAAAAGTGTTTTCAGGAAAAATTGTATTGGTTTGAAAAATGAAACACTCCTTGCATTTTATGTATGACTATTGTAACATACACATGTTGGTTCACACAAACATGTTGTTAGAAAAAAAAAGTATTGGCCCACATTTTTGCCTCCTTTACAACAGTACAAGTATCTAAAAACTGGGGTGTGACAATTACCTTGTCGGAATACGCCAAGGAGTTCATGGAGCTTCTAAGAGGTTTGCAAAAGATGAGACATGTATTATCTCTAGCCCCCAAGTATCAATACAAAAGCATACTTTTTTGTGTTAATACTTTTCCTTTTTGCTTGCCTGTTTTTTCTAAACAAATATTTTCCTTTCTATTCTTTTCAGCAAACTGTTGAAAATATAAATGTGGAAGTTTTCGAGAAGCTGACCATCAAGAACCAAGAAGTGAAGTCCCTTCTTGGCATTCTTAATGATAAAGACTCGGAAATGTCCGAGATCCAGAAGCAACTGAAGGAGACTGCTGGTAAGCATACATTTGCCTTCCTTGATTCTGATTTTTTCATAAGGACTTTTCCGAGTTTTAATCCTTCGTCTCTTTTTCTTCTCAGCCTCTTTCGCCAAGGCCAAGAAAATTGCTGAGGACGCTGGGAAAGCCGAAACTCTTCGCAAAGAAAAATCTGAACTTTACAAAATGACTGTAAAGCTTCAGAAGGATCTGGAGGCGAGCCAGCTGGCCTTGGGATTATCTGAGTCTCGGGCTTCCTCCCAAGCTGAGAAGGACCGAAGGACCATCCATGACCTTGAGAATGCCCTGAATCAATGCCTTGAAGAAGGCATTGAGATGGACAAAATTCTTGGTAAGTTTATGTACTTTTACCAAGTTTTCTTTCACTTTGCATACTGCATTCTTTTTACTCCTTCTGTTTGTCTAATATTTTTTTTATTTTCTTTAACAGAAGGAAATCCTCTAATCACTCAGATTGATAGAATCTGGGCTTTTGCAATATCCGTCACCGAGCTGAAAAATGTCGGGTTGCTACTTATTAACAAGTGCATTCCAGATAGATCTGGCGAATTCTCGGAAGCCAGCAGGACCCTGGAGGCAATTGCAGAAGTGGCAAGCCAGCATGAGTCCTGGCTCCAATCAGCCGGCCGCGGTGGTGTGCGCATGGCCCTTGGGCTGATGCGTATGCATTACACCACCGCCAAGTCCTGGCGCATCTCCACTGGTGTTCCGCAAGGATACACCGAAGCGCAACGGGCAGAAATCTTCAAGTCTAGCAAGGGCCATGCCTCCAAGGTAGATCGGATGGTGTCTACCTCGACGTTCTACCCGGAGGAAGAAATTCTAGCAACTTCGGAGAACCTGAGAAATAGTGACGAGGACCCACCTAATCCTGCATAGCTTTTAGCCAAATAGAATGCGTTACTATTCTTACAATGTAAACTCAATTGTAATGCATTCTATCTTTTGTATGAACAAGTCTCTTATCCTTTGCAGTAAATTTTAAACTTTGCAAGTTTTCCAGAGTTTTAATTCCTTTTCTTCTAAGTTCTCTGGTTTGTATGCTTTAACTTTCCTTAGTATTAAAGTGGCCCAAAAGTATGCAATCTTCACGCCAAGTGAACGGGTTAAGAAACCAATCTGTCGAAACTCGGAATCATTGATTATACCTTGGCACTTTTACTTACTAAATCCAGTGACCCAGCAAGACAAACAATCAGATAATACTTAGGAATAGTAAGTGACGTGGGGATGACCCCTGGACCTATCGGGTGAGCATACCCGGTCCAAGGCCCAAGACTTAGGCCCAAAGAAAGGTGCTGCCCCGCGTTACTAGAAGGCCCAACCGCAAGACTTGCGGGTCAAGAAGGAAAGACCTAACCGACCTAGAACTAGGGTTTGTAACCCCCCGGAAACAGTTTGAGAACTAGCCATCTATATAAGGCTAGGAGAACCACCGAGGGGGATCCAATCTACTTTGGACACCACAAGCCTTAAGCCCGAGATCATACTCTCGACTTGAGCACCCCCATTGTAACTGATCTACTGATAATACAGATCGAAGAGCAGGAGTAAGGGTTTTACCTCTACGAGGGTCCCGAACCTGGGTAAATTGTGCCCCCTGTTAGCCGATGATCGTCACCAGCGCCTTTACGTTCTCTTAATCGAAACCCTACGGATCAACCCAGGGACTTGTTGAGATGACTAATCGACAATTGGCGCCGTCTATGGGAACGGCGGGCGCTGGATCTACGACATCTTCGGCTTCATCGTCACCAACCTTCAGCTGGAGCCCCGGAACATCGACTCCGGCGGAACCAATCCGCTTCGGGTCGCTCATCTGCGCATCCCACTTGGCGGAATCACTCCCGGTGTTCAGCGGGTTGGAAAAGAGTATCAGCCCGACGTTCGTCAGCTTCCACTTCCGCGCCAACAAGGCGGGAATCCTACGCTTCTCCGAGCAGACTGACCTCGACGAATCCGACTCTGAGTCTGTCTTGTGCCCGGTGATCCTCGATTCGCCATCTGACGATGCTGGTCGCGACCTAGCGCCCAGTGGTACCTCCATCCGCCGCAACACCCGCGACTTCCACACCATCGCGACCGAGGAACCCTCCAGAGTCAGTGAAAGTTGTCGACCCACGCCTAGGACCCATGAGCCATATCTAGCCCAAGTCTGCATGGCAGGATCAACTGAACCACCCGAGGAAACAGAGGATAGTCGAAAGGAGAGGGAGCGCATCAAAGTCACACCGGCCGCTTGGCTCAGAGCGAAAGCGGCGGCGCACACTGGCCAGTTGGTTGAAGAAGGAGCTTCCCGAGATGACCTAACTGCGTACCACTACCATCTGGTGCGGGCGGGTCGGCTGATCGCTGAAGTCCGCAAGAATCTGGATGCACGAAAGGAAGCAGCGGAGGCTTCGAGTGCGCGTCGCGCAGTGCTCACAAAGACTCACTTGACGGGAAACCAACCCCCGAACAAAAGATATGTCTCAAAGACTGCTGGATTGGATCGGGAATCCGTCAGTGGAATCAGCAGGTCACTCGATACTTCTCTTATGCACGTCGATGAGGAAGGCAACGTACATCCAACGACACCCGCTGCGGCTCTCCTGGCAGCCGCCACGTACTTACAGGTGAACAGGCCACCCAAAAACGACCCCCGCACAGAACAACACCAGCAAGTTCAGAAAGGGTTAGGCATGGCAGCCGCGAGACTCACCGCCCAGAACCGCAGGAAAGCAACCACTCCAGAAGCTGAAAAAACCCCTCGAGCGGAAAAAACACCTCCCAGACGTGGGAGCACGTCGCCTAGGAGGGGAGACGAGAAGTCACCGCGCCCCCGAGGAAAAGAAGCCCGGCGCCGCGGCGACAACCCGCATAGCAAGGACGATAGCCCGCGAGATCGTAGCCGCAACTCGCAGCACCACGGAAGTCGATCGCGACACCGCAGCAGAGAACCACGAAAGGAGGATAATCACGACCAGCCCAAACAGGACGCGGGTGGTGACATCGCGCAAAACAAGGTCGGCAGGGTTCGAGCAATCAGGAACCACGCGCGATCGCTGTCCACCTCCTCCGACGAGGAAGCTTGCGGCACATTGCGCTTCACCCGCGACATCCGCGAGGCACCGATGCCCAAAGATTCAAGCTCACCATAGAGGTCCCAAAGTACGACGGTTCAATAGAGCTTAAGTCATGGCTATCAGATTACCTCACGAAAGTAAAATGCCAACGTGGGAACAAGACAACGACCATGCAGTACCTAAACCTACACTTTGTAGGCACCGCTCGCAGTTGGCTCGAAGGAAGACTGCGCGCGCACTACGGGTCATGGAAAGATCTCAGCTACAACTTCCGGAAGAACTTCCAGGCGACATATAAGCGGCCCACATCCATCGAGGAGTTGTGAGCTTGCAAGCAGAAGAGCGGCGAGTCCACCCGCGAGTATATCCAGCGATGGACCACGCTCAAGAATACGACAGGAAACATGGCGGAAGAAATCGCAGTCGGGGCCTTCACCAAGGGTGCTCGACGCCCTGCCTTCCGAGAGGAACTGGGACGGGCGGCGCCCAAATCTATCGGGGATCTGATGGCAAAAGCCGACAGATGGGCTAACGGCAAAGATTCCGTACGCAACAAGAAAACATCTTCACCCACGCCCGAGGAGGATCGCAACGGCCGAAATAAGAAGAGGAAACACTACGACTATGACGACGGAGAGGAACTGGTGGCAGTGGAGTTCACAAGAAATCGCGACAGCGGGCCCCGCGGAAATCGCGAGTGGAAGCAAAGCCCGATGATAAAACTCCCGAAGAAGACCTTGACGGATACTGCACGCTACATCTATTCATAGATAAGAGCACGGGCAAAACCAAGGCAACTCATCTCCTCAAGGACTGCCGAAAGTTCCAGGACATCCACGAGGCTTACACGATTAAGCACAGGGCCGCCGTTAACCAGGGATACCCGCAACTCCCAGGAGGATTCTAGCCACCACCCCTGCCTCCACCAGGACAACAGAACGTGGCGCTAGCCGCGCTACCAGCACCACCTTCCGCAAACCAGGGAGCCAATGGATACCCAAACTCACAGGGGCACCTAGGCATGATACAAAAAGTCTGCCCGTCCCGGAGAAGCCAGAAGACAAACACACGCCAAGTTAACATGTCAGTACAAGCTCCATCATCCTCACCCGAATACCTGAAGATGTCAGAGCAGTCGATAATTTTCTACAGAGAGCATCATCCCCCACGGGTATATCGACCAGGGCACGCCGCGCTTGTCATTCAGGCGCAAATAGGCAACTACAACCTTGCTCGGGTGTTCACGGACGGTGGCAGTGGAATCAACATCATATACGCGAACACACTCCACAAGATGAACAAGAACCTGGACGGACTCGCAGAATCGGAAACATCCTTCCATGGGATAGTACTAGGGAAAGCCGTCCGACCACTCGGAACAATCAACCTGGAAGTGGTGCTAGGAACCCCAAAAATTTACAGGAGGGAATTTCTCGACTTTGAGGTCGTCGATTGGCCATCACAATACCATGCCATTCTCGGCCGAACAGTGTTCGCGAGATTCATGGTAGTACCCCACTACGTCTACCTGAAGCTCAAACATCCAGGGGAATATGGCACGATTACCATAAACGGTGACTTCCAAAAGTCAGACAAGTGTGATACTGAGTTCAACAAGATCGTGAATTCTTTCGGGATGCAAGAGGAGCTGGAAGAGTTGGCAAAAACCACGGATCACTCTGTGATGCCACTCACCAAAAAGAACGCCTCGGAACTCGAGTTCAGCCCAAACAGCGACACTCGAAAGCATCAAGTGCACCCGACAGAATCCGTGAAGACAACGATGGTGTCCACCACCTTGTCAACCGCATAGGAGAGAGCGCTCGTCGAAGTCCTCCGTGAGTACTGGGAAATTTTCGCCTGGCAGCCCTCAGATATGCCAGGAATACCCAGGGAGTTCACCGAGCAATCTTGAAGTATATAAAGACGCAAAGCCAGTCAAGCAAACCACCCGACGCTTTTCCGAGCCAAAACAGAGGGCACTCGGAGAAGAGGTGAACAGATTGTTAGCCGCCAAGTTCATCAGAGAGATCAAGATTTCCACCTGGTTAGCAAACCCGGTGTTAGTCCCGAAGAAAAATATGACATCCTTCGCGTGTGCATCGACTATACATCGTTGAACAAACACTGCCCCAAGGATAACTTCCCATTACCACGAATCGACCAAATCGTGGATTCTACAGCAGGCTGTCAGCGCCTCTCCTTCCTGGATGCCTACTCGGGCTACAATCAAATCAGGATGAAACAAGAGGACGAGGAGAAGACAACATTCATCATGCCACACGGCGTATACTGCTACACGACAATGCCCTTCGGGCTAAAAAACGCAGGCGCAACATATCAGCGCTGCATGCAAAAATGCCTCGCCAAGCTCATTGGCGAGAACGTACAAGTTTACGTTGACGACATTGTCATCAAGACTCGAGTGGAGGACACACTCCTCGACGATATCAGGGAGACATTTGACACCCTCAACGCTTACAGAATCAAACTCAACCCGACAAAATGCATCTTCGGAGTCCCCGTGGGACAACTCCTCGGCTATCTGGTGTCCGCCCGAGGAATTGAGGCCAACCCAGAGAAAATACCTGCATTGATGATGAAGGAACCGACGAATCTTCGCGACGTACAGCAGCTCGCAGAACAACTGGCCGCTCTGAGCAGATTCATCGCAAGATTAGGCGAGCAGGCGCTCCCTTTCTATAAGCTGCTGAAGAAAACAGATAAGTTCGAGTGGACGCTAGAAGCAAAGAAGGCGTTCATTGACCTAAAAAGAGTGCTGCAGAGCAGACGCGTATTGGCAATGCCACAGGAAAAGGAACCACTCTTCCTTTACCTAGCCGCAACAAACCAAGTCGTCAGCACGGTCATTGTCGTCGATCGGCCAGAGGATGGAAAAGCATACGACGTTCAGAGGCCAACATACTACATTAGTGAGGTGCTTTCGCCGTGCAAACAGCAATACCCCCACTACCAGAAACTCGCATATGGAGTGGTCCTTACTGCCCGCAAGCTCAAACACTACTTCCAGGAGCATACCGTCACGGTGCTAAATGATGCATCATGAACAACCCCATGGCATCCGGAAGAATCGCAAAATGGAGCATCGAGCTAGGCGCCTGGGACATCATATACGCAGGGCGCAGCGGTGTAAAATCCCAGGCAGTCGTGGAGTTCCTGAGCGAGTGGAGAGAGCTGCAAACCCCAGGACCTCCAGAATACACGAGCAACTGGATCATGTACTTCGACGGGTCGAAAAGAAACGAGGGATCCGGAGCCGGAGTAATCCTCATATCGCCAAGGGGTGATAAGCTACAGTACGTCCTGCTACTCAACTTCCCTCCTGATGACCCAGCATCCAACAACGATGCAGAATACGAGGCCCTCCCGCACAACATGAAGATGGCGATTGTCTGTGGAGCCACTCGATTGATGATATACGGAGATTCAAACCTTATCGTGCAGCATACGATGAAGGAGTGTGACTCTGTTGCAGACAACATGATCGCCTATCGCGACATATACAACCTACTCGAAGGAAGTTTCAAAGGGTGCAAACTGAAGCACATCGCACGATCAAGCGACGAAGAGGCATACAAACTGGCGAACATAGGGTCCACAAACGCCCCTATTCCACTAGGAATCTACCTCGAGAGAATTAGCAAACGATCAGTCAAGATCAAGAAGACCGCATTGACACCCGCAGCAACAGAAACGGTGGCCAACCAGCTAATCACCCTCATAGAGCTCACACATCACATCTCAAGGAAAGTTTTTTTGGTCGAGCCAACCTGGACGCAGAAATACCTCGACTACTTGTCCAATAAACAATTCCCGACAGACGTTCGCGAGGCTAGAGAGATAGTACGGCGCAGCAAATCTTTTCAGGTGATCCAAGGAGAGCTGTACAAGAAAAGCATATCAGGAGTACTCCAAAGATGCATCGCACCCGAAGACGGCAAGGAGCTGCTCCGTGACGTACACCAAGGCGACTGCGGGCGCCATGCAAGCTGGAGAGCAATCGTGGGAAAAGCTTTCCGCGCAGGATTCTACTGGCTCACGGCGGCCAGAGACGCTAAAGACCTAGTCGACAGATGCAATGCCTGCCAAAGGTTCGTGCCCAAGCCACACGCACCGGCCACGGAACTCCACATGATCCCTATCGCCTGGCCCTTTGCTCAATGGGGGCTAGATATGGTGGGACCGCTGAGGAAGTCAACACCCAGAGGATACACCCACCTGTTAGTAGGAGTCGACAAATTCACGAAATGGATAGAGGCTACGCCAGTCACAACACATCACGCCGAGTGCGCCGTGAGATTCCTCAACTCCATCGTGTGCATGTTCGGCGTCCCACACAACATCATCACAGATAATGGGAGCAACTTCACATCCAAAGAAACTTAGGACTTCTGCGCGGAAAAAGGGATAACTCTCAGCTTCGCCTCGGTAGCTCACCCGCAAACTAACGGCCAAGTCGAGCGATCCAACGGATTAGTTTCGGCTGGCCTAAAGAAGCGGCTACTTAGTCGGCTGCACCCAGCAGCAAGGCATTGGGCCGAAGAATTACCATCGGTGTTATGGAGCCTGCGAACAACACCAAATCGGTCGATAAACTATACGCTATTCTTCATGGTATATGGCGATTAGGCCGTGCTACCCGAGGACGTCAAATTCAGCGCCCCACGAGTCGTTGCATACAACAAAGAAATCTCAAACAAGGCACTTGCAGATGATATGGACGCACTGGATGAGATCATGGACATCGCACTCGCAAGATCCGTAGTCTATCAGCAGTGGCTGCGTAACTACCACAGTCGCTGCATACGCCACAGATCCTTCATGGCAGGAGACTTGGTACCGCGACTCAAGCAAAAGGAGGGGCACAAGCTAGAGCCACCATGGGAAGGACCCTTCATCATACACAAAGTTATCCCAGGAGGCGCCTATCGCTTGAAAAACCTGAAGACAGGCGGCATCTACTCCAACCCGTGGAACGTGGTGCACCTCCGAAAGCTTTATCCTTAGAGTTTTAATCTTCTACCCGCAAGAAATAAGGATGTATCAGCCACTTCGTAACTCGAGCAAATACATGGCTTCTCAGCCATAGCAATAAAACATGGTTTCTCAACCATAGCTACAAAGACTATCCAGTCGCATTTTTTATCATTTTTTTTCTTTCTACATGCTAAACGACAGGTCACGCCCCCAAACACACGGGGGCTATGCCTAACTAGCATCATCAACGACATCGAGCACTTACACTCGATAAAAAATATACAAGGTAAAACAAGGTTCACACCTTATAAACACCTTAAATTAATCAATTAAGACATACAAGGTCACAAGGTATACACCTTAACACACCTTAAAAAGTTACAACACACAAGGTACATACACCTTGGGGACCTACAGCTACTGGCGAGCAGCCGCCTCTTGAAGCAACCGCCCGGTCTCCGCCGCTGTCAACTGAATAATCCGCTCAGCAGAAGGATGAACAACCTCATAGTGAGGAACAAAATCTACGTGAAGACCTTGAGCATCAGGCAGTCGCGCCACAGAGTTGAAGTTAACCTCAGGGTGCCACAAACGCACGAAGGCGAGCGCCACCTGAGCTCCACAGATGAGTTGTTGGCGTACACTCTCGCGAACTTCTCACACCTGACGAAACATCCTCAGCAAGTCACTCAAGCTGTCTGGGACAACTCCAAAAGGGTAAAACGCCCGATGGATAGAAGAGAGAGCCTCTCGACAAGACTCAACGAGTATCTGCACCTGACTCGCCCGGTACTTAAGGGTAGCCAAGATAAAACCCCGGTTCCGATCAGACCAGAAGTTGCTCGCGTGAGGCTTAGAGCTGCTCAAATCGTGAACAGTATGTGTGTCCACCCAATGACCCTCGCAGACTACATCAGGCTCAACAACTGCACAGATAGCAAGCATGTCAAAACAAAAACAACAATCATCGACAAGTACTCGGGGGCTCGCAAAACTTACAGAGCATGCTCTTTGCAACACTCAACAGCTCCTCCATTACAAATTGCTCGCGCTCTGCCGCAAGTTTATGCTTCGACTTGGCCATATCAGCCACGCCTCGCAGAGCCTTCAGATTACGATCGCCATCCGCGACACGGTCACAGAGCGACACAAACGTACTGGAAGCAACAACCAACGGACTAACCAAAGAAGCAGCTCCACTTGACAAAACTCCGCTGGAATTAATCACCTGGAAAGAACAACAAAGACTCAGGGACAGTACAATACACCACTCGAGAATATACCACCAAAGATGTTCGGGTGCTCGGGGGTTACTCCCATCGGGAGAATACAAAGTAAGGCGCAAATATAAAACGCCGACACTTTTTCAAAACATGTCGATTGGACAAAATAAAGTACGGGAATACATCCCAAGGTTCATTACATATCAAAGCATACAGAAACAAGAACTATTCTACGGAGCTGTGGAGGTAGTTCCACTCGCAACAGGTTGTCCTTTACGCCCGACGCGGAAAAGTACCCTGGAAAGCTTCTTCGAAAGCTCCTCAGCACGGTCGCCAAAAGGATAGAGTGCTACCTTTTTGCCCAGTGAGTCGCGTGGAACCTCCGAGTACACCTTCTCCAGGTCACCCGAGACATCATGCGCCAGGGAAAACTGGATAGCTGTCTTGGCCCCACACCCCGTCTGCGCAAGCGAGTACTCATGGAGGAGATCTTCATCGCCTAGGAAAAATTGCAGGAGACCGCTCAAAGTAGGTGGAACCGCCACATCCATGAGCAGGCGCTCATGGAACTGCGTCAGCACTCGGGTAGCGTCATGGATGAGGGAGAAGACCCTGTTCGCATGCTCCTGAAGCTGAGCACACGAGTCGGAGACAACATCAAGCCGCATTTGTCCGGGCAGCTCCAACCCAACTCCAATGATGTCTAAGACAAAGGCAGAACAAGTATCATAAAAGGAAAAAGACAAGCCACAATCGAAGGAGGGTAAAACACAACTTACCAGCAAGTTTCTGAGCCAAGGGACGGATGATGCCGACAAGATCATTGTCGTGCTTCAAGCTCGCCTCCTCCAGCTGCTTCAGAGCTTCCTAGGCCTCCACGAGACTGTCAGCCGAGCACTTGCGTGTGGTTTCCAACTCCTTTCGGGTGGACTCTAGCTCCATCTCAAGGGTTTTCACCCGAGAAAGAGCCTCTGCCTTCTCAGCCTTCAAGCGGGTGACTTCATCTGCACCTCGGAAGGACGCAATTGGGACAACAATTGCAACCGGGAAGAAATGGTCAAGGCAAAAATGCGCGCCAGCTTACCTTGCAGGGAGCTACCATCCTTGACGAGTTGGTCACGGTCCCCTCGAAGAGAAATGCACTCTGCCTCAGCTGAAAGAACTTGGCGCGAAAGCAGCAAGAGAATCAAGAAGGGCATGCAAATAATTCCAAGTAAAAATAAGAAAGAAAGCACTTGAGCCTATACATGACTGTACACAGTCAAGTATAGCCTCGGGGGCTACTCCCATCGGGAGCACTGCCGTGCACCCGATGAAAAGAAAAAAATCAAGAAGCAGACCAAGAAAGAAAAACTTCGACTTGAGTCTATGGCCAACTGCAAGCACTCAACCATAGACTCGGGGGCTACTCCCATAGGGAGCACTGTCGTGCACCCGATAAAGGAAAACATGCTAGGAAGATTGTTAGAAAAGGAAAAGAAATTTTACCTTGCCCTGAGTAGTGGACAAGGGATCCGCCGAGCTACCCGAGACCTCCCGGCTGGCAGACGCTCCAGCATTTACAGGTTGTCCACCCGCGAAGCTGGGCATACCATACTCCGGAGCTTCGGTCGCCTTCGCTGGGCTCGAAGATCTTCGAGCAAGATCAGCAGCAGGAGCGGGGTCTACGGTGACCTCTTTCCTCTTCAAAGATGGAAGCGAGGAAGTGAACCGGCCCGCACTAATGGTCTCCAGACTGCTACAAAAGATAAAATCAAGCAAAGAAAGGACGAAAGAAAATTCGGGACTGAGAACGAGGTGCACAGGACTTACTCTTCCTCGTCATCATCGTCGAGAACATCCGGGTTCCAGGCGGTGGAGATCTTCGACTCACGGGCCGGAGGAGGGAGCACGTTGAGCGGAGTCACCTGAAGGGGCTCACTCTCTTTGACGGGGTTCTCACCCAAAGAACTATCCTTCGAGGTGACTTCGCCTTCCTCCGGCGTGCAGCGCTTGCGGTTGTGGAGCTGTTCGATGTCCGATTCCTCCTCCTCATCCGCGTAGTCGCGTTCAGAGCTTGAGTCAGCGTCCGCGACACTGGTTTCCTGCGCAGCCTCAATGTTACTCGCCAAAAGATCTGAGACATCGTCTGCAGAAACTGGCGGATACCATGTCGCCACGTCCCGATTCTACAAGAGTAAAGAAGAAAAGGAGGAAGCATTTCACTCGACGAAAAACAAGGCAGAAAAGAATGAAGGCAAGCAAGAAAAATAAGACACTCACCTCAGTCGGAGGGTTCCCGGCCTCGAATGGGTTGAGAGGGCACGTCGAGTGGCCCTCTCCCTTCTTCAACTTGGTGATAGCCGCGATCTTCTTGTCGAACTCGGCGTTCGAGAGGATATCGTCGAATACACGGCTCGGGTCGTTGGCGCTCGTGTACTCCCACATCGTGGTTGGCCTCTCTTGACGGGGCTGGATCCTCCGATGCAGGAACACACCCGACAGGTGTATCCCGTCCAGCGGGGTCCCCATCTCCTTATCCCGGAAGCGTGCCACCTTTGCGAGTAAAGGGGCGACAACTTTACCTTCTTTCGGCTGTGAGTGTATGCAGCCAGGACTTCCGTCGCTTCAAGACGGCGAACGGCTGGAACTCAGGGGCGCCACTCGCGCTGTTGTCGACGACATAGAACCACATTCGGCGCCATCCCTGTGCTGAATCGACGAAATACATCTCCATGTAGGGGATGTCCTTATTCGCCTGGATCCCGAAGCCTCATGTTCGAAGCGGCTCCCCTATCTTCTCGCCTGGTTGCTTCTTCTCCCGGAAGATCCGCACCTTGAAGATGGCTTTCCAAAGCCCCCAGTGCGGACGGATCCCCAGGAAACACTCGCAAAGAACGATAAAGCACGATATGTGCTAAATCGCGTTTGGAGGAAGGTCGTGCAGCTATATGCCATAGACATACAACAACCCGACAATGAACGGGTGGAGGGGGAGAGAAAGACCTCGGGAGACATGCTGCGAGAATATGACACGCTCGGTGGCGAGGGGGTTGGGAGTCTCCTCCTTCTTGGACAGGCGCACCCGCTTGTACGCTTCCGACGGGAGTAATCCCTCCCGCTGCATCTCGGTGATGTTCTTCTTGGTAGTGTTCGCGGCGCGCCAGTCACCTGTCATCTTCACGGGAGGCGCCTCGGAAGCGCTCTCCACATATTTGGAAGACGTCGCGACCGCGCTGCGTTTCTTCGCTCCCGCCATTGGAGGACGCTCGATGCTCTGGGAGAAGGAGGTGTGCGCAAGGAATAAGAAAGTGATTAAGGGCCGGGAAACTTACCCCTCTCCCAAAGCTAAGTACTTATACCCATGCCGGGCTGATCCAAGCCGTAGATCTGAAATGTGGCACCCATCGAAGCTACCACGCGTGAAGTGGAAATGAGGCGGCGGGGGACAGTTACCCCTGCACGATCTTTACGAAAAGATCGTGTGTATTTACAGCGCGCGGCCAGCGGGAAAACCGGGACAACGACTGATCGTTTCCTATCAAAAAGCTGACACGGTGGGCCCGCGCGCTCTGCCCCACTTCGTCACGTCCCATTGGGAGCAGTCGGAGCGATCGAGTGCGCAGTGACGTCACTGCGCACCTCACGACACGCGTGGAATCTCTTTCGTATAAGCTTTAAAGATCGAAATTTCTTTCGAGTGGACACTCTGACACGAAATCTCTTTCGTATGGGCACATCAAAACGCGAAATTTCTTTCGCATGGACATCCCTGACATGAAATCTCTTTCGTATGGCCACACCAAAAATGCGAAATTTCTTTCCCATGGGCATTCTGGCACGAAATCTCTTTCGCACAAGATCAAGAAAAAGGAACGTCTCTTCACCCGAAGAATCACATGAATATGATTGAGGTAAAATCGCGAGTGTGCGGCTCCTGCAAGTCTACCACATGATGTACTTACACATCCTTATCCTGGACCGTTCGGCCGACTAGGCACATCCGGATACCGTATTCTTTCGAGTACGAAGGTAAGACCCAAGGATCTCTCCTATGGGCCTAGAATCGCACTCAAGCTGCGTCCTCCGGCAAATTTTCCGTGTCAACAACACGAAAAAAAATCCTAGCGGACGCGCCTGGTACCTCTTTAGGTTAAGTTCGGCTTGGTAAGACCTCCCCGGCTCAGTCGGAACGATCACCTCGCCGGATTCGAGTCGGAGGTCTCGAATTCGTGTAGGCCATAACCGTTTTTTGCCCTAAATGCAATTAATTGGCCCCGATCTTTCGGGAGAGCCAAGCGACTGAGCCACATTCTTCTGCGAAAATAGCCAACACAAAGCACATTTAACACTCGATGCTTGAATGCATGAGCGCTTCGCGCACAGGGTATACACCCTCAAAACCAGACGATTGAATGACCAATCGAAGAAATCAAGAATGAACTTTGAGTGCTTACCCTACTATTCTCATTCGAACAAACACTCGAGGGATACTGACGTGGGATGACCCCTGGACCTATCGGGTGAGCCTACACGGTCCAAGGCCCAAGACTTAGGCCCAAAGAAAGGTGCTGTCCTGCGTTACTAGAAGGCCCAACGAAGGCCCACCCGCAAGACTTGCGGGTCAAGAAGGAAAGACCTAACCGACCTAGAACTAGGGTTTGTAACCCCCCTCGGACACGGTTTGAGACCTAGCCATCTATATAAGGCTAGGAGAACCACCGAGGGGGATCCAATCTACTTTGGCCACCACAAGCCTTAAGCCCGAGATTATACTCTCGACTTGAGCACACCCCATTATAACCGATCTACTGATAATACAGATCGAAGAGCATGAGTAAGGGCTTTACCTCTACGAGGGCCCCAAACCTGGGTAAATTGTGCCCCTGTTAGCCGATGATCGTCACCAGAGCCTTTACGTTCTCTTAATCGAAACCAAGCGGATCATCCGAGGGACTTGTTGAGATGACTAATCGACATTAAGGAATTTGAAAAGTATGAACCTCAGGCACACAGACACAATTTGGGGTTCTGAAGCCTCCTTAGGCCAAAGAGCATTCAGTTTTATAACTCCGAGCATGCAGGTGCAACTCGGGTTAACATTGAAGCAAATTGAAAGATCATGGGAAATAGATAAGACGGAAATATGTTTGGATCTGAAAGTACAAGACAAGACAAAAATGCATGAATTTTTGACAAATTTATTTTATGATCTCAATGATGTTTTACATAGAATTTGAACTAAGTGTAGAAGGGACGTCACTGTTGGATGCTCTAGGGCCTTTTTGTCTCTCCTAGTTCTACATTTATGTTTCTTTTCCTCTTGCGATTCGGATTTTTGGGTCATCTTCCGTGTCTCGAATATCTACAAGGTAATATGATCTATTTTTCATAGCCTCGCTAATGACAAATGGTCCTTCCCAGATTGGGGCTAACTTGTGCTTCCTATCCTGTACCAATCTTAACACTAAATCACCTTATTTGAAATATCGGTGTTTGATTTTCTGATTATGATATCGTCGTAGCCCTTGCTGATAAATGGAGGATCTTTGTAACACAAGATCTCGTTCTTCTTCTAAGAGATCGATGGCATCCTGACGTGCGTTTTTGGCATCCGAATCATCGTACGCCTGCACTCTTGGGCTATCATGGATCATGTCCGTAGGAAGCACTGCTTTTGCGCCATAAACCAGGAAAAAGGCGTTTTCCCTGTTGATCTATTTGGCGCCGTTCGAATACTCCAAAGCACGTAAGGCAGTTATTCTACTCATGCTCCAGCTTCTCTATGAAGAGGAGATTCGAGTCTTGGACGGATTCCTTGCAAAATTGAACTATTCATTCGTTCAATCTAGCCATTGGATTGTGGGTGTGCCACAGATGCAAGTCTAGGCGAATTCCCGTCCGTCGACAATATTTTGCCAACTCTCCAATTGAGAAATTTGTCCCCTTATCCGTGATTATGCTATGTGGAACGTCGTATCGCATGACTACGTCAATGAGAAATTTCTGGCAGTCACACCGCCAATTTTTTTTGATGGGTTCTGCTTCTACCCACTTGGTATACTTATCTACTGCAACGAGTAGATATGTAAGTCCGCCTCTTGCAGTTTTGAATGGCCCCGTCATATCTAGCCCCCATACTGCAAATGGCCATGTTATGGGGATAATCTTGAGTGCTTGAGCCGGCATATTCGTCTCCTTGGCGTAATACTGACATCCGGCACATGTATTCACTATGTGCTCCGCATCTGACTTGGCTGTGAGCCAGAAAAACCCTGCATGGAATGCTTTTTTAACTATGCTTTTCGATTTAGCATGATGTCCTCAATCTCCTACATGGATTTCTTGCAGAATTTCTCGTCCTTCTTCTAGCGAAATACTTCGCTGAAAATTTCCAATATTACCACGTTTGTATAGGCAACCATTGATTACCGTGTATCCTTTGCATTGGCGCTATATATGCCTTTGCAAAACTTCGTCTGCTCCATCCGGGAACTTCTGATCAACTAAAAAGTTTAAGTATGGAATTGTCCAATCCGGATTAACGAGAAAAACTTCTATTGACTCGGAAACTAGGGGATAGTCAACATCTCCGCCTTTTATTGATGGTTCATGCAAATGTTGGACGGACACACCAGTGGTAGAGTTTTTACCCTTTCCGAGCCCATGTGAGCTAAAGAATCCGCGTTCCAATTTCCTTCCCTTTTGACGTGATCTACCTCAAATCCTAGGAAGAAAATGGCGAACTCGTCGACTGTCCTCCGATATTCGGCCATGATGGGGCTTTTAGCATCCCATGTTTGGTTCAGCTGATGATGTACCAAGTCCGTGTCACCATAGCAAAGTATATGTTTGACACCTATTTTCTTTTCAATATGCAAGCCATGAATCAATGCTTCGTATTCTGTCACATTGTTGCTGGCTTTGAAGTGTATTTGTAATACATACTCCATTGTGTCTCCTTTTGGAGATTTGCGCACCACACCAGCTCCAACGCCTTCTTTCATTTTGGATCCATCAAAATGCATGATCCAATATTCCGACTCCGGCACTGGTGTGTTTTCCATTGCTTCTGTCCAATCAACCACAAAACTTGCCAACACCTGGGATTTAATCGCCGTCCGAGGTTGGTACTTAATGTCGAACGCAGCAAGTTCAATGCCTCATTTGGCTACTCTGCCTGTTGCGTCTGTATTGTTGATAATATCCCCTAGTGGTGCTTTTCTTACCACTTTTATGGAATGTCCTTGGAAATAATAACGGAGTTTAATACGCCATATGCCAACTTTTACTAATGTGGATACCTTTGTTTTTACTCGGAGAATACCTCGTTGACATAGTACACCGGATGTTGATCTAGAATACTTTGCTCGTCTTTCCATCTTTCCACGATTATCACTGCGCTAATAACCCTGTTAGTTGTTGTAAGATACAGTAACATGGGTTCTTCTTCTTTTGGGGATGCCAAAATCGGAGCTTTCATCAAAGTTTCTTTCAATTGGGTTAATGCTTTGTCCGCCTCTTCTGTCCATTCAAATTTTTCGGATTTCTTCAACAACTTGTATAATGGCAGAGCTTTGTCACCAAGTCGGCTTATAAACCTTCTTACGGCTGCTGCAGAACCCGTCAGTCTTTGGACATCTTTTAGACATGTAGGTCTTGTTATGTTTAAGATTGATTTGATCTTTTCCGGGTTTACTTCTATTCCTCTGTGAGAAACGATAAAACATAGAAGCTTTCCTAAGGGAACCCCAAATATGCACTTTAATGGATTCAACTTCATTCTATAAGTGCGGAAATTGTCGAAGGTTTCTCGTAGATCTTCAAGGAGTGTATCCTTTTCCTTGGAAACGACGGCGATATCATCCATGGAAACATGGACCTTTTTGCCGATTTGACTATGCAAGTATCTTTGCATGCAATGCTGGTACGTTGCACCGGCGTTCTTCAGGCCAAAAGGCATGGTTATGTAATAGTATGTTCCATAGGGAGTTATGAAAGAGGTTTTTTTTATCTAATCTTCTTCTTTCATGCATATTTGATGATACTCGGAATAAGCATCCAAAAAGCATACAAACTCAGAGCCAGCAGTGGCATCTATTATTTGATCAACTAGCAAAGTGGCCCGCGCACATGCGCGGGCAACTTGTAAATCACATATTTTATTTCAGTTGAGATCACAATAATAGTTTTTAGGATTGTATAATTTGTGTAAGTTTTAAGTCTCCCATGTCATATTTTCCTGCCGTAGTGTAGGGCCTATAAATAAATTGAAATATTTTGTGTTTATATGAGTTCTTAATAATTTTAGTTCACCCTTGAGACTGAATATGAAATGAGAGTGAATTAATCCAACTGAATGTATGATGAAAGTTCAGCAACTACTAAGTATGAGGAATGTATTCGCTGATTTAAATTTTACATTTTGTTCATTTTATTTTGTACATACATTTCATATCAGAATTCCTCTCTCTGGTGCCTTAGACAACATTTGTTGACGCAAATATATTATATACTTCATTCCTGGAAATAGGTGATTTTAGACATGTGGGTAACATGTTATGTCAAGTCTATTTTGCTCTATCGAAATCTATATCCAGTTTCAAATTATTTTTGTGTGAATAAATGAATAGAAACATCATTCCTAATTTTCACATCTACTGCACCATACAAACGCAATGATAGAAACTTAAGAGCATGTATAGGAGGTATATATCCCTATGAGAAGCGCTAACACAAATTGGTCAATTATTAACTGTCTTAAATAAACTTTTTGGCAGACTAATTTTCTTGCTAGAACTGATAGATGAAGCTATATATTGGATATGTGAATTGTTGATCTTGGACCGCTAGACATGCAGAAACTAATGGTCGGCTCAGTCCAAAACATTGGACTCTGTCACCCAGTTTAGTCTCTAGGCTTTTTTGACAATTAACTTAATCATGTAAACTATAGGAGCAACTCCCCGTATTTTTTTTCCTGATGCTTGCAACACAGGCAAAGGCATTGTTACTTCGGAGCGAGAAGAGATCGAGGACTACCACTATCAGCCTTCCCGAGCGGCGCGATAAGGTGATCTAAATCCTGCATGATCTTGACTGGTAAGGTACACACGATATGCAAATAAATTTTCTGCAAGGATCAATTCCTTGCACGGAAATTTTGTTGTTTGGGGAGCTTAAAGATTTTGAAGAATCTTTCCATAATCAAATGCTCTGACACATAGAAGAAACATTGTCATACCATTAATTTAATTGTCTTCTCTACCACCTGCACTGGAAAGAATTCTTTTCAGCTAATAAACCTATGATTCGAGTAGTTCATCGTTGTTGCATAAAATATGTTGACTGCTTCACTACATTCATAGACATTAGTAAGATATCCTCGATAGTGGGAGATGGGGTCATTATAAGAGTCTGATTTTATAGAAGCTAGAAGAGGGAGAAACGTGATTACCTTTAACGTCAACGGATGGGGATTGGAAAGATATAAATAAGGACAGAGTGGGATGGAACTACACAGGTGGGCCTCTTCATTGAAAATCAATCTGCCTTCAATCCTGGTCATCTGCCTCGGCGAGAGCAGCCAGCGGCGGCCTTCATTACCGGCCAGCGGAATTCGGGTGATGGAGCAATTTATGTGTGAGCGTGAATGACGATGGGAATAACTTCAGCAGCTAGGATGGAGTTATCACATGAAACATACCTCACGTCACAGTGTGTACATACCTAGTTAGCTCTGAGTTTTCCCTATGGAGCACGTCGTCTTTGATCGTACCTAGCTCTTTGATGTCTCCACAAGGAAAATCTTGGATCCATCTTGCAGGACGAGTGTCCGCTAGTGATCTATTCCGTCCATGAGGCAAGAAAGATTGAAACATGGTCCTCTTAATGCATGGATTGTGTGCAGGTCGGCCGGCCGGCCGCACCACCGTAAATACAATGGTGGTGGTATGCGTACCTAGCTGGTTTTCTCTCTGAATCAAGTCCTTGATCATACGTACCTAGATCTCTGTCGTCTGTACAAAGGAAGTCTTCGATGTATCTTTGCATGTATTCCTGGACGCTCTGACCGAGCTTTTGGGCTCGGCCCGAGCTTTGTGGGCTCGCCCCGAGCTAGGCTTTGGCCCGCAGATTTTCTGGACCGAGCCGATCCTGTTTTGTTGGACCGAAAAGAGCATGGGCCGAGCTTGGCTCGGCTCGGTCCAGCTCGAAAGCTCGCTGCTTTCTCTAGGCCCACGCGCATAGCTAAGCCAAACTAGCCCATTAGACGTTCTTCTCTCACACGCACACCCAACGAACGAAGAAACCAGAGATGAGACCACCGGATGCTCTCCTGTCGGCCGCCGCCACCGTAAGCCGTCCGCTCGTCTCCTCCGGCCGGCGACGCAGGCGGCAGTCCGCCCCCCTCCGGCCCCACTCCGCCTCGCAATCCCTATGGCCCCGCTCCTACTCGCCCATCACCGGCCCGACTTCGCCGTGCGCGCTCGTGGCTGGTCCGCCGTCGTCGCCGGCTCGCCGCTGCTCCGTGGTGCTCGAGTCTGCTCCGCCTTGCCCCCTGTTGTGCCGAACCCGTGGCCTAGTGGCTCCTCCCTGTGGCTTGTGCTTGTGCGGCGAGCGACCCAGGTGCGAATCCCCTCCCTGCACGCACTTTTTTCTGGAAACTTTCGTCTGACTCGCGAGCTGGCTCGTCTGGACCGAAACTCGGCCTGGCTCGGTCCGAGCTCACTGAAGCGGCTCGTGCTAGGTCTCGAGCCAGCCCGAGGCTCGCCGTTTCTGGCTCGAGCCTTTACCAGGCTCGGCCCGAGTTTGCCCGAGCCGGCTCGCGTCCAGCAAGATTTGCATGGATGAGTATCCTCTAGTAATCTATTTGATTCATGAGGCAAGGTAGATAGTAACATGAGCCGTTGATGTGCATGGACTTGGAGAACATCATCCGGCCGACGGTGGTGGCTGTCGTGGGATAATCACGGCAGATGTTACCAGGGGTAACTGATCTTGGGGCAAGTCGACACAGGCGTTCGGGAGAGGGTTTAGCTCAAAGGAAGACATGATACAACTTGATACGACAGCCGGCAATCGAAGTCGCCGGATCTCTATTCTCGATACAATAACACGATTAGGGTTTACACTGGATGCTCGATACCACTTGATATTGCTAAGGCTCTCGAATCTCTGTGTCAATCTATACCCGGGGGTCGGTTTATATAGTACCCGTACTCCCCCCTAACTTACTTTACAAGGCACACCCGGGTCCTACCCAGACACGGCGTGCTAACCCTAACTTTCCTTTACAACACCCATAATCCGGGTCACTAGGCCCACGAGCTTGGGCCTTCACAAACATCTTTATCCCTAGCCGTATCCTGCTCACTGTCTCTGGGCCGGGTTATTCCTCGGATCTTGGCATACCGGGTTAGCATCCCCCCATCAGTAGTCCCCAGAATAGCCTGGGCTTCACGGATCTCCTTGAAGCGCTTGCTATTCCTGAAAAGATATCAATCACACGGGCACATGGAAACCGGGTTAAGATGTTTCAACATCCAGCTAGGCCTTGCTCCTTGGTGGCCATGCGATAACTCAGGTTTTTCCCTCCAAACACCTTGGTTCAAACTTCTGGATCCAAATCATAACACCAAGATCCTATGCTCGACAGTTAATCCCATCATCGCGGGACGAATCCCCTTCTTTCTTTATCCGGAGGCTTTACTCAATACCGGGCGCGTATCTCGCAGGAACTTTAAATTAATAGCCGTTTTATTCCCACAATTCCCGGCCTCCACTCACCGAGCCGGGCTTATCCAGTCGCACTATAAAAAAGCTCCTTAGGGATGACTCGAACCCTAACGGCTCATTTCCCCCACTCCACTCCTTTCTCCTCTTGAGCTCCACCACGGACCTTCCACGCACGTCACCGGAACCCATTGCCCGAAGGCTGCGCTCCGCCACAGGTCGATCCGCGCCGCCGCCAAGATCCGCCGGCAAATTCTCATCCGGCCCAGCAAGAACCGCGAAAGGACACCAGGCGTGCGCCATCTGCCTCCGCAAGGCCTCCCTCGGATCTCCTCCGGTAAGCCTTTGGCGTTCATCAACTTTCCCTCGCAACCTCTGATTCTTTTCCTCGGATTAGATCCAGATCCGTCCGCCTCAGATTTCTTGGCTGGACCGGATTAGGCTACCCATAGTCTCTTTTAGTTCGCACAAAGGATAAAGCGCATGCTCCAACCAACTCGCCTACCGCCCACAATCATCACCTTCGCCACGAATTTGAAAATAAAACTTCCAATCTAGGCTTGTACTGCCCAAGGTTTCCGCCCCTGCATCGGTCACTCGGCTGGACTGCTTCTTTTTAATCCCCTTTATTCACATTTGGCACTTAAGCCACTGCCCATCGTTTTCAAAAAGCTTCTTTACCATTTGGACCCCATAAATTTTTCCATAATACGCAATACCCGGAACTTCCGAGTTAGATTCTACGGGCTAACACCCGGATCTCCCGCCATACCTCAATACCATCCGGCTAATACCTGACTGTTTCATAACTTCCACGTCTTAATCTTTTTCTTATTTTATACCTTGCAGGTCAACCACATGGCTCCCAAGAAACAGATGAAAACCCCAACCAAGACTAAAGCCACCAACACCATTTCTGCCAACTGGGGGCGGTCGATGGTCACGAAGGCCAAGTTGGAGGAACTAGTGGAGCTGGGAGTTCTCCCTCCTCAGGAGGATATCCAATGGAGGGTGCCGGGTAAGGAGACCCGGCCCACCCCTACAAAAGACGAGGTAATCTGCTTTGTGGAACATGTGACCCGGGGTTTTCGCCCACCCGGTCATCCTTTTTTCCGTGACGTTCTTAGTCACTATGGCCTTCGCGTCTTCGACATCGGGCCCAACTCCGTGCTAAATATCACCCACTTTATTGTCCTTTCTGAATCCTATTTATGCACTCCACCAAACCTAGCTCTTTTTATCGAGCTTTATCAATGCAAACCATGCCGCGAAAGCGGTGATGGGGCGCTTCTCACTTGCGGCGGGGTTTCGATCCAGCGCCGCAAGAACTCTCCGATGCCATCCCTCACCCTTAATTCTCATGTCAAACACTGGCAGCTTTCTTACTTCTACTGCCAGGACACTTCCCCATCCGGCCAAAAGAAACTGCCGGGTTATTCTGATGGTCTCCTTGATATCTCCGATAAATTTAGTGCCTTTGCCCCCGACTCAGATAGGGAGGCAATCCAACCCCTGCTATACAAACTCGCCACTCTTAGAGCCCAGGGCCTCATTGGGCTCAACCTAGTGAAGACCTGGGTCGACTTCAGAATTCAACCCAACTCCATCCGCACAAAGCTGATGTGCGAGTACTCCGGGGAACCCTCTGATCCACTACGATATTCTGACAACGTCTTCGCAGTTGGCGACACTCTGAAGACCATCAAGGGTTTTCTTACGGAGAAGCTCGAGGTAATCCGGAACATATCCGGGTTAGAGCCCTTCACACTTGAAAACCCGGCCCCCCAGGTAAAACCCGACTCTGAAGCCTTTACTTTCGCTCTTTCCACTTGATGCAACTGATAACCCGTACTTTAACGCCTTTCAGGATGATGACGACTTTTGGAACACCAATACCCCCCCTAGCTCCGAAGGTCAAGAGGAGCAAGAAGCTGTTCACTCAGACGAAGGTACTCTCTGAGTTTTACTTGACCCGTTTGAACTCACCGCAACCCCTTTATTTCCAACCGTAACCTTGATGACATTCAGAACAAGAAGATGACGAGGAAGAAGATTCGGACGGCAAGGTAGAATCTGCCAGTGATGAGGAAGAACCGGAGCCGGCAACCAAAGCCGGATCTAAAAGAAAAGCTCAAGGAGCCGCCTCCAAGGTTTCATCCCCCTTCACACATTCACTTTATATTACCGTAATGATATTCTTGAGCCTTTCTTGACGTTATTCCACTGGCCAATCTTGAAGGGGTCGCCCACGCCTAAGCGCAGGTCGACTCGAAATCACCCGGGTAACGACGCCCTTAACCCGGGTTCTTCACCGCTCCCCACTCGGCAAGCTGGTACTTGCTCTATCTTTTCTTGGTTAGCACGGTTCCCTCGAAGCATTCTCGCATAATATTTAACTTTGACATTTTCCAGCCTCCCCCGAGTCTGACGATGGATTTCCTTGTGACTTTGCGGTGAATGCCGGGTAAAAATTCCCTTCCAGATACTTTCCGGTACTTCGCCATCTTTTCCTGACTGCATATTTAGCTGCTTCTTGATAACATCTACAGGGCCACGGTCGCTGTCAGCGATCAAGAGGATTCGGAAGATAAGGGCCCGGGTAAGGGGAACCCAGCTGATAAAACTGCAACCGCGTCTGGCGATGAAGAACAGACATCGCCGACTAAACCGGATCAGCAGGAAGCCGAATATCCAATTGCTTCTCATGCCAGCAAGAGAAAAACCACCGCCTTAGGTGCAGAAGGAGCGTCGGACTCCAACGTGCAGATGACCCGGGTTCCACCTCCTTCTAAGAAGAAAACCTCTTCTAGGAAATTCCAAGGACCCGAGTCTTCTGACACGAATAAAGATACTTTCGAACAATTGATGGACAAGCTTCTCACCATGAAGGCTTCGGAGAGCGAGACTTTAGAGCGCATGGCTGCCGAGCACCAGGTAAGAGCGCTTGTTATCTTATATTCCCTATCTAGTCCCCAAGTTCCGAGTATAACTTGCAAAAGTTATGCTTGGTACTTCTCAGCATATTCTTCTTGCCATAACACTCAACTGGTTCTTGCACCCTTTTTACACTTACAGGCACATGTAACTCGGTCTGATGAAACCTTGCTGAAGACTGAACAGCTCCTTCTTGCCGAGATAAAACGCCGAGAAATCCTTGAGGAGAATATGAAAACTTTGAAGAAGGATGTCTCCAAATACAAGGAGAAGTGCCTCGCCGCTCGGGCCGATTTGAAGAAGTTATCGGATCAAGTCTCCGATACTTATCAGATCTTACTTAGTAAGTGTTTGCCTGCCGGTTAAGTTTTTGCCTGCCGCCTAGTTTTTGCCTGCCGACTAATTTTTGCCTGCCGACTAATTTCATACCCGGCTGCTACTGATACGTTCTTGCTTCTGTTTCCACTATAGGTGCGAACCTTGCAGCTCCAGAGGAAGATGCTATTGTCAAGGTTAGGACCCTGAAGAGTGTGCTCCGGACTTTCTTTGCCGGCACCAAATTTATACTGAATGCCATTAATTGGCCCACGGAAGCCTATCCGGGTGAAGAGAACCTTGTCCAAGCCTGCTCCACTGTACCCGGATGGATTGAACTCTGGAAGCGTTCGTCCTGCCGTACTGGTATAGTGCGGGCTTTGACCTTGGCCAAAGCTTACTTTCCGAAGCTTGACCCGGCGAAGATAATCTCCGGGTTTCCTGAGTTCAAGGCGGATGGCGCCAAATTTACACCTAAGGATTTCAAGGCCATTCAGTCGGCAGTGCGCCCTTCTGCCACCACTCTAGCCGATAGCTTGAACCTTAATACACTAATGGCTGCGTATGACGCTGATGACAAGATTATCACAGAGGCAGCACCCCCGCCCCTTGACCTCTTGGAGAAGTGGGCTGATTACTCGGCTAAGAAGAAGGAGGCAACTTCGAAGAGGGAGGCCGACTTAAAATCAGGGCCGTCCGCCTCTACACCGTCCGTCCTTCCTCCTATCCGCCCTGGCGCGGTGAGTCCGGGTGGCTCTACCAAAAAAGCTAAGAAGCAGGTCCAGGAGCAAGACCCGGAAGATCGCGCTCAGGAGGCCGAGTAGAGTAAGGATTCCATAATACCTTAGTCATATGGGACCTTTTTGTTTGAGCTATTTTATTATGTTAATGGTGCGCCTGTGCACTTCTGATACCGATGCAAAAGCTTGTAATATACTTCTATTTGGTGACATATTTTCGCGGCTTTCCTAGCCTTTTGATAATCATACTTTTTGCTGTTCTTCTGAACTTGTTCTTGATATCCATCTCTCTTTTTAGCTCCCTTCATAAGACTCGTTTTTTTCGAGACCAGGGGCTTTGATAAGTGAAATTCTCTTGAAGTTCCCAAGACTCGGATGATAGGGCCGTTTTGAACCTTGGTATCAAAGTGGTTTGTTTCTGTTACGAAGTCCCCAGTCCCCATGACCCAAAGGACGAGTCATGAGGGTGTGGCCTTTCTCAGAGGACAAATCATTCCCTACCAAGGCAAAACCCTAAAACCATCTCATGCAAATACTGAAGCTATGCTTGATAATCACTGAGTTTCCGGCTTATCAGCCTTGTACTCTGCATAAACTTGTGGTTTAGATGACCCTTTTGACTATCTTATACTATAAGCCGGCTTTCGCGTGGATACCATGTTGTTACATCCATACGAGAACAGTGTCAGGCGAGTCCCATTGGGCTCCATGGCTGATTGTAATCGTAAGCGAACGAATCATGCCACTTTAGTGCGAGTCACATCAAGCTTAAGTAAGATAAGTCAAGAAAAATTGGCTTCTTTGCCCAGTCATAAGATTGCAGCCGTGCTCGTTTGCGAGAAATCGGCCCTTATAACTTACAGCTATCTATGCCGGGTCATTCGGGTTAGTGGTTGGTTACCTGAGCAACCAACCCCCAAGACCTACATGCAATCGATGCTTTTGATGATACTGAATTATCGATGTCGTATGGATACTACTTACTTGTGATAAAGGCGAAAAGACATAGGACTTGATAACCATCTCTTTATTGATACCAGAAATTTTGGGTCAGCAGGCCGCCTCATTAAAAACCTTCCAGTCCCCTTAGGTACCCTGGGTAGGAAAAGAGCGCGTCTGAAACCTGCCGCCCGTTACATTACTCAGTTCTTTGTAAGCGCTGGTCCTGATCCAGCTTGACCAATGCACATCCTCCATAAGTTGGACTTTTTCCTGATGAGTACCGGGTTTGCCAGCTAACCCGGGTGGGGTGTCTTCATGACTTTGCTGGTTGTGGGCGGCCGTGTAACTTCTTCCTTTACAGCAGACTGCTTGGGAGAGTCAACTTCGATTAAGGCCACCAATTTAGCATCTTGCGTTACCTTGGACTTTGCTTTTTCGCCTTCAGTACTCGGCCTTTTTGATGTGGCTATATCCTCCGGGTCTGCTTGAGATCGGTAGTGCTTGAGCTCTTCTTTTCTACAGGCCTGCTCGGCCATTGCTGCGTCTCCTTCGTCACATTCAGCTGCTATATCCCGATTTCCATGTATGGTAATGGTCTTCTTGGGACCCGGGATTTTTAGTTGTAGATATACATAACACGGCCTAGCCATGAATTTGGCATAAGCCGGCCTTCCAAACAGCGCGTGATAGGGGCTGCGTAATTTCACTACCTCAAAGGTGAGCCACTCAATTCGATAGTTATCCTTTGATTCTCCGAAAGCTACCTCTAGTGCGATTTTTCCCTCGGGGCATGCCGAATGACCCGGCACTATTCCATGAAAAACTGTTGAGCTTTTTTGCAGTTGAGATTCCTTGAGACCCATGCGTAAGAAGGTTTCCCAATACAGTATATTGATTCTGCTTCCACCATCCATTAAAACCTTCTTTAGTTCGTACCCATTAACTTGCGGTGCGACTACTAGTGCCAAGACTCCTGGGTGTTCCACTCTTTCCGGGTGATCCCTTCTGCTCCATGTTACCTCCTGTTCTGACCATCTCAAGTATCTCGGAACGGCTAATGAAACTGAGTTGACTGCTTGCTTCAGTATCTTTTTGTCCTTGTTAGATCCTCCTGTGGTATGCACATGATATTGACCCAATTGTTTGGGGTTAGCCTGGAAGCCTCCTGCCCCCCCTTGGTTATTACCTTGATTTCCAGCTGCCGGGTTACCAACTGGGGGTGGGCCGTTGCCCGGGTTTGCCCCTGGACCCGGTCCTCCTCCCCGCCCTGCACCTCGCATAGCTCTGTGCACTTCCTCATTTTTCCATCTTTGCAAATCGGCGCACTGCTCCAAGGAGTGGTTAGCCGGCCTGCCGTTCCTGCTGTGTTTTGGGCACGCCATTCTGAAGATGTCCCAACTATTACCCGGCCGGGGCGGCCCTTGGTAGTTTCCTCCGTTGTGATTCCCAGTATTGAAATTTCCTTCTGCTCTGGGTCTTGAAGACCCGGCTTCTGTATTGGCGACAAACTCGGAGCCTCCTTCGAAGGGACGCTTGTTCTGACTATTCCCATTGTTTCCTGACGCTGTTCCGTTGCCGATTCTTCCATTACCGCTTGCGTTTGCTTTTGTCTTCTTGTCATCAGCTTCTTCTTCTGTGGTATCTGTCACAGCGTGTTTGTTGCACGCATCCATCAATTCTCCCATTGTGACTTCTGACGCATTTCGACTGGACTTCATGCGAGTTAACTTTTGCACTAAAGGTATATACTTGCATGTTTTTGCCATGGCTTGTAGCGCATCCTTGGGCTGGATGTCTGTGGATGAGTGAAGTATCTCCATAACCCGGCGCACCCAACTGCGCGCCGATTCTCCCTTCTTTTGGACGCATCGCTCTAGATCATCAATGGTGAATAATTTCCTGCAGGTCCCGTGAAAGTGCTTGATAAACGCGGTCTTCAGTTCTTCCCACGACTTGATCGATCCCTCTGGTAGATTGGTGAACCACAATTTTGCTGCTCCTTCAGACATCATCAGATACATGAATTTGGCTTGAAGATTCTCGGACGCGTTGCGGATTGACATTGCCATCTCGTAACTGCTTAGCCATGTTTCGGGATCCATGGTTGGCTCATAATTCACTACTTTCCCTGGCTCTTTGAACTTTTCCGGGTAAGGCTCAGCTCTAATATTGTCCGAGAGACACTTGGGCCCCGCAAGAATGATTGAAGCCGGCCTTGCCCTGGAAACGTGTGACGCCGCAGGGGGCGCGTCTGGGCGCTGTGCTGCGGGAGGTCCATGCGCTGCAGACCCGGCCGCGGCCCTCCGAGCCCTAGAACTGTCCACGACGGCCTGTGCTGCTGATACTGCCTGAGCGCGGGGAGGAGGCGGCATTTGCTGCTGCTCTTCCCTCCGCCGCGCCGAGCTTGTTTGTAAATTCCCTTGCTGCTGGCTGACATATGGCGTCCCGTGCATCCCGCTTCTGTGATCCGGGTAATTGGCTTGCTGTGCCACCGCAGTGTGCAACAGCTCGATGGCTTGCCGGGTCTTCTCTGCATGGGGCGACTCTCCCACAGGTATTTGATTCAATGCGAGTGTCGCCGCATATACGTTGTCCATAGGATTGTTGTAGTGGCCGGCTGGCGTGCGGAATCTTGATGGTGGCGGTGGCAGTAAATCGTTGCCGGTTGTGACTCTAGTTTGCGGTGGGGGTAACCCGGTCCGCTCATTTGCCGGATGTGTCGCTGCTGTTGTCTGTTGGGGTGCGGTTCCCTGGTTCACCACTGGTATCGGTTGGTCCTGAGGTGTGATGAACAAATTAGCCGGATTAATAACCCCGCCTGTTGCTGGCAACCTGGTGTGGTGCCTTTGATGTATCCTGGACGTTTCCTCTCGAAGCCGGGTTTCCAGCGCGTCTAGTTCGCGCCGTCGGGTGGTCATCCCCTGTCTATCTGCTTCCACTTGCCTTCTTTGCTGTTCCAATGCACGACGAGCCACGTCCAGATCTCTAACACGCTCTGCCGCGTTTTCTGGGGTGATAACAGTGGCGAGGACTGTGGGATCCAAGATCAAATTATTATCGAACAGGGCCGGGTGACGCGGATTCGAGGGACCCGCCCCTGGTGTCCGATTGGCTTGAAACCCGAACATGTTGGCGTGTTGCTCCTCATCTGCCGCGCGACTGGTGACCGATGCTGACTCTCCATCGACCCGGGTCAAGACCGGGTCTCCGTTAACCGCGCCCTGTTGCTGGGCCACTGCCCCGACTGGTGCCGCGGCTGTGCTTCCTTGGTTAGCCGCGGGGGCTGCATAGACTGCAACTCGGCGCGCGACATCCGGTGTAAATTCAGGCTGTTCCTCTTCACCGTTCTCCTCATACCGGTTTTCCAGTAGATCCAGGATAGACCCGGTGTCATCTTCTCCTTGGGCCCGGTCGCGTGGGGTCCATGCCGGCTCCTCCGGCTGTTCCCACTCCGCGATGGGTTCTTCTGCTGGATATGTCGTTCCCGTCGACTCTTTATCATTTGATCGGGTAGATGTGGCTTTTCCTGGCATAGAATCAGATCTAACGTTGTCAGGGACCGAATTGGAAGCACATACCATACCGATGAAGACGTTGATCCGGCCGATTGGTATGACGGATCCGGTTCCGAGGTGATCCGACTCCGGCCCCCAGCCGGAATCGTCCACCACCTTTTCTCCTTCGTGGTCGATGTAGATCTCGCCGATGACAAGATTCTCCATGCCCTTCCGAGCTTCTCCCGTGATGTAGACACCTTTGGACGCAGGCCCCACGGTGGGCGCCAACTGTCGTGGGATAATCACGGCAGATGTTACCAGGGGTAACTGATCTTGGGGCAAGTCGACACAGGCGTTCGGGAGAGGGTTTAGCTCAAAGGAAGACATGATACAACTTGATACGACAGCCGGCAATCGAAGTCGCCGGATCTCTATTCTCGATACAATAACACGATTAGGGTTTACACTGGATGCTCGATACCACTTGATATTGCTAAGGCTCTCGAATCTCTGTGTCAATCTATACCCGGGGGTCGGTTTATATAGTACCCGTACTCCCCCCTAACTTACTTTACAAGGCACACCCGGGTCCTACCCAGACACGGCGTGCTAACCCTAACTTTCCTTTACAACACCCATAATCCGGGTCACTAGGCCCACGAGCTTGGGCCTTCACAAACATCTTTATCCCTAGCCGTATCCTGCTCACTGTCTCTGGGCCGGGTTATTCCTCGGATCTTGGCATACCGGGTTAGCATCCCCCCATCAGTGGCGGCTACCTGCATGAAGACGGTAGGTTTTCTTTCTGTCGGTGGAGGAGTCTGTAGCCTTTTTTTTTACATGTGTATCCTATTACCTTGAAGGGGTACGAAACAACTTATGGAGGGTAGTGGTGGGTAATTTTTTCAATGTTTAATATTGATGCGTTATTTGTAGTAGGATCTATCGGCTACCATGGGCCGAGGTAAAAATTAATGGCTGGATGTTTCTGATTTTTGTGGGATTTTCTAGACTATTTCTCTTTTTTGTGATAGCCCGTCATGCACTTTTAATATATAATAGATTCGCGGTAACGCGAACCTATCTTTTGGGCACAACTTGTTCAAACCGGTGTAATCTATACACATCCTAAGAATAATTCTATCCTTCTTCGGGACTAATACTGGGTTCGTAGACCAATCAGTATGTATAACTTCCCAGATAAAGTCAGCTGCTAAAAGCCGGATAATTTCCTTGCCTATAGCCTTCCGTCTTCTTCCATTGAAACGACGGAGACCTTGTTTGACGGGTTTTGATCCTGGAATAACCTTCAGTTGGTGCTCAGGAAGTTCCCTGGGAACACCTGGCATATCAGTAAGACACGAGACAAAAATGTCCCAGTTCTCGCGTAGGAAATTGATGAGCGTGCTTTCCTATTTGTCAGTCATTCCTATTCCCACTACGACAAACTTTGTCAGATCTTTTGGGTCCAAGATGACCTGCTTTGTATTTTCCGAGGCTTTGAAACTGTCTTCTGGCTTCCGGCTTTCTTTTCCTGCTGGCATTTCTGTCGACGATACTTCTTTAGCCAGCTCCTTCTGCTCTTCCTTCCAGATCACTTGTTCGGCACAAAGGGCGTTTCCTTTCTCCAGCTCGTTCACCAATTTGAAGTCGCCAGATATGGTGCTTACTCCTTCTTTTGGCCCTGGCATCTTCAGCTTGTTGTAGATATAGCATGACCTTGCCATGAATTTAGCGAAAGCCAAACGTCCGAGTATTGCGTGATACACGCTTTCGAATGGCACTACCTCGAATGAGATCATCTCCTGACGGAAGTGTTCTCTCTTTCCAAAGGTTACTTCTAGGGAAATTTCTCCTAGGGAATGTGCTTGTCTACCAGGAACAATGCCGTGCAAACGTACATTGTTGTGTTTGAGCTAGGTCTCGGAGAGGTGCAACTGCTTCAATGTACTTAAGTACATGATATTGATACTGGATCCTCCATCCATCAGCACTCTTTTGAGCCTAGTGTTTTGAACAATAGGACTTACGACCAAAGTATGCGTGCCAGGTTCTGGGATGTTACTGGGATGATCAGACTGATCCCAAGTAATTTGTGTATTTGAATACTTCAAGTACTTTGGGATTGGAGGTACAACCGCGTTGATTTCTCGAAGCGTTCGTTTTGCCTGTTTGGCTGAGGGAGTTGCCAGCAAAGTTAAGTTACATTCTCCTTCAACTCTCGGGAATTAAGGTTTGCCTTTCCATTGCTGTTCCTGGATTTTATCATCAGTGGCAGACTCGCTTTCTTCGTTGTCAGCTTCCGGCTTTTGCTTGTTGAACTTCCTTTTGGAATTCTTTCCTTTATTCCCGGATCCTGCAGTGTCTTGCATGTGCTTATTAAGCCGACATTGCTCATTGGTGTGGGTAGGCTTCCCGAATTGCGAATGGTGAACACAGTTTTGCGACTTAATCTTTTCCCAGTCTTCTTTAGAATAGGAGATAGGCTCTATGCTTTTGCCCTTCCATCTGCTGCTATTATCCCTTCCAAAGGTTAAATTCACTTCCTTAGGTTTTGGATGTGCCTCTGGAGTAGGCTTCTTTTTAGAATGAGACGCCTTTTTGGCTTGAACCAAAGCATCAATGTTTCCGTCTCTCGCCTTGATATCATCTTTAGCCGCTGCGTGCTCATTGGCGATGGTAAGCATAGATCCGATATCTTTGTGCTTTTTCGAACCAACCATGAAAGGTACAAGGCCGGGTTTCAGGCCGTTGATGAAATCATGCATAGCTTGTACATCACTTACTCCAGAGAAACTATTCTTCATTGCAATCCATCTTGAGATAAATTCAATGTACGACTCATCCTCATATTGCACGCAACGGTTCAGCTGGTTGATGCTCTTAGCGCGTTTATACGTACCCCAAAAGTGCTGAGCGAATTCTCTAGCCATATCTTCCTAGCTGTCTACTGTTCCTGACGGAAGCCCGTTGATCCAATCTATGGCTCCATCCAGCAACATTAGGGGAAGAAACTTTACAACCTCTAAATCCGTCCCTTTGTTGACCTGGACGGCGGTATAGTAATCTGAAAGCCATGTATCTGGGTTCGTACTTCCGGTATACTTTTCATAAGTTGGACCGACTTTGGCAAAGCCAGTATGTAGACTGATTCTCCGGATCCTATCAGTGAAACACTTTGGTCCAAAGTATAAATAGTCTCTTTCCGCCTTATCGACGTGCGCGGAATATCTTCCAGCTGAATGGACAGAAGGGGATCTGCTTCGTTTTGGTCCATTGTTGCGCGAGTGCGCTCTTCTGGGATTATCCCTATTTCTTCCGATATCGTGTCCTTTGGAATAAGGTGGATTTCTGCTCCTTGGCCTTTCTTTGTTCCTTGGAGGAGTTCGGGATCTCTCACGCCTGTGAGGATTATTGTATCTCCCGGCTTTATCAGCTGGGCGTCTCAGAGGCGGCGTTACTTTTCCGTCTTTTAGGTTTTGCTCCTCCCGTTCCTTGATGTCACGGGGATTATTTCTGCCTTTCGGCAGATGGGATCCTGTTCTGGACGCTGCATCCTTGTTATCCGGGATTTTCTTGTCCTTCTTGGGATCTCCCTTCTTTTCCTTAGAATCGCCTGAATCTCCAGGTTTGCTAGGTTCTGGTGCTCCAGCGGCGCACGTGGTAGTTTTGCATAAGGCTGAATAATCATGTAGCTTGCCTGAACGTGCTTGTCCTTGCTGTTGCTGTTGTAATGCTTTTCCTAAGAAAGCATACACTCCCTATATTTTTTCATCATTGGAGTACATATCATCGTTAAGGATGGCGAACGTGGCTTCCGCGTTTTCGGCTGCGGTTCTGTAGATGTGTTCGCCCTTAGCATTAGTGATGTTAACATGCCTTTGCCAAGATGGGTTTTGATGACCCACAAGTATAGAGGGTGTATCGTAGTACTTTCGATAAATAAGTGTGTCGAAGCCAACGAGGAGCAGAAGGTATTGACAAGCAGGTTGTATAGATGATTCACAGTAAACACTAGCAAACGGGTTTTTGGAGGTTTTTGACATAACAGATAAATAAAGTGCAGTAAATAATATTGCAGCGAGTGGCCCAATCCTTTTGAGAGCAAAGGACAAGCCGGTTGTATTACTTAGGACTACCAAATGTTCTCGAGGACACATGGGAATTTCGTCAAGTACTTTCGCTTTGTTATGGTTGATTAATATCCATTGGTTCATGACGTGTTGTGTGGGTGAACCTATGCTAATGCACTGCCCAACTAGGAATAAATACAAGAAAGTAATTAAGATAAACTAACCACAATCTTAAAACTCCGGGATTCTATGCTCCCTCGTGCATTGATTTCCTAACGGGGGTTTAGGTTTCTATCACTCCGGCAACCCCACAATTATTAGCCAAATACACAATGCATCCTCCTAGGCCCATAAAGGAGAAGTACCATGTAGTTGACGTTCACATGACACCACTAGAAGAATAACACCACAACTTAAATACAGAACCACAAAATATTACTTCAATATAACTAAACTACTAACATCATGACTTCTCCCATGTCCTCAAGAACTAAACGATCTACTCACAAGACATCATATGGATCATAATTAGAGGTGATATAATGGATGATAACAATATGGTCATAAAGTGCTAACACCGATAAATCTCACAAGCATCAACTACTAACAAGTAATCCACACCGGGAGAGAGATCTAATGTAAAACAACGATAGAGGCCCCTAATTGTTACAAAAGGATGATGAGGGTGATGGTGTTGGTGCTGATGATGATGACCATGACGATCTTGATGATGCCCGGAGTGATGACGGTGACGATGGCGATGATTTCCCCTCTCCGGAGAGGAATTTCCCGGCAGATTTCTCCCTGCCAGAGAGCTTTTCTCTCTTGGGTGTTTTCCGCCCCCAGGCGGCGGCGGAATAATTCTTCAATGATGGTATGGGTCTTAGGGTTCCCTCGGGGTCAAGTACGCCAAAAATATCCACCAGAGGTGGCCAGGGTGGCCACACCACGTGGCGGCGCGGCCAAGGGGGGGCGCCACCCCATGGTGTGAGCCCTGGTGGGACCCCTTCGGCTCTCCTTGTGGCTGGCTCCCTCTTCTGGACTTCTAAGATACCTCCGGTGTATCCCCTCTTCTTCTGATCTTCTGAAATAGGGTATCGTGACGGTGCTTTTTCCATCAGATTTTTTTTTGAAATTCTCCATCAGATTCCTTGTCCCGATATATTCTCCATCTGAAGTAGATTTTATCATGCTTAATTATAACGATCTCTTTGCAAACATTGGTAACTTCCAAAGTTGTATTCAAACAGATAAAAACATTTGCAGAATCAAGGAAGAATAAAGGGCATGATTGAGTAAATCAACATGTAGCTGGATGAATCACAACAACTCAGATGCTTGTTTAGACAGAAGGAAGTAGGTTTACTGACTCAACATAAATGTAAAAGATAGGCCCTCCACAGAGGAAAGAATTGATCACTCATGTGCTAGAGATTTTATTTTTTAAAATAGAGGTATAAAATGGTTGACACTCCTCCCAACCTTTCTTACACAAACCATGGCTAACCGAATCCTCGGGGTGCCTTCCAACAATCACAAACCGTGGAGGAGTGCCTAAATTTTGAGAGGTGTATGTTTATGTCAACGAATGGAAAACAGAACATACAGTACGTCACAAGCCAACTAGACTTGACAAGAGCGGCTCCCATAGAAGGACGCAACTGGTATAGAAGGTCATCTCTCTTTCTCTTTTGTTTACACAATTATGCTTTGACTGATAAATCAGGGGCAAAAAGAGTGAAGAGAATTTGTATTATTATTTGGGGTTGGGAACCCCGCTGCCAGCTCTTCTAGCATTTGGATAAGCGGATGAAGCCACTAGTCCAGGGTGTGAAATCCAATCAAAAAGCGAGATAAAGATTCTCTATTTGCGTCGTCATGAGCTAAAACAGGAGCACAAAACAGGTGTAATTTTGAAGGTTTAAAGGTGGCACACAAGCAATTTACTTGGAGTGGCGGTGAAATACCACATATAGGTAGGTGTGGTAGACACAAATGGCAAGGTTTTGGGGCTCAAGGTTTGGATGCATGATAAGCATTCCCTCTCAGTACATGTTTTTGGCTAGCAAGATTAGGTAGCAAGCATAAGAATCGAAGCAAAACAAACAAAAACATATATGATAAAGCCAATCATGCAATCTTCCTTGAAGGTGTAAACAAACTCATTTGAGAATACTAAGCTTATGAGCTAACAAAGAAGAAAGATCATGGAATAATGTATCTACATGCAATCTCTCTTTTCAACTTAAGTCTCAACGAATTGTTGATACTAACCAATGCTAAGTTTGCCAAAACCAACTAGATTATCTTGAAGCTCCAACATTGATACCAATACTAATAATAAGATCAATCACATAAAAAAATTGCAAACTAAAATAAAGTGAAACAAGTAGATGATGAAACTTCTCATTAATATTTCATTACGACCACTCAAACCAAGGGATACAATGATAACCAACTAAGGCGCAACACTTCCATACTACAAACCATCCTATATGATATTTCCTCTACTCACGATATGAATCTACTAAAATGGTAAAAGGGTGAAATATAAAGGTGATACCACGGCACTCCCCTAAGCTTGGAACAAGCCAAGGGGATGCCAATACCAAGAATGAATCAATTCTTTAGTGGTGGTGGTGATACACTCTTCTCAAGTAGGGCGTGGAAACGTTGCAGCATCTCATGAAACCTATCGTTTTCCTCTTGAAGAATATCTACCTCCGTCCTTAAATCTCGGTAGCGTTCACAAAACTCATATGCAACCCGAAGAGCTTGCTCTACTCCAGGGACGGGACCGAGGCCCGGAACTGATGGTCCTTGTCCCTGCACGCTACAAGAATAAACACTAATTGATGACGTCCTTTTTACTTCTCTCTTGACGCCCCGATCCATGTTCTTGCGCTTGGGACCTTGGAGATCATCTTTCATTGGCTCCTTCCCCTTGTTGTTGTTGGTGGAGGCCATGATGTCTCTAAACTGAAAACAGATCCTCGCAGAATCTCCAAAATAGACTCTGCAGATTCTGGAATCTTCCCCCTAATGAACTTCTCCGAAGTCATTACTCGAATAACATCCACATCTTCATCATAGGAATCCCTAGAAATATAATGTTTGAGTCTTTCTCCATTTACCACTTGTGTAGTGTTATCTTTGAGGGAAACAATTTTGAGTGCACCCAAACGATACACTTCTTCAATAACATAAGGTCCTTCCCATCGGGAGAGTAATTTTCCTGCAAAAAATCTGAGACGAGACCGATACAATAGAACTTTCTCACCAACATGAAACTCTCTTTTAAGGATTCTTTTATCATGCAATTGTTTAACTTTCTCTTTAAAGAGCTTGGCATTTTCATAAGCTTCACATCTCCATTCATCAAGATGATTCAAATCAAGCATTCTTTTCTTACCAGTAAGTTTAAAATCTTTATTTAATTCTTTCACTGCCCAATAACCTTTGTGTTCTAATTCTAAAGGAAAGTGACATGCTTTTCCATAAACCATTTTATAGGGAGACATACCCATAGGATTTTTATAAGCAGTTCTATAAGCCCATAAAGCATCATTCAACTTATCTGACCAATTCTTCCTAGATTTATTAATAGTCTTTTGCAACATAGATTTAATTTCCCTATTTGATAATTCTACTTGCCCACTGGTTTGAGGATGATAAGCTGAGGCAATTCTATGATTAACATCATATTTAGAAAGGGTCTTTTGATGTTGTGTGTTGGGATACCCCAAGAGGAGGGTGTGATGAGCACAGCGATAGGAAATTCCCCTTAGCTAAGAACCAAGGTTATCAATCCAGTAGGAGAAAGAGGACCTTCGGAAGGTTGATGCCATTCGCGGTGGGGATGGCTCACCGATGTCAGCAACAACGTGGAACCTGCACACAACACAACCAAAATACTTTGTCCCAACGGTACAGTGAGGTTGTCAATCTCACCGGTCTTACTGAAAACAAAGATTAGACGTATAGTGCGGAAAATAATGTATGCTTGCAGTAAGAAAGAAAGTAGGAAATTGTGGTGGTTGGTTTCACAGTATAGGAAAATGGACCGGGGTTCATAGGTTCACTAGTGGTGTCTCTCCATAAAATATAGCATGCTGGGTGAACAAATTACAGCTAGGCAATTGACAAATAGAGGTTGCACCGTAGTGCACATTCATGACATGATGACTACTATGATATTTAGTGCGGGCATTACATCAATATACATAGAACGTAATCCAACTTCATCTATGACTAATAATCCACCCTCAAGTTATCATCCGAACCCCCTTAGGTATTAAGTTGCAAGCAACATATAACTGCATTAAACAAAGTGTGTAATGTAAGCAATGATTATATACGCGAGAACTCTCACCGCTGTTTTCTCCCTAATGGCAACATCACATCCTCCCCTTCACGTTTTTGTCACTCGAGCAAGGTGGTGAGGAGTCATGAACCCACTATCGAGCATAAATACTCCCTCTTGGATTCATTAGCAACTACTTGGCCAGAGCAACCACTAGCAATGGAAAGCATGCAGGATCACAAATAACATATGCAATAAAGACTATAATCAACTTGGCACAAGTTCAATATTCATCGAATCCTAGCAAACACAACACATAGAATTACATAAGATCAATCTCGATCATGTTAGACAGCTCACAAGATCTAAACATGGAGGCATATGAGGAGAATACAACCATCTAGCTACTGCTATGGACCCGTGGTCCAAGGATGAACTACTCACGCATCACTCCGGAGGCAGGCATGGTGATGTAGATGCCTCCTTTGATGATCTCCTCTCCGGTAGGGTGCCGGAGGCAGCTTCAGAACCCCCCTGATCTAGGGTTGACGGTGACGGCGGCTGCGGAACTTGTCGGGGATATTTGATCAGGTCTTTAGGGTTTTCCATCCAGGGGGATTAAATAGGCGAAAGGGCAGAGGTGGTGGAGCTCTGGGGTGGCGCGGGCCCCTGATGCCCCTCTTCGTCTCCTCTTCGGTCTTCTGGATGCTTCCGAGGAAAATAGGACTTCCGGGCTTCGAAGTTTCCAATTCCGAGAATATTTCCAGAACAACTTTTCTAAAACTAAAAACAACAGAAAACAGGGAACTGGCTCTGTGGCATCTTGTCAATAGGTTAGTCCGGAAAATCGATAAAAATGACATAAAGAAGGGAGAAAACATGTAGCAATTGGCATAATATCATCATGGAGCATCAGAAATTATAGATACATTGGAGACGTATCATCTTTCTAAAACCACCATGAATAGAATGAGAACCTCCATCAGTCATAAGATATCTAGGCGCACAAAACCTAGAGAAAATAACATCTTTAAGAATTTTTATAGAGGTCTCACCATCAACACTTATAGTAGGTATAGCTTCTACCCACTTAGTAACATAATCAACAACAACAACAAGAATGTGAGTGTAACCATTCGAACGAGGAAAAAGACCCATAAAGTCAAACCCCCAACAATCAAAAGGTTCAATAACAAAATAATAACTCATAGGAATTTCATTACGTCTAGAAATATTTCCTACTCTTTGACATTCATCACAAGATAAAATAAATTTACGTGCATCATTAAAGAGCGTAGGCCAATAGAAACCTGATTGTAGAATCTTTTGTGCAGTTCTATCTCCAGCATGATGTCCTCCATAAGAACTACTATGACACTTCTTCAATATTTCACGTTGTCCATGATCTGGTACACATCTTCTCATAATACCATCCACTCCTTCTTTATATAAATGTGGGTCATCCCAAAAATAATGCCTCAAATCATAGAAGAATTTTCTTCTTTTTTGAGTTGTAAATGTTGGAGGCAAATATTTTGAAACAATAAAGTTAGCATAATCAGCATACCATGGACTATCTTGGGGTTTTACCTTTATTGCAGCCAACTGTTCATTTGGAAAACTAACATTAACATGAATAGGGTCAAAAGTAATGTTTTCCAATCTAGACAAGTTGTCAGCAACAGGATTTTCAGCACCCTTCCTATCCACAATATGCAAATTAAACTCTTGTAAAAGAAACATCCATCTAATAATCCTAGGCTTAGCATCTTTCTTTTCCATAAGGTATCTAATAACAACATGATCAGTATGAATAGTAACCTTTGAGTCAACAATATAAGGCCTAAACTTATCACATGCAAAAACTATAGCCAAGAACTCTTTTTCAGTAGTAGCATAATTCTTTTGAGCAACATCAAGAGTCTTACTAGCATAATGAATAACATTCAACTTCTTATCTATGCGCTGTCCAAGAACAACACCTATAGCAAAATCACTAGCATCACACATAATTTCAAAAGGTAAATTCCAATCAGGTGGTTGAACAATAGGAGCAGTAGTTAAAGCCATGTTTAAAGTTTCAAAAGCTTCCTTACAATCATCATCAAAAACAAATGGTACATCCTTTTGAAGAAGATTAGTAAGTGGCTTTGATATTTTAGAGAAATCTTTAATAAACCTCCTATAAAAACCAGCATGACCAAGAACACTACGAATACCTTTAACATCCCTATGACAGGGCATTTTCTCTATGGCTTCCACTTTAGCTCTGTCAACTTCAATACCTCTTTCAGAAATTTTATTTCCAAGAACAATTCCTTCATTCACCATAAAGTGGCACTTCTCCCAATTAAGTACAAGATTAGTTTCCTCACATCTATGCAAAAATTTATCAAGGTTGTGCAAACAATTATCAAAAAAGTTCCATAGACGGAGAAATCGTTCATGAATACTTCCACAACTTCTTCACAAAAACCATGAAAAATCGTAGACATGCATCTTTGAAACATAGCAGGGGCATTACACAAACCAAAAGGCATACGTCTATAAGCATAAGTACCATAAGGACAAGTAAAGGTTGTTTTCTCTTGATCTTGCTTCCTAACAGCAATTTGACAAAACCCAGAATAACCATCAAGAAAGCAAAAAAGAGTTTTCTTAGACAACCTCTCTAGCATTTGATCAATAATGGCCAAAGGATAATGATCTTTCTTAGTAACTTTATTAACCTTTCTAAAATCAATACACATTCTATAACAAAATACTACTCTTTGCGAATGAGCTCATTGTTTTCATTAGGCACAACAGTCATTCCTCCCTTCTTAGGGACACAATGCACATGGCTCACCCATCTACTATCAGCAATAGGAAAAATAATACCAGCATCAAGAAGTTTTAATACCTCATTTCTTACCACTTCCTTCATCTTAGGAATTAAACGGCATTGATGTTCAACTACTAGCTTTGCATCAGGTCCAATATTAATAGCATGCTGACATATAGTAGGAGAAATTCCCTTCAAATCATCAAGAGTATATCCAATAGCTCCACGGTGTTTCTTCAGAATTCCCAATAATCTTTCCTCTTCTTCACCTGAAAGTTTATAACACTAATAATAACAGGATATTTTTTTTCATCAAGATAAGCATATTTAAGATCATCAGGCAAATGTTTTAAATCAAAGACAGGATCCTCCTTGGGTGGTAATGTTGTACCCAAGTCTTCCACAGGTAAATTATGTTTCAGTATCACCGATTGACGAAGAAGAATATCATCAATCTCATTTCTTTCTTCCATAAAGACATCACTCTCGTGATCCTCCATATATTAGTGCAAAGCATTGTTATGAGCAAGAGCAATAGAATAAAGTTGTTCAACTTTAAAATTCTCATCAGGCAATTAAGATTCATAAGGTGCTCTAGCAAATTTGGAGAAATTGAACTCATAAGATTTTCCATTAAATTTAGTCAAAATCTTCTCTCTTTTACAATCTATAATAGCACCAAAAGTGTTCAAGAAAGGTCTACCAAAAATAATAGGACAAGTGTTACTAGCAGCCTTACCAAGTACTAGAAAATTAGTGGGGTATTTAGTATTACCACATAAAACTTCCACATCTCTAACAATACCAATCGGAAAAACAGTTTCTCTATTAGCAAGCTGAATAACCACATCAATATCTTCAAGCTCACAAGAACCAATTTCATGCATAATTTCTCTATAAAGCTCATAAGGTATAGCACTAGAACTAGCACCAATATCACACAACCCATAATAGCAATGATCACCAATCTTAACATAAAGCACATGAACACTAGTTTTCTTAGGTATATGAGGATGGGAAACAATATCAGAAGCATCCTCACAGAAGACAATGTGTTCATCCTCTACATTTCCACAAACAAGATCTTTCACTATTGCAACAGCAGGTTCAACAGTTATTTGTTCATCAGGTTCAGTAGGTTTCTTATTACTCTTATTAACCACACAAGCCACCATGGAGTGTTCTTATACCTTAGCATGGAAAGGCATTTTTTCAACATATGGCTCAGGAACAATAGGATTAACAACATGCACTTCTATATTACTAGCAGGAACAATATCTTTATAAGGTGCATGGTACTTGTGATAATTCTTTTTAGGAATATCAAGATAGGAGGCAAAAGGTTTAAGACAGTTTGCAAAGATTTGAGAATCAAGACTACAAACAACACTAAAATCATAGAAATCATTGGTTCCCATAACAGATTAAATGCATTCATAATCATAATTTATACCCGACTTTCTACGTTTGTCATTCTCCCATCCTTGAGTGTTCTCTTGAATACGATCAAGAAGATCCCATTTAGCTTCTTCCTTCATACATGTGAATGATCCAGAAGAAGAAACATCCAATAAATCCTTATCATGAAGAGAATGCCTTGCATAAAAATTATTGATAACAATATTTCTCGAGAGTTCATGAACGGGACATTTAAGCATTAATAACTTCATTCTCCCCCACGCTTGGGCAATACTCTCTCCATCATGAGGCCAGAAATTATAGATTTGATTCCGGTCTTTATGAATCTCACTAGGAGGATAGAATTTAGAATAAAAGAGAGGAACAATTTCCTCCCATCCAATAGATTCACCATTCTTCAGTAATTTGAACCATTCAGCGGTTCTTCCTTTCAGCGATAAAGAAAATAATTTCCTTTTTAACTTGATCCATTGTAATACCTGCACACCTGAATAACTCGCATAATTCATGTATAAAGAGCAAATGATCACCGGGATGGACAGTTCCATCACCGTAATAGCAGTTATCCATAACACGTCCAACAATTTTCATAGGTATTTTATAAGGATCTAGTTCAGCAGAAGACGGGTTACGAACTACCCTAGTAGCAATGGTAGAAGTACCCCTAGAGAGAGAACCAAAAGTATTCTCCATAATGAAATAAAACAACAGACAAAAATAAAAACATCACTCACAGTAAAAGTTTCTCTTACCAATTCTACTTACCAATAGAGCTTCACTCCCCGGCAACGGCGCCAGAAAATAGTCTTGATGACCCACAAGTATAGGGGGTGTATCGTAGTACTTTCGATAAATAAGAGTGTCGAACCCAATGAGGAGCAGAAGGTGTTGACAAGCAGGTTGGATAGAGGATATACTGTTAACACTAGCAAACAGGTTTTTGGAGGTTTTTGATATAGCAGATAAATAAAGTGCGAGTAAATAAAGTGCAATAGATAATAATACAGCGAGTGGCAATACTTTTGAGAGCAAAGGACAAGCCGGTTGTATTACTTAGGACTACCAAACGTTCTCGAGGACACATGGGAATTTCGTCAAGTGCTTTCGCTTCGTTACACTTTATTAATATCCATTGGTTCGTGAAGTGTTGTGTGGGTGAACCTATGCTAATGCACCACCCAACTAGGACTAATACATACTTGTGATTATGCCCCTCGTAAGCATCCGCAAATACAAGAAAGTAATTAAGATAAACTAACCACACCCTTAAAACTATGGGATTCTACGCTCCCTCGTGCATTGATTTCCTAACGGGGGTTTAGGTTTCTGTCACTCCGGCAACACCACAATTAGTAGCCAAATACACAATGCATCCTCCTAGGCCCATAAAGGTGAAGTACCATGTAGTCGACGTTCACATGACACCACTAGAAGAATAGCACCACAACTTAAATAGCGAACCACGAGATATTACTTCAATATAACTTCACTACTAACATCATGACTTCTCCCATGTCCTCAAGAACTAAACAAACTACTCACAAGACATCATATGGATAATAATCAGAGGTCATATAATGGATGATAACAATCTGGTCATAAAGTGCTGACACCGATAAATCTCACAAGCATCAACTACTAACAAGTAACCCACACCGGGAGAGAGATCTAATGTAAAACAACGATAGAGGCCCCTAATTGTTACAGCGGGATGCCGGTGGATGATGAGGGTGATGGTGCTGGTGGTGATGATGATGACGATGACGATCTTGATGATGCCCGGAGTGATGACGATGACGATGGCGATGATTTCCCCTATCCGGAGAGGCATTTCCCCGGCAGATTTCTCCCTGCCAGAGAGCTTTTCTCTCTCAGGTGTTTTCCGCCCCCAGGCGGCGGCGGAATAATTCTTCGATGATGGTATGGGTCTTAGGGTTCCCTCGGGGTCAAGTACGCCAAAAAAATCCACCAAAGGTGGGCCAGGGTGGCCACATCACGTGGTGGCACGGCCAAGGGAGGGCGCCACCCCATGGTGTGGGCCCATGGTGGCCCTCTACGGCTCTCCTCGTGGTTGGCTCCCTCTTCTGGACTTCTAAGATACCTCTGGTGCCCCCATCTTCTTCTGATCTTCTGAAATAGGGTATCCTGACAGTAAATTCTCCATCAGATTTCTTGTCCCAGTGTTTATTCTCAAAAAATTATGAAACATGCAAAATAATATAAAATAACATAAGGGATGCATCATAACATGAAATATATCGATGAATAATAGAAAATAACAATATAAAACGGTGATGCAAAATGGATGTATCAGGTTTTCAAACCTCTTTCCTGCTGGCAGTTCGTCCGGCTTTGAAATTGCGGGTAACCTCGTAGGTTTAATTCCAGATCTATTCCTTCTATCGTACTCCTCTATTTCTGCCTGCTGCATTCTAATGTCATTCTGGGTTTTGAGGAGATTTTCCCGGGTTCGAAACAGATTCTGCTGTTGCCGCTATATAGCTTGTCTCCTGGCTTCTAGCACTTCCGGGGGCTCGTTCCGTGCAACCGGGGTTTGAATCGGGTCAATCTCCTCCTATTCCGACATTTGGGGAACATGGATTTCATCCTTTTTTTTCTCCGTAGGCTTGACTCCACTTCCTCCTCGTACTTCCAGGTTTTGGTTGGCAATGTCCGCCAATTTCTCCACCTTTTTCTTCTGGAGTTTGGATTGAAGTTTCTTGGCAGACTTCTTTTTCTTCTTGGAAGATGGAGGTTTTTTGTTAGGTTCATCTTCCGTCAATTCCTTGACGTCAGGATAAGTCAGACTAACTTCCCCTTCCTCTTCCTGTTCATCTGGCGGAGGTGTTTTGGGATCTTCATCTTCCTCGGCATTCGAATTTCGAGTCTGTTTTTCCATGAGTACTTCATGAAAATTCCCTTACATGGATTTGACCTTTCTTTTGAAAGCGTCTTCATCTTCATCTTCGGAATATGACTCTGCAGATCCGGTTTTCGAGTCTAGCTTTGCATCTATGGATGCTAGTACAGATTCAGCTTCCGAGTTTGTTGCTTGATCAACGAATCTCGGGTCTTCCACTTTTTCTGTGGGATCATGATTTTCTACCTTTTCCACGGGATTTTCGTCTTCCGTGTTTTCAGCGATCTCAGACTGCACCATACCAATAAAGTGGGATCTGGCTGCAGGCATCTCCGGAGAGGCAACAAATCCAGATTTGTTTTTGCGATATGCAACTATGGGAGCTTGATCTGCTCCTATGTATGAATAGGGCAAGTCTGAGCAGAATCCGGCATTGAAGCCTTCATCTATTGGGCATAGGGCGGGTAGGATACAATTAGTTCCACCACGGAATCCCATCGCTTCTGCTATTAAACCGAGAAAAATATTAGCAGATCTAATGGTTAAACACATGCACTTACCAGATGATTCCGTGCCGGCATATATGAACCGTTGTCGAGGAACTGTCTGATGTTTCCATCGAATTCCAGGCTTCCGACAGAAATTGAGTTGCCGATTCCGCTGAGTATTCCCTATCGAAACATAATTCCCGACGCCACTGGCCCCATGGTGGGCGCCAAGTGTCGAGATATCTTAGTAAGGTTCATGGATGGGGGTGCCATAAGCCTATTGGTAGAACCGCTGGAGGACATGGAAGAAAGGTAAACGAGAACACCGAGTTTACCCAGGTTCAGTACGTCGTAACTAGGCGGTGTTCCTACTCCTGCAATCTCACTAAATCAGGGCTGAAGCCTGAAATATACAGAGTACAATTGTGAGTATGGTTTCGCTAACTCGGCGGGGATGAACTTCCCGGCGAGTTGGCTTGTAGCTAGTTGTGAACTTGTCTTTTTCTTGCTCCCGTCCGGCTTTATATATATAGCCGGACTAGGGCTTACAAGAAGGAAACCTAGAAGAAAACGGAAAGTATCTAACTTGGAAAGTAAGGAATCTGGCTTCTCCTCCAATTCGCACCATGTTGGGTCGTGGTCCGGGTTCTTCTAGAATCCGGCTTCCTGCGCATCAGCTTACTGGGCCGCCCAATGGACTCTATTCCATTGCCTGTGGGACACCCTGGTAATCCGGCCTTCGGCCAATGCCGAACATACCCCTATTTGGCATATATCCAACACCCCCAAGAAGGATTAAGACTTCATTCTGCCTTCCCTCGTGGATTTGCATTCTTTGCACAAATGTCGACGTTTTGTGATTCTTCTTTCAACAAAAACCTTTAATGCCAAACTCGGTGATACGTCCATTTTGCATCACTGTTTTATGTTGTTATTTTCTGTTATTCGTAGATATATTTCATGTTATGATGCATCACTTATGTTATTTTATCTTATTTTGCATGTTTTATAATTTTTGGAGAATAAACACCGGGACCAGAAATCTGATGGAAAAAGCACCATCGAGATATCCTATTTCAGAAGTTCAGAAGAAGAGGGGGGGGGGGGGATATCGGAGGAGTTTTAGAACTTTCGAGGAGGAAGTGAGCCAGAAGAGGGGGATACCCTGCTCGTCGCTGTGCTCCGGTGGTTGTTGCCGGATTTGACAGGAAGGTAGGCTGATGGCGTCTCCGTAAATTAAGGACTTTTATCCGTAGATTCGATAAAGGCAACCATGGTGCCAAGTTCCCCCTTCGCTCGTGGTGATCTGGAGGTGGGTGATCTGCACGCCGGCGTCTGCTCGGGAGCGGATCTGCAACATGGGAGTTTCGAAGCTACTCCCGGGAGTTCATCCACGGCAGCTCCAGGTTTGTTGATGTCGTTGTTGGTCGAAGGGCGACCACTCCCTCCTCGCTCGTCAGTTTCGATCTTCTTCGGCCGGCGGATTATGGTGCTACACAATCTCCAGGCTGATATGCCATCAAGGAGGCCTCTTGGCTTCAGCATAATTTGCTCCCGCCGTCTTATCCCAAGTGGTTGCGTCCTCGGCGACATCTCGGTTGATTGTGCTATGAAGCTCCGGCAAAATGGAGAAGGAGCAAGATCTGATCGTGTTCGCCTGTTCTTTTCCTGGTCCTTTGTGCATTTCATGTCACGCCTCGTTGTAGGTTGTAAACTCCAGTAAAGAAGCTTCTAGGCCCTATTGGGCCTACCCTTGTTGAAAAAAAAAGTTGTTGAAACTATGTGCCATGGATGCGGCCTCGATCTTGCATGTCGATTGACTGCATGGTCAGCGACCAGCTGCCAGCTGCCAACTGCTTCATCTAGACCTGTAAGTGGGAGTACCCACTTAGCTCTCACCATCAACAAATTTAGCTAGAAGAGTCAAAACGTGTGTAAATTGACAACCTAAATTGAACTAAGGTTGATTAAGTGGACATCCCACGGGCTGCCCACCTTCATCTAAGCGTTTTCTTTGACCTGATCTCTCTGGCTACACCTCCCTGCGGCATACTGGTACTCCCGTCTACTCCGGTCTCCGGGCCATGGTCTGCAACTAGACACATTCACTGTCTTGGGCTAACGAAATGAATTACACCTGCATGTACGCACCGAACAACCATACTACATTCACAAAGTTTTAACGCACATGATACCCACCCATCCCAACCACATGACATGCTGTCTGCTCATGCCACCCCTCCACAGACATGCGCGTATACGTGTACGCCACGCGCTATACCCAGTTCCGTTACACTACCTCACACGCTTGTACACAAAAGTGTCGCGCACAGTCAATGCAGAGTACATAGCTCGATCAATGGCGATCGATGAACTGACGATGATGGTCGGCGAAGTCCGAAAACGTACTAGCTAGCTAGCGCGGGCTCAGCTCGCCGGCGTAGGGCGTGTCGACGGATCCGATCCAGAGCGTGCCGTTGCGCTCGCCGACCTCGCTCACCGTCGAGAAGCTGAGCCCGTCAAGCGCCTCCACCACGTCGCCGCCGCGGCCAACCCTCACGGCCACCGTCGGCGCGGCGTCGGCGCTGCCGTCGTCGGGGCCGTGGCTCAGTGCTACCCAGTACCCGCCGCGCCCGTCTGCGCGCACGTTGTCCGGGTAGCCCGGCACCTCCGCGAACGTCTCGTTCTCACCGGCCCTGGGCCCGCGCACCCAGTACCGGCGCAGCTCGGAGAGCGCCGTGTGCGACACGATGACGTGTGACCCGTCCGCGGCGGCGGCCACGCCGTTCGGGTAGGACAGGCCGTCGTGGAGCACGGCGACGCGGCGTGTCCCAGGGTCGTACCTCAGCAGCCGCCCCGTCTCGTCGCCCAGGGCCACCACCAGTAGGTACTCGCTGTAAGCACCACAGAGACGCGACACACATGTTAATTACTCTGTATTCAGAACTTGTACTAGTACATGTTTCAAAAGCAAAACAAATTAACTGAGAGACCAATGCTGTATCTTGAAATTAAATTAATCGACTGTTGCAAAATGTAGCATTAACTTCCATCTACACCTTCCGTCTCAAAACAATTGTCGCAAAATTGGATTAAAATGAATATATCTAGATATATTTTAGTGTGTTAGATACATCCACTTTTGTCTAACTTTGATACAATTATTTTGAGACGGAGGGAGTAGTATATTTTTTAAATTTGCTGTGTCAGTTCGGCTGCTAGTTGTCTGCAGGAGGTTGGATCAACGAGCAGTGAATTTAAGAGTTGGATAGAGATATATGGTTGCCGGCCGGACGGATGCGCTTGTCAATTGAGTGAGGTGTGGCGGCTACAGATGGGTTCAAAGGAATTTCGGTGCTACTCCGTATACTGTTTAATGTATGATAGCAACTAGCTACTCCTAGCTACTACACCAAGATTCTAAAGCAAAAAAGATCAACTGAAGGAGAGGGACCAATGCTGTATCTTGAAATTAAATTACTAATCAGCATTAAGAAATGTAGCATCAACTTCCATCTACTTGTGGTCTTGTGCTATTTATTATATGTATGCAGTATATTTTCTAAATTTGCTGTGTCAGTTCGGGTGCTAGCTGTCTGGAGGTTGGGTTATTGAGCCGTCAATTTAAGAGTTGGATCGAGATATATGGTTGCGGGATGAATGCATGCGCCTGTCAATTGCTGATGTATGACAACACAGATGGGTTCGCAGGAATTTTCGGAGCTACTGTGAGGGCATCTCCAGCCGTCCCCCCCGAGCCCCCCCAGGGGTTTTTTTTCGCGGCGGAAGCGGCGAATAGCGCCGCTTCTTCACCACTCGGCCCCCCAGCGGCCCAAATAGCGCCGTTTCGGCGCTAAATAGCGCCGCGGCACCCAGGCCAAACCCAGGCCGCTGGGTTCGGCCTGGGGGGGGGGGCGAAACTGCGCGGCCGCGCGCGTGGGCCAGCCCTGTCAGCGACGCGACGAGAAAAGCGCGGGAACAGAACCGCCCGTGATCGTCTTCTCGGCTACCACGCGGTCAAAGGCTGCCGGCGTTTATGGCGTGGCGGCCGCCCAGTGCATGCGCCCCGCCCAAAGGCTGCCGGCGTAATGGCGTGGCGGGCGGCAGCGAGGGGACGCACGCGCGCAGTAAATGCCCGGCCGCTCGCCGCGCTATAACCCCCCCCCCCCCGCCGCGCGCCGCGGCACACCATTCTTTACACCGGCGAGCTCTCCTCTCCCTTCTTCCTTCTCCCTTCTTCTCCACGACAATGTCCGACGGAGCGGCGGCGAACGGTTTCCCACGCCACAACCTGCGCCGGGGCCAGGCGATGGCGCTGTACCGCGCGGGCTATCCTTGCCCGCCGGACATGAGCCTCCCTAGCTCCGCCGCGGGGGCGAGCCGCTGGGCACTCAGCACCGGCGGGGTCCCAGTCCCTCCCCTTCCCTCCTCCGACGCCGAGTTCCGCCGCGCCATCCACGAGATGCGCGCCGGGATGGAGAACCCCCAGAACTTCCCGCTCACCGGCGTGGACCAGTTCTGGTGGGATCGGCTGACGGCACGCCGCGCCCGGGAGCTGGACTCCCTGAACGACAACGGCCCTGTCGAGGGCCGTTTCAACGCGCACGGGCGGCGCCGCTGGTGGAGTGCCCCTGGCAGGACCCTCGACAAGGTCCTCCAGCACATCCACGCCGGCAACCAGCCGCGCTTGGAGATGCCGCCGCCGCAGGCCACCCAGCCGTGGGTGGCGCGGCGGACCGGCGCGTCTTCCTCGACCGCGACGCCGAGCTCCTCCGTCGGGCACTCTAACTCCACCTCCCCCCTTTCTTAACGCCGGCGCGCCCGCCCGCAGGCGCAGCGGCGGCGCGCTCCGCCTCGGCGAGCCACGCTTCGAACGCGTGGTTCGCCCGAAGACGTAGAGCGGCAACGACGACGACGAGGGCGAGTGGCCCGACCAAAAGGTCGCGGAGCAGCTGTCGCTGAACACGCTGCAGCCGCTCGACGTCGACGCCGCCGCCCAGTGGAGTCTGCGCGACACCACCGAGGCCGAGCTCGCCCTTCAGCGCCGCCTGCTGGCTGAAGCCGAGCAGCGCAAGGCGGCGCGCGAGCGTGAGGCCGCAGCCAACGCGGCCCGCCTCCGAGTCCCTCCCCCACCGCCGCAAAAGGAGAACATGTACATCGTTCTCGACGCCTCCGACTCCGACGACGACGGCGTGATCCAGCAGGCGCTCGAGGTGAGCAGGTGGGATTGCGGTGGCGGCGACGAGGGACAGGGGGGAAGCAAGCGCCCCGGCGACGCCCCCAGCAACGACGACGACGACGGCGGCGACTACAGCCAGGCGATCGCCGCCAGCCTCGGGCTTAAGTAGTTGTTTAAATTTTTAGTTTAAATTTTTCGTACTAGCTGTAAATTCGCGCCGAATATGTACGAAGTTTAAAAATTTCAATAAAATTTCGCCTCTTTTGAATTTGCGTTTGTTTGGGCCGATTCTTGGGCTCGGTACGCGACTGGGAAACGCGCCCCCCAGGTTCCAGAATAGCGCCGTTTAGCGCCGCGGCGGCCCCAAAACGGCGGCGTTTTGGGCCCTGGGGGGGCGCAACGGCTGGAGATGCCCTGAATACTAGATTTTAGGCCAGTATTAACTACGCGGATGGACTAACAATATTGTCGGTAGGAGGTTCCGTCAAACATTTATTTGTAGGTCAAACTATTAATTACATAATTGAGATTAGCAATGTTGGTGCTATACTCAAACAGGGCATAAACCCTGGCCTATGCATAATGGATTATGGATGCACACACCTACGTTTATTACGAATATATATAAGTGATGTTTTGGTTATACCTTTGAGTGGTACATCTTAATTTGGTCAAAATAAATTTGGACTAGCAATATATATAAGTGGCTTGCAACCGGCCACTTGGACAAACATCTCAATTAACGAATGCTGGTTATTGATGACGGAAGGTCACTCCTCGATCCGCAAAAGCATTGTCTCCCTTACCTTACTCACTACTTGAGAGATTTGAAATGAACGCAATGTAAGAGCATGTCTAACAGACCCCTTACGTTTTCGCCCCCTAAAACGCGTGTAGAGGGCCCTGCACACGAAATCGAGCAATTTTTTTGCTCGAATGAACTCGTCCATCTAGCAGACCCCCTATGCCGGCCTGTATATTTGAATTGAAACTTCCCGGGAGAAAACATTTTCATTTGATCATCACCATTGTTGCTACATTGCTCGAGCTCGTCCATCTAGCTACTGCCTAATCTACTAGCTACTGCCTAATCGAGGAAGACGACGCCGGCGGCCTCCATCGCCTTGAACGCCTCGACGTCGGCGAGGGCCTTCGCCTCCTCCTCCGCTTCCGCGCGCGCCGCTTCCTCGGCGTCCTTCTTGGACAGCTCCACGGCTGCCAAGAACGCGGCGTCCTCGTCCGCTGTCTCCGCCACCGCTTGCACTGCCGCGGCTCCGCTTGCACTGCCGCCACCGCTTGCACTGCCGCGGCTCCGCTTGCACTGCTGTAACAGCGCCCAATCGGCGCGCCACCTCTCGAACTGGGGGCCGCGCATCGGCCTTGGCGGCGGGTCGACCGCGTAGTACCGGCCGCCCTCCGCGAAGTCGACCAGCGACGGCGGCATCGTCTCGGGGAAGGCCACATACCTCGACGCGGCGCGGCGACTCCCGGCGAAGGAGTGCTTGCAGTGCACGCGCCACGCCTCCTCGAGCGTCTCCGGCTCGTGGCGGCGCTTCGATCCGGCGGTGGAGGAGCTCGATCCGCGGGGAGAACTCATCGCCGGGAGGAGGAGGCTTTAGGGGCGGACGCGTGGAAATGTAGAGGAGGAGAAATGCGGCGGCGTGGGAGGCAGGATTGCTCGCCGGAGCTAGGGCGGCGCGCGGCGGAGCTAGGGTTGCGGGTGTGGGGTTGGACCCCCACCCCGACCCTCACCCGCTACTTGTAGGGGGCGGCGGGGGCGATATCGCAGGCCCCCTAAATTTCCCGTACGGGCCGGGCCGCATACGGGGGCTGCTAGATGGCCATTTTGGCCCGCACCCCGTATGCCGCCGGAATTATAAGGGGTGCCCGCGCTTTAGGGGGTATGTTAGACATGCTCTAAGAGTCTTCCACAACAAGCATACTCCTCACTTAGTTCTCCTAGATAAAATTAAAACCGAGACCCGATTGTGGGTTCTTGCGGGCGCCAAACGTTTGGGCGATTTGATGCCGCGAGAGTAGTCATTTGTAATATTGGTCTCAAACTTACTTTCTTGCAAACCTCTTCTTAACTAATAGATTAGGGCAAAGCTTTTGCCCTCGTTTCTAAAAAAAACTTATACTCCCTGTGTATCAAAATATAAAATGTTTTAAGATTTTCTAGACAAAACGTATCTAGACATATTTTACTGTATAGATTCATATGCATCTTACACCAAAACATGTCTAGGTACGTATTGTTTAGGAAATGCTAAAACATCTTACATTTTAATACAGAGGGAGTAATATTTAAAGTAGCTAGTATGTCATTTAAATATGGAATGTTCGAAATCATAGATAAGATTGTCTCAAAAGCTATTTTGGTAGCATTACATATGCTATGAGTATAACAAAACTAGTCTACCAAAAAAATAGTATAATAAAACTAGTGAGGTCAGATCAGATCGAGCCTTATATGAAGATCGTGCCAGTATTCCCTCCGTCTCATATTAATTGTCTTAAAGTTGGACAAAATTTACTTTTGTCTAACTTTAAGACAATTAATATAATACATAAACTGTATTTGGAGCCAAGCTTCATGGAATCAGTATTTAACAAAAAATCAAAAGCGGTATCTTTTATGTTTAAAAGGATTGAAACACAAATTCTAGCTGTACATAATGTTGAGATCTACCTGTGTGAAAAAATTCTCAACGTGAAATTCGTATTATTTTTAGGCTACAAAAAAAAAAAATCTGATGAAATTTCAATTTATTCAAATTGTGCATCACAGATCTAGATCCACTCATTTGGGCAGCCCGAAATACAACGAAATTTTTGCACACTTGTAGATTATTATCTACATCTTCATATTTTTCTGTCTTTTTTAAAATTTCAAAATATGAGCTTTGAATGTTTGAAATACCGAGTTCCATGGAGCTCGGTCTGCAAAACGCTGCACTCCTGCCAATGTCCTTATAAACTGAAGGGAGCACATTGTACATAATATGTTGACCCAACAGATTATTAATCCACCCCAAAAAAATTGCTCCATGAGGATACATGTAAGTTAGTTATCAAGTCGTAGAGAGGTAGAAACACACTGTTGTTGACCTATACTCTGGTGTTTTTATAAATTATAAGTTCACCATAATTATAAAGTTCAGATAAATGTGGTACTAGAAGACCATATATCGATTGAATGGTACGACGTTGTGCCGATCAGTTACCTCCTTCGGTACGTGGTGCTGCTATCCGTGAAGTAGACGTGGCCGGTTGCCTGGTCGACGTCTAGCCCGTTGAGGAAGTTAAAGGGCACGCCGCCGGCCTCCGTGGCCACCACCTCAGCCAGCCCGCCGCTCGCCGGCACCCTCATCAGCCCCAGGTACGCGTCGGCGACGTACAGGTCGCCGGACTTGTGGTGGAACTGCAGCCCCAGCGGCCTCCCGCACACGCTCTCCGGCACCATCAGCTTCTTCGTAGCCGCGCACATCCCCACGCTCCTGCACACACAGACGAACGTATACGAGCGTGTAGAAGTTATAATCGCTACGTATGTATGTACAGTGGATGCTAGCTCAGTACAACTGAGAGATGGACGGATGCTTGCTTGTGTCTGGAGTTGTAGGCGAACACGGTCCAGCCGAGGCGGCGGCCGCGCCACCTGAGGACGCGGCCGTCCGAGACGCCGGCGTAGGGCCCGCGGCCGCGGCGGTCGAAGGCGAGGCTTTCCGGGCCGGACAACGGCTCCGGCAGCGGCATCACGACGAGGCCCCGGTGGTCCATGGACTTGGTCTCGATGACGGGCGCGGGCGCCGCGGCAGATGCCGCTGCCATGAGAGGCAGGGCGAAAAGCACCCCGAGAAAGGAAGCTGCATACAAGGGCCCACACGAGTACGCCATGGCACGAGTCGTGTCGTCGTCCCTCTCACCTCTGAATGCACTGGCAAGGTCAAGCTGGCTGCAGCTAGCTAGCTCACCCTGAGCACTGCGTTAGTGGCGGCCTGGACAGTGTCTCAAATGGTATAGGTGCATTTATAGAGATTGCTCTAGTATACTAGTAGCACTGTCAGGGCCACCCATACGAATTGAAATACGGTTGAGTCTTGAAATGAGTCAATTTTCACTTGTGTCATTACGGTCACGCACGTACCCTTTCGTCCTCCACTCCCAGGAAAAGACGATTAGGGCATCCGCCTCCTGCCGCGGCCGTGGCCGATCTTCTCGGTCTCCCGTGGCCTTAGGGCCATGGAGACCTGGTGGATCTGGTTACTTGCCGGCGGGAGGGCTCCGTTTTCAGCTGTTTTTTTGCGTTTTGTTATGGTTTGTGTCCCATCAAGGAAGACGAGGCGGCGGCTCCTTGAAGTTGCAATAAGATCCTCCCCGCCTAGCCCCTGTTTCGGTGATGCGTCTAACATCATCCGAGGGCGTGTGGAGGTGTGTCTCCGGCGGATCTCATGGGATTCGGTCGGCGTTTGTGTTCCGTGGATCCACTTGGATCTAGTATTTGTTCGTCTATGTTCGCGTGTCTACAAATAGGATTCTTCCGATCTACGCTTCTCTTCATCGGCGATGGTTGCTGGTCTGGTGCGCTGGTCCTTTGTGGCCGTAGCACGACGACTTCCCGACTGTCTACTACAACAAGGTTTGCCCGGCTCCGGCGACGGAGGGGCGATGACAGTGGCGCGCCTTCGGCTCGCTCCAGTGCTTTTAGTCGTCGCTAGGTGGTCTACGGATCTGGATGTAATTTCTATTATTTCTAGTGTTCTTTGTACTACCATGGTTGTTGATGAATAGATTGGAAGCTTTCTCGCAAAAAAAAAGAGTCAATTTTCACTTTTCCATTTTGTCCGGACGGCTTCATGCATGTTTGAGAGTAAGGTCATTTCTTACGGGCTGCTCAAATCCGGACCATCCTGATCCGGAATTTATCTGTTTGAGCAGCCGTCCGCGCTGCGCGGACAGAGACCGGAGCAGATGCTTCCTACGTGTCTGCTCATTTCAGAAACGGACATTGCATAGATACGGTAGGGCCTATATATAGTTTTACGATATTTAGAAAAACTAAACTAAACTGGCCAGTGGCCACTTGCAAGTGGCATGCGGTGGCCGGAGGATCCCCTGAGCATCCTACTCGAGGATGATGTACTCCGGGTCATCGACGAGGTGGGCCGGCAGCCCTGAGGCGCGCGGAGGGGTGGGTGGCTGCGCTGGCGCCACTGGCAGCTCCGGCGGTAGCCTTGTCTACTGCCAGCTCATGCCGACGAATGGCAAGAACCAGGGCTCGCACGGCCGGTTCTCGTCGCGCTCCTCCTCCGCAGCCATGGCTGCCACGGCCTCGGCTACGGCCCTCGCCTCGGCCGCCTTGTGGGCCGCCACGGCCTCGGCTACAGCCCTCGCCTCCGCCGCGGCCGCTTCCTCGGCCTCCCTTTTAGACGCCGCGATGGCCATGGCCAGCTCCAGCTCCTCGTTGGGCTGAGGCATGGCCTCCTCCTCGTCGTCGTCGTCCTCGTCGTACCACTGGGGGGCTCCTCCAGTGGAGAGCCCGCGCGTCCACGCCGCGCCGGGCGTGGGGAAGATGGGCGGGTACTGGGCCGCGCCGCGCGCCTGCCGTGCCCCGAAGAAATAGCGGCGGCGCAGGTTGTGCTCGTCCGTGAACCATGTGTCCCAGTGGGGACTGGTCACGGCGAATGCGGGGTGGCCACGCAAGTCCTCCGGCGGCTCGTCGCGGTGCCAGTGGATCTCAAGCTCCCGCTCCAGGCCGCCCTTAGGGACCGGCGGCACCGGGATGCGATCGCGGTTGAGGTGCCAGTCGTCTGGCAGATGCACGTCCGACCATGGTACTGGGATCGCATTGTCCCAGTACCATTGGCACTTCCTCTTGTTCAGGTAAGGCCGTTCTCGGATGCGGCGACCCCGGCCAGTAGGTTGCAGCGCGATGCGAAATGGGGCGGCAGCGCGTGCGGGTGCGCTGTGGGTGGCCCGCGTCTGCGGTGGTGGTGGTGGTGGAGGTGGTGCGGGAGCGGCGCGGCGGGAGCCCTCGGCCTCGTGGTCGTTCTTGGCCTTGCCAAAGGGGAGCCACCCGCGACCCATGGCGCTAGGGTTTGCTAGCCGCCGGCGAGGTGGGGAGGGAGTGGGGCAGGTGGAAGCTGTGAGGGGGAGTGGGAGTGTGGGACGGACGCGTGGTGGCGGTCCCATTAAATATGACCGTGGGGGAGGCCAGCCGTCGCCACGGTCACTGATTGGTGGGCCACGCGCATTGACCGAGTGGGGGCGGGGCCGCGCCGCGCGTCCGTTTTCTGTCCGCGGGCTGCTCATTTCGGGACCAAATTCGGTCTGGGTTTGAGCAGCCACGGACGAAAAATAGACCGAGCCAGAAGTGAGCAGCCCCGTAGGGGCCTGCTTTTAGCCCGGCCTGCTCAAATTCGTCTTGTCTGGGACAATTGAGCAGCCCCACAGAAGATGGCCTAAACATGTTCGGCATAGAGCCTAAAGAAAAGAACAAAAACTATAAAAATTTAACTCACCAAAAAATGTAAAAATTAAGATATATGTGTTGCATGTGCACGACTAGCTAGTGACCAACAAATTGCCAAAATAGGGGTTAATTTCCACCTATCAAATAATATGTTGTCTATTTTTGCGAAACTTCTCACGCTTTTCTTTATTGGGCAAAGCTTTTGTACATATTTCTGAGTACTCTCTTCAAGGATAATTTCAATGTCAGATATTTGCATATTACTTTGTAAAAAAATTAAGATGTCTTGGACATTGACTCGTTGTATTGTAGTCTTTATATCTATGCACGTTAGTGAAAATTGGTACTCCCTTCGTCTCAAAATAATTACCATTGAGATGGATGTAGATGCATTTTAGCGCTAGATACATCTATTTTGTTCCATTTCAACGATAATTATTTTGAGACGGAGGGAATAGAAATATTATTCATGAAAATGCTAATAATATTATTTTATTAAAAAATAAATGTTTATATTACACTTATATCTTTGGTCAGCGTTAGAGTTCACCAGGAGCTTTCCATAGCTTGTCATCATATACTTGCAAAAAAAAAAGAAAACCCTAGCCACATACTTTTCCTTATTTTATTGCAGGAAGTGTTAAGCATTTAAAGTCATCTTAAATTAATTATCGTGGATTTTGTCAAAATATGGACGTATCTGGACGTATATTAATGTATTGGTACATTCATATTTTGACAAATCTAATACGATTAATTTCGAGATGGAGCGAGGCCTATCCCAATGCAAGTTTCTTAGCACGGTTTCATAGGCATTTTTCTTATGTGGCACTATAGTTAATGAAGAGAGATAGTGAGCTAATACAACATTGTCACGTGGCCATAGGCAAAAAAAGGCTCTAGGCCCATCAAATGCATGCATGAGCCTAAAATTATTAATTTAGATACAACATCTAAGATACAATGCATTGTACATGTTGTCTCTTAAGTTTTTATTAGACTTATGATAACGTGCTAAGAGACGGTGCATTGGGACAGGCCTAATTATACGTCCACGCTATGGCATGTCGTTGTCAGCATCCATTTACTGTCGCATTTAAAATTATATAGTCGCAGGTGAGAAAAGGCAAATTTAAAAAATATAAATAGTGCAAGACAATCTCCATGCATGCATGGTGAGTAATAATCACGGCAGAAGTTCCTTCCGGTTACGAGTTAACGATGAGTGAACAGAAGTGTTAGCATGCATGCATGGGGCGCTTAAATGTCATGCCGATATGGCGACCAGCCAACTGTATCGTCAAACAAAGCAAGTTGCAGAAATCAGTTGCACCACTAGTCACGTCTATCTCTACACAAATTGCAGGCAACGATTAGGACCGAATTAATGAGCATGAGACCACTTGCTGCAGTTTTTAAGCATACTAGATCATCCAGAAGCGCGCGCCCGTCTATTAGAATTATAGAATGTCGGAAGATGATAAGAGATGTTTGAATACACATAGCAAAATACAGTTATCCAACTTCTTTAAAGGTCATAACAAGAACTTTTTCATAAAGCCCACGGACACTATAGGAATCAGGATGTTTGTCGATGGTCCCGTACCGTTGGCACAGACCTAATTGCCATTGGCAGAGGTTATGCTTGGCTCGGTTTCTATAGTGTTTTCTAGGTTTAGTTCTCCTCCTCGACACCTTTAAAGATATCTAATAGGTCTAGATTCTCGTAGTAGATCTCACCTGCCACGATCATAGCCCCCTCCTAGGAAAAGATGTAGCTGCCACAATTTGATATACCCTCTGCAGAGGTGTGCCACTTAACCCAATAGTCGCCCTAGCCATATTACTCTATCCGCACACCATGTGTGCTCTAGCTCAATCAAAGGTCCTCAATTCACGCCGAACGTTTCTCAGCTCTCCACACATCCTTCCAATGTGACGCAGCTGGTACAACAACCAATGGAACGCCACCACTCCCGAGTTTCTGATTCCCCACCATGATTGTGGTAAATATAATCTGCACTTACACGTTGTTGACCGGTCTCGCCGGACACAACTGCGTCAGCCTGCCGCGGATATGCGAACGGAAGAAGAACCTCTAACTTGCCCAACCATAGCAGGTGTATTGGTTGGCACTATTATTGGTGTACGTAGCATAATTTAAAAATTTCGTTCTACGTAACACACATGATCTACTATGTAGGTAAAGGCGTGGATAGACTGATCGTTACCGACACGAAGCGCGGAAGTAGTATCGATGATGAGTTGGTGATGCCTGATGAAAAGTCCCACGGCTAAGCCTAGCGGTGAGACTGTTGCCGATTCCCCGTATCACACCTTCTAAATCCAGTAGAGTGAGGGTATCACATGTTACCCCTCTGAGAGATTGCACACATACGTCCGTCAAAATCCTGTAGTGCTTCGCCGTACAGAACTAGGCACCACAGGTTCACATTGAGGTGGAGAGATTTCAACACATGAGAGAGAGCGGGAGAGAGATTAGAGATAGGTCTAATCGAGAGATGATCATCATCTCCCAATTAGAACAAGCCATAAACCAACTGAAAGTGTATTCGATCTCTCTATGTGTTTTGGAGTTGATAACAACATGATTAACGATCTAACAGTGCATCTAAGTACTTTCAGGAAACATCAAAATGGCGTAAAAAGAAAGAGTGCTTAAAGCTAAAGCCAATGAATCGAACTCTCTGCAGCGGTAGTACCAGCCACCCCAGCGCTAGTACCGCCAGATAAGATTTTCTCTCTGGTTCTAGCGGTACTTCAGCGGTACCGGCCTAGTAGTACCGCCAATATGAAGTTTAATTCGGAGCAAAGCTTTCCGTGGCGGTAGTACCGCTACCCCCAGCGGTAGTACCGCTGCCATCAGGTGTACAACAGTACCGCTGGAGGTACCGGTCAAAGTACCTCCAGAAAGATTTTGCTCGCAGTATCGTTTACAGTGTTAGGGCGGTAGTGACCTAGTACTACCACCAGCCACTTTGATTTTAAATCAAGTGGGTGGCTAGCGGTAGTACCGCGGCTGGAACTAAGCGGTACCACCACGGTTGTACCGCGTGTCCCCAGCCTGTGGGACTCCCTGGTACCGCCAATGGTTCTCAGGTAGCGGTAGTACCAGTGACCCCAGCGGTAGTACCGCCAGACATAAAAAGGGTCAAACAGCTAGTTTTGAGGAGGCGGCTATAAATACCCAATGGAGTGTAAACACATGTTCGTTGGGAGACCCCAAGAGGATTGTATGAAGAGTAAAACAGCAAGTTTTCCTCATAATGAAATCAAGGTTTAATCGGACCAGTAGGAGAAAGAAATCACTTCTAAAGGTTGTTGACAACTGATGTTGGCAGGGCGCACTACCAGACTTAGCAACAACATGGAATTTGCACAAAACACAACCAAGATACGTTTCCCCCAACGAAACAGTAAGGTTGTCAATCTCACCGGTTTTGCTGAACACAAAGGATTAGACGTATAGTGTAGAAAATGATGTATGATTGCTGTGAATGAAAGGAAAACAATGTTTGCAGTAAAAGAGAATAGTGCTTGAAGTGGTTTATTATTAGTGCAAAAGAATGGACCGGGGTCCATAGTTCACTAGTGGTGTATCTTCAAAACAGATAGATAACATGATGGGTAAACAAATTACGGTTGGGCAATTGACAAAGATAGAGGCTGCACCGTAGTGCATATACAAGACATGATGATTACTATGAGATTTATTTGGGCATTATAACATGATACATAGACCGTAATCCAACTGCATCTATAACTAATAATCCGCCCTCATAACGTAATCCAAGCAAACTGTGAGTATTAAGTTGCAAGCAACAGATTATTGGATTAAGTAAAATACGTAAACGTAAACAATAAAATTATTCTTAGACAAAGCATTGTTGTTTTCTTCCTAGTGGCAACATCACATCCACAATCTTAGAAGTTATTGTCACACTCCCAGGTAACTGGAGGCACAAACCCAATATCGAGCATAAATACTCCCTCTTAGAGTTACAAACATCAACTTGGCCAGAGCATCTACTAGTAACGGAGAGCATGCAAGATCACAAATAACATATAAAGGATAGATCTATAATCAACTTGACACAGAATTCAATATTCATCGGATCCCAGCAAACACAACGTGTAGCATTACAATAAGATGATCTTGATCATGTTGGGCATCTCACAACATCTAAACATGATGACACAAAAGGAGGAGATGAAAACCATCTAGCTACTGCTATGGACCCGTATTTCAAGGATGAACTACTCACACATCACTCCGGAGGCAGGCATGGTGATGTAGAGCCGTCCGGTGATGATTTCCCCTCCCTACAGGGTGCCGGGGAGAGCTTTAGAACCCTCTCGAACTAGGGTTGACAATGACGACGGCTATGGAACTTTTCGTGGATGGAGGTTCGGATATTTAGGGCTATCCCGAGAATATCAATTTATAGGCGAAAGGGCGATGTCGGTGGGCGGCCAGGGGGCCCACACCACATGGTGGCACGGCCAAGGTGGCGGGGGCGCCACCATATGGTGTGGTTGCTCCCCTGCCCCACTCCGGGTCTCCTCCGGACTCCGGGTACGTCGCAGAAAAATAGGACCCTGAGATTTTGTTTTGTCCAATTATGAGAATATTACCAAAACAACTTTTCTGAAACCAAAAACAGCAAAAAAAAACATGAACTGGTGCTGTGGCATCTTGTTAATAGGTTAGTCCCAGAAAATCCATAAAAATGATATAAAGTGTATAGAAAACATGTAGAAATTGGCATAATAACAATATAGAACATCATAAATTATAGATACGCCGGAGACGTATCAATACCCCATCCACTTCTTTTCCAAAGGGTCAGCTCGTCCACCATTGAAGGAAGCATTTATTGAGCTTACCAAAAGCTAGATTTCTCCCAATCCCTCCACCCAAACTCATGTATACTTGGATTATTAAAGGAGAAGGCCCTAATCTACGTCTTCACCAACCCGTACTTCATCCCCCCCCTCATTTACTTGAGGGGATATAGTCTAGGGTTTCCTTGTGGAAAACCTAGACCCTATTGCTACTCTTGTTGATTCTTGGGATCCCCCAATTTGGTTGTGGGTGTGTGACTCAAGTTCATTGTAAAGGACTCAATTTCCACCTTAAAGGGAATCAATAGTGGAAGGTGAACTAGGCCTTTGTGGCGAGGTTCATCGAAGAATAGGGTGAGGACTTTGTGGCGTTGAGTAGGCTTTCGTGGCGAAACTCACACCCTTCTAACGAGACATACTCCCCTCAATAGGAGGAACTCGGGAATACATCCTTGTCTCTGCGTGCTTCCGTTATCGGTTACCTCGTTCCCTCTCCTTTACTTTGTGTTTGTATTGTGTTTATTGTTGTTCTTGTAACATAGGTAAATTCACCGTAGTTGCATATCTAGAGAATTTTCCTTTGTTTCAAGCCTAAATTGAAGAAAAAATAAAAAAAATCATAGTACCTATTCACCTCCCCTCTAGGTGACCATATTATCCGGTCAATTGGTATCAGAGCCTCGAATCTTATTTTGGGCTTAACCGCCTAAGAGTTGTAGTATGGGTAACGGAGATGAAGCCACCGAGTCCGCGACACAAGTCACTGTGGATGATCTCAAGGAATTGAAAGATTCCTTGACCTCATCCTTGGATGTAAAAATGACGGAGTTGCGAGATCTAATGTGTCAACTCTTGAAAGTCAAGGGCTCAGAAACTTCTACCTCATTTCCTTCGGTAGAAATTCCGGAGAAGACGGATGATGGGGATAAGGGCGGAGAACCTAAAAGTGACTCCGGTAAAGACAAAACGTCTAAGGGAAAGGATGAGAAGGACGAGTACCACAATGTCGAAGAAAGGTACTCTCCTGAAATGAAAACATGTGTGTGTTGTTTTCTACAAAATTAAATTTTGAACATTCAAATAGGATTTAAAATCAAAAGGGCGCTTTAAGGGTATTTAAAAATAGGGCTTATTAAATCCTTTTTGGTTTAAGAAAAAAATTGTGAATCTAATCTATGCTATAATATTGAATTTCAAAACAACAATAATATTTTTCTCTTGCAAAATAATCTTGTGTAAAAAAAGTTGAAAACAAAGTTTATGAAATGGAATTTTCTTTTAAATAATTTGACATACTTGTCATAGATATTTATTTTGAAAACAATTCTAAGGGTTTATAAAATAGAGGCATATTGGATTTTCAATTCCAATAACATTGGAACAATACTTTATATTTTTGTGTGATTTTTTATTTGTTTTTGGTGGCTTACATTAGTGGAAAACAAAAAGTTTCAAAATTTTGTGATTTTTTTTTGAAATTTTCCAAAAATCAGGGATGTTAGATGTCGTCGTTCTAGTTCGCGCCGGTGATTGAGTCGATGCTGAACGTATTCCACGCTTCGGCCAAGCACTCATCCTCCTTCGCCGCCCACTTCACGCGTGGCTCGGCCAAGCCAGCGGTTGGCTGCTTCTTCTTCCTCTTCCCTTTCACCGTTGGCGCCGGCTTGTCTTTGTCCTCCTCAGCAGGGGCTTCCTCCTGCTCGCCGAAAGTTTCTTGCTTGTCTGAGACGACGATGGCCTCCTCCTACGTATCCTTGTACACAGGGCTTGACGCGGCGGCGTTGGAGCCGGAAGTGATGATGTCGTCCATTTCAGCGTTGAACAGTGGCACCGAACTTGATGCGGAAGCGAAGGGCAGCGGGTCGTGGCGCGGGAGATGAGGCGACGGCGTTCCCGAGTAGGTGGGCGAGCAACTATATTTGGTGTTGATGTCGATGCCGAATGTGGATGGAGGACTACGGATGGCAATGGGGCCCCGAAACCCGCAAACCCGACGGGTACCCGCCTTAAATGGGCAGGGTTTGGTAAAATGTTCGACCCGCTAGGTCTAATGGGGCAGGTATGGGGGTGGCAAACCCGTACCCGCATATCCGCAGACCCGCTCTAAGTCCTAATCATATCCCTAATAATCCTATGCCTAACCGCACATCCACGAGCTATGGCCCATAAACCTCACACATCATATGGACGCGTTGGAATCTTGAATCCCGGAGACAACACACGTACACACGTGTCTATTCCCACCAACCTCATCCCAATATTCCTTTATTTTATTCCCCACATGTGTCGGTGTCGCTCCTTAAATGGGTACTCGTTGGGGCCCCGAACCCGGCCGGGTCATGGGTATGGTAAGAAATGAGACCCGACAAGTTAAATGGGGCGGGTATGGGGGGCGCCGACCCGGCCCCGAACCCGGTGGGTGCCATCCGGATGGAGGACGGATAGGCGGGTAGTGAGGGAACGTTGTTGTCGAGGGGGTGACCTCAACAATCCCCATGGTAAGGGACGTGGGGTTTCGTAAGAGAGAAAAAGCGTTGGTGGACTACTCGACTTGACGGGTTACTGCCCGCGGGAATTTATTACGATGGGGTGAAAAGTATCGATTACAGGGGGTGTTGTCCGCAGATTGAATCTGGCCCAGCTCTGAATCTAGGGTTGTCTGTCTGTTTGTGACCCCCTGTGGTGCTTTATATAGATAGCCGGGTCCTGAGCGTCGTACATGAATAATACTCGTCCCTGAGTCGGTTGCTATTCTTTCCTAACCTTGTTGTCCAAGTCCTTCCTTGTTCTGCTTCCACGGGGCCTTTTGTTGTGGGCCTTCATGCAGCCACCCGAGGGCCTTATCAAGGCACCCCTCAATGGGCCGCACCGGGTAGGCCAACGGTGGAGGGTCTTTCGTGTATCCCCACATCAGTAGCCCCCGAGTGCCTGATGGAGTCGAAGACTCGATCTAGGGACTCAAACCTACAAATCAAATTATCTCAAGTGTTTTTCCTGCAAACAATTTTTCCGGGAGGATATGACAGGACGGTTCGATCTACTCGACTGGTCGAAGTCAATTAATCTCACTCGGGAGAATACACCGCCAGCCTACTCAGGGTGCGAGTCCTCGGTCTCGATCCTCGAAAAATCTAGGGTAATTCGACTCGCGCCGCTGAGGTCTTACCAAGTCAAATTCCAGTTGTCAGGAATTTTACCCAACGTGTTAGTCGGGATTTTCATCACGCCTATTGGCATGGAAAAAGTACCGGACAGTGCAGCAACGGTAAATCTCCCAGGCCGTTGGAACTGATCCGCGGGTCTTACCTTCGTATCATGAGTACGACATCCAGAGTTCTTAGCGCAGATGTGCGATTTGGGAAAACAGAGTTCTTCAAGTACAATTCACTTGAGTCAGTTTCTTCGGGTGGCAAAGGAGGAACCCTCAACTTATGCACTTCCTCGAATGAAACCTTCCCCCGTGAAAAGGCCTTGCAGGACTCGAGCGAACTTCCTGGTTACTCGAATACCTTTCTCATTCGGGTACTATTCGTCAGCAATGACATAATACCTTGTTTTACTCACATGGGACTAGAAATTTCCTTGACGTGGGCTTATCTTGCCAGAAGGTATCTTACACGGGTGGAGTTTGACTACTTTTTGACCGTTCAGTGTGCGGTAATCTAGGTATTGTCAGTAAATGCCTAGATTCCCGCGTGTAGTGGGCGGCGTGGAGGCGAAGTGGTTAGCCTCTTATGCCACGTGTACGGCTGATCTAGTCCAGCAGAGAACCAACGACGGGGATGGATTCACCCGGCTATAAATACTGCGAGGGTGAAGGGTAAATTTCCCCTTCTTCCTCCTCGCGCCCGCATCTACTTTCTCTTTCCTGAACCGGAGCCATTTCTACATTCCCCCAAGTTTCTTAAGCCTTGCACCATGGTGAACACCCAGAATAATGGCGGCTCATCGGCGGCAGGCGGCACGGAGGGTCGACAACAAAAAGGTGGAAAGTGGACCAAGTCCATTGGCACCGTGAAGCTCCTCATCAGCGTCGAGCGTGAGGGGCTGCTCCAGGCCGGCTCATGGAGGCGCCCGGGCTCAGAGGTACGCCCAACCCCGGAGGCCAACGAGCGGGTGGCCTTTGTTGACCACATTCTTAGGGGTGCGTCTTCTCCCCTTCACCCTTTCCTCGTCACTCTCGTGGCGGTGTACGGCATGCAACTGCACGATGTCCCGCCGAACTCTATGCAGCACATTGCGTGCGTCATCATGTTGTGCTAGTGCTACCTCGGGGTGGCACCGCACTAGGCCCTCTTCAAGTACTAATTCAATGTCAAGGCCCAGCCGAGCAGCAATGACCCGCACGAGATTGGAGGCTGCAACATCCAGATCATCCCGAAATCGGGTACTTCAAGATGGGCTTCGTCGACTCCGTCACGAGGTGGAGGAGTCGATGGTTCTACGCCAAGGACTCACCCAACACTGATGGTTCTCCTCTGGTGGATCTGGATAGATCAGTAGTGCCCAAGAGCTCATGTAAGAACGAACTGTCCGCCGAAGAAGTTGCATAGACTGAAGATCTAGTATCCTAGGTTGCCACTCTGAAGGCTAGCAGGGTCATCGGCACTCACTTGGTTGCAGTATTCCTCAGGCGTCGAGTGCGACCACTCCAAGCCAGGGCGATCCCCATGTGGACATATTTGAGTGTTGATTCGGCTCACCGCTTGCACCGTGAAGAACTTTCGAGCAACGAACTCGAGCAATGTCTGCGCCAGATCACCCGAGTGAAGGAAACCGAAGCAGTCGACTCAACTCCTACTGTCCCCCGCTCTGCTCCTCAACTGAACATACTGAGGTGAGTCTTTCTTCCTCCTCATTCTGTTTCCACTTTCCTTTTCTTCTTTTATTCCTTCATTTACCGTTCCGAGCGACTTTCTCTTTGTTGCTTGACTTCTTCTCTTTCTCCCTATAATTTGAACGTTCTTGTCAGTGAACCACCTAAGGCGGGTACCGTCCCGTTTATGGAAGGTTTGACTGAAGGTGCTGATATGGATTTGGACTCGGTCCCCTCAATCACTACAGCCAATTCCTCTCGAGATGTGGATGTCCTAGAGGAAGTTCAAGAAGAAAACACCGAAGAGTCTCGAGTGCCTTGTAAGCGCACTCGAGCGGAAAGCGAACCTGAGGAAACCACCTCCAAGGACTCAAACTCTTCGAGTGCAACACAAGGAGATGAGATGATGAACCCGATTCCTGCGGTCCCTCTCGCATCTATGCCTCCACCCGTATCTCATCCGCCTGCGGCTAAGAAGGTTCGCCGTATGTTTGGCCTGAGCTCTCTTAGAGGGTAAGTTTTTTCCTTCCGTTCTTCATTATATTGCTCGAATTTTGGCTCTCACTCTGATCGCCGTCTCTTTTCCCTTTCCGCCGGAATTTATTTCGATAAGGTGAAAAGTATCAATTACAGGTGGTGATGTCCGCGGATTGAATCTGGCGTAGCTCTAAATCTAGGGTTGTCTGCCTGTTCGTGACCCCCGCATGTGCTTTATATAGATAGCCAGGTTCTGGTGGTCGTACATGAATAGGACTCGTCATCGAGCAGGTCGCTATTCTTTCCTAACCTTGTTGTACAAGTCTTTCCTTGTTCTGCTTTCACACGGGCTTCTGTTGTGGGCCTTCATGCAGGCAACTGAGGACCTTATCAAGGCACCCCTCAATGGGCCGCACCGGGTAGGCCAATGGTGGAGGGTCTTTCAGGTATCCCCACATCAGCCGTGTTCGGGTTGAAGCCACCATGGGGATCGGTGTCGGCGTACTCAGGCAAAGACAAGTACCTCCAGACAGGCGGCGAGTAGCTCGACGATGAGGCAACGCTCTGCTGGCTCGGCCATAACCCTTGCATGTACTGTCCGGCGATATGAGTAACCGGATGGTGATGCGGCTAGGGCGGCGGCGGAGGAGGTGTGCGCATGGTCGCCGTCATGGCGGCGTTGGCGGCGGCGTTGCTCTGCGCCACGGACATGCGAGACGCCTCCTCCGCCGCAACCGCCTTTTCCCTAGCCTTGTTCATGTCCTCCCGGTTGCGCCTATCGTCGGTGACGGTGCGGCGGCGATTTAGCTCGGCGGCCCACACGGCGTTGGTCCTGCCCGCCGGCTTGGGTTGCACCGCTCTCTGCTTTCTCGGGGAGTTTTGGCTGGCTTGGATCGACGACGGCACGGGGTGCCCTGTATTTCATGGGCGGCATGGCCGCACAGATCTGGAGCGGTGAACAAGAAATGGCGGGAGTTTCGGCGGGGGACAGGGGAGGTTGGGGGAAAGGAGGTGAATGGCACGAAAAAGGGGCGGGGAAAGGCTTTGGGACGCCGACAGCTTGGCCCCATGATGACCCACAAGTATAGGGGATCGCAACAGTCTTCGAGGGAAGTAAAACCCAAATTTATTGATTTGACACAAGGGGAGCCAAAGAATATTTATTAGCCTTAACAACTGAGTTGTCAATTCAGCTGCACCTGAAAGTATACTTTCTCCCAATACTTTATCAGTGGCAACCGTTTTATAGCAGCAGTAGAAATAAAATAACAACAGTGGTAAAATAGTAACAGCAGTAGCAATCGCGAAAAACATTAGTATGGGAAGTACCGTAGGCATAGAGGGAATGGATGGACGGGCGTTGCATGGATAACATAGGTCATATAATAATCTAACATGGGTATTGCAGATAATAATATAAAGCATCAAACATGTAGGCAAACTATAGGCATGTGTTCCAATATAGTCATACGTGCTCGCAATGAGAAACTTGCACAACATCTTTTGTCCTACCAGCCCGTGGCAGCGGGACCTCTAGGGAAACTACTGGTAATTGAGGTGCTCCTTTTAATAAAGAAAAGGAGCAAAGCATTAGCACTCCGTGAACACGTGATCCTCACACCACAACCACCCCCTCCGGTTGTCCCAATTTCTGTCACTTTGGCGCCTTTGGAAACATAATTATACTCATGAAACAATAACATGTTCAGATATGAGATCATGGCACTCGGGCCCAAGTGACAAGCATTAAGCATAACAAGTTGCAATAACGGTAGAAAACACTAACAATGGATACTAGGCACTATGCCCTAACAATCTGGCATTATTACATGATCAATCTCATCCAATCCCTTCCATCCCTCTCAGCCTACATCGGTGTTTACTCACACATGGACGAGGGAATCATGGATGGTTGATGGAGAAGAGGTGGAGGTGTCGATGGCGATGATCTCCTTCGAACCCCGTCGCTGTAGGGGGCTAGAACAAGAACTTCTGATCCCCGAATCGAGTTTCAAGGTGGCGACAGCGCTCTGTTGTGCTTCTGTGAAATATGACGAACCCCTCTCTGTTTTTAGGTTACGGGGCATATGTAGTCGAAAGGGGAGTCCGAGGGGGTGAGGGAGTGGCCCACACCACCTGGCGAGGCGGCCAAGGGGGGTGCTAGGGGGTGGTGTGGCCCCCTCCTGGCCCCTCTCCTAGCCCCCTTTTGGTTCCCGGGGTCTTCTGGTGTTTTAGGACCAATGGGGATCTTTTCAGGGCAATTTGCCGAAAGGATTTTTCTGCACAAAAACGAGACACCAAGGTAATTTTGCTGAAAACAACGTTAGTCCGTGTTAGTGGTATCCAAAACTCACAAGTTTAGAGGAAAACAATAAGAAAAGTGTTCGGAAAAGGAGATACGTTTTGGACGTATTAACCCCCCCAGCTTAGCTTATTGCTTGTCCTCAAGCAATTCAGTGACAACTGAGTGCGATAAAAGGCTTTTACGAACACATTTGTTTCATATGATGTAAATATACTCACTACATAATCAAGTGATGAGGCAATTCAAAATAATATGTATGAAAAATAAAAGTCACCCAACAATTATGCAAACCATGAAAAGATGCCAACAAACTAATAATAGACAACATGAAGTATATCAATCTGCAGGATTGCAATGCTCATAATAGGGTATGATAAAGTGTACTCGCTTGCCCTTAATAGTGGAGCAAAACATAAATGCCAGGGCACCTCTGAAGTTCAAATGAAGACTAGAAATAAAGATATCAAAGATACAAGCATCAAAGTTATACCACTATGAACCGTGTTTTGGGACAAGCACATTACACTAAGAATAACAACCATGCTCTCAAGAAGGTGCATAAAGCGATAAGGTGAAGACTCAACATAAAAATAAAAGGAAGGCCCTTCGCAGAGGGAAACAGGGATTAACTCATGTGCTAGAGATTTTTATTTTATTAAACATAGGTATTGAAAACATTTTAAGAGAGGTGTATGCTTATGTCAACAAATGGTAAACAAACAATACAGTACGTCACAAGCCAACTAGACTTCATAAGAGCGGTTCCCATAGAAGGACACATCTGGGTAGAAAGTCATCCCTCTTTCTCTTTTGTTTATACAATTATGTTTTAACTGATAAATCAGGGGCAAAAAGAGTGAAGATAATTGTTGTATTAATTTGGGGCTGGGCACCCCTCTGCCGACTCTTCTATCATTTGGATAAGCGGATGAAGCCACTAGTCCAGGGTGTGAAATCCAATCAACAAGTGAGATAAAGATTCTCTATTTACGTCCTCATGAGCTAAAACAGGGGCACAAAATAGGAATAATTTTTCGAAGGTTTTAAAGGTAGCACACGAGAAATTTACTTGGAGTGGCGGTTAAATAGCACATATATAGGTAGGTATGATGGACACATTTGGCAAACTTTGGTTTTTTGGGGTTTGGATGCACGAGTAGAGATCATACTCTACATGTGAAGGCTAGCAATAGACAGGGAGCGACAATCAAGAGAGCAACAACTGTCATAATCATGCTTGTGACAAAACAAAATTAATAGTGGCACAAAAATGATACAAATACTCTAAGGCAAAATAAATCATCGAGGCTTAATTGACTTTTTGTTTTCATTCATAGCATGCGTGAGCATGTGCCAAGTCAATTCAAGCGAAACAATCAGAGGGAAATACCACAATGCCATACCCTTCTATGAATAAAACAATGCAAGCAAACATTCATACGACATGCTATCTTATATTAATAAGTTAAAACTAACACGTGAGAGCACAAACTAGTAAGCATCAATTAAATAACATACGCCTTACATGAACTGACTAAGCATGTTCACACGATGAGTATATGTACAAAAATAAAACAAATAGAGTTCATACCAGCCTCTCACCACAACTTGGATTGTCATAAATCGTCATGACTACTCTTCACTTGTGGATTGAATAATATAGAATGATAATCAAGCTCCAATGAATGCACGGAAGTCCGGTGAATTCTGCAACAAAATTTACAAAACCGAAGAAGAACAACAAATATTTTCCAGGTTTTCAAATTAAAATAAGAACAGAAATAAGCAAGCAAACAAAGCAAAATATTTTTGGATTTTTGAACACTAAACCGAAACAAGAAAAGAAAGCAAACCAACAAAAGAAACTAAAGAAGCAAACAAAGAGAAACAACAGAATTATTTTTAGTCTTTTTATGTTTTGGAAAACAAGAACAAAACAATAAAACAAATAGAAACAAAAGAAGCGAAAGAAAACGAAAACAAACGAAAGAAACAAAAATATGGATATACAAAGAACCGACTGAACATGATATATACATGAGTGTGATGTCGGTACACCTGCCCCCAAGCTTAGGCTTTTGGCCTAAGTGGAGATTATCCCCAAGGGGACCATGAGGTGGCGCCTCCGTAGTATGCTGAGGAGGAACCCTCCTCCTGATATGTGCTCGAGGACACGCCGGTGTACTGTGTGTTTTGGTCCTCGGGAGACGCGTCTCGCCTCTCCTTCTGCGTGTAAAACTCCGTAGTGCTCAGATGCTCGTCTATATCCTCCTTGGCGCGCGACCATGGTGACCTGTCAATTTTGAACAAAACAGGCTGCGGCAAAATAACTTTCCGCTTATCTCCATCCATATATAATACTCTATATACTAAGCGATCAGCAGTAGAGTTAGCAGTGACAAACTGATGAGCCTTCATTGCAATAAGGTTGAGTCTATATGGAGCAATCAATTAATCATCAGGAGCAATAGAAAAATCGAGAGCAGTTGCAATACGTGTAGCATTAATGCCCCAAAAAATGGGCCCCTTTGCAGCAAGGCGGCGTGCAACAAGTGCACCAAGGTGGTAACTAGAAATATTGCTAGTGTTCTCCCTACCCAGGATACTAGTAGCAATGTAGTAAGTAAAATATCTAAGAGTAGGAAGTTGAATGTTCCTTATCTTCCCACGCTGGGGTGAGCGACCATCATCGTTGGTGATTTCTCGGTAAAGCGCCACAAGATCTACGGGTTTTTTCCTAAATCCTGCACGCTGTCCCGGAAGCGTTGATACCTACAATGGTACAAAAAGTCTCCAAGGGCAAAGAAAAATAACTACTATATAACTTGAAGGCAACAGAGGGACCAAAGTGTGTGTTCTTAAATTTAAAAGTCTCAACAAAAGTTTTTGTCAGAGCGGCATACTGAAGACTTTCATCCTCCAAATAGCTGGTTAAACCAACTCTTTTAATAAGCATTAGAAAGTCATCTAACAGACCTGCACTTCTTAGAAACGTAACACAAGGAAAGATAGAGGGATTAGCGATACCATCACCTCCCGCATCGTCGATATAAGGTGCAATAATGTCTTCATTATATGATGGCCTCACTAAAGTGGATGAGCGTGCGGGCCTTGTCCTCCTAGGATCATCACTCCTAAATATCTCTCCAAAATTATGGCTATCCATCTCTGAAATTTTCAACAATCATCACAAAAATTAATTTCAAGCAACTATAAGGTGGAAACTACCATAGGGACTTATAAGAGAGCTAAACATGCATCAAAACTACATTATTTCTACTCAAATCAAGCATGAAAAATCACATAAGCTGTCACCTACAGTACCAAAATACTCAAGAAATACTCCACTAAACAAAATTCTACTTGGATAATCGGAGGAGTCACATACCGGAGAGGAAATGCACCAAATTTCAGCACAAAAGATGAGCTGAGCGAAGAGATCGAAAAATCTCGAGGAAGAACAACAAGAACTCGGGTTCCAGGAAATGTGTTGAGTTTGGAAGGTCAGACAGGAAACTTTGGCCGGGGAGAGAGTTAGTGGGGGGCCAGGGGCCCCACACCATGTGCTGGCGCCACCAGCGGTCTAGTCGCGCCACCCCATGGTGTGCCTGACTGGTGGGTCCCCCTAGGGCCTCCTAGGTGGCTCTCTGCCTCATTTTTGACGTAAAAAGTTATTATAATTTTTCTGGAATTTTTCGAGAAACTTTATTTTTGAGGTACTACAGAGGTTCTATGACACTCAAATGGAAAAAATAACCAAGAAAAACAAAGGTGGAAGTGGTGAAAACAAAATTATTGGTGGTGAAAACATGCATAACCACAGTAATCAGGGTGAAAACATGAATATGGGTGATGGAAAACATGATTGTACTAAAGTAGCAAGGTGATAACAGAAGTAAACATGGTGAAAACATAATAAGGAAGGTGAAAACATAGTGAAAACATTGTAATCTCCATTAAAAATCATTTTGTTAACAATGGTGATCAAGTCTTGTTAACAAAACAATTTTCATATGAAGCAAAACTTTGCTAATCACTAAATAATTATGTTACCTCGACCTTGATAGACATAGTCCCAATCATAATAATTTCATATTCTTTTGGTGGTACTGGAATGGGACAATAAAATTCTCCAATCTTGATGGTCTCAATATTTTCAATTGAATTTAGATCATATCTTCTATCAATCTTCTTAGGAAAATAAACAGTATGCTCTTTATCATTAACATTAAAAGTTACTTTTCCTTGATTGGAATCAATAACATTCCCTGAAGTGTTAAGAGAATAATAGACATATTATCATCTTTAGGCATTTCCAACACAACAAAGTCAGTTAATATCAAACAATTAGTAGAAATTTGAACAGGAACATTCTCACATATACCAACAGGAACAACAATAGAATTATCAACCATTTTAAAAGATATATCAGTGTGTATCAATTTTTCAAGAGAGAGTCGCTTATAAAGAGAGAAAAGCATAACACTAACTCCAGCTCTGAAGTCACATAAAGCAGTTCTAACATAATTATTTTTAATAGAACAAGGGATAGTAGGTATACCAGGATCTCCAAGCTTCTTTGGAACCTTTCCATTGAAAGAATAATTAGCAAGCATAGTGGAAATTTCCTCATTAGGAATCTTCCTTTTGTTAGAGAAAATATCTTTCATATATTTATAATAAGGAGGCCGTTTAATAGCATCACTCAAAGGGATTTGCAAAAACAGAGGTTTCATCCAATCACAAAATTTGTTATAATGTTCTTCTTCCTTTGATTTGTGTTTCTTATTAGGAAAAAACATTGCTTTTTGTACCCAAGGCTCTCTTTCATTACCATGTTTATTAGCAATGAAATCCTCCTTAGTATACTTTGCAGTTTTAGTTTGCTTTTCAGGTTCAACTACAGATTCTTCTTTATCAAAAGCATCACTTTTATCATTACCACTTTCAGTTTCAGCATCAGAAATAGATATACTATTAGGATCTTTAGAAGGTTGAGGAGATTCTACAACATTTTTATGTCTCTTCTTCTTTTTCTTAGAAGGAAAACTATTGTTTTTAGGTTGTTGAGAATCTTGTTAAATTCTTTTAGGATGTCCTTCAGGATACAAGGGGTCCTGAGTAGAAACACCACTTTTAGTAATTATTTCACAAACATGTTTATCTCTAGAAGCATTAGCTAGCATGTCTTTTTGCACCTTAGTAAGTTGATCAATTTGAGTTCGAACCATTTGAAAATGTTTAACAAGAATTTTAACATCATTAGAGGTTCTTCCAATAATACCATGCAAATTATCAATAGCTCTAGAGTTTTCCATAAGGTGATTTTGCACTCTCCTATTAAAATTGTCTTGATTAACAACATCATTATCAAATTCATATAAGCATTGATCAGTTTGTTTCGAATAGGGAATATCTCTATTATCAAAGTATCGGAGAGAGTGTACCCCAACATTTGATGGATGAGGAATGGGCTTACATAATTCTACTATAGGAGGTAAATTCTTCACATCTTCAGATTTAATACCCCTCTCTTTAAGAGATTTCTTGGCTTCCTTCATCACTTCATCATTTAATTTAATCATCCCTCTCTTCTTGGGTGGCTCTGGTGTAGGTGTAGGCTCAGGTATATTCCAATCATCATTATTTTTGGCTATTTTAGCCATTCCTGAGCTTCTTCTAGAGCTCTTTTCCTGAAAACACATCCAGCACAACTATCCAGGTAAGTCCTAGATTCAACAGTTAGTCCATTATAAAACATATCTCATTTTTAGGTAATGGATATCCAGGGCTAGGTCTTATCAAAGAACAAAACCTTGTCCAAGATTCAGGCAATTTTTCTCCTTCAATTTGTTTAAAGTTGAAGATGTCTTGCGCATCAGCATGTTGGGCACTAGCAGGAAAATATTTTTGAAAGAAAGCATTAACCAAATCCATAGGATCAGTAATAGAACCAGGTGACAAATTTTTAAACCAAATTTTAGCTTCATCTTTCAATGAGAAACAGAAGATCTTGGTAACAAAATAAGTACGCAACTTAGTATCATCAGAAAATAAACTACTCAAAGATGAAAGCTCATTTATTTGTTCCATAGCACTTTTACTTTTAGTTCCACAAAAAGGTTCCTTCTCAACAATAGATATATAATATAAATCTAAAGAGAAATCATAATCCTTGACTATAATGTGTATGGGAGATGTGGCAAACTTAGCATCAAGAGAAGATTTATATTTCACAACATGTCCTGCAAGAAGACTCTTAAGAGCACTTGCACCAGTAGTAGCACGAGCTTCTTCAATAAAATCATCATTAAGTTCAATATATGTTTCATCAAGATCATCAATAATCTCAGTTGAATTAACGGGTGTACCAATATTTTCAACAGAAATATCAGCATTTTTACTTTGTTTGGATCTAAAAAATAGTAGCATCTAGGAAAGGACCTAGAGAACCAGTATCATCAAGCACAGTAGAAGCATCATCAAAAGTATCAGAAACATTCTCAGACTCAGCAGAAGTAACAGTACGTGTAGCATGTGGAGGAGTAAGAAGCTTACTCATAACATACGGTGAATCAAGAGCAACAGAGGTGTTCAGACTTGAAACTCTTTTTTGTAGTGGATGGTAATATAGGAACTTTTCCATCACGAGTCTTGCCCATGATGAATGGCTTGCAGCAAACAATATCACGATCAAGTGAGCAAATAAATAAAGCTATGCTCCCCGACAACGACACCAAAAAATAGTCTTGATGACACTCAAGGAAAACAATGGTAGCAACAATGGTCACTCAAATGACAATGGACACCACAACCACAACCATGAAGTGAAGAGGCATCTTAGAAAGGTGACATGCTTCAAGTGCAGAGACCAGGGACATTATGCAACTGATTGCCTTGGAAAGAAGCCTAAAGAAGCTGCCAAGCCCAATCCATTCTAGAAGGGGCATGTGAATCATATGAACATGGATTTAGTGAATGGTAACCCCTAACTTATTTTCTCCCATCACACGTTCCATTTCCCCAATTGCATGATGGAAGTACAATCTCAAGGATATTATTTTAAGGGGGATAGCCCACCTCATAACCTTTTTCAACCTAATTGCTAGCCTTCTCGAATCTCGGGATGAGATTCCTTTTAATGGGGGTAGTATGTAACATCCTAGGTTTTTGAAAAAATTTAAAATTTTAAAAATCTTGATGCATTCATAAGCATCATAGCGTCCTTGCATTTTGATTGCATAAGAATTGGCTTTTAATTTGCTAAACACAAAAATTTAGGTGTTATTACCTATTAAACCACCTTTTGAATTTAAATGCTATTTCAAATGTAAGTATTTTATTTTGGGAAACTTTTAGTACCAAAATGTTCTGTTTTTCATAAGCTTTTCAAAACATATTTTTATGTATTTTTTTGAAAAGCGTTTTGATTTGTTTTGGTTTGATTTTGAATCATTGGATAAAAAAAACAGAAAAAGGAAAAGACAAAAAGAGAGCGAGAGAGAGAACTAGCGCAGCAGCCCACCCTCTCTCTTCTCTCGCGGCCCAGGCCCAACCCGTCCTCCCCTCTCTCCCGCGCGCGCAGCAGAACCAGGCGGCCCAGCCCAGCAGGAATCGAGCCCGCCTCGCTCTCTCCCTTCTCTCTTCTCTCACTGACCCATGGGCCCCGCGCATGACGCAACCCCACGTCACGATAATTTCACCGCCCCGGCGTCCATGCCCGAACGGGACTCCGACGCCGCCACTGCCTCGGCTTGCCCCTCCTCCACGTATCTGCCCCCTTACAAGAGGAGGCCCTCAATGGCAGCGCAACCCTAACCCCTCAGTCCACACGCCGCCGCTCCCCGTTTCGATCTCGCCGTCCGATTCTCGCCACCGCCGTCTCGGGAGACTTCGCCACCGTCGCCACACGCCACGAAGGAAGGAGCCAAGGCCACCATCGGGCTCGCCGTGTCGAGACGCACCCGAATCCGCCCTCGCCGCTTCCAGGGAACCACGGGAGACGCCGCACCGTCGACCACCCAAGCTGCGCTGCCGTCTTCTTCCACTCCGGTGAGGAACCCCCTCCCCTTCCTTCTCATCCGTACGATCGAAAATAAGCGCCCAAGATTAGATCCAATCGGCGAAGGGGTATCGTCCACTGGGAGCATGCCAATCGCCCGGCTTGTCACCGCCTCGTCAGCCGCCGCGCCAACTCCGCTCCAATCCAGACGAGCCACGTGGACCGCCCAGTCAGCGAGCCAGTCAACGTGATTTAAATCGATTTAAAATTCTAGAAATTTGCTTAAACTTGTTAAATCCATAACTTTTGTTCTGTAACTCTGATTTAGATGATCTTGGACTTTTTGAAATCAGCACAATGTATTGATTAATCTTGGCTATTGAAATTTCAATTTTGTATCATGCACTCATATGTTATTTGTAGATCTCTATTAATCACTAATTTGGGCATAACTTTTAATCTACAAATCCGTTTTAGGTGAAATCAATTGCTATGGTTTTGTTTTGATGCCCTATATCCAGTAGATGCGTTGAAAAAATTATTTATGCAACTTTGTATCAGAAACACTATTAATTTTACTATTTGCCTATATTAAAACCCTAGTAATAGTAATAATTATATTTTGATAACTAATTTGTTTTGCATGCATCATAACCATGTTATTAACATAAGAGAACATCATTGTTAGTAATTATTGCTAGTTGTGAACTTTGTTCATTAATTTTATCATTGCATAACATGCATACATGTTTTTGTATTGTTATTTTGTTTTCTATGTTATGTTTGTTTTGTACGTTTATGGGTGGCTTGTTTTACTTGTATTAGATTGTGAAGAGGATCAAGTCTACTATTCTTGCTGTTATACTTGTTGTGATTGTTCATCCTATTGCCAAGGCAAGTTACACACCATCAAATCCCCCATATTTTAATTATGCATTACTAGTATTTTTGAGTAGTATGCATGATAGGAAAATTTTCTAAGTTATTATTATGCTATGAAAAATCCCAAGTAGTGTGTAGACATCCCTTAGACTTGTTGTTTTGGAGACTTAGTACTTAGTAGATGCTTAGACTTGCTACAAATTTGTTTTACTCAATGTTGTGGAAAATTTTGAATGAACCACCTGGGTAGGTTTGGTATTGCGTGGTTGTCGAAAGTTGAGTGTCTCCTTAGGGCCTTTAATATCCTAAGGAGTTCACTTGAGGAATGCCACCCAGGAATCAAACAGATTACCTAGTCCTCTAAGTTTAGTAGCTTTCCGTGCAGCCTTTTGACATATGGGCTCTGTCTTGATCAACTAAGTTGTGAGAGTTCAGCCGATGCTTGACATGAAGATGTACCATAACTATAGGTGGAACAGGTCTTGTTGGTTGGGTTGAATTTCTCCTTCTGAAAGATCTCCTCTCAATTCTATCCTTTCCATGATGCACTCGGGGTGTATAGGATGTTTGGGGTAATTGAAGACAAAGGGTGAAAGTGCACAACCTCTACAGAGTTAGAATCTATGATCATAGTTGTGTCCCCGATAATGGATGACTTTGAGAAGCTAGACAAGGATAAACAGAAGAATCTCAACACCGTTTTGAAGAAGTAAAAATTGGCCAAGGAAACATTAGTTGGGGTGCTCATGGATTTGTCCCATGTTGCCAATCTTTGAAACGAAAACTCTTTCTCAAAAAGTGTTAGGAAAAACTTGCTTTTTGCAAATATCCTAAACTGCACCAAGCCATATTTGCATGTAGTTTAGACTTGCCATTTTATATCCATCATAGTGTCATCTGTCAGTACATTGTTTGTACTGACCTCCTTCAGGGGCTGCATATTCCAACGTGTAGGTAATTGTGATGATGAAGTTTGATCAAGTGCTTGGACTCGAGTCTACAGCCAACACGTAATGCCTGTGGCGCATGATTGAAGATGGAGGCTCATTGCTATCTTTATTTCTGCTGTTTAGAACTCTGAGTTTTGCTAGTCTTTCAAGACTATGCACTTTGTAATAAATCTATACTTGGCTATTCTGGATCTTCTGTAATAATTTTGATACTTCTGCAATGATACTATACATTTTGTTCTGTGGTGCTAGCATTGATCTAGGGACTAGCACTTAACACAGTAGTTCTTACATTATTAAATGTGAGGGTGCTACATGTTCCCAGCAGGTATATTCATTCTTGGGCTGACTCTTCAGCCAATTCTTGCTACTCCTACCAGTTGCAGTTGTATGTACTGCAATTATGTTGTCGTGTTCCCTTTTGGAACCTCCAGCAGTCAGGTAATCATCTAGCCACGCATCGGGTTCCTGATCACCGTCGTACTTGGGCGTTTCGGCTGTTAGATTGAATCGTCTCAACTTTCTGGCCTGGCAAATTTCTCGAGTGAAGCAGGGAGGCCCACAGAGCTCCTGATCGTCTGAGTCAGTCGAATCGTATTTTGGGCTCTTGTCTTGGGCTCTAGCCGTCCTCGGGGGTGGCGTTTCTGCTGCCCTTTCTCTTCGCAGCATGTCCACTTTTTTCTGTGTGATCCGGTCTCGCGCGTTCTTCGGTACCTCTTCTTGGTGTATCGTTGGGGTGGTTTTGGCTCTCTCCTTCAGCGGTTTCACAGGTGCTTCTACCCGTGGGGCGGGTTTCTGCTTTAGCTTTGAGCTCGCCATGCTGAGGCCTCATAGCATCGTCTCCTCCTGTATTTATCCTCGGGGGTCACCCGACGATGGTTAGAAAGACATTAGGTACGTATGGACCCGCAGAAGACTTTCTTGAGGCGTTCTGGGTGCCATTTTCTGCAGATTTGGGATCCTCTAGGTCCTGATTGAGGTCATGCACTTTCTGAGTGCCTCTCATACGGTCAGTCGGCATGTCCGTGAGTCGCTTGGAAGCGGGTGGTTTCTGCAACCCGCAATCCGAGCCCTCCTTTGAGTGCATTTGTAGGAGATCCGTGTCGTCTAACTCTTTGTATATCTTGCTCAGTGTGACGCCCCGAGATCGGGCACTATGCAGATTTCAGCATTTCCGCCAAAATCCACATAATAACCGATTCCAGGTTGCCACTTGTGATAACATTACAACAGTTCACGGATAATCCACAACAACAACAGAGGAGGTATATACAAGACGACTCAAACGAGTCAAGGATACAACTGATACAATACAAAGATCCAAATGACAGCGGAAGAAACAACATAGTGTCCGACTACGGACAAGATACAAATTGGACTAAGAGTCCTGAAGGTAACCGATGGCGTCCAATCCCTGCCCAGGCCAAGCCGGAGGGATTCCCAAGCTAACGTCGTCAGACTTCAAACCTGTTGACTGCAATATGGAATATGCAGCCACGAAAGGGATTCGTGGGTCAGTACTATTAAGTACTGGCAAGCGGATAAACCATACTCACAAGATACCAGCGTAACCAATCATCACAAGATACAAATACTTTGGGTACAACGGAAAGGAAGGGATTATTGCAAAGAAGCGGCAGCGGGCTGCACTAACAAACTAAAACGCGCTACAACTTCCGGCTAAAAGAAAGGGATAAGATAGCGTATCAGAACCAACTACAACTACTCACCAAATAATACCCATCCAGTGTTACCCCCTACTAAGGAAGCAACCCAAGGAAACTCACACTGTTGATTAAGGTGACATTCATTTTTATGGTGGAGGTAATCTATATTACTAGTCAAGTTACCATCGTTAAGTGTAAGTTGTCTGAGTACTTGTTAGCCAGCACTTTCACCAAGTCATCCATAACCGCGGACAACACGGCTTCTCGAGAAGATTTAACCCTGCAGGGATGCACCAATTTGGCCGTACACGTAAGAATGACCCGCCAGATGGAAAGGCCATTTAAATATGTTTACCATGTCAACTAGTTTATCTTTGATGCACCCCTTAACTTGTCATGCATCCCCTTAACTTGTACTGGGCTAATTTTCACTTATAGGCCATCCCACTGGTAGAAAATAGGCCTTCCATACGCCCCCATTAGTCCCCAAAATAATCGAACCGCGACCAAAGGGGTCTTTAGTCGCGGTTCGGGAGGAGACCCGCGACCAACAGTCTGGGCCCAGCGCGCTCGGTCCACAGCCGGCAGACGGGAGGGGCTTTAGTCGCGGTTGGCCTGGCCAACCGGGACTAAAAGGTCCTCAGGCTGGCCCGAAGGCCTTTAGTCGCGGTTGTCCAGGCCAACCGGGACTAAAAGGTCATCCCTATATAGGACTCAGCTCGCTGCACTTAGCCACATTTGGTGTCACTTCTACTCACAATATTCACAAGGGGTGGTGGGTTTGCTTTTGGTTCCTCCTATGCACACAAGGTGTTCGATGAAATGTCCGAGAGCATGAAACACACATGATATGAAGTGTCCGAGCCACACTTGAGCTTTGTCATTTATTTTTCCTCCGTGATCGCGGTTAGCAACTTGAACCTTTCATGATTTGTATTATTTCTAGCTAGTTAGTTTAACAAATGCATGATGATTAATTATATACTTTATCTTTACTATTAAATGGGAGTTCAACTTACGTTGGTACGTCCTCTCGCGTGGTCTGCCGTCTGCCTTCGCTCATCTCTTCGCTTCGTCCCCAACGACCACCTGGGCCTAAGCCCAAGAAACCAAAAGTCAATCTCGTGAGAAACCAATCTCTTTTCCCTCAAACCTAACGATGACACTGTCCTGGACGCTGCCGCCTTGCCCACCTGCGTCGAGGCGGCCATGCAAGCCGCCGCCCTACAGTCTGTGACGCATCCGCGTGCAGCCGGGATGGATCCTCCGCATGCGACGGCTCCGGCGCCCGGCAGGCCTCCATGCCTGTGCGTTCTCCAAGCCGTGACGAATCCACGGGCTATCGGCCACGATAAATCCGGCGCCCGCGACGCCTCCGTGCCCTGCAAGCTACAATGAATCCACACAGAGAAGTAGGGAACGCATTCCCCAACCGTCGCCTGCTGGCTCTGCCCACGCCGACGGACCCCTCCCACTGCCCGTGTCGTCCACAAACCACGCCGCCGCATGACGCCGCCGCACCACAAGATCAACCCTTTGCAACTGCTGTCGTCCTCGGTCCTTGTTCAGCACCGTGAAGGAACCGCCACCACCACAGAAGCAGGCGCGCCCGGCCTCCCAGATCTGAGGGAACCCCCGTCCCCAGACCGGGCCGCCCTCAACTAGGATGATGGGGTTCCGCCACCCTGCTGGGGCAAAAAGATATAGCGACGACGACCTAGGTCCGCCCTGAAGGAACCGGAGTCCCTCCAGCTTTAGGTTTGTTATTCTTATATCTTAGTCTCCTCTGCTCATGTGTTCGATGATACTTACTGATTCATGAATGCCTACTCTCTTTGTGCTTAGATTAATTTTCTAGGATTCCATGAATAGGTTGTTCACTATACAGACGTTGTTCAAACTGCACAACACCAACTTGTATGGTCCTATAAGCTCAACTTTCTTCAATCAATCATTTTTCTTTTCTAAGATATATTGATACTGTTTCTTGCAATCTTTATTTCAGGTCTGAGTAGTAGTAATATTTTTGTGTAGTCCCCTAGGAGCAAGATATATTTCCAAGATAGATTGATACTGTTTCTTTCACCAGGGAGGCAGGGACCGGATACAATGTCAAGAGCATTTTTTAAGAACTTGAGCATACTACTTTTTGATGAAGCTACAAGTGCGCTTGATGCCGTTTCTGAACATGCAGTTCAAGATGCAGTAAGTAATATCTTGATGAAGGGAACCACCAGAGTTGTGGTGCGTCGCCTTGGCGCTGTCAAAAATGATTATACAATATCGGTGCTACATTGTGGAACAAGGTAACCTGGATTTCTTCATCACTTTTAAGTTTATCTTATTGTCTAGCAAGACGACGCGGGAAGATGGAAATAAGAAGAGGTCGAAGAGGGCGACGCGGCCAAATCTCACACCGGACATGGTTCTATCCAGCAGCAGCGTAGGATTTTTTGGTTGAAGTGGTGATCTGTTCGACTTTGGTAATAATTTCGTTTTGCAGGTCAATAGGATATAGAGCTCTTTAATTTGCTCAATCTGATTAGAGTTATAATATCTGCACAAGACAAGATGTGCTGTAAATTTCAGCTATTTACTGCATATGGGGCATCAAAACCTATATTTCCGGAGATGATAATAGATATTTCTCTCAGTACACGTGTACTTATTCTCAGCACTTTTTGGCCTCCTAATTTTGAACTTGTGTATTGTGGACAGGTTGTAGATCATGGCAATCTGATCAAGCTTTACGCTGACTGACACTCTCACTCGATCTCTTGTTACTCGTTTGAGCGGTTTAGGAGCAAATTTTAGAAAGTTGGGGTCAGTAAGCGTGTGAGGGTAAGCTTCTCTATTCCTTGATGTTACAGATGATTCGTCACATTTTACAGTTAAATTTAATGTGTTTTTTCCCACTAGATAGGATACTCAAATCACAGTTACTTGATCTACTATGCTATATCACAATGGAATGATGGCTTTGTAAATCTTAAAAATCACTTGATGGACTGTATTTTATTGACTGAAGGCAGTAGGCAATTACACATTCATCTCCTCGGATTACTATTGCGCTGATTACTTCTCCTGCCCACCATCTTGGCACAGTGGCACTGCGGTTGCTGCATTTGCACTCCTCCGCGTAAATTCTTCTTGGCAAATAGATGATGGATTCTAATGCCGGTACATCTTTTATTTTTTTCTACTTATCTTCCGATTTTCTTGCCATTTGTTTCTCACTGTTTGTCTTCTGACATTTCTTTTTTTCTTCATGTGGGTCTATTGTCCTCTCGCGTGTTCTGCCGTCTGCCTTCGCTCCCCTCTTCGCTTCGTCCCCAACGACCACCTGGGCCTAAGCCCAAGAAACCAAAAGTCAATCTCGTGAGAAACCAATCTCTTTTCCCTCAAACCTAACGATGACACTGTCCTGGACGCTGCCGCCTTGCCCACCTGCGTCGAGGCGGCCATGCAAGCCGCCGCCCTACAGTCTGTGACGCATCCGCGTGCAGCCGGGATGGATCCTCCGCATGCGACGGCTCCGGCGCCCGGCAGGCCTCCACGCCTGTGCGTTCTCCAAGCCTTGATGAATCCATGGGCTATCGGCCACGATAAATCCGGCGCCCGCGACGCCTCCGTGCCCTGCAAGCTACAATGAATCCACACAGAGAAGTAGGGAACGCATTCCCCAACCGTCGCCTGCTGGCTCTGCCCACGCCGACGGACCCCTCCCACTGCCCGTGTCGTCCACAAACCACGCCGCCGCAGGACGCCGCCGCACCGCAAGATCAACCCTTTGCAACTGCTGTCGTCCTCGGTCCTTGTTCAGCACCGTGAAGGAACCGCCACCACCACAGAAGCAGGCGCGCCCGGCCTCCCAGATCTGAGGGAACTGTAACATCCCAAGTATGAAAATACCCCTAGAATGTTTGATTTCATGTTTAATTAAAGTATTGCATCATGTCATCATGTTTATTTCCTTGTTTGCATTTGTTTACTATTTGTTTTGCTTCTGTTTTTATTCTGTTTCCATAATGGAAATTCAAACAATTTCAAATGATGTGTTTCATACTTGTCATGTTACAATATTTTCAAATCAAAAGTTCAAACCAAATCTCATTTTGTTTCCATTAGTTTCATAGTGGTCAACTATTAAAAATGAGGGTTTAATCAAACCATTAATTCCTAATGGTAATTCAAATTCAAATCAGAAACTTTCAAACAGCACCAAATTCCAAGTCATGAAAACTACCAAACCATTCTAATATTTTAATCCAATTAGTAATAGGGTTCACCCTATTAAATTTGTTGTTTTCAAGTATTAATCAAATAGTTACCAAATTCCTCAAATTCAAACCAACTTGCAAACAGCAAACATAAATTTGAATTTTTCAATAACCTAAGTTGGCAAATGGTAGATGTTGAGCTAACCAACTCACAGGAATTTTTCCCAAATTTTTTGCAACTCAAAACCTACCAATTTCTTCCATTTCTATTTGTTACAAAAAAAAAACAGAAAAGCAGAAATAGGAAAAAGGAAAAAAAAACGCGCGCGCAGCAGCTAGCCTACCCAGCCCAACCCACCTTCCTACTTTTCCCTCGCGCGCAGCCAGCCCACGGCCCGAAAACGGTTCGCAGCCGCCCCCCGTCGTCTGTTTCCCGTACGGCAGCAATCTCGCGCATGCCACGGCGGCACGGCGAAGCAGCGACGGCCACCAGAGCCCCGTGGCCCCTATAAAGACCCCCTAGACCCCCCTGGCGCCGCCCTAAACCTAGCTACCCTCCTATCCCCTCGCGCCACCGCCAAGCTCTCTCTCCCCGGCGAATTCCTCCCTCCTGTCAGCTCGCCGGAGAAGCGCCGTTCTCTGAACTTCAACGATCACCGCCGCCTCTCACCTCCACCAACTATCCTAACCCCGAAATCAACCCACCTCCTCGCCCTCTTCCGATCGCACACCGGAGCCACCCCGGAGATCCAGCAGATCGACGACGCCGTCCACGTCCACGCCGTTCGCCGCCGCGGGAACTGCCTCGACCCTCTGCAACCACTACAACGGTGGTGAGCTCACTGTCCACCTCCTCCTTCTCCCTGTCTGCTCCACCTTGCACGTAAACAACACACTGGTTCAGTACCGCGCACGCGAGCGAGAGGTTCCAGGATCGAGTCCTGGCTCTCCCCCGGGAGAAATCCCACCTTTTTTTTCACCGCAACGCTGACAGGGAGGGCCCCATGTCAGCCACACACTTGCCACGCAAGCACCAGTGGCCCTGTGGCCCACTGGCAGTGGCCAGGGTAGACTCCCTGTGCGTATAAAATGGTTTTAACATTTTCTGTTTTCAAATCCAGGCCCTTTTGTTTTACAGTTTGGTCCTCTAATTCAAAATGCAAATAACTTTCAAATTATAACTCCAAAAATTAAAAGTAAAATGTGTACACTGATCTAAATTCAATTATCTACCTATTGGTACCATTTGTTTCCTGTTTTGAATTTTCAAAATGCAATTCAAATTTGAATTCGAATAATTCAATTGCAATTTGCTAAAATTCATAACTAATTCATTCTTAATCCAAATAATGCAAATAAAATATGTTTTCCATGCTATTTCAAATAACCTTTTCAAATATAAATTTTGTTTCATGTTTTGAATAATTTAAATTGCCTAAACAATTTAAACCTTGTTTAAATCCTTTAAATTTGATAAAATCATAACTTGCTCAAATTAAATTATTTTTGGACATGCAAAATATGTTTTCAAACTAGAAAAGTATGAACTTTTCAAATATGAATTTGAATTTATGTCTTGAGCAAACAAAATCCAAATAATATTCAAACTTGTTTTAAATTCATTTAAAACTTGTTTAATATTGTTTAGGTCATAATAAATTCATCCTAACTCCTATTTCAATATTTGAAACATGTAATCCAACTAAAATTTGGTATTATTTTCAAATATGAATTTTGGTATTTGTTTTGAGCATTTTAAGTTGATGAAAACAACAAATACTTGTGTGACATCTTTAAGTAACCCAAAATTTCCAAACTTAACAAATAATTTCCAAACTTGTTAAATTCCTTTACCACTTGCATCTATTGTTGTTATTTTGTTGTTATCATCATGCATGCATCATGCTAAACAACTTTCACATGATAATTAATTGTAGTTCATTTGTTTCCACCCTAATGCATGGACCTTTTCCATATGCAATCCAATTGCATAGGGGTCCATTTAAATTGTGTCACTTGTCAACTAGTTTATTTTAATGCAACCATTAACTTGACATGCATCATCCCATGATTGTGCACTATGGCATGATATTGATTGTTTATATTTCTGTCTTGTTTGTTTGCTTCTTCTCGAATAGACGACGACGTTGAGACAGACGATCTTTACAGCACCCCTTCTGAGGATCTAGCTCAGTACCCGGCTGCTGAGTTTGCAGGCAAGTTATCACTCACATGAACCATTGTGTCCCTTTCAACCTTGGTTACCGATACTTTCCGTTGTCTATTTTCTGCTAGCCTTAGTAGTAGTTGTTTCTGTTACGAACCTATCACATGAATCCCTTAACCCTGATATTGCCTCACCACCCCTCCTACAACCCTATTGTTTGAGCCAGTGTCTTACTAGCATGCTTAGGTTGTTTTGCTCGAGTCTGTTACCCGTTACTTTCAGTTACTATATTTTTATTATGTTCTGGGGGCTCGATGTTTAATCAATCAATCATGCTAATGTTATTGTTAAATAATAATTTGATGATAAGGCACCGGCAGGAGGCCCTGTGTGTTTTGAGGCCTGCTAGTGTCGACCCTAATAGGAAAAGGGTCTTGTCTACTGATCCATGATGAGCGCACTACCCGCATGTGGGAAGCGAGTATGGGCGCCCCCCTCAATTTGATTCGATTCGCATCTCGTCCAAATCGCCTCATTTAGTTCGTGTTTTCCATTTGCCGCATGCATGTTTTTGTGAGCCCAGCGCAGGGTGGAACTTTTGTAGTCGGCTCAGGGTAAGGGGCGAGATCCAGGATGGGTTTGCTTGATGTTATCTTTCAGTTGGTTACAACACTCGATCTTATCCCCTTTCTGATAGTTGGAAGTGATAGAATCTCTGTAGTTGGTTAGCGCAGCCAGTTGCAGCCTCTTTTATATCCCCTTCTTTCCGTTGAACCCAAGTCATCTGTGCTTGTGTTGACGGGCTATACTTTGGTGAACTGTGAGTCTTGCTTGCCAGTACGTCTATGTACTGACCCCTTTGGGGCTGTGGTTTCCGCAAACTACGCTTACGAGGATCCAGGTGACGGCTACTACGTGGAGTTTGACGAGGCTGCTGACGAGTAGGTAGCGGACCCCGGGCAGGATCCGAGACTACGTGGATGGGCTCCGTCTTTCTTTCAGTTCCCGGCTTCTTAAGCCTATTTGGATTTGTCTGCACTCAGACCCTTTGAATGCTTCCGCTGAGATGTAATGATGTTATGTTGGGACATGTGTCCTCTGGATGATTGTATTTGCTATCTCTGCTCTAGTGAGAGCTATTTGCAACTTATTTCACTCTTTTGTGTCTTAGAGATATGTTGTGCTATCATTCTGTTACAAACCGTTGACGTACCATGTGTGTATGGTATGAAGTACGTCAATGGTAGTGTCCTGATTTCTATGGGATAGTTTACGTCGACGCTGAACAGATAGGGGTTGGTTGTCACACATACGTGTGTTGGCCTACTCGTAAGAGGACGCGGGTGCCGGTAAGCCCCGTAATCCAATCTACTACTGTTCAACGGAACGGCGAGTATCCTTTAGAAGTCCGGGTGCGACAAATGGTATCAGAGCCTGTCTGCCTGTAGGATCCCTTTTACTGGTCGCAGTTGAGTCTAGAAACTATTTTTGTAGCTATATAGGAAAAATGAAACGTGAGAGTAGGAATTCTGCCATTTTTCTTCTTTCCCCACCCACCCACCCTTTTCTGGTAAGGAAGTGCAACGTTGTTTTCTCTTCTCACCTAAACTTTCAAGTTAGGTTTTCACGTGTTTTGGGTTCTCCGTAGTACCTCAGGAGTTTTTGGTCTCGTGTTTCCCGATGTTGCTTCAATATCCTGTTCTTTTCAACATCCTTATCGTCCGTTGAAATCTTGTTGTTGCTTTCCACTTCAGTTTTCTACCGGCGTCTAATCAGAACTTCCCCGATCATCTGCAGATGGATCTCAGGTTCTTCCCGCAGGTGGTTCGGATGACTCGTTGTGAGAGCACCGCCGGTTATCCGGAGATGCTGAGAGACATGGTCACTTATCTGGGGTTCCGTTAGGCACCAGAGTACCAGGTCTACGAGCAGCAGCGAGAGTTTCACCAGGCCTACTACCAGGCTATCGTCTACATTCTGTCAGATGATGGCATGAACGTTGTCCACCGCTACGAGGCAGTAGGTTCCACAGTGGATATGGCCGTGCAGCAGGAAGCTTATGTGAGTCTCACCGTCCTTCGTGCTGACTACTGGGGATTTGACGATTCTATCTATCGCCACATCCCCCGTGGTTACATCACTTCAGAGGGAGCTCACTTCACTCTCTACGACAACCTGGATGTCTACGAGCATGATAACACCAGGCTGCACAACACCGCTCAGTTTGTGAGGCACAGTGACGCAGTTGCCACCACACTTTCTCAGGAGTTGGCCTCAGTCAGGGAGCAGCTCTACCTTGCTTTGACTCGTCTGGCGACGTACACCACAGACTTTGTTGGAGATGAGCGCTTTGCACGTTTCGATCAGCCAGTTGGTCGTCGTCTGCCAGATGCTGGAGGTTACGAGCCGATCAGAGGTCCACTCCTCAACCTCGGAGCTGGTTACACTGGGATTCCACGCTTTGGAGCACAGGGAGACGACGCTTTCTACTTCACCACACCGAGAGTTGCTCTCAGAGCAGTCCCGATCTATGTGGATCGTCGTTCTACCTACTTTCGTGGGATTCCTCCTCACCGTATCTCTCGTCGTACTACTCACCGCCGTCCTGCGTGATGAGCATGGGAGTACCGATGTGTCCATTCCTAGCTATGTGTAGTTATCCTTTGGCTTCGAACCATGTATTGGTGTGTTGGATATTCTGATGTATTTGAACATGTGATGATGTACCTGTTGGTTATCTATTCATGCGTCGGAATAATCTATCTTTCGGTTACCAAGTCTATCCTTTTCTGTTGTTGTGCTAAAATGCATGTCTATTCAGGATGACGCCAACAAGGAGCAACCCGCCTGAGCCACCTCCGATCACGGAGCTCTTGAATCAGATGACTCAGGTCGTGGCGCAGATGGCCCAGTTCCAGGCTAACCAGCACAAGAACCAGAATGCTCCACGGGTCAGCATCAAGGAGTTCCTCAGTATGGGTCCGAGAGCTTTCGTGGCAACACGCGAGCCTCTGGATGCTGATGACTGGATCCGGGAGATGGCCAGGGCTCTGGACATTGCTCACGTTGCTGAGGAAGACAAAGTCAAGTATGCCACCTACCTACTGAAGGGTCAGGCAGCTACTTGGTGGGAGAACTACCAGACCATGAGAGCTGGCTATCCTATCACCTGGGGTTGTTTCAAGGATGCCTTCCTGAAGCACCACATCCCAGATGGTCTCATGGAAAGGATGCGTGAGGAGTTTTGCTCTCTCAAGCAGGGCAAGCTGGACGTCATTGGCTATCAGAATGAGTTCAATCGTCTCGCTCGATACGCTGGTGATGAGGTGTCCACTGAGGCTAAGAAGATGGCAAGGTTCCGCCGAGGTTTTAACCCGGAACTGAAGTACGCACTCACCAACATCAAGTGCAAGGACTTCGAGGAGCTCGTGAACACCGCGCTCAATGAGGAAAATGGGCGCAAGGCGTTCGAGGAGTCCCGCAAGCTCTCACGTGAGGGTGGTTCCTCCTCCAACATGACCACCCCTCCGCAGAAGCGCCGCATCTGGGTGCCAAATGCTGCTGTCACTCGGGCTCCATATGCCCAAGCTTCTCAGGCTTTGCTCCCCGCCCACCCAACCCATCTCAGATGCAGGGTCAGAGGATTCCAATGGGGCAGCCAAGGCCAGGTCCTCCTCGTGTTGTCACTTGCTACAAGTGCAAAGAGACTGGACACTACGCTGATAAGTGCACTCAGAGGCAGCTACCTCCACCTCCTCGCCCCAACACCAACCAGGCAATGGTTCGTGCTCCCCCGGCTAAAGCCTTCAACTCCAACAACAGGCCTGTCGGGAGGACCGCGAGGGTGAATCATATCAAGGCCGACAAAGCTGAGGAAGCTGCTGACGTCGTTCTCGGTATATTACCCGTAAACTCTATTCCAGCTAAAGTGTTGTTTGATACCGGAGCATCGCATTCTTTTGTGTCAAAGATCTTTGCAACAGCTTACAACCTAGTTCTGGTTCCACTAAGCAATCAAATCTCTGTTCACTCTCCAGGATCTAAAATGTTGACTTCCAAGATAAGTATGGACAATCAAATCCTAATTGGAGGTCGCATATTCCTTGCTTCACTCATGTTGCTGGGAAATTCTGACATTGATGTCATTCTGGGCATGGATTGGTTGAAGACCAATGAAGCTAAAATTGACTGTGCTCAAAAGTCAATAACTCTCTCTCACCCTTCTGGCCAGATAGTCTATTCTCCATATGGATCGAGTTCTGTTCAGCTGTTCAACCTCGATGCAAAACCCCTTCCTGCAATTGAAAATGTTCTGGTGGTTTGTGAATTCCCTGACGTCTTTCCAGAAGAGTTGCCAGGGATGCCTCCGGACAGAGCAGTTGAGTTCGTGATCGAGCTTGAACCAGGTACTGCTCCAATCTCTAAGCATCCATACAAGATAGCTCCTCCTGAACTGAAATTGTTAAAGGAGCAAATCGATATGTACATGGAGAAAGGTTACATTCAGCCTAGTTCCTCCGCTTGGGGTTGCCCAACTCTGGTTGTTGCCAAGAAGGATCAAACAAAGAGACTCGTGGTTGACTATCGTCCTCTCAACGAGAAAACCATCAAAAACAAGTATCCAATTCCTCGTATCGATGATCTTTTTGATCAACTTGCTGGAGCCTCAATATTCTCAAAGTTGGACTTGAGGATGGGTTACCATCAGATAAAGATCAGAAAGGAAGATATTCCTAAGACAGCTTTCACCACTCGGTACGGTCTATATGAATACACCGTCATGTCCTTTGGTCTCACCAATGCACCGACGACGTTCTCAAGACTCATGAATTCTGTCTTCCATGAATACCTCGACAAGTTCGTTGTGGTATATCTCGATGATATTCTGGTCTACTCAAAATCCGAGGAAGAGCATGGAGAACATCTTCGTCTCACTCTCATGAAACTTCGCGAGCATCTTCTATATGCCAAGTTCTCCAAATGTGAGTTCTGGATTCCAGAAGTTGCTTACCTTGGTCATATCATCTCTGCCAAAGGCATAGCCATTGATCCTGAAAAGGTTAAGGCAATTGTTGATTGGAAACCCCCTAATACGGTGAAGCAAGTCAGAAGTTTTCTTGGCTTGGCTAGCTATTGTCGTCGTTTCGTCCAAAACTTCTCCAAGATTGCCAAACCTCTCACTGATCTCACAAAAAAGGACAAGAAGTTCGTTTGGACTCCACAGTGTGATGAGAGTTTCAATCTCTTGAAGACTAAACTCACTTCTACACCTGTTCTGGTTGGCCCAGATACTACCAAACCTTTCCAGATATTCTGCGATGCATCTCTCCAAGGTCTAGGAGCAGTTCTTATGCAAGAACGTCAAGTTGTGGCTTATGCTTCACGTCAGTTGAACCCACATGAGCAAAACTATCCCACACATGATCTTGAACTTGCAGCAGTTGTGTTTGCCCTCAAGAAATGGAGACAATACTTGTTGGGTAACAAAACTGAAATCTTTTCCGATCATAAGAGTCTGAAATACATCTTCACTCAACCAGATCTAAACCTCAGGCAAAGGAGATGGATTGAAAAGATTAAAGACTTTGATCTCACCATTTCTTACACTCCAGGCAAGGCTAATGTTATGGCCGATGCCCTCAGTCGCAAGTCATATTGCAATAATCTCATGATCAGGGAAAGCCAACCTCCACTTCATGAAGAATTCCAGAAGCTGAACCTTGGTCTTGTTCCTCAAGGATATCTTGCAAGCTTGACAGCTAGTCCAACTCTCGAGGACAAGATTCGTTCTGAACAACTTCGTGATGCTGAAATCAAGAAGATTGTAGAGCACATCAAAGAAGGCAATGATAAATTCAAGTCCTTCTCAATTGATGACAAGGGAACTGTGTTCTTCGAAGGACGCATTGCAGTTCCTTAGATTCAAAGCCTCAAAGATATCATTCTCAAGGAGGCTCATGAAACTCCTCTCTCCATCCACCCTGGAAGTACAAAGATGTACCAGGATCTTAAGACTCTGTATTGGTGGTCTGGCATGAAACGTGAAATTGCTCAATACGTTTCTGAATGCGACGTTTGTCAACGTGTTAAGGCAGTCCATCAGAAAACAGCCGGTCTACTCCAACCTCTGAAAATCCCTAAGTGGAAGTGGGACATGATTGAAATGGACTTCGTTACTGGTTTTCCAAAGTCCAAGAAGGGCAACGATGCAATCTTCGTTGTTATTGATCGTCTCACTAAAGTAGCTCACTTCCTTGCTGTCAAGGAAACTATCTCAGCTAGCCAGTTAGCAGAGCTCTACACAGCAAAGATTGTTCCCCTTCATGGTGTTCCATTCGAAATAAGCTCAGACCGTGGAAGTATCTTCACTTCTCATTTCTGGAAGAGTTTCCAAGAAGCATTGGGCACCAAACTTCTGTTCAGCACAGCTTATCACCCTCAGTCTCAGGGGTAAGTCGAAAGAGTCAATCAGATTCTCGAGGATATGCTCAGAGCATGTGGTCTCTCCTTTGGCATGAAATGGGAGGATTGCCTTCCATATGCTGAATTCTCCTACAACAACAGCTACCAGGCAAGCCTAGGCATGGCACCATTTGAAGCACTCTATGGCCGCAGATGCAGGAGTCCAATCAATTGGTCTGGAGCTGGTGAACGTTCACTCTTAGGCCCTGACGTTGTTAAGGAAGCCGAGGAGAAAGTTCGTATCAATCGTGACAATCTCAAGATTGCTCAGTCTCGTCAGAAAATCTACTATGACAGCAAGCACAGGGATATGATCTATGCACCTGGTGACAAGGCATATCTCCGTGTAACTCCCCTCAGAGGCACTCATCGTTTTGGTGTGAAAGGAAAGCTTGCACCAAGATACATTGGTCCTTTCAACATTCTCTCAAGGCGGGCAGAAAATGCCTATCGTCTTGAACTTCCAGAAAAACTATCCAAGGTGCACGATGTGTTCCACGTGTCACAACTCAAGAAGTGTTTCAAAGATCCAGATCGTGCAGTTGATCATGATTCCATTGAACTGCAAGATGATCTCTCTTATGAGGAGCACCCTATTCGTATTCTCGATGAGACCGAGCGTAAGACTCGCAACAAGGGCACCAAGTTCTTGAAAGTGCAGTGGTCGCATCATTCCGATAAAGAGGCAACGTGGGAGACCGAAGAAGATCTTCGCAAGAAGTATCCGGACCTTTTCACTTCTCAGTAAGGAATCTCGGGACGCGATTCCTTCAAGGGGGGGCGTTTTGTAACATCCCAAGTATGAAAATACCCCTAGAATGTTTGATTTCATGTTTAATTAAAGTAATGCATCATGTCATCATATTTATTTCCTTGTTTGCATTTGTTTACTATTTGTTTTGCTTCTGTTTTTATTCTGTTTTCATAATGGAAATTCAAACAATTTCAAATGATGTGTTTCATACTTGTCATGTTACAATATTTTCAAATCAAAAGTTCAAACCAAATCTCATTTTGTTTCCATTTGTTTCATAGTGGTCAACTATTAAAAATGAGGGTTTAATCAAACCATTAATTCCTAATGGTAATTCAAATTCAAATCAGAAACTTTCAAACAACACCAAATTCCAAGTCATGAAAACTACCAAACCATTCTAATATTTTAATCCAATTAGTAATAGGGTTCACCCTATTAAATATGTTGTTTTCAAGTATTAATCAAATAGTTACCAAATTCCTCAAATTCAAACCAACTTGCAAACAGCAAACATAAATTTGAATTTTTCAAAAACCTAAGTTGGCAAATGGTAGATGTTGAGCTAACCAACTCACAGGAATTTTTCCCAAATTTTTTGCAACTCAAAACCTACCAATTTCTTCCATTTCTATTTGTTACACAAAAAAAAAACAGAAAAGCAGAAATAGGGAAAAGGAAAAAGGAAAAAAAAACGCGCGCGCAGCAGCTAGCCTACCCAGCCCAGCCCACCTTCCTACTTTTCCCTCGCGCGCAGCCAGCCCACGGCCCGAAAACGGTTCGCAGCCGCCCCCCGTCGTCTGTTTCCCGTACGGCAGCAATCTCGCGCATGCCACGGCGGCACGGCGAAGCAGCGACGGCCACCAGAGCCCCGTGGCCCCTATAAAGACCCCCTAGACCCCCCTGGCGCCGCCCTAAACCTAGCTACCCTCCTATCCCCTCGCGCCGCCGCCAAGCTCTCTCTCCCCGGCGAATTCCTCCCTCCCTGTCAGCTCGCCGGAGAAGCGCCGTTCTCTGAACTTCAACGATCACCGCCGCCTCTCACCTCCACCAACTATCCTAACCCCGAAATCAACCCACCTCCTCGCCCTCTTCCGATCGCACACCGGAGCCACCCCGGAGATCCAGCAGATCGACGACGCCATCCACGTCCACGCCGTTCGCCGCCGCGGGAACTGCCTCGACCCTCTGCAACCACTACAACGGTGGTGAGCTCACTGTCCACCTCCTCCTTCTCCCTGTCTGCTCCACCTTGCACGCAAACACCGCACTGGTTCAGTACCGCGCACGCGAGCGAGAGGTTCCAGGATCGAGTCCTGGCTCTCCCCCGGGAGAAATCCCACCTTTTTTTCACCGCAGCGCTGACAGGGAGGGCCCCCTGTCAGCCACACACTTGCCACGCAAGCACCAGTGGCCCTGTGGCCCACTGGCAGTGGCCAGGGTAGACTCCCTGTGCGTATAAAATGGTTTTAACATTTTCTGTTTTCAAATCCAGGCCCTTTTGTTTTACAGTTTGGTCCTCTAATTCAAAATGCAAATAACTTTCAAATTATAACTCCAAAAATTAAAAGTAAAATGTGTACACTGATCTAAATTCAATTATCTACCTATTGGTACCATTTGTTTCATGTTTTGAATTTTCAAAATGCAATTCAAATTTGAATTCAAATAATTCAATTGCAATTTGCTAAAATTCATAACTAATTCATTCTTAATCCAAATAATGCAAATAAAATATGTTTTCCATGCTATTTCAAATAACCTTTTCAAATATAAATTTTGTTTCATGTTTTGAATAATTTAAATTGCCTAAACAATTTAAACCTTGTTTAAATCCTTTAAATTTGATAAAATCATAACTTGCTCAAATTAAATTATTTTTGGACATGCAAAATATGTTTTCAAACTAGAAAAGTATGAACTTTTCAAATATGAATTTGAATTTATGTCTTGAGCAAATAAAATTCAAATAATATTCAAACTTGTTTTAAATTCATTTAAAACTTGTTTAATATTGTTTAGGTCATAATAAATTCATCCTAACTCCTATTTCAATATTTGAAACATGTAATCCAACTAAAATTTGGTATTATTTTCAAATATGAATTTTGGTATTTGTTTTGAGCATTTTAAGTTGATGAAAACAACAAATACTTGTGTGACATCTTTAAGTAACCCAAAATTTCCAAACTTAACAAATAATTTCCAAACTTGTTAAATTCCTTTACCACTTGCATCTATTGTTGTTATTTTGTTGTTATCATCATGCATGCATCATGCTAAACAACTTTCACATGATAATTAATTGTAGTTCATTTGTTTCCACCCTAATGCATGGACCTTTTCCATATGCAATCCAATTGCATAGGGGTCCATTTAAATTGTGTCACTTGTCAACTAGTTTATTTTAATGCAACCATTAACTTGACATGCATCATCCCATGATTGTGCACTATGGCATGATATTGATTGTTTATATTTCTGTCTTGTTTGCTTCTTCTCGAATAGACGACGACGTTGAGACAGACGATCTTTACAACACCCCTTCTGAGGATCTAGCTCAGTACCCGGCTGATGAGTTTGCAGGCAAGTTATCACTCACATGAACCATTGTGTCCCTTTCAACCTTGGTTACCGATACTTTCCGTTGTCTATTTTCTGCTAGCCTTAGTAGTAGTTGTTTCTGTTACGAACCTATCACATGAATCCCTTAACCCTGATATTGCCTCACCACCCCTCCTACAACCCTATTGTTTGAGCCAGTGTCTTACTAGCATGCTTAGGTTGTTTTGCTCGAGTCTGTTACCCGTTACTTTCAGTTACTATATTTTTATTATGTTCTGGGGGCTCGATGTTTAATCAATCAATCATGCTAATGTTATTGTTAAATAATAATTTGATGATAAGGCACCGGCAGGAGGCCCTGTGTGGTTTTGAGGCCTTGTAACATCCCAAGTATGAAATATCCCTTAGAATGTTTGATTTGCTGTTTTAATTCAAGTATTGCATCATGTCATCATGTTTAATTATTTGTTTGCATTTGTTACTATTTGTTTTGCATCTGTTTTATCTTGTTTTCATAATCAAACTCAAACAATTTCAAATGGTTATTTTCATACTTGCTCTGTTACAACTTTTGGAATAAAAATCACAAATGAAAACAACCAAATTGTTCCATTTTATTTCCATGTTGATCACTCATTAACTTGTTGGTTTTAATCAAACAATTATTTTCAATCAATTAATTCTAAATCACTTCAATTTCAAACCAACTCTTCAAATCAGTACCCCTATTGAATCCATGGAATTCACCAAACAAATGTAATCCTTAATAACATTAAATCTTAGGGGCAACCCTATTAAAAATGTTTGTTTTCAATAAGGTTTATTTAATATTTAAATTCTTTCAAATATGGATTCAAATACAAACAGCATTTTAAATGTCAACTTTTTGCAAACCAATCTTGGCATTTGTTTGCTAATGTTCTATATAGCTTAAACTATTTTTTTCTGGAATTTTTAATAAACAAAACCCTATCAAATTCTTCCAAATCTGTTTTCTGCAAAAAAAAAAAAACAGAAAAAGAAAAAGAGAAAAACTACAGCGCGCGCGCGTCAGCTAACAAACCCAGCCCACCTAAGCCTACAGCGCGCGCAGCCCAGCCCGCCTACCGCGCGCGTACCGCTTCAAAAAGCGTGCACGCGTTCTGTTTGAAGTACGGCGGCCATCCGAGGCCGCCACGTCGGCGTACGGCGGCGCTCGACGGCCAGGGAGCTCCCCCGCACGCTATAAGTACCACCTAGGCCCCTAGCGCCGTGCCCTAGAGCCTAGGGTTCCTATTCCCCCTCGGATCCGCCGCCACTCCTCTCCCCCTCGCCGGAATTCCTTGCTGCCTTCCTCACCGGCGACAACATCTCTGAACTTTCTGATGGCGCCGCCACCTCCTAGCCCCACCTAGCCACCTATCTACGGGAACCACTCCGCCACTCCTTCCTCTACACGTTGGACACCCGAGCGCGATCGGAGGAGCACTGCAGCCACGCCACCGTCCACGCCGTCGTCGCCTCACCGTCGGGCTCGCCCTCTGCTTCCCTCTGCAATTGCGGTGAGCACACCACCGTCGCCTCCTCTCTCTCCCTCTGTTGCTCCATCATCTGCACCGTTCACCGCGACACAGCAACGCGAGCACGCGCATCCCCGTTGATCACCGCCGGGGAGCCGCGATTTTTCTGTCAGTGCCGCGGAAGCGTTTGTTCTTCAGAAGTTTCAGTTAGCACTTTGTACACAATATCCTCACTGCGTAGCTGTTACCTGACAACGAAACGCAACAGCCCGAATGGTTCAGAGCACGCGCACGCTAGCGAGCGGTCGTGGGTTCGAGTCCCCGCCTCGCAATTCTTTTGGAGATTTTCTCCCTGCGCCAGTGGCCCACCAGTCAGTGGCACTGGTGGCCACGCAGGCACTCGCCAGCACACCAGGGCCCGTGGCCCACCCTGCAGTGGCTGCGGCTAGGGTGCTGGCCCGTAACAAACGTTTAAAACGAATCTGTTCTATTTTCTATTTCTTTTAAATGGCAGAATAAAACACTAAAACCAAATCTTTAATAACTTTTAATCTATAAGTCCAATAAATAAAAGTTATATATGTTTATTGCTCTAAATTAAATGATCTTTCCAAATAATCCATTTGTGTACTGTTTTACAAATTCCAAATGCATTTAAAATTCAAATTTGAATAATTCAAATGTAATTTGCAACAATTCATAAATAATTCATACTAATTCCAAGTAAGGCAAATAAAATATGTTTTTCATACCATTTTGAATATCCTATTCAAATATAAAATTTGTTTCATTGTTTAAATAATTTAAGTTGCCTAAATAATTTAATACTTGTTTAATTCATTTAAATTTGATAAAAATCATAACTTGCTCAAAAATAAAATATTTTTGAACATGCAAAATATGTTTTCAAACCATCAAAGTGTGAATTTTTCAAATGTGAATTTGAATTTATGATTTGAACAAATAAAATTCAAATAATAATCAAACTTGTTTTAAATTCAATTAAGACTTGTTTAATATTGTTTAATTCATAATAAATTCATCCTAATTCAAATTTCAATATTTGAAACATGTAATCCAACTAAAATTTGATGTTCTTTTCAAATATAAATTTTGTTAATTGTTTTACACACTTTAAATTGATGAAAACAATAATTGTTTGTGTGACATGTTTAAGTAACCAAACTTTCCAAACTTAATAAATGATTTCCAAAACTTGTTAAATCCTTTCATCACTTGCATCTATCATTGTTATATGTTGTTATTTTGTTGTTACCATCATGCATGCATCATGCTAACAACTTTCACATAATAATTAATTGTAAATCATTTGTTCCACTTAATTATGGACCCTTTCCCTTATGCCACTCAAAATAGCATAGGGGTCCATTTAAATTGTGTTATCATGTTAGCTAGTTTATTTTGATGCAACCATTAACTTGTCATGCATCATCTTGATTGTGCACTATGCCATGATAATGATTGTTTATATTTCTGTCTTGTTTGTTTGCTTCTTCTCGGATAGACGACGACGTTGAGACAGACGATCTTTACAGCACCCCTTCTGAGGATCTAGCTCAGTACCAGGCTGTTGAGTTCGCAGGCAAGTTATCACTCACATGAACCACTGTGTTCCTTTCAACCCTGGTTACCGATACTTTCCGTTGTCATTTTCTGCTAGCCTTAGTGGTAGTTGTTTCTGTTACGAACCTATCACATGAATCGTTTAACCCTGATATTGCCTCACCACCACTCCTACAACTCTATTGTTTGAGCCAGTGTCTTACTAGCATGCTTAGGTTGTTTTGCTCGAGTCTGTTACCCGTTACTTTCAGTTACTATATCTTTATTATGTTCTGGGGGCTCGATGTTTAATCAATCAATCAATCATGTTAATATTATTGTTAATAATAATAATTTGATGATAAGGCACCGGCAGGAGGCCCTGTGTGGTTTTGAGGCCTGCTAGTGTCGACCCTAATAGGAAAAGGGTCTTGTCTACTGATCCATGATGAGCGCACTACCCGCATGTGGGAAGCGAGTATGGGCGCCCCCCTCAATTTGATTCGATTCGCATCTCGTCCAAATCATCTCATTTAGTTCGTGTTTTCCATTTGCCGCATGCATGTTTTTGCGAGCCCAGCGCAGGGTGGAACTTTTGTAGTCGGCATATAGGGGGACACGTTTTTAGAGTGCTATGAGGGTCCATTTTCTTCTGGGCTCGATTAGCCGTGCGCCCAAGGTGCTTTGGGCTTGATGCGAAGAAGAGTTGAGTTGTGTTGAGTGCCCCGCTTGGTGGGAGGCATCCCATCTGGCGGGTTATTCATACGTGTACGGCCAAATTGGTGCAACCCTGCAGGGACAATCTTCTCGAGAAGCCGTGTTTTCCGCGGTTATGGTTAACTTGGTGAAAGTACTGGCTAACAAGTACTCAGGACAACTTAAACCTAATGATTCATAATCTCACACCCCATGATTATCAATTTGACTAGTAATAGGACCATTGTCACAATAACTTGTTTCATCTTAACCCAACTGTGTGAGTTATCCTCGGATTGCTTCTTTGGATAAGGGGCGAGATCCAGGATGGGTTTGCTTGATGTTATCTTTCAGTTGGTTACAACACTCGATCTTATCCCCTTTCTGATAGTTGGAAGTGATAGAATCTCTGTAGTTGGTTAGCGCAGCCAGTTGCAGCCTCTTTTATATCCCCTTCTTTCCGTTGAACCCAAGTCATCTGTGCTTGTGTTGACGGGCTATACTTTGGTGAACTGTGAGTCTTGCTTGCCAGTACGTCTATGTACTGACCCCTTTGGGGCTGTGGTTTCCGCAGACTACGATTACGAGGATCCAGGTGACGGCTACTACGTGGAGTTTGACGAGGCTGCTTACGAGTAGTTAGCGGACCCGGGCAGGATCCGAGACATCGTGGATGGGCTCCGTCTTTATTTCAGTTTCAGGCTTCTTAAGCCTATTTGGATTTGTCTGTACTCAGACCCCCTTTGAATGCTTCCGCTGATATGTAATGATGTTATGTTGGGACATGTGTCCTCTGGATGATTGTATTTGCTATCTCTGCCCTAGTGAGGGCCATTTGCAACTTATTTCAATCTTTTGTGTCTTAGAGGCATGTTGTGTTATCCTTTTGTTCAAAGCCGTTGACGTACCATGTGTGTATGGTATGAAGTACGTCAATGGTAGTGTCCTGATTTCTACGGGATAGTTTACATCGACGGTGAACAGTAGCGATGGGTTGTCACACATAAGTGTTGGCCTACTCGTAAGAGGACGCGGGTGCCGGTAAGCCCCGTAATCCCATCAGAATACTGTTCAGTTCGTACGGTGAGTATCCTCTAGAAGTCCGGGTGCGACAAATGGTATCAGAGCATGTCTGCATGTAGGATCCCTTTTTACTGGTCGCAGTTGAGTCTAGAAACTATTTTGTAGCTATATAGGAAAAATGAAACGTGAGAGTAGGAATTCTGCCATTTTTCTTCTTTCCCCACCCACCCACCCTTTTCTGGTAAGGAAGTGCAACGTTGTTTTCTGTTCTCACCTAAACTTTCAAGTTAGGATTTCACGTGTTTTGGGTCCTCCGTAGTACCTCGGGAGTTTTTGGTCTCGTGTTTCCCGATGTTGCTTCAATATCCTGTTCTTTTCAACATCCTAATCGTCCGTTGAACCTTGTTGTTGCTTTCCACTTCAGTCTCTACCAGCGTCTAATCAAAATTTCCCCGATCATCTGCAGATGGATCTCAGGTTCTTCCCGCAGGTGGTTCGGATGACTCGCTGTGAGAGCACCGCCGGTTATCCGGAGATGCTGAGAGACATGGTTACCTATCTGGGGTTCCATTGGGCACCAGAGTACCAGGTCTACGAGCGGCAGCGAGAGTTTGACCAGACCTACTACCAGGCTATCGTCTACATTCTGTCGGATGATGGCAGGAGCGTTGTCCACCGCTACGAGGCAGTAGGTTCCACAGTGGATATGGCCGTGCAGCAGGCAGCTTACGTGAGTCTCACCGTCCTCCGTGCTGACTACTGGGGATTTGACGATTCTATTTATCGCCACATCCCCCGTGGTTACATCACGTCAGCGGGAGTTCACTTCACTCTCCACGGCAACCTGGATACCTACGAGTCTGATAGCTCCAGGCTGCACACCACTGCTCAGTTTGTGAGGCACAGTGACGCAGTAGCTTCCACACTTTCTCAGGAGTTAGCCTCAGTCAGGGAGCAGCTCTATCTTGCTTTGACTCATCTGGCTACGTACACCACAGACTTTGTTGGAGACGAGCGCTTTGCACGATTCGTTTAGACAGCTGGGTTTCCGCTGCCAGATGCTGGAGGTTACGAGCCGATCAGAGGTCCACTTCTCGACCTTGGTCCTGGTTACACTGGGATTCCCCGCTTTGGAGCACAGGGAGACGACGCTTTCTACTTCACCACATCGAGAGTTGCTCTCAGGGCAGTCCCGCTCTACGTGTATCGTCGTCATACCTACTTCCGGGGGATTCCTCCTCACCGTATCTCTTGTCGTACGACTCACCGCCGTCCTGCGTGATGAGCATGGGAGTACCGATGTATCCATTCCTAGCTATGTTTAGTTATCTTTTGGCATTCGAACCATGTATTGGTCTGTTGGATATTCTGATGTATTTGAACATGTGATGATGTACCTGTTGGTTATCTATTCATGCGTCGGAATAATCTATCTTTCGGTTACCAAGTCTATCCTTTTCTATTGTTGTGCTAAAATGAATGTCTATTCAGGATGCCGCCAACAAGGAGCAACCCGCCTGAACCACCTCCGCTCACGGAGCTGTTGACTCAGATGACTCAGGTCGTGGCTCAGATGGTCTAGATCCAGGCTAACCAGCACAACAACCAGAATGCTCCGCGAGTCAGCATCAAGGAGTTTCTGAGCATGGGGCCGAGAGCTTTCGTGGCAACACGTGAGCCTCTGGATGCTGATGACTGGATCAGGGAGATGAACAGGGCTCTGGAGATTGCTCATGTTGCTGAGGAGGATAAAGTCAAGTATGCCACCTACCTACTGAAGGGTCAGGCAGCTACCTGGTGGGAGAACTACCAGACCATGAGAGCTGGCTATCCTATCACCTGGGGATGTTTCAAGGATGCCTTCCTGAAGCACCACATCCCAGATGGTCTCATGGAAAGGATGCGTGAGGAATTCTGCTCTCTCAAACAGGGCAAGCTGGACGTCCTCGGCTACCAGAACGAGTTCAATCGTCTCGCTCGATACGCTGGTGACGAGGTGTCCACTGAAGCCAAGAAGATGGCAAGGTTCCGCCGAGGTTTTAACCCGGAACTGAAGTACGCTCTCACCAACATCAAGTGCAAGGACTTCGTGGAGCTCGTGAACACCGCGCTCAATGAGGAGAATGGGCGCAAGGCGTTCGAGGAGTCCCGTAAGCACTCGCGTGAGAGTGGTTCCTCCTCCAACATGACCACCCCTCCGCAGAAGCGCCGCATCTGGGTGCCAAATGGTGCTGTCACTCGGGCTCCAAATGCCCAAGCTTCTCCAGGCTTTGGTCCCCGCCCACCCAACCCATCTCAGATGCAGGGTCAGAGGATTCCAATGGGGAAGCCAAGGCCAGGTCCTCCTCGTGTCGTCACTTGCTACAAGTGCAAGGAGACTGGACACTACGCTGATAAGTGCACTCAGAAGCAGCTACCTCCACCACCTCCTCGCCCCAACACCAACCAGGCAATGGTTCGTGCTCCCCCGGCTAAAGCCTTCAACTCCAACAACAGGCCTGTCGGGAGGACCGCGAGGGTGAACCATATCAAGGCCGACAAAGCTGAGGAAGCTGCTGACGTCGTTCTCGGTATATTACCCGTAAACTCTATTCCAGCTAAAGTGTTGTTTGATACCGGAGCATCGCATTCTTTTGTGTCAAAGATTTTTGCAAAAGCATACAACCTAGTTCTGGTTCCGCTAAGCAATCAAATGACTGTTCACTCTCCGGGACCGCAAATGTTGACTTCCAAGATAAGCATGGACAATCAGATCCTAATTGGAGGTCGCATATTCCTTGCTTCACTCATGTTGCTGGGAAATTCTGACATTGATGTCATTCTGGGTATGGATTGGTTGAAGACCCACAAAGCTAAAATTGACTGTGCTCAAAAGTCAATAACTCTCTCCCACACTTCAGGCCAGATAGTCTATTCTCCATATGGATCAAGTTCTGTTCAGCTGTTCAACCTAGATGCAAAACCTCTTCCTGCAATTGAAAATGTTCCGGTGGTTTGTGAATTCCCTGACGTCTTTCCAGAAGAATTGCCAGGGATGCCTCCGGACAGAGCAGTTGAGTTCGTGATCGAGCTTGAGCCAGGTACTGCTCCAATCTCTAAGCATCCATACAAGATAGCTCCTCCTGAACTGAAATTGTTGAAGGAGCAAATCGATATGTACATGGAGAAAGGTTACATTCAGCCTAGTTCCTCCGCTTGGGGTTGCCCAACTCTGTTTGTTGCCAAGAAGGATCAAACAAAAAGACTCGTGGTTGACTATCGTCCTCTCAACGAGAAAACCATCAAGAACAAGTATCCAATTCCTCGTATCGATGATCTTTTTGATCAACTTGCTGGAGCCTCAATATTCTCAAAGTTGGACTTGAGGATGGGGTACCATCAAATAAAGATCAGAAAGGAAGATATTCCTAAGACAGCTTTCACCACTCGTTACGGTCTATATGAATACACCGTCATGTCCTTTGGTCTCACCAATGCACCGGCAACATTCTCAAGACTCATGATTCAGTCTTCCATGAATACCTCGACAAGTTCGTTGTGGTATACCTCGATGACATTCTAGTCTACTCAAAATCCGAGGAAGAGCATGGAGAACACCTTCGTCTCACTCTCATGAAACTTCGCGAGCATCGTCTATATGCCAAGTTCTCTAAATGTGAGTTCTGGATTCCAGAAGTTGCATATCTTGGTCATATCATCTCTGCCAAAGGCATAGCCATTGATCCTGAAAAGGTTAAGGCAATTGTTGATTGGAAACCCCCTAAGACGGTGAAGCAAGTCAGAAGTTTTCTTGGCTTGGCTAGCTATTGCCGTCGTTTCGTCCAAAACTTTTCCAAGATTGCTAAACCTCTCACTGATCTCACAAAGAAGGACAAGAAGTTCGTTTGGACTCCACAATGTGATGAGAGTTTCAATCTCCCGAAGACTAAACTCACTTCCACACCTGTTCTAGTTGGCCCAGATACTACCAAACCTTTCCAGATATTCTGCGATGCATCTCTCCAAGGCCTAGGAGCAGTTCTTATGCAAGAACGTCAAGTTGTGGCTTATGCTTCACGTCAGTTGAACCCACATGAGCAAAACTATCCCACACATGACCTAGAACTGGCAGCAGTTGTGTTTGCCCTCAAGAAATGGAGACAATACTTGTTGGGTAACAAAACTGAAATCTTTTCCGATCATAAGAGTCTGAAATACATCTTCACTCAGCCAGATCTGAACCTCAGGCAAAGGAGATGGATTGAGAAGATTAAAGACTTTGATCTCACCATTTCTTACACTCCATGCAAGGCTAATGTTATGGCCGATGCTCTCAGTCGCAAATCCTATTGCAATAATCTCATGATCATGGAAAGCCAACCTCCACTTCATGAAGAATTCCAGAAGCTGAACCTTGGTCTTGTCCCTGAAGGTTACCTTGCTAGCTTGACAGCCAGTCCAACTCTCGAGGACAAGATTCGTTCTGAGCAACTTCGTGATACTGAAATCAAGAAGATTGTAGACCACATCAAAGAAGGCAATGATAAATTCAAGTCCTTCTCAATTGATGACAAGGGAACTGTGTTCTTCGAAGGACGCATTGCAGTTCCTCAGATTCAAAGTCTCAAGGATATCCTTCTCAAGGAGGCTCATGAAACTCCTCTTTCCATCCACCCTGGTAGTACAAAGATGTACCAGGATCTCAAGACTCTGTATTGGTGGCCTGGCATGAAACGTGAAATTGCTCAATACGTTTCTGAATGCGACGTTTGTCAACGTGTTAAGGCAGTCCATCAGAAAACAGCCGGTCTACAACAACCTCTGAAAATTCCTGAGTGGAAGTGGGACATGATTGAAATGGACTTCGTTACTGGGTTTCCAAAGTCCAAGAAGGGCAACGATGCAATCTTCGTTGTTATTGATCGTCTCACTAAGGTAGCTCACTTCTTTGCTGTCAAGGAAACTATCTCAGCTAGCCAGTTAGCAGAGCTCTACACAGCAAAGGTTGTTCCTCTTCATGGTGTTCCATTGGAAATAAGCTCAGACCGTGGAAGTATCTTCACTTCTCATTTCTGGAAGAGTTTTCAAGAAGCATTGGGCACCAAACTTCTGTTCAGCACAGCTTATCACCCTCAGTCTCAGGGGCAAGTCGAAAGAGTCAATCAGATTCTCGAGGATATGCTCAGAGCATGTGGTCTCTCCTTTGGCATGAAATGGGAGGATTGCCTTCCATATGCTGAATTCTCCTACAACAACAGCTACCAGGCAAGCCTAGGCATGGCACCATTTGAGGCACTGTATGGTCGCAGATGCAGGAGTCCAATCAATTGGTCTGGAGCTGGTGAACGTTCACTCTTAGGCCCTGACATTGTTAAGGAAGCCGAGGAGAAAGTTCGTATCATTCGTGACAATCTCAGGATTGCTCAGTCTCGTCAGAAGAGCTATTATGATAGCAAGCACAGGGATATGATCTATGCACCTGGTGACAAGGCATATCTCCGTGTAACTCCCCTCAGAGGCACTCATCGTTTTGGTGTGAAAGGAAAGCTTGCACCAAGATACATTGGTCCTTTCAACATTCTCTCAAGGCGGGCAGAGAATGCCTATCGTCTTGAACTTCCAGAAAAACTATCCAAGGTGCACGATGTGTTCCACGTGTCCCAGCTCAAGAAGTGTTTCAAAGATCCAGATCGTGCAGTTGATCATGATTCCATTGAACTGCAAGATGATCTATCTTATGAGGAGCACCCTGTTCGTATTCTCGATGAGACCGAGCGTAAGACTCGCAACAAGAGCACCAAGTTCTTGAAAGTGCAATGGTCGCATCATTCCGATAAAGAGGCAACGTGGGAGACCGAAGAGGATCTTCGCAAGAAGTATCCGGACCTTTTCACTTCTCAGTAAGGAATCTCGGGGCGCGATTCCTTCAAGGGGGGGGGGGGGCGTTTTGTAACATCCCAAGTATGAAATATCCCTTAGAATGTTTGATTTGCTGTTTTAATTCAAGTATTGCATCATGTCATCATGTTTATTTATTTTTTTGCATTTGTTACTATTTGTTTTGCATCTGTTTTATCTTGTTTTCATAATCAAACTCAAACAATTTCAAATGGTTATTTTCATACTTGCTCTGTTACAACTTTTGGAATAAAAATCACAAATGAAAACAACCAAATTGTTCCATTTTATTTCCATGTTGATCACTCATTAACTTGTTGGTTTTAATCAAACAATTATTTTCAATCAATTAATTCTAAATCACTTCAATTTCAAACCAACTCTTCAAATCAGTACCCCTATTGAATCCATGGAATTCACCAAACAAATGTAATCCTTAATCACATTAAATCTTAGGGGCAACCCTATTAAAAATGTTTGTTTTCAATAAGGTTTATTTAATATTTAAATTCTTTCAAATATGGATTCAAATACAAACAACATTTTAAATGTCAACTTTTTGCAAACCAATCTTGGCATTTGTTTGCTAATGTTCTATATAGCTTAAACTATTTTTTTCTGGAATTTTTAATAAACAAAAACCTATCAAATTCTTCCAAATCTGTTTTCTGCAAAAAAAAAATAAAACAGAAAAAGAAAAAGAGAAAAACTACAGCGCGCGCGCGTCAGCTAACAAACCCAGCCCACCTAAGCCTACAGCGCGCGCAGCCCAGCCCGCCTACCGCGCGCGTACCGCTTCAAAAAGCATGCACGCGTTCTGTTTGAAGTACGGCGGCCATCCGAGGCCGCCACGTCGGCGTACGGCGGCGCTCGACGGCCAGGGAGCTCCCCCGCACGCTATAAGTACCACCTAGGCCCCTGGCGCCGTGCCCTAGAGCCTAGGGTTCCTATTCCCCCTCGGATCCGCCGCCACTCCTCTCCCCCTCGCCGGAATTCCTTGCTTCCTTCCTCACCGGCGACAGCATCTCTGAACTTTCCGATGGCGCCGCCACCTCCTAGCCCCACCTAGCCACCTATCTACGGGAACCACTCCGCCACTCCTTCCTCTACACGTTGGACACCCGAGCGCGATCGGAGGAGCACTGCAGCCACGCCACCGTCCACGCCGTCGTCGCCTCACCGTCGGGCTCGCCCTCTGCTTCCCTCTGCAATTGCGGTGAGCACACCACCGTCGCCTCCTCTCTCTCCCTCTGTTGCTCCATCATCTGCACCGTTCACCGCGACACAGCAACGCGAGCACGCGCATCCCCGTTGATCACCGCCGGGGAGCCGCGATTTTTCTGTCAGTGCCGCGGAAGCGTTTGTTCTTCAGAAGTTTCAGTTAGCACTTTGTACACAATATCCTCACTGCGTAGCTGTTACCTGACAACGAAACGCAACAGCCCGAATGGTTCAGAGCACGCGCACGCTAGCGAGCGGTCGTGGGTTCGAGTCCCCGCCTCGCAATTCTTTTGGAGATTTTCTCCCTGCGCCAGTGGCCCACCAGTCAGTGGCACTGGTGGCCACGCAGGCACTCGCCAGCACACCAGGGCCCGTGGCCCACCCTGCAGTGGCTGCGGCTAGGGTGCTGGCCCGTAACAAACGTTTAAAACGAATCTGTTCTATTTTCTATTTCTTTTAAATGGCAGAATAAAACACTAAAACCAAATCTTTAATAACTTTTAATCTATAAGTCCAATAAATAAAAGTTATATATGTTTATTGCTCTAAATTAAATGATCTTTCCAAATAATCCATTTGTGTACTGTTTTACAAATTCCAAATGCATTTAAAATTCAAATTTGAATAATTCAAATGTAATTTGCAACAATTCATAAATAATTCATACTAATTCCAAATAAGGCAAATAAAATATGTTTTTCATACCATTTTGAATATCCTATTCAAATATAAAATTTGTTTCATTGTTTGAATAATTTAAGTTGCCTAAATAATTTAATACTTGTTTAATTCATTTAAATTTGATAAAAATCATAACTTGCTCAAAAATAAAATATTTTTGAACATGCAAAATATGTTTTCAAACCATCAAAGTGTGATTTTTTCAAATGTGAATTTGAATTTATGATTTGAACAAATAAAATTCAAATAATAATCAAACTTGTTTTAAATTCAATTAAGACTTGTTTAATATTGTTTAATTCATAATAAATTCATCCTAATTCAAATTTCAATATTTGAAACATGTAATCCAACTAAAATTTGATGTTATTTTCAAATATAAATTTTGTTAATTGTTTTGCACACTTTAAATTGATGAAAACAATAATTGTTTGTGTGACATGTTTAAGTAACCAAACTTTCCAAACTTAATAAATGATTTCCAAAACTTGTTAAATCCTTTCATCACTTGCATCTATCATTGTTATATGTTGTTATTTTGTTGTTACCATCATGCATGCATCATGCTAACAACTTTCACATAATAATTAATTGTAAATCATTTGTTCCACTTAATTATGGACCCTTTCCCTTATGCCACTCAAAATAGCATAGGGGTCCATTTAAATTGTGTTATCATGTTAGCTAGTTTATTTTGATGCAACCATTAACTTGTCATGCATCATCTTGATTGTGCACTATGCCATGATAATGATTGTTTATATTTCTGTCTTGTTTGTTTGCTTCTTCTCGGATAGACGACGACGTTGAGACAGACGATCTTTACAGCACCCCTTCTGAGGATCTAGCTCAGTACCAGGCTGTTGAGTTCGCAGGAAAGTTATCACTCACATGAACCACTGTGTTCCTTTCAACCCTGGTTACCGATACTTTCCGTTGTCATTTTCTGCTAGCCTTAGTGGTAGTTGTTTCTGTTACGAACCTATCACATGAATCCTTTAACCCTGATATTGCCTCACCACCCCTCCTACAACTCTATTGTTTGAGCCAGTGTCTTACTAGCATGCTTAGGTTGTTTTGCTCGAGTCTGTTACCGTTACTTTCAGTTACTATATCTTTATTATGTTCTGGGGGCTCGATGTTTAATCAATCAATCAATCATGTTAATATTATTGTTAATAATAATAATTTGATGATAAGGCACCGGCAGGAGGCCCTGTGTGGTTTTGAGGCCTGCTAGTGTCGACCCTAATAGGAAAAGGGTCTTGTCTACTGATCCATGATGAGCGCACTACCCGCATGTGGGAAGCGAGTATGGGCGCCCCCCTCAATTTGATTCGATTCGCATCTCGTCCAAATCATCTCATTTAGTTCGTGTTTTCCATTTGCCGCATGCATGTTTTTGCGAGCCCAGCGCAGGGTGGAACTTTTGTAGTCGGCATATAGGGGGACACGTTTTTAGAGTGCTATGAGGGTCCATTTTCTTCTGGGCTCGATTAGCCGTGCGCCCAAGGTGCTTTGGGCTTGATGCGAAGAAGAGTTGAGTTGTGTTGAGTGCCCCGCTTGGTGGGAGGCATCCCATCTGGCGGGTTATTCATACGTGTACGGCCAAATTGGTGCAACCCTGCAGGGATAATCTTCTCGAGAAGCCGTGTTTTCCGCGGTTATGGTTAACTTGGTGAAAGTACTGGCTAACAAGTACTCAGGACAACTTAAACCTAATGATTCATAATCTCACACCCCATGATTATCAATTTGACTAGTAATAGGACCATTGTCACAATAACTTGTTTCATCTTAACCCAACTGTGTGAGTTATCCTCGGATTGCTTCTTTGGATAAGGGGCGAGATCCAGGATGGGTTTGCTTGATGTTATCTTTCAGTTGGTTACAACACTCGATCTTATCCCCTTTCTGATAGTTGGAAGTGATAGAATCTCTGTAGTTGGTTAGCGCAGCCAGTTGCAGCCTCTTTTATATCCCCTTCTTTCCGTTGAACCCAAGTCATCTGTGCTTGTGTTGACGGGCTATACTTTGGTGAACTGTGAGTCTTGCTTGCCAGTACGTCTATGTACTGACCCCTTTGGGGCTGTGGTTTCCGCAGACTACGATTACGAGGATCCAGGTGACGGCTACTACGTGGAGTTTGACGAGGCTGCTTACGAGTAGTTAGCGGACCCGGGCAGGATCCGAGACATCGTGGATGGGCTCCGTCTTTATTTCAGTTTCAGGCTTCTTAAGCCTATTTGGATTTGTCTGTACTCAGACCCCCTTTGAATGCTTCCGCTGATATGTAATGATGTTATGTTGGGACATGTGTCCTCTGGATGATTGTATTTGCTATCTCTGCCCTAGTGAGGGCCATTTGCAACTTATTGCAATCTTTTGTGTCTTAGAGGCATGTTGTGTTATCCTTTTGTTCAAAGCCGTTGACGTACCATGTGTGTATGGTATGAAGTACGTCAATGGTAGTGTCCTGATTTCTACGGGATAGTTTACATCGACGGTGAACAGTAGCGATGGGTTGTCACACATAAGTGTTGGCCTACTCGTAAGAGGACGCGGGTGCCGGTAAGCCCCGTAATCCCATCAGAATACTGTTCAGTTCGTACGGTGAGTATCCTCTAGAAGTCCGGGTGCGACAAATGGTATCAGAGCCTGTCTGCCTGTAGGATCCCTTTTTACTGGTCGCAGTTGAGACTAGAAACTATTTTGTAGCTATATAGGAAAAATGAAACGTGAGAGTAGGAATTCTGCCATTTTTCTTCTTTCCCCACCCACCCACCCTTTTCTGGTAAGGAAGTGCAACGTTGTTTTCTGTTCTCACCTAAACTTTCAAGTTAGGATTTCACGTGTTTTGGGTCCTCCGTAGTACCTCAGGAGTTTTTGGTCTCGTGTTTCCCGATGTTGCTTCAATATCCTGTTCTTTTCAACATCCTAATCGTCCGTTGAACCTTGTTGTTGCTTTCCACTTCAGTCTCTACCAGCGTCTAATCAAAATTTCCCCGATCATCTGCAGATGGATCTCAGGTTCTTCCCGCAGGTGGTTCGGATGACTCGCTATGAGAGCACCGCCGGTTATCCGGAGATGCTGAGAGACATGGTTACCTATCTGGGGTTCCATTGGGCACCAGAGTACCAGGTCTACGAGCGGCAGCGAGAGTTTGACCAGACCTACTACCAGGCTATCGTCTACATTCTGTCGGATGATGGCAGGAGCGTTGTCCACCGCTACGAGGCAGTAGGTTCCACAGTGGATATGGCCGTGCAGCAGGCAGCTTACGTGAGTCTCACCGTCTTCCGTGCTGACTACTGGGGATTTGACGATTCTATTTATCGCCACATCCCCCGTGGTTACATCACGTCAGCGGGAGTTCACTTCACTCTCCACGGCAACCTGGATACCTACGAGTCTGATAGCTCCAGGCTGCACACCACTGCTCAGTTTGTGAGGCACAGTGACGCAGTAGCTTCCACACTTTCTCAGGAGTTAGCCTCAGTCAGGGAGCAGCTCTATCTTGCTTTGACTCGTCTGGCTACGTACACCACAGACTTTGTTGGAGACGAGCGCTTTGCACGATTCGTTTAGACAGCTGGGTTTCCGCTGCCAGATGCTGGAGGTTACGAGCCGATTAGAGGTCCACTTCTCGACCTTGGTCCTGGTTACACTGGGATTCCCCGCTTTGGAGCACAGGGAGACGACACTTTCTACTTCACCACATCGAGAGTTGCTCTCAGGGCAGTCCCGCTCTACGTGGATCGTCGTCATACCTACTTCCGGGGGATTCCTCCTCACCGTATCTCTTGTCGTACGACTCACCGCCGTCCTGCGTGATGAGCATGGGAGTACCGATGTATCCATTCCTAGCTATGTTTAGTTATCTTTTGGCATTCGAACCATGTATTGGTCTGTTGGATATTCTGATGTATTTGAACATGTGATGATGTACCTGTTGGTTATCTATTCATGCGTCGGAATAATCTATCTTTCGGTTACCAAGTCTATCCTTTTCTATTGTTGTGCTAAAATGAATGTCTATTCAGGATGCCGCCAACAAGGAGCAACCCGCCTGAACCACCTCCGCTCACGGAGCTGTTGACTCAGATGACTCAGGTCGTGGCTCAGATGGCCCAGATCCAGGCTAACCAGCACAACAACCAGAATGCTCCGCGAGTCAGCATCAAGGAGTTTCTGAGCATGGGGCCGAGAGCTTTCGTGGCAACACGTGAGCCTCTGGATGCTGATGACTGGATCAGGGAGATGAACAGGGCTCTGGAGATTGCTCATGTTGCTGAGGAGGATAAAGTCAAGTATGCCACCTACCTACTGAAGGGTCAGGCAGCTACCTGGTGGGAGAACTACCAGACCATGAGAGCTGGCTATCCTATCACCTGGGGATGTTTCAAGGATGCCTTCCTGAAGCACCACATCCCAGATGGTCTCATGGAAAGGATGCGTGAGGAATTCTGCTCTCTCAAACAGGGCAAGCTGGACGTCCTCGGCTACCAGAACGAGTTCAATCGTCTCGCTCGATACGCTGGTGACGAGGTGTCCACTGAAGCCAAGAAGATGGCAAGGTTCCGCCGAGGTTTTAACCCGGAACTGAAGTACGCTCTCACCAACATCAAGTGCAAGGACTTCGTGGAGCTCGTGAACACCGCGCTCAATGAGGAGAATGGGCGCAAGGCGTTCGAGGAGTCCCGTAAGCACTCGCGTGAGGGTGGTTCCTCCTCCAACATGACCACCCCTTCCGCAGAAGCGCCGCATCTGGGTGCCAAATGGTGCTGTCACTCGGGCTCCAAATGCCCAAGCTTCTCCAGGCTTTGGTCCCCGCCCACCCAACCCATCTCAGATGCAGGGTCAGAGGATTCCAATGGGGCAGCCAAGGCCAGGTCCTCCTCGTGTCGTCACTTGCTACAAGTGCAAGGAGACTGGACACTACGCTGATAAGTGCACTCAGAAGCAGCTACCTCCACCACCTCCTCGCCCCAACACCAACCAGGCAATGGTTCGTGCTCCCCCGGCTAAAGCCTTCAACTCCAACAACAGGCCTGTCGGGAGGACCGCGAGGGTGAACCATATCAAGGCCGACAAAGCTGAGGAAGCTGCTGACGTCGTTCTCGGTATATTACCCGTAAACTCTATTCCAGCTAAAGTGTTGTTTGATACCGGAGCATCGCATTCTTTTGTGTCAAAGATTTTTGCAAAAGCATACAACCTAGTTCTGGTTCCGCTAAGCAATCAAATGACTGTTCACTCTCCGGGACCGCAAATGTTGACTTCCAAGATAAGCATGGACAATCAGATCCTAATTGGAGGTCGCATATTCCTTGCTTCACTCATGTTGCTGGGAAATTCTGACATTGATGTCATTCTGGGTATGGATTGGTTGAAGACCCACAAAGCTAAAATTGACTGTGCTCAAAAGTCAATAACTCTCTCCCACACTTCAGGCCAGATAGTCTATTCTCCATATGGATCAAGTTCTGTTCAGCTGTTCAACCTAGATGCAAAACCTCTTCCTGCAATTGAAAATGTTCTGGTGGTTTGTGAATTCCCTGACGTCTTTCCAGAAGAATTGCCAGGGATGCCTCCGGACAGAGCAGTTGAGTTCGTGATCGAGCTTGAGCCAGGTACTGCTCCAATCTCTAAGCATCCATACAAGATAGCTCCTCCTGAACTGAAATTGTTGAAGGAGCAAATCGATATGTACATGGAGAAAGGTTACATTCAGCCTAGTTCCTCCGCTTGGGGTTGCCCAACTCTGTTTGTTGCCAAGAAGGATCAAACAAAAAGACTCGTGGTTGACTATCGTCCTCTCAACGAGAAAACCATCAAGAACAAGTATCCAATTCCTCGTATCGATGATCTTTTTGATCAACTTGCTGGAGCCTCAATATTCTCAAAGTTGGACTTGAGGATGGGGTACCATCAAATAAAGATCAGAAAGGAAGATATTCCTAAGACAGCTTTCACCACTCGTTACGGTCTATATGAATACACCGTCATGTCCTTTGGTCTCACCAATGCACCGGCAACATTCTCAAGACTCATGATTCAGTCTTCCATGAATACCTCGACAAGTTCGTTGTGGTATACCTCGATGACATTCTAGTCTACTCAAAATCCGAGGAAGAGCATGGAGAACACCTTCGTCTCACTCTCATGAAACTTCGCGAGCATCGTCTATATGCCAAGTTCTCTAAATGTGAGTTCTGGATTCCAGAAGTTGCATATCTTGGTCATATCATCTCTGCCAAAGGCATAGCCATTGATCCTGAAAAGGTTAAGGCAATTGTTGATTGGAAACCCCCTAAGACGGTGAAGCAAGTCAGAAGTTTTCTTGGCTTGGCTAGCTATTGCCGTCGTTTCGTCCAAAACTTTTCCAAGATTGCTAAACCTCTCACTGATCTCACAAAGAAGGACAAGAAGTTCGTTTGGACTCCACAATGTGATGAGAGTTTCAATCTCCCGAAGACTAAACTCACTTCCACACCTGTTCTAGTTGGCCCAGATACTACCAAACCTTTCCAGATATTCTGCGATGCATCTCTCCAAGGCCTAGGAGCAGTTCTTATGCAAGAACGTCAAGTTGTGGCTTATGCTTCACGTCAGTTGAACCCACATGAGCAAAACTATCCCACACATGACCTAGAACTGGCAGCAGTTGTGTTTGCCCTCAAGAAATGGAGACAATACTTGTTGGGTAACAAAACTGAAATCTTTTCCGATCATAAGAGTCTGAAATACATCTTCACTCAGCCAGATCTGAACCTCAGGCAAAGGAGATGGATTGAGAAGATTAAAGACTTTGATCTCACCATTTCTTACACTCCATGCAAGGCTAATGTTATGGCCGATGCTCTCAGTCGCAAATCCTATTGCAATAATCTCATGATCATGGAAAGCCAACCTCCACTTCATGAAGAATTCCAGAAGCTGAACCTTGGTCTTGTCCCTGAAGGTTACCTTGCTAGCTTGACAGCCAGTCCAACTCTCGAGGACAAGATTCGTTCTGAGCAACTTCGTGATACTGAAATCAAGAAGATTGTAGAGCACATCAAAGAAGGCAATGATAAATTCAAGTCCTTCTCAATTGATGAAAAGGGAACTGTGTTCTTCGAAGGACGCATTACAGTTCCTCAGATTCAAAGTCTCAAGGATATCATTCTCAAGGAGGCTCATGAAACTCCTCTTTCCATCCACCCTGGTAGTACAAAGATGTACCAGGATCTCAAGACTCTGTATTGGTGGCCTGGCATGAAACGTGAAATTGCTCAATACGTTTCTGAATGCGACGTTTGTCAACGTGTTAAGGCAGTCCATCAGAAAACAGCCGGTCTACTCCAACCTCTGAAAATTCCTGAGTGGAAGTGGGACATGATTGAAATGGACTTCGTTACTGGGTTTCCAAAGTCCAAGAAGGGCAACGATGCAATCTTTGTTGTTATTGATCGTCTCACTAAGGTAGCTCACTTCTTCGCTGTCAAGGAAACTATCTCAGCTAGCCAGTTAGCAGAGCTCTACACAGCAAAGGTTGTTCCTCTTCATGGTGTTCCATTGGAAATAAGCTCAGACCGTGGAAGTATCTTCACTTCTCATTTCTGGAAGAGTTTTCAAGAAGCATTGGGCACCAAACTTCTGTTCAGCACAGCTTATCACCCTCAGTCTCAGGGGCAAGTCGAAAGAGTCAATCAGATTCTCGAGGATATGCTCAGAGCATGTGGTCTCTCCTTTGGCATGAAATGGGAGGATTGCCTTCCATATGCTGAATTCTCCTACAACAACAGCTACCAGGCAAGCCTAGGCATGGCACCATTTGAGGCACTGTATGGTCGCAGATGCAGGAGTCCAATCAATTGGTCTGGAGCTGGTGAACGTTCACTCTTAGGCCCTGACATTGTTAAGGAAGCCGAGGAGAAAGTTCGTATCATTCGTGACAATCTCAGGATTGCTCAGTCTCGTCAGAAGAGCTATTATGATAGCAAGCACAGGGATATGATCTATGCACCTGGTGACAAGGCATATCTCCGTGTAACTCCCCTCAGAGGCACTCATCGTTTTGGTGTGAAAGGAAAGCTTGCACCAAGATACATTGGTCCTTTCAACATTCTCTCAAGGCGGGCAGAGAATGCCTATCGTCTTGAACTTCCAGAAAAACTATCCAAGGTGCACGATGTGTTCCACGTGTCCCAGCTCAAGAAGTGTTTCAAAGATCCAGATCGTGCAGTTGATCATGATTCCATTGAACTGCAAGATGATCTATCTTATGAGGAGCACCCTGTTCGTATTCTCGATGAGACCGAGCGTAAGACTCGCAACAAGAGCACCAAGTTCTTGAAAGTGCAATGGTCGCATCATTCCGATAAAGAGGCAACGTGGGAGACCGAAGAGGATCTTCGCAAGAAGTATCCGGACCTTTTCACTTCTCAGTAAGGAATCTCGGGGCGCGATTCCTTCAAGGGGGGGGGGGGGGGCGTTTTGTAACATCCCAAGTATGAAATATCCCTTAGAATGTTTGATTTGCTGTTTTAATTCAAGTATTGCATCATGTCATCATGTTTATTTATTTTTTTGCATTTGTTACTATTTGTTTTGCATCTGTTTTATCTTGTTTTCATAATCAAACTCAAACAATTTCAAATGGTTATTTTCATACTTGCTCTGTTACAACTTTTGGAATAAAAATCACAAATGAAAACAACCAAATTGTTCCATTTTATTTCCATGTTGATCACTCATTAACTTGTTGGTTTTAATCAAACAATTATTTTCAATCAATTAATTCTAAATCACTTCAATTTCAAACCAACTCTTCAAATCAGTACCCCTATTGAATCCATGGAATTCACCAAACAAATGTAATCCTTAATCACATTAAATCTTAGGGGCAACCCTATTAAAAATGTTTGTTTTCAATAAGGTTCATTTAATATTTAAATTCTTTCAAATATGGATTCAAATACAAACAGCATTTTAAATGTCAACTTTTTGCAAACCAATCTTGGCATTTGTTTGCTAATGTTCTATATAGCTTAAACTATTTTTTTCTGGAATTTTTAATAAACAAAACCCTATCAAATTCTTCCAAATCTGTTTTCTGCAAAAAAAAAAAAACAGAAAAAGAAAAAGAGAAAAACTACAGCGCGCGCGCGTCAGCTAACAAACCCAGCCCACCTAAGCCTACAGCGCGCGCAGCCCAGCCCGCCTACCGCGCGCGTACCGCTTCAAAAAGCATGCACGCGTTCTGTTTGAAGTACGGCGGCCATCCGAGGCCGCCACGTCGGCGTACGGCAGCGCTCGACGGCCAGGGAGCTCCCCCGCACGCTATAAGTACCACCTAGGCCCCTGGCGCCGTGCCCTAGAGCCTAGGGTTCCTATTCCCCCTCGGATCCGCCGCCACTCCTCTCCCCCTCGCCGGAATTCCTTGCTGCCTTCCTCACCGGCGACAGCATCTCTGAACTTTCCGATGGCGCCGCCACCTCCTAGCCCCACCTAGCCACCTATCTACGGGAACCACTCCGCCACTCCTTCCTCTACACGTTGGACACCCGAGCGCGATCGGAGGAGCACTGCAGCCACGCCACCGTCCACGCCGTCGTCGCCTCACCGTCGGGCTCGCCCTCTGCTTCCCTCTGCAATTGCGGTGAGCACACCACCGTCGCCTCCTCTCTCTCCCTCTGTTGCTCCATCATCTGCACCGTTCACCGCGACACAGCAACGCGAGCACGCGCATCCCCGTTGATCACCGCCGGGGAGCCGCGAGTTTTCTGTCAGTGCCGCGGAAGCGTTTGTTCTTCAGAAGTTTCAGTTAGCACTTTGTACACAATATCCTCACTGCGTAGCTGTTACCTGACAACGAAACGCAACAGCCCGAATGGTTCAGAGCATGCGCACGCTAGCGAGCGGTCGTGGGTTCGAGTCCCCGCCTCGCAATTCTTTTGGAGATTTTCTCCCTGCGCCAGTGGCCCACCAGTCAGTGGCACTGGTGGCCACGCAGGCACTCGCCAGCACACCAGGGCCCGTGGCCCACCCTGCAGTGGCTGCGGCTAGGGTGCTGGCCCGTAACAAACGTTTAAAACGAATCTGTTTTATTTTCTATTTCTTTTAAATGGCAGAATAAAACACTAAAACCAAATCTTTAATAACTTTTAATCTATAAGTCCAATAAATAAAAGTTATATATGTTTATTGCTCTAAATTAAATGATCTTTCCAAATAATCCATTTGTGTACTGTTTTACAAATTCCAAATGCATTTAAAATTCAAATTTGAATAATTTAAATGTAATTTGCAACAATTCATAAATAATTCATACTAATTCCAAATAAGGCAAATAAAATATGTTTTTCATACCATTTTGAATATCCTATTCAAATATAAAATTTGTTTCATTGTTTGAATAATTTAAGTTGCCTAAATAATTTAATACTTGTTTAATTCATTTAAATTTGATAAAAATCATAACTTGCTCAAAAATAAAATATTTTTGAACATGCAAAATATGTTTTCAAACCATCAAAGTGTGTTTTTTCAAATGTGAATTTGAATGTATGATTTGAACAAATAAAATTCAAATAATAATCAAACTTGTTTTAAATTCAATTAAGACTTGTTTAATATTGTTTAATTCATAATAAATTCATCCTAATTCAAATTTCAATATTTGAAACATGTAATCCAACTAAAATTTGATGTTATTTTCAAATATAAATTTTGTTAATTGTTTTGCACACTTTAAATTGATGAAAACAATAATTGTTTGTGTGACATGTTTAAGTAACCAAACTTTCCAAACTTAATAAATGATTTCCAAAACTTGTTAAATCCTTTCATCACTTGCATCTATCATTGTTATATGTTGTTATTTTGTTGTTACCATCATGCATGCATCATGCTAACAACTTTCACATAATAATTAATTGTAAATCATTTGTTCCACTTAATTATGGACCCTTTCCCTTATGCCACTCAAAATAGCATAGGGGTCCATTTAAATTGTGTTATCATGTTAGCTAGTTTATTTTGATGCAACCATTAACTTGTCATGCATCATCTTGATTGTGCACTATGCCATGATAATGATTGTTTATATTTCTGTCTTGTTTGTTTGCTTCTTCTCGGATAGACGACGACGTTGAGACAGACGATCTTTACAGCACCCCTTCTGAGGATCTAGCTCAGTACCAGGCTGCTGAGTTCGCAGGCAAGTTATCACTCACATGAACCACTGTGTTCCTTTCAACCCTGGTTACCGATACTTTCCGTTGTCATTTTCTGCTAGCCTTAGTGGTAGTTGTTTCTGTTACGAACCTATCACATGAATCCTTTAACCCTGATATTGCCTCACCACCCCTCCTACAACTCTATTGTTTGAGCCAGTGTCTTACTAGCATGCTTAGGTTGTTTTGCTCGAGTCTGTTACCCGTTACTTTCAGTTACTATATCTTTATTATGTTCTGGGGGCTCGATGTTTAATCAATCATGTTAATATTATTGTTAATAATAATAATTTGATGATAAGGCACCGGCAGGAGGCCCTGTGTGGTTTTGAGGCCTGCTAGTGTCGACCCTAATAGGAAAAGGGTCTTGTCTACTGATCCATGATGAGCGCACTACCCGCATGTGGGAAGCGAGTATGGGCGCCCCCCTCAATTTGATTCGATTCGCATCTCGTCCAAATCATCTCATTTAGTTCGTGTTTTCCATTTGCCGCATGCATGTTTTTGCGAGCCCAGCGCAGGGTGGAACTTTTGTAGTCGGCATATAGGGGGACACGTTTTTAGAGTGCTATGAGGGTCCATTTTCTTCTGGGCTCGATTAGCCGTGCGCCCAAGGTGCTTTGGGCTTGATGCGAAGAAGAGTTGAGTTGTGTTGAGTGCCCCGCTTGGTGGGAGGCATCCCATCTGGCGGGTTATTCATACGTGTACGGCCAAATTGGTGCAACCCTGCAGGGATAATCTTCTCGAGAAGCCGTGTTTTCCGCGGTTATGGTTAACTTGGTGAAAGTACTGGCTAACAAGTACTCAGGACAACTTAAACCTAATGATTCATAATCTCACACCCCATGATTATCAATTTGACTAGTAATAGGACCATTGTCACAATAACTTGTTTCATCTTAACCCAACTGTGTGAGTTATCCTCGGATTGCTTCTTTGGATAAGGGGCGAGATCCAGGATGGGTTTGCTTGATGTTATCTTTCAGTTGGTTACAACACTCGATCTTATCCCCTTTCTGATAGTTGGAAGTGATAGAATCTCTGTAGTTGGTTAGCGCAGCCAGTTGCAGCCTCTTTTATATCCCCTTCTTTCCGTTGAACCCAAGTCATCTGTGCTTGTGTTGACGGGCTATACTTTGGTGAACTGTGAGTCTTGCTTGCCAGTACGTCTATGTACTGACCCCTTTGGGGCTGTGGTTTCCGCAGACTACGATTACGAGGATCCAGGTGACGGCTACTACGTGGAGTTTGACGAGGCTGCTTACGAGTAGTTAGCGGACCCGGGCAGGATCCGAGACATCGTGGATGGGCTCCGTCTTTATTTCAGTTTCAGGCTTCTTAAGCCTATTTGGATTTGTCTGTACTCAGACCCCCTTTGAATGCTTCCGCTGATATGTAATGATGTTATGTTGGGACATGTGTCCTCTGGATGATTGTATTTGCTATCTCTGCCCTAGTGAGGGCCATTTGCAACTTATTTCAATCTTTTGTGTCTTAGAGGCATGTTGTGTTATCCTTTTGTTCAAAGCCGTTGACGTACCATGTGTGTATGGTATGAAGTACGTCAATGGTAGTGTCCTGATTTCTACGGGATAGTTTACATCGACGGTGAACAGTAGCGATGGGTTGTCACACATAAGTGTTGGCCTACTCGTAAGAGGACGCGGGTGCCGGTAAGCCCCGTAATCCCATCAGAATACTGTTCAGTTCGTACGGTGAGTATCCTCTAGAAGTCCGGGTGCGACAGGCCTGCTAGTGTCGACCCTAATAGGAAAAGGGTCTTGTCTACTGATCCATGATGAGCGCACTACCCGCATGTGGGAAGCGAGTATGGGCGCCCCCCTCAATTTGATTCGATTCGCATCTCGTCCAAATCGCCTCATTTAGTTCGTGTTTTCCATTTGCCGCATGCATGTTTTTGCGAGCCCAGCGCAGGGTGGAACTTTTGTAGTCGGCATATAGGGGGACACGGTCTTAGAGTGCTATGAGGGTCCATTTTCTTCGGGGCTTGATTAGCCGTGCGCCCAAGGTGCTTTGGGCTTGATGCGAAGAAGAGTTGAGTTGTGTTGAGTGCCCCGCTTGGTGGGAGGCATCCCATCTGGCGGGTTATTCATACGTGTACGGCCAAATTGGTGCAACCATGCAGGGATAATCTTCTCGAGAAGCCGTGTTTTCCGCGGTTATGGTTAACTTGGTGAAAGTACTGGCTAACAAGTACTCAGGACAACTTAAACCTAATGATTCACAATCTCACACCCAATGATTAACAACCTGACTAGTAATAGGATTATTGACACAACAACTTGATTCATCTTTAATCCAACTGTGTGAGTTATCCTCGGATTGCTTCTTTGGGTAAGGGGCGAGATTCAGGATGGGTTTGTTTGATGTTATCTTTTAGTTGGTTACTATACGCTATCTTATCCCCTTTCTATTAGCTGGAAGTGGTAGTGTTTCTGTAGTTGGTTAGTGCAGCCAGTTGCAGCATCTTTTATATCCCCTTCCTTCCGTTGAACCCAAGGCATCTGTACTTGGTATTGACGGGCTACACTTTGGCGAACTGTGAGTCTTGCTTGCCAGTACGTCTATGTACTGACCCCTTTGGGGCTGTGGTTTTCGCAGACTACGCTTACGAGGATCCAGGTGACGGCTACTACGTGGAGTTTGACGAGGCTGCTGACGAGTAGGTAGCGGACCCCGGGCAGGATCCGAGACTACGTGGATGGGCTCCGTCTTTCTGTCAGTTCCCGGCTTCTTAAGCCTATTTGGATTTGTCTGCACTCAGACCCTTTGAATGCTTCCGCTGAGATGTAATGATGTTATGTTGGGACATGTGTCCTCTGGATGATTGTATTTGCTATCTCTGCTCTAGTGAGAGCTATTTGCAACTTATTTCACTCTTTTGTGTCTTAGAGATATGTTGTGCTATCATTCTGTTACAAACCGTTGACGTACCATGTGTGTATGGTATGAAGTACGTCAATGGTAGTGTCCTGATTTCTATGGGATAGTTTACGTCGACGCTGAACAGATAGGGGTTGGTTGTCACACATACGTGTGTTGGCCTACTCGTAAAAGGACGCGGGTGCCGGTAAGCCCCGTAATCCAATCTACTACTGTTCAACGGAACGGCGAGTATCCTTTAGAAGTCCGGGTGCGACAGGAACCCCCGTCCCCAGACCGGGCCGCCCTCAACTAGGATGATGGGGTTCCGCCACCCTGCTGGGGCAAAAAGATATAGCGACGACGACCTAGGTCCGCTCTGAAGGAACCGGAGTCCCTCCAGCTTTAGGTTTGTTATTCTTATATCTTAGTCTCCTCTGCTCATGTGTTCGATGATACTTACTGATTCATGAATGCCTACTCTCTTTGTGCTTAGATTAATTTTCTAGGATTCCATGAATAGGTTGTTCACTATACAGACGTTGTTCAAACTGCACAACACCAACTTGTATGGTCCTATAAGCTCAACTTTCTTCAATCACTCATTTTTCTTTTCTAAGATATATTGATACTGTTTCTTGCAATCTTTATTTCAGGTCTGAGTAGTAGTAATATTTTTGTGTAGTCCCCTAGGAGCAAGATATATTTCCAAGATAGATTGATACTGTTTCTTTCACCAGGGAGGCAGGGACCGGATACAATGTCAAGAGCATTTTTTAAGAACTTGAGCATACTACTTTTTGATGAAGCTACAAGTGCGCTTGATGCCGTTTCTGAACATGCAGTTCAAGATGCAGTAAGTAATATCTTGATGAAGGGAACCACCAGAGTTGTGGTGCGTCGCCTTGGCGCTGTCAAAAATGATTATACAATATCGGTGCTACATTGTGGAACAAGGTAACCTGAATTTCTTCATCACTTTTAAGTTTATCTTATTGTCTAGCAAGACGACGCGGGAAGATGGAAATAAGAAGAGGTCGAAGAGGGCGACGCGGCCAAATCTCACACCGGACATGGTTCTATCCAGCAGCAGCGTAGAATTTTTTGGTTGAAGTGGTGATCTTTTCGACTTTGGTACCAATTTCGTTTTGCAGGTCAATAGGATATAGAGCTCTTTAATTTGCTCAATCTGATTAGAGTAATAATATCTGCACAAGACAAGATGTGCTGTAAATTTCAGCTATTTACTGCATATGGGGCATCAAAGCCTATATTTCCGGAGATGATAATAGATATTTCTCTCAGTACACGTGTACTTATTCTCAGCACTTTTTGGCCTCCTAATTTTGAACTTGTGTATTGTGGACAGGTTGTAGATCATGGCAATCTGATCAAGCTTTACGCTGACTGACACTCTCACTCGATCTCTTGTTACTCGTTTGAGCGGTTTGGGAGCAAATTTTAGAAAGTTGGGGTCAGTAAGCGTGTGAGGGTAAGCTTCTCTGTTCCTTGATGTTACAGATGATTCGTCACATTTTACAGTTAAATTTAATGTGTTTTTTTCCACTAGATAGGATACCCAAATCACAGTTACTTGATCTACTATGCTATATCACAATGGAATGATGGCTTTGTAAATCTTAAAAATCACTTGATGGACTGTATTTTATTGACTGAAGGCAGTAGGCAATTACACATTCATCTCCTCGGATTACTATTGCGCTGATTACTTCTCCTGCCCACCATCTTGGCACAGTGGCACTGCGGTTGCTGCATTTGCACTCCTCCGCGTAAATTCTTCTTGGCGAATAGATGATGGATTCTAATGCCGGTACATCTTTTATTTTTTTCTACTTATCTTCCGATTTTCTTGCCATTTGTTTCTCACTGTTTGTCTTCTGACATTTCTTTTTTTCTTCATGTGGGTCTATTGTCCATAATTAATTTAATACGTCAATGTTGGCGCCTACTACCAGTATTTGTGTTGTTTTTTGACCCACGTAAACAATTCAAATTACGAATTCACTAACCCAACATTGCTACTGCATTTTTTCTTTGCATTACACGGTCGTGGAAAAGCTACTACATTTTTGGCATCCATGAGATACCTACATTATATCTACAGACATTTTTATCTCACTTTCACTTTTAATTAGTATTTTATCTATAATACATCTTGGTTTCAACATGGTAATTATTCTTCTATGGATAAATATATAGAAAACAGAAAACTGCAAACTGCATGACTAAAGGAAACTAGAACCTTTGTGCCTTTCAACCTTACAACCGGAGCCTAATATTTCGTCAAATAAAGCCATATTTCAAAGATGTTTCCATCTCAAAAGTGGTTGTTTGGTAATTCAAGTATAGTAAAAAGTTAATGTGCTTTGGCTCTCCAAAAGGAAACTGCCTGGATAGCTGCATCATTTTTTTTGAACCAGCGAGGAGACACCTAACGCAAGTTACTTTTTTTGCTTTATCTAATTGTATATGGTTATTCTTAGAACACACATTACTCATATATACACAATTTTCATTTCAAAATGAGCCATCAACAACTACCCAAACTAATCTAAATAGTACTCCCTCCGGTCGGTAAAATGTGTCGTGAGAAAAGAGCGTAACATGTTCAACCGGTAAGCATCCCTTCCGACAGTTTTTTCGGATCGGAGGGAGTATGTACTTTCAATGTGAATATTCCTAGATAGATTCTCTAGCTCTGTTTTCCTTTTTCTTTAAGATGTTTTTTACATTACAGTACTTGAGGTACCACCTTCCGTGGGTATTACTGATGTTGCCAATAGTTTGGCTAGCGTCCTGTTCTTGGTTGGTCCAAACATGTTTGACATTTCAGCTTATGCTCCACTTCTAATTATGGTGTCTTTATACCATATGTGTCTGTGTTTTGCACAGATTTTTCTCTGGGGCACTCTGCTCCTCATGTACTTGTTGCTGCCATTCATCACCACACTGTTGTGCACCTGCCTGTCTTCTCCGTTGTGTTTTGTACATATTGATTATGTATTGCATCGTTTTTATGCTCCTTTTGTAGCCCCGTAGTTTCTCTAATTAGTCTCTTCGGTGTACCGTTGCAGGCACAACATTTGTTTCTCCTACATGGGTTGCTTTTCACCGTCGCTAGCGAATGTTCATTCGGAAGAATCAGCCCATGTTGAACAATGATATGTCTCTTTTTTTGGTGATGATATATTTCCAGGTTTTCCCATGTTTACTTTTTTTTCCAGAAGGGAGAGCCTTATCTGAATATCTACATCAGTCAGCATATGAGCCTCTTTGCTACTCTCTTCCGATTTTCACCACTTCAAAATGTAAACAACTATTTTTAACCTTTTAGATATCCTTATATATGTATGGTGACTTATGTATTCAATTCATGTATTACATGATTGTAACGATCTTTCGATTATTGTTGTACACAAATTTTGCAGGTAAGGGATCTCCGTGGAGTTCATTTGAATCAATAACTCAATAATAGGTGTATTCCAATGTGTATGCAAGGCGTAGTAAAAAGTTAGTCCCTCATTCACTCTTACTTAGGTAGAACGCAAATATGTTTGCTAACTGTTTTTCTTTTATTCATTGGAGTCAACCAATTATTCCAGTGATAGCAATTCTTTTTTTAGAACTTTTATCTACACTCTTGATAGAGATGAGTATAATTAGAACTTGAGTCACTATATTACTCTCTTCATATATGAGGCTGAGAATTGTGCAAGGACTGGCTGGTGTACTATTTGTGTCTCAACTTAAAATATCCATCAATAGTTAATTCCTCGTAATATTCACTGTGATGCAGGCAAGCTCTAGAAAAAATATGGAGAAAACAAATGGTTTTTAATCTTTATCTTTAGTCTACATTAGATTTGATCTAGACAAACTGACAAGCTCCATGTATTCCCTTTTCTTAGCTAGCTGCACCATCGATTTTGATTTGAGAAGGGAGAGTGAGTTGCATTCACATATCCTAAAGATAAGGATGAAAACTTGTATAAATATCCGGCAAAAAAAAAATGACGAGTGTCCGTAGCAACGCACGGGCATTCAACTAGTATATAATAATAATGCAGATGAATCGGCAATGGATGTACGGTAACCGACTCTCCGGCGAGTTCACTACGGGTTTGAAAGATTTCCTCGTAGTGGCAAATGCGAACAAGCACCGAGGTTTTATTATCTGTCCATGTGCTGAATGTAAGAATCAGAAGGGTTACTCCTCCTCAAGAGTCGTTCATATGGACCTGCTTTGGCACGGTTTCATGACAAGCTATAATTGTTGGACCAAGAATGGAGAAAGAGGGGTTAGAATGGAAGAATATGAAGAAGAGGATGATATCGATGTCAACTATCATGAGGCTTTCGGTGATACTTTCATGGAGGATGATGCTGAAGGTGAAGAAGGATTTGGTGAAGGTGAAGAAGAGGCACATGATAAGCCCGCTGATGATCTTGGTCGGACCATTGCTGATGCACGGAGACGCTGCGAAACTGACAAGGAGAGGGAGAATTTGGATCGCATGTTAGAGGATCACACGAAGTCACTGTACCCAGGATGTGACAATAGTCTGAAAAAGCTGGGCTGCACACTGGATTTGCTAAAATGGAAGGCACGGGAACGTGTAGCTGACTCATCATTTGAAAATTTGCTGAAAATGTTGAAGAATATGTTTCCGAAGAATAACGAGTTGCCCGCCAGTACGTACGAAGCAAAGAAGGTTGTCTGCCCTCTAGGTTTAGAGGTTCTGGAGATACATGCATGCATTAACGACTGCATCCTCTACCGCGGTGAATACGAGAATTTGAATGAATGCCCTGTGTGCACTGCATTGCGTTATAAGATCAGAGGCGATGACCCTGGTGACGATGTTGAGGGCGAGAAACCCAGGAAGAGGGTTCCCGCCAAGGTGATGTGTTATGCTCCTATAATACCTCGGTTGAAACGTCTGTTCAGGAACAAAGAGCATGCCAAGTTGTTGCGATGGCACAAAGAGGACCGTAAGTCCGACGGGGAGTTGAGACACCCCGCTGATGGAACGCAATGGAGAAAGATCGACAGAGTGTTCAAAGATTTTGCAGCTGACGCAAGGAACATAAGATTTGGTCTAAGTACTGATGGCATGAATCCTTTTGGCGAGAAGAGCTCCGGCCATAGCACCTGGCCCGTGACTCTATGCATCTACAACCTTCCTCCTTGGTTGTGCATGAAGCGGAAGTTCATTATGATGCCAGTGCTCATCCAAGGTCCGAAGCAACCCGGCAACGACATCGATGTGTATCTAAGGCCATTAGTTGATGAACTTTTACAGTTGTGGGGCAGACCTGGTGTACCTGTGTGGGATGAGCACAAAGAAGAGGAATTTGACCTACGAGCGTTGCTTTTTGTAACCATCAACGATTGGCCTGCTCTCAGTAACCTTTCGGGACAGTCAAATAAGGGATACAAAGCATGCACGCACTGCTTACATGAGACTGAAAGTGTATTTTTGGATAATTGTAGGAAGAACGTGTACCTGGGTCATCGTCGATTTCTTCCCGAAATCATAACGTAATAAAGAAAGGCAAGTATTTCAACGGCAAGGCAGATCACCGGACGAAGCCTGCGGAACGTACTGGAGCTGAGATATTTGATATGGTCAAGGATTTGAAAGTCATCTTTGGAAAGGGTCCTGGCGGACAATCAGTTCCGCTGGGAGTTGACGGGCACGTACCCATGTGGAAGAAGAAATCGATATTTTGGGAGCTACAGTATTGGAAAGTCCTAGATGTCCGCTCTGCAATCGACGTGATGCATGTTACGAAGAATATTTGCGTGAACCTGCTAAGCTTCTAGGGCGTGTATGGGAAGACAAATGATACAAAGGAAGCACGACAGGACCAGCAACTTTTGAAAGACCCAGATGACCAGCATCCGGAATGGTTTCAAGGTCGTGCCAGCTACGCTCTTACCAAAGAAGAGACGGTCATTTTTTTGAATGCCTGGGCAGTATGAAGGTCCCGTCTGACTTCTCGTCGAATATAAAGGGAATAATAAACATGGCGGACAAAAAGTTCCAAAACCTGAAGTCTCACGACTGCCACGTGATTATGACGCAATTGCTTCCGATTGCTTTGAGGGGGCTCCTACCGGAAAATGTTCGAGTAGCCATTGTGAAGCTATGTGCATTCCTCAATGCAATCTCTTAGAAGGTAATCAGTCCAGAAGATCTACCACGGTTACAGAACGATGTGGTCCAATGTCTTGTCAGTTTCGAGTTGGTGTTTCCACCATCCTTCTTCAATATTATGACGCGCCTCCTGGTCCACCTAGTCGAAGAGATTTCCATCCCCTTTGAGAGGTTTATGGGAGTATTAAAGAAATATGTTCGTAACCGTGCTAGGCCAGAAGGAAGCATCGTAAAGGGCTATGGAAATGAGGAGGTAATTGAGTTTTGTATTGACTATGTTCCTGACCTTAAGCCGATTGATATTCCTCAATCGCGGCACGAGGGGAGACTAAGTGGAAAAGGCACGATCGGAAGGAAATCAACGATATGTATGGACGGTCATTCTATGACTGAAGCACACCACACAGTTCTGCAAAATTCGAGCTTGGTGGCTCCGTACTTCGAGCAACACAAGAATATTTTACGCTCGAACAACCCGGGGAAGCCTGAATCATGGATTAGAAAGGCCCACATGGAGACTTTCGGCACTTGGTTGTGAAAACATTTAATGAATGACAATGATGTTGGAGATCAGCTGTACATGTTGGCCAAGACACCATCTTCGACTATAACGACTTTCCAAGGGTACGAGATTAATGGGAATACATTTTACACGATCTCCCAAGATAAAAAGAGCACCAACCAAAACAGTGGTGTCCGCTTTGATGCAGCAACCGAGATTGGGCAAAAGGTCACATATTATGGTTACATAGAGGAGATATGGGAACTTGACTATGGACCCTCCTTTAAGGTCCCTTTGTTCCGGTGCAAATGGTTCAAGCTAATAGGAGGTGGGGTAAAGGTGGACGAGCAATACGGAATGACAATGGTGTATTTCAACAATCTTGATTACCTTGACGAACCATTCGTCCTAGCCAAAGATGTCGCTCAGGTTTTCTATTTGAAGGACATGAGTAGCAAACCGAGGAAACGGAAAGATAAGAAAACGATCAGTACATCATGCGATGATCCAAAGCGCCACATTGTTCTTTCAGGGAAAAGAAACATCGTGGGAGTGGAGGACAAGACAGACATGTCAGAATATTATAATATGTTTGGTGAAATTCCACCCTTCAAAGTGAACACTGACCCAAGCATTAAGTTAAATGATGAGGATGCTCCATGGATACGGCCAAATCGTAAGAAAGCGGGGACACAAGGGAAGAATTGATGTGTAATAATTTATTGTACCAAACTTTGTTGAATGGATCATGTGAATTATATTATCTCTGATGTGTTTGAGACTAACTCCTTTGCAAAATATTTGAGAAAACGAGTGGAAAACATGGAAAACAGAAGGTTACTTAAATGTCTCAAAACCTTGTGAGATAAAATATCTAATTTCATAACTTTTATTAAAAACAGAAAAAAGACGCGCTAGCGCGCCTCAGTGTCGCCGGAATACAAATTCTTTTATTAAAAAGAGAAAACAGACGAACACTATTCCTCGTCGTCGTCGTTGGGGAATTCGTTGGTGACCTCCTCTGGCTCATCGTCGTCGTCGAACTCGTCGGTGACCTCCTCATCGTCGTCGGAGGTGCATGATGGTATGTCGGAGATAGGCCCCCAACTCGGATCGTCGGAGGCCCAGACTTCGCCGGCGTGGTCGGCCCGACGAAGCTCTTGCAACGCCTTCGTCCTCGCCTCCCGAGCGGCATCTAACGCGAGCTGGCGTTCGAGGCGGCGCTCCGCCCGCTGAGCCGCGCGGGTCTGCCAGAGCTCCTCGTTGGCGCTCTCCTCCCCCGGGTTGTTCCGGTAATACTCGCGGACGACGCGGTCTTCCCTGGCATCGACTAGGCCCTGAAACGCGCGGTGGCGAAGGTGGAGGTGGTCGGCGGCAGTGACGATCTGCGGCTTCGGCGCCCTGGCCTCCGCTTCACAGACGGTGTGGCAGTCGTTGAAGTTCATCAGCGACCGCGGGCGGTTGAGGCGCCAGGCCGCCGCGTCCCAGGCGCGGGCGGCCTCCGCCGCCGTCGCAAAGAAGCCGAGGGGGATGCGGTCGTCCCCCCAGCGGATATCTGCGCTGAACATTCCGTTCTGCCGTGCTCGGACGCCGCGGAAGCCGGTGGTGCTGTTCCTCCTCGGAGGCATGGTGGAAGCGCGACGGTGCGTGGAGAGGAGTGGGCGCGTGGAGAGGAGAAGACGCGCTCGAGGCGCGTTAGTTTATACCGCGCCCTCCTGGCCACGCGTCACAACTCCCGCGCCACGCGCCACCCTAACACAACCAAGCAAATAGTTGCACATTACTACCCGAGCTCAAAGTGAACACTGACCCAAGCATGGATGGATGTGTTAAAGGGGGGGTGTAGAACAAAACAATCGGTATCACCATCATACAGCCCTACCGTGGCTACTGGGTGCAATATGCATACCAAATGCACGGCAGGACGTATGATGGCGAATCCGGATGTTTTGTATTTGCTCGATGAACTGAATATATGATGTATCAAACCTTAAAGGGGGATGTAGAACAAAACAATCGGTATCTCCATCATACAGCGCCATCGTGGCTACTGGGTGCATATATGCATACCAAATGCACGACAGGACGTATGATGGCGAATCCGTATGTTTTGTATTTGGTCGATGAACTGACCGGTGTATGAAGGTGGGCTATATATAGGGTCCTCTGGCTCACAAAGTGTTGTGCTAGGGTTTTGATCCAACGGTTAAGAAACACCCTCATCCAACGGCTCACAACAGCTCGAAAGAAACACACCGTAGCCCTGATCGAACGGCTCACAACAGCTCGAAAGAGACACACCCCGGATCCAACGACTCACAAGCGCTTGAAAGTAACACACGATCCGTGTGATTCTATCTGATTGGTCCAAACGAAACCCTAACCCATTTAGTCCCGGTTGGTGTCCCCAACCGGGACTAAAGGGATGATCCGTTTCCCAATGAAACCCGTACCATTTAGTCCCGGTTGGTAAAACGGGCCGGGACTAAAGGGATATATGTTTTCTTCTCGCTATATATATGTATGCATTGCCACACCATTGGCATAAACACATACAAACTCACAACTCTCTCATGGCTTCTCCCGTACCCACTCTAACATTCATCGAGGCGGAGGCACTTTCCGCCTCAAACTACCCCTGCCCGCCCGGCTACAGCGTTCCCGCCGGTTGGATGCTGAGCGCCGGGGGAGTGCCGGTACCTCCTCTTCCTCAAGGTGTGGCGTGTCGGGCGGCCATCACGAACCACTACTACCACGATCTCACGCCAGAGCAGCGGAGGAATCCCAGTTGGCATCCCGATAACCAGCATACTTGGGATGCCTTCTTCATCAATCGGCGTGAGAGGGCGCTCCCCAGGTATGAGGAGGACGGTCTGCCTCCTGGGAACTTTCACGAGGCCGGTCGTCGCCTATGGTGGTACGGCCGGACTCTACAGAGCGTCATGGACTACATCAGGGCCGGCGATATCCCCCGTCTGCGCTACCCTCACGCCCAGTCCTGGAGTCGTGATCCTCCGAGGGAGTGCAGAGCACCGTCAGACGATAGTGACGACGACGGCGGCGACTAAGACGACTACGAGTCGGAGTACTATAGACCTAGACAGGAGTATGACTAGCAGATATCAGATCCATAGTGTCTTGCCATTATGTAGATCGATCATGCATCAATGCTCTCCGTTTAGGTTTAGATCCACTCTTGCCATTATGTACTGCCTTTTTATCTATATATATATCCAAGATGTGTGTGAATCTTTCTGATTGGAGGGAACAAAACCCTAACCATTTCGTCTCGGTTGGTAAAACATGCCGGGAATAAAGGGGTTTTATTTTCTGAATTTTCTGATATATTATTTGTATTTTTAAGATTTTAAAATGAAGTAGTTTTATTTTTCTGAATTTTCTGATATATTATTTGTATTTGTAAGATTTTAAAATGAATTAGTTTTATTTTTCTGAATTTTCTCATATATTATTTGTATTTGTAAGATTTTAAAATGAATTAGTTTTATTTTTCTGAATTTTCTGATATATTATTTGTATTTGTAAGATTTTAAAATGATATTTTTCTGAATTTTCTGATATATTATTTGTATTTTTAAGATTTTAAAAAGAATTAGTTTTATTTTTCTGAATTTTCTGATATATTATTTGTATTTTTAAGATTGTAAAAAGAAAAGTATTTGAAAAAGCACCTTTAGTCGCGGTTCGTGTCACCAACCGCGACTAAAGGCTCTTTCCGCGCGGGAACGAAAACGCCGCGAAAAAACCTTTAGTCGCGGTTCGTGACACTAACCGCGACTATAGGTACCCCTTTAGTCCCGGTTGGGGACACCAACCGCGACTAAAGGCCCGCGGATGGTACCCGGAGGAGACCTTTAGTCGCGGTTGGGGACACCAACCGGGACTAAAGGCTGGCCCTATATATTCCCGATTCGCGCTGCCCCGAATTTTTTCTAAGGACCAACGCCTCCTGCTCGCCGATCTTCTCCCCGCGCCGCCCTGCTCGTCTTCTCCGTGCGCCGTCGCCGATTCCGTCGTCTTCTCCCCGCGCCGATTCTGCCCTGCTCGTCTCCGGTAGGTGCCCGCCGCCCCTGCGCCCGTCCTCCCGCGCCCCTGCCCGTCCTCCCGTCCTCCCGCCGCCGTGACCGTCCTCCCGCCGCCGTGGCCGTGCCCGTGACCGTCCTCCCGCGCCCGCGCCCGTGCCCGTACCGTGGACATCTTCACAGCAACGCGCCCGCGCCCGTGACCGCCGGAAAACCCCAAGTCTAAAACGAAAACGACGGTGACGTCAGCATCGTTCTTCCACCCAAAACCCTTGCAATCTGTTTTCCCTCCTTCTACGACAATATTTGCTAAGTCTCATATATACTTAATTAATTTTTACTACATGCATGTCTACAGGAGTGACATATGGCGGACAATAGAGCCTTGCCGCTTACGGACCAGGATGCTGAAGGTTATATACACGGCATCATAAACAACGAGATCCCTTATGTGCTGGGCCCAGAAGATGAGCAAGAAGAGGATGTAGTCTCTTCTTATCTGAACCTTGATGATCAAGAAGGTGAAGGAACGGACATTGTCGATGATCAAGATGATCAACCGTCGACAAACGACGATCTCGAATTGCAAAGACCAACCACCTCCGGCGAGGTATATATATATACATTGAGCCTCTCGTGATACAAACTTACTGAAATGTGAATACATATGCATTAACACGCGCGACTCTCTTTCTTATTTTAGCCCTCGGCCGGTTCGAGTACGACAAAGCGTGGCAAATCCAAGGCGATGAAAGAAGGAGAAACATACACCATTGAATCAGTCGGTGAAACCGGCAAGCCCCTACAACACACCACAAAGTTTATCAACCAATGCGGAGTCCTTGTTAGAGACAACGTCCCGATCACCGTCCAGGAATGGAAGGAGCCAAAGAAAGCACGTCTTGGTTTCAGTTTTGTCGACAAGAGAACGAAAAAGGATCTGTGGAGAAAGTTTATGGTACATTTCATTCTACCTCCGGAATACAACAAAGAAGATGAATTCGGTAACGAGGTTCCGGGTGGACGTGAGAGGAGGAGGCTAGTCAAAGAGTTCGCTCTTCAGAAGATGGCCGAAACATTCCGGAACTTCAAGAAAAATTTAACCCGTGAATATGTCAACAAGGGCAAGACTCCGATTTTCACTTGACAACATGAGAAACTGAAAGTTGATTGGCCAGAATTTGTGAGGCAAAAGAAATCGGACCATTTCCAGGAAACATCGAAAAAATAAGGCTAATGCGGATAAGAAACAGTACCATCATGTTATGGGGCCAGGAGGATACCGCCTTTCGGCGCCTAAGTGGCAGAAGATGGAGGACGGCCTGGCGGCGCGAGGAATCCCTCTAGGTACAGAGGGATGGGACGAAAGAGCCAAAATATGGTGGTACGGGCATGGGGGATCGCTAGACCCGGAGACAGGGGCGTGTGTTCATCGGCAGAAAACGTTTGCTCCCACAAAAGCCCTGATTGACGCAATGACCCAAGCTCAATAGGGCTTGATCACGTTCAACAGAGAGAAAGACGCACTGACCCATGCCCTCGGGAATGCTGAACACGGAGGACATGTACGAGTCAAAGGCAGAATGCCGTGGAAAGTAGGGTTTTCCCAGGAAAATGACCCGTACAGTTACAGAAGCCGTAAGAGAAAGACGGACCGGGATGCAGATCTTCTGGCGAAGCTTGCATCGGAAGTTAGTGAGTTGAAGAAGACCGTGCATGGAATACTTGTGAAAGAAAGATCGACGGCTGCAGGGCCGCATGAAGATCATGAAGCGGATCTCGGAAGCCAGCATCAGCGGAGAAGCTGCGTGGCTTCCACGGAGGCCCCGCCTGCAGGTGCTAATGCACTGATGATCGAGAGTCGTGCACCGGAGCCTCACTACCCCGTGGATGATGTAAAGGAGATGAAAAAAATGTGATCTGCATTATCCCGTGGGGAACATTTCCACGAAGGTAGCTACCGGCAGTGCTTTACCCTGTACACCTGGAGCACTCCACCACAACAACCCCATTCCATATGGCTATGCTCGTGTGACGGTGGAAGACATAGTCCAAGTGTTTGAGGACCTGGAGATTGACATAGCTACACCCGAAGGGGAGAGAAGACTTGGAGATGTCAAGCGTCAGTTCATTCTATGGAAAAGGAAGTACATAGTGTTTCCAGGCGAGGCGCCAAGGCTAACAAGTACACCCCCCTTCGATGGTGCAGGTGCTGGTGGTGGTGGTGGTGCTGGTTCACCTACACCTCCTTCACGCCATTCGACGCCGTCCCCCGATCCACAATCTCCGGCGGGTAAGCAGGCGTCGCCCACCAATCCTCCTCTGGCGGGTAAGCAGCTGCCGCCCCCCAATCCTCCTCCGGCGGATAAGCAGCCGTCGCCCCCCAATCCTCCTCCGGCGGATAAGCAGCCGTCGCCCCCCATTCCTCCTCCGGGGGATAAGGAGTCGTCGCCCCCCATTCCTCCTCCGGCGGATAAGCAGCCGTCGCCCCCCATTGCTCCTCCGGTGAAGAAGCAGAAGCAGGCGGACAGCAAGGAAACCGTCTCTTGGACTATTAACCCAGAGCCTTATGTACCTAAGACCACACGGGTACCGGAGCCATCACTGAAGCCTATCCCCCTAAGGCCTTGGGACCTTAATGAAGCTGAAACCAAATTGGCCGCGAATGCTGAGTATGAGAAATGGAAGGCCGATAAGAAGGCGCTAAGGGAGCCTAAGCCCAAGGAAGTATACCCTCCGACGGTACAGAAGTGGGCTACAAGTTTTTTGTCGACACCGTCCCAAGCCGAGAAGAATATGTCTGACGACTATGGAAGTGAACTTCGTAGGCAAGCAGAAATATTGAAGGAGGAGAAAGAAGAAAGGAAAAAAAGCGGGAAACAAGTTGACCAGCTCGGGATGCAGAGTAAACAATCGACCCCCCCCCCCCCCCCCCCCGCTCATAGTGAAAGCTGGTCCGGAACAGGACCACGAGGTGATAGCAGCTGTGGCAGCAGTTGGATTGACTGTAGAGAGTGCCATGAAAAATGCGTCCGAGATGGGTTTGACTCTTCGTGCCTTGTTAGGCCTGGACGATGCGCCAATGGGTTTTAGAAATTCAGTTCGTGTGGATAAGAAGCCACCGGGGACCAATCTACGTGGATACTATGTTTGTGAGAACATACGGAGAGAAACCTCTGAGAAGAAGAAGTCGGATAGCACGCGGAAGAATCTCAATAACTTGCGGAGGACGCTTAGTCCAGAAGCTCGCTTCCGACCAATTCAAGAGGAAATAGCAGGATTTTTCCTTAGGCATGTCATCGATCCTAAAGGAGAACACTATGCGTCCGACGAAGACCAATTCAAGAGGACTTAGCAGGATTTTTCCTTATGCATCTCCTAGATTGAAAATTGTTCGAAGTTGTGTATATCCATCGTAATTGTGTATAGAAACTTGTTCGAAGTTGTATATGGTCACCCGAGATTGAATATATATTATATATTCCTATTGAATTCTTCTTGTTTGAAATTTCATATATGCATGTATATAGTAGCGTACAATATATATGTGTACTGAAACTTCATCAAAATTAAAATAAAACACAAAATAAAATATAAAAGAAATAAAACAAAACAAATTAAAAAGAAACCAGGTTTAGGGGGGCTAAAACCCTAAACCTGCGGAGGAGCCCTTCAGTCCCGGTTAGCCACGAGAACCGGGACTAAAGGTCCTCCGCCCCGACGGACTCATGGCGACCACGTGGACGGGCCTTTAGTCCCGATCCGTAAGTGGCGCGACTAAAGGGGGGGAGGTCTTTAGTCGCGCATATTTAGTCCCGGTTGCGAGGCCGGGACTAATGGCCTTTGCGAACTGGGACTAAAGGCCTATTTTCTACCAATGTCCTCTCCTCACGTGTGGCATCTGCTAGGAGACTAGAGAGGTGACTAGCCCCATTGTTTCCTTTGACACGAATAGCTGAGGTTGTTCAGATTTTCCCTTCTTGCTTTTAGTGGTGGGTCCAGAGTTGGATGATGGAGGGAGTCCTCCGAGATGGCCATCATTGTCGATAGAGTTTTGATCCTATGGCGTCGGAGATTTTGCCGGTCCTCCTCGCTATCTTCCTCGCTTTCTTCCTCGTCTTCCCCAGTCATGTGTGTCGCGTCAGTTGCCCTAGGAGGGTAGACTATCTTGTGTTCTCCATCGCTTTCCGAGGACGAGTGCTCGAATCTTGCTATCGTGACGAAGTGTAAGTAGGGGTTGGTCGGGTAAGTGTACTCGGGGATTATTTCCTCGAGCGAGAGCAGCGAGAGAATGATTGCTTCTTCAGGTTGGAATTAGATAGAATCTTCCAGGCGTATCACCCCCAAGCATCCCGCGCGAAAGTTTAGGTTACCGATCGTCAGATCGATACCCGTGCTGAGGAGGTCGAACGCCGGACATGATGCCAACCAGTTCTTGGTGATGTCGATCGACCCGAAGTGGATCGAGTTTGCCCAGATCGCCGAGTCGTAGTTTGTTGATGATGGGGTCAAAGGAGCCGCGGATTCAGCGCCTAGGTTTCCCATAGATGGCACCAATGTTGAGGGGGGAGGGCTACTTGACTTGACGGGTTACTGCACCCGTGTTTATTCCAATGAGGTGAAAAGTATCGATTACAGAGGGTGCTCTCCATAGATTGAATCTCGGCTAGCTCTGAATCTAGGGTTGTCTGGCTTGTTTGTGACCCCTCCCGTGCCTTATATAGGTCGCAGGGGTCTTAGGGGGCGTACATGAGACGGACGTCGACTTCGAGTCGGTTACTAATATTTCTTATTCTTGCTAATGAAGTCTTTACTTCCATTGCGACTTGATTCTTCATGGGCCTTCGCGTAAATCATTGAGAAGCCTCCCAATGTACCCCTTAATGGGACGCAGCGGGTACCTTCCTAATGAAGGGTCTCTCGGGCCTTCACGTATATCATTGAGAAGCTCTTGATCAAAATCCTAACACACTCAATATAAATATTTGCACCAAAGTGTACTCGTGTTTTCTCTAGGCAGTACTCTTCACTCCTACAATTACCCGAGTAGGTGATGATGATGGTCAACAACCATCTAACCTTTCTACCATGAAATAATATATTTCCTCCGTCTCATATTAAGCGTCTCCATTTCTATGACCCTTAATATGAGACAAAAAGGGAATACTAAGTTGAATGTTCGGGCCATATTTTTATTCTTTCCATCAGGTTTACCAGTAGATCGGCAAATGTTTGTGTCATATGATTGTTGTGCATTTTTGTTTTCTAACTCTAAGTTGGATTTTTTTTAGAGAACTTCAAGTCAAATTTATAGCCATGCAAGGACTGAGCGTGGTAATTAAAATACTTAGAAAGGAAAGGTTCAGTAATGGCAGTCGGTCTCAAAAGATGGGTAAAAAGGGCGCACAAGAAGGCCCACCATGGCCCATCATTCAGGCACGAGAATCTTGGTGCTTCCCGGTTAACACAAGAACTATTTATCATTCACTCGTAGTGATCGGCTGCATGGGCCATCTTCTTCAGTATCATTTTCTTTTTCTTTCATTTTTTTCATCTTTAGTATATAATTTTTTTTGTTTCTTTTTAGGGGTTTTACGCTTTCTTTCTCATTTTTGTTTTCTTTTTCGGTTTTTTTTTCTTATTATCAACTTTCCTTTCTTTTCATCTTTTTTGGGTGAACAATTTTTTTACCCGTGGGTGTATTTTACCCGCTATTTTTTTTACCCGTGAACACATTTTAGCCATGAACATTTTTTATTCATGAACACATTTACCTGTAAACATACACGTGAATATTTTTTACCCGTGAATATGAACACATTCTACCCACGAACGCATGAATATTTCAATGAACATATTTGACCCATGAACATTTTTTATCCGTAAACATTTTCTGAAAAAGCGTTCACTTATAAAAGTTTCATAAATTTTTGAATAAATATCCACGAAGGTTGAAAAATTGTTCAGGACGTTTTTTTTTTCATGTGGCTGAAAATAAATGCTCCCGACTTAAAAAAATGTTCACGGGTTAAAAAGACTAGTCCAACAAAAAAAAACCCGGTAATGTAGCTGATTTTTTAATCCGAGAACATTTTAGATTGTTGTTTTTTTCAAAGATAAGTGAACCTTTTTTATATGGGGTGAATTACTAATTTTGATTATTTCATATATTCTAAACTGGTATATACAAGAATTTTGTGAACAAACTCAATTTTTCATGAGAAAAAGATTTTCTTTTATTGGAAAGGAAGAGAGTACAGAAGTTAGTGGCCATACAAAGCCATACAAGCCAACGATGGAACTATCCATTCATTTTCTGAACGGGCCGCTGCCCAGCTTGGGCCTTTTAGCTGGGAGCGATCAAGTTCTGTGGGCGAGTCGAGGAAGCGATACATAGGATAGGAGGATCCCTCGGTCAAACCCTACTTCCCAGCTCCTTCTTCCCGCTCCTTTCCATATCAGTTCCCACTTGCTCTCGGTACATATACTCGCATCGATCGAAACGCAGATCCTTTCTCACCCTCACGCCGCCGGCATAACCTGCTCCCCCCTTGCTAGCGCTGCCTTCCCTATGGATAAGCAGGAGGTCAACGACTCCCCAAGCAGCCGCCGGCTCCTGCCGCCGCTCTACCCCAGCTCGCCCACCACCACCAACGTTCCCCGCGCCGGCGACTCCTCCCACCACAACCATTACTCGCGCTTTCATCCATTCCAGAGCAATCCATCCTCCGCCGCCCATTCCGCCTACCAGGCCGGTCCCGGATGCAAAGCCGGTTCATCCTCCTACCAGCAACCACCGTCGCTGCTATCTCAAGCGACTCACGCGTTGGCCGGCGTGGGAGGCATCTCCAATACCGTCTCACAGTCACAGGCTATCCTCTCCGGATCCGGATGCGTAGCCGGCTCGTCCTCTTACCAGACGCCACCGTCGCGGCAGCCTCAAAACCACTCGCCGCGCGGTAACAGCGGCGGCGTCTTGGACGGAGGAAGCGCCGCCTTCTTTCCGATGCCACCACCGCTCTCGCCAGCGCCTGTGGCGATGGATACCAATCCCATGTTGATGTTGGGCGGTGGCCACGGCACCTTCTTTTCCTCGGCCGACACCGGTCTGGCTGGCGTGGTGGACCTGGCGCCGCTCAATTGCACGCAGCCGCCGTTTAGTTGGTCGGTCGACCAGGCGTCGTCGGAGTCTGATCTCCCGGCGACTCTTTTAACCCAGAGTACGGCCAGCGCCGACTACTGGATGACGGACGAGTACGTGCTTCCAACCCTGCCCCCCGCCCTACCTATGCACACGGCCACAGTCGCGAATCTTGAAGCCATGTACGTGGATCTGGAAGGGCCGGATGGTCATCTCAACACCTCTGGTCGCGACTGGGACAGCACCAGCACAGATTCCCCATGCCCACCACTGCCCCAGCCCTACTCCTCGTCATCCAGCTCGATGCCCGCCCCTGGAATTAACTTTGGAGTGAAGAAGGAAGCTGCTGTGGACTGGAGCGGGCTGGGGAAGAACACCATCACCAGCGGCGGCAGCTCATCAGCGTGGACGATGCCCCAGCCTTGCTCCCCCGGCAGCACGGACCTCATGGTTTTCGGAAGCAAAACGCACCAGCTGCCTTCTCCGGTGGTAGCAGACTTTGCCGATGGGTCATTCACCCAGGATGACATTGACAAGATCATGGCGGAGAAGAACCTCGCAGACATTGTGCTGGAAGATCCTAAGAAGGTTCGGAGGTAATATATGATACGATCCATCCGTTAATTTGTACTTTCTTCTTTCAGACCTGTTCATCAGAGAAAATGCTTTGATCTTTGAATAATACTTGAGCATATTACTAACTAGTTTTACATTTCTTGTGATTTTATTTGCAGCCTCCTTAGGAGCCGACAATCAGCAGAAAGGTCTAAGCAAAGAAGGCTAATGCACCTATCTGACCTTCAGCGTAAGGCTGAGCAGCTGCAGCAGGAGAAAGAGTCGCTGTCTGCACAACTGCATTCACTGGAGGTTTGTGATTCTCAGGATTAATTATTTAAGCATATTATTTTTATGGGAGTAACTACAGCTCAGTCACTTACAAATAGTTGGAGTAATTTAGGGGTCAACGTTGATATATAGGCATCATGAATGTCAATATTTTGGTGGGACAGTGACTAAAAATTAGTCATTTATGGGGGAAAAAAGAGAGCAAAAAAACAATGTTTTATAGAACGAAGCTATATTTTTTTGGCATAGTAGCTCATCATCGTCCTCGCAGATGCTTATCTCCTTCATCCAAATTACTTCTACTAATCTGAGGACAACATCGTTCTAATCAGTCAAATGTTTTATATAAGTGTACCATAGAAGTCGGCATGAGGATTATTCACTATTCCAAGAAAAAGGGATAACGTGACGATAATAGCATGCCACTTGTCCTCTTGTGAGGAATAGATCAACCTAAAAGGACTTACTCCCCCCCCCCCCCCCCCCCACACACCCCATCCTGTTATCCTTCCCAAATTTAAGTGATTGGTTGTTTACACAAGAAATGACCCAACTATATGAATGTATCTTCCACTCTCACGAGATAATTTAACGTCTTACACAATCTGCTTATCATTTCTTGTTGGCTTATCTGTTTGCAGATTATAAACAATGGTCTTATAGCTGAAAACAATGAGATGATGATCAAGTTGAATGGATTCGAGCACGAAACACAAATGAGGAATGGTATGCTATACTCGTTTCATACATATGATCAATAACAGTCATTTTTCTTATATTCTCCAAGTGGGAAAAACAAAAAAAAGATGCCTACAATCCACCTTTTTTTCATTATACCATTTGAATATGATTTTTCATCATGTCTTTAATCTTTCTGATCAAACATGTAACTTTATCCTATTTTAGCTTTTACTATTGATTTTTTCTACAAAAAATTGCATTTCATAATTTTGCGTGATGGGAACCTTACAGAAAAAATGGCGTACATGGGGATAGGAACAATTATATGTTGCATACACATAATAAATATGAAAATTGCACTAATTTTTATGTGAAGATTACCTATCCATATAATAAATTATCAAAAAAAATTTGTAATTTTGTTAGAGCATTTATTACTCTGTCTTATACATTGTTTTAAATAGCGGGCTATAGGAAATAACACCGACCCTCAAAATGTGGCTATAGCCGGGCTAAATGGGGCTATACCCGGAAATTGTACATGAATTCATTTAGTTCCAAAATTTTATAAAGGCTATAGATGGGGTATAGCCAGCTATTTAAAACTATTATCTTATGTCAATTGATTGTAAGGTGGATTAGTAATCTATAGCGTCCACATTCTTAGTTCTGGATGAAGCAGTTTTGTCCTAAGTTACCATTTCAACCATTTTAAAGGACAAATGTTATATGCACATTAAAGAATCATTTGCATTCACTTCATTAATAAATTAATAAATCTTTTTATTTTCTCCTTTTTATATAAAACTTCTAATTTTTAAGAATATAAATATGTTAAATTTACATTCACATGTTATTGCTATTCTTAACGTGTTACTTTGTCAAAGTAGATTTTTGGATTTGAACAATAAATTTATCTATATATAAAACTATAGTTGTTGAAAGTAACGTATTATGTACGACTTCGTCATGGTAGATAGCTTTCTAAGTTCATGATGTAGGAACACTAGGTATTTTCTCCATGTTTACCACGTAATTTTTGTGTGGAAATGAATTAAATATTAGGTCTTGTGCCAAGTTCTTTCACTAACATGGATATTTTTATTATTCATGTATGCAGCTCTGAATGAAACACTAAAGGCTGAAATCCATCGTCTCAAACTTATTGTTGGTGAGATTAGGGACTCTCGTATGTCAAACAGTTCATACCAAGAGAGGGGCCCCCAAACCATGCAACCGGAGCATCCAAAAAAACATAACAATCAACTAGCACAACTGCTTCGAGATCAAGAACTGCGGGAGTTTGAAGATTTTATCGCGCAATAAAGATTGCAATGAAATTTTATATGAAAATCTAAAATAGAAAACACATTTTGTACTGTATAATATTTATGTGGTAACACCAGTGGATTATCCATCATTTTTGTGTTATCTCGTAGTGCAAAAAAATATTTTACATGTTGTCAAATATTTTCCCATACTCAAGGGATAGTGGGTTATATAGGGTTCATTTCTTATTGTAAAACTAAGTCTCTTTTACCATTTTCTTATGGTTTTTTATCATCTCCTTCTTTAGAATTTAGGATCAATCGTGTTGTATTCAATACCTTCTTACTATCACTTCTCTCGTGATTAATGGAATTCACCAAAAAAAATGTCACTTAAAGCCATAAAAATGTTGTACATAAAATGGAAAAAAAATATTGGATCCACATAAAAATGTAAATTGCACTAATTGTTGTGTGAAGATTATTTGTCCCAAAAATAAATTATAGACATTTTCATAATTTATTACCTGTTCAAGTAATCTTCGCACAAAAATTAGTTGAGTTATTGTAGCTTATGTAAGTCGGATCAAAGGTTGATTTATTATATATAGTTGCCATCAAATGTGCTTGGGCACGCTAGTTATTTTGTTAAACACACATGTACACAATACTAGACGTGGTCCCCTTTGCTGCCCCGGCGACAACGCGTTTGTGTATTTTTTGCTGGCCTGAGCTTTTAGTTTGCTGTTTATTTCCATGTGTGCGAAATTAGGCCGTGTGGTGGTCGGTGTGGTTGATACGGTCTGTGTGGCGTTTCTATAATTTTGTTGTGTTTTGCCTACATGTCTCGGTTGTTTGGGGAGGCTGCGCTTCGACGTGTCATCTGGGCAGCGCGCACATGTGGTTCTGTTGCGCTTCATGTGGCGTGGGGGACAGGCTCGGCTCCTCTGTTCTGACTGCCCTTTTGTTTTCTCGTTCTCTGCACCTTCCTTCCCAGCCTCTATAGCCATCGTTGTGCAGGCGATGGACCCATCGGAGGCTGATGTGCCTGCGAGGAGGTGGTCCTCGGCGGTTTCAGTGCAGACGTGGGCGGAGGGGAGGTGGTCTCTTCGAGGGCGGCATTTGCTGCTGCAGGAGGCGGGGAAGCGGCTGCCGAACGCGTTGCTGCTCCTGTCACTGAAGAAGGTGCGGTTGGGGAAGCGGCCCTGATCCTCGTCGTGTTGAACGGTGGGCCTGCCGTGGCGGCTCCGGCTGCCAAAGAGTGGCCGCTGCGCTCGATGGTGCGTTTTGGAGTTTTGTTTCTCTGTCGGGTTTTTTTTCAGGGGCGTTTTATCTATTATTGTTCTCTTATTAAATTTTCTGCTTATGTAGATAGGAGGGTTTTCTTTTAAAAAAAACTAGATATGAGGGTTGTTGCGCGTATGCCACGCAGAGTTTTTATTGGCGAGGTGCTTATCAGGGCGGGCACGGGCGGACCTGCACCCCGGGAAACCCGAGCTATAGCCCGGGGCTTGGCCCGTGAAGTACAAGCGCAGTCCTTCTAAAATCCAGCAAAACTAATATACGACAATAATGCGTGTCTTAATCCCAGAACGATTGGGGCTACAAGCCGGCCCACCAGCCACCACAACGGAAACCAGAGCGTCGAGCGCACACGTACGCATCGCCTTCGCTCAGTAGAAAAGTACGGTTCGCACAGGGGCGGAGCCAGGATTTAGATATAGAGGGGGCGAGCCAATGAAGGTCGCAAGTGAAATACTTCTATCGTTTATCAAGATACCAAGCCAAAAAATAAAAAACGGCATTTCCATGTGTTTTCCAAAAGATTGACATGGGTATATGTTATCTCTATCTCAAATCATATAATGTAGGTATTTAATAAAACAGACACAAAACTACCATTTAAGATATCATAGATAGATCTACTACTATTGTCAACACTTGGATATGAAATTTCAGCGGCACGCCAGATTGGAGGTTTAAACAATTGGCTTGAAAACAATTTATTATATTCATCTTTTTAGGAACTAGTATATCCATTTTCTTCATTTGTTACCAAAAAAGTATTGGAAAAATTAAACAAGAGGGAATTGATCAGGTAAGCACGTACATGCGTGTATCCTGTATGTACATGATTGATAATTCGGTGGTGATTTCATGGGACAGACCCATGTCGCAAACGATACAGCGTCCGGGTAATGAAGATCACCGGCGTTGGCATATCCGCCGCTACTCGTCGGCCATCTGCCATCCAAGTTTGGCTGTTTTCGAGCGAGAAGAGCATTAATTAGGGCAGCCAGATTGATTTTATTGTGATGTTTGAGAGGCGAGAGGAGACACCGATTTCTGGCCTGGGAAGTCAACTAGATGGGTTGTTGCCTATTGATTGCTGGGGCTGGGTGCGTAAGACAGACTTACGCTAGCTTTGGGCTTAAATGCTAAGAGTAATACATTGAGGGGGGTCTGACCCCTGCTATCCCCCCTTGTCTCCGAGCCTGGGTTCGCATGTGCATGCACGTAATGAGTTGGCTTTACCTGTTCCTATAACATCTACAAAATACATGTACGTTTCGATCGCCGCCTCTAGTCCTCGACCAAATAGTGTCTCCGCCGCCACACCGGCCTAAGGAGACGCTCTTGTCCATGCTGCCGGAAGGGTTGGGATGCTGTCGTGGATAGCTTGTCTTCCATGCGAGGCATGTGTGAGTCTATTTGCATTGTGGTTGCCGTCAGGATGGTACGCGGTTCCGGAGCCGCTGAGTTTGCGGATGTGACGAACAGGGTGGCTCAGATTTCTGCTAGCGTGGAGGAGATGCTCTTGGTGGCCCGTGTTAACCTCGCGGCGGCACAAGGCCATGGGGCGGCTGTATGTAGGCACTGCCACCGGCCTTTCTGAAGTCCTTGTTCGCTCTCTGTAGTTGCGGGTCTGTGGCGGTGCGATATCGCCGTTGTTGGTACTAGCTTTTAACGTCGGTTGTGCTTTTGTGTAGGTGTAGGTAGTCGTGGCACAGTTGTCTAGTTGTTATCGATATGAAGGTTACGTTTCATAGAAAACAAATAATTTCCTATGCAAGATAAATCAGAAGGGCCAATATCTAATCTAAGAGATAAAAGGTAACAGGGAGAAAGAGTCTTAGGAAAATATACCCTCGAAGACTCTAAGCGTTACAAGATTGAATCTCGTTGTTGGCGTAGTCCTACTCACGCCGATCCCGAGATCGAGAAGATGTGCACCACAATCCGGCGGTGCCTCCGTGATCGGTCACACGTTCAGCTCGATAAATACCTCCGTTCCCTCGATCCAGTGGGGCGGAAGTAGATGATCCCCCGGAACTCCAGCAGCACGACGGCGTGGTGTGGTGAAGAATCCCATGGTCAGCGCTTCGCCAAGCGGGAGACCATGGAATGAGGCAGCAGGTCGAGAGAAAAGGAGGTGGGAATGTGTGTGAGGAGAAGGAGCCCTCGCCCTCCTTTTATAGGGGAGGAGGAGGCAGCCCAAGGGGGGTGCGGCCAGCCATGTGGTGCCCCCACCTCTTCGCCTCTTCATGTGAGTGGAAGATCCACTCACACCCACTCATGCTCCCATAAAACCCCAGTTAGAAAATCCAAAGGTTTTTCTTTAATAAATAAAAAATTCTTTATTTTAATATTTGTTGATTCCATTAACAAACATTTTCATATAGCATCTCGAATCATTTGTTAATTCTATTAACAAACATTCGACAAAAAACCCCTTGAACTATTTCAATTTTCCTCAAAACAATTACGGTGCTGCCCAAAATATTCTTCGATATTCCGTATCCTCTCAAATGCGTCATCGAACCTTAGGTGTGTCACCCTACGATTCACGAATAACATAGACATGATCGAGACACCTCTCCGATCAATAATCAACAGCGGGATCTGGAGATCCGTGATGGCTCCTATATATTTAACGATGAATCTCGTGATCGTGTGAACCATCAACGTGGTAACTAATTCCCTTTGTCTCGCGATATTTTACTTGTCCGGGATCCGATCATCGGTATCAACCATACCTTGTTCGATCTCGTTACCGACAAGTACACTTTTACTCGTTTTGTGATATGACATTCTTGTGACCTAGTCACATGCTTGCAAGCGGTGTCAATGTGATATCACTGAGAGCGCGTAGAGTATATCTGACGAAGATATGGATCCTGGACCTTGCGGATGAGGACACCCCATCTCAGGCCCAAGGTTAGGGCCCAAGAAGAGACGCCCTTGGAATACTCCGGAAGGCCCATGTAAGGCCCACCCGCAATGACTTGCGGATTAAGCTAGGAAACTTGTAACCGACCTAGCTAGAGTTCGAGTCCTCTCCGGGTAGAACTCGAGACCTGGCCATCTATATAAGGCCAGGAGAGCCCCTAGGAGAGGACCAAGCAATAACTGCACGACCCAAAAGCCTTGAACTCGAGACCTACTCTCGATTCGAGCACACCATTGTAACCGATCTAATCTCTAATACAGATCGACAAGAGGCAGGAGTAAGGGTATTACCTCTACGAGGGCCCCGAACCTGGGTAAATCTCGCCCCCTGTCTAGCCGACGATTCCACCAGCGCTCATGGGTTCTCTTAATCGAAACCCGATAGGTTCACCGAAGGGATTTGTTGAGTCAGGGATTCGACAATTGGCGCCGACCGTGGGGATCGCGGGCGCTGGATCACCGGCATCTTCGGCTTCATCGACGTCCAACTCCCGTTGGAAACCATCGACTACGGCTCCGAGCAATCCTATACGGATCGGATCTGTCGTGGTCACACCTCACTCGCCGGAATCACGCCCGGTATTCGAGGATCTGGAGAAGAGCGTCACCCTGACGTTCGGGAGCTTCAACTTCGTGACGAACCGAGACGGAATCCTCCACTTCACGGATGAATCTGACAACGAATCTGGAGCCGTCAACTCGCGCTTTCCTATGGAGAAAAGTGGCGAGTCCATCCGATTCAACGCAGTCGACTATCACGCCCTCTCGACAGAGGAACCATCTCGGGTACGGGAAGCTTTCCAATCTGCGCCTAGGACGCACGGGCCACGATTGGCCCAAGTCTGCATGGCCGGATCGGAACCGCCCCCGGAAACCGAATTCAGCGCAACCGAGCGCAATATAATCGGCGTCTCGCGGGAGGCCTGGAACAGAGCCAAAGAAGCCATGCGAAGGAGTCAGCCACCCACGGCAGGAGCGCCACAGGAGGATCTAACCGCCTACCACTACCATCTAGTGAGAGCGGCCTCGACCATCAAAGACGCCCGAGCAGATCTAGCCCGTCGCAGAAGAGCGGCGGACGAATCAAGCCTACGACGAGCCGAGCAGTCCCTTGCGCCCTCGGTCGGTACCCGACCCGCAAAGAAGGGACATGCAGCATAGTCCAGGGACTACGAATCCATGGCTGGGACCAGCAGGTCGACCACATCCTCCTTCATGAGGGTCGACGACGACGGCAACGTCTACCCGCAAACCCCCGCTGCGGCAGTCCTAGCCGCAGCAACTTACATGCAGATGAACCAACCGACGGAAAGCGATCCTCGGGCGGAACAGTACAAGCAAATTCGCAAGGGGCTAGGATTGGCGGCTGCAAGGCTCGCCTCTCACGATCGCAAGAAGGCTGAAGAACAATTGGAGAAGGAGCGACAGGAGAAGGACAAAGATAAGGAAACGCCCCGCAGACACAGAAGCTCCTCCCCGAGAAAAGACAAATCGCCACGTCGTGGTCGAGGAAAAGAAGCCCGCCGCCGCGGTGACAGTCGAAGCAGCAGCGACGACAGTCCGAGAGAGAAAAACTCACGGCACCACAGCAGCCGCTCGCGAAAACGAAGCAAGGAGCCACGGAAGGACGCTGACCGCGATCGGCTCGGACGCGACGCGCGATCCGACATCGCGCAGAACAAGGTAGACAGGGCAAGGGCGTCGAGATATCGTGACCGATCATCATCCGGCTCTTCGGATGACGAAACCTGCGGCGCACTCTGTTTCGCCCGCAGTATTCGCGAAGCGCCCCTACCCAAACGATTCAAACTCAGCACGGAAGTGACAAAGTACGACGGCTCGCTCGAGCCTTCTCAATGGTTAAGCGACTACCTCACGGCAGTAAAGTGCCAACGTGGGAACAAGAACACGGCTATGCAATACCTCAATTTGCATCTAGTCGGAGCGGCCTGCAGTTGGCTGGAGAGGAGACCAAGATCTTTCTACGCATCGTGGGATGACTTGCACCGCGATTTCTGCAAGAACTTCCAGTCGACGTACAAGAGGCCGGCTACAATTGAAGAACTACGAGCCTGTAAACAGAAAAGCGGCGAGTCTACCCGAGAATACATCCAGCAGTGGACCACACTCAGGAACACCGCAGGAACCATCTCGGAAGAAGTGGCGATTGAGGCCTTCGCTAAAGGTGCGAGAAGAACTGCCTTTCGGGAAGAACTAGGCAGAGCAGCGCCTAAAACTATCGGGGAGCTAATGATCATAGCCGAAAAATGGGCTAATGGAGAAGACGCAGTGCGCAACGAAAGAGGGTCATCACCCGCACACGAAGACGACCGCCATGGGCGAAGAAAAAAAAGGAAATACTATGACCACGAGGATAGGGAGGAATTAGTGGCGGCAGAATTCACGCGAAGTCGAGACTCTGGTCGCCGCGGAAGCCGCGAGTGGAAACCAAAGGCAGAAGAAAAATCCCCCGAGGAGGACCTTGATGCATACTGCTCGCTACATCTGTTTACAGATAAGCGCACGGGCAAAACTAAGGCAACACACCTTCTTAAGGACTGCCGAAAGTTTCATGACATCTCGGATGCACTCGCCAGGAAAAGATTTGCATCCACCCAAAACTACCCGCCGCTGCCAGGAGGAGGACAACAATTCCAGCCGCCACCACCTCCACCTCCACCAGCAAATCCAAACATGACGCTAGCTGTACTACCTGCGCCACCGCCACAAAACACTGGAGCCAATTCATACCCGAACCCGGCAGGACAACTCGCGGTGATACAGAAGGTATGCCCCTCTCGCAGAGCTCAAAAGACTAACACGAGGCAATTGTGCATGGCAGTGCAGACACCACCGACAAAGACCGAGTACCTGAAGATGGCGGATCAGCCAATCACGTTCTCGATGAAAGACCATCCGCCACGAGTCTATCGACCAGGACACGCCGCCCTTGTCATCCAAGATCAAATTGGTAATTATGACCTGGCCCGCGTATTCATGGACGGTGGCAGTGGCATTAACATCATCTACGCGGATACACTCCGTCGAATGAACAAGAATCTGGACGGCCTAATGGAATCAGAAACATCCTTCCACGGGATAGTTCCGGGCAAGACAATCCGTCCACTCGGAACAATCAACCTAGAAGTCGTGTTGGGCACCCCAAGCAACTACAGAAGGGAATTCCTGGACTTCGAAGTCGTCGACTGGCCCTCACAGTACCACGCCATCCTTGGTCGAACAGCGTTCGCCAGGTTCATGGCCGTACCACATTACGCGTACTTGAAGCTCAAGCTACCCGGCGAATACGGTGTGATCACCATCGACGGAGACTTCCAGAAATCAGACAAGTGCGACATAGAATTTAATGAGATCGCAAAATCTTTCGGGATGCAAGAAGAACTTCAAGAGCTGGCAAAAACCACGGATCACTCCGTTATGCCCCTCACGAAGAAAAACGCGCCCGAACTGGAATTCAGCGCCAACAGCGACACCCGCAAGCATCAAGTGCACCCGACGGATTCTGCAAAGACAGCGATGGTTTCAACAACCCTCTCGCCTGCATAGGAAGACGCGCTCGTCAAACTCCTCCGTGAGTACTGGGAAATCTTCGCCTGGCAGCCCTCAGACATGCCAGGCATACCCAGGGAGTTTGCCGAGCACTCACTCGAAATCTTTCCTGACGCTAAACCCATCAAACAGACGACTCGACGATTTTCAGAACCCAAGCAGAAGGCGCTTGGAGAAGAAGTAAACAGGTTGCTAGCCGCAAACTTCATTAGGGAAATCAAGATATCCACCTGGTTAGCAAACCCGGTGTTGGTTCCCAAAAAGAACACGGATATCCTTCGGGTGTGTATCGACTACACGTCATTGAATAAACACTGCCCCAAGGACAATTTTTCTCTCCCACGAATCGACCAGATCGTGGATTCTACGGCCGGCTATCAACGCCTCTCCTTCCTGGACGCCTATTCGGGATATAATCAGATCCGGATGAAAAGGGAAGACGAAGAGAAGACAACATTCATCGCACCTCACGGTGTCTACTGCTACACGACAATGCCCTTCGGGCTGAAGAACGCAGGCGCAACATATCAGCGTTGCATGCAAAGATGCCTCGCCAATCTCATTGGCAAGAACGTACAGGTGTACGTTGACGAAATTGTCATCAAGACTCGAGTAGAGGACACACTCATCGAGGACATTAGAGAAACATTCGACGCCCTCAATGCATATCGGATCAAGCTCAATCCGACAAAATGCGTCTTCGGCGTTCCTGCAGGAAAACTTCTCGGGTACCTGGTATCCGCCAGAGGCATTGAAGCCAACCCGGAGAAAATACAAGCCATCCTAACTGTCGTGGGATAATCACGGCAGATGTTACCTGGGGTAACTGATCTTGGGGCAAGTCGACACAGGTATTTGGGAGAGGGTTTAGCTCGAAGGAAGACATGGCAAAAAGCGATCTAAGAACCGGAAAGCAACTCGCCGGATCTCGAATAGGAACTATATTGGATACTCGATAATTGATGATACAACTATGACTTGAATCTCCTCAAACTAAGCCTAGGGGACGGTTTATAAAGCACCCGTATCCCCCCTGGCTTGCCCTCCAAGGCGCAGCTCGAATCCTATCCGAACTCTGCTTACAAACCCTAGCTTTCCTTACCACAACCCACAATCCGGGTTACGAGGCCTACAAACTTTGGGCCTTCCAGAAGTTTCTTTATCCTTAGCCGAATCCTGTGTAGCACACCTTGGGCCGGGTTACACCTTGAGGTTGGCCTACCGGGTTACTATCCCCCCATCAGTAGTCCCCAGAATAGCGTGGGTTTCACGGATTCCTCCTTGAAGCGCTTGCTATTCCCTGAAAGAAAACATAAAACATACGAGTTCATGGAAGCCGGGTCAGGTTGCCTTGATAAGCAGCCAAGCACAGCTCCATGGCGACCATGCAGTAACCCGACCTTTCTCCGGGTATCTAGCTTGTTTTTCCAAATCTGAATCCCGAAACGGTAAGATCCTACACTCGATACTGATCCCTGACACCTCGGGGTAAATTGTACTTCCTCTATCAACCGAATACTTTACTCCGCATTTGGCGCACACGTCACGAATTTTACGTGGATAACTGCTACTCCACAATTTCCGGCTTCCGGCCGTTACGATAGATTCACCCTCTTCTTATAAATAGTGGCCGGTGGGTAACCCTAGGCCCTTTACTTTGCCTCAGCATTCCCTTTCTCCCCTTGCTCCTTACTTCCTTGCAGCACCGCCGCCAGAGACTCGTGCACCCCATCAAAAGCGAGAGCGCCGCCGGCCGCGCTCGACCTCGAGCCATCCTGCGCCGCCATCGATCGTCATCGTCGCATCTTCACCTCTTTCGTCAAGGACCGTGAAGGGGCATTCAAGCCACACCACACGACACCTTCGTTCCAGACTTCAACCCCTTCAGTAAGCCTATCACAACTGTCCAATTTAGCCTCGCAATTTCTTCAATTTAACCAGTATCGGATCTAGGTCCACCCGTAAATTATTTTTCCGATAGCATCAAATTGGATCAATTCGACACTTCCCACCTCTTTTACGTACCTGATATACAGTCACAACTCATCCCCTTATCATTATTAACCATCAAATCTTCTGTAAGATCACTCGCAAATTTTCCCATCTAGATCCGTTCCTCCTCGATTTTCCGCTTATCACATTAACACCTGGAAAATCTTCCCTTTCCAGCTATTTTACTTGCAATAGAAGCATGGGCAACCATCCGTGCTCACCCAACTCACCCCAATACGTAAGTAACTAGTGATTTCCTCAACCACATTTAACACCCGGATAATTCACAACCTTTTGCTCCGTAAGGCGTTACCCGGATATTTTTCAGTCTTCGTACCGCCTTAATGCTCCAAACTCGGATAATCCGATATTCCGAGTCTTACTCCTTATACCTCTTGTATTCTGCAGGTCAACCCTATGGCTCCAAAAAGACAAGGGAAACAGCCGGCCCCGGCAAAGGCTACCCAAGCCATATCCACAAATTGGGGTCGGTCCACAGCAACAAAGGCCAAGTTGGATGGGATGACCGAGCTAGGAATCCTTCCTTCTCAAAAGGATATTCACTGGAGGGCACCAGGCGATGAGACCCGGCCCACCCCTGCCGGAAATGAGGTAATCTGCTTCACCGAGCACGTGACCCGGGGATTCCGTCCTCCGGGTCACCCTTTCTTCCGGGAAATCTTGAGCCACTACGGCCTCCGGGTGTTCGACATAGGGCCTAACTCTATGTTGAACATTACCCACTTCATAGTTTTATCGGAGTCTTACTTGTGCACCTCGCCAAGTCTGGCTCTTTTTATCGAATTATTCCAGTGCAAACCATGCCGCGAGAGCGGTGATGGAGCGCTTCTTACTTGTGGCGGGGTATCTATCCAGCGCCGCAAGCATTCACCGATGCCAACCCTCAACCTGAACTCCCACGTCAAAAACTGGCAACTTTCTTTCTTTTATTGCCTTGACACTTCCCCGGATGGTGAGAGGAAATTGCCGGGTTATTCGGAGAGTCCCCTTGAGCCATCCGAGTCTTTCAGCGCCTTTGCCCCTGACTCGGACAGGGAGGCGATCCAACCTTTGCTAGCTAAATTAGCTTCTCTCTCGGCTCAGGGCCTTCTTGGGCTTAACCTAGTGAAAACCTGGGTAGATTTCCGGGTGCAGCCCAACTCCATCCGCTCCAAATTGCTACATGAATACTCGGGGCACATCACGGACTCTCTCCGATACTCCACCAAGAGCTTCGCCGCCGGTGACACCAACAAGACCATCAAAGGTTTCCTGACGGAGAAACTAGAGGTGATAAGGAACATTGCCGGGTTACCTCCATTCACTCGGGAGAACCCTGCTCCAGCGGTGAGACCTGATTCTTTTTGCTTGTTTCAGCACTTTTACCTGTTATAGTTTCTAATGCTTGCTTTCATCTCTTTGTTCACAGGCTGACGATCCCTTCTGGAGGATTGAAACCTCTCCTCCTTCCCAAGACCCCGAAGAGGAAGACGCGCCGGTTGACAACGATGAAGGTATTTTTCCTTGATCTTATATCCACCTGTTACCTACACTATCTTTCTTATCACCCATCTTTCCTTGTCTGATGCATACTTGACTTTTCAGGGTTAGAAGACGAGGAGGAAAAAGAAGAAGATGACCCGGAAGCCACCGAATCCGACCAAGAACCCACAGTCGGAGCCAAGAGGAAGGCTAGAGGGGTAGTCGCAAAGGTTCCCTTCTCCTCCATGTCTTCTGCGCCTTACTCCTTTGACACTATGCATAAACTTAATGAACGATTATCACATTCGCCATTCTTGAAGGATCCCCTCCCAGCTAAGCGCAGGGTGACCCGGAGTTCTCCGGGGGATGATCCCCTTAACCCGGGTATTTCCACTTCGCCTGCTCGCCGAGTTAGCACTCCTCCACCTCAACCTCCCCAATCTCCTCAACGTCATCCATCTCCTAGTCATCCACTTGCCGGGCAATTCCGGGTACCGCAGCCGGTACCTTTGCCAACATCATCCGCCTCCAGCTGCGAGCTCCCCCCAGACTATGCCGTGAACACCGGGTAAGCGACCTTTACTCGATATTCTTTCACACTTACTAACCCCCTTTTCTTTTATATATCCTCAGTACTAACCATTATCTCCTTCTTTTCTCTTCAGGGTCCAAGTCACCACTAGCGACCCGGATATTCCTGAAGCGGAGAAGCAAGGGGAGGAGGAGCCGAATAATAATATGGATGTTACTGCCGATGACGAGGCTGAGGATGAAAAGGAACAAGACCCCTTTAAGGACCCAACTCCACCGGAAACCGCATCGCCCAAATCTTCTGAAGAAGTGGACGAAGATATCATCTTGGAGACCAAACCGGGTTCCCCTAACCCGGACACTCAAACGGTCCGGGTTTCCACCCCAAAATCCGGAAAAGTCCTTCAACAGGAAGGCCAATCTCCCGGCCCTTCAAGACTTCGCCCTGAAGACATGACGTTTGCTCAGATGCTAGATGCCCTCTACACTTTGAGGGCCGATGAAGAAAACATACTAGACGCCTTGATAACCAAACACAAGGTAAACCCGAGTAATATCAACTATTTCCACACATAGTCCCCAAGTTCCAAGTGAATTACTAAGTAACTTGCTTGGAACTTTGCACAACGTTTCTAACTGATCCCTCTTCATACTTCTTTATAGGACTACGTTGCGCAATCCGAGAAGAAGCTAGCCAAAGCCACCAAACGTATCGAAAAAGAGACGGCCCTTCGCGAAGCAGCTGAAACTGAAACTCGTAGGAGCCAAAAAATCATGAGGAAGTACCGGAAAAGGGCTCACGCGGCTGAAGATAGGCTGACGACTCTTTCAGTGCAAATTGCTGATATCCATCGTGTTGCAACTGGTATGATTTTTGAATTTTAGCACTTATGACCCTGATTCTCTCTAGATGGACAACCGTATCCCTTTACTTATTACTTTTTCTTTGTCTTTTTAACAGGCCCGTGTGACGTAGCCCCTGAAGAAGATGACACTATCAAGTTGAAGCTTATCAAGGACACTATCTGGCAGCTTAGTGCCGGAATTGGTTGGATTCTTGACGAGTTGCGACTGCCGGGTATCAGGCCAAGCAACGTGAAGAAATTGCTAGAATTCTGCTCCACTATCCCTGAGTGGATTTGGCACTGGAAGCGCTCATCTTGCCGATTTGGTGTGACCCGAGGACTCGCGCTGGCTAAAGCTTATTTCCCTAAGCTAGAGCCGGCCAAGCTGATGGGCGGGTTTCCGGAGTTCAACCCGGATGGATCCAAGTTCTCGCCTAAGGACTTCAAGTCTATTCAAAAAGAAATCCGTCACCCGGCTAGCATTATTGCCGATGGTTTGGAGATTGATACCATTCTTCCTGCATATGATGTTAACGACAAAATCATCAAGGCGGACCGCCCCAAGCCATACGACATGCTTGCCCGGTGGAAGGAGGAAGCGGCCAAGATAAGGGAAGAAGCCGCCAAGAAGAAGGCCGAAGCCGACTCCGTGCCTGCTACTTCTACTCCTGTCGTCCCTCCACCTGCGCGAGTCGGCATTGCCACTGACCCGAGTGGTGCTGCTACCACAAGCGACAGCAAGGGCAAAGCCAAGATGGACCCTGCGGCTTAGAGTATTGAGTGTCGCCTATTACTTCTTATGCATCAGTCGGCGAAGCGTCATTGAAACAACTTATTTTTTGAATGGAGCGCCTGTGCTCCTTTGATATTTTAGTGAGGTTTTGTAATACATTCTGAACTCCCGATGCACTTTGCGCCTCTTTGGGCTTTTGATTTATATGCTTTTGCACCCACTTGTTCTTGATATCCTACTTGCCTTATTCCTGATACCCGCAATTCTTTATTCTTCCTTTTGTGAGACCCGGCTTCCGGGTTTCATGGGTGTTTGGCGAACGGACTTATTACACCCCAAGCCCCCAAGACCCGGATGATATTTGGTTCCTTGGAATTTTAACGGCTGAACAACACTTTTTCTTTTTCAAAACTCATAAGTCCCCCAGGTCCGGATTTCCGCGCCCAGAACACATGATTTTTAAAAGAGAATGAATTGCCTGCCGCTAGATTCTCAAGTATCCCAGGACACTTATGGAATTGAAGTTATGCTTAATAATCGTTGAGTTTCCGGCTGTCAGCCTTATACTCTGCATAACTTGTGGTTTAGATGACCCTTTCGACTATCTTGTACTGTAAGCCGGCTTTCGCGTGGATATCATGTTGTTACATCAATACGAAAACGAGGTCAGGCAAGTCCCATTGGGCTTCATGTCTGACAGTAATCGTAAGCGAACAAATCATGCCACTTTCTTGCGAGTCACATCGAGCTTAAGTAAGAATAGCCGAGAAATTTGGACTTCTTTGTCCGGTTATAAGATTGTAGCCGTACTCGTTTTCGAGTAACCAGCCCCTATAACTCATTGGCATCGAGGCCGGGTCTTTTTGAGTTTGCAGCTGTGCTTATATGAGCGACCAGCCCTCAAGACCTAGAGATACACACTGTACAAATGATAATTGCCTCTTTTCTTGATAATCACCTCTTTATTTGATATGAGAAAATTAGGTCAGCAGGCCGCCTCATTAAATACCCGTCCAGTCCCCAAGGGTACCCTGGATAGGAAAAGAGTACGTTTGAAACCTGCTGCCTGTTACATCGTTTAATTCCCCGTGCCAACATAGTCTTTTGCTAAGTATAATACGGGCGTAGCTGAGCCACGTTCCATGGTCTGTCTCTTTCTTGCATAGGTGCAGTGGTATGAGCAGTGTCGTTAACTGTGGCCGATTCTTCCCTTGCGTCTATCAAGTAATATGACCCATTATGCAGATTCCGTCTTACGATGAAAGGTCCTTCCCATGGTGGTGATAGCTTGTGTTTTCCCTCGTTTGTTTGAACCAAACGCAGGACCAGGTCTCCTTCCTGGAAGACCCGGGTTTTTCACACGCCGGCTATGGTACCTCCATAAATCTTGCTGATATATGGTGGATCTTTCCAAGGCTTGTTCTCTTTGCTCTTCTAACATATCCACGGCATCTTGCCGGGTCTTTTCGTTCTCTACTTCAACATAAGCTGCCACCCTTGGTGAATCATGAATAATATCGCTTGGTAATACCGCTTCTGCCCCATAGACCATGAAGAAGGGCGTCATCTGAGTAGATCTGTTGGGTGTAGTGTTGGTACCCCAGATCACTGAAGGAAGTTCTTCGACCCAAGCTCCAGCGGCCCTGACGCAAGGAACTCGCAATCGCGGCTTTAATCCACGAAGCAACTCTTGGTTTGCTCTCTCTACTTGCCCATTGGCCTGTGGATGAGCCACTGACGCTACATCGAGCCGGATTCCGTTGTTGCCACAGAATTTTTCCATCTCTCCAAGGGACATGTTGGTTCCATTATCGGTAATTATGCTGTGAGGGTACCCGAACCGGTAGATAATTCTTTTCAGGAACTTGACTGCTGTAGCTGCTTCGCAATTAGTAACTGGCATAACCTCGACCCACTTGGTAAACTTGTCAATAGCCACTAAAAGATGTGTCTTCTTGCAAGGTGACATATGGAAGGGGCCAACCATGTCCATACCCCATACAGCAAATGGCCAAGTTAACGGAATGGTTCGTAATTCCATAGCCGGCACATGGGTTTGGCGAGCGTACCTTTGACATCCGTCGCACCTTGCTACTAATCGTTCCGCATCTGCTAGAGCCGTGAGCCAGAAAAATCCATGTCGATAGGCTTTGGCCACCAGGGATCTTGTGGATGCGTGATGCCCGCAATCACCTTCATGGATTTCCTTAAGAATCTGTCGGCCTTCCTCTGGTGCTACGCAGCGCAAAAAGACTCCTGCTGCACTTCTCTTGTATAACTCCTCATTGATAATAGAGTATCCTTTTGCTCGCCTCAGAATTTGTCTTGCTAATACCTCCTGTTCTGGTAACTCGCCCCGTGATAGGTAGGCCAGGTATGGCTCTGTCCACTCGGGAACGGTACGTACTGTGGCCACGAGTTCCAAACCCGGGTCTTGATTTGCCAGCTCTTCCTCAGACTCAGTTTTAACTGACGGTCGCCATAACTCGTCCAGGAAAACATTAGGTGGGACCGGCTCTCTGCGCGAGCCGAGTCTGGCGAGTGCGTCTTCTGCCTCGTTTTTTCTTCTGTCTATGTGCTCCACCTCATACCCGGAAAAACACCCGGCAACCCTATCAACCTCCCTGCGGTACGCTGCCATAGTTGCGTCCTTTCTATCCCAAGTTCCTGATACCTGTTGTACCACAAGATCCGAATCTCCAAAGCATCGTATCCTTCTAATGTTCATCTCCTTGGCTACCTTCAAGCCATGCAATAGGGCCTCATACTCGGCCACGTTGTTTGAACAATCAAAGTGAATCTGCAGTACGTAACTCAATTTGTCTCCCTTGGGCGATGTCAGCACCACTCCAGCTCCTGATCCCTCGTATTGCTTTGATCCATCGAAGTGCATGGTCCATGATTCGGAATTTGGAACTATGGTAGCCATTCCAGTGTGCGTCCAATCGTTAACGAAATCGACCAAAGCCTGGGACTTGATTGCTGACCTGGGCTCGTAGCTGATATGATAATCCCCCATCTCTATTGCCCACTTGGCTATTCTTCCCGTCGCATCCGAGTTTCTGATAATATCCGACATTGGTATTGAACTAACCACTGTTATGGGATGTTCTTGGAAATATGGCTTCAACTTCCGGCTGGCCATAAAGACCCCGAATACCAACTTTTGCCAATGTGGATAGCGCTGCTTTGCTTCTGATAATACCTCGCTGACGTAATAAACCGGCCTCTGAACCGGGTAACCTTTCCCATCCTCTTTGCGTTCCACGACAACTACTGCGCTAACGGCTCGGGGGCCAGCTGCCACGTACAGTAACATAGGCTCTTTAGGACCCGGCGCCGCTAGTACTGGTGCTTCAGATAACTGCTTCTTTAGTGCCTCAAACGCCTCATCTGCTTCTTGATCCCACACGAATTTATCTGATTTCCGCAAGAGACGGTACAAAGGTATTGCCTTTTCTCCAAGTCTGGATATGAATCGGCTCAAGGCTGCTACACAACCCGTGAGCTTTTGAACATGCTTCAAATTTTCCGGTTTTTTCAGATTCTGGCTGGCCTTGATTTTATCCGGGTTTGCTTCGATTCCTCTCTCGGAGACTATAAAGCCGAGTAATTTCCCAGCCGGAACTCCGAACACGCACTTGGTTGGGTTAAGCTTCATCTGGTATCTCCTCAAGTTTTTGAACGTCTCATTTAGATCATCGATAAATGTCTCTGCCTTCCGTGTCTTAATAACCACATCATCCACATAAGCATGCACATTGCGCCCAATTTGATCTTCGAAGCACTTCTGAATACACCGCTGGTAAGTTGCACCCGCATTCTTCAATCCAAATGTCATGGTTTTGTAGCAGAAGTCCCCAAAAGTGGTTATAAACGACGTTTTCTCCCAATCCTCCCTTTTCAGTTTAATCTGGTGATATCCCGAATATGCGTCCAGGAAACACAGCAAGTCACTCCCGGCTACCGCGTCTATGATTTGGTCTATCCTTGGTAGCGCGAACGGATCCTTTGGGCAATGCTTATTGAGACTTGTGAAATCGATGCACATCCTCCACTCGTTTGTCTTTTTCATCACAAGAACCGGATTTGCTAGCCAGTCCGGGTGAAATACTTCCATGATAAAACCTGCAGTTAATAGCCGCGCGATTTCCTCGCCTATGGCTCTTCTTCTTTCCTCATTCATTTTTCTCAAACCCTGCTTCACAGGCCTAGCCTTGGGATCCACATGCAAACTGTGCTCTGCTAACTCAGTGGGGATACCCGGCATGTCGCTGGGCGTCCAAGCAAATACGTCCGCATTTGAACGAATGAACTCCACAAGAGCCTTTTCTTGCTCGCTTTTCAAGTTGGACCCTATAGTGAACTGCTTGGTGGGATCTCCCTCCACGAAATCTACTTTCTTGGTGTCCTGTGCTGCTTTAAACTTCACTCTTTCGTCCTCGGAGTCCGGTCTTCTCAATGCCGTGCCATCATCCGGATCTACCTGAGACCGGTAATATTTGAGTTCTTCCTTTCTGCAAGCTTGCTCATCCATCACTGAATCCCCTTCATCGCACTCAGCTGCTATGTCCCGGCTCCCATGGATGGTGATGGTCCGCTTGGGGCCCGGAATCTTTAGCTGCAAATATACATAGCACGGCCTAGCCATGAACTTGGCGTAAGCCGGCCTTCCGAACAGCGCATGATAAGGACTACGCAACTTGACCACTTCAAACGTGAGCCACTCCACGCGATAATTATCCACCGTCTCTCCGAAAGCGACCTCCAATGTGATTTTTCCTTCGGGGCGCGCCGAATGACCCGGCACGATTCCATGAAAAACTGTCGAAGTTTTCTGTAGCTGTGATTCTTTGAGGTTCATGCGCAAGAAGGTCTCCCAATACAGGATGTTGATGCTGCTCCCTCCATCCATCAAGACTTTTTTCAATTCATAACCATTGACCTGCGGAGCGACCACCAATGCCAAGATTCCGGGGCGCTCTATTCCTCCCGGGTGATCCACCAATGCATATCGGATCAAGCTCAATCCGACAAAATGCGTCTTCGGCGTTCCTGCAGGAAAACTTCTCGGGTACCTGGTATCCGCCAGAGGCATTGAAGCCAACCCGGAGAAAATACAAGCCATCCTAACTGTCGTGGGATAATCACGGCAGGTGTTACCTGGGGTAACTGATCTTGGGGCAAGTCGACACAGGTATTTGGGAGAGGGTTTAGCTCGAAGGAAGACATGGCAAAAAGCGATCTAAGAACCGGAAAGCAACTCGCCGGATCTCGAATAGGAACTATATTGGATACTCGATAATTGATGATACAACTATGACTTGAATCTCCTCAAACTAAGCCTAGGGGACGGTTTATAAAGCACCTGTATCCCCCCTGGCTTGCCCTCCAAGGCGCAGCTCGAATCCTATCCGAACTCTGCTTACAAACCCTAGCTTTCCTTACCACAACCCACAATCCGGGTTACGAGGCCTACAAACTTTGGGCCTTCCAGAAGTTTCTTTATCCTTAGCCGAATCCTGTGTAGCACACCTTGGGCCGGGTTACACCTTGAGGTTGGCCTACCGGGTTACTATCCCCCCATCACTAACTATGAAGGAGCCAACCAATCTACGCGGAGTACAACAGCTCGCAGGACGACTAGCCGCCCTAAGCAGATTCATCGCACGATTGGGAGAGCAAGCGTTGCCTTTCTACAAATTACTGAAGAAGACGGACAAATTCGAGTGGACACCCGAAGCTAAACAAGCGTTCGCAGACTTGAAGCGATCGTTGCAAAGCAGGCGCGTCCTTGCAACACCGCAAGAAAGGGAGCCACTTTTCCTATACTTAGCCGCTACAAACCAGGTCATCAGCACAGCAATCCTAGTCGAACAACCTGAAGACGGCAAAGCATACGGAGTCCAACGACCAATATATTACATCAGCGAAGTGCTCTCGCCATGCAAGCAATGATACCCTCATTACCAGAAGCTCGCATATGGAGTTGTTCTCACGGACCGAAAGCTCAAACATTATTTCCAGGAACACGCCATCACAGTGGTTAATGATGCGTCACTCGGGACAATCATGAACAACCCTATGGCATCCGGGAGAATAGAAAAATGGAGCATCGAGTTGGGCGCCTGGGACATCACCTATGCAGGACGCAACGCAGTCAAATCTCAAGTACTCATGGAATTCCTCAGCGAATGGACAGAGCTACAAACGCCCGGGCCCCCTGAGTACACGAGCAATTGGATAATGTACTTCGATGGATCCAAGAGAAACGAAGGAGCATGAGCTGGAATCGTTCTTATTTCACCTCGTGGAGACAAGCTGCAATACGTCCTGCGACTGGACTTTCCACCAGATGATCCAGCATCGAACAACGACGCAGAATATGAAGCCCTGTTGCACGGGATGAAGATGGCAATCGCCTGTGGAGCTACCCGATTAATGATATACGGCGATTCCAATCTCATAGTGCAGCAGACAATGAAAGAATGTGACGCCATTGCTGAAAACATGGTCGCATATCGTGACATGTACAATCTGCTCGAAGGAAGCTTTAAAGGGTGCGAGCTGAGCCACATTGCAAGATCTAGCAACGAAGAAGCAGATAGACTGGCAAACATGGGTTCCACGAATACACCCATACCGCCAGGAATATACTTCGAACGGATGATCAAGCGATCGGTCAAAGTGAAGAAAGCTGCAGAAACACCAGCAGCGCCAGAAACAGAGGTCAGCCCGCAGGTCGCGCTTATCGAGCTTATTCATAATATATCACGACAGGTATTTCTGGTCGAGTCAGTCTGGACGCAGATATATCTCGACTACCTGCTCAATAGACAGCTCCCGGCCGACCCACGTGAGGCTCGACAGATAATCAGGCGTAGCAAGTCCTTTCGAGTGGTCAATGGAGAATTATACAAGCAAAGCATCTCGGGAATACTTCAGCGATGCATCGCACCCGAAGATGGCAAGGAATTGCTCCAGGACATACACCAAGGAGATTGCGGACATCATGCTAGCTGGAAAACAATAATGGGAAAAGCTTTTCGAGCAGGATTTTACTGGCTAACAGCAGCCAGCGATGCAAAAAGCCTGGTCGAACGATGCGACGCCTGCCAGCGATTCGCACCAAGACCACACGCACCTGCTACGGAATTGCACATGATACCAATAGCCTGGCCCTTTGCACAATGGGGGCTAGACATGGTTGGACCACTACGCAAGTCCACACCAGGTGGATACACACACTTGCTGGTCGCAGTCGACAAGTTTACCAAATGGATCGAGGCTATGCCAGTAACTTCGGCTAGCGCCCAATGCGCCGTCAAGTTCCTCGACTCCATTGTATGCAGATTTGGTGTGCCACATGACATCATTACAGACAATGGTACAAACTTCACAGCAAAGGAAACACAATAGTTCTGCGAGGAAAAAGGCATCAATTTCAAGTTCGCTTCCGTTGCTCACCCGCAAACGAACGGACAAGTCGAAAGATCCAACGGCTTAGTTTCGGCTGGCATCAAGAAACGATTACTCGATCGTCTACACCCCGCTGCAGGACATTGGGCAGAAGAGCTACCCTCCGTACTCTGGAGCCTCCGCACAACTCCTAATCGATCGACGAAGTACACGCCATTCTTCATGGTATAGGGGGCAGAAGCAGTCCTTCCCGAGGACGTTCGATTCAGCGCCCCACGAGTTGTAGCCTACAGCGAAGAAACTTCCAACAAGGCACTCGCAGAAGATATGGATGCACTCGACGAAATGCGTGACATCGCACTCGCAAGATCCGCAGTATATCAGCAATCCTTGCGCAACTATCATAGTCGCCGCATACGCCACAGAGCATTCGCGGTTGGGGACCTGGTGCTGCGGCTCAAACAGAAGGAAGGACACAAGCTCGAACCACCTTGGGAAGGACCCTTCATCATATACGAAGTCATCCCAGGTGGAGCCTACAGGCTAAAGAATCCAGAGACTGGAGGAATCTATTCCAATCCTTGGAATATCGCACACCTCCGCAAATTCTATCCCTAGATTTACTTGTTATCACAACAAAATAAGGCTATACTAGCCACTACTGTAGCTCGAATACATGGCTTCTCAGTCATTGCAATAAAGGCATGATTCCTTCATCATATTCACTCGAAGCTTCTCGTTCTTTACATGCTAAAAGTTACAGGTACACACCCCATAAAACACACGGGGGCTACACCTACAACTAAGCATCACAGAAAAACATCATACAAACAAGGTTGTACACCTTACAACAGTTTTTACAAACTATAAACAGATTACAGGATATTTACATCCGACAATCAATCAAAGCGCTGAGTATTCTCAGTCGCTAAAACTCTATCTACCTCTTCAGAGGTCAATCGGATAATTTTCTCCGCTGCAGGACGTACATCATCATAGTACGGCGAGATATCCTCGATTGCATAATCTGGGCGCCGAGCTACGGAGTTAACGTGTATCTCAGGATGCCATATTCGGACAAAAGAGAGAGCTACAACCGCGCCGCACGTCATTTGATTCCGCACACACGCGCGAACTTCTCCTTCACGTCCAAACAACCTGAGAAGATAGCTCCAGTCTTCGGGACCTCTTTCAAGTGGGTAAAATGCAGCGTTCATCACAACCAAGACCTCGTGAAAAGAACTCACGAGAATTCTCGCCTGGAGGACTCGGAATTTCAAGGTGGCCATCACAAAACCTCGACTGCGATCAGACCAAAAATTGTTTGCATGAGGTTTTGAGCTGCTAGCCTCTTGATGAATGTGGTTCTCTACCCACTGCTTTTCTTCCCTGTCATCCGGTTTAATAACTGAAGAGCAGACGTACTTAGTCAGCTAAGGAAAACATGGAAGAAGAAGGCACGGGGGCTGCACTACTTACATATCAAATCTCTTGCGACTGAAGCCAACTCATCCATCAGAAATTGTTCACGTTCAGCCGCCAATTTTTGCTTGGACTTCGCCACATCGGCTACCCCGCGCAGAGCTTTCAGCTTGCGCTCACCATCCTGGACCTTATCACGAAGGCCCGCAAAAGTGCCAACAGCGGCAACAAGTGGATTTACTGGAGTACCACGTCCACCCGAAGTTTCCGCGGCAAACCCAGTAGCCTGGAAGAATACAAGGAAAGAAGTAAGATGCCCTACTCGAGTCATTTCTAGTCGCACATCTGACAAACGCTCGGGGGCTACTCCCATCGGGAGACAACGCACAAACAAGGGGAATAAATTTCAAGACGAATTCTTCAATTAAAGACAACGAAGGTACGGGAATACATCCCAAGGTTCATTACATTCAAGGAAGAAAAAGAAAAAACTATGAGGCTACATTGGTGCTTCCGCTAGCGGCAGTCGCCCCTCCTTTCAGCCGAGCAAATATCTCAGACAGCTTCCGAGCAAGAATGGCGGCTTGCTCGCCAAAACGAGAGAGCCGTACCTTTTTGCCCGTGGAGGGGTCGACTGGAAGAGATGAGTAGGCCTCCTCCAAACCTTCGACTCCGTGCGCCAAATCAAATTGGATCGCGGTCTTCGCACCAGACTCCGACTGAGCGACCACGAAGGCATCCAGGAGATTGCCTTCTGAGAAGACCTTCAACAGATCATCTAGCGCAGGTGCAGGAGTGGCGTTGGCGATGAGGCGACCATGCAGTTGCACCAGCACTTGAGTAGCATCGCTAATCAAGGAGAAAACTCCATCAGCGTGCCTCTTAAGCACATCTACCCGCTGGAGCCCAGGGATCTCTAGAGGGACATCCAGAAGACCTACAAAAGAAGAAAATAATACTTAGCAAAGTTCAGCAAAATGAAGGATCAAAGTCGCAAGAGTCCAAAATACTTACCCGCGAAACGCTCAGCGAGGGGACGGAGGAACGCGACAACGTCGTTATCGGCCTTACTGCCAGCTTCCTCTAACTCCTTCAAGGCCTTCCGCGCATCCGCAAGCTGTCGACCAAAATCTTCCGATTGCATGCGGGAAGTCTCCAGCTCTTGTCGAATGGCCGTCAGGTCAGCCTCCCGAGCAGTTACCTGCTCAGAGAGTTTGACCTTTTCGGACTCCGAGAGTTCAAGTCGAGCTGCAAAGAGATGCTTATCAAAAATCAATAATGCACGGAATACTGAAGACAAGGAGATGATAAAACTTACCCTTGAGAAGGTCGTTCTCACTTTGAAGTCGGCTATGGTCCGATCGAAGTGACTCGCAATCCGACTCGGCGAGAACGACGCGGCGACCAATCGCCGCAAGAGAATCAATGAGCGACTGCAAAAGCACGAAGATAAAAGAGTTAAAAGGATTAAATTGGAGCCTGTACCCGATTATTTACAATCGACTACAGCCTCGGGGGCTACTCCCATCGGGAGCACTGCCGTGCACCCGATAAAAGTGAAATCATGAAGAAGAAATAAACCAGACTTTGAGCCTGTAGCCGATCGCTTGCGATCGACTACAGCCTCGGGGGCTACTCCCATCGGGAGCACTGTCGTGCACCCGATAAAAATTTGAAGACAGAAGATGAAGTTTACCTGGCCGGTGGCGCGAGAGAGCGGATCCGCGGAGCTGTCCGTCACTTCTTTAGAAACTGAAGTCCTGGCGGCAAAGCTGGGGGCTTCACGTTCCAAAGTCGCAGCTTTAGGGGCTGCTCTGGGAGAATTTTGGACAGTGCCCGCAGTGGGAGTTTCACCCGCATCCCTTGCCTTGTTCCTCTTTTCGGGAGGAACGGCAGAAGCGTACCTGCGAGGACTGATAGTCTGCAGTCTGCAACAAAAGATAGAAAACATCAGAACTGAAGTGCAAAGAATGTTCGACCAAGAACAAGGAAAAAGACCTACTCGTCATCTTCGTCGTCATCCAGCAAGTCCGCGTTCCAGGCGGTTGTCATCACCGGAAACGAAGGCGAAGGGGCGAGTGAACGAAGTGGGGGCCTAACCGGGCGATGCTTCCAAGGAATTATCATTGGAAGTAGCCTCGTCATCATCCACCCGACGACGCTTGAGAGGGCCACCATTCGAGTCTTCAACGTCATCCGAAGAATCACGCTCAGAACTCGAAGAAGCGTTGGCGACGCTGGTGTCAACCGCACCATCCTGGCGACTCGCCAGTAGCTCTGAAGCCTCCTCTCCCGTAACTGGCGGGTAGCAGTCTGCCATAGCTAGGCTCTGCAAAGACAGAGAAGACGAGAAAAAACCTTGTCGACTAGGACTCAGAACAAAAAGGAAGCAACTCAAAGACAAGAAGGAAGAAACTAACCGCGGCTGGAGGAGGATTTGAAGCGGCAAAGGCTTCAACTGAACAATCGGGGAATTTCTCCCCCACCTTCAGTCGAGTGATACCCGCGATTTTCTTCTCGAATTCTACATTCGAAAGTTCCTCGCGGCTTACTCGGCTGGGGTCTTCTGAGCCTTGATACTCCCACATAGCGGAGGGCCTTTGCTGAAGAGGTTGGATCCTGCGCTTCAAGAAGATGCTCGCCAAATGCAGCCCGTTGAGCACGACTCCCGCAGTCTGATCCCGGAGAGCGGCTACTTTTGCGAGTAAGGGCGCAACGGTCTGATTCTCCTCGGCTGACATCTTGTGCCCCCAGGACTTTCGCCTTGTCAGAACAGCGAACGGGTGGAACTCTACGATCCCACCCGAGCTGTTGTCGATTGCGTAAAACCACTTTTTTCGCCAACCTTGGGCGGAGTCGAGGAAGTGCATGTTGAAGTAGCTGCCTTCCTGTCGAGCTTGGATCCCGAAGCCACCCGTGCGAAGCGGTTCGCCGGGCTCAGATTCCACCCGCGATTTCTCGCGGAAGATCCGGACTTTGAAAAGCGCCTTCCAGAGCGCCCAGTGTGGGCAAATGCCGAGAAAGCACTCGCAGAACACGATGAAGCACGATATGTGCTGCACCGCGTTTGGAGGAAGATCGTGAAGCTGTATGCCATAGACATACAGCAACCCGAGGAAGAAAGGGTGGAGAGGAAAGGAAAGACCCCGAGACACGTGGTCCACAAAGACCACGCGCTCGTTCGATTGCGGGTTAGGTACCTCTTCCTTATTTCCGAGGCGAACCCGCTTCTCCGTTTCCGCCGGCAGCAACCCTTCCCGCTGCATCTCCTTGATGCTCTTCGCGGTGGTGTTGGGGGAGCGCCAATCGCCGGCACGGGGCATAGGTTGCGCAGAGGGTTCCCCGGACGCAGAAGTGACAGCACCACGTCTTTTTCCGCCAGCCATTGCTTGCAGCACGAGCTCGAGCGCAAGGAAGAAGGAGATGGGCGCAAGGAAGAAGATGAAGGCAAAGAGCTGGGAAAATTTCACCGTAGCGCTAAGACCCGTACTTATACACGGAGCAAGACGATCTCAGCCGTACAATGCGCTACGTGGCGCTTATCACAGCCACCACGTGTGAAGATGAAACGAAGGGGCGGCCAACGCTGTTTCGTGCCACGATCTTAACAGAAGATCGTGCGCATTTACTGCGCGGTTCGCGTAAAAACCGGGAACGACGTCTCGTTTCCCGGTCAAAAAGCTGACCAGGTGGGCCACCATCTGCTACCACTCCGTCACGTCCCATCGGGAGAAGAGGAGTGCGCCATGACGTCATGGCATACATCATTCAAAATCAAGATCTTTCGATTGGAAGTTCAAACGCGAAAATATCTTCGTACGAACAACAATTCCTTCGGATAAAAGCAACTTTTCCATGAACAATTCGTGGAACAAAACCTCTTCAAACGAGAGAAAATACCCTATACACGAAAACTCTTTCGTATGGGCACAATATTCCAAACATGAAATACTCTTTCATATGGACATAACTTTTCCTCAGCACGAAATTTTTTCTGTGCGGGACTCAAAACAAGTCAATCGAGTAGGAGGAACCTACCTCTTTTATACATGATATTCTTACATCATAAAAACCTGGATTGTTCAGCCGACTAGGCACATCCAGATGCCATGTTCTTCGAATATGAAGGTAAGACCCAAAAAGATCTCTCTTTAGGGCCTGGAATCGCACTCGAAAGCTGCGTCCTCCGGTATAATTCCGTGTCAACAACACGAAGAAAAATCCTAGCGGACGCGCCGGGTACCCCCATAGGTTAAGTTCGACTCGATAAGTCCACAACGGCCCAGTCGCAACAATCACCTTATCGAGTTCGAGTCGGAGGTCTCGAATCTATGTAGGCCAGGAATGTTTTTGCCCTAGTCGCAATTAATTGGCCCTGATCTCTCGGGAGAGCCAAGCTACTGTGCCACATCCTTCTGCGATAAAAGCCGCAAAAAACAGGCACTTATGTTGCTCGATACTCGAGCATGAAGACTCATGACACAGGGAACACACCCTTTAAAAACAAAAAGCTGATCAAGAAAAGTTTGACCGTCTACTCGACTGGAAAAAATCCCACTCGAGCAAACGCTCGGGGGCTACTGACGAAGATATGGATCCTGGACCTTGCGGATGAGGACACCCCATCTCAGGCCCAAGGTTAGGGCCCAAGAAGAGACGCCCTTGGAATACTCCGGAAGGCCCATGTAAGGCCCACCCGCAATGACTTGCGGATTAAGCTAGGAAACTTGTAACCGACCTAGCTAGAGTTCGAGTCCTCTCCGGGTAGAACTCGAGACCTGGCCATCTATATAAGGCCAGGAGAGCCCCCAGGAGAGGACCAAGCAATAACCGCATGACCCAAAAGCCTTGAACTCGAGACCTACTCTCGATTCGAGCACACCATTGTAACCGATCTAATCTCTAATACAGATCGACAAGAGGCAGGAGTAAGGGTATTACCTGTACGAGGGCCCCGAACCTGGGTAAATCTCGCCCCCTGTCTAGCCGACGATTCCACCAGCGCTCATGGGTTCTCTTAATCGAAACCCGATAGGTTCACCGAAGGGATTTGTTGAGTCAGGGATTCGACAATATCTCTCCATCATTTTGGATGGACAAATCCCACTCTTGATCCATGAGCCTCGATTAACACGTTTTCCGGGACTAACCTATTAACAAGATGCCAAGTGTCAGTTCCCTGTTTTCTGCTGTTTTTGATTTCATAAAAGTTGTTCTGGAAATATTCTCGGAATTGGACCCCACAAATCCGGAAGTTCCTATTTTCCCCGGAAGCATCTAGAAGACCATAGAGGAGTTGAATACGGGGACCAGGGGGGCCACACCATGGGTGGCGCCCCCCTTGGCCGCGCTAGGGGGTGGTGTGGCCCCCCCAGGGCTCCACCGCCTTTGCCCTTTTTCCTATTTATACTCCCCCGAGGGAAAACCCTAAACACATCGACCTTTTCCACAAAATACATCCGTAGCTCCGCCGCCGCCGCTGACAAGTTTTGGGGGACAAATCTCTGTTCTGGCACCCTGCCGGGACGGGGAAGTGCCCCTGGAACCATCTCCATCGACTCCACCGCCATCTGCATCGCCGTTGCTGTCTCCTATGATGAGGAGGGAGTAGTTCTCCCCCGAGGCTGAGGACTGTACCGGTAGCTATGTGGTTCATCTCTCTCTCTCTCATAATGTGATCTATATGTGATCGTGAGCTTTGTAATCTAGATGAATTCGTAGATGTTACTCTTCATCTTTTGCTACTCAAGTGTTTTATTAATATGAACTTTGGATTCACCTTGTCCCGCGGTGTGAAGGTGACAGTGTGCACATCGTGTGTGTCTCCTCTATGAATTGTGGTGTTTGTCTAGTACCATCTAGGGTGCTCATAGTGACAGCGCGGGGTTAACTAGACATGGGAATGCTTACTTTAAGGAATGCTTTTTGCAGCCCTATGCAAGGATTAGTGTTTGTTCTTTGTTATGAGATATTCGTAAACACTTTGATCACGGTGTAAAGGTGATAGTGTGTGCACCGTGTGGTTTAGCATTATATTTATATTTTGTGTTGGATAACTCTATGAAATTGTGGTGTTTGCGTGTAACCATCTGGGTCCCATGGTGATAGAGTGGGGGTACTTAGTTGGGAAAGTGCTTACTCCGAGGAGTGTTGTTAAAGCTCTACGCATGGATTGGTGTTGTTATTCCACCGGAGAGTGGTTTGGAGTAGCATAGTGAAGAGATAGTATTTATTAATTCAGTTATGTGATCATTGTTGAGAGTGTCCACTAGTGAAAGTAGGATCCCTAGGCCTTGTTTACAAGCATTGAAACATCGTTTTCCGCCTGTTCTGCTACATGTTTGCTTGCTGCCATATTTATTTCAGATTTCTATTATTACTTATAACCATCCATATTACTCTCACGTCACTATCTCTTCACCGAACTAGTGCACCTATATACCTGACAAGTATATTGGGTGTGTTGGGGACACAAGAGACTTCTTGTATCTTGATTGCAGGGTTGCTTGAGAGGGATATCTTTGACCTCTACCTCCCTGAGTTTGATAAACTTTGGGAGATCCACTTAAGGTAAACTTGCTGTTGTTCTACAAACCTCTGCACTCGGAGGCCCAACACTGTCTACAAGAATAGAAGCGTGCGTAGACATCATCGTCTTACACCATTCACACGAGAAATGGTGTCTTTTGAGGACTTCTTTATCATGTCCAAGGTGACAAAGGTTCCCAATACATCACTTCGGAATAGAGTTAGGAAATACTCGCTGGCATACACATTCATTACCATGTTCTCATTGTATGGTATAAATGTTTGGATAAAACTTATCTTTGAACCAACCATAATCAACATCCTTGAATCCAAAAATCCCTCATGGTCACTACAAGAGCTCTGGTTCTTCTATAAACTTCTTCTGGGGTCTTCCCATCCTTCATGATGAAGTCATTGACTTGGCTTTAAAGAATGTACTTCTTTCAACGTTGCATTCTTTTGTTGCCATCATATAAGGCAACTAGATACTCCCAAGCTTCTTTGACGGTTGGAAGGGATCTAATGTGCTCAACCCCTTGATTGACCATTCCCTTCTAAATCATGTACATTGCACGGGTGTTGAGTTTTTATCAATGATTTCACTCGAGATCAAGTTGTTGGGGGTCTTTTGGAGAATACACTTTCTCAATGATTCTCCATAGTTGCATTTACAAGATGCACACATGAGACTTCATAGAGATTTTCCAATTAGTAAAATGAGAGCTATCTAATTAGGGAGGAGCACCAATGTTGTTTATATGAGGGTGTTGAACATTTGGTGCAATGTTATACAAGTTGTTCACATCGTGCAAGTCACCCAAAGAGTTTTCCTTAGATATGTTAGGGTTTGGGATAGGCATCCCATTCATCTATATTTTCATTACATGCTTTGGTAGGCGAGGATGGGATTTTGTCTATTATTATCCTCCAATCTTTTCTCGAATTTATCGAGTATAGATTCCAAAAGTTCCTTTATGGACTCTATGGTGAGAGCACTAGAAGCGGCAGGAGCAATTTCGCCACCATCCTCTCGTATAGTCATCCTCCACTTTAGGCGGAAAATCCTTTAATAAAGATTTGATGCTATTCTACCAATTCAAAGGATCGAGACGGTTGACTAAACTGGGGGGGTGTGAGTAGGCAACTACAAATTTTCCTTCTTTTTATTTTAATTAGGGATTGCTCAAATATAGGTTATCTAGATTATGCAACTAAGTGAACAATCCTATATGATGAGAAAATAACTACTAGCACTAGATATGAAAGCAAGTAAGCTAGTAGCAACAAGTAATGTAAGTTGATATATAACCAACACAATGACGCGGAGATTTATCCCGAAGTTCACTTTCCAATGGAATCTAGTCTCCGTTCGAGCGGTGTGATGTCAGCAAAGTGAAACACTGAATAGCCTTCAAATGACACACCATATCACCTTTGTGTCCATCCACCAAAGTAGAGAGGCAAGAATCACTATGTTGTCGTTGAGGTTAACAATTATAACCTCCACAAGGATGGGGCACACTCCACACTTGGAGGGTCCTCACCTAATTGCGCGAGCCACCAAGACACCGGGCTTCAAGGCCGAGGCATACTCCACAACTAAATTGGAGGCTCGCGATAAGGATTCGTGGGTATCAAAGCCACAAAGGACCAACAACCTCCTAGGGTTCCAACAAACCTAGAGAGTAACAAGTTCCTCAATGGAGTCAAGGGGGAAATAAAATCTCTTTGGTAGGAATGTAGATATAGGTCCTCTCTCTCAAATCCACAAAGGGCAAAGTGTTTAAGTGGAGAGAGAGAGAGAGAGGTCTATGAGTTTGCAGCTCTTGAAAAATGGTTCTGTTTGTATTATGGTCATGATAGTCTTCCCCAAGGTAGGACAAGACCTTATATAGTGTCACCAAAATTATCTGTTGCAGGAAACATAACCCTTCTCCGTCCTAGCACGCACACTCCGGGACAAATGTTGTATTGAATCTCCCAGCCTAGTCGGAGACATCCAAAAGTCTCCGGGCACACTTCAACCATACTCTGGAGGGAGAATTACAGTGCTACACCAATTTTTTAGCTCTTCACCTCCATTCCAGAAATAATGATGCCGGAGTCTACAAATGCCTGGTGTCCGGAGTCTCCGGTGATTTTCACACCCGAGTCTCCGACCAGCTACCCTAAAATCTCCGGGCTGTTTCCAATAGCTGCTAAGTTTTGATCTATCTAATTTCACCATTGATGATAGAAATACTATGGGGTGTGTATTTTTTATTCTACAATGTAGATGATTTACCCATACCATCCATTGAGCAATCCCTAGACAAAATACGGGCCCTAGACTATTATGGATAATTGAACCCCTAGGGCACTAATCTTTGATCTTTTATGTTTCTTGAGGGGCTTGCCACCGTCTTGTTCTAATCATCGTATTATCTTTGATATATCTAGAAATACTCAACACAGGGTTAAATATCACGTACGTTGTTTGTTGTTAACAAACACAAAACTAGTTAGGGACATAAATGTCCTTTCACACATGACGGGTGGAAGAGATTTAGCTAGTTACAAAGCCTCCGGAATAGGGTGCATCGCGGCGGCTAGAACCACCTGAAGAAAATTTATTGGAGGTGCCCACTGCTGCCGTCTGATGATGTCCTCCTTTGGTGGCCAAATTGGAAGGTGGCGGAGAGGAGACTTTTAGGCGGCAACATGGGGAGTCCTCCGCAGTCGCGTGAGGCAACCTGGGAGATGTGAGTCTTTTAGGCGTGAGGTGGCATGTTCGGTTCGTGCTAGCTGTGGAACCGCTCGTTTTTATTAAAGAGTGGCGGGTCTAAACAAATGAATCATGTTGATAGTTTTCCTAGGACAAGGTATGTGGTGGCATTGATGGAGTAAATCTCATTTTGCAGCTCACTATTTTGTATTGCATCTCATTTGCGTTGAACTATACTTCGCTGGATTTATAGAGAAAAACTGGAGTAGTTGAAACTAGCATGGTTGGTAGTACCTACTTCTGTGAGTTCCCCCTTTATTCTCCGTCTCTCTCTCTCTCTCTCTCTCTCTCTCTCTCTATATATATATATATATATATATATATATATATATATCAAAACGACCTCGTTGAGGTTCGTTCCTAGGGTTTCTTTCTCGGCCCGACCTCGGTTCTACTCCGACGGCGCTGTCGGTTGAACTAGAGATGGGAGAGGAGCTCAGAGCCCGCTTGTAGATATTAGTAGTATGAGTCTAGCATGTGTTTTCTGTCTTTGTCCTGTGAGGCGTATGGAGCTATGACGAGGAGGTTGATGACACACAAATATAGGGGGTGTATTGTAGTATTTTCGATAAATAAGAGTGTCGAACCCAACGAGGAGCAGAAGGTGTTGTCAAGCAGGTTGGATAGAGGATTCACTGTAAACACTAGTGAACGGGTTTTTGGTAGTTTATGATATATCAGATAAATAAAGTGTGAGTAAATAAAAGACAGTAAATAATATTGCAGTGAAAGTCCCAATCATTTTGGGAGCAAAGGACAAGCCGGTTGTTCTACTTATGATTACCAAACGTTCTCGAGGACACATGGGAATTTCGTCAAGTGCTTTCGCTTCATATAGTTGATTAATATCTACTGGTTCGTTAAATGTTGTGTGGGTGAACCTATGCTAATGCACCGCCAGACTAGGACTAATACATACTTGTGATTATACCCCTCGCAAGCATCCACAAATACAAGAAAGTAATTAAGATAAATCTAACCACAGCCTTAAAACTCCGGGACCCAACACTCCCTCGTGCATTGGTTTCCTAACGGGGGTTTAGGTTTCTGTCATTCCGGCTACGCCAGAATTAGTAGCCAAATACACAATCCATCCTCCTAGTCCCATAAAGGTGAAGTATCATGTAGTCGACATTGACATGACACCACTAGAACAATAGAACCACAACTTAAATACCGAACCGAGAGATATTACTTCAACATAACTTCAGTACTAACATCATGACTTCTCCCATGTCCTCGAGAATTAAACGAACTACTCACGAGACATCATATGGATCATAATCAGAGGTGATATAATGGATAATAACAATCTGGTCATAAAGTGTTAACACCGATAAATCTCACAAGCATAAACTACTAACAAGTAATCCACACCGGGAGAGAGATCTAATGAAGAGCAACGATAAATACCCCTAATTGTTACAGCGGGATGAAGGTGGACGGTGGACGTGATGGTGTTGGTGATGAGGATGATGGTGATGATGATCTCGATGAAGCCCGGAGTGATGACGGTGACGATGGCGACGATTTCCCCTCTCCGGGGAGGAATTTCCCTGACAGATTTCTCCCTGCTGGAGAGATTTTCTCTCTGGTGTTTTCCGCCCTGAGGCGGCGGCGGAATAATTCTTCGACGATCCCCCGGGTCTTAGGGTTCCCTAGGGATCAAGTACGCGAAAAGGGGGCACCCAGGAGTGGGCCAGGGGGGCCAGACCACCCCTAGGCACGGCCAGGGGGCGCTCCGCCTGGTGGTGTGGGCCCCAGGTGGCCCCCCTCCGGGTGCCCTTCTGGCTCCCTTCCCCCTCGGAACTTCTAAGACTCCTCTGGTATTCCCCCTCTTCTTCTGATCTTCTGAAATAGGGTATCTCGATGGTGCTTTTTCCATCATATTTCTGATTCCGGTGTTTCTTCTCCCATAATCATTAAACATGCAAAATAAGATGAAATAACATAAGTAATGTATCATAACATGAAATATATCGATGAATAACAGAAAATAACCATACAAAATAGTGATGAAAAATGTATGTATCAGAGGTGGATGCTGGAATTTCTGCCCGAGATTTGCTGCTACCTGATAGTTCTCGTACTCGGCGTTGTGCTCGAGTGGTTGTTGCCAGATTCGACGGGAAGGTAGGATGATGGAGCCTCTGTAATTAAAGGGCCTTTATCCTGTAGATTCAATAAAGACAAGCAAGGTGTGAAGTTTCCCCCCTCTGCTCGTGGTGATTTGGCGGTGGGTGATCTGCATGTCGGCGTCTGCTCGAGGCGGATTTCCAGCATGGGAGTTTTGAAGCTACTCCTGGGAGTTCATCCATGGTAGCTCCAAGTTTGTTGTCGTGGTTGTTGGTCGAAGGGAGACCACTACCTTCTCGCTCGTCGGTTTCAGTCTTCTTCGGCCGGTGGACGATGACACTACACAGCCTCCACGCTGATATGCCATCATGGAGGCCACTTGGCTCTAGCATAGTTTTCTCCCGTCATCTCATCCCAAGTGGTTGCGTCCCGGCGACATCTCGGTTGATGTGTTATGAAGCTCCAGCAAAGTGGAGAAGGAGCATGATCTGATCATGTTTACTGGTTCTTTTATAGGTCCTCTGTGCATTTCATGCCACGTCTTGTTGTAAGTTGTGAAATCCACACCTAACAACGAAGCTTCTAGGCCCTCTTGGGCTACCGTGTTCAAAACAAAAAGTAGTTAAAACTATGGGGCCATGGATGCAGCCTCGATTAGAGCATCTCATATAGTTTGTTGGTTAACTTGTTGGTAAAAGTAGTCATGTCATCAACAAACAATTTATGATACAGCCTCTCCAATGAGTTGTCCAATAGAATATGCAGAAATTAATGTGATTTCTCTCTATTTCACCTTGGAGTTTGTGCAAGAGTTGTGGGTTAACTTACATACACATTTACTCTCTATCCTTATTTATTAGTACATGCCATGTCTTCACATTTCCTAGCTGGCATATTTTAGGACATCTCCTACGGGACTGCGTACTTCGCCCGGACAGGCCCGAATTGAGCAGCCCGGCCGAAAACCGGGCCCCTACGCCGCTGCCTAAATGGACTGTGGTCCATTTTTTTTCCTGGACCGCTCATATCCGGCCCAAATTTGGTCCAGATTTAAGCACCGTCCAGACCGTCTAGACAGCGCTCACGTCCTTTTTTCTCCCCTCCTGGACGCACCGGGTCCGCCCCCAGCATACCCCTCCCTCGCGTTTCACCCTTCTCGTCCCGCCTCCTCGCCGACACCGGCCCGATTTGGCCACCCTCGGCTGCCGTTCGCCCATCCCGCCAGCTCAAAACCGGCGACCCCTGCTCCCGCTTGCGCTTGGACGCCCTCACCGTTCGACGGACCCCGCCACCGAGTACACCCCGAGGGGCCGCGCGCAAGGTTCTCGTCCATTTGCTGGACCGAGTACATCACCGTTCCGGCCGGATAAAATGGCCGACAGTGGGGACGAGTTCTTCTTCAACAACGTCTTCATGTACTCGTCCTCCTCCAATAAAGAATCTTAGGACGAGAGCGACATCCTCGTTGCCAACCTTGTGGTCAATGACCATATTGCCAGGATGATGCCATATTTCAGAGGGTCTATCTCCGGGCATGCGCCTGCCTTGGACAGGGACAGAGAAGCTAGCCATATCCAGATGTACAATCGAGTCCATAATGCCAAGTTATTCCTGCGCCGTTTCCCGATGAGAAGAGACATGTTCAACCGCACTCGAGTTGGAGTCATAGACTATGATGATTTCTTCATATGCAAACCGGATGCATGTGGTAAGCTTGGTTTCTTCTCTTATGAAAAATGCACTGCAACAATTAGGATGCTTGCGTATGGAGTTTCTGGAGACTTGGTTGATGAGTACATGCGCATGAGTGAATCCATGTGCCTCGATTCAATGTACAAATTTTCTGAAGCTGTTGTTCAGGTCTTTGGCCCGGAGTACTTGAGAGAACCAACTGTTGATGACACTCAATGACTGTTGTCGATCAACGAGGGCAGAGGTTTCCCTGGTATGCTTGGAAGCGTAGACTGTATGCACTGGCAGGGGCGGTACAAGAGGGCATGTAGGGGAATGCACTGTCATTCTTGAAGCTGTTGCATCACACGATCTCTGGATTTGACACTCTTTTTTTGGTATGGCAGCTTCTCACAATGACATCAACGTGATGCAGCGCTCTCCGGTGTTTGGGCGACTCGCGGCTGGCAACGCCCCCGAGGTGAGCTATCAGATTAATGGCCGCGAATACACCAAGGGATACTACCTAGCCGACGGTATCTATCCCCAATGGGTTACTTTTGTGAAGACTATCTCCAATCCTCAGGGAGAGATGAGAAAATGGTTCGCGAAAGAGCAGGAGAGTGCTCATAAAGATGTGGAGTGTGCCTTTGGTGCGCTTCTATCTCGATGGGCTATTGTTCGGCACCCTACTAGAACATGGAAACCGAAGATTTTGTGGACTGTGATGACAGCTTGTATGATCATGCACAACATGATCATAGAAGATGAGCGTGTCGACAGTCTTTACGATGAAAACTAGGAGTTTCAGGGTTAAAATGTTGAGACTCAACCTGGAGTGTCAGTATTTCAGGAGTTCCTCCGGTTTCGCCTCAACCTGGAGTGTCAACATTTCAGGAGTTCCTTCGGTTTCACATTGAGTTGCGTGATCGCGACGTGCACACCCAACTTCAGGATGACTTGGTTCAACACGTTTAGAACTTCGTCAGAGGCCAATAGAACTATGCAATTTGAATTTATTTATTTAAGTTAATTCATCGGGTTGTGTTGTAAAACTAAGAACTTGCGGACCACTCAAATTTGTCATACAATATTTGGATGTATTGCCAAGTTTAGTTGTTTAAAGAGATAGTTGTTTTGAGACAAGGAGAAAAAATAGGACAGTCCTGAATTGAGCAGTCCCGTAGGGTGCACTGCCCAGAAACGGACGGACAATGGCCCGAACTGCTGCTCAAACGGACAAATCTAGGACGCCTTTGGTCCATATTTAAGTAGCCCCGTAGGAGATGTCCCTACAAACAACTATCTTACCGATGTGGGCGATGCCCTCGTATCGACTGACTGCATGGTCAGTGACCAGCAGCCAACTGCTTCATCGAAGCGCTTCCTTTGACCAGATTTCTCTGATTACACATCCCTGTTGCATACTGGTACTCCCGTTTACGCCGGTCTCTGGGACATGGTCTCCAATTAGACACATTCACTGTCTTGGGCTAACAACAAGGCAAACAAAATGAATTACACCTGCACCAAACAACCGCACATTCACAAAGTTTTAACGCACATGTTGTTCCATGTCGTGGCTAAAGGTAGAAGGGCAAAGAACGTCATCACTTTTGTGAGGGCTGGAGGGAGGATGATCACTAACCAAACAGAAAAAGAGGAAGTGTTTTCTCAAGCCTTCCTGGATGTGTTAGGGAAGACCCAGACTAGGGAGCATTCCTTGAATTTAGGCTTTATTGGTCTTCATCCACAGGAGCTCCAGGAATTGGACGGTTTTCTCTCTGAAGAGGAGGTTTGGACTACCGTCAAGGAGTTACCTCCAGATAGGGCGCCGGGGCCTGATGGATTCGTTGGGGCTTTTTATCATAGAGCATGGCACCTAATAAAATCCGATATTCTGGCCGCCTTGCAGAAGTTGGCAGTGGGAGATGGATGGAGCTTCTCCAAGTTGAATAGAGCCCTTATCACCCTGATCCCCAAGAAACAAGATGCTATAGAGACAGGGGATTTCATACCTATCAGCCATGTGCATAGTTTCGCCAAAATGTTCTCTAAATTGCTTGCCAATCGCTTGAGAGTGAAGCTTGGAGATCTGGTGAGTGCTAACTAGTATGCTTTTGTCAAAGGAAGGAGCATGCATGATAATTTCATCCTGGTTAGACAGATGGCTCGGAAAATAAACACCAGGAGGGGGAAGGCAGTTCTGTTGAAGTTGACATCTCGAAGGCCTTTGCTTCTCTCTCTTGGACTTTCCTGATGGAGGTGCTTAGACAGATGGGGTTCAGTGAGTGGTGGTGTAGAAAAATTGCTATCCTACTACAAACAGCTAGTACACAGATTGTTGTCAATGGGGTTCCTGGCAAGAGAATCGCACATGTTCGGGGTCTGAGGCAAGGAGACCCCGTCTCTCCCATCATGTTTGTGCTGGCAATTGAGGTTATTTCTCTCACGATTGCCAAGGCCGTCGAGGAGGAGATTTTTGCTCCGTTGGCAAGATGCACGGCAATACAGAGGCTTTCAGTCTATGCAGATGATGTAGTGTTATTTGCTAGACCCACAGAGATAGAGATGGCAGTTGCACATAGTATCATGCATCTGTTTGGAGAAGCCTCGGGTCTGAAAGTCAATTATGCAAAAAATTCGACGACTCTCATCCGCGGGGAGGTGGAGGACGAGGAGTTGGTGGCACAGACGCTTACCTGCAACATCTCCAAATTTCCAATAAATATCTTAGAATGCAACTTGCTTTGTGGCCTTTGACCAAGAGCGAGTGGCAGCCTCTTCTGAACCAGGTGCTTAGGTGTGTCCCGTCTTGACGGAGTGGGATGATTGAGAGAGCAGGTAGACTGACTTTGGTTAAGTCAGTGATTGCAGTGAGACCTGTACATCATCTGTTAGTGGTAGAAGCACCCTGCTGGTTCCTGGAGGAGATCAATAAATAGATGAGAGGGCTCCTATGGGCTGGTTCAGAACATGCTCAAGGTGGTTAGTTCCTAGTGGCATGGGAGAATGTTTGCAAGCCTTTATTGCTTCGGAGGTTTGGGCATTAAAACTTGGAAACACATGGCTTGGCCCTTCGAGTCAGATGGGAGTGGCTCAGGAGAACGGATGCTTCAAGACCTTGGGTCGGACTGCCAATGTTGAAGGATACGTTGGCTGCTGATGTATTTAATAGCCTAGTGCACATCAGCATTGGAGATGGGAAGACGACCTTCTTTTGGAAGGATAGATGGATATGAGGCATTGCAGTGCGGGAGCCGGCTCCCCTCCTCTGGGCGGCGGTTAATGTTAGAACTGCAAACAAAAGGACAATGAAGGAAGGGCTGAGAGGGAACCACTGGATCTCGGACATTAGAGGACCCTGGTCTGATGTTATGGCTACTAATTGTGTGAGGCTGTGGATCGTTGTTCAGGACGTGACACTAGACGAAACGAAACAAGATGAGTTTAGGTGGCCCGCAGCTTACACGGCAAGTTCCACATACAAGGCTTTAATGCAAGGGCAAATACATTTCCCCTTAGCTTGTGGAGTTTGGAAATGTTGGGTGCCATTGAAGTGCAAATTTTTCTTGTGGCTTACACTTCAGTACTCAGTATGGACCTCAGACCGGAGAGCCAGTCATGGACTACAGGACCATCCGGATGTCTGCAAGTTCTGCCTGCAGGAGATCGAGACCACGGACCATATCATGGTTCAGTGTGTGTTCACGAGACAGGTTTGGTGGTAATGTGTTGGCCGTCTGCGCGTGCAGATTCCCCTCCCAACTGTGAATGATACGCTGGAAAATTGGTGGCTGTCAGTAAGAGAAAGATTTAGAGACAAGCTGAGGAAGTCGGTGGACATCTTGATAGCCCCGGTAACCTGGATGATTTGGAAACAACGCAACACTCGGTTGTTTCATAATGAAAGGCAAATCTACAGCGAGGACGCCTTAGTTATGAGAATCCTTGATGAGTTGAGGAGTTGGACCCGGGCTGAAGCAGGAGTGGGAGATCTACTTCGGGACTAGTCACTTACGAGTGGGGTGGAGTGTGTTCGACAGCTAGGTTGCCGGTAAGTGTAGCTGTCGCCTCATCTTGTAACATATGTTCTTTTCTTCTATAAAAACATATGTTCCCAACCACATGACATGCTGTCTGCTGATGCCATCCCTCCACACACATGCGCGTATACGTGTACGCCACGCGCTAAGTACAGTACGTTACACTACCTCACACGCTAGTACACAAAAGTGTCGCGCGCAGTCAATGCAGAGTACATAGCTCGATCAATGGCGATCGATGATGGTCGGGGAAGATGTACTAGCTAGCTAGCGTGGGCTGAGCTCGCCGGCGTAGGGCGTGTCAACGGATCCGACCCAGAGCGTGCCGTTGCGCTCGCCGACCTCGCTCACCGTCGAGAAGCTGAGCCCGTCAAGCGCCTCCAGCACGTTGCCGCCGCGGCCAACCCTCACGGCCACCGTCGGCGCGGCGTCGGCGCTGCCCTCGTCCGGGCCGTGGCTCAGTGCCACCCAGTACCCGCCACGGCCGTCGGCGCGCACGTTGTCCGGGTAGCCCGGCACCTCCGCGAACGTCTCGTTCTCACCGGCCCTGGGCCCGCGCACCCAGTACCGGTGCAGCTCGGAGAGCGCCGTGTGCGACACCATGACGTGCGACCCGTCCGCGGCGACGGCCACGCCGTTCGGGTAGGACAGGCCGTCGTGGAGCACGGCGACGCGGCGCGTCCCAGGGTCGTACCTCAGCAGCCGCCCCGTCTCGTCGCCCAGGGCCACCACCAGCAGGTACTCGCTGTAACGACCAAAGAGACGCGACACACATGTTAGTACATTCAGAACTAATACTCCATCATATGTATGATACTACTTGTGAGTACGACTACAAGTTTCAAAAGCAAAACAAATTAAACTGAGGGACCAATGTTGTATCTTGAAAATTAATGGACTGTTGCGAAATGTAGCATTAACTTCCATCTAGTAGTATATTTTCCCAATTTGCTGTGTCAGTTCGTCTGCAGGGGGTTGGATCAACGAGCAGTGAATTTAAGAGTTGGATAGAGATATATGGTTGCCGGCCGGACGGATGCGCTTGTCAATTGAGTGAGGTGTGGCGGCTACAGATGGGTTCAAAGGAATTTCGGTGCTACTCCGTATATACTGTTAAATGTATGATATCAACTACTCCGACTACACCAAGATTCTAAAGCAAAAAAGATTAACTGAAGGAGGGACCAATGCTGTATCTTAAAATTAAATTACTAGTACTAATCAACATTAAGAAATGTAGCATCAACTTCCATCTACTTGTGGTCTTGTGCTATTTATTATATGTATGCAGTATATTTTCTAAATTTGCTGTGTCAGTTCGGGTGCTAGCTGTCTGGAGGTTGGATTATTGAGCCGTCAATTTAAGAGTTGGATGGAGATAGATGGTAGCGGGATGAATGCGCCTGTCAAGTGCTCTTGTATGACAACACAGATGGGTTCGCCAGGAATTTTCGGAGCTACTCTGAATACTACTCCCTCCGTTCGTAAATGTAAAATGTTTTATCTCTTTTCATATACACACATGTTTATATGTATCTAGAAAACTTTTAGTGCACATATTCACTCATATTAGCATGTAACTAGACAACATGAGCAATAGCTACAACATCTTATATTTAGGAACGGAGGGAGTAGATTTTAGGCCAGTATTAACTACGCGGATGGACTAGCAATATTGTCGGTAGGAGGTTCCGTCAAACATTTATTAGTAGGTCAAACTATTAATTACATAATTGAGACTGAGATTAGCAATGTTGGTGCTATACTCAAACAGGGCATAAACCCTAGCCTATGCATAATGGATTATGGATGCACACACCCACGTTTATTACGAATATATATAAGTGATGTTTTGGTTATACCTTTGAGTGGTACATCTTAATTTGGTCAAACTTATAATATTTAAAGTAGCTAGCATGTCATTTAAATATGGAATGTTCGAAATCATAGATAAGATTGTCTCAAAAACTATTTTGGTAGCATTACATATGCTACGAGTATAACAAAACTAGTCTAAAAAAAAATAGTATAATAAAACTAGTGAGGTCAGATCAGATCGAGCCTTATCCGACCGTGCCGGTACTTCCTCCGTCTCATATTAATTGTCTCAAAGTTAGATAAAAATAGATGTATCTAACACTAAGATATATCTAGATACATTCACTTTTGTCCAACTTTAAGACAATTAATATGAGACAGAGGGAATACATAAACTGTATTTGGAGCCAAGCTTCATGGAGATCAGTATTTAAAAACAATTGAAACACAAATTCTCGCTATACATAATGTTGAGATCTACCTGTGTGAAAAATTCTCAACGTGAAATTCATATTATTTTAGTTTACAAAAAAATGATAAATCTGATGAAATTTCAATTTATTCAAATTGTGCATCACAGATCTAGATCCACTCATTTGGGCAGCCCCGAATACAACGAAATTTTCGCACACTAGTAGATTATATTATTATCTACATCTTCATATTTTTCTGACTTTTTTAAAATTCCAAAAATATAAGTTTTGAATATTTGAAATACCGAGTTCCATGGAACTCGGCCTGCAAAACTCTGCACTCCTGCCAATGTCCTTATAAACTGAAGGGAGCAGGTTGTACCGTATTTACACATTGTACATAATATGTTGACCCAACAGATTATTGATCCACCTCCAAAAAAATTTGCTCCACGAGGATACATGTAAGTTACACACTGTTGACCTATACTTTTGATAATTATCAAGTCGTAGAGAGGTAGAAACACACTGTTGACCTATACTCCGGTGTTTTTATTAATTAAGTTCGCCATAATTATAAAGTTCAGATGAATGTGGTACTACTACTAGAAGACCATATATCGATTGAATGGTACGACGTTGTGCCGATCAGTTACCTCCTTCGGTACGTGGTGCTGCTGTCCGTGAAGTAGACGTGGCCGGTCGTCTGGTCGACGTCTAGCCCGTTGAGGAAGTTAAAGGGCACGCCGCCGGCCTCCGTCGCCACCACCTCAGCCAGCCCGCCGCGCGCTGGAACCCTCATCAGCCCCAGGTACGCGTCGGCGACGTACATGTCGCCGGACTTGTGGTGGAACTGCAGCCCCAGCGGCCTCCCGCACACGCTCTCCGGCACCATCAGCTTCTTCGTAGCCGCGCACATCCCCACGCTCCTGCACACACAGACGAACGTATACGAGCGTGTAGAAGTTATAATCGCTACGTATGTATGTACAGTGGATGCTAGCTCAGTACAACTGAGAGATGGACGGATGCTTGCTTGTGTCTGGAGTTGTAGGCGAACACGGTCCAGCCGAGGCGGCGGCCGCGCCACCTGAGGACGCGGCCGTCCGAGACGCCGGCGTAGGGCCCGCGGCCGCGGCGGTCGAAGGCGAGGCTTTCCGGGCCGGACAACGGCTCCGGCAGCGGCATCACGACGAGGCCCCGGTGGTCCATGGACTTGGTCTCGATGACGGGCGCGGGCGCCGCGGCAGATGCCGCTGCCATGAGAGGCAGGGCGAAAAGCACCCCGAGAAAGGAAGCTGCATACAAGGGCCCACACGAGTACGCCATGGCACGAGTCGTGTCGTCGTCCCTCTCACCTCTGAATGCACTGGCAAGGTCAAGCTGGCTGCAGCTAGCTAGCTCACCCTGAGCACTGCGTTAGTGGCGGCCTGGACAGTGTCTCAAATGGTATAGGTGCATTTATAGAGATTGCTCTAGTATACTAGTAGTAGCACTGTCAGGGTGTTACCACCCATACGAATTGAAATACGGTTGAGTCTTGAAAGGAGTCAATTTTCACTTTTCCATTTTGTCCGGACGGCTTCATGCATGTTTGAGACTAAACATGTTCGCCATAGAGCCTAAAGAAACATGTTCAAAAAAAAAAAAAAACTAAAGAAAAGAACAAAAGCTATACAGATTTAACTCACAAAAAATGTAAAAATTAAGATATATGTGTTGTGAAGACGCGCGTTGCATGTGCACGACTAGCTGGTGACCAAGAAATTGCCAAGATAGAGGTTAATTTCCACCTATCAAATAATATGTTGTGTATATTTGCGAAACTTCTCACGCTTTTCTTTATTGGGTAAAGCTTTTGTACATATTTCTGAGTACTCTCTTCAAGAATAGTTTGAATGTCAGATGTTTGCATATTACTTTGTTAAAAAATTAAGATGTCTTGGACATTGACTCGTTGTATTGTAGTCTTTATATCTATGCACGTTAGTGAAAATTGGTACTCCCTTCCTCTCAAAATAATTACCATTGAGATGGATGTATGTGGATGCATTTTAGCGCTAGATACATCTATTTTGATCCATTTCAACGAATTTTTTTTTGAGACGGAGGGAATAGAAATATTATTCATGGAAATGCTAATAATATTTTTCTATTAAAAAATTTAAATATTTATATTATACTTATATCTTTGGTCAGCGTTAGAGTTCACCGGGAGCTTTCCATAGCTTGTCATCATATACTTGCGAAAAAAAGGACCTAGCCATATACTTTTCCTTATTTTATTGCAGGAAGTGTTAAGCATTTAAAGCCATTTTAAATTAATTGTCGTGGATTTTGTCAAAATATGGATATATCTAGAAGTATATTAATGTATTGGTACATTCATATTTTGATAAATCTAATACGATTAATTCCGAGATGGAGCGAGTACATAATTATACGTCCACGCTATGGCATGTGGTTGTCAGCATCCATTTACTGTCGCATTTAAAATTATATAGTCGCAGGTGAGAAAAGGCAAATTTTAAAAATATAAATAGTGCAGACAATCTCCATGTATGGTGAGTAAATAATCACGGCAGAAGCTCCTGCCGGTTACGAGTTAACGATGAGTGAACAGAAGTGTTGCCATGCATGCATGGGGCGCTTAAATGTCATGCCCGATATGGCGACCAGCCAACCGTATCGTCAAACAAAGCAAGTTGCAGAAAGCAGTTGCACCACTAGTCACGTCTAACTCTGCACAAATTGCAGGCAACGATTGGGACCGAATTAATGAGCATGAGACCACTTGCTGCAATTTTTAAGCATACTAGATTATGCAGAAGCGCGCGCCCGTCTATTAGAATTATAGAATGTCGGAAGATGATAAGAGATGTTTGAATACACATAGCAAAGTACAGTTATCCAACTTTTTTAAAGGTCATTACAAACAGGGTCTTTGGTCCCCGTTTGTAACGCTCATTCATCCCGGTTGTGCAACCGTGATGGGCCAGCCGGGACAAATGCCCCATCCCCATTGGTTCCGGTTGTGCTAGGACCCGGAATGCATGGGTTGATCACGTGGCAGGTGTGCTGGAAGTCAGCCAGGGGCCATTCGTCCCGGTTCTTAACACGAACCGGGATGAATGCCTCCTCTGCCGCGGCAGAGTTTTTTTTTTCTATTTTATGTTTTGCGATCAATTCGATTGTACGATACCCCCTGTCACTATACACTGATAAGGAGCCTTGGTGGCCCCTCCCCGGACCTCCCGGATCACAGGAGAAGAGAGGAGCCCGGTGGCCTTTTCCCGGACCTCCCGGATCCCACGAGAAGAGAGGAGCCTCGGTGGCCCCTCCCCGGACCTCCCGGATCCCACGAGAAGAGAGGAGGCTCGGTGGACCCTCCCCGGACCTCCCGGATCTCACGAGTGAATAAGTAATACATATATATAGCAAAAGAAGGAACACTTATATTCCAGAATCAAAGTATATCGAGCATATTACATCACCGATGGAATGAATTACAAAATCAAGTTCATTCCCAAGCGGTATAGTACTCTCCATTTATATTTAGGACCTCTACATCTAAGAAGCCCGCAATTTCCTCCTGAATTGCCCGTATGCGGTCCCTTGGTAGAAGACCGTCCCGGAGCCGTTCGATCTAATATAAAGAAGAGTGGTCAATATATATTAATGAAACTAAGTAACTAAAATATATGGTAATAAGAAAAATTGACGACTGACGTACATGAAGTTTGTTGAAATCTCTGCCCTTGGGACAGGTCGTCTAACGTATGAACTCGCAGACGTAGTATCCACACAAGTGATTCCCGTCTCCATGTTGCAAGCACTTTACAAGAACATGGTTTCAATCAAAATAATAATCAACCAGCCATGATAATGGTATCGAAACTAGAATCAAGGAGATGCGCGGATCTAGATAGTAGTACTTACTTGCACAATTTCAAATGTAAGCTCTGATTTCTATTCACCCCTGGCATTTTTTGTGAACCTCTTCCAAGCGCTGCCCAGGAAAGGAAAAGAGTAAAAAGAGTTAGTAATTACTTGATATCTGAAAATGAAACAAAGTAGTCGATATAGTTCCATATATAAAGGTTGAAATTAATAAAGATTGAAATTACCGCTGGATCATTTCCTGCATGTCCGCCCAGAGCTCAAGGGGTTTACGTTTTGGGGCCATTACCAGTACTTTTCCTTTGTCAACTTGGAAGATTAGCAAAATATAGTGGAAGCTGCGCACACATAACTCATCAATTATACACTGGATATCGAGTAAGGAAAACAGAATGTGTACATCACAGTAACACTCACCCGAAGTTGAAATGAAATAGTATTTCTCTTTTGTGTTCTTGAAACCTTATTGCCCTCAGAAGGTTATCTTCTGTATCCTTGGGAGCTAGCTCAAGAGTCTTATGATTAACAGAATATGGGTCAATGAACCCAATATCATAGATTTGTCCTCTTTTGCATTCGAGAATCTTAATTCTGCAATACAATATAATGAGTGTACTATATATATGAATGCAATGAACGAGGTGGGCTAGCTAGAGACTTAATTAGAGAAATAAGTACTTACAGACAATAGGCACTAACGATAGATTTGTCTAGGGCCTTCTGCTGGAATAACTGAAACAATTCCTCAAATTGAATCAGAACCAGTCCATCTCCATACCCGTAGTGCTCATCTCTAACTCTGACCATTATCCAGTTCTGAGATTTCTGAGCGGCTTCCATATACCAAGTATGCACTCTTCGCATTTTGGTTGGTAGATCTTTTACCTCCTCGGGTTTGACGAGAGGAAACCCGTGCCGGTATTTGTACGCACGTTCAGAAGCGGGGAAATACTCTACTGTTTGCATATACTCCGCAATGGACAAACCCGCAGCAGATGCCCCTAGTCCGTACAGTTCTATAAACTCCGGATCAATTTGCTCGTCAGCATTAGTGCTCGGCCCCACCTGGGTATTGGAAATCACTTTGAGCGGGGAGATGAATTATTTTTTCTGCTCTCCGAGATGGGCAACTGATTTCCCGCGGTTCGCGCTTGCGCTACTACTCTTCGTCGACCGCACCATTTCCTGGTGTGACTTCAGAATAGAGCGGTCATAGTCAGATGACAAACTCGGCTCGGGTTGATGAAGAGTCTTCACCATTTTCCACGCTCGTTCTACATCTTCTTCGGTGTCGGGGAAATCTGCCTTTTTCTGCTCCTTCGGCTTCGATTTCCATGCCTCGTATTGGTCCCTTGCGATTTTCTGGGTTTCCTCAGGAGTATAGTCGTAAGGTAACTTGGGTAACTCCTTTGGTACCTTCGGGAGGGGTGACCGATGATGTTTGAGTGATCTTTTACGACTCCGCAGAAAGTTAGTGGGCGGAGAAGGCTGACGCGGCGGCGTAGACGACCGCGCTGGAGACGGCATGCATGACGTAGGCGACCGCGATGGAGACGGCATGCACGGCGGAGACGACCACGCTGGAGACTGTTGCGCTGGAGAATGGTGAGCAGTCGATGGCCTTGCCGTCTGATTTGGAAGCACAATGTGTTCCTTTAGCCATAGAACGGTCAACTTCTTGGCTTCTCCGAGTTCAGTCACCTCTTCGTCTTCACCTTCAGGGAATTCAAGCTTCACCCGCTCGAATCCATTGACAACTTCATCAACCCCAACAACCGCGTAGCCCCGTGGAACCGGAAGACTATGGTGAGTTGGTTCGTTGCCAATTGGTAAGACATAGCCGACCGCCGCCTTGATGGTTATATTGACGACCTTCACGTGGAGCTCACAAGTTGTCATATCCGTGATATCATCCACCGGATGCATCATCGGCGGTGCATCATCACCCTGGAGCTGCGTGGACGCAACACTGCTTTTCCGATGATAATGTGCGGCGCTGGTAGCATCGACTTCACCTTCTACCATGTGCAGTACGCCGGTAGATACTAGCTGCTGGCTAAGTGTGTTAATTTGGTCCTGCTGCTTCATTGCTACTTCCTGCGTCCGCTTTACCTGTTCTTCAAGTTGACGCCTCCAGTTTGCCTGATTCGCTGCTTTAGCTGCCTCCGCGTCTTTTTTCCGCTGACGGCTTCTATCAGGATATTTCTTTTTGCTCTCGTCAAACCCAATACTCCACGGAACACTGCCTCTTGTGGCTCGTTTATGCCCTACGTGTTCCGGATTCTTGAGGGAGCGTGTGAGCTCGTCGTTCTCTCTGTCTGGCACGAACCTCCCCTCTTTAGCATCCTTTATTGCGTTTCTAAGATCTTCTATGGGTAGAGGATTCTCTTTATGCCTTTGATTATAAATTGCTTTTCCTTCGGCGTCCAACTTGCCCCCATGCCCGTAGAACCAAGACCTTGTCCGCTCGACCCACAGGAATGGCTCAGGAGTGATCCCCTTCTCAAGCAGGTCGTTCTTCCATTTCTCCCACTTGGGCTGGGAACCCTTGTAGCCAGCTTGCCCCATAATATGGTGATATACCTTTTTGGCGGCGTTTTTCTGATTTGTTGCTGACCTTATCTTTGCATTATCTGACAGCTTGTACTTCACAAAATCTGCCCATATGGGTTTTATTTTCTCATACACTTGAGTGAAATCCGGAGTCTTTCCCTTCTCAATAAAGTCAAGGTTCAATCTTTTCTTCCAGTTACTGAATTGCTGGGCCATCTTTTTCAGAGTCCACACCTTGACCTTTTTCACTAACTCAAATTTCTTTTTATTAGGCTCCTCCTCATTCTCGTCCACCTGCGGCGTCGGTAAGGTGAAATTACACATGATCTTTTTGAAAAGATTATCTTTGGCTACGTTGCTGACAAATGAAATTCCTTGTCTCTGCGGATCTTTTGGCTCATTTCTCTCTTGAATAGTGATCAGGATATGATCCCTAACTAGCACTCCGCATTGCTTTACAAATTTTTGGGCAACATCAGCGGGAAGCTTGGGTGCGCCGTCTGCTGCGATCGTTTCGATCCTATATCTTTCAACTTCTTTGTTGCGCCTCGTTTAGTCCTTTTTCCGGTTGATATGGTTGAACCGGATGGCTAAAAAAATAAAGAGTGTTAATACATGTATATAGACAATGGATGCTTCATTAATTAACATATCTATATGCACCTCGGAGCCGGTGTTTGTAATTTGTACGGCTCCACCGGAGCCGTCGGCATCTCCGTCACCGGAGCCGTCGGCTTCTCCCTCAGCAGAGACGTCTCTTCGGGTGAGCTCTGGATCTCCCTCACCGGAGTTGTTCATCAAATGGCTCACATCGGTCTCTCCCTCAAGCCCGCGAGCAAGTTTTTCGCATCTTCGTCTCTTGGCTCCATACTTTTCTGCAAATACACAAAATTCCCTAAGTCAAAATTTGATGCTACCCTAAGTATAATTCCCTAAGTCAAAATTTGATTCTACACAAAATTCCTTAAGTCAAATGTGGTCCCGATTCCGGTTCCCTAAGGCATAGCATTTGTCCCGGATTTTAATGCAACCGGGATGAATGGCATTTTGGGCCCTGAACGAAAGGTCCTGTTTCTACTAGTGTCAGTTCGCAACAATTGCATATAATCTAATAAAAATATAGCTAGTAGCATCAATTTCATCAAAATTGGTTATAGATAATAGCTAATGGTACTTATAGCTAATGGTACTTATGGCTGAACAAGTTAGAAAAAAGAGTAATTATATGTTCCAGATCCTCATTTCAATTATAAAAGCAACATTGATGAAATATTTAAACGTATCAATACAGACCAAGAGTTACATAGCTCGGGTTCATTTTATTTAACCCTAATACATCAGGATCGAATAATATCACTTATACATATTCATGAAACATCTCTCAAACTAATTAACTCCGACCGGGTCCTAAGCCGCGGGGTGCTGAGTCGCGGGTGCTACGCATCCATAGGTAAGGAACCCTCACAGGGTCATAGATCACGTGGTAAGGAACCCTCCGAATAATCGACCAACCCCTGCTATACTTCCTATCGCGCAAGTACATGTAGCGACGGGCGACCTCGTCCTCCTCCCTGATGCGCTGATGTACCACCTGCTCAGGGGCCGGCTCTCTCCGTACCGACCGTGGCCCACGCGATGGCCACCAAAGAATATCCGAGTCGACCACGTCACCCGGATTTCTCACCAAGCCGCGTGTCCCGGTAGTAAGGACCTCCCAGTGCGAGCCCGGCGGGGCCCAGTCCTGGACATCGTCCGTCGGGTCCAACAGAGACATAAACTAAAAACAGACCCGGACTAAGTAAATATTCCTAATTAGGTAAAATATCTTAGTGTTTCTAACTTAGTAAAAAAATAGTAAATGAAGAAATATGACATAAATAAGATGAAAGTTAAACACAAAGGATCAAATTGGCACTTCTCATATCTTGTGCTTGTTACGATGTAGTATACGTGATGGTGATTCAGAGAAGGATGAAGACAAGGTTTCTGAACTTCGTTGAAACTAAACAAAATCACATACGCAAGTGTTTGTGAGATCCGAACAAAGTTGGACCATTTCGTGCACATACATAATGGAGACATTCTTAATAACCCCGGACGGGGCTATTAAGAATATCACCATTACATATATGTACCAAACGGTGCAACTCAGTTCTGATCTCACTAACATTAATATTATATATGCGATGTTCCTTAGTTCCAACCGAAACCCTCATCTTCATTCTTTCCCCGGATCACCACCGCTTGTAGTACCTCTTAACAGGAACAAGATGGTCATCGGGCCTTGATGTGAAGTTGGACCTTCACATTTTGTGCTTGCTACGAGATAGTACACGTGATGGCGATGCGGGGGGAAGGAAGGTTTCTGGACATCTTTGAAATTAAACAAAATCATATATGTAATATAGTGAGATTCGAACAAAGTTAGACCATTTTATGCACATCCATAACGGCGACATTCTTCATAACCCCGGATGGGATTTCTGAGGAATGTCACCATTACGAATGTGCACCAAAGGGTTCAACTTCGTTCGGATCTCACCAACCATATTACATATGTGACGTTATTTAATTCCAAAGAAATCCAGAAACCCTCGCATTCGTTCCTTTCCCCGGATCACCACCGCCTGTAGTACCTCTTAACAGGAATAAGATGGTTATCGATCTGTGTTTCTAACTTAGTGTAAAAAAAATCTACGTAAAATACCTAAATTTTCTAATACTAAGTAAAAAAATTCTAACACTAAGTAAAGAATTTCTAACACTAAGTAAAATACCTAAATTTTCTAACACTAAGTAAAAAATTTCTAACACTAAGTAAAATACCTAAATTTTCTAACACTAAGTAAAAAATTTCTACATTACAATTTTTCTAACTTAGTGAAATTTTCTAACTTAGTGAAATTTTTCTACACTAACTTAGTGAAATTTTTCTACACTAACTTAGTGAAATTTTCTAACACTAAGTAATTTTTTTCTACATTACAATTTTTCTAACTTAGTGAAATTTTTCTACACTAACTTAGTGAAATTTTCTAACACTAACTTAGTGAAATTTTCTAACACTAAGTAAAAAAAAATCTACATTACAATTTTTCTAACTTAGTGAAATTTTTATACACTAACTTAGTGAAATTTTCTAACACTAACTTAGTGAAATTTTCTAACACTAACTTAATGAAAATTCTCTACACTAATGTACCTAATGAAAACCTAAATTCTAAGTAAAAATACCTAAATTCTCTAACACTAAAATTTCTAATTTTCTAACACTAAATTCTAATGTTTCTAACAGTAAAAAAATAATAAAAACAAAAGCAGTAAACAAAAAAAATAGTTCTCTGTTTCTTACCGAGAGAGGAACAGAGGGCGATCGACGGCGAGTGGAGAGGGACGGCGAAGGGCGATGGGCAAGGCGCACGGACGGAGTACGGCGACCACGCGCGGCGGTCCTCCACGGGGCGACGAGCTCGGCGGTCCTCCACGCGCGGCGGTCCTCCACGGGGGCGTAGGCTCCTCCCTGGCTCCTCACGACGACGGCGCGGGCGCGGGCGAAGAGCAGCAGTCTGGCGGCGTCGTCCGTTTCCTGCGCGCGAGATGGGGATTAGGGGAGGGAGACGAGAAAATATATAGGACAGGGCATCCGTCCCGGTTGGTAGCAACAATCGGGATGAAAGGGTCATCTGTCCCGGTTGTTGCTACCAACCGAGATGGATGCCTCGTCCTTTTTTTCACAACGGGCGGATGGGGGCACGTGGAGCGTGCGCGTTGGGGGGGCATCCGTCCCGGTTGTTTGCAAAAACCGGGACTAATGCCCTATTTTTAATTATTTTTTAGTTTGAAATTTGTTCCTACATTCTGTTTTTCCAAAACTCCTATAAAACATTAAATAACAATTAGAAAATTATAAAGTAACTGAATATATTCATTTCCAACATATTTGGTGATGTTTAAAATTTTGAATCAATTAATTTAAGAAATGGAGAAAATATCAAATAATTCGATAAATTCTGAAAATTGCAAGTTATATATAAAAATTATCAGAAAGATAAATTCAACTCATTTATGATGTTTTAAAACTCAATTGGGTGACTGATAAGGTGGTTTCCATATTTTGTTTTAAAACTCATTTGGGCGACTTACATATTTTGTTTTCCATTATTTCCTTTTTGTTTTCTCTTGTTTCCTTTATGGTTTCTATTGTTTTCCTTTATGTTTTCTATTGTTTTATTTTGTTTCCTTTTTGTTTTCTCATGTTTTATTTTGTTTTCTATTATTTTGTTTATGTTTTCTATTGTTTTCCTTTATGTTTTCCATTGTTTACTTTATGTTTTCTATTGTTTTATTTTGTTTTCTATTATATCCTTTATGTTTAAAATAATAACTCCACACATTTCAAATACAGAACAAGGTACATTAAATTTATAATAAGTACACATCAGACCAGTTGATCCATGCATATACATAGTTTCGTCGCATACAACGCAAACAGATATATACGTAGTATCAAACCTTTTGCCAAACCTTCAAGGGGGATGTAGAACAAAACAATCGTTATCGCCATCATACTCCCCGACCGTGGCTCTGGAGTGCATATATGCATATCAAAAGAACGGTCGGACGTATGATGGCGAATCCGGATGATTTGTATTCGGTCGATGAACTGAATGATGTATCAAACCTTTTGTCAAACCTTAAAGGGGGATGTAGAACAAAACAATCGGTATCACCAGCATACAGCCCTACCGTGGCTACTGAGTGCATATATGCATACCAAATGCACGGTAGGACGTATGCTGGCGAATCTGGATGATTTGTATTTGGTCGATGAACTGACTGATGTATGAAGGTGGGCTATATATTGGGTCCTCTGGCTCACAAAGTGTTCTGCTAGGGTTTCAATCCAACGGTTAAGAAACACCCCTGATCCAACGGCTCACAACCGCTCGAAAGAAACACACCGTACCCCTGATCGAACGTCTCACAACAGCTCGAAAGAAACACACCCCTGATCCAACGACTCACAAGCGCTTGAAAGAAACACACGATCCGTGTGATTCTTTCTGATTGGTCTCAACGAAACCCGAACCATTTCGTCCCGGTTGGTAAAACAGGCCGGGATTAAAGGATCTGTTTCTTCTCACTATATATATGTATGCATTGCCACGATTGGCATAAACACATATAAACTCACCACTCTCTCATGGCTTCTACCGTACCCACTCTAACCTTCCTCCACGCGCAGGCACTTTCCGCCTCGAACTACCCCTGCCCGCCCGGCTACAGTGTCCCCGCCGGTTGGATGCTGAGCGCCGTAGGAGTGCCGGTCCCTGCTCTTCCTCAAGGTGTGGCGCGTCGGGCGGCCATCACGAACCACTACTACCACGAGCTCACGCCGGAGCAGCGGAGGAATCCCAGTTGGAATCCCGACTACCGCCCTACTTGGGACGCCTTCTTCATTAATCGGCGTGAGAGTGCGCTCGTCAGGTACAAGGAGAACGGCCCGCCTCCTTCGAACTTCAACGAGGCCGGTCGTCAGCTGTGGTGGGGCCGCGGACAGACTCTTCAGAGCATCGTGAACTACATCAGGGCCAGCGATAACCCCCGCCTGCGCTACCCTCACGCCCAGTCCTGGCGTCCTGATCCTCCGAGGGAGTCCAGAGCACCGTCCGACGATAGTGACGACGGCGGTGGCGACTACGACGACTACGAGTCGGAGTACTATAGGCCTAGGCAGGAGTATGACTAGCAGATCAGATCCAGTCTTGCCATTATGTACTGCCTTGCTTATCTAGATCTATGCTCTCCGTTTAGGTTTCGATCCACTCTTGCCATTATGTATTGCCTTGTTTATCTATCCAAGATGCATGTTTGTGTGCAATATATGGGCGCGAGCGCGGTGCGACAGCAAATACAGAAGCTCTATAAAAAAAGAAATACGGTGCTACAAATTCTTTTATTAAAAACAGAAAACAGACGCTCTAGCGTGCCGCAGTTCGCCGGAATACAAATTCTTTTATTAAAAACAGAAAACACACGAACACTACTCCTTGTCGTCGTCGTCGGGGAACTCGTCGGTGACCTCCTACGGGTCATCATCGTCGCCGAACTCGTTGGTGACCTCCTCGTCGTCGTCGGAGGTGCATGATGGTATGTCCGAGATAGGCCCCCACCTCGGATCGTTGGAGGCCCAGACTTCGCCGGCGTGGTCAGCCCGGCGGAGCTCTTGCAGCGCCTTCGTCCTCGCCTCCCTAGCGGCATCTAACGCGAGGCGGCGCTCTGCCCGCTCAGCCGCGCGGGTCTGCCAGAGCTCCTCGTCGGTGCTCTCCTGCCCCGGATTGTTCCGGTAATACTCGCGGACTAGGCCCTGAAACGCGCGGTTGCGGAGGTGGCGGAGGTCGACGGCAGTGACGATCTGCGGCTTCGGCGCCCTGGCCTCCGCTTCCCAGAGGGTGTGGCAGTCGTTGAAGTTCATCAGCGACCGCGGGCGGTTGAGGCGCCAGGCCGCAGTCGCAAAGGACCCGAGGGGGATGCGGTCGTCCCCGCAGTGGATATCCGCGCTGAACATTCTGTTCTGCCGTGATCGGACGCCGCGGAAGCCGGTGGTGCTATTCCTCCTCGGAGGCATGGTGGCGGCGTGACGGTGCGTGGAGAGGAGAAGACGCTCGAGGCGCGACAGTTTATACCGCGCGCTCCTGGCCACGCGACACAAATCCCGCGGCACGCGTCACAACTCCCGCGCCATGCGTCCATGCGTCCACGCGGCACAACTCCCGCGCCACGCAGCACAACTCCCGCGCCACACGGCACAACACCCGAAACCCTAGAATGTTAGGAGGAGATAGCAAATTTTTGTGAACACTTTTTCAACATAACCGTCGTATTCCAAGTTTATTATTTTTGGTGGATACTAAGACATATGTAATGACACCACATGAAGGTCTCGCGTTATTTAGGGTTTTTTGAATTTTCTGGAATTTTCTCAGCCCGTTTTACGAGAAAGTCAAGATGGAGGGCATGACCGTTCGAAGCTAGGGGTTGTATATTCAGCAACTCACTGTGGATCTCTATTGAAATAGGTAGTTGAGTACCTAAAAATAACTTTTTCCAAAATTCATGAGCAAATTACGAGGCACCTGTAGTTCAAATTTGTCCCGTTTCCAGCTGAATCGGTAGAAACTTGTGATTTTCAAAACAGGTGCATGGAAATCTTTTCTTAGACAACAGATTGTTTATTTGTTCATATCACATGTCCTAGCATGTTTAAATAATTAATCCCCCAAGTTTTGCGACATGTCTGTGGTAGGTCCTTCACAAAAAAAACCATTTCTGACACTCCGAAAATGGAAAATGGTTTTTTATTCAGGTAAAAAAAAGCTTCCTTCGTCAACATTGTCCGTGCTTCCAAGATGCATGTTTGTGTGCAATATGGGATCATTATAACAAACTATACCATGTGTTTGGCCATAACACCCGTTGTTTCAACCGAAACCCTAGAATGTTAGGAGGAGATAGCAAGTTTTTGTGAACACTTTTTTAACAGAACCGTCGTATTCCAAGTTTATTATTTTTGGTGGATACTAGGACCTATGTAATGACACCATATGAAGGTCTCGCGTTATTTAGGGATTTTTTTTGAATTTTCTGGATTTTTCTCAACCCGTTTTACGAGAAAGTCAAGACGGAGGGCATGACCGTTCGAAGCTAGGGGTTGTATATTCAGCAACTCACTGTGGATCTCTATTGAAATAGGTATTTGATTACCTAAAATGATTTTTTCCAAAATTCGTGAGCAAATTACGAGGCACCTGTAGTTCAAATTTGTCTCATTTCCACCTGAATCGGCAGAATCTTGTGATTTTCAAAAGAGGTGCATGGAAACCCTTTTCTTAGACAACAAATTGTTTATTTGTGCATATCACATGTCCTAGAATGTTTAAAAAATCAATCCCCCAAGGTTTGCAACATGTCTGTGGTAGGTCCTTCACAAAAAAACCCATTTCTGACACTCCGAAAATGGAAAATGGTTTTTTTTATTCAGGTAAAAAAAAAACTTCCTTCGTCAACAACGTCCGTGCTTCCAAGATTCATTTTTGTGTGCAATATGGGCTCATTATAACAAACTATGCCATGTGTTTGGCCATAACACTCGTCGTTTCAACCAAAACCCTAGAATGTTAGGAGGAGATAGCAAGTTCTTGTGAACACTTTTTCAACAGAACCTTCGTATTCCAAGTTTATTATTTTTGGTGGATACTAGGACATATGTAATGACACCACGCGAAGGTCTCCCGTTATTTAGGTTTTTTTTATTTTTTGGAATTTTCTCAGCCCGTTTTATGAGAAAGTCAAGACGGAGGGCATGACCGTTCGAAGCTAGGGGTTGTATGTTCAGCAACTCACTGTGGATCTCTATTGAAATAGGTAGTTGAGTACCTACAAATGATTTTTGCCAAAATTCATGAGCAAATTACAAGGCACCTATATTTCAAATTTGTCCCGTTTCCACCTGAATCGACAGAAACTTGTGATTTTCAAAAGTGGGACATGGAAATCTTTTCTTAGACAACAAATTGTTTATTTGTGCATATCATATGTCCTAGTGTTTAAAAAATTAACCCCCCAAGTTTTGCAACATGTCTGTGGTAGGTCCTTCACAAAAAAAAACCATTTCTGACACTCCGAAAATGGAAAATGTTTTTTTATTCAGGTTAAAAAAAACTTCCATCGTCAACATTGTCCGTGCTTCCAAGATGCATGTTTGTGTGCAATATGGGCTCATTATAACAAACTATGCCATGTGTTTGTCCATAACACCAGTCGTTTCAACCGAAATCCTAGAATGTTAGGAGGAGATAGCAAGTTTTTCTGAACACTTTTTCAACAGAACCGTCGTATTCCAAGTTTATTATTTTTGGTGGATACTAGGACAGATGTAATGACACCACGCGAAGGTCTCGCGTTATTTAGGTTTTTTTTGGATTTTCTGGAATTTTCGGAGCCCGTTTTACGAGAAAGTCAAGACGAAGGGCATGACCGTTTGAAGCTAGGGGTTGTATATTCAGCAACTCACTGTGCATCTCTATTGAAACAGGTAGTTGAGTACCTAAAAATGATTTTTGCCAAAATTCATGAGCAAATTACGAGGCACCTGTAGTTCAAAATTGACCCGTTTCCAGCTGAATCTGCAGAAATTTGTGATTTTCAAAAGAGATGCATGGAAATATTTTCTTAGACAACGAATTATTTATTTGTGCATATCACATGTCCTAGCATGTTTAAAAATTAATGCCCCAAGTTTTGCAACATGTCTGTGGTAGGTCCTTAAAAAAACATTTCTGACACTCCGAAAATGGAAAATGGTTTTTTTTATTCAGGTAAAAAAAAACTTCCTTCGTCAACATTGTCCGTGATTCCAAGATGCATGTTTGTGTGCAATATGGGCTCCTTATAATAAACTATGCCATGTATTTGGCCATAACACCAGTCGTTTCAACCGAAACCCTAGAATGTTAGGAGGAGATAGCAAGTTTTTGTGAACACTTTTTCAACAGAACCATCGTATTCCAAGTTTATTATTTTTGGTGGATACTAGGACATATGTAATGACATATGTAATGATACAGAACTATGCCATGTATTCCACGTTTATTGTTACACATCACCAACAACATCCCTATCTAGTCTTCTGAATTTTCTTCGTGTAGAGATGTTCCATGAACCCTATATCCCTTGCTTATGATCGCTTTGGCCGTAACCATGGAGAATCTTCATTATTTAACAGGATGGTTGGGTCAGATTTCACTGTAAAGGGTGGAATTTCAACAAACTTATTATAATCTTCTGACATGTCTGTCTTGTCCTCGATTCCCACGATGTTTCTTTTCCCTGATAGAACTATGTGACGCTTCGGCTCATCGTATGATGTATTTGTTTGCTTATTTTTTCTTTTTTTCGGTCTGGAGGACATGTCCTTCACATAGAAGACCTGAGCCACATCATTGTCTAGGACGAATGGTTCGTCATTGTAACCAATATTGTTGAGATCCACTATTGTCATTCCGTAAAGCGGGTCTACCTTTACCCCTTCTCCATTCAGGTTGACCCATTTTCACTTTAACAAAGGGACCTTAAAAGAAGGTCCATAGTCAAGTTCCCATATCTCCTCTATGTAACCATAGTATGTGTCATTTTATCCATTCTCGTTTGTTGTATCAAAGCGGACACCACTGTTTTGGTTGGTGCTCTTCATATCTTGGGCGATCGTGTAAAATGTATTCCTATTTATCTCGTACACCCTTGAAAACTCCCAATAGTCGAAGATGGTGACCCGGCCAACAAGTACAATAGATATTCAATAGTGGTGTCATTTATAAGATGTGTTTGCAACCAACTTCCGAAAGTCTCCATGTGTTTGCGTTTAATCCATGAGCCATCCTTCCCCGGGTTTGTGGAGCGTACAATATTCTTGTGTTCCTCGAGATACGGAGCCACGAAGGTGGAATTTTGAAGAACTGTGTAGTGTGCTTCAGTGAAAGAATGCCCGTCCCTAGGTATCATTGTTTTCTTTCCCAGCGTTTCTTTTCCCCCCAGTCTTCCCTCATGCCGCGATTGAGGAACACCAATCGTCTTAAGGTCAGGAATACAGTCAACACAGAACCCAATGACCTCCTCTGTGCCATAGCCATTCGAGATGCTTCCGTCTAGCCTAGCACGGTTATGAACATATTTCTTCAAGACTCCCATGAACCTCTTGAAGGGGAACATATTGTGTAGAAATACCGGACCGAAAATATGAATCTCTTCACATAGGTGAACCAGGAGATGAGTCATAATGTTGAAGAAGGATGGTGGGAACACCAACTCAAAACTAACAAGACACTGGACCACATCCCTCTGTAATCCTGCCAGAATTTCTGGATCGATTACCTTCTGAGATATTGCGTTGAGGAATGCACATAGCTTCACAATGGGTACTCGAACATTTTCCGGTAGAAGCCCCCTCAATGCAATCGGAAGCAACTGCGTCATAATCACGTGGCAGTCATGAGACTTCAGGTTTCGGGATTTTTCTCTGCCATGTTTATTATCCCCTTTATATTCGACGAGAATCCAGACGGCACCTTGATACTGTAAAGGACTTCAAAAAATATTTCCTTCTCTGCTTTGGTAAGAGCGTAGCTGCCTAAGTAATGGCGCCCTGTATCCGTGTGCTTGATGCGTGGGTCTTTCATACGTTGCTGGTCCTCCCATGCTTCTGGCGTATCTTTTGACTTCCCATACACGCCCAGGAAGCATAGCAGGTTGACGCAGAGATTCTTTGTCACGTGCATCACGTCGATTGAAGAGCGGACCTCTAGAACTTTCCAATAGGGTAGCTCCTAAAATATAGATTTCTTCTTCCACATGGGTGCGCTTATCAGGGCCGTTCGGAACAGGTTGGCTGCCATCACCCTTCCCAAAGATTACTTTTAGGTCCTTGAACATATCGAATACATCATTACCACTACGGAGGTCAGGCTTCTTTCGGGTATCTGCCTCACCTCTGAAATGCTTCCCTCCTTTCTTTCTTAGGGGATGCTTGATCGGAAGAAATCTACGATGCCCCAGGTATACAACCTTCTTACATTTATCCAAATAAACACTGTCAGTCTTATCTAAACAGTGTGTGCATGCATTGTATCCTTTGTTTGTATGTCCGGAAATGTTACTAAGAGCAGGCCAATCATTGATGGTTACGAAAAGCAACGCCCGTAGGTCAAATGACTTTTGTTCGTTCTCATCCCACACACGTACACCTGGTTTGCCCCACAATTGTAAGAGTTCTTCCACTAATGGCCTTAGATACAGATCAATGTTGTTGCCAGGTTGCCTCGGGCCTTGGATGGGCACTGGCATCATAATGAACTTGCGCTTCATGCACAACCAAGGAGGAAGGTTGTAGATACATAGAGTCACGGGCCAGGTGCTATGACTGGAGCTCTGCTCCCCAAAAGGATTAAAGCCATCTGTACTTAGACCAAACCATAAGGTTCTTGCCTCTCCTGTAAAGTCCGGGAAGTCTCTCTCGATATTTCTCCACTGCGATCCATCGGCGGGGTGTCTCAACTTTTCGTCTTTCTTGCGGTCTTCTTTGTGCCATCGCAACAACCTGGCATGCTCTTTGTTTCTAAACAGACGTTTCAACCGTGGTATTATAGTAGCATACCACATCACCTTTGCAGGAACCCTCTTACAGGGGGGGCTCGCCATCAACATCACCATGGTCATCTGCTCTGATCTTATACCGCAGTGCAGTGCATACCGGACATTCATCCAAATTCTCGTACTTCTCACCGCGGTAGAGGATGCATTCATTAATTCATGCATGTATCTTCTGCACATCTAATCCTAGAGGGAAGAGAGCTTTTTTGCTTCGTACGTACTCTCAGGAAATTCATTATCCTTTGGAAGCTTCGGCTTCCTTAGTTGAAGCAAACTCTCAAATGCCTTGTCAGTCACACCGTTCTGTGTCTTCCATTTCAGCAACTCCAGTGTGGTACCGAGCTTTGTGCTGCCATCTTTGCAATTTGGGTACAAAAACTTTTTGTGATCATGTAACATGTTGTCCATCTTCAACCTCTCCAATTCACTTTCACAGTCTTCCCTTGCATCAGCAATAATTCGGCTAAGATCATCATCAGGCTCTTCTGATGCCCGTTCTTGATCACCTCCTTCTTCTGCATTGTCTTCCATTGCAGTATCACCGTAGTCAGGGAACAAAGGATCATCTTCTTCTTCTTCATTGTCTTCCATCACAACCCCTCTTTCTCCATGCTTGGTCCAGCAATTATAGCTGGGCATGAAACCTCTCCGAAGTAGGTGGCCGTGAAGGACTCTCGAGGAAGAGTGCTCCCTGACGTTCCGACAATCAACACATGGGCAACACATAAAGCCATTATGTTTGTTTGCCTGAGCTACAACGAGAAATGCATTCAGGCCTGCCATATACTCGGAAGTGCGTCGGTCACCGTACATCCATCGCTGTCGTGCATCCATCTGCACCGTATAATTAAGTTTATCAAAAAAATTACAATAACATCTTCAATAGAGAAATGACCACAGTACATCGACAAATATAATTTTTTTATCAATTACAGATGAAAAAGATAAGTTTGCTAACCTTGGTCGAAGATACCATTTTCTGTGAGCTTATGTGTGGCTCGGGTATTTCGTCGTACACCTCGTGTGCATAGTAAAAGAACACACACTAGCACCCACCTCTCCCACTCCTCCAAGCAAAAAAAAGAGGGAAGGGGGGCTGGGAGGCAGTATATGTTGGGCAAGGGGGTCATTCGTCCCGGTTTGTGGCATGAACCGGGACCAATGCCCTTGCGCGTGCCACATGGCGTGTGGCGAGGCATTGGTCCCGGTTCATGCCACAAACCGGGACAAATGCCTGCTAACGAACTGGGACCAATGCCCTCCGGCGATTTCTGCTGCCTCGGGCGCACAAACCGGGACCAATGCATAGCATTTGTCCCGGATTTTAATGCAACCGGGACTATTTCTAGCTCAAAATGAAAGGTGTTGTTTCCACTAGTGTAATAAGAATTTTTTTCATAGTCCACGGACACTATAGAAATCAGGATGTTTTCCGATGGTCCGGTACCATTGGCATAGACCCAATTGCCATTGGCATAGAGGTTATGCTCGGCTCGATTCCTAGTGTTTTCTAGGTTTACTTCTCCTTCTCAGTATCTTTGGCGCCGTAGGCTATTAGATAGTCGACACTTTCAACGACACCTAATAGGTCTAGCTCCTCGTATTAGATCTCACCTGCCATGATCGTAGCCCCATCCTAGGAAAAAAATGTAGCTGGCACAATTTGATATACCCTCTGCAGAGGTGTGACACTTAACCCAATAGTCGCCCTAGCCATATTACTCTATCCGCACACCATGTGTGCTCTATCTCAATCAAAAGTCCTCAATTCACGCCGAGCGTTTCTTAGCTCTCCACACATCCTTACAATGTGACGCAGCCAGTAAAACAACCAATGGCACGCCACCACTCCCGAGTTTCTGATTCCCCACCATGATTGTGGTAAATATAATCTGCACTTACACGTTGTTGACCGGTCTCGTCGGACACAACTGCGTCAGCCTGCCGAGGATATGCGAACGGAAGAAGAACCTCTAACTTGCCCAACCATAGCAGGTGTATTGGTTGGCATTATTATTGGTGTACGTAGCATAATTTAAAATTTTCCGTTCTACGTAACACACATGATCTATTATGTAGGTAAAGGCGTGGATAGACTGATCGTTACCGGCACAAAGGGCGGAAGTAGTATCGATGATGAGTCGGTGATGCCTGATGAAAAGTCCCACGGCTAAGCCTAGCGGTGAGACTGTTGCCGATTCCCCGTACCGCACCTTCTGAATCTAGTAAAGTGAGGGTATCACATGTTACCCCTCTGAGAGGTTGCACACATACGTCCGTCAAAATCCTGTAGTGCTTCGCCGTACAGAACTAGGCACCACAGGTTCACATTGAGGTGGAGAGATTTCAACACATGAGAGAGAGCGGGAGAGAGATTAGAGATAGGTCTAATCGAGAGATGATCATCATCTCCCAATGAGAAGAAGCCATAAACCAACTGAAAGTGCATTGGATCTCTCTATATGTTTTGGATTTGATAACAACACGATTAAGGATCTAACACTGCGTCTAAGTACTTTCAGGAAACATCAAAATGACGCAAAAAGAAAGAGTGTTTAAAGCTAAAGCCAACGACTCGAACTCTCTGCAGCGGTAGTACCAGCCCCCCAAGCGGTAGTACCGCCAGATAAGATTTGCTCTCTGGTTCTAGCAGTACTTCAGCGGTACCGGCCTAGTAGTACCGCCAATATGAAGTTTAATTCGGAGCAAAGCTTTCCGTGGCGGTAGTACCGCTACCCCCAACGGTAGTGTCGCTGCCATCAGGTGTGCAGCAGTACCACTGGAGGTACCGGTCAAAGTACCTCCAGGAAGATTTTGCTTGCAGTATCGTTTACAGTGCTAGGGCGGTAGTGACCTAGTACTACCGCCAACCACTTCGATTTTAAATCAAGTGGGTGGCTGGCGGTAGTACCGCGGGAGCTACCGGTAGTACCGTGGCTGGAACTAAGCGGTACCACCACAGTTGTACCGCATGTCCCCAGCCTCCGGGACTCCCTGGTACCGCCAATGGTTCCCAGGTAGCGGTAGTACCACTGACCCCAACGGTAGTACCGCCAAACATAAAAAGGGTCAAACGACTAGTTTTGAGGAGGTGGCTATAAATACCTGATGGCGTGTAAACACACGTTCGTTGGAAGACCCCCAAGAGGAATATATGAAGAGTACAATAGCAAGTTTTCCCACAGAATGAAACAAAGGTTTAATCGGACCAATAGGAGAAAGAAATCACTTCTGAAGGTTGTTGACATCTGATGTTGGCAGGACACACTACCAGGCTCAACAAGAATGTAGAATCTGCACACAACACAACCAAGATACTTTGCCCCAACGAAACACTGAGGTTGTCAATCTCACCGGTTTTGCTGAACACAAAGGATTAGACGTATAGTATGGAAAATGATGTATGATTGCAGTGAATGAAAGGAAAACATTGTTTACAATAAAAGAGAACAGTGCTTGAAGTGGTTGTATTATTAGTGTAAAAGAATGGACCGGGGTCCATAATTCACTAGTGGCGTCTCTCCAAAACAGATAGACTACATGTTGGGTAAACAAATTACAGCTGGCAATTGACAGAGATAGAGGTTGCACCGTAGTGCATATGCAAGACATGATGATTACTATGAGATTTATTTGGGCATTACAACATGATACATAGACCGTAATCCAGCTGCATATATGACTAATAATCCACCCGTAATAGATTATTGGATTAAGTAAAGTGCGTAATGTAAACAATAAAATTATCCTTAGACAAAGCATTGTTGTTTTCTCCCTAGTGGCAACAACACATCCACAATCTTAGAAGTTATTGTCACCCTCCCAGGTAACTGGAGGCATGAACCCAATATCGAGCATAAATACTCCCTCTTGGAGTTACAAGCATCAACTTGGCCAGAGCATCTACTAGTAATGGAGAGCATGCAAGATCACAAATAACATATAAAGGATAGATCTATAATCAACTTGACATAGCATTCAATATTTATCGGATTCCAGCAAACACAACATGTAGCATTACAATAAGATGATCTTGATCATGTTGGCCAGCTCACAACACATAAACATGATGGTACAAAAGGATAAGAAGATAACCATCTAGCTACTACTATGGACCCACATTCCAAGGATGAACCACTCACACATCACTCCGTAGGCAGTCATGGTGATGTAGAGCTGTCAGGTGATGATTTCCCCTCCCGGTAGGGTGCCGGGGAGAGCTTCAGAACCCTCCCGAACTAGGGTTGACAATGACGGCGGCTACGGAACTTTTCGAGGATGGAGGCTCGGGTATTTAGGGTTTTCCCGAGAATTTCAATTTATAGACGAAAGGGCTATGTCGGTGGGCGACCAGGGGGCTCACACTACCTGGTGGCGCGGCAAAGGGGGCGGGGGCGCCGTCATATGGTGTAGTTGCTCCCCTGCCCCACTCCAGGTCTCCTCCGGACTCCGGGTACGTGACAGAAAAATAGGACCCTGAGATTTTGTTTTGTCCAATTATGAAAATATTAATAGAACAACTTTTCTGAAACCAAAAACAACAGAAAACAGGAACTGGTGTTGTGGCATCTTGTTAATAGGTTAGTCCCAGAAAATCCATAAAAATGATATAAAGTGTATAGAAAACATGTATAAATTGTCATAGTAACAACATGGAACATCAGAAATTATAGATACGCCGGAGACGTATCAATACCCCATCCCCTTCTTCTCCAAAGTGTTAGCTCGTCCACCATTGAAGAAGCATTTATTGAGCTTACCAAAAGCTAGATTTCTCCCAATCCCTCCACCCAAACTCATTTATACTTTGAGGATTGAAGGAGAAGGCCCCGATTTACGTCTTCACCAACCCGTACTTCATTTCCCCCTCATTTACTTGAGGGGATATAGTCTAGGGTTGCCTTGTGGAAAACCTAGACCCAATTGCTACTCTTGTTGATTGCTGGTGATTCTTGGGTGTGTGACTCAAGTTCATTGTAAAGGACTCAATTTCCGCCTTAAAAGGAATCAATAGTGGAAGGTGAACTAGGCCTTTGTGGCGAGGTTCATCGGAAAATAGGGTGAGGACTTTGTGGCGTTGAGTAGGCCTTCGTGGCGCAACTCACACCCTTCCAATGAGACATACTCCCCTCAAAAGGAGGAACTCGGGAATACATCCTTGTCTCCACGTGCTTCCGTTATCGGTTACCTCGCTCCCTCTCCTTTATTTTGTGTTTGTATTGTGTTTATTTTTGTTCTTGTCACATAGGTAAATTCACCGTAGTTGCATATCTAGAGAATTTTCCTTTGTGTCAAGCCTAAATTGAAGAAAAATTTAAATAAAATCATAGTACCTATTCACCCCCTCCTGGTGACCATATTATCCATTCAATTGGGATCAGAGCATCGACTCTTATTTTGGGCTTAACCGCCTAAGAGTTGCAGTATGGGTAACGGAGATGAAGCCACCGAGTCCGCGACATAAGTCACTATGGATGATCTCAAGGAATTGAAAGATTCCTTGACCTCATCCTTGGATGTCAAAATGACGGAGTTGCGAGATCTAATGTTGCAACTCTTGAAAGCCAAGGGCTCAGAAACTTCTACCTCATCTCCTTCGGTAGAAATTCCGGAGAAGACGGATGGTGGGGATAAGGGTGGAGGACCTAAAAGTGACTCCTCTAAACACAAAACGTCTAAGGGAAAGGGTGATAAGGACGAGTACCACAATGTCGAAGAAATGTACTCTCGTGAAATGAAAACATGTGTGTGTTGTTTTCTACAAAATTTAATTTTGAACATTCAAATAGGATTTAAAATCAAAAGGGCACTTTAAGGGTATTTAGAAATAGGGCTTATTATATCCTTTTTGGTTTAAGAAAAAAATTTGGGAAAATAATCTATGCTATAATATTAAATTTTAAAACAATAATAATATTGCTCTCTTACAAAATAATCTTGTGTAAAACAAGTTGAAAACAAAGTTTATGAACTGGAATTTGCTTTTAAATAATTTGACATACTTTTCATAGATATTTATTTTGAAAACCATTCCGAGGGTTTATAAAATAGAGGCATATTGGATTTTCAATTCCAACAATACTTTATATTTTTTGTGCTGTTTTATTTGTTTTTGGTGGCTTACATTAGTGGAAAACAAAAAGTTTCAAAATTTTGTGATTTTTTTTTGAATTTTTCCAAAAATCAGGGATGTTATATGTCGCCGTTCTAGTTCGCACCGGTGATGGAGTCGATGTTGACCGTCTTCCACGCTTCAGCCAAGCACTCATGCTCCTTCGCCGCCCACTTCACGCGTGGCTCGACCAAGCCGGTGGTTGGCTGCTTCTTCTTCCTCTTCCCTCTCGCTGTTGGCGCCGGCCCGTCTTCGTCCTCCTCGGGAGGGGCTTCCTCCTGCTCGCCGGAAGTTTCTTGATTGTCCAAGCCGACGATGGCCTCCTCCTACGTATCTGTGACGCCCCGAGATCGGGCACTATGCAGATTTCAGCATTCCCGCCAAAATCCACATAATAACCGATTCCAGGTTACCACTTGTGATAACATTACAACAGTTCATGAATATTCCGCAACAACAACAGAAAAGATATTTACAAGAGGACTCAAACGAGCCAAGGATACAACTGATACAATACAAAGATCCAAATAACAGCGGAAGAAACAACATAGCGTCCGGCTACGGACAAGATACAAATTGGACTAAGAGTCCTGAAGATAACCGATGGCGTCCAATCCCTGCCCAGGCCAAGCCGGAGGGATTCCCAAGCTAACGTCGTCAGACTTCAAACCTGTTGACTGCAATGTGGAATATGCAGCCACGAAATGGATTCGTGGGTCAGTACGGTTAAGTACTGGCAAGTGGATAACCCATACTCACAAGATACCAGCGTAACCAATCATCACAAGATACAAATACTTTGGGTACAACGGAAAGGAAGGGATTATTGCAAAGAAGCGGCAGCGGGCTGCACTAACTAACTACAGAGACTCGCTACAACATCCGGCTAAAAGGAAGGGGATAAGATAGCGTATCATAACCAACTATAACTACTCACCAAACAATACCCATCCAATGTCACCCCCTACTAAGGAAGCAACCCAAGGAAACTCACACTGTTGATTAAGGTGACATTCATTTTTATGGTGGAGGTAATCTATATTACTAGTCAAGTTATCATCGTTAAGTGTAAGTTGTCTGAGTACTTGTTAGCCAGCACTTTCACCAAGTCATCCATAACCGCGGACAACACGGCTTCTCGAGAAGATTTAACCCTGCAGGGATGCACCAATTTGGCCGTACACGTAAGAATGACCCGCCAGGCGGGGAGCAAACCCACCAAGCGAGGCACTCAACACAACCCAACTCTTCTTCGCATCAAGCCCAAAGAACCCCGTGCAATTGAGCGCACGGCTAATCAAGCCCCACGAAGAAAAGGGGACCCTCATAGCACTCTAAGAACGTGTCTCCCTAAATACCGACTACAAAAGTTCCACCCTGGCGCCAAGGGTTCGCACCTGCATATGCATGCGGCAAATGGAAAACCCGAACTAAATGAGGCGATTTGGACGAGATGCGAATCGAATCAGAATTGCGGGGGGCGCCCATACTCGCTTCCCACATGCGGTTAGTGCGCTCATCATGGATCAATGGACAAGACCCTTTTCCTAATTAGGGTCGACACTAGCAGGCCTCAAAACCACGCCGGGCCTCCTGCCGGTGCCTTATCATCAAATTATTATTACCCAAAACATTAACATGTTGTTGATTGAATTGAAACCCAACTATCAAACTAAACAGGTGATAAGACGGACAACAAGACTTGAGCGCAAACAACACTAAGCATGCAACTACGACACAAGGGCCAACAAGGTAAACAAACAACAGTTAATAGGAAGTGGAAGGGAGGCTATATCATGGCTGCAAGGTAACATATGATAGGATCGAGACACAAGCATCGAATCATAAGGCTAGCATAAGAACAATGGAAAGAATCGGTAACAAGTGATGAAAGGCAGCCTTTTGGCAGCAAGTGAGTATACTTGCCTGGAATCCAGCAAGTAGAGGTACATCCAAAGAACTTGTCGTTGCTCACATCATCTCAACGTCCTATCCGCGAAGAAGCAACGAACCTCGAACAAACACCGGATGCAACAATTACTACTACGGCAAAAGATCCAGCATGATCAAGATATGGATGCATGACAAGTTTAAAGATGCATCAAAGATAAACTAGTTGACAGGGTAAACATATTTAAATGGGCCCATATGCAATTTGGATTGCATATGGTAAAGCCCATGAATTAATGTTGAATTAAATGATCTACAAATAACCATCATGTGAAAGTTGATTAGAATGATGCATGGATGAGGAAAACAATGAGAAAACAACAATAGCTTCAATTTGAAAAGGTGTTTACCAAGTTTGGAAATTTATTTATTAAGTTGTGAAATTTGGCTTCTTAAGTGAGTTACACAAACATTTATTGTTTTCACCCATTTTAATTGTTCAAAACAGATAAAAAAAATCATATTTGGAAATAACACAAAATTTTAGATGGAATACATATTCCATTTGTTGAATTTAGATTTTAGATGAGCAAGTTATTAATTTGACAATTTTAAATACACTAAATAAGAAATAGTTGTTTTCAGCAATTTAATTTATTCAAAATAGAAAACAAAGTTTATATTCAAGTGTAGCATTTCATTTTGGATGGATTTCATGTTTTGGGTTTTCAATTTGGAGCAAGCATGTGAAAGTTATTAATTAGGACTTTTAATTAATTAATTAAGGCATTTTTAAATGACATTAACTTTAATTGTCCAAATTGCAAAACAAAGTTGATATTCATAAAGGTGGTTTCATTTTGAGTGGAAAGCATATTTTATTTGTTGAAATTGGATTTTAATTGAGCAAGTTATGAATTTCACCATTTAAATGATTTAATTAAAGCATTAAGTAAATGCATTAGTTTTATTTATCCAAAACAGAAAACAATTGTTATATTTGGAAAGAGGATGAAATTTTGGATGGAAAACATATTTTATATGGGCCATTTGAAATAATTTTGAATTAGTTATGAATTTAATCAAATTCAAAAGAGGTGTTTGAATTTGAATTTTTGAAACCATTTGGAAAGTTCAAAACAGAATACAAATGTTTTAAACATGCAGAGAATTTAATTTAGCATGGAATACATGTAAAGTTTGAATTATTTGGAGATGTGGTTTGAAAGTTAGGGGCAAAAGAATTTTAGGGGTGTTTCTGTAATTTTGGAGGGCCTAGGTGGAAGGAAAAACAGGGGCTAGGGGCCTGTGTGAAAAACTGGCGCGGATCTGGATCTGGAGGCAGGATCCACCGGGCTGCAGCCAGCCCCCTGCGGCTGACGCGCGGGCCCTGGCCACGCAAGCGCTGGCGTGGCGCGGTTGGAGGGCTGCGTGGCAGCCACGGCCCATGACGGGTGGGCCAGCGCCCGTGGTTAATTCCCGAAAAAGAACTGCGCGAGGGGGGGAATCAAACCCACCCCCTCACGGCTGTGCGCGGTGCAGGGTCAGTACCAGTGCGCTGCACTGCGTTTTGTGATTCTACCCGATACTGACGGAAGAAGTGGTGTGGTGCCTGTCCTTAACTGAATTTTACTGAACAAAGTTCAGACTTTGGCACGAGGGAGACCTGCAACGAACGGCGGTGATCACCGCGGTGCGGCTCGACGGCTCGCATCCAGAGCAAGGGAGGGGAGGAAGGAGCTGTCCGGGGGGTGAGGCTCACCTCGAGGGGGCCGATGGCGCGAGGGCGAGGCGTGGTGACGACGCCGTGGACCGATCGAAGACGGACGCGACGGCGTCCCGGTGGAGCTCCACACGGACGGACGGCGTCCTTGGCGTGGACGGCGCGGCAATCCCGTGCAGTCCCAAGCCTGGCTCCCGGTTGAAATCGATGAAGAACGACGAGGCGATGCCAACCCCGTGCTCGGTTGGACTTGGTAACGACCGGATCGGCCTCTCGTCGACGAGGTGATGGTGGAGCACTTCGGTGGTTTTGGGCGGAGAAGAGAAACGCTGGGAGAGGGAGAGAGCTGGCGGCGGGAGGAAGATGGGAGAGGGGTCTAGGGCACGCAGGAGGGGGAAGGGGGGTTGGCTTTAACGGAGGCAGGTGGGAGGGGACCTAGGGTGACAGCGACATCCAGAGAGGCACGTCCTCCTCGTGCTCTCCTGTACGGACAGAGGTAGGGGAAAGGGCCTTGGGCCAAAAGGAAGGGGGAGAAGGGGTAAGTGGGCTGGCCCTTGTTGGGCTGGTCTGCCTCACCCTCTTTGTTTTATTTTTTTGTTTTTTGTGCTTCTATTTTTTTTTGTAGGAAAGAGAGAGAGAGAAAGAAAGGGGTGTTAGGGGTTTCATTTTATGAAATAATTTTTGTATTGCATTTGGAATTGAAGATTCCCAAGAACAAAAGTTTTGGGTTTTGAAAATTCAAAAGTTTGTAGTGATATTTAAATTTGAATTTGACATTCAATTTTATGGAAGACAATTTGAGTGTGATACAAGAGGGAATTGTTTGAATTTCTTAAATTGTTTTGAAAGTTTGGATTGGTTTGGAAACAAGTGCAATGAGGATGATGCATGATTCTATGATGCATGATGATGCAAAAAAAAAACAAGCAAAACTAACTTGGGGGAAAAACCCCGGGTGTTACAGCCGACACCACTAACAAGGGGATTGCGCCCTCGCAATCCACCTACTAACCTGGGAGGGGAAAGAAGTTCGACTATAGATCCTTCATGCTTCCAGTTGATCTCCTCGACACCACTAACAAGGGCTTCTCGACACCACTAACAAGGGATTCTTGCTCGGAGTGACGACGATGTTCTTCCACCAAGAATCTTCCGATGATCGAACCTATTAGGTTAAAGGCTCAGAAAACGTCCACCCACGTAGAATCCTAGAACTTTGAAAGATAGACAAGGGAGGAGACTCCAAAACAAATAAGGTAGGAGGAGAAATAGAATAGAGATAAGGAGAAAACAAGAATCCTATTGAGATGTTTCCTAAATAGTTTAGCAGAAATAGTTTTTGACACTCTAGAAACAACGATCGTTAGCGAGGTTATCCTACAGGCTTTGCGGACCCGTTGCTTCGATAACCATTCGTATCGAAACAATATCGGGAATCGGAAACCATGCTCTGATACCATTTGTGACGCCCCGAGATCGGGCACTATGCAGATTTCAGCATTCCCGCCAAAATCCACATAATAACCGATTCCAGGTTACCACTTGTGATAACATTACAACAGTTCACGAATATTCCGCAACAACAACAGAAAAGATATTTACAAGAGGACTCAAACGAGCCAAGGATACAACTGATACAATACAAAGATCCAAATAACAGCGGAAGAAACAACATAGCGTCCGGCTACGGACAAGATACAAATTGTACTAAGAGTCCTGAAGATAACCGATAGCGTCCAATCCCTGCCCAGGCCAAGCCGGAGGGATTCCCAAGCTAACGTCGTCAGACTTCAAACCTGTTGACTGCAATGTGGAATATGCAGCCACGAAATGGATTCGTGGGTCAGTACGGTTAAGTATTGGCAAGTGGATAACACATACTCACAAGATACCAGCGTAACCAATCATCACAAGATACAAATACTTTGGGTACAACGGAAAGGAAGGGATTATTGCAAAGAAGCGGCAGCGGGCTGCACTAACTAACTACAGAGACTCGCTACAACATCCGGCTAAAAGGAAGGGGATAAGATAGCGTATCAGAACCAACTATAACTACTCACCAAACAATACCCATCCAATGTCACCCCCTACTAAGGAAGCAACCCAAGGAAACTCACACTGTTGATTAAGGTGACATTCATTTTTATGGTGGAGGTAATCTATATTACTAGTCAAGTTATCATCGTTAAGTGTAAGTTGTCTGAGTACTTGTTAGCCAGCACTTTCACCAAGTCATCCATAACCGCGGACAACACGGCTTCTCGAGAAGATTTAACCCTGCAGGGATGCACCAATTTGGCCGTACACGTAAGAATGACCCGCCAGGCGGGGAGCAAACCCACCAAGCGAGGCACTCAACACAACCCAACTCTTCTTCGCATCAAGCCCAAAGAACCCCGTGCAATTGAGCGCACGGCTAATCAAGCCCCACGAAGAAAAGGGGACCCTCATAGCACTCTAAGAACATGTCTCCCTAAATGTCGACTACAAAAGTTCCACCCTGGCGCCAAGGGTTCGCACCTGCATATGCATGCGGCAAATGGAAAACCCGAACTAAATGAGGCGATTTGGACGAGATGCGAATCGAATCAGAATTGCGGGGGGTGCCCATACTCGCTTCCCACATGCGGTTAGTGCGCTCATCATGGATCAATGGACAAGACCCTTTTCCTAATTAGGGTCGACACTAGCAGGCCTCAAAACCACGCCGGGCCTCCTGCCGGTGCCTTATCATAAAATTATTATTACCCAAAACATTAACATGTTGTTGATTGAATTGAAACCCAACTATCAAACTAAACAGGTGATAAGACGGACAACAAGACTTGAGCGCAAACAACACTAAGCATGCAACTACGACACAAGGGCCAACAAGGTAAACAAACAACAGTTAATAGGAAGTGGAAGGGAGGCTATATCATGGCTGCAAGGTAACATATGATAGGATCGAGACACAAGCATCGAATCATAAGGCTAGCATAAGAACAACGGAAAGAATCGGTAACAAGTGATGAAAGGCAGCCTTTTGGCAGCAAGTGAGTATACTTGCCTGGAATCCAGCAAGTAGAGGTACATCCGAAGAACTTGTCGTTGCTCACATCATCTCAACGTCCTATCCGCGAAGAAGCAACGAACCTCAAACAAACACCGGATGCAACAATTACTACTACGGCAAAAGATCCAGCATGATCAAGATATGGATGCATGACAAGTTTAAAGATGCAGCAAAGATAAACAAGTTGACAGGGTAAACATATTTAAATGGGCCCATATGCAATTTGGATTGCATATGGTAAAGCCCATGAATTAATGTTGAATTAAATGATCTACAAATAACCATCATGTGAAAGTTGATTAGAATGATGCATGGATGAGGAAAACAATGAGAAAACAACAATAGCTTCAATTTGAAAAGGTGTTTACCAAGTTTGGAAATTTATTTATTAAGTTGTGAAATTTGGCTTCTTAAGTGAGTTACACAAACATTTATTGTTTTCACCCATTTTAATTGTTCAAAACAGATAACAAAATTCATATTTGGAAAGAACACAAAATTTTAGATGGAATACATATTCCATTTGTTGAATTTAGATTTTAGATGAGCAAGTTATTAATTTGACAATTTTAAATACACTAAATAAGAAATAGTTGTTTTCAGCAATTTAATTTATTCAAAATAGAAAACAAAGTTTATATTCAAGTGTAGCATTTCATTTTGGATGGATTTCATGTTTTGGGTTTTCAATTTGGAGCAAGCATGTGAAAGTTATTAATTAGGACTTTTAATTAATTAAGGCATTTTTAAATGACATTAACTTTAATTGTCCAAATTGCAAAACAAAGTTGATATTCATAAAGGTGGTTTCATTTTGAGTGGAAAGCATATTTTATTTGTTGAAATTGGATTTTAATTGAGCAAGTTATGAATTTCACCATTTAAATGATTTAATTAAAGCATTAAGTAATTGCATTAGTTTTATTTATCCAAAACAGAAAACAATTGTTATATTTGGAAAGAGCATGAAATTTCGGATGGAAAATATATTTTATATGGGCCATTTGAAATAATTTTGAATTAGTTATGAATTTAATCAAATTCAAAAGAGGTGTTTGAATTTGAATTTTTTAAACCATTTGGAAAGTTCAAAACAGAATACAAATGTTTTAAACATGCAGAGAATTTAATTTAGCATGGAATACATGTAAAGTTTGAATTATTTGGAGATGTGGTTTGAAAGTTAGGGGCAAAAGAATTTTAGGGGTGTTTCTGTAATTTTGGAGGGCCTAGGTGGAAGGAAAAACAGGGGCTAGGGGCCTGTGTGAAAAACTGGCGCGGATCTGTATCTGGAGGCAGGATCCACCGGGCTGCAGCCAGCCCCCTGCGGCTGACGCGCGGTCCCTGGCCACGCAAGCGCTGGCGTGGCGCGGTTGGAGGGCTGCGTGGCAGCCACGACCCATGACGGGTGGGCCAGCGCCCGTGGTTAATTCCCGAAAAAGAACTGCGCGAGGGGGGAATCGAACCCACCCCCTCACGGCTGTGCGTGGCGCAGGGTCAGTACCAGTGCGCTGCACTGCGGTTTTGTGATTCTACCCGATACTGACGGAAGAAGTGGTGTGGTGCATGTCCTTAACTGAATTTTACTGAACAAAGTTCAGACTTTGGCAGGAGGGAGACCTGCAGCGAACGGCAGTGATCACCGCGGTGCGGCTCGACGGCTCGCACCCAGAGCAAGGGAGGGGAGGAAGGAGCTGTCCGGGGGGGGTGAGGCTCACCTCGAGGGGGCCGATGGCGCGAGGGCGAGGCGTGGTGACGACGCCGTGGACCGATCGGAGACGGACGCGACGGCGTCCCGGTGGAGCTCCACACGGACGGATGGCGTCCTTGGCGTGGACGGCGCGGCAATCCCGTGCAGTCCCAAGCCTGGCTCTCGGTTGAAATCGATGAAGAACGACGAGGCGATGCCAACCCCGTGCTCGGTTGGACTTGGTAACGACCGGATCGGCCTCTCGTCGACGAGGTGATGGTGGAGCACTTCGGTGGTTTTGGGCGGAGAAGAGAAACGCTGGGAGAGGGAGAGAGCTGGCGGCGGGAGGAAGATGGGAGAGGGGTCTAGGGCACGCAGGAGGGGGAAGGGGGGTTGGCTTTAACGGAGGCAGGTGGGAGGGGACCTCGGGTGACAGCGACATCCAGAGGGGCACGTCCTCCTCGTGCTCTCCTGTACGGACAGAGGTAGGGGAAAGGGCCTTGGGCCAAAAGGGAGGGGGAGAAGGGGTAAGTGGGCTGGCCCTTGTTGGGCTGGTCTGCCTCACCCTCTTTGTTTTATTTTTTTGTTTTTTGTGCTTCTATTTTTTTTTTGTAGGAAAGAGAGAGAGAGAGAAAGAAAGGGGTGTTAGGGGTTTCATTTTATGAAATAATTTTTGTATTGCTTTTGGAATTGAAGATTCCCAAGAACAAAAGTTTTGGGTTTTGAAAATTCAAAAGTTTGTAGTGATATTTAAATTTGAATTTGACATTCAATTTTATGGAAGACAATTTGAGTGTGATACAAGAGGGCATTGTTTGAATTTCTTAAATTGTTTTGAAAGTTTGGATTGGTTTGGAAACAAGTGCAATGAGGATGATGCATGATGCTATGATGCATGATGATGAAAAAAAAACAAGCAAAACTAACTTGGGGGAAAAACCCCGGGTGTTACAGTATCCATGTACACAGGGCTTGACGCGGCTGCGTTGGAGCCGGAGGTGATGATGTCGTCCATTTCAGCGTTGAACGGTGGCGTCGAACTTGATGCGGAAGCGAAGGGCAGCGGGCCGTGGCGAAGGAGATGAGGCGACGGCGTCCTCGGTGGGCGAGCAACTATATGTGGTGTTGATGTTGATGCCGAGTGTGGACGGAGGACGGGTAGGCGGGCAATGAGGGAACACCGTTGTCGTAAGAGAGAAAAAATGTTGGTGGACTACTCGACTTGACGGGTTACTGCCCGCCGGAATTTATTACGATGGGGTGAAAAGTATCGATTACAGGGGGTGTTGTCCGCGGATTGAATCTGGCCCAACTCTGAATCTTGGGTTGTCTGCCTGTCCGTGACCCTCTCTGGTGCTTTATATAGATAGCCGGGTCCTGGGGGTCGTACATGAATAAGACTCGTCCCCGAGTCAGTCGCTATTCTTTCCTAACCTTGTTGTCCAAGTCCTTCCTTGTTATGCTTCCACGCGGCCTTTTGTTGTGGGCCTTCATGCAGAAACCTGAGGGCCTTATCAAGGCACCCCTCAATGGGCCGCACCGGGTAGGCCAATGGTGGAGGGTCTTTCGGGTATCCCCACATCAGTAGCCCCCAAGTGTCTGATGGAGTCGAAGACTCGATCTAGGGACTCAAACCTACAAAAAAATTTATCTCAAGTGTTTTTCCTGCAAACAATTTTTCCGTGAGGATATGACAGGACGAGTTCGATCTACTCGACTGGTCGAGGTCAATTAATCTCACTCGGGAGAATACATCGTCAGCCTACTCAGGGTGCGAGTCCTCGGGCTCGATCCTGGAAAAATCTAGGGTAATTCAACTTGCGCCGCTGAGGTCTTACCAAGTTGAATTCCAGTTGTCAGTAATTTTACCCAACGCTTCCGTCGGGATTTTTCATCACGCCCATTGGCATGGAAAAAGTACCGGACAGTGCAGCAGCGGTAAATCTCCCAGGCCGTTGGAACTGATGTGCGGGTCTTACCTTAGTATCATGAGTACGACATCCAGAGTTCTTAACGCAGCTGTGCGATCTGGGAAAACAGATTGCTTCGAGTACAATTCACTCGAGTCAGTTTCTTCGAGTGGCAAAGGAGGAACCCTCAACTTATGCACTTCCTCGAATGAAACTTTCCCCTGTGAAAAGGCCTTGGAGGACTCGAGCGAATTTCCTGATCACTCGAATACCTTTCTCATTCGGGTACTATTCATCAGCAGTGACATAATACCTTGTTTTACTGACAAGGGACTAGACATTTCCATAACATGAGCTTATCTTGTCATAAGTTATCTTACACGGGTGGAGTTTTACCACTTTTTGACCGTTCAGTGCGCGGTAATCTAGGTATTGTCAGTAAATGCCTAGATTCCCGCGCGTAGTGGGCGGTGTGGAGGCGAAGCGGTTAGCCTTCTATGCCACGTGTACGGCTGATCTGGTCCAGCAGAGAACCAACGACGGGGATGGATTCACCCTGCTATAAATACTGCGACGGGGAAGGGTCTCCCTCTTCCTCCTCGCGCCTCCATCTGCTTTCTCTTTCTTGAACCAGAGCCATTTCTGCATTCCCCCAAGTTCCTTCAGCCTGGCACCATGGTGAACACCCGGAATAATGGCGGCTCGTCAATGGCCGGTGGCACGGAGGGTTGACAACAAAAAGGTGGAAAGTGGACCAAGTCCATTGGCACCGTGAAGCTCCTCACCAGCGTCGAGCGTGAGGGTCTGCTCCAGGACGGCTCATGGAGGCGCCCGGGCTCAGAGGTACGCCCAACCCCGGAGGCCAACGAGCGGGTGGCCTTCGTTGACCACATTCTTAGGGGTGCGTCTTTGCCCCTTCACCCTTTCCTCCTCGCGCTCATGGCGGTGTACGACGTGCAACTGCACGTTGTCCCGCCAAACTTGATGCAACGCATTGCATGCTTTATCGTGTTGTGTGAGTGCTACCTCGGGGTGGCACCACACTGGGCCCTCTTCAAGTACTAATTCAATGTCAAGGCCCAGCCGAGCAGCAACGACCCGCACAAGGTTGGAGGCTGCAACATCCAGATCATCCCGAAATCGGGTACTTCAAGATGGGCTTCGTCGACTCCGTCATCGGGTGGAGGAGTCGATGGTTCTATGCCAACGATTCACCCAACTCCGATGGTTCTCCTCTGCTGGATCTGGATAGGCCAGTGGTGCCCAGGAGCTCATGGAAGAACCAACTGTCCGCCGAAGAAGTTGCGCAGACTTAAGACCTAGTATCCTAGGTTGCCACTCTGAAGGCTAGTGCGGTCATCGGCACTCACTTGTCTGCAGTATTCCTCAAGCGTCGAGTGCGACCACTCCAAGCTAGGGCGATCCCCATGTGGACATATTCGAGTGTTGATTCGGCTCACAGCTTGCGCCGTGAAGAACTTTCGAGCAACGAACTCGAGCAATGTCTGTGCCAGATCGCCCGAGTGAAGGAAAGCGAAGCAGTCGACTCAACTCCTGATGTCCCCCGCTCTGCTCCTCGACTGAACGTACTGAGGTGTGTCTTTCTTCCTCCTCATTCCGTTTCCCCTTTCCTTTTCTTGTTTTATTCTTTCATTTACCATTCCGAGCGACTTTCTCTTTTTGCTTGACTTCTTCTCTTTCTCTCTAGAATTTGAATGTTCTTGTCAGTGAACCACCTAAGGCAGGTACCGTCCCGTTTATGGAAGGTTTGACTGAAGCCGCTGCTATGGATTTGGACTCGGTCCCCTCAGTCGCTACAGCCAATTCTTCTTGAGACGCGGATGACCTAGAGGAAGTTCAGGAAGAAAACGCCGAAGAGTCTCGAGTGCCTTCTAAGCGCACTCGATCGAAAAGCGAACCCGAGGAAACCACCTCCAAGGACTCAAGATCTTCGAGTGCGACACAAGGAGATGAGATGAGGAACCCAACTCCCGCGGTCCCTCTCGCATCTATTCCTCCACCCGTATCTCAATCGACTGCTCCTAAGAAGGTTCACCGTATGTTTGTTCAGAGCTCTCTTAGCGGGTAAGTTTTTTTTTCCTTTTGTTCTTCATTATATTACTCGAATTTTGACTCTCACTCTGATCTCCGTCTCTTTTCCCTTTCCGCCGGAATTTATTTCAATGAGGTGAAAAGTATCGATTACAGGTGGTGCTGTTTGCGGATTGAATCTGGCGTAGCTCTGAATCTAGGGTTGTCTGTCTGTTCGTGACCCCCACATGTGCTTTATATAGATAGTTGGGTCCTGGGGGTCGTACATGAATAGGACTCGTCCCCGAGCCGGTCACTATTCTTTCCTAACCTTGCTGTCCAAGTCTTTCCTTGTTCTGCTTCCACACGGGCTTCTGTTGTGGGCCTTCATGCAGCCACCCGAGGGCCTTATCAAGGCACCCCTCAATGGGCCGCACCGGGTAGGCCAATGGTGGAGGGTCTTTCGGGTATCCCCACATCAGCCGTGTTCGGGTTGAAGCCACCATGGGGATCGGCGTCGGTGTACTCGGGAAAAGACGAGTACCTCTAGACGGGCGGCGAGTAGCTCGACGGCGAGGAGGTGTGCGCATGGTCGCCCTCATGGTGGCGTTAGCAGCGTTGTTGCTCTGCGCCACGGACGCGCGAGACGCCACCTCCGCTGCAACCGCCTTTTCCCTGGCCTTCCTCATGTCCTCCCGGTTGCGCCTATCGTTGGTGATGGTGCGGCGGCGATTGAGTTCGACGACCCACACAACATTGGTCCAGCCCGCCGGCTTGGGTTGCACCGCTCTCTGCTTTCGCGGGGGTTTTTGGCTGGCTTGGATCGACGACGACACGGGGTGACCTGTATTTCATGGGCGGCATGGCTGCACAGATCTGGAGCAGCGAGCGATAAATGGCGCGAGTTTCGGCGGGGGACAGGGGAGGTTGGGGGGAAGGAGGGGAATGGCACGAAAAAGGGGTGGGGAAAGGCTTTGGGACGCCGACAGCTTGGCCCCACTCGCACTTTTCCCAGTCCCCCCCAAGAGCCTCGGTACGCTGGGTTTTGCTTGGGTTCACAGGTTGAAATTTTGGGCTAAATCAGCGGAAAAGCATACCCTAAGGGAGAGTGGGCAAAAATTTGGCGCCGAAAAAGTGGTCTGGGACATTGATGACTAACGTTGGTAGACCTCAAGTGCATGGTGTGAAGAGTGCAGCAGCAAGTTTTCCCTCAGAAAAGAAACCCAGGTTGAATCGATCAGTAGGACGACAAGCAATCTCTGAAGGTTGATGCAGCTGAGGTGGTAGGGCACACTTCCAGTTTAGCAGCATTGCGCAACCTACAAAACAAAATAAAATCACTGTCCCAACGTAGCAGTGAGGTTGTCAATCTCACCGGTTTTGCTGAACACAAAGAGGTTAAACATACGGTGTGGAAAATAGTATGAAAGCAGTAGCAGCATTATGAAAGCAGTGTGTATATTATCAGTATGAAGATAAATAACCTGCGTGGTGAACAAATTACAGCTGGGCAATTGACAAAAATGAAGGTTGCATCGTAGTGCATATGCAACACATAAAGATTACTATGCGATTCATGCAGGCATTACAACAAATAAAATACATAGACCGTCATCCAAATGCATCTATGTCTAATAATCCACCCTTCGAATATCATCCGAACAAATGTTGGGTATTAAGTTGCTAGCAACAGATTGTCGCAGTAAGCAAAGTGTGTAATGTAAACAATGTAAACTAGGTAAACATCGTTGTTTTCTCCCTAATGGCAACAACACATCCTCCATCCATCACGTTTCTATCACTCGAGCACAAATGCAAAGGATGCATGAACCCACTATCGAGCATAAATACTCCCTCTTGGAGTTACTAGCATCTACTTGGTCAGAACAACTACTAATGACGGAGAACATGCAAGATCATAAATAACATATGCATGAAGATAACATGGTAGATTAATAATCATAAGACATAGCATTCAACATTCATCTGATCCCAGCAAACACGACATGTAGCATTACATAAAGATGATCTCGATCATGCGAGGCAGCTCACGAGATCTAAACACGAGGTACAAAGTGGAGAGAACAACCATCTAGCTACTGCTATGGACCCGTAGTCCAGGGATGAACTGCTCACGCAACACTTCGGAGGATGGCATGGTGGTGTAGACCCTCCGGTGATGAATTCCCCTCCCGGCAGGGTGCCGGGGAGAGCTCTAGAACCCTCCCGATCTCGGGATGACGATGACGGCGGCCTCGGGTGTTTCTCGGGACAAAGTGGTATATTTTTAGGGTTAATATGTTGGGGGTATAAATAGGCGAAAGGGCAAACGAGGTGGAGGCCCCACACTACCCCATGGCGCAGCCAGGGGCGAGCCACCGTATGGTGTGGGGCCCCTGTGGCCCCCCTCCGGGTCTCTTCGGGACTCCATGGAACCTTCGAGAATTCTAGGACCTCCGAACTTTGAATTTTCCAATTCCGAGAATATTTGCAGAACAACTTTTCTGAAACTAAAACAGCAGAAAACAGGGAACTGGCTTTGTGGCATCTAATAGGTTAGTCCGGAAAATCGATAAAAATGACATACATATTATAGCAAACATGTGGGAAACAACATGAAAACAACATAGACCATCAGAAATTAAGGATACATTTATGACATATCAACATCCCCAAGCTCAGTTCCTACTCGTCCTCGAGTAGGTAAACGATAAAAACACATAATTTCTGAGGTGCCATGCTACCAACATAAACTTGATCATCAATAATGTAAAAGCATAAGTAAGCTGAGATAATAGAACTTCAACACAAGCATGATAAATATAATTTTAACAATAAAGCATAGCAATCACCTTGCATCATGAGAAGTACCACAAATAAAAGATCATGAATAACAATGCAACAAAAGATATACGTTTGTTTCAAACATAGATAAAACATGGCAAAGTGATGTTTTGCTAGTCCATAAGAGTGGGGAAAAACATAAATGCCAGGACACCTTCAAAGTGCATGAGGAAGACTAGAACAAATAATTAGAGAACAAGCAATAACACATCATGAATCAATTAATAATGTTTTTGGGACAAATGCACATACAACTCAGAATGGCAACTATGCTCTCTCAACTGTGCATAAAGTTAGAAGATGGAGACTCAACATAAAAGTAAAAGAAAGGCCCTTCGCAGAGGGAAGCAGGGATCAACTCATGTGTTAGAGTTTATTTTATTACACAGACGTGTTCAAAACATTTTTAAGAGAGGTGTATGCTTATGTCAATGAACGGTAAACAGAAAATATAGTACGTCATGAGCCAACTAGACTTTACAAGAGCGGCTCCCATAGAAGGATGCATCTGGGTAGAAGGTCATCCCTCTTTCTCTTTTATTTACACAATTATGCTTTGACTGATAAATCAGGGGCAAAAATAGTGAAGAGAATTTGTTGTTATTAATTTGGGGCTGGGCACCCCGCTGCCAGCTCTTCTATCATTGGATAAGCGGATAAGGCCACTAGTCCAGGGTGTGAAAGTCCAATCAACAAGTGAGATAAAGATTCTCTATTTACGTCCTCATGAGCTAAAAAAAGGAGCACAAAACAGGAGTAATTTTTAAAGTTTTAAAGGTAACACATGAGAAATTTACTTTGGAGTGGCGGTTAAATACCACGTGTAGATAGGTATGGTGGACACATTGGGAAAACTTTGATTTTTGGGAGTTGGATGCACGAGTAGAGCTCATACTCAGTAAGGTGGAGGCTAGCAAAAGACTGGGAGCGACAAGTCAAGAGAGCCTAAGAGACATAATCATGCGTAGCGACATAAACATCATTAATAAAAGCATAAGTGGTACCACAAGTTCAAAAACTAAATGATGATAGAGGCTATAAGTGACCGGTTCATAGTCATAAACATCGTGTGAGCATGCGCCAAGTCAACCAAAAAAAACATTCAAAGGAGAATACCACAAATTTATGCTTCAATATGACAAGAACAACTCATGATTCTTTCAATGACACATTAAACACTCTCAGCTATTTGAGGCTAATCATGCTAGTAAATAACCACAAGGCTTTATAATTAAAATAACATCTAGCATGATATGAAAAAGTCTATCCATAGTTTATACAAGCTTCTACTTGCATCGTTATAAATTCTACTACAAGCAACAGTTTCTTTTCCCAACAAGCACCATACAAAACATGCTTTAACAAAAACTCTCTGAATTCTACAGCAAGAAAACATGAGAGTACTCACATAACACTACTAAAACTAACAGCTCTGAACAAGAGATGCAATGAAAACAAGAGCTAAACATGAATTATTGCAGCACCTAGAAGAAAAACTAAGAATACTAGCATAACAAGTATTCACACGAAAAAGCGGACCGTGTCTCTCTCCCAAACAAGGAATGCTAGGAACCAACTATATTATTGCAGCAAGGAAAACAAAATAAAAACAAACAGACGCTCCAAGTAAACTTCATATGATGTGACCGAATAAAAATATAGTTTCACTAGAAGTGAACTGATAGATTGTTGATGAAGAAGGGGATGCCTTGGGCATCACCAAGCTTAGATGCTTGAGTCTTCTAAAAATATGCTTGGATGAACCACGGGGGTATCCCCAAGCTTTGACCTTGCACTCTTCTTGATCACATATATCACCCTCTTCTCTTGACCCTTGAAAACTTCCTTCACACCACACTCAAATAGTAATTCGCATTAGAGGGTTAGTGAAACAATAAAAAAATCCATGGGTTATGTAAGGGAACAAGTGCTATTGATACTTTTAAACATTAGTTACAGCCACTGATGTTTCATGAAGCAGGGAAATCCACTTGACATCGTAAAAGAGAAAATGCAAGAAAAATGGCAGAATCTGTCAAAACCAGAACAGTTTGTAAAGACAGATTTTTTTTGGGCACTTACGTTGCTCAGATAAAAACAACTTAAGTAACAAAAAAGTTGCAGAGTTAGCCGAGGAATAAGCACAAGAAATTTCAGGTCATTCTGATTTTTCTGTGATTTATATGATTTTTTATGGTGGACAAAAGAAATCGGTTTCCTGCGCAGAAATCCGAAAACCAACTCCAACTCTCGTCAGAAACCTTACTTGGCACTACTAAAACATGAAAATAACGATACAAAGGAGTTTCTACAGAAGTATAAAACCCCTTGACTCAAACAAAACAGATAAAAACAAAGCAAAAATAAAACTATGGGTTATCTCCCAAGAAGTGATTTTCTTTAACGCCATTTAGCTAGGCCTAGAAAAGTGGAATCATGTATTTTCGAGTGAATAAGCATCCGAATCAATAACTTCCTCCAAAACCCCAATTGTAGCAATGGGTACCTTAGACACCGTTGAAGATAATTCAACATGCAAATCACTTTTAGTTTCACTAAAAGCTTTATTAATTTTAAGCACATTAGGGGATTTCGGTTTAGGTGCCTTGGGACATACATATTTTTTTTCTCTTTTCCCACAGAAGGTTTCTCTCTTTTAAACTTAATAGAAGAAATAGTTGAGCTTAAAGTTTCCATAGCCTCCTCTAATTTACCAATCCTCATATTTTGACTATCATGGATATTGCTAGCTTCAATAGTGATTTTCTTGTTGATACTTACTATTGATTCATTAACTTTGCTAGAATTATCAAGGAACTTTGGCAAAAAAAAATCCATAGAGTTTAGCGTTTTAATAACATCATCTAAAGTGATCTCAGTTTTAACAACCTTAGTAGGTGGTGTTCCAGCTAAACTTTCAATTAAATTACAGGCCTCCAAAGCAGGTGTTCCCAGAAAATTACCGCCTCTAAGAGTGTCTAGAACATACCTATACCAGCTAGTAATACCAACATAAAAATTCCTAAGAAGGATTAAGGTGGAGTATTCATTAGTTCATCTATGATGAGCATCACTTAACATATACCAAGCATCTTTCAAACTTTCTCCCCCTTGTTGCTTAAAGGAACGGACTTCAACCTCAGGAACACTCATTTTAGCAAGACTAAGAACATGAGTAAAACTACAGCTATAATAAGAACTAATTTTTTTTGTGTTTTTGATAAAGAGAAGCAAACAAACAAAAATAAATAAACTAAGCAAAACAAAAAAAAAGTAAAGAGATTGGAAGTGAGAGACTCCCCTTGCAGAAATTCTCTTCCTCCCCGGCAACAGCGCCAGAAAACTTTGTTGATGACTAACGTTGGTAGACCCCAAGTGCAAGGTGTGAAGAGTGCAGCGGCAAGTTTTCTCTCAGAAAAGAAACCAAGGTTGAATCAACCAGTAGGAGGACAAGCAATCTCTGAAGGTTGATGCAGCTGAGGTGGCAGGGCGCACTACCGGTTCAGCAACAATGTGGAACCTACACAACACAATCAAATCACTTTGTCCCAATGTAGCAGTGAGGTTGTCAATCTCACCGGTTTTTTGAACACAAAGAGGTTAAACGTATGGTGTAGAAATCAGTAGGAAAACAGTATGAAAGCAGTAGCAGCAGTATGAAAGCAGTGTGGTGTATTATCAGTATGAGAAAATGGACCAGGGTAAAATATAAATAACATGCGTGGTGAACAAATTACATCTGGGTAATTAACAAAAATGAATGCTGCACCGTAGTGCATATGCAAGACATAAATATTACTATATGATTCATGCGGGCATTACAACAAAATACATAGACCGTCATCCAACTGCATCTATGTCTAATAATCCACCCTTCGAATATCATCCGAACAAACGTTGGGTATTAAGTTGCTAGCAACAGATTATCGCAGTATGCAAAGTGTGTAATGTAAACAATGTAAACTAGGTAAATACCGTTGTTTTCTCCCTAATGGCAACAACACATCCTCCATCCGTCACGTTTCTGTCACTCGAGCACAGATGCAAAGGAGGCATGAACCCACTATCGAGCATAAATACTCCCTCTTGGAGTTACTAGCATCTACTTGGCCAGAGCATCTACTAATAACGGAGAGCATGCAAGATCATAAATAACATATGCATGAAGATAACATGATAGATTGATAATCATAAGACATATCATTCAACATTCATCAGATCCCAGCAAACACGACATGTAGCATTACATAAAGATGATCTCGATCATGTGAGGCAGCTCACGAGATCTAAACATGAGGTATAAAGTGGAGAGAAAAACCATCTAGCTACTGCTATGGATCTGTAGTCCGGGGATGAACTACTCACGCATCACTTCGGAGGAGGGCATGGTGGTGTAGACCCCTCCGGTGATGAATTCCCCTCCCGACAGGGTGCCGGGGAGAGCTCCAGAACCCTCCCGATCTCGGGATGACGATGACGGCAGCCTTGGGTGTTTCTCGGGACAAAGTGGTTATAAATAGGTGAAAGGGCAAAGGCGGTAGAGGCCTGGGGGCCCCACACCACCCCATGGCGCGGCCAGTGGGCGCGCCGCCCTACGGTGTGGGCTCCCTGTGGCCCCCCTCCGGGTCTCATCGGGACTCCATGGAACCTTCGGGAATTCTAGGACCTCCGGACTTCGAATTTTTCAATTTCAAGAATATTTCCAGAACAACTTTTCTGAAACTAAAAACAACAGAAAACAAGGAACTGGCTCTGTGGCATCTTGTCAATAGGTTAGTCCGGAAAATCGATAAAAATGACATAAGGGTATAGCAAACATGTGGGAAACAACAGGAAAACAACATGGAACATCAGAAAGTAAGGATATGTTTATGACGTATCAGGCATCTTGGGGGGCGAGTGGAAATGCTCTTACATGTCCCCCCTTTGAAAGAAATATAGTTTCGGTTATGAGCTAATTCAGCGCACTTCCTCTCTCGATTCTTGGCTACTGATCGATCTCCCTTGCAACTCAAACCACATGCATGTGGTGTCCCCTATACTTGAGCTAGTTTTGCAGTATGTTCACAAGCAATCGAATATGCAGCTGGATGGCACATCGCCATGCAGCCATAACAATCTTCTGAATATCAAAATAAAGTATGCCAGTACTTAGGGATGGACATAGAGATTTGGTGGTGGAAATGAACCAAAAGCGAAGCTGCTTGACTATGGGCTTATCATGTACACAAGGCTGCAGTTTTCGATTTGGCGTCCTGTCACTTGATGCTCGAGCCACTACCATTCGTTCACAGCCAGTTCCATTGGACCTCCCCTGGGCACTCGCACGGATTCGTTTCCTACGAAAGTGAAGTCCGAAAACGATGGCATGCAGGAGCGTGAGGCTGAATGACGTTACTCCTAGGTTTCCGGCCGTCAAGTGGGTGCTTGGATGCGTGATAGATGGACATATGTAGGTCATATTTGTTTCTAGGGGTTTTGGGATTAGTGAGGATAATCCCCATGGGGATTGGGTGAAACTCGTACATTCACCCGATCTCCCCAAAACCCTTTCCCCTTCTAATCTCTTTCTCTCGAAATAGGCTTTCGCCCCTCTTTATAAATAAAGCAACAACTACCGTACAACCATAGATACAAACACAACACCACACACGCTGGGGAAGAAGCACACACACCTGAAGAAAAGAGAAGAGGAAACAAAAATGGAGACAAAAGCGGACCGACTAAACTATGGTGGTTCGCGTCCGTTGCGCCCTCCGAAGAATACCACCACGCTTTTAGCTTCAAACCGTTGAGTACCATGAAGCACCTTGAAGAAAGAGAGCACCGCTGCTGCCCGGACCAGCGCACTGGCCCTAAGGTTTCCCCCGACACATAAGGAAACTGATGAAGGGTATCCACGACGTCCTTCAGAAAGGGATGATGCCACCCAGAGGAGCCACCGCATCGATGCCGGCCGAGCAGACAGGGATTTTTTCCGAAAAAACCCTGTCCAAAATCCCGAACAATCCGTAGCACAGGAGCCCGCGAGAGCGAAGCTTCACCACCACCAGACAAACCGCCCGCCAGCATGCGCCACCACAGACATGAAGCCACCATCATTGTCTCACCTAAGCTAGCGTCACGAGGTCTACAAGACAGAGTCGAGGAGTAAGTTGAGTCGGGGTCAGGAGTACCACGACCGCGTGGGAGGGAACTGCCTCCACCGCTAGGGCCGTAATCGACCGGATGCGCCGCAGAGCACCTTCAGGTCCGGCCGAGTCCAGCGGGCCCGTAAAGCCCCCTTGAGGGCACACCAGTCCTAATGGGGTCCGGCTGGTCCCAGACCGGGTTCGTAAAGCCAGCCGCCACGCTGCAATAGGCCGGCCGCCGTCACTGTTGAACCCTACTCGATCTACACCCCTCCCATCTGCAGAACGGCCGCAGATCAGGCCAGCTCGCCCCGACCCGGATGGGGTCCGAAGGGCCCGACCTGGGCCAAGGAGCAGAGCCAGCCTGCGCCGTTGCCTTCCGCCACCACTCCGTTGCACTGCACCGCAGCCCCACGCCGCCACATCGCCACCTGTCCACGGCGGACACCGCCTCCCTAGGAGCACCGCCACCGGAGCAAGAGGAGCCCCGACTCGCCTCCACCGGTGCGGGGAAAGGTAGGCCACCTCCACCGGCGTATCTCGGGACCACGCCTGGCGTCTCCTACCGGCGGCGGCGACAGGGCGAGCACGAGAGGAGGCTTGATGAGGGAGGGGATCGGGGCGCGACGGCCGCCTCGGGGGGGGGGGGGGGGGAGACGACCACACAAGAGGAGGAGGTGGAGGAAGGGAGGAGGGCTGAGGGCGAGGAAGCCGCGATACGGCGGCAGCGGATGCGAGGAACCCTAGTCTAGCGTGCGCGGATCCTTCTAATCTCTTTCTCAACTCCGTCTTTTTGGCATGCAGGGATGATCACACTCATCTAACATCACTCATTTTTTTCACATGAATTCGCTTAGTCTGTGCCACATACAAACACCGATAGGGTGGCCTATAATCATGAGATAATGCAAAGATCAAAATATGGCGATCAAGTGTTCAAATATACAATCATCAAGTGTTTAAAGATACAATCGTCAAGTGTTAAAAATATGGAATGTTGTCTTATTCTAATCTATCGTGGCCAAGAATTGGATTAATTGCCAGGGAAAGACCTAGTCCTCTAGGGTTTTTGGCTCCTCCGATGGCGACGGCCTAGGGGTGAGATCAGAGAGGTTTCTACCAAGTTTTCGACCGGAGCTGACTCCTTCTCGGAGACCTGTAGGCGAAAGTCGATCGCCTCCTGTTTTAAACCGGGAATTTCAACCTGAGACTCGCGATCTGGCTCTGTTCCGTGGGTGCTACCTGAGATCGTAATCTCATGGCGTCTGCTTTAGAGGGCTCTGGGCGTAGGAGAGGCGGAAAGGATGAAATCCTAGCGACAACATTGCAAAATCTGGAGTTGCGGGAGGGATAATTGGATGATGTCTACATCGTCCCGGAAGATCTGTTAGACCTAAAGAAGCAATCACGGTGGCTAGCAGTTGGCAAGGTTCATACAGTCAAACCGATCTCGGCATCTATAGTTTTTGATACGTTGAGAGGGGTTTGGGGTCTAGCACATGAGGCAGAGATGAGGGAAGTAGATGATAACTTATTTACCTTCAAATTCTTTTGCCTGGGAGATTGGAACAAGGTTATGAATCAAGGGCCATGGGTGTACAAGAAACTAGTGGTGCTAATGGCAGAATATTATGAACTAGGTAATCCTAAGGAGATCAAGCTTGAAAGGGCAAGTGTTTGGGCTCAAATACATGCAATTCCCGAAATATATCGGGTTAACAGGGTAGTAGATGAAGCCAACAAGATATGAATTGGGAAAGTCCAGAGTGTCGATATGAAGCCAACAAGATTCTTTGAAGGAGATTATGTTCGGGTAAGAGCAAGTATCGATGTTAGAGCACCTCTAATACGTTTCGTTCCGATTAATGTCAGCGGCAAGAGGGAACTCCTTCATTTCAAATACGAAAAAATTGGCTATTTCTGTGGAGTTTGTGGAATTATGGGGCATGATTTGGAAGAATGTGGAGATGGAGTACATGATCAATCATCAGTGCAATACGGAAAGTGGCTTTTTGCGAAGAGAAGGATTCAAACGGGCCAGTTTATGCTGAGAGGGGGTTTCACAGGGAGAGTGGGTGGCCGTGGCAGGGGTTTTGAGACCCAACCCTTTGCTCGGAAGAGGAATTCATATGATATGGATAACGATGATAGGGAGTTGAGTGACATAGCATCCAGCCCGATGAAACAGCCAGAAGGTGCATTGAGTGCTCGAGATGATACCGGCGATAGGTTGGGTATTGCCAATGTGGGAAAGAAGCTCAACTTCGATGACCAGGGGGCTCCTGTTGATACTGGGAAGGGCATTATGGTTGATACTGCAACGGATCTGGTCCCTCCTCTCCCGCAAGCATACATTCAACCAAGGATTGCAAAGAAGGCAAAGAAAGCAGGTGGTGATAGTGATGTTACATCCAATGAAAGCATATCGGAGGCTCCCTTTGAGGGAGACCGCCGGGCACAATGAATATTATCAGTTTGAACTGCCGGGGCTGTGGGCGGCTCGAGACAGTTCAAGAGATTGGCAGTTTAATTAAACTGCATCGCCCCGGTTTGGTTTTTCTCTCGGAAACTAAACTGTCTGAAACGAGAGCAAAAAATCTCAGGTTTCGTTTTGGTTTTCAGAATTCATTTGCGGTCAAAAGTGAAGGCGTAAGTGGAGGTCTTGCTCTCTTCTGGAACAATGATTCTAATGTGAGTTTGAAATCGTTTAGTAGAACTCATATTGATGTTGTGATTTAGAATGATGGCTTGGGTAACATTGAGTGGAGATTCACTGGTTTCTACGGGGAACCGGTGAGAGCTAGGAGAAACAGAAGCTAGGAATTGTTGGAATATCTGAGAACCGAGCTTGATAAACCGTGTATTTGCGTAGGAGATTTTAATGAAGTGTTACACAATAATGAACAGATTAGAGGGAATTTACGACAGGATTGGATGATGGAGGGTTTTAGGGACGCAGTTGATATCTGTCGTTTCACTGACTTGGGGTATTCGGGGCTACCGTATACTTGGGAAATCGTCAGATGGGAGATAAGAACATTAAAGTAAGGCTTGATCGGGGTTTGGGGGACGAGCGGTTCCTTGACATCTTTGGTAACACTTCGGTGTCACACATTCAGACTACCCAATCTGATCACGGTGCCTTAGTGATATCGATTGAGGATACTAACAGAGATATCACGAGTCAGGTTACCAAACCATTCCGGTTTGAGAATGCATGGGTAAGGCACGAATGTTATACAAGTGTTGTGGAATCTGCGTGAAATTTTACTGTTGGTGATCTAACAGATGTGGCTGAATCGTTAGCTGCGGTTAAGACGAGATTACAGGATTGGAACAAAACAAAATTCGGTGATGTTCAGAGGCAATTGAAAAGCATGAGGGGAAGACTTGAGAATTTACGGGCTAGGAACTTAAGGGGAGGACCGTCTAAGGCAGAGAAAGTTTTGATGAATAGAGTCTCTGAATTTTTAACCCGGGAGGAGATTATGGCAAAGCAGCGATCGAGAATTCAGTGGCTTAAGGAGGGAGACCGTAATACTTCCTTCTTTCATGCGAAAGCGAAAGAAAGAGCGAGATCAAATAGGATAAAATCTCTAAAACTTGATAATGGTTCGGTTGTGACTAAACAAAGGGATTTGGAAATTGCTGCTTCGAGATTTTACAAGGGATTGTTTTCTTCGGATGGAGGGGTCAATCCTCAATTGGTAACCGAAGTGGTGGAGACAAAAATTGATGATACTATGAATGAGAAGCTATGTAAGCAGTTGTCTGACATGGAGGTGGAGCAAGCGCTGTTTATGATGCAACCTAATAAATCTCTAGGGCCTGATGGATTCAGAACAGGTTTTTATATCAAGCATTGGAATATTTAAAAAAAAACCAGTCACTGATGCTGTGAGGGAATTTTTCATCTCGGGTCATATGCCGGCTGGTGTTAATGAGACCATCCTAGTTCTTATTCCAAAGGTAAAAGACGCAAAGAGTTTATCTCAATTCCGCCCTATTTCTCTTTGCAAAGTTCTATATAAAATTGCTTCTAAGGTTTTATCGATGAGGCTGAGACCGATATTGGAGGAAGTAATTTCAGAAGAACAAAGTGCATTTGTTCCAGGGAGGTTGATTACTGATAATGTCATTACTGCTTATGAGTGTATTCATTATTTAAAGAGGAAGAAAGGAAAATCTGGTGACCGTGCTATTAAACTTGATATGGCCAAAGCCTATGATCATGTTGAATGGATTTACTTGAGGAAGATTATGGAGAAGATGGGTTTTGCTAATATGTGGATTGATCAAGTTATGGCTTGTGTTGAATCAACCTCATTCTCGGTGCGGGTGAATGGAGTGTTATCGGATAATTTCAGACTGTCGAGGGGTATTAGACAGGGTGATCCAATCAGCCCGTACCTATTTCTCCTTTGTTTAGAAGATTTAACCAGTTTGCTTAAGTTTATTGGAACAGGTCATCTGGCCCGTGGAGTGAGGGTGGGAATTCACGCACCATGGATCTCCCATCTGCTCTTTGCTGACGATTGTATCATCTTCACTCAAGCAAGTCTGGCAGGAGCTCAAAGAATTAATGATGTTCTTCAAAGGTATCATATGGGATCGGGCCAGTTAGTCAACAAATCAAAATCCGCTATATTTTTTAGTGCAAATTGCTCTAGTGCTATGAAACAAGAGGTTCATACCACGTTGGACATCACTAATGAGGCCCTGGTTGAAAAATATCTGGGACTGCCAACAGCGGTGGGACGCTCTTCTGATGAGTTGTTTGAAGGTATTCTCTCTAAAATCAAAAGACTGGTTAATGGATGGGTCCCGTAGCATCTTAATAGTGCGGGAAGGGAAGTTTTGATCAAAGCTATTTGTCAGGCAATACCAACTTATTCGATGAGCTGTTTTAAACTGTCTAAGAAGTTGGTGAAGAAGATTACAGACATAATCGCCCGTTTTTGGTGGGGAGGGGATGAGAAAAAAATGCAAAATGCATTGGTGTAAGTGGAAGGATATTGCTGTCCCCAAATGTGATGGGGGTATGGGTTTTAGAGACCTAGAATTTTTCAACCAAGCTATGTTGGCAAAGCAAGGATGGAGAATTATCACTAATCCAGATTCTTTATGCGCTAGAGTGTTAAAGGGTAAGTATTTTCACTCTGGGGATTTTATGTCTGCTACAGAGAAGAAAGGTTCATCGCATACGTGGAGGGCTATTCTCCATGGTAGAGAAGCTTTGAAAATTGGGCTGATCAAGCGAGTGGGAGATGGATCCTCTATTCGGGTCTGGGATGACCCATGGATTCCTGAAAATAGTGGCAAAAAACCTCTAAGACGTGATCCAGAGAGTGACATTATGATGGTGGAGGAACTACTGGACCCTGCAACGAACTGCTGGTTGGAAGACAAAATTCGTATGAATTTTATGCATGGTGATGCGGAAGCTATTTTACGTATCCCGGTTGGTCTTTTTATGGATGATACGTGGGCATGGCACCCTGGGCGCCTAGGCTACTTCTCTGTGTGTTCAGCCTACAAATCGTTGATCCAACATAACAGGTACCTGTCGCTGGTACATCGAACGGAGATTCATCATCGTCATGGAAACGGATTTGGAAGATGCCTATACCACCGAAAGTGAGGAATTTTTGGTGGAGAGTGACCAAGGATTTCATACCCACTAAACAGATCCTTTCTCAACGCCACATCGAGAGGGTAGATTACTGTGACTTTTGTGGCTTAACAGAAACAATATACCACTCCCTCTTCAAATGTAATTGGGCCAGGAACTTTTGGAGGGAGATTAAAGAGACCACGGGTGTCAAAGTTCCACCCCTGCACCCGGGAAGCTGGGCTTTTGACTTACTGGACGAGGACAAAGTTCCGACGCGAACTGCATCAATCATTTTATGTGGCGCTTGTGCCGTTTGGAGTGAGAGAAACGCAAGACGACATGGTGAAGATACGAGATTCATTGCCCAGTCAGCTAAATGGGCGCATGATACTATTAATGATTTGATCTGTATAGGTAAACACTCCCCAACTCATTCAGTTAAAAAATCGGCTAAATGGATCCCTCCCGATGATGATACAGTGAAGGTTAATGTGGATGCAAAATTCATTGAAGATCATAACAATGGAGGAACCGGGGTGACCACAAGGGGAAGTGACGGCCAATTGCGAGTTGCTCAAGCTAGGTGGTATAATTCTATTTCCCTGGCTATTACTATGGAGGCCTATGCTATTCGGGATGACATCAAGATGGCTATTGACAGGGGATATCGAAAGATCGTTGTGGAAACAGACTCACATCAACTAGTTCATATGTGGTCAGCTTCAAAGTTCGATAGATCAATTATGGCGTCTATCCTTTCGGAAGTGAGTGAGTTATCTGGAAATTTAGATTCTTTTACTCTTAAGTATATTCCTAGGGAGGCTAATGAATTGGCTCACTTATGTGCCAAATACAGTAGCCAGGATAGACAAAGATGTCTTTGGATAAACTACACCCCGACCTTTCTTGATGTCTGTAGCAGAAAGGATTGTAAGCCAGACTAATGGTTGTATCTGCAGCGGCAAGTTTCTGACGCACTCTTTTCCTTAACAGGTTACCTAAGGGGTCTGGAAGGTTTTTAACGAGACGGCTTGCTTGCTTAATATAACTCTTGTTTAATCTAAAAAAAAGTGTTAAAAATATGGGAAATAGGTGGGGATTCAGGTTTGGGCCAGTATTATCCATGCCAATCACAGAAAATAGTCTAGAAACAAACAAAGCCTTACATGTCTCATTTATAAAATAAATATTGAGTTACAACATGCAAACAGTTGGTGCCTACTATTGACAGGGACACGATACATGGACGATGTTGTTACTCATGTACTGTTGTACCTTGCTTGTGGGAGGAAAATGGGAGTTGAGGGCAAGAGATACCTGTTTTAAGGCCATGGTACATCTCTCGTCGTGTTGAACTTGTCATAAAACTTAGATTTGTCCTCATACTGGATTATTAAAAAAAAACCTACTTTCTCCTTGCTATTTCTGCGCGCACTCGCACCAGCTTCAAACTAAAGATTAAAGAACAAATCGCCGCAGAAAGATTTGGTTGATAGGGTCATGGGCTATTTCCGACTAGCAGAAAAGAAAACAAATTAAACAATGTGCCATGCTAAAAGGAAAAAAGTGCCCCATGCCTGCCCCGGAGGTCGCCGTCGCCATGATTGCGACTCCTAAACACAGACAGCGACGGCCCGAAACGTCCCGGCCCACTGCGGCCCCCTCCCCGTCCACCCACTCCGCATCTCAGCGGCCCCGCACCGGACGCGTCGAGATTCGCGCAGCGGTGCAGATCGAGCCGCTCGCGTCCCGTCGAGTCGACACGCACGCAGGAGCCGGCACCAGCAGAGCATCGTCGTCATCGTCATCATATACATCCATCCCCCCTTCCTCCGTCCAGAGAAATTAAACAAGGACGAAAGCAACCGACGAAGACAGCCGGGGGACGGAGAAGACAGAAAAGTCGCCGCCGCCGCAGTTGTCTTCTTCGGCGACCCCGAGGCCGAGCTGCTCCATGAGAGGTAACTCCGTCCGTCCCCGTCGATCTCCTCGTCTCCTAGGCGGGCCGTCCCAATTCGTAGGGCGGTGGTTCGTTGATTTGATTGACTGATTGCGTCGGTTCGGCCGGTAGGTTTGGTTCCTCCGACACCTCGACGCCACCTACCCATGTGACGCGAGTTTCCTGGGGGGCTGTATTGAAATCGCCGGTGCCCAGGTGGTTCGGGTAGGTTCTGAACCTTCTGTTGGCAGGTGGCGTGAGCAGTCCCAGGGGCGACTTTCTGGAAGCCGCAATGCAGCCTCTGCGTCTTGTGGTGAGTACTGTTTGCTGGATTTGTTCGTTTTCTCGTTTCTCCGTGCTAAAATTGGGCTTGTTTCTTCGATTCAAGAGCTAGGCTGAAGTTGAATCCTGTGTCGCTGTGGCTTGTCCGGGCTGGATCATGGAGGTATGAGAAGAAGCTAATCGGGTTCTGCAGATTCTTGTAACTGTCGATTTTCTCGTGCTGACATGGAAATGCAATAACTGACCAGGGCAGCTCGCCTTTTGCACTAGCCTGGTCAGCTGTGGTTTCTGCTGAGCATGTCCTCGCCTAGCGAGACTTCTATGGGAGGGACGAAGAAAGGTTCTCCAAGAAAAATGGGAGGGAAGAAGAAAGCAAGGGCGGCAGAGGAGGAGGATGCTCGGCTGCTCTGCAGCGATGCGCTCACCGAGGTCTTCTACAGGCTGCCGGCCCGCACGCTCGCGTCTTGCAGGATGGTGTGCAAGTCCTGGATGTCCTTGCTCGCCGATCTGCATTTCGTGCACGAGCACCTCAAGCGGGGCCAGCAGAAGTTGCTGCTCTTTGCAAATGACAGAGGGAACGATAGATCCCTTGCCACCGTGCTCGCGGATGCCAATGGGTACATGTACCAGTTGTCTAGGCCCTCGGCTTCCCGGACCCTCTTCGTGCACAACTCTTGCAATGGCCTGCTCTGCCTAGGTGACAGCAGAGGTGCGGTGGAGTTGCTCAACCCGACGACCGGTGAATCTCTCGCGTTGCCAACACCAGAGTATACTGCAGGAAGCAGCCAGTTCTCGTCGTGCAATTGGCACACCTTGGGGTTTTGCTCGTCAACTAAGGAACACAAAATTGCACATTTTTATCCTGGAGATCTTGGCTCTCCCAAGGCGTGCTGCGAGATATTCACAATTGGGGGTAGAGCCTGGAGAACAATCGGGAGCCTCGATGGGACACCGATAGATAGAGGGATGCATGTGAATGGAACCATATATTATCTGACAAGGTTCCGTTATGTTGCTTCATCACGTATCAATTGTTTGAATCTTGAAAGCGAGAAGTTTGATGTCCTGATGCTTCCTCCACGCAAGACCCATGGAGGGCACTGTTCATTGTCTGAGCTCGAGGGAAGTCTATGCTTGTTAGTTGTGGATGGTTCGCTTGATGGTCTACCTCGTGCAATGGACATACTGATGCTCGACAACGATGATAAGCAAAGCTGGACTCATAGATACCACATCTCCTTGCCTTTGTTGATGCAATCATGTTACTTCACTCCAAAACACGCACTCTTCCATGATGGGAAAATTTGGGTACAGTTGTTTGCTCGGAGCCTCTACTGTTATGATCCAAATTCAAATTCTGAAGAGCTGGAGATTGCCTGTCCGGAGTCTGAGTTCCCTTTCAGCACTCATACCTTTGTCGAAAGTATAGTTCCTCTGCGCCAAGATTACTTCATCAAATAGATACGGTGATGCTGCTGTTCTCCCTTAATCTTCAAGATGGTTTTCAGCTTACAGAGTTACAGCGCCTTTGCTGCCTTTCTTGTCTGTTCTTTTCATGAACGAAGCTGTTGACTGCCTCAATTGGGCCTATTTATTGCTATTTGTAATTAGTGATTAGAAATGCAAACTTGGAACGTTCCTAACCATTCATGCTTGTCTGGCTTCTAGTTCTTGCATCTAGTTCGTTATTTCATAATGTACCTAAGAGCTTACAGGGCAAGTTCAGGAGAGCATTTCATTCCTTTATATTTTTATTTGTGCCATTTCTGACCAAGTCGGACTGAAATGTCATGCACCTATTCAGATGTTTGCCTCAGCATGCCGCCCTTTTGGTTTGCAACCAAAAGTTTATGCGTGTGCCAGTTTGTATGCATCTGACTGCTATTACTATTGACTTTGTAAGAAACAGATTAAGTACTCCCTCCGTCCACTTATATAAGCCATTTTAATTTTGTCCACATACATTCTAAAATAAGTGAATCTAGACTTATTTTGTATATAGATTCACTCATTTGAATATGTATGTGGTCAAAACTAAAATGGTAGGTAGTGAGCCTTATAAAAGTGGATGGAGGGAGTATATTGTATGAAGAGATCTACAGTATCCAGTATGCCATTTTCTCCTTGCAATTTATTTATGATGGACACACAAGCTATAGGAAAGATGTAGGATTGTTTGTATCAGTTCTGCTGGTTGAGTCCACCTTATTTTGTTTTTTTGAACAAGAATTTTTTTTATTTCATCTAGTAGCCAGCCCTTCACAGTGAGGAGTGTGAAAGGGCTCATACTTGACTTTGAGAGAACATCTCTACCAAAACACAGATCCAAAATTTTGTCATGTTTGCTCAGAATAGAAAAGAAATTATTTCGTATTGGTTTTTTGCACACCAGTAGGGTTCATGATTATCTACATCTAGGATTTTTTTCCTGATTTTTTGTAACTTGCGAATGCTATTTTCGAAATTTTCAAATAAAGGGCCTCATGGAGGCTGAGCTCCAAAACGACGCACTTCATAGTAGTGCCGTTAATATGCTCTGTGATTCTAGCCATTTCTAAGAAATACGTTGACAGTCGTACTTTCATCCCTGAGGTGATCCGATATTTCGTGCTCATAGTATGGCATGATTCTAAACCCGTTAGATGTGATCCAGTTGCTTACTGTTAGAGCAACTCTAGCAGAAGCCCTATCCAAAGAGTTTTAGGGTTTTTCATTTTTGATTCATCGTGCAGTAGCAGTGCCCGTAAACATAACCCGCATATTTCGATTTCTGATTTTACCGTGAAATTAGTTAACAAAAGAGGCGGCAAAGACCACCGATTACAACGATTATCGTCGATGGTGATCACCGGAGTAGCCCTAATCCTAGCCTACCGGGGGAGGCGCCGTTCCCAAAAATGTCGCGGTGGCGCTGCTAAAAAACGGCGGCATCGCTCAGTCCTCATCGGAGGAGCCGATGTACCGCGGCTCCTTGAGCGAGGCAGCGATGCCCTTCTCGAGGAGCACCGCGTTCGCCTCGAGCTGCTGATGGCGCTACGCCTCGAGCTCCACCTCCTCCGCTACAGAGCGCTGGCAGAGGGTCGCCACGACGGAGTCCACCGTATTGTCGGGGACGAAGTCGATCTCTGAAAAAGAGGGACCAAATACCGCCGGGTCGTACTCCGGCAGCGGCTCCGCCTCACGAGGCGCGACTCCGCCCTCACAAAGGCGTTGAAGAACGCGGTAATCGTTGTTGGTGAAGGCATGTGCCGCCCTCTTCCTCGCGGCGTCGGAGCGCACCACTCGTCTTCGCGCCTCGTCAGAAAGACCTGACGGGTCGAACAGGGGCCGGAAGACGGGCTCGCGCTTCAGAGTCTTCAGCTTTGGCGGCATGGCGGCGCAATGGAGCTAGATCTGGGTGGAGTCGGGCTTAATTTATCGTCGGAGGTGTGTGGCGGCGCGAAGGGATTGCTCGTCGATGGCGAAGAAAGGATGGGGCGTGACCTGAAAATGACCTTGCGACCACTACTTGTAGGGTTCCGCGCCTCGGATCCTGAGGCGACTGAAAACCGTTTATAGGTCGGGTGCGTTATACGGGCTCTTCTACGGCCGAAACTACACGTCGGGATTTTTTGGGTTTTAGGGGTTCTGCTTGAGACAAGCAGGGATTTTTCGGGTCCCGGCGTTTTAGGGTTTTAGGGGTTCCCGGATTTTTCGGATCCCGGTGTTTTAGGGGTTCTGCTAGAGTTGCTCTTAGACATTGCTTCCCAAGTGGGCATCGGAATGCTTGTATCCCTTCATCACATTTTTTTGTAGGTTATATTTTCCGTAAAATATGCATATAACTCATTGACCGTTCGAGAAAATATTAATTTAAATAAGCATATGGCATTGACACGATTTCTAATCTAGAACCGATTCAAAGTATTTTTATTTAAATATTGATAAACCCAAGAAATCAAATATTTTGAAGTAAATTTAAATATTGATAAACCCAAATAAATTCAAAATAAAAATTCAAATATTTTGAAGTAAAGATTGGCAGGGCCGCGCGAACGCGTACCCCTTCTATCACAAATTATGATGTCCATTCTCCTGCTAGAGGAGATGGTGGAATAGTGCTCCTCCCAAGTGCAATGGAGGCCACTAATCCAGGCCATGGGTCTCCTTGATCACCCATTGACCCCATCCAGGTAAGTATGTTTCTCGGTAGCACCTGGTGCCCAATATAAAGCATGCGCTGGTGTATCTCCCCCTGTCAATGAGCGGTACGGGACTAAACATCCAGCCTAGGTCGCCACTCGCCAGGACGCGTTGCCTCCAGGTTCTGGCCGACGGGCTCAAAAAGCATCCGGGAGCTGGGCTGATTAGGCCAGGACCAGGAGCAAATACGGCATATATGTTTTCCAACTGAACATGGTACTACTTCACATCATATAGCGCATTGCTTGATCAAAACTTTCCCTTCAGGAGTGTACTTTTTCTGGGTTAGAAATCTGAAGAAGCCTCTTTGACGAGACACCCGAAATTCACTCATGATCAAAGTCGAAACCGGTTTGTATCAACACAATACCCTGGAGAAGCCTCTTTGACAAGACACCCGAAATTCACTCATGATCAAGGTCGAAACCGGTTTGTATCAACACAATACTTCTTCCACTGGGCCCTCGCCCTGTTCTTTTGCAGTACTTCCTCTGTTCGGGAATCCCAGTCCATTGAGTTTTTTCAAATATTTCGAATTTTTAAGGCCGGTGTCGTTAATTTTCTAAGATCCAGCACTAACCGTTTCTTTTTCCCCTCTCGCACAACTCTCGCGTTTCTCATCCCTGCAAGTGGAGTGGCACACAATAGCATGCGAGTGAACTGGAATATAATGTGTTCGGTTTTGGAACAAGGTGGTTTGGATCCATTCTTGTGTTCGGTTTTGGAATGGGACGAGGATGGAATGGAATGAGGTGAGAATGGAATTATTCATAAACTCGATTAATTATTCGTAATCTCGATTAATTATTCATAAACTCGATTAATTATTCCTAAACTCGAGTAAGTATTCCTAATCCGATTAATTATTCTTAAACTTGATTAACTATTCATAATCTTGATTAATTATACCTAAACTTGATTAAATTAGAGAGAGACAGATGGCCATTCCACTTGGTCCGGCTGATTTGGCCGGACGGGTGCATTCCGCATATTGAGGGAATATTCCCTTCCTAGGAACCACCTCGTTCTATTCCATTCTAGAACCGAACACAAGAATGGGGTGTGGGTACGGAACGGTTCCATTCCATTCCACTTGATTTCAGAACCGAGCACACCCTAAGAGAGATTAAATGAAGATGGAGCTCATTTTCTTTTCAAATGCAACATGGTGTGTGATGTGCTGAAACATTTGGGTTTGGAAAATATAGATGCCAAGCTTGTTGAATCCCAAGGTCTGAAAGGAAATGAAAACCAAACTTACGTGTATTCCTCTCATTTGGACATGGTGGAAAACAAGGAACAAAATTAATGCTGAAGGAGGCTCTTGTAATACTCAACATGTAGTTGCCGATAAGGAGACTAGCTGCCGAGTAGGGGCTCTCTTCGTGAAGAAGAAGCTTAGAGCATCTCTAGCAGACCCCTTATTCCACGGACCCTTAAGCGCGGATAAGGAGCGCAAAAAACGTGTTTTTATGGCCTGAAAAGGCTGCGGCGGAACATTATGCGGTGTCTATTCCGCGGCTTTTAGCACTAGCCCTCAAACCGAAAAAACAGAATTCATGTTTTGAGCGATATTTTGACAATTAAACATAGTAGATACACAATTAAACCTGATAGTTGGACAATTAGTCATGGTTCGGCCAATATAGACCCAAAGTACGCATGCCCACCCTCATCAACATCATCACTCCACACCACCATCGGCATCCACCCTTGGCCCCAAATGGCATCTTAATGTCAGTGCTCACCTCCTTCACTCCAAGATCTCCTTTTTCCATGTCATGCCACTCGAGGGCCACTTCATCCATTTCATCACAACTCACCGACATGATTTTGTTCTCCTCCGCAAGTAGCTTGGCAATGCCCTTGGTCTCCTCGGCATTGGCTATTTTCTCCTCGGCACGGGCTCTACAAGATTCGGACATACCTCGCACCCGATCTGTTGAACACCTAAGGGGCGCCGGTGCTAGGGGAGAGAACATCCGTCGGTGATGCCGTCGCAGTATCCCCCGGTGTTGCCGTCGAGGCCGGTGGTGCCATTGCAGCCCGATTCCCCTTGGATTCAGATCTCTTCTTCCGCTTAACCGCCACCTGTCGCGGTTTCTTTGGTGCGGGTGCGTCGAGATCGACGGGAGTGGAATCGGTGGCTGCGGCACGGCCCGCCTTCGAGGCAGCTCCGGCTGCGGGACAGACACCTGGACCACCGCCTTGCACGACAACGTTGCCTTGCCTCTTCCGGGAAACCACCGAGGAGGCAGGCTCCGCCGCGGCGGCCGTGCGGGTTGGGTGTACTAGCGGTGTGACCCCGACGGCGATGTTGACCAGAGAGGGGTCGGAGGTGTCCATGCCGGCTTCGCACGGCCTGGGGGCGCTGGCCGGGGTTGGGGAAGAGAGATGAGAGGCGGCGGCGGAAAGGGGGAAGGGAACTGGCACGCTGATTTTTCCCTCCCGCCAAAGAAAACTAGGGATAGAGGGCGCGCTCGGGTCGGCCTCCCGCCCCTCTTTGATAAAGGTTTCGTGGGGGGATTTCTCGTGCCCTTTAAAAAGTTTTATGGGCCGGCATGATTTGGTGCGTCTGTTATGGACAGTTTTTTTCCCAAACCTGCAAAAAAGCTGTTATTTTAAAGGTCCGCATGGAATAAGGGGTCTGCTAGAGATGCTCTTAGACAAGTGAAAGGAGTGCAGAGGTGGAACAAACAATGGGAGATGTTCTCAAATCTAACATAGATGGATCGTTTGACTCGCAGATGAAGACTAGAGGTTGAGGTTTTGTAGTCCGGGATGCATTAAAAGAAGTGATAAACTCAGCTGCTGATAAGTCATAAACGTATCCTTAATTTCTCATGTTGCATGTTGTTTTCTTGTTGTTTCCCACATGTTTGCTATACACTTTATGCCATTTTTATCGAATTTCCGGACTAACCTATTGACAAGATGCCACATAGTCAGTTCCCTGTTTTCTGTTGTTTTTAGTTTCAGAAAAGTTGTTCTGGAAATATTCTCGGATTGGAAAATTCGAAGCGCAAAAGTCTTAGAATTCCTTAAGGTTCCACGGAGTCCTGAAGAGACCCGGAGGGGTCCTCAGGGGGGCCACACCATAGGGTGGCACGCCCTCCCTTGGCCGCGCCGGGGGTGGTATGGGCCTCCAGGCCTCCACCGCCTCTTCCATTTCTCCTATTTAATCCCCCCAAGACATAAACCCTAGGAAGATACCACTTTTTCCTGATAAACACCCGAGGCCGCCGTCACCTTCATCCCGAGACCGGGAGGCTTCTGGAGCTCTCCCCGACACTCTGTCGGAGGGGGAAATCATCACCGGAGGGGTCTACACCACCATGCCCTCCTCTGAAGTGATGCGTGAGTAGTTCATCCCTGGACTACGGGTCCATAGCAGTAGCTAGATGGTTGTTCTCTCCACTTTGTACCTCATGTTTAGATCTTGTGAGCTGCCTATCATGATCAAGACCATCTTTATGTAATGCTACATGTTGTGTTTGCTGGGATCTGATGAATGTTGAATGTTATGTCTTCTCGTTATCAATCTATCATGTTATCTTCATGCATATGTTATTTATGATCTTGCATGCTCTCCGTTATTAGTAGATGCTCTGGCCAAGTAGATGGTAGTAATGCCAAGAGGGAGTATTTATGCTCGATAGTGGGTTCGTTCCTCCTTTTCATCCGTGCTCGAGTGACAGAAACGTGACGGATGGAGGATGTGTTGTTGCCATTAGGGAGAAAACAACAATTCTTTTTCTAAGGATGATGTTATTGTTTACATTACACACTTTGCTTACTGCGATTATCTATTGCTTGAAACTTAATACCCAACGTTTGTTCGGATGATATTCGGAGGGTGTATTTTTAGACATAGATGCAGTTGGATGATGGTCTATGTATTTTGTTGTAATGCCCGCATGAATCACATAGTAATCTTTATGTCTTGCATATGCACTACGGTGCAGCCTTCATTTCTATCAATTGCTCAGCTGTAATTTGTTCTCCACACATGTTATTTATCTTTCACGGAGAGACACCACTAGTGAATTGTGGACCCCGGTCCATTTTCCTCATACTGATAAAACACCTACTGCTTTCATACTGCTCTCATATTGTTCCTACTGTTTTCCACACCATACGTTTAACCTCTATGTGTTTAGCAAAACCGGTGAGATTGACAAACTCACTGCTTCGTTGGGGCAAAGTGATTTGATTGTGTTTTGTAGGTTCCACGTTGCTGCTGAAACGGTAGTGCGCCCTGCCATCTCAACTGCATCAACCTTCAGAAGTACTTCTTCCTCCTACTGGTCGATTCTACCTTGGGTTCTTTTCTGAGGGAAAACTTGCTGCTGCACTCTTCACACCTTGCGCTTGGGGTCTCCCAACGAGCGTGTGTCTACACTCCATCAAGCTTTTCTAGCGCCGCTGCCGGGGTGGAAGAGAACTTCTGCAAGGGGAGTCTCTCACTTCCAATCTCTTTACTTTGTTTTTGTTTTTGTTTTGCTTAGTTTATTTTATTTTGTCTTGTTTGTTTCTCTTTATGAAAAAGATAAAAAAATTAGTTCTTATTCTAGTTGTTATTTCTTTTATCATGCTTGCTATCAATGTTTGATGCCTTTGAAACTAGATCTTATAGGAAAGGTGGGTTCACAGATGAACAACAAAAATATTATAAGGAACACCGCTTGTCACAGAAAGGGATACACTTATGGGAGCAGATTAATAAATTGTGTGACTATGCTAAAAACGTGTGCTCTACTTATAATGTTACTTCTTGCTTTGATAAATCTTGCTGCTGTAGGAGGTATAAACACCTCCCTTTTCAATGTGAGTATAATGATGATGTTACCATATCTTCTTATGTTAAGGAAAATTATGAATTATATGATGTGGAACAAATTGAAGAATTTATTGCTTGGAAGCGTGCATTCGAAGTTGCTTATTTACTTGAAAGTATTGATGATGCATCTTATAAATACGATATTTATGCTATACATGAATATTGCTTTGATAATTAAAAAGATTGTAGTTACTACATAATGGAATATCTTAATAAATGCTCTCAACCTAAGGGAGAGACTAATGCCTTCCAGGAACCTATGGAAGAAGAAACTGCTGAATTTGGAAGCTCATTGGATGAAAAAGAGGAGTAGAGTGATGATCAAGAGGAGAAAGAATGGAACCCATGTCTACCTCCCAATGATAGTAACTCTTTAACTCATACATTATCTGATGAAATTGATACTTTCTATACTTGTGACTATGAGTGAAACTTCTGAGAATGATATTGCTACTGTTATTTATGATAATCCATGCTACTTGGATAAGTCTTATGATAATGCTCTTGATGATGGTCCTATGTTACTTGATGTTATAAATTATAATGCTACTGAAAATAGGATTGCTATAATGTGTCCTATACCTTTTATGAGTGATCAATCATCTTGGTTTGCTATTGCTAAAAGTGGGAAGAAAGAGGAGCTGATTTTAAATTTTGATTCCACTATTTTTGAGCTTGATATGAATTGTGTGATTTTAGGCCATGACAAACATGCTTTATGTGATAATTATGTTGTTGAGTTTGTTCAAGATGCTACTGAAAATTATTATGAGATAGGAAAATTTGGTTCTAGGAATTTTCATGTTACTAAAACACCTCTCTTTTTGTTAAAAGTTTTGAAGTTGCTCTTGTTTTACCTTCCCATGATTTCTAGTTTGAGCCTCTTTAATTTATTTCTCTACAATATTCCTATGCATAGGAAGTGGGTTAGACTTAAATTGGTCTATACTTTCTTCTTGATGCTCTGTTTTTCTTATTTCATATTTCTTATGTGAGCATCCTTTTCATTTGAAAACACTCGATTCCACTTTTCTGGGCCTAGCTAAAAGGCGTTAAAGAAAATCACTTCTTGGGAGATAACCCATGGTTTTATTTTTTGCTTTGTTTTTCTCTATTTTCTTTGAGTCAAAGGGTTTTATACTTCTGTAGCAAATCCTTTTAATCTTTCTTTTCATGTTTTAGTAGTGCCAAGTAAGGTTTCTGACGAGAGTTGGAGTTGGTTTTTGGATTTCTGTGCAGGAAACAGATTTCTTCTGTCCACCATAAACATTCGTATAAAATCCAGGAAGATCAGAATGATCTGAAATTTTTTGTGCTTATTCCTAAGATAATTCCACAACTTTTTCGTTCTTTAAGTTTTTCGATCTGAGAAACATAAGTGTCTCGAAAATATCAGTATTTATAGACTGTTCTGGTTTTTACAGATTCTGCCATTTTTCTTGCATTTGCTCTTTTGCGATGTCAAGTGGATTTCTTTGCTTCATGAAACATCAGTGTCTGTAGCCAATGTTTAAAAGTATCGGTAACACTTGTGCCATACAGAACCAATGGATTTTTAATTGTTGCACTAACCCTCTAATGTGAATTACTGTTTGAGTGTGGTGTGAAGGAAGTTTTCAAGGGTCAAGAGAAGAGGTGATATGTGTGATCAAGAAGAGTGCAAGGTCAAAGCTTGGAGATGCCCTTGTGGTTCATCCAAGAATATTTTTAGAAGACTCAAGCATCTAAGATTGGGGATTCCCAAGGCATCCCCTTCTTCATCAACTATCTATCAGGTCACTTCTCGTGAAACTATATTTTTATTCGGTCACATCATATGAAGTTTACTTGGAGCATATGTTTGTTTTTATTTTGTTTTCTTTTGTTTTCCTTGCTTCAATAATATAGTTGGATCCTATCATTCTTTTTTTGGGAGAGATACACGCTCTTCTTTTTCGTTTGAATACTTGCTATGCTAGTATACTTAGTTTTTCTTCTAGTTGCTGCAAAAATTCTTGTTTAGCTCTCGTTTTCATTGCATCTTTTATTCAGAGCTGTTAGTTTTAGTAGTGTTATGTGAGTCCTCTCATGTTTGCTTTCTTTAGGATTTAGATAGTTTTTTAAAGCATGTTTTGTATGGTGCTTGTTGGAAAAAGAAACTGCTGCTTGAGGTTGAATTTTTAACGGTGCAAGTAGAAGCTTGTATTTACTATGGCTAGACTTTTTCATATCATGCTAGATGTTATTTTAGTTTTAAATCCTTGTGTTTATTGAGTATCATGATTATCCTCAAATAGCTGAGAGTGTTTAATGTGCCCTTGAAAGAATCACGAGTTGTTCTTGTCATATTGAAGCATAAATTTGTGGTGTTCTCCTTTGAATGTTTTATTTGGTTGACTTGGCGCATGCTCACACCATGTTTATGACTATGAACTAGTCACGAATAGCCTCCATGATCATTTAGTTTTTGAACTTGTGGTACCACTTATGCTTTGATTAATGATGTTGATGTCGCTATGCATGATTATGGCTCTTATGCTCTCTTGATTTGTCGCTCCCAGTCTTTTGCCAGCCTCCACTTGTATTGAGTATGAGCTCTACTCGTGCATCCAACTCCCAAAAATCAAAGTTTTCCCATTGTGTCCACCATACCTAACTACATGTGGTATTTAACCGCCACTCCAAAGTAAATTGCTCATGTGTTAACTTTAAAACTTTCAAAATTACTCCTGTTTTGTGCTCCTGTTTCAGCTCATGACGACATAAATAGAGAATCTTTATCTCACTTGTTGATTGGACTTTCGTACCCTGGACTAGTGGCTTCATCCTCTTATCCAGTGATAGAAGAGCTGGTAGCGGGGTGCCCAGCCCCAAACTAATAACAAAAAATTCTCTTCACTATTGTGGCCCCGAATTTATCAGTCATAGCATAATTGTGTAAACAAAAGAGAAAGAGGGATGACCTTCTACCCAGATGCGTCCTTCTATGGGAGCCGCTCTTGTGAAGTCTAGTTGGCTTGTGACGTACTGTATTTTCTGTTTACCATTCGCTGACATAAGCATATGATGCACTTTGTTGGGAACCCCAAGAGGAGGGTATGATGAGCACATCGGTGGGAGTTTTCCCCTTAGTTAAGAACCAGGGTTATCAATCCAGTAGGAGAAAGAGAATCTTCGGAAGGTTGATGCCACTGACGGTGGTGCTGGCGCTTCATCGGTGTCAGCAACAACGTGGAACCTGCACATAGCATAGTCACAATACTTTGCCCCAACGGTACAGTGAGGTTGTCAATCTCACCGGTCTTGCTGAAAATAAAGATTAGACGTATAGTGTGGAAAAATAGTGTATGCTTGCAGAAAGTAAAGAGAGCAGGAAATTGTTGTGGGTTGTTTAACAGTGTGAAAAAATGGACCGGGGTTCGTAGTTTCACTAGTGGTGTCTCTTCATAAAGATAGCATGCTGGGTGAACAAATTACAGTTGGGCAATTGACAAATAAAGGTTGCACCGTAGTGCACAATATGACATGAAGATTACTATGCTATTTAGTGCGGGCATTACAAAAAGATACATATACCGACATCCATCTGCATCTATGACTAATAATCCACCCTCTGGTTATCATCCGAACCCCCTCAGATATTAAGTTGCAAGCAACAGATAATTGCATTAAACACGGTGTGTAATGTAAGCAATGATTATGCACGCGGGCAGTCTCACCGCTGTTTTCTCCCTAATGGCAACAACACATCCTTCCCTTCACATTTATGTCACTCGAGCAAGGCAGCAAGGAGGCATGAACCCACTATCGAGCATAAATACTCCCTCTTTGAGTCACTAACAATTACTTGGCCAGAATAACCACTAGCAACGGAGAGCATGCAAGATCACAAATAACACATGCAAATAAATACTATAATCAACTTGGCATAAGGTCAATATTCATCGAATCCCAGCAAACACAGCACAGAGAATTACATAAGATCAATCTCGATCATGATAGGCAGCTCACGAGATCTAAACATGGAGGCATATGTGGAGAAGACAACCATCTAGCTACAGCTACGAACCCGTAGTCCAAGGATGAACTACTCACGCATCACTCCGGAGGCAGGCATGGTGATGAAGAGGCCTCCGGTGATGATCTCCTCTCCGACAGGGTGCCGGAAACAGCTTCAGAACCCCCCTGATCTGGGGTTGACGGTGACGGCGGCTGCGGAACTTTATCGGGGATTTTGATCAGGTGTCTAGGGGTTTCCATCCGGGGGGCTTAAATAGGCGAAAGGGCGAAGGCGGTGGCGCTCCAGGGGGCCCACACCCCTAGCTGGCGTGGCCAGGGGGCTGTGCCACCCTATGGTGTGGCCCCCTGCTGCCCCTCTCCGACTCCTCTTCGGTCTTCTGGATGCTTCCGGGGAAAATAGGACTTCCGGGCTTCGAATTTTCCAATTCCGAGAACATTTCCAGAACAACTTTTCTGAAACTAAAAAACAGCAGAAAACAAGGAACTGGCTCTGTGGCATCTTGTTAATAGGTTAGTCCGGAAAACGTATAAAAATGACATAAAGAAGGGAGAAAACATGTAGCAATTGGCAAAATATGATCATGGAGCACCAGAAATTAGGGATACGTTTATGACGTATCAGCACACACCTCTGTTAAAATATAGACACTCCTCCACGGTATGTGATTGTTGGCAGGCACCCGAGGATTCGGTTAGCCATGGTTTGTGAAAGATGGTTGGGAGGAGTGTCAAGTTTTCAATACCTTTGTTTAATAAAATAAAAGCTCTAGTAGATGAGTGATCCATTCTTCCCTCTCCGAAGGGCCTTTCTTTTAGTTTTATGTTGAGTCTCCATCTTCTAACTTTATGCATAGTTGAGAGAGCATTTTTCCATTCTGAGTTTTATGTGCATTTGTCCCAGAAACATTATTAATTGATTCATGATGTGTTATTGCTTGTTCTCTAATTATTTGTTCTAGTCTTCATCATGAAATTTGAAGGTGTCCTGGCATTTATGTTTTGCCCCCACTCTTAAGGACTAGCAAAATATCACTTTGACATGTTCTATGTATACTTGAAACAAACGTATATCTTTCGTTGCACTGTTATTCGTGATCTTTTATTTGAGTTACTTCTCATGATGCAAGGTGATTGCTATGCTTTATTGTTAAAGTTCTATTTATCATGCTTGTGTTTAAGTTCTATGATCTCATCTTACTTATGATTTTACATTATTGATGATCAAGTTTATGTTGGTAGCATGTCACCTCAGAATTGTGTTTTTATTGTTTACCTACTCGAGGACGAGAGGAACTAAGCTTGGGGATGTTCATACGTCATAAACGTATCCTTAATTTCTGATGTTCCATGTTGTTTTCTTGTTGTTTCCCACATGTTTGCTATACACTTTATGCCATTTTTATTGATTTTCTGGACTAATATATTGACAAGATGCCACAGAGCCAGTTCCCTGTTTTCTGCTGTTTTTAGTTCCAGAAAAGTTATTCTGGAAATATTCTCGGAATTGGAAAATTCGAAGCTCGGAAGTCTTAGAATTCCTGAAGGTTCCACGAAGTCCCGAAGAGACCCGGAGGGGGGGGCTCAGGGGGGCCACACCATAGGGCGGCACGCCCCCTTGGCCGCGTAGGGGGGTGGTGTGGGGCCCACATGCCTCCACCGCTTTTGCCATGTCGCCTATTTAACCCCCAAGACGTAAACCCTAAATATATCCCACTTTTTTCCGAGAAACACCTGAGTCCGCCATCACCTTCATCCCGAGATCGGGAGGGTTCTGGATCTCTCCCCGGCACCCTGCCGGAGGGGGAAATCATCACCAGAGGGGTCTACACCACCATGCCCTCCTCCTAAGTGATGTGTGAGTAGTTCATCCCTAGACTACGGGTCCATAGCAATAGCTAGATGGTTGTTCTCTCCACTGTGTACCTCATGTTTAGATCTTGTGATCTGCCTATCATGATCAAGATCATCTTTATGTAATGCTACATATTGTGTTTGCTGGGATCTGATGGATGTTGAATGCTATGTCTTCTAATTATCAATCTATAATGTTATCTTCATGCATATTTTATTTATGATCTTGCATGCTCTTTGTTATTAGTAGATGCTCTGGCCAAGTAGATGCTAGTAACTCCAAGAGGGAGTATTTATGCTCGATAGTGGGTTCATGCCTCCTTTTCATCTGTGCTCGAGTGACAGAAACGTGACGGATGGAGGATGTGTTGTTTCCATTAGGGACAAAACAACAATTCTTTGCCTAAGGATGATGTTATTGTTTACATTACACAGTTTTCTTACTGCGATTATCTGTTGCTTGCAACTTAATAATTGACGTTTGTTCGGATGATATTCAGAGGGTGGATTTTTAGACGTAGATGCAGTTGGATGACGGTCTATGTATTTTGTTGTAATGCCCGCATGAATCACATGGTAATATTTATGTCTTGCATATGCACTATGGTGCAGCTTTCATTTCTGTCAATTGCCCAGCTGTAATTTGTTCACCACACATGTTATTTATCTTTCACGGAGAGACACCACTAGTGAACTGTGGACTCTGGTCCATTTTCCTCATACTGATAAAACACCTACTGCTTTCATACTGCTCTGATACTGTTCCTACTGTTTTTCTACTATTTTCCACACCATACGTCTAACCTCTTTGTGTTCAGCAAAACCGGTGAGACTGACAACCTCACTGCTTTGTTGGGGCAAAGTGATTTTATTGTGTTGTGTAGGTTCCACGTTTCTGCTAAACCGGTAGTGCGCCCTGCCATCTTAACTGCATCAATCTTCAGAAATACTTCTTCCTCCTACTGGTCGATTCAACCTTGATTTCTTTTATGAGGGAAAACTTGCTGCTGCACCCTTCACACCTTGCGCTTTGGGTCTCCCAGCGAGCGTGTGTCTACACTCCATCAGCTGCGGGTAAGATTTAACATGCAATTGATGTTCTGCACACTGAAACTGAAGCAAGCAACGGGGCTTTACAAATTATAAGGACTACAGTGTATCACGCATTTAGGTTGAATCTGATTCTCAGCGGCTGGTGAAAGCGATCAACAATGGGGATGATAACCGTGGTCCACATGCAGTAGATTTATAGGGTTCCCAGATTGGTAAAGGTGGGCTTTTGAGGAATTTTGGCACTTAGAGCATTGTTGTTAGTTTTTGGAATTTCTAGTTGTTGGATATACATTTAGGAATCAGATTTATTACTTATACATCCGATTGTATGTAGGAATGTTTCTGGGAAGATAATAATAGATCCTTGTGAAAGTTTGAATGTCCGATTTTACTTCGGTGGCGAGTTCATCAAAATTCGTCCTGTATTATTATACATTGGGGGAGAGGAGGCCATGTCATATATTGAGCGTGCTAAGTTATTCATCAAACTATTGAAGGGCAATTTGAGCGATCACCTGGACGTGAGGTCAACAAGAAAGTATTTTTATCTTATTTCTTGTAAAGAATTGGCCAATGGTCTGATATTTCTGAATAATGACATTGTCTGCAAGAAAATTTATGTGACGCCCCGAGATCGGGCACTATGCAGATTTCAGCATCTCCGCCAAAATCCACATAATAACCGATTCCAGGTTGCCACTTGTGATAACATTACAACAGTTCACGAATATTCCGCAACAACAACAGAAAATATATATACAAGAAGACTCAAACGAGTCAAGGTTACAATTGATACAATACAAAGATCCATATAACAACGGAAGAAACAACTTAGCGTCCGGCTACGGACAAGATACAAATTGGACTAAGAGTCCTGAAGATAACCGATGGCGTCCAATCCCTGCCCAGGCCAAGACGGAGGGATTCCCAAGCTAACGTCGGCAGACTTCAAACCTGTTGACTGCAATGTCGAATATGCAGCCACGAAAAAGATTCGTGGGTCAGTACGGTTAAGTACTGGCAGGTGATAAACCATACTCACAAGATACCAGCGTGACCAGTCATCACAAGATACAAATACTTTGGGTACAACGGAAAGGAAGGGATTGTTGCAAAGAAGCGGCAGCGGGCTGCACTAACTAACTACAGAGACGCGCTATAACATCCGGCTAAAAGAAAGGGATAAGATAGCATATCAGAACCAACTACAACTACTCACCAAACAATACCCATCCAATGTTACCCCCTACTAAGGAAGCAACCCAAGGAAACTCACACTGTTGATTAAAGTGACATTCATTTTTATGGTGGAGGTAATCTATATTACAAGTCAAGTTATCACCGTTAAGTGTAAGTTGTCTGAGTACTTGTTAGCCAGCACTTTCACCAAATCATCCATAACCGCGGACAACACGGCTTCTCGAGAAGATTTAACCCTGCAGGGATGCACCAATTTGGCCGTACACGTAAGAATAACCCGCCAGGAGGGGAGCAAACCCACCAAGCGAGGTACTCAACACAACCCAACTCTTCTTCGCATCAAGCCCAAAGAACCACATGTTGTGCGTGCGCGGCTAATCGAGCCCCCACGAAGAAAAGGGGGACCCTCATAGCACTCTAAGACCACGCCGCCCTAAATGCCGACTACAAAAGTTCCACCCTGGCGCCAAGGGTTCGCACCTGCATATGCATGCGGCAAATGGAAAACCCAAACTAAATGAGGCGATTTGGACGAGATGCGAATCGAATCAAAGTTGCGGGGGGCGCCCATACTCGCTTCCCACATGCGGTTAGTGCGTTCATCATGGATCGGAGGACAAGACCCTTTTCCTAATTAGGGTCGACACTAGCAGGCCTCAAAACCACGCCGGGCCTCCTGCCGGTGCCTTATCATCAAATTATTATTACCCGAAATAGTAACATGTTGTTGATTGAATTGAAACCCAACTATCAAACTAAACAGGTGATAAGACAGACAACGAGACTTGAGCAGAAACAACACTAAGCATGCAACTACGACACGAGGGCCAACAAGGTAAACAAACAACAGTTAATAGGAAGTGGAAGGAAGGCTATATCATGGCTGCAAGGTAAACATATGATAGGACCGAGACACAAGCATCGAATCATAAGGCTAGCATAAGAACAACGGGAAGAATTGGTAACAAGTGATGAGAGGCAGCCATTTGGCAGCAAGTGATTATACTTGCCTGGAATCCAGCAAGTAGAGGTACATCCGCAGAGCTTGTCGTTGCTCACATCATCTCAGCGTCCTATCCGCGAAGAAGCAACGAACTAGAACGAATACGGGATGCAACAATTACTTCTACGGCAAAAGATCCAGCATGATCAAGATATGGATGCATGACAAGTTTAAGGATGCATCAAAGATAAACTAGTTGACATGGTAAACATATTTAAATGGGCCCATATGCAATTTGGATTGCATATGGAAAAGCCCATGAATTAATGTTGAATTAAATGATCTACAAATAACCATCATGTGAAAGTTGTTTAGAATGATGCATGGATGAGGAAAACAATGAGAAAACAACAATAGCTTCAATTTGAAAAGGTGTTTACCAAGTTTGGAATTTTATTTATCAAGTTATGAAATTTGGCTTCTTAAATGAGTTACACAAGCATTTGTTGTTTTCACCCATTTTAATTGTTCAAAATAGATAACCAAATTCATATTTGGAAAGAACACAAAATTTTAGATGGAATACATATTTCATTTGTTGAATTTGGATTTTAGATGAGCAAGTTATTAAATTGAAAAATTTAAATGCATTAATTAAGAAACAGTTGTTTTCAGCAATTTAAATTGTTCAAAACAGAAAACAAAGTTGATATTTAAGTGTAGCATTTCATTTTGGATGGATTTCATGTTTTGGGTTTTCAAGTTGGAGCAAGCATGTGAAAGTTATTAATTAGGACTTTTAGTTAATTAATTAAGGCATTTTTAAATGACATCAATTTTAATTGTTCAAATTGCAAAACAAAGTTGATATTCAGAAAGGTGGTTTCATTTTGAGTGGAAAACATATTTTATTTGTTGAAATTGGAATTTAATTGAGCAAGTTATGAATTTCACCATTTAAATGATTTAATTATAGCATTAAGTAATTGTATCAATTTTATTTATCCAAAACAGAAAACAAATGTTATATTTGGAAAGAGTATGAAATTTTGGATGGAAAACATATGTTATATGGGCCATTTGAACTAAATTTGAAATAGTTATGAATTTAATCAAATTCAAAAGAGGGGTTTGAATTTGAATTTTTAACCCATTTGAAATGTTTCAAAACAGTAAACAAATTTTATAGGTGGGTGGAGCATTTAATTTTAATTGGGAAACATATTTTACTTTTTGAATTTGGAGTTTGTTTGTAACTTTTATGTGTTTGAAGTTCGGGGATTAAAGTGCCAAAGAGCAGGGACCTGAAAGAAAGAAAAGGAAACGCATATAGGCCCCTGGGGTGTTTTTCACCCAGTGCACCCTGGCCTGTGCCTCTGCCGTGCGGGGCCAGTGCCACCGTGGCGGGTGTGGACGGTGAGGTGGCAACGGGCTCGCTGACGGGTGGGCGTGCCCCCGCGCGCGATAAAACAACCAAAAAAAAGGGGGGGGGCGCCTCTCCCAGGGATCGAACCAGCGATCGAGGCGTGCGCGCGGGGTGTGCTACCACTGCGCTGCTGCTGCGTTGATGTTCAGAGTACAGACGTGGTGGTTTTCAGATAAAAGGTATGGCCTTGTGCCAACCTGACGAAACTGAATCCAAATTCAGTCGACGGCGACAGGGACAGCTGCGGCGAGGTGAGCATCGCATGTGCGTGTGTGATCCCGCGGTGGTGTGCGTGTGTGCGTTGCGTGCAAGGAATCCGTGCGAGGAGGACGTGGGGTGCGGGTGTGGATCTGCTCGTGTGTGCAGCGGACCAAGATTCAGCTATCATACATGACGTCCATGGTGGGCGGAGGAGTACTGGATGCTCGCGACGTCCATAGCACCCACAGCGATAGGGAAACGGAGAAAATCGGAGCGGGAGCTCACCGGGAGGAGCTCGGGGTAGACGATCGGGCTCGAGGAAGGATGGAGGCGACGAATTCCGGTGAGGAAGCTTGGCCACCGACGGGGAGTCGTGGACGTAGTCGTCGCTGTAGCCGATCCCGTGCTGATTCCTCCTGCGTGGACGAGGTAGTCCTCTCCGCGGTGCTCCTGGAGCCCTCGTCCTAGCTCGAGGTGGACCATGGCGGCGGGGCGACAGCGACCTGCCACTGCCTCTCTCTCTCGGTACAGTACAGAGGAAGGGGGAACAGAGAGGTGGGAGAAAGAGAGAGGAACTGGCGGCGGCAGAGGGAAGGAGTAGGGGCTAGGGCGAGCAGAGGGAGGAGGTTTTTATGGAGGGCTCGAGCTTGTACGGCAGTGCATCGGAGGGGGGGACGAGGAGATCATGCGGTGGTGGCGAGTTCGTACCACGGTGACGCCAGCAGGAGGAAGAAGATCTCCTCGAGCGAAGGGGTACCGGGCCAGAGAGGGGTGGTGGGCTTGGCCAGCCCACCGCAGGGGGTTGTAGGTGGGCCAGAAATGGCCTGCCTCCCCCTAGCTCATATTTTTTGTTTTTTTTTTCTGTTTGCACAATTTTCTTTTTGGTAGGAAAGAGAGAGAGAGAGAGAAAAGAATAGGGTTTGGGGTTTTTATTTTATGAATAAATTTTCTAATGAAATACCTAACAGCAAGATCAAAGTTATGTTAACATTATTTCCAAAAAATTTGAAATGGCCAAAAGATTTAAAATGGCTATTTGAATTTCAAATAGGGTTCATAAGGATTTGATTTTTAAACAATTTTATTCAATAGACTCAAACAATTATGGAAACTTATTGAATTTAATTGTTTGCAAGATTTTAATTTTTTAAATCCACATTTGGAACATGCCAAGTATGGATGGATTTGATTTGAATTTTGAATTTACCACTAGGGTGTTAATAGACAGGGGGTTTTATTATCAAGTATTTTTTTTATTGATTCAAATTCAAACTATTGGAAACATTTTGAGTGGTTTAGTTGGTAACTTTTAATTGGAAATTTTGGACATGTTAGAAAGTTTAAATTGGTTTGAAGTTTTGAGTAGTTTTTTTGAAAACAAGGTGCAATGCACATGATGCATGTGATGCAAAGCAAAAAGAAAAACAACCAACTTTCTAAACTTAGGGAAACACCCCAGGTGTTACAATTTATGATGACACAACTGATGGTGCAAACGACTGAAGTGTTTGTGGAGTATCATGGAGTTGAGGATGCAGAAGAAAGTGAGAAAACTAACATTGCCATTCGAAGATGAGATTCAAACCGGAGATTTTTTTTTACCGGCCTACGGTGGGCCTGCGCCAGCCTGAACATTTTCTTATTAATTATAAAACCGAATGTACGGGTACAATATCTCATTACTAGAGAGGTGGGGCGACAGAGCTGTGGCGCGAAGGATCAAGGGGGTTCAAAATTATTACACCAAGAGACCAAACGATCAGAGGAAGATTTGCGATTTTCAACAGTGAGCCCAAAGGCGAATGTCTTCGAGGCAGCGACGCGTAGACGCCTGCAGGCTCTCATCGATGGCATTGAAGGCCATGTCATTTCGATGCTTCCAAATGTTCCAAGCAATGGCAGTGAAGATCGTGGCACCTTCAAAAGTGGCAAACCATGTGCTCCAGAGTTCATGCATGATGTCCATCTGAGCGCCTCCCCTAGGAAGATGGAAGAACCTCCAGACCTCCCGGGCGCGATTACAACGTAGAAGGAGGTGATCAGTATCTTCAGCCTACGGGGGAGGAGGGACACGAAGGATCATTGATAAGCTGGTGACGGTAGGAGCGTTCGTTGGTTGGAAGGCGACGATGGTGGATAAAACAACAAAAGACTTTGCAATTGAGGGGGGGCGAGCTGTCCCAATTGCGAATCTTGAGCGCCAACCAACAGATGTTAGAAGAGAAGGCATATAAAACTTGTTTGTTAGCTGCTTGTTAGTGAGACGGCAGAAACGGGAGTCCGGGTGGCAGGGTTCAGGAAGACAAGGTGCAATTAAGTGGTTAAGGCAGAGAGCTCGTTGGCAGGCATACGGTAGAGGCATGGGAAAGGAAGTGAGCAAGCACATCAGTCATGACAGAGAAGAGAGAAACATTTTGCTTGGCAGAGTGGGTGTATAGAGCAGGGTAGCGAGCGGTTAGGATGGAGCCCCTGAGCCAAAGATCGTGCCATAAAGAGGAGGAGCGCATGTTGCCAATCTAGACGAAGGAGATGGAGCGGAAGGAAGAAAGGCCATCCATGATGTCTTTTCCAGATGTGGGTATCCAGGTGGTGACCGTCTCCAAGGTCCCATCGAGCTGACCAACTGTAGCACCGACAAAACCAGCAGACCTAGGGAGCAGAAGCATCCGAGTTGATTTTGGTAGGAAATTTGGCGAGAAGTGTGGACTTTTGGGCCGGGATAGCCATGATGCCGAGGCCACCAAGATGCTTGGGAGAGCAGACAGTAGTCCAGGCCACTTTACAATGCCCGCCAGTGCAAGTTTCTTCGCCCCAGAAGAAGGCATGCCTTCGTTTGTCGATGGCCTCGACAACGCTCGAGGGGAAAAGACCCGCAACCATAGCATGTAAAATCATGGCCGAGAGAACCGAGTTGACTAAGATGAGGTGTCCACCAATGGGGAGAGAGCATCCACGCCATCATGATAAGCGCATGTCGATTTTGGCAATGATGGGGGCGTAGTCGGAGAGGAGGAGCTTGTGAATAGAGAGGAAAAGACCTATATAGGTCTGAGGGAAGGTGGAGACGACACATCCAAAGGTGGCAGCCATTTGGGGAGCGTCATCAACAGCGGAGGCAATGAGAACAAAGTTATTTTTATGAAAAATTATAGCCAGGCTTGTGGCCGATGTGAAGGCATCAAGGAGGCTCCTGAGGTTGGCGACATGTTGAGGAATGGCTCGAATGATGATGATCGTATCATCCACATACTGGAGGATATGGCAAGGCAGATCATCGACTAGGTGGTGAATAAGCAGCCCATCCCGGGGTGCCTGGAGAAGAAGCTGTTGGAGGACATCAACAACATGGTTGAAAAGAAAAGGGGAAAGAGGGTCGCCCTGACGGAGGCCGCGACAGAAATGGATCCAACGGCCTGGAATCCCATTGAGTAGCACGACATTTTGACTGGTGCGGCTGATAAGCTTGATCCATGAACGCCATAGCTCTGGGAATCCTTTAGCAAGTAGAATCCTATCAAGAGCGTCCCAACTAATGGAATCAAAGGCCTAATGAAATTCGAGTTTGAAAACAATGAGAAGTGTCTTATGGCAAGCCTGAACAATGTCAGCGGCATAGACAAAGTTTTCAGCAAGAGAGCTCCTAGATACGACCCATTTTGGTTAGGATGGACAAGAGAAGTGGTCACATTTCTCAGCCGGAGGGCAAGGCTTTTTGTGTGGAGCTTTAGGGTGCTATTCTGGAGAGATATGGCAAAAAATTTCAGGGGTATTTGCACCGACTTTCTTTGGAAGGAGGACGATAAAATACTTGTTGATCGGTCTAAGTCAGTAGAGAGAGAGAGATAGAGAGAGAGAGAGAGAGAGGAAGTCTTGGAGAACCTCAAGCAGGCTTCCTTTAACAAAGTCCCAATGGCGCTTGAAGAGAGCAGGGCCAAAGCCATCAACGGTGGGGATGGAGTTGTCGTCCATGGAGAAGAGAGCAGAGAGAAGTTCCTCGAGAGAGAAAGGCTGGATTATGGAGGCAGCTTGGAAGGTGGAGAGAGAGGGGGAAGCGACAAGGAAGGTAAGCAGGGGCGGAGATGGAGCTCGAGTCACCCTGATGCCCACTTTACTATGGAGTAATTTTTTCAAGAAACAATCCACTATATAATAATTTTTATTTGTAACTTTGAACATAGATAATGTGGCATAATAAGAGACAACGTATAAATATAGAAGAGCTTGCAACAAAAGTAAAACAATGTGTACTATATTAATAAAACAAAGGGAAAATTACTTGTAAAAGATGACTTGCATTTTCAAACCCCAAAATACATCATCAAACACAAACCTGCAAGATAAAAAGTAGACTTAATTTTCAAGTGTAACATAGTAGAATGATAAAAAGTATAGTACTCAAGAAGCTAATGTTTTCACGGTACCTTCTATTGTTCTAGTATATTCGATTCTTCAAACCCATGAAATACTTAACCACTTGATCGTTGGTGACTTTATTCATTTCTTCTTTCTCGACATAACAAATAACATCATCACTCAAACTGTCATTACTGAGGCAATTGCGCAAAAAAGTTTTCACTAGCTTCATGGCTGAAAAGCACCTCTCAACTGTAGCAGTAGCAACAGGCAACACAATTACTAGTTTAAGCAGCCGATAAAATAGTGGATACATAATATGCCTCCTCGTGTCCACCATTTTTTTGGAAAGCTCAATTATTGTTGCTAAGTTTGAAAAGCTATCATCTATGCGAACATCGGCAATATATAGGCGTAGGTCCTTATCAAGATCCATCAATTCTCTAGAATCGACCCACCACGTTTAACAAGACAACAATCATACTAAAGAAATTACTAACTTTCTTATGTTTCCTTACCATAGCCACAACAACTAACTGAAGCTGGTGAGCAAAGCAATGGACATAATAAGCAGTGTTATTTTCTCTCATTATTAGTGATTTGAGCCCATTGAACTGACTTGGCATATTGCTAGCACAATCATATCCTTGTCCTCTAACTTGATTGTAGCTCAACTTATATTTTGTAATAGAGAATCAATTGCACTCTTGAGGTACGAAGAAGATGTTTCTTTCACATGAACAATACCAACAAAACTTTCTTTAGAATCTTTAGAACTATCAACATACCTCAACGCCACTGCCATTTGTTCTTTGCAAGAGACATCCCTAGATTCATTAACAAGCAAACAGAACATGCGGACTTCTTTAAGAATAGATTGCACTATCACATGTGCAAACCCTTTAGCAATATCCTTCTGAACCTCCGGAGACCCCATCATAGCATTCTTTGCAGCATCCTTTCCCATATCCTTTCCTAAAATTGGATCATGTTCAGCTAAGCAGTCGCGAAATTTCAAGAAATTACCTTTATTTAAGGAATTCTTCGACTCATCGTGACCTCGGAAAGGTAACCCTTGCGTGAGCAACAATCTAGCCGTGTCAGTTACCCATTCAGTCGAGTAAAATAATCCTTCTTAGCTGCTTCACTTTGAAGGTTAATAGCAACATCAATATGTCGGTCCTTTTTTAGCAAACCAAGACATTTTTTCATTGCTTGATTATGTACACTATTCACATCACCAACATGATCTTTGAGTCTCGCCTTCATGTGCCAGTTATTCCAACCATTCACAACAAATGCCTCATACCCAGCTTTCTTGTTGTGGCCATGGTCCCTAAACAAGAAACAAGAAAAACAATATGCTTTGTCCTTCTCTTCACTGTATTCGAGCCAACTTCAAAATTCATCAAACCAAGAAGGAAGGAACCTTCTCCTTCTATCCCCAAACTACGAATACAGATTAAATTCCCTGGGTTGACAAGGCCCATTAACCAAATATCTTCTTCTTACATCTTCTTTCAAATTAGGATGATAATGTTCTATCAATTTCCTCTTGCCTGGATCATACTGGATCTCCTCTTCCCAATTCATATCTTGTGGAACATCTTGTGAAGGTGCTTTTCTTTTGAGCACAAATCTGTCCATAATATATCTACATTTGAAGAACACATTTTTCATATGAGAATCCAAACTTAGACAGAAAAAAATAATACATAGATGTATACCCTCTATAAACACTAGCCACAATTTTTGTAAAAGAACAGGGGACAATTCAGGGAAGTAAGTTGTGCGGACTATTTTGATTTAAAAAACAACGGATCTAGGGCAAGAAACGGGACAGACTAATCGTGGGTGAAGCAAGAGGCGATCCGGCGATCACCTACGCGGCTGTGCCTGCTGTGGTGCTGCCTGCTTCCGCCTTCCGAGATCGGGATTGGAGGGCGTTTGCGTTCGTGTGGCGTCTTGCGTCTTCCGATCGATCGATCGAGCCAGGAGACAGAGCAGTTTGTGGCTCCGTGCGAACGTGCGTCCTTTTTTTTTTGTTTAGCATGAGCATACGTGATGACGTGAGGGCCCTGACTACGTAGCCTTTTTTTTGAGGAAAACATTTCCTGGTAGGACTACGTAGCATACCTGAGGACGTGAGGCGATCGAACATGTACCGTGGTACGATCGGGAATCGGTATCGCGGCCTGGCAGACTGGCGCGTCCGAGCGCATGTTCTGGTCGGCGTCTTCGCTGGGCCTTGCAGCCCACCGCCATCCTGATGCCCAAATTCCAGCCTAACCTGACGCACATGCCTTTTGGGGATAAAATGTACTAGTAAAAACGAAATCGGCCCGTATTCATGTGCATCAGGGATAGCCCATTGTTATTTTGTGGTGATCCAAATTCATATGAAGATAAAGGAAAGTCCGGCCTCCGCTACGCGAGGCCCGTCGCCGGAGGCTCAGTGGATTTTCAGGTACCTTCGCGGCACATCCAAAGCTTGCTTGAAGTTTGGCAAGACTGGTGAGGGACTCGCAGCCTATATGGATTCAAATTTTGCTGCCGACTTGGATAAGAGGAGATCCTTCACAGGTTATGTGTTTACAGTTAGTGGATGTGATTTTAGATGGAAGGCTACCTTGCAGGGTGTTGTTGCACAATCTACTACTGAGGCTGAGTATATGGCTATTGCTGAAGCATGCAGAGAGTCAGTTTAGTTGAAAGGTCTGTTTGATGAGCTTTGTGGAGATGATACTTGCATTAACCTATTTTGTGACAGTCAGAGTGCTATTTACCTTACTAAGGATCAGATGTTCCATGAGAGAACAAAGCACATTGATGTCAAGTACCATTACGTGCGTGATGTTGTTGCACAAGGTAAGCTGAAGGTATGCGAGATTAGTACTCATGATAATCCTGCTGATATGATGACGAAGCCAGTTCCTATTGCTAAGTTTGAGCTTTGCTCAAGCTTAGTTGGTATCACTGCTTAGCCCAAGAGGCTATTTGGCGCCGAAGGTGTTTTCTTTGTTTGTTTCAGGGTGAAGGTCTCGTTTATGCTACAAGAAGAAATTTGTCTCAAGGTGGAGTGTTATTTTGTGGTGATCCAAATTCATATGAAGATAAAGGAAAGTTCGGCCTCCGCTACGCTTCGGCCCGTACGGTACGAGTTGTTACCGAGTCGGAGTTGGATTCACCGTTACCGACCTAGTTAGGTCAGGACCGCCTTTATATACCTCTTGTAAGCCGCCGCACGGGATAAACCACATATTGTAAATCCCTGCGCGTTTGTAACCTCACCCGAAAATAGTGAAATATTGCTGGCTGGCGCCCGTAGTTTTTTCTCTTCCTTGTTGGAAGGGTTTTCCACGTTAAAATCTCGTGTCCCCGTTGGTTCGATCTTGTTTAATTTCATCGTTGTTTTGCTATTGTGTGTAACACCCATTGGGATCCGCCCCTGAAAGGTAAGGTCAAGATTGTCGAGGGAGACAAGGCGGGGGGGGGGGGGGGTATCTAAGAGATTTTGGAAGAAGTCGTGGAGGATGGAATGTTTGGCGTGGTGGGTGAAAATGGGGGTGCCATCTCTGTCATTCAAAACCTTGACCCGGGTCTTTCAAACACGATTGGAGGCTCAAAGGTGGAAGTAGCGGGAGTTTTCGTCCCCAAGAATGCAGTGTAGAATCTTGGCGCGTTGGCACCAATAGGTAGCCCTAGAAGCGTTTGAAGGCTAAGATGTTGTTTGGCTAGGGAGCGCAGCCTGCCCTCGAGGGGAGAGAGATGTCTGGTTTCCTCCAAACGGCCAAGAAGGGAGATGACGGTGCGGTAGTTGGAAAGGTACACAAAATGCAGCTTGCGGCTACGCGTCCAAGTTTTGGCAACCGATCTAATGCGTTTTAAATAGAGAGAAAGGCGGCTAAGACAGGATAAATGAGAGTGACCATCCTGACGCTAAGCCAATTGGAGGATACAATGGAGGCAAAAGTGGAAAGGGAGAGCGAAGAGTTCTCCGTCCTGAAAGTGGTGCTTCGAGGGACGGGCGAGGAGGCCTCAAGACGAAGGGGGACATGATCCGATGTAGGAAGATCGACAGAAGTTAGGGTGGAGTCAGGAAGAGAGGTGCTCAAGGCCAAGTTGACGAGGACACGGTCCAAACGAGCAAGGATGGGAGGGTCTTGTTGATTGGACCAAGTAAATCAGCAGTCGAGCATCGGAATATCCATAAGGCCAAGAGAGTTAATAAAGTCGTTGAACAGAGCTGTTCAAACTGAAGATGATAATGATGACAGTGAAATTTTAGAACCTGACGTTGTTCTTACAGTGGATGCTAGCAATGTTACAGCAGATGATGTTTTTGTGCCAGACAACATTAGAGTTATGAACTATGTGATCTTTTTTGTGAAAACGCAAAAGCTTGTGTTTCGATGCATTGATAGAAAAGAAGAGTTTTACATGCTCAACAAAGAGCAAACACAACCCGTTAGAGTATAACGACTACAACTCGATACAACGAGTAAGAGCATATAGTACATGCCCCACACCTGGCTAGTCAGAATACAACCGTCATCAGAACAACAAAACAAAAGAGCCTATCCTAAGCCGAGTATTAGCGTCGTGACTCGACATCCATCGAAAAAGAACATGAACAAAAGCTCCACAACAAGAATATTTCAGAGAAGGGAAAATTTTGAACAGGACATGGCTCGCAAGGTGTGTTTTCTCTATGACCGGTGGATATCTAAGGCAACATGGGTATACACGCTAGATATCTAAGGCAACATGGGTATACCGCGCTAGATATCCTTCAGGCCTTGTTTACTTCTAGTGTATTATAGGGGAATGGAGGGGATTTTACCGAATCCCAAAAAATTTCCACTAGTTCGTTTACTCCTCCGGTTTTAAAGGGCATAATCCCCACAAATACCGCACCAACCACCTCATTTTTATCTAGATTAAAAACTCTACCCAAGCTAGTGTATTATGGGGGAAGAGTATTTGAGGGGATTTGTTTTTTTTTTGATAAAATACTACAACTTGCACTTAACAGAAAGGGGATAAGATCGAGGATTGTAACCAAGTGAAAGATAACTTCAAACAAACCCATCCTGGATCTCGCCCCTTATCCAAAGAAGCAATCCGAGGATAACTCACACAGTTGTATTAATGATGGTTCAGGTTGTTGTGTCAATAATCCTATTACTAGTCAAGTTGTTAATCATTGGGTGAGGTTGTGAATCATTAGTTTAAGTTGTCCTGAGTACTTGTTAGCCAGTACTTTCACCAAGTAATCCATAACCGCGGAAAACACGGCTTCTCGAGAAGATTATCCCTGCAGGGTTGCACCAATTTAGCCGTACACTCATGAATATCCCGCCAGATGGAGCGGCCACTCCACCAAGCGGGGCACTCAACACAATCCAACCCTTCTTCGCATCAAGCCCAAAGCGCCTTGGGCGCACGGCTAATCGAGCCCAGAAGAAAATGGACCCTCATAGCACTCTAAGAACGTGTCCCCCTATATGCCGACTACGAAAGTTCCACCCGGGTACCAAGGGCTCGCAAGATCATGCATGCAGCAAATGGAAAACCCGAACTAAATGAGGCGATTTGGACGAGATGCGAATCGGGTCAAACTGAGGGGGAGCCCATACTCCCCAAATGCGGGTAGTGCGCTCATCATGGATCAGTAGACAAGACCCTTTTCCTATTAGGGTCGACACTAGCGGGCCTCAAAACCTCTTAGGGCCTCCCGCCGGTGCCTTATCATCAAATTTATTATTAATAGTAGCATTAGCATGATTGATTGATTGATTAAACATCGAGCCCCCGGAACATAAGGAAGTAATAACAGAAAGTAACGGGTAACAGACTCGAGCAAAACAACCCTAAGCATGATAGTAAGACACGGGCAACAAACAATGGTTATAGGTAGGGAGGTGAGGCAATATCAAGGTTAAGGGATTCATGTGATGTGTTCGTAACAGAAACAACTACCACTAAGGCTAGCAGAAAGAATCAACGGGAAGAATCGGTAACAAGTGATGAAAGGCAGCCATTTGGCAGCAAGTGAGTATACTTGCCTGAGATCCCGCAAGGTAGCAGAACTTGTCGTTGCTCACATCATCTCAACGTCCTATCCGGGAAGAAGCAACGAACCTCGAACAAACACCGGATGCAACAATTACTACTACGGCAAAAGATCCAGCATGATCAAGATATGGATGCATGACAGGTTTAAAGATGCATCAACGTGAACTAGTTGACAAGAGGAAGCAATTTAATTGGACCCATATGCAAAGTGAATGGCATATGGATGCAAATGGTTTAGGTTGAAGCAATGATCTACCTTTGATTAATAAATGTAAGTAGTTAAACATGATGCATGCATGATGATAACAAGATAACAACAAATAACAATGATGGATGCAAAGGAAAAGGAAATAAAACAAGTTTGGAATTGATTTATCAAGTTTGGAAAAGTTGGTTACTTAAGCATGTCACACAAGCAATTGTTGTTTTCATCAAGTTAAAGTGCTCAAAGCAATTAACAAAGTTGATATTTGAAAAGGTTGTCAAATTTTAGTTGGATTACATGTTTCACATTTTGAAATTGGACTTTGGATTATTTAATTATGAATTAAACAATATTGAACAATTTTTAATTGCATTAAACAAGATTTAAATGGTTTAGGCAATTTTAATTATTCAAAACAGAAAACAAAAATTATATTTGAAAAGGTGAGATGAAATGGTATGGAAAACATATTTTATTTGCTTTTATTGGATTAACAAATAATTAGTTATGGAATTTACAAATTAACATTTGAATTGTTTAAGTTTGAATTTTTAAATGCATTTGAAGTTTTCAAAACAGTACACAAATTAGATATTTGAAAAGTTTAAGAAATTTGGATTAGAATTCATATAAAGTTTGTATTTGTTGGAATTATAAAACAAAAGATATGGAATTTCAAAGTTTGGTTTTAATTCTGCTATTTAAAATGAAATAGAAATTTAAAACAGAATTGTTTTTATTCGTTTGTTACCGTGCTGGGGTTTACCCACAGACACTGCCCTGTGGGCCTGCCGGGCCAGCGTGGATGCAGCTGCTTGCGTGGCCACAGGGGAGGCTGACGACTGGGCCCTGGCTGTCAGCCTCCCACGAAAAAAAAGGTGGGGGATTTTCGCCTCCCCCAGGGCTCGAACCCGCAACCTGAAGCGAGATCGCAAGGAACGGCGCCAGAGAGGTGATCGTGTGTTTCTGACAGATAACAGGAGGCGAACGTTTTTGAGGTTCAGAAAGGCTGAGACTTTAACTGAACTCGACAGAGCCAAACTCTGAACACGACGGAAAAGCAGTGGGTCGACGGCGACTCGATCCGGTGATCGACGTGCGCCGCGCGCGTGTGGGCGGAGCAGCGAGGGCGCCGTGCTCGCCTCGCATCGTGTGGATGCCAAGGGACAGGGAGGAGGGGCGTAGGGCTGTGGGCGCTCACCGCGTGCTGTCGACGTCGACTGCCTGACGGCAGTTAGCAGCGGCACCTCTCCGGCGACGGCGCGGCCGCCGTGGTGCTTCCCGGCAAACGACGAGGGGATGGGGAGACGCACCGCACCGCCGCGGTTCCATTCCCGGCCGCGGCTGCTCCTCGAGGTGGCCGGGCTACCGGCGATGAGGGAAGGAAAGTGGTGGTCTCGGTGGTCTCCGGTCTGCAGAGTTGCAGACAGAGGAAGAGGGGTGGTAGCGATGGAAGAACGGCGGCGCGAGCTCGGGAGCGAGGGGCTAGGTCTAGGGTAGGACTGCGGCACTCCTGGGGGGTAGATATAGGCCAGGGCTCGCGCTGCTGGCCGTCCCTGCGCTACTGCTCCGACGTGGCACCGGCCAGATGCTGCCGTACCAAAGGAAGAAGACGGGGGGCGGCTGCGAAGGGGTATCGGGCCGCACAGGTAAGTTAGTGGGCCGGGCTGAGGGAGGTTAGGTTAGCTGCTGCGTTTTTTTCTTTTATTTATTCTTCTGCATTATATTTTTTTTTTGCTGAAACCAATTGGAAGAAAAGAAAGCTTTTTTTTTTTGGTTAGCAAAAAAAAATTTGATAAAAATTATGGTTAGCTTAGTTTTTTTTTAAATAACAACTATAAACCAACTTTTGTTTTCTAAAAGTTTTCAAAATTATTGATGTTTAGGATTAAACCAAATTTTGAAGGAATTGGAATATTCATTAAACATTATGAAAACAATCATTTTCATAGGGTGGACCCTAAGGTCAAGTTTATAAAAAAAAACAGCTGATTGGCTTGTTAGAGTTTTAGATTCAACAATGGTTATGGTTGAGGCATTTGATTTGAAAAGGAGGTGATTTAATTAATTGATTGGAAATAGTTGTTTGAGTTAAACCCAACAAGTTAATGAATGATTTGATTTGAATTTTTGAGTTAGTCATTAGGGTTTGTTAACAACAGAGACAATTTTATTTAGCAGGCAATTTGTTTAAAACAATTTTCAAACTATTGAAAACAATGAGTGGTTTAGTTTGCAAGTTTGAAATTGGAAACTTTTCAGCAAGGGTGAAAGTTTAAATTGTTTTTGAAATTTTTAGTTGTGATGCAAACATGGTGCAATGCAATGTGATGCATATGATGCAAGCAAACAAACAGGTAACACCCCAGGTGTTACAGACGACACCACTAACAAGGGATTGCGCCCTCGCAATCCACCTGCTAACCCGGGAGGGGAAAGAAGTTCGACTATCGATTCTTCGTTCTTCCAGTTGATCTCCCCGACACCACTAACAAGGGTTTCTCGACACCACTAACAAGGGATTCTTGCTCGGAGTGACGACGATGTTCTTCCACCAGGAATCTTCCGATGATCGAACCTATTAGGTTAAGGGCTCAGAAAACGTCCACCCACGTAGGATCCTAACACTTTGAAAGATAGACAAAGGGGGAGACTCCAAAGCAAAATAAGATGGGAGGGGAAATAGAATAGGGATAAGGAGAAAACAAGAATCCTATCGAGATGTTTTTTTTCCAAAATAGTTTAGCAGAAATAGTTTTTGACACTCTAGAAACAACGACCGTTAGCGAGGTTATCCTACAGGCTTTGCGGACCCGTTGCTTCGATAACCATTCGTATCGAAACAATCTCGGGAATCGGAACCAAGGCTCTGATACCATTTGTGACGCCCCGAGATCGGGCACTATGCAGATTTCAGCATTCCCGCCAAATCCGCATAATAACCGATTCCAGGTTGCCATTTATGATAACATTACAATAGTTCACGAATAATCCACAATTACAACAGAAATAGATAGGTACAAGATGACTCAGACGAGCCAGGGATACAACTGATACAATACAAAGATCCAAATAACAGCGGAAGAAAACAACATAGCGTCCGGCTACGGACAAGATCCAAATTGGACTAAGAGTCCTGAAGATAACCGAAGGCGTCCAATCCCTGCCCAGGCCAGGCCGGAGGGGTTCCCAAGCTAACGTCGTCAGACTTCAAACCTGTTGACTGCAATTTGGAATTTGCAGTCACGAAAGAGATTCGTGGGTCAGTACGGTTAAGTACTGGCAAGGGGGATAAAACCCATACTCACAAGTTACCGGCGTAGCCAGTCATCACAAGATACAAATACTTTAGGATCAACGGAAAAGAAGGGGTTATTGCAAATAAGCGACAACAGGCTGCACTAACCAACTACAGAGAGAATACTACAACTTCCAACTAACAGAAAGGGGATAAGATCGAGGATTGTAACCAAGTGAAAGATAACTTCAAACAAACCCATCCTGGATCTCGCCCCTTATCCAAAGAAGCAATCCGAGGATAACTCACACAGTTGTATTAATGATGGTTCAGGTTGTTGTGTCAATAATCCTATTACTAGTCAAGTTGTTAATCATTGGGTGAGATTGTGAATCATTAGTTTAAGTTGTCCTGAGTACTTGTTAGCCAGTACTTTCACCAAGTAATCCATAACCGCGGAAAACACGGCTTCTCGAGAAGATTATCCCTGCAGGGTTGCACCAATTTAGCCGTACACTCATGAATATCCCGCCAGATGGAGCGGCCACTCCACCAAGCGGGGCACTCAACACAATCCAACCCTTCTTCGCATCAAGCCCAAAGCACCTTGGGCGCACGGCTAATCGAGCCCAGAAGAAAATGGACCCTCATAGAACTCTAAGAACGTGTCCCCCTATATGCCGACTACGAAAGTTCCACCCGGGTACCAAGGGCTCGCAAGATCATGCATGCAGCAAATGGAAAACCCGAACTAAATGAGGCGATTTGGACGAGATGCGAATCGGGTCAAACTGAGGGGGAGCCCATACTCCCCAAATGCGGGTAGTGCGCTCATCATGGATCAGTAGACAAGACCCTTTTCCTATTAGGGTCGACACTAGCGGGCCTCAAAACCTCTTAGGGCCTCCCGCCGGTGCCTTATCATCAAATTTATTATTAATAGTAACATTAGCATGATTGATTGATTGATTAAACATCGAGCCCCCGGAACATAAAAGAGTAATAACAGAAAGTAACGGGTAACAGACTCGAGCAAAACAACCCTAAGCATGATAGTAAGACACGGGCAACAAACAATGGTTATAGGTAGGGAGGTGAGGCAATATCAAGGTTAAGGGATTCATGTGATGTGTTCGTAACAGAAACAACTACCACTAAGGCTAGCAGAAAGAATCAACGGGAAGAATCGGTAACAAGTGATGAAAGGCAGCCATTTGGCAGCAAGTGAGTATACTTGCCTGAGATCCCGCAAGGTAGCAGAACTTGTCGTTGCTCACATCATCTCAACGTCCTATCCGGGAAGAAGCAACGAACCTCGAACAAACACCGGATGCAACAATTACTACTACGGCAAAAGATCCAGCATGATCAAGATATGGATGCATGACAGGTTTAAAGATGCATCAACGTAAACTAGTTGACAAGAGGAAGCAATTTAATTGGACCCATATGCAATTCACCACATGCTTGTATTCTTAAAATCATATTTTAAACCTAGGAGTAACCCTATTTAAATTGTTGTTTCAAAATGGTGTTTTGATAATAAAAATTGGTTCTATTTGGTTTCAAACACAAACTATCAATTTAAAACTAAATTTTTGAAATCCAAATTTGAAATGTGGTTTCTAATTACTTAAAAAGCTTAACCAAATTTTTCTGGATTTTTCTTTAACCAAAACCTTAACAAATCTTTCCACAAACTGATTCAGCAAAAAAAAAAAAAAAACAGAGCAATTTATTAAAAGTTTTCGGCTGAGGGGAGAGGCAGGCTGGGCCAAGCCCAGCCCACAACCCCAGCCTTCCCAAACGCGCGCGGCCTGCTGGCCCTTCTCCTAGCTCCGTACGGATGACCTCAGCACACGCCAGCACCTCACCCACCGAGCTCCACCTGCTCCCCAGGGCCTATATCTACCCCTTACCTCCCACCAAAACCCTAGCCTAGGTCCCTGCTCCCCTTCTACCGCCGCCAGCCATCATCCTCTCCTCTCTTCTTAGCCAATTTCTTGCCGGAGTTTCGGGGGGGGTGGATGAACTGCGGGGAGCTCGCCGTCGACAGGACGCCGTGGACCTCCATCGACCCCTCTGAGGCCACCATCGGTACCGCCTGAATCTCTACATCCTCCACGGCAACCGCAGCAGGGTCCAGGGGACCGTGATCGGCGACGACGAGGTCATCACCGCCGTTGCTGTTCTGAAAAACCTCGCCGCGCCGTCGGCACCGTCGTCTTCCCGTACTCCTCTCGCCTTCGACAAGGTCCCGGTGAGCCACCGCACCGATCCCAACCCCTGAAACCTCCCTTCGCTTCTTGTTTGCTCGATGTTGTTTCTGAACCGCCGGCGGTGTCCACCACCGTGGCGCCATAGTCGCCGTGAGTTTCGTTTCTGTGCGAGCACGGGCCCGTCGAGCAAACGAACCTGTTCTCCTGGCTGTTGCGCGTACATCCAACTGCTCAGCGCCGCCCGTACTTGGTCACCTCGCCGGCAGCCTCCGCTTTCGCTCCGCCGTCGACAGTTGCAGTCGCAAGACTGAAACTGGGTTCAGTTTCGTCAGATAACTGTAGATCTGAACGTTAACCTCTCTGAACGCGGTATACTGACAGAACAGCTCGCTCACCTCACTGGCAACGCACCTGCGCTCTCGCTTCCGCGACGCGGGTTCGAATCCCTCGCACCGCACGGGGAAAAACCCCACCTTTTTTGCGCGCACTGCTGACAGGGTGGCCCCCCTGTCAGCCTCTCCTCTGCACAGCGCCACGCTGGCACCCCCGCAGGCCCACAGGGCAGTGCCTGTGGGTACACTTCCAGTGCGTATCAAAAGAAGTAAAAAGAAATCTGTTTTAAATTTCTATTTTTCTTTTAAATGACAGATTTGAATATAAACTTCTAAATTCCATATCTTTTGTTTTATAAATCCAATAAATACAAACCTTATATGTTTATTGCTCCAAATTTTCTAATCTTTCCAAATATCCAACTTGTGTTCTGTTTTGAATTTTTAAAATGCATTTACATTTCAAATTTGAATAATTCAAATGCAAATTGAAATAATTCATAACTAATTCATACTGTTTTCAAATAATTCAAATAAAATATGTTTTTCACACCTCTTTGAATGTTCTATTCAAATATAAATTTTGTCTTCTGGTTTGGATAATTTAAATTGTCTAAACAATTTAAACCTTGTTTAATTCAATAAAATTTGATAAAATCATAACTTGATCAATATAAAATATTTTTGAACATGCAAATTATGTTTCCAAACCACCAAAGTGTGAACCTTTCAAATGTGGATTTGAATTTATGGTTGAACAAATAAAATTCAATTAATATTTAAGCTTGTTTTAAATTCAATTAAAACTTGTTTAATATTGTTTAATTCATAACTAAATAATCTAAAGTCCAATTTCAAAATATGAAACATGTAACTCAACTAAAATTTGATAACCTTTTCAAATATAAAATTTGTAAATTGTTTTGCACACCCTAACTTGATGAAAACAATAATTGTTTGTGTACCATGTTTAAGTAACAAAATTCCAAACTTAATAAATGCTTTTCTAAATTGTTAACTATCATTCCAGTTGCATTTAAATTGTTATGTTATTGTTATTCATCATGCATGCATCATGATAACAACTATCACCTAATAAATAATTGTAAATCTTTTGTTTCACTTATTTCAATGGATCCTTTTCCATATGCAACCCTTGCATATGGGTCCATTTAATTTGTGCTATCATGTTAGTCACTTTATCTAGATGCACCCATTAAATTGCCATGCATCATATTGACTGTGCACAATGCCATGAACATGATTGTTTACATTCCTGTTTTGTTTGTTTGCTTCTTCTCGGTTAGACGATGACTACGTTGAGACCGACGATCCTTACGACACCACTACTCAGGACCTAGCCCAGTACCCGGCTACTGAGCTGCCAGGCAAGTTATCACTCACATGAATCATCGAGTTCCTTTCCACACTTGTTGTCGATACTATCCTTTTGTCTACTATTGCTAGCCCTATGTATCGTTGCTTGTTCTCCAAACCTATCACATGATACCCTGAACCAATGATACTGCCTCACCTCCATACCTACAGCCTTTGTTTGTGCCTTAGTATTATCTAGCATGCTTAGGGTTGCTTTTACTCGAGTCTGTTGTCGGTTACTACTTTTACTATCTTATTATTTTTGTACCGGGGCTCGGCTGTTAATCAATCAATCCTGTTAATTGCTAATGGTAATAATAATTTGATGATAAGGCACCGGCAGGAGGCCCATGAGAGGTTTTGGAGCCTGCTAGTGTCGACCCTAATAGGAAAAGGGTCTTGTCTACCGATCCATGATGAGCGCACTACCCGCATGTGGGAAGCGAGTATGGGCGCCCCCCTCAACTTGACCTGATTCGCATCTCGTCCAAATCATCTCATTTAGTTCGTGCTTTCTATTTGCCGCATGCATGTTTTTGCGAGCCCAGCGCAGGGTGGAACTTTTGTAGTCGGCATATAGGGGGACACGTTCTTAGAGTGCTATGAGGGTCCATTTTCTTCTGGGCTCGATTAGCCGTGCGCCCAAGGTGCTTTGGGCTTGATGCGGAGAATGGTTGGTTGTGTAGAGTACCCCGCTTGGTGGGAGGCATCCCATCTGGCGGGTTATTCTTGCGTGTACGGCCAAATTGGTGCAACCCTGCAGGGATAATCTTCTCGAGAAGCCGTGTTTTCCGCGGTTATGGATTACTTGGTGAAAGTACTGGCTAACAAGTACTCAGGACAACTTCAACATAATGATCAATCATGTTTCACCCAATGATTAACAATTTGACTAGTAATAGGTTATTCACACAAATAACTTGATTCATCTTAATCCAACTGTGTGAGTTATCCTCGGGTTGCTTCTTTGGATAAGGGGCGAGATCCAGGATGGGTTTGTTTGAAGTTATCTTTCAGTTGGTTACAATCCTCGATCTTATCTTTCCTGTTAGCCGGAACTTGTAGTTATCTTCTGTAGTTGGTTAGAGCAGCCAGCAGCAACTTTTCATATCACCCCTTTCTTCCGTTGATCCCAAGCATCTATGCTTGTGTTGACGGGTACTCTTTGATGAACTGTGAGTCTTGCTTGCCAGTACTTGGATGTACTGACCCCGTTGGGGCTGTGGTTTACGCAGAGTACGACTACGACTACGATGCTTCCCAGGATGGCTACTTTGTGGAGTTCGACGAGACTGCAGACGAGTAGTTAGCTGGACCAGGGCAGGATCCAGAACCTATGTGGATGGGCTTCGTCTTATTTATTTTCTCCGGCTTCTTAAGCCTGTTGGATTTGTCTGTACCCAGACACCTTTGATTGCTTCCGCTGTTGTAATGGATGATATGTTGGGACATGTGTCCTCTGGATGATTGTATTCGCTATTTCTGCCTTAGTGAAGGCCAGTTGCAACTTTATTTCTATCTTTTGTGTCGTAGAGATAAGTTGTGATAATCATTCGTTCAAAACTGTTGACGTACAGTGCGTGCTTGTTATGAAGTACGTCGACAGTAGTGCCTGTGACTCCTAATGGATAGTTTACATCGACGGTGGAATAGTAGGGCTTGTGTTGTCGCGCATAAGCGCAGGCCTACCAGGAAGCTGGGACGTGGGAGCAGTTATGCCCCATAATCCAAGCACCTACTATCCAGTTCGTACGATGAGTATCCCTTAGAAGAAAAAGAACAGAATTCCTACTCTCACGTTTCATTTTTCCTATATAGCTACAAAATAGTTTTCTAGACTCAACTGCGACCAGTAAAAAAGGGATCCTACAGGCAGACAGGCTCTGATACCATTTGTCGCACCCTGATTTCTAGGGGATACTCACCGTACGAACTGGATAGCAGATGCTTGGATTATGGGGCATAACTGCTCCCACGTCCCAGCTTCCTGGTAGGCCTGCGCTTACGCGCGACAACACAAGCCCTGCTACTCCATCGTCGATGTAAACTATCCACTAGAGATCAAAGGCACTTCCGTCGACGTACTTCAAACCATACACACATGGTACGTCAACGGCGTTTAACAAGTGATATCACAACATATCTCTACGACACAAAAGATTGAAATAAGTTGCAAATGGCTCTCATTAGAGCAGAGATAGCAAATACAATCATTCAGAGGGCACATGCCCCAACAATACATCATTACCATACAGCGGAAGCATTCAACATGTATGAGTACAGACAAGAACCAAATAGGCCTAAGAGGCCGGAAACAAAAAGACGGAGCCCATCCACGAAGTCTCGGATCCTGCCCGGGTCCGCTATCTACTCGTCAGCAGTCTCGTCAAACTTCACGTAGTTGCCACCATGTAGATCCTCGGAAACGTCGTCTGCGTAAACCACAGCCCCAAAGGGGTCAGTACATAAACGTACTGGCAAGCAAGACTCACAATTCACCAAAGTGTAACCCGTCAACACCAAGCACCGATGCCTTGGGTTCAACGGAAGAGAGGGGATATAAAAGATGCTGCAACTGGCTGCGCTAACCAACTACAGAGATTCTACCACTTCCGGCTAACAGAAAGGAGATGAGATCGAGGATTGTAACCAACTGAAAGATAACTTCAAACAAACCCATCCTGGATCTCGCCCCTTATCCAAAGAAGCAATCCGAGGATAACTCACACAATTGTATTAAAGGTGAATCAAGTTATTGTGTCATCAACCTATTACTAGTCAAGTTATTAATCATTGGGTGTAACATGGTTAATCATTATGTTGAAGTTGTCCTGAGTACTTGTTAGCCAGTACTTTCACCAAGTAATCCATAACCGCGGAAAACACGGCTTCTCGAGAAGATTATCCCTGCAGGGTTGCACCAATTTGGCCGTACACTCATGAATATCCCGCCAGATGGGATGCCTCCCACCAAGCGGGGCACTCAACACAACCAACCATTCTTCGCATCAAGCCCAAAGCACCTTGGGCGCACGGCTAATCGAGCCCAGAAGAAAATGGACCCTCATAGCACTCTAAGAACGTGTCCCCCTATATGCCGACTACGAAAGTTCCACCCTGGCCTGGGCTCGCAAAAACATGCATGCGGCAAATGGAAAACACGAACTAAATGAGGTGATTTGGACGAGATGCGAATCAGGTCAAGTTGAGGGGGGCGCCCATACTCGCTTCCCAAATGCGGGTAGTGCGCTCATCATGGATCAGTAGACAAGATCCTTTTCCTATTAGGGTCGACACTAGCAGGCTTCAAAACCTCTCATGGGCCTCCTGCCGGTGCCTTATCATCAAATTTATTATTAATAGTAACATTAGCATGATTGATTGATTAAACATCGAGCCCCCACAACGTAATAGAAATAGTAACAGAAAGTAACGGGTAACAGACTCGAGCAAAAGCAACCTAAGCATGCTAGTAAGACACTGGCTCAAACAATGGGTTGTAGGAAGGGAGATGAGGCAATATCAAGGTTAAGGGATTCATGTGATGGGTTCGTAACAGAAACAACTACTACTAAGGCTAGCAGAAAAGAACAACGGAAAGTATCGGTAATCAATGTTGAAAAGGAACACAGTGGTTCATGTGAGTGATAACTTGCCTGCAAAACCCAGTAGCCTGGTACTGAGCTAAATCCTTAGAAGGGGTGTCGTAAGTATCGTCGGTCCCAACGTCGTCGTGTATCCGGGAAGAAGCAAACAAACATTGCAGAAAGATAAACAATCAATATCATGGCATAGGTGCACAACCAAAGATGATGCATGACAGTTTAATTGATGCATCCAAAAGGAAATAGTTGACAAGATAGAAACAGGATTAAATGGACCCATATGCAATTGGATTGCATATGGAAAGCCCATGAATTATGGTTGAATTAATTGTTTTACAACTAATCAAATTGTGTAAGTGAATTAGCATGATGCATGAATGAGGAAAACAACAAAATAACAACAATAGAACCAAATGGAAATAAGGCTTAACAAGTTTGGAAATTCATTTGTTAAGGTTGGGAATTTTGGTTGATTAAAGGTGTCACACAAGCATTTGTTGTTTTCACCACTTTTAATTGTTCAAAATAGATAACAAAGTTTATATTTGAAAAGAAAACAAGATTTTGGGTGGATTACATGTTTCACTTGTTGAAAAAGGATTTCAAATGAATTATTTTTGAATTAAACAAGTTTAAGCAAGAATTAAATGGATTTAATTCAAACATGAACTTAAATGAATTTTTATTTGTTCAAAACATTAAGTGAGATTCATATTTGAAAAGTTTATACTTTTGTGGTTTGAAAACATATTTTATATGTCCCAAAAGAATTTGTTTTGATCATGTTATACATTTAACAATATTAAATGATTTAAACAAGGTTTAAATCATTTAACCAATTTTAATTATTCAAAACATGAAACAAATTTTATATTTGGAAAGAGGGTTTAATTTTGCATGGAAAACATATTTCATTTGTGGAAATTGGATTTAAAATGAGCAAGTTATTATTGGGCAATTTTAAATGCAATAAACAAGAAACAGTTGTTTTCAGCAATTTAAATTATTCAAAACAGCAAACAAAATTTGTATTTGGAAAGTACATGAAAAGTTGATTGGAAAACATATTTCATTTGTGAAATTTGGAATTTTTATGCTCAAGTTATGAATTTTGCAAATTTAAGTGAATTTGACAAGTTTTCAAATATTGCACCAATTTAAAATATCCAAAACAGTAAACAAATTTTATATTTGGATAGAACATTTAATTTGGTATTGAAAACATATTTAAAAAGTTAAAATTGGAGTTGGGATGAATTTCTTAGGCATTTTACAAATTAAGATACAAATCTGCCATTTTTACAATATTTAGGGACCTAGAAAGATTAACAGGGGCTTGGAAAATATTTTACAGGGTCTATATGTAATTACCAGGGGCATGGATGTGATTCTGCAGTTTGTTATGGCTCTGAAAAAAAACAAAACAAAAAGTGGTTTAATTTGCAGGGTGTGGGGATCGAACCCACACCCTCCTGGTGCGCGCAAGGTTGGGCTAACCAGATGGGCTAAACTGAACTTGTGTTAGCAGGGGGAAGCGAGGGAGGATAAGGTGTGGTGCGGTTTTGTTTTTCTGAATCGGACGTAACTGCACGTACTGGACAGGGGCGGACAGCAGATCGATGGCTGCAGCTGGGCTGCTCGCCGGAGGGCGCCATGGGCGAGGTGGTGTGCGTGTGGCCGTGGGGAGAAGGAAGATGAGGGAGGAGGGGAGAGAGGGAACCGAGGCGGGGCGGCCTCACCTTGCGATCGGCAGGGGAGCAGTCGGTGCAGACTTGGTCGAGCGGTCAGGGAGCAAGCAGGGCGCCGGGCCGGCGATGGAGGCCACGGCGGCGGAGCTCCAGGGCTCCTCGGCTCGAGCGGAGGGCGCGGCGAGGGGGAGGAACCCGTGGCGGTTCCATTCCCGGCCACGGTTCCTCCTCGCGGTGGCTGTGGAGACCGGCGGTGAAGGAGGCAAGTGGTCTGACGGGAGCATCACGGTGGTGGTTTCAGAGACTGGAAAGCTTCAGAGCAGAGGGTGATCGGGGGAAGAGGAAGAAGGGATGGCGGCTGGGGGAGAAGGGTTAGGGTTAGCTGCGATCGGAGGAGGAGGGGGATATATGGAGGGAGTAGTTCCCGTACGGCAAGCCATCGGGAGGGCATGGAGTGATCGGAGGGTTCTCCTGCAGTCGTACAGGTGACATCACGCGAGGAAGAAGACAAGGTTGAAGGGGGTATCGGGCCAAAAAAATAGATGGGTCCATTTAAATCTGTTTATCTCGTCAACTAGTTTACCTTGATGCATCTTTAAACCTGTCATGCATCCATATCTTGATCATGCTGAATCTTTTGCCGTAGTAGTAATTGTTGCATCCGGTGTTTGTTCGAGGTTCGTTGCTTTTTCCCGGATAGGACGTTGAGATGATGTGAGCAACGACAAGTTCTGCTACCTTGCTTGATCACCAAATCCCCTCCCAACCCCCAACTTCCCAACCCATCAAATACGAGAGAGGTAAACGAGGCCTCATGCGGGCTTGACCGATTGGCCGGTCAATAGATTTTGGTTACGTTTTTGCACGAGCGAGTGAAAAGTCAAACCCCATCTCGTGTTCACACTTACGTGACGCTGCTAGCCAAAGAGAGGATGCAAGTTGCGAACAACTAGGAGGTAGGATCTACACAAGCACTCGTACCGGAAGTTCGGAACCGCCCCATCGCATTCGCATGGATGAATATATTGATATCCAAAAGGTGCTCCTTCAGATCTCCATGCCTTCCCACTGCAAGCTAGTCAAAGTCAAGGCTCGCCCGTGCAGGAGCTCCTCTGCCGGGAGACCGAGACTATTACACAGCCCGGCCGGCAACAATATGCATGTGGACGGCACAGCTAGCTCATGCGAGCGTGCGTGCGTGCGTATTGTCGTACGCAAGCATGAAATCAAGCGTGACCATGCATGCAACGCATCGAGCGAAATACTCCCACATGTCCGGAGTCCGGGTAAACAAGTTAACGCATACTGTATATGCTGGTCAGGTCAGAGGCCGGTCTCCGTCGAGCTCACATGAACCACGTCCGGAATACTGGAAGAAGCCCATGCACCCACGCACGCACGCACGAAGGCACGCCGCCGCACGCGTGCGCACCTACGCTTAGCTTGCAGAGGAAGCCCTTCCAAGCTCGCCCGTGACACCCAGTCGGAGTCGGAGACGCCGATACGGCGCGCGCAGAGGAGTATCGTCGCCGTACTCTCATACAATTCAAGTTCTCCGTCCGGGTCGGCAAATATTTTGACCGCTACGATGAACAGGTCGTCGATCGGGTGCCTGCATATAAATACGGACCATGGGAGCAAATACAGGATCATGCAACTACACACCCTATATCTATCTACCTCGGCCGGCTGAACAATGCTGCGGAGTACAACGGCTGCTACTAGGACGAAGTGCGGCGCCGAGGAGGAGAAGATCAAGAAACGGTTTCATCGGAGTACGGTGGCGGAGGAGGAAGGCATGGGTATGCCGTCCGTCGAAGCGATTGCCATGGCCGGCGTCCAGTGCATGCCGCCGGGCGCGGGCTGCTCCGACGACGTCGACGACGGCTGCATGCCGCCGGAGCACCTGCGCGCCTTCGAGGCGTTCCTGGAGAAGGTGGTGCCGGTGGACATGATCATGGCGTCGCGACGAGAGGAGGATGCGCGTCTCCGGCGCGGGGGGGAGCCACGGAGCTACGACGACGACATGAAGGAGAAGCTTAAATTGTGGGCCAAGGCGGTGGCCAAGAAGACGACGGGAAGGAGATGATCGATCACGTACGTGCGTGTAATGCATGCATGCATGCATGCGAGGATCCATGGGGTTTCTTTCTAGTCCGTGGGCAAACTGTTTTATACAGGTACCGGAGTGAGACCCACCGTTGATTCATGCTCTAAGATCCGTGCCCCAGACAAAATATGCACTATTCATAGACTGTCTATAGAGGACTCGGACATGGATCTCAAAGCATGAATCTAGAATGAATCTTGCACCGGTACCTATCGGCTCCTGTAAAATTTCCGTGTTGCTAGTCCGTGTAGTTAAGTAGAGCTAGGTTTCAAATTGATTTGTTCAATTCATTCTACTGACGGTGCTGCTGAATTTTTTTACTACGTACTACTACTACTACAATGTTTTGCCTAAGCATACTGGAGTGGCCATGCAAATTGCTAACAAGTGCTTACTCTAGGGAAAAGCTAAGGTTCACCCGACCGATCGCTCGCTAGGATTGGTCGGTTCTCTAGGGAGCGGGGCTGTTTCATTTGACTACTGGGCCGATAATTTGCTGTTGGGCCGCCCCTTTATACTCTGATTTGTGCTTTTTTTTTTCTGGCTGTCGCACGATGTATTATTGTATTTTTTATTTTTTTTCCACTAGATTTTGCCATCAATGTGCAGCCGTGCAACTTTCCCTCGTGACTTTTTTCTTTCTTTCTGTAATCCAACATGTCATAGCGAGCCGAGTTTTTTGGCCGGTGGTCACGAACCGGTGAGCCAAGGCCTGTCGCGGATAAGTTTTTTCGCGTGAAATTTTCGCTGGTGCATACGACAGTTAAATTTGTAACAAGCGCCCATGAGGTTTATAGCACAAGAATACATGAGATATTGCAATGTTTAACTGGGTGTCTGACATAGATTTTTGTTGGTCTCAGATTATTCGATGTTGTGTAGGTTATTTTAAAATGTAGCAAACTGATATATTTTATATTGACGAAGAAGATACCATATGTTGCAAATGTTTGATACCATTTGTGTTGTTTTCCCCGTAATTTTTTTATTCCTATAAACATATTGTTTTTTGCGGTATCTGGCGATTTTTGTTGAATATATTGTCCATTTTTGTTGCAAATCAAATTGCGGCAAAAAATATTGTTTGAACACTAATTTGTTTGTATAAGTATTTTTTTTATAATGTATTGTGACTATTTGTCGTAATACTATATTTTTTCTGTACACGAAGGTACGGAATTATGTTGCAATACTCTGTATAATAGGCTAAATCACCCGAATTGCATATTAGGTGTAAATACCACAGAAATTATGGGCAAAGGGATATACCCCTAGACTCGGGATTGCGGGTAGATTACTCAAAAGGGGATGGGTTATAATGCAAAACTTGCTGCGACCGATACTGCGCGTCCGATATGATCCTACGGTTGGGGGAGTGACCGACTTCTAGATCGGGATCCCCCGACCGACGCGTAGCACACGCTTTACTCTAGTGTGGTATTGATCGGGAGGGTAATAATTTGAGTACTCACACGCAGCCCTAGGAGCATCTCTACCAGAGCCTTTGCGGCTGGAATTGTAAAATAACTGTCGCTTCCAATTTTTTGCCCAAAAAACGTCCCAATCAGAACTCCCAAATGGCGTCAACCTGAATGCACAGGGGATGCTAAAATTTCCCTCCCCAAACGGATAAAACACCATTTCTGCGGCCGACCCGTCGGTGCCCTAAAGAAGGGGAAATCGGTTGGCAGGAGGGTCATTTCAGCCCAGGGCGGGTTCCCTCCGCCGTTGCCAGCCCGCCGCCCTCACTTCCGGTCATAAATCGGCGACATTTGCAGGGGAGAAGCCGCCACGTAGTTACCGCCCACCAGATCTATCGCGCCAATTCGGGAGCCGCCGCCCTATGTCCGCTGCTCTCGCCGCTGGCGCCGCCTATGTTCCATCTGTGAGTGCTTTTCGCGCGATTAATAGATGGCGCTTGTAGATGCATAGCTTAATAGTGATTATGTCTGCATTTTAGATGGAATTGAGCTAGTGCAAGCAGTTTTTTCTCGAAGACTCCTCCTCGTCGGACGATTAGATGTGGAGACGCTACTCACCAATCACCCGAAGCAAATGGTGGTAGTAATTCTCGTTGTGAAGGAGCTGGAGGACCGGAAGAAAGAGAATTGGCGGGGATCGACCGTGGGACGACAATGAGTTACTGATGCAGGACTACTTCGTCGAGGTGCCTACCTATCCGGCTCACATCTTCTGTAGAAGGTACCGAACGTGACGATCTCTGTTTGGAAGGTAGTGGAAACTTGAGAGGCGAAGTGTCGCTGTTTTACATGTCAGAGAAACGTCGCTGGTTTACTAGGGTTTAGCCCGTACAAAAAATCTCTGTGGCGGTAAGGGTGATTTCATATGGTGTTCCGGCTGACTATGCCAATGATTATCTTCGCATTGGCGAGGATAGTACAATAGAGTCTGTATGCAGGTTCAAAGTCATAATCTGTCTCTTTGGTCATGTTTATCTTCAAGCACCTAGAACAAGATATGGTTGGATTCATGGCATCAAATGAGAGCCTTTGATGTTTTGCAATCTAGGTTTTCCATTGTTTGTCATCTTGCTCATTTTGGGAGTTGGGGGACCTAAGGAATATATTGACATGTTGTGTGATTTTTCACAACATGATCATTGAGGATGAGAGAGACTTGGACTTGGAGATGGTCTACGACAATGTTGACAGCCACGTGAAGCCAGCTAGAGACATTGATCGCATTAAAGCATTTCTTCAGACCTACCGGGAGAACGAGGATGCCAACACCCGTAGCCAACTTCATAAGAATCTCATTGATCACATCCGGAAGTTTCATGGCAGTAATCTTTAGTTTTTATTCATTCGATTTCGTCCATATGTGATTTCAATTATTATTCCCATTCGACACTATTCTTGTATTTGATTATTGTTTATTTCATATTCATTGTAATTTGAACCGTTATTGTACTTTAGAATAAGTTTGTATTGTACAATTTACTATATTAATATTTTATTTCATGTTGGTTTATATTTTAATCTCTACATATGTGTTGAAATGCTAAAAAATCATGTGTTTTATAGGTTGGATTCGGCCGCGGCCGAACAAAACCCGAATTGTCGAATTGTTCGGCTATACGGTTACTGTTCGGCTGCAGCATTAAGATAAGCGGTTTCTGTTTGGCCGCAGCCAAATCCACCATGTAAAACACGTTTTTCGTGGACTGAAAACCGCGTTTATAGTTCCCTTATTTTCAGTCACCGGTAGAGATGCTCTAAGAAGTATAGATTTTTATTTTGACCTGCTAAGAAGTATAGATGTATATCCCCTCAGATCCAAATGAATAAGACTTAATTTAGTAAACATTCAACATCTAAGTTTGATCTATATGGCATAAAAATATATGAACATTTGCGATACAAAATCAACACCAATAGCACCAATATTTTCACTGTAAAATATATTTTCATAATATATTTATTTCATAGTGTTGATTCTGATATTTTATTCCATATATTTGGTCACATGAGTACTTTTTGACTGTTGAATAAATTTATGCGATTTATTTATTGAAACGGATGTAGATAACGGAGGACATGTGTCCCAGGATGTTAGAAATATATTTCTAACATAGTAGATAATTTTGATGATTTTACCTATTGGGTTCATAAGGTTACGGAAGAGTTTCGGGCAAAAACCAAAAAGGGGGCGTGCCGGAGGGGGGCAATTTCACCCATAGTCCGCACTAATGGGTGGGCTGATAGGTGGGTCCCAGGCCCTCCAATCATGGAACTAGGAATCTTTCGATTTTTTTTCCTATTTTATTTGAAGGTAAAAAGGGAGAGAAAGGGGGGGAAGGGGAAAGTAGAGAGGAGATGGAGTTGGACTCCCACTAGGGATTCCAATCCGAGTTGGCCTAGGAGGACGGGTGTGGTGCTGCTTGTTGGCGTAATCACACACCCGTTGGGAGAACCCAACAAGAAGGTATGATGTATTCCAGCAGTAAATTTCCCCCAGATAGGAACCAAGGTTATCAATCCAGTAGGACTTTGAAGTCTCTCAATAGGTTGTTTGTTGTCTGTCGCTTCAATAAGTGTGTACCTGCACACACACACACTCCCAACTTCCCGAGAATGTTTCCAATCTTCTCGTCTTGCTGAAAACTAGAGAATTAATTGTATCAAATAAAAACAAAACAGCAAGGAAGTGATTATGAAAGCAAGTAAACGATGTTGTAATGAATGAGGAAAATAGGACCGGGGGCCATAGTTTCACTAGTCGTGTCTCTTCTAAAAACAACAAACATGTTGCGTGAACAAATTACAGCTGGGCAATTGACAAATCATGAACATATAACAATACTATTATGATGAAATGTAGTTTATGGATTCTAACATTGTAGGAATTACGTCAAGATAAATAGACCGCCACCGACAACATCTATTACTAAAAGTCCACCTTGAGACAAAAATCCATCAAATCTCGCTGGCGTTATGTTGCAGCAATGAAATGATTTCTTGTGTGCAACAGACAAATGCTTTAACAATAATACATAATGTAAGCAATAATCATTATTCGTAGAAAAGAAGATCATTTTTTCTCCCTAGTGGCAACAACATATCCTCCACCTTACACGTTTCTGTCACTCGAGCATAGATGCAAAGGAGGCATGAACCCACTATCTAGCATATACACCCTCTCTTGGAGGTGCATACAATAACTTGTTCAAGCCAATCATACACACCTAAGAGCATTGTAAGAAAAGATTAAAACTCTCTAAAGATATAAGTGAAGCACTCAATAAGACAAGAGAAAAAGTAATTATAATCTCATGGTTCATCGGATCCTAGCAAACACAATATATAGAAATTACATATCGGTGATCTTGATCATGTAGGGAAGCTCACAAGATCTAAACGTGGTGGCACAAGGGGGAGAACACCATCTAGCTACTTCTATGGACACATAGTCCTGGGATGAACTACTCACGCATATGTCTGGAGGTGATCATGGCGATGTAGAGGCCTCCGATGATAATCCCCCTTTCCAACCCGCACTTGGTGTCGTCTGGTGCCCCTGGCTTCCCTCCAGCTCTCCGTTGGACTCTGTCTCCATTCCAGGTAAACAATGACTTCCGTAAATTTTTGGGACTATTGGCGAGTATTTCAGAACTTTTCTGAAACAAAAAAACAACAGAAATCGGAAATTGGCTCTGGGTATCTTGTTAATAGGTTAGTCCATGAAATCATCCGGAAAACTAAGTAAAACATGTAAGAACATAAATAAAACAAGCATGGATCATCAAAAATTATAGATACGTTTGAGACGTATTACCATCTGCAATCTTAACTCCTGCTCGTCCTCGAGTAGGTAAGTGATAATAAAGTAAATTTTTAGGTGACATGCTACCCAAACAATCTTGATCAAGTAGTAATGTAAATCATGTAAACTAGGATCAAATGAATAATATCTAAGGTTTATAGTTGACATCAAATGAATAATACATAAACCATTAGGAAAACTAAAGTAAAAAACTTTCAATGAAGACCATCAACCGTGCAAGATATATTAAATATGATTTGAGAATCAAGCAAAACAATATAATCATCCAATGCATCAAACATCGCAATGATTTTTTTTAGGATCAAGTCAAAGTGATAACGATATGCATGTAGAAAATCATCTCGTTGTTTGTGTACTAAAAACGAGTAAGCGTTTAGCATTGGTTCTTGGTACCAAGATGTTATGGCTAAAAGAACATTATCGGGGGTTTGGATGGTTAATGGAAGAAAGTCCCACGCAACAGAAGGTGGTCATTAGACAAGAGAAAGTCTTATAATCGAATCTATGCAATGAGTAGTGATTTCCACACAAGAGATGCACACTGTATGAAATCTCTCCGTAAGATATAGCGGGGGTGCATCCAACTTGCTTGCTCACGAAGATCTAGAGAACTTCTGAGGAGGCTAATAATTGGAATATACAAGCCAAGTTCTATAATGTAAGGATCTCCACATAGTTATACAAGTCATAATATGAAAAATCTCTCCAAACTGAAGTATGGGTGCTAAACATAAGCACAAGTGTGGAATAAAGGATAGTAATGTTGCCCCCCTCTCTCTCTCTTTTTTTGGTGGCCTCCGTGGCTCTTTTATATTTTCTCTCATTTGTCCTCTTTGGGATCTTTCAGTTGTGGCCTTTTTGGTATCTTTTGGTGGTCTCTTTAGACTCTTTTGATTACTCATCGGTAGGGGCAACATTCTATATTACAATGAATCATCACACTTTTAGTACTCATAACTCATAATGAAACTCTATGATGTATCAAACTAAATATAACAATGAAACACATCATCAAGTAACATAATGTAGATGTATGTTGCATGGAAATATATCTTAGAACGTCTATGGAAATGCCGTGGTAGGTAGCTATGGTGGTGATACGTTGGAAACATATCTATAATTTTTTATGCTCCATGCTTGTTTTCTACCCAATACCTTTTGTTTTCCACATGTTTTCTATCGTTATCCGGATGTTTTCATAGCCTAACCTATTAACAAGATGCCCTAGGCCAGTTGGTGTTTTCTGTTGTTTTTCTGTTTCAGATAAGTTCTTAGGAAATATTCTCAGAAAGGGCTGAAAATCCATGGAGATCATCTTTTACCCGGAACGGAGACGGAGTCCAAAGAAGAACCAGAGGGGGCCAGGGGGTGCCAGGCGCGGCCCTACACTAGGTCGCGCCTGGTGGCCCCCTAGCCACCGCCTCTCGGTGCCTCTTCACCCATAAATTGCCTTGAACCTTAAAATGTTTGGTACAGAGTTATTTTCCATGAAACATATAGAGAGGCGTTGTCACCTTGAAATCCCAATCTAGGGCTTCTATGGCCCTGTTCCGGCACCATGCCGGAGAGGGGAATCATCATCGGAGGCCTCTACATCGCCATGATCGCCTCCGGACAGATGTGTGAGTAGTTCATCTCGGGACTACGGGTCCATAGCAGTAGCTAGATGGTGTTCTCTCCCCTATGCCTCCATATTTAGAGTATCATGAGCTACCTCACATGACCGAGACCACCATTATGTAATTGTGTATGTAGTGCTTGTTGGGATCCATTGAACCATGAGATTATGATTATTTTGTTCATGTCAATCTGAGATGCTTCACTTATATTTGTAGAGATTTTTAATCTTGTTTTGCAATGCTTTCCGGTGTTTATGATTACCTTGGCCATGTAGTTTTTTTCACTTCCAAGAGAGGGTTTATATGTGGTAGATGGTAGGTTCATGCTTCTCTTACATATGTGCTCGAGTGACAGAAACGTGACAGATGGGGGATGTGTTGTTGCTACTAGGGAGAAAACATTGATGCTCTTGTCTACGACTGAGGATCACTGCTTACATTACATATTGTTCTTAATGCATTTGTTTGTTGCGCACAAAGCAATCACTTCATTATTACAACTTATACCAGAGAGATTTGCTGGATAGCTTTCTTGAGGTGGACTTTTAGATATGAATGCATGCTGGATAGCAGTCCATATATATGCCTTGATGTAATGCCTACAATGTTAGAACCCATGAACTTTTCCTCGTCATAATAGTATTATTATACGTTCATGATTTTTCAATTTCCCATCTGTAATTTGTTCACACAACATGTTTATTTTCTTTGGAGAGACACCACTAGTGAACCTATGGCCCTCGGTCCTATTTTCCTCATATTTTCATCCTTCTTTTAAGAACTTCCATAATTGTTTCCTTGTTGTTTCATGTTTTACCTTATTTACTCTACAGGACTCTATATGTTTAATTCTCTTGTTTTTAGCAAGACCGGAAGATTGGCAACCTTCCGGAAAGTTGGGACAAAAGAGAGTTTGTGTTTGTGTGCAGGTTCCACGCTTGTTGACGCGCTAGACAAAAAGCAACCTTCTCCAAGACTATGAAGTCCTACTAGTTTGATAAACCCTGGTTCCTTAATTGGGGGAAAATTTCTGTTGGACTACATCATACCTTCCGCTTGGGGTCTCCCAACGAGAGTGTGATCACGTCAGCATCAGGTGGCTGTTTTGAGGAATATATATGGTCTTATGTGTAGGAGAACATGATGAAATCCTCCCATGGGGTTTGGATGTACTGGCGAAGTATGCACCTACTCTCAGTGTGAGAAAGGGCAATGCACACCACCATTGAGGCTGGCAAATATGGTTAGTGGAAGTGCCAGAAAACCACAACTTAACTTGAATAAAAAAGAACTCAAAAGTTTAAAGATTCCAACTAGCAGTATGATCTTTCAAGACGTAATGAAAATCACTTTAGGGGGGTCTGTGGCAATGAAAGATCACTATTGGATACCCTTCCCATAGTGCGGAACAAAAATTATCACGTTTGCTATCCACATTGGAAGTCATTTAAGATCATGCTATCAACGGATTATTCAAGTGTGGCACAATTTCAACCTTTTAGACCAACCATTAATTATTTCTAATTTACTAGACCATGAATTTACCCATTAAGCATATTAATATCTCAATACTACAACAATGATTCAAGTGAAACAAATTTATCTACAAGATTATGCAGTTTCTTCTCATACCACTACCACATGCACGACAATTTTCCTTCCAATCATCACCAAGTAACTTGAAACAACTCTCTAAACAAATATTCAATATATACCATAGATCTAATCATATATCTTTACCTAATAATAAAAGGAGGAGCCTTTCTTACCTTCGTCCGTCGTTTCTGGTCGTCCGTGGTACGTCGCGTGCGCTGAAAGACCGTATTCACCCGTACCTAATTCAATCGCTAGCTAAAAAACCTGCTTGATCCGACCACGGTCTCCAGATTCAATTAAAAGGCTTCTTCGCTGCAGAATCCATGCAACAGGGCCCAGCCCAAGAGCCATCGGTGTGGCCTTCAAAGCCGACTGGGATATGTATCGACCAATCCTTTAGTCTCCTTCTCCTCTACGTTGAAGAAAACAACTCCATGTATCCACGTTGGTTTTTGCTCCACGTCCACCTTTAAATTTGGGAGGAATCGCGGGGCATCAAAGTAATCCAAAGATTATGATCAAAATCGAGTGTTCTAATCTATGAGGGCCTGAAACTGAACGCCATGGCGCCGGGTCATCACATCTGGGAGCCTGGAGTATTGCCGGAGGTCCACGGCGAGAATTTCACCATACTGTCTGGCACGAGCATGTCTACGCCGCACGTCGCGAGGTGGTGGCGCTGATCAATAAGCTCGACCGCAAGTGGAGCCCACCTAAGATCATGCTGGCGATAATGACGACGGCGGACGTGACGAAGCAGTCGTTTAGGCCGCTTATGGCGCGGCGGCATGTGGTCACCGTGGTGGCCACGATGCCATTCTATATGTAGGCTGAGGCCATCAATGTGGCACACACGCTGGGCCCGGTCTGGTATTGTCGCCATCACGTATAGGGAGTACCTGCATGCCTGTACTTCCTGTGTTCAATGCCCATGGTGGACGTGGTCGTGGTGTGGCGGGTGGTGGGGGTGTCCTTCCCGTCGTCACGGGTGTTGTGATGCTTGAACCTTGGACAGGCCGAGGTGGTGAACTTGTTCGGGTTGGGGCGAGGTGTATGTCGGAGAACAGAGGTGCGTGGCGTATATGCGCCCCCGGCGGCATGGTGGTTTCACTATCGCCTCAGCCCCAAAAGGTGATGCTCAGCACCACCGCGCTCGGGAACGCCTTCGGCGAGGTGGTGCTCTAGGGTGCCAAAGTCGCCGAGGTCAAGGCAGAGAAGAGCTCGGCGACCTTAGCATTATGTCCGCTGAAAATGGAGATGGAGTCTCCGCGCGCCCCTAGATGTTTCCGGCATCAGCAACGACATGATTGGCTGAGCCGTCATGGCCACCCTCATGGCGGAGGACATGAGAACTACTAAATAGCTTGACCTGTACGTGCAAGAGTTGAGGCTATGCGCGTGTGCTTGCTGCGCTGCTCCAATTCTGGATGGCGGGCGCGCGCTTACTGGCTTTCGTGGCGACCGGTCACGCTCCGTCTAGGTACGGTTGAGGCGCAAAACATAATGATGAGCTTCCTCCACAGCGCCAATGGCGCGAGTGCGTCGGAGAGGCAGCTGCTCTACTTTGGAACTAGGGAGCTGAATAATGGTCTTAGGGACAGACAAGTAAGATATCCGACTCGACAACTGTGGCAGAGATTGCGGACACAGTGGACGGCCGAAGATAGGTGCCGCGACTACATGAGTACAGGATCGAGTTACCGACTAGCCTCTCCAGTGAATGGCAGCTGCTTGTTTACGTATCCATTCTATGCTATGTGTTGAAATATAAATACACGCCTAGCCTCTTTCCATCAGTTCGGACTTTTGGTCTATATGGCTAGTGCAACAATTCTATATGGTATCAGAGCCACGAGGTCTCGAGTTCGAGACCCTGCTCACGCAGTATTAAAAACAAAAGAAAAAAAGATTCTGCGGCCCGCACCAATCCCACGCTAAGGACTAAAATAGCCTAGACGTGAGGGGGAGTGTTGAAATATAAATACACGTTTAGCCTCTTTCCATCAGTTCGGACTTTTGGGATAATTGGCTAGCATATACAATTCTATATGGTATCAGAGCCACGAGGTCTCGAGTTCGAGACCCTGCTCACGCAGTATTAAAAACAAAAGAAAAAAAGATTCTGCGGCCCGCACCAATCCCACGCTAAGGACTAAAATAGCCTAGACGTGAGGGGGAGTGTTGAAATATAAATACACGCCTAGCCTCTTTCCATCAGTTCGGACTTTTGGTCTATATGGCTAGTGCAACAATTCTATACTATGCTACGTATTGAAGCCTTGAAGGTTGTTGCATGGCCAAGATGGTCAGGTTCCTATAGATGGCTCGATCTGAATTCAGACTTTGGTTTTGGCGAGCCGACATAATGGCAAGCATGGCAGCGGTTCCAATAGTAGTAGCAATACAGGACCTTGGACCTTATCCTCCCCGCTACAGTAAAGGAGGTCTGAACCCGCAAGCTCTCTCTACCTCGCCACCGGCGTTTCGCCGGTCCCCTCTACCTCTGACGGCTGCCCCGGCGGCGGGAAGGTGGGGGAACCCCGGATCTCGGTGTGTACATAGTGTAGGTAGGAGTTTGTATCCAGCCGGCGGCGCGGAGGAGTTGGCGGCGCGGTCGGAGTGGTTTTGAGGGGTGGCGTCTGCCCTCTCTCGTGGTGGAGCTGCTGGGAGCTCTGCTGCCACCCTGTCCATACTCGCAGGTCGTAGGAGCTGTGCTGAGTGGTCTCCTCTCACCGGAGTCCGTGAAGCGGCGGCTCCGGCTATCGAATAAGCTGGGCAAGTTGGTGTTGAAGAGAAAGGCGACGACGATGACTACGGTGCATGATAGAGGTTCTTCGGAGCCGAGGCTCGTTGACTTCCCGTCCGTAGAGGGGCTGCTTCTGATCCAAGGCGTGAGGGCAGTAGGGGCGGCGTGCCAGCAGCATGTCCTGGTCGTCGTCGGCGGTGTCATGTTCCAGAGGGTCTTCTTTGTAATATCTCTCTTTGTACTAGACTTGTTTTAATATACCAGCTTTCCCCACACAAAAAAAAGATAGTAGTAGCAATACCTTCAACAACCCCGTGTCGATGCCCTTCTCAACCATAACTGTCGAGCTTAGTGTGCCATTGCAAATAAAAATATAATAATGATAAATAAATAGTGAAACTAATAGTAGATTCAAATAAAAATATATTTGAACAGTTACTGATTTAATTAATATGCGTTTATGTATTATATATATGAATTATTATTCTTTTGTCTATAGATTGTTGTGTTCTATGGACATGGTAACAAGGATAAGAGGCTCCATCAGGATACTGGTACCGTCGAAGTGGCAATTATTTAGATAGCTCTCCAAATGAACATAAAGAGAAATAAATTTGACGATTTAGTTGGACTTGCTAGACAACCACTATAGTTGACCTACTATAGTGAGACATGCCCCGCTCGAGCTATGCTTAAGAAAAGAATGGAAAGGAGATAGTTGGTCGAGCACGTGTCACATCAAAATAAAATCAAACCCTTATTAACACATGGACAAACTTTAAACTTTGCTTATATATATAATTAATATATATGTATATATATATATATTATATATTATAAAAGCAATAAGGCTTCTTGCTATCCGTCATTATAGTTGCCTCTTTTTCGGTGAAAATTACAGTGTTTGCCACCCGGTGCAACGCACGGGCATGTTTACTAGTTAAAATCTTAAACTCACTTTTATGTTTCTGTAAAAATTGGGCATTGTTGTCTCTGGACAGAGGACACAATTATCAAGACAACCTAATTGGTTTCATACAAAAATACTTTTAAGGATTTGAATTAGAGGCAGATTACTGATTTGACCATTTTTGAAATAGCAAATGTGTGCACGGTATATATTTGAGCTTCTCTGGTTCTAGGGTGTTCTACATGGTCTAAGGAATCCAGAGACTATAATTTTATAATATTTGGACTTGTAGAACACAATCTATGAATTATTTGGTGTTTTTGACTTGTTTTGGCAATTTAAATAATACTCCAGAAAATACTACATAACCTATGTTATATTTTTTTATAAATGAATAGAGAATTTCTCTAGCTATCCAATGGTTCAAACCTCACAATTTTTGGACTCATATTTGATTTTATATTGAATTTACAAGTTGACAGAAGGTTCTGGAATTTAAATCAAATTTGAAAAGGGGGGCTGACGCAGCAGCCGCGTGGCGCTCTGCGATTGGTCGGTACCACTTCGCCCGGATCGTGCGCATGAGCCGTGCGATTTAAGTCGCGACGGACGGCTGTGATCGGCGCGTACCATTTCGCGCAGGTGAAAAGGATGCGCCCGTTGGATTTTGATCCAACGACCGGGATCTAATCGGCCACGAAGGGGCAGCGTCGGTACACCGGGATGGCTCCGATGGCGGTGGCGCCATTGACGGTGTGGATAGACACAACAGAGACGAGGGGTATGGGGCGCGGGGTGCTTACCTAGCGGTGGCGTGCGACGAGGCGGAGTGGATGACGCAGGTGGGAGGCAGTGGAGCTTCCCGGTCGCTTTGTGGGCGCTCGCCAGAGTTGCGCGCAGCTGCAGTGCTCTCGGGTCCGATGGCGCGGCCTCTGGGGTGCGCGTAAAAGAGTGAGGAAATGTCCAAGGGGTGCACAATAACAAGGGGAGACGAGGGGAGGAGAATATGGGGACGGAGGCTCACCGTTGATGTCGAAATCTCACGCCGGAGGGCGCCGGCCGTGTGGAGGTTCAGAGGGGGAATGGGGCAGCCTGGCGGCCCTATTGAGTGCGAGCGGAGGGGGGAAAAGTGAGAGGATGCCGCGGACTTTAAAGGGGTGCGGGCGTTGTGGCCGTAGCGTGAGCGAGGAGGTGGGGGGAGTGGAGTGGGGACGCCGAGGTCGTCGAGTGCGCGCGGGAGAGAAAAGTGGGGGCGGTTGGGACGAAGGGGGTGGGCCCCACGCGTCAGTGAGGGAGGGCAAGAGAAGGTGTGTGCGGGTCGTTTTCCCCATGAGGTTGGGCCGGCCCAGTAGATGTGCTGCGCGCGCGGGGAAGAGAGGGGTGGGGGAGAGAGTGGGCTGGCCCGTGGGGGGCTGGCATGTGGTCTTTTTTTTTGTTCTGTTTTAATTCTTTTGTGTTTTTATTATTTGTAAACCCAAACAATTTCTAAAATGAACCAATCTTATTTGGAAAAAATTGTAAAAATATATTTTGCAAATTTAAACTATTTAAAATATTTTGGTACTTTAGTAAAATCTTTACCTAATAATAAAGAAAGTAAGGTTTCTTCCTCCAAATTTTGGTACGTTTTTTGTCAGTCTCTACTTAATTTTTCGTCCGTCGCAACATCCGTACGTGTGCCTGATAGGTGATTTTACACGGTCGCTTCCTCCGATTCCTAATACTATTTGGACTTGGCCTGTGTACGTCCTAGCTGCAAGCGTGCTACTTGGGGCTTGGCCTGTGTCCCAGCTGCAAGCGTCGGCCCAATAGAAGCATTGATTGGGTATATTTAGTCCAAGTGATTAGAATACGTATCAGTTAATGAGAAAAAAAATTAGAACCGACCTGTATGGTAGGATTCCTTACATGGTTGCACCTTACTATCGATAGCAGTGTCCGAATAGGAAAGGAAACGGAGCTTACGTGTAGGCTTCCTTACAAAGTTGCGTTCATATAAGTACACATGAGATCGTGGAAACATATACGAGATCAAGGAGACTTTATCGACCACAAGCAAAACGAGATCAAACAAGGCCGCTTCCGATTTTGGCACAGCATCACCCCACCTCGCCTCACCATTGCTGCAGTAGCGCCCACGGTCCACCTTATTTCCGCGCCCGTGCGCATCAGCAGCTGTAGCTCTACAATGGCGTCTCCTAAATCCATCCAGCCCACCATTAGCATGTTTACATCCGGACGGTACAACGCCGCGACAACTACCACGTCCATGATTGATCATGAGCGTGCAGGTCAGATCTTCTCTTCCATCTATATGTTCATCTCTCCCCCTCTCTTTTTTATTTTTGAGAGACTCGCATTGTGGAGTGGCGACTGGAGCAAAGGTTTTTGAGGTCACCGTAGTTGTCATGATGCGAACGTAATGGGGGGCGCCCGTCTAGGCGTGTTTCTCCACGTGGACGCACCATCATGCCAACCACTTGCCTTTTCATGGGCTGCGAGGCTAGCGATGCATCGAAGTCGAAATTAGCCGAGTCTAGTTAATCTGCACCCGAGCCGGTCCCTGGCTACCCACTAGGCTATCATGAGTTTTGCTCTGGCCTTGATCGTCCAACAATGTCACGTACTCGGTCACCTTATGTTGTAAGACTCGTGTTATGGTCTGGAATAAATAAAAACAATAGGCGGGTGTCGGTGGAGTCGATTTCTTTTTACATGCATGTGTGCAAATATTATTTGCTGAATCAATTGGATTGACTAAGATAGTTTAGCAATACATGCGGAGGACCGAAGCATTATATGTATGATGAATAATCTAATCAATTTCTCAATAACAGATTCTACTATAGGAAACTCTCATGCAGACAATCAAGTTGGGTCGCAATCTCCAATCATGGATGTCAAGGAGCAAAGAAGAAAAAAAGATAGAGATCGGTATGCACAGATGACCAATGAAAAGAAACAAGAAAAACTGAAAAAACGTCGTGAAGCCTATCAGCAAAACACACACAAAAAGTACACACAAGGGAGAAAGAAATATGCTAACTTAGAGCCAGAACAAAAGAAAAAAAAATGCGCGCGAGAAAAGCAGAAATATGCAAATATGCAGCCAGAACTAAAAAAAAGGTAGAATAGAGCAAATTATGGCTACTCGTAAATTCAGACGCAGCACACCATGCAAAGAATCAATTGCGATGCCGAACCCTTCATATATCGCAACCGAAGAAGAAGTAGAGGAAGAAGCATATCGGAAGAGGAGAAGAAGTTAGTACATCTACTTTTAGCATACAAAATATTATATGAATGTATCAACATATATTTTTTACCCGTCGAGCCGATTTTTCTATACTGTCAACTTGATATTCATCTGGGTAGAAAGTAAAATTACTCTATGTGGTCTTTTGGAAAAATTTAGAGTCATGTCTACGATTTTTTGTCTGTAGTTGATTTTTTACGCTCCCGTTGCAACGCACGGGCCTTGTTTGCTAGTAAATATATAGAACAAACAAGTTGTAAACAAAATAATCAAGAAAAATAAGAGCTAAAAAAACGGTAGCAAAAACTGAACACTCACAAAGCAATAAGAGTGAAAACTAGAGTGTTCTCAACAATAATAATGGAGTGTCTTTATCTACAACAAAGAATGCTAGGATCCAACCAACTATGACCAGTAAGAGAAAAAAAAACTGAAAGCAAAAATAAAAATACGCTCCAAGAATAACACATAGTATGTGAAGCAATAAAAATATAGTGTTCTGAAAGATGGCCTGATAATTTTGTTGATAAAGAAGGGGATGCCTCGGACATTCCCAAGATTTGATGCTTGTACTTCTTGGATATTTTTTGAGGGTGACATGGGCATCCCCAAGCTTGAGATTTTGTCCATCTTTCATCTTCTCATATCATCCCTCTCTTCTTACACTTGAAAACTTCCAACACACAAAACTTCTCACAATCTTCATTAGCGGGGTTAGTGCATTAAATAAATAAATCCACTTAGTTCAGTTTCAACTAAAGAAAAACATTCAATGTAAACATTAGCTTTTGTCACAAATTATTTTAAAGCTCTCTCGATCAAGAGAACACAAAAATAAAAAGATAAAGAGGCAAATGCAAACAAAAGCAGAAATCTATAAAAAATGAACTGACTGTAAAGATGAATTTTTTCGAGGCACTTCCGTAGCTCAAATAAAAAGTGGTAAACTAATGGAAGTTATATAACAACCCGGGGAAGATCCTTTTTTCAGAATTTTATCGCACTATGGGTGAGAGTTACAGATTTTTTGGTGAGGTGCAAAAATCTGGACAGAAAATAACAAATTGCACTTCCTCCCAAATAAAGGATACTCTTGTAAAAAAACGAAATAAAAACGATAAAGAGAAGTTGTTACAGACGTAACAACTCAAAGACTCACAGAAAAAAACAAGGTGGGTTGCCTCCCACAAGCATTTTTGTTTAACGCCCTTTAATTAGGCATAAAGCAAAAATTAAGTATTATGAATACAATCATAGCTAGCCCTCACAATGGATTCAAAATGTTACTTCATTCTCTTTCTAGGGAAATGTTCCATTCCCTTCTTGAGGGGAAACTGAAATCTTATAATTCCCTCTTTCATATCAATCACAACACCAATAGGGCGAAGAAAAGGTCTTCCAAAAATAATAGGACAAAAAACATAGCATTCAATATCCAAAACAAGAATATAGACGGGAAAATAATTATCATTAGAAATAATAAGAAAATCACCAATCCTTTTCAAAGGTATCTTAATGGGAATTAATAAGATGGACTCCAAAAATACTAGCATCCAAAGGCTTCAAATCAAGCATATCATTTTTTTTTGGCATAATAGAAGAACTAGCACCAAGATAACATAAAGCATTGCAACAAAAATCATTCACTCTTATTCTAATATTAGGTTCCCAACCATCTTGTAATTTTCTAGGAATAGAGGCTTCAACTTAGAGTCTTTCTTATCTAGCTTCAATAAGAGCGTTAGTGATGTGTGATACGTCTCGAACGTATCCATAATTTCTGATGTTCCATCTTGTTTTGATACTATATGCTACATGTTTCTGATACGTCTCCAACGTATCTATAATTTTTGATGTTCCATGATGATATTGTGCCAATTGCTACATGTTTTCTCCCTTCTTTATAGCATTTTTACACGTTTTCCGGGACTAACCTATTAACAAGATGCCAAGTACCAGTTCCCTGTTTTCTACTGTTTTTATTTCAGAAAAGTTGTTCTGGAAATATTCTCGGAATTGGACCCCACGAATCCCGAAGTTCCTATTTCCCCGGAAGCATCCAGAAGTCCTGAAGAGACCCGAAGGGGGGCCATAGAGTGGCCACACCATGGGGTGGTGCGGGTCCCCCCTTGGCCGCGCCACCAGGTGGTGTGGGCCTCCTAGCCACCCCCGGCATCGCCCTTTCGCCCATATATACTCCTCGATGCATAAACCCTAGAAGAATCGACCTTTTCCATAAAATACATCCGTAACTCCACCACCACCACCGACAAGTTTCGGGGGACAGATCTCTGTTCTCGCACCTGCCGGGATGGGGAAGTGCCCCCGGAACCATCTCCATCGCCTCAAACTCCATCTCCATCGCCGTTGATGTCTCCTATGATGAGGAGGGAGTAGTTCTCCCCCGAGGCTGAGGGCTCTACCGGTAGCTATGTGGTTCACCTCTCTCTCCCATGGTGTGATCTTTATGTGATCATGAGCTTTGTAATCTAGTTGAATAAGTAGATGTTACTCTTCATCTTGTGCTACTCAAGTGTTTTATTAATATGAACTTTGGAGTCACCTTGTCCCACGGTGTGAAGGTGACAGTGTGCACATCGTGTGTGTCTCCTCTATGAATTGTGGTGTTTGTCTAGTATCTTCTAGGGCGCTCATAGTGAAAGCATGGGGTTAACTAGACATGGGAATGCTTAAGGAATGCTTTTTGCAGCCCTACGCAATGATTCGTGTTTGTTATCCAACCAGAGAGGGTTAAGAGTAGCATAGTGAAGAGAAGATATTTGGTTATTCAATTATGAGATCATTGTTGAGAGTGTCCACTAGTAAAAGTAGGGTCCCTAGGCCTTGTTTCCAAGCATTGAAAAACCATTTTCCGCCTGTTCTGCTACATGTTTGCTTGCTGCCATATTTATTTCAGATTGCTATTATTACTTATAACCATCCATATTACTCGCATTTCACTATCTCTTCGCCGAACTAGTGCACCTATATACCTGACAAGTATATTGGGTGTGCTGGGGACACAAGAGACTTCTTGTATCTTAATTGCAGGGTTGCTTGAGAGGGATATCTTGGACCTCTACCTCCCTGAGTTCGATAAACCTTGGGTGATCCACTTAAGGGAAACTTTTTGATGTTCTACAAACCTCTGCACTTGGAGGCCCAACACTGTCTACAAGAATAGAAGCGTGCATAGACATCAAGCTCTTTTCTGGCGCCGTTGCTAGTGAGGTAAGGTAAAAGGTTCTCACATCCTCGGGTGTGAGTGCTCGAAGGCATTTCCTTTAGATTTTGCAATTATATCTTTTTGGTTATTGTTTTCACTAGTTAGGCTTATTTTTACTTATTCCTTCTTTTTATATTTACTAGTTAGACTTAATGGAAAACAATAAAAATATGAGAGAGATTTATAATATTTATCTTGAGTTAGGACATGAAGTGTTTGAAGAGAAAATTAAAAAACCCATGGAACTTTATTTGCACGCTAGTAGAAATGTTATTAGTATGAATTCTTTGAACACCATTATTGCTAATGCTATGGAAAAGTCTAAGCTTGGGGAAGCTAGTTTTGATGAATATGGTATTTTTAGTCCCCCAAGTTTTGAGGAGGAAATTTTATTTGATGATACTTTGCCTCCAATATATGATGATTATAATGATCACGGTATTCTAGTTCCACCTACTATGAATGATAAATTTTATTGTGATCATGATATGCCTTCTATATATGATGTTTACAATGATGAACATGCTATTTTCAGTCCACCTACTATTGAGGAGAAAATTAATTATGATTAAAATATGCCTCCTAAATTTGATGTTTATAGTGATGAGAATAATAATGATAGCTATTTTGTTGAATTTTCTCCCACTACTATTAATAAGAATGACTATGCTTATGTGGAGAGTAATAATTCTTTTATGCATGTGGGTCATGATAAGAATGTTTCTTGTGATAGTTATATTGTTAATTTTATTCATGATGCTACTAAAGGTTATTATGAGAGAGGGAAATATGGTTTTATGCATCTCAACAATATTAAGTTTCCCCTCTTTATGTTGAAATTTTTGAAGTTGCACTTATTTTGTCTTCCTATGCTAGTCACTTTGTGCTTCGTTGACTTGTTTTTCTACAAGATTCTTTTTGATAGGAAGTGGGTTAGACTCAAATGTGTTTTATATTTTCTTCTTGATGTTATCTTATTGTGCTTCAACTCTTATTCTCATGTGAGCACCTTCTCAAATTATCATGCCTAGCTAAAAGGCGTTAAAGAAAAGCGCTACCGGGAGACAACCCGTTTTATTTCTCCGTTTTCAACCCGTTTTCCGTTGTTTATTTTTGTTTTCTTTGCACCTGGGTGTTGTCTATTTCCTTAGAAACCCCTTAGTATCTTTTCTTTTTTGTCTTTGTTGAGCCAAGTAAAGCCTCTAGTGGAAAGTTGAGACTATATTTCGGATTTCTGCGCAGGAACAAATTTTTGCTGTCCACTGTTAAATTCGTATAAAATTACACAAAATTCAAAATGACCTGAGTTTTTTGTGCGTAATCCTGGGCTATATATGCAAATTTTCTTAGTTGAACACTTTTTTATTTGAGCAACATAAGATTTTCGAAAAAATCATCTTTACCTGCTATCCTGTTTTGATAGATTTCTGCCAATAATTGCATTTGCATCTTAATTTCTTTCTTTTGGTGTTCTTTTGAGAAAAAGAGTTTTAAAACAAGTTGTGACGGTATCTAATGTGTTTATGAGTGTTAGGATTGTGTTGAAACTAAACCATGTGAATTTATTATTTCGATTTGCACTAACGTTGCTAATGAAGATTGTGAGAAGTTTGGTGTGAAGGAAGTTTTCAATGGTAAAGAGAAGAGGATGATATGGTGTGATCAAGAAGAGTGAAAAGACTAAGCTTGGCGATGCCCCGGTGTTACATCCCATAAAATTACAAGAAGACTCAAGCGTATAATCTTGGGGATGCCCAAGGCATCCCCTTCTTCATCGACAAATTATCAGGTCACTTCTAGTGAAACTATATTTTTTATTCGGTCACATCTTATGTGCTTTACTTGGAGCGTCTTTTATTTCTGCTTTCAGTTTGTTTAGTTTTCTTTGCTGTAGTTTATGGTTGGATCTTATCATACGTTTGTGGGAGAGAGACATGCTACGTTTTCATTGCTTAGAACACTCTACTTTTTATTCTTATTGTTCTGTGAGTGTTCACTTTTTGCTAGTACTGCGTTTAGCCTTTGTTTTCATGCATATCTTATTCAGAGCTATTAGTTTTAGTAGTGTTATGTGAGTACTCTCATGTTTTATTGTTGTATCATGTAGAGTATTTTTGTTAGAACATATCTTGTATGGTGCTTGTTGGGAAAAGAAACTGCTGCTTGAAGTAGAATTTTTAATGGTGCAAGTAGAAGCTTGTATAGACTATGGCTAGAACTTTTTCATATCATGCTAGATGTTATTTTAGTTTTAAATCCTTGTGGTTATTGAGTAGCATGATTAGCCTTAAATAGATGATAGTGTGTAATGTGCCATTGAAAGAATCATGAGTTGTTCTTGTCATATTGAAGCATAAATTTGTGGTATTCTCTTTTGAATGTTTTATTTGGGTATTTTCTAGTTGGCTTGTGACGTACTGTATTTTCTGTTTACCATTTATTGACACTAGCATACACCTCTCTTAAAATATAGACACTCCTCCATGGTATGTGATTGTTGGAAGGCAGCCGAGGATTCGGTTAGCCATGGTTTGTGTAAGATGGATGGGAGGAGTGTCAAAATTTTAATACCTCTGTTTAATAAAATAAAAGCTCTAGCACATGAGTTGATCCCTGGTTCCCTCTGGAAGGGCCTTTCTTTTACTTTATTCTTGAGTCTCCATCTTCTAACTTTATGCACAGTTGAGAGAGAATTTTTTCCATTCTGAGTTTTATGTGCATTTGTCCCATAAACATCATTAATTGATTCATGAAGTCTTATTGCTTGTTCTCCAACTATTTGTTCTAGTCTTCCTTGTGAACTTTGAAGGTGTCCTGGCATTTATGTTTTGTCCCACTCTTAAGGACTAGCGAAATACCACTTTGCCATGCTTTCTCTATACTTGAAACAAACGTATATCTTTCTTTGCATTGTTATTCATGATCTTTTATTTGAGTTACTTCTCATGATGCAAAGTGATTGCTATGCTTTATTATTAAAGTTCTATTTATCATGTTTGTGTTAAAGTTCTATGATCTCAGCTTACATACGCTTTTACATTATGATGATCAAGTTTATGTTAGTAGCATGTCACCTCAGAAATTATGTGTTTTTACCGTTTACCTACTCGAGGACGAGTAGGAACTAAGCTTGGGGATGCTTGATACGTCTCCCACGTATCTATAATTTCTGATGTTCCATGATGATATTATGCCAATTGCTACATGTTTTCTCCCTTCTTTATAGAATTTTTACATGTTTTTCGGGACTAACCTATTAACAAGATGCCAAGTGCCACTTCCCTGTTTTCTGCTGTTTTTTATTCTAGAAAAGTTCTTCTGGAAATATTCTCGGAATTGGACCCCACGAATCCCGAAGTTCCTATTTTCGCCGGAAGCATCCAGAAGTCCCAAACAGACCCGGAGGGGGGTCATAGGGTGGAAACACCATGGGGTGGCGCGGGTCCCCCCTTGGCCACGCCACCAGGTGGTGTAGGGCCCCTGGCCACCCACCGGCATCGCTCTTTCGCCCATATATACTCCCCGATGCATAAACCCTAGAAGAATCGACCTTTTCCACAAAATACATCTGTAGCTCCGCCGCCACCACCGACAAGTTTCGGGGGGACAGATCTCTTTTCTGGCACTCTGCCGGGACAGGGAAGTGCCCCCGGAACCATCTCCATTGACTCCACTGCCATATCCATCGCCATTGTTGTCTCCTATGATGAGGAGTGAGTAGTTCTCCCCCGAGGCTGAGGGCTCTACCGGTAGCTATGTGGTTCATCTCTCTCCCCCATGGTGTGATCTATATGTGATCGTGAACTTTGTAATCTAGTTGAATAAGTAGATGTTACTCTTCATCTTGTGCTACTCAAGTGTTTTATTATTATGAACTTTGGAGTCACCTTGTCCCGCGGTGTGAAGGTGACAGTGTGCACATCGTGTGTGTCTCCTCTATGAATTGTGGTGTTTGTCTAGTACCTTCTAGGGCGCTCATAGTGACAGCGTGGGGTTAACTAGACATGGGAATGCTTACTTTAAGGAATGCTTTCTGCAGCCCTACGCAATGATTAGTATTTGTTATCCAACTGGAGAGGGTTAAGAGTAGCATAGTGAAGAGAAGATATTTAGTTATTCAATTATGTGATCATTGTTGAGAGTGTCCACTCGTGAAAGTAGGATCCCTAGGCCTTGTTTCCAAGCATTGAAACACCGTTTTCTGCCCGTTCTGCTACATGTTTGCTTGCTGCCATATTTATTTCAGATTGTTATTATTACTTATAACCATCCATATTACTCGCAATTCACTATCTCTTCGCCAAACTAGTGCACCTATATACCTGACAAGTATATTGGGTGTGTTGGGGACACAAGAGACTTCTTGTATCTTAATTGCAGGGTTGCTTGAGGGGGATATATTTGACCTCTACCTCCCTGAGTTCGATAAACCTTGGGTGATCCACTTAAGGGAAACTTGCTGATGTTCTACAAACCTCTGCACTTGGAGGCCCAACACTGTCTACACGAATAGAAGAATGCATAGACATCAGTTTCCCATACACTTTATGCCATTTTTATCGATTTTCTGAGACTAATCTATTGACAAGATGCCACAGAACCAGTTCTTGTTTTCTGCTGTTTTTATTTCAGAAAAGTTGTTCTGGAAATATTCTCAGATTTGGACAAAACAAAACCCAGAAGTATTAGAATTCCGTCGCGCACACGGAGTCCAGATGGGACCCGGAGGGGGCCCAAGAGGCCCCAGACCATAGGGCGGCGCGCCCCATGGCCGCTCCAACTGGTTGTGTGGGCCCCCTGGCCACCCACCGACGTTGCCCTTTCGCCTATTTATACCTCTTCACGGGTTAACCCTGGATACCTGAGCCTTTTCCACCAAAAAATTTATGTATCCGCCATTATCGTTAACCCTAGTGTGGGAGGGTTCTGAAGCTCTCCCCGGCACCCTGTCGGGAGGGGAATTCAGCACCAGAGGGTGATACGTCCAACACGTATCTCCTTTTCTAAACACTTTTGTTATTGTTTTCTTCTAAACTTGTAAGTTTTGGATACAACTAACAAGGACTAACGTTGTTTTTAGCAGAATTACCCTGGTGTCTTTTTTTTGTGCAGAAAAATCAACTTTCGAGAAATCGCCTGGAAAGATCCCAAAGACCTTATTTCACCCGAAGACCCCGGGAGCTAGAAGAAGACCCGGAGGGGGGCAAGGAGGGGCCCACACCATGCCTGGGCGCCCCCCTAGGCCGCGTCGGCAGGTAGTGTGGCTGCCCCAGGCACTCCCTCGGGCTCCCCTTTTGACTACATAACCCCCATAACCATAAAACGTCAGGGGGTTCGTCATATTCCAGAGAAACACACACGAGCTCCGCCGCCACCTCAAAACGCAATTCGGGGATCAGAAGTTCCTGCTCTAGCACCCTCTCTGTTTGGGGATTCGAAGTAGATCATCGCCATCGTCACTGCCACCACTTCTCCATCAACCATCCATGATTCCCTCGTCCATGTGTGAGTAATCCTCGTTGTAGGCTGAGAGGGGTGGTAGGGATTGGATGAGATCGATGATGTAATAATGCCAGATTGTTTAGGCATAGTTCCTAGTATCCATTGTTAGTGCTCTATATCGTTGTTGCAACTTGTTATTCTTAATGCTTGTCAGTAGGGCCCGAGTGCCATGATATCAGATCTGAACATGTTATTGTTTCATGAGTATAATTATGTTTCCTGATCATATCTGCAAGTTGTTTACACATGTCGTTATCCGAAACCCGAGGCCCCAAAGTGACAGAAATTGGGACAACCGGAGGGGATAGTTGCGATGTGAGGATCACATGTGTTCACGGAATGTTAATGCTTTGCTCCAGTGCTTTATTAAAAGGACCACCTTAATTTCCAGTAGTTTCCCTCGAGGCCTCGCTGCAAACGGGCTGGTAGGACAAAAGATGTTGTGCAAGTTTCTGATACGTCCATTTTGCATCACTATTTTATATCGTTATTTTATGTTATTCATCGATATATTTCATGTTATGATACATTACTTATGTTATTTCATCTTATTTTGCATGTTTAATAATTAAGGAAGAAGAAACACCGGGACCAGAAATCTGATGGAAAAAAGCACCATGAGGACACCCTATTTCAGAATATCAGAAGAAGAGGGGGATACTCGACAAGTCTTAGAAGTCCCGAGGAGGAAGCCAGATAGAAGGGTACCGGGAGGGGGGTCACCAGGGGCCCACACCACCAGGCGTTGCCCCCTCTGGCCGCGCCTAGGGGTGGTGTGACCCCTCCTGGCCCACTTCCGGGTGCCCCCTTTCGCGTACTTGACCCCCAGGGAACCCTAAGCCCCAAGAAATCGTCGAAGAAATATTTCGCCGCCGCCTCGGGGCGGAAAACAATAGAGAGAAAAGCTCTCTGGCAGGGAGAAATCTGTCGGGAAAATTGCTCCCTAGAGAGGGGAAATCGTCGCCATCGTCACAGTCATCACTCCGGGCTTCATCGAGATCATCATCGTCATCATCCTCACCACCGGCACCAACACCGTCACCGTCCACCTTCATCCCGCTGTAACAATTACGGGTCTTTATTGTTGTTTTCCACTAGATCTCTCTCCCGGTGTGGATTACTTGTTAGTAGTTGATGCTTGTGAGATTTATCGGTGTTTGCACTTTATGCCCAGATTGTTATTATCCATTATATTACCTCTAATTATGATCCGTATGATGTCTCGTGAGTAGTTCGTTTAGTTCTTGAGGACATGGGAGAAGTCACGATGTTAGTACTGAAGTTATGTTGAAGTAATATCTATATGGTTTGACATTTAAGTTGTGGTGCTATTCTTCTACTGGTGTCATGTGAATGTCGACTACATGATACTTCACCTTCATGGGGCTAGGAGGATGCATTGTGTGTTTGTCTACTAATTGTGGGGTTGCCATAGTGACATAAACCTAAACCCCCGTTAGGAAACCAATGCACGAGGGAGTGTAGGATCCTGGAGTTTTAAGGTTGTGGTTAGATTTGTCTTAATTACTTTCTTGTATTTACGGATGCTTACGAGGGGTATAATCACAAGTATGTATTATTCCTAGTTGGGAGGTGCATTAGCATAGGTTCACCCACGTAACACCTATCAAAACAATAAATATTAATCAACTATATGAAGCGAAAGCACTTGACGAAATTCACATGTGTCATCGAGAACATTTAGTCTCTATAAGTAGAACAATCGGCTTGTCCTTTGCTCTCAAAAGGATTGAGCCACTCGCTGCAATTATATTTACTATCTTCTATTTACTCGCACTTTATTTATCTGCTATATCCAAAACAATCAAAAACATGTTTGCTAGTGTTTACAGTGAATTCTCTATCCAACCTGCTTGTCAACACCTTCTGCTCCTTGTTGGGTTTGACACTCTTATTTATTGAAAGTACTACGATACACCCCCTATACTTGTGGGTCATCAGTTTCTCATTGTGAGCATGTATGACTAAATTGGAACACATTCCTATGGTTTGCCTAGTACTTGGATGATTTATTATTATCTATTTGCAATGCCCATGTTATTATTATTACATGAACAATCTTATCCATGCAACGCCCATTCATCCATTCCCTATGCCTATGGTACCTTAATCCTGCTGTTTTCACGATTGTTATTGTTGTTACTATTTTGCTCCTGCTGTTATTTTACTACTATTGCTGTTATAAAACTATTACCACTGATAAATTCTTGCGAGCTAGTCTACTTTCAGGTGCAGCTGAACTGACAACTCATCTGTTAAGTCTTATAAATATTCTTTGGCTCCCCTTGTGTCGCATCAATAAATTTGGGTTTTACTTCCCTCGAAGACTGTTGTGATCCCCTATACTTGTGGGTCATCAAGACTATTTTGTAGCGCTGTTGCCAGGGAGCATAGCTTTATTTATTTGCTCACTTGAATGTGATATTGTTTGCCAAAAACTTTTCATCATGGGAAAAACTCGTGATGGGAAGGTCCCCATATTACAATCCACTACAAGGAGAGGTACAACTCTAAACACATGTGTTGCTCTTGATTCACCATCTGTAACGAGTAAGCTTCTTACACCACAACATGCTACACACACTGCTACTTCTGCTGAGTCTGAAAATGCTTCTGGTACTTTTGATGATGCTTCTACTGTGCTTGATGAGACTGGTTCACTAGGTCCTTTACTATATGCTACAATTGGTAGATCTAAACAAATTAAAAATGTTGAAATTCCTATTGAAAATGCTAATACACATGTTAATTCACCTGAGTCTAGTGACGATCTGGAGGAAACCTACATTGAACTTAATGATGACTTTGTTGAAGAAGTTCAAGGTACTAATAGTGGAAGTGATCTTAAGAGTATTCGTGCAAGACATGGTGTTAAATATAAATCTTCTCCTGATGCTAGATTTTCTACATCTCCCATATACATAGAAGATAAGGATTATGATTTCTCCCTAAATTTATCTTACATATCTATTGTTCAGAAAGAACCTTTTTATGGTACTGAAAATGAAAGTGATATGGAAAATATGAATGAGCTCTCATCTTTGAGTACTTTATATTCTGCTGATATTAAGACACGCACTTTTTTTGTTGCTAAGATTTTTCCTTTCTCATTGAAAGATGAAGCTAAAACCTGGTTTAACAATTTGTCACCTGGATCTATTACTAGTCCTATTGGTTTGGCTAATGCTTTCTTTCAGAAATATTTTCCTGCTAGTGCTCAACATGCCGATGTGCAAAGAATCTTTAACTTTAAGCAAATTGAAGAAGAAAAATTTCCCGAATCTTGGTGAAGGTTTTGTTCTTTAATAAGATCTAGTCATGGAAATCCATTACCTAAAAATGAGCTCCTATATATATTTTATAATGGACTAACTGTTGAATCTAGGACATACCTGGATAGTTGTGTTGGTTGTGTTTTCATGAAAATAATTCCAGAAGAAGCCGGGGAATTATTGGCTAATATAAGCAAGAATCGTGATGATTGGACTATACCTGAGCCTACACCAACACCTATAACAACACCCAAGAAGATGGGAATGATTGAATTAAATGATGAAGTGATGAGGGAAGCCAAGAAATCTCTTAAGGAGAGGGGTATTAAATCTGAAGATGTGAAGAATTTACCACCTATAGAAGAATTATGTAAGCCAATTTCTCACCCATCCACATTTGTGGTACACTCCCTCCATTATTTTGATAATAGAGATATTCCCTATTCGAAACCACCTGATAAATGTCTAGATGAATTTTATAATTATGTTGTTAAGCAAGATAATTTTAATATGAGAATGGAGAATCATTTAATGGAAAACTCTAGAGCTATTGATAATTTGCATGGTATTACTGAGAGAACCTCTAATGATGTTAAAATGTTGGTTAAACATTTTCATATGGTTCAAACTCAAATTGATCAACTTACTAAAGTGCAAAAAGATTTGCTAGCTAATGCTTCTAGAGAAAAACATGTTTATGAAATAATTACTAGAAGTGGTGTTTCTACTCAAGATCCCTTGTATCCTGATGGTCATCCTAAAAGAATTGAACAAGATTCTCAACAACCTAAAAATAGTAGTACTTGTTCTAAGAAAAAGAAGAAGAAACATAAAATTGTTGTAGAATCTCCTGAACCCGCTAAAGATCCTAATAGTATATCTATTTCTGATGCTGAAACTGAAAGTGTAATGATAAAAGTGATGCTTCTTATAAAGAAGAAACTAAAGTTGAATCTGATAAGCAAACTAAAACTGCAAAGTACACTAAGGAGGATTTCATTGCTAATAAACATGGTAAAGAAATAGAACCTTGGGTACAAAAACCAATGCCTTTTACTAAGAAGAAACATAAATCAAAGGAAGAAGAACATTATAATAAATCCTGTGAGTGGATGAAACCTTTTTTTTTGCAAATTCCTTTGACTGATGCTATTAAACTACCTCCTTATTCGAAATAGATAAAAGATACCGTTTCTAATAAAAGGAAGATTCCTAATGAGGAAATTTCCGCTATGCTTGCTAATTACTCTTTTAATGGCAAGGTCCCAAAGAAGCTTGGAGATCCTGGTATACCCACTATTCCATGTTCCATTAAAAATAATTATGTTAGAACCGCTCTATGTGACTTGGGAGCATGAGTTAGTGTTATGCCTTTTTCTCTTTATAAGAGACTCTCTCTGGAACAATTAATACACACCGATATATCCTTGCAAATGGCTGATAAATCTACTGCTATTCATGTTGGTATATGTGAGAATGTTCCTGTTCAAGTGGCTAATAATTGTTTTATATTAACTGACTTTGTTGTGTTGGAAATTCCTGAAGATGATAATATGTCTATTATTCTTGGGAGACCTTTTCTTAACACTGGAGGGGCTATTATTGATTGCAACCAAGGAAAATTAACTTTTAATGTTAATGATAAAGAACATACAGTTTATTTTCCCAAGAAGATTGATACAAAATATGGTCTAAATTCAATTGAAAATATTGAGACCATCAAGATTGGAGAATTCTATTGTCCTATTCCAAAGCCACAAAAAGAATATGAAATCATTATGATTGGTACTATGTCTATCAAAGTTGAGGTAACATAATCATTTAGTGATATACAAATTTTTGCTTCATAAAAAATGTTTTGGTTACAAGACTTGATCAACCTTGTTAACAAAGTGATTTGAAATGATTTTTCACTACGTTTTCACCATTCCGAGCTTGTTTTCACCATACCCATCTTTGTTTTCACCATGGCACACATGTTTCAATAATTAATACCTCTGTTTTCACCATCCATACTTTTGTTTTCATAGTGATTATTTGTTCTCACCATGTTATGTTTGTTTTCACCAGCCATAACTTTGTTTTCACCACTTCCACATTTGTTTTCACTGGGTATTTACACATTAGAATGTCTTAAAACCTCTGTAGAATTCGTTTTGGTCTTGTTTTCCAACTTTCCATAATCGTTTTCCAGGTTTATAATTGATGATTAAATTCTGAAAATACCTCGAAAATCAAGTTTCTCGGAAAATTCCAGAAAAATTATAATAATTTTTTATGCTAAAAATGAGGCAGAGAGGCACCTGGGTCACCCCAGGGGGACCCACCATGAAGGCACACCACAGGTTCGCGCGGGCATCCCCCTGGGCGCGCCAACACATGATGTGGGCCCCCTGCCCCCCACTTCCTGTCCTCCCTGCCAAACAGTGCACTCTCTCACCCTAACTTGAAAACATCCCTGGAACCCGAGTTCTTGCAGTTCTTCCACGAGATTTTCCGATCTCCTTGCTCATCCCATCTTTGTTGCTGAAATTTGAAGCATTTGCTCTCTGGTATGTGACTCCTCCGATTATTCAAGTAGAATTTTGTTTAGTGGAGTATTTCTTGAGTATTTTGGTACAGTAGGTGACAGCTTATGTGAGTTTGCATGCTTGATTTGAGTTGAAATAATTTAGTTTTGATGCATGTTTAGCTCTCCTACAAGTCTCTATATTAGTTTCCATCATATAGTTGCTTGAAATCAATTTTTGGTGATGATTGTTAAAAATTTCAGAAATGGACAACTACAACTTTGGAGAAATTTTTAAGAGTGATGCACCTAGGAGGACAAGTCCCTCACGCTCATCTACTCTACTGAGAACATCTTACAATGAGGATCTCATTGCACCAAGTATTGACAATGCGGGAGACGATGGAATTGCTCATCCATCTAGTTTTCCTTGCTATAAATTTTTAAGTGGTGCATGCATACTTGATGACTTCTTGATGCTGGTCGAAAGGGTTGGATTAACTAATTACATGAATTATGAAAGCCCTCAATATGCCATTTTAACAAAAACTTTTGTTGAAAGTTTTTCCTTCCATAACTCTCAATATAGCCCATATGTTGCATTTAAAATCTATGGTAGACCTTTTTCCGTTCCCTTGGAAAACTTTTGCATCATCATAGGTATCAATACATCTGTGACAGCGAGGAATATTCAAGAGCGACCCACTTATTTGATGGAGCTCTATCAGCGCGACAAGATAAGGAAATATTCAAATCCCTGCTATCAGATACTTCACTTATTATCTTGCTACTAGTGTTCTTGGTAGGGAAAACACTAGTAATTTTTCAAATTACCATCTTGCTTTTCTTCCTGCTGCACTTAACTGTAGAAATAAATATAACCTTGGTTCTCTCATTGCTCGCCGCTTAGCTGCTAAAGGACCCATTTATGGGGACATTATTGCTACGCGTATATTAACTCCTCTTGGCCTTTCTATTGCTCCCAATGATTAATTGAGCGCTCCTAATAGACTTGATCTTGTTTCCATGAAGGCTCATCATTTTGTTACTGCTAACTCTATGTTGAACGTCTAGTATATTAACTATACTCGAGTGGCAGAAATGTGACGGATGGAGGATGTGATGTTGCCATTAGGGAGAAAACAACGATGTTTTCATTATTTACATTACACACTTTTCTTAATGCAATTATCTGTTGCTTGCAACTTAATACCCGAGGCTTGATTGGATGACGCTCCGAGGGTGGATTACTAGTCATAGATGCAGTCGGATAACGGTCTATGAATCTTATTGTAATGCCCACATGAATCACATAGTAATCATCATGTCATCCATATGCACAATGGTGCAGCCTTTATATCTGTCAATTGCCCAGCTCTAATTTGTTTACCCAACATGCTATTTATCTTTTATGGAGAAACACCATTGGTGAACTATGGACTCCGGTCCATTTCTTGCACAGATAATATAACCACTGTTTTCCTACTGCCATCACTGTTCTCTTTTCATCCACTGCAAACAAGTACTGTTTTCCACACTATACGCTTAACCCTTTGTTTTCACCAAAACCGGTGAGATTGACAACCTCACTGCTTTGTTGGGGCAAAGTGATTTGATTGTGTTGTGTAGGTTCCATGTTGCTCTTGAACCGGTAGGGCGCCCTGCCAACATCAGCTGACAACAACCTTCAGAAGTGATTTATTTCTTCTACTGGTCGATTCAACATTGCTTTCTTTCTGAGGGAAACTTACTAATGTGCTCTTCATATCTTCCTCTTGGGGTTTCCCAACGAGTGCAAGCCCTGCACCATCAAGTAATTTTTTGGCGCCGTTGCCGGGGAGGATGAGGATTTCTGCAAGGGTAGTCTCTCACTTCCAATCTCTTTACTTTGTTTTAGTTTTGCTTAGTTTATTTTATTTTGTTTTGTTTGCTTCTCTATATCAAAAACATAGGGGGAAAATAGTTCTTATTTTAGTTGTTATTTTTACCTATTTTTAACCTTGCTAAAATGAGTATTCCTGAAGTTGAGGTTCGTTCTTTTAAGCAACAAGGAGGGTAAAGTTTGAAAGATGCTTGGTATAGAATAAGTGATGCTCATCATAGATGCAGTAAAAAATATTCTACCTTGATCCTTCTTGAGAATTTTTATGTTGGTATTACTAGCTGGTATAGGTATGTTCTGGACACTCTTATAGGTGGTAATCTTCTGGGAACTCCTGCTTTGGAAGCCTGTAATTTAATTGAAAGTTTAGTTGGAACACCACCCACTAAATTTGTTAAAACTCAGATCACTTTAGATGATGTTATAAAATAGCTAAATTTTATGGAGAAAAATTTGCCAAACTTCCTTGATAATGCTAGCAAAGTTAATGAATCAGTAGTAAGTATCAATAAGAGAATTACTGTTTTAGAGGCTAGCAATACCCATGATAATCAAAACATCAGGATTGGTAAACTAGAGGAGGCCATGGAAACTTTAAGTTCAACCTTTTATTCTCTTAACTTTAAGAGGGAGAAAATTTTTATGGGAAAACAACAAAAATTCAGATATGTCCCCAAGGTGTCTAAACCAAAACCCCATATCTAAAATTGATAATAATTTAGTGAAACTAAAGGCGACTTAAATATTGCATCATCTTCAGGGGGTCAAAAGTACCAATTTCTACATGTTGTGTCTTAGAGGAAATTGTTGATGTGGATGCTTCCTTATTTGAAAACACTTGATTCTATCTTTCTATGCCTACCTGAAAGGCATTAAAGAAAAACACTTCTTGGGAGATAACCATGTTTTTATTTTTGCATTGTTTTTCTTTGTTTTCTTCGAGTCAAGGTGTTTTTTACTTCTGTAGCAACTCCTTTGTATCTTTATTTTCTGTGCCAAGTAAACTCTCTAGCGAAACTTAGTGTTAGATTTGGATTTCTATGCAGGAAACAGATTTCTACTGTCCACTGTTAATTCCGTGTAAAATCACATAAAGATCAAAATGACCTACAAATTTTTGTGCTTAAACCTCAGCCAATTCCAAAACTTTTTATAGCTTTAAGTTTTTCGATTTGAGCAACTTAAGTGCCTCGAAAAGATTCGTCTTTACAGACTGTTCTGGTTTTGATAGATTCTGCCTTTTTACTTGCATTCTCTCTTTAACTATGTTGAGTGAATTTCTTTGCTCCATAAAACTTCATTGGTTGTAACTAATGTTTAAAAAGTATTAATTAGGCTTGTGTCCATGCATAACATGTGAATGTTTGATTGTTCACTAACCCTCTAACGAGAATTACTTTGAGTTTGGTGTGAAGGAAGATTTCAAGGGTCAAGAGAAGAGGATGATATAATGTGATCAAGAAGAGTGAAAATCCAAAACTTGGGGATGCCCCTGTGGTTCATCCCAGCAAATTCTAAGAAGACTCAAACGTCTAAGCTTGGGGATGCCCAAGGCATCCCCTTCTTCATCATCAACTTATGAGGTCACTTCTAGTGAAACTATATTTTTATTCGGTCACATCATATGCACTTTACTTGGAGCGTCTGTTTGTTTTTATTTTGTTTTCCGTGCTGCAATAAATATATTTGGAACCCATCATTCTTTTGTGGGAGAGAGACACGCTCCGCTTTTTCATATGAATACCCGTCATGCTCGTATTCTTATTTTTTCTTCTAGCTGCTACAAATCCTTTTAGCCCCTATTTTTCATGCATCTCTTATTCAGAGCTGTTAGTTCTAGTAGAGTAGTAGTACTTTATGTCTACGCATGCTTCTACTCTTTGAGATAGTGTTGGGCCTCCATGTGCAGAGGTTTGTAGAACAGTAGCAAGTTTCCCTTAAGTGGATTACCAGAGGTTTATTGAACCTAGGGAGGAAGAGGTCAAAGGTATCCCTCTCAAGCAACCCTGCAATTACGATACAAGAAGTATCTTGTGTCCCCAACACACCTAATACAATTTTCAGTTGTACAAGTGCACTAGTTTGGAGAAGAGAGAGTGAAATACAAGTAATATGGATGATTATAAGTAGTAATTGCAATCTGAAATAAAAATGGCAGCAAGCAAACATGTAGCAGAAGTGGTTGAAAACGGTTTTTCAATGCTTAGAAACAAGGCCTAGGGATCATACTTTCACTAGAGAACACTCTCGACAAAAATACCATAATTGAATGCATTAATATCTCTCTTCACTATGCTACTCCGAACCAATCTCTGGTCGAATAACAAACACCAGTCATTGCATAGGGCTGCAAAAAGCACTCCTTAGAGTTCCCCATCTAGGTAACCCCCACGCTATCACCATGAGACCTAGATGGTTCCAGACAAAAACCACAATTTCATAGGTTCATCCAACAAAAATATAAATATCATGCTAAACCACATGGTGCACACACTATCAACTTAACATCGTGATCAAAGTGTCTACGGAGATCTCATAACAAAACCACATGAGTAGCACAATAGATGAAGAGTAACATCTACTTATTCAACTATATTACAAAGCTCATGATCACATAAAGATCACACCATGGGAAAGAGAGATGAAACACATAGCTACCGGTAGAGCCCTCAGCCCCGAGGGAGAACTACTCCCTCCTCATCATAGGAGACAGCAATGGCGATGAAGATGGCGGTGGATTCGATGGAGATGGATCCGGGGGCACTTCCCCGTCTGGAGTTTGTCTTTGAGCTCCCATTTCGTTATGCTGATTTGGGTAATCTTAATCCCCGCTTGAGGGCACCGAATGCATACAGCTTCCCGAATGCACCAGCGTGGGGACCCGCTGGCTCTCCAGGGGGAATAATGATGCACCTGATGCTGCAAATAAGGCCTAAACCTCCCACTGTAGGCCAAGCCACAATTACCAAGTTAGGATTGGATTTGCCAAATTGAATTCCCTTGATCTTTAGAGTAGATCTTTCTCTTTCCCTTTCTCGAGTTTCAGTTAAGGGAACTAGCCTGTAAGAGAGCGGCAGCAGAGACAGGAAACCTAAACTCATAGGTGTCCACGCAGAAATCCAGGGAATCTTAGAAATGCTATGTTTTCTGGCAGGGTGCCGGAACAGAGATTTCTGTCCCCCGAAACTTGTCGGCGCCGGCGGCAGAGCTACAGAACTTTTCTTGGAAAGAGGCCGATATATTTAGGGTTTATGCCTTGGGGGGGGAGGGGGCTTTATAGGCGAAAGGGCGATGGCAGTGGGTGATACGTCCAAAACGTATCTCCTTTTCCGAAAACTTTTCTTATGGTTTGCCTCTAAACTTGTGAGTTTTGGATACCACTAACACGGACTAACGTTGTTTTCAGCATAATTACTTTGGTGCCTCGTTTTTATGCATAAAAATCAACATTCGGGAAAATGCCCAGAAAAGACCCCATTGGGCTTATATCACCAGAAGACCCCGGGAGCCAGAAGGAGACCCGGAGAGGGGTCAGGAGGGGGCCAAACCACCCCTGGGCGTGCCCCCTCTAGGTCGTGCCGCCTGGTGGTGTGGGACCCCCAGGCACCCCCGCGGGCTCCCCTTTCGTCTACTTATGCCCCTTTTCCCTAAAACGCGAGGGGGTTCATCATATTCCACATAAACACAACAAAGCGCCGCCGCCACCCCGAAACTCAATTCGGGGATTATAAGTTCCTGTTCTAGCACCCTGCCGGGACGGGTATTCGAAGGAGATCATCACCATCGACACCTCCACTCCTTCTCCATCAACCATCCATGATTCCCCTATCCATGTGTGAGTAAACCCCGTTGTGGGCTGAGAGGGATGGAAGGGATTGGATGAGATTGATCATGTAATAATGCCATATTGTTAGGGCATAGTGCCTAGTATCCACTATTAGTGTTTTCTACCGTTGTTGCAACTTATTATGCTTAATGCTTGTCACTAGGGCCCGAGTGCCATGGTTTCAGATCTGAACATGTTATTGTTTCATGAGTATAATTATGTTTCTTGATCATACCTGCAAGTTGTTTACACATGTCATTGTCCGGAACCCGAGGCCCCAAAGTGATAGAAATTGGGACAACTGGAGGGGATGGTTGTGATGTGAGGATCACATGTGTTCATGGAGTGTTAATGCTTTTCTCCAGTGCTTTATTAAAAGGAGCACCTTAATTACCAACTGTTTCCCTAGAGGCCCCGCTGCCACAGGCTGGTAGGACAAAAGATGTTGTGCAAGTTTCTCATTGCGAGAACGTATGACTATATTGGAACACATGCCTATGGCTAACCTAGAACTTGGATTCTTTATTATTATTATCTGCAATGCCCACGTTATTATTATTACATGACCTATGTTATCCATGCAACGCCCGTTCATCCATTCCCTCTATGCCTATGGTACTCCCAAACTGAAAACATTTCCTGGAACCCATGTTCCTGCTGTTCTTCCTTTGGATTTTCGATCACCTTCCTGAGCCCATCATTTGTGCTGAATTTTTGTGTATTTGCTCACTCCTCCGATGATCCACGTAGAATTTTGTTTAGTGGAGTATTTCTTGAGTATTTTGGTACTGCTGGTGACAGCTTATGTGAGTTTGCATGCTTGATTTCGGTTGAATTAATATAGTTTTGATGCATGTTTAGCTCTCCTATAAGTCTCTATAGTAGTTTCCACCTTATAGTTGCTTGAAATCAATTTTTGTGATGATTGTTGAAAAAATTCAGAGATGGAGCATAATGTGCATCAACTAAACCAGCATGAGTTGGAGTTGCATGTGGTCATGCCTGTGCACCATGAAGGAAAAGTGTTCCCATCAATCTATCCATTCCAGGAATTCATGCGTATTAAGGGAATTCTGTAGGATTTTTACACTCTTGTGCATAATGCAGGGTTGGGTTATTTCCTTGAGGATAAACCTACCCAACACATTAAACTAACCATGGTTGTGGTGCAAGATTTTCACTTTAGATGGTCCTCAACTAACCCTATGGTCCATTACAAAATTTATAACAAAGCTGTAGACTTGCCTTTCAGTGATTATTGTGCAGCTATCAAGGTACCAAAATGGGGTTCATGTGAGAAGATAAGAGGGCAGCCTAAACCACTGCTGGAATTATATGAGGAGATTTGCCAAGGAAGAAGCTTCACGGTGGATAATGGTAAAATACGATAAATTCAACTCCCTAGCATTCAATACTTTGCTTATTTTATTTCTTAATGTGTGCTTGCTAGGAAAACTGCCAACAAGCTGTCTGTCTACGATCTAGCTTTTCTTTCATCTGCTTTAAAATTTGATAGATCTTACAACTTTGGTGCCTTAATTGCTTACCGTCTCTCACTTAACCGTGGGAAGGGAGGGATTTGTGGAGGTCTTATTGCCTCCCAATTGCTAGCCTTGCATGGTGTGGAGCCACATCCTCTAGATCTTCAGTTTCCTTTAGAGAGGCAGGACCTTATTTCCATGATTCAACATAAGTTTCTCTCTACTCATCCTAACTTGCGCAATTTATCTTATGAGATAACTTTCTCCAAACAATCAAGGTGGAGAGTGACTAAATCTGAAAGAGTAGTACTTTTGCCTGCACCTCTTTTGTTTAATCTTAATGACAGGCAAGGATGGATGCTTTCTGAGAGTGAGCTAGACGCATACTTTGAGCACCACCCCCTGCACGGGGAGGATGCTGGAGAGGGGGACGATAGTTATTTCGTCCAGCCCTCCGACACCGTGGGGGTTCCTTATCAGCTCCCCAGCTAAGATTATACGCCAGCCGCTTCATCTTCTTCATGGGCGCCCGAGTACGATCATTCTAGGGACAACCCACCACTGTGGGGATATTTCTACGCCATGGATGATCTCCACTTAGGCCAAAAGCTTAAGCTTGGGGGAGGTACACCGACATCATACACTCATCTATATATCATTTTTTGTCGGTCCTTTGTATATCCACATTTTCATTTTTATCGTTTGTTTTCGTTTTATTTTGTTTCTTTTGTTTTTGCTATTTTGTTCTTGCTTTTTAAAACACAAAAATACCAAAAATATTTTCTGTTGTTTCTCTTTATTCACTTCTTTAGTTTCCTTTGTTGGTTTTCTTTACTTTCTCGCTTCGGTTTAATATTCAAAAATCCAAAAATATTTTGCTTTGTTTTCTTATTTCTTTGGTTCTAATTTCAAATTTGAAAACCCAAAAATATTTGTTGTTCTTCTTTGGTTTTGTAAAGTTTGTTGCAGAGTTTACTGGACTTCCGTGTCTCCGTTGGAGCTTGGTTATCATTCTATATTATTCAATCCACACGAGTGAAGAGCAGTAATGCTAATTTAGGACAACTCAAGTTGTGGTGAGAGGCTGGTATGAACTCTATTTGTTTTATTTTTGTACATATACTCGTCCATGTGAACATGCTTAGTTTGTTCGTGTAAGGTGTATGTTACTTAATTGATACTTAGTATTTCATGCTCTCTCATGTTTAGTTCCAACTTATTAATATAAGATAATATGTCGTGTAAATGTTTGCTTGCATTGTTTTATTCATAGAAGGGTATGACATTGTGGTATCTCCCTCTGATTGTTTTGCTTGAATCGACTTGTCACATGCTCACGCATGCATAAGATTGAAAACAAAAAAGTCAATTAAGCCTCGATGATTTATTTTACCTCAGAGTATTTGTATCATTTTTATGCCCATGTTAATTTTGTTTTGTCGCAAGCATGATTATACCAGTTATATCTCTCTTGATTGTAGCTCCCCGTCTATTGCTAGCCTTCACTTGTACTGAGTATGAGCTCTACTCGTGCAATCCGACTCCCCAAAAACCAAAGTATGCCAAATGTGTCCACCATACCCACCTATATATGTGGTAATTAACCGCCACTCCAAGTAAATTGCTCATGTGCTACCTTTAAAACCTTCTAAAATTTATTCCTGTTTTGTGCCCCTGTTTCAGCTCATGAGGACGTAAATAGAGAATCTTTATCTCACTTGTTGATTGGATTTCACACCCTGGACTAGTGGCTTCATCCACTTATCCAATTGATAGAAGAGTTGGCAGTGGGGTGCCCGACCCGAAATTAATACAACAAATTCTCTTCACTATTTTTGCCCCTGATTTACTAGTCAAAGCATAATTGTGTAAACAAAAGAGAAAGAGGGATGACCTTCTACACCAGTTGCGTCCTTCAAATGGGAGCCGCTCTTGTGAAGTCTAGTTGGCTTGTGACGTACTGTATTTTATGTTTACCATTCGTTGGCATAAGCATACACCTCTCCAAAATATAAATTTTATACCTCTGTTTAATAAAATAAAATCTCTAGCACATGAGTGATCCATGCTTCCCTCTGCGAAGGGCCTTTCTTTTACTTTTATGTTGAGTCTTCACCTTCTCACTTTATGCACCTTCTTGAGAGCATGGTTGTTATTCTTAGTGTAATGTGCTTGTCCCAGAACACGGTTAATGGTATAACTTTGATGCTTGTATTTTTTACATCTTTATTTCTAGTCTTCCTTTGAACTTCAGAGGTGCCCTATCATTTATGTTTTTCTCCATTATTAAGGGCAAGCAGTACACTTTATCATACCCTATTATGGGCATTGCAATCCTGCAGATTGATATACTTCTTGTTGTTTATTATTAATTTGTTGGTATCTCTTCATAGTTTGCATAACTGCCATGTGACTTCTATCTTGCATACATCTTATTATGAATTTCTTAAGCACCAGATCATATAGCGAGTATATTTACATCATATGAAACAAATGTGTTCGTAAAAGTTTTTATCGCACTCAGTTGTTACTGAATTGCTTGAGGACAAGCAATAAGCTAAGCTCGGGGGGAGGTTATACGTCCAAAACGTATCTCCTTTTTTGAACACTTTTCTTATGGTTTGCCTCTAAACTTGTGAGTTTTGGATACCACAAACACGGACTAACGCTGTTTTTAGCAGAATTACTTTGGTGTCTCGTTTTTATGCAGAAAAGTCAACTTTCGGGAAAATACCTAGAAAAGACCTGATGGTGCACGTTTTGCACTCGTTGGGAAACCCCAATAGGAAGGTATGATGAGCACAACAACAGTTTTCCCTCAAAAAGAAACCAAGGTTTAATCGACCAGTAGGAGGAAGGAGTAACTTCAGAAGGTTGATGCAGGTGAGGTGGCAGGGCGCACTACCGGTTCAACAGCAACGTGGAACCTACACAACACAATCGAATCACTTTGCCCCAACGAAGCAGTGAGATTGTCAATCTCACCGATTTTGCTGGAAAAAAAAAGAGGTTAAACATATGGTGTGGAAAACAGTATGAAAATAGTAGCAGCAATGTGAAAATAGTGGAAGAAGTGTGTGTATTATCAGTATGAGGAAATGGACCGGGGTCCACATTTCACTACTGGTGTCTCTCCGTGAAAGATAAATAACATGTGTGGTGAACAAAATACAGGTGGGCAATTAATAGAAATGAAGGTTGCACCGTAGTGCATATGCATGACATAAAGATTACTTTGTGATTCATGCAAGCATTACAACAAGATACAAAGACCGTCATCCAACTGCATCTATGACTAATAATCCACCCTCCGAATATCATTCGAACAAACGTTGGGTATTAAGTTGCAAGCAACAGATAATTGCAGTAAGCAAAGTGTGTAATGTGAACAATAGAATCATCCTTAGACAAAGCATTGTTGTTTTCTCCCTAATGGCAACAACACATCCTCCATCTGTCACGTTTCTGTCACTCGAGCACAGATGCAAAGGAGGCATGAACCCACTATCGAGCTTAAATACTCTCTCTTGGAGTTACTAGAATCTACTTGGCCAGAGCATCTACTAATAATGGGGAGCATGCAAGATCATAAATAACATATGCATGAAGATAACATGATAGATTGATAATCAAAAGACATAGCTTTCAATATTCATCGGATCCCAGCAAACACAACATGTAGCATTACATAAAGATGATCTCGATCATGTGAGGCAGCTCACGAGATCTAAACATGAGGCATAAAGTGGAGGAGACAACCATCTAGCTACTGTTATGGACCCGTAGGCCAGGGATTAACTACTCACGAATCACTTCGGAGGAGGGCATGGTGGTGTAGACCCCTCCGGTGATGAATTCCCCTCCGGACAGGGTGCCGGGGAGAGCTCTAGAACCCTCCCGATCTCGGGATGACGATGACAGCGACCTCAGCTGTTTCTCAGGAAAAAGTGGTATATTTATTGGGTTGATATATCTGGGGAATTATATAGCAGAAAGAGCGATGATAGAGGGAACCTGGGGGGCCCAGACCACCCCCAGGCGTGGCCAGGAGGGCGCGTCGCCATATGGTGTGCCAACCCTTGGCCCCTCTCCGAGTCTCTTCGGGACTCCGTGGAACCTTTGGGAATTCTAAGACTTTCGGGCTTCGAATTTTCCAATTCCGAGAATATTTCCATAACAACTTTTCTGAAACTAAAAACAACAGAAAACAGGGAACTGGCTCTGTGGCATCTTGTTAATGGGGTAGTCCTGGAACTCGATAAAATGACATAATGTGTATAGCAAACATGTGGGAAATAACATGAAAACAACATGGAACATCAGAAATGAAGAATACGTTTATGACGTATCAATATCCCCAAGCTTAGTTCCTACTCGTCCTCGAGTAGGTATACGATAAAAAACACATAATTTCTAAGGTGACATGCTACCAACATGAACTTGATCATGAATAATGTAAAAGCATATGTAAGCTGAGATCATAGAACTTTAACACAAGCATGATAAATAAAACTTTAATAATAAAGCATAGCAATCACCTTGCATCATGAGGAGTAACACAAATAAAAGATCATGAATAACAATGCATCAAAAGTTATACGTTTTTTCAAGCATAGAGAAAACATGGCAAAGTGATATTTCGCTAGTCCTTAAGAGTGGGGGAAAACATAAATGCCAGGACACCTTCAAAGTTTATGAGGAATACTAGAACAAATAAATTGAGAGCAAGTAATAACACATCATGAATCAATTAATAATGTTTCTGGAACAAATGCACATTAAACTCAGAATGGCAACTATGCTCTCTCAAGTGTGCATAAACTTAGAAGATGGAGACTCAACATAAAAGTAAAAGAAAGTCCCTTCGCAGAGGGAAGCATGGATCACTCATGTGCTAGAGCTTTTATTTTAATAAACAGAGGTATAAAATGTTTGACACTCCCATCCATCTTACACAAACCATGGCTAACCGAATCCTCGGGTGCCTGCCAAAAATCACATATCGTGGAGGAGTGTCTATTTTTAGGGAGGTGAAAGTGCAAACGCGCTTAAATCATCTTGTTTTGGTGTTTGTTAACAACACATGTATCCTTAAGTGTGTTGATGCATTTCAGGGCGTAAAACAACATATTTGATGTGGTGGTGTGGTGTTGCAAAAAGGAGCATAGCACCTGGAATTCTTTCAGCTGGAGTTTTCTCCAGGCCGGAGTCTCCGGTCTCCTAGTCCGGAGTCTCCGGTGTGAAGAATTTCTCAAGGACATTTCTCGGGTTTTCTGGTGTCGCCTGCGGTACCCTGTCCGGAGACTCACGGGAGACTGTCCGGAGTCTCCGGTGTGGATGGTTTCATTGAAGAATTTGCCTAAGCACTTTGTGGTGTTGCCTACGGTACTCGGTCCAGAGTCTTACCGGAGACTGTCCGGAGTCTCCGGTATGACTAGGCGTTGTGGCTCCCGCTCGACCCCAGACACTAGTGGGAGCTCCCCCACCTTGCTAGATCTCCCAATCCCTCCACCCAAAAGCCTTGATCTTTGGAGGATTGAAGGAGAAGGCCCTGATCTACGTCTTCACCAACCGGATTTCATTTCCCCTCTCATTTGCTTGAGGTATCTTTGCCTAGGGTTTCCTCTTGTGGAGAACCTAGGCTTCTTGCTACTCTTGGTGATTTGTGAGTGTTGGGAGCCCCCAATTTGGTTGTGGGTGTGTGCCCCAAACTTGTTTGTAAAGGACTCGATCCCCGCCTTAAAGGGGTTCAATAGTGGAAGGTGAACTAGGACTTTGTGGCGGAGTTCATCGGAGAATAGGGTGAGGCCTTTGTGGCGTTGAGTAGGCCTTCGCGGTGAGCTCACACCCCTCCAACGAGACGTACTCCCTTAACAAGGAGGAACTCGGGAATACATCGTGTCTCCGCGTGCTTCCATCGGTTACCTCGTTCCCTTATCTTTTACTTACTTGTACTTGTTGCATTAATTGTAGTACTAGTTCCATTAATTACTATCCTTGCCATATAGGTAAATTCACTTAGTTGCACTATCTAAGAGAATTTACCTTTGTGTCAAGCCTAAACCTTGAGAAAAATTAAAATTGGTCGTAGCACCTATTCACCCCCCCCTCTAGGTGCCCATACTTTACTTTCAATTGGTATCAGAGCCTCGGATCTTCTATCGGGCTTAACCGCCTAAGAGTTTAAGTATGGGATAAGGTTCGGATACCGAAACGTTTGTGGCTAAGGTGTCCATGGATGATATCAATGAGTTGAGAACGTCATTGACCTCATCCATAGATACCAAATTTGATGAGTTGCGCTGAGTCTTGGCGCAACTCCTCAAAGCCAAAGGACCGGAGGTCGTCGACTCTACTCCTCCGGATGAAAATTTGCAGGGCGTCAAGAAAGGGGTAGGATGTGAACCACATAAAAATGCTTCCGCCGAAAACTCCACTAAGAAGGGTACGGAAGGAGATGGATAATTTCACTCCGTTCCCGAAAGTTATTCTCCCGATCCTCCCGTCCCACATCCTCATATAATCCCTAGAGGAGATCCACCTAAAATTGATGCTTTTTCTTTTCGTGAATGGCAATATTACATGGAGACTCACTTGAACTCTTCTTTTATAGAGCTTTGGAGGGTCACTCGTGATGGATACAAACCTCATGACCCCAAGAACCTTACAAGAAGGGAAGCCGTAGATTGTCAACTCAACTACACCGCCTTGTCAATTCTTCAACAAGCCGTGGGTCCTAACCACATGCCGCATCTTCAACAATATTCCACCGCCAAGGAAACATGGGACGCTCTTGTCGTCATGTTTGTGGGAAATGAGAGTATGCAAAGGAATAGATATGATGCCTTGACCAATGAGGCCGAAGGGTTCTATATGCATGATGGAGAGGACCATGTAGACATGTACCGAAGACTCAAGACTCTTGCCACCTCCTTCTCAAATGTCGGTGCCAAGTACATTGATGATTCTTGGATCAAGAGGAAGTACATGATTTCCCTAATGCCATTTGTGGGCGCGGACTTGAAGAGCATTCAAGGAAGACACGATTTCTCTTCCATGACCTCAACACAAGTGATGCAAGAAGTGTGCTCTTATCAAGTGCAAACCAAGAATGCTCTTGACAACCGTGCTAGGGCCATTGGAATGCACAAAGGGGCATCGGTTGTTTTGAAGGCCAAGGTTGTGTCAAGAGAGGTTGAGGTTGAGGAAGATGAAGAGGCATTGCCTCCCTTGAAGGAACAAGACTATGATCTTGTGCTAAAGGATCTCATTGCCCTCACCGTGCAAAAGTTTTGGAGGAATCCTCCCAAGGGCAAGAAGTTTGTTGAGGAGAATACCAAGTCTCGCTATGGCAATGATGGGACTCAAAGAGTGAGGTCTTGCTTCAATTGCCAAGACAAGCACCACTTCATCGCGGAGTGTCCCTATGAAAATAGATAACTCCATAGTGGCAAGCTCATTCGCAAGGACAAGTCCAAGGTTGAGTACAAGAAACCTCATTTCAAGAAGAAACCATTCAACGAGAAGTCTCCCACCAAGTTTGTGCTATTGACTCAAGAGGAGTATGATTCCGAGAGTGACGAAGAAGAAGAAACCCCAAATGAAGTGGCCGCTCTTGCTATTGCTTCTACTCCATCATGTTTATCTCTCTTTGAATCCCCCAATGACAATCATCCTCAACGAAATGCCAAGTGCTTCATGGCTAAGGCCACGGAGGTATCATCTTCCTCCAACTCTAAGACCCCTAGTGAACTAGAACATCTTGCTAGTCTTAGAGTAGAAGATGAAAGGCTCTCCTTGGAACATTTTATGTCTAACATGCAAGGGGAGACCAAGAAGTACTTTGAGCATCTCATGAGCCAGTTGGGAGAGGCCCAAGAAGCTCTTGAGAAGAAAGGTGAGGTTTAAAGAAGGGATGTAGATGAAATTGCATCCCTCTCTATGACTCTTGAGGAAGAGCATGATGGTAGAGTTTCTCTTGAGGAGGAACTTGAATCTATTGAAGAAACTCATAATGAACTTGTGTCTAAAATCACTAAGGAACGTGATCTTGCCATTGCTAAATATAAAAAGGCTAAAAAGGATAAGGTCGAGTTTGGGGTTGGTCATGGTAAACTAACCGAGGAGTTTGAACAACTAACCAAGGCACACAAAGCTTTGGAGAGTCAACATTCTTCCCTCAAAGAGTTGCATGAACAACTTCAAACTCAACTTAATCAACTTAACGACCCTATCACCTCTACTTCTTCTTGTGATCATGCAAATATTATTTTGGAAAATGCTAGGATGAAGATTGAGCTTGCAAGGCTCAAGGGAAAAGGCCCTCAAGTTGAGAAGGTTGTGATCTCTACCCCACAAGTGGTGACCCCTAGCTCAAATGTGGTAATTTCTAGACCACAATTGAGTGCTCCTAGGCCACAAGTGGGCAAGCAAGATCTTGGCTATGTTGCCAAGAAAAAGAACAAGAAGAAGAAGAACAAGAAGAATACCAACAGTGGTGCTTCGAGTGGTATTGTCATTTGGGACAACACTACTCGTAGCACACCCGCACAAGAAAGCAATGTTGCCTCGAGTAGTAGTGTCATGAGGGACAACACTACTCGTAGCACCTCCGCGGGAACTAACAATCCACACCATTTCTTATATGTTGATTATTATGGTGTTGTGCAAGCTAAATATGTTGGTCCTATTGAGGGTTACATTGACTATGCTATTTGGGTCCCAAAGACCTTTGTTACTAACATGAAGTGACCCTCCTCGGGTCCTAACTCTAGTCAATGATCTCTTGCAGGACTATGCTTCCGGTGGAACTAAATGGATAATTGATAGTGGATGCACTAGCCATATGACCGGAAGCAAAGAACTTGTGACGGAGTTGCGCCCAAATGACATACAAGCAACCGTCACTTATGGAGACTCGTCCTCGTCTAAGGTATCCAGATTCGGCAAGGTTGTGGTTGCTCCCGATATCACTATCATGAACGTCATGCTTGTCGAATCCCTTGGTTACAATTTACTTTCCGTCTGCTCTCTTGGAAAGATGGGTTTCTCCGTCTTTTTTTATTTTGATATTGTGGTCCTTTTAAGGAGCAAGAATCTTGACGTTGCTTACGTGGGACATGTTGAAAATGAGTTGTTCGTGGTGGACTTTTCGAAGTCTACCAACTCTCAAACAATGTGTCTTTTCGGAAAGGCGGACGTGGGATGGTTGTGGCATCGCCTCTTATCCCATGTCAACATGAGAACTTTGCAAAGTCTTCACAAAGTGGCCTTATTGTCGAACTAAAAGAAAATGTTTCCTTTTCCAAGGATCGCGTTTGTAGGTCGTGTATTGAAGGAAAGGTGCATGATAAGGCACACAAGGCCAAGACTATTATTTCATCAAAGAGGATCTTGGAGCTTCTCCATGTTGATCTCTTTGGTGCCGTGCCCGAGGCAAGTCTTGGTGGCAAGAAGTATTGCTTGGTGATTGTCGATGATTATTCAAGATAAACTTGGGTTTATTTCTTCAAGTGCAAGAGTGAAACTCAACAAACCATCATCGACTTCTCCAACGAAGTGCAACGTCAACACAATGTGCAAATCATGGCTATTAGGAGTGATAATGGTTCGGAGTTCAAGAACTACACTTTGAATGAATTCCTTAGTGAAGAAGGCATTCGTCATCAATACTCCGCCACTTACACTCCTCAACAAAATGGTGTTGCCGAAAGGAAGAATCGTACTCTCTTGGATATGGGAAGGACCATGTTGGCGGAGTACACTTCTCCCCAATATTTATGGGCCGAGGCCATATCCACCGCATGCCACTCCTCCAACCGCCTCTACATCCGCAAAGGCTTGGACAAGACTCCATATGAGATCCTCACCGGCAACAAGCCCAACGTCTCCTACTTCCGTGTATTCGGTCGTAAGTGCTTTTATTTGATCAAGGGTGTTAGGTTGTCTAAATTTCAATCCAAAACTATTGAGGGTATATTTGTTGGTTACGGTGCTGAATCCCACACTTATAGAGTCTTTGACAAAGCCTCACGGATTGTCATAGAATCTTGTAGTGTGGCTTTCGAGGAAAATGATGGCTCCCAAGTGGCGCAATTTCATGTTTCTAATGTAGATGTTGAAATACCTCAAGAAGCCATAGGAAGGATGGGTGTGGGATTTTTTCGCCCCATTTAGGGACACCTTATGGTAACTCGAGAAGGACTATGCTCTACTCAAGTGGAGCCCTCCTCTACAATAGAAGAACAAGCCAAGGAGCCAAGTGCTACACCTAACCAAGAACATGTTGAAGACCCTCCTCTTATTGACCAAGTTACTACGCAAGATGCAAACACTCCTATCATTCATGCTAGTCAAGGTCAAGGCCAAGACCAACCATCCCCTTCATCCTCTCCTCAAGTTGAAGCAAGTGTTGAAGATATTGTTGATGATGATGATGACGATGATCAAGGCCAAGTTGGTCAAGATGGGGACCCAAATGATCAAGATGATCAAGTTATCCCTCCGCGCAATAATGCGGAGATCGAAGCCCGTCGTGCTAAAAGGATAAGAAGAGCTTTGAAGAAAATTGATGCCCAAGACAACAAGGTCTTGGAAGATATTCAAGCTAGAAGATCTACAAGAAGGCAATTGGCACATTTTAGTGAGCATCAAGCTCATATCTCTATGGTGGAACCAAAGAAAGTGTTTGAAGCTCTTGAGGACTCCGATTGGGTTGAAGCAATGCATGATGAGCTCAATAATTTCGAGCGCAATAAAGTTCGGAGATTGGTTGAGAAGCCCAAAGATTTCCACAATGTTACTGGCACTAAGTGGATATTCAAGAACAAGCAAGATGAGCATGGCATTGTCATAAGTAACAAGGAAAGATTGGTTGCTCAAGGTTACACTCAAGTTGAAGGCATTGACTTTGATGAAACTTATGCACCCGTGGCTCGCCTTGATTCTATCTGTATCCTCCTTGCATATGCATCTTCGCATAATTTCAAATTGCAACAAATGGATGTTAAAAGTGCTTTCTTGGATGGTCCACTAAAAGAGGAGGTATATGTTAAGCAACCTCCGGGGTTCGAGAATCTCAACTTTCCTAATCATGTCTACAAACTTTACAAGGCTCTCTACGGTCTCAAACAAGCACCTCGTGCTTGGTATGAGCACCTTAGGGAGTTGTTAGATGACCGTGGTTTCGAAATTGGGAAGATTGACCCCACTCTCTTCACCAAGAGAGTAAAGGGAGAGCTTTTCATATGCCAACTATATGTGGACGATATCATCTTTTGCTCAACTAAACAAGCTTTCAATAATGAGTTCTCTAAGCTTATGACTGACAGGTTCGAGATGTCTATGATGGGAGAGCTTAAATTCTTTCTTGGTTTTGAGATCAAGCAATTGGCTTGTGGAACTTTCATTTCTCAATCCAAGTATACCCAAGACATGATCAAGAGGTTCAACTTCCAAAATGCAAAGATAAAGTCTTCTCCCATGCAAGTCAAGCGCCACCTATCACGTAACCCGAAGGGTAAAGATGTGGACCAAAAGTTGTATCGTTATATGATTGGTTCTTTGCTCTATCTTTGTGCATCTAGGCCCGATATCGTTTTGAGTGTAGGTGTGTGTGCAAGGTATCAAGCGGCTCCTAAGGAAAGCCATTTGATGGCGGTCCATAGGATCTTTCGTTATTTAGTTCATACCCCAAGATTTGGTTTGTGGTACCCAAAGGGGGCGAAATTTTCTCTCAAGGGCTACACGGATTCCGATTGGGCGGGTGATCAAGATGATAGGAAGTCTACTTCCGGGGCTTTCCAATTTCTTGGTAGGTCTTTGGTGAGTTGGTCTTCCAAGAAGCAAAATTGCATATCTCTCTCCACCGCTGAAGCCAAGTATGTAGCCGCCGCAAGTGCTTGCACTCAATTGCTATGGATGAGTCAAACTCTCAAGGAATATGACGTTCATTTAGATAAGGTGCCACTTTTGTGTGATAATGAAAGTGCCATAAAGATTGCCTACAACCCCGTGCAACATACAAGAACGAAGCACATTGAGATTCGCCATCATTTCATCCAAGACCATGTGGCAAGAGGGGATATTGCTCTATCTTATGTGCCAACCAAGGACAATCTTGCAGATATCTTCACGAAGCCACTCGACGATGCAAGATTCTTGTTCTTGAGGAATGAACTAAATGTCATTGATTCTAGGAGTTTGACTTGAGAATCTTGCACACAACCCTATAGATGAAACGTGTTTGAGCTTAGGTGTAGGCATGGACATAGGGGGAGTGTTATCCTAACACATTGGGCTCTCCCTCCCCCCATTATGCCCATAGCAAAATATTCATTGTTATCTCTCTTTTTCTAATGTTGAATTGTGAGCTTCAATGTCGAGAATTGGCCATGTACCCAAGATATATCTTCGCGGTGACATACCATGATCTCTAACATGGTGGCTTAGGCCACCAACCTCTTCTTTGAAGAGTTGGTTCATAAATTGGGTTTACTTATCCATTTGAGTGTTTTTGGCATTTTCGGGTCATATACTCAAAATTTGGTGTTCAAATGGTTTCTCCTTTTTCTTGAGTATAAGTTTCCCTCCCTGCTGTTGTTTATCTTTCCAACCAAAAACCTACCTTTTAAACAAGTTTTTGTTTGCCTTTTGCATGTCATGTCCATTTTTGGGGTTTTTCTGGCGAGGAGTCCGGAGACTCCGGTCTGCCACACCGGAATCTCCAGCCAGTCCGGAGACTCCAGTGTTAAGACCGGAGACTCCGGTGTGGGGTTTCGCAGTATAAAAACTGGGGGCTGAGGGAAGTTAGGGTTTTCATCCCCACTTCCCCCACGCCCCCAATACCTTGCTGCGCCGCCACCGTCGCCAGGAGCTCCTCCCCGGCCGTTTCCCACCGCCGGAAACCGCCTCCCCAGCCTCCCCTTGCCTCTCCCATCTGAGGGAGGCTCCATGGCAGGGAAGGGTGACAAGGGTACCTCTCTCCTCTCCCCATTTTTTCGTTTTTCATCTAGATCTAAGGAACTAGGTGATTTCTCTTGGAGAGTTGGTACTTGCTGTTGGTAGCATCACCCTAGGTTGTTTTTGCACCCGTTGAACTCATCTAGAGACCAGTTAGAATAGGTTGTGTTGAATTCATGCCTCATATCTAGAAACAGTACGGAGACTCCGGTTTTTCAGTCCGGAGACTCCGGTCTGCCAGACCGGAGACTCTGGTGTGAATTCTCCAAAAGCTACCTTAACTGCATCTGGTTGATTTCTACCTCGTCTTTTGGACATGTATGCTCATTTGTTTTTATCTGCTGTTGTGTTTGGATTTGTGTGTACTTTCAGGGCCAAGGACTAAGGCGACATCCTCCAACCCCAACAAGCGTGCCTATCGTACCCACACCCGCAACTATCATGTCACTGATGAGGCCACTGGCAGGGTTGGTCAGAGGAACACCTTTGAAACTGAGCGGCGTCAGAAAGAGAAGCATGAGGCAAGGGTGAGGAGTGAATTAGCCAAGAAGGCCAAGTATGACAGGATCTCTTCTGTCAAGTCTATGAGCAAGAAGGAGTACAGGATCATGCGGGCCCAGCCATTCTTCTCCATGGCCCGTACTGCGGACTCCCATGGGTGGGACTGAGGCTCCTTCTGGGTCCAGGAGAAAGAATGCAGATCCTCCTTCTCGCCGTTCTAGCAAGGAGGAGACACAGGATGAGATGAAGAAGTTGTCTTGGTTCCAGCGCAACATTCTGTGCATGAGAGTTGCAGTGCATAAGGAGAACCATGTGGCCTACAAGGAGAGGCGTGAGCTGAAGAAGATGATCTCCAAGTTGCATGACCACGCTGGGCTTGGAGCTACTCCTCCTATGGGTACCCCTCCCACTACTCCTCCCACTCCTCCCACCGCGTCTGTGACTATGTCTTATGAGGAGTGGAACACTGATTAGTTCCCATGGGGTGACTTTGAGGACGTCACCTCAGCTACTTCCTCTTCGACCAACTGTGGCAAAGCCCCTATGACTGAGGAAGAAGAAAATGTTGAGGAACAGACTGAGGATGATGATGAGCAGCTTGGCTTCTTCAACACTGGTTCTGATGCTTCTGAGGAAGAGGAAGATGAAGATGAAGATGATGAGGTGACAGACCCGGTGGATGATGAGGACGAGGACTCTGAGGATGATGACTGAGTCCTTGGGTGGTGTAGTGCTCTTTTCCCTTTTTGGTGTCTCGATGCCAAAGGGGGAGAAGTAGCTTTCTCTTCTCCGGGCTTTTGCATGGGTTGCTTTGCTTTAATTTGGTTCGGAACACAAGTCTTTGAACTTGATTTGCGTTTTATGCCGTGTGTTCCTGTTATCTTAGTTGCTTTGATTTTCTAGTAAACAATGGATGTTATGTGTGTGTTGAGATTACGTGGTGAAGCTATCTTTCATATTATTACCTATTATTGCTTTATCTATTGTCTCTATACATGTATGTATTATTGTTCACTAGTGGTTGATCTAGAGGGCTTTGTTTGTAAAATATAGGGGGAGCTCACATTGTGAGTGCTCTAACTTTTTCAAACATAGCCTAGCTGTGATTTTATTGCAAATATGTGTGTTGTCATCAAACACCAAAAAGGGGGAGATTGAAAGTGCAAACACGCTTAAATCATCTTGTTTTGGTGTTTGTTAACAACACATGTATCCTTAAGTGTGTTGATGCATTTCAGGGCGTAAAACAACATATTTGATGTGGTGGTGTGGTGTTGCAAAAAGGAGCAGAGAACCTGGAATTCTTTCAGCTAGAGTTTTCTCCAGGCTGGAGTCTTCGGACTCCCAGACCGGAGTCTCCGGTGAGAAGAATTTCTCAAGGACATTTCTCGGGTTTTCTGGTGTCGCCTGCGGTACCCTGTCCGGAGACTCACCGGAGACTGTCCGGAGTCTCCGGTGTGGATGGTTTCATTGAAGAATTTGCCTAAGGACTTTGTGGTGTCGCCTGTGGTACTCGGTCCGGAGTCTCATCAGAGACTGTCCGGAGTCTCCAGTATGACTAGGCGTTGTGGCTCCCGCTCGACCCCAGACAGTCGTGGGCTCTAACTACTTTGACAAGACCGGAGTCTCCGCACTGAAGAAATTCCTGGAGATTCTCAAGTGGTGCAATTGGTGTTGCCTGCTGGACTCGGTCCGGAGACTTACCGGAGACAGTCCGGAGTCTCCGTCCTAGTGTGTCTGCGAAAAGCTCAGACCTTATTCTCCGGTGTGAGTTTGGCAGAAATGCTCCAACGGCTCCAAGACTTTATGAGGGGTATAAATACCCCCTCTCCTCCACCTACCTTGAGTTAGCTCGTCCAGAATTAAAGTCACCATTGTTGGATATCCCCCATCTTTCTAGATCTCCCAATCCCTCCACCGAAAAGCCTTGATCTTTGGAGGATTGAAGGAGAAGGCCCCGATCTACGTCTTCACCAACCGGATTTCATTTCCCCTCTCATTTGCTTGAGGGATCTTTGCCTAGGGTTTCCTCTTGTGGAGAACCTAGGCTTCTTGCTACTCTTGGTGATTTGTGAGTGTTGGGAGCCCCCAATTTGGTTGTGGGTGTGTTCCCCAAACTTGTTTGTAAAGGACTCGATCCCCGCCTTAAAGGGGTTCAATAGTGGAAGGTGAACTAGGCCTTTGTGGCGGAGTTCATCGGAGAATAGGGTGAGGCCTTTGTGGCGTTAAGTAGGCCTTCGTGGCGAGCTCCCACCCCTCCAATGAGACGTACTCCCTTAACAAGGAGGAACTCGGGAATACATCGTGTCTCCGCGTGCTTCCATCAGTTACCACGTTCCCTTATCTTTTACTTACTTGTACTTGTTGCATTAATTGTAGTACTAGTTGCATTAATTACTATCCTTGCCATATAGGTAAATTCACCTTAGTTGCACTATCTAAAGAATTTACCTTTGTGTCAAGCCTAAACCTTCAGAAAAATTAAAATTGGTCGTAGCTCCTATTCACCCCCTCCCCCCCTCTAGGTGCCCATACTTTACTTTCAGGAGGTGTATGCTAATGTCAACGAATGGTAAACAGAAAATACATTACTTCACAAGCCAACTAGACTTCACAAGAGCGGCTCCCATATGAAGGACGCAACTGGTGTAGAAGGTCATCCCTCTTTCTCTTTTTTTTACACAATTATGCTTTGACTGATAAATCATGGGCAAAAACAATGAAGAGAATTTGTTTGTATTAATTTGGGGCTGGGCACCCCGCTGCCATCTCTTCTATCAATTGCATAAGCGAATGAAGCCACTAGTCCAGGGTGTGAAATCCAATCAACAAGTGAGATAAAGATTCGCTATTTACGTCCTCATGAGCAAAAACAGGAACACAAAACATGAGTAATTTTGAAAGTTTTAAAGGTAGCACATGAGCAATTTACTTGTAGTGGCGGTTAATTACCACATGTAGGTAGGTATGGTGGACACATTTGGCATACTTTGGGTTTTGGGAGTTGGATTGCACGAGTAGAGCTCATACTCAGTACAGGTGGAGGCTAGGAAAAGACTAGGAGCGACAAATCAAGAGAGCAATAATGGCCATAATCATGCATAGCGACATAAAAACCATTAATCAAAGCATAAGTGGTACCACAAGTTCAAAAACTAAATGATCATGGAGGCTGTTAGTGACTGGTTCGTAATCATAAACATGGTGTGAGCATGCGCCAAGTCAACCAAATAAAACATTCAAAGGCGAACACCACAAATTTATGCTTCAATATGACAAAAACAACTCATGATTCTTTCAATGGCACATTAAACACTCTCAGCCATTTGAGACAAATCAATCTACTCAATAACCACTAGGATTTAAAATTAATATAACATCTAGCATGATATGAAAAAGTCTAGCCACAGTCCATACAAGCTTCTATTTTTGTATTTTTTTTACCGAATGTAGCAGTTTCTTTTCCAACAAGCACCATACAAAATATGTTTTAACAAAAACTCTAGAAATGATACAACAAGCAAACATGAGAGTAATCACATAACACTATTAAAACTAACAGCTCTGAATAATATATGCAATGAAAACAAGAGCTAAACAAAAAAAATCGCAGCAGCTAGAAGAAAAACTAAGAATACGAGCACAACGAGTATTCAAACGAAAAAGCAGAGCATGCCTCTCTCCCAAAAAAGATTCTAGATTACAATGGTATTATTGCAGAAAGGAAAACAAAATAAAACAAAACGAAAAATAACAGACACTCCAAGTAAATTTCATATGATGTGACCGAATAAAAATATAGTTTCACTAGAAGTGACTTGATAAATGGTTGATGAAGAAGGGGATGCCATGGGCATCCCCAAGCTTAGATGCTTGATTCTTCTTAATATTTTCTGGGATGAACCACGGGGGCATCCCCAAGCTTTTCCCTTGCACTCTTCTTGATCACATATATCACCTCTTCTTTTGACCCTTGAAAACTTCCTTCACACCACACTCAAAGAGTAATTCGCATTAAAGGTTAGCGCAACAATCAAAAATCCATGGGTTCTGTATGGGCACAAGTTCTATTAACACTTTTAAACATTAGCTACAACCACTTATTTTTTCTGAAGCAAAGAAATCTACTTGACATCGTAAAAGAGCAAATGGAAGAAAAATGGAAGAATCTGCCAAAACCAGAACAGTCTGTAAAGACGAATTTTCTAGGGGCACTTACACTGCTCAAATAAAAAAACTTAAAAACAAAAAAGTTGCGGAATTAGCTGAGGAATAAGCACAAAAAATTTCAGGTCATTCTAATCTTTCTCGGTTTCTCACGATTTTTTACGATGGACAACAGAAATGTGTTTCCTGCGCAGAAATCCCAAAACCAACTCCAACTTTCGTCAGAAACTTTACTTGGCACGACTAATACATGAAAATAAAGATATAAAGGATTTTTTAAAGAAGTAAACATCCCCTTGACTCAAAGAAAACAGAGAAAAACAAAGCAAAAATAAAACCATGGGTTATCTCCCAAGAAGTGCTTTTCTTTAACGCCTTTTAGCTAGGCCTAGAAAAGTGGATTCAAGTATTTTCCAATGAAGAAGCATCCAAACCAAGATAAGGAAATTTATCAATGATGCATTGTATTTTATCTAAATGTGTTTCAGATGTTCCTCTCTTAGAACTTTTAGGGCTCCTTTGATTCATAGGATAGGAAAAATATAGGAATAGGTATCATATAGGATTGGGATGGCATGCCAACTTGAATACTATGGGAAGTGTGATTCTCTTTGATTGTATGAAGTTATTTTTCCATGAGGTTTGACCTCATGTTAGTTTCCTATAGTATTTGCACAACAAAATTCCTATGGGAATATTTCCTATAGGATGCAATCCTATGAATCAAACAAGTTCTAAAGGAAAATTTCCTATAGGATTCTATCCTACAAAACCCTATGCTATTCCTTTGAATCAAAGGGGCCCTTAGGTTTACTATTTTCATCAAAAAGATTCTCAGGAACAATCCAGTCAAAATTCTTTTCTTGGGCTTCATGCAATGCTATCAATTTAAAGGGAATTGGTATTTTCTCCTCATTTTCATTTTTAGGTTCAGCTTTTTCGAGAGCACCAACAACATCTGCACATGAGCCTAGCATATTGAAACGATCGAACACTTTTCTAGCTTCTAAAGCAACATCTCCAAATTCTTTAAGCATGGTTTCTAAAACAAAATTTATTTTCTCGATGTCTGCAATATTATTCAAGTTGAGGAACATATGCTGCAATATAGGATGAAGGTTAACAAACCTAGCCTCTAACATGTGAATCAGAGAAGTTGCAGCAGTTTCATAATTTGGAGCAAGTTCTACTCTGGATTTTTCCTCTAAATTTTCATGCTTACTAACATGATTAAAGAATTCTTTAATGGTATCCTTTCCAAGTATAGAACCACTACCAACTGGAAGATCTTTCAGGGTAAACTTAGGAAGCAACATGATGAAGAAAAACAACAAGATAATAAAAATAACAACTAGAATAAGAACTAATTTTTTTTGTTTTTGATATAGAGAAGCAAACAAGATAAAATAAAATAAACTAAGAAAAACTAAAACAAAGTAAAGAGATTGGAAGTGAGAGACTCCCCTTGCAGAAATCCTCTTCGTCACCGGCAACGGCGCCATAAAACAGCTTGATGGTGCAGGTCTTGCACTCGTTGGGAAACCCCAAGAGGAAGGTATGATGAGCACAACAACCGTTTTCCCTCAGAAAGAAACCAAGGTTTAATCGACCAGTAGGAAGAAGGAGTAACTTCGAAAGGTTGATGCAGCTGAGGTGGCAGGGCGCACTACCGGTTCAGCAGCAACGTGGAACCTACACAACACAATCAAATCATTTTGCCCCAGTGAAGCAGTGAGGTGGTCAATCTCACCGGTTTTGCTGAAAACAAAGAGGTTAAACGTATGGTGTGGAAAACATTATGAAAATAGTAGCAGCAATGTGAAAATAGTGGAAGCAGTGTGTGTATCATCAATATGAGGAAATGGACCGGGGTCCACAGTTCACTAGTGGTGTCTCTCCGTGAAAGATAAATAACGCGTGGTGAACAAATTACAACTGAGCAATTAATAGAATTGAAGGTTGCACCGTAGTGCATATGCGTGACATAAAGATTACTATGTGATTCATGTGGGCATTACAACAAGATACATAGACCTTCATCCAACTTCATCTATGACTAATAATCCACCATCCGAATATCATCCGAACAAACCTTGGGTATTAAGTTGCAAGCAACAGATAATCGCAGTTAGCAAAGTGTGTAATGTAAACAATAGAATCATCCTTAGACAAGGCATTGTTGTTTTCTCCCTAATGGCAACAACACATCCTCCATCCGTCACGTTTCTGTCACTCGAGCATAGATGCAAATGAGGCATGAACCCACTATCGAGCATAAATACTCCCTCTTGGAGTTACTAACATCTACTTGGCCAGAGCATCTACTAATAACGGAGAGCATGCAAGATCATAAATAACATATGCATGAAGATAACATGATAGATTGATAATCAAAATACATAGCATTCAACATTCATCGGATCCGAGCAAACACAACATGTAGCATTACATAAAGATGATCTTGATCATGTGAGGCAGCTCATGAGATCTAAACATGAGGCATAAAATGTAGGATACAACCATCTATCTAGTGCTATGGACCCGTAGTCTAGGGATGAACTACTCACGCATCACTTCGAAGGAGGGCATGGTGGTGTAGACCCCTCCGGTGATGAATTCCCCTCCCGCCAGGGTGCTGGGGAAAGCTCCAGAACCCTCCTTATCTCGGGATGATGACGACGGTGTCCTCAGGTGTTTCTCGGGAAAAATTGGTATATTTGTTATATAGGCAAAAGAGCGATGGCAGAGGGCACCTGGGGGGCCCAGACCACCCCCAGGCATGGCCAGGGGGAGCGCCGCCCTATGGTGTGCCCCCTGGCCCCTCTCCTGGTCTCTTCGGGACTCCGTGGAACCTTCGGGAATTCTAAGACTTCCGGGCTTCGAATTTTCCAATTCCGAGAATATTTCCAAAACAACTTTTCTGAAACTAAAAACAGCAGAAAACAGGGAATTGGCTCTGTGGCAACTTGTTAATAGGTTAGTCCTGGAAATCGATAAAAATGACATAAAGTGTATAGCAAACATGTGGAACATAACATGAAAACAACATGGAACATCACAAATTAAGGATACGTTTATGACGTATCAAGACCCCATTGGGCTATATCACCAGAAGACCCCGGGAGCCAGAAGGAGACCCGGAGAGGGGCCAGGAGGGTGCCAAACCACCCATGTTCGCCCCCTAGGGCGCGCCGCCTGGTGGTGTGGGACCCCCAGGCACCCACTCGGGCTCCCCTTTCAACAAATTATGCCCCTTTAGCCTAAAACGTGAGGGGGTTCGTCATATACCACACAAACACATCAGAGCGCCGCCACCGCCCTAAAACTCAATTCTGGGATAAGAAGTTCATGTTCTGTCACGCTGTCGGGATGGGGATTTGAAGGAGATCATCGCCATCGACACCGCCACTCCTTCTCCATCAACCATCCACAATTCCCCCGTCCATGTGTGAGTATACCCTGCTGTAGGATTAGAGGGATTGAAGCGATTGGATGAGATTGATCATGTAATAATGCCGGATTGGTAGGGCATAGTGCCCAGTATCCACTATTAGTGTTTCCTACCGTTGTTGCAACTTGTTATGCTTAATGCTTGTCACTAGGTCCCGAGTGACATGATTTCAGATCTGAACATGTTATTGTTTCATGAGTATAATTATGTTTCTTGATCATACCTGCAAGTTGTTTACACATGTCATTGTCCGGAACCCGAGGCCCCAAAGTGGTAGAACTTGGGACAACTGGAGGGGATGGTTGTGATGTGAGGATCACATGTGTTCACGGAGTGTTAATGCTTTGCTCTGGTGCTTTATTAAAAGGAGCACCTTAATTACCAGTTGTTTCCCTAGAGGCCCCGCTACCACGGGCTGGTAGGACAAAAGATGTTATTGCGAGCACGTATGATTATATTGGAACACATGCCTATGGTTAACCTAGAACTTGGATGCTTTATTATTATTATCTGCAATGCCCATGTTATTATGATTACATGACCTATGTTATCCATGCAACACACGTTCATCCATTCCCTCTATTCCTACGGTACTCCCATCCTGCTATTTTCCGCGATTGCTACTTCTGTTACTATTTTACTCCTGATGTTATTTTACTACTACTTCCGCCATAAAACTGTTAGCACTGATAAATTGTTGCGAGCAAGTCTACTTTCAGGTGCATCTGAATTGACAACTCAGTTGTTAAGGCTAATAAATATTCTTTGGCTCCCCTTGTGTCGAATCAATATATTTGGGTTTTACTTCCCTCGAAGACTGTTGCGATCCCTTATACTTGTGGGTCATCAGTGGGCGCCCAAGGGGCCCACACCACTAGCCGACGCGGCCAGGGGGAGCCCGCGTGGGCCCATGGTGTGGCTGATCCAGGCACACCTCCGGGTCTCCTTTGGACTCCGTTGACGTGTCAGAATTCTAAGTCTTTTGGCTTTTGTTTCATCCAATTCCGAGAATATTTCTAGAACAACTTTTCTGAAATAAAAAACATCAGAAAATAGGAACTGGCTCTATGGCATCTTGTCAATAGGTTAGTCCCAAAAAATCGATAAAAATGGCATAAAGTGTGTATCAAACATGTAGCATATAGCATGAAAACAACATGGAACGTCGGAAATTATGGATACGTTTATGACGTATCAACATCCCCAACCTTAGTTCCTACTCGTCCTCGAGTAGGTAAACGATAAAAAAAAATTTCTGAGGTTGACATGTTACCAACATAAACTTGATCATCATAGTAATGTAAAGCATGTAAACTATAATAAAATGAATAAAGGTTGTGGTTTATAGTTGATATCAAATAGAATAATGTATAAACCATTAATAATAATAAAGTAAAACTTTTCAATGAATCAATACTAAAACACAATCAACCGTGCAATGGTTTATTAAATATTATTTAAGCTTCAAGAACAACAATATAATCATCCGAGGCATCAAACTCTCACAACAACTCCTGTTACGATCAAGTCAAGCGATAACAATATGCACGTAGGAAAATCATTAAGATATTTGTGCACTGAAAACAAGAAAGTGTTATGTTTTGGTTCCCGGCACCAGGATGTTATGTCTAAAAGAACATTATGGGGGGTTTGGAAGGTCAATGGAAGAAAGTCTCACACAACTGAAAGTGATCATTAGACAAGAGGAAGTCTTATAATCGAAGTTATGCAAGGAGTAGTGATTGCCACACAACGGATGCACATAGAGCTATAAGTGTATGAAAGCTCTCCAATGGAACTAGTGGGAGTGCATACAACTTGCTTGCTCACGAAGACCTAGAGCATTTTTGAGGACGCTCATCATTGGAATATACAAGCCAAGTTCTATAATGTTAAGTTCCCCATATAGTTATGCAAGTCATAATATGAAAACTCTCTAAACTGAAATATTGGTGATAAATAAAGCACAAGTGTGGAATAAATGATAGTAATGTTGCCCCCTCTCTCTTTATTATCTCTCTTTTGCCTTTTTTCCTTTTTTGGGGATTTTTCTCTTTTTTTATTTATAACCTGACTGGTAGGGGCAACACTCTATTTTACAATGAATCATCACACTTTTAGTACTCATAACTCAAACTAAAATATCTCTGATGTATATAAAACTAAATGCTCCTGCCAGTGTAGCCGTATGCAAAATAATCAATGAAACATGACATCAAGTAACATAATGAGGATGGATGTTGTATGGCAATATATCTTGCAATGGAGATGCCATGGTAGGTAGGTATGGTGGATGTTTTGAGGAAGATAATTTTATGCTTATGTGTAGAAGAACAAAGTTCTCCCTTGGATGCACTGGCGAAGTTTGCACCAACTCTCAATGTGAGAATGAGCAATGCACAGGACCGAAGAGGGTAGCAAATATGGATGGTGGAAGTGCCAGAAAACCGTAACATAGAACTCACAAGTTAAAAGATTACAATTAAAATCATGATCTTACAAGGCATAATGAAAATCACTCCAAGAAGTTCCGTGGCAGTGACAAGTCACTGTTGGCTACCCCGACCGTAGCGCGTACCAAAAAGCCATCACAATTGCTATTAGCAAAGGAAATCATATACCATTATCCCATCAACTGGTTATTTGAGTGTGGCACTGTTTCAAGATTTTAGACCAAACATTAATTGTTTTCACCCTACTAAACCAGAAAGTTTACCATTAAGCATATTTATATCTCAAAACAACAACAAATAATCAAGTGAAACAGTTTAGTGATTGATGGCTAGGTTGAGACTCCAAGTGCAGAGTGTGTAGCTAGGGGCAAGCCTTCTTCCCCACGAGGGTGACTCGAGGGTTTATATCGAACTCTTGGGGAGCCAGTATTTCAGCAGTTGTCTTCCAAGCTTCCTCCAGGATCCTACAAACAAGTAGAGAATTTTGTGCCCTCAACCTCACCAATTGGTTGTCAAGCACAAGGTGTGAGACTTCTAAATTGCAATGCAAAACTGAAAGTAAATGTGCAATAATTAAATCTACTACTAAATGCAAATGAGAAAATAAATATGCAATGGATTGTTTTTGTATTTTTGTGATGCAAGTGGTGATGCAGATAATGTAAATTCGAATTGGAGATGCAAGTAAAGTAAAGTGCAAGTAAAATAAATTGCAGCAAAGTAACTAGAGTGTTTTCTTATATTTAAAAAATAGGACCGGGGTTCATGGTTTCACACTTGCATTCTCTCAAATAAAGTGGTAGATGGTGGACATAAAGAATTACATGTGAGATTACAATAACATGTTTAACATTGAGTACTTTCATATGGGCATCACGTCCTAGCATAGAGATCTCTACGGTCATATTAATCCCTCTTATACTCCACCAAGATGCGAAATAAATCATAACACCTCGATAATTAAGGAAAAAACAGAGTATAGCTTTAAGCAATGTGACATGAAGTTGAAGTAAGAACTTGCTAGATCTAGTCATGGAGATTGATTAGTGTCACTTCAAATCCCCGGTAACAAGGTACTCCTTTTTATCCCTAGTGAGGTAACTAAGAAAGGTTTAACAAAATCTAAGTGGATCGCTGAACTTTTGTCACTTTCACAGCACTAGCCACCCCCCGTTACTCCAACTAATGCACCCATCACCCCACACACGCTCTCAAGAACTAGATTGATCAAAGCTAGCAAATAAGAATGGGGTACATAAGATACATCTACTCAAATAACTCAAGAGAAACAATTGCAATCTCAGATTCAATAACTCATAGAAAAGATCCACCACATAGGAATTACAACGGTGCCCGTAATCATGTGAGGCAGCTCATACGGATCTAATTAGTGAAGCACATAGAGAGAGAAATACAAGTGCTACTTCCACAAACCCATAGCCCTGGGGTGGACTACTCCCTCTTCATGGAGATGTCGATGGAGATGACGTCGGAGGGGTAGGAGATCACACCGGCGGCGCCCCGCCGGAGTTTACCCCCTCCAATCTGGAACTTCTGGTCTCTGTTTCGGCGTTTCGGCGGCGCTCCCCTCCGTAAGGGTACGGGGGACCCTTTTTATAGTCGGTTTTAGGTCAAGACGGAGTCGGTAAGTCGAAGATGGAAGGAATTGGGGCCACAGGGGCCCAAAAGGGGGCCTCTCACGCGGCCAAGGAATCTGGCCGCGTGGAGGGTCCTCTTTTGGGCCTCCTTGCCCAATTCTCGTGGATCCTTCGCCCGCAAGTGTTCTCATTCCAAAAAAATGACCCCCGCAGATTTTCAGGTGATTTCGCGGAAGTTTGCCCCCTGAAACGTCAAAAATATAGAAAACGGGGTTTTTGACAGGCAGGGTTAATTCCATAAAAGTTGGGGGACTTTGTAATTTAACCCCAAAATACTATAAAACATTGAATTATACCCTTATATGATGCAATATGTAATAGAAAACCATGTGAAAATATGCAAAATTCATCTATGCATTTTACATGCATCACATGTCTTGGACGGTGCCGGTGCACATCATGAACATTAGACTGGCGAGACAGGGTCTCATTGACACTGAAGACCCCGCCCCTCCGATGAATGCATCTCCGCATCTGTTTGATCTGCCCTATCTGACGAACATGCAACAAATACCATGTGGAGGTTGCTCGCTTCAATCAGGAGCAGGCAGATGCTCTGCTCCTTAGGTGCTGAATGATGGATGGGGTGTTTGGCCTGAGGTTCTAGCTGTGTTTAGGGGGATTAACTTGCGCTAGGTTTATGGCTATGATGGTCCATCTATGATGGATGGGTTAGCTAATTCTGACAATACTTCTGATGATGTGTGGAATGAGCATGTCGAGGAGGTGGAGTTGGCGGCGAGATTCTACCTCCTCCCTAGTGTTTGTTCGTGCTGGAGGGCAGGTCTAGGATGTAGTCTTAGATATTTCTGCAGATTTCTGGGCAAGATGATTCGTCATTTTACACCAGGGCCATTATGCCTGCTCCTACTGAATTTTATGTCGATTTCCTGGCTTAGTGTGTTTCTGATTTATTTGCTGCCGCTCGAGATTACTGGCTTAACCTTGTTTTGCATGATCGAGCTCCTTCTGTATTCTATCTGGATGAGGGCCTGATTACTCTCATGTCTTCCTTCGCACTCCCTATGGCGCAATCTTCTGTGTCCCTTTCTGAGATTTCAGACATGGAAGTCGAAAATTCTTGCCCCAGGTCTAACATTGGGCTGGACATGTTTGAGCTTCCATGTCGCACCCGGACTTCTAGAGGATACTCACAGCCCGCTAAACAGTAGATGATTGGATTACGGGGCCTACCTGCACCCGCACCTCTTACGAGTAGGCCAACACGTAAACGTGTGACAACCAACCTCTACTATTCATCGTCTGTGCAAACCATCCCATAGGAATCCGAATACTTCCATTGACGTACTTCATAACATACACACATGGTACGTCAACGGCATTTGAACAAGTGATATCACAAAAAATCTCTAAGACACAAAGAAATAGAAATAAGTGGCAAAAGCTCTCACTAGAGCAGAGATCGCAAATACAGTCATGCAGAGGACACATGTCCCAACAAGTCATCATTACATCACAGCGGAAGCAAACAAAGTGTCTGAGTACAGACAAGATCCAAATAGGCCTAAGAGGCCGGAAACGAAAAGAACGGAGCCCATCCACGAAGTCTCGGATCCTGCCCGGGTCCGCTATCTACTCGTCAACAGCTTCGTCATACTCCACATAGTAGCCACCATGGGGATCCTCGAAACGTAGTCTGCAGAACACGCAGACCCAAAGGGGTCAGTACAGACGAGTACTGGCAAGCAAGACGCACAAGATACCAAAGTGTACCCGACAACACCAAGTACAGATGCTTTGGGTTCAACGGAAGATAGGTGATACAAAGGTGCGGCAGCGGGCTGCACTAACCAACTACAGAAACACGCTACAACATCCGGCTAAAAGAAAGGGATAAGATAGCGTAACGGAGCCAACTACCACTAACCTCAAACAAACCCATCCTGGACCTTGCCCCTTATCCAAAGAAGCAATCCGAGGATAACTCACACAGTTGGATTAATGAAGGTTCGGGTTATTGTGTCAATATGCCTATTACTAGTCAAATTATTATTCATTAGGTGTAAGTTGTCTGAGTACTTGTTAGCCAGCACTTTCACCAAGTCGTCACATAACCGCGGACAACACGGCTTCTCGAGAAGATTCATCCCTGCAGGGTGTGCTCCAGTACCCGTACACACTCGAGCCACCAACTAAAAATCAGGGGACTCAACACGACTCGAACCATCTCTACAACCTGTCCTAGGAGCCACGGAGCTATAAGGTCCCGGCCAGTCCGACCTAACCTAAGCGCAAGGGTGAAAACCACACCCCCCCCCCGGCACCGCAGGCCTCGCCCTATATGCATCATCATCATCATCATAATCATCAACCATGGGCGCGACCCATTCATGCGTATGCGCAAATGGAACACCCAAACTAAGTGTGGCTCTTCGGACAAACTGCGGATCAGGTCAAAGTCGAGGGGGGTTCCATACGACCACCCGAATGCGGTGAGCACGCTCATCATGGATCAGAGGACAAGACCCTTTTCCTAATTAGGGTCGACACTAACAGGCTTCAAAACCCTATCCCGGGCCTCCTGCCGGTGCCTTATCATCAAATTATTATTACCCCAAACATTAACATGATATGGATTATAACGAGCCCATCTATCAAACTAAACAGGTGATAAGATAAATGACAACAAGACTCGAGCACAACAAACCTAAGCATGATACTACGACACAGGCTAACAAACAACAGGGTTGTAGGTGTGGGGGTGAGGCTATATTCATGGCTGCAGGATGACATGTGATAGGATCGGAACACAAGCAACGAATCATAAGGCTAGCAGATTAGACAACGGAAAGTATCGGTATCCAGTGTGGAAAGGACACAATGGTTCATGTGAGTGAATACTTGCCTGCAAACTCAGTAGCCTGGTACTGTGCTAACTCCTCTGAAGTGGTATCGTAAACCTCGTATGCCTCAACGTCGTCGTCTATTCGAGAAGAAGCAAACAAACAACAAAGAGAGACGGGCAATCAATAACATGGCATAATGCACAAACATGGGATGATGCATGACATTTTAATGCAAGTAAGAGATCACGGACATGATCATCAAGTTAAATGAGTGTCCCAAATAAGTTTGCATTATTTGGAAACCTCTCATATTTATCTTAGTGGCCTATTATTAATTTTAATAAGACCAATACATCACTAGTATTCCCACATGCATGAAATGATGATTTCCTGTTATTAATTGAACTTCTTTCCATTTTGGTATAGTTTCCATAATTTTTGGGTGAAGAAAATAATAAATAAGAATTAATTCTTATTGTTTTCATTTCTGCCATTTTTGGTAAACAATTTAAAAAGAGGTACTTTCAGTTACAAAAGCATAGGAAATACTTGAAAACATGTGGACAATGTTTCACTGAACATTTTGAGATATTAAACATAATTTTTGGATCATTATTGAATTTATTATGCATTTTTCCATAACCATTTATATTCTGCCCTTTTTAGTAAACAGAAGGAAACATGTTCAAATTTATTTCAATTGTGACCAAATAAAATACCACTGTGTAGAGTTTGTTAAGACAAATTTTTAGAGCCCAAGTTTGCTCAATTTGGGTGAACCAACCTCAAGTTATGAATTCCCAAAGTTTCCAATTTTTATTGCATTTTCTGTATTTAATTATTTAGTGCAAAATTTATTACAGAAACATGTTGCAACTTTGTGACTAAATGAAACAGCACAAGATTCTGAATCCACAGAAACTTGAATCATTGAAATTGGAGCAATATTCAATTTGTTATGGATTTTACAAATAAAGCCTCAGATCTATTTTTCTGGATTTCGGGCAAAAAAAGAAAAAGGCCGAAAAAGGGGTGGTTTTTGCTACTCGGGGGACTCGAACTCGGGTCTCGGGTGCGCGTTGGGAGGGCCCAAGCCATTGGGCTGTTGATGCGTTTGTGATGGATAGAGGATGCACAGGTTTTTGAGGTAGCTCTGCTCGGAAATCTGAAAAGTGAATCGCAGTTCAGTTACCGAACTGCGCACGACCGGACGGAAAGCGTGCCGGCCGGCTGCCGATGCGCTGGTGCGGTTGCGCGCGTGCAGCGTGCAGGGGGAGGTGGAAGAGGAGTCGATGTGGTGGCGCTCACCGCGGTTGGCATCGACTGCGGGCGGAGGAGCGGACGAGGCACAGCCTGACGGACGGTGACCTGAACTGAACGAACAGATGCGGCACGTGGGTGCGGCGAGGAGCTCGACGGAGTGCGCGGTGTAGGCGTCCTCCGGCCCTGCTCCCTTCGTCAAATTTGGAGGTGGCAACCCCACGGTTCCATTCCCGCCGTTGCGGAGGTTTGGCGGCGAGCGTAGCGACGGCGGTGGAAAGCTCAAGTTCCGGCCATGGAGGCTTACAGGAAGTACAGAAAAGAAAACCGGGGAGGAGAGGGGAAATCCGAGGGGAGAGATGGAGGTGGCGGCGGCTTGAGGAGGAGGAAGAAGGGAGGCTAGGGTTTGGAGGGGAGTTAAGTAGGTGGAGGGGGAGGAGGAAAAGCTTGCAGGTGGGGGAGCCTCCCCTTTTCTCTGTCTCCGTACAGAGGTAGAAGATGACAGCGATCGTGGGCGCCTGGGCCTTGGGGTTGAGGTGGGCTCAGCCCACTTGGGCTGGCCTGCCTCCCCCACTGGTTTCCTTTTTATTTTATTTTTTTCCTGTGTTTTTTTTTTTGTAGAGAAAACAAAGGAAAGAAATTGAACAAGTTTTTGAGTTTCAAAATTCATGAAATTAATTTCTAGTGATTAAGCATTGTAAATGCCCAGTTGCATGATGTTTTGTTTTCAAAAAAATTAAATATTTTTGGATGTTTGAATTTTAATTGAATTTGAGTGAATTTTGCAATAATGGAAAATATTGAAAATTTAGCAAGTTAAATATTTGGAAATTCAAGTTTATTGGAAACAAATAAATGGTTTGATTTGAATGTTTTATTTGAAAAAGTTGTAACAGACCAAGTGTGAAACATATTGATTTGTCATTTGATTTGAAATTCAAATTCAACACATGTGTGGATATGATGACATGATGCATTTGAAACAAAAACAAGAAACAAACATTCTAAGTTGGGAGTTTTCATACTTGGGATGTTACAAAACGCCCCCCTTGAAGGAATCGCGCCCCGAGATTCCTACTGAGAAGAGAAAAGGTCCGGATACTTCTTGCGAAGATCCTCTTCGGTCTCCCACGTTGCCTCTTTATCGGAATGATGAGACCACTGCACTTTTAAGAACTTGGTGCTCTTGTTGCGAGTTTTGCGCTCGGCCTCATCGAGAATGTGAATAGGGTGCTCCTCATAAGAGAGGTCTTCTTGCAGTTCAATGGAATCATGATCAACTGCACGACCTGGGTCTTTGAAGCACTTCTTGAGCTGTGACACGTGAAAGACATCGTGCACCTTGGATAGCTTTTCTGGAAGTTGAAGACGATAGGCATTTTCTGCACGCCTTGAGAGAATGTTGAAGGGACCAATATAACGTGGAGCAAGCTTTCCCTTGACACCAAAACGATGAGTGCCTCTGAGAGGAGTGACACGGAGGTAGGCCTTATCACCAGCTGCATAGACCATATCTCTGTGTTTGCTGTCATAGTAGCTTTTCTGACGAGACTGAGCAATCTTCAGATTGTCACGAATGATGCGAACTTTCTCTTCGGCCTCCTTAACAATGTCAGGGCCTAAGAGTGAACATTCACCAGCTCCAGACCAATTAATAGGACTCCTGCATCTGCGACCATAGAGAGCCTCGAAAGGTGCCATGCCTAGGCTTGCCTGGAAGCTGTTATTGTAGGAGAATTCAGCATATGGAAGACATTCCTCCCATTTCATGCCAAAAGAGAGACCACATGCTCTGAGCATATCCTCGAGAATCTGATTGACTCTTTCGACTTGCCCTTGAGACTGAGGGTGATAAGCTGTGCTGAACAGAAGCTTGGTGCCCAAGGCTTCTTGAAAGCTTTTCCAGAAATGAGAAGTGAAGATGCTTCCACGGTCTGAGCTGATTTCCAACAGAACACCATGAAGAGGAACAATCTTTGCTGTGTAGAGCTCTGCTAACTGACTAGCTGAGATTGTCTCTTTGACAGGAAAGAAGTGAGCGACTTTAGTGAGTCGATCAATGACAACGAAGATTGCATCGTTGCCCCTCTTGGACTTTGGAAAACCAGTAACGAAGTCCATTTCAATCATGTCCCACTTCCATTCAGGAATTTTCAGAGGTTGGAGAAGACCCGCTGATTTCTGATGAACTGCTTTGACACGTTGACAAACATCGCATTCAGAGACATATTTAGCAATTTCACGCTTCATGCCAGACCACCAATACATTGTTTTGAGATCCTGGTACATCTTTGTACTTCCAGGGTGTATGGAAAGAGGAGTATCATGAGCCTCCTTGAGAATCACATCTTTCAGGCTTTGGATTTCGGGAACTGCAATGCGTCCTTGGAAAAACACTGTTCCCTTGTCATCAATTGAGAAGCACTCATACTTCAAATTGCCTGCTTTGATGTTCTTTGCGATCTTCTTGATCTCAGCATCACGAAGTTGTTCAGAACGAATCTTGTCCTCAAGTGTTGGACTGGCTGTCAAGTTTGCAAGATAGCCTTGAGGAACAAGTCCAAGATTCAGCTTTTGGAATTCTTCGTGAAGAGGAGGTTGGCTTTCCATGATCATGAGATTGTTGCAATACGACTTGCGACTGAGAGCATCGGCCATAACATTAGCCTTGCCTGGAGTGTCTGAAAATGTGAGATCGAAGTCTTTGATCTTCTCAATCCATCTCCTTTGTCTGAGTTTTAGATCTGGCTGACTGAAGATGTACTTTAGACTGTTGTGGTCAGAAAAGATCTCAGTGCGATTACCCAACAAGTATTGTCTCCATTTCTTGAGGGCAAAGACAACTGCTGCAAGCTCAAGGTCATGAATAGGATAGTTGAGCTCATGTGTGTTCAACTGGCGAGAAGCATAAGCCACAACTTTACGTTCTTGCATGAGAACTGCACCTAGACCTTGGAGAGAAGCATCACAGAATATTTGGAAAGGTTTGGAAGGATCTGGGCCAACCAGAACTGGTGTAGAAGTGAGTTTAGTCTTCAGGAGATTGAAGCTTTCATCACATTGTGGAGACCAGACGAACTTCTTGTCCTTCTTTGTGAGGTCAGTGAGAGGTTTAGCAATCTTGGAGAAGTTTTGGACGAAGCGACAACAATAGCTAGCTAAACCAAGAAAACTTCTGACTTGCTTCACCGTCTTAGGCGGTTTCCATTCAACAATGGCCTTAACCTTTTCTGGGTCAATAGCTATGCCCTTGGCAGATATGACATGACCAAGGTAAGTGACTTCAGAAATCCAGAACTCACATTTGGAAAACTTGGCATAGAGGCGATGCCCGCGAAGCTTCATGAGAGTGAGACGAAGATGTTCTTCATGCTCTTTCTCGGATTTTGAGTAGACAAGAATGTCATCAAGATATACCACAACCAACTTGTCGAGGTATTCATGAAAGACAGAGTTCATGAGTCGAGAGAAATTCGCCGGTGCATTGGTGAGACCAAAGGACATGACGGTGTATTCATAGCGACCGAAGCGAGTTACAAAGGCTGTCTTTGGAACATCCTCTTTTCTGATCTTTATTTGATGGTAACCCATTCTCAAGTCCAACTTGGAGAATATAGAGGCTCCAGCAAGTTGATCAAAGAGATCATCGATGCGAGGAATTGGATATTTGTTCTTGATGGTTTTCTCGTTAAGAGGACGATAGTCAACAACGAGTCTCTTTGTTTGATCCTTCTTTGCCACAAAGAGAGTTGGGCATCCCCAAGCCGAGGAACTAGGTTGAATGTAACCTTTTTCCATGTACATATCAATTTGCTCCTTTAACAATTTCAGTTCAGGAGGAGCTATCTTGTATGGATACTTGGAGATTGGAGCAGTGCCTGGTTCAAGTTCGATGACGAACTCAACAGCTCTGTCAGGAGGCATTCCTGGCAATTCTTCTGGAAAAACATCGGGAAAGTCACAAACCACCGGAACAGTTTCAATAGATGGTAGGGGATTTGCATTGAGAGTGTAGAGTTGAACAACTGGATTTTCAGCATGGAAGTAGACTATCTGGCCAGAAGGGTGTGTGATTTTGACAGACTTAGCAGGACAATCAATGACTGCTTTGTTGGCTACCAGCCAATCCATCCCAAGAATGACATCAATATCTGAAGAGTGGAGAGCTATTAGAGATGCCTGGAATGGAAGGTTTCCAATTGTGATCTCGATGTTCTGGCTAACTTTATTGCTTTGCCAGCTAGATCCCGGTGATTTCACTAGGAGAGGGATAGACAACTGTTCGAAGTTGATTTTACTGGTGTTTGCAAAGCATTGAGAGATGAAAGAGTGTGAAGCACCAGAATCGAACAAGACTTTAGCACGAAACGAGTTCACAAGAAGTGTGCCCATTACAACCTCTGGAGATTCTTCTACTCCCTGGGCCTTGACATGGTTCACCTTGACGGTTCTCACGCCAAGCTCGTTGCTGTTGTAGCAACCCAACGGAGGACCACGTATTCTTGTCGGGGTCGACCTGTGGCGAGGTGGAGGTGGAAAGAGGTGCCTTTGCGGACACTTATCGGAATAGTGGCCCGGCTGTCCACACTTGTAGCATGTAACAACAGAACGAGGAGTTGTTGGACCTGGCTGAGATGGAGCACCTCCTGAAGATACCACTGGGGTGGGAGGGCGGGCAATAAATCCTGCCGGGCTTGGCAAACAGATGGGTGGTGTTGGAGTGGTATATGGAACCCAAACTCTTCGTTTTTGTGGAGGCATGATAGCTTTTGAGGGATTAGCCTGTTCACGAGAGTGCTTACGAGATTCCTCAACCAACTTGCGCCCATGCTCTTCATTTAGAGCGATGTTGATGAGGTCCTAAAATATCTTGGCCTTGACGTTGGTGAGAGCATACTTGAGTTCCGGGTTGAGACCCCTGCGGAACTTTGCCATCTTTTTCGCTTCCGTGGAGGCTTCATCTCCGGCGTAGCGAGCCAGGCGATTGAACTCTCTTTGGTATTCGAGAACGTCCAAATTGCCTTGTGTGAAAGAATAGAATTCCTCACGCATTCTCTCCATGAGTCCATCGGGAATGTGATGGCGCACGAAGGCTTGCCTGAAATCCTCCCATGTGATTGCCACACTAGGACCTCTCATTTCTTGGAAGTTCTCCCACCAAGACATCGATTGTCCACGGAGAAGGTAGGTCACGTAAGGAACACGGTCCTCGTCAGCCACATGAGCTACCATAAGAGTACGGTTCATTTCACGGAGCCAGTCATCAGCATCCAATGGCTCGGAGGAGGTATCAAACGTGCGCGGATTGAGCTGAAGGAACTCCCGAATAGACACACGGGCGTTGCCATTATTCCCAAGGTCTTGGTTCTGCTGCATCTGCCTTATAACTTGTGTCATCTGAGACAACACTTTCCCCATCTCGGGTGGCAGTGTGTGTTCTTCGTCACCACTTTCCATCCTGAAGAGGATACCAAGGTTAACACACTAATCGGATAACAAAATCCAATATAAGCGCTTAAAAGGATTACTTCAGACGGTAAGAAGGTAGCATGGAACAAGGATGGAGGTTAACAACGGATCAACAGATAAGTTGTTACAACGGAAGAGAAGATTTGTGAAGGACGATATCGAAGCAACAACTGGGAAACAGGAGACCACAAACACCTGAGGTACTACGGAAAAACCCATCCGGGCTTCTAGAGGATCAATATCTACTGCTTAAGGAATAGAGGATCTGCTTCCGGGGCTTATTTGCCACCGTTCTCAATCGTGAGTAGGCAACACGAAATTCGTGTCACAACCACCTCCATTCCTATGGTCTAGTAGATATAACCATCCTCGAGAAACCAGGATACGTGAAATCCTAACTTGAAAGTTTAGGTGAGAAGAGAAAAACAACGTTGCACTTCCTTACCAGAAAAGGGAGGGTGGGTGGGGAAAGAAATAAAAGAACAGAATTCCTACTCTCACGTTTCATTTTTCCTATATAGCTACAAAATAGTTTCTAGACTCAACTGCGACCAGTAAAAGGGATCCTACAGGCAGACAGGCTCTGATACCATTTGTCGCACCCGGACTTCTAGAGGATACTCACAGCCTGCTAAACAGTAGATGATTGGATTACGGGGCCTACCTTCACCCGCACCTCTTACGAGTAGGCCAACACGTAAACGTGTGACAACCAACCTCTACTATTCATCGTCTGTGCAAACCATCCCATAGGAATCCGAATACTTCCATTGACATACTTCATAACATACACACATGGTACGTCAACGGCATTTGAACAAGTGATATCACAACAAATCTCTAAGACACAAAGAAATAGAAATAAGTGGCAAAAGCTCTCACTAGAGCAGAGATCGCAAATACAGTCATGCAGAGGACACATGTCCCAACAAGTCATCATTACATCACAGCGGAAGCAAACAAAGTGTCTGAGTACAGACAAGATCCAAATAGGCCTAAGAGGCCGGAAACGAAAAGAACGGAGCCCATCCACGAAGTCTCGGATCCTGCCCGGGTCCGCTATCTACTCGTCAACAGCTTCGTCATACTCCACGTAGTAGCCACCATGGGGATCCTCGAAACGTAGTCTGCAGAACACGCAGACCCAAAGGGGTCAGTACAGACGAGTACTGGCAAGCAAGACGCACAAGATACCAAAGTGTACCCGACAACACCAAGTACAGATGCTTTGGGTTCAACGGAAGATAGGTGATACAAAGGTGCGGCAGCGGGCTGCACTAACCAACTACAGAAACACGCTACAACATCCGGCTAAAAGAAAGGGATAAGATAGCGTAACGGAGCCAACTACCACTAACCTCAAACAAACCCATCATGGACCTCGCCCCTTATCCAAAGAAGCAATCCGAGGATAACTCACACAGTTGGATTAATGAAGGTTCAGGTTATTGTGTCAATATGCCTATTACTAGTCAAATTATTATTCATTAGGTGTAAGTTGTCTGAGTACTTGTTAGCCAGCACTTTCACCAAGTCGTCACATAACCGCGGACAACACGGCTTCTCGAGAAGATTCATCCCTGCAGGGTGTGCTCCAGTACCCGTACACACTCGAGCCACCAACTAAAACTCAGGTGGACTCAACACGACTCGAACCATCTCTACAACCTGTCCTAGGAGCCACGGAGCTATAAGGTCCCGGCCAGTCCGACCTAACCTAAGCGCAAGGGTGAAAACCACACCTCCCCGGCACCATAGGCCTCGCCCTATATGCATCATCATCATCATCATCATAATCATCAACCATGGGCGCGACCCATTCATGCGTATGCGCAAATGGAACACCCAAACTAAGTGTGGCTCTTCGGACAAACTGCGGATCAGCTCAAAGTCGAGGGGGGTTCCATACGACCACCCGGATGCGGTGAGCACGCTCATCATGGATCAGAGGACAAGACCCTTTTCCTAATTAGGGTCGACACTAATAGGCTTCAAAACCCTATCCCGGGCCTCCTGCCGGTGCCTTATCATCAAATTATTATTACCCCAAACATTAACATGATATGGATTATAACAAGCCCATCTATCAAACTAAACAGGTGATAAGATAAATGACAACAAGACTCGAGCACAACAAACCTAAGCATGATACTACGACACAGGCTAACAAACAATAGGGTTGTAGGTGTGGGGGTGAGGCTATATTCATGGCTGCAGGATGACATGTGATAGGATCGGAACACAAGCAACGAATCATAAGGCTAGCAGATTAGACAACGGAAAGTATCGGTATCCAGTGTGGAAAGGACACAATGGTTCATGTGAGTGAATACTTGCCTGCAAACTCAGTAGCCTGGTACTGGGCTAACTCCTCTGAAGTGGTATCGTAAACATCGTATGCCTCAACGTCGTCGTCTATTCGAGAAGAAGCAAACAAACAACGAAGAGAGACGGGCAATCAATAACATGGCATAATGCACAAACATGGGATGATGCATGACATTTTAATGCAAGTAAGAGATCATGGACATGATCATCAAGTTAAATGAGTGTCCCAAATAAGTTTGCATTATTTGGAAACCTCTCATATTTATCTTAGTGGCCTATTATTAATTTTAATAAGACCAATACATCACTAGTATTCCCACATGCATGAAATGATGCTTTCCTGTTATTAATTGAACTTCTTTCCATTTTGGTATAGTTTCCATAATTTTTGGGTGGAGAAAATAATAAATAAGAATTAATTCTTATTGTTTTCATTTCTGCCATTTTTGGTAAACAATTTAAAAAGAGGTACTTTCAGTTACAAAAGCATGGGAAATACTTGAAAACATGTGGACAATGTTTCACTGAACATTTTGAGATATTAAACATAATTTTTGGATCATTATTGAATTTATTATGCATTTTTCCATAACCATTTATATTCTGCCCTTTTTAGTAAACAGAAGGAAACATGTTCAAATTTAATTCAATTGTGACCAAATAAAATACCACTGTGTAGAGTTTGTTAAGACAAATTTTTAGAGCCCAAGTTTGCTCAATTTGGGTGAACCAACCTCAAGTTATGAATTCCCAAAGTTTCCAATTTTTATTGCATTTTCTGTATTTAATTATTTAGTGCAAAATTTATTACAGAAACATGTTGCAACTTTGTGACTAAATGAAAGAGAACAACATTCTGAATCCACAGAAACTTGAATCATTGAAATTGGAGCAATATTCAATTTGTTATGGATTTTACAAATAAAGCCTCAGATCTGTTTTTCTGGATTTCGGGCAAAAAAAGAAAAAGGCCGAAAAAGGGGTGGTTTTTGCTACTCGGGGGACTCGAACTCGGGTCTCGGGTGCGCGTTGGGAGGGCCCAAGCCATTGGGCTGTTGATGTGTTTGTGATGGATAGAGGATGCACAGGTTTTTGAGGTAGCTCTGCTCGGAAATCTGAAAACTGAATCGCAGTTCAGTTACCGAACTGCGCACGACCGGACGGAAAGCGTGCCGGCCGGCTGCCGATGCGCTGGTGCGGTTGCGCGCGTGCAGCGTGCAGGGGGAGGTGGAAGAGCAGTCGATGGGGTGGCGCTCACCGCGGTTGGCATCGACTGCGGGCGGAGGAGCTGACGAGGCACAGCCTGACGGACGGTGACCTGAACTGAACGAACAGATGCAGCACGTGGGTGCGGCGAGGAGCTCGACGGCGTGCGCGGTGTAGGCGTCCTCCGGCCCTGCTCCCTTCGTCAAAGTTGGAGGTGGCAACCCCACGCTTCCATTCCCGCCGTTGCGGAGGTTTGGCGGCGAGCGTAGCGGCGGCGGTGGAGAGCTCAAGTTCCGGCCATGGAGGCTTACAGGAAGTACAGAAAAGAAAACCGGGGAGGAGAGGGGAAATCCGAGGGGAGAGATGGAGGTGACGGCGGCTTGAGGAGGAGGAAGAAGGGAGGCTAGGGTTTGGAGGGGAGAGGGGAGTTAAGTAGGTGGAGGGGGAGGAGGAAAAGCTTGCAGGTGGGAGAGCCTCTGTCGCACCCTGGCTTCTAAGGGATACTCATCGTACGAACTGGATAGCAGGTGCTTGGATTATGGGGCATAAATGCTCCCACGTCCCAGCTTCCTGGTAGGCCTGCGCTTATGCGCGACAACACAAGCCCTGCTATTCCACCGTCGATGTAAACTATCCACTAGAAGTCTTAGGCACTACTGTCGACGTACTTCATATCAATCACGCACTGTACGTCAATAGCTTTGAACGAATGATGATCACAACTTATCTCTAAGACACAAAAGATTGAAATAAGGTTGCAAATAGCCTTCACTAAGGCAGAGATAGCGAATACAATCATCCAGAGGACACATGTCCCAACATAACATCCATTACAACAGCGGAAGCAATCAAAGGTGTCTGGGTACAGACAAATCCAACAGGCTTAAGAAGCCGGAGAAAATAAAGAAGACGAAACCCATCCACGTAGGTCCTGGATCCAGCCCTGGTCCAGCTAACTACTCGTCTGCAGTCTCGTCAAACTCCACAAAGTAGCCATCCTGGTGGTCATCGTAGCCGTAGTCGTACTCTGCGTAAACCACAGCCCCAACAGGGTCAGTACATCCAAGTACTGGCAAGCAAGACTCACAGTTCATCAAAGAGTTACCCGTCAACACAAGCATTGATGCTTGGGATCAACGGAAGGAAGGGGTGATATGAAAGTTGCTGCTGGCTGCTTTAACCAACTACAGAAGATAACTACAAGTTCCGGCTAACAGAAAAGATAAGATCGAGGATTGTAATCAACTGAAAGATAACTTCAACCAAACCCATCCTGGATCTCGCCCCTTATCCAAAGAAGCAATCCGAGGATAACTCACACAGTTGGATTAAGATGAATCAAGTTATTTGTGTGAATAACCTATTACTAGTCAAGTTATTAATCATTGGGTGAAACATGATTGATCATTATGTTGAAGTTGTCCTGAGTACTTGTTAGCCAGTACTTTCACCAAGTAATCCATATCCGCGGAAAACACGGCTTCTCGAGAAGATTATCCCTGCAGGGTTGCACCAATTTGGCCGTACACGCAAGAATAACCCGCCAGATGGGATGCCTCCCACCAAGCGGGGTACTCTACACAACCAACCATTCTTCGCATCAAGCCCAAAGCACCTTGGGCGCACGGCTAATCGAGCCCAGAAGAAAATGGACCCTCATAGCACTCTAAGAACGTGTTCCCCTATATGCCGACTACGAAAGTTCCACCCTGCGCTGGGCTCGCAAAAACATGCATGCGGCAAATAGAAAGCACGAACTAAATGAGATGATTTGGACGAGATGCGAATCAGGTCAAGTTGAGGGGGGCGCCCATACTCGCTTCCCACATGCGGGTAGTGCGCTCATCATGGATCAGTAGACAAGACCCTTTTCCTATTAGGGTCGACACTAGCAGGCTTCAAAACCTCTCATGGGCCTCCTGCCGGTGCCTTATCATCAAATTATTATTACCATTAGCAATTAACAGGATTGATTGATCAACATCGAGCCCCCGGTGCAATTACTAATATAGTAAAAGCAGTAACCGATAACAGACTCGAGTAAAAGCAATCCTAAGCATGCTAGATAATACTAAGGCACAAACAAAGGCTGTAGGTATGGAGGTGAGGCAGTATCATTGGTTCAGGGTATCATGTGATAGGTTCGGAGAACAAGCAACGATACATAGGGCTAGCAATAGTAGACAAAAGGATAGTATCGACAACAAGTGTGGAAAGGAACTCGATGATTCATGTGAGTGATAACTTGCCTGGGAGCTCAACAGCCGGGTACTGAGCTAGGTCCTCGGTAGTGGTGTCGTAAGGATCGTCGGTCTCAACGTAGTCGTCGTCTAACCGAAAAGAAGCAAACAAACAAAACAGGAATGTAAACAATCATTGCCATGGCATTGTGCACAATCAAGATGATGCATGACAATTTAATAGGTGCATCTAAATAAACTGACTAACATGATAGCACAAATTAAATGGACCCATATGCAAGGGTTGCATATGGAAAAGGATCCATTGAAATAATTGGAACAAATGATTTACAACTATTTATTATGTGAAAGTTGTTATCATGATGCATGCATGATGGTGATAGCAAGATAACAACAAATAACAATGATAGATGCAAAGGAAAAGGAGTAAACAAAGTTTGGAATTGATTTATTAAGTTTTGGAAAATTTTGTTACTTAAACATGTTACACAAACAATTATTGTTTTCATCAAGTTAGAGTGTGCAAAACAATTTACAAATTTTATATTTGAAAAGAACATCAAATTTTAGTTGAATTACATGTTTCACATTTTGAAATTGGACTTAGGATTATTTAATTATGAATTAGACAATATTAAACAAGTTTTAATTGAATTAAACAAGATTTAAAATGTTTAGGCAATTTAAATTGTTCAAACCAGGAAACAAATTTTATATTTGAATAGGATATTCAAAAAGGTGTGAAAAACATATTTTATTTGTATTTATTGGATTTATAAATAATTTGTTATTGAGTTTATAAACTAACATTTAAATTAATCCAATTTGAATTTTAAATGTATTTGGAAAATTCAAAACAGTGCACAAATGGAATAATTGGATAGGTTATAAAATTTTGAGCAATAAACATATTCAGGTTTTATTTATAGGACTTACAGATTAGAAGATATGGAATTTTGAAGTTATTTGTTTATTCTGCCCATTTAAAAAGAATTGGAAAATAAACAGAACAGGTTTTTTTAATTCTTTTATTACATCCACGGGTCTAACCCACAGCCACTGCCCTGCGGGCCCAACCCAGCGTGGCATGGTTGGACGGTGATGTGGCGCAGCGGGTCACTGACCCGTGGGCCTGGCCACCGAGGGAAAGGAAAATAGGGAAAAGGACGCGCGAGGGGGGATCGAACCCGCAACCCCGCGGTCGTGCACGCGCGCGCTAGCCACTGCGGCCTGCTCAAGTTCGTGTCTTAGCAGCAGAAGCGAACAGGTTAACGTGTTATTTCGACAGGTAGTTCTCTGAACTCTCTTCTGTTGTGCGTGCAGGTACTGGCAGCGACAGGGATCGATCGCTGGAAGGCATGGCCTCCGGCGACGGCTGCGCGCGGGCGCTGCGTACAACGCAGAGGAACTAGGGAGGGAGAGACGCGAGGGAAAAGAAGAGGCTCACAGCGAGGGAAGCGAGGAGGAGCAGCGACCGATCACGACGATGAACTCGACAGAGAGCAGCAGTAGCAGCGGCGGAAGTTCCCGGCGACGGCGGCGAGGCTATGGATCTCCTCAGGCCTCACGGTGGTGTCGACGGCGAAGAGGGGACTGGGGGCTATCCATTCCCGCAGCTAGTGCACGGCGCCAGCCATCGGAGACGGCGACCGCTGCCGGAGTTCAGAGAGGCGGCGACGAGCTTCAGAGGTTCAGAGAGAGGTGCGGTTGGGGAGGATGAGAGGGGAAACGGCGGCGCTAGGGTTTAGAGGAGAGAGGCTAGGGCTAGCCAGCGGAGGGGAGCTACTTAAGGAGGTAGAGGCCATGTACGGCGGGGAATCCAGCAGAGGAACGGAGATCGTGCGGTGGTGCCTGTGTTCGTACGCCAGGAGGAAGACGACAAGCGGCAGGGGTTATCGGGCCAAAGGAAAAAAACGGGCTGGGCTGGTTTAGTTGCTGCTGCTGCTGCCTCTCCTCTCCTTTGCAATTTTATTCTTTTCTGTTATATATTTTTTTGTAGTTTTGCTTTTGGAAGAAAAAGTTAGGGTTTTGCCTATAGAAAAATTTGAAAAAAATTAGTTAAGCCTTTTAGGTAATTAGGAACCACATTGCAAGCTTGGATTTCAATTATTTGAGATTTAAAAATATGTTTGTATTTGAAACCAATTTGGGAGATTTTCATATTAAATAACTTTATTGAAAACAAGCATTTGAATAGGGTTACCCCTAGGGTTTTTAGAATGGTTTAAGGAGGGCAATTGTGTGGTGAATTTTTATGGATTCAAAAAGGGTACTGGTTTTGAGAATTGGTTTGAATTTGAAAATGATTTGGAATTTTTAATTGATTGAAATAATGGTTTGATTAAGCCAACAATTTAGTAAGTGAAACAAAAGGAATAAAATGGTTGTTTTTAGTTGTTATTTTTATTCCAAAAGTTGTAACAGAGCAAGTATGAAATTACCCATTTGAAATGTGTTTGAGTTTGATTATGAAAACAGGATAAAACAGATGGAAAACAAGTAATAACAATTGCAAACATAATAAAACAAATGCAAAGAAATGATGACATGATGCATTGCTTGAAATAAAACAAGGAACAAAACATTCTAAGGGGATATTTCATACTTGGATGTTACAAAACGCCCCCCCTTGAAGGAATCGCGCCCCGAGATTCCCTACTGAGAAATGAAAAGGTCCGGATACTTCTTGTGAAGATCCTCTTCGGTCTCCCACGTTGCCTCTTTATCAGAATGATGCGACCATTGGACTTTCAAGAACTTGGTGCTCTTGTTGCGAGTCTTACGCTCGGTCTCATCGAGAATACGAATAGGGTGCTCCTCATAAGATAGATCATCTTGCAGTTCAATGGAATCATGATCAACTGCACGATCTGGATCTTTGAAACACTTCTTGAGTTGTGACACGTGGAACACATCATGCACTTTAGATAGTTTTTCTGGAAGTTCAAGACGATAGGCATTTTCTGCCCGCCTTGAGAGGATGTTGAAAGGGCCAATGTATCTTGGTGCAAGCTTTTCTTTCACACCAAAACGATGAGTGCCTCTGAGGGGAGTTACACGGAGATATGCCTTATCACCAGGTGCATAGACCATATCCCTGTGCTTGCTATCATAATAGCTCTTCTGACGAGACTGAGCAATCCTGAGATTGTCACGAATGATACGAACTTTCTCCTCGGCTTCCTTAACAATGTTAGGGCCTAAAAGTGAACGTTCACCAGCTCCAGACCAATTGATTGGACTCCTGCATCTGCGACCATACAGTGCCTCAAATGGTGCCATGCCTAGGCTTGCCTGGTAGCTGTTGTTGTAGGAGAATTCAGCATATGGAAGGCAATCCTCCCATTTCATGCCAAAGGAGAGACCACATGCTCTGAGCATATCCTCGAGAATCTGATTGACTCTTTCGACTTGCCCCTGAGACTGAGGGTGATAAGCTGTGCTGAACAGAAGTTTAGTGCCCAATGCTTCTTGAAAACTCTTCCAGAAATGAGAAGTGAAGATACTTCCACGGTCTGAGCTTATTTCCAATGGAACACCATGAAGAGGAACAATCTTTGCTGTGTAGAGCTCTGCTAACTGGCTAGCTGAGATAGTTTCCTTTACAGCAAAGAAGTGAGCAACCTTAGTGAGACGATCAATAACAACGAAGATTGCATCGTTGCCCTTTTTGGACTTTGGAAACCCAGTAACGAAGTCCATTTCAATCATGTGCCACTTCCACTCAGGAATTTTCAGAGGTTGAAGTAGACCTGCTGTCTTCTGATGGACTGCCTTAACACGTTGACAAACGTCGCATTCAGAAACGTATTGAGCAATTTCACGTTTCATGCCAGGCCACCAATACAGAGTCTTGAGATCCTGGTACATCTTTGTACTTCCAGGGTGAATGGATAGAGGAGTTTCATGAGCCTCCTTGAGAATGATATCCTTGAGACTTTGAATCTGAGGAACTGCAATGCGTCCTTCGAAGAACACAGTTCCCTTGTCATCAACTGAGAAGGACTCGAACTTATCATTGCCTTCCTTGACGTGCTCTACAATCTTCTTGATTTCAGCATCACGAAGTTGTTCAGAACGAATCTTGTCCTCGAGAGTTGGGCTGGCTGTCAAGCTAGCAAGATAACCTTCTGGTACAAGACCAAGGTTCAGCTTCTGGAATTCTTCATGAAGTGGAGGTTGGCTTTCCATGATCATGAGATTATTGCAATAGGATTTGCGACTGAGAGCATCGGCCATAACATTAGCCTTGCCTGGAGTGTAAGAAATGGTGAGATCAAAGTCTTTAATCTTCTCAATCCATCTCCTTTGCCTGAGGTTCAGATCTGGCTGAGTGAAGATGTATTTCAGACTCTTATGATCGGAAAAGATTTCAGTTTTGTTACCCAACAAGTATTGTCTCCATTTCTTGAGGGCAAACACAACTGCTGCAAGTTCAAGATCATGAGTGGGATAGTTTTGCTCATGTGGGTTCAACTGACGTGAAGCATAAGCCACAACTTGACGTTCTTGCATAAGAACTGCTCCTAGGCCTTGGAGAGATGCATCACAGAATATATGGAAAGGTTTTGTGGTATCTGGACCAACCAGAACAGGGGTGGAAGTGAGTTTAGTCTTCAGGAGGTTGAAACTCTCATCACATTGTGGAGTCCAAACGAACTTTTTGTCCTTCTTTGTGAGATCAGTGAGAGGTTTAGCAATCTTGGAAAAGTTTTGGACGAAACGACGGCAATAGCTAGCCAAGCCAAGAAAACTTCTGACTTGCTTCACCGTCTTAGGGGGTTTCCAATCAACAATTGCCTTAACCTTTTCCGGGTCAATGGCAATGCCTTTGGAAGAGATGATATGACCAAGATATGCAACTTCTGGAATCCAGAACTCACATTTGGAAAACTTGGCATACAGACGATGCTCGCGAAGTTTCATGAGAGTGAGACGAAGGTGTTCTCCATGCTCTTCCTCGGATTTTGAATAGACTAGAATGTCATCGAGATATACCACAACGAACTTTTCGAGGTATTCATGGAAGACAGAATTCATGAGTCTTGAGAACGTTGCCGGTGCATTGGTGAGACCAAAAGACATGACGGTGTATTCATATAGACCGTAACGAGTGGTGAAAGCTGTCTTAGGAATATCTTCCTTTCTGATCTTTATCTGATGGTACCCCATCCTCAAGTCCAACTTTGAGAATATTGAGGCTCCAGCAAGTTGATCAAAAAGATCATCGATTCGAGGAAGTGGATACTTGTTCTTGATAGTTTTCTCGTTGAGAGGACGATAGTCAACCACGAGTCTTTTTGTTTGATCCTTCTTGGCAACAAACAGAGTTGGGCAACCCCAAGCGGAGGAGCTAGGCTGAATGTAACCTTTGTCCATGTACATATCGATTTGCTCCTTCAACAATTTCAGTTCAGGAGGAGCTATCTTGTATGGATGCTTAGAGATTGGAGCAGTACCTGGCTCAAGCTCGATCACGAACTCAACTGCTCTGTCCGGGGGCATCCCTGGCAACTCTTCTGGAAAGACGTCAGGGAATTCACAAACCACCGGAACATTTTCAATTGCAGGAAGGGGTTTGGCATCGAGGTTGAACAGCTGAACAGAACTTGATCCATATGGAGAATAGACTATCTGGCCTGAAGTGTGGGAGAGAGTTATTGACTTGTTAGCACAGTCAATTTTAGCTTTGTGGGTCTTCAACCAATCCATACCCAGAATGACATCAATGTCAGAATTTCCCAGCAACATGAGTGAAGCAAGGAATATGCGACCTCCAATTAGGATCTGATTGTCCATGCTTATCTTGGAAGTCAACATTTGCGGTCCCGGAGAGTGAACAGTCATTTGATTGCTTAGCGGAACCAGAACTAGGTTGTATGCTTTTGCAAAAATCTTTGAAACAAAGGAATGCGATGCTCCAGTATCAAACAACACTTTAGCTGGAATAGAGTTTACGGGTAATATACCGAGAACGACGTCAGCAGCTTCCTCAGCTTTGTCGGCCTTGATATGGTTCACCCTCGCGTTCCTCCCGACAGGCCTGTTGTTGGAGTTGAAGGCTTTAGCCGGGGGAGCACGAACCATTGCCTGGTTGGTGTTGGGGCGAGGAGGTAGGGGTAGCTGCTTCTGATGCACTTATCAGCATAGTGTCCAGTCTCCTTGCACTTGTAGCAAGTGACGACACGAGAAGGACCTGGCCTTGGCTGCCCCATCGGGAACCTCTGACCCTGCATCTGAGATGGGTTGGGTGGGCGGGGACCAAAGCCTGGAGAAGCTTGGGCATTTGGAGCCCTAGTGACAGCACCATTTGGCACCCAGATGCGGCGCTTCTGCGGAGGGGTGGTCATGTTGGAGGAGGAACCACCCTCACGCGAGTGCTTGCGCGACTCTTCGAACGCCTTGCGCCCATTCTCCTCATTGAGCGCGGTGTTCACGAGCTCCACGAAGTCCTTGCACTTGATGTTGGTGAGAGCGTACTTCAGTTCCGGGTTAAAACCTCGGCGGAACCTTGCCATCTTCTTGGCTTCAGTGGACACTTCGTCACCAGCGTACCGAGCGAGACGATTGAACTCGTTCTGGTAGCCGAGAACGTCCAGCTTGCCCTGTCTGAGAGAGCAGAATTCCTCACGCATCCTTTCCATGAGACCATCCGGGATGTGGTGCTTCAGGAAGGCATCCTTGAAACATCCCCAGGTGATAGGAAAGCCAGCTCTCATGGTCCGGTAGTTCTCCCACCAAGTAGCTGCCTGACCCTTCAGTAGGTAGGTGGCATACTTGACCTTATCCTCTTCCGCAACATGAGAAATCTCCAGAGCTCTTGCTACGTCACGGATCCAGTCATCAGCATCCAGGGGCTCACGTGTTGCCACGAAAGCTTTTGGGCCCAAGCTGAGGAAGTCCTTGATGGTGACCCTTGGAGCATTCTGGTTGTGGTGCTGGTTAGCCTGGATCTGGGCCATCTGTGTCACCACTTGGGTCATCTGAGCTAACAGTTCCCCCATTGGTGGTGGCGGAGGCGGGTTGTTCCTGGTTGGAGGCATCCTGAACAGAAATTCATTTTAGCACAACAACAGAAAAGGATAGACTTGGTAACCGAAAGATAGATTATTCCGACGCATGAATAGATAACCAACAGGTACATCATCACATGTTCAAATACATCAGAATATCCAACAGACCAATACATGGTTCGAAAGACAAGGATAACTAAACATAGCTAGGAATGGATACATCGGTACTCCCATGCTCATCACGCAGGACGGCGGTGAGTAGTACGACGAGAGATACGGTGCGGAGGAATCCCACGGAAGTAGGTATCACGACGATCCCTGTAGATAGGAACTGCTCTGAGAGCAACTCTCGGTGTGGTGAAGTAGAAAGCGTCGTGTCCCTGTGCTCCATAGCGGGGAATCCCTGTGTAACCAGCTCCGAGGTCGAGAAGTGGGCCTCTGATCGGCTCGTAACCTCCAGCATCTGGCAGAGGAAAACCCAGTGTCTGCTAGAAACGCGCAAAGCGCTCGTCTCCAACGAAGTATGTGGTGTACGTCGCCAGACGCGTCAACGCGAGGTAGAGCTGCTCCCTGACTGAGGCCAACTCCTGAGCAAGTGTGGAAGCAACGGCGTCACTGTGCCTCACGAACTGGGCAGTGGTGTGCAGCCTGGAGATATCATCCTCGTAGGTATCCAGGTTGCGGTGGAGAGTGAAGTGAACTCCCGCTACCGTGATGTAACCACGGGGGATGTGACGATAGATGGAATCATCAAACCCCTAGTAGTCAGCACGGAGAACGGTGAGACTCACGTACGCTGCCTGCTGCACGGCCATATCCACTGTGGAACCTACTGCCTCGTAGCGGTGGGCAATGCTCCTGCCATCATCCGACAGAATGTAGACGATAGCCCGGTAGCAGGTCTGGTCAAACTCTCGCTGCTGCTCGTAGACCTGGTACTCCGGTGCCCAACGGAACCCCAGATAGGTAACCATGTCTCTCAGCATCTCCGGATAACCGGCGGTGCTCTCACAGCGAGTCATGCGAACCACCTGCGGGTAGAACCTGAGATCCATCTGCAGATGATTGGGGAAGGTTTTGATTAGACTCCGGTAGATGAAAAAGGATGTGGAAAACAACAACAAGGTTCAACGGGCGAAAAGGATGTTGAAAAGAACATGATATCGAAGCAACATCGGGAAAACGAGACCAAAAGTCCTGAGGTACTACAGAGAACCCAAAACACGTGAAATCCTAACTTGAAAGTTTAGGTGAGAACAGAAAACAACGTTGCACTTCCTTACCAGAAAAGGGTGGGTGGGTGGGGAAAGAAGAAAAATGGCAGAATTCCTACTCTCACGTTTCATTTTTCCTATATAGCTACAAAATAGTTTCTAGACTCAACTGCGACCAGTAAAAAGGGATCCTACAGGCAGACAGGCTCTGATACCATTTGTCGCACCCTGGCTTCTAAGGGATACTCATCGTACGAACTGGATATGTAACATCCCAAGTATGAAAATACCCCTAGAATGCTTTGTTCTTTGTTTTATTTCAAGCAATGCATCATGTCATCATGTTTACTTATTGTCTGCATTTGTTTTCTATCTGTTTTATCCTGTTTTCACAACTCAAACTTAAACCTTATTCAAACATAGTTTCATACTTGCTCTGTTACAACTATTGGAACCAAAATAACAAATAAAAACAACCCTTTTATTCCTTGTTTTTCACTTCTCAAATTGTTGCTTTAATCAAACCAATTATCAAATTAAATCATTAACTCCTAAATCATTTTCCATTTCAAACCAAGTTTCAAATCAGCACTCTTTTGAAAACATAACAATTCACCACATGTTTGTGATCCTAAAAGTCAATTTAAACCTAGGGGTAACCCTATTCAAATACATGTTTTTATTAATGAGATAATAAATAAAAGTCCCTCTAATTTGGTTTCAAATACAAAACCCTATTTTAAAATTTAATTTTTGAAATCCAATCTTGCATTGTGGTTTCTAATCACCTAAAAAGCTTAACTGAATTTTTCTGTAATTTTTATTGATTAAAACCTTAACAGTTTTCTCCAAAAAGCAAACTACAAAAAAAAAAAAAAAAAAACAGAAAAAGAATAAAAAGCAGCTAACCTAGCGCGCGCGCAGCAGCTAAGCAAGCCCAAGCCCGTTAACCTACGCGCGCGCAGCGACCCAACCCAGCTAAGCGCAACTTACCCCTTCGCCGCGCGCCAAGATTCGTGCGAGCGCCTAATCTTCTTCTTCTCGCGGTACGGCGCGCATCCGCCGGTGCCACCGCGGCCCCGAGCGACTCCGGCGGCCAGGAGAGCTCCGCGGGCCTATAAAAGCATGCCCTGGCCCCTAGCTGTGCCCTAGGCTTCTAGGGTTTCCGCCTCCACCTCGCAGCGCCGCCAATTCGCCACCTTTCACTCGAGCTCCACCTCTCTGTTCCCTCCCGCCGGCGAGCTTCTGAAGAATTCGATGGCGCCGCCGCAGAGATCTCCCACCTAGCCACCCACAAGCAGGAATCAGTTCGCCGTGGTTTCCTCTTCCCTTGGACACCCGCAATCGCCACGGTGAGCTCCCGATCGCCGACGCCGTCCTCTCTTTTCTCTCCGGCCACCGCGCCGCGTTCTCTGAACTTGAACACCTCGTCGCCGTTGCAGAGCAGCGCTACGGCTTTGGAGCACGGGAGTAGCACCGCCCCCGTCCCCTCTACCCTTTGGACACCGGAGCAGCCACGAGGACCCACCAGGAGCTCGCCGCCGTCCACGTCTTCTCCGCGGCCGCCGTCTGCAGCTCTTCGTCGCGCCTCTGCATCCTGCTACGAACGTTGGTGAGCACCGTCTCCTTCCTCTCTCTGTTGCTCGCGTCCGTGCACGCCCGCGTCCAACCAAACACCCCACAGCAGCGTGCTGGCCGTGGTTCACGCCGGCGAGCAACGCCACCTTCTCTGTCAGTCGAGCAACGCTCGCTCGTCATGTTTCGTCAGCAAAGTTCAGAGATTCAAATCTGAAGCTTATCCTCCCCGCGCTGCGTATGCTGTCAAACACACGACAGCAGCGCAGTGGTGCGAGCCTTTTGCGCGCACAGCGAGCTTGCGGGTTCGAGCCCCGCGGCCGCAAAAACTTTTTGGTATTTCTCCTCGCGCGCGCGGCCCACCAGTCAGCCTCCCTCGGTGCCACGCGTACGCGCACACGCCACGCTGTCCGTAGGCCCACAGGGCAGTGCCTGTGGGTACACTTCCAATGCGTAACAAAAGTTTAAAAATCAAATCTGTTAATTTCTAATTCCTTTTTAAATAACAGATTTGAATATAAACTTTGAAATTCCATATCCTTTATTTCATAAGTCCAATAAATACAAACTTTATATCTATTCTGATCCAAATTTCCTAATCTATCCAAATATCCAACTTGTGTTCTGTTTTGAACTTTCAAATTCAAATTTAAATCATTTCAAATGTATTTTGCTAAATTCAATAATTAATTATTCATAAGTCCAAATCATACAAATAAAATATGTTTTCAATACCATTTTAAATAAGCTAATCAAATATAAATTTTGTTTTCTGGTTTGAATAATTTAAATTGCCTAAACAATTTAAACCTTGTGTAATTCAATTAAAAATGGTTTAATAATGTTTATTTCCTTATTAATTAATCCAAAGTCCAATTTCAAAATGTGAAACATGTAATCCAACTAAAATTTGATAACCTTTTCAAATATCAAATTTGTAATTGGTTTTGCATACTTTAAGATGTTGAAAACAATCAATACTTGTTCAACACCATTAAGTACCAGTAATTTTCAAACCTATTAATGTTTTCTAAAAATGGTTAACTATCATTCCAATTGCAATCAACTTGTTATCTTCTTGTTCCTCATCATGCATGCATCATGCTAATTCAACTACACCTAATGCTTAGTGATAGAACAATTAATTCAACTCCAAGCATGGGCTTCCATATGCAACCTTTGCATATGGAATCCATTTAAAATTGTGTCTCATATCAAGCAAGTTATTTTGGTGCATCTATTAAACATGACATGCATCATCCAATGTTTGTGCACCTATGCCATGTATTGATTGCCCGTCTTCCTTCGTTGTTGTTTTTGCTTCTTCTCGATTAGACGACGACGTTGGTACCGACGAGACTTACGACACCACTACTCAGGACCTAGCCCAGTACGAGGCTGAGCTGCCAGGCAAGTTATCACTCACATGAATCATCGAGTTCCTTTCCACACTTGTTGTCGATACTATCCTTTTGTCTACTATTGCTAGCCCTATGTATCGTTGCTTGTCTCCGAACCTATCACATGATTCCTGAACCAATGATATTGCCTCACCTCCATACCTACAGCCTTTGTTTGTGCCTTAGTATATCTAGCATGCTTAGGGTTGCTTTTACTCGAGTCTGTTGTCGGTTACTACTTTTACTATCTTATTATCATGTACCGGGGCTCGTTGTTAATCAATCAATCCTGTTAATTGCTAATGTTATAATAATAACTTGATGATAAGGCACCGGCAGGAGGCCCATGAGTGGTTTTGGAGCCTGCTAGTGTCGACCCTAATAGGAAAAGGGTCTTGTCTACTGATCCATGATGAGCGCACTACCCGCATTTGGGAAGCGAGTATGGGCGCCCCCCTCAACTTGACCTGATTCGCATCTCGTCCAAATCATCTCATTTAGTTCGTGCTTTCTATTTGCCGCATGCATGTTTTTGCGAGCCCAGCGCAGGGTGGAACTTTTGTAGTCGGCATATAGGGGGACACGTTCTTAGAGTGCTATGAGGGTCCATTTTCTTCTGGGCTCGATTAGCCGTGCGCCCAAGGTGCTTTGGGCTTGATGCGAAGAATGGTTGGTTGTGTAGAGTACCCCGCTTGGTGGAAGTGCATTTCCATCTGGCGGGTTATCCTTGAGTGTACGGCCAAATTGGTGCAACCCTGCAGGGATAATCTTCTCGAGAAGCCGTGTTTTCCGCGGTTATGGATTACTTGGTGAAAGTACTGGCTAACAAGTACTCAGGACAACTTCAACATAACTATCAACCATGTTTCACCCAATGATTAATAACTTGACTAGTAATAGGTTATTCACACAATAACTCGATTCACCTTATCACAACTGTGTGAGTTATCCTCGGATTGCTTCTTTGGATAAGGGGCGAGATCCAGGATGGGTTTGGTTGAAGTTATCTTTCAGTTGGTTACAATCCTCGATCTTATCTTTTCTGTTAGCCGGAACTTGTAGTTATCTTCTGTAGTTGTTTAGAGCAGCCAGCAGCAACTTTTATATCACCCCCTTTCCTCCGTTGATCCCAAGCATCAATGCTTGTGTTGACGGGTAACTCTTTGATGGACTGTGAGTCTTGCTTGCCAGTACTTGGATGTACTGACCCCGTTGGGGCTGTGGTTTACGCAGAGTACGACTACGACTACGATGCTTCCCAGGATGGCTACTTTGTGGAGTTCGACGAGACTGCAGACGAATAGTTAGCTGGACCAGGGCAGGATCCAGAACCTACGTGGATGGGCTTCGCTTTTCTTTATTTTCTCCGGCTTCTTAAGCCATGGATTTGTCTGTACTCAGACCCCTTTGATTGCTTCCGCTGTTGTAATGGATGATATGATGGGACATGTGTCCTCTGGATGACTGTATTCGATATTTCTGCCTTAGTGAAGGCCAGTTGCACTTATTTCATTCTTTTGTGTCTTAGAGACAGTTTGTGTTATCATTTCGTTCAAAGCTGTGGACGTACAGTGCGTGTTTGAATATGAAGTACGTCGACAGTAGTGCCTTAGGTTCCTAGCAGATAGTTTACTTCGACGGTGGCAGCAGGGCTTGTGTTGTCGCGCATAAGCGCAGGCCTACCAGGAAGCTGGGACGTGGGAGCAGTTATGCCCCATAATCCAAGCACCTGACTTCCAGTTCGTGCGATGAGTATCCTCTAGAAACCTTGGGTGCGACAAATGGTATCAGAGCCTGTCTGCCTATAGGATCCCTTTTTACTGGTCGCAGTTGAGTCTAGAAACTATTTTGTAGCTATATAGGAAAAATGAAACGTGAGAGTAGGAATTCTGCCATTTTTCTTCTTTCCCCACCCACCCTTTTCTGGTAAGGAAGTGCAACGTTGTTTTCTGTTCTCACCTAAACTTTCAAGTTAGGATTTCACGTGTTTTGGGTTATCTGTAGTACCTCAGGACTTTTGGTCTCGTTTTCCCGATGTTGCTTCAATATCATGTTCTTTTCGACATCCTTTTCGTCCGTTGAACCTTGTTGTTGTTTTCCACATCCTTTTTCATCTACCGGAGTCTAATCAAAACCTTCCAAATAATCTACAGATGGGTCTCAGCTACTACCCGCAGGTGGTTCGCATGACTCGCTGTGAGAGCACCGCCGGTTTTCCGGAGTTGCTGAGAGACATGGTTACCTATCTGGGGTTCCGTTGGGCACCAGAGTACCAGGTCTACGAGCACCAGCGAGAGTTTGACCAGACTTGCTACCGGGCTATCGTCTACATTCTGTCGGATGATGGCAGGAGCATTGCACACCAGTACGAGGCAGTAGGGTCCACAGTGGATATGGCAGTGCAGCAGGCAGCGTACGTGAGTATCACCGTTCTCCGTGCAGACTACTGGGGGTTTGATAAGTCCAGTTTTCGTCACATCCCCCGTGGTTACATCACGGCAGCGGGAGTTCACTTCACTGTCCACCGCGACCTGGATACCTACGAGACTGATAGCTCCAGGCTCCAGACCACTGCCCAGTTCGCTAGTCACAGTGACGCCGTTGCTTCCGCACTTTCTCAGGAGTTAGCCTCAGTCAGGGAGCAGCTCCACCTTGCTCTCACTCGTCTGGCGACGTACACCACAGACTTTGTTGGAGACGAGCGCTTCGCACGTGTCGTTCAGCCAGCTGGTCTTCCGTTGCCAGATGCTGGAGGTTACGAGCCGATCAGAGGCCCACTTCTCGACCTCGGAGCTGGTTACACAGGGATTCCCCGCTATGGAGCACAGGGAGAGGACGCTTTCTACTTCACCACACCGAGAGTTGCTCTCAGAGCAGTTCCTATCTACGTGGATCGTCGTGATACCTACTTCCGTGGGATTCCTCCGCACCGTATCTCTCGTCGTACTACTCACCGCCGTCCTGCGTGATGAGCATGGGAGTACCGTTGTATCCATTACTAGCTGTGTCTAGTTTATCCTTTCGTTTTCGAACCATGTATTTGGTCTGTTGGATATTCTGATGTATTTGAACATGTGATGATGTACCTGTTGATTATCTATTCCTGCGTCGGAATAATCTATCTTTCGGTTACCAAGTCTATCCTTTTCTGTTGTTGTGCTAAAATGAATTTCTGTTCAGGATGCCTCCAACCAGGAACAACCCGCCTCCGCCACCACCAATGGGGGAACTGTTGGCTCAGATGACCCAAGTGGTGACACAGATGGCCCAGATCCAGGCTAACCAGCAACACAACCAGAATGCTCCAAGGGTCACCATCAAGGACTTCCTCAGCTTGGGCCCAAAAGCTTTCGTGGCAACACGTGAGCCCCTGGATGCTGATGACTGGATCCGTGACGTAGCAAGAGCTCTGGAGATTGCTCATGTTGCAGAAGAGGATAAGGTCAAGTACGCCACCTACCTACTGAAGGGTCAGGCAGCTACTTGGTGGGAGAACTACCAGGCCATGAGGGCTGGCTTTCCTATCAACTGGGGATGTTTCAAGGATGCCTTCCTGAAGCACCACATCCCGGATGGTCTCATGGAAAAGATGCGTGAGGAATTCTGCTCTCTCAGACAGGGCAAGCTGGACGTTCTCGGCTACCAGAACGAGTTCAATCGTCTCGCTCGGTACGCTGGTGACGAAGTGTCCACCGAAGCCAAGAAGATGGCAAGGTTCCGCCGAGGTTTTAACCCGGAACTGAAGTACGCTCTCACAAACATCAAGTGCAAGGACTTCGTGGAGCTGGTGAACACCGCGCTCAATGAGGAGAATGGGCGCAAGGCGTTCGAAGAGTCGCGCAAGCACTCGCGTGAGGGTGGTTCCTCCTCCAACATGACCACCCCTCCGCAGAAGCGCCGCATCTGGGTGCCAAATGGTGCTGTCACTCGGGCTCCAAATGCCCAAGCTTCTCCAGGCTTTGGTCCCCGCCCACCCAACCCATCTCAGATGCAGGGTCAGAGGTTCCCGATGGGGCAGCCAAGGCCAGGTCCTTCTCGTGTCGTCACTTGCTACAAGTGCAAGGATACTGGACATTATGCTGATAAGTGCACTCAGAAGCAGCTTCCCCTACCTCCTCGCCCCAACACCAACCAGGCTATGGTTCGTGCTCCCCCGGCTAAAGCCTTCAACTCCAACAACAGGCCTGTCGGGAGGAACGCGAGGGTGAACCATATCAAGGCCGACAAAGCCGAGGAAGCTGCTGACGTCGTTCTCGGTATATTACCCGTAAACTCTATTCCAGCTAAAGTGTTGTTTGATACTGGAGCATCGCATTCATTTGTGTCAAAGATTTTTGCAATAGCATACAACCTAGTTCTGGTTCCGCTAAGCAATCAAATGACTGTTCACTCTCCGGGACCGCAAATGTTGACTTCCAAGATAAGCATGGACAATGAGATCCTAATTGGAGGTCGCATATTCCTTGCTTCACTCATGTTGCTGGGAAATTCTGACATTGATGTCATTCTGGGTATGGATTGGTTGAAGACCCACAAAGCTAAAATTGACTGTGCTCAAAAGTCAATAACTCTCTCCCACACTTCAGGCCAGATAGTCTATTCTCCATATGGATCAAGTTCTGTTCAGCTGTTCAACCTCGATGCCAAACCCCTTCCTGCAATTGAAAATGTTCCGGTGGTTTGTGAGTTCCCTGACGTCTTTCCAGAAGAGTTGCCAGGGATGCCCCCGGACAGAGCAGTTGAGTTCGTGATCGAGCTTGAGCCAGGTACTGCTCCAATCTCTAAGCATCCATATAAGATAGCTCCTCCTGAACTGAAATTGTTGAAGGAGCAAATCGATATGTATATGGACAAAGGTTTCATTCAGCCTAGTTCCTCCGCTTGGGGTTGCCCAACTCTGTTTGTTGCCAAGAAGGATCAAACTAAGAGACTCGTGGTTGACTATCGTCCTCTCAACGAGAAAACAATCAAGAACAAGTATCCACTTCCTCGTATCGATGATCTTTTTGATCAACTTGCTGGAGCCTCAATATTCTCAAAGTTGGACTTGAGGATGGGTTACCATCAGATAAAGATCAGAAAGGAAGATATTCCTAAGACAGCTTTCACCACTCGGTACGGTCTATATGAATACACTGTCATGTCCTTTGGTCTCACCAATGCACCGGCAACGTTCTCAAGACTCATGAATTCTGTCTTCCATGAATACCTCGACAAGTTCGTTGTGGTATATCTCGATGACATTCTAGTCTACTCAAAATCCGAGGAAGAGCATGGAGAACACCTTCGTCTCACTCTCATGAAACTTCGCGAGCATCGTTTGTATGCCAAGTTTTCCAAATGTGAGTTCTGGATTCCAGAAGTTGCATATCTTGGTCATATCATCTCTGGCAAAGGCATTGCCATTGACCCAGAAAAGGTTAAGGCAATTGTTGACTGGAAACCCCCTAAGACGGTGAAGCAAGTCAGAAGTTTTCTTGGCTTGGCTAGCTATTGCCGTCGTTTCGTCCAAAACTTTTCCAAGATTGCTAAACCTCTCACTGATCTCACAAAGAAGGACAAAAAGTTCGTTTGGACTCCACAATGTGATGAGAGTTTCAACCTCCTGAAGACTAAACTCACTTCCACACCTGTTCTAGTTGGCCCCGACACCACCAAACCTTTCCAGATATTCTGTGATGCATCTCTCCAAGGCCTAGGAGCGGTTCTTATGCAAGAACGACAAGTTGTCGCTTATGCTTCACGTCAGTTGAACCCACATGAGCAAAACTATCCCACTCATGATCTTGAACTTGCAGCAGTTGTGTTTGCCCTCAAGAAATGGAGACAATACTTGTTGGGTAACAAAACTGAAATCTTTTCCGATCATAAGAGTCTGAAATACATCTTCACTCAGCCAGATCTGAACCTCAGGCAAAGGAGATGGATTGAGAAGATTAAAGACTTTGATCTCACCATTTCTTACACTCCAGGCAAGGCTAATGTTATGGCCGATGCTCTCAGTCGCAAATCCTATTGCAATAATCTCATGATCATGGAAAGCCAACCTCCACTTCATGAAGAATTTCAGAAGCTGAACCTTGGTCTTGTTCCTGAAGGATACCTTGCTAGCTTGACAGCCAGCCCAACTCTCGAGGATAAGATTCGTTCAGAACAACTTCGTGATAATGAAATCAAGAAGATTGTGGATCACATCAAGGAGGGCAATGATAAGTTCAAGTCCTTCTCAATTGATGACAAGGGAACTGTGTTCTTCGAAGGACGCATTGCAGTCCCTCAGATTCAAAGTCTCAAGGATATCATTCTCAAGGAGGCTCATGAAACTCCTCTATCCATTCACCCTGGAAGTACAAAGATGTACCAGGATCTCAAGACTCTGTATTGGTGGTCTGGCATGAAACGTGAAATTGCTCAATACGTTTCTGAATGCGACGTTTGTCAACGTGTTAAGGCAGTCCATCAGAAGACAGCAGGTCTACTCCAACCTCTGAAAATTCCTGAGTGGAAGTGGGACATGATTGAAATGGACTTCGTTACTGGGTTTCCAAAGTCCAAAAAGGGCAACGATGCAATCTTCGTTGTTATTGACCGTCTCACTAAGGTTGCTCACTTCTATGCTGTAAAGGAAACTATCTCAGCTAGCCAGTTAGCAGAGCTCTACACAGCAAAGGTTGTTCCTCTGCATGGTGTTCCATTGGAAATAAGCTCAGACCGTGGAAGTATCTTCACTTCTCATTTCTGGAAAAGCTTTCAAGAAGCATTGGGCACTAAACTTCAGTTCAGCACAGCTTATCACCCTCAGTCTCAAGGGCAAGTCGAAAGAGTCAATCAGATTCTCGAGGATATGCTCAGAGCATGTGGTCTCTCCTTTGGCATGAAATGGGAGGATTGCCTTCCATATGCTGAATTCTCCTACAACAACAGCTACCAGGCAAGCCTAGGCATGGCACCATTTGAGGCACTGTATGGTCGCAGATGCAGGAGTCCAATCAATTGGTCTGGAGCTGGTGAACGTTCACTTTTAGGCCCTGACATTGTTAAGGAAGCCGAGGAGAAAGTTCGTATCATTCGTGACAATCTCAGGATTGCTCAATCTCGTCAGAAGAGCTATTATGATAGCAAGCACAGGGATATGGTCTATGCACCTGGTGATAAGGCATATCTCCGTGTAACTCCCCTCAGAGGCACTCATCGTTTTGGTGTGAAAGGAAAGCTGGCACCAAGATACATTGGCCCTTTCAACATCCTCTCAAGACGTGCAGAGAATGCTTATCGTCTTGAACTTCCAGAAAAACTATCCAAAGTGCACGATGTGTTCCACGTGTCACAACTCAAGAAGTGTTTCAAAGATCCAGATCGTGCAGTTGATCATGATTCCATTGAGCTGCAAGATGATCTATCTTATGAGGAGCACCCTATTCGTATTCTCGATGAGACCGAGCGTAAGACTCGCAACAAGAGCACCAAGTTCTTGAAAGTCCAATGGTCGCATCATTCCGATAAAGAGGCAACGTGGGAGACCGAAGAGGATCTTCGCAAGAAGTATCCGGACCTGTTCATTTCTCAGTAGGGAATCTCGGGGCGCGATTCCTTCAAGGGGGGGCGTTTTGTAACATCCCAAGTATGAAAATACCCCTAGAATGCTTTGTTCTTTGTTTTATTTCAAGCAATGCATCATGTCATCATGTTTACTTATTGTCTGCATTTGTTTTCTATCTGTTTTATCCTGTTTTCACAACTCAAACTTAAACCTTATTCAAACATAGTTTCATACTTGCTCTGTTACAACTATTGGAACCAAAATAACAAATAAAAACAACCCTTTTATTCCTTGTTTTTCACTTCTCAAATTGTTGCTTTAATCAAACCAATTATCAAATTAAATCATTAACTCCTAAATCATTTTCCATTTCAAACCAAGTTTCAAATCAGCACTCTTTTGAAAACATAACAATTCACCACATGTTTGTGATCCTAAAAGTCAATTTAAACCTAGGGGTAACCCTATTCAAATACATGTTTTTATTAATGAGATAATAAATAAAAGTCCCTCTAATTTGGTTTCAAATACAAAACCCTATTTTAAAATTTAATTTTTGAAATCCAATCTTGCATTGTGGTTTCTAATCACCTAAAAAGCTTAACTGAATTTTTCTGTAATTTTTATTGATTAAAACCTTAACAGTTTTCTCCAAAAAGCAAACTACAAAAAAAAAAAAAAAAACAGAAAAAGAATAAAAAGCAGCTAACCTAGCGCGCGCGCAGCAGCTAAGCAAGCCCAAGCCCGTTAACCTACGCGCGCGCAGCGACCCAACCCAGCTAAGCGCAACTTACCCCTTCGCCGCGCGCCAAGATTCGTGCGAGCGCCTAATCTTCTTCTTCTCGCGGTACGGCGCGCATCCACCGGTGCCACCGCGGCCCCGAGCGACTCCGGCGGCCAGGAGAGCTCCGCGGGCCTATAAAAGCATGCCCTGGCCCCTAGCTGTGCCCTAGGCTTCTAGGGTTTCCGCCTCCACCTCGCAGCGCCGCCAATTCGCCACCTTTCACTCGAGCTCCACCTCTCTGTTCCCTCCCGCCGGCGAGCTTCTGAAGAATTCGATGGCGCCGCCGCAGAGATCTCCCACCTAGCCACCCACAAGCAGGAATCAGTTCGCCGTGGTTTCCTCTTCCCTTGGACACCCGCAATCGCCACGGTGAGCTCCCGATCGCCGACGCCGTCCTCTCTTTTCTCTCCGGCCACCGCGCCGCGTTCTCTGAACTTGAACACCTCGTCGCCGTTGCAGAGCAGCGCTACAGCTTTGGAGCACGGGAGTAGCACCGCCCCCGTCCCCTCTACCCTTTGGACACCGGAGCAGCCACGAGGACCCACCAGGAGCTCGCCGCCGTCCACGTCTTCTCCGCGGCCGCCGTCAGCAGCTCTTCGTCGCGCCTCTGCATCCTGCTACGAACGTTGGTGAGCACCGTCTCCTTCCTCTCTCTGTTGCTCGCGTCCGTGCACGCCCGCGTCCAACCAAACACCCCACAGCAGCGTGCTGGCCGTGGTTCACGCCGGCGAGCAACGCCACCTTCTCTGTCAGTCGAGCAACGCTCGCTCGTCATGTTTCGTCAGCAAAGTTCAGAGATTCAAATCTGAAGCTTATCCTCCCCGCGCTGCGTATGCTGTCAAACACACGACAGCAGCGCAGTGGTGCGAGCCTTTTGCGCGCACAGCGAGCTCGCGGGTTCGAGCCCCGCGGCCGCAAAAACTTTTTGGTATTTCTCCTCGCGCGCGCGGCCCACCAGTCAGCCTCCCTCGGTGCCACGCGTACGCGCACACGCCACGCTGTCCGTAGGCCCACAGGGCAGTGCCTGTGGGTACACTTCCAATGCGTAACAAAAGTTTAAAAATCAAATCTGTTAATTTCTAATTCCTTTTTAAATAACAGATTTGAATATAAACTTTGAAATTCCATATCCTTTATTTCATAAGTCCAATAAATACAAACTTTATATCTATTCTGATCCAAATTTCCTAATCTATCCAAATATCCAACTTGTGTTCTGTTTTGAACTTTCAAATTACATTTCAAATTCAAATTTAAATCATTTCAAATGTATTTTGCTAAATTCAATAATTAATTATTCATAAGTCCAAATCATACAAATAAAATATGTTTTCAATACCATTTTAAATAAGCTAATCAAATATAAATTTTGTTTTCTGGTTTGAATAATTTAAATTGCCTAAACAATTTAAACCTTGTGTAATTCAATTAAAAATGGTTTAATAATGTTTATTTCCTTATTAATTAATCCAAAGTCCAATTTCAAAATGTGAAACATGTAATCCAACTAAAATTTGATAACCTTTTCAAATATCAAATTTGTAATTGGTTTTGCATACTTTAAGATGTTGAAAACAATCAATACTTGTTCAACACCATTAAGTACCAATAATTTTCAAACCTATTAATGTTTTCTAAAAATGGTTAACTATCATTCCAATTGCAATCAACTTGTTATCTTCTTGTTCCTCATCATGCATGCATCATGCTAATTCAACTACACCTAATGCTTAGTGATAGAACAATTAATTCAACTCCAAGCATGGGCTTCCATATGCAACCTTTGCATATGGAATCCATTTAAAATTGTGTCTCATATCAAGCAAGTTATTTTGGTGCATCTATTAAACATGACATGCATCATCCAATGTTTGTGCACCTATGCCATGTATTGATTGCCCGTCTTCCTTCGTTGTTGTTTTTGCTTCTTCTCGATTAGACGACGACGTTGGTACCGACGAGACTTACGACACCACTACTCAGGACCTAGCCCAGTACGAGGCTGAGCTGCCAGGCAAGTTATCACTCACATGAATCATCGAGTTCCTTTCCACACTTGTTGTCGATACTATCCTTTTGTCTACTATTGCTAGCCCTATGTATCGTTGCTTGTCTCCGAACCTATCACATGATTCCTGAACCAATGATATTGCCTCACCTCCATACCTACAGCCTTTGTTTGTGCCTTAGTATATCTAGCATGCTTAGGGTTGCTTTTACTCGAGTCTGTTGTCGGTTACTACTTTTACTATCTTATTATCATGTACCGGGGCTCGTTGTTAATCAATCAATCCTGTTAATTGCTAATGTTATAATAATAACTTGATGATAAGGCACCGGCAGGAGGCCCATGAGTGGTTTTGGAGCCTGCTAGTGTCGACCCTAATAGGAAAAGGGTCTTGTCTACTGATCCATGATGAGCGCACTACCCGCATTTGGGAAGCGAGTATGGGCGCCCCCCTCAACTTGACCTGATTCGCATCTCGTCCAAATCATCTCATTTAGTTCGTGCTTTCTATTTGCCGCATGCATGTTTTTGCGAGCCCAGCGCAGGGTGGAACTTTTGTAGTCGGCATATAGGGGGACACGTTCTTAGAGTGCTATGAGGGTCCATTTTCTTCTGGGCTCGATTAGCCGTGCGCCCAAGGTGCTTTGGGCTTGATGCGAAGAATGGTTGGTTGTGTAGAGTACCCCGCTTGGTGGAAGTGCATTTCCATCTGGCGGGTTATCCTTGAGTGTACGGCCAAATTGGTGCAACCCTGCAGGGATAATCTTCTCGAGAAGCCGTGTTTTCCGCGGTTATGGATTACTTGGTGAAAGTACTGGCTAACAAGTACTCAGGACAACTTCAACATAACTATCAACCATGTTTCACCCAATTATTAATAACTTGACTAGTAATAGGTTATTCACACAATAACTCGATTCACCTTATCACAACTGTGTGAGTTATCCTCGGATTGCTTCTTTGGATAAGGGGCGAGATCCAGGATGGGTTTGGTTGAAGTTATCTTTCAGTTGGTTACAATCCTCGATCTTATCTTTTCTGTTAGCCGGAACTTGTAGTTATCTTCTGTAGTTGTTTAGAGCAGCCAGCAGCAACTTTTATATCACCCCCTTTCCTCCGTTGATCCCAAGCATCAATGCTTGTGTTGACGGGTAACTCTTTGATGGACTGTGAGTCTTGCTTGCCAGTACTTGGATGTACTGACCCCGTTGGGGCTGTGGTTTACGCAGAGTACGACTACGACTACGATGCTTCCCAGGATGGCTACTTTGTGGAGTTCGACGAGACTGCAGACGAGTAGTTAGCTGGACCAGGGCAGGATCCAGAACCTACGTGGATGGGCTTCGCTTTTCTTTATTTTCTCCGGCTTCTTAAGCCATGGATTTGTCTGTACTCAGACCCCTTTGATTGCTTCCGCTGTTGTAATGGATGATATGATGGGACATGTGTCCTCTGGATGACTGTATTCGATATTTCTGCCTTAGTGAAGGCCAGTTGCACTTATTTCATTCTTTTGTGTCTTAGAGACAGTTTGTGTTATCATTTCGTTCAAAGCTGTGGACGTACAGTGCGTGTTTGAATATGAAGTACGTCGACAGTAGTGCCTTAGGTTCCTAGCGGATAGTTTACTTCGACGGTGGCAGCAGGGCTTGTGTTGTCGCGCATAAGCGCAGGCCTACCAGGAAGCTGGGACGTGGGAGCAGTTATGCCCCATAATCCAAGCACCTGACTTCCAGTTCATGCGATGAGTATCCTCTAGAAACCTTGGGTGCGACAGGATAGCAGGTGCTTGGATTATGGGGCATAAATGCTCCCACGTCCCAGCTTCCTGGTAGGCCTGCGCTTATGCGCGACAACACAAGCCCTGCTATTCCACCGTCGATGTAAACTATCCACTAGAAGTCTTAGGCACTACTGTCGACGTACTTCATATCAATCACGCACTGTACGTCAACAGCTTTGAACGAATGATGATCACAACTTATCTCTAAGACACAAAAGATTGAAATAAGGTTGCAAATAGCCTTCACTAAGGCAGAGATAGCGAATACAATCATCCAGAGGACACATGTCCCAACATAACATCCATTACAACAGCGGAAGCAATCAAAGGTGTCTGGGTACAGACAAATCCAACAGGCTTAAGAAGCCGGAGAAAATAAATAAGACGAAGCCCATCCACGTAGGTCCTGGATCCAGCCCTGGTCCAGCTAACTACTCGTCTGCAGTCTCGTCAAACTCCACAAAGTAGCCATCCTGGTGGTCATCGTAGCCGTAGTCGTACTCTGCGTAAACCACAGCCCCAACGGGGTCAGTACATCCAAGTAATGGCAAGCAAGACTCACAGTTCATCAAAGAGTTACCCGTCAACACAAGCATTGATGCTTGGGATCAACGGAAGGAAGGGGTGATATGAAAGTTGCTGCTGGCTGCTTTAACCAACTACAGAAGATAACTACAAGTTCCGGCTAACAGAAAAGATAAGATCGAGGATTGTAATCAACTGAAAGATAACTTCAACCAAACCCATCCTGGATCTCGCCCCTTATCCAAAGAAGCAATCCGAGGATAACTCACACAGTTGGATTAAGATGAATCAAGTTATTTGTGTGAATAACCTATTACTAGTCAAGTTATTAATCATTGGGTGAAACATGATTGATCATTATGTTGAAGTTGTCCTGAGTACTTGTTAGCCAGTACTTTCACCAAGTAATCCATATCCGCGGAAAACACGGCTTCTCGAGAAGATTATCCCTGCAGGGTTGCACCAATTTGGCCGTACACGCAAGAATAACCCGCCAGATGGGATGCCTCCCACCAAGCGGGGTACTCTACACAACCAACCATTCTTCGCATCAAGCCCAAACCACCTTGGGCGCACGGCTAATCGAGCCCAGAAGAAAATGGACCCTCATAGCACTCTAAGAACGTGTTCCCCTATATGCCGACTACGAAAGTTCCACCCTGCGCTGGGCTCGCAAAAACATGCATGCGGCAAATAGAAAGCACGAACTAAATGAGATGATTTGGACGAGATGCGAATCAGGTCAAGTTGAGGGGGGCGCCCATACTCGCTTCCCACATGCGGGTAGTGCGCTCATCATGGATCAGTAGACAAGACCCTTTTCCTATTAGGGTCGACACTAGCAGGCTTCAAAACCTCTCATGGGCCTCCTGCCGGTGCCTTATCATCAAATTATTATTACCATTAGCAATTAACAGGATTGATTGATCAACATCGAGCCCCCGGTGCAATTACTAATATAGTAAAAGCAGTAACCGATAACAGACTCGAGTAAAAGCAACCCTAAGCATGCTAGATAATACTAAGGCACAAACAAAGGCTGTAGGTATGGAGGTGAGGCAGTATCATTGGTTCAGGGTATCATGTGATAGGTTCGGAGAACAAGCAACGATACATAGGGCTAGCAATAGTAGACAAAAGGATAGTATCGACAACAAGTGTGGAAAGGAACTCGATGATTCATGTGAGTGATAACTTGCCTGGGAGCTCAACAACCGGGTACTGAGCTAGGTCCTGGGTAGTGGTGTCGTAAGGATCGTCGGTCTCAACGTAGTCGTCGTCTAACCGAGAAGAAGCAAACAAACAAAACAGGAATGTAAACAATCATTGCCATGGCATTGTGCACAATCAAGATGATGCATGACAATTTAATAGGTGCATCTAAATAAACTGACTAACATGATAGCACAAATTAAATGGACCCATATGCAAGGGTTGCATATGGAAAAGGATCCATTGAAATAATTGGAACAAATGATTTACAACTATTTATTATGTGAAAGTTGTTATCATGATGCATGCATGATGGTGATAGCAAGATAACAACAAATAACAATGATAGATGCAAAGGAAAAGGAGTAAAACAAGTTTTGAATTGATTTATTAAGTTTTGGAAAATTTTGTTACTTAAACATGTTACACAAACAATTATTGTTTTCATCAAGTTAGAGTGTGCAAAACAATTTACAAATTTTATATTTGAAAAGAACATCAAATTTTAGTTGAATTACATGTTTCACATTTTGAAATTGGACTTAGAATTATTTAATTATGAATTAGACAATATTAAACAAGTTTTAATTGAATTAAACAAGATTTAAAATGTTTAGGCAATTTAAATTGTTCAAACCAGGAAACAAATTTTATATTTGAATAGGATATTCAAAAAGGTGTGAAAACATATTTTATTTGTATTTATTGGATTTATAAATAATTTGTTATTGAGTTTATAAACTAACATTTAAATTAATCCAATTTGAATTTTAAATGTATTTGGAAAATTCAAAACAGTGCACAAATGGAATAATTGGATAGGTTATAAAATTTTGAGCAATAAACATATTCAGGTTTTATTTATAGGACTTACAGATTAGAAGATATGGAATTTTGAAGTTATTTGTTTATTCTGCCCATTTAAAAAGAATTGGAAAATAAACATAACAGGTTTTTTAATTCTTTTATTACATCCACGGGTCTAACCCACAGCCACTGGCCTGCGGGCCCAACCCAGCGTGGCATGGTTGGACGGTGATGTGGCGCAGCGGGTCACTGACCCGTGGGCCTGGCCACCGAGGGAAAGGAAACTAGGGAAAAGGACGCGCGAGGGGGGATCGAACCCGCAACCCCGCGGTCGTGCACGCGCGCGCTGGCCACTGCGGCCTGCTCAAGTTCGTGTCTTAGCAGCAGAAGCGAACAGGTTAACATGTTATTTCGACAGGTAGTTCTCTGAACTCTCTTCTGTTGTGCGTGCAGGTACTGGCAGCGACAGGGATCGATCGCTGGAAGGCATGGCCTCCGGCGACGGCTGCGCGCGGGCGCTGCGTACAACGCAGAGGAACTAGGGAGGGAGAGACGCGAGGGAAAAGAAGATGCTCACAGCGAGGGAAGCGAGGAGGAGCAGCGACCGATCACGACGATGAACTCGACAGAGAGCAGCAGTAGCAGCGGCGGAAGTTCCCGGCGACGGCGGCGAGGCTATGGATCTCCTCAGGCCTCACGGTGGTGTCGACGGGGAAGAGGGGACTGGGGGCTATCCATTCCCGCAGCTAGTGCACGGCGCCAGCCATCGGAGACGGCGACCGCTGCCGGAGTTCAGAGAGGCGGCGACGAGCTTCAGAGGTTCAGAGAGAGGTGCGGTTGGGGAGGATGAGAGGGGAAACGGCGGCGCTAGGGTTTAGAGGAGAGAGGCTAGGGCTAGCCAGCGGAGGGGAGCTACTTAAGGAGGTAGAGGCCATGTACGGCGGCGAATCCAGCAGAGGAACGGAGATCGTGCGGTGGTGCCTGTGTTCGTACGCCAGGAGGAAGACGACAAGCGGCAGGGGTTATCGGGCCAAAGGAAAAAAACGGGCTGGGCTGGTTTAGTTGCTGCTGCTGCTGCCTCTCCTCTCCTTTGCAATTTTATTCTTTTCTGTTATATATTTTTTTGTAGTTTTGCTTTTGGAAGAAAAAGTTAGGGTTTTGCCTATAGAAAAATTTGAAAAAAATTAGTTAAGCCTTTTAGGTAATTAGGAACCACATTGCAAGCTTGGATTTCAATTATTTGAGATTTAAAAATATGTTTGTATTTGAAACCAATTTGGGAGATTTTCATATTAAATAACTTTATTGAAAACAAGCATTTGAATAGGGTTACCCCTAGGGGTTTTAGAATGGTTTAAGGAGGGCAATTGTGTGGTGAATTTTTATGGATTCAAAAAGGGTACTGGTTTTGAGAATTGGTTTGAATTTGAAAATTATTTGGAATTTTTAATTGATTGAAATAATGGTTTGATTAAGACAACAATTTAGTAAGTGAAACAAAAGGAATAAAATGGTTGTTTTTAGTTGTTATTTTTATTCCAAAAGTTGTAACAGAGCAAGTATGAAATTACCCATTTGAAATGTGTTTGAGTTTGATTATGAAAACAGGATAAAACAGATGGAAAACAAGTAATAAAAATTGCAAACATAATAAAACAAATGCAAAGAAATGATGACATGATGCATTGCTTGAAATAAAACAAGGAACAAAACATTCTAAGGGGGTATTTCATACTTGGATGTTACAGCCTCCCCTTTTCTCTGTCTCCGTACAGAGGTAGAAGATGACAGCGATCGTGGGCGCCTGGGCCTTGGGGTTGAGGTGGGCTCAGCCCACTTGGGCTGGCCTGCCTCCCCCACTGGTTTCCTTTTTATTTTATTTTTTTCCTGTGTTTTTTTTTTGTAGAGAAAACAAAGGAAAGAAATTGAACAAGTTTTTGAGTTTCAAAATTCATGAAATTAATTTCTAGTGATTAAGCATTGTAAATGCCCAGTTGCATGATGTTTTGTTTTCAAAAAATTTAAATATTTTTGGATGTTTGAATTTTAATTGAATTTGAGTGAATTTTGCAATAATGGAAAATATTGAAAATTTAGCAAGTTAATTATTTGGAAATTCAAGTTTATTGGAAACAAATAAATGGTTTGATTTGAATGTTTTATTTGAAAAAGTTGTAACAGACCAAGTGTGAAACATATTGATTTGTCATTTTATTTGAAATTCAAATTCAACACATGTGTGGATATGATGACATGATGCATTTGAAACAAAAACAAGAAACAAACATTCTAAGTTGGGAGTTTTCATACTTGGGATGTTACATTCCAGAGATAGATGTTTTGGTGAGCTATGATCTAGGTTTTGTTGCTAGTTCTGTACCTGATATTACTCTGATATATGATAATTTATCTCAGACTGGGCAGGGTGCTGAATCCACGTTGCAGTCTCCAAGGAGAGTGAATGCTCGTTGATCCAGAGCTCGTAAGTCTAAAGCTCCAGCTGTGGCTAGTCTTGTTCATCGATCTCCTCGACATAGTGATAATGGATTCATGCATATTTCTCTCCCTAACAAAACCCCACGTCGTAGATCCTCCGGAGTCCCGCGGGCTACTGCACCTGCAGTGATCCGAATTGAAGAGATGCAACGCATTGGCGTGGACGAGGATGGAGTTCCTATGGAGGACCTATCGGTGGAGAAGCTCCAGCAAGCTCGTGCTCTGAACTGATGTTACCTAGTTTTTCTAGTGCTATTGAGTTTGTTCCTTTATATATTGTCAGAACCTTGTGTCCTATTGTCGATGACTCATATCAACAAATCCCTCGGGTGATCCCATAGGGTTTCGAGAATAGGAACTGATTAGGCGCGAGAGGACTCGACGACTAACAGGGGGAACAATTTACCTAGGTTTGGGGCCCTTGTAGAGCTGAAACCCTTACTCCTGCTTGCCCGATCTTGTATTGTGATGTGAGATTACAATGTCGGGCGCACAAGTCGAGAGATTTAATATTGAGAGGCGGCACCTATGATGATGGTCTAGATTGGATGATCCCCCCGGGTGGTTCTCCTAGCATTTATGTAGGAGGCTGGGTCTCGAACCCATGCCCAGGTGGGTTACAAACCCTAGCCCTAGTCGGTAAGTATCCTCAGCCTTGGCCCATAAGTCTTGTGGTTGGGCCCCAGTTGGGCCTTCTAGAAGATTAGGGCGACCCCTTACGTTGGGCATTTATGTTGGGCTTTAGATCGGATAGGCATGTCTAGTGAACCCGCGAGTCATCCCCACGTCAGTATCCCTTGAGTGTTTATTCAATTTTGAAGAGTCATGTAAGCACTCAAAAGCATGTTTCAGATTCTTGCGGCTGAGCAACATGGACTTTCGTGAAGGATGTGTAAAAATTGTGTGGATGAGACTCGAGTACCGTAGAAAAGATCCACCACATAGGAATTACAACGGTGCCCGTAATCATGTGAGGCAGCTCATACGGATCTAATTAGTGAAGCACATAGAGAGAGAGATACAAGTGCTACTTCCACAAACCCATAGCCCTGGGGTGGACTACTCCCTCTTCATGGAGATGTCGATGGAGATGACATTGGAGGGGTAGGAGATCACACCGGCGGCGCCCCGCCGGAGTTTTCCCCCTCCAATCTGGAACTTCTGGTCTCTGTTTTGGTGTTTCGGTGTTTTGGCGGCCCCTCTCTGTAAGGGTACGGGGGACCCTTTTTATAGTCGGTTTTAGGTCAAGACGGAGTCGGTAAGTCGAAGATGGAAGGAATTGGGGCCACAGGGGCCAAAAGGGGGCTTTTCACGCGGCCAAGGAGTCTGGCCGCGTGGAGGGTCCTCTTTTGGGCCTCCTTTCCCAATTCTCATGGATCCTTCGCCCGCAAGTCTTCTCCTTCCAAGAAAATGACCCCCGCAGATTTTCAGGTGATTTCGCGGAAGTTTGCCCCCTGAAACGTCAAAAATATAGAAAACGGGGTTTCTGACAAGCAGTGTTAATTCCATAAAAGTTGGGGGACTTTGTAATTTAACCCCAAAATACTATAAAACATTGAATTATACCCTTATATGATGCAATATGTAATAGAAAACCATGTGAAAATATGCAAAATTCATTTATGCATTTTACATGCATCAACATCCCCAAGCTTAACCCATGCTCGTCCTTGAGTATGAAGGTGATAAAACTAAGATGGGTTTTCCATATTGAAACAATCATGGGATATCAAGGAGGATTATTCATGCTACATATAATCAAATGATTAATACTAGAAATGAGTAGCAATATACAATTCATGTTGTAAGAAATATCAAATATGCAAGCAAAGATGCTTCATGAAAGTTCACAAAGTGTATAATGAAATAAAAGCACTATGGACCAAATGCATACACAAAATGAAAAATAAAATCCTATATTGGTCAAAGAATAGCATAATGGAGAATAGAAAATATGGTGGACACTATATTGGTCAAAGAATAGCATAATTGAGTAGAGGTAAAACATGATCAAGTCTTATTTAGCCTCTAAATTATCCAACTAAAATTACTAATTGAAATGTGGTATCCATTGATCTAGGACTTTCATTGCCCCTTTATCACTAGCATCTTAAAATTGTGAGTATTGAAGTAATGAGAATGACAAGGTGGTTGAAAGCCTCATGCCCCGTGAGTGTGAAAACCTACTCCATGATTACTCAACTTAAGATTCCTAATAAGCTTTGTACAATCATAATAAGTATTAATGACATCATAGAGAACCGCAAAGAGGTACCTCTTGCCCCATGACATGGAAACAAGCCCATGTTACAATGACAAGATGAACAAACGGAGTAGACTCATCATCCTTTTTATTTTCATTCACTATTATGCATAGCTTCTTATTTTATTATAGGATGTGTTGTAGAGTCACTCAAGCTGTAAGTAAATTTCCACCATAATAAAGCATGGCTTGGGTTAGCGGCCCAATGCGTTTCTCTAGTCATATAGATACTTACTCATCAAAACTTACTATTCCTCTATTTCATTTCGGCATGGCAGGAGTCCAAAAACAAAAGTACATGATATCAACCAAATGTAAATTTTTTGTGCAATGTTGAAAGCTTTCCGGTGATACACGTTTATAGCTAGCTCCCAACCACACACTTGTCAAACGCAAAACTTGTGGCTCCCATTATTGGGTCATGTTTATTAGATGCATAAAAAGTAAAGTGTGCCTTCAAAAGTTCGTGAGAGTCCTATCCCAAGTTCAACCCATGAAAATTAATAAATTGAATATCTTAATTTAGAACATAAATACCACAATAACATGGTGAACATACTCGGAATAGCAATGAAGCTAATGGGAAGATATGGTGGACTCACTGGAAATACTTGGCTAAGGAGTGTTGGAAAGAAGTTTTTACTTGTTGGATTTTTTAAATTTTTGGGCTAGCAAGAGGGAGATAGTTGACCAGCTACTATGCATGCATATGTCCATAGAACTACTCATTTCATGACAAACTAAATAAACCAGCAATTAACATCAAGGACATGTGTCGGGGGGTTACCCCTGAGTAGGGTAAAGGCAAGTGGTAAAGGCAAAGGTCAGAAGAGAAGTTTGGTCGAGTAGCCGCCTACCCGGTAATTGCTACCCGGTCGACTGCTACTCGGTCTTACGGAAAGATGACCAGAAGAAGGAATCAATCAAGTTCTATCCATTCGAGTAGAAGAGTTGGCCCGAGTAAAACTGGCGGGAAGCTACTCGGGCCAGAAGTCAAAGGAGCCGTTCTGACACAGGATCCCGCGTATCCTGGATCCGTACTTGGCACTGTTCGAACCACTGTTCATCTGGGACCGGCCTGCCTGACAGCGACAGTGTGGAAGCAGGCGGTCGCAGGATAAGGGGGCCCTACTCTGTGTTTGGCACAGTGATACCAGACTGTCCCCTTGGTTTTGCCCAACGACTTTCCGGATGCAGCCAAGATTAGGAACTAAAGCTGTCAGCGAGAACTCGGAAGAAGGACGATGTGCACACTATGTCGACACTTGTCCGTATTTGGACGTATCCGGCTGGGCACCGTGTATATAAGGTGCCCCGCCGCCTCCTGCGTGAGGGATCGCATACTGGAACACAGGAAACCCTAGATTCTTGACCTAGTTCATCACGTAGAGAGAGGAGTGGTGTCGTGGGATAATCACGGAGACGTTACCGGGGGTAACTGATCTTGGGGCAAGACGACACAGGCGTTTGGGAGAGGGTTTAGCTCAGAGGAAAACACGATGCAACTCGATCTGGTAGCCGGCAATCAAAGTCGCCGAGTCTCCGATCTTGATATAATAACTCAACTCTGGGATTACACTAGATGCTCGATATCAGGCGATATTGCTAGGGTTCTTAGATCTCGATCAACTACTCCTAGGGGTCGGTTTATAAAGCACCCGTACCCCCTGACTTACCCTCCAAGGCGTACCATGGATCCTACCCGGACACGGCGCACAAACCCTAACTTCCCTTTACCGTAACCCACAATCCGGGTTACTGGGCCTACAAACTTGGGCCTTCCAAAAGTTTCTTTATCCTTAGCCGGATCCTGCGCAGCGTCTTTTGGGCCGGGTTACTCCTTGGAGTTTGGCCTACCGGGTTATTATCCCCCCATCAGTAGTCCCCAGAATAGCTTGGGCTTCACGGATCCTCCTTGAAGCGCTCGCTATTCCCTGCAAAGATACCAAACACACAGACCTATGGAGGTCGGGTTAAGATGCTTTGATAGACAGCTAGGCCTTACTCCATGGTGGCCATATAGTAACCCGGCTCTTCCCCAATTACTTTGGTTTGACTTTCCAGGTCTAAACCCCAAAATGCCACGATTCTATACTTGATAATTGACCTGATATCACGGGATGGATCTCTTTCTCCTTTTCGCTCAGATACCCTGCTCAATATTTAAAGCGCATCTCGCAAAAACTCAAACAGATAGCCGTTTATTCTGCAACTCCCGGCTCCCGCTCGCTGAACCGGGCTTATCCACTCGCGCTATAAATAGGCTCCTTGGGGGTAACCCGAACCCTAACGGCTCATTTTCCCCCACTCTGCTTCCTTTCTCCCTCAGTGCTCATCCTCACTGAGCGCCACCACGGAAATCCCGCGCGCATCACCAGAGCCCATTGGCCGGAGGCTGCGCTCCGCCACAGCTCACCCCGCGCCGCCGCCAAGATCCACCGGCAAATCTCCATCCGGCCCGTCAGGAACCGCGAAAGGACACCAGGCTTGCGCCATCTGCCTCCGCAAGGCTTCACTCAGATCTCCTCCAGTAAGCCTCTTGCATCCATTAATTTGCCCTTGCAATTTCTTGATTTCTCCTCAGATTAGATCCAAATCAACCCGCCAATGATTTCTCAGCCATGCCGAATTAGGTTGCTAGCATTCCTTCTAGCTCGCCCAATAGATAAGATATAGCCTCCAATTCACTCTCCTATTACCTGCAATCGTTAATTTCGCCACAAACCTGAAGATGGAATTTCCAATCTGAGCTTGAACCACTCAAAATTTCCGCCTTTGCCTCAATCACCCGGCTAATCCTCCCCTTTCCAGTTCCTTTTATTCACACTAAGTGCCCGTGCAGCCATCCATCGTCCTCAAAAGCTCCTTCAACACTTAGATCCCCATAATTTTTACTATGATACTTGACACCCGGATAATTCGAACCTCACTTTGCAAACAGACACCCGGATGATACGCAATTTTCGTGTCTCAATATTACCTTGCCGATACTTGGCCGGCTCACAGCTTCCGTGTCTTATTCCTTTTATCGTTTTACCTTGTGCTCTGCAGGTCAACCACATGGCTCCCAAAAAGCAGGGGAAAACTCCGACTAAAGCCAAAGCCACCAACTCCATATCCGCCAACTGGGCGCGGTCTACGGTCACCAAGGCCAAGTTGGAGGAGCTGGTCGAGCTGGGAGTTCTTCGTCCTCAAGAGGATATCCAGTGGAGGGTGCCGGGCAAGGAGACCCGGCCTACCCCGACGAAAGACGAGGTAATCTGTTTCGTGGAACATGTGACCCGGGGCTTCCGCCCGCCGGGTCACCCTTTTTTCCGTGATGTTCTAAGCCATTACGGCCTTCGCGTTTTTGACATCGGGCCTAATTCTGTATTAAACATTTCCCACTTTATCGTCCTTTCCGAGTCATACTTGTGCACTCCGCCAAGTCTAGCTCTTTTCATTGAGCTTTTTCAGTGCAAACCGTGCCGCGAAAGCGGTGACGGGGCGCTTCTCGCTTGCGGCGGGGTTTCTATCCAGTGCCGCAAGAATTCTCTGATGCCACCCCTCACCCTTAACTCCCATGTCAAGCACTGGCAGCTCTCATACTTTTACTGCCAAGTCACCTCCCCACCCGGCCAAAAGAAGCTGTCGGGTTACTCAGAGGGTCTTCTTGACATCTCCGAGAAATTTAGTGCCTTCGCCCCTGACTCGGACAGGGAGGCAATTCAACCTCTACTAGCCAAAATCACTACTCTCACGGCCCAAGGCCTCATCGGGCTCAACCTGGTGAAGACTTGGGTCGACTTCCGGATTCAACCCAATTCCATCCGTACAAAGTTGATGTGCGAGTATTCGGGGCAATCTACAGACCCGCTCCGGTACTCTGACAACATCTTCGCGGCTGGTGATACTCGTAAAACCATCAAGGGTTTTCTGACAGAAAAGCTTGAAGTAATCCGGAACATATCCGGATTGGAGCCCTTCACACTCGAGAACCCAGCCCCCAAGGTGAAAACCCGATTTTGATGTCTTTACCTTTGCTCTTTCCACTCGATACAGTTGATGACCCTTGTACTCATACTTTTCAGGCTGATGATGATTTTTGGAAGACCAACACTTCTCCTAGCTCCGAAAGTCCAGAAGAGCAGGAAGAAGCCGTTAACTCGGACGAAGGTGCTCTCCGGATTTTATTTGGTTCCTTTAAACTCATCATAACCCCTTCATTTCCCAACTATAAATTTGATGATACCCAGAACAAGAAGATGACGAAGAAGAAGACACCGACGGCAAAGTAGAATCCGCCAGCGACGAGGAGGAATTGGAGCCGACAGTTAAAGTCGGATCAAAGAGAAAATCCCAAGAGGCCACCTCCAAGGTTTCATATCACCTCCTCGCATTCAATTCGTATTCCTTTAATGATATACATGAGCTTCCTTGACGTTGTTCCACTGGCTATGCTTGAAGGAGTCGCCCATGACCAAACGCAGGCCAACTCGAAATCACCCGGGCGATGGTGCACTTAACCCGGGTATTTCTTCGACTCCAACTCGGCGGGCTGGTATCTACCCTATCCTTTCTCGGACGAAACATTCTCCTTGAACCATTCCCTTATGAAATCTTACTTGATACTTTCCAGCCTCTCCCGTGTCCAGCGACGGATTTCCTGTGGATTTCGCGGTGAATACCGGGTAAAATCCCTTTCCTGATACTCTACCACGCTTCATCACCCTTTCCTGATTGTATACTAGCTGCTCACTCATAACATCCATAGGGCCACGGTCGTTACCAGCGACCAAGAGGATATGGAAACCGAGGGCCCGGGTAAGGGGAGCCCGGCTGATAAGACCACAGCCGCGTCTAGCGGCGAAGGACAAGCGTCGCCGATAAACCCGGACATACAAGAAGCCGAGTATCCGATTGCCTCCCATGCCAGCAAGAAGAACAGAGCCACAACCTTGGGTGCAGAAGAAGGAGCATCGGATTCCGACATACAAATGACCCGGGTGCCGCCTCCCACTAAGAAGAAAACTCCTTCTCGGAATTTCCAAGGCCCCGGGTCCTCTGATACGGGTAAAGACACTTTTGATCAATTGATGAATACTCTCCTCACTATGAAGACTTCGGAGAGCAAGATCTTGGAGCGCATGGCCGCAGAGCACCAGGTAATGACACTTGATATCTCGTAGTGCATACCTAGTCCCCAAGTTCCGAGCATGACTTGCTAAAGTTATGCTTGGTACTTTACGCAATATTCAGCTTACCATAATATCCAACTGATACTTGTGTTCCTTGCTACTTACAGGCGCAGATAACCCGGTCTGATGAAATTTTACTCAAGACCGAACAACTTCTTCTTGCCGAGGTAAAGCGGAGGGAAACCCTTGAGGACGACATGAAAACTTTGAAGAAGGATGTTTCTAAATACAAGAAGAAGTGCAATACCGCTCAGACCGCACTGAAGAAACTATCGGACCAGGTCGCCGATACTTATCAGATCTTACTTAGTAAGTTTTTGCTGCCGATTAATTTCATGTCTTTGCTTTATTATGTGATACTCAGGATTATTGATACGTTCTTTCTTTTGTTTCAATTGTAGGTGCCAACCTTGCGACCCCAGAGGAGGATGCTATTGTCAAGGCTAGAACCCTAAAGACTGTGCTCCGGACTTTCTTTGCCGGCACAAAATTTATACTGGATGCCGTGAAGTGGCCCACGGAAGTATATCCGGGTGAAGAAAATCTCATTCAAGCCTGCTCCACTGTGCCTGGCTAGATTGAAATCTGGAAACGCTCATCATGCCGTATTGGTATGACCCGGGCCTTTACCCTGGCCAAGGCTTTCTTTCCGAAGCTTGACCCGGCAAAGGTAATATCCGGGTTTCCCGAATTCAAGGCGGACGGTTCCAAATTTACACCCAAGGATTTCAAGGCCATACAATCCGCAGTGCGTCCCTCGGCCACCACTTTGGCCGATAGTTTGGATCTAAACACGATTATGAGTGCATACGACGCTGATGGCAAAATTGTTACGGAGGAAGCACCCCCGCCCTTTGATATCTTGGAGAAGTGGGTTGCTAACTCGGCCAGGAAAAGGGAGGCAACTGCGAAGAGAGAGGCCGAGTTAGGATCAGGGCCGTCTGCCTCTACACCAGCTGTCCCTCCACCTGTCCGCCCTGGTGCGGTGAGTCCGGGTAATGCTGCCGGGAAGGCTACGCAGCAAGCCCAGGAACAAGACCCGGAAGACCGTACTCAGGAGGCCGAATAGGGCAGTACCATCATAATACCTTGGTCACGTGGTGCTTTGTATTCGAACTATTATGCTTTTGATGGTGCGCCTGTGCACCCCTGATACTGATGTCGTAACTTGTAACGTACTTTTAGTCCGTGATATACTTTGCGGCTTTCCTGGCCTTTTGTTAATCGTGCTACTTCTCTATTCTTTGAACTTGTTCTCGATACCCGACTCTCTTTTTGGCTCCCTTCGTAAGACTCGGTTTTCCGAGTACCAGGGGCTTTGATAAGTGGACTTTTCTTTAAGTCCCCAAGACTCGGATGGTAGGATCTTTCGAACTTCGATAGCCAAGTAGTTTGTTTCTGTTTCGAAGTCCCCAGTCCCCATGACCCAAAGTCCGAGTCATGGGGGTGTGGCCTTTCTCAGAGAACAAATTGTTTTTTACCGAGTCGAAAACCTAAAGCCATTCCGTGTAGGTACTGAAGTTATGCTTGATAGTCGTTGAGTTTCCAGCTATTAGCCTTGTACTCTGCATAAACTTGTGGTTTAGATGACCCTTTTGACTATCTTGTACTGTAAGCCGGCTTTCGCGTGGATACCATGTTGTTACATCTATACGAAAATAGGGTCAGGCAAGTCCCATTGGGCTTCATGGCTGATTGTAATCGTAAGCGAACAAATCATGCCACTTTAGTGCGAGTCACATCTAGCTTAAGTAAGAAGAGTCAAGAAAATTTGGCTCCTTTGTCCAGTTATAAGATTGCAGCCTTACTCGTTTGCGAGTAATCGGCCCTTATAACTTATAGGCATCAAGGCCGGGTCTTTTGGGTTTGTGGCTGGGCTACTTGAGCAACCAGCCCCCGAGACCTATATGTACTCAACGTTCTTAATGATACTGAAGTATTGATGTCACATGGATACTACTTACTTGTAATCAGGCTGTAACGATATAGGACTTGATAACCATCTCTTTATTGACGCTAGAAATTTTGGATCAGCAGGCCGCCTCATTAAAAACCTTCCAGTCCCCTTAGGTACCCTGGGTAGGAAAAGAGCGCGTCTGAAACCTGCTGCCCGTTACATTGTTTAGTTCTTCATGGGCACCGGTCCCGGGCTGGTGTGACCGACGCACATTCTCCACATGTTGGACTTTTTCATGATGAGTACCGGGTTTACTAGCCAACCCGGGTGAGGTGTTTCCATGACGTGGCTGGTTGTGAGCGGCCGTGCAGTTTCTTCTTTTATAGCGGATTGTTTGGGGGAGTCATCCTCGATAAAAGCCACCATTTTAGCATCTTGTGCTACCTTGGACTTTGCTCTTTCGCCTTCAGTGCTCGGCCTTTTTTATGTGGTTCTGTCCTCCGGGTCTGCTTGAGACCGGTAGTGCTTGAGTTCTTCTTTTCTACAGGCCTGCTCGGCCATTGCTGCATCTCCTTCATCGCATTCAGCTGCTATGTCTCGATTTCCATGTATGGTAATGGTCTTCTTGGGACCCGGGATTTTTAGCTGCAGATACACGTAACACGGCCTAGCCATGAATTTGGCGTAAGCCGGCCTTCCGAATAACGCGTGATAAGGGCTACGCAATTTGACTACCTCAAAGGTGAGCCACTCAACTCGATAGTTATCCTTTGACTCCCCAAAAGCTACCTCCAATGCGATTTTTCCCTCGGGGCATGCTGAATGACCCGACACTATCCCATGAAAAACTGTTGAGCTTTTTTGTAGCTGAGACTCCTTCAGGCCCATGCGTAGGAAGGTTTCCCAATACAGTATATTGATGCTGCTTCCACCATCCATCAAAACCTTTTTCAGCTCATACCCATTGACCTGCGGTGCGACTACTAATGCCAGGACTCCCGGGTGTTCCACTCTTTCCGGGTGATCCCTTCTGCTCCATGTTACCTCCTGTTCTGACCATCTCAAGTATCTCGGGACAGCTGACGAAACTGAGTTGACCGCTTGCTTCAGTATCTTTTTGTCCTTGTTAGAGCCTCCTGTGGTATGCACATGATATTGACCCAATTTTTTGGGGTTAGCCTGGAAACCTCCTGCCCCCCTTGGTTATTACCTTGATTTCCAGCCGCCGGGTTACCAGCTGGGGGTGGGCCGTTGCCCGGGTTTCCCCCTGGACCCGGTCCTCCTCCCCGTCCTGCACCTCGCATAGCTCTGTTCACTTCCTCATTTTTCCATCTTTGTAAGTCGGCGCACTGCTCCAAGGAGTGGTTAGCTGGCCTGCCGTTCCTGCTATGCTTCGGGCATGCCATCCTGAATATGTCCCAATTGTTACCCGGCCTTGGTGGTCCTTGATAGTTTCCTCCATTGTGAATACCTCCGTTGAAATTTCCTTCTGCTCTGGGTCTCGAAGACCCGGCTTCTGTGTTGGCGACAAACTCGGAGCCTCCTTCAAACGGGCGCTTGTTCTGGCTATTTCCGTTATTACCCGGTGCTGATCCATTGCCGGTTCTTCCGTTATTACTTGTGTTTGCTTTTACCTTCTTGTCATCAACTTCCTCTTCTGTAGTATCTGTCGCAGCGTGTTTGTTGCACGCATCCATCAATTCTCCCATTGTAACTTCCGACGCATTTCGACTAGATTTCATGCGAGTTAACTTTTGCACTAAAGGTATATACTTGCATGTTTTTGCCATGGCTTGTAGTGCATCCTTGGGCTGAATATCCGTGGACGAGTGAAGTATATCCATAACCCGACGCACCCAACTGCGCGCCGACTCTCCCTTCTTCTGGACGCATCGTTCTAGATCATCAATAGTGAACAATTTCCTGCACATCCCATGAAAGTGCTTGACAAACGCGGTCTTCAATTCCTCCCAGGACTTGATCGATCCTTCCGGCAAATTGGTGAACCACAACTTTGCTGCTCCTTTTGACATCATCAAGTACATGAACTTGGCTTGGAGATTCTCGGATGCGTTGCGAATCGACATTGCCATCTCGTAACTACTTAGCCATGTTTCTGGATCCATAGTTGGCTCGTAATTCACTACTTTCCCTGGCTCTTTGAATTTTTCCGGTTAAGGTTCAGCTCTGATATTGTCCGAGAGACACTTGGGTCCCGCAAGAACGGTCGAGGCCGGCCTTGCTCTAGAAACGTGTGATACAGCGGGGGGCGCGGCTGGGCGCGGCGCTGCGGGAATTCCATGTGCTGCAGACCCGGCCGCGGCCCTCCGAGCTCTGGAACTGTCCACAACAGCCTGTGCTGCTGATGCTGCCTGAACGCGGGGAGGAGGCGGCATTTGCTGCTGCTCTTCCCTCCGCCGTGCTGAACTTGTTTGGATATTCCCTTGTTGTTGACTGACGTATGGCGTCCCGTGCATCCCGCTTCTATGATCCGGATAATTGGCTTGCTGTGCCACCGCAGTGTGCAACAGATCGATGGCTTGCCGGGTCTTCTCTGCATGAGGTGACTCTCCCACAGGGATTTGATTTAACGCGAGTGCCGCCGCATACACATTGTCCATGGGATTATTGTAGTGACCGGCTGGTGTGCGAAATCGCGATGGTGGCGGTGGTGGTAGATCGTTGCCGGTTGTGACTCTAGTCTGTGGTGGGGGTAACCCGGTCCGCTCATTGGCCGGATGTGTCCCTGCTGTCGTCGGTTGGGGTGCGGTTCCCTGGTTCACCACCGGTATCGGCTGATCCTGAGGTGTGACAAATAAAGTAGCCGGATTAATAACCCCGCCCGTTGCTGGTAACCTAGTTTGATGCCTTTGATGTACTCTAGATGTTTCCTCCCGGAGCCGAGTTTCCAGCGCATCCAGCTCACGCTGCCGCGTGGCCATCCCTTGCCTTTCTGCCTCTACTTGCCTTCTTTGCTGTTCCAGCGCACGACGAGCCACATCCAGGTCCCTGACACGTTCCGCTGCGTTTTCTGGAGTGATAACCGTTGCAAGAACCGTGGGGTCTAGAATCAGATTATTATCGAATAAGGCCGGGTGGCGCGGGTTCGAAGGACCCGCCCCTGGTGTCCGGTTTCCCAGGAATCCGAACGTATTTGCGTGCAACTCCTCGTCTGCTGCGCGGCTGGTCACTGATGCCGACTCTCCATCAACCCGGGCCAGAACCGGGTCTCCGTTAGCCGCGTCCTGCTGCTGGGCCAATGCCTGAGCCGCCCCGACTGCTGCTGCGGTTGCGTTCTCTTGGTTGAGATTGGCCGCGGGAGCCGTGTAGACCGCAACTCGGCGTATGATACTCGGTGTAAATTCATGCTGTTCTTCTCTGGCGTTATTTTCCTCGTACCGGTTCTCCAGCAGATCCAGGATAGACTCGGTATCATCCTCTCTCTCGACCCGGTCGCGCGGGGTCCATGCCGGCTCCTCCGGCTGTTCCCACTTCGCGATGGGTTCTTCCACCGGATATGTCGTTCCGATCGATTCTTCATCATCTGATCGGATAGAAGTGGCTTCCCCTGACACAGAATCAGATCCAAAATTGTCAGGGATCGAACTGGAAGTACATACCATACCAATGAAGACGCTGATCCAGCCGATTGTCACGACAGATCCGGATTCGAGGTAATCCGATTCTGGCCCCCAGCCGGAATCGTCCATCGTCTTTTCTCCTTTGTGGTCGATGTAGATCTCGCCGATGACAAGATTCTCCATGTTCTTCCGAGCTTCTCCCGTGATGTAAACACCTTTGGACGCAGGCCCCACGGTGGGCGCCAACTGTCGTGGGATAATCACGGCAGACGTTACCGGGGGTAACTGATCTTGGGGCAATACGACACAGGCGTTTGGGAGAGAGTTTAGCTCAGAGGAAAACATGATGCAACTCGATCTGGTAGCCGGCAATCAAAGTCGCCGAGTCTCCGATCTTGATATAATAACTCAACTCTGGGATTACACTAGATGCTCGATATCAGGCGATATTGCGAGGGTTCTTAGATCTCGATCAACTACTCCTAGGGGTCGGTTTATAAAGCACCCGTACCCCCTGACTTACCCAACAAGGCGTACCATGGATCCTACCCGGACACGGCGCACAAACCCTAACTTCCCTTTACCGTAACCCACAATCCGGGTTACTGGGCCTACAAACTTGGGCCTTCCAAAAGTTTTTTTTATCCTTAGCCGGATCCTGCGCAGCGTCTTTTGGGCCGGGTTACTCCTTGGAGTTTGGCCTACCGGGTTATTATCCCCCCATCAAGTGGCTACTCGGTAGCAAGAACCATTGTACTGTGGCTACTCGGTGAGACATCAGAATACACAAAGAAAGGCAGGAGTAGGGGTTTTACCTCCTCACGAGGGCACTGAACCTGGGTAGATCGTGTTGTTTGCAGTGTTTTGTTCTTACTTCACGCGGCTACTCGTCGCGTGATCCCTCCCCGAGCACCTCCAGCGTCCTTCGTCCCCACATCTTTACCCATCCTATGGCATCTGCCGTGACACCACCACGACAGTTGGCGCCCACCGTGGGGCAACCAGCGGCGCTGGCTGGAGTTTCTGTTTGGACGGGATCTTCTTCAGCGGAGTGCGTAGTCTGTGGCCTTGTCCACAGATTCGGTTCCTTCGACTTCGTCACCGACAACGCAGGCGACTTCGGTGGCAAGGCCATGCCGGAGGGCGGCACGGTGATCTCCTTCGGCGCGCACCTCGTCTACGTCGCCACCGTCATCGACCGCGACTTCCCCGAGCTGGTGCATGACGCGGAGGATCCTCCTGCTGTTATCGCTGCTCGCGGAAGGCCTGCGCGCCGTTCTGTGGACCGCGCTGAGGTGATGGTGACCGGCTTGGCGGCAAACGCCGGCGCAGCTGCTGCTGGCGCCGCGGCCGTCGTCGAGGATCATGCTGGCTCGAGCGCTGGTGGCAGGACCCACAGGCCTTATGAGAAGGACTGCAACCTCCCTCCCGCCACCACTCCGACCATTCCCGCGTCGGCTGGGCGGAATGGCATGCCGCCTCCCACCGACCTCGAGCTCCTGAGCATGAAGGAGCAGCTCGAGCGGCAACGCCAGGAGCTGCTCGCCGAGCAGGCGGAGTTGGACAAGATCAGGCTAGAGCTTAGCTTAGATCAGCTTGAGTACAACAAGGCTCACGGCTTCACGCCAGTCACTAGGAGAGCTAGCAGAGTAGGCGCCACGCGGCGTAATCTTGGTGCCGAGATGGCAACAGTTGTAGAGGTTCCTGCTCAGTCCGCCACCGCAAACACTTCCACTAGGCCTAGATACAGCACACCCGCCAAGACACTTAGAGCTGCTGAGGCTGTAGCTGCCGAGTTGCCTCGTCTCGACGGCGACGCGCGCGTTAGGCAGCAGGAAAGGCTCAATGAGTTGGTGTTAGAGGCTGCTAGGCAGAATGAGGAGTTCCGGAAAGCCAACCCGGGTGCAGGAGCTTCGCAGGTGGTGCACTCGCACGCGGCTAGATCTAACGATCAGGCCTCGTCTCCGCACCCCAGCCGCGAGAAGAGCCGCAGCGGACGTTCCGCCAGAGATAGGCAAATGCAGGTGTATGACCCGGCTGCTGCCGCGAGACAGCTTGCTGTGCCGCAGCGGCCCGGGCAGGAACAGAACGCTGCAAGAGCAGGCTCTCAAGCCCATCAAGCTCAAAGCCAGGCCCGAGGTGGAGCGCGCCCAGGTCCTTCTCAGCGTCCCGCTGCTCAGTCTACTCGGCAGAGGCAGCCGCCGCGCGCAGTGGCGCCAGTCGCCAACCCGGTGGAGCAGCCTGCAGCTGTGCAGGTGGACAGATATGATGACGGCTACTCGGCCATGGAGATGGCTGGCTATGATATTCTGGACCGTGTTGGTGAGCGCGTGTTGGCGCCTGGAGACGCAAGGCATCAGCTGGACCGGATCAACTTGTCAGCCCGGCTGGAGAACACGGGTCCTCCTGGCCCCGAGTGCTTTGGCCCGCGCATCATGAACGAGCCGTCCGTGAAGAACTTCCAGCTCGCAAGGGGCACCAAGAGCTACAACGGTAGCACCAAGCCGGAAGATTGGCTCAATGACTATGTCACCGCGGTTCATATCGCGAACGGCAACAGGAGATGGGCGGTATGCTATGTCCCGCAGATGCTAGAGGGTCCAGCTCGCACTTGGCTCAACAACTTGCCCAAGAACAGCATCAATTGCTGGCTGGACTTCTCGGACGCCTTCATCAGCAACTTCACAAGCACTTACAAGAGGCCGAATAGGCAACAGCAGCTGTCCGCTTGCAGGCAGCGAGAAGATGAGACGGACCGCGAGTACCTTACTCGGTGGAGCACGTTGAGGAACACCTGTGAGGGTGTGAATGAAGCCCAGGCCATCACTTGGTTTGCGCAGGGATGCAGGCATGGCAGCATGTTGTGGCAGAGGTTGCAGAGGGAGATGCCAAACACTCTGGCGGAGACCATCAAGATTGCGGATCAGTACGCACTCGGTGATCCTACTCAGCCCCTGATGGACTCCTCTGAGCCGAGAAGAAACTTCAGCAACAGCAAGCGCAACGAGTTCCGCAACAAGCGCAGGGGTGACCGAATAGATACTCGTTATGACCCTGAAGAGGTGAATGCAGTGGCTGTTGGAGCTGGGGGTAGCCAAAGGAAAAAACCTGCTGGAGCCTACGAGCAGAACCAGAACCAGGGCCAGGGCAACAAGAAACCATTCCGTACTCCTCAGTCGGGTAGCGGCAACTCCGAGCAGCCGAGGAAGTTCGTCTTTGACGACATGAAGGATGGCCCATGCAGTTTTCACACTCACCACCCCTCAAGGCCTGCTAACCACACTACTCGGCAGTGCGAGTGGTGGGATGTGATCAAGAATGATGGCCTGCCTCCTCCTCCTCCTCTGCCAGCGGCCAATGCCAATGTGCAGCCTACTCGCGCACCCGCAGCTCGGCCGCCAGTGTTCCCGAGAAGAGAAAATGTGAACCAAGTGGCTTTAGGAGCCAACCGTCACTTCAACAATGAGAGCTACCGCAACAACAACAACAACAACTACAACCGCAACAACAACAGAGGCAACAACAACAACTACCAGGGCAACAACAACAACGGCAACAATGGGGGCGGAGGCTCCAACCAGTACCAAGAGCACCATGAGAGCTACATGATCTTCACCTCTGAGCCAGTCGACAAGCAATCACAGCACAGGCGTGCTATGGAGGTCAATGCAGTGATTCCTGCTGTCCCTCACTACATGTATTGGTGTGACCAGGAGATCAGGTGGTCCCGAGTAGATCATCCCAAGGTGATGCCCAACCCGGGTAGCTACGCCTTGGTGCTGGATCCCACTTTCCTGGGTCCCGAGAAGAATGTGAGGTTCAGCAAGGTGCTAATCGACAACGGCAGCAGCATCAACATCGTGTACAAAGACACACTCGAGAAGCTTGGGCTGGCCGAGAACATGATGCTGCCCAGCAAGACCACTTTCCATGGCATTGTGCCCGGGATCTCGTGCAACCCGATTGGCCGAGTGTGGATAGATGTGCTATTCGGCACCAGGGAGAACTGCCGCACAGAGCGCCTGCAGTTCGAAGTGGTTGATCATCAGAGCCCTTACCATGCTCTACTCGGCAGGCCCGCTCTGAGCAAGTTCATGGCCTCTACTCATGTTGCATATCTGAAAATGAAGATCCCTGGTCCCAATGGCATAATTACTATCTCTGGTGATTACAAGAAGTCCATGGAGTGTGCCTCTGCTGGTTCCCAGTTGGCGGAGTCGATGGTGATTGCTGCCGAGAAGAAGAAGATGTATGAGGTAGTGGCCATGGCGCAATCCGCGCAAGCTGGCGCGCAAGGCGTGCCGAGTACCCAACACGGGACCGCGTTCCAGGCATTTCAGGAAACCAAGAAGGTCCAGGTCGACCCCGAGTTCCCCGACCGCGTAGCCATCATTGGCTCCGGGTTGGCGGAGAAATAGGAAAGCGAGCTCATCCACTTCCTCCGTGAGAATCGGGATGTATTCGCCTGGTCCAATGAAGATCTACCAGGAGTCCCGAGGGAGTTGGTTGAGCACTCATTACATGTGCGTCCTGACGCCAAGCCAGTGAAGCAGGCTATGCGCCGCTTCGGAGATGAGAGAAGGAAGGCCATTGGTGACCAGATCACCAAGCTGCTGATAAGCAACTTCATCATGGAGGTGCTGCATCCGGATTGGCTAGCCAACCCGGTCATGGTCGAGAAGAAGAAGGAGGATCCTAAGGCTGCCACTGCATGGCGCATGTGTGTCGACTACACCGACTTGAACAAGGCATGCCCCAAGGATCCCTTCCCGCTACCTCGCATCGATCAGGCGATCGATTCCACTGCTGGTTGTGAACTGCTGTCTTTCATAGATGCCTACTCTGGTTTCCACCAGATTGCACTCAATCCTGCTGATCAAATAAAGACTGCTTTCATTACCCCGTACGGGGCTTATTGCTATCGTGTCATGTGTTTTGGCTTGAGGAATGCGGGTGCAACCTATCAGAGATGCATGCAGAAATGCTTGCACGACCAGCTCGGCAAGAATGTGCAGGTGTACGTAGATGACATTGTCATCAAAACGAATAAAACACATACTCTGCTTGCCGACCTGGAGGAAACCTTTGCTAACCTACGCAAGTACAAAATGAAGCTGAATCCGAGTAAATGCACCTTCGGTGTCCCGGCTGGCAAGCTACTCGGCTTCCTGGTGTCTAGTCGGGGCATTGAAGCCAATCCTTCAAAGATAAAAGCTATTGAGAGCATGTCTTTGCCGAGATCCCTGAAGGATGTACAGAAGTTCACTGGTTGCTTGGCATCTCTGAGCCGTTTTCTGGGCCGAATGGGCGAGAAGGCCCTGCCTCTGTACCAGCTGATGAAGAAGAGTGATAAGTTTGTCTGGACTCCGCAAGCGGATGTGGCATTCAATGAGCTGAAAGCAATGCTGGCTAGCGCTCCCATCTTGGCTAGTCCGCTACCCAAGGAGCCAATGCTGCTGTACATTGCTGCCACTAACCGGGTAGTCAGTGTGGTGATTGTGGTAGAGCGAGAAGAAGAAGGCAAGAGTGTGCAGCGCCCAGTGTACTATCTCAGCGAAGTGTTGTCCAGCTCCAAGCAAAACTACCCGCACTACCAGAAGATGACCTACGGCGTGTACCTGGGCGCCAAGAAGCTAAAGCATTACTTCCAAGAGCATCCTATCACGGTTGTGAGCTCTGCTCCCATCTCGGATATCATGGGTAACAAGGAGGCGAGTGGCAGAGTAGCCAAGTGGGCAATCGAGCTGGCCGCGTATGCGCCCGCGTATGCGAGAAGAGAAGCCATCAAGTCTCAGATTCTGGCGGAGTTTCTGGTAGATTGGGCCGAGGTGCAGTATGAACCTCCTGCTCCAGTTTCTAATTACTGGAAGATGCACTTTGATGGCTCGAAGGTGAAGGAAGGCCTTGGTGCTGGCGTAGTGCTTACGTCACCCAAGCGAGACCAACTCAAATATGTGCTGCAGATTCATTTCAAGGCGTCCAACAACGTAGCAGAGTACGAGGCAGTGGTGCATGGTTTGCGAGTGGCCAAGGAGGTTGGCGTGCAGCGCATTATATGCTATGGCGATTCAGATCTGGTGGTGCAGCAAGTCTCTGGCACTTGGGATGCTCTAGATGCCAACATGGCATCATATCGCTTCCTGGTACAATCTATGACTGGATTCTTCGAGGGCTACGAGTTCCAGCACATTCATCGAGCAGAGAACGAAGCGGCAGACGAGCGGTCCAAGTTGGGATCTTCTCGGCAATCCATCCCGGCGGGGGTTGCCTTGGAGCACCTGAGGAAGCCATCCATCAAGCTCTCTCCCAACTCGGAGTCCATATTTGTTCCTTCTCTGCCAAGTGAGGAATCTGATCCCATGGAGATTGACTGGGAGAATGCTACAGGAAACCCGGGGACTGCTGCTCCTGACTCGGGGACTGCCGTCCTCTACTCGGGGACTGCCATTCCCTACTCGGGGACTGCCACTCCTTACTCGGGGACTGCCATTTCCTACTCGGGGACTGCCACTCCCTACTCGGGGACTGCCACTCCTTACTCGGGGACTGCCACTCCTTGCTCGGGGACTGCCACTCCTTACTCGGGGACTGTCGCATTCATTGAAGAAGTCCTTGCCAATCGGTCTGGGATCCAGAGAAGTGCTCCCAACCCTAAAGAGCAACCAGAGGTGCCTACCCCAATGGAAGTGGACGAACCAGTGTTTCCCACACGGGAGACACCGAGTTGGGCCATGCCCATATTATCCTTTCTAAGGGACGGCACTCTGCCAGAAGATGAAGTGGCTGCAAGACAGATTCAGGAAGATCCAAGGGCTACACTATAGTTCGAGATGTGCTGCACAAGAGAAGTGCCACCGGCGTGCTGCAACGCTGCGTAGAACCAGAAGAAGGAGAAGAAATTCTGGTAGAAATACACCAGGGAGAGTGCGGGCACCACGCCTCTTCTCGGGCATTGGTCAAGAAAGCTTTTCGGCATGGCTTCTACTGGCTCACAGCTCTGCAGCAAGCTGAAGACATCGTGAGGAAGTGCAATGGCTGCCAGATGTTCGCGAGTAAGATTCACATGCCTGCTTCCGAGCTGAAGACAATTCCTATCACTTGGCCATTTGCTGTTTGGTGTTTGGACATGGTCAGACCCTTCCAACCGGCTAGAGGCAACATGACTCACATCCTGGTCACGGTGGACAAATTCACCAAGTGGATTGAAGTGAAGCCTATTCGGAAGTGCGATGGGGCCACAGCTGTGAAATTCTTGAAGGATGTGATCCTGAGATATGGCTACCCGCACAGCATCATCACCGACAACGGCACAAACTTCGCAGAGGGAGCAATGGTGCGGTTCTGCAGAGATAAGCATATCCGACTAGACGTTGCGTCAGTCGCGCATCCCGCTTCCAATGGGCAAGTTGAAAGAGCAAATGGCATGGTGCTAGCTGGCATAAAGCCAAGGCTGATGGAGCCACTGCTGAAAACACCTGGGTGTTGGCTAGACGAGTTGCCAGCGGTGTTGTGGAGTCTAAGGAGTACCCCTAACCGGTCAACCGGCTACACACCATTCTTTTTGGTATACGGGGCTGAGGCCGTGTTGCCAATAGACCTAGAGCATGACTCCCCCCGAGTAACCCTCTACACCGAGGTGGAGGCGAGAGAAGCTCGAGAAGATGACGTTGACCTGCTTGAAGAAGCAAGAGAGCTGACTCTGTCACGTTCGGCTATCTACCAGCAAAACCTGCGGCGTTATCATAGCCGAAAGGTGAACCCAAGGGTTTTCCGAGAAGGAGACATGGTCCTTAGGCTTGTGCAGCGCACAGCCGGGATGCACAAGTTGTCTCCTCCATGGGAAGGGCCCTTCATTGTGAGCAAAGCGCTGCACAACGATGCATACTATCTTATAGATGCGCGCCCACCACAGGCGAACAGGGCAGATAAAGCTGGAGAGGAAACCAAGCGCCCTTGGAATGTAGCTCTACTCCGCCGTTTTCATTCATGAGCAAAGATGTGTATGTACCCTCTTATCCGAGTTGAAATTCTATTCTGCAATCTGAAATTGAACTCGGGGACTGCCCTCGTCCAAAATTGCTCTAAGTGTTTCTACTCGGCTTTACCTTTTGCCTATTCGGTTGCTCTACTTCAAAATTCAAAGGTACATTGAGTACTGTGTTTAAACCTACATGCCAACTCTTCGACTTTGCTGCTGTCCGAAACCCGGCTTCATGGCAAGCAAGAGAACAAGCAAAAGGTCCATGAGCACAAGAAAAATTACTAAGGAAAGGAAGAGTGCAGGAACCGAGTAGGGTGCTTTTATTACTGTTCTTTGTCTTATCTTTTCGGCTAAGTGGTGGGCTGCGTTACTATGATTGTTTCTAAGCGGCTAAGTATTTGCAGCTCTGCTCTTTAACTCTTGTGACTCGAATACCAAAAAAGCAACAAGTTGCGGGTAGAGCTGAGACGAAAAGAGAGAGTGAATAAGAAATGCAACTCGGGGACTCGCATGATAACGCAACCCGGCATCGAGCCCAGGCTGAACAAATTGATTAAGTTGAAAATAACAAGTGGGAATAAAAATGAGTAGCAACGGCATAAATAGTCTGATACATTTGCACCCGGCATCCCGGGGATCTGATAAGGGTTTGAGCAATGAGATTGCAGGAAAAAGTTCAGGTCGAGGCGGCGTTCTCGGTGCCGGCCTTGGTTGCTTCATCTTCAGTAGTGGCCTTGGTCGCGCCCGCCTCCGAGCTGGCATCGACAGTCTTCGCGGTTTCGTCCTCGGCGCTGGCCTTGGTCGCATCCGCTTCCGGATTGACGGGGACGGTCTTCGTTAGCTCGGCGTCGGGATCGGTGGCTTGGGCGCGAAAGCTGACGGTGTCGTCAAGGGCGGCTCCTGACGAGGTGCCGAACTCGAGCGCGGAGGTGTCGATCGACATCTCCACGTTCTCGTCCTCCTCATCGCTACCCATGACGACCGCGGCCTTCCCCTTCCCGTCCTTGCCAGCAGGAGAGTCGAAGTAGCTCAGGTCCGGCTCATCGGTGTCCGTCTCCTCGTCTTCATCCTCCTCCTCGCCCTCGTCCACCTCGGTGTCGGGCTCGGTGAGGCCGTCGATGAAGGTTGCAGTGTCAGCATACTGAGCGACCTCGTGAGCAACCAGCTGGCGAATAGCCACGCAGTCGGGGTCCTTCTCCCACTTGGAGTCTCGGCGCATCTCGCGGATAATCTGCATATTGAGGTTCTCGTACCAAGTGGTGACGAAGAGCAACATCATGTCCGCACCTGCCCGAGCTCCCGAGGCGCGCCATTTCTTCAGTTCGGCTTTCACGCGCTGCAGCTTCAAGCCAAGTCCGGAGATTGTTGTCGGCGCAGAGTCATCAGGCCAGAAGAAGTTGTGGATCTGGAAGGCGACGCGCACCAGCTCGGTGCCCACGCCCGCTAGTCGCGGACACTGACTCTGCATAATCAGGATACTTTCCTCGATTTCTGCTCTGGTCTCCAAAGGCTCGCCCTTCTCAACACGAGCTGCTCGGACCTTTTCCAGGGCGGGCACGCAAGAAGATTCAAGGTCGGGAAAGATTCCTGCAAGAGCTATCGAGAAGATCAGAAACAATAACAGAGTGGAAGCATGAAACGAGAAGCAGAGAAGAAAGGCGCAGCCGAGTAGCAGAGAAGCAGAGAAAAGGGAGCACTTACTGTTCAAATCATGGCGCAGCCCTAACAGCTGGGTCTTCCATGTTTCCTCGTTGGATAGATGTTTCTCTTCGATCAAGCGGAGCTCCTCTAGCTGAGTCAAGAGCCCAGCGTTGCTCTTTTTCAGCACCTCACATTCCTGTTCGAGGGTTCTCTCCCTGGCCTTGGCTGCTGCTTCGCTCTTTGCCTTCTCGGCGATTACTCTATCCCTTTCGGCACCAAGGTTGATAGCATCCTGGAGCGCAGTCTGCAGCTAGACTTGGAGCTTCTCCATCTCAGTAGTGTGCTCTTCCACCAGCTCGACAGCCTGGCTGGACAACTGCTGCTGCACCTCAGCAGGTTTGAGGCAGTCTTGATGCTCCTCAGCGAATTTCTTATGATCTTCTGCGGAAGGCAAAGCACGGTTAGCAGAGAAGCGAAAGAAAGAAACACAGGAAAAGCCGAGTAGATGGCAACATACCCTCCAATCTCTTGATGGTGGCCTGGCCATTCTCAACGAAGGCACGGCAGTTCTGATGCTCGTCAGCCAGGGCCTTCAACTTCCCTGCAGAGTAAAAATTGGTTAGCGCAAAAAGCCGAAGCGGGCGTAAACACCAAACGCAAGAACCGCGTATCTAAAAGCGTACCTTCAACTTCAGAAAGCCTCAGGGTGCTATTCATCACTTCTTTGTCAGCGTCCTCGGCAGCTATCTTCTCTTTTTCCAAGGCAGCAATGCGTCTCTTGGCAATGGCGTGGTTCCGGAGTAGCCGACGATGCAAGTCGGTCCGCTTCAGTACGCTATTCTGAGAAGCAAAAGAAACAAGAATCAGGCAAAGTACTTGAGATTCAACCCGAGAAGGCGGCTACTCGGGAGAGTGTCCGCCTACTCGGCCAGAATCTCGGGGACTGGGTGATGGATAAGGAAAAGAAGAAGAGTAGAAAAGAAGTGAAAATGCAACTCGGAGAGGATGAGTAGGAACTTACCGCGTAGGATTGCTCGAGGTCTTCGGCGTTCTTGCGGTGGACAAACATCTTGGCAGCAAGTGTAGCAGAGGTGGTTGACACAGTCATGGGTTTGTAACCCAAGTCCACTTTGTTCCAATCGACACGCATATGGTCGATGTCGCCCAGATCGGTGCCGTTCCAATTGGTGTTGCCGAGAACTTTGCTGTCCCACTTGGCATCGATGAAGCCGATCAAGTCGAGTACTTGCTCGAGGCTCTGGGACGTTATCGCCTGGTCCTGAACTCCACGAGAAGCAATGGAGATGGACTTGTCTTGATTTAGGGCCGGGGGCCTGGAGTCCACTGCCACGGCTTTCCTCCCTTTCTGAAGAGCAAGATTCCGGTCCTTGGGGGAAAGGCCGACCTGGTGCTGCTGGCTAACCTTCACCATGTAGTCAGGGTAGCAGGGCTGATCAGCTGCAGCGGCGGCGGCAGCAACCGCGCTAGGATCGCGAATAACCAGCTGACTGGACTGGCCAGTTGATGTTGGCGGCGGCATGTCGGCAGCCCGCTTCTTCGTCTTCTCCTTCTGGGCAGTTGCCTTCGCGGCGACTGGCTTCTCGGTTTTCTGCTTCTCGGTCTTCTTCTCCTCAGCTTTCTCCTTCTCGGCGGCTTTCTTCTCGGCTGCTTCCTTCTCTGCAGCATCTTGGGCACTCTTCCTTGTAACCGGCCTGGCCGGAGGGCTGGCTGCAGCCTCGGTTGTCTGCACCAAGGAGGAATCAGGCTGAGCGCTACCTTGATCTGTTGGTGGCGCCAGGGGCGCGCTATCCGATGCGGCATCCGGCTGGGCGCTACCCTGCGCGGCGACTGGTTGCGCGTCGCTCAGAGGGTACTGCACAGTCGCGTCTTCTACCCGCTGCTCGGCAGCAGGACCCGGCTGTGAGACATCCGGTTCTTCTACCCGCGGCTGGGCCGCGGGATCTTCTTGTCCAGCAGCCCCTGTTGCTGGCTGCTCTTCTCCTTCGTCCTGCCGCTCAAGGGCGGCGTCGTGGTGCATCTCGGTGTCTTGTTCTTGGTTCTCCTCGGCAGTATTGGTCGGAGGAGAAGGAGGTCTATCTTGGTGAGCAGCATCCTGCGCTTCTTGATCTGCGCGGGACTGCTGCTCCAGCTCGGCTTTCTGGGCATCGGTGCCCTCTGATTGTGCGTTGGCAGCGTTGTTCTCGTCGTCATCGAGGTCAATAAGCTTGTCAACGTCGATGGCGGCTTTCTTCTGGGTCTCAGTGGACGCAAGAGCGGCGTCCGCGTCCAAGGGGGCTCTGAAGAGAAAATCATGTTCAGAAATAAGAAGAGGGCAGAGGAAATCAAGAGGAAACAGCGAGGCAAAAGGATTGGGAATCAACCGAGAAGAACGAAGTGAACCAAAGCGTATAACCGGGAAGGAACTTACCCCTGGCGGGAAGGAATTGCTGGCTTCTTTCTCTTCACGACCTTCTTGGTCGTCTTCTCGGTCAGCTTCTTCTTCTTGGCGGGAGGCTCTTGGGCGCCACTGCCTGTCCGCTTGCGGGTGACAGGAGCGGCAACTGAAAGAGGTGGAACGACCAGGGCTGCATCGTCCTCATCCTCATCTTCTCCCTCGTCCCCAGCATCTGCATCATCTGTGAAGTTGAGAAGGAAGAGGAACAACTCAGAAACAGAAGGTTTGTGCTTCTCGCGACCAGACAGAATAAAAGTCAGTTACCTTCAGCTTCGTCTTCAGACCAATCGCGGAGAGACGCATCTACGCGGTGTTTCTCCGTCGTGGGGGGCATGAGGAAGGTTAAGCTTGTCCGCGGTCTCGAAGGAGGCCCCATCATCTTCTTCTCGGTCATCTGACCAATTGCCCTCGAAGCGCTCACAGCTCTCAACAAGCTGGCGGTCAAGGACCTGAAGAACAGAGAAACACCGCAAATTAGCCGAATAAGCAGGAGGAAACTTTACCCGAATAGGCGTGCAAACACAAAGCACACTAAGCCTAGGGAATTTGCTAAGTGTGCTACTCGGCAAGGCGTGCAAACATCAAGCATACTAAGCCTAGGCAGTTCTGCAGAGTGCTCTACTCGGCGCAGAATGCAATTGCTAGTCGCGGCAAGGAGAGAAGGCTATCTACTCGGATTACATATATACTGGAGGTAGAGTAAGGAGAACGTACCCGTGGAATCGGCTTCGTGCGACTGAAGGGGATGAACCCATACTGCCAGTTATCTCGGAGGCTTGTGGTCAGGATGGACCTTGCGTGCGCGGCGACGTCCGCGTTGCTGAGCTCGAACGTGGTCGTCCGAGTGCAATCGCGGGGGCCTCCCAAGTAGCACATTGGGTGGGAGCGCTGCTGCAGAGGCAGCACCCGGTTCCGGATCCAGCAGGCAACGGGATCATCGCTCTTGAGGCCCTCTCCGATTAGTTGAGCGAGCCGCTCCTCCATCTGCACTGCGTTGCGGTCGTTGGAGGGCTTCGTCTTCCAATTCTGCCCGGATGGAGCTCGGTTGCTCCAAGCAGGCAGATTGATGCGGTCCGTTACCTTTCCCCCCTTCGTGGCGGGGATATTCTTCACATAGAGGAAGGATTTTTGCCACATACGGACGGAATCCAAGCCCTTGATGCGAGGGTGATTGGTTCCCGTCCGCTGCACCATCATGGCGCTGCCGGTGTCGGTTACCCGGCTGCTAGCGGCCGCGCCGTCCTTCTTCCCTTTGCTCTGCTGGCGGAGGTGGAAGTACTTCAACCATGTCTACACCGTGGGGCGGACGCCAAGAAAGGCCTCGCACACCACGGTGTGATAGGCGAGGAAGACGACTGCATTTGGGGGGAGATGATGCATCTGAACACCGAAGTGATCCAGAAAGGAACGGAGGAAATCGGAAGCTGGCAGGCCGAATCCTCGCGCGAAGTGCGCGAGGAAGACGACGTGCTCGCCCTCCCGCGGGGCCGGAACGATTTCGCCGTCGGACGGCCGGCACTGAACACCAGGAGGAACCCTCCGGGTGTTCACGAGCCAGGAGCAGTCGTCGACGGTGACATCAGAACCAGCCCAGCCGGCGCGAGCAGCCATGGCAGCGAGTGAGAAAGTGGTGGAAAGTTTGGAAGAATCTGGTGAAGAGAATGAATCCGCGACGGCGCAAAGAGTTGCGCGGCGGCAGAGAGCTCGGCGGCGGAGAGGAAACAGAGAGGCGAAAGAGGAAAGTACGGAGGAAGGAGAAGAGGAAGTTACCGATGGGGGTATTTATATCCTCTCCTCAGATTACCGTTACCATCGGGGTAGTGGGATCGATCGTGGCCATAACTCTCGTGTGGTGGGGTATGTGGCCTGTTAAAAACGCACACAAGCGCGGAACGCGCGCGTAACGGCCACAATTGATCCCACGACCAGATCGTGGGCTATTACTGCGCTTGATGGGACATGACGAGCCGGTGGGCCCACTCCGTGAAAACTGGGCGCGTGGCACGTCGTGTCCTGGGCTGCGAGACGACGGGGTCGCGGATGCTTGACACGTGTCCAGTTGCAGCACGGAAGGCTGGATTGTGCTCTGCGCTGCAAAGACTCTGCTTGAGAAATTCTCTAAGTCCTTTTACTCGGACGCAGAGAAGGAGACTAGCCCTATTCGGAAGAAAGGAGACACAAGGTACTTTCCAAAGTGCTACTCGGAGGTTTTACTCGGCATCTTGAGGTTCAAGGGCGGTGTTGCAAAGATTGGTTTTAAGCTGGCAGAGCCTAGTGAACGAGTTCGCAAGACTCTACCAGCTTCGGGGACTGCTGTCGGGGGGTTACCCCTGAGTAGGGTAAAGGCAAGTGGTAAAGGCAAAGGTCAGAAGAGAAGTTTGGTCGAGTAGCCGCCTACCCGGTAATTGCTACCCGGTCAACTGCTACTTGGTCTTACGGAAAGATGACCAGAAGAAGGAATCAATCAAGTTCTATCCATTCGAGTAGAAGAGTTGGCCCGAGTAAAACTGGCGGGAACCTACTCGGGCCAGAAGTCAAAGTAGCCGTTCTGACACAGGATCCCGCGTATCATGGGTCCGTACTTGGCACTGTTCGAACCACTGTTCATCTGGGACCGGCCTGCCTGACAGCGACAGTGTGGAAGCAGGCGGTCGCAGGATAAGGGGGCCCTACTCTGTGTTTGGCACAGTGATACCAGACTGTCCCCTTGGTTTTGCCCAACGACTTTCCGGATGCAGCCAAGATTAGGAACCAAAGCTGTCAGCGAGAACTCGGAAGAAGGACGATGTGCACACTATGTCGACACTTGTCCGTATTTGGACGTATCCGGCTGGGCACCGTGTATATAAGGTGCCCCGCCGCCTCCTGCGTGAGGGATCGCATACTGGAACACAGGAAACCCTAGATTCTTGACCTAGTTCATCACGTAGAGAGAGGAGTGGCTACTCGGTAGCAAGAACCATTGTACTGTGGCTACTCGATGAGACATCAGAATACACAAAGAAAGGCAGGAGTAGGGGTTTTACCTCCTCACGAGGGCACTGAACCTGGGTAGATCGTGTTGTTTGCAGTGTTTTGTTCTTACTTCACGCGGCTACTCGTCGCGTGATCCCTCCCCGAGCACCTCCAGCGTCCTTCGTCCCCACATCTTTACCCATCCTATGGCATCTGCCGTGACACCACCACGACAGTTGGCGCCCACCGTGGGGCAACCAGCGGCGCTGGCTGGAGTTTCTGTTTGGACGGGATCTTCTTCAGCGGAGTGCGTAGTCTGTGGCCTTGTCCACAGATTCGGTTCCTTCGACTTCGTCACCGACAACGCAGGCGACTTCGGTGGCAAGGCCATGCCGGAGGGCGGCACGGTGATCTCCTTCGGCGCGCACCTCGTCTACGTCGCCACCGTCATCGACCGCGACTTCCCCGAGCTGGTGCATGACGCGGAGGATCCTCCTGCTGTTATCGCTGCTCGCGGAAGCCCTGCGCGCCGTTCTGTGGACCGCGCTGAGGTGATGGTGACCGGCTTAGCGGCAAACGCCGGCGCAGCTGCTGCTGGCGCCGCGGCCGTCGTCGAGGATCATGCTGGCTCGAGCGCTGGTGGCAGGACCCACAGGCCTTATGAGAAGGACTGCAACCTCCCTCCCGCCACCACTCCGACCATTCCCGCGTCGGCTGGGCGGAATGGCATGCCGCCTCCCACCGACCTCGAGCTCCTGAGCATGAAGGAGCAGCTCGAGCGGCAACGCCAGGAGCTGCTCGCCGAGCAGGCGGAGTTGGACAAGATCAGGCTAGAGCTTAGCTTAGATCAGCTTGAGTACAACAAGGCTCACGGCTTCACGCCAGTCACTAGGAGAGCTAGCAGAGTAGGCGCCACGCGGCGTAATCTTGGTTCCGAGATGGCAACAGTTGTAGAGGTTCCTGCTCAGTCCGCCACCGCAAACACTTCCACTAGGCCTAGATACAGCACACCCGCCAAGACACTTAGAGCTGCTGAGGCTGTAGCTGCCGAGTTGCCTCGTCTCGACGGCGACGCGCGCGTTAGGCAGCAGGAAAGGCTCAATGAGTTGGTGTTAGAGGCTGCTAGGCAGAATGAGGAGTTCCGGAAAGCCAACCCGGGTGCAGGAGCTTCGCAGGTGGTGCACTCGCACGCGGCTAGATCTAACGATCAGGCCTCGTCTCCGCACCCCAGCCGCGAGAAGAGCCGCAGCGGACGTTCCGCCAGAGATAGGCAAATGCAGGTGTATGACCCGGCTGCTGCCGCGAGACAGCTTGCTGTGCCGCAGCGGCCCGGGCAGGAACAGAACGCTGCAAGAGCAGGCTCTCAAGCCCATCAAGCTCAAAGCCAGGCCCGAGGTGGAGCGCGCCCAGGTCCTTCTCAGCGTCCCGCTGCTCAGTCTACTCGGCAGAGGCAGCCGCCGCGCGCAGTGGCGCCAGTCGCCAACCCGGTGGAGCAGCCTGCAGCTGTGCAGGTGGACAGATATGATGACGGCTACTCGGCCATGGAGATGGCTGGCTATGATATTCTGGACCGTGTTGGTGAGCGCGTGTTGGCGCCTGGAGACGCAAGGCATCAGCTGGACCGGATCAACTTGTCAGCCCGGCTGGAGAACACGGGTCCTCCTGGCCCCGAGTGCTTTGGCCCGCGCATCATGAACGAGCCGTCCGTGAAGAACTTCCAGCTCGCAAGGGGCACCAAGAGCTACAACGGTAGCACCAAGCCGGAAGATTGGCTCAATGACTATGTCACCGCGGTTCATATCGCGAACGGCAACAGGAGATGGGCGGTATGCTATGTCCCGCAGATGCTAGAGGGTCCAGCTCGCACTTGGCTCAACAACTTGCCCAAGAACAGCATCAATTGCTGGCTGGACTTCTCGGACGCCTTCATCAGCAACTTCACAAGCACTTACAAGAGGCCGAATAGGCAACAGCAGCTGTCCGCTTGCAGGCAGCGAGAAGATGAGACGGACCGCGAGTACCTTACTCGGTGGAGCACGTTGAGGAACACCTGTGAGGGTGTGAATGAAGCCCAGGCCATCACTTGGTTTGCGCAGGGATGCAGGCATGGCAGCATGTTGTGGCAGAGGTTGCAGAGGGAGATGCCAAACACTCTGGCGGAGACCATCAAGATTGCGGATCAGTACGCACTCGGTGATCCTACTCAGCCCCTGATGGACTCCTCTGAGCCGAGAAGAAACTTCAGCAACAGCAAGCGCAACGAGTTCCGCAACAAGCGCAGGGGTGACCGAATAGATACTCGGTATGACCCTGAAGAGGTGAATGCAGTGGCTGTTGGAGCTGGGGGTAGCCAAAGGAAAAAACCTGCTGGAGCCTACGAGCAGAACCAGAACCAGGGCCAGGGCAACAAGAAACCATTCCGTACTCCTCAGTCGGGTAGCGGCAACTCCGAGCAGCCGAGGAAGTTCGTCTTTGACGACATGAAGGATGGCCCATGCAGTTTTCACACTCACCACCCCTCAAGGCCTGCTAACCACACTACTCGGCAGTGCGAGTGGTGGGATGTGATCAAGAATGATGGCCTGCCTCCTCCTCCTCCTCTGCCAGCGGCCAATGCCAATGTGCAGCCTACTCGCGCACCCGCAGCTCGGCCGCCAGTGTTCCCGAGAAGAGAAAATGTGAACCAAGTGGCTTTAGGAGCCAACCGTCACTTCAACAATGAGAGCTACCGCAACAACAACAACAACTACAACCGCAACAACAACAGAGGCAACAACAACAACTACCAGGGCAACAACAACAACGGCAACAATGGGGGCGGAGGCTCCAACCAGTACCAAGAGCACCATGAGAGCTACATGATCTTCACCTCTGAGCCAGTCGACAAGCAATCACAGCACAGGCGTGCTATGGAGGTCAATGCAGTGATTCCTGCTGTCCCTCACTACATGTATTGGTGTGACCAGGAGATCAGGTGGTCCCGAGTAGATCATCCCAAGGTGATGCCCAACCCGGGTAGCTACGCCTTGGTGCTGGATCCCACTTTCCTGGGTCCCGAGAAGAATGTGAGGTTCAGCAAGGTGCTAATCGACAACGGCAGCAGCATCAACATCGTGTACAAAGACACACTCGAGAAGCTTGGGCTGGTCGAGAACATGATGCTGCCCAGCAAGACCACTTTCCATGGCATTGTGCCCGGGATCTCGTGCAACCCGATTGGCCGAGTGTGGATAGATGTGCTATTCGGCACCAGGGAGAACTGCCGCACAGAGCGCCTGCAGTTCGAAGTGGTTGATCATCAGAGCCCTTACCATGCTCTACTCGGCAGGCCCGCTCTGAGCAAGTTCATGGCCTCTACTCATGTTGCATATCTGAAAATGAAGATCCCTGGTCCCAATGGCATAATTACTATCTCTGGTGATTACAAGAAGTCCATGGAGTGTGCCTCTGCTGGTTCCCAGTTGGCGGAGTCGATGGTGATTGCTGCCGAGAAGAAGAAGATGTATGAGGTAGTGGCCATGGCGCAATCCGCGCAAGCTGGCGCGCAAGGCGTGCCGAGTACCCAACACGGGACCGCGTTCCAGGCATTTCAGGAAACCAAGAAGGTCCAGGTCGACCCCGAGTTCCCCGACCGCGTAGCCATCATTGGCTCCGGGTTGGCGGAGAAATAGGAAAGCGAGCTCATCCACTTCCTCCGTGAGAATCGGGATGTATTCGCCTGGTCCAATGAAGATCTACCAGGAGTCCCGAGGGAGTTGGTTGAGCACTCATTACATGTGCGTCCTGACGCCAAGCCAGTGAAGCAGGCTATGCGCCGCTTCGGAGATGAGAGAAGGAAGGCCATTGGTGACCAGATCACCAAGCTGCTGATAAGCAACTTCATCATGGAGGTGCTGCATCCGGATTGGCTAGCCAACCCGGTCATGGTCGAGAAGAAGAAGGAGGATCCTAAGGCTGCCACTGCATGGCGCATGTGTGTCGACTACACCGACTTGAACAAGGCATGCCCCAAGGATCCCTTCCCGCTACCTCGCATCGATCAGGTGATCGATTCCACTGCTGGTTGTGAACTGCTGTCTTTCATAGATGCCTACTCTGGTTTCCACCAGATTGCACTCAATCCTGCTGATCAAATAAAGACTGCTTTCATTACCCCGTACGGGGCTTATTGCTATCGTGTCATGTGTTTTGGCTTGAGGAATGCGGGTGCAACCTATCAGAGATGCATGCAGAAATGCTTGCACGACCAGCTCGGCAAGAATGTGCAGGTGTACGTAGATGACATTGTCATCAAAACGAATAAAACACATACTCTGCTTGCCGACCTGGAGGAAACCTTTGCTAACCTACGCAAGTACAAAATGAAGCTGAATCCGAGTAAATGCACCTTCGGTGTCCCGGCTGGCAAGCTACTCGGCTTCCTGGTGTCTAGTCGGGGCATTGAAGCCAATCCTTCAAAGATAAAAGCTATTGAGAGCATGTCTTTGCCGAGATCCCTGAAGGATGTACAGAAGTTCACTGGTTGCTTGGCATCTCTGAGCCGTTTTCTGGGCCGAATGGGCGAGAAGGCCCTGTCTCTGTACCAGCTGATGAAGAAGAGTGATAAGTTTGTCTGGACTCCGCAAGCGGATGTGGCATTCAATGAGCTGAAAGCAATGCTGGCTAGCGCTCCCATCTTGGCTAGTCCGCTACCCAAGGAGCCAATGCTGCTGTACATTGCTGCCACTAACCGGGTAGTCAGTGTGGTGATTGTGGTAGAGCGAGAAGAAGAAGGCAAGAGTGTGCAGCGCCCAGTGTACTATCTCAGCGAAGTGTTGTCCAGCTCCAAGCAAAACTACCCGCACTACCAGAAGATGACCTACGGCGTGTACCTGGGCGCCAAGAAGCTAAAGCATTACTTCCAAGAGCATCCTATCACGGTTGTGAGCTCTGCTCCCATCTCGGATATCATGGGTAACAAGGAGGCGAGTGGCAGAGTAGCCAAGTGGGCAATCGAGCTGGCCGCGTATGCGCCCGCGTATGCGAGAAGAGAAGCCATCAAGTCTCAGATTCTGGCGGAGTTTCTGGTAGATTGGGCCGAGGTGCAGTATGAACCTCCTGCTCCAGTTTCTAATTACTGGAAGATGCACTTTGATGGCTCGAAGGTGAAGGAAGGCCTTGGTGCTGGCGTAGTGCTTACGTCACCCAAGCGAGACCAACTCAAATATGTGCTGCAGATTCATTTCAAGGCGTCCAACAACGTAGCAGAGTACGAGGCAGTGGTGCATGGTTTGCGAGTGGCCAAGGAGGTTGGCGTGCAGCGCATTATATGCTATGGCGATTCAGATCTGGTGGTGCAGCAAGTCTCTGGCACTTGGGATGCTCTAGATGCCAACATGGCATCATATCGCTTCCTGGTACAATCTATGACTGGATTCTTCGAGGGCTACGAGTTCCAGCACATTCATCGAGCAGAGAACGAAGCGGCAGACGAGCGGTCCAAGTTGGGATCTTCTCGGCAATCCATCCCGGCGGGGGTTGCCTTGGAGCACCTGAGGAAGCCATCCATCAAGCCCTCTCCCAACTCGGAGTCCATATTTGTTCCTTCTCTGCCAAGTGAGGAATCTGATCCCATGGAGATTGACTGGGAGAATGCTACAGGAAACCCGGGGACTGCTGCTCCTGACTCGGGGACTGCCGTCCTCTACTCGGGGACTGCCATTCCCTACTCGGGGACTGCCAGTCCTTACTCGGGGACTGCCATTTCCTACTCGGGGACTGCCACTCCCTACTCGGGGACTGCCACTCCTTACTCGGGGACTGCCACTCCTTGCTCGGGGACTGCCACTCCTTACTCGGGGACTGTCGCATTCATTGAAGAAGTCCTTGCCAATCGGTCTGGGATCCAGAGAAGTGCTCCCAACCCTAAAGAGCAACCAGAGGTGCCTACCCCAATGGAAGTGGACGAACCAGTGTTTCCCACACGGGAGACACCGAGTTGGGCCATGCCCATATTATCCTTTCTAAGGGACGGCACTCTGCCAGAAGATGAAGTGGCTGCAAGACAGATTCAGAGAAGATCCAAGGGCTACACTATAGTTCGAGATGTGCTGCACAAGAGAAGTGCCACCGGCGTGCTGCAACGCTGCATAGAACCAGAAGAAGGAGAAGAAATTCTGGTAGAAATACACCAGGGAGAGTGCGGGCACCACGCCTCTTCTCGGGCATTGGTCAAGAAAGCTTTTCGGCATGGCTTCTACTGGCTCACAGCTCTGCAGCAAGCTGAAGACATCGTGAGGAAGTGCAATGGCTGCCAGATGTTCGCGAGTAAGATTCACATGCCTGCTTCCGAGCTGAAGACAATTCCTATCACTTGGCCATTTGCTGTTTGGTGTTTGGACATGGTCAGACCCTTCCAACCGGCTAGAGGCAACATGACTCACATCCTGGTCACGGTGGACAAATTCACCAAGTGGATTGAAGTGAAGCCTATTCGGAAGTGCGATGGGGCCACAGCTGTGAAATTCTTGAAGGATGTGATCCTGAGATATGGCTACCCGCACAGCATCATCACCGACAACGGCACAAACTTCGCAGAGGGAGCAATGGTGCGGTTCTGCAGAGATAAGCATATCCGACTAGACGTTGCGTCAGTCGCGCATCCCGCTTCCAATGGGCAAGTTGAAAGAGCAAATGGCATGGTGCTAGCTGGCATAAAGCCAAGGCTGATGGAGCCACTGCTGAAAACACCTGGGTGTTGGCTAGACGAGTTGCCAGCGGTGTTGTGGAGTCTAAGGAGTACCCCTAACCGGTCAACCGGCTACACACCATTCTTTTTGGTATACGGGGCTGAGGCCGTGTTGCCAATAGACCTAGAGCATGACTCCCCCCGAGTAACCCTCTACACCGAGGTGGAGGCGAGAGAAGCTCGAGAAGATGACGTTGACCTGCTTGAAGAAGCAAGAGAGCTGACTCTGTCACGTTCGGCTATCTACCAGCAAAACCTGCGGCGTTATCATAGCCGAAAGGTGAACCCAAGGGTTTTCCGAGAAGGAGACATGGTCCTTAGGCTTGTGCAGCGCACAGCCGGGATGCACAAGTTGTCTCCTCCATGGGAAGGGCCCTTCATTGTGAGCAAAGCGCTGCACAACGATGCATACTATCTTATAGATGCGCGCCCACCACAGGCGAACAGGGCAGATAAAGCTGGAGAGGAAACCAAGCGCCCTTGGAATGTAGCTCTACTCCGCCGTTTTCATTCATGAGCAAAGATGTGTATGTACCCTCTTATCCGAGTTGAAATTCTATTCTGCAATCTGAAATTGAACTCGGGGACTGCCCTCGTCCAAAATTGCTCTAAGTGTTTCTACTCGGCTTTACCTTTTGCCTATTCGGTTGCTCTACTTCAAAATTCAAAGGTACATTGAGTACTGTGTTTAAACCTACATGCCAACTCTTCGACTTTGCTGCTGTCCGAAACCCGGCTTCATGGCAAGCAAGAGAACAAGCAAAAGGTCCATGAGCACAAGAAAAATTACTAAGGAAAGGAAGAGTGCAGGAACCGAGTAGGGTGCTTTTATTACTGTTCTTTGTCTTATCTTTTCGGCTAAGTGGTGGGCTGCGTTACTATGATTGTTTCTAAGCGGCTAAGTATTTGCAGCTCTGCTCTTTAACTCTTGTGACTCGAATACCAAAAAAGCAACAAGTTGCGGGTAGAGCTGAGACGAAAAGAGAGAGTGAATAAGAAATGCAACTCGGGGACTCGCATGATAACGCAACCCGGCATCGAGCCCAGGCTGAACAAATTGATTAAGTTGAAAATAACAAGTGGGAATAAAAATAAGTAGCAACGGCATAAATAGTCTGATACATTTGCACCCGGCATCCCGGGGATCTGATAAGGGTTTGAGCAATGAGATTGCAGGAAAAAGTTCAGGTCGAGGCGGCGTTCTCGGTGCCGGCCTTGGTTGCTTCATCTTCAGTAGTGGCCTTGGTCGCGCCCGCCTCCGAGCTGGCGTCGACAGTCTTCGCGGTTTCGTCCTCGGCGCTGGCCTTGGTCGCATCCGCTTCCGGATTGACGGGGACGGTCTTCGTTAGCTCGGCGTCGGGATCGGTGGCTTGGGCGCGAAAGCTGACGGTGTCGTCAAGGGCGGCTCCTGACGAGGTGCCGAACTCGAGCGCGGAGGTGTCGATCGACATCTCCACGTTCTCGTCCTCCTCATCGCTACCCGTGACGACCGCGGCCTTCCCCTTCCCGTCCTTGCCAGCAGGAGAGTCGAAGTAGCTCAGGTCCGGCTCATCGGTGTCCGTCTCCTCGTCTTCATCCTCCTCCTCGCCCTCGTCCACCTCGGTGTCGGGCTCGGTGAGGCCGTCGATGAAGGTTGCAGTGTCAGCATACTGAGCGACCTCGTGAGCAACCAGCTGGCGAATAGCCACGCAGTCGGGGTCCTTCTCCCACTTGGAGTCTCGGCGCATCTCGCGGATAATCTGCATATTGAGGTTCTCGTACCAAGTGGTGACGAAGAGCAACATCATGTCCGCACCTGCCCGAGCTCCCGAGGCGCGCCATTTCTTCAGTTCGGCTTTCACGCGCTGCAGCTTCAAGCCAAGTCCGGAGATTGTTGTCGGCGCAGAGTCATCAGGCCAGAAGAAGTTGTGGATCTGGAAGGCGACGCGCACCAGCTCGGTGCCCACGCCCGCTAGTCGCGGACACTGACTCTGCATAATCAGGATACTTTCCTCGATTTCTGCTCTGGTCTCCAAAGGCTCGCCCTTCTCAACACGAGCTGCTCGGACCTTTTCCAGGGCGGGCACGCAAGAAGATTCAAGGTCGGGAAAGATTCCTGCAAGAGCTATCGAGAAGATCAGAAACAATAACAGAGTGGAAGCATGAAACGAGAAGCAGAGAAGAAAGGCGCAGCCGAGTAGCAGAGAAGCAGAGAAAAGGGAGCACTTACTGTTCAAATCATGGCGCAGCCCTAACAGCTGGGTCTTCCATGTTTCCTCGTTGGATAGATGTTTCTCTTCGATCAAGCGGAGCTCCTCTAGCTGAGTCAAGAGCCCAGCGTTGCTCTTTTTCAGCACCTCACATTCCTGTTCGAGGGTTCTCTCCCTGGCCTTGGCTGCTGCTTCGCTCTTTGCCTTCTCGGCGATTACTCTATCCCTTTCGGCACCAAGGTTGATAGCATCCTGGAGCGCAGTCTGCAGCTAGACTTGGAGCTTCTCCATCTCAGTAGTGTGCTCTTTCACCAGCTCGATAGCCTGGCTGGACAACTGCTGCTGCACCTCAGCAGGTTTGAGGCAGTCTTGATGCTCCTCAGCGAATTTCTTATGATCTTCTGCGGAAGGCAAAGCACGGTTAGCAGAGAAGCGAAAGAAAGAAACACAGGAAAAGCCGAGTAGATGGCAACATACCCTCCAATCTCTTGATGGTGGCCTGGCCATTCTCAACAAAGGCACGGCAGTTCTGATGCTCGTCAGCCAGGGCCTTCAACTTCCCTGCAGAGTAAAAATTGGTTAGCGCAAAAAGCCGAAGCGGGCGTAAACACCAAACGCAAGAACCGCGTATCTAAAAGCGTACCTTCAACTTCAGAAAGCCTCAGGGTGCTATTCATCACTTCTTTGTCAGCGTCCTCGGCAGCTATCTTCTCTTTTTCCAAGGCAGCAATGCGTCTCTTGGCAATGGCGTGGTTCCGGAGTAGCCGACGATGCAAGTCGGTCCGCTTCAGTACGCTATTCTGAGAAGCAAAAGAAACAAGAATCAGGCAAAGTACTTGAGATTCAACCCGAGAAGGCGGCTACTCGGGAGAGTGTCCGCCTACTCGGCCAGAATCTCGGGAACTGGGTGATGGATAAGGAAAAGAAGAAGAGTAGAAAAGAAGTGAAAATGCAACTCGGAGAGGATGAGTAGGAACTTACCGCGTAGGATTGCTCGAGGTCTTCGGCGTTCTTGCGGTGGACAAACATCTTGGCAGCAAGTGTAGCAGAGGTGGTTGACACAGTCATGGGTTTGTAACCCAAGTCCACTTTGTTCCAATCGACACGCATATGGTCGATGTCGCCCAGATCGGTGCCGTTCCAATTGGTGTTGCCGAGAACTTTGCTGTCCCACTTGGCATCGATGAAGCCGATCAAGTCGAGTACTTGCTCGAGGCTCTGGGACGTTATCGCCTGGTCCTGAACTCCACGAGAAGCAATGGAGATGGACTTGTCTTGATTTAGGGCCGGGGGCCTGGAGTCCACTGCCACGGCTTTCCTCCCTTTCTGAAGAGCAAGATTCCGGTCCTTGGGGGAAAGGCCGACCTGGTGCTGCTGGCTAACCTTCACCATGTAGTCAGGGTAGCAGGGCTGATCAGCTGCAGCGGCGGCGGCAGCAACCGCGCTAGGATCGCGAATAACCAGCTGACTGGACTGGCCAGTTGATGTTGGCGGCGGCATGTCGGCAGCCCGCTTCTTCGTCTTCTCCTTCTGGGCAGTTGGCTTCGCGGCGACTGGCTTCTCGGTTTTCTGCTTCTCGGTCTTCTTCTCCTCAGCTTTCTCCTTCTCGGCGGCTTTCTTCTCGGCTGCTTCCTTCTCTGCAGCATCTTGGGCACTCTTCCTTGTAACCGGCCTGGCCGGAGGGCTGGCTGCAGCCTCGGTTGTCTGCACCAAGGAGGAATCAGGCTGAGCGCTACCTTGATCTGTTGGTGGCGCCAGGGGCGCGCTATCCGGTGCGGCATCCGGCTGGGCGCTACCCTGCGCGGCGACTGGTTGCGCGTCGCTCAGAGGGTACTGCACAGTCGCGTCTTCTACCCGCTGCTCGGCAGCGGGACCCGGCTGTGAGACATCCGGTTCTTCTACCCGCGGCTGGGCCGCGGAATCTTCTTGTCCAGCAGCCCCTGTTGCTGGCTGCTCTTCTCCTTCGTCCTGCCGCTCAAGGGCGGCGTCGTGGTGCATCTCGGTGTCTTGTTCTTGGTTCTCCTCGGCAGTATTGGTCGGAGGAGAAGGAGGTCTATCTTGGTGAGCAGCATCCTGCGCTTCTTGATCTGCGCGGGACTGCTGCTCCAGCTCGGCTTTCTGGGCATCGGTGCCCTCTGATTGTGCGTTGGCAGCGTTGTTCTCGTCGTCATCGAGGTCAATAAGCTTGTCAACGTCGATGGCGGCTTTCTTCTGGGTCTCAGTGGACGCAAGAGCGGCGTCCGCGTCCAAGGGGGCTCTGAAGAGAAAATCGTGTTCAGAAATAAGAAGAGGGCAGAGGAAATCAAGAGGAAACAGCGAGGCAAAAGGATTGGGAATCAACCGAGAAGAACGAAGTGAACCAAAGCGTATAACCGGGAAGGAACTTACCCCTGGCGGGAAGGAATTGCTGGCTTCTTTCTCTTCACGACCTTCTTGGTCGTCTTCTCGGTCAGCTTCTTCTTCTTGGCGGGAGGCTCTTGGGCGCCACTGCCTGTCCGCTTGCGGGTGACAGGAGCGGCAACTGAAAGAGGTGGAACGACCAGGGCTGCATCGTCCTCATCCTCATCTTCTCCCTCGTCCCCAGCATCTGCATCATCTGTGAAGTTGAGAAGGAAGAGGAACAACTCAGAAACAGAAGGTTTGTGCTTCTCGCGACCAGACAGAATAAAAGTCAGTTACCTTCAGCTTCGTCTTCAGACCAATCGCGGAGAGACGCATCTACGGGGTGTTTCTCCGTCGTGGGGGGCATGAGGAAGGTTAAGCTTGTCCGCGGTCTCGAAGGAGGCCCCATCATCTTCTTCTCGGTCATCTGACCAATTGCCCTCGAAGCGCTCACAGCTCTCAACAAGCTGGCGGTCAAGGACCTGAAGAACAGAGAAACACCGCAAATTAGCCGAATAAGCAGGAGGAAACTTTACCCGAATAGGCGTGCAAACACAAAGCACACTAAGCCTAGGGAATTTGCTAAGTGTGCTACTCGGCAAGGCGTGCAAACATCAAGCATACTAAGCCTAGGCAGTTCTGCAGAGTGCTCTACTCGGCGCAGAATGCAATTGCTAGTCGCGGCAAGGAGAGAAGGCTATCTACTCGGATTACATATATACTGGAGGTAGAGTAAGGAGAACGTACCCGTGGAATCGGCTTCGTGCGACTGAAGGGGATGAACCCATACTGCCAGTTATCTCGGAGGCTTGTGGTCAGGATGGACCTTGCGTGCGCGGCGACGTCCGCGTTGCTGAGCTCGAACGTGGTCGTCCGAGTGCAATCGCGGGGGCCTCCCAAGTAGCACATTGGGTGGGAGCGCTGCTGCAGAGGCAGCACCCGGTTCCGGATCCAGCAGGCAACGGGATCATCGCTCTTGAGGCCCTCTCCGATTAGTTGAGCGAGCCGCTCCTCCATCTGCACTGCGTTGCGGTCGTTGGAGGGCTTCGTCTTCCAATTCTGCCCGGATGGAGCTCGGTTGCTCCAAGCAGGCAGATTGATGCGGTCCGTTACCTTTCCCCCCTTCGTGGCGGGGATATTCTTCACATAGAGGAAGGATTTTTGCCACATACGGACGGAATCCAAGCCCTTGATGCGAGGGTGATTGGTTCCCGTCCGCTGCACCATCATGGCGCTGCCGGTGTCGGTTACCCGGCTGCTAGCGGCCGCGCCGTCCTTCTTCCCTTTGCTCTGCTGGCGGAGGTGGAAGTACTTCAACCATGTCTACACCGTGGGGCGGACGCCAAGAAAGGCCTCGCACACCACGGTGTGATAGGCGAGGAAGACGACTGCATTTGGGGGGAGATGATGCATCTGAACACCGAAGTGATCCAGAAAGGAACGGAGGAAATCGGAAGCTGGCAGGCCGAATCCTCGCGCGAAGTGCGCGAGGAAGACGACGTGCTCGCCCTCCCGCGGGGCCGGAACGATTTCGCCGTCGGACGGCCGGCACTGAACACCAGGAGGAACCCTCCGGGTGTTCACGAGCCAGGAGCAGTCGTCGACGGTGACATCAGAACCAGCCCAGCCGGCGCGAGCAGCCATGGCAGCGAGTGAGAAAGTGGTGGAAAGTTTGGAAGAATCTGGTGAAGAGAATGAATCCGCGACGGCGCAAAGAGTTGCGCGGCGGCAGAGAGCTCGGCGGCGGAGAGGAAACAGAGAGGCGAAAGAGGAAAGTACGGAGGAAGGAGAAGAGGAAGTTACCGATGGGGGTATTTATATCCTCTCCTCAGATTACCGTTACCATCGGGGTAGTGGGATCGATCGTGGCCATAACTCTCGTGTGGTGGGGTATGTGGCCTGTTAAAAACGCACACAAGCGCGGAACGCGCGCGTAACGGCCACAATTGATCCCACGACCAGATCGTGGGCTATTACTGCGCTTGATGGGACATGACGAGCCGGTGGGCCCACTCCGTGAAAACTGGGCGCGTGGCACGTCGTGTCCTGGGCTGCGAGACGACGGGGTCGCGGATGCTTGACACGTGTCCAGTTGCAGCACGGAAGGCTGGATTGTGCTCTGCGCTGCAAAGACTCTGCTTGAGAAATTCTCTAAGTCCTTTTACTCGGACGCAGAGAAGGAGACTAGCCCTATTCGGAAGAAAGGAGACACAAGGTACTTTCCAAAGTGCTACTCGGAGGTTTTACTCGGCATCTTGAGGTTCAAGGGCGGTGTTGCAAAGATTGGTTTTAAGCTGGCAGAGCCTAGTGAACGAGTTCGCAAGACTCTACCAGCTTCGGGGACTGCTGTCGGGGGGTTACCCCTGAGTAGGGTAAAGGCAAGTGGTAAAGGCAAAGGTCAGAAGAGAAGTTTGGTCGAGTAGCCGCCTACCCGGTAATTGCTACCCGGTCAACTGCTACTCGGTCTTACGGAAAGATGACCAGAAGAAGGAATCAATCAAGTTCTATCCATTCGAGTAGAAGAGTTGGCCCGAGTAAAACTGGCGGGAACCTACTCGGGCCAGAAGTCAAAGTAGCCGTTCTGACACAGGATCCCGCGTATCATGGGTCCGTACTTGGCACTGTTCGAACCACTGTTCATCTGGGACCGGCCTGCCTGACAGCGACAGTGTGGAAGCAGGCGGTCGCAGGATAAGGGGGCCCTACTCTGTGTTTGGCACAGTGATACCAGACTGTCCCCTTGGTTTTGCCCAACGACTTTCCGGATGCAGCCAAGATTAGGAACCAAAGCTGTCAGCGAGAACTCGGAAGAAGGACGATGTGCACACTATGTCGACACTTGTCCGTATTTGGACGTATCCGGCTGGGCACCGTGTATATAAGGTGCCCCGCCGCCTCCTGCGTGAGGGATCGCATACTGGAACACAGGAAACCCTAGATTCTTGACCTAGTTCATCACGTAGAGAGAGGAGTGGCTACTCGGTAGCAAGAACCATTGTACTGTGGCTACTCGGTGAGACATCAGAATACACAAAGAAAGGCAGGAGTAGGGGTTTTACCTCCTCACGAGGGCCCTGAACCTGGGTAGATCGTGTTGTTTGCAGTGTTTTGTTCTTACTTCACGCGGCTACTCGTCGCGTGATCCCTCCCCGAGCACCTCCAGCGTCCTTCGTCCCCACATCTTTACCCATCCTATGGCATCTGCCGTGACACCACCACGACAACATGAATAAGAGATAGCTCAAGACAACATTATTGCAAATTTCTACACATAAAAAACCTATAAATCATGCAAACATATGTAGCTCTTCAAATCAACCATGGCATCCCTATTCCAAGTCATAATACTAGCATCCAATACATTCCAACCCCAAACTCCAGTAGCTCAATCTCATATAAAATGATGGTGGTGGTCTTATCAAAACAAAAATAAAAATAAAAACTAGACGCTTCAAGTCTCTACGATAAATGCTTTGCTTAGAAAAACAGAAAGTAGACGTGTGCTAACCAAAAGAGTGTAGCTCCAGTGGGGTGTTCATCACATCCCCAAGCTTATGGCTTTCACCATTCTTGGATGTCTTGAGGCGCAGCTCCTCTATTCCCTGTGAAAAAAACTTCACAAAACATGTTTCTCCCATTCTTTTTCTGTGGGGTGAGATTAGCAAGGACAAACAAATCACATGCTTGTTGTGCAAAATTCCAAATCAAATGCTCCAGTAGATAGACAATAAGGTTCATTATGTTGTATGTTCACTCTCTTGCTTGAAAGAATCGTGGAAATTCGATTCCCAAGCCCAAAGAGTGCATAAAACAAAAGAAGGCAGAATCTGTCCAGAAAAGCAACAACAGCAAAACGAACGTTTTTACCTAAGCTAGACTCGTCAAAAAAATTAAGCCAATTTTTTGCTTACAGAGGACAAAAAGTTGCAGAACATACTAAAAAATTAGATCAATCCGACATACCAATAAAAATCGTAAAATCATACGGTGAGCAGACTCGTGCTGAAACAGAAATTTCATGCACTAGGATAGCAACTTATAAGTCCAAATGGGTTTGACTTGACTCTTTATTGAAAACTCCAGAATTAAAACAAAAAAACTAATCTCTTGAGACAGCAAGAGGACACTAGGAAAATCCAAACAAAAACAATCGGGTTGCCTCCCGTAAAGCGCTTTCTTTATAGCCATATAGCTAGGCTTTACTTACTTGATAATCAAGAGGGATAAAGCTCATGAGGGAGCTTGTTCTTCAGCGTGCCCCTCTTCCTCGGGAAGTGCTCCATGCTTTTCTTGTGAGGGAACTGAAACTTGACATTCCCTTCCTTGGAGTCTATGATTGCACCTGTAGTACGAAGAAAAGGTCTACCCAAAATAATAGGACTAGGGGATTTATCCCCCATATCCATAATAATGAAATCAACGGGTACGAAAGTCATTGTAACAGCCCAAGTATGAAAACTACCCCATAGAATGTTTGATTTCCTGTTTAATTAAAGTATTGCATCATGTCATCATGTTGTCTGCTTTTGTTTCTAAATTGTTGCATTTGTTTTCCACTGTTTTCACAACTCAAATTCAAACCTTACTCAAACAATGTTTTCATACTTGTTCTGTTACAACTTTTGGAATAAAAATAACAAATGAAAACAACCAATTTGTTCCATTTTATTCCATGTGGATCACTCATTAAAATTGTTGGTTTTAATCAAACAATTAATTCAAACAATTAATTCCAAATCATTTCCAAATTCAAACCAATCCTCAAAATCATTAATCTTTTGAATCCATGAAGTTCACCACTAATTTGTATTTTTAAATCACTTTTAAAACCCTAGGGGAAACCCTATTGAAAATGCCTTGTTTTTCTCATATTAATTAATATTGCAAATTTCAATTAATTTGGTTTAAATCTTAAACAGCAAGCAAACATTTAAAATTTTGTAAACCAAAGCTACCAAGTGGTTGCATTTCAACTAAGGAATCTACCCTAATTTTTTCTAAATTTTTCAATAACCAAAACCTATTCTTATCTCCCATTTTTGGTTTCAGCAAAAAAAAATAAAAGAAACAAAAATAACAAAAGAGAAAAGGGCGCAGCACCTAAGCCTACTCTGGCCCAGCCCATCTAAGTCCTATCCAGCGCGCAGCCAGCCCAATACCCCTTCCCTCGCTGTCACCTACCTCTCGCTGGCGTCACCTCTGTACGAACGATGGCAGAACCACACGATCGTTCTCTTCCCCGCTCGATTCTTCGCCGTACAACCACCTAGCCCCTATATCTACCATACCTCTGCCCTAGCCTCGCAGGAACCCTAGCTACCCCCCCTCTCCTCTAAACCTTGCGCCGCTCGCCTCCATCCCATCTTCCTTTCCCTCTGCTTGGCTGTTTTTCTGCACCTGCACAGAGCCGAAACACCACCTGTTCCCCGTCACCCCCCGCCACCACCGTCCACCTCGAGGAGGAGCCGCCGCCGGGAATGGAACCGGGGCGCTCCCCTGAGGCTCCTCGTGTCCTCGCCTCGCGCTGGGAGGGATCGTGGCGGCCGCGCCGTCGCCGGTGACTGCCCCTCGCCGCTGCACCATCGACAGTTCGTCGACTGACAGAACAGGGTGAGCACCCTCTCGGTCCCCTTCCACTCGCCCTCCTCTCCCCTCATGTCCGCCTCCACACACGGCCGCACGCTACACCCCGCACCCCACACCCATCCGCCCAGCGCCGCCGCGAACCAAGATCGCTGACGGCGGCTCGTTTTCTGTCCGCTCGCTGAACCTGCACGAACTGAATAAGTTCAGTTAGCGCGAAGGACATGTTAACCTCCGTCGCACCTTTATCCTGTCACGAGTCGAACACCAGCTGCACTGGTTAACCCATCTCTGCGCGCACCAGGAGGGTGTGGGTTCGATCCCCACACCCTGCAAATTAAACCACTTTTTGTTTTGTTTTTTCCAGAGCCATAACAAACTGCAGAATCACATCCATGCCCATGGTAATTACATATAGACCCTGTAAAATATTTTCCAAGCCCCTGTTAATCTTTCTAGGTCCCTAACTATTGTAAAAATGGCAGATTTGTATCTTAATTTGTAAAATGCCTAAGAAATTCATCCCAACTCCAATTTTAACTTTTTAAATATGTTTTCTGTCCCAAATTAAATGTACTATCCAAATATAAAATTTATTTCCTGTTTTGAATATTTTAAATTGTTGAAATATTTGAAAACTTGTCAAATTCACTTAAAATTGCAAAATTCATAACTTGTTCATAAAAATTCCAAATTCAACAAACTAAATATGTTTTCCAATCAATTTTTCATGTACTTTCCAAATATAAATTTTGTTTGCTGTTTTGAATAATTTAAATTGCTGAAAACAACTGTTTCTTATTTATTGCATTTAAAATTGCCAAAATAATAACTTGCTCATTTTAAATCCAATTTCCACAAATGAAATATGTTTTCCATGCAAAATTAAACCCTCTTTCCAAATATAAAATTTGTTTCATGATTTGAATAATTAAACTTGGTTAAATAATTTAAATCTTATTTAATTCATTTAATATTGCTAAATTTATAACTTGATCAAAACAAATTCTTTTGGGACATATAAAATATGTTTTCAAACCATAAAAACATAACCTTGTCAAATATGAACTTCACTTCATGTTTTGAACAAATAAAAATTCAAATAAGTTCATGTTTGAATTAAATTCATTTAATTCTTGCTTAAACTTGTGTAATTCATAAATAATTTATTTGAAATCCTTTTTCAACAAGTGAAACATGTATTCCAACTAAAATCTTGTGTTCTTTTCAAATATAAACTTTGTTATCTATTTTTAACAATTTAACTTGATGAAAACAACAAATGCTTGTGTGACACCTTTAAGAAACCAAAATTCCATAACTTAATAAATGAATTTCTAAACTTGTTAAACCTTATTTCTATTTGGTGCTATTGTTATTATTTTGCTGTTTTCCTCATCCATGCATCATGCTAATCAACTTTCATATGATGATTAGTTGTAAAACAATTAATTCAACCATAATTCATGGGCTTTCCATATGCAATCCAAAATTGCCTGTGGGTCCATTTAATCATGTTGTTATCTTGTCAACTAGTTTATTTTGATGCATCAATTAAATGGTCATGCATCATCCCATGATTGTGCACTATGCCATGATATTGATTGTCTACCTTTTCTGCATTGTCTGTTTGCTTCTTCTCGGATAAATGACGACGTTGAGACCGACGATACTTACGACACCCCTTCTAAGGAGTTAGCTCAGTACCAGGCTACTGGGTTTTGCAGGCAAGTTATCACTCACATGAACCACTGTGTTCCTTTCAACATTGGTTACCGATACTTTCCGTTGTTCCTTTCTGCTAGCCTTAGTAGTAGTTGTTTCTGTTACGAACCTATCACATGAATCCCTTAAACCTGATATTGCCTCATCTCCCTTCCTACAACCCATTGTTTGAGCCAGTGTCTTACTAGCATGCTTAGGTTGTTTTGCTCGAGTCTGTTACCCGTTACTTACTGTTACTATTTCTATTACGTTGTGGGGGCTCGATGTTTAATCAATCAATCATGCTAATGTTACTATTAATAATAAAATTGATGATAAGGCACCGGCAGGAGGCCCATGAGAGGTTTTGAAGCCTGCTAGTGTCGACCCTAATAGGAAAAGGGTCTTGTCTACTGATCCATGATGAGCGCACTAACCGCATGTGGGAAGCGAGTATGGGCGCCCCCCTCAACTTGACCTGATTCGCATCTCGTCCAAATCGCCTCATTTAGTTCGTGTTTTCCATTTGCCGCATGCTTGTTTTTGCGAGCCCAGGCCAGGGTGGAACTTTCGTAGTCGGCATATAGGGGGACACGTTCTTAGAGTGCTATGAGGGTCCATTTTCTTCTGGGCTCGATTAGCCGTGCGCCCAAGGTGCTTTGGGCTTGATGCGAAGAATGGTTGGTTGTGTAGAGTACCCCGCTTGGTGGGAGGCATCCCATCTGGCGGGTTATTCTTGCGTGTACGGCCAAATTGGTGCAACCCTGCAGGGATAATCTTCTCGAGAAGCCGTGTTTTCCGCGGTTATGGATTACTTGGTGAAAGTACTGGCTAACAAGTACTCAGGACAACTTAAACATAATGATCAATCATGTTTCACCCAATGATTAATAACTTGGCTAGTAATAGGTTATTCACACAATAACTTGTTTCACCTTATTACAACTGTGTGAGTTATCCTCGGATTGCTTCTTTGGATAAGGGGCGAGATCCAGGATGGGTTTGTTTGAAGTTACCTTTCAGTTGGTTACAATCCTCGATCTTATCTCCTTTCTGTTAGCCGGCAGTTGTAGCATGTTTCTGTAGTTGGTTAGCGCAGCCAGTTGCAGCATCTTTCATACCCCTTTTCTTCCGTTGAACCCAAGGCATCTGTGCTTGGTGTTGACGGGTTACACTTTGGTGAACTGTGAGTCTTTCTTGCCAGTACGTTTATGTACTGACCCCTTTGGGGCTGTGGTTTACGCAGACGACGTTTCCGAGGATCTACATGGTGGCTACTACGTGGAGTATGACGACGAGACTGCTGACGAGTAGATAGCGGACCCGGGCAGGATCCGAGACTTCGTGGATGGGCTCCGTCTTTTCGTTTCCGGCCTCTTAGGCCTATTTGGTTCTTGTCTGTACTCAGACATGTTGAATGCTTCCGCTGTGTTGTAATGATGTATTGTTGGGGCAGGTGCCCTCTGAATGATTGTATTTGCTATCTCTGCTCTAATGAGAGCCATTTGCAACTTATTTCAATCTTTTGGTGTCGTAGAGATCCGTTGTGATATCACTTGCTAAACGCCGTTGACGTACCATGTGTGTATGGTTTGAAGTACGTCGACGGAAGTGCCTTTGATCTCTAGTGGATAGTTTACATCGACGATGGAATTGCAGGGCTTGTGTTGTCGCGCATAAGCGCAGGCCTACCAGGAAGCTGGGACGTGGGAGCAGTTATGCCCCATAATCCAAGCATCTGCTATCCAGTTCGTACGGTGAGTATCCCCTAGAAATCAGGGTGCGACAAATGGTATCAGAGCCTGTCTGCCTGTAGGATCCCCTTTTACTGGTCGCAGTTGAGTCTAGAAACTATTTTGTAGCTATACAGGAAAAAATGAAACGTGAGAGTAGGAATTCTGTTCTTTTTCTTCTTTTCCCCACCCTCCCTCCCTTTTTCTGGTAAGGAAGTGCAACGTTGATTTTTCCCTTCTCATCTAAACTTTCAAGTTAGGATTTCACGTGTTTTGGGTTCTCCATAGTACCTCAGGAGTTTTGTGCTCGTTTTCCCGATGTTGCTTCAATATCCTGTTCTTCTAAATAACATTTCGTCCGTTGAAATCTTGTTGTTGTTTTCCACTTCAAATCTTCTACCGGCGTCTAATCAAAACTTCCTCGTAAACTCTGTTTCAGCTAAATTGATACCGGAGCATCACATTCCTTTGTGTCAAAGATCTTTTCCACAACAAACAAGCTAATTCTGGTTCCACTAAGCAATCAAATCTCTGTTCACTTCCCGGGATCTCAAATGTTGACTTCCAAGATAAGTAAGAACAATCCAATTCTAATGGGAGGCCACATATTCCTCCTTACTCTCATGTTGATGATTCTGACATTGATGATTATTCTTGGTGTTGCATTGATGTCAATAACTCTGTTCCACCTTTATTACAGATAGTCTATTCTCCAAATGAATCAAATTCTATCCAGCTATACACCCTTGGTACAAAAACCTCTCCCTTTACTTGAAAATGTTAAGGTGGTTTGCTAATTCCCTGACGTCTACCCAAGAAGTTTCCGGACCTTCTCTTTTCTCAGTAGGAATCTCGGGGCGCGATTCCTTCAAGGGGGGGCGTTTTGTAACAGCCCAAGTATGAAAACTACCCCATAGAATGTTTGATTTCCTGTTTAATTAAAGTATTGCATCATGTCATCATGTTGTCTGCTTTTGTTTCTAAATTGTTGCATTTGTTTTCCACTGTTTTCACAACTCAAATTCAAACCTTACTCAAACAATGTTTTCATACTTGTTCTGTTACAACTTTTGGAATAAAAATAACAAATGAAAACAACCAATTTGTTCCATTTTATTCCATGTGGATCACTCATTAAAATTTTTTGTTTTAATCAAACAATTAATTCAAACAATTAATTCCAAATCATTTCCAAATTCAAACCAATCCTCAAAATCATTAATCTTTTGAATCCATGAAGTTCACCACTAATTTGTATTTTTAAATCACTTTTAAAACCCTAGGGGAAACCCTATTGAAAATGCCTTGTTTTTCTCATATTAATTAATATTGCAAATTTCAATTAATTTGGTTTAAATCTTAAACAGCAAGCAAACATTTAAAATTTTGTAAACCAAAGCTACCAAGTGGTTGCATTTCAACTAAGGAATCTACCCTAATTTTTTCTAAATTTTTCAATAACCAAAACCTATTCTTATCTCCCATTTTTGGTTTCAGCAAAAAAAAATAAAAGAAACAAAAATAACAAAAGAGAAAAGGGCGCAGCACCTAAGCCTACTCTGGCCCAGCCCATCTAAGTCCTATCCAGCGCGCAGCCAGCCCAATACCCCTTCCCTCGCTGTCACCTACCTCTCGCTGGCGTCACCTCTGTACGAACGATGGCAGAACCACACGATCGTTCTCTTCCCCGCTCGATTCTTCGCCGTACAACCACCTAGCCCCTATATCTACCATACCTCTGCCCTAGCCTCGCAGGAACCCTAGCTACCCCCCTCTCCTCTAAACCTTGCGCCGCTCGCCTCCATCCCATCTTCCTTTCCCTCTGCTTGGCTGTTTTTCTGCACCTGCACAGAGCCGAAACACCACCTGTTCCCCGTCACCCCCCGCCACCACCGTCCACCTCGAGGAGGAGCCGCCGCCGGGAATGGAACCGGGGCGCTCCCCTGAGGCTCCTCGTGTCCTCGCCTCGCGCTGGGAGGGATCGTGGCGGCCGCGCCGTCGCCGGTGACTGCCCCTCGCCGCTGCACCATCGACAGTTCGTCGACTGACAGAACAGGGTGAGCACCCTCTCGGTCCCCTTCCACTCGCCCTCCTCTCCCCTCATGTCCGCCTCCACACACGGCCGCACGCTACACCCCGCACCCCACACCCATCCGCCCAGCGCCGCCGCGAACCAAGATCGCTGACGGCAGCTCGTTTTCTGTCCGCTCGCTGAACCTGCACGAACTGAATAAGTTCAGTTAGTTCAGTTAGCGCGAAGGACATGTTAACCTCCGTCGCACCTGTATCCTGTCACGAGTCGAACACCAGCTGCACTGGTTAACCCATCTCTGCGCGCACCAGGAGGGTGTGGGTTCGATCCCCACACCCTGCAAATTAAACCACTTTTTGTTTTGTTTTTTCCAGAGCCATAACAAACTGCAGAATCACATCCATGCCTCTGGTAATTACATATAGACCCTGTAAAATATTTTCCAAGCCCCTGTTAATCTTTCTAGGTCCCTAACTATTGTAAAAATGGCAGATTTGTATCTTAATTTGTAAAATGCCTAAGAAATTCATCCCAACTCCAATTTTAACTTTTTAAATATGTTTTCTGTCCCAAATTAAATGTACTATCCAAATATAAAATTTATTTCCTGTTTTGAATATTTTAAATTGTTGAAATATTTGAAAACTTGTCAAATTCACTTAAAATTGCAAAATTCATAACTTGTTCATAAAAATTCCAAATTCAACAAACTAAATATGTTTTCCAATCAATTTTTCATGTACTTTCCAAATATAAATTTTGTTTGCTGTTTTGAATAATTTAAATTGCTGAAAACAACTGTTTCTTGTTTATTGCATTTAAAATTGCCAAAATAATAACTTGCTCATTTTAAATCCAATTTCCACAAATGAAATATGTTTTCCATGCAAAATTAAACCCTCTTTCCAAATATAAAATTTGTTTCATGATTTGAATAATTAAACTTGGTTAAATAATTTAAATCTTATTTAATTCATTTAATATTGCTAAATTTATAACTTGATCAAAACAAATTCTTTTGGGACATATAAAATATGTTTTCAAACCATAAAAACATAACCTTGTCAAATATGAACTTCACTTCATGTTTTGAACAAATAAAAATTCAAATAAGTTCATGTTTGAATTAAATTCATTTAATTCTTGCTTAAACTTGTGTAATTCATAAATAATTTATTTGAAATCCTTTTTCAACAAGTGAAACATGTATTCCAACTAAAATCTTGTGTTCTTTTCAAATATAAACTTTGTTATCTATTTTTAACAATTTAACTTGATGAAAACAACAAATGCTTGTGTGACACCTTTAAGAAACCAAAATTCCATAACTTAATAAATGAATTTCTAAACTTGTTAAACCTTATTTCTATTTGGTGCTATTGTTGTTATTTTGCTGTTTTCCTCATCCATGCATCATGCTAATAAACTTTCATATGATGATTAGTTGTAAAACAATTAATTCAACCATAATTCATGGGCTTTCCATATGCAATCCAAAATTGCCTGTGGGTCCATTTAATCATGTTGTTATCTTGTCAACTAGTTTATTTTGATGCATCAATTAAATGGTCATGCATCATCCCATGATTGTGCACTATGCCATGATATTGATTGTCTACCTTTTCTGCATTGCCTGTTTGCTTCTTCTCGGATAAACGACGACGTTGAGACCGACGATACTTACGACACCCCTTCTAAGGAGTTAGCTCAGTACCAGGCTACTGGGTTTTGCAGGCAAGTTATCACTCACATGAACCACTGTGTTCCTTTCAACATTGGTTACCGATACTTTCCGTTGTTCCTTTCTGCTAGCCTTAGTAGTAGTTGTTTCTGTTACGAACCTATCACATGAATCCCTTAAACCTGATATTGCCTCATCTCCCTTCCTACAACCCATTGTTTGAGCCAGTGTCTTACTAGCATGCTTAGGTTGTTTTGCTCGAGTCTGTTACCCGTTACTTACTGTTACTATTTCTATTACGTTGTGGGGGCTCGATGTTTAATCAATCAATCATGCTAATGTTACTATTAATAATAAAATTGATGATAAGGCACCGGCAGGAGGCCCATGAGAGGTTTTGAAGCCTGCTAGTGTCGACCCTAATAGGAAAAGGGTCTTGTCTACTGATCCATGATGAGCGCACTAACCGCATGTGGGAAGCGAGTATGGGCGCCCCCCTCAACTTGACCTGATTCGCATCTCGTCCAAATCGCCTCATTTAGTTCGTGTTTTCCATTTGCCGCATGCATGTTTTTGCGAGCCCAGGCCAGGGTGGAACTTTCGTAGTCGGCATATAGGGGGACACGTTCTTAGAGTGCTATGAGGGTCCATTTTCTTCTGGGCTCGATTAGCCGTGCGCCCAAGGTGCTTTGGGCTTGATGCGAAGAATGGTTGGTTGTGTAGAGTACCCCGCTTGGTGGGAGGCATCCCATCTGGCGGGTTATTCTTGCGTGTACGGCCAAATTGGTGCAACCCTGCAGGGATAATCTTCTCGAGAAGCCGTGTTTTCCGCGGTTATGGATTACTTGGTGAAAGTACTGGCTAACAAGTACTCAGGACAACTTAAACATAATGATCAATCATGTTTCACCCAATGATTAATAACTTGGCTAGTAATAGGTTATTCACACAATAACTTGTTTCACCTTATTACAACTGTGTGAGTTATCCTCGGATTGCTTCTTTGGATAAGGGGCGAGATCCAGGATGGGTTTGTTTGAAGTTACCTTTCAGTTGGTTACAATCCTCGATCTTATCTCCTTTCTGTTAGCCGGCAGTTGTAGCATGTTTCTGTAGTTGGTTAGCGCAGCCAGTTGCAGCATCTTTCATACCCCTTTTCTTCCGTTGAACCCAAGGCATCTGTGCTTGGTGTTGACGGGTTACACTTTGGTGAACTGTGAGTCTTGCTTGCCAGTACGTTTATGTACTGACCCCTTTGGGGCTGTGGTTTACGCAGACGATGTTTCCGGGGATCTACATGGTGGCTACTACGTGGAGTATGACGACGAGACTGCTGACGAGTAGATAGCAGACCCGGGCAGGATCCGAGACTTCGTGGATGGGCTCCGTCTTTTCGTTTCCGGCCTCTTAGGCCTATTTGGTTCTTGTCTGTACTCAGACATGTTGAATGCTTCCGCTGTGTTGTAATGATGTATTGTTGGGGCAGGTGCCCTCTGAATGATTGTATTTGCTATCTCTGCTCTAATGAGAGCCATTTGCAACTTATTTCAATCTTTTGGTGTCGTAGAGATCCGTTGTGATATCACTTGCTAAACGCCGTTGACGTACCATGTGTGTATGGTTTGAAGTACGTCGACGGAAGTGCCTTTGATCTCTAGTGGATAGTTTACATCGACGATGGAATAGCAGGGCTTGTGTTGTCGCGCATAAGCGCAGGCCTACCAGGAAGCTGGGACGTGGGAGCAGTTATGCCCCATAATCCAAGCATCTGCTATCCACTTCGTACGGTGAGTATCCCCTAGAAATCAGGGTGCGACAGTCATGTGCAATTCAATCATAACATCTTTTACTTGTCCTACAGCATGTTTAGTAGAGTTATCAGAAAGGACAAATTCACTTGAGCACTTTTCTAAATTTTCTAGTTCTAGCAATCATATAATTCTTTAGAGAGTACCGATACACTAGAACCTAGATCTAACATAGCATGGTGAATTTCTTTTCCAATTGAAACTAGCACCTTGGGGATCCATGCATCCCCAAGCTTAGGAGGTATCATGGACTCATTCTTGTACCTAGAAATTTTTTATTCCAAGACATGATTAGAAATATAAGATCCAAAGCCAGGTTGATTAACATTTATAGTGGGATCACTAGCAAATTTTTGTAGAGTAGCAATAAGTTCTTGCAAGCTACTTTTTTCTAAATCAAGCAATGGATGCTTAATTTCAGTAAGCATCATAATTTCCTCTACTTTACTCTCTAATTTAGCTAGCATGCTTGATTCATGAGGACTAATTTCATCTTTGCTAGCAAGATAAGACATATATGGAAGTAAATATTCAGGGTACTTCACTATTTCATTCAAAGTTTCTTCTAAGCTAGTAGGGACATGCCCACTTGTATTCTCAGCAATACGATCAATATTTTCAATAATAGGAGCATCAATAGTAATAGAATTAATTCCTACACTAGGTTGTGCTTGTGTCTTTCCTGCTGACATGCTTAATAGAGTTGCTTGATTATCAGCTAATTTTGACAATGCTTTATCCAAATTCGAAGATTGAAGTTGCAATCCTTTAATATCACTACTAATGGATTCAATAGACTTATTTAACTCATGTATCATAGCATTGTAACTAGCAACTTGTTCCATAAGCAATTTATTAGATTCAGAAATTTCACTAGAAGGCTTCCACTTATTTTCATTAGCATTAGGATATGGAACAAAAGGTTTATTTGGCACATAAGGAGGTTTACTATAAGAATTGTAAGCATTACCAAAACCATTGCTACCATATTTCCTAACAAAATTAACATCCACACTTTTAGAATTACTACCAACTAGCTCCTGCAAAGGCGCATTCTCCATATTTTGTTTATTAATAAAGGCAAGAATAGTGTCCATTTTAGAAGACAAATCGTTGGTTTCTTCAATTGAGTTTATTTTCTTAGTGGGATTGGGTGCTCTTTCAGTATTCCATTGACTATAATTTTGCAATATGCTTTCTAATATGCTCTTAGCCTCTCCTACAGTTTTACTCATAAAGGCACCTCCAGCAGCAGAATCAAGTATATTTCTAGACATGTAGTTTAGACCGTTATAAAAAGAGTGTAGTATGGTCCATTCATTTACTCCATGTGATGGGCATGTTCTAAGCATTAATTTAATTCTATCCCATGCCATGGCTACATGTTCATTATCATTTTGCCTAAATGAGAGGATATTATTCCTATTTTGCAAAATTTTAACGCTAGGATAATATTTCTTAATGAAAGCTTCTTTTAAATCATCCCAAAACTTTATACTAGCTGTAGGTAGTGAAAGTAACCATTCTTTAGCCTTTCCTCTAAGTGAAAAAGGAAATAATTTCAGTTTTAAAACACTACTTTCCACATTTTTAAATTTTTGCATATCACATATTTCCATGAAATCATGAACATGCATAGAGGCATCCTCCATAGCACTACCACCAAATTGCTTTCTAGTAATTAAATTCAATAAACTAGGACTTACTTCATAGCTTTCAGCTTGTATTTCAGGTGGTGTAATTGGCCTAGCAATGAATTGGTCATTGGGTGTATTTGTGTAGTCACTTAATTTAGTTCTATCACCCATTTTAACAGTTTGTATGTAATGTTTAATTTTTTATGCAAAACAAAAGTAAAGTAACTAAGCAAATTCGAAATACTAAAATAATCTAGATAACTAAATGCAAAACTAAAATGCAAACTAAAATAAAATATGCAAGACAAAACAAAAACAAGAACAAAAACAAAACAAAAACAAAAACAAGACAAGAAACAAAACAATCTACTTGAAAGAAGGTGGAGATAGAAAGGACGGTACTCACGTAGGTGCAACCTCCCCAAGCTTAGGTGTTTGCACACCTTGTTGGTGATGAAGACTTCTTGTGAGCTCCCTTGGACAACTCCTTCACCTATGGCTCCCCGACAACGGCGCCAGAAAAACGCTTGATGGCTAGGTTGAGACTCCAAGTGCCGAGTGTGTAGCTAGTGGCAAGCCTTCTTCCCCACGAGGGTGACTCGAGGGTTTATATCGAACTCTTGGGGAGCCAGTATTTCAGCAGTTGTCTTCCAAGGTTCCTCCAGGATCCTGCAAACAAGTAGAGAATTTTGTGCCCTCAAACTCACCAAGTGGTTGTCAAGCACAAGGTGTGAGACTTCTAAATTGCAATGCAAAACTGAAAGTAAATGTGCAATAATTAAATCTACTACTAAATGCAAATGAGAAAATAAATATGCAATGGATTGTTTTTGTATTTTTGTGATGCAAGTGGTGATGGAGATAATGTAAATTCGAATTGGAGATGCAAGTAAAGTAAAGTGCAAGTAAAGTAAATTGCAGCAAAGTAACTAGAGTGTTTTCTTATATTTAAAATAGGACCGGGGTTCATGGTTTCACACTTGCATTCTCTCAAATAAAGTGGTAGACGGTGGACATAAAGAATTACATGTGAGATTACAATAACATGTTTAACATTGAGTACTTTCATATGGGCATCACGTCCTAGCATAGAGATATCTACGGTCACATTGATCCCTCTTATACTCCACCAAGATGCGAAATAAATCATAACACCTCGATAATTAAGGAAAAACCAGAGTATAGCTTTAAGCAATGTGACATGAAGTTGAAGTAAGAACTTGCTAGATCTAGTCATGGAGATTGATTAGTGTCACTTCAAATCCCCGGTAACAAGGTACTCATTTTTATCCCTAGTGAGGTAACTAAGAAAGGTTTAACAAAACCTAAGTGGATCGCTGAACTTCTGTCACTTTCACAGCACTAGCCACCCCCCGTTACTCCAACTAATGCACCCATCACCCCACACACGCTCTCAAGAACTAGATTGATCAAAGCTAGCAAATAAGAACGGGGTACATAAGATACATCTACTCAAATAACTCAAGAAAAACAATTGCAATCTCAGATTCAATAACTCATAGAAAAGATCCACCACATAGGAATTACAATGGTGCTCGTAATCATGTGAGGCAGCTCATACGGATCTAATTAGTGGAGCACATAGAGAGAAAGATACAAGTGCTACTTCCACAAACCCATAGCCCTGGGGTGGACTACTCCCTCTTCATGGAGATGTCGATGGAGATGACGTTGGAGGGGTAGGAGATCACACCGGCGGCGCCCCGCCGGAGTTTCCCCCCTCCAATCTGGAACTTCTCGTCTCTGTTTCGGTGTTTCGGCGGCCCCTCTTTGTAAGGGTACGGGGGACCCTTTTTATCGTCGGTTTTAGGTCAAGACGGAGTCGGTAAGTCGAAGATGGAAGGAATTGGGGCCACAGGGGCCAAAAGGTGGCCTCTCACGCGGCCAAGGAATCTGGCCGCGTGGAGGGTCCTCTTTTGGGCCTCCTTGCCCAATTCTCGTGGATCCTTCGCCTGCAAGTCTTCTCCTTCCAACAAAATGACACCCGCAGATTTTCAGGTGATTTCGCGGAAGTTTGCCCCCTGAAACGTCAAAAATATAGAAAACGGGGTTTCTGAGAGGAGGGTTAATTCCATAAAAGTTGGGGGACTTTGTAATTTAACCCCAAAATACTATAAAACATTGAATTATACCCTTATATGATGCAATATGTAATAGAAACCCATGTGAAAATATGCAAAATTCATCTATGCATTTTACATGCATCAGTGATCTACAAGAATATGCAAGTTTTTTCCGTTATACCATCTACCACGTGTAGCATTTTTTTTTATTTCCATCAAGCACCATTCAATATATTTTTTAACACACACTCTCAAAATGATATAGAAATGAAACAAGAGAGTAATAATACTACTTTACTAAAACTAACATCTCTGAATAAGAGATGCATGAAAAACAGGAGCTAAAGGGATTGCAGCAGCTAGAAAAAAACTAAGAATACGAGCATAACGAGTATTCATATGAAAAAGCGGAGCGTGTCTCTCCCTCTCACAAGAATGCTGGGTTCCAGAAATATTTATTGCAGCAAATAAAACAAAACAAAACAAAACAAAAAATAAAAGATGCTCCAAGTAAACTTCATATGATGTGACCGAATAAAAATATAGTTTCACTAGGAGTGACCCGATAATTTGTTGATGAAGAAGGGTATGCCTTGGACATCCCCAAGCTTAGATGATTGAGTCTTCTTAGAATTTTCTGGAATGAACCGCAGTGGCATCCCCCAAGCTTTGGTTTTACACTCTTCTTGATCACATTATATCACCCTCTTCTCTTGACCCTTGAAAACTTCCTTCACACCACACTCAAAGTAATTCACATTAGAGGGTTAGTGCACAATCAAAAATTCGCGTGTTCTGCATGGACACAAGTGTTATTAATACTTTTAAACAATAGCTACATCCATTGATGTTTCTTTAAGCAAAGAAATCCACTCGACATAGTAAAAGAGAGAATGCAAGTAAAAAGGCAGAATCTGTCAAAACCAGAACAGTCTGTAAATACGAAGTTTTTTGGGGAACTTACGTTGCTCAAATCAAAAAACGTAGAGCATGATTTTTTTTAGATATTATCTGAGGAATAAGCACTAAAATTGGCAAGTCATTTTGATCTTTCTGTAATTTTACACGGAATTTACGGTGGACATCAGAAATCTGTTTCCTGCGTAGAAATTCAAAACTAACACCAATTTTCGCTAGAGACTTTAGTTGGCACAACTAATACATGAAAATAATGATACAAAGGATTTTCTACAGAAGTATACAACACCTTGACTCAAAGAAAACAGAGAAAACAATGCAAAACAAAAACATGGGTTATCTCCCAAGAAGTGCTTTTCTTTAACGTCTTTTAGCTAGGCATGATAATTTGAGAAGATGCACACATAAGAAGTATGAATTGAAACAAAAAAGAGCATCAAGAAGCAAACATAAAACAAATTTTAGTCTAAACCACTTCCTATGAAAAATAATCTTGTAGAAAAACAAGTTAATAGAACACTAAGTGGCTAGCATAGAAAAGAAAAACAAGTGCAACTTCAAAAATTTCAACATAAAGAGGGGAAACTTAATATTGTTGAGATGCATAAGGTTATATTTCCCTATTTCATAATAACTTTCAGTAGCATCATGAATAAAATTAACAATATAACTATCACATAAAACATTATTATCATGAGCCACATGCATAAAAGAATTATTACTCTCCACATAAGCATAGTTATTCTCATTAGTAGCTGTGGGAGCAAATTCAACAAAATAGTATCATTATTATTCTCATCACCATAATCATCAAATATAGGAGGCATATTGTAATCATAATTGATTTTCTCCTTAATAGTAGGTGGACTTAAAATAGCATGTTCATCATTGCAAACATCATATATAGAAGGAATATCATGATCACAATAAAATTTATCATCAATAGTAGGTGGAACTAGAATACCACAATCATTATAATCATCGTATATTGGAGGCAAAGTATCATCAAAGAAAATTTCCTCGTCAAAACTTGGGGGACTAAAAATATCATATTCATCAAAACTAGCTTCCCCAAACTTAGATTTTTCCATAGCATTAGCAATAATGGTGTTCAAAGAATTCATAATAATAACATTGCTACTAGCATGCAAATAAATCTCCATAGGGTTTTAAAATTTCTCTTGAAACACTTCATGTCCTAACTCAAGATAAATATTATAAAGCTCTCTCATATTATTGTTGTTTTCCATTAAGCAAACTAGTAAAAATAAAAACAAGGAACAAGTAAAAATAAGCCTAACTAGTGAAAATAAAATCAACAAACTAAAATATATAATTTCAGAATCTAAAGGAAATAACTTCAAGCACACACACCCGAGGATGTGAGTACCTTTTACCTTACCTCCCCGGCAACGGCGCCAGAAAAGAGCTTGATGTCTATGCATGCTTCTATTCTTGTAGACAGTGTTGGGCCTCCAAGTGCAGAGGTTTGTAGAATAGCAGCAAGTTTCCCTTAAGTGGATTACCCAAAATTTATCGAACTCAGGGAGAAAGAGGTCAAAGGTATCCCTCTCAAGCAACCCTGCAATTACGATACAAGAAGTCTCTTGTGTCCCCAACACACCTAATACAATTGTCAGTTGTATAGGTGCACTAGTTTGGCGAAGAGAAGTGAAATATAAGTAATATGGATGATTATAAGTAGTGATTGCAATCTGAAATAAAAATGGCAGCAAGAAAACATGTGAGAACTGGTTGAAAATGGTGTTTCAATGCTTAGAAACAAGGCCTAGGGATCATACTTTCACTAGTGAACACTCTCAACAATAATAACATAATTGAATGCGTAAATATATCTCTTCACTACGCTACTCCGAACCAATCTCCGATCGAATGAAAAACACCAATCATTGCGTAGGGCTGCAAAAAGCACTCCTTAGAGTTCGCATTTCCCTATCTAGTTAACCCCCACACTATCACCATGAGACGTAGATGGTTCCAGACAAACACCACAATTTCATAGGGTCATCCAACACAAAATATAAATATAATGCTAAACCACACGGTGCACACACTGTCACCTCTACACCGTGATCAAAGTGTCTATGGAGATCTCATAGCAAAACCACTTGAGTAGCGCAATAGATGAAGAGTAACATCTACTTATTCAACTAGATTACAAAGCTCATGATCACATAAAGATCACACCATGGGAGAGAGAGATGAAACACATAGCTACCGGTAGACCCCTCAACCCCGAGGGAGAACTACGCCCTCCTCATCATAGGAGACAGCAACGGTGATGAAGATGGCGGTGGAGTCGATGTATATGGATCCGGGGGCACTTCCCCATCCTGGCAGGGTGCCATAACAGAGATTTCTGTCCCCCGAAACTTGTCGGCAACGACGGCAGAGCTACAAAACTTTTCGTGAAAGGAGGCTGATATATTTAGGCTTTATGACTCGGGGGACTTTATAGTCGAAAGGGAAATGGCGGTGGGCGCCCGAGGGGGTCACACCATTAGCCGGTGCGGCCAGGAGGGAGCCCGCGCGGCCCCATGGTGTGGCTGATCCAGGGCGCCCCTCCGGGTCTCCTTTGGACTCTGTTGACGTGTCGGGAATTCTAAGACTTTTGGCTTTTGTTCCATCCAATTCCGAGAATATTTCCAGAACAACTCTTCTAAAATAAAAATAAACATCATAAAACAGGAACTGGCTCTGTGGCATCTTGTCAATAGGTTAGTCCCAGAAAATCGATAAAAATGGCATAAAGTGTATATCAAACATGTAGCATATAACATGAAAACAACATGGAACATCAGAAATTATGGATACGTTTATGACGTACCAGTACTCTCTTGTTTCATTGATATATTAATTGGAGAGTTTTTGTTCAAATATATAGTGAATGGTGTTCGCTGGAAATATAAAATGCTACATGTGGTAGATGCTATAATGGAAAACACTTGCATATTCTTGTAGATCACTAAACTGCTTCACTTTATTATTGGTTGTTGTTTTGAGATATTAATATGCTTAATGTTAAACTTGCTGGTTCAGTAAAGTAAAAACAATTAATGGTTGGTCTAAAAGCTTGAAACTGTGCCACACTCGAATAACTAGTTGATAGGATAATGTGCCACACTCGAATAACTAGTTGATAGGATAATGTATATGACTTCCTTTGCTAATAGCAATCGTAATGGCTTTTTGTTACGCGCTACGGTCGGGGTAGCCAACAGTGACTTGTCACTGCCACGGACCCTCTTGGAGTGATTTTCATTATGCCGTGTAAGATCATATTTCTAGTTGTAATCTTTTAACTTGTGAGTTCTAAGTTGCGGTTTTCTGGCACTTCCACCATCCATATTTGCTAGCCTCTTCGGTACTGTGCATTGCTCATTCTCACATTGAGAGATGGTGCAAACTTCGCCAGTGCAGCCAAACCCCGTGGGAGGACTTTGTTCTTCTACACATAAGCCAAAAATTATCTTCCTCAAAACAGCCACCATACCTACCATGGCATTTCCATAGGCATTCCGAGATATATTGCCATACAACATTCATCTTCACTATGTTACTTGATGACGTGCTTCATTGTTATTTTGCATACTGCGACACTAGCAGGAGCCTTTAGTTTTATACATCAGAGATATTTCAGTTTGAGTTATGATTACTAAAAGTTTGATGATTCATTGTAAAATAGAGTGTGAGGTTATATATAAAAAAATAAAAAATAAATAGAAAAGGCCCAAAAAAAATAAAATAAAGAAAGAAAGGGCCAAAGAGAGGTAATAAAGAGAGAGGGGGCAGCATTACTATCATTTATTCCACAGTTGTGCTTATTTAGCACCAATACTTCAGTTTGGAGAGAGTTTTTATATTATGACTTGCATAACTATATGGGGAACTTTACTTTATAGAACTTGGCTTGTATATTACAATGAAGAGCCTCCTCAAAAGTGCTCTAGGTCTTCGTGAGCAAGCAAGTTGGATGCACCTTCACTAGTTCCACTAGAGAGCTTTCATACACTTATAGCTCTATGTGCATCCGTTGTGTGGCAGTCACTACTCCTTGCATAACTTCAATTATAAGAATTACTCTTGTCTAATGATCACTTTCAGTTGTGTGAGACTTTCTTCCATTGACCTTCCAAACCCCCCATAATGTTCTTTTAGCCATAACATCCTGGTGCCAGTGACCAATACAGAACGCTTGCTTGTTTTGAGTGCACAAATAGTTTAATGATTTTTCTACGTGCATATTGTTGTCACTTGACTTGATCCTAACAGAAGTTGTTGTGAGAGTTTTATGCATTGGATGATTATATTGTTCTTCTTGAAGCTTAAATCATCTTTAATAAACCTTGCATGGTTGATTGTCTTTTAGCATTGATTCATTAAAAAAATTACTTTGTTCTTCCTAATGGTTTACATATTACTCTATTTGATATCAACTATAAACCACAAGCTTTATTCATTTGATCCTAGTTGACATGCTTGATGACTAACGTTGGTAGACCCCAAGTGCAAGGTGTGAAGAGTGCAACGACAAGTTTTCCCTCAGAAAAGAAACCAAGGTTGAATCGACCAGTAGGAGGACAAGCAATCTCTAAAGGTTGATGCAGCTGAGGTGCCAGGGCGCACTACCGGTTCAGCAGCAACGTGGAACCTACACAACACAATCAAAATACTTTGCCCCAACGTAGCAGTGAGATTGTCAATCTCACCGGTTTTGCTGAACACAAAGAGATTAAACGTATGGTGTGGAAAATAGTAAGAAAATAGTACGAACAATATGAAAGCAGTAGGTGTTTATTAGTATGAGGAAAAAGGACCGGGGTCCACAGTTCACAAGTGGTGTCTCTCGTGAAAGATAAATAACATGTGTGGTGAACAAATTACAGCTGGGCAATTGACAGAAATGAAGGCTGCACCGTAGTGCATATGCAAGACATAAATATTACTATGTGATTCATGCGGGCATTACAACAAAATACATAGATCGTTATCAAACTACATCAATGACTAATAATCCACCCTCAGAATATCATCCGAACAAACATTGGGTATTAAGCTGCAAGCAATAGATAATCGCAGTAAGCAAAGTGAGTAATGTAAACAATAACATCATCTTTAGACAAAGCATTGTTGTTTTCTCCCTAATGGAAACATCACATCCTCTAATGGAGGGATGATAACCCGGTAGGCTAACGGCAAGGTGTAACTCGGCCCAAAGGGAGCTGTGCAAGACCCGGCTTAAGGAAAGGGAGTTTCTAGAAGGCCCAAGAGTGTAGGCCTCGTAACCCGGATTGTGGGTCTTGATAAGGAAACTTAGGGTTTGTGAAGCGGTGCCCGGGTAGGATTCCGAGTATGCCTTGGATAGGAAGCCAGGGGGCGGATATTATATAAGCCGGCTCCTAGGGTTAGATTAGACACGAGTTCTACTAGCTATTCGAGTATCCCCTGTAATACCAGAGTTGAGATAATAAATCTAGATCGGAGACTCGGCGACTTGATTGCCGGCTACCAGATCGTTTATCACCATGATTTCCCCTGAGCAAAACCCTCTCCCAAACACCAGATTCGAATTGCCCCAAGATAAGTTACCCCCGGTAACGTCTGCCGTGATTATCCCATGACAGTTGGCGCCCACCGTGGGGCCTACGTCCAAAGGTGTTTATATCACGGGAGAAGCTCGGGAGAACATGAAGAACCTCGTCGTCGGCGAGATCTACACCAACCCCAAAGGAGAGAAGATGGTGGACGATTTTGGCTGGGGGACAGAGTCGGATCTGCTCGAATCCGGATCTGTCGTTACAATCGGCCGGGTCAACGGCTTCATCGGCATGGTACGTATGTCCGGTTCAATCCCTGATGATTTCGAATGTGATTCTGTGTCAGGAGAAGCAACCTGCGTTCAGTCGGATGGAGAAGAATCGGTCGGAACGGTGGATCCGATAGAAGAGCCCACCACGAAGAGGGAACAGCTGGAGGAGCCGGCATGGACCCCGCGTGGCCGGGTCATGAGAGAAGATGATACCGAGTCTATCCTGCACTTGCTAGAGGACCGGTACGAAGAGGATAACTGTGACGAGGAGGGATACGAGTCTTCACCAGGCATCACGCGCCAGGTCGCGGTCTACACGGCCCCTACAACCAATCTCAATCAGGGGGACGTGACTACGGCCGCGGTTGGAGCGGCGCGAGCGCTGGCCCAGCAGCAAAATCCGGCTGACGGAAATCCGGTTCTGACCCGGGTCGACGGAGAATCGGCTTCGGTCACTAGCCGGGCGGCGGATAGCGAGTTGCAGGCGAATATGTTTGGGTTCATGGCGAACAGGACGCCAGGGGCGGGTCCTTCGAATCCACATCACCCGGCCTTGTTCAGTAATAACCTGATCCTGGATCCCACGGTGCTAGCTACGGTAAAAACCCTGGAAAACGCAGCGGCACGTGCCAGGGATCTGGATATAGCCCGCCGTGCATTGGAGCAACAAAGGAGAGATGTAGAAGCAGAGAAGCAAGGGGTAGCCACGCGCCAACGTGAGCTGGAGGCATTGGAGAACCGGCTCCGGGTTGAGTCGACCAGGATGCATCATAGATACCAGACGAGATTACCGGCGACGGGTGGAGTTCTAAACCCGGCCACGCTATTCATCACACCACAAGATCAACCAATTCCGGCTGTGAATCAGGAGACTGTACATCAGCCTGCGACTGGTGGGGGACAGCCGGCAAATGTACAAGCCGGGTTACCCACGTTGCAGACAGGGGTTGCTGTTGGCAATACAGCTCCACCACCACCACCATCACGATTTCGTACGCCACCAGGTCACTTCAACAACCCCATGGATAATGTATATGCAGCGACGTTGGCATTGGATCGAATCCCCGTAAGAGAGTCACCCCATGCGAAGGAGACCCGACGGGCGATAGATTTATTGCGCATGGCAGTGGCTCAGCAAGTCAATTACCCGGATAATAGGAGCGGAATGCATGGAACGCCGTATATAAGCCGGCATAACGGAAACACCGGTAATATTCAGACAAGCTCAGCACGGCGGAGGGAAGAGCAGCAGCAAATGCCACCTCCTCCCCGTAGACCAGCAACACCTACAGTATCAGCCGCGCAAGCTATCGTGGACAGTTCTCGAGCCAGGCGCGCAGCAGCCGGGTCTGCGGTACGAGGGCCGGTAGCGGTTGCACCCCCCGCCACACTCGTCGCTGGGTCGCACGTTTCCCGGGTAAGGCCAGTACCGGCCATCTTAGCCGGGCCCAAGTGTTTGTCAGACGCTATTAGAGCCGAGCCCTACCCGGATAAGTTCAAGGAACCGGGTAAAGTGGTGAACTATGAGCCGACTATGGATCCAGAAACCTGGTTGAGCAGCTATGAGATGGCCATGTCGATTCGCAACGCATCCGAGAATCTTCAAGCTAAGTTCATGTACTTAATGATGTCACAGGGAGCAGCAAATTTGTGGTTCAACAATTTACCCGAAGGATCTATCAAGTCATGGAGTGAGTTGAAAACTGCGTTTATCAAGCACTTTCACGGAACATACAGGAAGTTATTTACTATCGATGATCTAGAATGGTGTGTACAAAAGAAGGGAGAGTCGGTGCGCAGCTGGGTGCGCTGGGTCATGGAGATACTTCACTCATCCACGGATATTCAGCCAAAGGAGGCGTTACAAGCTATGGCGAAGACATGCAAGTATATACCTTTAGTGCAAAAGCTAACACGCATGAAATCTAGTCGGAATGCTTCAGAGGTTACAATGGGAGAGTTAATGGACGCGTGCAACAAGCACGCTGCTACGGATACCACAGAAGAGGACGTCGATGATAAGAAAGTAAAAGCAAACACGAGCAATAATGGAAGAGCCGGAAATGGATCTGCGCCGGGTAACAATGGGGGAAACAATGGAAACAACCAAAATAAGCGTCCGTACGAGGGAAGTTCCGAGTTTGTCGCCAACACAGAAGCCGGGTTTACGAGACCCAGAGCAGAAGGAAATTTCAACGGAGGAAACTTTAATGGAGGAAATTACCAAGGGCCGCCAAGGACGGCTAATCATATAGAGGCCTTCAGGATGCCCTGTCCGCGCCACAGTAGGAACGACAGGCCAACAAATCATTCGCCGGAACAATGCGTAGATTTACAAAGATGGAAGAACGAGGAAATACAGAAAGCAATGCGAGGCGCAGGCCGGGGAGCAGGACCGGGTCCGGGTGGTAACCCGGGCAACGGCCCACCCCCAGCAGGCAACCCAGGAGGTGGTAATCCGGGTAACAATCAGGGAGGAGCTGGAGGTTTCCAGGCCAACCCCAAGCAATTGGGCCAGTACCACGTTCACACCACAGGAACTTCTAACAAGGATAGAAAGATACTCAAAAAGGAAGTGAACTCGGTTTCCTCGGCTGTTCCGAGATACCTGAGGTGGTCGGATCAAGAGGTGACATGGAGCAGAAGGGATCACCCGGAAAGAATTGAACACCCGGGAGTCTTAGCATTGGTGGTTGCACCACAGGTTAATGGTTATGAGTTAAAAAAGGTGTTAATGGACGGCGGAAGCAGCATCAATATCCTACATTGGGAAACCTTCCTACGCATGGGCCTCAAAGAGTCTCAGCTACAGAAAAGTTCTACGGTTTTTCATGGGATCGTACCGGGTCACTCGGCATGCCCCGAGGGTAAGATTACATTGGAGGTCGCTTTGGAGAATAAAAGGATAATTTCCGAGTGGAGTGGCTCACGTTCGAAGTGGTAAAGTTGCGCAGCCCCTATCACGCGCTGTTTGGAAGGCCGGCTTACGCCAAGTTCATGGCCAGGCCGTGTTACGTATACCTACAGCTAAAAATCCCGGGTCCCAAGCAGACCATCACCATCCATGGGAGCCGGGTTATAGCGGCTGAGTGTGACGAAGGAGACGCGGCAATGGCGGAACAAGCTTGTAGAAAGGAAGAGCTCAAGTATTATCGGTCTCAAGTAGACCCGGATGATAGAACAGCATTAAAAAGGCCAAATACGGAGGATGAGAGAGCAAAATTCAAGGCAGCACAAGATACCAAGATGGTGGCCTTTGTCGAGGGTGATCCCTCCAAGCAATTTGCTATAGGATCTAACCTGGACAATCAGCAGGAAAAAGCACTCGTGGAGTTTATTCGTTCAAATCAAGATGTTTTTGCTTGGACGCCCAGTGATATGCCGGGTATCCCTACAGAGTTAGCAGAGCATAGCTTGCATGTTGATCCCAAGTCTAGGCCCGTGAAGCAAGGCCTGAGGAAAATGAATGAGTAAAGAAGAAAAGCTATAGGGGAAGAAATTGCCCGGCTATTGGCAGCTGGCTTCATCATGGAGGTATTTCACCCGGATTGGCTGGAAAATCCGGTTCTAGTACTAAAAAAGAGTAACGAGTGGAGGATGTGCATAGATTACACGAGTCTCAACAAGCACTGCCCAAAGGATCCGTTTGCCCTTCCAAGGATAGATCAGATCATAGATGCAGTGGCTGGAAGTGACCTATTATGTTTCCTGGATGCATATTCCGGGTATCATCAGATCAAGCTCAAGAAGGAAGACTGGGAGAAAACATCGTTCATAACCCCTTTTGGGGCTTTCTGTTACAAAACCATGACTTTTGGGTTAAAGAACGCTGGCGCAACTTACCAGCGGTGCATTCAGAAGTGCTTTGAAGATCAAATTGGACGCAACGTTCATGCTATGTGGACGATGTGGCGATCAAGACCAGGAAAGCGGAAACATTCATTGACGATCTAAAGGAAACATTCAAGAATCTGAGAAGATATCAGATGAAGCTAAACCCCACAAAGTGTGTATTCGGAGTGCCAGCAGGAAAGTTACTCGGTTTCATCGTCTCAGAGAGAGGGATTGAGGCAAACCCGTACAAAATCAAAGCTATCCAGAGTCTGAAAAAGCCGGAAAGCCTGAAGCATGTTCAGAAGCTCACAGGGTGCGTGGCAGCGTTGAGCCGGTTTATATCCAGACTCGGAGAGAAGGCAATTCCATTATATCGGCCTTTGAGGAAATCCGACAAGTTTGTTTGGGACCAAGAGGCGGATGAGGCGTTTGAGGCACTAAAGAAGCAATTGTCTGAGGCACCAGTTTTAGCAGCCCCGGGTCCCAAAGAGCCCATGCTACTATACACTGCGGCCGGGCCCCGGGCGGTTAGTGCAGCGGTTGTCGTTGAGCGCAAAGAGGATGGGAAGGATCACCCGGTTCAAAGGCCGGTTTATTACGTCAGCGAGGTGTTATCAGAGGCAAAGCAGCGCTACCCACATTGGCAGAAGTTGGTTTTCGGGGTCTTCATGGCCAGCTCACGGAGGGAATGGTGCGGCTGCAAATGGCTATTTTGGTGCGGGTTTTGCTTTGGTCTCGTTTGGGTTGGGCTGAAACGGGTGCTATCATGAAAAGGACCGGATTGGTGCGGGCTGACTAGCATAGTGGATTGGGGCAGTGCGGTTTGGAGTCATTTGCAAAAATCGAAAAATGGCCTGAACCCACGGGTTCGACCCACATGAGCCGTTCGGGGCCATCTTCACAGCGCCATATCCTCTAATCTCGTCCCCTTCATCGAGGATTTTCCTTGGCCGCCGGCAATTGAGAGGGTTGCCCTTAAAGGCGTACAACCATCGTCAATCTGCAGCACTGCCCAGTGGCCGCCGCCCTCAGGCACTCGATTGCACCAAAATCGCTGCTAGCCCCCATGGTTAAGTTTCGGCTATGAATTGGTTTCACACTGCAACAAAACATGCGGGTTGGAGCAGTTTGGGGGCAAACTTAATGCGGGCTGGTGCGGGTTGGGGGCTAGAGAATGTTTAATGGTTTGATTTGGTGTGGGGCTAAGAAAATTTCCTTTGTGGTCTGATGCGGCTTTGGGGCGGTTTTGTCCCCATTCCCAGCCTGATGGCCAGCCGGAAATTGAAACCCTATTTTCAGGAACACCCCATAACAGTGGTTAGCTCTATACCAATGTCGGATATCATCAGAAACTCGGACGCAACAGGTAGAATAGCCAAGTGGGCCATCGAGATGGGACATTATCACATCAACTACGAGCCCAGGTCAGCAATCAAGTCTCAAGCTTTAGTTGATTTCATTAATGATTGGACTCACACTAGCATGCCCACAATGACACCAAGTTCCGAGTCTTGGGTAGTGCACTTTGATGGTTCGAAGCAATATGAGGGATCAGGAGCTGGAGTGGTACTTACATCACCTAAAGGAGATAAACTAAGCTACGTGTTGCAAATCCACTTTGATTGCTCCAACAACGTGGCCGAGTATGAGGCATTACTACACGGATTGAGAATAGCCAAGGAGATGAACATCAGGCGGATACGATGCTATGGAGATTCGGATCTTGTGGTACAGCAGGTCTCAGGAACCTGGAATAGGAAGGATGCAACTATGGCAGCATATCGCAGGGAGGTGGACAGGGTTGCCTGGGTGTTTTTCCGGGTATGAGGTGGAGCATATCGATAGGCGAAAGAACGAGGCAGCAGATGCACTCGCAAGACTCGGCTCGCGCAGAGAGCCGGTTCCACCCAATGTTTTCCTGGACGAGCTATGGCGGCCATCAGTTAAAACCGAGTCTGAGGAAGAGGTGGCTAACCAAAACCCGGATTTAGAGCTCGTGGCCACGGTGCGTGCCGTTCCTGAGTGGACAGAGCCGTTTTTAGCCTATTTATCACGGGGCGAGTTACCACAACAGGAAGTTTTAGCAAGGCAAATTACGAGACGAGCAAAGGGCTATTCCATCATCAATGGCGAGTTATATAAAAGGAGTGCAGCAGGAGTATTTTTGGGCTGCATAGCACCAGAAGAAGGCCGGCAGATTCTTAAAGAGATCCATGAAGGCGACTGTGGGCATCATGCATCCACAAGATCCCTTGTAGCCAAAGCATATCGGCACGGTTTCTTCTGGCTCACAGCCTTAGCAGACGCGGAACGCTTGGTGGCAAGGTGCGATGGATGTCAAAGGTACGCTCGCCAAATCCATGTGCCGGCTATGGAGTTGCAAACAATTCCTTTAACCTGGCCGTTTGCTGTTTGGGGCATGGACATGGTGGGACCCTTCCACATGTCACCCTGCAAAAAGACCCATCTCTTGGTGGCCATTGATAAATTTACCAAGTGGGTGGAAGTTATGCCAGTTACCAATTGCGAAGCAATCACAGCAGTCAAGTTTTTAAAAAGAATCATCTACAGGTTCGGGTATCCTCACAGCATAATAACAGATAACAGAACTAACATGTCCCTTGGTGAGATGGAGAAATTCTGTGGGAACAATGGAATCCGGCTTGACATAGCTTCAGTAGCCCATCCACAAGCTAATGGACAAGTGGAAAGGGCAAATCAGGAGTTACTTCGTGGATTAAAACCACGGCTGCGAGTCCGGTGCATCAGAGTTGCTGGCGCATGGGTTGAGGAGTTACCATCAGTGGTTTGGGGAATCAACACCACACCTAACAGATCTACTCAGATGACACCGTTTTTCATGGTTTATGGTGCAGAGGCAGTATTGCCGAGTGATATCATTCATGATTCGCCTCGAGTGTCGGCTTACGTCGAGGTGGAGAACGAGAAGACCCGGCAGGATGTCGTGGATATGTTAGAAGAACACAGGGAACAAGCTTTGGAAAGATCAGCCATATACCAGCAGGACCTGAGGAGATATCATAGCCGGCGAGTCAAAACCCGGGTCTTCCAGGAAGGGGACCTGGTTCTGCGCCTGGTACAGTCAAAGGAAGGAAAACACAAGCTATCCCCACCATGGGAAGGACCGTTCATCATAAGCTGGAATCTGCATAATGGATCGTATTACTTGGTAGATGCAAGGGAAGAGTCGGCTACTGTCAATGACACCGCTCATACAACTTCATCTATGCAAGAAAGAGAAAGACCATGGAACGTGGCTCAGCTGCGTCCCTACTACACTTAGAATAGGCTAGATTCACAAGTGGAATTACACGATGTAACAGGCAGCAGGTTTCAGACGCACTCTTTTCCTATCCAGGGTACCTAAGGGGACTGGAAGGTTTTTAATGAGGCGGCTTGTTGACCTAACTTTTCTCATATCAATAAAGAGATGGTTAAACAAAATATTCCTTTCTGTGTGTTTCTGTCAAGTTTTTATATTCCTGTTGTTCTCTATTTCTTTTCCAGGTAAGTGTTATTTATTGTTCTTAGTATATTAGTTTTTCTAGTAAATTGCATATATCTAGGTCTTGGGGGCTGATTGCTTGAATAGCACAGTTGCAAACTCAAAGACCCGGCCACGATGCCATTAGGTTATATGGGCCGATTACTTGTAATAAGTACGGCTGCAAGCTTATAACCGGACAATAGAGCCAAATTTTCTTGACTTTTCTTGCTTAAGCTCGATGTGACTCGCACAAAAGTGGCATGCTTTGCTAGCGTGTAATTACAATCAGTCATGATGCCCAATGGGACTTGCCTGACCCTGTCTTTATACAGTTATAGCAGCATTGATCATCCACGCGAAAGCTGGCTTATAGTAAAAGAAGGTCAAAAGGGTCATCCAAACCACAAGTTATGCAGAGTACAAGGTTAATAGCTGGAAACTCAAGATATATTAAGCACAACTTTAAACCTACGTGAGCAGCTCTAGGTTTTGGGCCTTAGCAGAAACAATTTGTTCTTTTGAAAACATCCAACACCCTAGACTCGGAAATTCGGGCCTTGGGGACTTGGGAATATGAAAAAAGAAACACATTATCTAGCTATTCAGCTCAAAAACCCCAAAAATCCGAGTCTTGGGGACTTAGAAAAAGTCCACTTGTCAAAACCCCCGAGACCCGGAAACCGAGTCTCACAGTAGGAAAAAGTAACAAAAAGTCGGAAAACCAGCAATGAAAAGTCCAAAGATAGGAAAGCGATTAAGGTCTTTAACGTATTACAGACCGAGGTGGTAGTATCAAAAAGTGCACAGGCGCACTATCAAAAGAATAATTGTTTTAAAGGCCCATTGGCCGAATAAAATGTTTGAGGCAGTAGGTGAAAACTTCACTCGGCCTGTTGGGTCGAGTCTTGAACGTTGTCCTGGGCAGCCGGGTCTTTGACTTGCTCTTCGACGGTCTTCGCGGCAGCAGCGTCCGGGTCAGCAGCAGTACCGGCGCGCGTGGGAGGAGGAACAACCGGCGTAGAGGTAGTAGGTGCAGTATCGGCCTCAGCTTTCTTCTTCGCGGCCTCTTCCCTCATCTGAGCAGCTTCCGCCTTCCACCGTGCCAGCATGTCATAAGGCTTAGGAGGATCCGACTTAATTGGCTTATCTTCAGCATCGTATGGTAGAACCATCCGACTAACGTCTAGACTATCGGCGATCAGACTAGCCGAGTGACGAACCTCCGTTTGAATGGCTTTATAGTTCTTGGCTGAAAACTTGGAGCCGTCATTGTTGAATTCTGGAAACCCGCCAACGAGCTTTGCCGGCTCAAGCTTGGGAAAGTAAGCTTTAGCCAGAGCAAGCCCCCGGGTTACTCCAACCCGGCATGACGAGCGTTTCTAGTGGTCGATCCACTCGGGGATGGTGGAACACGCATCAAGCAGCGTGCTCAAACCACCATGTCCAGTACCCGGCCACTTCATAGCTTGCAGAACCCATTTGGTGCCGGCACAGAGTTGCCGGATTGCGCTCTTTATGGTCTTCAGCTTCGCTATATCATCTTCATCCGGAATCTCATCATCCGGCCCTGCAGAAAAACAGAAAGGTTCAAGTAAGGAATTCCGAGTGTTTATCAGAATGAAAAATCCGGGTTACGATTAGTGAATTGGGAATCATTACCAATCAAAGTGCGATGAGTGTCGGCAATCTGGGCAGAGAGCCTTGTCAGTTCACTCTCTGCAGCATGGGATCTCTTTCTATACTTTATCACAATTTTCTCCAGTTTCTTGGCATCAGCTTCAACTGATTCACGCAGCTTTGCCTCCACCTCGAGGAGTTTGGTGGTTTTAGCCAACACTTCCTCATAGTGGGTTACGTATGTCTGCGTGGAAACACAAGGAAATGTTAGTCGGACAAAAAAGAAATATCAGTCGGATATGCTATGAAAGTTCCAAGTAAATTATGCATAAGTTCACTCGTAACTTGGGGACTAGACAAATATACAAGCAGTATTAGTTGAATTTACCTGGTGCTTGGCTACCAAGGCTTCTAGAATGACTTCTTCGTCAGTTCTCAGGGTGCGCAGAGCGCCAAGCATCTCGTCAAAGCTCGGATCATCAAGTTTTGTCCCGGAAGAGCCGGCGGCCTGGTTACTTGGAGGAGGAGTCCTTTCCTGCTTGGGGGGATACCCGGGTCGCCTGGGTGTCAGGATTGGGATCACCCATCCTCACGCCCAGAACCTCGACGTCGTCACCCCCGGGTCCATCTGATGGAATGGGATACTCGGCCTCCTGCCCGGCCGGGTCTGTCAGCGGGTCTCTTTCTCTGTCTTCCTCTTCAGCGCCGCCAGTCGCGGCATTCACATCATCAACCGGATCCTCTGTTGCCGGGTTATCCAAGTCCATGTCGTTCGGGTCACTGATTGTGACCTGGGAACTAAGGAAAGTAAAAGAAGTGGTTAGTATTAACGAGTGAAGGTTATCGAAAGAGCCAGTATATCCGATAGCAAGAAATGTAACTTACCCAGTATTCACCACGAAGTCCGTTGGAAGGTCGTTGCTAGACCCAGACGAGGCTGATAAAGATTGAGAAAGTGAGACTCAGAGTTGTCCAGCTAGAGGGTGATTGGGAGAAGGATATCTTCTAGGTGAATTGGAAGGATGAGATTGGGAAGTACCGGCGCGGCGGGCTGGGGACGAAGGGATACCCGGGTTGAGGGGATCCTCACCCGGGGAGTTCCGGGTTACCCTGCGCTTGACCGTAGGGGGCTCCTTCAAGTATGGTGAGTCGGACAATTGTTGATTAAGCTCGCACATATTAGCAAATGAATACGGTTTGGAGGACATGGAGGAATATGGAACCTTGAATACGACCCCTCGGGGTTTCCTCTTGGCCCCAACCTCAGCTTCCGGTTCTGCCTCGCTTTCATCACTCTCGGTCTCCTCCGGGTCTTCCTTATCTTCTTTGTCCTCCTTATCCTCCATTCCTGGAAAACATAGTGTACAGTCAGAAAAAGAGAAAATGTGGGAAAGCAAGTTAACAGAAGTTAAGATAGGTGAAACCCGGATGATACCTTCTTCCGAGTCAACTGGCTCTTCGTCCTCCTCCGAGTTTTCGAAGGGAGGGGGGTCTCGATCTTCCAGAAAGCGCTGCCTTCCTGAAACAAAAATGTAATGGTAGAAATTAGTGATTGCATCAGGCAAAGGTATAAGGGTAAAGAACTAAGGCCGAATCTTACCGCTGGAGCCGGGTTATCGCGAGTGAATGGCTCCAATCCGGCTATAGTCCGTATCACTTCCATTTTCTCGGTCAAGAAGCTCTTGATTATCTTATTTGTATCGGTAGCCGGATAGTTCCTCAGAGAATAGCGGAGCAAATCCGTGACGTTCCCGGAATACTCACACATCAGCTTGGTCCGGATGGCATTGGGTTGGATTCGGAAATTTACCCAAGTTTTAACTAGATTAAGCCCAAGGAGACCCTGGGCCGAAAGGACAGCAAGTTTGGCAAGGAAGGGTTGGATGGACTTCCTATCCGACTCAGAAGCGAAGGCGTTAAAAGTATCGGATAGATCGAGGAGGCCCTCGGAGAAACCCGGAAAGGCTTTTGGCCGGGTGGGGAGGTATCCTGGAAGTAGAAGTAGGTCTTCTGCCAGTGCTTGACGTGGGAGTTGAGGCTCGGAGTCGGCATCAGTGAATTCTTCCGCCTCTGAATTGATACCCCGCCGCAAGCCAGGAGGGCCCCGTCTCCGCTTTCGCGGCACGGTTTGCATTGGAACAACTCGAGGAATAGCGCAAGATTTGGGGGGATGCATAAGTACGACTCACACAGAACAATGAAATGAGTGATATTTAACATAGAATTGGGGCCTATGTCAAAGACTCGGAGGCCATAGTGGCTAAGCAGTTCGCGGAAAAAGGAGTGACCCGGGGGACGGAATCCCCGGATCACATGCTCGACAAAACAGATTACCTCATCAATGGCTGGGGAGGGCCGAGTCTCATCCCCCGGGACGTGCCAGTGAATATCCTCCCGGGAAGGGAGGACGCCCGACTCTGCGAGCTCGTCCAACTTTGCTTTGGTTACGGTGGACCTTGCCCAGTTGGCGGATATGGATTGAGTCGGCCTTGCCTTCGCCGGCTGTTTCCCCTTCGTCTTAGTATTGGCCTTGGGTGCCATGTGTGCGGTCTGAAAATAGAAGGTGAAGAGTGCAAAGTGTGAGTAACTAAGACCCGGAAATGACTGATTATCCGGTTAACCCAAGAGCAACTGTGAGATACTTTGACAGATTCGATCCAGACAGAAAAATCTACGGGGAAAATTGTGACTATAGGTAGTAGAGGTGCATCGCGAGGTGCGCTATTGGATTTATCTTGATTATTGGTTGTGAAAGATCAAGTGCACGGGTACCCAATTGATGTGTAGCAAGAAAGCTATCCCAGAACGGATCTAAATCAAAGCAAGTTTGAGCAAGATTGGAGATAAGATCGATGGGGCTAGGTTGCTTACCGGCGGGATCTGGAGGAGGGCGCGGCGGCGGTAGATGGCGCAGTCACGGTGGCCCTTTGGATCCACCGGAGATTGGTTCGAAGGCGCGGCGGCGGCGGTCAACGGCGGCGCGGGGTGAGCTGATGTGGAGCGCAGACGACGGCGGTACTCCTCCGGTTGTGTGCCCGTAGACGTCGTGGCGGCGTGGCTTCGAGCTCGAGCGAAGGAGTGCCGAGAGAGAGATTGGAGAAGAAGGAGGTAGGGGAAATGGAGTGTAGAGCTTGGGGTCCCCCCGGGACACTTATTTATAGGGGCGGGTGGAAAACCCTAGGCCCGAGGAGAGGGAGCCAAAATTTCGGAGAGAGATACCCGCCCGGATTTTTTGGGATAAGTGGTTAAGTGCTTGTGCGTAATATCCGGAAAAGATCAGAGCGAATCGCTTCCGCAATATTCGGATTAATTGGCGAACAAAGTGAGCCGGGTCTTCTGTGTTTTCCTCGGAGTGTTGACCCGGGAAAATAACGTTGGACTCGAAGAAAGCCGGGTTGTTATATGGACCACCTGAGGAGTTAGGCCTAGCTGTTTATCAAAGCATTCTAACCCGGCATTTTATGAAATTGTTTGTTTATTATTTTTGCAGGGAATAGCGTGCGCTTCAAGGAGGATCCTGCGAAGCCCAAGCTATTCTGGGGACTACTGATGGAGGGATGATAACCCGGTAGGCTAACGGCAAGGTGTAACTCGGCCCAAAGGGAGCTGTCAAGACCCGGCTTAAGGAAAGAGAGTTTCTAGAAGGCCCAAGAGTGTAGGCCTCGTAACCCGGATTGTGGGTCTTGATAAGGAAACTTAGGGTTTGTGAAGCGGTGCCCGGGTAGGATTCCGAGTATGCCTTGGATAGGAAGCCAGGGGGGCGGATATTATATAAGCCGGCTCCTAGGGTTAGATTAGACATGAGTTCTACTAGCTATTCGAGTATCCCCTGTAATACCAGAGTTGAGATAATAAATCTAGATCGGAGACTCGGTGACTTGATTGCCGGCTACCAGATCGTTTATCACCATGATTTCCCCTGAGCAAAACCCTCTCCCAAACACCAGAGTCGAATTGCCCCAAGATAAGTTACCCCCGGTAACGTCTGCCGTGATTATCCCACGACATCCTCCATCCGTCAAGTTTCTGTCACTCGAGCACAGATGCAAAGGAGGCCCACTATCGAGCATAAATACTCCCTCTTGGAGTTACTAGCATCTACTTGGCCAGCGCATCTACTAACAACAGAGAGCATGCAAGATCATAAATAACATATGCATGAAGATAACATGATAGATTGATAATCAGAAGACATAGCATTCAACATTCATCAGATCCCAGCAAACACAACATGTAGCATTGCATAAAGATGATCTTGATCATGTTAGGCAGCTCACAAGATCTAAACATGAGGTACAAAGTGGAGAGAACAACCATCTAGCTACTGCTATGGACCCGTAGTCCAGGGATGAACTACTCACGCATCATTTCAGAGGAAGGCATGGTGGTGTAGACCCCTCCGGTGATGAATTTCCCTCCCGGCAGGGTGCCGGGGAGAGCTCCAGAACCCTCCCGATCTCAGGATGACGATGATGGCGACCTTGGGTGTTTTTCAGGGAGAAGTGGAATATATCAAGGGTTTACGCCTCGGGGAAATAAATAGGAGAAAGGGCAGAGGCGGTGGGGGCCAGGGGGCCCCACACCACCCCACAACGCGGCCAGGGGGCGCCGCCCTATGGTGTGGGCCCCCTGAGGCGCCCCTCTGGGTCTCTTCGGGACTCTGTGGAACCTTCGGGAATTCTAAGACTTCGGGGCTTCGAATTTTCCAATTCCGAGAATATTTCCAGAACAACTTTTCTGAAAATAAAAACATCAGAAAACAGGGAACCGGCTCCGTAGCATCTTGTCAATAGGTTAGTCCGAAAAACCGATAAAAATGACATAAAGTGTATAGAAAACATGTGGGAAATAACATGAAAACAACATGAAACATCAGAAATTAGGGATACGTTTACGACGTATCAATGCCTTACATTACTATGATGATCAAGTTTATGTTGGTAGCATGTCACCTCAAAAATTATTTTGTTTTTATCATTTTACCTACTCGAGGACGAGTAGGAACTTAAGCTTGGGGATTCCTTATACGTCTCAAACATATCCATAATTTGTGATGTTCCACGTTGTTTTCATACTATATACTACATGTTTCCCATACACTTTATGCCATTTTTACGATTTTCTGGCACTAACCTATTGACAAGATGCCACACAACCAGTTCTTGTTTTCTACAGTTTTTTTATTTCGGAAAAGTTGTTCTGGACGTATTCTCGAAATTGGACGAAACAAAACCCAGAAGTCTTAGAATTATGTCGTGTACACGGAGTCCGAAGGGACCCGGAGGGGGGGCCTAGAGGCCCACACTATAGGGCGGCGCGCCCCCTGTCCGCGCCAGCTGGTGGTGTGGGGCCCCTGGCCGCCCACCGACGTTTCCCTTTCACCTATTCATATCTCTTCACGGGTTAACCCTACATACCCGAGCCTTTTCCACCAAAAAGTTGTGTAGCCTCCGTCATCATCAACCCTAGTTCGGGAGGGTTCTGAAGCTCTCCCCGGCACCCTGCCGGGAGGGTAATTCATCACCGAGGGCTCTACACCACCATGTGTGCCTCCGGAATGATGTGTGACTAGTTCATCCTTGGACTACGGGTCCATAGAAGTAGCTAGATGGTTGTTATCTCCTCTTTACGCCTCATGTTTAGATCTTGTGAGCTGCCTAACATGATCAAGATCATCTTATTGTAATGCTACATGTTGTGTTTGCTAGGATCCGGTGAATATTGAATGCTATGTCCAATGATTATCAATTTATCATGTTTTTGCATGTTTATGTTATTTATGATCTTGCATGCTCTCCGTTACTAGTTGATGCTCTGTCCAAGTAGATGCTTGTAACTCCAAGAGGGAGTACTTATGCTAGTTAGTGGGTTCATGCCCCCTTTCACTCACACTCGAGTGACAGAAACGTAACGGGTGGGGGATGTGTTGTTGCCATTAGGGAGAAAACAATGATATTTAAATTACACACTTTGCTTAATGCAATTATCTGTTGCTTGCAACTTAATACCCGAGGTTTGATTGAATGATGCTCCGAGGGTGGATTGTTAGTCATAGATGCAGTTGGATAACGGTCTATGAATCTTGTTGTAATGCCCCCATGAATCACATAGTAATCACCATGTCATGCATATGCACTATGGTGCAACCTTTATATATGTCAATTGCCCAATTGTAATTTTTTTACCCAACATGTTATCTATCTTTTATGCAAAGACACCACTTGTGAACTGTGGACCCCGTTCCATTTCTTACACTGATAATACAACCACTGCAACCAATGTTTTCCTACTGCTATTGTTGTTTCCCTACTGCCATCGTTGTTCTATTTTCATCTACTGCAAACAAGTACTGTTTTCCACACTATACGTTTAACCCTTTGTTTTCAGCAAAATCGGTGAGATTGACAACCTCACTACTTCGTTGGGGCAAAGTGATTTGATTGTGTTCTGTAGGTTCCACGTTGCAGCTGAACCGGTAGTGCGCCCTGCCAACATCATCTAACAACAACCTTAGGAAATTATTTCTTTATCCTACTGGTCGATTCAACCTTGGTTTCTTTTTGAGGGAAACTTACTGGTGTGCTCTTCATACCTTCCTCTAGGGTTTTCCCAACGAGTGCAAGCCCTGCACCATCAATGTGTTTGGTGAAAGAAATATTTAACTTCCTCGCATAAGGATCTTTGGCCATTTTTTGTAAGAACTATATAACATCGGAGATGGTACAATTATCAAAATCAAGTTTATCATCCTCAAATGTAGTGGGAAAAGTTTCTCCTAAAGTCATATTATCATCAACCCACTTTCAACAATTTTCTCACTAGAAAAATTTACATTGTCCAAATTTTGGGGATTCCTTCAACCTAAAGTATTGACCTCTCCAATCCCCTTTTTTGACCATTATCATGTTTAGGATAATTATAATGCTCATGGGTACTGAAATTTTTAAGTTCTTCAAAAGTTTGGATGGTGCAAATTTTAGCACGCTCTCTTTTAGCATAAACTTCAGCAACTTATTCTCTTTCTCTTCTATCACGAGTTTGAGCTAATGTTATCATATTTTCATTTATTAGAACATGTATATCATTTATAGGTTCAGTTTTCTTGACTTCAAGAGGTGTAGTCCTATTTTTAAATTTTCAACATCATGAGAAAGACTATCAACTTTCAAGACAAGATTATCTAGTTTTTCAAACTTTTTCTCAATAGTTTTATTGAAAAGTTTTTGTGAAGAAATAAATTCTTTGAGAAATTTTTCTAGATCAGAAGTGTAAATTTTAGGATTGTAAATACAATGCCATAATGATTCTCATACAAATTACCATTACAACGAGGATATGGCCTATAGTTGTTACCACCAAAATTATTTCTATAAGCATTGTTGTTGAAATTGTTTCTAGCAATAAAGTTCACATCATATTGATCATTTTCATTAGCAATCATAGAGTTCAAGGGAACATGATTATGAACCATAAGCACTTTTTTAGCAAGCTAAGAAGCAAGCATATCAATTTTATCACTTAAAGAAGAGACCTCCTCAACAGAATTTACCTTTTACCTGTTGGAACCCTTTCTGTGTGCCATCGGGAATAGTTTGTCATCAAATCATCCATTAACTTATTTGCTGCACCTAATATGATATTCATAAAGCTTACTCCCGCAGCCAAATCCAATAACCCTCAAAGAAAATTTTAAGCCCGCATAAAAAGTTTGGACAACCATCCACGTAGTTAAATCGTGTGTGGGGCAATTCTTTACCATATTTTTCATTCTTTCGCAAGCTTGAGAAATATGTTCATTATCAGTCTGTCTAAAGCTCATAATTTTACTCCTCAATTGTATAGTTTTTTCAAGTGGATAATACTTCCCAATAAAATAATCTTTGCATTTAGTCCAGGAATCAATATTATTTTTAGGCAAAGACAATAACCACTCTCGAGATGACGACGCCTCTGAATGTTTTTTGAGGAAAATTTCTCTGTCCCTGGCGTTTTTAGGGTTAAAGGCAACTTATAGGAGAAGAGGTGGCGTGAGGCGGTGGCCAGAGCCACGAAGGGCCCACCAGGCGCGGCCTAGGGTGGACCCGCGCCTTGGGGTGGCTGGTGGCCCCTTGGCTCCCCTCTGGCTCTCCTTTGGACTCCGTCTTTGTTCCGGTAAAAAAAAAAGACTTCCGTGAATTTTCAGGACTTTTAGCGAATATTTTCTTCAGATTTTTTTGAAACATAAAAACAGCATAAAACAAAAAAATGTCTTAGGGCATCTTGTTAATAGGTTAGTCCATGAAATCATCCGAAAAACTAAGTAAAACATGTAAAAAAAAACAAGCATGGAGCATAAATAAATGTTTTAGACGTATCATGGGGTCACCTTGTTTGGTGCGGCCAAGCCCCTCCTAGCACAACTAGGACTCCTCCCCCCCTTTGAAAATTTCCCCCTCCCTCCAACTATAAAAAGGACCCCACGACTAAGAGCTAAACTATATTAATTTTTTGAGCTGGCCTCTCTCCCTCTCTAGTAGAATTAGAGGGTCTAATTAGAGCTTCTAATTAGAACCCTCTAATTGAATTAGAGCTTCTAATTAGAACCCCTATAATTGAATTAGAGCTTCTTCTAATTGGGTTTTGAGGTCTCCTCTCCCGATTAGACCTAGCTCTAATTAGTAGTTCTCTCTCATGTGTTGAGAAACTTCCCAATTCATATAGCTCTAATCATAGTCGATTAGTGCTACCAATTAGCAATGTCGAAAGGCTATCTCTGTTTGTCGGTGTCGAGTCTTGGATGGCGAAGCGCTGACGGTTTGACACGAGCGTAGGCGTGCACACCATAAGAGGGCTTACACGTGTGATCCTTGACGAGGTAAGATTAGCAACATCCTTACAACTAGGCCTGGTTGTGAGGATCTACGATTCTTTCAGAACTCTTCTACGAATATATCGATTCCACTGCCTGGTGAGTCGTGATTTGTATCCTTGCATGTATGGGAATGCCTCACTATCTGCATATTGATCTTGGCGGACTATGCAGGGAAAAAATTTAAATTCTTCAGCATAGACCAGCACTACCTTAGTCCTCAGCAAATGCATGAACCGACTCTAGTTGTAGTTTTCTTGTCCTGTCACTAGAGCAAAGGCAAGCGGGACCAAACGTCTATATATAAATGTCGCAAGAGATAGCAACGAGAAGGGTGCCCTTAAAGTTCCCTGCCAAAAATGTGCTGTCCACGCAAAGAAAATGACGACAATGCTTGAATGCTTTGACTCAAGGGTGGAAGCACCAAAATGCTCATCCAAACACTGGTATTTGATACCTTTAACTCCACGAGCATGTGTGGGATGCGGCTACACAATGTGCGTCATTCAAGGGTTGTCATGAGCCATCGCTGCCAACATCCTTGGTAGCCTTCCATAGGATTCCTCCGAGTGACTGTATGTCATCTGCTTAGCTCTCCATGCCTTCACATGCGTGACACGATAGTCAAATATGAGAAAAATGAACCTCATCAAACTTTCCGCTGAGATGGTAGGAGTAGCTTTGATGGAGTCGGCACACCGGTATGCAATAAAAGTATATGTCAGTTTCCGGTGCCCACCGCTCTCGAGGACGGTGTCGCAGCATGTGTGTGGGCCATCATACCTACTTATCTTCCACCAACCCTTGGGAGTCTTCCTTGCTCTGACTTCCCAATTACACTCTTCATCCTCGCACATTACAAGATATTGTTCCTTCTCGTTTGTCTTGAACATAGTGTACTGCCGATGATGACTAACAGCGTACTCTTGCAGCCAGATCTGCATCTCTAACATATCCTTGAATTCTAGACTCGGATATATCAAAGTTCGTGCCATAGGTCGACGAATTTCTCCTCCACCCTGAATGATGGGTTTAGGTGGCTGCGGGGCATATTCCCGCAAGTTCGAGTCGGGAACAGCTAGATAAGCGTTCCTAACACCCTTGAACTCATGAATACTAGGATGTCTATCCCATATCTTCACGGAAGTATCTATCTCCTTCACAGAAAATTTGGGCTACTAACGATCATCATCAGAGTCAGCCGTATACGCATGCTCATAACTCTATTCTTCGGAATTATGATCTTCATAAGTATAACGATCTCCATTAAATTTTAGAGGATGCCAGCTAAGGTACAAACGGTGTGGCTAGAATGTCGATTTCGGAGACAATAACAAACTCATCATCCACTGATACGTCTCCAACGTATCTATAATTTATGATGTTCCATGATGATATTATGCCAATTGCTACATGTTTTCTCCATTATTTATAGCATTTTTATACGTTTTCCGGGACTAACCTATTAACAAGATGCCAAGTGCCAGTTCCCTGTTTTCTGCTGTTTTTGGTTTCAGAAAAGTTGTTCTGGAAACATTCTCGGAATTGGACCCCACAAAGCCCGAAGTGCCTATTTTCCCTAGAAGCATCCAGAACACCGAAGGAGAGTCGAAGACGGGCAGGCGTGGTCCCCCCTGGCCTCCACTGTCTTTGCCCTTTTGCCTATTTATTCCCCCCGGATGGAAAACCCTAGACACCTTATCAAAAACCCCGAAAAAGTTCCGCAGTCGCCGTCACCGTCAACCCTAGATCAGGGGGTTCTGAAGCTGTCTCCGGCACCCTGCCGGAGAGGAAATCGTCACCGGAGGCTTCTACATCACCATGCCTGCCTCCATAGTGATGCGTGAGTAGTTCATCCCTGGACTACGGGTTCGTAGCTGTAGCTATATGGTTGTCTCCTCCTCTATGCCTCCATGTTTAGATCTCGTGAGCTGCCTATCATGATCGAGATTGATCTTATGTAATTCTATATGCTGTGTTTGCTGGGATCCGATGAATATTGAACTTATGCCAAGTTGATTATAGTCTTTATTGCATATGTTATTTGTGATCGTGCATGCTTTCCGTTGCTAGTGGTTGCTCTGGCCAAGTAGTTGCTAGTGACTCCAAGAGGGAGTATTTATGCTTGATAGTGGGTTCATGCCTCCTCATTGCCTTGCTCGAGTGACAGAAACGTGAAGGGGAGGATGTGATGTTGCCATTAGGGAGAAAACATCGGTGTGAGTTCCCGAGTGCACAAGCATTGCTTACATTACACACATTGTTTAATGCAGTTATCTGTTGCTTGCAACTTAATACCTAAGGGGGTTCAGATGATAACCTGATGGTGGATTATTAGTCATAGATGCAGATGGATTTCGGTCTATGTATTTTGTTGTAATGCCCGCACTAAATATCATAGTATTAATCATGTTATATTGTGCACTACGGTGCAACCTCTATTTGTCAATTGCCCAGTTGTAATTTGTTCACCCAGCATGTTATCTTTATGGAGAGAAACAACTAGTGAAACTATGAACCCCGGTCCATTTTTCCACAAAGTTAAACAAACCACAACCATTTCCTGCTTTCTTTACTTACTGCAAGCATACATCATTTTCCACACTATACGTCTAATCTTTGTTTTCAGCAAGACCGGTGAGATTGACAACCTCACTATACCGTTGGGACAAAGAATTTTGGTTGTGTTGTGTGCAGGTTCCACGTTGTTGCTGACACCGGTGAGGCGCCATCACCACCGTCAGTGGCATCAACCTTCCTGAGATCCTCTTCCTCCTACTGGATTAATAACCTTGGTTCTTAACTAAGGGAAATTCTTGCCGCTTGCTCACCACACCCTTCTCTTGGGGTTTCGAACACACCATCAAAAAGCATCAAGGAATTTCTGGCGCCGTTGCCGGGGAGGAAGAAGTCTTCTGGCAAGGGGAGTCTATCACTCTCAACCTCTTTATTTTGTTTATTGTCTTGTTTTTATTTTTGTCTTGTTTTTCTTTTCTATATTAAAACACACAAAAATTAGTTTACTTCATAGCTGTTATTTATTTGCTTGCTGTTATTTTTGCTTTTCTGCTCTTAATTTAATCTTTAATCATGATTCTACCCAAGTTTACCTTGAAAAACATACCAATAGGTAGCGGTGATATAACTGGGAAAGATAATATTGGAGAATTCTTTAATTATGTTAGTAAGCTTGAAGAATTTGAGGATAGATCCTTACCTGAACTTGCTCCAGATTATGAAACCGCTGCAGAATCTTTAGTTCGTATGCTGGAAGCTAGGTTTGTTAACCTTAATACCAAAATACAACAAATGTTCCTCAACCTTGATAACATTAAGGATAGCGAAAAAAGAGAGTTTATCCTAGAAACTTTGTTTAAAGTATTTGGTGATGTTGCTATTGAGGCTAGAAAAGTTTTTAATCGATTTGAGATGTCAGGCTCATGTGTAGATGTTAATAGCACACCGGGTAAAGCCAACGATAAAGAAATTAAAATACAAATACCCTTTAAATTGGTGGGAATGCATGAAAGTCTAGAAAAGAATTTTGATTGGATTGTTCCGGGCAAACCCGTTTGATGAAAGTAGTGTGCCTAAAAGTGCTGATAAAGGGACATCTAAAAATTCTATAGATGAAATACCATTCATTGTTGAGGAAATTTCTAAGCTTAATTTTTACGCTTCTTCACTTGAAAATACTTGAGTTGATTTTCTATGCCTAGCTGAAAGGCGTTAAAGAAAAGCGCTACCGGAAGACAACCCGTTTTATTTCTCTGTTTTCATTTCAGTTTTCCTTTATTTTCTTTTGCGTGCTTTGCACCTAGGTGTTGTCTATTTCCTTAGCAACCCCGTTGTATCTTTTCTTTTGTGTTATTTTTAGCCAAGTAAAGACTCCAGTGGGAAGTTGAGACTATATTTCGGATTTCTGCGCAGGAAACAGATTTCTGTTGTCCACTGTTAAAATCACAGAAAATTCAAAATGACCTGAGCTTTTTTGTGCGTAATCCTGAGCTATATACTATTTCAGCAACAGAAGAATTTTGAAAAAATCGATCTTTACCTGTTGTTCTGTTTTGACAGATTTCTGTCAATAATTGCATTTGCATCTTAATCTCTTTCTTTTGGTGTTCTTTTGAGAAAAAGAGTTTTAAAAGAAGTTGTCACAGTAGCTAATGTGTTTTTGAGTGTTAGACTTGTGTTGAAACTGAACCATGTGAATTTATTATTTCGATTGCACTAACGTTGCTAATGAAGATTGTGAGAATTTTGGTGTGAAGGAAGTTTTCAAGGGTCAAGATAAGAGGATGATATGATGTGATAAAGAAGAGTGAAAAGCTTAAGCCTTGGGATTCCCCGGTGGTACATCCCAGCAAATTCCAAGAAGACTCAAGCGTCTAAGCTTGGGGATTCCCAAGGCATCCCCTTCTACATCAACAAATTATCAGGTCACTTCTAGTGAAACTATATTTTTTTCGGTCACACCTTATGTGCTTTACTTGGAGCGTCTTTTATTTTTTGCTTTCAGATTTTTTTTATTTTTACAATAAGCTTGGTTGTACCCCATCATTCTTTTATTGGAGAGTGACACGCTCCGCTTTTTCATAGGAATACTTTGTATTCTTAACTCTGTTTGGCTGATGCATTTATTTAGCTCCTGTTTTGCATGCATCTCTTATCAGAGCTGTTAGTTTTAGTAGTACTATATGAGTACTCTCATGTTTGCTTGCTGTATCATAAAGAGTATTTTTGTTAAAGCATGTTTTGTATGGTGCTTGGTTGGGAATAGAAACGCCTATGTGGTAGTTGGTATAGTGGAATTTTTTGCATGGTCTTGTAGATCACTAAACTGCTTCACTAGAATCACTGTTGTTGTTTTGAGATATTAATTTGCTTAATGGATAAACGGGAAGGACTAGTAAGTATAAAATTTTAATGGTTGGTCTAAGAAACTTGAAACTGTGCCACACTTAAATTACCAGCTGATAGAAACATTGGTATATCATTGCTACGAGTGATACATTTCTGATCGGCCTTTTGTTACGCGCTACGGTCGGGGTAGCTAACAGTGACTTGTCACTGCCACGGACCCTCTTGGAGTGATTTGCATTGTGCCTTGTAAGATGATTTTATTGCTGCAACATTTTAACTCGTGAGTCTATGTTGCGGTTCCTGGCACTTCCACCATCCATATTTGCTAGCCTCTTCGGTACTGTGCATTGCCCTTTCTCACATTGAGAGTTGGTGCAAACTTCGCCGGTACATCCAAATTCCGTGGGAGGACTTTGTTCTCCTACACATAAGCCCATATATTCTTCCTCAAAATAGCCACCATACGTACCTATCATGGCATTTCCATATCCATTCCGAGATATATTGTTGCACAATATCCACCTCCATTATGTTACTTGATGATGAGCTTCATGGTTATTTATGTGTACTGCTACACTGGCAGGAGCATGCAGTTGGATACATCAAAGATATTCTATTATGAGTTATGAGTACTAAAAGTGTGATGATTCATTGTAATATAGGATGTTTCCTCTACCGGTGAGGATATATAAATAAAAAATAAAATAAAAAATGAAAAAAGCCCCCCAAAAAAGGGGGGCAAAGAGAGAATAAAGAGAGAGGGGGCGCATCACTATCCTTTATACCACACTTGTGCTTCATGTTTAGCACCAATACTTCAGTTTGGAGAGAGTTTTCATATTATCGTTCATTCATAACTATGTGGGGAACTTTACATTATAGAACTTGGTTTGTATATTCCAATGACGAGCCTCCTCAAATGAGCTCTAGGTCTTCGTGAGCAAGAAAGTTGGATGCACCCCCACTAGTTCCATTGGAGAGCTTTCATACACTTATAGCTCTATGTGCATCCGTTGTGTGGCAATCTCTACTCCTTGCATAACTTCGGTTGTAAGACTTTCTCTTGTCTAATGACCACTTTCAGCTTTGTGAGCCTTTATTCCATTGACCTTCCAAACCCCCCATAATGTTCTCTTTGCCATAACATCCCGGTGCCAGGGACCAACGCAAAACACTTGCTTGTTTTTAGTGCGCAAATAGTTTAAGATTCAAGCATTGCATCTTGTAAAAAGCTTGACTTGATCCTAACAGGGGTTGTGAAGATTGTTTGACGTTCATGATATTGTTGTTCTTGAAAGCTTAAATCATCTCTAATAAATTTTGCACGGTTGATAGTCTTTTAGTATTGATTCATTAGAAATTTTACTTCTTTCTTCTTTGTTTATGCAGTACTTGTTGATATCAAATATAGATCACAACTTTAGTTCATTTGATCCTAGTTTACATGCTCTGGTTTACATATTATGATCAAGATTGTGTGGTAGCATGTCACCTCAGAAATTATTTGGTTTTATCGTTTACCTACTTGAGGACGAGTAGGAACTAAGCTTGGGATGCTTGATACGTCTCCAACGTATCTATAATTTCTGATGTTCCATGATGATATTATGCCAATTGCTACATGTTTTCTCCCTTATTTATAGCATTTTTATACGTTTTCCGGGACTAACCTATTAACAATATGCCAAGTGCGAGTTCCCTGTTTTCTGTTGTTTTTTGTTTCAGAAAAGTTGTTCTCGAAAGATTCTCGGAATTGGACCCCACAAAGCCCGAAGTGCCTATTTTCCCCGGAAGCATCCAGAACACCGAAGGAGAGTCGAAGACGGGCACCAGGGGAGCCACACCATAGGGTGGCGCGGCCCCCTGGCCTCCACCGCCTTTGCCCTTTCGCCTATTTATTCCCCCCGGATGGAAAACCCTAGACACCTGATCAAAATCACCGAAAAACTTCCGCAGCCACCGTCACCGTCAACCCTAGATCAGGGGGGGTTCTGAAGCTGTCTCCGGCACCCTGCCGGAGAGGAAATCATCACCGGAGGCTTCTACATCACCATGCCTGCCTCCGGAGTGATGCGTGAGTAGTTCATCCCTGGAATACTGGTTCATAGCTGTAGCTAGATGGTTGTCTCCTCCTCATATGCCTCCATGTTTAGATCTCGTGAGCTGTCTATCATGATCGAGATTGATCTTGTGTAATTCTATATGCTGTGTTTGCAGGGATCCGATGAATATTGAACTTATGCCAAGTTGATTATAGTCTTTATTGCATATGTTATTTGTGATCGTGCATGCTTTCCGTTGCTAGTGGTGGCTCTGGCCAAGTAGTTGCTAGTGACTCCAAGAGGGAGTATTTATGCTTGATAGTGGGTTCATGCCTCCTCATTGCCTTGCTCGAGTGACAGAAACGTGAAGGGGGATGTGCTGTTGCCATTAGGGAGAAAACAACGGTGTGAGTGCCCGCGTGCACAAGCATTGCTTACATTACACACATTGTTTTATGCAGTTATCTGTTGCTTGCAACTTAATACCTAAGGGGGTTCGGATGATAACCTGAGGGTGGATTATTAGTCATAGATGCAGATGGATTTCGGTCTATGTATTTTGTTGTAATGCCTGCACTAAATATCATAGTAGTCATCATGTTATATTGTGCACTACGGTGCAACCTCTATTTGTCAATTGCCCAGCTGTAATTTGTTTACCCAGCATGTTATCTTTATGGAGAGACACCACTAGTAAAACTATGAACCCCGGTCCATTTTTTCACACTGTTAAACAAACCACAACCATTTCCTGCTTTCTTTACTTGCTGCAAGCATACATCATTTTCCACACTATACGTCTAATCTTTGTTTTCAACAAGACCGGTGAGATTGACAACCTCACTGTACCGTTGGGACAAAGTATTTTGGTTGTGGTGTGTGCAGGTTCCACGTTGTTGCTGACACCGGTGAGGCGCCATCACCACCGTCAGTGGCATCAACCTTCCCGAGATCCTCTTCCTCCTACTGGATTGATAACCTTGGTTCTTAACTGAGGGAAATTCTTGCCGCTTGCTCATCACACCCTCCTCTTGGGGTTTCCAACACACCATCAAAAAGCATCATCCACCGCCTCCAAGTTTGCAACACCAAATTTCTCCTCAACGATAGCGTCTTTGTTAGTCAAATCATACAAGAAAACACGAGGTTCATTTCATATTTGTCCACTCTATATAGTTGCAACCTTTAGTTTCTCCTCCGAAAGAAACTCCAAGCTAACTTCATTGTCAATATTTTTCGTCTCCCACACAAGAGGCTGGCTTGGCCCCGCATCATGCTCATAACAATCATCGGTGTATCTTGCAATAACTGAGTGATGCTCGTTCAAGTCCACCGAGTGATGCCCGTTCAAGTCCAGAAGAAGTGCGCTTTGGAAGTAACGATGACTTTGACCTTGACGGCAACAACCACTGGTGATTTGATCTAAGAGATGTCAACAAGCTCTTTGTATAAGTCCCACTCATCATTGCTGATGATAGGTATCATCTGAGTAAAGACCTAGAGCCACCGGCATCGTATCTTCCTTCCAAAACAACATCATCGCCGATGTCAGACCAACGCAGAGCCACTCTCAACTTAATAACAACCTTACTTAGACTAGGACTATGCGGGGAGAACACAACTTCACCAGCCATCTCCACAAACTTGACACCACATTTAGAGGACACAACATGGCTTCCTTGATGAAAATGAATAATTTTTTACTAATACATCTATAATGTTAACCAAAAATATCTCTACCATTAGATAATGGTGTATCCGAACAAAGAGCTCTCAATAAAACAAATCGATACCAACAAATAGAGCCACTTAGACCATGTGGCAATAGCTATAAAAATTTATCCTATACATTTACATTAATTAATATACAACGAGACATTTGCAATACCATGACAAGAAAATACACATATAAATTTTCATAATACCTAATTGACATAAAATTCCATATTTCACTGCCATCAATTATATCAAGATCTATACTCCGTTGTTACCAAAATTATGCACATACAAATTAATGCTACCCATTTGGCACAAAAACATACACAAAAGAATAATTTTCAAATTCAGCCAAGAAATTGGGGAGGGAGGAGGGGATGGAGGCATCGGTTGATACCTTAAAGGTGCCACCGACGAGCTCTAGGCCGAATCCAGCGATGGAGAACAAGGCGAGGCCGTTGTGGCTCCGGTTGGGAGGCGGCGGCTGAAGTGGTGATGGCGCGATGGAAAATGGTGGTGGAGATAATGGCAACAGTGATGGTCGCAGATGGGGCGAGGTGGGGGTGCGGACATGGGGGCGAGGCGACGGGGAGGGACGTGTGCGAGGAGGAAGGCGGCGGGGATGTGCAGCGATTGGCAGCGACGGGATGGTTACGGGCATGGCGAGGGTTGTGGTAAAACATAGATGTCGGAGATATCCGAAATAGGGTATCTAGTAGCATCCAGAAGCCGGACCTGAAGGGCAAGCCCAAGGGCTGAGGCCCACAAGGTACGAAGCGCAGGACTACATCCGGATTGACGGCCTTAAAGCCCATCTGCACCTTTAAGGGTCGTATGGCCGTAGATGGTTACGATCAGGCTAATACATGGTTGGTGTTCCTGTACGCCCCGGTCCGGTTGCTTATATAAAGTCGGACGGGAGAAACCCTAAGACAAATTGAGCCATACATACAATTCGCTCTAGGTATTTGTAATCTTTGTTCATCATCGTCGTGATAGTTGATTGGCAGGAAGTAGGGAGGCTCTCCGGCTAACCTGAACCTGGGTAAAAACACAGTGTCGTCGCCCCAAAGCGCTCCCCACGTTTGCCTTCCCTGCGGTTCACCCTAGAGAGATGGCTACCCCTTCCGGGAAACCTGATCCTAGAACACGTTAATAGATGAGAGGTAGTTCTAGATCAGGGTAATAACCTACACGTTCCACTCGAAATGGCGCCGAACATGTCAAACAAAATTTAGAAAGATCGTCGGTTTAGCTCCAGGTAATCTACCATCATCGAACATGACAAATAAATTTAGAAAGATCGTCGTTTCAGATCCAGGTAATCTATCGCCGGATATTGCCACGTAAGATTTGTGTGGCCACAACCGAGAGGTTCGGCGTGACGACGCAAGGGTACTGAAGTGTATGACGACGGCTTCATTTTATTTAACGCCGCCCCGAGAGGCCAGATCTGAAAATAGCTTCGAGAAGAGGGCAGAAGACTTCAGTTCTGAAAACGTACAGATTTGGAAAAAAAAAACACAGCTGACACCCACCATAGCTATCGCAGTCGCCGGTGACTAGAACGCGCGCCCGGTTCGCCGGCGGCGAGGGAGGATGGGCTGCTCCATCTCGGGACTCAACGCCCTCTACGACGCGGCGACTGGCAGCGGCGACGTGTGGATCAACAAGCGCCGTTTCCGCGTCCTCCGCCAGATCGGCGAGGGTGGCTTCGCCTTCGTCTACCTCGTCAAGGAGCACGAAGCCTCCTCCGGCGCTGCACGCGGCGGGCACCCCTCCCACGTATCAGGTCCCCACCTGATCCCGATCCCGACCCACTTGCCTCGTGGCGACTTCCGTGTCTCCTGCGTGTTACAAGTTCTGCGCGTTCGTTTTGAATCCGTGAATTCGTTTCCATTTCTCAAAGCCGACGAATGTATCCTGTGGTTTTGCGCGTAAAATCGTGTAAATTTCGCCCCCCGACCTGTAGTTTTTGTTCTCAGTGGTGCGTGGAACTGGGAAATTTAGGAGGTTTTTAAGATTCTGATGCTGCCATGCCAATGTTTGTTCAGAGGACGGGACATATGCTATGAAGAAGGTGCTGATACAGAGCAAGGAACAACTGGATCTGGTGAAGGAGGAGATCCGCGTTTCGTCCTTGTTCAACCATCCCAATCTACTGCCGCTTCTTGACCATGCCATAATAAGGGTTAAGGTGATATGTTTTGCACCTGTCTTTCGTGCCCTGTGATGCCATATGCAATAGAATCTTGAATTGTCCACTCTGTGCAAGATTTAAGAAAATCATGTTGAAGTTACGGACGAAAATCACGTTGAAGCTGGGCAAGTTAGTTGAGCTCGATAAATATTGTAAAAAGTGAGATATATATGTCTAATCTTTTGAGGAATATTTGTTTGATGAGTACAATCAAGACATACTACCTCCATTCCAAATTAAGGGAAGTTCTAGGTTTGTCCTAAGTCAAACTTCTTCAAGTTTGAAAATTTATCAAGTTTACAATACCAAATTAGTTTCATTAGGTTCATCATAAAATATTTTTCCGTGCTATATATACTTGATATTGTAGCCTTTAGCACATTTTTCTATAGACTTGGCCAAACTTAGAGAAGTTTGACTTAGGACAGGTAGAACTTCCATTAATTTGGAAAGGAAGGAGTAGCAACTAAAATAAACTGAGTAATGTGTTAACCTGCATAACATCTTATAGGCAACTTGATGTTAATTATGTGTCCATCATCATACATTTGAAGGTACATTTCGTGTTGAGGTAACTTATGTGATATATATATAGAGTACACAGGGAGATTGGAGCCATGAAGCCTACTTACTCTTCCCGGTCTATTTGGATGGTACTCTGTTTGACCATATTCAAGGCATGCACTCTAGGAAGGAATTCTATTCGGTAGTCCATATTTTGCAAATATGCCAACAGGTTGGTTTTTTTATACTGGACAATAGTATCAGTATATTGTTTCTTGATGATGCTATGGTGATATATGAAACTTTCTTGAGCTTTTTTTAGTGATTTTTTACCATTTACTAAGTTCATGTTCCATATTGGCCAATTTATTATTATGTTATTTGTCCACGTTTTTTCTGAAGAACAAGCTGCTGCACAACTTAAGTGCCGTTGTGTACTACTCTGCATTAATCTCTCTTGTTAGTATTACTCAAACTTTGTCTTATATAGGAGTAGTGTGCAATCACAGGTGACGATGCACTTTCTTTTTTGTACTCCTATCATAGTACTGATTGAAAACTTACATTAATTATAGACTATCCTCCCCATAGTTAACCTTTACATGTTGCACCCCCCTTTGTGTACTAATATGATTCTACCGGCAGATCTGTGAAGGACTGAAGCACATGCACAGTTTTGATCCACCATATGCCCATAATGATGTCAAGCCTGGCAATGTTCTTATAACCCGTCGAAGAGGACAAGCACCTCTTGCAACTTTAATGGATTTTGGAAGTTCACGGCCTGCGAACAGTAAAATCCGTTCCCGCTCTGAAGCATTGCGGTTACAGGTTTGTCTAAGCTCCATGGCCTTTTCATGATAGGCAGCTCTTTTTGATAGCGTAGTGGCTTTTGGTTTTCATATAATTCTATAGGAAGTTCGGCTATTGTCCAGTAACAGCAATATTTTATTCACTTTTCAGATAGATAATTTATTAGGAATGATCTTCTGTTTCTAGAGATATTTTTTATGTTCCACTATTGTGAGTGACATCTTTGCACAAATTAAGAAATTTGACTGTTACTTTATTCTTTCCTTCAGAGCGAGTAAATCATCTGAATAACTGGCTGTTACCTTTGAATATGCCACTATTACTTAGAAATTAAGTAGTGGCAGCCTAAACACTACTGATGTATACCTCGCTTCGGTGCAGGAATGGGCGGCTGAGCATTGCTCTGCTCCTTTTCGCGCACCTGAATTGTGGGACTGCCCAAGTCATGCCGATATGGATGAGAGGACGGACATCTGGTCGCTAGGATGCACTCTTTATGCCATCATGTCAGTTCCCTTATGGCATGTTGCATGATTAAATTACTATGCTTGATGAGTTTCATCTCTTGTTGATTTGTGTATTAGCATGATTCTCAATTATTTTTGTGGTGTGCGCTCCAAGTCTGCTTCAGTGCATAATTCAAAAAGACCATGGAATTATTTCAGCCTAGTAACAGACCACGGAATTTAGTACAATAAATGGTTATCCCATCAATTTGTAAAGTCAGGCTTAACTAACGATGAAAGTCAATCATGCCTCGTGCATTTTTTTTTACTGCCTAAATATAACTCGAATTTGTAGAAGCTTTCAGAAAACATATTTTCCAGAGTTCCTTAAGATGCAATCAAACTATCTTGGTCTTGCAGAATGAGGTCAACATATCAACTTAGGCGTTAGGCTGTAATTAATTGATAAATCTCTGATGTTCAAATTTAATTCTTCATAGGTATGGTGTTTCTCCCTTCGAGTATGCTCTTGGTGAATCTGGAGGAAGCTTGCAGCTGGCCATTATGAACGCGCAAGTAAAGTGGCCAGTGGTACCAAATCGGTACCCTGATTTACTTCACAAGTTAGTTACCTGGATGCTCCAGCCGCAACCTGCAATGCGCCCTCACATCAATGATGTACTTCTCCATGTTAACAAGCTTGTGGAAGAGATCTTATCTTAAGCCAGACTGCATATTATGTTCAGAATTTACTTTTTTATACAACTGCAAAGGGAACATGTTAAGCGTTAGTCCATTCCGGGGTCCTGTTCGTTGAAGTAGGCTCAGTGTTGATTCAGACTATTACCGACATGTTGCCTAACTCTTGGAAGCTATATTACTCATCTTGTACAAGACGTTCAGTGAATACCAAAATACCTATGCCTATGTATTTGCCTCCTACACCCTCAGGCTCTTGTATTGATTTGGTTATCTACACAAGTTTTCTACCATTCTAAATTAACTGAAGTTCCATCATTGTCCTGGGTCATACTTATTTAATGAAATTAATTTGGTGGTTAGATGCTGATTTACTTGTCTATAGACGTGATGAAACTTAAACAAGATTGGCTTAGGACAAAGCAAGAAGTTCAAATAATTTGAACAAATGAAGTAAGATGCTGAACATTGTCAGATAGTGGCGGTGGTAACTTTTTGGAGGCAAGAGTAAACAATGGTACAGATTTCTTTGGAACTTCTTGTCCAGAATATTCATTAGAATGCTAGATATGCCAAGTTGTCAACTGAGTTGCCGCGGCATATTACATGACGATGTCAATGCATCATGAATCAACTAATCCGTACTAAAATGAACAAACTTATTATGTTCTCTCTTTTATACAAATGACTAAATAAGGATCTACAGAAAAAATACAAATCAACTTTGTATATGATGGCACAGGCAGCTTCCATGTTTGACACGGAGAATGATCTTATCTAGTGAAATCCGTGCCTAGGGTGTTCTTCAGTAAAGCATCCGATAACCAGCAGATTAATCTTCATGATCATCTTCGCCTTCAGAATCTGTTCGATAACAGGTAGATAAGAAATCAATATGCTGCTGCAGAACAAACAAAGAAAATGGCCAAGAAGAGAATCACTGACCAGATCGAACATCATCACCAACACGCCCCCTGGATTGGATTTGTTTGACTAGCATCCGGTAAATCAGTACCCACCAGTATATGTGAAGGACTAGAAGTGAGAACAGGAGACTGTTGAAAAGGTAGTAGTATACTGAGCTGTAAAATTCCTTTTTCTCATTCTCCAGGATCACAGCTACTTCATAGCTGAAAAAGAGACGAGATCATCAAATTAACCAACAGAATGCACTGCAAATTTGAGTTGAGTAATGCTGCTTTCTAAAGAAGTCAAGTAGCATCAGATGCCAGAGAAACCTACAAGCTGGGGTTGATGTTTACCTTGTACTTCTTAGGATCCAGAAAGGGAAAATTATTAGCCGAAGTAGAATCCACGAAGCCACAAAAAGCAGAAATGCCACAACAGCTAGCCCTTCGCAGCTACTATACTTGGCCATCTTTCCGATCTCTAGGAATATATCACTTGCATCATGGACGGCTAAAATGACTGAGCCAGCACGAGATAATCTGTTCCAAAAATAGCAATAACATTAAGACCTGACCACGGTGTGTGTATCATTACAGTATAGAAGGGCAGTTACACTCATCTATATACCTGCAAATATAGGACATAACAACCAGAACAACAGTTGCCAAATGGTGAGACATCGAGACTCCAAAGTCCTTGCGTCTTGTTTCCCAGAACAGAAGAGCAAAGATGGAATATGTGTAAAATCCGGCGGCATACATGTATACAGCCTTAAGCTTCAGTCTGGGAGAAAGAAAAACACAATGTTGAAGCCTCTTGAGTAAAATCTATTTTGCAATGACGAACAAAAGGTATTATTTCTCTCACTTACTTCATCTTTTGATCCGGCCAGAGCTGCTCGCCAGGCCCTACCCAGAAGTATCTGGTATTTGTAAACCATGGCTCGTTGTATGTTACAGATAATGAAAGCACTTCTGCAGAAAGGAAATAAACAAATTTCCATGCAGACTCCTTAAATTTATTGATTCTCTTTCTCCTGTCTTCTGTTTCAGCAAGCTTGTCATACCCCTTTCCAAATATAAGTCGTCTTGCTAATCCCTGCGAATAGAGTGAGATGAAAGGACTATAATATATGGATGTATGTACTGGAATAGCCAAATAGCACAAACACTACACAGTGACCATCGCAGTCATGACTGCACCATTGTTGCAAATAGTTTGCTCGGTGGACAGCTGTAATGTGACACCACGAAAATAAACACACCAGCAAGCTCACGTAACAAGACAAGTGATGGCACAAAACTGGTCTGTTCTGGCTTACTTCAGTTCCTCTTTTTTTTTATAGTAGACACTAGACAATGCAAATTCAAAATAGTTCTTAGATTCCCTAATACTTACTTTTCATGTGCCTATCACAAAGGGAAATGGATTGTAGATGAAGATATTCATAAAATTGTAATGACATTTTGTGTTAGTTTCCTGAATGTAGGATCACCTCTAGCAATATAGACTCGTAACCATCGGAAGGCTAGACACCTCTCTTCATACAATAAACTAGTATGTATTCAACATGATCTACCACATGTAATACAGCAGTGGACAGATGCAATCATATAATGGTACTGCAACCAAGTTAGATTAAAATTTTCGAACTAATATCTCAGTAGCAATTGCTAAACCATGTGAATAGATCTGGTGATCGTCTGGAGTCCAGAGATAGTTCCAAAGTTTTTTTTTCAAAAAAAATCTTATATGCAAGGACTGGAAACAGCATAAAATCAGTTCCCTTTCAAGATATTATCACTATGCAATTTGCATTTGAAGCAATCTGTCAAGACTCAGACTCTGAGCGTAGATAATAGGGAAACAGCAGTAAATCTAAGTCAAGATAAAAATACAAGAGCAGCGCTGCAGCAAAGTTAAATAAGAGAGGGTGTTATTTGCTGTTCTATATTTTTCTAGATAAACTTGGATAATGGCGTGTCCTGCCTCACAACAGATTCACTAGCAATATACCACCAAATTTTACTCGCATCATTTTAATCAGTAATATCAGTAACTGAAACAGAAGCCAGCGAATCACAGACTTTACAGCATGAAGATGCTTAAAAGTATCATCTTGTTAACATGCTTAAAAGTACCACTATGAACAAGAGAGGAAACAAGTAGAATCTAAAAAGGTGTGTACGATTTGATCATGTTAGAAAAGAAGGCAACTTCACAAAACGCAGTGATGATGACCACAGCTTTTATCAATCCCAATTCAGCACAATCTCAATCAAAATGCAGTACATTGTTGCGGGGATGTAGCTTATAGTACCTACTCCCTCCGATCGGAAAAAACTGTCGCTGATACAACTAACAAGTTGTGCATGGTACATGTTATTCTCCCGTCACTTAATTCGGATCGGAGGGAGTACTACTTCCCATCTATTGAGAATTTGATGCGTATAGTTCGGGCATGCAGTGTTACAGATACTCACATGAGTATAACAAGATTGACATGTCAGATTCTTGGTTACAGAAACTGTTATCCACATCAATTATCCAATTCTTTTGAAGGGGCAATGTAGTCCAACCTTAACTGGTCGATTAACAAGACCAGGCCTACCAGTACTAAAGTCAAAGGGGAATGCTTATCCAGCAAACAGCTGCAACTTAGTACGGGCATTCCGGATCCAACGGACAACTAAACCGAAGAGGGAAGCAGTCAAACAATTTACCTCGAAAACGAATCGGTCGAGGAGGAAGCGCAAGGCAGGGAAGAAGGCGACGAGGATGGGGAGCACGACGTAGTCACCGTAGGCCGGGTAGGACTCCGCCTCCCAGTCAACCTGCGCCGAAGACGAATAGGATCCCGTGAAGAGCTCCAAGAGCGCCGCCATTGCAGGCAGAGGGAGGAGATCCAAATCCAAGAATCCCGGCTGGTTCTTGGATCCAAAACTCCAGAAAGGGCACGCAATGGGCGCGTCGCCGATCCAAGAAACCTAGGAGCGCTTCCGAGCTAAGGAGAAGGATGAGGTCGACAGGAGCAGCGAGAGGACGACAAGGAGAGATTTAGGGGTGGCTCCGTGGACCGTGGCTGGAGCTGAGCAAGAACTATACTATATAATCTTCTTTGCTGGTGGGAATTACTAGGAAGGGGAGGGGATGATGAACTGGCTGGCGCCCTTTTCTGTCTGGGAGCGGACGAATTATTTGCAACTGGGTTGGGTAGAAAGATTAGATCTGAACGTCAGCTTAATATTTTATTTTAGCAGTAGCGGCATCAGTTTCGAAGCAACCAGGAGACGAGATCTCCCGTGCCGCGGAAGAAAAATATACTGGGGATAAAATCCCCTTTGTCTCCTGCTGGTTTGCGCTTGGCCAGTCTCCACGTGAGCGGATATGTAGGTCTCGCAGGATTAACTGTGGCAGAAAATCAGGGAGCAGAAGACGTGAACAGCAGATCAGATTTGGACCGAATTAAAGCTGAACCAAATGCTCACTGATTTTGTATCGTTGGACAGATCAGGGTCTTCTATGCTGGAATTGCTTTTGAGAGGAGGATCTGCCTATTCTATTCCAAATCTTTCACAAATTGATGGCAGGGATCTTATTGTTGTTACATGGTGGTATTTGTGGTGGATTAGAAGACAAAGAACTAGACCTTAGGGCATCTCCAGCCGTTCCCCAGACGCGAAATAGCGCCGATTTCTCCAAAAGCGCCGTTTTTCTACCAGCCGACCCCCACAGAATCCCAAATAGCGCCGTTTCGATGGAAATTAGCGTCGGCGCACCCAGGCGAAACTCAGCCCGTTGGGTTCGGCTTGGGGGGCGGCGGAAGAAAAAGCGCGCGTGGGCCAGCATTGTCGGCGAGGCAACACCATTTCCCAAACTTTCCCCATCCCGACTCGCCTTTTCCTCTCGCTCGACTCGCCGTCGCCAGCCCGTCGGCCACCCCCACACCGCCGCCGTCGGCCATCACCACACACGAGCAACGAGTCGAACCTCCGCCGTCTAGCTCTGTCGCGCCGCCGGCGCCGTTTACTCGCCCCTCCGCCACGAGGGAGGTTGTGCCCGGCGGAACGCGTCCACTCCCGCAAGGTGTTCGACGTTCTGCCCGGCCCATGGACTCCGACGCCGAGGAGATGCTCGCCGAGCTATTCGACGAGGAAGATCAGGCCGCCATCGACGACGAGGAACACCTGCTGATCCTGAGCTGGCTGGCCGGCTTGCAGGCCCAGGCCGCCCAGCCGCGGCGTGCTGGATCGAGGCCCGGTCGCCGCAAGAGCAAGCCGAGGCAGCGGTACGAGGGGTACTGCATCCTCTACTCTGACTACTTCGCCGAGGATCCCACCAACGACGAGAAGGTGTTCCGGCGTCGTTTCAGGATGAACCGCAAGCTCTTCCTCAAGATCATGCATGCCATCCGGGAGTTCGTCACCTACTTCAAATTGAAGGACTGCACCGGCACGTTAGGCTTTACCTCTATTCAGAAGTGCACGATGTCCATGAGGTTGCTTGCATACGGTGCTCCCGCAGATGCACAAGATGACTAACTGCGCATGTGCGAGTCCACGGCCCTTGACTGCTTGAACAAGTTCTGCCGGGCAGTGGTTGCAGTTTTTGGCCCAACATACTTGCGATCACCCAATGCGCAAGACACTGCTCGTCTCCTCGCAGAGAATGAAGCAAGAGGCTTTCCTGGGATGCTTGGTAGTATCGACTGTATGCATTGGGCATGGAAGAACTGTCCATTTGATTGGCAGGGGATGTACAAGGGAAAGGAAGGAGAGTGCTCGGTGGTTCTCGAGGCCGTGGCTTCGTACGATCTATGGATTTGGCATTCATTCTTTGGTATGCCTGGAAGTCACAACGACATCAATGTCTTGCAGTGCTCGAATGTCTTTGCCGAGCTTGTCGAAGGCCATGCCCCCCTGTGAACTATGAGATCAATGGACACCAGTATACAAAGGGGTATTATCTTGCAGATGACATCTACCTGAAGTGGGCAACATTTGTGAAGAGCATCTCCAACCCTGCGCCAGGAAGCGCAAAAGCTTGGTTTTCCAAGTGCCAGGAGGCTTGCAGGAAGGATGTTGAGCGGGCATTTGGCGCGCTGCAATCTCGATTCGCTATTGTCCGGTACCCAGCTATGACTTAGTCGAAGTCCAACATGTGGGAGGTGATGCAGTGTTGTGTGATCTTGCACAACATGATCATTGAGAGTGAGCGGGATGACCCGGTGCCTGACAGCGAGGCAAGTACACCATACTATCGGCAGGGTCCTCTTGCAAATGTTGATCACCAGGTGTCGGCATCATGGACAGCCTTCCTCGCCACGCGGCAGGAGATTCGACACGCTGGAACACACCAAGCTCTACAGAATGACATGGTGCAGCATTTGTGGGCGCGAAAGGGAAATGGCAATGTTGAGGACGATGACAATGCGTAGTGTAATTTATTTTATTTGTTTAAATTGTTGAACTATTTATTTGTGTGGAAAAACTCTATTTATTTAATTTTTACATGCCCAAATATGGTCGAATAGCCGGCTGGGGGCGGCTTGGGTTTCACGGCTGGGAAACGCGCACCCCCCCCAGTTTCCTGTTTTGCGCTGTTTCGCGCCGCGCCGGCCGAAAAAGCGGGATTTTCGCGTCCGGGGGGCCGAACGGCTGGAGATGCCCTTATGTTTCAGGGGCGAAAAGATGGATGCCCCCGCTATCGCACCATGTGAAGCTTAACGTCGACGCATCTTTCCATGATGATTCTAAATCAGGGGTGACGGTGGCGGTGATTCGGGACTATAAAGGCAGGTCTGTGGCAGCTTCTTGCAATTATCTGGAGCATGTTGAATCAGCAATGTTGGCGGAAGCCATAGCAATGAGAAACGGGCTGCAATTGGTTATGAGCTTAGGCTGCAATGCGGTGCAAGACGAATTTGATGCCCTTGAGGTAGTTAATGCTTGCAACAGTGAAGATGTTTGGTGGAATCCGGCTGCAGCTATTTTCTCTGAATGTGCTGAATTTACTTTGGAAACAGGCAAAATTGAGTTTATCCACTGCCCTAGAGAGACTAATGAAGTTGTTCACAATCTGGATAGGTTTAGCTTTGATTATAGGAACTCTTGTAATTGGGACGATGATCCCCCTAGCTGCATTGTGAGCAAACTGCGGCAGAAAATTCGTGAAACTAAAATGCAGAGAGCATGTAACTTTTCTTTACGACATCATTACGACACTTTATTGAGCATACCACATCAATACATAGGGCGTTCCGGATGCATGCCAGTGCAGAATCTGAAATAAAACCAGGACTAGACAAAGACCATGACCTAGCCAGGATATGTGCCGCGACATTGAAGGACCGATTACATGACAGAAAGCTACAGACTCGAAAGCCGCCACTAGCCTCCTGATATCCTTGATTACCATCCCCACCTGGGACCTGTCCTAAGTTGACGAGTTCAACCTCTGTATAACAGAGAGACAATCAGTGGCGAAGGTTGCCTTCTTGAAGCCTTTGTCGCATGTGACTTCATCGTCTAGCGTAACGCCAGAGCCTCCGCCATCTCTGGATTTGAAAAACCATGAAGTGGCCCTCCTAAGTGATCTCAGATGACAGCTCACATCGCCATACATCGACATTCAACAAAAATGGCCGCATCACAATTAACCAGAACTTCTCCCGGCAGTGGCGGTGAGCATCTGCACACATGACTGGTCTCTCGCCTGTTAGCCGGCTTTGGTTTGTAGCAATGCTGGACTATCATGTCCACGTATGCAGTAATTCTCGTACCAGTACGGCTCGGATCCGGGTGCCCTCTGTAATTCCTTGAATCGTTCTTGGCCTCCCAGATATGCCAACAACCAACTGCAACCAACTGCAAGACCGTGGCTTCTATAGTAGTTGCCTCTGCAAGGAAATGAAAGATACACTGCTTCAGACACATGAAGTCTCGGCGGAGTAACCGAATGCTGAAAGATTTCTTCACAGATCGCCAAATAGTCCTTGCAAATTGGCAAGACAGAAGAGAGTGCTCAATATCTTTCCCCCTTCAACAAAAGACGCATGCATCACTTACGGGAATGTTACGATGTGTCATCTTGCACTCCACTCGGGAGGCAGTCGTGCGCGAACCTCCATAGATGAATTTTCGTCTTGGACGGAGCTATAATCTTCTAGATGGCCTTCCAATGACTCTCCTCATCAACAAAACTAGAAGACATTCCTCCCCCCGGCTGCGCTGAACAAAGAACATGTCCGACCGGGCCAAGTTGTAGGCCGAACGAACTGAGTATATGCCATGTTTGGTGTGTGGCCAGTGAGCAAAGTCTTCACCGCCAAGTCGACTAATCTGGAATTGGACAATTTGTTCAGTCGTTTCCTCATTGAAAAAAGCCTTCACTGTCTCGGAGATCCACGACATTGTTCCCTCATCGATCAGGCAGTGAACTGTTGCCTCTTTGGGTATAGGCTTCAGAGGTTGTAGCATATAGGGTGGTAACTCGGGTATACAATGATTTGAAGTTATTTTCATAGACCTTACGTCCTCCATGCCCCATTGTACACCTCACACGAGAAGTTCTCGACCAAATAAGATGCTTCTCCACGTGTAGGGAGCCGATATGGGTTTGGGTGCGTGCCAAAAATTAGTGTACGGAAAGTACCTGCCTTTTAAGACTCTAGCACAAAGAGAGGTTGGCCCCGTCAGTATCAGCCACCCTTGGCGACCCATCATGGCTTGATTAAACAGGGAAAGATCTCAGAATCCCATCCCTCCTAAAGATTTAGGACTAGACAGCCATTCCCAGGATCTCTAGTGTAGCTTCTTCTTCTCATCTTCCACTCCCCATCAATGATTAGCAATGGTAGACTTTATTTTTTCACAGTTCTTCAAGGGAATTCGGAAGAAACTCATCGCATAAGTGGGAATGGCTTGGATAACAGCCTTCAAAAAGGTCTCCTTGCCTGCTCTTGACATAGGTCGGTCCACCACTCCATTCATGCGTTTCCATATCATGTCATAGAGGAAGTTGAAGGTGGTTGTCGACAACCACCCCACTAACGTAGGCATCCCCAATTAAAATTCATTGATGATTTCGCTTTGTACTCCTAAGCTGCCCTTCACTCTATCCTTCACCTCATCGTTGCAATGGTTGCCAAAGAAAACATACGATTTTTCTAAGTTAATCCTCTCCCGAACCTAAGAGCACAGAACTTGGGGAGAGCCACTCGCCGCTCCAAAGCTCCTTAGCCTGAGAATGGCAATGGTTAGAGCATCTCTAGCAGTACCCGTAAACTGAAAACAGAAAACTTGGTTTTCAGTTCACGTTTTCGTCAGTTTTACAGTTCGTGCGATAGGGGATCGTAGCAGACCCCGTAACTGAAACTGAAAATCGAGCACACACGAGATTAAACGGGAATTAAACTTTGTTCATAACAGGCATACACACCGGAATGCAGCACAAATGATTAATTATACATAAGCGGCGATGAACTAGGGTTCATCGCCGCACCCTACACCTACTCGGGCCAAAATGCTCGGCTTCTTCTTCGTCGGGGCTCCTTCTTTCCTCCGCCACGCCGTCTTTAGTCCTTGCTGGAGTCGTCGGCGTCGGAATAGGAGGAGGAGCAGCTGAAGGAGGCGGCTTGCTGCATGAACTGGGATGCCGCAATGGCATCTCACTCCTGCTTCTTCTCATGTGTCTCCTCGCTCGCACGGAGCTCGCGTTGCAGCTGGCGCTCGCTGTAGTCGTTTAGGTTGCGTTGGTAGCGGCTGCGCTGAATCTCTTGCCTCCGCTCGTGCTGGAGGCTTCTCTGGATGCCGAGATCCATGAGGGCCATAGGCCCCTGCTTGCTCGCCTTGTGTCAGACCCCGGACCCAGAGATACACAAATTGTCATGTGCTCCTAGCAATGGACTCACAAGGGCTTCAGGGTTACCAGCCCCGGCCGCAACAAACAACGGCAGGCAGACCGGATTCATCGGCACGTGGTCCGGATCCCCGGTCTACTACTCCTTGTGTCCATGCTAGTCATAACCAGATATGTATACCCAAGCGTCTACGAGTTGGATGAAACTGAAGGAACGGGACCAAAGTTATACAGAGCTGCTATGTGTCCAGAAAGTGCAACAACAATCGAGGGTTACTGGGGTTACCTCGCCCCAGGCAGAATCACATCGGCAGGCGGGCTCGGACATGGATCATCGGCTCCACAACCCCTCGACTGCGACAACTATGCAAGCATAGCCAAAACTGTATAACAACGGGCTCGAAACCAACAATCGATCAAAGCAGCACTCTAGACATGAAGCTTTATTAAGCAAGTAATACTAGAGTATAGCTTACAAACAGAGGTCACACGACCCAACATTACATCAGACAACGGAAAGCAAATATGTTTCTAATCAACAAGAACCAAAAAGGCCTAAGAGGCCGCAACATAAGGCGACGTCCCAGCCCATAGATTCCAGGCTGCTACCTGGGAAACCACAAACTATCCGTCGATGTCCACGTTGAAACACCACCGAAGGTATGGAACTCCACCTGAACCAAATTGAAACAAACATGAGTACGGGAGGTACTCAACAAGACTTAACTAACCTATTATATATCCGCTTGTTCGAGAAGGGTTTATGAAGATTGTTTTGCATAAAGCCAACTTTGTTTAGAATAGAGGGAGATAGAGAAGCTTTTCACAAATCTTTTAAAAGAACACCCTTTCACGGGTATTGCCTTCAGAACCTTCGAAGCATCATCTTCAGCACCGATAACTGGAACCACCTCTTAAAACTAAACATTCATTGTCAACATCTTTTACGTCATGTTCAAGTTATCTATGATCTCAGGATCCGTCACCAAGTTGTCCTTAACCGCGGACACGGCTTTTCGAAAAGATTAAACCCTGCAGGGGTGTACAACTTTACCCACACGTATCAACCGACTCTTAATGCCAAGTTATTGGCACAATTTCGACGATGTGCCGGCACGGGGTGGCTGACCACGATCTTTCCCTTGCTTCGCCTATTCCATGAGTCGCTCCGAGTAGAGATGGACCGCCAATAGGGAGTGGCCATCTCCTGCCGGCTATCTATCGTTGTGCGCAATGCTCGACGGTTACCTACCCGCAGAGCGCCGATACACCACCACGTCCTAGTTTTGAAAACATTTTAATATCCCCAGCAAATCCAAATGGAACGCCCGAACTAGGCAACTCATGGAACAAACTAGACAAGTTGAAACCGAGGGGAATCCAATCCCCGTGTGGTTGCACGATCAGTCTTGGCTTTAAAGGCGAGAACTCGCTCCTAGGGGCATGAACGAGGCAAATCACCACATCCCATGTGGCAACTCATCCAAGCCTTTTATCATATTAAACACACATCTCAAACCTTACCACGTCATCCTGTCATACTAGATTCATTTCGTAACTCTGATTATCAACCGGATGGAGCAGAGATAAACAGACATGTATGACTAAGCGTGGCATATTTGAGGCTCTGGCGATACACACAAACAAATCCTATGTCTGCTAGGAGCATTGAATCATGATATATGGGTTATGCAAATAAATGGGATAACTCTATCTATTGACTCAAAATACTTTGTAAAGCATGCATCGTACGAGAAGGAAAACACTTCGAAAACATATATGGGCAGATAAGAGGTTATGCTTGCCTTGCTTCAAGAAAACCACAGAAAGCTTCAGGAATAAGTGCTTGACTTGGTTGTTTAGACCAAGTATTCGGCAACAGGGGTGTTGAACTTCACTCCGGATTCGAGGTCTACCGATAAGAGCAAACACCGGAAAGAAAGGAAACAACACTCAAAACAGGCATCGATGCAATGCTCAATATGTATGCATGAACATTTGAATGCATTAAAGAGAAGCCCTAAACATGGTTCATGGGTTGCTAGGGTTCATATGTTAGGAAAACAGTTTTAGTGAATTTAGTCCCGAAATGGACCTCGGAGGCCGATTCGGGCAAAACCTAGAGGTGCGACAAGTTAAAGTGCTCAAATAGGGTTGAGAACACCATAACTAGGTTGCATTTGTCACTCTAAGCATTTTGACATATAACTTGCAATTTTCTAATTTTCTTGAATAAAAACTTATTTTCTTTATTTTAAATGATTTAAATAATGCTCAAAATTAAACTTTGTCAAAAATGTGTGCAAATGATATAAACATGTAGATTACATTTTTCTGAACAAAATGGTATATTGAACACATTTTTATGATTAGCCAACTAAAAGATATTGCATTTACAAATTTAATTAATTTTCTGTAATTTAACTACAGGTGGGGTCCACGTGTTAGTACATTTTCGATTTAAAAGAAAATAACAGAAAACTGCCTTATGACGCGTGCATGACGTCGTGGTGACGTCACATGTGGCCAAAAACTCACAGAACCGATGCAATCCGTCGATTTCGCGCGGGATTTGGAAATTGAATGCCTCCACGGGCTAGACGAGACCGAGAGGGAGCTGGGGGTGGTCTCGGTTGGACGTATGGTCTCCGGAGCTCGCGCCGGCGAGCTCGGGCGTGGCGGCGGACCACGGCCGGCGGCGACAGGGAGCTGCGGACGGGGAGGGAGAGAAGGGGAGGCACCAGCGGGTGCAGGGGCTCACCGCGAACGTGATGAGGTGGTCGGGGAAGCAAGGGGCGGCGGAAATCGCCGGCGGCGAGAGGAGGACGGCGGCGGTCGTGGCGGATTCCGGCGGGGAAATTGAGGCCCTCCCGGCCCTCCCGGCGGCCGTGCGTGCTCGAGGAGGACGAGGGCGACGAGGCGGAGCCGGTGGAGAGCTCGGAGGGGCGCGGGGGCGGCCGTAACACCGGCGATGTGCGGCGGACGGCGTCGGTTAGTTAGGGTTTGGTTCGGGGTGCCTGTACGCACGGAGAAACAGAGAGGAGAGGAGGGCTTCGATGCGAGTTGGAGGAGAGGGGATCGGGCACTTCTCCTAGCCCTTATCCTCGCAGAGGGGGGAAGCAGGAGGTGGCGGGGAAGGCGACGTGGAGAGCTTGCTCGTCTACTGTCCATGTCCAGAGGTAGAAGATGACAAGAACCATTTTTTGGAAAACCCCCTGCCTCCTGGAAAAAGTACAAAAGAGCCCTTGCTCCTTTTAAAACAACAACTAAAAACAGATTTGAGGGCTTTTCTGCAATTAGTAAAATTGGCAAAAAAAAAAAATTGAGCTCCTTAACACATGGGCAAACTCAACATATCTTTGTTTTGCAAAAAATTGCACCATTTTAAATCATCATTTTAAAGTGGCACTTTTAAGTGGTTTTAATAAACTTCGTTATTAAATTTTAGTGCACTTGTTTTAAAACCAACATTGGGTTCAAAAATGCATGCATGACATGACATGATCACAAGCACAAACACACAACCACTTTATTACAAAAAGGTGGATGTTACACCTTGTCACCGGAGCGTACTCCAAGAGGGCCCGCAGCACCATCGTCGGTGACCGCGGGGGTACTACCCCGGCGGTGCCAGGTTCCAGGCCCGCCCAACGCGGTGGAGGGGCTTCGCAATAGCCGGCCAGACCACCGTGGATGAGTGATACGCCATAAACGTATCCATAATTTTTGATGTTCCATGTTGTGTTCATGTTATTTGTTACATGTTTGCTATACATTTTATGTTATTTTTTCGATTTTCTGGGACTAACCTATTGACAAGATGCCACAGAGCCAGTTCCTGTTTTCTGCTGTTTTTAGTTTCAGAAAAGTTGTTCTGGAGGAATTGGAAAATTTGAAGCCCAGAAGTCTTAGAATTCCCGAAAGTTCCACTGAGTCCCGAAGAGACACGGAGGGGCGCCACACCATAGGGTTGCGCTTCCTGGCCGCGCCACCATGTGGTGTGGGACCCTCTGGATCCCTCGCCCTTTTGCCTGTTTATTCCCCTCGGATAGTTAACCCTAAGCATATACCACTTTTCGACGAAAAACACCGGAGGCCGCCGTCATCGTCAACCCGAGATCGGGAGGGTTCTAGAGTTCTCCCCGGCACCCTGCCCGGAGGGGAAATCATCACCAGAGGGATCTACACCACCATGCCCGCCTCCGGAGTGATGCGTGAGTAGTTCATCCTTGGACTACGGGTCCATAGCAGTAGCTAGATGGTTGTTCTATCCTTTTTATGCCTCATGTTTAGATATCGTGAGCTGCCCTACATGATCGAGATAATCTTATTGTAATGCTACATGTTGTGTTTGCTGGGATCCGATGAATGGTGAATGCTATGTCTCTTGATTATCAATCTATCATGTTATCTTCATGTGTATGTTATTTATGATCTTGCATGCTCTCCGTTTTTAGTAGATTCTCTATCCAAGTAGATGTTAGTGACTCCAAGAGGGAGTATTTATGCTCGATAGTGGGTTCATGCCTCCTTTGCATCTATACTCGAGTGACAGAAACGTAACGGATGGAGGATGTGTTGTTTCCATTAGAGAGAAAACAATAACGTTTACATTGTTTACATTACACACTTTGCTTAATGCGATTATCTGTTGCTTGCAACTTAATAACCAAGGTTTTTTCGGATGATATTCTGAGGGTGGATTATTAGTCATAGATGCAGTTGGATAATGGTCTATGAGTCTTGTTGTAATGCCCGCATGAATCACATAGTAATCATCATGTCATGCATGTTTCAATTTCTATCAATTGCCCTGCTGTAATTTGTTCACCACACATGTTATCCATCTTTTATGAAGAGACACCACTAGTGAACCGTGGACCCCGGTCCATTTTTTCATACTGACAATACAACCACTACAATTAGTGTTTTCACACTATTTCCACTGTTTTCACACTACTACTATTGTTTTCATATTTTCTCCTACTTTTTTCAAACCATACATTTAACCTCTTTGTTATCAGCAAAACCAGTGAGATTGACAACCTCACTGCTTCATTGGGGCAAAGTGATTTGATTGTGTTGTGTAGGTTCCACGTTGCTGCTGAAACAGTAGTGCGCCCTGCCACCTCAGCTGCATCAATCTTCAGAAGTTACTTCTTTCGAATTCTGGTCTATTCAACCTTGGTTTCGTTCTGAGGGAAACTTGCTACTTCACTCTTCAGACCTTCCTCTTGGGGTCTCCTAACGAACGTGTGTTCACACGCATCAAGCAATTTTCTGGCGCCGTTGCCGGGGAGGAAAAGAATTTCTGCAAGGGGAGTCTCTGACTTCCAATCTCTTTACTTTGTTATTGTTTTGCTTAGTTTATTTTATTTTATCTTGTTTGCTTCTCTTTATCAAAACCAAAAAAATTAGTTCTTATTATAGTTGTTATTTTTATCCTGTTTTTAATCTTGCTAAAATGAGTACCCATGAGAACACTAACTTGTGTGACTTTACTAGCACCAAAAACAATGATTTCATTAGCACACCTATTGCTCCACCTTCTCCTACTGCTGATTTTTATAAGATTAATCCTGCACTATTAAATCTTGTTATGAGAGAGCAATTTTCTGGTGTTAGTACTGATGCTGCTGATGCCTGATACGTCTCCAACGCATCTATAATTTCTGATGTTGCATGTTGATATTATGTCAATTGCTACATGTTTTCCGTATGTTTTCCTACGTTTTCTTACATTTTTCGGGACTAACCTATTAACAAGATGCCAAGTGCGAGTTCCATGTTTTCTGCTGTTTTTTATTTCAGAAAAGTTGGTCTGGAAATATTCTCGGAATTGGACCCCACGAATCCCGAAGTTCCTATTTTCCCCGGAAGCATCCAAAAGTCCCGAAGAGCCCCGGAGGGGGGCCACACCATGGGGTGGCGCGGTTCCCCTCGACGCGCCACCTGGTGGTGTGGGCCCTCTGGCCACCCCCCCCGTCATCGCCCTTTCACCTATATATACTCCCCGAGGCGTAAACCCTAAATAGATCGACCTTTTCCACAAAATACATCCGTAGCTCCGCCACCGCCACCGACAAGTTTCAGGGGACATATCTCTGTTCTAGCACCTTGCCGGGACGGGGAAGTGCCCCCGGAACCATCTCCATTGACTCCACCGCCATCTCCATCACCGTTGCTGTCTCCTATGATTAGGAGGGAGTAGTTCTCACCCGAGGCTGAGGGATCTATCGGTAGCTATGTGGTTCATCTCTCTCTCCCATGGTGTGATCTATATGTGATCGTGAGCTTTGTAATCTAGTTGAATAAGTAGATGTTACTCTTCATCTTGTGCTACTCAAGTGTTTTATTAATATGAACTTTGGAGTCACCTTGTCCCGTGGTGTGAAGGTGACAGTGTGCACATCGTGTGTGTCTCCTCTATGAATTGTGGTGCTTGTCTAGTACCTTCTAGGGAGCTCATAGTGACAGCGTGGGGTTAACTAGACATGGGAATGCTTACTTTAAGGAATCCTTTTTGCAGCCCTACGTAATGATTAGTGTTTGTTATCCAACTAGAGAGGGTTAAGAGTAGCATAGTGAAGAGAAGATATCTAGTTATTCAATTATGTGGTCATTGTTGAGAGTGTCCTCTAGTGAAAGTAGGATCCCTAGGCCTTATTTCCAAGCATTGAAACACCATTTTCTGCGTGTTCTGCTACATGTTTGCTTGCTGACATTTTTATTTCAGATTTCTATTATCACTTATTATCATCCATATTACTTGCATTTAACTCTCTCTTCGCCGAACTAGTGCACATATATACCTGACAAGTATATTGGGTGTGTTGGGGACACAAGAGACTTCCGAGATATATTGCTGCACAACATCCACCTCCATTATGTTACTTGATGATGAGCTTCATGGTTATTTATGCATACTGCTACACTGGCAGGAGCATGCAGTTGGATACATCAGAGATATTCCATTATGAGTTATGAGTACTATAAGTGTGATGATTCATTGTAATATAGGATGTTTCCCCTACCGGTGAGGATAAATAAAAAAAATGAAAAAGCCCCCAAAAAAGGAAAGGGCCAAATAGAGAATAAAGAGAGAGGGGGCGCATCACTATCCTTTATACCACACTTGTGCTTCATGTTTAGAACCAATACTTCAGTTTGGAGAGAGTTTCCATATTATCATTCATTCATAACTATGTGGGAAACTTTACATTATAGAACTTGGCTTGTATATTCCAATGATGAGCCTCCTCAAATGAGCTCTAGGTCTTCGTGAGCAAGCAAGTTGGATGCACCCCCACTAGTTCCATTGGAGAGCTTTAATACACTTATAGCTCTATGTGCATCTGTTGTGTGGCAATCCCTACTCCTTGCATAGCTTTGTTTGTAAGACTTTCTCTAGTCTAATGACCACTTTCAGCTTTGTGAGCCTTTCTTCCATCGGCCTTCCAAACCCCCCATAATGTTCTCTTTGCCATAACATCCAGGTGCCAGGGACCAACGCAGAACACTTGCTTGTTTTTAGTGCGCAAATAGTTTAAGATTCAAGCATTGCATCGTGTGGAAATCTTGACTTGATCCTAATAGGGGTTGTGAAGATCGTTTGCCGTGCATGATATTGTTGTTCTTGAAAGCTTAAATCATCTCTAATAAACTTTGCACGGTTGATAGTATTTTAGTATTGATTCATTAAAAGTTTTACTTCTTTCTTCTTTGTTTATGCATTAATTGTTGATATCAAATATAGATCACAACTTTAGTTCATTTGATCCTAGTTTACATGCTCTACTTTATATATTATGATCAAGATTGTTTGGTAGCATGTCACCTCAGAAATTATTTTGTTTTATCGTTTGCCTACCCGAGGACGACTAGGAACTAAGCTTGGGTATGCTTGATACGTCTCCAATGTATCTATAATTTCTGATGTTCCGTGTTGATATTATGCCAATTGCTAAATGTTTTCCGTATGTTTTCCAACGTTTGCTTACTTTTCCGGGACTAACCTATTAACAAGATGCTAAGTGCCAGTTCCATGTTTTCTGCAGTTTTTTATTTCAGAAAGGTTGTTCTGGAAATATTCTCGGAATTGGACCCCACGAATCCCGAAGTTCCTATTTTCCCCGGAAGCATCTAGAAGTCCCGAAGAGACCCGGAGGGGGGCCACAGGGTGGCCACACCATGGGGTGGCGCGGGTCCCCCTGGCCACCCCCCGGCGTCGCCCTTTCGCCTATATATACTCCCCGAGGCGTAAACCCTAAATACATCGATCTTTTCCACAAAATACATCCGTAGCTCCACCGCCGTCACTGACAAGTTTCGGGGGACAAATCTCTGTTCTGGCACCCGGCTGGGACGGGGAAGTGCCCCCGAAACCATCTCCATCGAATCCACCGCCATCTCCATCGCCGTTGTTGTCTCCTATGATGAGGAGGGAGTAGTTCTCCCCCGAGGATGAGGGCTCTACCGGTAGCTATGTGGTTCATCTCTCTCTCCCATGGTGTGATCTATATGTGATCGTGAGCTTTGTAATCTAGTTGAATAAGTAGCTGTTACTCTTGATCTTGTGCTACTCAATTGTTTTATTAATATGAACTTTGGAGTCACCTTGTCCCGCGGTGTGAAGGTGACAGTGTGCACATCGTGTGTCTCCTCTATGAATTGTGGTGTTTGTCTAGTACCTTCTAGGGCGCTCATAGTGACAACGTGGGGTTAACTAGACATGGGAATGCTTACTTTAAGGAATGCTTTTTGCAGCCCTACGCAATGATTAGTGTTTGGTATCCAACCGGAGAGGGCTAAGAGTAGCATAGTAAAGAGAAGATATCTAGTTATTCAATTATGTGATCATTGTTGAGAGTGTCCTGTAGTGAAAGTAGGATCACTAGGCCTTATTTCCAAGCATTGAAACACCGTTTTCTGCCTGTTCTGCTACATGTTTGCTCGCTTCCATTTTATTTCAGATTGCTATTATCACTTATTATCATCCATATTAATTGCATTTTACTCTCTCTTCACCGAACTAGTGCACCTATATACCTGAAAAGTATATTGGGTGTGTTGGGGACACAAGAGACTTCTTGTATCTTAATTGCAGGGTTGCTTGAGAGGGATATCTTTGACCTCTACCTCCCTGAGTTCGATAAACCTTGGATGATTCACTTAAGGGAAACTTGCTTCTGTTCTACAAAACTCTGCACTTGGAGGCCCAACACTGTCTATAAGAATAGAAGCGTGCGTAGACATCAATGCCCATCTTAATATTTTTGTTGAATTATGTGAGATGCAAAAATATAAATATGTATATGGAGATATTATTAAACTAAATTTTTTTACTTTCTCTTATAGAGGAAGATCTAAGGAATAATTGCTATCTTTGCCTAAAAATAGTATTGATTCTTGGACTAAATGTAAAGATGCTTTCATTGGAAAATATTATCCTCCTGCTAAGATTATATCTCTAAGAAGTAGCACTATGAATTTTAAGCAACTTGATAACGAGCATGTTGCTAAATCTTGGGAAATAATGAAATCTTTAGTAAAGAATTGCCCCACTCATGGACTGGCTACTTGGATGATCATCCAAAAAATTTATGCAGGACTGAATTTTTCTTCAAGAAACCTTCTGGATTCAGCTGCTGGAAGAACCTTTATGTCCATGACCTTGGGGGCAGCAACAAAGCTTCTTGATGATATGATGGTGAATTATTCTGAAATGCACACCGAGATAGCTCCAACGGGTAAGAAGGTAAATTTTGTTGAAGAAACCTCCTCTTTGAGTGATAAACTTGATTCTATCATGTCTATGATTATTAATGGCCATGCTCCTATTTATCCAAACAATGTTCCTTTAGCCTCTTTGGTTTCTCAAGAAGAGCATGTTGATGTGAACTTCATTAAAAATAATAATTTCAATAACAATGGTTATAGGAATTATTTTGGTAGAAACAACTATAGGCCATATCCTCCTAATAATAATAATTGTTATGTCAATTATTATGGTAATTCCTAAAACAATAATAAAAGTGTACCCTATGATCTTGAGAAGATGCTAAAGAATTTTGTTAGTACACAAACTGCTTTTATCAAATCTGTTGAGGAAAAGTTTGGCAAAATAGATGTTCTTGCTTCTAAAGTTGATAACCTTGCTCTTAATGTTGATCTTATTAAAATTAAGGTTATGCCTCATGATGTTAAACAAAGCAAAACTTTTAATGCCATCCAAATTCGAATTGATGACAATTTTAGGATGTTAGCAAAATTGCATGCTAGATGGGAAAGAGAAGATGAATTAGCTAGAAAGAATAATATAGCTAATGTTTGTACCATTACCACCACTAGTAAAACTGAATCTTCTCATGCTAGTAAACCTCCTACTATTAATGGTAAAGTAATAGGTGTTTGCAATGTCTCCACTTCTTCTTCTAAACGTTTAAAATTTCCTAAAACCACTAAAACTGTTCTTGATAAAGGTGCTGAAATTTTCCTATGTATGAGAGACAATGGTCCCATTTCTTTTGATTAAAATGATCTTGACTTTGATAATTGCAACCTCTCTGAAGTAATTATGTTCCTACAAAATATTGCTAATAATCCCGATGCTAATAATATTAATATGGCTTTTACAAAAAATATTACAAATACTCTCATACAAATTAGAGAAGAAGAATTAAAATGTGAAGCCCCTATTCCTAGAAAATTAGAAGATGGATGGGATCCCATCATTAAAATGAAGGTGAATGATTTTGATTGTAATACTCTATGTGATCTTGGTGATAGTATCTCTGTTATGCCTAAGAAACTTTGTGATATGCTTGATCTACCACCATTGGAACACTACTATTTGGATATTCGTCTTGCTGATAATGTTAGAAAGAAAACTTTGGGGAGAGTTGATGATGTTCTTATTATTGTCAATAATAACCTTGTCCCCGTTGATTTTGTTGTTATGAATATTGAATGCAGTGCCTCTTGTCCTATTGTTTTGGGAAGACCTTTTCTTAGAACAGTTGGTGTTGTTATTGATATGAAAGAGGGGAATATTAAATATCAATTCCCACTCAAGAAAGGTGTGGAACACTTTCCTAGGAATATAATGAAGTTTCCTTTCGATTCTATTATTCGAACAAGTTACAATTTTGATGCTTTTTTACTTGAAAACACTTGATTTTCTCTTCTTATGCCTAGCTAAAAGGCGTTAAAGAAAAACACTTCTTGGGAGATAACCCATGGTTTTATTTTTAATTTGTTTTTCTCTGTTTTCTTTGATTCAAGGGGCTTTATAATTCTTTAGAAAATCATTTGTATCTTTATTTTCATGTATTAGTTGTGCCCAGTAAAGTTTCTAGCGAAAAGTGGAGTTGTTGGATTTCTGCGCAGAAAACAGATTTCTGCTGTCCACCGTAAAAAATTGTATAATTCACAGAAAGATCAAAATGACCTGAAACTTGTTTTACTTATTCCTCGGCTAATTTTAAAACTTTTTCGTTCTTTACATTTTTCGATTTGAGCAACTTAGGTGCCCATAAATTTTTTGTCATTACTGACTGTTCTGGTTTTGGTAGATTCTTCCATTTTTCCTGCATTTGCTCTTTTACTATGTCAAGTGGATTTCTTTGCTTCACGAAACATCGGTGGCTGTAGCTAATGTTTAAAAGTATCAGTAACACTTGTTCCCATATAGAACCCATGAATTTTTTATTGTTGCACTAACCCTCTAATGTGAACTACTTTGAGTGTGGTGTGAAGGGAGTTTTCGAGGGTCAAGAAAAGAGGGTGATATAATATGATCAAGAAGAGTGCAAGGCCAAATCTTGGGGATGCCCCTGTGGTTCATCCTAGAAAATTCTAAGAATACTCAAGCGTCTAAGCTTGGGGGTTCCCGAGGCATCCCCTTCTTCATCCACAAATTATCAGGTCACTTCTAGTGAAACTATATTTTTATTCGGTCACATCATATGAAATTTACTTGGAGCGTCTTTTATTTTTTTGTTTCGTTTTGTTTCATTTTGTTTTACTTTCTGCAATAAATATCATTGGAACCTAGCATTATTGTTTGGGAGAGAGACACGCTCCGCTTTTTCGTATGAATACTCGTTATGCTCGTATTCTTAGTTTTTCTTCTAGCTGCTGCAATCCTTTTAGATCCTGTTTGTTTTCTTGCATCTCTTATTCAGATATGTTAGTTTTAGTAGAGTTATGTTATTACTCTCTTGCTTAATTTCTGTATCATTTGGAGAGTTTTTGTTAAAACATATATTGTTTGGTGCTTGTTGGAAAAATAAATTGCTGCATGTGGTAACGATGCAAAAAGAAGCTTGTATAGACTGTGGCTAGACTTTTTCATGTCATGTTAGATGTTATTTTAATTCTAATCCTAGTGGTTATTTTTGTAGCATGACTTGTCTCATATTGCTGAGAGTTTTTAATGTGCCATTGAAAGAATCATGAGTTGTTTTCATCACATTGAAGCATAAATTTGTGGTTTTCTCCTTTAAATGTTTTATTTGGTTGACTTGGCGTATGCTTACACCATGTTTATGACTACAAACTAGTCACCTATAGCCTTTATGATCATTTAGTTTTTGACTTGTAATACCACTTATGCTTTGATTAATAAATGTTTTTGTCGCTATGCATGATTATGGCCGTTATGTTCTCTTGATTTGTTGCTCCTAGTCTTTGCTAGACTCCACCTATACTGAGTATGAGCTCCAGTCGTGCATCCAACTCCCAAAAACCAAAGTATGCCAAATGTGTCCACCATATCTACCTACATTTGGTATTTAACCGCCACTCCAAAGTAAATTGCTCACGTGTTACCTTTAAAACCTTCAAAATTACTCCTGTTTTGTGCTCCTGTTTTAGCTCATGAGGATGTGAATAGAGAATCTTTATCTCACTTTTTGATTGGATTTCACACCCTGGACTAGTAGCTTCATCCTCTTATCCAATTGATAGAAGATCTAGCAGCGGGGTGCCCAGCCCCAAACTTAATACAACAAATTCTCTTCACTATTTTTGCCCTTGATTTATGAGTTAAAGTATAATTGTGTAAACAAAAGAGAAAGACGGATGACCTTCTACCCAATTGCGTCCTTCAATGGGAGCCGCTATTGTGAAGTCTAGTTGGCTTGTGACGTACTGTATTTTCTATTTACCATTCGTTGACATAAGAATATACACCTCTCTAAAAATTAGACACCCCTCCACGGTATGTGATTGTTGGCAGACACCCAAAGATTCGGTTAGCCATGGTTTGTGTAAGATAGGTTAGGAGGAGTGTCAAACATTTTATACCTCTGTTTAATAAAATAAAAAATCTCTAGCACATGAGTGATCCCTGCTTTCCTCTACGAAGGGCCTTTCTTTTACTTTTATGTTGAGTCCCCATCTTCTAACTTTATGCACAGTTGAGAGAGCATAGTTGTCATTCCGAGTTTAATGTGCATTTGTCCCCAAAATATTATTGATTGATTCATACCTTGTTAATACTTGCTCTCAAATTATTTGTTCTAGTCATCCTCTTAAACTTTTAAGGTGTCCTGACATTTATGTTTTGCCCCACTCTTAAGGACAAGCAAAATATCACTTTGCCATGTTTTATTGATGCTAGAAACAAACGTATAACTTTCAATGCATTGTTATTCATGATCTTCTATTTTTTTACTTTTCATTATGCAAAATAATTGCTATCTTTCATTGTTAAAATTATATATATCATGCTTGTGTTTGAAGCACTATGATCTCCGCTTACATATGCTCTTACAATTATGATGATCAAGTTTATGTTGGTAGCATGTCACCTCAGAAATTATTTGTTTTGTCGTTTACCTACTCGAGGACGTGCAGGAACTAAGCTCGGGGATGTTGATATGTCATAAACGTATCCATAATTTCTGATGTTCCATGTTGTTTCCATGTTATTTGGTACATGTTTGCTATACACTTTATGTCATTTTTATCGATTTTCTAGGACTAACCTATTGACAAGATGCCACAACGCCTGTTCCTGTTTTCTGCTGTTTTAAGGTTCAGAAAAGTTGTTATGGAAATATTCTCGAAATTGGAAGTTTCGAATCCCAGAAGTCTTAGAATTCCTGAAGGTTCCACGGAGTCCCAAAGATACCCGGAGGGGGGCTACACCATTGGGCGGCGCGCCCCCTGGCCGCGCCACCAGGTGGTGTGGGCCCCTCAGGCGCCCACCGCCATCTCCCTTTCGCCTATTTATTCGCCTCGGATAGTTAACCCTAAGGATATACTACTTTTCCACGAAAAACACCTCAGGCCGTCGTCATCATCAACCTGAGATCGGGAGGGTTCTGAAGTTCTCCCCGGCACCCTGCCGGGAGGGGAAATCATCACCGGAGGGCTCTACACCGCCATGCCCGCCTCCGGAGTGATACATGAGTAGTTCATCCTTGTACTACGGGTCCATAGCAGTAGACAGATGGTTGTTCTCTCCTCTTTATGCCTCATGTTTAGATCTCGTGAGCTACCCTACATGATTGAGATCATCTTATTGTAATGCTACATGTTGTGTTTGCTGGGATCCGATGAATATTGAATGTTATGTATCGTGATTATCAATCTATCATGTTTTATTCATGTGTATGTTATTTGTGATCTTGCATGCTCTCCGTTGTTAGTAGATGCTCTGGCCAAATAGATGCTAGTGACTCCAAGAGGGAGTATTTATGCTCGATAGTGGGTTCATGCCTCCCTTGCATTTGTGCTCGAGTGACAGAAACGTGACGAATGGGGGATGTGTTGTTGCCATTAGGAGAAAACAACAATGTTTACATTGTTTACATTACACACTTTTCTTAATGCAACTATCAGTTGCTTGCAACTTTATACCCAAGGTTTGCTCGGATGACATTCTAAGGGTTCATTATTAGTCATAGATGTAGTTGGATAACGGTCTATGAGCCTTGTTGTAATTCCAGCATGAATCACCTAGTAATCATCATGTCATGCATATTTCAATATCTATCAATTGCTCAGCTGTAATTTGTTCACCACCCATGTTATCTATCTTTTATGGAGAGACACCACTAGTGACCTGTCATGCATGTTTATCTATATTCCGAGGGTGGATTATTAGTCATAGATGCAGTTGGATGACGGTCTATGATTATTGTTGTAATGCCCACATGAATCACATAGTAATCATCATGTCATGCATGTTTCAATATCTATCAATTGCCCAGCTGTAATTTGTTCACCACACATGTTATCTATCTTTTATGGAGAGACACCACTAGTGAACTGTGGACCCCGGTCCATTTTCTCATACTGATAATACAACCACTTCAATTATTGTTTTCACACTGTTTCCACTGTTTTCACACTGCTACTATTGTTTTCACATTGTTCTCCTAGTGTTTTCCACACCATACATTTATCCTCTTTGTTATCAGCAAAACCGGTGAGATTGACAACCTCACTGCTTCGTTGGGGCAAAGTGATTTGATTGTGTTGTGTAAGTTCCACGTTGTTGCTGAACCGGTAGTGCGCCCTGCCACATCAGTTGCATCAACCTCCAGAAGTTACTTCTTTCTCCTACTGGTCGATTCAACCTGGGTTTCGTTCTGAGGGAAACTTGCTGCTGCACTCTTCATACCTTCCTCTTGAGGTCTCCCAACAAACGTGTATTCACACGCATCAATGAGTCACTGCGAGGCACGACCTTTGTCGATGACGGTGGTGTGGGGAAGCGATGGGGCGAGCCATTTCGGCCGTTGGCAGACACGAAGGGGTAGCTGTGCAGCTCCATTGCGGCGGAGGAGGGATGGGGAGCTATTCGCTCTCCGGAGCTAAGCGGGACAGTGAGAAATTGCTGCGGAGGCGGCTAGGGTTCCAAACGGGATTGGCCTGAGAACGGCTCGGGAGCCCGTACATATAGCGTCTGGAGGGGGAATTTAGGGGGCATGTAACATGTTTTCAGGTCGAGACCAGTTTTCAGTCGCTGCTAGGATGCAGAATCTGAGACCAACCCGTAAAGCCACCAAACTTTCCAGTTTCGGCCCTTTTAGTGGTTCTGCTAGAGTCTCTCTTGAGATAGGGGACAGGTAGAGCGATAGCTATACCTACTCAATGGGTACAAAATGCTACACATACCCGTGGTATAGCCATACCTACTCAATGGGTACAAAATGCTACACATACCCGTACCACGGGTATGAAACTTTACCCGTACTCTTACCTGACTGGTACCGTATCCATTGGGTATCCAATGGGTAGATCAACCATTACAAAAATTTATATTTTACATTCATCAATAGCACATTTGACAAAAGCATTTATTTCAACTCAATAACAAATCGATTAGTACATGACAATTATCTTAATTTAATTTGACAATTGGTGTAGCATGTTAAGACAAAGTATCAACTCAATTCTCAGGGTAAACTCCACATGTCGCTATAAAAGGGTAGGGTATGGGTATACCCATAGGTAGAAGGCTATACCCGTTCCCTACCCATGACTTAACGGGTAGGGTACATGTGGTACTCATGGGTATAAAATTGTGCCCATGCCCTATCCATACAATGCATGCTTTCGTCAACGGTCTAAAACCCGGCCTCGTACCATTCATGACTGGTTCCAAAACGCATAAGGATCTAGGTTCTATGCTAACAATAGCCAATGAGCATGCATCGGACGAAGATGACATCAGAGCAAGAGGCGGAAATATTGATGCACTCGTACAAGACAAAAAGGCTTCTCGCTCTGAAAAGAAAACTACTCCAGAAACGCACCCAAAGCCCAAAAAGGTAAACGCAACCTTTGGAAAGGATAACACCAGCAGATGGATAGGCAAAAGCACAGAAAGCAGGGAACCTATCTCCTACTCAAAGGAAGAGTGGGAAAAAAATTAAAGGGGAACCTTGCATACACCACACGCAGTTTGGAAAGCCTAACCATACAAACCAACAATGCCGGCTTAACAAGCACAAGAAGGGAAACCCTAGAACCAAGAATAAAGGAAAGAATTCCAAAAAGAAATTCAACAAGCAATAGCCGGAAGCTGATAAGGACGAAAACGAGTCTGATACTGATGAGAAAATCCAGGAATAGCAACAGAAAGGCAAACCTAAATTCCCGAGAGTCGAAGGAGAATGCAATCTAACTTTCCTTGCGACCCCATCAGCCAAACAGGCGAAGCGATCATTGCGAGAAATCAACGCCGTCGTTCCACCAACTCCAAAGTACTTGTAGTATTCAAAGACGCCAATTACTTGAGATCAGTCTGACCATCCCGGTAATATCCCGGAACCGGGCACACACGCCTTGATAGTAAGCCCTACTGTGCAAAACACTAGGCTCAAGAGGGTGCTGATGGACGGAGGATCAAGCATCAACATTATGTACCTTAGTACTGTAAAGAAATTGCATCTGTTAGAGACCTAGCTCAAGCATAGCAATGTGCGTTTTCACAGCGTTGTTCCTGGCAGGCAATTGTATTCCCCAGGAGAAATTACCCTAGAAGTAACCTTCGGAAAGGTGGAACACTTCCGCTAGGAGATGATTTCATTTGAGGTAGTACTGTTCAAAAGCGTGTATCACGCAAAACTTGGACGTGCGGCTTTCGCCAAATTCATGCCTAGGTCGTGCTACATCTACAACAAGCTTAAAATGCAAGGGAAAATAAGCGGAGTAATAACCATTCAAAGAGACTTTAAACTGGCAAATGAGCTAGAGCTGGGAAACGCCCTTTGCGCCGAGCAGGTAATAGCAAAGTAAGAGCCGAAAGAGCTGGCTAAACAGGTATCGTCGACCGAAATGCCGACATGAAAAGAAAGGCGGAAGCCGGCCGACAGTTTCAAAGCATCCGAGAATACAAAACAGATCATCCTGGACCCGAAGGATCCGTCAAAATACGTTGTAGTGGGAACAGGAATGACTGACAAATAGGAAAGCACACTCATCGAGTTCCTCAGTGAGAATTGGAATATTTTCTCCTAGTGTTCCGCTTATATGCTAGGTGTACCCCGGGAACTGGCTGAAGACCGATTGAAGGTCATACCAGGATCAAAACCCGTCAAACAAGGTCTCAGTCATTTTGATAGAAGAAGGCGGAAGGCTATAGGCAAGGAAATCATCCGACTTTTCGCAGCTGATTTTATCCGGGAAGTTATACATACTGATTGGTCTGCAAATCCAATATTACACTAGTAGGGAAACCCTCTTCTGTGGCGCACCAAAATCCTATTCTGTGGCGCACCCTGGGGCCACAGGGGTGCGCCACAGAACACACGCCACAAAAATAATTTCTGTGGCGCACCCAGCCCGTGCGCCACAGAAATAGTGGATTCTGTGGCGCACCTAGCCCGTGCGCCACAGAAATGGTAGATTCTGTGGCGCACCGGGCCCGTGCGCCACAGAAATGGTCGATTCTGTGGCGCATCCCTTAATGGTGCGCCACAGAATTAGGTGCGCCACAGAATTCTCCAATGGTGCGCCACAGAAACATCTGTAATATTTCGAAATTTAAATTGTTTCTGCTGTATACAGTTTGAATTATACAGGAATTATACAGGAATTATTCACAGCAGTGATATTTGACAACATATAACATATTACTGATATTTTACAAAGTTACTTAATCACAATAGTGATACATAGTGCAAAGTATCGAATTTGTCTCAAAGTGATCACATAGTTACTCGAGTTGTCAAACACATCATCGAACAATAATTGTCACCACATAGTTACTCGAGTTGTCAAGTTACAAATGCCTAAGCTAAGATGAAATAGACTACAAGCACGGCGACGATGGTGAGCAAGAACGGTAGCTTGTAGGAGGCCTCCATCTTGTTCATCTTGTTCATCTTGTTCATCTGTTTCGACTGGTGGTCCCTCCACTTCGCAACCGCCTCGTGTCTAGTCTTGTATCCTTTATAGCAGTTGCCGCTGAACTTGTCGACCTGTGCTTTGCAGTCCTTCCACTCGTCATAGACTCCTGGAACCCGACCCTCGAACACCACGTAGTACGTCATCTATATAGATAGACACAAAGCATATTAGTAAGTATAATGCAAAAAACAACTAAGTCATATATGTTCACAAAAAACAACTAAGGAAACAAAAAATAAACATCAAAGATATACAAACATAAAGCTAGCTAGGCCTAAGTTAATTTAGAGCAAACTAATAGTAGCTAGCTAGGAGTTTAGAGCTAACTAATAGTAGCTAGCTAGGCCTAAGTTTAGAGCAAACTAATAGTAGCTAGCTATGCCTAAGTTTAGAGCTAAACTAATATAGTAGCTAGGCTTATATAAGTTAAGCAAATTTTGTTAAACAAACTAATAGTAGCTAGCTACGCACACCTCGATCAACGATACCTCAACTGGAGCGGCGCTGGAAACGGCTTATATAGCTCCTTCGTCATCCACGACCTACGATCAGCCTGCTGCTCTAGGCGTTCCTGGATATCCCTCTGGCATAACCCTATGGGTTGGTGCAAGGGCCCTCCCTTTTTGTTGACATCTTCAATGATTATCTCCGACAACTTGACTTTGATGCGATGAAAATCTTGTATAAGATCTTCCTGTGAGATTTCCCCCGCCATTTTGTTGGACCAGTCTCGGAGTCTAGAAGGATGATTCAAATTGTTTGCATCGCGGACAATCCCTTTGAGGTGATGGAGGGCATAGAAGGCCTCTTTCGTGCTCCAAGCCGGCTGCTTGATGCAGGGGAAATCGGTCACGTGCCTGAACCCGTATTTGCCAGTAGCCGGCCTGATACATTCTTGTTTCTTTTCGAATGTGCCTCCATTTTGGGCGTAGCCATTGATAGCCTCATCGAGAACACCCCTTATTCTGGTGTAGTCTTTCCTCTTCGTCACATTCGACGAGTCGAAGTATTGGGCAAGTGAATATTGTGGGCAAAGCACGATGAGTGTGCAGTATGTGTCCCTGCTCAACACATGCAATTGAATCGAGGATAAGCAATGGATGAAACCTAGAAAAAAAACATTAGCTAAGACGACCGCGAGACTTACTCGGGGAAGACAGGCAAAAGAATGTCCGTCTTGTTCTGACCGTTTCTCAACATGAAGCTCTCGAGGTACTTCACTGCCTTGGTCTGTGTACTTGATCCTTCCTCCAGCTGGCTATCACGCATGTAGTAGGGATCCGCTACCATAACGTGAGGGGGTAACTCTCGCTGGATCTGCAGCTGAGCATTTAGCGCGTATAGGCGGACCAAGTTATAGTCCAGCCGTCTCGAGTGAAACAGACTGAAGATATCCTCATACGCTATGAAGAACAGTCCCGCGGGGTCTTCGTTGACGAAGTCCGGGCCCTCTGGCACCTTGACCGTGAACACAGGGTAATTTGGACACTTGTCTTGAAGAAGGAGACCCTCTAGCATCACGATAATGTTCTGCAATGTGAGCATTGGTCCAGTTGCCCCATGTATCTCGTCCGGACCCAGTATCGGTTTCCCAGCTTCATGCAAGCGGGTCAAGCCATCCTTAGGGGGTCGTATCACGGCGTCGGCCAAGATCTTAGTATGCTGGACCTTTTTAGCAGGTCTCTTCCTAATCTTCTTGCTGGCGGTGGCTTGATCTGCTGCGGGAGCTGGGGGTGAGGGAGCTGGGGGTGCGGGTGCTCGGGACGACCCTTCGATTGTCTTATGCAGTGTGCCAGGGCTGAATACTGTACCCTCCGGGTAGGTCAGACGCTGCGTGACTTCAGTACGTCTAGGTTGATCGTCGTGACTGCGGAAGGCTTCGTCGTCACGATTCATATCAGGCATGTACCTATCTTGGCTGTAGCCCGTGTTGAGGTAGGCATTGATGTCGACATTGTCATCGTAATGATAGTCTTCGACACCGGCGGCTCCAGCAAACTGGTTGTCCACGTCCTTTGGTGGTGCCGGCGGCTGTGATGCCGGCGGCTGTGATGCCGGCGGTTGAGGCACAACTGCTTTTGATGATCTTTTGGGCGGTCGTTGCGGCATATTTCCCAACAACACTTTGTGCCTTGTTGTGGTGGCAACAACCGCCGGTTCCTTCTGGGTGGTGGTGGCAACAACCGCCGGTTCCTTCTGGGTGGTGGTGGTGGCGACGAGTACTGTTTCCTTCTGAGGGGCGGCGGCCTTGGGTGCAGTCTGGAGGGCTCTTTGCTTCGTGGGCCGGACGATCTTATTCTGCGGGGCCATAGGGGATGTGGCGCCGGTGTTGCGCTTGATCACAAGACCCCCCCCAAGACGAATCTGGCTCTTCGGCCATTGCATCACCCAAGTCGTGCACTCTCCAAGTACCAAGTTGTCCTCGTCGCAGCCTGGAGGTTGAAAGGGGGGGAGGACGTCGCGATACTCCGGCACTACATTGGCCAACTTCACCTTCATCACGTTCTGGTCCATTCGAGAGTGGTGCATAGTGCGTTGCATGGGTTGTATAATAGTGCCGGTAGCAACATCCACCAACTCTCCGCCCGGCACCACACGATGCAGGAGTACGCAAGGTCCGTCCTGTTGTGCAACATACCAGGCATCATGAGATGACAGTCATCTTGAGAATGCGTAGTTAGATCACGATTAACTAATTAGTTACCTTGGTGATGGCGTCTAGCTCGGCGGGTGTCGAGACAAGGGCGACGGTGCCCTGCCCATCATTCTTCGGCATTGCTGCCGAAGGGGGCGGCGATGTGACCAGAAGGAGTGGCGCCGGCGTCTGGGGGGTCAGCTGTTGCGGCGGCACTTGCTGGTTCATGCTTGAGTTGCTGCCGATGAAGCTGGGCAGATGGATCGGTCCAATTTGACCCCCGCATTCCAGGAAGCTAGCCCCTCCATCAGCCCAGCGGGGATGACTTCCTTGAGCCTCTCATCCACTAATCAGTTGAGCCTGTCGGGGTCCACCTCTCTGCTCTCCAGTTTCTTCTCTAGAGCCGCCATCTTCTTCTTCAGCTCCGCGACCTCCTCATCATCCTTAGTCGATGTCGTCTTCCTCTTCTTTTTTGACTTGGCATCTGATGAGTAGTACTCGGCTACCTTCATGTTTAGCCCAAAGCCGGAGATGCGGCCAGCTGACGTCGGCGGGGCATCCAACGGCCTTTGCTTGTATGCGTTCGTCGCTCTGTTGAAAGGCGTGTCCCACCGACTCGTCGACCCTTCGGACGAGTCAGATTTCCGCAACTCCCTCTCCTTCGGACAAAAGGAAATTAAGGTGAGCCCATTATCTAATTATTAGATCAATGCAATATACATGTACTTGAGATATATGTATCCTTACCAAATGTTTCTCAAATTCCTTCACGTCCTCGTCTTTCGTCACGAATTCCCCCGTCTTCCAGTCTAAGAAGTACCGGGATCGGACAAAGTTCCTAACTTGTATATCCGTGATTTTGTGCCAGGGGTTATCTTTTCCGAGACGTTCCATCTCGCGGTCCTCCTTCTCCCAAATAGGCTGTTTTCCTTGGTAACCACCGCTTCCGAGATGTTGGTGCCCTATGTTTTGGTCCCGCATATCCTGCCCCCATTTTGTCCATTTTTTACACTCCTCGGTGTTCAAGTACTCCTTAAATATCTCGAAATCTTCTTTCTGAAGCGTCGGGTCTTTTCGACTGATCTCCTCCCAGCTTTTACCTTTTTCAATCTTCTTCTTCACCCGGGATTTCCAGCTGCTCAACGCGGTGCTCATCTTCGTGATGGCTAAAGAGTCCACCATTTTGTTGAACGGCTCCGGGAACGTGTATCGCTGGTGAAGCTTCTTCAGAAGGATTTCGACCAAAGCCTTGTTGTCGTCGTGTCTAAGGTCAGTCGTGTTGATCGACATGCTTTCCCGCACGATGCACCCTAGCTGCATGCCGTACCCTGAGGTAACAGATCGAGGCGCCAATGGTAGGCCACTCGGCGAGACCTCGGTGATTGTATCGGTGACGTTCGCGACCACTTGCGGCCTACGATCCTTCCTTGGGGCCCGGGGCTTCTTATTGTTCTTATCGGTCGTCGGGGCGGCGTCGCCGCTACCACCAGCCGCCGTGCGGTCAGTGCCACCACCATCGGTGCTCTTATCCTGGTCCTCTTCCTCCAAGTACCCCCAATCAGGGTCCTCCCGGACCTCTTCCTCAATTCTGGTTGCAGCGTGGGCATCCCAGCCCTCTTCCTCGGCACCGGCTTCGGGCACGGACACGTTCTTGGAAGAGCCAGACATGTTTCTGTAATAACATTCAAATTTGAGTTTTTGAGTTGGATTTCAAATTATTCAATATAGACGTGCTTGGATTTCAAATTATTCCTGCTTGTTTTTACTGCATGATGAAATTCTACTCGTCTAATACAGTAAAAAAAATGTAGATTCATGATGAAATTCTCTTGTAGATCGACCATTCTGTCATCGAGAGCTTTGGGGCCGGAGGGAAGACGTGCATTCTTTGCCGGGTCTACCCGTCGCTCGCCACCGGCAAGAACGCCCACCTTCACGTGTTCAACAACGGCGAGGTGGGCATCAAGGTTTTAGAGTTGAAGGCATGGGAAATGATGCCGGCGTTCATGAACGGTGCCTGATGGGTTTAAGCCTGTAGAATTATGATGTTAGTGTATGTGGGTGTGTGCTTCAGACTTGATTAACAAATCCTGATGCAAACCGTGTAAGCACTGGATTCGGTACTGTGAGTGCATCATGTACAATGCCTGCAACCTCTATAGCAGCATGGAAGTAGAGATGCTATGTCAACCTGTCAGCAGTGTTAAACCTCTATAGCAGCATGGAAGTAGAGATGCTATGTCTACCTGTCAGCAGTGTTAGCTGATAGAGGCAGGAAATGCTGAATTTAAGGACAGGAAGGAATTCATGATACTTAGTTGAAAATATAGTTAAGCCAGATTGAGTGATAAACAAGCATTATATTAATTATATAGATCGTACATAATTATGGATGGTTCACATCTACATAGTGTGCTGATTAGAATTACAGTACTTAGTTCCGCTGGAATCAGGGGAAGCAAGGTATTATTGCATTCCAGGGAAAGCATAATGAACCAACTGGAATAGATTTAGTTAAGGAGATTCCTCTTCTGCTCCCGTTGTATCTAGGGGTACTCTCTACTCTACTATCATGGTGTACATACACACTGCTTGTACATATACTTGTCACACTACATCCATGGTCCTCACACTTCACTCTAGTGTGCTGTGCAGTGCAGTGATGCACACATCTACCTGTGGCCATACAACAGCTAGCTCCTGGCTATTATCACTCACTTTGCTATGTGCCTATCTAATTAATGCTCTTGATTATGTGGGTTCTGAAAGATAGTAACATCTATAGGGCCTGTAGTAATACCAGAGAAAAGGGGTTCTGCTCTCTCTCATGCCTAGCTAGCTCTGCAAACGGAAAAAGGCTGCCACCAATTACTTAGCTAGCTCTGCAAACGGGTGCTATATGATTTAATTATGATTAAGTTAAAAAAGAGACTTAGGAAATCAAAGACAGGACTGGCTTTGAGCTCATGAACACCACTGCCTCTTGTCGTCTATACACGTAAACTACACACATGCATATGTGTCAATGTGTGTGCACTGCATATGCATTACTTACTCCTAGATACTATATAGCAAACTGTCACAAGTGCAAAAAGATTTTGGGAAGGATTTACCAATGTATCTGAAGGGAAGCCTATGCTTACAGGAGACAGTCAAAAGAACATGAGAAGGATAAGAGAGGATCATATACTCGTGATGATAGAAAGGACCGCCGTGATGCTGATAATAGTTCGAGAGAGTAAACTACGGCTTATCACACTCTGTTAGCTAATTTTCCTATGATACTATTATTGAAACACAAATTCAGTACACACAAAATCATTTTCCTATGAAACTACTAAGTATAAAATTCAAAGAAAATTTGGGCATGACCTTTGCTAATTTTCCTATGTCTAAGAGTGCCAGAAATTCGCTCGGAAGGAAATTAATCAACTTCCTCGCGAAACTTTGGCATCTCAAAAAGAAAAACCTGCACAAAATTCTCAGCTTGAAAGTGTTCCAGCACAAAATTCTCAGCTTGAAAGTGTTCCAGCACAAAAACCTGCACAAAATTTTCCTCTAAAGTATCATTTTATCATCTAGCACTTGCTTGATTCATACTCTAGCACTTGCTCATCAATCATGATGGTAGCTTCTCCTCTAAAGTATCATTTTATCATCTTCAGGGAATACACGAAGACAATTCACACTTCTAATATTGAAGACGCCCGTTTCAGTCATGTGTCCTCTAATAAGGTATGAAATAGTAAAACAATGTTTAGGCTGAAAATACGAAGTTGTCCACTAAGGAAAACTGGAGCATTTAATAAGCAGACTAGATCATGCTTAAGGAAACTTACTTCGCATTAGATCTAGGAAGAAACTTGGATCAATTAAGATGCATTAGTACCAAAAAGCCAACATTGTTGAACTAGCTTATGCAGAGTACCCATCAAGGGCAAAATGTGTAACTTGTTATCTACAGTGCAGATGTTGACTTAATTCTTTAGGAGTTTCCCTAAAAGGCTGAAACCCGTTTTTCCCTTTTTGTTTCAGTTAACTGTATGCTCTTGTATCAATATATGAAAACTATGCTTTCTTATTATAGGACTATTTTCCATCCGAGTCAATGAATGCAACCGTAAATCTAGTCAGACAGAAGCTTGACAAGGTAAGAGCATATGTGTTCTCTATGATTTTCCATGCAACAGCCCCACGCATAAGCTAAAATTTCAATTTTCATAAATACCAGATACAGTCCGGCAGTGATACTTCCGATGCTGCCGCTGCATCCAAGAAACTAACTAAGACGGGACTGGCCTGGCCTGTGGAGCTCGAGATCCAGGAGAGAGAGAGAGAGAGAGAGAGAGAGAGAGAGAGAGAGAGGACTAGCCTGTGGAGCTCGAGACGACTGCCGAGGCGTGGACGGACTCGAGATCGAGGACGGCCGGGGCGTGGACGGACTCGAGATCGAGGACGGCCGGGGCACGTGCACGGGGGCTAGGCGGCGCTAGTCGTGAACGGCGGCGAGCGCGAGGTAGCCTCCACCCAGATCCTCCACGGCGGCAAGCGCGAGGGAGAGAGAGAGGGGATTCCGGCGGTTCGTCGTCGTCGTCGCGAGAGAGAGGGGATCGAGTGCTGAAAACTGCGAAGTGTGGAAGAATACCAGGCGGGCCCACATGTCATTGGCTGGGAGGCATATTCTGTGGCGCACCACGAGCCCGTGCGCCACAGAATTGTTAGAATTCTATGGCGCATACTTCTGTGGGTGCGCCACATAATTGCTTGGGCCTGTTCTGTGGGCACGTTTGCGGGGCCACATGTCATTGGGCGGTAGCAATTTCTATGGCGCATGCTTTACAGGTGCGCCACAGAATTACGTGGATACATAAATAAAAAAAGAAACGTTGTACTGTGACAGATATCTGTTACTAGCCCAATTGGTTTAGCTGTGAAGTAAATAAGCCTAGTGGGCATGGGTCGAATCCTGGGTTCCCCCACATTTTTTTAATATTTTATTTAATTATAATTAAAGAAAGAAAACATTAAAATACAATTAATTAAAGAAAGAAGTGCTTAGTTTGTCTCACATACACATGCACATATATATAGAAAGAAGTACTTGTCTCACATACACACATACACATGCATGTATATACACACAAAAATCTTCTTAATTTGTCTCGATCTGTTCCGATCTAGCTTAATTAGCGTCTTTTTCCCTTTTTGTTGGCGACTGGATACTTTATACCGGCCACCTTGAGATTTCTTCGCGTGAACGGACAACCGTGTGTAGGTAGGGATGTCTTCCTTCTTACTTTACCAGTAGTAGGCATGTCGAAGTGCTTGTCGAACTCCTCCTCAATCTTCGGATCACCGTTCTTGTCGAAGTCTTCCTCGTTGGCGTCTCCTTCCATTCCGATGATGCTCCTCTTGCCCCTCCTCACGACAACACGGCTAGGCCTTGACGGGTCGGTGATGAAGAAGCATTGGTCAACTTGGCTAGCGAGTACCCATGGCTCATTTTTCGCGGATGCGTTCTTCGATTTAGCATCGGGTATAACCATTGTGGTGAAATACCGTCCTTCTTTCTTGACATTCTTGGCCCATCTCACACGGAACATTGGCACCACCGTCTCTCCGCAGTAGTTGAGCTCCCATATCTCCTCGATCTTTCCAAAGTATCTTTCTTCCACATTAGTCTCGGCATCGCCATATGATAGCATAGTTACTCCTGAGTTTTGATTTTCGCTACTCATGTCCTTGTCCTCGGTGGAGAATCTGTAACCGGAGATGTCGTACCCCTGATAGGTCCTTACGTTCTGCCCGGGGCCCTGTGATAAGATGTATATGAGTTTTTCATCTTCCGTAGAAGGCATTTTTCTCCGTGCTTCAATCAGTTGACTTTGCTTGAACCAACGCGTGAAGCCGGAGTTGTGCTCTTTGGTTACGTCTCCCATCTTCCTCGGCCCACCCATTTCAATATAATTCTGATTGATTAAGCTTTTGTGCTCTTCCACGAAAGGCTCGATCAACTTTAAGTGTTGTAGCGCGACCCGGTGAGCCCTATCAAAGTCGTCGCGTCGTTTTTGAATGCCGACATGGACGTCGCGGCAGCCCTCGCGGTGACCGACTCCGTTGAGTCTGCCACGGTGCGTCCTGGTGGACAAACCGACATCCTGATCGTCTTCGGTGCTTAGGTAATTGTCGCAGAAAGAGATGCACTCGTTGGTTAGAAATCCTTTGGCCATGCTTGCGTCTGGACGGGCCCTATTGCGAACGTATCCTTTCAGGACACCATTCTGCCTTTCCATCGGCATCATGTAGTGCAGAAACGTCGGGCCGAGATGCCTGATGTCATCAACGACATGGAGAAGGAGATGTACACATATATCACAGAATGCCGGCGGGAAGTAAATCTCGAGCTCGCATAGTATCACCACGATCTCATCCTGTAGCATCTTGAGCTGCCTCACGCCGATCGATTTTCGGGTGATAACGTCGAAAAAGTTGCAAAGGCCAAACAACGTATCACGGACATGCTCGTCCATTATCCCTCGGATCGCAACAGGAAGTATCTGCGTCATGAGCACATGACAATCGTGAGACTTCATCCCGGTGAACCTCTTCTTCGCTAAGTCCAGATATCTGCTTATACTCCCTGAGTATCCGTGAGGAACTTTGACTTCTACGAGGCACCTGAAAAACTGCTCAAGCTCCGGCGGACTCAATGTGAAGCAGGCAGCGGGAAGCACCACGGTGTTCTTCTTAGCCTTTTTGCGGGGAGGACGTTGAGTCCCTTCCGTCTTATCCTCATCGTCATCATCATCATCACTATCGGCGGGGACCTGTAGATTTTTCCTAATGCCAAAATGTTTTAGATCGTATCTTGCTTTCGGCCCATCCTTGGACTTCTCCGAATTGCAAATAGTGCCAAGCAGACTCTCCGTAACGTTCTTCGTAATGTGCATCACATCAAGGCTATGAGGCGCGTGGAGGACCGGCCAGTACTCCAAGTCGTGGAAAACAGACCTCGCTTTCCATACACCCAGCAGCGGCTCTGGCTTGGGTAGTTTCTTTCCCGGCGAAGGGCACTCGTCCCAATTTTTCAGAAGCTCGTCGATTTCTTTGCCGCTCCTAGTGCGCGGGGCTCCATCGGGCTCGTCTTTACCATTGAACAACTCACCGCGTTTTCTCCACGGGTGATCCAGGCGAAGCCACCTTCGAGCCCCTGGGTACACGGTTTTCGAAGACCCAGGATCCCTTGGTAGCTGGAGATGCGGGGTCCCGTCCATGCACTTCACGCAGCCGCAGAATCCGTGGCCGACCTGGGCAGATACATACGCGTAACCAGGATAGTCTGTGACCGTCGTCAGCAACGCGGCTCTCATATGGAAATAATCTCTAGTGTACGCGTCCCACGTACGGGGTGGCGTCTTCCACAACGTGTCTAACTCGTCTTTCAGCAGCCCGAGATACAAATGCATGTCGACACCTGGTTGTTTTGGCCCCTGGATGAGAATACTCAAGTGTATGTACTTTTGCTTGGTGCACAGCCACGGGGGTAGGTTGTAAGGCCATACAAACACGGGCCAGCTGCTATGTGTGCTACTCTGGTTGCCGAACGGATTGAGTCCATCGGTGCTCATACCCAGCCTGACGTTCCTCGCGTCGCCCCCAAAACTCGGGAAAGCTATGTCCAATGCTTCCCACTGGGCAGCGTCTGCAGGATGTGTTATGATATAGCCCTTCTCCGGATCTTCTTCCGGCTTCTCCCTTTTTGCGTGCCATTGCATGAGCTTTGCTTCCTTAGGGTCCACGTAGTACCGTTGAAGACGGGGAGTGATAGGAAAGTACCATACCACTTTTCGAGGAATTTTCTTGTTGTTGGTTCCACACTTGTATCGTCCGTGGCCGCACTTCGGACATGTGATTGTGTCCTTGTACTCCCCCCGATAAATTACACAATCATTGATGCAGGCGTGAAATTTTTCGTGAGGTAGGTCAAGAGGGCACACGACTTTCTTAGCCTCGTTGATACTGCTTGGCAATGTGTTCCCCTCGGGAAGGCGATCGTGCCAGAATTTCAAGTTCTTGTTGAAGCTCGAGTCGGTATATTTGTTTTGCGTCTTCATCTTCAGAGCAGCAAGCGTTACATGCAACCGCGTATCCTCGGGGCGGCACCCAGGAAACAACGGAGTCACCCCGTCTATCTCCATTTGCGCCAGTTTGGCTTTCTCCCTAGCTGCAGCTATGTCGTTGCTCGTCTCCTTAAGCAGCAGATCCTGAACATGAGAGTCCCGCAAGGCCGAAATTAGCGGGGTCTCCGTGTTCTCGCCTTCATCGTCATGTCGATCTTCTCCGCCGACATATCCTTCTTCATGATGATCTTGTTCGCCGTCATATCCTCGCTCGCCCTCCTCTTCATGCACAACTTTTGCTGCCGGCGGCGGTGCCACGTGGTTGCGGTCGTCAAAGAAACCGCGTCTGAGAAGGTGCTCCTCCAATTGTCCGGAATCAGGGTCAATCCAGCGCACGAGTTTGCATGATCGACACGGGCATCTTATCTGCCGCCTGTTGCACCGAATCATGTCCGCCTTCGCGTCTTTTTTGTATCTAGCGATTCGAGCAGAGCTCATTTCTAGTACCATGGTTGCCTGCACAGACACATAGAGAGCAGAAAATTAGAACCACAACGTGCATGCATAGTCGCCGGAAAAATTCGGCATGACCTCTCCTATAAGTAGGACATATGGGGTGCAAAAGTTTGCCGAAATGGAAGTGAATCAACATTTCGGCAAACATCCATGCACCACCGCGCCCGCACGCGCGACAATCGATCGGTCCACCTGCACATGCATGACAAACACCCATACACATCGATCGATGGCCACACAAGACATATGCACCTCCAACTATACTCACCGAGTAGATTCGATACCGACACGCGAAAAGAGGGAGGGAGAGGGAGGGACCGGAGTATAGATGCAAGGTAATTAGGCCCCCCCAACAACAACAAACTTCACCAACAATTATACATCGAATAAATAGGTTCACCTACCTAAAAAGGAGAACTAAATGTGTAAAAATAGAGTGGAGAGAAGGGGGGGGGGGGCGAGTGAGCAATCCACTTGCAATGAAGTGAGAGTGGGGGGGGGGGGGGGAAGAGAGGGGGCTGCCACCTTTATGTGCACAGTGCGCATATTTCTGTGGCGCACCAGTATGCTATTCTGTGGCGCATTGGGAAGGATGCGCCACAGAACATGGTGTTTCTGTGGCGCACCATTGCAGTGCGCCACAGAAGTGTCCCTTTCTGTGGCGCACGCCCCAGGGTGCGCCATAGAAATATGGCCTCTGACACCCAGCCCAATGATTGGTGTGGGCCCCGCACGCTTTCTGTGGCGCACGTCTACCACATGCGCCACAAAAATTGGTATTTCTGTGGCGCACCGTGGGCCGTGCGCCACAAAATAATATTTCTGTGGCGCACCAGATAGAGGTGCGCCACAGAATCCATTCCATAGAATGGCAATTCCCTACTAGTGTTAGCCCCGAAGAAAGATACTATTGTTCTTAGGATGTGTATAGGTTATACCGGTTTGAACAAATTGTGCCCAAAAGATAGGTTCACTTTACCGTGAATCGATCAAATAATAGATGCCACTGCTGGCTCTGAGCTTTTATGCTTTTTGGACGCTTATTCCGGATATCATCAAATATGCATGAAACAAGAAGATCAAATAAAAACCTCTTTCATAACTCCTTATGGAACGTGTTACTACATAACCATGCCATTTGGCCTGAAGAATGCTCGAGCCACATACCACCGTTGTATGCAAAGATGCTTGCATGACCAAATAGGTAAAAACGTGCACGTTTACGTGGACGATATTGCCGTCGTTTCCAAGGAAAAGCATACGCTTCTTGAAGATTTACGAGAAACTTTCGATAATTTACGCACTTATAAAATTAAGTTAAATCCATTAAAGTGTGTATTCGGAGTGCCCTCAGAAAAACTTCTGGGTTTCATCGTTTCTCATAGAGGAATTGAAGTAAACCCGGAAAATATCAAAACAATTTTGAACATCAAAAGATCTACGTGTCTAAAATATGTCCAGAGGCTCACGGGCTCCGCAACCGCGATTAGCAGGTTTATAATCCGGCTTGGTGATAAAGCTCTGCCATTATACAAATCATTGAAGAGATCCGACAAATTTGTATGGACAGAAGAAGCAGACAAATCGCTAGCCCAGCTAAAGGAAACTTTAATGAAAGCTCTGAGTTTGGCATCACCTAAAGACGAAGAACCAATGTTACTGTATCTCACAACAACAAACATTGTCAAATGTGCAGTGTTAATCGTGGAAAGGCGGAAAGACAAACAAAGTATTCCAGATCAATTTTCAGTATACTACATCAGTGAAGTATTCCCGGAATCAAAACAAAGGTATCCACATTATCAAAAGCTGGCATATGACGTATTTTTTGCATCTCGAAAACTCCACCATTATCTCCAAGGACATTCCATAACAGTGGTAAACAAAACACCACTAGGGGATATTATAAATAATGCAGATGCAACAGGCAGAGTCGCCAAATGGGGAATCGATCTTGTCGCATTTGACATTAAGTACCAACCCCGGACGACAATCAAATCCCAGGTGCTGGAAGATTTTGTAGCTGATTGGACAGAAGTCATGGTTGCTAAGTTACATTGTTGAAATTATATCTATCATGCCTATGTTTAGAGTACTTTAATCTCATCTTGCGATGCTCTTACAAATAATGATGATCAAGATTGTGTTCATAGAATTCAGCATAAAAAATTATCTTGGTATCTTTTTACCTACTCGAGGACGAGTAGGAACTAAACTTGGGGATCTTGATACATCCAAAACACATCTATAATTTTTGATGTTTTCATACTACTTTATGCTTTTAATAGTTGTTTTTATATTAAGTTTATGAATTATTTGGACTAACCTAGTAATAGTTGCAAAAGCGCATAATGTTCCTGTTTACACTTTGATGTGTAGGAATTATCAAAAATATAAGAGACAACCTTGTTGAAGTCGAATTTTGCGAGGAACGTCCTAGACTTAAAACTCGCCTGATTCCAAGTCTGTACGACAGAGATATGCCCGATTTACTGCAGCATTAGATGGGATGACGGAAATCTGTAAGGCTATATAAAGAGAGGAACTCTACGTCGTGAAAGACACCCCGTACCACGAATTTCCAGCCACCAAAGCCACGTTTTGGCGTCCACCATGGATCTTATCTCCATGGGGGAGGGCTCCCAAGAAGCCATGAAGGAAGAGGGCTAAGGGGCGGCGCTCAACCATAATGCCGGCGGGCAGGGAAGGAGTCCGCGCGCCACCACCTGCGCCGACACCGCCCTGCGCCCGCGCTGTCCTCTCCACTATCTTCACCGCCATCTCCATCGTCAATTCCTCCTTGTATATAGTGGTTCATCCTCCCACACACCTCTGTACCGCCCTATGTAAACATGGTGTTTGACGTTATAAATTATTTGCAGCTGATCTATTGCATCTATGTCATGTTTGTGTAGTTCCCTTTTATCATATGATTGACTGTTGAATCTCTATGGATGGTTTAAGCTATATATTGAACTTTTTACAGTGCTATGGTGCCCATCATATGTTTATGCGCGCATGGATCAAATCATATGGTTTGTAGTATGTGGAGAAAACTAAAGGGAGGGCTACTTGAGTGACAAGAACATGAGCCACAATCTAGTGATTAAAGCATATGGGATAAAGATGACCTTTTGATCTTAATGCTATGGTTGAGTATTTTTATCTTAATGTATCCTCTAGTAGTTACGGATGTTTGCTAGAGTTCCAATCATAAGTACTTGTAATCATTGTATAGTGAGAGCTTGTTAGGTTTGCCTCTCCCACATAAAAAGAGGACTATCAACCTTGTATTTGATTATTTGATCCTGGACAAATCCATCACAATTACCACCACTTTTCCACAATCATGGTACTATTAGTTTATGGTTACTTGGTATATTTTATTTCTGCAGCACTAACATTTACTTTCTTGTATTTATTATCTTGCAAAGATATCTCTCATACCCATATTATTACTCTAGTATTAGTTACTAGATAAACTAAACATTTAGTGTGCGTAGAGTGGTATCAGTGGTTGATAGAACTTGAGAGAACATTTATCCTACATTTAGCTCTTCGTTGGGTTCGGCACTCTTACTTGTCGAAAAGGCTACACACGATCTTCTATACTTGTGGGAAATCAAAGAGCTCTGGGGTTTCTCTTAGGAGAATCGCGTGGATGGGAAGGAAATGCAATGGAGGGGTCGAGGCAGCACTTATAGCAGTTTCTCCAAGATTCGTCGCAACGGCTAATTTAGTCGTCGGATTCCCGACGCGTGTCACACAGTGAAATCCGGGATACGATGGGACGAGGTGATAATGGCTATCTCCTCGTTTCTCACACCAAATCTGGCAGAGATTCGTTTTCAGCCTTTGACTGAAGATAATCGGTCGTGACGTAAGCATGATTTTATCGATTATGTCACAAGTTCCTTCTCAACGAATGTTCGTGGAAGAAATGCCGGATTTCGGAGAACCGGGTTTGGCATAAAAATTTCAAGAATAATATTCAAGACTAAAGTGCCGACTTTTCTGAAAAGCATGCAATTTGATGAAGAACGACAAAGATGAAGTCTTAACTCTCCTTGGGGGCTACTGTCGGATATATGCCAACTAGGGGTATATCCGGCGTTGGCCAAAGGCCGGATTATCAGGGTGGCCTGTAGACAATGGAGCAAGGTCTATTAGGCGTCCCAGTAAACTGATGCACAGGAAGCCGGATTCTAGAAGAATCCGGATCACGACCCAATACACGGTTCGGCTTGGAGAAAAACCGGATGCCTTAATTTCCAAGAATATGATAACTTTCCATAGTCTTCCAGGTTTCCTTCCCGTAAGCCCTTGTCCGGCTATGTATATAAAGTCGGACAGGAGCAGTCGAAAGACAAGAGACAAAGAACAAGAGTTCGAATAGCTAGAAACCAACTCGTCGGGAAGTTTATCCTCACCGAGTTACCGAAACCATACTCACATTGTACTTTGTATACTTCAGGCTCCAGCTCTGATTTAGTGAGATAGCAGGAGTAGGTACGCCGCCATGCGACGTACCGAACCTGGGTAAATCCGTGTCCTCATTTCCACTCTCCCACGTTTCCACCCACGGTTCTATCAGCAGGCTTATGGCACCCCCGGCCATGAACCTAACTAAGAAGACTCGGCAAGTAGTGTTTAGTATTATTTTTTTCTATCAATGAGCACGGATCACTAGCACAGATACACTTTACCTTTTTGGCGGGTCTTTCCTTTCTGGAAACCTGATAAGAAGCAGTTTTATAGTTGATTTAAGTTTAACACCCTATGATAGTTTGAATCTAGAGATTTATTTTAGATTGATGAAAAAATGCTACAAAATGATCTTTAATATCTACTCCAACTATACTATTACTTCTTAGCCGCTCAAAGGAAGAAAACAAAGGCTTCTTAGAACCTTACGCACAAGTAGGTAATAACTTATAGGGGCAAACCTACTAGCGTCGATCCCATTGCATAATGCACTTATGATAATTAGTAGCAATGCATAGCAAACATAGTACGCTTCCACAAAATCTTATCGGAAATGTGTTGTTATGGCCACACGCTGGCAATATAGTTCGGCAAGCCCTCTGGGCGAGACATACACTAGTAGAAGCGTGTGCCCTCCCAGACACACTTCCTATAAGTATCCTCTAGCAGCAATCCCCCACAAGCGCACGCTGCTAGCAATTCCTTATCTATTTATTTATTTAGGACACCTAGACCCCGATTCCTCATATCCATCATATCGAACCCTCCTCTCTCGACAGAGCCCTGCCGTCGCCGCCCCGAGCTCCGTCGCCCTCCCCGCTCCAGCGCCGCCCCGCTCCGTCGCCCCGCCCCGCTCCGTTTCCCTCCCCGCCGTGTGTTGTCGTCGCCCTCCCCGCTGCGCGTCGCCGTTGCCTTTCCCTACCCCAAAAGGTACGCACACCTTTGGATCCCTTCCCCCGCCCTCTCCGATTTAGGTTGTACTCCGATTTAGGTTGTATGCCACATTTAGGTTTAGATTGTATATACGAAAACACATATAGGTTTAGGTTTTCTATAGTTTTAGCGGATGTAGATAGATGAATCCGATTAATTATGGTAGTGTATTTAGATAATCTAGTGTTAGTGTTAGATTAATGATGTTAGTGGATTTAGATAGTTAGTGTTCGTGGATGTAGATGGATCGATGACCAGTGTTGCATATATAGGATCAATGTTAGCGATGTTCTAATTAAAATTCATCAATGGGTATAAGGAGTATGTTGCATTGCCGGTCACAGAATTTGCCATGTGAGGACATTTCAGACCGGACAACTTCTATGACTTCCAATGTTGCATTCTCCGTCATACCCCATTGATGAATTTTAATTAGGATATTTCATTGTTTATTGACATCCTAACTATCTCATATCGTAGCCTCAAAGGCAAGAGGGGATATATACGTTCACGATTCATATAGCATGTCTGGGGCTTGTCTTAGAGAAAGATTACGAAAAGAATCAATATTCATAGCAACAAACTACTGTTGACCCAAATTCTTTTCGTAGTCTATCTCTAAGACCGGCCCTGGCCAAGCTATATAGATTTTGGAAGTGTTTCTCTCATTGCGACTTTGGCGATACGAGAGATGAGAGATATTTAACACGGGGCTATTCATGATCTATTTACTCATGTCCTAATTATCTCATCTCGTAGCCTCAAAACCGAGAGGGATAGATAAGTTCACGATTCATGAAGCATGGGTGGGGCTTAGTTAGTTGATTCCAAAATTTGCGTACTAGGTCGTCGAGAAAGACTACAAAAAAAATCAGGGTTTATAGCAACAAACTTCCAAGGACCCTAATTCTTTTTTAGTCTCTCTTTACGGCCTAGTATGATTTTTTTTGAATCAACTAACACTGCTCTAGCCATGGCTACATGAATCTTGAAAGTTTTTCTCTCCTTTCGACTTTGGTGATGCCAGAGAGATGAGATACTTAACACGAGGCGATTCATTAGTGGATTTTATATATGTGTTTTACGATCTATCTTTTATTATGTGCTGATTGTGACTACCACAAGTTGTTTTGTTTATATATGGCTGAAAGGAAATAGGTTACCGGGGTGGACACAAAGCGTGGTCTTTCTACTAGCCCGTTACACGTCGTAATGTGCTACATCAACATTCTTGTGTTCATTGTTCACGAAGAATGCAGCATCAACCTGCATAGTCTCAACGACGCTGACCAAAGTGGTTTACCCAACCTGCTCCTCCTAAGGCTTTAGCAAAGGTACAAATTCCTGCCAATTTGCGACAACTACAATCAAAGCGGGAATATTGTGAACCAAATCACCCTCATCATGTTCTCAAGATGCTTCTGTACTTGGAAGATGAGGTTGCACAAAAAGTTTCTTAACAACGAATTCGCCATGGTGTAAGCAAGATTTTCTGCTATCACCGCGAAAGATTGGGAGGAGTTCAAGAATAACCATGTTAACTAGTTTCTAGCTGTCCTCCTATAAAACTAATATATACATATATATGCACAACTGTTATTCTGTTGTGGGCTATGCAAGACTCTGATTAGAACCGTAATCTATCTATACTTCTTATAAAGCAAAACTCCACTAACATGCATTAATGATTTTTCTATCTCAACATGCAAGCTATCCACATCATCTATTCTCTTAGCCAATCAATTGTCCATGTCATTTCACTAATATTTATTAATCATTACATGCAGACTACATACCATTCATTTCTTAAATCATCCAATCACTATTAGGAAAACAGCTATAGGAGAAATCATATCCGTGGCGCACCACATGTTCGGTGCGTCACGCCTAAGTAGCCGTGGCGCACCACATACTAGTGGGCCTTGGTGCGCCACGCCTATGGGCATAGCCATGACACACCATCCACACGGTGCGCCACGGCTATAAGTGGGGGCTGGGTGGCGAGGGTGGTTGGGTGGGCAAAGATAGGCGTGACGCACCACATGTTTGGTGCTGTCGGGGGGTTACCCCCGAGTAGGGTAAAGGCAAGTGGTAAAGGCAACAATCAGAAGAGAAGTTTGGTCGAGTAGCCGCCTACCCAGTACTTGCTACCCGGTCGACTGCTACTCGGTCTTACGAAAAGATGACCAGGAGGAGATATCAAGCAAGTTATATCTGTTCGAGTAGAAGAGTGGGCCCGAGTAAAACTGGCGGGAACCTACTCGGGCCAGAAGTCAAAGGAGCCGTTCTGACACAGGATCCCGCGTATCCCGGGTCCGTACTTAGCACTGTTCACAGCACTGTTCATCTGGGGACGGCGTGCCTGACAGCGACAGTGTGTCAGCAGGGCGTCGCAGGATAGGGGGGACCTACTCTGTGTTCGCACAGTGATAACAGACTGGTTACTTGGTTTTGCCCAACGACTTTCTGCATCAGGACAAGCTTAGAAGCCAAAGCTGTCAGCGGGAACTCGGAAGAAGGACGGTGTGCACACAATGTCAACACTTGTTGTATTTGGCTGTATCCGGCAGGGCACCGGGTATATAAGGTGCCCAACCGCCTCCTGCGCGAGGCACGACGATCACACACGAGACTTGGGCTGGATCACACGTAGAGATTCTTGACCTAATTTTACTCGGAGAGAGGAGAGTGGCTACTCGGTAGCAAGAACCATTGTACTGTGGCTACTCAGTGAGACACCAGAATACATAGAGAAAGGCAGGAGTAGGGGTTTTACCTCCTCACGAGGGCCCTGAACCTGGGTAGATCGTGTTGTTTGCAGTGTTTGATCTTCACCTCACGCGTCTACTTGTCGCGTGATCCCTCCCCGAGCGCCTCCAGCGTCCTTCGTCCCCACAACTTTAGCCATCCTATGGCATCTGCCGTGACACCACCACGACAGTTGGCGCCCACCGTGGGGCAACCAGCGGCGCTGGCTGGAGTTTCCGTTCGGACGGGATCGATTTCTGCTACTGGAGAGCGCGTGGTCTGTGGCTTTGTCCACAGATTCGGCTCCTTCGACTTCGTCACCGACAACGCCGGCGATTTCGGCGGCAGGGCCATGCCGGAGGGCGGCTCGGTGATCTCCTTCGGCACGCACCTCGTCTACGTCGCCACTGTCGTCGACTGCACGTACCCCGAGCTGGTGCATGACGCGGAGGATCCGCCTGCCGTTGTCGCCGCACGCGGGAGGCCGCTGGGCAGCTCCGCGGACGTCGCGGAGGTGATGGTGGCTGGCTTGGCTGCGGACGCCGGCACGGGCGCTGCGGGCGCTGCAGTCGTTGCTGAGGACCATGCTGGCCCGAGCGCTGGTGGCAGGACTCACCGGCCCTACGAGAAGGAGTGCAACCTCCCGCTCTCCACGACTCCGACGATCCCTGCGTCTGCTGCGCGCCCGGGCATGCCGCCTCCCACCGACCTCGAGCTCCTGAGCATGAAGGAGCAGCTCGAGCGGCAACGCCAGGAGCTGCTCGCCGAGCAGGCGGAGTTGGACAAGATCAGGCTAGAGCTTAGCTTAGATCAGCTTGAGTACAACAAGGCTCACGGCTTCACGCCAGTCACTAGGAGAGCTAGCAGAGTAGGCGCCACGCGGCGTAACCTTGGTGCCGAGATGGCAACGGTTGTAGAGCCTCCCGCGCAGTCCGCCACCGAAAACACCTTCACCCGACCCCGATATAGCACCCCCGCCAAGACACTTAGAGTTGCTGAGGCTGTAGCCGCCGAGTTGCCGCATCTCGACTGGCGACGCGCGCGCTAGGCAGCAAGAGAGGCTCAACGAGTTGGTATTAGAGGCTGCAAGGCAGAATGAGGAGTTCCGGAAAGCCAACCCGGGTGCTGGAGCCTCGCAGGTGGTGCACTCGCACGCGGTGCACTCGCACGCGGCTAGATCTAACGATCAGGCCTCATCTCCGCATCCCAGCCGCGAGAAGAGCCGCAGCGGACGTTCTGGCAGAGATAGGCAAATGCAGGTGTACGACCCGACTGCTGCCGCGAAACAACTCGTTGTGCCGCAGCAGCCCGGTCAGGAACACAACGCTGCAAGAGCAGGCTCTCAAGCCCATAAAGCTCAAAGCCAGGCCCGAGGTGGAGCACGCCCAGGTCCTTCTCAGCGTCCCGCTGCTCAGCCTACTCGGCAGAGGCAGCAGCCGCGCGCAGTGGCGCCAGCCGCCAACCCGGTGGAGCAGCCCGCAGCGGTGCAGGTGGACAGATATGATGACGGCTACTTGGCCATGGAGATGGCTGGCTATGATATTCTGGACCGTGTTGGCGAGCGCGTGTTGGCGCCTGGAGATGCAAGGCATCAGCTGGACCGGATCAGCTTGTCAGCCCGGCTGGAGAACACGGGTCCTCCTGGCCCCGAGTGCTTTGGCCCGCGCATCATGAACGAGCCGTCCGTGAAGAATTTCTAGCTTGCAAGGGGCACCAAGAGCTACAACGACAGCACCAAGCCGGAAGATTGGCTCAACGACTATGTCACCGCGGTTCATATCGCGAACGGCAACAGGAGATGGGCGGTGCGCTATGTCCCGCAGATGCTAGAGGGTCCAGCTCGCACTTGGCTCAACAACTTGCCCAAGAACAGCATCAATTGCTGGCTGGACTTCTCGGACGCCTTCATCAGCAACTTCACAAGCACTTACAAGAGGCCGAATAGGCCGCATCAGCTGTCCGCTTGCAGGCAACGAGAAGATGAGACGGACCGCGAGTACCTTACTCGGTGGAGCACATTAAGGAACACCTGTGAAGGTGTGAACGAGGCCCAGGCCATCACTTGGTTTGCGCAGGGTTGCAGACATGGCAGTATGCTGTGGCAGAGGTTGCAGAGGGAGATGCCAAACACTCTGGCGGAGACCATCAAGATTGCGGATCAGTACGCACTCGGTGATCCTACTCAGCCCCTGATGGACTCCTCTGAGCCGAGAAGAAACTTCAGCAACAGCAAGCGCAACGAGTTCCGCAACAAGCGCAGGGGTGACCGAATAGATACTCGGTACGACCCTGAAGAGGTGAATGCAGTGACTGTTGGAGCTGGGTGTAGTCAAAGGCAAAAACCTGCTGGAGCCTACTGGCAGAACCAGAACAGGGGCCAGGGCAACAAGAAACCATTCCGTGCTCCTCAGTCGGGTAGCAGCAACTCCGAGCAGCCGAGGAAGTTCGTCTTCAACGACATGAAGGATGGTCCATGCAGCTTCCATACGCAGCATCCGTCGAGGCCTGCTAACCACACTACTCGGCAGTGCGAGTGGTGGGATGAGATCAAGAATGAAGGCTTGCCTCCTCCTCCCCCTCTGCCAGCGGCCAATGCTAATGTGCAGCCTGCTCGCGCACCCGCAGCTCGGCCGCCAGTGTTCCCGAGAAGAGAAAATGTGAACCAAGTGGCTTTAGGAGCCAACCGACACTTCAACAATGGGAGCTACCGCAACAACAACAACAACTACAACCGCAACAACAACAGAGGCAACAACAACTACCAGGGCAACAACAACAACGGCAACAATGGGGGCGGAGGCTCCAACCAGTACCAAGAGCACCATGAGAGCTACATGATCTTCACCTCTGAGCCAGTCGACAAGCAATCACAGCACAGGCGTGCTATGGAGGTCAACGCAGTGATTCCTGTTGTCCCTCACTACATGTATTGGTGTGACCAAGAGATCAGGTGGTCCCGAGTAGACCATCCCAAGGTGATGCCCAACCCGGGTAGCTACGCCTTGGTGTTGGATCCTACCTTCCTGGGTCCCGAGAAGAATGTGAGGTTCAGCAAGGTGCTAATCGACAACGGCAGCAGCATCAACATCGTGTACAGAGACACACTCGAGAAGCTTGGCCTGGCCGAGAACATGCTACTGCCTAGCAAGACCACCTTCCATGGCATTGTGCCGGGAGTCTCGTGCAACCCGATTGGCCGAGTGTGGATAGATGTGTTATTCGGCACAAGGGAGAACTGCCGCACAGAGCGCCTGCAGTTTGAGGTGGTTGACCACAAGAGCCCTTACCATGCTCTACTCGGCAGGCCTGCTCTGAGCAAGTTCATGGCCTCTACCCACACGGCATATCTGAAGATGAAGATCCCTGGTCCCAATGGTGTGATTACCATTGCTGGTGATTACAAGAAGTCCATGGAGTGTGCCTCTGCTGGTTCCAAGTTGACGGAGTCGATGGTGATTGCTGCTGAGAAGAAGAAGATGTATGAGGTGGTGGCCATGGCGCAATCCGCGCAAACTGGCGCGCAGGGCGTACCGAGTACCTAACACGGGACCGCGTTCCAGGCATCTCAGGAAACCAAGAAGGTCCAGGTCGACCCCGAGTTCCCCGACCGCGTAGCCATCATTGGCTCCGGGTTGGCGGAGAAATAGGAAAGCGAGCTCATCCACTTCCTCCGTGAGAATCGGGACGTGTTCGCCTGGTCCAATGAGGATTTACCAGGAGTCCCGAGGGAGTTGGTTGAGCACTCATTACATGTGCGTCCTGACGCCAAGCCAGTGAAGCAGGCTATGCGCCGCTTCGGAGATGAGAGAAGGAAGGCCATTGGTGACCAGATCACCAAGTTGCTGATAAGCAATTTCATCATGGAGGTGCTGCATCCGGATTGGCTAGCCAACCCGGTCATGGTCGAGAAGAAGAAGGAGGATCCCAAGGCTGCCACTGCATGGCGCATGTGTGTCGACTACACCGACTTGAATAAGGCATGCCCCAAGGATCCCTTCCCGCTACCTCGCATCGATCAGGTGATCGATTCCACTGCTGGTTGTGAACTGCTGTCTTTCATATATGCCTACTCTGGTTTCCACCAGATTGCACTCAATCCTGCTGATCAAATAAAGACTGCTTTCATTACCCCGTACGGGGCTTATTTCTATCGTGTCATGTGTTTTGGCTTGAGGAATGCGGGTGCAACCTATCAGAGATGCATGCAGAAATGCTTGCACGACCAGCTCGGCAAGAACGTGCAGGTGTACGTAGATGACATTGTCATCAAAACGAATAAAACACATACTCTGCTTGCCGACCTGGAGGAAACCTTTGCTAACCTACGCAAGTACAAAATGAAGCTGAATCCGAGTAAATGCACCTTTGGTGTCCCGGCTGGCAAGCTACTCGGCTTCCTGGTGTCTAGTCGGGGCATTGAAGCCAATCCTTCAAAGATAAAAGCTATTGAGAGCATGTCTTTGCCGAGATCCCTGAAGGATGTACAGAAGTTCACTGGTTGCTTGGCATCTTTGAGCCGTTTTCTGGGCCGAATGGGCGAGAAGGCCCTGCCTCTATACCAGCTGATGAAGAAAAGTGACAAGTTTGTCTGGACTCCGCAAGCGGATGTGGCATTCAACGAGCTGAAAGCAATGCTGGCTAGCGCTCCCATCTTGGCTAGTCCGCTACCCAAGGAGCCAATGCTGCTGTACATTGCTGCCACTAACCGAGTAGTCAGTGTGGTGATTGTGGTGGAGCGAGAAGAAGAAGGCAAGAGTGTGCAGCGCCCAGTGTACTATCTCAGTGAAGTGCTGTCTAGCTCCAAGCAAAATTACCCGCATTACCAGAAGATGACCTATGGCGTGTACCTGGGCGCCAAGAAGCTAAAGCATTACTTCCAAGAGCATCCTATCACGGTTGTGAGCTCTGCGCCCATCTCGGATATCATGGGCAACAAGGAGGCGAGTGGCAGAGTAGCCAAGTGGGCAATCGAGCTGGCCGCGTATGCACCCGCGTATGCGAGAAGAGAAGTCATCAAGTCTCAGATTCTGGCGGAATTTCTGGTGGATTGGGCCGAGGTGCAGTATGAACCTCCTGCTCAAGTTTCTAATTACTGGAAGATGCACTTTGATGGCTCGAAGGTGAAGGAAGGCCTTGGTGCTGGCGTGGTGCTTACGTCACCCAAGCGAGATCAACTCAAGTATGTGCTGCAGATTCATTTCAAGGCGTCCAACAACGTAGCAGAGTACGAGGCAGTGGTGCATGGTTTGCGAGTAGCCAAGGAGGTTGGCGTGCAGCGCATTATATGCTATGGCGATTCAGATCTGGTGGTGCAGCAAGTCTCTGGCACCTGGGATGCTCTAGATGCCAACATGGCATCATATCGCTTCCTAGTACAGTCTATGACTGGGTTCTTCGAAGGCTGCGAGTTCCAGCACATTCACCGAGCAGAGAACGAAGCGGCAGACGAGCTGTCCAAGTTGGGATCTTCTCGGCAATCCATCCCGGCGGGGGTTGCCTTGGAGCACTTGAGGAAGCCATCCATCAAGCCCTCTCCCAACTCGGAATCCATATTTGTTCCTTCTCTGCCAAGTGAGGAATCTGATCCCATGGAGATTGACTGGGAGAATGCTACAGGAAACCCGGGGACTGCCGTTCTCTACTCGGGGACTGCCATTCCTTACTCGGGGACTGCCACTCCTTACTCGGGGACTGCCATTCCCTACTCGGGGACTGCCACTCCCTACTCGGGGACTGCCACTCCATACTCGGGGACTGCTGTCCTTAACCCGGGGACTGTCGCATTCATTGAGGAGGTCCTCGCCAATCGATCAGGGCTCCAGAGAAGTGCTCCCAACCCTAAAGAGCAACCAGAGGTGCCTGTCCCAATGGAAGTGGACGAACCAGCGTTTCCCACACGGGAGACACCGAGTTGGGCCATGCCCATATTATCCTTTCTAAGGGACGGTACTCTGCCAGAAGATGAGGTGGCCGCAAGACAAATTCAGAGAAGATCCAAGGGCTATACTATATTCCGAGATGTGCTGCACAAGAGAAGTGCCACCGGCGTGCTGCAACGTTGTGTGGACCCAGAAGAAGGAGGAGAAATTCTGCTGGAAATACACCAAGGAGAATGCGGGCACCACGCCTCTTCTCGGGCATTGGTCAAGAAAGCTTTTCGGCATGGCTTCTACTGGCTCACATGTCGCACCCTGGCTTCTAAGGGATACTCATCGTACGAACTGGATAGTAGGTGCTTGGATTATGGGGCATAACTGCTCCCACGTCCCAGCTTCCTGGTAGGCCTGCGCTTATGCGCGACAACACAAGCCCTACTATTCCACCGTCGATGTAAACTATCCATTAGGAGTCACAGGCACTACTGTCGACGTACTTCATAACAAGCACGCACTGTACGTCAAGAGCTTTGAACGAATGATTATCACAACTTATCTCTACGACACAAAAGATAGAAATAAAGTTGCAACTGGCCTTCACTAAGGCAGAAATAGCGAATACAATCATCCAGAGGACACATGTCCCAACATATCATCCATTACAACAGCGGAAGCAACCAAAGGTGTCTGAGTACAGACAAATCCAACAGGCTTAAGAAGCCGGAGAAAATAAAGAAGACGAAGCCCATCCACGTAGGTTCTGGATCCTGCCCTGGTCCAGCTAACTACTCGTCTGCAGTCTCGTCGAACTCCACAAAGTAGCCGTCCTGAGAAGCATCGTAGTCGTAGTCGTACTCTGCGTAAACCACAGCCCCAACGGGGTCAGTACATCCAAGTACTGGCAAGCAAGACTCACAGTTCATCAAAGAGTTACCCGTCAACACAAGCATTGATGCTTGGGATCAACGGAAGAAAGGGGTGATATAGAAGTTGCTGCTGGCTGCTCTAAACAACTACAGAAGATAACTACAAGTTCCGGCTAACAGAAAAGATAAGATCGAGGATTGTAACCAACTGAAAGATAACTTCAATCAAACCCATCCTGGATCTCGCCCCTTATCCAAAGAAGCAATCCGAGGATAACTCACACAGTTGTGATAAGGTGAATCAAGTTATTGTGTGAATAACCTATTACTAGTCAAGTTATTAATCATTGGGTGAAACATGATTGATCATTATGTTGAAGTTGTCCTGAGTACTTGTTAGCCAGTACTTTCACCAAGTAATCCATAACCGCGGAAAACACAACTTCTCGAGAAGATTATCCCTGCAGGGTTGCACCAATTTGGCCGTACACGCAAGAATAACCCGCCAGATGGGATGCCTCCCACCAAGCGGGGTACTCTACACAACCAACCATTCTTCGCATCAAGCCCAAAGAACCTTGGGCGCACGGCTAATCAAGCCCAGAAGAAAATGGACCATCATAGCACTCTAAGACCGTGTCCCCCTATATGCCGACTACGAAAGTTCCACCCTGCGCTGGGCTCGCGAAAACATGCATGCGGCAAATGGAAAACACGAACTAAATGAGGCGATTTGGACGAGATGCGAATCAGGTCAAGTTGAGGGGGGCGCCCATACTCGCTTCCCACATGCGGGTAGTGCGCTCATCATGGATCAGTAGACAAGACCCTTTCCTATTAGGGTCGACACTAGCAGGCTCCAAAACCTCTCATGGGCCTCCTGCCGGTGCCTTATCATCAAATTATTATTACCATTAGCAATTAACAGGATTGATTGATTAACATCGAGCCCCCGGTACAAGTAATAAGATAGTAAAAGTAGTAACCGACAACAGACTCGAGTAAAAGCAACCCTAAGCATGCTAGATAATACTAAGGCACAAACAAAGGCTGTAGGTATGGAGGTGAGGCAATAGCATTGGTTCAGGGTATCATGTGATAGGTTCGGAGAACAAGCAACGATACATAGAGCTAGCAATAGTAGTCAAAAGGATAGTATCGACAACAAGTGTGGAAAGGAACTCGATGATTCATGTGAGTGATAACTTGCCTGGCAGCTCAGTAGCCGGGTACTGGGCTAGGTCCTGAGTAGTGGTGTCGTAAGGATCGTCGGTCTCAACGTAGTCGTCGTCTAACCGAGAAGAAGCAAACAGACAAAACAGGAATGTAAACAATCATGTTCATGGCATTGTGCACAGTCAATATGATGCATGACAATTTAATAGGTGCATCTAGATAAACTGACTAACATGATAGCACAAATTAAATGGACCCATATGCAAGGGTTGCATATGGAAAAGGATCCATTGAAAAAAATTGGAACAAATGATTTACAACTATTTATTAGGTGATAGTTGTTATCATGATGCATGCATGATGAATAACAATAACATAACAATTTAAATGCAATTGGAATGATAGTTAACAATTTAGAAAAGCATTTATTAAGTTTGGAATTTTTTGTTACTTAAACATGGTACACAAACAATTATTGTTTTCATCAAGTTAGGGTGTGCAAACAATTTACAAATTTTATATTTGAAAAGGTTATCAAATTTTAGTTGGATTACATGTTTCACATTTTGAAATTGGACTTTAGATTATTTAGTTATGAATTAAACAATATTAAACAAGTTTTAATTGAATTTAAAACAAGCTTAAATATTAATTGAATTTTATTTGTTCAACCCATAAATTCAAATCCACATTTGAAAAGTTCACACTTTAGTGGTTTGAAAACATAATTTGCATGTTCAAAAATATTTTATATTAATCAAGTTATGATTTTTATCAAATTTAATTGAATTAAACAAGGTTTAAAATGTTTAGGCAATTTAAATTGTTCAAACCAGAAAACAAAATTTATATTTGAATAGAGTATTCAAAAAGGTGTGAAAAACATATTTTATTTGAATTATTTGAAAACAGTATGAATTAGTTATGAATTATTTCAATTTGCATTTGAATTATTCAAATTTGAAATTTAAATGCATTTTAAAAATTCAAAACAGAACACAAGTTGGATATTTGGAAAGATTAGAAAATTTGGAGCCATAAACATATAAAGTTTGTAGTTGTTGGAATTATAAAACAAAAGATATGGAATTTAGAAGTTTATATTCAAATCTGTTATTTAAAAGTGATTTTGGAAATTAAGGAATTCGCAGAAACCTTTTCTACCCAGCTGGTAGCTAGCCACTGCCTCTGCCCGTGGGCCTAGCCAGCGTGGCGCTGAGCAAGCGCTTGCGTGGCCACTGGGGTCTATGACAGTGGGCCAGTGCGCGCTGCGGAAATAAAAGAGCAAAAAGTTGGGCGCTCAGGCCTCGAACCCACGCTCTGCTCGAGTTCAGAAAGGAACGCAACCAGTGCGCTGCGCTGCGGTGTGTTGACAGTTAAGGGGACTGAAACAGGTTATTGTTCAGTTCAGAATAACTGCACTTTCTGACGAACAGAACCGTGCTCGTCCGTCAGACAGAGTTCGCCGGAGTTGAGGCAACGTATGCGGCGTTGCGGTGGTGCGTGTGGATGCAGACAGATGCGCACAGATGTACTGAATGGATGCAAGAAGGGAGGAGGAGCAGGCGATGCTCACCACCGGAGTAATCGTAGCTGCGGCTCGGTGATGACGTCCGGTGACGACAGCTGCAGCGGCGAGGAAGTGGACGGCGCCGTCGACGTGGTGCTCCTCCGTGCGCGCTCGCGTGTCCGTGACGTAGAGGAAGAAGTGGCGCAACGATTCCAGCAAACGGACGTGGCAGAGAGTCCCTGCAACGGCGGCGAGAAGCTCAGATTCAGAAAGCCATGGCGCGGTGGCCGGAGAGAGAGAGAGAGGATCGCTGCGGCGAAGCGAGGCTTACCGTTGCGATCTCTGGTGTCTAAGGGGGAGAAGAGAGAGTGGGGAAGCAACTGAGGTAGATGGGTGGCTAGGTGGGTGCGGAACGCGGCGGCGCCATCGAATTCTTCAAAAGCTCGCCGGCGGGATAGTTGCAGAGAGGGGGACAGCTCGAGGGAAAGGAGGCGAATTGGCGGCGCTGCGAGGTGGAGGCGGAAACCTAGGAGCCTAGGGCACCTGCCAGGGGGCTAGGTCTCGTTTTTATAGGCCCGCGGTGCCCTCCTGGCCGCCGGAGTCGCTCGGGACTGCGGTGGCACCGCCCGATGGCCGCCGTACTGCGAGGAGAAGGAGAAACAGGCGATCGCACGAATCGCGAAGCGTTAAGCTGCGCTTAGCTGGGTTGGGTCGCGCGCGCGTAGGCTTAGGTGGGCTTGGGCTTGCTTAGCTGCTGCGCGCGCGCTAGGTGCTGCCCACTTTTTATTTCTCCTGTTTTTTTTTTTTTTTTGTAGTTTGCTTTTGGAGAAAACTGTTAAGGTTTTAATCAAGGAAAAAAGTACAGAAAAATTTAGTTAAGCTTTTTAGGTGATTAGAAACCACATTGCAAGCTTGGATTTCAAAAATTAAATTTTAAAATAGTAGTTTGTGTTTGAAACCAAAATAGAGGGATTTGAGTTTAATAAAGCCTTATTAAAAACATGCATAAGAATAGGGTTACCCCTAGGGTTTTAGAATGATTTAGAGGGGGAAGAAAATGTTTGGTGAGTTTTATGGTTTCCAAAAAGGTACTGATTTGAGAATTGGAAATGATTTGAGTTTAATTGGTGGAATTAAGTGAATGATTTGAGGCAACAATTTAATAGTTGAACATTAATGAATTATTTGGAAAACAAGGGAGGTTTTTTTTTGCAATTCTTTTTTTGAAAGATTGTAACAGACAAGTGTGAAAACAAGGTTTGATTCATTAAGAAAACAATGCAACAGAAACTATAACAAATGCAATGGGATGATGACATGATGCATTGCTTAAATTAAACAAATAAGTAAAACAACTAAGGGTTTTCATACTTGGATGTTACAAAACGCCCCCCTTGAAGGAATCGCGCCCCGAGATTCCCTACTGAGAAATGAAAAGGTCCGGATACTTCTTGCGAAGATCCTCTTCGGTCTCCCACGTTGCCTCTTTATCGGAATGATGTGACCATTGGACTTTCAAGAACTTGGTGCTCTTGTTGCGAGTCTTACGCTCGGTCTCATCGAGAATTCGAATAGGGTGCTCCTCATAAGATAGATCATCTTGCAGCTCAATGGATTCATGATCAACTGCACGATCTGGATCTTTGAAACACTTCTTGAGTTGTGACACGTGGAACACATCGTGCACTTTGGATAGTTTTTCTAGAAGTTCAAGACGATAAGCATTCTCTGCACGTCTTGAGAGGATGTTGAAAGGGCCAATGTATCTTGGTGCAAGCTTTCCTTTCACACCAAAACGATGAGTTCCTCTGAGGGGAGTTACACGGAGATATGCCTTATCACCAGGTGCATAGACCATATCCATGTGCTTGCTATCATAATAGCTCTTCTGACGAGATTGAGCAATCCTGAGATTGTCACGAATGATACGAACTTTCTCCTCGGCTTCCTTAACAATGTCAGGGCCCAAGAGTGAACGTTCCCCAGCTCCAGACCAATTGATTGGACTCCTGCATCTGCGACCATACAGTGCCTCAAATGGTGCCATGCCTAGGCTTGCCTGGTAGCTGTTGTTGTAGGAGAATTCAGCATATGGAAGGCAATCCTCCCATTTCATGCCAAAGGAGAGACCACATGCTCTGAGCATATCCTCGAGAATCTGATTGACTCTTTCGACTTGCCCCTGAGACTGAGGGTGGTAAGCTGTGCTGAACAGAAGTTTGGTGCCCAGTGCTTCTTGAAAGCTTTTCCAGAAATGAGAAGTGAAGATACTTCCACGGTCTGAGCTTATTTCCAATGGAACACCATGAAGAGGAACAACCTTTGCTGTGTAGAGCTCTGCTAACTGGCTAGCTGAGATAGTTTCCTTTACAGCATAGAAGTGAGCGACCTTAGTGAGACGATCAATAACAACGAAGATTGCATCGTTGCCCTTTTTGGACTTTGGAAACCCAGTAACGAAGTCCATTTCAATCATGTCCCACTTCCACTCAGGAATTTTTAGAGGTTGAAGTAGACCTGCTGTCTTCTGATGGACTGCCTTAACACGTTGACAAACGTCGCATTCAGAAACGTATTGAGCAATTTCACGTTTCATGCCAGGCCACCAATACAGAGTCTTGAGATCCTGGTACATCTTTGTACTTCCAGGGTGAATGGATAGAGGAGTTTCATGAGCCTCCTTGAGAATGATATCCTTGAGACTTTGAATCTGAGGGACTGCAATGCGTCCTTCGAAGAACACAATTCCCTTGTCATCAATTGAGAAGGACTTGAACTTATCATTGCCTTCCTTGATTTGCTCTACCATCTTCTTGATTTCATTATCACGAAGTTGTTCAGAACGAATCTTGTCCTCGAGAGTTGGGCTGGCTGTCAAGCTAGCAAGGTATCCTTCAGGGACAAGACCAAGGTTCAGCTTCTGGAATTCTTCATGAAGTGGAGGTTGGCTTTCCATGATCATGAGATTATTGCAATAGGATTTGCGACTGAGAGCATCGGCCATAACATTAGCCTTGCCTGGAGTGTAAGAAATGGTGAGATCAAAGTCTTTAATCTTCTCAATCCATCTCCTTTGCCTGAGGTTCAGATCTGGCTGAGTGAAGATGTATTTCAGACTCTTGTGATCGGAAAAGATTTCAGTTTTGTTACCCAACAAGTATTGTCTCCATTTCTTGAGGGCAAACACAACTGCTGCAAGTTCAAGATCATGAGTGGGATAGTTTTGCTCATGTGGGTTCAACTGACGTGAAGCATAAGCCACAACTTGACGTTCTTGCATAAGAACTGCTCCTAGGCCTTGGAGAGATGCATCACAGAATATTTGGAAAGGTTTGGTGGTGTCGGGACCAACTAGAACAGGTGTGGAAGTGAGTTTAGTCTTCAGGAGGTTGAAACTCTCATCACATTGTGGAGTCCAAACGAACTTTTTGTCCTTCTTTGTGAGATCAGTGAGAGGTTTAGCAATCTTGGAAAAGTTTTGGACGAAACGACGGCAATAGCTAGCCAAGCCAAGAAAACTTCTGACTTGCTTCACCGTCTTAGGGGGTTTCCAGTCAACAATTGCCTTAACCTTTTCAGGATCAATGGCAATGCCTTTGGCAGAGATGATATGACCAAGATATGCAACTTCTGGAATCCAGAACTCACATTTGGAAAACTTGGCATACAGACGATGCTCGCGAAGTTTCATGAGAGTGAGACGAAGGTGTTCTCCATGCTCTTCCTCGGATTTGGAATAGACTAGAATGTCATCAAGATATACCACAACGAACTTGTCGAGGTATTCATGGAAGACAGAATTCATGAGTCTTGAGAACGTTGCCGGTGCATTGGTGAGACCAAAGGACATGACGGTGTATTCATATAGACCGTAACGAGTGGTGAAAGCTGTCTTAGGAATATCTTCCTTTCTGATCTTTATCTGATGGTAACCCATCCTCAAGTCCAACTTTGAGAATATTGAGGCTCCAGCAAGTTGATCAAAAAGATCATCGATACGAGGAAGTGGATACTTGTTCTTGATTGTTTTCTCGTTGAGAGGACGATAGTCAACCACGAGTCTTTTTGTTTGATCCTTCTTGGCAACAAACAGAGTTGGGCAACCCCAAGCGGAGGAACTAGGCTGAATGAAACCTTTGTCCATGTACATATCGATTTGCTCCTTCAACAATTTCAGTTCAGGAGGAGCTATCTTATATGGATGCTTAGAGATTGGAGCAGTACCTGGCTCAAGCTCGATCACGAACTCAACTGCTCTGTCCGGGGGCATCCCTGGCAACTCTTCTGGAAAGACGTCAGGGAATTCACAAACCACCGGAACATTTTCAATTGCAGGAAGGGGTTTGGCATCGAGGTTGAACAGCTGAACAGAACTTGATCCATATGGAGAATAGACTATCTGGCCTGAAGTGTGGGAGAGAGTTATTGACTTTTGAGCACAGTCAATTTTTGCTTTGTGGGTCTTCAACCAATCCATACCCAGAATGACATCAATGTCAGAATTTCCCAGCAACATGAGTGAAGCAAGGAATACACAACCTCCAATTAGGATCTGATTGTCCATGCTTATCTTGGAAGTAATCATTTTAGTTCCCGGAGAGTGCACATAGATTTGATTGCTTAGCGGAACCAGAGCTAAATTGTACGTTGTAGCAAAGATCTTTGACACAAACGAATGCGATGCTCCAGTATCAAACAACACTTTAGCTGGAAAAGAGTTTACGGGTAATATACCGAGAACGACGTCAGCAGCTTCCTCGGCTTTGTCGACCTTGATATGGTTCACCCTCGCGTTCCTCCCGACAGGCCTGTTGTTGGAGTTGAAGGCTTTAGCCGGGGGAGCACGAACCATAGCCTGGTTGGTGTTGGGGCGAGGAGGTAGGGGTAGCTGCTTCTGAGTGCACTTATCAGCATAGTGTCCAGTATCCTTGCACTTGTAGCAAGTGACGACACGAGAAGGACCTGGCCTTGGCTGCCCCATCGGAAACCTCTGACCCTGCATCTGAGATGGGTTGGGTGGGCGTTGACCAAAGCCTGGAGAAGCTTGGGCATTTGGAGCCCGAGTGACAGCACCATGTGGCACCCAGATGCGGCGCTTCTGCGGAGGGGTGGTCATGTTGGAGGAGGAACCACCCTCACGCGAGTGCTTGCGGGACTCTTCGAACGCCTTGCGCCCATTCTCCTCATTGAGCGCGGTGTTTACAAGCTCCACGAAGTCCTTGCACTTGATGTTGGTGAGAGCGTACTTCAGTTCCGGGTTAAAACCTCGGCGGAACCTTGCCATCTTCTTGGCTTCGGTGGACACTTCGTCACCAGCGTACCGAGCGAGACGATTGAACTCGTTCTGGTAGCCGAGAACGTCCAGCTTGCCCTGTCTGAGAGAGCAGAATTCCTCACGCATCCTTTCCATGAGACCATCGGGGATGTGGTGCTTCAGGAAGGCCTCCCTGAAACATCCCCAGGTGATAGGATAGCCAGCTCTCATGGTCTGGTAGTTCTCCCACCAAGTAGCTGCCTGACCCTTCAGTAGGTAGGTGGCGTACTTGACCTTATCCTCTTCTGCAACATGAGCAATCTCCAGAGCTCTTGCTACGTCACGGATCCAGTCATCAGCATCCAGGGGCTCACGTGTTGCCACGAAAGCTTTTGGGCCCAAGCTGAGGAAGTCCTTGATGGTGACCCTTGGAGCATTCTGGTTGTGTTGCTGGTTAGCCTGGATCTGGGCCATCTGTGTCACCACTTGGGTCATCTGAGCCAACAGTTCCCCCATTGGTGGTGGCGGAGGTGGGTTGTTCCTGGTTGGAGGCATCCTGAACAGAAATTCATTTTAGCACAACAACAGAGAAGGATAGACTTGGTAACCGAAAGATAGATTATCCCGACGCATGAATAGATAACCAACAGGTACATCATCACATGTTCAAATACATCAGAATATCCAACAGACCAATACATGGTTCGAAAACGAAAGGATAAACTAGACACAGCTAGTAATGGATACAACGGTACTCCCATGCTCATCACGCAGGACGGCGGTGAGTAGTACGACGAGAGATACGGTGCGGAGGAACCCCACGGAAGTAGGTATCACGACGATCCATGTAGATAGGAACTGCTCTGAGAGCAACTCTCGGTGTGGTGAAGTAGAAAGCGTCGTGTCCCTGTGCTCCATAGCGGGGAATCCCTGTGTAACCAGCTCCGAGGTCGAGAAGTGGGCCTCTGATCGGCTCGTAACCTCCAGCATCTGGCAGAGGAAAACCCAGTGTCTGCTGGAAACGTGCAAAGCGCTCGTCTCCAACAAAGTCTGTGGTGTACGTCGCCAGACGAGTGAGAGCAAGGTGGAGCTGCTCCCTGACTGAGGCTAACTCCTGAGAAAGTGCGGAAGCAACGGCGTCACTGTGCCACACGAACTGGGCAGTGGTCTGCAGCCTGGAGCTATCAGTCTCGTAGGTATCCAGGTCGCGGTGGACAGTGAAGTGAACTCCCGCTGCCGTGATGTAACCACGGGGGATGTGACGAAAACTGGACTTATCAAACCCCCAGTAGTCAGCACGGAGGACGGTGAGACTCACATACGCTGCCTGCTGCACTGCCATATCCACCGTGGACCCTACTGCCTCGTACTGGTGGACAATGCTCCTGCCATCATCCGACAGAATGTAGACGATAGCCCGGTAGCAAGTCTGGTCAAACTCTCGCTGGTGCTCGTAGACCTGGTACTCTGGTGCCCAACGGAACCCCAGATAGGTAACCATGTCTCTCAGCATCTCTGGAAAACCGGCGGTGCTCTCACAGCGAGTCATGCGAACCACCTGCGGGTAGTAGCTGAGACCCATCTGCAGATGATTTGGAAGGTTTTGATTAGACTCCGGTAGATGAAAAAGGATGTGGAAAACAACAACAAGGTTCAACGGACGAAAAGGATGTTGAAAAGAACATGATATCGAAGCAACATCGGGAAAACGAGACCAAAAGTCCTGAGGTACTACAGATAACCCAAAACACGTGAAATCCTAACTTGAAAGTTTAGGTGAGAATAGAAAACAACGTTGCACTTCCTTACCAGAAAAGGGTGGGTGGGTGGGGAAAGAAGAAAAATGGCAGAATTCCTACTCTCACGTTTCATTTTTCCTATATAACTACAAAATAGTTTCTAGACTCAACTGCGACCAGTAAAAAGGGATCCTACAGGCAGACAGGCTCTGATACCATTTGTCGCACCCTGGCTTCTAAGGGATACTCATCGTACGAACTGGATAGTAGGTGCTTGGATTATGGGGCATAACTGCTCCCACGTCCCAGCTTCCTGGTAGGCCTGCGCTTATGCGCGACAACACAAGCCCTACTATTCCACCGTCGATGTAAACTATCCATTAGGAGTCACAGGCACTACTGTCGACGTACTTCATAACAAGCACGCACTGTACGTCAACAGCTTTGAACGAATGATTATCACAACTTATCTCTACGACACAAAAGATAGAAATAAAGTTGCAACTGGCCTTCACTAAGGCAGAAATAGCGAATACAATCATCCAGAGGACACATGTCCCAACATATCATCCATTACAACAGCGGAAGCAACCAAAGGTGTCTGAGTACAGACAAATCCAACAGGCTTAAGAAGCCGGAGAAAATAAAGAAGACGAAGCCCATCCACGTAGGTTCTGGATCCTGCCCTGGTCCAGCTAACTACTCGTCTGCAGTCTCGTCGAACTCCACAAAGTAGCCGTCCTGAGAAGCATCGTAGTCGTAGTCGTACTCTGCGTAAACCACAGCCCCAACGGGGTGAGTACATCCAAGTACTGGCAAGCAAGACTCACAGTTCATCAAAGAGTTACCCGTCAACACAAGCATTGATGCTTGGGATCAACGGAAGAAAGGGGTGATATAAAAGTTGCTGTTGGCTGCTCTAAACAACTACAGAAGATAACTACAAGTTCCGGCTAACAGAAAAGATAAGATCGAGGATTGTAACCAACTGAAAGATAACTTCAATCAAACCCATCCTGGATCTTATCTTTTCTGTTAGCCGGAACTTGTAGTTATCTTCTGTAGTTGTTTAGAGCAGCCAACAGCAACTTTTATATCACCCCTTTCTTCCGTTGATCCCAAGCATCAATGCTTGTGTTGACGGGTAACTCTTTGATGAACTGTGAGTCTTGCTTGCCAGTACTTGGATGTACTCACCCCGTTGGGGCTGTGGTTTACGCAGAGTACGACTACGACTACGATGCTTCTCAGGACGGCTACTTTGTGGAGTTCGACGAGACTGCAGACGAGTAGTTAGCTGGACCAGGGCAGGATCCAGAACCTACGTGGATGGGCTTCGTCTTCTTTATTTTCTCCGGCTTCTTAAGCCTGTTGGATTTGTCTGTACTCAGACACCTTTGGTTGCTTCCGCTGTTGTAATGGATGATATGTTGGGACATGTGTCCTCTGGATGATTGTATTCGCTATTTCTGCCTTAGTGAAGGCCAGTTGCAACTTTATTTCTATCTTTTGTGTCGTAGAGATAAGTTGTGATAATCATTCGTTCAAAGCTGTTGACGTACAGTGCGTGCTTGTTATGAAGTACGTCGACAGTAGTGCCTGTGACTCCTAATGGATAGTTTACATCGACGGTGGAATAGTAGGGCTTGTGTTGTCGCGCATAAGCGCAGGCCTACCAGGAAGCTGGGACGTGGGAGCAGTTATGCCCCATAATCCAAGCACCTACTATCCAGTTCGTATGATGAGTATCCCTTAGAAGCCAGGGTGCGACATCACAGCTCTGCAGCAAGCTGAAGACATCGTGAGGAAGTGCAATGGATGCCAGATGTTCGCGAGTAAGATTCACATGCCTGCTTCCGAGCTGAAGACAATTCCTATCACATGGCCGTTTGCCGTATGGTGCCTGGATATGGTTGGCCCCTTCAAGCCGGCTAAAGGCAACATGACACACATCTTGGTCATGGTGGACAAGTTCACCAAATGGATCGAAGTGAAGCCTATTCGGAAGTGCGATGGGGCTACAGCTGTGAAATTCTTGAAGGATGTGATCCTGAGATATGGCTACCCGCACAGCATCATCACCGACAATGGCACAAATTTCGCAGAGGGGGCAATGGTGCGGTTCTGCAGAGATAAGCACATCCGACTAGATGTTGCGTCTGTTGCGCATCCAGCCTCCAATGGACAAGTGGAAAGAGCAAACGGCATGGTACTGGCAGGCATAAAGCCAAGGCTGATTGAGCCACTGCTGAAAACACCTGGGTGTTGGCTAGACGAGTTGCCAGCGATGTTGTGGAGTCTAAGGACTGCCCCTAACCGGTCAACCGGCTACACACCATTCTTCTTGGTATACGGGGCTGAGGCCGTGTTGCCAATAGACCTAGAGCATGACTCCCCCCGAGTAACCCTCTACACTGAGGTAGAGGCGAGAGAAGCTCGAGAAGACGACGTTGACCTGCTCGAAGAAGCAAGAGAGCTTACTCTGTCACATTCGGCTATCTACCAGCAAAACCTGCGGCGTTATCATAGCCGAAAGGTGAACCCAAGGGTTTTCCGAGAAGGAGACATGGTCCTTAGGCTTGTGCAGCGCACAGCCGGGATGCACAAGTTGTCTCCTCCATGGGAAGGGCCATTCATTGTGAGCAAAGCGCTGCACAACGATGCATACTATCTTGTAGATGCGCGTCCATCACAGGCGAACATGGCAGATAAAGCTGGAGAGGAATCTAAGCGTCCCTGGAATGTAGCTCTACTGCGTCGTTTTCATTCGTGAGCAAAAATGTGTATGTACTCTCAATTCTACTCCGTAATCTGAAATTGAACTCGGGGACTGCCCTCGCCTAAAATTGCTCTAAGTGTTTCTACTCGGCTTTACCTTTTGCCTATTCGGTTGCTCTACTTCAAAATTCAAAAGTACATTGAGTACTGTGTTTAAACCTACATGCCAACGCTTCGACTCTGCTGGTGTCCGAAACCCGGCTTCATGGCAAGCAAGAGAACAAGCAAAAGGTCAATGAGCACAAGAAAAATTGCTAAGGAAGAAAAGAGTGCAGGAACCGAGTAGGGTGCATTTACCTCTGTTTTCTGTCCTGTCTTTTCGGCTAAGTGGTGGGCTGCGTTACTATGATTGTTTCTAAGTGGCTAAGTATTTGCAGCTCTGCTCTTTGACTCTTGTGACTCGAATACCAAAAAAGCAACAAGTTGCGGGTAGAGCTGAGACAATAAGAGAGAGTGAATAAGAAATGCAACTCGGGGACTCGCATGATAACGCAACCCGGCATCGAGCCATGGCTGAACAAAATGATTAAGTTGAAAACAACAAGTGTGAATAAAAATGAGTAGCAACGGCATAAATAGTCTGATACATTTGCACCCGGCATCCCGGGGATCTGATAAGTGTTTGAGAAATAAGCTGCAGGACAGATTCATGTTGAGGCGGCGTTCTTGGTGCTAGCCTTAGCTGCCTCATCTTCAGTAGTGGCCTTGGTCGCGTCTGCCTCCGAGCTGGCGTCAACAGTATTCGCAGCTTCGTCCTCGGCCCCGGCCTTGGTCGCATCCGCTTCCAGGTTGACGGGGACGGTCTTCGCTAGCTCGGCGTCGGGCTCGGTGGCTTGGGCGCGAAGGCTGACGGTGTCGTCGAGGGCAGCTCCTGACGAGGTGACGAACTCGAGCGCGGAGGTGTCAATCGACATCTTCTTGTTCTCGTCCTCTTCATCGCTATCCGCGACGACCGCGGCCTTCCCCTTCCCGGTCTTGCCACCAGGAGACTCGAAGCAGCTCAGGTCCAGCTCCTCTGTGTCCGTCTCTTCGTCTTCGTCCTCCTCCTCGCCTTCGTCCACCTCGGTGTCGGGCTCGGTGAGGCCGTCGATGAAGGTCGCAGTATCAGCGTACTGGGCAACCTCGTGTGCAACCAGCTGTCGGATAGCCACGCAGTCGGGGTTCTTCTCCCACTTGGAGTCCTGGCGCATCTCGCGGACAATCTTAAGGTTAAGATTTTCATACCAGCTGGTGATAAATAGAAGCATCATGTCCGCGCCGGCCCGAGCTCCCGATGCGCGCCACTTCTTCAGCTCGGCTTTCACGCGCTGCAACTTCAAGTCAAGTCCGGAGATTGTTGTTGGCGCAGAGTCATCAGGCCAGAAAAGGTTGTGGATCTGGAAGGCGACGCGCACCAGCTCGGTGCCCACGCCCGCTAGCCGCGGAAACTGCCCTTGCATAATCAGGATGCTTTCCTCGATTTCTGCTCTGGTGTCCAGAGGCTCGCCCTTCTCAGCGCGAGCTGCTCGGACCTTTGCCAGTGCAGGCACGCAAGAAGACTCGAGGTCGGGGAAGACTCCTGCAAGAGCTATCGAGAAGATCAGAAACAATAACAGAGTAGAAATAAGAAACGAGTAGCAGAGGAACAAGAGGAAGCAGTGAAGCAAAGAAAAGAGAACACTTACTGTTCAAATCATGGCGCAGCCCTTGCAGCTGGGTCTTCCATGTTTCCTCGTTGGCTAGGTGCCTCTCTTCAATCAGGCGGAGCCCGTTCAGCTGAGCAAAGAGATTAGCATTGCTTTTCTTCAGCACCTCGCACTCCTGCTCGAGGGTTTTCTCATTGGCCTTGGCTGCTGCTTCGCTCTTTGCCTTCTCGGCGATTATTCTATCCCTCTCGGCAGCAATGTCAATAGCATCCTGGAGCGCAGTGCGCAGCTGGACTTGGAGCTTCTCCATCTCGGTAGCATGTTCTTTCTGCAGCTCGACAGCCTGGCTGGACAACTGCTGCTGCACCTCAGCAGGTTTGAGGCAATCTTGATGTTCCTCAGCAAACTTCTTATGATCTTCTGAAAAGAGCAAAGCGCGGTCAGCAGAGTAGCGAAGAAAGAAACACAAAGACAAGCCGAGAAGACGGAAACGTACCTTCTAGTCGGTTAATCGTGGCTTGGCCACTCTCGACAAAGGCGCGGCAGGTTGAGTGCTCCTCCGCCAGGGCCTTTAACTTCCCTGCAGAGTAGAAGTGGTTAGCGCAAAAAGCAGAAGCGGGCGTAAACACCAAACGCAAGAACCGCGTAGCTAAAAGCATACCTTCAACTTCAGAAAGTTTCAATGTGCTATTCATCACGTCCTTCTCGGCTGCCTCGCCGTCTGCGCGCTCTCTTTCCAGGGCCTCTATGCATCTTTTGGCAATGGCATGGTTCCAGAGTAGCTGACGGTGCAGGCCGGTCCGCTTCAGTAAGCTATTCTGAGAAGCAAAAGGAAGAAGAATCAGGCAAAGTAATAAAGATTCAACCCGAGAAGGCGGCAACTCGGGAGTGTATCCGCCTACTCGGCCAGAATCTCGGGGACTGGGTGGTGGATAAGGAAAAGAAGAAGAGTAGAAGAAAAGCGAAACGCAACTCGGGGAGGATGAGTAGAAGCTTACCGCATAAGATTGCTCGAGGTCCTCAACGTTCTTGCGGTGGACGAACATCTTGGCATCAAGCGTGGCGGAGTTGGATGAGATGGTCATGGGTTTGTAACCCAAGTCCGCCTTGTTCCAATCGACACGCATATGGTCCAAGTCGCCCAAATCCGTGCCGTCCCAGTTTGAGTTGCCCAGCACCTTGCTGTCCCACTTGGCATCGATGAAGCCAACCAAATCGAGCACTTGCTCAAGGCCCTGAGATGTCACCGCCTGGTCCTGAACCTCGCGCGAAGAGATGGAGAGGGATTTGTCCTGATTTGGGGCCGGGGGTCTGGAGTCCACTGCCACGGTTTTCTTCCCTTTCCGAAGAGCAAGCTTCCTCTCCGCGGGGGTTAACCCAACCTGGTGCTGCTGGCTGACCTTCACCATGTAAGGTGGGAAGCTGGGAGGATCTACGACGCCGGATGCGCCAGCAGCCGCGCCAGGCTCGCGGATAGCCAGCTGAGTGGACTTGGCGGTTGGTACTGGCGGCGGCATCACGGCTGCATCCTGACCGGCGCCACGCGCCGGGTTCCTGCGAGCGGTGCCTTCTGCTGGCTTCTCGGAAGCCCGTTTCTTTGAAATCTCCTTCTCGGTGGTCTTCTTCTCGGTGGTCTTCTTGGCTTTCTCCTCGGCGGCCTTCTTCTCGGCAGCTTCCTGAGCGTTCTTCCTTGTAACTGGCTTGGCCGGAGGGCTGGCTGCAGTCTTGGTTTTCTGCACCAAGGAGGAGTCTGGTGCAGTGGACGGCGCCAGGGGCGCGCTACTCGGCGCGGCGTCTGGCTGAGCGCTACCCTGCGCGGCGCCTGGTTGCGCGTCGCTCAGAGGGTATTGTTCCGCCTCGTTGACTACTTCAACCCGCTGCTCGGCAGCGGGATCTGGCTGTGAGGCATCTGGTTCTTCTACCCGCGGCTGGGCCGCGGGGTCTTCTTGTTCAGCGGCCCCTGTTGCTGGCTGCTCTTCTTCTTCTTCCTGCCGCTCAAGGGCGGCGTCGTCGTGCATCTCGGTGTCTCGCTCCAGGCTCTCCTCGGCCGTGGTGGCCGGAGGAGAAGGCGGCATCTCTTGGCGAGCAGCGTCCTGCGCCTCCTGATCGGCGCGGGACTGCTGCTCCGACTCGACATTCTGGGCGTCGGAGTCCTCTTCGTGGGCTGTGGCGGCTTCATTCTCATCGCCGTCAAGGTTGATGAGCTTATCAACGTCAATGGCGGCTTTCTTGTTGGTCTTCGTGGGCGCACGAGCGGCATCCGCATCCAAGGGGGCTCTGAAGAGAAAATTGCATTCAGAAATAAGAAGAGGACAGAGGAAATTGAGAGGAAACAGCGAAGTAAAAGGATTGAGAATCAATCGAGAAGGAACTTACCCCTTGCGGGTAGGGATCGCTGGTCGTTTCTTCTTCACGACTTTCTTGGTCGTCTTCTCGGTCGGCTTCTTCTTCTTGGCGGGGGGGGGGGGTTCTTGGGCGCTGCTACCCGCGCGCTTGCGGGTAACAGGAGCAGCAACTGCAAGAGGATCGACGACCAGGGCTGCCTCGTCCTCGCCCTCATCCTCGCCGTCATCCTCAGCATCAGCACCATCTGAGAAATTGAAAGGAAGAAAGGCAATTCAGAAGCAGGAAGCAATTAGTTTGTGCTGCTCGCGATCAGACGGGATAAAATCAGTTACCTTCATCTTCGTCCTCGGACCAGTCGCGAAGAGATACGTCGACGTGATGCTTACTCGTCTGGGCGGCTTCAGGAGGATCAAGCTTGTCCGCGGTCTCGAAGGAGACCTCATCATCTTCCTCTCGGTCATCTGACCAGTTGCCCTCGAAGCGCTCACTGCTCTCAGCGAGTTGACGATCAAGGACCTGAAGAATAGAGAAACATCGCAAAGTGAGCCGAGTAGCATGAAGGCACTCTATCCGACTAGGCGTGCAAACACCAAGAACATTAAGCCTAAACGGTTCGGCTAAGTATCCTACTCGGCAAGGCGTGCAAACATCAAGCACGTTAAGCCTAAGTGTTTCTCCTAAGTGTGCTACCCGACAAGGCGTGCAAACAACAAGCATACTAAGCCTGAGCAGTTCCGCTAAGAGCCCTACTCGGTGCATAATGTGAATGCTAGTCGCAGCAAAGAGAGGAAGCTATCTACTCGGATTGCATATACAAGAAGAAGATTAAGAAGGACATACCCGGGGAATCGGCTTCGTGCGGCTGTATGGGATGAAGCCATACTGCCAGTTGTCGCGAAGGCCGGTGGTCAGGATGGACCGAGCGTACGCGGCGACATCCGCGTTGCTGAGCTCGAAGGTAGTCGTCCGAGTACAGTCGCGAGGGCCGCCCATGTAGCACATGGGGTGGGAGCGGCGTTGCAGAGGCAGCACGTGGTTGCGAATCCAGCAGGCGACTGGATCGTCGCTCTTGAGCCCTTCTCCGATCAGATGGGCGAGCCGGTCCTCCATCTGCATCAAGTTCCTGCTGTTCGACGGTTTGCTCTTCCAATTCTGCCCGGTAGGAACTCGGTTGCTCCAAGGGGGCTGATTGATGCGGTCCTCGATCTTGGCCTCCTTCGTGGCGGGGATGTTCTTCACATACAAGAAGGACTTCTGCCATTTACGGACAGAATCCAGGCCCTTGATGCGAGGATGATTGGTGCCCGGGCGCTGCACCATCATGGCGCTGCCGGTCTCGGTTACCCGACTGCTGGTGTCCGCGCCATCCTTCTTGCCCTGGCTCTGTTGGCGGAAGAAGAAGTACTTCGACCACGACTCCGTCGTGGGGCGAACGCCGAGGAAGGCTTCGCACACCACGGCGTGGTAGGAGAGGAAGACGACTGCGTTGGGAGGCAGATGGTGCATTTGGAGACCATAATGATCCAGGAAAGATCGGAGGAAATTGGACGCGGGAAGGCCGAATCCTCGCGCGAAGTGCGCGAGGAAGACGACGTGCTCTCCCTCCTCTGGAGCCGGAACGATCTCGCCGTTAGACGACCGGCAGCGAACACCGGGAGGAACCCTCCTGGTGTTCACGAGCCACTGGCAGTCCTCCGCGGTAACGTCCGAGCCTGCCCAGCCGGCGCGAGCACTGTCACCGCGAGCCATGGCAGCAAGCAGGAAGTTGGGAAAGGATTGGAAGGAACTGGTGGAGTGGACGAGCCCGCGGCGGCGCAAAGAGTTGCGCGGCGGCAAAGAGCTCTGAGACGGCGGAGGATCGAGGAGACAGAAGGGGAAAATGAAGCGGAAGGAGAAGAGGAAGTTACCGTGGGGGTATTTATACCGCACCACGGATTACCGTTACTAATTGGAGTAGTGGGATCGATCGTGGCAATAAATCGTGCGGCGTGGGGTCTGTGGCCGGTTGGAAACGCACACAGCGCGGAACGCGCGCGTAACGGCCGCATTAGATCCCACGACGAGATCGTGGGCGATTACTGCGCGTGATGGGACATTACGAGGTCGTGGGCCCGCTCCATGAAAACTGGGCGTGTGGCCTGTCAGGTCCTGGGCAGCGAGGCGTCGCGGTCCTGGATGCGTGACACGTGCCCAGTTGCAGCACGGAAAGCCGGATTGTGCACTGCGCTGCAGAGATTCGATTGAAGAAATTCCCTAAGTCTTTTTACTCGGTTACGGAGAAGGAGGCTAGCTCTATTCGGAAGAGAGGAAACTCAAGGTACTCTTCAAAGTGCTACTCGGAGATTTTACTCGGCATATTGAGATTCAAGGGCAAGGTTGCCAAGCTTGGTTTTAAGCTGGCAGGGCCCAGTGAACGAGTTCGCAGGGCTCTACCAGCTTCGGGGACTGCTGTCGGGGGGTTACCCCCGAGTAGGGTAAAGGCAAGTGGTAAAGGCAACAATCAGAAGAGAAGTTTGGTCGAGTAGCCGCCTACCCAGTACTTGCTACCCGGTCGACTGCTACTCGGTCTTACGAAAAGATGACCAGGAGGAGATATCAAGCAAGTTATATCTGTTCGAGTAGAAGAGTGGGCCCGAGTAAAACTGGCGGGAACCTACTCGGGCCAGAAGTCAAAGGAGCCGTTCTGACACAGGATCCCGCGTATCCCGGGTCCGTACATGGCACTGTTCACAGCACTGTTCATCTGGGGACGGCGTGCCTGACAGCGACAGTGTGTCAGCAGGGCGTCGCAGGATAGGGGGGACCTACTCTGTGTTCGCACAGTGATAACAGACTGGTTACTTGGTTTTGCCGAACGACTTTCTGCATCAGGACAAGCTTAGAAGCCAAAGCTGTCAGCGGGAACTCGGAAGAAGGACGGTGTGCACACAATGTCGACACTTGTTGTATTTGGCTGTATCCGGCAGGGCACCGGGTATATAAGGTGCCCAGCCGCGTCCTGCGCGAGGCACGACGATCACACACGAGACTTGGGCTGGATCACACGTAGAGATTCTTGACCTAATTTTACTCGGAGAGAGGAGAGTGGCTACTCGGTAGCAAGAACCATTGTACTGTGGCTACTCAGTGAGACACCAGAATACATAGAGAAAGACAGGAGTAGGGGTTTTACCTCCTCACGAGGGCCCTGAACCTGGGTAGATCGTGTTGTTTGCAGTGTTTGATCTTCACCTCACGCGTCTAATCGTCGCGTGATCCCTCCCCGAGCGCCTCCAGCGTCCTTCGTCCCCACAACTTTAGCCATCCTATGGCATCTGCCGTGACACCACCACGACAGGTGCGCCACGGGTATTTCAGATAGGCGTGGCGCACCAAACATGTGGTGCGCCACGGCTATGGCTTCCACCGAAATTTTCCCTCCACACACACACACACCCTCCCCCCCCACCCGCCGGGGACCGCCTTTCTAGTTTTGTCACGGAAGAGTTTCAAGTTTAAAAATCATCAAAAAATAAATTCCTTATAGATGCACGGAGAGTTTAAGGTATACTTTTTTTTAATCAAATTTTTAAATATGAGTTTCGACTTTCTAAGCAGAAGTTCATTAAAAAAAAGTAAAATGAACATAACGTTTTCATACGATGTCGAAATTTAAAGTTTAATATACCAACGGAAACTAGAGAAAAAAAGTAACTCAACTTCACTCGCCTTCGGCCTATGAGCCTTTTTTTAGATTCTTCAAATTTCAAAAGGAAACAAAGTTATTTCAAACAGAAACTTTTTTCCTAAAAAAAAGATAGGCGTCACGCCTAAGTCTGGGCGCAATTTTCGAATTTCTGACCCGAGAGAGGCCCCGCACCTATATATACTCCCCTTTCTCCTCCTTTCTCCACTCTTCTCCATTCTTTCTCTTCCTTCTTCCTTTCCCCTCTCATTTCTTCTTTCTCTTCCTTCTCCTTCCTCCACTCTCCATTCTATCTTCTTTCTCTCTTCTCCTTCTCCCTTCCTCCTCCTCCTACCACCACCACCACCACCTCCACCTCACATCCACTCCGGCGACCACCTCCTCGTGTCCACTCCGGCGACCGCCTCCTCGTGTCCACTCCGGCGACCACCTCCTTGTGTCCACTCCGGCGACCGCCTCCTCGTGGGCACTCCGGCGACCACCTCTTCTTTCTCTTCCTTCTCCTTCCTCCACTCTCCATTCTATCTTCTTTCTCTCTTCTCCTTCTCCCTTCCTCCTCCTACCACCACCACCACCACCACCTCCACCTCACATCCACTCCGGCGACCACCTCCTCGTGTCCACTCCGGCGACCGCCTCCTCGTGTCCACTCCGGCGACCGCCTCCTCGTGGGCACTCCGGCGACCACCTCTTCTTTCTCTTCCTTCTCCTTCCTCCACTCTCCATTCTATCTTCTTTCTCTCTTCTCCTTCTCCCTTCCTCCTCCTACCACCACCACCACCACCACCACCACCACCACCACCACTACCACCTCACATCCACTCCGGCGACCACCTCCTCGTGTCCACTTCGACGACCGCCTCCTCGTGTCCACTTCAACGACCGCCTCCTCGTGTCCACTCTGGCGACCGCCTCCTCGTGGGCACTCCGGCGACCACCTCCTCGCGTCCACTCCGGCGACCACCACCTCTACACCGGCGGCCACCTCCTCTCCGGCGACCTCCTCTCCGGCGGCCTCCTCCACTACCGCGGCGACCTCCTCTCCGGAGGCCACCTCCACTCCGGCGACCACCCTCCACTCCGGCCTCCTCTTTGTTTTTGTTTTTCAAATTTTAAATTTTTGGGCAGCCAGATCCTGATCTGGATTTGTCCCGTCTTTTTTTAAATTTCAAAATCAATAGCGATGGCGCATCAAGCATGTGGTGCGTCACGGGTAACTAAAGATATCCGTGACGCACCAAACAGGCGGTGCGCCACGGGTAAACGAGATAGCCGTGACGCACCAAAATGTGGTGCGCCACGGCTATTTTAATAGGCGCGGCATGATGGTGCGCCGCGCATTAGCCTTTTCCTAGTAGTGAATTATTTATATTAATAATGTAAAATACAGTTCGAAAAAACATACCGTATCACATCTCTTATAAATTTTGATTATAATATACCGTGATTTCTAAAGCGATCCGCACAACAACGCGCGGGGTATCCTTCTAGTATATATATGTGTAAAACTTGTTTCCGTTCGAATGCAGCAGCAGTTTATTTTTTATTTACAAATACGTATTTGTAGCGTGTTCGCGTTAGCACACGCTTCTAATATATGCAATTACTGGAAGCGTGTGGTTACTAACACACGCTTCTCGTATGCAATTATTGGAAGTGTGATGTATTTTCACGTTTACAGTAATATTATCAGCAACAGGATATCGAAAGCGTGTCGGGCATGCTTCTGATGACCTTTTTTTACACACTGCAGATAAGCTCTTTTCTACTAGTGACGGGTGCAGTGAGTAAAGAAATTTTGTGCTGTGGAGTACTGAAATTCTTACCCTCTCCGAGTCTCGGTTAAAAAGACACTCGACGAGTCCTTTCGTCTCATAAAATAAGATTTCATTACGGTCAATATGTCACTATATATGTTAGTTGTAATAACGCCTTATATCATGTGGTACGAGTAGTTGTTAGCAACTCTTCGCCGAGCGTATTCGCACACAAAACATAGTACTCCCTCCGGTCCAAAAAAAAATTGCACATTTTGTACTAAGATATTATTACAAACTTTGTACCAAGTGAGTGACAATTTTTATGAATGAGACGGAGTAGTACAATTTTCACCACCATCAATAGAATGAATTGAACAAATTTTAAACCTAGCTCTATCAAACTCCACGTACGGACTAAAAAGAAACCCATCGATCGATCCTCGCATGCATAGTCGCATGCATGCATTACACCCACGTACGTGTATCTAGCTAGCTAGCCTACGCACGTACGATCGATCATCTCCTTCCCATCGTCTCCTTGGCCACTGCCTTGGCCCACAACTTGAGCTTCTCCTTCATGTCGTCGTCGTAGCTCCGCGGTTTGCCCCCGCGCCGGAGACGCGCATCCTCCTCTCGTCGCGACGCCATGATCATGTCCACCGGCACCACCTTCTCCAGGAACGCCTCGAAGGCGCGCAGGTGCTCCGGGGGCATGCCGCTGTCTTTGACGTCGCCGGAGCATCCCGTGCCCTGGAATCCGGCCATGGCAATCGCTTCGACGGATGGCATACCCATGGTCGCCTCCGCCACCGTAAGCCGATGAACCTGCCTCTTGGTCTTCTCCTCCTCGGCGCCGCACGTCGTGCTAGTGGCGACCGTTGTACTCCGCAGCATTGATCAGCCGGCCGAGAGAGAGATATATGTATGGGTGTATAGTTGCATCCTATATTTGCTCGCACGGTCCGTATTTATATAGGAGTACAGGCACCGATGGACCTATCATGTCGGTCAAAATATTTGCCGATCGGGAGAATAGGAATTGTATGAGAGCACGGAGATGATACTCCTCTGAGCACCGTTTCGCCGGCTCCGACTCCGACTGGGTGTCACGGGCGAGCTTGGACACGCACGTAGATGATACTCCTCTGCACGCACGTAGTACTATATCTGGCTGCGCGCGTACGTACGTACGCACGCGTGCGGCGTGCCTACGTACGTGCTTGCATTTGCATGGGTTAATTTCTTCCGTATTCCGGACGTGGTTCATGTGAGCTCGACGGAGACCGGCCTCTGACCTGACCAACATATGCGTTAGTTTGTCTGCCCGGACGTGCGTGTAAGTATCCCCTTGCCACTCGAGGATCGATGGCGTGAGATCAGCTTCGCTCTCGACTAACTTGGAGAGGAGGTAAGGAACAGCAGAAGAGAGACGAAGAAGAAAGGCTCACGCCAGAGAGAGAGGAGACGTTGACAGGTGAGAGAGGAGGAAACAGGTTTCTATTTCATTCTTTTCATAATCAATCCAACGATACAAGGGCTTATATATATGCCCACGCACTCACCCCACACGGGCCCACACTAGCTCCAGCTAATCACGACTTGGTCTTGATCCAATACGTCACTTGCTCCTATGCTGATGCCATGTTTGTTACATCTTCCCCCTCTGGAACACTTGCTTGTCCCCAAGCAAGCGCTGTAGGAAATCGTGCTTTGAGTACATAGTAATCCTCCCAAGTAGACGATGATTCTGGTATCCCTTTCCACTTGACAAGGACTTGTGGTGTTGCAGTATTGCCCTTCTTGACGAGACGGCGATCCATGATCTCTTCCGGTTCTGTGTCCTTCACATCCAATTCGGGTGCAGTAGGTAATTCAGTAAAAACTGGAGTGTGATCCGGGTGATATACCTTGAGTTGTGATACATGAAAAACTGGATGTATCAGACTGTGTTCAGGTAAATCCAGTTTGTATGCGACCTCGCCAATCTTCGCTAACACACGATAGGGTCCGAAGAACTTGAAAGCTAGCTTATGACAGGGCCTGTTGATCAGCGACGACTGCGCGTAAGGTTGGAGTTTAAGCAGCACTTGTTCACCCACTTGGAACGTTCTCTCTGTGCGATTTTTATCTGCTTGTGTCTTCATTCTATTCTGGGCTGCAGCCAGGTGTTCCTTCAGTCGAGCTAGTTGGTGTTGCCTGTCCAACAGCATGTTTGTTGCGTCAGTTGTTGTCGATGGTGTGATGTCTGGGACACATACCAGGTTTGGATCATGGCCATAAACTGCTTTGAACGGAGAGCACCCCAAAGCTGAGTGGTGTGTGGAATTATACCACATTTCTGCAAGAGGGAGCCATTTTTTCCATTGTTTTGGGTCGTCGTGTACTGCACAGCGAAGAAACATTTCCAATACTTGATTTACCCTTTCCGTTTGCCCGTCAGTCTGAGGGTGGTACGCTGTGGAGAACTGGAGTTTTGTTCCTAGTGCCTTGAACAATTCCTTCCATAACTGACTAGTGAACACCTTGTCGCGGTCTGAAACAATTGACAGTGGCACTGTGTGGAGCTTGACGGCAGAGTTCATCAGTGCCTCGGCCACTGTGGCTGCTGTGAAGGGGTGTTTGAGAGGCACAAAGTGAGCATATTTGGAGAGTCGATCCACAATCACCATTATCACGTTTGCTCCATGTGAGACCGGCAGCCCCTCAATAAAATCCATTGAAATGTCTTGCCAATTCCCTTTTGGTATAGGTAGTGGCTGCAACAGCCCTGCTGGATGTGTTAATTCATGTTTTGCTTGCTGGCAGATGGAGCACTGCCTGACAAAATTTTCCACAGCTGTTTTGAGTCCTGTCCAAGCAAACAACTTCTTCAACCGTAAATATGTTGGTAACACTCCAGAGTGTCCCCCCAACTGCACTGGAGTGGAGAGCAGCGATCAATTTTGTTTGTAATGCTGAATTCTCTCCTATCCATACCCGGCCCTTGAAACGAATCAGCCCTTGGTATAAAGCAAAGCCATGCTCATCTGGGCTTGTGACCGCTAGTGCTTGCAATTTTTCCTGTGCAACTGGGTCTGTGGCATAAGAATTCACCACTTCTTGTATCCAGGTAGGGGTTGCAGAAGAAATAGCTTGTATTTCCATATGCTGTGCCACTCGTGAGAGGGAGTCTGCAGCTGTGTTGTCCTTCCCTTTTTTATACACAATGCGAAACTGTAAACCCATTAATCTAGCCATTGCCTTGCGTTGCATAGCAGAGTGTAGGACCTGATCATCGAGGAAGGTCAAACTTTGGTGGTCTGTGCGTATGATAAATTCCCCCCGAAGCAAGTACTGCCTCCATCTCTCTACTGCCATGATGAGAGCAAGAAATTCCTTTTCGTAGATGGATAATGCTCGATGCTGTGGGCTCAAAGCTTTGCTGAGAAACGCCAGAGGCCTCCCTTCCTGCATCAATACTGCTCCTACCCCAGAATCACACGCGTCCGTTTCTATGATGAATTGTTTGGAGAAATTGGGTAGCTGTAGCACTGGAGTTGTTGCCAGTGCCTCCTTTAGAGCATTAAATGCTTTTTCTGCTTCAGCACACCACTCAAACTGTTTCTTCTTTAGCAAGTTCGTCAGAGGTTTAGCAATGATGCCATATGATCGAACAAATTTTCGATAGTACCCTGTAAGCCCCAAAAAACCTCTGAGTTCTGTTACATTTCCTGGGCGAGGCCATATCTTCATTGCTGCTGTCTTCTTGGGATCAGTGGCCACTCCTTCCCTCGACACGATGTGGCCCAGATACTCGAGCTGTGTTTGCGCAAACGAGCATTTCGACAGTTTGACGAATAGCTGATTCTGTTGAAGCAGTTGCAGTACCGTGGACAGATGTTCTGCATGTTCTGACAGAGATGGACTGTAGACTAGGATATCATCCATGAACACCAGGGCATATTTTCGCAAACAGGGAAGCAACACCTCGTTCATCACACACTGAAACGTCGCTGGAGCGTTGGAGAGGCCAAATGGCATGACCCTGAACTGATAGTGTCCATGGTGGGTTTTGAACGCCGTCTTGGCCTCGTCATCTTGGTGCATTCGAATTTGGTGATATCCTGCACGCAAATCCAACTTGGAAAAATACCTGGATCCTGCTAGTTCATCAAGCAGCTCATCGATCACGGGCATGGGAAATGTATTGCGTATGGTGAGCTCGTTTAGCCTCCTATAATCCACGCAAAATCGCCAGGATCCATCTTTTTTCTGCACGAGGAGGACAGGTGACGCAAACGGACTCATGGAATGAATAATGGTGCCTGCTGCCAGCCTTTCTGCTACTTGTCTCTCGATTTCGTCCTTGTGCAGTGGAGAATATCTGTAGGGCCGTGCATTGACTGGAATCGCACCTGGCTTGAGTGGAATCGTGTGGTCGTATACCCGTGGTGGTGGTAGTGTTTTGGGTTCCTCAAACACATCTGAGAACTTGTCCACAACTTGCTGGATTTCTGGACATGTCGCCTGTGTATCGCTTTCCTGTATGCTGTCCAGTACCGCGAGTGCCCAGATATCGTTCCCCTTGCTCCATTTGAGCACTTGGTCCACTGGTACTTCCGTGATAGGTTTTGAGATTTGTTGTATGCCCTGTAACTGAATGTCCTTTCCCTTGTGTTTGAACTTCAGTGTTTTGGTTGCCCAGTTACACACCATTTCTCCCTGCAGTTTGAGCCAGTCCATCCCGAGGATCGCATCATAGGCGCCCAGCGGTAATATGCGCATGTCGTGCTGGAATGTCTCTCCGTTTGCCCACCACTCAAAACCTGGAATTAATTTGTCGCAGTGCATTATCTCATCGTTAGCCACACGCACCGTAACTGATGGAATTTCTGTCAGTGTGCACTGCAGCCTTTCAGCGAATGCCGCGCTGAGAAAACTGTGGCTGCTGCCGCTATCGACGAGCAATAGCATCACCTGGTTCTGTACAAGCGCTCTAATACGAATTGTTTCCCCATCTTGTGCACCTGAGAGAGCATTGAGGGATAGAGAGATCTGCTCTGTTTCAGCGATATCCTGGAGCTCGAGCAGATTAAGCACTGTTGGTGAAATATGAGTGTGATGATCCTCGACTGATAGTGCTTGAACTGCTGCTTGCGCTTTCCTAGCACACATGTGAGTAGGCTCGAATTTTTCTCCACATGAAAAGCACAGCCCATTGGCTCGCCTATACTCCTTGAGCTGTCGCTCCTTCCAAAAATCTCCTTGTCCTATTTTTGTGGCCGTTTTGACAGGCTCAATCCTGGCTGTTGACTGAACTTTGCTTGCCCACGGTTTTGTGTGCTGTGTTAAGTCTTCCTGCACATGCGCCAGAAGAATTGCGCGATCCACCGTTTCAGGTAACTGAGCCGAGACCGCCACCCTAATCTCCTGCTTTAATCCCTTCAAGTAATGCCCTAAGAACATTGTCTCATCATAGTATGGATTGTGGCCGCATAATTTGAACATAAGTTCTTGGAACGCATTGCTGTACTCACTGACAGTGCCTTTTTGTTTCAATGCTATCAGTGCTGACATGAACTGCCTATGATCATCGATCCCAAACTTGGCCTCAACCGCTTCCATGAACCCTTCCCAAGTCTGTACCTCATTGCGCAATTTGTAGGCCTGGAACCAGTGCTTGGCATTGCCTTCTAGGTGCAGACGCGCTGTTGTGAGCCACATGGCCGGTGCTGTATTCATCACGGAGAAGTAGTCCAAGCAATTGTCACGCCAGATACGAGGAAAAGAGCCATCAAACCTTGGAAACGACATCTTCGGTGTCGATTGTCGACTGCCTCCATGGTGTTCGTCCGGTGGTCGTCCTCTTCCTCGAGTCACCTCGCCCCCAAATTGCCCTGCTCCAATGCCCGGGTCTGGCTGACGCTGTGCTGACGAACTTCCTGGTCTGCTCATGCCTACCGCGGGGCCTCCGCCTATCAGATTGGCTGTTGGCGATCCGAGAATCGATTTCCCTCGCGCACCACCTGATTCTGAATCCTTCTCCTCCAGATCCACTGTCACTGAGAGTTTTGGGGCCCCCAATTTCGCCACTGCTTCCGCCGTGGCCGCCATCTGCTGCGAGAGAGACTCCTGCCGGCGCTCGATTCCATCCATGATGCGCGTGTGATCGCTCACCGCGCGCGAATTGAAATCGAGCTGGCTGGCTACTTGCTGGTAGGAGGTATCCAGTAATCCCAGGCGCGCGTCCAGAGAACCCATCTGCGTTTGAACGAGCTCGAGACTCGCTCGGATTGCCTTGAGATCCTCATCCGTCCGCGCCGCCGATTCCGCCATCGCCGCCAGCACGAACTCGGTCTGCGGGGATGGTTTTGGAGGCGCCGTCGTGGATCGCTCGTAGAGTCCAGCGAACCAACTTCGGGAATTACGCGTTCAGCGCTGGATCTGATCGAAATCGAAATCCAGTCCGATCGCAACCTTCCGTCAGGGATTTTACCGCTGCAGACCAAACGAAAACGCGAATCCAGCGATCGACTCAGACCTCTGATACCACTGTAAGTATCCCCTTGCCACTCGAGGATCGATGGCGTGAGATCAGCTTCGCTCTCGACTAACTTGGAGAGGAGGTAAGGAACAGCAGAAGAGAGACGAAGAAGAAAGGCTCACGCCAGAGAGAGAGGAGACGTTGACAGGTGAGAGAGGAGGAAACAGGTTTCTATTTCATTCTTTTCATAATCAATCCAACGATACAAGGGCTTATATATATGCCCACGCACTCACCCCACACGGGCCCACACTAGCTCCAGCTAATCACGACTTGGTCTTGATCCAATACGTCACTTGCTCCTATGCTGATGCCATGTTTGTTACAGTGCGGTAGCCTTTCGCTCGAGGCGTTGCGTGCATGGTCACGCTTGATTTCATGCTCGCGTACGACGGCACGCACGCACGCATATTGTTGTCGGGTTGTGTAATAGTCTCGGTCTGCCGGCCGGAGCTCTTGCACGGGCGAGCCTTGACTGACTTACACGTGCATGTGGGAAAGGCATGGAAGAACGGAAGGACAACTTTTGGGTTTCAATATGCATCCAGGCGATGGGACAGTTCCGATACGAGTACTTTTTTTTGACAGTAAACCATAAGCTTTATTAATCAACGAGGAACAGATTCTTTACAAATAGTTTCCCGGATACACTCCGGGGCAACACCACGCCAAATACAGCTAGAAACAGATTCAGAGGATTGAGCTAAACAATGAGCAGCAACGTTCTTAGTTCGACGAACATGAAATAACAGCGCCGAAGGAATCCCACGAAGAAGCACCTTGATATCCTCAATGACAACAGCGCAGGCTGATCGATCTTTGCCAGCGGCGTTAACCTTCTGAACCACCGAGAGGCAATCGGAAGCAACCCAAACCTGATGGAATCCCTCTCGTTGAGCAGTGGAGAGAGCAACACGAATAGCCATTGCTTCAGCAAGTTCCGGTTGGGTCACGTTTGGGGCACTATCCGCCAAAGCCAGTAGACATTCACCCATGTGATTGCGGATGACAATACCAAATCCAGCAGAGGCAGAGGCTGAGAAAAGAGCCGCGTCAACATTGATCAACACGAAGCCCTCCCTCGGAGGCTCCCAACGATCAGAACCATTACCACACCTGCCAATCTTAGGAGGAATAAATAGGTGAGAAACCACCATATCTATATAGGCCTGAATTTTCCTTGCCAACGCAGATGGATTGATCCGGATGCCGTCCTCCCTTGCCTTGTTACGATAGTCCCAGAGATGCCACGCCGTAACAGCTAGTGTCGAAGCCTCCAATTTGGTACAACTGGATAGAAACTCCAGTAACCAGTTCTTCGGTGTGGAAAATGATCGACGACACATACTAAAGCTAAGCTCCTTCTTGATATCTTTCCAGACCTCCCGGGCGTAGGGGCAGAAAAGGATGGCATGTGCCACATCTTCTGGTTGAGCACAGTGGATACACACCTGGTCCGAGAGGCCAATTCGATGTTGAAGCTGCTCTCCGGTCGGTAAGCAATCGTGTGCGAAACGCCAGAGAGTTAGCTTCATCTTGGGAGGAGCAATGATCGCCCATAGTGCCTTCCAATGTTTCTCCTCCAAGTGACTGTTAGAGGACATACCCTGTCCAGAGTTGCTCCGGGTACGCATGTACTGGTTACGCCTAGCAAGATAATAGGCAGATCGAACCGAATACAGACCCGATTTATTATGTGGCCAAGACGCAAAATCATCACTACCAAACCGACTGATTGGAATTTGTAATATCTTCTCTGTCACGTCCTCTGAAAATAACTGATGGAGAGTGTCCAAATTCCATGACTGCGAGGTATCCAACAGAGACTCCACGCGTTGATCAGGCATAAGAGGAATTTTTGGCTTCAGAACACTGGGATCCAACCCGGGAATCCATCGGTCAGACAGGATACGGACAGAGGAACCATCACCTATACCCCAAATGATGCCCTCCTTAAGTAATTTCCGGCCATGCAGGATACTGCGCCACGTGAACGATGCCGCTCTCGGACATCCAGCTGACCAGAAGTCTCCATGGGGATAGTACCTGCCTTTGAGGACCCGAGCACACAGAGAATCAGGAGTGGTGAGGAGTCTCCATCCTTGACGGCCCAACATGGCTTGGTTAAATAGAGGCATATCTCGAAAACCCATCCCTCCCAATGATTTTGGAGCAGATAGCCAATCCCAGGACCTCCAATGCATTTTCCTCTTCCCATCTTTGGAACCCCACCAATGATTAGCTATGATCTTTCTCATTTCTTCACATGTATCAATAGGAAGTTGAAAACAACTCATCACATAAGTGGGCATGGCCTGAACAACAGCTTTAAGCATGATCTCATTGCCAGCCCTAGAAAGAGGTTTATCCGAAAGTCCATTCACCCTTTTCCACATACGATCAAACAAATACCGAAAGGTGATAATAGGAGATCTCCCAATTTGAGTGGGCATCCCTAAATAGGAGTCTTGAAGAGTCTCATTAAAGATCCCAAAGCATTGTTTCACCTCATTCTTAACATCCACATCACAACCCGAGCCAAAGAAAATGGTAGATTTCTCCACATTAATCCGTTGGCCAGACCCCGAACAGTATGTTGAAAGCACTGATCGCAACGCCTCAACACTTCTCTTGTCACTCTTAGCAAAGAAAAGGCTGTCATCTGCAAAGAGGAGATGTGATATAGAAGGACCAAGTCTACCATTTTTGATACCATGTAGCTCACCTTGGGCCTCCTTATTTTGCAGAAGACATGACAGACCTTCCGTGCATAAAAGGAAAAGATATGGGCTGATGGGGTCACCCTGTCGAATTCCCCTCGAGGGGATCACAGGTTCAGTGAGTTCACCATTGACTTTCACCGCATACCGAGTTGATGTCACACAACGCATCACCGCATTGATCCAAGAAGTATGAAAACCCAACTTGGTCAGACATCCGTGTAAATAGCTCCATTCCACACGGTCGTACGCTTTCATCATGTCCAACTTGAGAGCAAAGAACGGTCTCTTGGCCCTCTGTTGTCTGATAGTATGTAGGCTCTCAAAAGCAATCAGTGCATTGTCCGTGATCAATCTCCCCGGGACAAATGCACTTTGGTTCTCCGAAATAATATCCGGGAGAAGCACCTTGAGTCTATTGGCAATTACTTTGGATGCTAACTTATAGAGTACATTGCAAAGACTAACAGGTCGGAAATTCTTCAAATGATGGGGATTTGTTACCTTTGGAATGAGAACAACCACAGAATCACAAAATCCCTCTGGAATCGAATCACCACATAAGAAACTTCGAACCGCCACACATATCTCCTTATTGAGAAAGTCCCAATGAGTCTGGTAAAAAAGCGCGGGAAAACCATCCGGACCTGGTGCTTTGGTGGGGCCCATCTGGAAGAGGGCCACTCTGATTTCCTCATCTGAGTAGTCCTTGATCAACTCCTCATTCATGTCAGCAGTCACTTTGCAAGGGATAGCATCAAAAACCAACTCACTAGAAGGGCAATTTTCGGCAGAGAACAACTGTGCATAAAAGTGGTGGACCATGTCTTTGATCTCTTCCTTGTCATGACTCAAAGATCCATCTGCCTTCTCCAGACTGCTGATCCTATTAGCTCTTTTCCTAGCCGAAGCCCTGGCATGAAAAAAGGAAGTATTTCGGTCCCCCTCCTTCAACCAATCAACTCTCGATCGTTGACGCGCCATGATCTCCTCCCTCTCAAACATTTCACATAATTCTTTTTCCGTATTCCTAATATCCGAGAGATTGGCCTCATCGCAACGCAAATTTTTGAGTCTCCTTTCAAGCATCAAGATCTTCTTACGGACAGACCCAAACGAGTCCTTGCTCCACCTCCGAAGAGAAACCGCAAGCCTCGAGAGATTATTACACACGGAGTGAATAGATGGGGCTGTATTTCTTCCTTCCTCCCAGGCCCTTTCCATAACCTCGGTGTAATCAGGTGCACGCAGCCACGCAGCTTCGAACCGAAATGTTTGATGAACCGGCCCCGACCGAGATGTCACGTCCAGACCATCCAATCTGACACTAATAGCCATATGGTCTGAAGTTGTAGTAATTACATTTTCCACTTGGAAACCAGAAAAGCGATCCAAGAATTCCTCATTAGCAACAGCACGGTCCAAACGAACACAGACCAGATCATTACCCTGTTGTCGGTTTGTCCATGTGAATTTAGGTCCAGTGAAGCCAAGGTCAACTAGACCACATATCTCCATGCAATCCCTAAACCGAGCCATTTGGGACTCTGATCGATCTGAAGAGCCAAGATGCTCATCTGAGCTTACAACCTCGTTGAAATCCCCACAGACTAACCATGGACCACTCCACGCCGATCGTAGTCTCAGTAGAAGTTCCCAAAATTCATGACGGTGATCACGCCGTGGATCGCCATACACAAAGGTGGAACGCCATGGATCACTCCCATTCTCAGAAATTATCACATCAATACAATGAGAGTTGTAGCCCTTGAGAGTAACCGAGACGGAGTGAAGCCAGAATAAAGCAAGACCACCACTGAGTCCCACACTGCTGACTGCAAAACTACCCGAATAACCCAAAGACCACATGAAATTTTGCACTCTAGAATCCTTCATCTTCGTCTCCGACAAGAAGAGGAAGGTGGGTCGGAAAAACCTCACTAGCCAGCGAAGTTCGCCAACTGTCGCGTCCGACCCAAGCCCGCGACAGTTCCAACATAGGAGATTCATTGCGTACGGCAGGGCTGCACCGCAGCCTCTGCCTGATCCGCCGATCGAGATGAAGTGTCTGGTGAAACGGTACGTTGCTTCTTCGCGGAATCTCCTAAAGCATCTTGTATATCCCCTTCTCCCTTGTGATCAGCTGAGCTAGAAGGGGCCTTGGAGCTAGATGGTACAAGAGCCAGTGCCAAGTTCGGATCAACCACTCCCTGGACAGTACCCGGCGATTTGGCCTTATACTCTTTCCTCTTTTGTCCACTAGTCCGAGTTACATTCGGAATCCCACTGCCATCCAAAGCCTTGGACTGAGAAGAAACTCGCATAGAATTAGATTTCCTAGGAGCTCTCGGTTTCCTGGTCAAATTCGGAGAAATAATCTCTACGAAGCCGTCCCCACTGCCTTTTTTGCCAGAACTAGGACCCGGACTGTCTTGTGATTTGTTGTGGCCACTTTGGTTACTAGCAAAAGAACTCTGCCCTGAACGATCACCTGACACTCTCCTTCGTTCGTCAGGAACACACAACCGGGTGCCATGATAAGGAAGCTGACCTGCTGCATCTCGCTCTCCCGGTGTTTGGCACACTCCCGAAGAATGGCCAATTAAACCACATGAATAGCAATGGGTAGGAAGGCGTTCATACATAACTTGGTATACCTCCGTGCTAGCCTTCTTCGGGGAGAAGACTGATATGCAGCGTGGAAGTGGCACAGTAATGTCAAGGGCCACTCTCACCCGAAGGTAATCTCCCCAAGCTCTGCCCTTAGCATCAACCTCTACTTTCTCCACTGCTCCAATGTTGCCTGCAATCCCTCTTCCTCTAGCTTCGGTCATCAGACTAAAGGGGAGGTTCATGATTCGGGCCCAAACCGACAGCCGTGTGAAACAGAGATCACCGGGTCTTGTACGTGGATCAAAGTCCATGATGAGCACAGCGTGCTTGCTAATCATCCACGGAGAACCTTCCTTAATTCTGACCATGTCCAACTTGGAAGCAAATTCAGCCAAGAACACATTAGTACCCACTGATCGGAATTCCAAACCTTTTGGATTGCCCCATGCTTGTCGCAGAACCGATCTAATGGTGTTGATGTGAAGTGGGTTCGGCGCTAATACCTTCCCCACAATCGCCCATTCCGGGCACCCGAGGAGATCATCGTCCTCGTCGTCTAAGACAAAGGCGCTAGACTCCATTGCAGTGAGATTGAGACGCTGAAGCATCTCTGCCATGTTATCGCTTATCGTCGCTGAGGATGATCCCGGAACCTCCGAACTCCGGCGGTCCTTGGGCTGGTTCAGCGTCGGCACCAACAACGCCTTCCCGTCAACCGAAGTCACGTCAGGCACTAGATCCACCGCGTCTGATCGATCATCCGCCATCCCCACAATCCGCAGACCACGTAACCGCCAAGGGTGGGCAGCGAGGCCAGCCCGCCCCTGGATCACCCCGAGCGGAACCGCAGTTGGGAGAGAAGGACAGAGGAATCCAATCTGGTAAGGGGTGGAGAGAGATTGCCGTCGAAGAAGGGCTCGTCGCCGGCAGAGGTTGTCGAGGAACCTAGATTTTCGCCGTGCGAGTCGCACGCGTCCTAGGAAACCGACAGAAAGTGTGCGCGCGACGCTCCGATACGAGTACTTGAGTAGGTGTCGCAACTTGCATCCTCTTTGGCTAGCACCCACCATCGCGTACGTGTGAACACGACCTGGGATTTGACTTTTCACTCGCTGGTGCGTGCAAAAAGGTCGCTAGAATCTATTGACCGGTAGCTTAGACCAATCGTCGCACGAGTGGCATACCCGGATTATATGCGTGGTCAAGCATAACCAGTTGACCCTTCCTACATCTTCCATAGCAGTAACTAGTAGCTCCTAGCAACCACATGAAAACACTCGCTAGCTGTTATATTGGTGTTTACCAACATGGAGGCGACGCTCGAGGCGACGAGGGTGGCGACAAGGAGGCCTGGAGGATCGCCAAGCGAGGGTTGGAGGACCTCGTTCACGGCGGTAGGTTCTGGGCGCTATCTTCGCCTAGCGACGACGAAGCCATCGGCGGCGCTGAAGATCTTTCGGAGACTTCGGGGTCCCTTGACCTGAGGTATCGGTGCATCACACCGAGTCCCTCGTCTTCGATTGTTTTGGAAGATAGGAGAGGATCTAAGAGAGAATTAAAGAGGAGGCAGCAAAAGTTAGCCGCGATCAATCTCTTTCACACGGTTGCAAGCTCGGTGAGTTCTCCTACTTCGCCGGCACATTCTGATCAGAGTTGGTTCTTTCCTTCTCCGCCTAAATTCAAAATTCCGTCGATTCCTCCTACGGTGCATGTGGCATCTGGGGATGATGCGGACGTTGGATGGACGGTTGTCACTGGACGTCGTCGTCGCTCCGCCGGAAACGATGAGTTGTCATCTTCTTCTCCGGCGAGATCCAAACGGTTTTTCGGATCTCGTAATTCAAAAAACGGGTATCGCGGTTATGGGCCAATGGGCTCACGCGACCCTGCATGGCAGCGGGCCCCACATCGATTACCAAGCCCAGTTGAAACGGGCATCCAACTTAGCGATCGGGTGATCAGGAACGAGCGACCTAGACCTCGTTTTTTTGAACGCAACAGAAGGCTAGGGTTTTTGTGGTTCTATCGATCTGGAAAGGGGATGGCGAACCGAGGTGAAGGGGGTGGCGACGGCTTTGGCAGAGGGGGAGCTGGTGGCCGTGGTAATTACGGCAATCATCAGAACTCTGTTGTGAACTTCTTCTTTGACGGGAGATCGAGCTGTGTCACTTGATAAGTCTCCCACCACATTGCAGGTGGTCCTTCAAGTAGATGAGCAGTGAACCTCACCTTCTCAGCATCAGTGCATTCACAAGTCACCAAGTCCTTATTAACTGAGAGGAGCCAGTCATCTGCCACTATTGGTTCTGAGGCAAAGGAGAATTTGGTAGGTTTAAGCCTTAGAAATCTAGCCAGTCTATCCACTTGGGATGGGGGTGGCAGTCGAGGGGTGGAGGATTCTTGTTGTTGTTATTGTTTGCTGCCAGAATCTGAGTCATCATCGTTATAAGCTGAGTCTGGGCTGCCATCATCTGCTGCATTGCATCATCATTGTTGTTGTTGTTCTCGGGGTCACGACGAGGAGGCATCTGTTGGTGGTTTTTTTAGCAGAGATGAGTAAAAGATGGACAAATCTATAACAAGAAAAGGCTTCTACCCATGCACAAGCAATAAAACAACATAAAAAACAACTTAAGCAGATAGATAGCATTGATAAAAACAGAAAGACTTAGGTTTTGCAACTCAAGCATCCGCGTATTGCCATACCACAAGATGATAGGTAAATACAAACTAAGATCGAAGAAACACAAAATAACCACATGGTGGTCAACTACTAAGTCTAATATTCAGCCATGATGTCTTCTTCCTCTTCGAGTTCTTCAATCGTGATTCCTTCCCCGGCGAGGATTGCCTTGAGTTCCTCCACTTCCTTCAGTAGAGCGTCATTCTTCTCATGCAAAACTCTCTTCTCACCATGTAGCTTTCCTATCAACTCATAATCAGCCTCTAAGTACACGTCGTTGTCTTCTAGCTTCGACTTTAGGTCTCTAATCTCTTGTTTTTTCGCCTTGATTCTCTTTTCTTGACTTAGCAGCTTCTTGTCTTGAGTCTTGAGCTTCTCATCTTGAATGTTGGCCACCTCTTCTAGAGTCTTTACCTTCTCTTCTTTCTCCTTGAGTTGGTTGAGTAGCTCGTCATTCTTCAGCAACTCATTATACTTGTCTTCCTCGAGGTCCTTAACATGAATCTCTAAGTTCTGATGATACTGACATAAGGGGGTAGGTTTGGTCTCTAGGGCTAAGATGTAAGGATCCCCATCTTCATTACGTCTTCCTAGAGTATAGGAGTAGTGACTCTTAAACTCCCGATAATTCTTCCTACAGAGACGCCCTATCAGCTCCTGCATCACGAGGTTGAGGCCTCTCTCCATGGAGTCGCTGGTCATCTTGATCGTGATGTCTTCGGTCGTGGGCTCAGTTTGGCATCCGGGTTGAATAAGTGTGACTCCCCAGCAACCTTCCTTGCTAAACTTGTTCAGATGTTTTCCTCTGATGGTGGGTGCGGGCAGCGCCAGTAGTGTGAGTATCTCGAGAACATAGCCTCCAAAGCGAGTGTTGATGAAGTCCTCGGCGGTGTCAAAGTTGAAGCTCTCCATCTTAAGTCATAAGGGTAAAAGAACATAAGTTGTAATACATAAGGTAAAGAAGTACTAGAAGTGCATAAATACTTAGTAAATACCATACTTTCTCTAGAGTCATCAATGGGTTCTTAACAACTTGTTGTAAATTGGATATTCACTACAGTGATAGATACTGACACCCGCTAGCCAATCAGGGAACCGGTCTCATGTTCGTGGACATGTAATGTTGGTCTGGGCCGCTTCATCTCACTATGCCGCTAGGATCCAAAAATACTCAAAGGAGTTAATATATTTCATCAAAAGGGTTTTCCAACCTAAGGGCTCGAACCTACAGGGCAACACTTTGCTCTAATACCATTTTGTAGCATCCCAACTTTTAATAAAGATGGAATACCTGTGTTATGTGTTAGTCCCTGGATCAATCCTAGCACCAGAGTACAAAACTTAAGGGTATCATTGCACAAGAGTCAAAATTATTACAACTGAATCCAGAGTAGCCAAATATAACTTATTACAAGGTGCGTAGCCTTATAGGCCAGCTAATAACTCAGAGATCAAGCAACATAAGTAAATTAGCAATGAGCCTCCATCTTCAAGCATGTGCCACAGGCATACATGTTGGGTGTAGACTCGAGTCCAGAAACATCTTCACTCATCATCAGAATATCCTGCACGTTGGAATATGCAGCCCCCGAAGGATGTTAGTACAATTTGATGTACTAGCAAATGACACCTATAGTGGATATAAAATGGCAAGTCTAGTACTACATGATTATTTTGGCTAGGTGGATCTTAAGGCTATTTGCGAAAAGCCAATTTTCTCCTAACACTTTTGTAAAGTCATTTTGTTTTCAAAGGGGTGGAACATTGGAATAAAATCCAAGCACCACAACACTGTTCGTTTAGTCCAAATTTTACTTATTGAAAATGGTGATGTGATCCTTCCGTCCATCCATGTCCAGCTGCTCGAAGTCGTCCATTACCGGGGACACGGCTATGATCATAGTTTTTAACTCTGCAGAGGTTGTGCACTTTCACTCTTGTACTATTTTCACCCAAACATCCTATACATGCTGAATATATTAAGGAAAGGAGAGAATTGAGTCAAAGTCTTTAGGAAGCATGGAAACTTCCAACAGGCAAGACCCGTTCCACCTATAATTCTTCTACATCTGCTTATCAAGCCGCAGGTCGAGTCCACGCAACTTATTCAACTAAGCCAGAGCCCATATGAACAAGGGTTACACTGGAAGCAACTAAACTTGGGGGACATATAAATCACTTTGTTCCTAGGTGGCATTCCTCAAGTGAACACCTCATGTATTTCCCCGGTGGAGACACTCAACTCTCATCAACCAAAACAACCAATCCACCCAAGTAGTTTATTAAGTTTATAATGTAGGATTTTTCATCAACAACTGGTAAAACCTTCATAGAAGCATGGCTAAGAATACACTAAAATTTTGTTAGCTTTCATATAACATGGTTTACATGGGGTGGCTACACACTACTAGGGGATAGCATGGCATAAAACTTTATAAAAGATCATATCATGCACACTACTAAAACCCACTAATGCTTAGTGAAAGTATAGGTAAAAATATGGGGTGTCACTTTCCTTGGCAGCAGGGAGAGTAGGAACAACAACCACAATTGTAGAATTCCTCCTCCTCACAATCTAAACAATCAAAATAACAACACATAAACAAACAATAAAGGAAAACATTATATTGAACAATGCACAAACACCACAAATGTTATGAATGAAGAAAAAATGTTGTTCTCTGGTTTCCTAACATGTTTAAAAACTTAGGAAAACAAAATAGATACCAAAATATAATTATAACATTTTTAGGGCTTTCATATAGTCCTATTAAACCAACACAATAATTATGATTCTAAAGTGTTCTAAGTGTTGTTATTTCCTACTCTCTAGACAGAGAATGGCTAAACAAAACTAAAGAAATTGGATTTACTAAAAAAGGAATTTTATAATTAAAGTTATGAGCATAAAAAGGGAATATATAGATCCATGATTAACAAGTTTGTGCACATGTCAAAAGTGAAAAACTATAGCTCCACTGTGTTCTACTAATCTTGTTGATTTCAAAATGTACAAAATTGTTGAATTTGGAATTACAGAGCAAAAGTTATTGAATTTGCAAGATTTAAAATAAATTTGTTTAAAAACTGAAAAGGATCGATCCGAGGCGACCTAAACAGAGCCTCCTTATTGGTCCGTACCGTTTCGCGTGGATCGCATGCAGAGACCGACGAACCTAAGTGGCGTGGGGCGGTCCAGATCTAAAATACTGCTTCGCCTAAGTGTTCTAATCTGATCCGTAGGATCAGATCCAACAGCTCTAGTTCAAAAGGTACGGCGCGGGCGACGCTAGTCGCCGGAACATCGCCGGAAAAGAGAGCACACGGCTCTGCAAGCACGGTGCGGTGGTTATACGAGGACAGAGGGGTAACGGAGCTCACCGCGATGATCAGCACGTCCAGGGGATCTTGATGGCAAATATGTTGCCCTTCTCACGTCCAGGTTCTCCACGAATGGCTTGCCGAAGTCGTGCGGAGCGGCCGAGGGTTGCGGGCATACACGGCGGCGGCATTTTGCGGGGTGGAAAGATGCACAACCTTGTCAGGGAGGAGCACGGTGACGAGGAAGGGTCAATGGGGGTGGAGAGAGGAGCAGAGAGGCACGGTTCTCACCGGAAACAATCGGAGATGGCGGCGGCCATGGCGAGATCCCGAGCTTCACCGCGGGCAGCCAGGGGGTTGAATTCAAGGGAATATGCCCGAGAGACAATAATAAAATGGTTATCATCTTATTCCTTGTTTATGATGAATGTTTATTTCTCATGCTAGAATTGTATTAACCGGAAACGTTGATACATGTGTGTTTAATGAACAAACAATGGTTCCTAGTAAAGTCTCTCTTTTAACTAGCTCGTTGATTAATAGATGATCAAGGTTTCCTGATCATGAACATTGGATGTTGTTAATAACGAGGTCATGTCATTAGAAGAATGATGTGATGAACATATACCCAAAGTGTATATAGCAATGCGATCAAGTCATTAGGTTTACATTGTTATATCAAACATACGAAGTAACTTATTCCTTAGACCATGAGATCATGTCAATCACTGATACCGAAGGGTGCTTTGATGTCATCAAACGGCACACCGTAACAGGGTGACTATAAAGGTGCCGTTAGGTATTCGGAAAGTATTAGTTGAGGATCATGGATCAAGAGTGGGATTTGTCCATCAAATATGACGGAGAGATATACTCTGGGCCCTCTCGGTGATATCACATCGACAACGCTTGCAAGCACGTGATATGATCACAAGGATGTTATATCATGGGAACGAGAAAAGAGTAGAATGAGATTGAACAAGGTATAGTTGATACCAATGATCGAATCTCGGACAAGTAAAATATCGCGAGACAAAGGGAATAGTTCACGACGTTGTTGGTTCACACTGTTGGTACCGCTGTTGATTATTGATCGGAGAGGAGTCTCGATCATGTCTATCTTATTCGCGAACCGTAGGGTGACACACTTAAGGTTCGATGACGTGTTTGAGAGGATACGGAATATCGAAGAATATTTTGGGCAACACCGAAAAAATTTTCAGGGAAAATTGAAATAGTTCAAGGGGTTTTTCGTCGAATGGTTGTTAATAGAATTAACAAATGATTCGAGGTGCTATATGCAAAAGTTTGTTAATAAAATTAACAAATGCTGAAATAAAGAAATGAAAATGTTTTATTTATTTATTAAAGAAAAACTCTTGGATTTTCTAAGTGGAGTTTTAAGGGAAAATGAGTGGATGTGAGTGGGGCTTCCACTCACATGAAGAGGGAAGAGGTAGGGGCACCACCATGCCTGGCCGCACCCCCCCTTTGGCTGCCTCCCCCACCCCTATAAAAGGAGGGTGAGAGCTCCTCTTCTCACACACACTTGCCCACCTCATTTCCTCTCCACTCGCTGCTCCATTACATGGTCTCCGGCTTGGCGAAGCCCTGACCGTGGGATTCTTCACCACCACCACGCCGTCGTGCTGCTCGAGTTCCGAGGGATCCTCTACTTCCGTGCCCCGCTGGATCGAGGGAACGGAAGTCGTCATCAACCGTACGTGTGACCGATCACGGAGGCACCGCTAGATTGCGGTGCACATCTTCTCGCTATCGGAATCTGTGTAAGTACGACTACGCCAACAACGAGATTTGATCTCGTAACGCTTTAGCAGACGCAGCTGTTAGGTTACCGATCGGCTCGGGCCAGACGAAGAGGATTCGATACGTAGGTTCGCAGAAAGAATGGACCGTCGATTTCTGAATCTTATAGTGCATGACATCGGGAATAGCATCTGTTCTCTGCACTGCATGGACCTCCGGCACATTTTCTACGGAACAGCAGAAATCGCAGAGCAGGCCGCACAAGAGGCGAAAGCCAAGAAGAATAAACTAAGATCGATAGAGCCTCGGAACGGTCTCCGGAAGCCGGTGATCAGTACGAAAGCAAATAGTTTCTTCACCCACCTGAGAGAGAGCACAGAGAGCAGCATCATGATGGCCAACGCCTCTGGTCGTACAACACTCTTGGACATCGACTTCAAGTCCGTACTAACCATTGTTGGCTCTCTAATCATGTCGTCGGTAGTTTTTCCTTTTAACTGAATTTCGTCAGGTTCAGTAGATAGACGCGGGTGCAGTCTGTTGCATGACCGTTGCAGCCCGAGTTGAGTTCGATCACCTCGGATCCAGTTTGTATTTTTGTAGCATCGTGACTTAGCACGATCGGCCTCGTGGGATGGCACGAGTAATCCGGATCGTAGCACCTAGGCAGGGTCACGTTTTCCCTTCTGTTACTGAATAAAAGGAAGAGCCAACAGAAAACGCCATATGCAGTTACACGACACAAAATCTCCTCTCGAGTTCATATCTGAGATACTACAGTGTTGAGCTAAGTTTCAGTATTGAAACTGACATCTGGTATCAGAGCACGTACGCTCTTGGGCCATGTCGAGCAAGAGGGATGAGGGCGAGGATGGCGGCAGCAAGAAGCCAACGACGTCGCCATCAACGAGATCTGCGGATCATTCCAGGACACATGCGCCTCGCTCCGAGACGCCACCGCGGACACGCAGGCAGAGCCGTGGTCGGAGCCGGTCGCACAGGAGCGGCGGCGAGATCATCGTCCACGAGCACACTGTCTAGGAGCGCGTCTACACCGGCGGCAACTTGGTATGGCCGACCATCAGCGCCACGAACTACATCGAGTGGTCTCTTGTTATGCAGATCAATCTGGAGGCCTGCTATATGTGGGATGTGGTGGAGGGAAATCCCACGAGTGTGGCAAACGACAAGGCCGCACTCGTGGCGATCATCCGAGCGGTGCCGCCAGAGATGGTTGGCATGCTCGCGGTGAAGACGACGACAAATCAGGCATGGGACACGGTGAAACTCATACGTGTCGGGATGGAGCGCGTCCGGGAAGCCACTGCGCAACGCCTGCGCAAGGAGCTGGAGCTGATGGCGTTCCACGACGGCGAGACGCTCGATGCATTCGGGATGCGTCTCATGACACTCGTCAACAACCTGCGTTCCATGGGCGACACGGTGCAGGAACTGTCCATCGTGCAGCGGATCCTGCGCGTCGTGTCGGATCGATACGCGCAGATGGCCTGCTTCATCGAGACACTGCTCGATCTGCGCACTCTGCCCGTCGAGGAGCTCATCGGCCGCCTGCGTACCTCGGAGGAGCGAGGCAGCACCAGCACGGCGTCGGGCGCAGGTGGAACTCTACTACTCACGGAGGAGCAGTGGGAGGCACGCCGCAGGAACCGTGAGTCCGGACAAGGTTCGGGCAGCAGCGGCAAACCCAAGGACAAGGGGAAGGGGAAGCCGCAACACGGGCGCGATGGTGGCCAACACGACGGCGGGCAGCGCGCGCACGTGAACGACAGCGAGCGCTGTCGTGGGATAATCACGGCAGACGTTACCGGGGGTAACTTATCTTGGGGCAATTCGACTCTGGTGTTTGGGAGAGGGTTTAGCTCAAGGGAAACCATGTTATCAATCGATCTGGTAGCTCTGGCAATCAAGTCGCCGAGTTTCCGATCTAGGGTTACAATCTCAACTCTCGTATTACAGGGAAACTTGAATATCTGGTAAAAACTCGTCCTGTTTCCGAGCCTAGGAGCCGGTTTATATCTTACCCGGCCCCTTGGCTTCCTATCCAAGGCACACTCGGAGTCCTACCCAGTCACCGCATACAAACCCTAGATTTCCTTATCGTAACCCACAAGCCGGATCACGAGGCCTACACTACTTCTTGGGCCTTCTAGAAACTCCTTTTCCTTGAGCCGGGTCTTGCGCGGTTCCCTTTGGGCCGAGTTACACCTTGGCATTGGCCTACCGGGTTATCATCCCTCCATCAGTAGTCCCCAGAATAGCTTGGGCTTCACGGGATCAACCATGCAGCGCACGCTATTCCCTGCAAAATAAAAAACATATAAATTCACAAAATACCAGGTTAGGATGCTTTGATAATAGCTAGGCCTAACTCTATAGGTGGTCCATATAGTAACCCGGCTTCCCCCGAATCTAGCACTATTTTCCCGGGTCAACACTCCGAGAAAACATACAAGACCCGGCTCGCACCACTTGCCAGTCAGTCCGAATATCTCGCTCGCAATCTGTCCAATCCTTTCCGGATTTCCCGTAACGGGAGCCTTTAATGCCTATCCCAAAAAATCCGGTTAGGTATCCCTTTTCCGAAATTTTGGCTCCCGCCGCTTAGACCTAGGGCATCTTCCACCCCGCGCCTATAAGTAGGTGTCCAGGGGGTAACCCTAGGCCCGGTACTCCATTTCCCCCATCTCTTCGTTTCCACCTCCTCTCGGCGCCCTCTTGTTCGAGCTCAAGACCACGCCGCCACGGCGTCCACGGGCACGTTACCGGAGACGAGCCGCCGCTGTCCGCGCACCGCACCAGCCCCCGCAACGCCGCCGTTGACCTCCGCCGCCGCGTCCTCGAGCAGCTCACCGGAAGGCCCAAAGGACCACCGCAACTGCGCCATCTGCCGCCGCCGCGCTCTCCTCCAGATCCCACCGGTAAGCCACCTTACCCCATGGATTTCACTTTCGATTTCACTTGATTAGATTGGATCTAGTTCCGCCCGTGGATGCCTCCCCTGCTTCTTGTTAGTTGAATCACTCCGCACCCCGTAACTCCATGATCAACACTAGTTATAGATTCAATTGCACACCTCACAATGTATCTCCAACATTCGTAGCCACAAACTTCCTCGTAAAATTTTCCGCCTAGACCCAATCTGCCAAAATTTTCCGCAAGTGTTCCTCAGAGAATCGGACAATGATCATTTTCCGGGTCTCAAGTCACTTATGCTTTGCATTTTGTCTCCTATTTTTAGATTACGCCCATGGTACCCAAAGCCAGTACGAAGACGAAGGGGAAACATCCGGCTAAGGCGAAGCCGAGTCAGTCCATCTCTGCCAATTGGGCGAGATCCACTGTGACCAAGGCCAAATTGGACGAGCTCGCAGAGTCGGGCGTCCTCCCCGCCCGGGAAGAAATCCACATGCGAGTTCCCGGAGACGAGACTCGGCCCTCTCCGGCTATCGACGAGGTAATAGTCTTTGTAGAGCACGTGATCCGGGGTTTCCGCCCCCGGGTCACCCTTTCTTCCGTGAGTTGCTCAACCACTACGGTCTCCAAGTTTTTGATATAGGACCGAATTCCATGCTCAACATTACCCATTTCATAGTCTTGTGCGAGTCAACCTTTGCATTCCTCCAAACCTCGCTCTCTTTCTAGAACTATTCCAGTGCAAACCGTGCCGCGAGAGCGGCGACGGGCCCCCCCTGGTTTGCGGGGGGTTTCTATCCAAAGAAGAAAGAATTCCTTGATGCCGACTTTAAGCCTTAACTCCCACGTCAAACATTAGCAAAAGTCCTATTTCTATTGCCAGGACACCTCCTCACCCGGCGAAAGGACATTACCGGGTTTCTCCGAAAATCTGCTCACACTGTCCGACAACATTAGCTCTTATGCCTCTGAGTCGGATCGGAAATCTATTCAGCCCCTCCTCGCCAAACTTGCTGTTCTCTCGGCCCAAGGCCTTCTTGGGCTTAACTTAGTCAAAACCTGGGTAACCTTCCGGGTCCAACCCAATGCTGTACGGCCCAAGCTCATGTGCGAATACTCTGGACATACCACGGATTCCCTTCGTTACTCGATGAGGAATTACCCGGCCGCGGACGCGAACAAGATAATCAAAAATTTCTTGACCGAGAAGATGGAGGCGATCCGGACTATAGCTGGCCTGGACCCCTACACACGGGATAACCCGGCTCCAGAGGTAAAATCCGGCTCTTACTCTTTATCCAACTTGACATTTTTCTGATATAATCACTAACTTTTATCACTGTACTTTTACCTCAGGAGGATAGCCCTTTCTGGAAGATTGAGACCCCGCCTCCTTCCGAGAACTCAGAGGAGGACGAGGAGCCGGCTGACTCGGACGAAGGTAACATCCGGGTTTCACTCATTTCCATTTCTGTTGGCCTTACTTTTCCAACTTGTTTTCCTTTTCCGAGAATATGCTATGCTTTCCAGGGTTAGAGGATGAGGAGGAGACTCAGTCGGACGAAAGTGAGGCTGAGCCGGACATCGAGGTTGGAGCTAAGAGGAAGCCCCGAAGGGTGGTATTCAAGGTTCCGTATTCCACTATCACCTCCAAACCATATTCATTCGCTAACATGGGCGAGCTTAACCAACGCTTGTCCAATTCGCCACACTTGAAGGAACCCGCTCTAGTCAAGCGCAGGGTAACCCGAAACTCCCCGGGTGATGACCCTCTCAACCCGGGTATCCCTTCGTCCCCAGCTCGCCGTGCCGGTATTCCCCAGACCCATCCTTCCCATTCTCCTCAAAGACATCCTTCTCCCAATCATCCACTAGCTGGACAATTCCGGGTCTCACTTTCGGACCCCTTGACAGCCTCCTCCAGGTCTAGTAACGATCTTCCGGCGGATTTCTTCGTGAACACCGGGTAAACTACCTCTCTTGCTATTTGGTACGCCAACGCTTTCCATAAGTTTTGTTCATCATATGCTAACTGCTCCTTTTATTTTCTTTAGAGCCAAGGTCACAACCAGTGACCCGGACGATATGGACGTGGATAACCCAGCGCTGGAAGAGCCGGTAGATACTGTGAAGGCCGCGGCTGGCGGCGCTGAAGAAGAAGAAGGAGAAGACCTGCTGAAATACCGGGCCGATCAGGAGGCCGAGTATCCCATTCCCTCGCATGGATCCGGGGGTGATGACGTCGAGGTCCTGGGCGCGAGGATGGGTGACCCCACTCCTGAGACCCAAGCGACCCGGGTGTCCCCCCTCAAGCAGGAAAGGACTCCTCCTCCGAGTAACTAGGCCCCCAGCTCTTCCGGGGTGAAACTTGATGAACTGAGCTTTGACGAGATGCTAAGTTGTCTCTATATCTTAAAAACCGATGAAAAGGGGATTTTGGAAGCCATGGCGGAAAAGCACCAGGTAAGTGAACCAATACTGCTTATATACTCACCTAGTCCCCAAGTTCCGAGTAAACTATGTATAGTTTACTTGGTACTTTATAACGCTATAGTTTGTCACACCCGGATTTATCTTTTGTTACGACTTATATTCCCTTTTCTCTTTTCGCAGGCTTACGTAGACCAATCTGAGAAAGTGTTGGCTAAAACCAACAAGCTCCTTGAGACGGAGACAAAGTTGCGTGAAGCGCTGGAAGCTGATGCTGGAAAACTTGAGAAAAATGTGAAAAAGTATAAGAAGAGGTCCCAACTTGCTGCGGTTGAACTGAAGAAACTGTCGGCCCAAATTGCCGATACTTATCGCACACTGCTTGGTAATGACTTCTAACTGTTTAACTATAACCCGGATTTCTTTTTCCGCAAAAAACTCGGAATTTCTTGCTTTAACCTTTCTGTTGCTCTGCAGGGCCGGGTGAGGCTATGCCAGACGAAAATGATATCGAGAAGTTGAAGACCTTGAAGGCCGTAATCCGGTAACTCTGTGCCGGCACCAAATGGATTTATCAAGCTATCAAGTGGCCGGGCACCGGGTATGGTGACTTGAACACTTTGCTTGACGCGTGTTCCACAATTCCCGAGTGGATCGACCACTGGAAGCGCTCTTCATGCCGGGTTGGAGTAACCCGGGGGCTCGCTCTGGCCAAGGCCTACTTTCCCAAGATTGAGCCGACAAAACTCGTTGGCGGGTTTCCTGAATTCAACAATGACGGCTCCAAATTTTCTGGTAAGAACTTCAAGGCTGTCAATACTGAGGTGCGTCACTCGGCGAGTTTGACCGCCGACAGTCTGGATTTAAGCAACATCGTTCCACCTTACGATGCCAAAGACAAGCCCATTAAGTCGGATTTGCCTAAGCCTTATGACATGCTGGCACGGTGGAAGGCGGAAGCTGCCCAGAGGAAGGAAGAAGCCGCGAAGAAGAAGGCTGAGGCCGATACTCCGCCTGCCACCTCTACGCCGGTTGTCCCTCCTCCAGCGCGCGCCGGTACTGCTGTTGATCCGGATGCAGGAGCCGGGAAAACCATCAGCGAGCAAGTCGAAGACCCGGCTGCCAAGGATAACGTTGAAGACTCGGCGAAGGATGCCGAGTGAAGTTTCACTTTTCGCTGCCTCAAACACTTTATTCGGCCAATAGGCATCTAAAACAATTATTCTTTTAATAGTGCGCCTGTGCACTTTTCGATACTACTCCCTCGGTTTGTAATACGCTAAAACCTTAATAGCTTTCGTGGCCCTTCTGGCCTTTTGCATGGATTTGAGATTTACTAGATTTAAACTTTTCGTTGCTGGTTTTCCGACTTTCGCTATTTTACCTTTTGTGAGACTCGGTTTCCGGGTCTCGGGGGTTTTGACAAGTGGATTTTTCTAAGTCCCCAAGTCCCCAAGACTCGGATGTTTGGGTTTTGAAGCTTAATAGCTAGACAATTTGTTACTTTTTCAAATTCCCAAGTCCCCAAGGCCCGAATTTCTGAGTCTAGGGGTTTGGAGTTTTCAAAAGAGCAAACTGTTTCTGCTAAGGCCCAAATCCTAGAGTTACTCACATAGGTTTGAAGTTATGCTTGATATATTGCGAGTTTCCGGCTGTTAACCTTGTACTCTGCATAACTTGTGGTTTGGATGACCCTTTTGATCCTCTTTGCTGTAAGCCGGCTTTCGCGTGGATAATCAATGCGGCTATAACTGTATAAAAACAGGGTCAGGCAAGTCCCCATGGGCATCATGACTGACTGTAATTACACGCTAGCAAAGCATGCCACGTTCTTGCGAGTCACATCAAGCTTAAGCAAGAGAAATCAAGAGAATTTGGCTCTATTGTCCGGTTATAAGATTGTAACTGTACTTATTCTAAGTAATCGGTCCTTATAACTTAATGGCATCGTGGCCGGGTCTTTGAGTTTGCAACTGTGCTATTCAAGCAATCAGCCCCCAAGACCTATATATGTAATCTTTAGGAAACTACTGTACTTATAAATAAAGGACTAATACTTACCTGAAAACATCAAAAACAGAAAACAAAAACAGGAACACAAAAAACTTAACAAGAAACGCATAAGAAAGAAACAAAATCGTAGTTTAACCATATCTTTATTGATATGAGAAAAGTTAGGTCAGCAAGCCGCCTCATTAAAAACCCTCCAGTCCGCTTAGGTACCCTGGATAGGAAAAGAGTGCGTCTGAAACCTGCTGCCTGTTACATCGTGTAGTTCCACTTGTAAGCCTAGTCTAGTCTAGGTGTAGTAGGGACGTAGCTGAGCCACGTTCCATGGTCTTTCCCTCTCTTGCATAGATGAAGTGGTATGAGCGGTGTCATTGACAGTATCCGACTCTTCCCTTGCATCTACCAAGTAATACGATCCATTGTGCAAATTTCGGCTTATGATGAACGGTCCTTCCCATGGTGGAGATAACTTATGTTTTCCTTCCTTTGACTATACCAGGCGTAACACCAGGTCTCCTTCCTGGAAGACCCGGGTTTTGACTCGCCGGTTGTGATACCTCCTTAGATCCTGCTGATATATGGCTGATCTCTCCAAAGCTTGTTCTCTGTGTTCTTCTAGCATATCCACAACGTCCTGCCGGGTCTTCTCGTTCTCTACCTCGACGTAAGCCGACACTCGGGGCGAGTGGTGAATAATATCACTCGGCAACACTGCTTCTGCACCATAAACCATGAAAAACGGGGTCATCTGAGTAGATCTGTTAGGTGTGGTGTTAATTCCCCAAACCACTGATGGTAACTCTTCCACCCATGCTCCAGCAGCTCTGATGCACGGGACCCGCAGCCGTGGCTTTAACCCACGAAGTAATTCCTGGTTTGCCCTTTCCACTTGTCCATTAGCTTGTGGATGGGCTACTGATGCTATGTCAAGCCGGATACCATTGTTCCCACAGAATTTTTCCATCTCACCAAGGGACATGTTGGTTCCGTTGTCTGTTATTATGCTGTGAGGATACCCAAACCTGTATATGATTCTTTTTAAGAACTTGACCGCTGTGATTGCTTCGCAATTGGTAACTGGCATAACTTCAACCCACTTTGTAAATTTATCGATGGCTACCAAAAGATGGGTCTTTTTGCAGGGTGACATGTGAAAGGGGCCCACCATGTCCATGCCCCAAACAGCGAACGGCTAGGTTAATGGGATTGTTTGCAACTCCATAGCCGGGACATGGATTTGGCGAGCGTACCTTTGATATCCGTCGCACCTTGCCACAAACCGCTCCGCGTATGCTAAGGCTGTGAGCCAAAAGAAACCGTGTCGATATGCTTTGTCCACAAGGGATCTTGTGGATGCATGATGCCCACAATCACCCTCATAGATCTCTTTCAGAATCTGCCGGCCTTCCTCTGGTGCTACACAGCGTAAAAAGACTCCTGCTGCACTCCTTTTGTATAACTCGCCATTGATGATGGAATAGCCCTTTGCTCGTCTCAGAATTTGCCTTGCTAAAACTTCCTGCGGTGGTAACTCGCCCCGTGATAGATAAGCTAAAAACGGCTCTGTCCACTCGGGAACAGTACGCACCGTGGCCACGAGCTCTAAATCCGGGTCTTGGTTACCACCTCTTCCTCAGACTCGGTTTTAACAGATGTCCGCCGTAACTCGTCCAGGAAAACATTGGGTGGAACCGGCTCTCTTCGCGAGCCGAGTCTTGCGAGTGCATCCGCTGCCTCGTTTTTTCGCCTGTCAATATGCTCCACCTCATACCCGGAGGTCGTGGCGTAAGCATGATTTTATCGCTTATGTCACAAGTTCCTTCTCAACGAATGTTCGTGGAAGAAATGCCGGATTTTGGAGAACCGGGTTTGGCATAAAAATTTCAAGAATAAGATTCAAGACTAAAGTGCCGACTTTTCTGAAAAGCATGCAATTTGATGAAGAACGGCAAAGATGAAGTCTTAACTCTCCTTGGGGGCTACTGTCGGATATATGCCAACTAGGGGTATATCCGGCGTTGGCCAAAGGCCGGATTATCAGGGTAGCCTGTAGACAATGGAGCAAGGTCTATTGGGCGGCCCAGTAAGCTGATGCACAGGAAGCCGGATTCTAGAAGAATCCGGATCACGACCCAATACGTGGTTCGGCTTGGAGAAAAAGTCGGATGCCTTAATTTCCAAGAATATGATAACTTTCCATAGTCTTCCAGGTTTCCTCCCCGTAAGCCCTTGTCTGGCTATGTATATAAAGCCGGACAGGAGCAGTCGAAAGACAAGAGACAAAGAACAAGAGTTCGAATAGCTAGAAACCAACTCGTCGGGAAGTTTATCCTCACCGAGTTACCGAAACCATACTCACATTGTACTTTGTATACTTCAGGCTTCAGCTCTGATTTTGTGAGATAGCAGGAGTAGGTACGCCGCCATGCGACGCACCGAACCTGGGTAAATCCGTATCCTCATTTCCACTCTCCCACGTTTCCACCCACGGTTCTATCAGTAGGCTTATGGCACCCCCAGCCATGAACCTAACTAAGAAGAGTCGGCAAGTAGTGTTTGGTATTTTTTTCTGTCAATGAGCACGGATCACTAGCACAGATACACTTTACCTTTTTGGCGGGTCTTTCCTTTATGGAAACCTGATAAGAAGCAGTTTTATAGTTGATTTAAGTTTAACACCCTATGATAGTTTGAATCTAGAGATTTATTTTAGATTGATGAAAAAATGCTACAAAATGATCTTTAATATCTACTCCAACTATACTATTACTTCTTAGCCGCTCAAAGGAAGAAAACAAAGGCTTCTTAGAACCTTACGCACAAGTAGGTAATAACTTATAGGGGCAAACCTACTAGCATCGATCCCCTAATGCACTTATGATAATTAGTAGCAATGCATAGCAAACATCGTACGCTTCCACAAAATCTTATCGGAAATGTGTTGTTATGGCCACACGCTGGCAATATAGTGCGGCAAGCCCTGTGGGCGAGACATACACTAGTAGAAGCGTGTGCCCTCCCAGACACGCTTCCTATAAGTATCCTCTAGCAGCAATCCCCCACAAGCGCACGCTGCTAGCAATTCCTTATCTATTTATTTATTTAGGACACCCAGACCCCGATTCCTCATATCCATCATATCGAACCCTCCTCTCTCGACAGAGCCCTGTCGTCGCCGCCCCGAGCTCCGTCGCCCTCCCCGCTCCAGCGCCGCCCCGCTCCGTCGCCCCGCCCCGCTCCGTTTCCCTCCCCGCCGTGTGTTGTCGTCGCCCTCCCCGCTGCGCGTCGCCGTTGCCTTTCCCTACCCCCAAAAGGTACGCACACCTTTGGATCCCCTCCCCCGCCCTCTCCGATTTAGGTTGTACTCCGATTTAGGTTGTATGCCACATTTAGGTTTAGATTGTATATACGAAAATACATATAGGTTTAGGTTTTCTATAGTTTTAGCGGATGTAGATAGATGAATCCGATTAATTATGGTAGTGTATTTAGATAATATAGTGTTAGTGTTAGATTAATGATGTTAGTGGATTTAGATAGTTAGTGTTAGTGGATGTAGATGGATCGATGACCAGTGTTGCATATATAGGATCAATGTTAGCGATGTTCTAATTAAAATTCATCAATGGGTATAAGGAGTATGTTGCATTGCCGGTCACAGAAGTTGCCATGTGAGGACATTCCAGACCGGACAACTTCTATGACTTCCAATGTTGCATTCTCCGTCATAACCCATTGATGAATTTTAATTAGGATATTTCATTGTTTATTGATAACCTAACTATCTCATATCGTAGCCCCAAAGGCAAGAGGGGATATATATGTTCATGATTCATATAGCATGTCTGGGGCTTGTCTTAGAGAAAGATTACGAAAAGAATCAATATTCATAGCAACAAACTACTGTTGACCCAATTTTTTTTAGTAGTCTATCTCTAAGACCGGCCCTGGCCAAGCTATATAGATTTTGGAAGTGTTTCTCTCATTTCGACTTTGGCGATACGAGAGATGAGAGATATTTAACACGGGGCTATTCATGATCTATTTACTCGTATCCTAATTATCTCATCTCGTAGCCTCAAAACCGAGAGGGATAGATAAGTTCAAGATTCATGAAGCATGGCTGGGGCTTAGTTAGTTGATTCTAAAATTTGCGTACTAGGTCGTCGAGAAAGACTACAAAAAAAATCAGGGTTTATAGCAACAAACTTCCAAGGAGCCTAATTCTTTTTTAGTCTCTCTTTACGGCCTAGTATGATTTTTTTTAATCAACTAACACTGTCCTAGCCATGGCTACATGAATCTTGAAAGTTTTTCTCTCCTTTCGACTTTGGTGATGCCAGAGAGATGAGATACTTAACACGGGGCGATTCATTAGTGGATTTTATATATGTGTTTTATGATCTTTCTTTTATTATGTGCTGATTGTGACTACCACAAGTTGTTTTGTTTATATATGGCTGAAAGGAAATAAGTTACCGGGGTGGACACAAAGCGTGGTCTTCCTACTAGCCCGTTACACGTCGTAATGTGCTACAGCAACATTCTTGTGTTCATTGTTCACGAAGAATGCAGCATCAACCTGCATAGTCTCAACGACGCTGACCAGAGTGGTTTGCGCAACCTGCTCCTCCTAAGGCTTTAGCAAAGGTACAAATTCCTGCCAATTTACGACAACTACAATCAAAGCGGGAATATTGTGAACCAAATCACCCTCATCATGTTCTCAAGATGCTTCTGTACTTGGAAGATGAGGTTGCACAAAATTTTTCTTAACAACGAATTCGCCATGGTGTAAGCAAGATTTTCTGCTATCACCGCGAAAGATTGGGAGGAGTTCAAGAATAACCATGTTAACTAGTTTCTAGCTGTCCTCCTATAAAACTAATATATACATATATATGCACAACTGTTATTCCGTTGTGGGCTATGCAAGACTCTGATTAGAACCGTAATCTATACTTGTTATAAAGCAAAACCCCACTAACATGCATTAATGATTTTTCTATCTCAACATGCAAGCTATCCACATCATCTATTCTCTTAGCCAATCAATTGTCCATGTCATTTCACTAATATTTATTAATCATTACATGCAGACTACACACCATTCATTTCTTAAATCATCCAATCACTACTAGCAAAACAGCTATAGGAGAAATCATACCCGTGACGCACCACATGCTCGGTGCGTCACGCCTAAGTAGCCGGGGCACACCACACACTAGTGAGCCTTGGTGCGCCACGCTTATGGGCATAGCCATGACGCACCATCCACACGGTGCGCCACGGCTATAAGTGGGGGCTAGGTGGCCAGGGTGGCTGGGTGGGCAAAGATAGGCGTGACGCACCACATGTTTGGTGCGCCACGGGTATTGCAGATAGGCGTGGCGCACCAAACATGTGGTGTGCCACGGCTATGGCTTCCACCGAAATTTTTCCTCCACACACACACACCCCCCCTCCCCCCCTCCCCCCGCCGGGGACCGCCTTTCTAGTTTTGTCACGGAAGAGTTTCAAGTTTAAAAATCATCAAAGAATAAATTCCTTATAGATGCACGGAGAGTTTAAGGTATACTTTTTTTAATCAAATTTTGAAATTTGAGTTTCGACTTTCTAAGCAGAAGTTCGTTAAAAAAAGTAAAATGAGCATAACTTTTTCATACGATGTCGAAATTTAAAGTTTAATATACCAACGGAAACTAGAGAAAAAAAGTAACTCAACTTCACTCGCCTTTGGCCTATGAGCCTTTTTTAGATTCTTCAAATTTCAAAAGGAAACAAAGTTATTTCAAACAGAAGCTTTTTCCTAAAAAAAAGATAGGCGTCACGCATAAGTCTGGGCGCAATTTTCGAATTTCTGACCCGAGAGAGGCCCCGCACCTATATATACTCCCCTTCCTCCTCCTTTCTCCACTCTTCTCCATTCTTTCTCTTCCTTCTTCCTTTCCCCTCTCATTTCTTCTTTCTCTTCCTTCTCCTTCCTCCACTCTCCATTCTATCATCTTTCTCTCTTCTCCTTCTCCCTTCCTCCTCCTACCACCACCACCACCACCACCACCACTTCCACCTTACATCCACTCCGGCGACCACCTCCTCGTGTCCACTTCGACGACCGCCTCCTCGTGTCCACTCCGGCGATCGCCTCCTCGTGGGCACTCCGGCGACCACCTCCACTCTCCATTCTATCTTCTTTCCCTCTTCTCCTTCTCCCTTCCTCCTCCTACCACCACCACCACCACCTCCACCTCACATCCACTCCGGCGACCACCTCCTCGTGTCCACTTCGACGACCACCTCCTCGTGTCCACTCCGGCGACCACCTGCTCGCGTCCACTCCGGCGACCACCACCTCTATTCCGGCGGCCACCTCCTCTCCGGCGGCCTCCTCCACTACCGCGGCGACCTCCTCTCCGGAGGCCACCTCCACTCCGGCGACCACCCTCCACTCCGGCCTCCTCTTTGTTTTCATTTTTCAAATTTCAAATATTTGGGCGGCCAGATCCAGATCTGGATCTGTCCCGCCTTTTTTTAAATTTCAAAATCAATAGCGGTGACGCATCAAGCATGTGGTGCACCACGGGTAACTAAAGATAGCCGTGACGCACCAAACAGGCGGTGCGCCACGGGTAAACGAGATAGCCGTGACGCACCAAAATATGGTGCGCCACGGCTATTTTAATAGGCGCGGCATGATAGGCGTGGCGCACCATGGTGCGCCACGGCTATGCATTTTTGGTGCGCCGCGCATTAGCCTTTTCCTAGTAGTGAATTATTTATATTAATAATGTAAAACATAGTTCGAAAACATACCGTATCACATCTCTTATAAATTTTGATTATAATATACCGTGATTTCTAAAGAGATCCGCACAACAACGCGCGGGGTATCCTTCTAGTATATATATATGTGTAAAACTTGTTTCCGTTCGAATGCAGCAGCAGTTTATTTTTTATTTACAAATACGTATTTGTAGCGTTTTCCCGTTAGCACACGCTTCTAATATATGCAATTACTGGAAGCGTGTGGTTACTAACACACGCTTCTCGTATGCAATTATTGGAAGTGTGATGTATTTTCACGTTTACAGTAATATTACCGGCAACAGGATATCGAAATCGTGTCGGGCATGCTTCTGATGACCTTTGTTTACACACTGCAGATAAGCTCTTTTCTACTAGTGACGGGTGCAGTGAGTAAAGAAATTTGTGCTGTGGAGTACTCAAATTCTTAGGGCATCTCCAGTCGCCCCCCCAGAGCCCCCCTAGGCGGCCTTTTTAGCGCCGGAAGCGGCGAATAGCGCCGTTTCCTCACCACTCGGCCCCCCCAGGAGCCCAAATAGCGCCGTTTCGGCGCTATTTCGCGCCGCGGCACCCAGGCCAAACCCAGCCCGCTGGGTTCGACCTGGGAGGGCGAAACTGCGCGGCAGCACGCGCGGGCCAGCTCTGTCAGTGACGCGCCGAAAAAGCGCGGGAACAGAATCCACCGCCCGTGACCTTCTTCTCGGCGCCCGCGCCGTCAAAGGCTGCCGGAGTAATGGCGTGGCGGCCGGCCAGTGCATGCGCCCCAGTCAAAGGCTGCCGGATTAATGGGGGGGGGGCGGCAGCGGTGACACGCGCGGCGCAGCGACTGGCCCGCCAGGCTATAAAAAGGGTGCTCGCCCCTCGCCGTCCGCCCATTCTCGCCTCCTCCTCCTCGCCGTTCCCCGATTCTAGCCTCCTCCTCCTCGCCCCCTCGCCGCGCCTAGCAACGATGGATCGCCTCTGGGATGCGTGGCCCGAGAGCGACGACGAGGGACAGCAGGAAGTGGCGCCGGAGCAGCGGCCGGCGCAGGGAGCAGCGGCGCCCGAGCAGCCGCCTGTCCAGGCAGAGCTCGCGCCCGAGCAGGAGGCGGCGCAGGGTGCCCGGCAGGCTGCCCGGCGCCGGAGGAGGGAGCGGAGGCTGCAGCCAATATGGCCGGAGCAGCACGCCGCCTTGTACTCCATCGAGACCGCGCAGAATGAGGGGGCGTACCGCCAGGTCCTCGGCGGCCTCGAGCAGGCGGCGGCGGCGGCGGAGGCTACCGCCGTTCGGGCGCTCCGGAGACGCACCAGAGGGAAGAGGCGGAGCGTGAGGTGCGCCGGCAGCTGGCCGAAAACGCTGCATCGGCCGAGCAGCAGACGATCATCGCGCAGTACGAGGCCGACCTGCGGCAGGTGGCGCTGCGGAGCGAGCGGCGCAACCGCCAGCCCTCCGAGCAGGCGCAGCTGCACCGGCTGCGGGTGCAAGGCCGGGCGGAGCGGCACCGGCTCGCCGCGGCGAAGGATGACGGCGAAGCTGGTCCCTCCAACCGGCTCGCCATGGTGGCGAAGGGGGACCGCGAGGAGGACGACGATGAAGACGACGACGCCTAGGATAGTCGTAGCATAGTTTTAGTTTACTTTTCGGTGTTTTAGTTTAAATTCGCGTCGAAATTGTACGAACCTTGCCTAAATTCAATAAAATGCGTCTAGTTTCAAATCTTGTTTTTTTTGGGGCGAATCTTGGGCTCGGGGAGCGACTGGGAAGCCTGCCCCCCCCCCCCCAGGTTCCAGATTAGCGCTGTTTGGCGCCGCGGCGGTCCGTTTTAGGCCCTGGGGGGGCGCAACGACTGGAGATGCCCTTACCCCTCTCGGAGTCTCGGTTAAAAAGACACTCGACGAGTAGTCCTTTCGTCTCATAAAATAAGATTTCATTACGGTCAATATGGCACTATATATGTTGGTTGTAATAACGTCTTATATCATGTGATACGAGTAGTTGTTAGCAACTCTTCGCCGAGCGTATCCGCACACAAAACATAGTACTCCCGCCGGTCCAAAAAAAAATTGCACATTTTGTACTAAGATATTATTACAAACTTTGTACCAAGTGAGTGACAATTTTTATGAATGAGACGGAGTAGTAAAATTTTCGCCACCATCAATAGAATGAATTGAACAAATTTTAAACCTAGCTCTATTAAACTCCACGTACGGACTAAAAAGAAACCCATCGATCGATCCTCGCATGCATAGTCGCATGCATGCATTACACCCACGTACGTGTATCTAGCTAGCTAGCCTACGCACGTACGATCGATCATCTCCTTCCCATCGTCTCCTTGGCCACTGCCTTGGCCCACAACTTGAGCTTCTCCTTCATGTCGTCGTCGTAGCTCCGCGGTTTGCCCCCGCGCCGGAGACGCGCATCCTCCTCTCGTCGCGACGCCATGATCATGTCCACCGGCACCACCTTCTCCAGGAACGCCTCGAAGGCGCGCAGGTGCTCCGGGGGCATGCCGCTGTCTTTGACGTCGCCGGAGCATCCCGTGCCCTGGAATCCGGCCATGGCAATCGCTTCGACGGATGGCATACCCATGGTCGCCTCCGCTACCGTACGCCGATGATGAACCTGCCTCTTGGTCTTCTCCTCCTCGGCGCCGCACGTCGTGCTAGTGGCGACCGTTGTACTCCGCAGCATTGATCAGCCGGCGGAGAGAGAGATATATATGGGTGTATAGTTGCATCCTATATTTGCTCGCACGGTCCGTATTTATATAGGAGTACAGGCACCGATGGACCTATCGTGTCGGTCAAAATATTTGCCGATCCAGAGAATAGGAATTGTATGAGAGCACGGAGGATACTCCTCTGAGGCTGAGCACCGTTTCGCCGCGGCTCCGACTCCGACTGGGTGTCACGGGCGAGCTTGGAAGGGCTTCCTCTGCACGCACGTAGTACTAGCTGGCTGCGCGCGTACGTACGCAAGCGTGCGGCGTGCCTACGTACGTGCTTGCATATTCCGTATTCCGGACGTGGTTCATGTGAGCTCGACGGAGATCGACCGGCCTCTGACCTGACCAACATATATGCGTTAGTTTGTCTGCCCGGACGTGCGGTAGCCTTTCGCTCGAGGCGTTGCGTGCATGGTCACGCTTGATTTCATGCTCGTGTACGACGGCCGCACGCACGCATATTGTTGTCTTGTCAGATTGTGTAATAGTCTCGGTCTGCCGGCCGGAGCTCTTGCACGGGCGAGCCTTGACTGACTTACACGTGTGGGAAAGGCATGGAAGATCGGAAGGACAACTTTTGGGTTTCAATATGCATCCACGCGATGGGACAGTTCCGATACGACTACTTGAGTAGGTGTCGCAACTTGCATCCTCTTTGGCTAGCACCCACCATCACGTACGTGTGAACACGACCTGGGATCTGACTTTTCACTCGCTGGTGCGTGCAAAAAGGTCGCTAGAATCTATTGACCGGTAGCTTAGACCAATCGTCGCACGAGTGGCATACCCGGATTATATGCGTGGTCAAGCACAACCAGTTGACCCTTCCTACATCTTCCATAGCAGTAACTAGTAGCTCCTAGCAACCACATGAAAACACTCGCTAGCTGTTATATTGGTGTTTACCAACATGGAGGCGACGAGGGTGGTGACAAGGAGGCCTGGAGGATCGCCAAGCGAGGGTTGGAGGACCTCGTTGGCTCGTTCGAGAGCGGTGTCACTTGATAAGTCTCCCACCACATTGAAACGGGTCCTTCAAGTAGATGAGTAGTGAACCTCACCTTCTCAGCATTAATGCATTCACAAGTCACCAAGTCCTTATTAACTGAGCGGAGCCAGTCATCTGCCACTATTGGTTCTGAGGCAAAGGAGAATTTGGTAGGTTTAAGCCTTAGAAATCTAGCCAGTCTATCCACTTGGGGTGGGGGTGGCGGTGGAGGGGTGGAGGATTGTTGTTGTTGTTATTGTTTGCTGCCAGAATCTGAGTCATCATCTGCATAAGCTGAGTCTGGGCTGCCATCATCTGCTGCATTGCATCATTATTGTTGTTGTTGTTGTTCTCGGGGTCGCGACGAGGAGGCATCTGTTGGTGGTTTTTTAGCAGAGATGAGTAAAAGATGGAGAAATCTATAAGAAGAAAAGACTTCTACCCATGCACAAGCAATAAAACAACAACAAAAACAACTTAAGCACATAGATAACATTTTTAAAAACAGAAAGACTTAGGTTTTACAACTCAAGCATCCTCGTATTGCCATACGACAAGCTGATAGGTAAATACAAACTAAGATCGACGAAACACAAAATAACCACATGGTGGTCAACTACTAAGTCTAATCTTCAGCCATGATGTCTTCTTCCTCTTCGATTTCTTCAATCGTGATTCCTTCCTCGGCGAGGATTGCCTTGAGTTCCTCCACTTCCTTGAGTAGGGCGTCATTCTTCTCATGCAGAACTCTCTTCTCACCATGTAGCTTTCCTATCAACTCATAATCAGCCTCTAAGTACACGTCGTTGTCTTCTAGCTTTGACTTCAGGTCTCTAATCTCTTGGTTTTTCGCCTTGATTCTCTTTTCTTGACTTAGCATCTTCTTGTCTTGAGTCTTGAGCTTCTCATCTTGAATGTTGGCCACCTCTTCCAGAGTTTTAACCTTCTCTTATGTCTCCTTGAGTTGGTTGAGTAGCTCTTCATTATTTAGAAACTCATTATACTTGTCTTCCTCGAGGTCCTTAACATGAATCTCTAAGTTCTGATGATACTGACATAACGGGGTAGCTTTGGTCTCCGGGGCTAAGATGTAAGGATCCCCATCTTCATTACGTCTTCGTAGAGTATCTCTACTATATAATACGGCTTAAGGGGATTGTTCCCGATGGTGCGTCGGTCATGTTTGCAATTTACCCCTTCATAAACCAAGAAATCAACCCGTAGTCCGTTCTATTTAGTTCGTACCGGTTCCCTAAAGTCCCGATGGTCTGAGCGCAGGGTTCGATCCATCCGGCGCGATGCCTACAGCTAGGCCTCCTCCGCCTTTGCGCGCGGCCTGCTGGCCTGCCCTTTCTTTTTCTTCTGGGAATTTGGAAAAGGCTAATCAACCTCACATGCCTCTCAATCGAGCCCGACCGCCATGTTCGGACAAAACACAAGGTGCTCGCTGGCTAGCTTCCCTAGAACGGTATACTTGACGCCTTTTTATTTTAATCTCTAGCCTCCTTGACAAGTCTGGATGCATGCACCATGGAGTTGGTGAGCTGGGTATGGATAGGATGTGTCGCGCGCCCTATGTAAGTACGTATGCGTGTCTCCTCTACAAGAGTAAGCATACGTATGTACTCCCTCCGTCTTAAATTAATTGTCTCAAATTTTGACAAAAATGGATGTATCTAGACATAATTTAGTTTTAGATACATCCACTTTTGTCAAACTTTGAGACACTTAATTTGAGACGGAGGGAGTACATGAAGCATAGGTGCGTCGTGCGTGAAAGTTCACGTACGGACCAAGAATTCGGTCATCACACTAGACCAAGAATTCCCCTTTACCATGTAAAACTCGTAATGTTAGGACACTTCTAATAATACTACAAATTTCATGATCTATTATTTTCAAGATCTACCATTATAGAAAAACGTCAATAATGTGACACGGTGTCCGCTACCGTCATCAAGCAGGCCAAGAATTATCCTTCTCCAGTAACATTAACCGACATATTTTTACACACTTAAAATAGTAGTAAGTTTTTTAAGATCAATTCTTATTTACGTCCGACGTGAGAGAGTTCACATACGCATACAGTGTCCGCTAGCTACCGCCACCATGCTGGACCAACTCCCTTTTCCATGCAAACCTGGTAAATGTTACCCGATATTTTACACACTTAAAATAGAACTCAATGGAGCAAAATTTAAATTTCGTGATCAAACATATCTCACATTATAAACGCCTTTCTATAATACTTACAAGCAGGTTTAAATATTTATTACGTGGATGATGTTATTAATGCATTTCTATTATTTTATATTTTTTATCCATAAAAGATACGAAATGGACTAACTTGGACCGTAATGGAGATTGTCAAATTCTACGCGGTCCGCCCGTAGCAACGCACGGGCCAATTTGCTAGTAGGAGTAGTGACTCTTAAACTCCCGATAATGCTTCCTAGAGAGACGCCCTATCAGCTCCTTTTTTTTGATAAAGGGCTTTATTACTCAAATAATTCAAGCATTACACCCGGCCTCTGCATCGTGAGATGCACACAGCCGAAATCCGAAACTGAAAATAAACAGAGCGACAATGCTACAGAACATCCGCGGTAGACTGTCTATGCTATGGGGCCTCAATCCGTAGATCAAGCGGCCATCCATGTGGGATAAAAATATCCCTCGCCACCTGCTCCAGTCGTGCACATGCCTCCTTAAAAAGGCCTCGTAACTCCCCTCGCTGTAATGTGGACCACGAACGGAGAATACATGTGCTCCTGAATAGAACCTGCATACGAGAAAAGTTTTTATCATTGAAAATCTTGTCATTTCTACATAGCCAGAGCGACCAAATAACGACAAGCGCTCCTACCCTAATAATAGTCTTAAATCGTTTATCAACCCCATTTAACCAATTGCCGAATATATTCGCAACGGAAGTGGGTGGATATAGATTCGAAGCCATTTTGATAGCGGACCATATAGAACGCGCAAATGTGCACTCAAAGAATAAGTGTTTAATTGTCTCATCATGAGAACAAGAAACACACTTAGAGCTCCCATGCCAATTACGTTTGACAAGATTATCCTTTGTGAGTATGACCCCCTTACGAAGGTACCACGCAAAGATCTTAATCTTCAGCGGCACTTTCATACGCCATACATTTTTGAAGATATCGACTGGCATATCCGATTGGATCAGAGCCCTGTACATGGAGTCCACCGAGAACATACCATTCTTAGTGATCTTCCAACGAAACTCATCAGCGCGTGGTGTAAGAGTAAACATCGTTAATCTATCAACCAGGTTTTGCCAAGACGCGAGTCGAGGCCCGAGTAAATCTCGTCGGAACGTAACATTAGAAGGTGATGTTTGCATAACCGTAGCTAGCGTATCATCCTTATGTCGCGTTATCGTGTACAAGGCCGGATACTGTTTTCTGAGTGTGGTATTACCTAGCCACTTATCCTCCCAGTACCGTATCTGCGATCCATCCTTAATCTTAAATACCCCATAGCGAAAAAACTTATTTTTGTTCGCCATGAGTCCAGCCCAAAAGTGTGAATCACCTGGCTTCCACATAACCTGTGATATTGCTTTTGAACCTATGTATTAACGTTTCAGGAGGGTCTGCCATACGCCATCTTCGGTGTCGTGGTGGTGTCACGGCAGATGCCATGGGATGGCTAAAGATGTGGGAACGAAGGACGCTGGAGGTGCTCGGGGAGGGATCACGCGACGAGTAGCCGCGTGAGGTACGAAGTAAACACTGCAAACAACACGATCTACCCAGGTTCAGGGCCCTCGTGAGGAGGTAAAACCCCTACTCCTGCCTTTCTTTGTGTATTTTGGTATCTCACCGAGTAGCCACAGTACAAAGTTCTTGCTACCGAGTAGCCACTCTCCTCAAGATGATGAACTAGGTCAAGAACTTAGGGTTTCCAGTGTCCCAGTATGCAATGCCTCACGCAGGAGGCGGCGGGGCACCTTATATACATGGTGCCCAGCCGGATACGTCCAAACATGGACAAGTGTCGACATAGTGTACACATCGTCCTTCTTCCGGGTTCCCGCTGACAGCTTTGGTTCCTAATCTTGGCTGCATCTGGAAAGTCGTTGGGCAAAACAAGGGGACAGACTGGTATCACTGTACCTAAACACAGAGTAGGCCCCCCTTATCCTGCCACGGCCTGCTTCCATGCTGTCACTGTCAGGCAGGCCGGTCCCAGATGAACAGTAGTTCGAATAGTGCCAAGTACGGACCCAGGATACGCGGGATCCTGTGTCAGAACGGCTCCTTTGACTTTCTGGCCCGAGTAGGTTCCCGCCAATTGTTCCCGCCAATTGTACTCGGGCCAACTCCTCTACTCGAAAGGACAGAACTTGATTGATATCTCCTTCTGGTCATCTTGAGGTGAGACCGAGTAGCAGTCGACCGGGTAGCGAGTACCGGGTAGTCGGCTACTCGAACAAACCTCTCTTCTGTAAGACGCCTTTACCACTTGCCTTTACCCTACTCGGGGGTAACCCCCCGACAGCAGTCCCCGAAGCTGGTTGAGTCTTGCGAACTCGTTCACTAGGCTCTGCCAGCTTAAAACCAATCTTTGCAACATAGCCCTTGAACCTCAAGATGCCGAGTAGAACCTCCGAGTAGCTCTCTGATTAGTACCTTAAGTTTCCTCTCCTCCGCATAGCAGATGACTTCTACTCTGCGACCGAGTAAAAAGACTTGGAGAATTTTCTTGAATTGAGCCTCTGCCGCGCAGAGCACGATCCAGCCCTTCGCACAGCAACTGAACACGTGTGAAGCATCCAGGCCCCCGTCGTCTCGTTGCCCAGGGCACGACGTGCCACGCGCCTGGTTTCCAGGCAGTGGGCCCACCACGCGTCACGTCCCATCAAGAGTAATAATAGGCCACGATCTGGTGGTGGGATCAATTGCGGCCGTTACGCGCGCATCCCGCGCTTGTGTGCGTTTCCAGCCGGCCACAAATCCCACCACACGCCACGATCGATCCCACTTCCCCGATGGTAACGGTAGCCTGAGGCGAGGGTATAAATACCCCCGCCGGTAACTTCCTTTTCCCCTTCCTCGCACTTTTCCTCTTTCATCTCTCTCTCCTTCTCCGCCGCCGAGCTCTCCACCGCCGCGCAAACTTTTGCGCCGCCGCGAATCCAATCCAGCCAATCAAATCCTTCCGATTCTTTCCACCTCTCCTACTCGCAACCATGTCTCGCGCCGGCTGGGCTGGCTCGCACGTCACCGCCGAGGACTGCGCCTGGCTTGTGAACACTAGGAGGGTTCCTCCTGGTGTTCAATGCCGGCCATCTAGGGGCGAGCTCGTGCCTGCCCCGGAGGAGGGCGAGCACGTTGTGTTCTTGGCGCATTTCAAGCGCGGCTTCGGCCTGCCGGCCTCCGACTTCCTCCGCCGCTTCCTCGACCACTTCGGCCTCCAAATGCATCACCTGCCACCCAATGTCGTCGTCTTCCTCGCCTACCACGCCGTGGTGTGCGAGGCCTTCCTCGGCATCCATCCAACAACGGACACCTGGCTCAAGTACTTCCACCTCCGCCAGCAGACCACCGGGAAGAAGGAAGGCACGGGTGTGCCACGGGCAACCGACACCGGCTGCGCCATGATGGTGCAGCGGTCGGGGACCAATCACCCCCGTATCAAGGGGTTGGAGTCCGTCCGGATGTGGCAGAAGACGTTCCTCTACGTCAAGAACATCCCCGCCACCGAAGGAGGACAGGTAACTGATAGAATCAACCTTCCCGCTTGGAGCCTCCGTGCTCCCACCCAGAAGAATTGGAAGGAGAAGCCCTCCAACGACCTCAACGCGAAGGAGATTGAGGCGCGGCTCGGCGCTCTAATCGACGAGGGCCTCAAGAGCGACGATCCTGTGGCGTGCTGGATCAAGAGACGCGTTCTGCCTCTGCAAGAACGCTGCCACCTGATGTGTTACATGGGAGGCCCCCATGACTGCACCAGGACGACCACCATCGAGCTCGACAACGCAGACGTTCCCGAGCACGCCAGGGCCATCCTGACAACGAGCCTCGCCGAGCATTGGCAGTATGGGTTCATCCCATTCAGCCGTACAAAGCCGATTCCGCGGGTACGTTCTTCTCTCCCTGCTTTCTGTATATGGTTTCCGAGTAGAAAACTTCCTCTTCTCGTCGCGACTAGCGATCGTAGTCTGTACCGAGTAGAGTACTTAGTAGAGTTGTATAGGCTTAGTGTGCTTTGTGCCTACACGCCTTTCCGAGTAGAACATTCGGTAAAAATACTTAGGCTTAGTGTGCTTTGTGTTTGCACGCCTATCCGAGTAGGATGCCATCCTGCTACTCGGCTAACTTGTGACACTTCTCCGCTCTTCAGGTCCTCAATCGCCAGCGTATGGAAAGCTGTGAACGTTTTGAAGGCAACTGGTCTCCTGACCGTGAGGAGGACGACAAGGCTTCTTTTGAGACCGCAGACCAGATCAACCTCCCTCGTTCCCCCACCATGGAGAGGCAGCACGCGGAAACGTCTCTCCGCGACTGGCCTGAGGACGAACTTGAAGGTAACTGCGCACTTGCTTTGCTTGTTCATGAGAAGCACCAATCCACTGTTTGTTGTTTCTGATTTGCTCCTCTTCTTTTCCTGAATCCGCAGATGATGTTGATGAAGAGAACGAGGATGAGGACGAAGACGAGAACGAGAACGAGGGCGATAAAGCCCTTGTCGTCAACCCTCTTTCTGTCGCTGCACCCGCTACTCGCAAGCGGACTGGCAGCGGTGCCGTAGAGCCCCCCGCCAAGAAGAAGAAGCTGACCGAGAAGGCGACCAAGAAGGCCGTGAAGAGACCAAGGCGAAAGCTCGCCTCCACCAGTGCGTAAGTCTCTTCTCTGTCGTCTCCCTTCTCGTACTATGTTATTTTTCCCCAATCCTCTTCTAATTTCTGAATTTCTTTTTCTCTGCAGACCTCCCATGGACGCGAACGCTGCTCTCGCGCCCGACCAGGCTAAGAAGCCAGCAGCGCCACTTATCAACCTCGACGATGACGAGGATAACACCGCCAATGCACAGAGTACTGATGCTCAAGGAGCCGATTCGGAAAAGCAGTCCCGTGCGGAGTCAGCAGCACAGGACACTGCCGCCCACCAGGAGAGACCCCCTTCTCCTCCGGCCAACACTGCCGAGGAGACTCAAGACGAAGAGATGCAAGATAACACCGCCCTCGAGCGGCCAGAGGCTGAACAGGAGCAGCCAACCACGGACGCTGCAGGCCAAGTGAATCCCGCTGCCGAGCAGCGGGTGGAAGATGCCACCATGACAGATGCCACCATGACAGGCCATTATCCACTGAGTGATGCGCAAACAGGCGCCGCACCGAGTAGCGCCCAGCCAACTGGCGCGCCGGATAGCGCGCCCCTGGCGCCGCCAACTGACCAAGCCAGGCAGCAAGCCCTAGATGCTTTGAAGGAGGAGGTCGAGAAGAGGGCAGCCGAGAAAGAAGCTGCCGAGAAGACAGAGGCTGAGAAGAAGGCAGCCGAGGAGGAGGCCGACGAGAAGGCGAAGACCAAGATTGAGGGGAAGAAGCCCGAGAAGCAGAAAAGCGAGAAGTCAACTGCTCAGAAAGAAAAGGCGATGAAGCGAGCTACAGAGCAGATGCCGCCGCCGACATCGACTGGACCGTCCAAGCAGTTGATCATTCGCAACCCCAGTGCAGTTCCTGCCGCCGCTACTGTAGCCGATCAGGCCCTCTACCCGGATTACATGGTGAGGGTCAGCCAACAGCGCCAGATTGGCCTTTCCGTCGAGGACCGGAAGATTGCTCTTACAACAGGAAGGAAGGCCGTAGCGACAGACTCCAGGCCCCCGTCTCCATTGCTTCTCGGGGGGCTCAAGATCAGGTGATATCATCTCAGAGCCTCGAGCAGGTACTCGACTTGGTTGGTTTCATCGATGCCAAGTGGGACAGCAAGCTTCTCGGCACAGAGAAATGGCACGGCCTTGGCCTGGGCGACATCGATCATATGCGGGTCGACTGGAACAAGGTGGACTTGGGCTACCAACCCATGACCGTCTCCTCCAGCACCGCTACTCTTGCTGCCAAGATGTTCGTGCACCGCAAGAATGCAGAAGATCTGGAGCAGTCTTACGCGGTAAGTCTTAACTTGTCCTCTCCGAGTAGCATTTTTCTTCTCTCCTATCCGTTTTCATTTTCCTTTACCATCGCCCAGTCCCCGAGATTCTGGCCGAGTAGGCGGATGCTTTCCCGAGTAGCCGCCTTCTCGGGTTGAATCTTCACTTCTCTGTCTAACTTGTTTTCTTTTCGCTTCTCAGGATAGCGTCCTGAAGCGTACCAGTCTGCATCGCCAGCTTCTCTGGAATCATGCTATCGCCAGGAGGCGAATTGCTGCACTGGAAAGAGAGAAAGCAGCTGCGGAGGCAGCCGGTAAGGATGCTAAGGATAGCACCCTGAAGCTGTCTGAGGTGGAAGGTACGCTCCTAGCCGCGCGGTTCTTGCGTTTTTTGTTTACGCCCGCTTTTGCTTTCTTGCGCTAACCTTTTCTACTCTGCAGGGAAACTAAAGGCCCTGGCTGACGAGCACGAGAACTGTCGCACCTTTGTTGCGAATGCCAAGAACACCATCAAGAAGCTTGAAGGTAAACCTCCGTCTACTCGGTTTGCCCTTGTGTCTGTTTCCTTTGCTTCTCTGCTAACCGTGCTTTGCTCTTTTCAGAAGATCATAAATCGTTTGTTGAAGAACACCAAGACTGCGTCAAACCTGAAGAAGTGCAGCAGCGGCTGTCCGACCAGGCCGTTGAGCTGCTGATGGACCACACTACAGAGATGGAGCAGCTGCAACTCCAGCTGCAGAAAGCCCTCAAAGATGCTCTCGACCTTGGTGCCGAGAGGGACCGAGTTATCGCCGAGAAGGCCAAGGCTGAGACAACTTTCAATGCCAAGATCAAAGCCCTCGAGCAGGAGTGCGAAACACTGAAAAAATCCAATGCTGGGTACTTCACTCAGTTGGACGGACTTCGCTTGCTCGAGGAGAAGCACATTTCCAATGAGGAGGAGTGGAAAATCCAGTTGCAGCAGCTGCGCCACGAGCTTCACAGTAAGTCTCCTTTTTTCTGCATCTTTTCTTCTCGGTCCTGCCTCTTCTCGGTTCCCGTGACTGAATTTCTCCCTTGCTTTTGTGCAGAAATCTTCCCTGATCTCGTGTCCGCTTGCGCGCCAGCTTTGGCCAAAGCCCGAGCAGCTCGCCTTGCGAAGGGCGAGGCCTCGGACACCAGAGCCGAGATCGAGGACAACCTGCTGGTGATGAAAGGGCACTTCGAACGCCTAGCCGGCGTGGGCACCGACTTGGTGCGCGTCGGCTTCGCGCTCCACAAGCTGTTCTGGCCTGAAGATTCCGCGCCGACAACGATTGATGGCCTTGCTCTGAAGCTGCAGAATGTGAAGGCCGAGCTGAAGAAATGGCGCGCCTCGGGAGCTCGGGCGGGTGCTGACTTGATGCTTCTCTGCATCGCTTCCTGGTACGAGAATCTGAACATGGATATCATCCGCGGGAAGCGCAACAATTCCAAGTGGGAGACAGACCCCAGCTGCGTGGCCATGCGCAAGCTGATCGCGTACGAAGTCGCGGAGTGCGCTGAGACGGACGTCTTCATCGACGGCCTCCCCGAGCCCGACACCGAAATGGAGGACGACGAGGAAGCGGATGAAGACACAGAGTCCGACTTGGACGGCTTCTTCGAATCGCCTAGAGGCAAGGCCGGGAAGGGGAAGAATGTCGCCGTCGTGAGTAGCGATGAGGAGGCCGAGCACATCGACACCGCCGCACTCGGATTTGGCACCTCATCAGGAGCCGCTCTCGACGACACGGTATTCACCCCTGGCCAAGCCTCTGGTGCTTCTTCAACCCCAGGGCCTATCTCGGTGGCCACGGCTACTTCTGACCAGGTAGCCACCGAGCGCGACGTCGAGATGGAAGAGTCCGCCACCGTCCAGTCGGAGGCGGATGCCACCCATGCCAGCGCCGACGAAGAACCCGCAAGGACAACTGCCACCAACGCGGAGGCAAAGGCAACCAAGACCACCACAGAAGATGCAGCAGCCAATGCCAGCGCCGACAACACTGCCTCCTCCACATGATTTTACCTGCACACTTTTTACCTGAACACTTATCAGATCCCCGGGATGCCGGGAGCAGATGTATCAGACTTATTTATGCTTTTCTTGCTACTCAATTTTATTTCCACTTGTTATCTTTAATTTAATCGTTTTGAGCAGCCCTGGCTCAATGCCGGGTTGCGTTTCCATGCGAGTCCCCGAGTTGCGTTTCTTATTCACCCTCTCTTTTCATCTCTGCTCTACCTGCAACTTGTTGCTTTTTTGGTATTCGAGTCACAAGAGTCAAAGAGCAGAGCTGCAAATACTTAGCCACTAGAAACAATCATAGTAACGCAGCCCACCACTTAGCCGAAAAGACGAAACAGAGAACAAAAGTAACAAACACTCTACTCGGTTCCTGCACTTTTTCTTCCTTAGCGATTTTCGTGTGCTCATTGACCTTTTGCTTGTTCTCTTGCTTGCCATGAAGCCGGGTTTCGGACAGCAGCAGAGTCGAAGAGTTGGCATATAGGTTTAGACACAGTACTCAATACGCTTATGAGTTCTGAAGTGAAGCAACCGAATAGACAAACAGTAAAGCCGAGTAAAAACACTTATAGCAATTTTGGACGAGGGCAGTCCCCGAGAACAATTTCAGATTGCAGAGTAGAATTTCAACTCGGATAAGAGGGTACATACACATCTTTGCTTACGAATGAAAACGACGGAGTAGAGCTACATTCCAAGGGCGCTTGGTTTCCTCTCCAGATTTATCAGCCCTGTTCGCCTGTGGTGGGCGCACATCTACAAGATAGTAAGCATCGTTGTGCACCGCTTTGCTCACAATGAAAGGCCCTTCCCATGGAGGAGACAACTTGTGCATCCCGGCTGTGCGCTGCACAAGCCTAAGGACCATGTCTCCTTCTCGGAAAACCCTTGGGTTCACCTTTCGGCTATGATAACGCCGCAGGTTTTGCTGGTAGATAGCCGAACGTGACAGAGTCAGCTCTCTTGCTTCTTCAAGCAGGTCAACGTCGTCTTCTCGAGCTTCTCTCGCCTCCACCTCAGTGTAGAGGGCTACTCGGGGGGAGTCATGCTCTAAGTCTATTGGCAACACGACCTCAGCCCCGTATACCAAGAAGAATGGCGTGTAGCCGGTTGACCGGTTAGGGGTAGTCCTTAGACTCCACAACACCGCTGGCAACTCGTCTAACCAACACCCAGGTGTTTTCAGCAGCGGCTCCATCAGCCTTGGCTTGATGCCTGCCAGTACCATACCATTTGCTCTCTCAACTTGCCCATTGGAAGCCGGGTGCGCGACTGACGCAACGTCTAGTCGGATATGCTTATCTCTGCAGAACCGCACCATTGCTCCCTCAGCAAAGTTTGTGCCGTTGTCGGTGATGATACTGTGCGGGTAGCCATATCTCAGGATTATATCCTTCACGAATTTCACAGCTGTGGCCCCATCACACCTCCGAATAGGTTTCACTTCAATCCATTTGGTGAACTTGTCCACCATGACCAGGATATGAGTCATGTTGCCTCTAGCCGGCTGGAAAGGCCCAACCATGTCCAAACACCAAACAGCAAATGGCCATGTGATAGGAATTGTTTTCAACTCGGAAGCAGACATGTGAATCTTACTTGCGAACATCTGGCAGCCAGTGCACTTCCTCACGATATCTTCAGCTTGCTGCAGTGCTGTGAGCCAATAGAATCCATGCCGGAAAGCTTTCTGGACCAGCGCCCGAGAAGAGGCATGGTGCCCGCATTCTCCTTGGTGTATCTCTATCAGGATCTCTTCTCCTTCTGCTGGATCCACACAACGTTGCAGCACGCCAGTGGCACTCCTCTTGTGCAGCACATCTCGGACAATAGTATAGCCCTTGGATCTTCTCTGAATCTGCCTTGCAGTCACCTCATCTTCAGGTAGAGTGCCGTCCCTTAGAAAGGATAATATGGGCATAGCCCAACTCGGTGTCTCCCGTGCGGGAAACACTGGTTCGTCCAGTTCCATTGGGACAGGCTCTTGTGGTTGCTCAGGAGGAGTGGGAGCGCTTCTTTGTAACCCAGATCGATTGGCGAGAACTTCTTCAATGAATGCAACAGCCTCCGGGTTAAGGGCGGCAGTCCCCGAGTAAGGAGTGGCAGTCCCCGAGTAGGGAGTGGCAGTCCCCGAGTAGGGAACGGCAGTCCCCGAGTAAGGAGTGGCAGTCCCCGAGTAGGGAGTGGCAGTCCCCGAGTAGGGAGTGGCAGTCCCCGAGTAGAGGACAGCAGTCCCCGGGTTTCCTAAAGCGCTCTCCCAGTCAATCTCCATGGGATCAGATTCCTCACCTGGCAGAGAAGGAACAAATATAGACTCCGAGTTGGGAGAAGGCTTGATGGATGGCTTCCTCAAATGCTCCAAGGCGATTCCCGCCGGGATGGATTGCCGAGAAGATCCCAACTTGGATAACTCGTCTGCTGCTTCGTTCTCTGCTTGGTGAATGTGCTGGAACTCACAACCTTCGAAGAACCCAGTCATAGACTGCACCAGGAAGCGATACGATGCCATGTTGGCATCCAAAGCATCCCAAGTGCCCGAGACTTGCTGCACCACCAGATCTGAATCACCATAGCATATAATGCGCTGCACACCAACCTCCTTTGCTACTCGCAAACCATGCACCACTGCCTCGTACTCTGCTACATTGTTGGATGCCTTGAAGTGAATCTGCAACACATACTTGAGCTGATCTCGCTTGGGTGACGTAAGCACAACACCAGCACCAAGGCCTTCTTTCACCTTTGAACCATCAAAATGCATCTTCCAGTAATTGGAAACTGGAGCAGGAGGTTCATACTGCACCTCGGCCCAGTCCACAAGAAACTCCGCCAGGATCTGAGACTTGATGGCGTCTCTTCTCGCATACGCGGGAGCATACGCGGCTAGCTCAATCGCCCACTTGGCTACTCTGCCACTCGCCTCCTTGTTGCCCATGATATCCGAGATGGGAGCTGAGCTCACAACTGTGATAGGGTGCTCCTGGAAATAATGCTTCAGCTTCCTGGCGCCCAGGTACACGCCGTAGGTCATCTTCTGGTAATGCGGGTAGTTTTGCTTTGAACTGGACAGCACTTCACTGAGATAATATACTGGGCGCTGCACACTCTTGCCTTCTTCTTCTCGTTCCACCACAATCACCACACTGACTACTCGGTTAGTCGCAGCAATGTACAGCAGCATTGGCTCCTTGGGTAGCGGACTAGCCAAGATGGGAGCACTAGCCAGCATTGCTTTCAGCTCATTGAATGCCACGTCCGCTTGCGGAGTCCATACGAACTTGTCACTTTTCTTCATCAGTTGGTACAGAGGCAGGGCCTTCTCGCCCATTCGACCCAGAAAACGGCTCAGAGATGCCAACCAACCTGTGAACTTCTGCACATCTTTCAGTGATCTCGGTAAAGACATGCTCTCAATAGCTTTTATCTTTGAAGGATTGGCTTCAATGCCCCGACTAGAAACCAGAAAACCGAGTAGCTTTCCAGCCGGTACACCAAAGGTGCACTTACTCGGATTCAGCTTCATTTTGTACTTGCGTAGGTTAGCAAAGGTTTCCTCCAGGTCGGCAAGCAGAGTATGTGTTTTATTCGTTTTGATGACAATGTCATCTACGTACACCTGCACATTCTTGCCGAGCTGGTCGTGCAAGCATTTCTGCATGCATCTTTGATAGGTTGCACCCGCATTCCTCAAGCCAAAACACATGACACGATAGCAATAAGCCCCGTACGGGGTAATGAAAGCAGTCTTTATTTGATCAGCAGGATTGAGTGCAATCTGGTGGAAACCAGAGTAGGCATCTATGAAAGACAGCAGTTCACAACCAGCAGTGGAATCGATCACCTGATCGATGCGAGGTAGCGGGAAAGGATCCTTGGGGCATGCCTTGTTCAAGTCGGTGTAGTCGACGCACATGCGCCATGCAGTGGCAGCCTTGGGATCTTCCTTCTTCTTCTCGACCATGACCGGGTTGGCTAGCCAATCCGGATGCAGCACCTCCATGATGAAATTGCTTATCAGTAACTTGGTGATCTGGTCACCAATGGCCTTCCTTCTCTCATCTCCGAAACGGCGCATAGCCTGCTTCACTGGTTTGGCGTCAGGACGCACATGTAATGAGTGCTCAACCAACTCCCTCGGGACTCCTGGTAGATCTTCATTGGACCAGGCGAATACATCCCGATTCTCACGGAGGAAGTGGATGAGCTCGCTTTCCTATTTCTCCGCCAACCCGGAGCCGATGATGGCTACGTGGTCGGGGAACTCGGGGTCGACCTGGATCTTCTTTGTCTCCTTGGCAGCTTGGAAAGCAGTACCGTGCTGGGTACTCGGCACACCTTGTGCGCCAGCTTGTGCGGACTGAGCCATGGCCACCACCTCGTACATCTTCTTCTTCTCGGCAGCAATCACCATCGACTCCGCCAACTGGGAGCTAGCAGAGGCACACACCATGGACTTCTTGTAATCGCCAGCGATAGTAATGACGCCATTGGGACCAGGGATCTTCATCTTCAGATATGCCACATGTGTAGAGGCCATGAACTTGCTCAGAGCAGGCCTTCCGAGTAGAGCATGATAGGGGCTCTGATGATCCACCACCTCGAACTGCAGGTGCTCTGTGCGGCAGTTCTCCCGGGTACCGAATAGCACATCGATCCACACTCGGCCAACCGGGTTGCACGAGATCCCGGGCACAATGCCATGGAATGTGGTCTTGCTAGGCAGCATCATGTTCTCGGCCAGGCCAAGCTTCTCGAGTGTGTCCTTGTACACAATGTTGATGCTGCTGCCGTTGTCGATTAGCACCTTGCTGAACCTCACATTCTTCTCGGGGCCCAGGAAGGTAGGATCCAGCACCAAGGCATAGCTACCCGGATTGGGCATCACCTTGGGATGATCTGCTCGGGTCCACCTGATCTCCTGGTCACACCAATACATGTAGTGAGGAACAGCAGGAATCACTGCATTGACCTCCATGGCCCGCCTGTGCTGTGATTGCTTGTCGACTGGCTCAGAAGTGAAGATCATGTAGCTCTCATGGTGCTCTTGGTACTGATTGGAGCCATTGCCCCCATTGTTGCCATTGTTGTTGTTGCCCTGGTAGTTGTTGTTGTTGCCTCTGTTGTTGTTGTTGCGGTTGTAGTTGTTGTTGTTGTTGCGGTATCTCTCATTGTTGAAGTTCTGGTTGGCTCCTAAAGCCACTTGGTTCACATTCTCTCTTCTCGGGTACACTGGCGGCCGAGCTGCGGGTGCGCGAGTAGGCTGCACATTGGCATTGGCTGCTGGCAGGGGAGGAGGAGGAGGCAAGCCATCACTCTTGATCGCCTCCCACCACTCGCACTGCCGAGTAGTGTGGTTAGCAGGCCTCGAGGGGTGGTGAGTGTGAAAGCTGCATGGGCCATCCTTCATGTCATCAAAGACAAACTTCTTCGGCTGCTCGGAGTTCCCGCTACCCGACTGAGAGGTGCGAAATGGCTTCTTGTTGCCCTGGCCCTGGTTCTGGTTCTGCCCGTAGGCTCCAGCAGGTTTCTGCCTCTGGCTGCCACTAGCTCCAACAGTCACCGCATTCACCTCTTCGGGATCATACCGATTATCTACTCGGCGCTTGTTGCGGAACTCGTTGCGCTTGCTGTTGCTGAAGTTTCTTCTCGGCTCAGAGGAGTCCATCAGTGGCTGAGTAGGATCACCGAGTGCGTACTGATCCGCAATCTTGATGGTCTCCGCCAGAGTGTTCGGCATCTCCCTCTGCAATCTCTGCCACAACATACTGGCATGCCTGCATCCCTGCACAAACCAAGTGATGGCCTGTGCTTCATTCACACCCTCACAGGTGTTCCTCAATGTGCTCCACCGAGTAAGATACTCGCGGTCTGTCTCGTCTTCTCGCTGCCGGCAAGCTGATAGCTGCTGTGGCCTATTCGGCCTCTTGTATGTGCTCGTGAAGTTGCTGATGAAGGCATCCGAGAAATCCAGCCAGCAGTTAATGCTGTTCTTGGGCAAGTTGTTGAGCCAAGTACGGGCTGGACCCTCTAGCATCTGTGGAACATAGCGCACAGCCCATCTTCTGTTGCCATTCGCGATATGGACCGCGGTGACATAGTGATTGAGCCAATCTTCAGGCTTGGTGCTGCCATTGTAGCTCTTGGTGCCTCTTGCAAGCTGGAAGTTCTTCACGGACGGCTCGTTCATGATGCGCGGGCCAAAACACTCGGGGCCAGGAGGACCCGTGCTCTCCAGCCGCGCCGACAAGCTGATCCGGTCCAACTGATGCCTTGCATCTCCAGGCGCCAGCACGCGCTCACCAACACGGTCATGAATATCATAGCCAGCCATCTCCATAGCCGAGTAGCCATCATCATACCTGTCCACCTGCACAGCTGCAGGCTGCTCCACCGGGTTGGCGACTGGTGCCACCGCGCGCGGCTGCTGCCTCTGCCGAGTAGGCTGAGCTGCGGGTTGCCGAGAAGGACCTGGACGAGCAGCTTCTCGGGCACGGCTTTGAGCTTGATGGGCTTGAGAGCCTGCTCTTGCAGCGTTGTGTTCCTGCCCGGGCTGTTGCGGCACAGCAAGCTGTTTCGCGGCAGCAGCCGGGTCATACACCTGCATTTGTCTGTCTCTCCCCGAGCGCCCGCTGCGGCTCTTCTCGCGGCTGGGATGCGGAGATGAGGCCTGATCGTTAGATCTAGCCGCGTGCGAGTGAACCACCTGCGAAGCCCCAGCACCCGGGTTGGCCTTCCGGAACTCCTCGTTCTGCCTAGCAGCCTCCAACACCAACTCGTTGAGCCTTTCCTGCTGCCTAAGACGCGCATCGCCATCCAGGCGAGGCAACTCGGCAGCTACAGCCTCTGCAGCTCTAAGTGTCTTGGCGGGTGTGCTGTACCTTGGCCTTGTGAAGGTGTTCGCGGTGGCGGACTGAGCGGGAACCTCCGCAACCGTTGCCATCTCGACACCCAAGTTGCACCGCGTAGCGCCTACTCTGCTAGGCCTCCTGGCGACTGGCGTGAAGCCGTGAGCCTTGTTGTACTCGAGCTGATCTAGACTCAGCTCAAGCCTGATCTTGTCCAACTCCGCCTGCTCGGCAAGCAGCTCCTGGCGCTGCCGCTCGAGCTGCTCCCTCACGGCTAGGAGCTCGATGTCGGTGGGAGTGTGCATGCCAGGTCGCGTAGCCGACGCGGGAATGACCGTAGACGTGGAAGGCGGCAAGTTGCTCTCCTTCTCGTAGGGCCGGTGAACCCTGCCACCAGCCGGTGCATCACTCTCCTCGACGACGGCCGCAGCGCCAGTAGCGGCTGCGCCAGTGTTTGCCGCCAAGCCCGTCACCATCACCTCAGCGCAGTTCGCAGAGCGGCACGCGGGCTTCCCGCGTGCAGCGATCACCGCGGGAGGATCCTCCGCGTCATGCACCAGCTCGGGGTACACGTGGTTGGCGATGGTGGCGACGTAGACAAGGTGAGAGCCGAAGGAGATCACTGAGCCGCCCTCCGGCATGGCCCTGCCGCCGAAATAGCCGGCGTTGTCGGTGACGAAGTCGAAGGAGCCGAATCTGTGGACAAGGCCACAGACCACGCGCTCCGCTGAAGAAGATCCCGTCCGAACAGAAACTCCAGCCAGCGCCGCTGGTTGCCCCACGGTGGGCGCCAACTGTCGTGGTGGTGTCACGGCAGATGCCATGGGATGGCTAAAGATGTGGGAACGAAGGACGCTGGAGGTGCTCGGGGAGGGATCACGCGACGAGTAGCCGCGTGAGGTACGAAGTAAACACTGCAAACAACACGATCTACCCAGGTTCAGGGCCCTCGTGAGGAGGTAAAACCCCTACTCCTGCCTTTCTTTGTGTATTTTGGTATCTCGCCGAGTAGCCACAGTACAAAGTTCTTGCTACCGAGTAGCCACTCTCCTCAAGATGATGAACTAGGTCAAGAACTTAGGGTTTCCAGTGTCCCAATATCCAATGCCTCACGCAGGAGGCGGCGGGGCACCTTATATACATGGTGCCCAGCCGGATACGTCCAAACATGGACAAGTGTCGACATAGTGTACACATCGTCCTTCTTCCGGGTTCCCGCTGACAGCTTTGGTTCCTAATCTTGGCTGCATCTAGAAAGTTGTTGGGCAAAACAAGGGGACAGACTGGTATCACTGTACCTAAACACAGAGTAGGCCCCCCTTATCCTGCCACGGCCTGCTTCCATGCTGTCACTGTCAGGCAGGCCGGTCCCAGATGAACAGTAGTTCGAATAGTGCCAAGTACGGACCCAGGATACGCGGGATCCTGTGTCAGAACGGCTCCTTTGACTTTCTGGCCCGAGTAGGTTCCCGCCAATTGTTCCCGCCAATTGTACTCGGGCCAACTCCTCTACTCGAAAGGACAGAACTTGATTGATATCTCCTTCTGGTCATCTTGAGGTGAGACCGAGTAGCAGTCGACCGGGTAGCGAGTACCGGGTAGTCGGCTACTCGACCAAACCTCTCTTCTGTAAGACGCCTTTACCACTTGCCTTTACCCTACTCGGGGGTAACCCCCCGACATTCGGTTAGTAGTTTAAAAATCCATTTGCCAAGTAGGGCTGAATTCTTGACTTGCAGGTCATGAATACCGAGCCCTCCCTGATCTCGTGGACGACAAACTACATCCCATCTGATTAATCGATATTTCTTTTTCTTGTTGTCACCCTGCCAAAAGAATCTTGATCGGAAATAATCCAATTTTTTTAAGACTCCTTTGGGTAACTGGAAGAATGATATCATATACATTACCATATTAGTCAGGACTGAATTAATGAGTACCAGTCGTCCACAAAGTAACAACAATTTTCCTTTCCAACTAGCTAGCCTTTTCTGCAAACGCTCTTCGACGTGTGCCCATTCTGCATTAGTCAATCTCCTGTAATGTATTGGTATTCCCAAATACTTAATAGGAAACTGACCTTGCTCGCAACCGAATAGCTCGGTATACTGTGCAAGTGCATCTTGTGCCTCGCCAAAGCAGAACAATTCGCTTTTATGGAAATTGACTTTTAATCCGGATAATCGCTCGAATGCTGAAAGAATTAATTTCAGATTCGCCGCTTTCTCCAAATCGTGTTCCATAAAGAGAATTGTATCATCGGCATATTGAAGGATAGGCAATCCTCCATCAACTAGATGTGGAATTACTCTCTCAATTAGGCCATTTTTCTTGGCTCGATCGATCATGATTGCTAACATATCTGCCACAATATTAAACAATACGGGCGATAGCGGATCACCTTGTCTCAAGCCTTTCTTAGTTTGGAAGTATCGGCCAACATCATCATTTACTTTGATAGCCATGCTACCTCCAACTACGAAGCTGCGAACTAGAGTACACCAGTCCTCTGAAAATCCTTTCATTCTCAGAGTCTGTTGTAGAAACCCCCAATTCACTTTATCATAGGTCTTTTCAAAGTCTATTTTAAGAATTACCCCATTAAGCTTTTTCGTGTGCAACTCATGTATGGTTTCGTGTAGAGTCACGACCCCATCTAGGATATTTCTACCCTGCATAAAATCAGTCTGTGTAGGTTTTACCACATGATCTGCCACTGAATTTAGCCTAATAGTTGCAACCTTTGTAAAGATTTTGAAACTAACGTTAAGAAGGCAGATTGGTCGATACTGTTGTATCCTTTCTGCGTTCAAAACCTTAGGTAACAAAACAATTTCCCCAAAATTAAGACGATACAACTCCAGATGTCCACTCTGTAAGCAATCAAACATCTCTATGAGATCATGTTTAATGATTTCCCAGAAATGCTGATAGAACTCCGCCGGACAACCATCTGGACCAGGTGCCTTATTATGTTCTATTTGGAATATAGCCTTCTTTATCTCCTCTTCAGAAAAGGGAGCATTAAGAAAAGTGTTTTCTTCCATTGAAACTTGGGGAATATCATCTGTGCGGCTCTCATCCATGGTAATATTACCTACTTCAGGAGCCCCAAACAGATCTTTATAGAACTTTGTAATATAGGCCTTGAGAAACTCTTGTCCTCAATGAGACCTTCATCCATCAATGATGGATACATTGAATCCGTTTTTTCCTATGTCTGCCATTGGCAACATTATGGAAATACCGATATTCGAGTCTCCTTCTAGAATGAATTGAGCTTTTGATCTCTGATGCCATTTGAGTTCCTCTTCCCGCAACATTTGTGCTACTTTCGCATTGGATTGACCTTTTAGTTCAATCTCTTGCGTAGATAGCAACCTAGTTTCAGCGAGTCGATCTAACTCATCGATAATGGAACAAAGACGCTCTTTCTCCTTCTTTAACATCCCAGTCGTATGTCTCGCCCAACCACGGAGATATTTACGCACATTGCGCATTTTATTATTCCATCTCCGTATTGGGTTATCACCTAAGACCGGTTTGTGCCAGACTTTCTTTACTAATTCATCAAAACCATCTCGCAAAAACCAACCTAGTTCAAATTTGAACTGTGTCTGGCCTTTTGGTCTTGGTGTTCCAGTTGAAAGCAGAAGGGGAGCATGGTCCGATAGAGCCTCAATACGTTCTAGAGCACGTACCGTTACCAAAGGGAACTTATCTTCCCAATCGGTACTCATTAATACGCGATCTAGCTTTTCGTATGTAGGCTCCGGCAGACTATTTGCCCAGGTGAACTGTCGTCCGGACATGTAGACCTCTCTCAAATCCAAGCTGTCAATGACAGCTTTGAACAAGAAAGGCCAATGTCCATCAAACCGCCCCCGGCTTTTCTCATGTGGAAACCTTAGCAAATTAAAATTGCCACCAATTAAGAATGGATGTGGATTATTATTAGCCAAGTGAACCAACTCACGGAGAAAATCCTCTTTAAACTCTTCCTGTGCAGCACCATACACAGCGACCAAACTCCATATGAAATTGTCGGCCCGGTTACGGAGGTGTAATTTAATATGAAAGTCACCATCCGACCTTGCTAACACATCAAAGGAGTCAGTTTTAACGCCTAGTAAAATGCCACCCGATCTACCACGAGGGGGGATAGAGTGTCAAGTAAAATCAATACCACCTGATAGGCGGTTCAGAACACTCACTTGGAAATCTCTCCTCCCTGTTTCGGAGATAGCCAGAAACTCCAAATCGTGATCCCTGACGTATTGAGCAATATTCAAATGTTTAGCCAAGTCTCCAAGACCTCTGCTATTAGTGAATAAGCCATTCATCGGGAAACAATTGGATTTTTAGGCGGTCTCGCGGTGTTTCTCGGTGAGTTTTTCCTCTTTTGTTTGGCGGTTTTGGATTTCCGGCCGGAAGCGTATAGATCAAATAAAGATCCAAGCCCGTCCTCATCCAATCCCACCTCAGTCACTTCCCCCACTAGATGTGATAAAAGCTGTCCATCCGAAGAGGCATACGCTGAATCATCATCCATGTGGGGTATGTCCACCATGGGAGAAGCACTCGGATTGACCGTCGGCTTAACCGTTAAACGATCATATTCCATATGCTTCAACACATTAGTGGACAACGTGATATCCTTATCATTCTTCCCTAATGAAAACACCAACTACGCCTAGGCTAGAGGATAACTTGGTATTTGAAAAAGAAAGAAATGACAAATGATTAGAACTCGTACCCTGTGTCAATGTTGAGTACATTGCCGCCTTCCGTCTCATGGCCTTGGACATCGCGTCCTCATCAGTCGATGAAGCCCCATCCGCTGCAACGAGATGGCGAGCACTGCGTCTCAGCCCACCTACAGGCTGCCCAACCACGGAGGAGGGCGCCACGGCGGAGGGAGGTACTGACGAAGAAGATACCCCCCCTCGACCACCATGTCTTTCCCCGCTCTGAGAGGAACCGCCGTGCTCGTGTCACTGTCCGCTCGAGATGACGGGGTCACCGGCGTCGTCACGGTATCCCGGCGTTCTGCCCGCGTCCCAGAGGACCCAGACATCCGGCCTGGAGACACCAATGCAGTAGCCGCCGATCCACCTCGCACTGGAGAAGGAGTACGCAAGCACTGCCCGTCGTCGTCGTGAAGACCGCCGCTATCCATCGCGCGGACGAGAGCCGACTGCTCCCCGCAGTGCGCCTGGGCTGTCGGTCCGCCAGGTGAGCGGGCCTCCGCCCGCTGATCATAGCAGCGCACAGCCGCTGACTGGGCGGCGGATACCGGCGTTCCGCCCAGCCCAACAGCCACAGGCGGAGCAAGGGAAGGCCCATGTGGCCCCAGCGGGCCACCGCCGCTATCAGCCGCGCGAGGGGGAGCCACCTGCTCCCTACTCAGCTGCTCGGTCGCTGGGCAGCCAGATGAGCGGGCCGCCGAACGCTGCGCACTGTAGCCTGCCGCTGCCGCCTGGGCGGTGGACAGAGGCACCCCACCCGGCCCAGTAGCCGGCACACCGTAGGCGCTGTCCCCTGGAAGAATGTCGCTGGTCCGCCCCGCCTGGGCGGCGAATAACCGGGTGCCTCCTGCACCCTGCAGTCCACTCGACGATGCAGCAGAAGACATCGTCTCTCCCGAAGATGGTTTGGCGAGAAACCCGCCTGAAGATTGCAACGAACGCACAATTTCCTTTCCCCTAGGAGTGGCCGGGGACATGTTAATTGGCGTTAATGCATAGTTCTTCAACAGCTCCAGCGCCTCGGTATGAGCCGAGGTACCACCATCCGCAGGGGTCTGATCAATAGCCATGCCCGTCGCATCTCCCGCCTCTTCCTGTAAGCCAGCATCCGTGTCAAGCACATCCGAATCACGGACACCTCTGGTAGAGGACTCCGAAGGCGTCTTCAAGTCCCACATGTAAGGTACGAAGTCTGATTCCGGCACAAAATCCTCAGGCTCCGGTCGGAAAGTGAAACCATACCCTTTTAGACGTAACACACCATCCGTGTATGTGTAAGGACCCACCTCATCCGCTTTGTTGAACACCTCGTCATCTGATAGCGCCATCCGCAAACGAACAATACCTCTGCGACGTAGAGCCAGAAGGTCCACATCCAAGGTAATACCGATGAGAGAACCAACTGCACACAGACCTAGGAAGTGTCGCAACGGATTTGGAACTCCTTCCACATGCACCCACGTCTGGTAGAACTCTAGTTTAGGCTCAATATCTTCTGGTTTCCACTTACTGAACAATAGCCTGGTAGACTGAGACGGGACCCCAAAATCCATCCCATCAAACCTCTCCAGCTCTGCCACTGACGGGAACACCATCTTGGAACGGTTATCCCCACTAGGCATCGCTTCCCACTTCCAGCGTGGGGTAGAACACATGCACGCAACCGTCATCTCGACCTGTCTTGCCGTTGCAGGAGTGCCAACCACCGTAACAAGCGCAACCGGCCCCCCAGACGCATCCTCATCCTGAAACAGATTATCCGGGAACTGGGAAAACATAGTATGAAAGCTACCAATCCCTCCAATGGACACTGTCGGCTTCGGGAGTCTGAGAGTGGAGCACTTCTTCATCGGGTGCTTCTTACTATCACACACGTAAGAGTAGTGATCTACCGGACAATCTCTTGTTGCATGTGTATCAACATCGCACTTCCAGCAACGGGTCTTTCTCACCACCGTAGCCGCGGCAACGTCAACCCCCACGGGTCCAGCGGCGGCTAGCACCTGATGTTCAACCACGGGCGTTGGAAATGCTACAGCTGTCTCGAGAGATATAGGAACCGCTGCGACTGGTGCCAGTTTCTTCTTCTTATTCTTCCGTCTGACCGCCCCTCCTGCAGCCACCGTGCCAACCGCGAACCCGCCGGCCGGCACTGCCACGGCTGCATGATCCGTCATTGCCGTAGGCGCAACGCCCACCGCCGGCGCTTGAGGCGCCACCGTGTTCACTGCCGACCGCGCTAGGCCCCGCCATCACCGCAGCTGCATAGGAAAGCCCCGGAAGAGGAGCCGTCAGCCTAGGGTTGACAGCCATCTGCTGCATGGGGGCGAATGCCGCCGGCCCGGCCATTGGTCTGGCCACGCTCGGTGCCAGGCCTCGCCCAGCACCACCTCCCGCCTGCATGCCGCGCCCGGCGCCGATCCCCGCCGGCACGCCGCGCCCAACACCACGTCCTCGGCCACCCGGAACCGGCGCAGGTGGCCGAACACCATTTGGCCCGCCGGCGCGATGTGGAGCGGCCATGTTCGTGGGCGCGACCAGCGCTTGAAGGAGATTGGCGGCTCGCAGAAGGAGAGGCGTCGTCTGCGCGACCAGGACGAGGCTCTGTCGATGTCGAAGACGGAAGCGGAGACGGCGCAACGCTCGAGGACTTGAGAGCCCTAGGCCGATCCGACTTGGCCCAGAAGTACGCAAACGCGGCCTGGAAGTGGCCCCAGGGCCTCAAACTTGGCGCACTGGTCCCACGCGACAGCGCTGTAGTTTGAACCGCGGATGACGCGCTCGCTTCCGGTAATCGTGGATCACGGATCGACAGCACACGCTCGCAGACCGCCGGCGACGAACCTTCCGCCGCATCCTTGAACTCCGCGGGGAAAAAATCCCCCAAGCACGGCGCCGGAGTGATTCTTGGACGCGGTAATGGCCCTCGCAATCCTACCCGGACCGCCGGGGTCTTCAGCCGGTGCCCCGTCGGGCTCATGCGGCCACCTATAGCCGCCGGGCAAGACGTCGTCGGAGATGACACCGACGAGCACACAGACGAGCCCGCTTCCGACGCCGCTCGAGAGCCCTCCACGCGATCCTTCTCCCACACTCGCGACTCCCTCGTCAGAAATCCCGCCCGCGCCCAGAACGCATCCGCCAGCTCCTCGCCGGACACCGGTGAACGAGCAACGTCGTCGCGGGAGACCTCCCAGTTATCCCCTAGAACTTCCTCCGCCGCCACGATGGCCACCCCAGCCGCGCTCACGTCGACGTCCGCGTCAGCGAGGACATCGTAGCGAGAACCCCCGCCCGCCTCCACCGGAGTCGCGGAGAACAGAGGGCCCCCAGGGGCTAGAGTAAGCCGGCGGCGGCATGGCCGTCCGTCCGGTGGGTGGTCGTCGCCCATGTCCTCTGGTGAGCTCGCTCCCCTATCAGCTCCTGCATCACGAGGTTGAGGCCTCTCTCCATGGAGTTGCTGATCACCTTGATCGTGATGTCTTTGGTCGTGGGCTCAGTTTGGCATCCGGGTTGAATAAGTCTGACTCCCCAGCAACCTTCCTTGCTAAACTTGTTCATATGTTTTCCACTGATGGTGGGTGCGGGTAGCGCCAGTAGTGTGACTTCGAGAATATAGCCTCCAAAGCGAGTGTTGATGAAGTCCTCGGCGGTGTCGAAGTTGAAGCTCTCCATCTTAAGTCATAAGGGTAAAAGAACATAAGTTGTACTACATAAGGTAAAGAAGTACTAGAAGTGCATAAATACTTAGTAAATACCATACTTTCTCTAGAGTGATCAATGGGTTATTAACAACTTGTTGTAAATTGGATATTTACTACAGTGAGAGATACTGACACCCGCTAGCCAATCAGGGAACCGGTCTCATGTTCGTGGACATGTAATGTTGGTCTGGGACGCTTCATCTCACTATGCCACTAGGATCCAAAAATACTCAAAGGAGTTAATATATTTGATCAAAAGGGTTTTCCAACCTAAGGGCTCGAACCTACAGGGCAACACTTTGCTATGATACCATTTTGTAGCATCCCAACTTTTAATAAAGATGGAATACTTGTGTTTTGTGCTAGTCCCTGGATCAATGCTAGCACCACAGTACAAAACTTAAGGGTATCATTGCATAAGAGTTAAAATTATTACAACTGAATCCAGAGTAGCCAAATATAACTTATTACAAGGTGCGTAGCCTTATAGGACATCTAATAACTCAGAGATCAAGCAACATAAGTAAAGTAGCAATGAGCCTCCATCTTCAAGCATGCGCCACAGGCAGACATGTTGGGTGTAGACTCGAGTCCAGAAAAATCTTCACTCATCATCAGAATATCCTGCACGTTGGAATATGCAGCCCCCGAAGGAGGTCAGTACAATTTGATGTACTTGCAAATGACACCTATAGTGGATATAAAATGGCAAGTCTAGTACTACATGATTATTTTGGCTAGGTGGCTTAAGGCTATTTGCGAAAAGCCAATTTTGTCCTAACACTTTTGTAAAGTCATTTTGTTTTCAAAGGGGTGGCAACATTGGAATAAAATCCAAGCACCACAACATTGTTCGCTTAGTCAAACTTTTACTTATTGAAAATGGTGATGTGATCCTTCCGTCCATCCTTGTCCAGCTGCTCGAAGTCGTCCATTACCGAGGACACGACTATGATCATAGTTTCTAACTCTGCAAAGGTTGTGCACTTTCACCCTTGTACTCTTTTCACCCAAACATCCTATATATGCTTAATGTATTAAGGAAAGAAGATAATTGAGTCAAAGTCTTTAGGAAGCATGGAAACTTGCAACAGGCAAGACCCGTTCCACCTATAATTCTTCTACATCTGCTTGTCAAGCCGCAGGTCGAGTCCACGCAACTTATTCAACTAATCCAGAGTCCATATGAACAAGGGTTACACTAGAAGCAACTAAACTTGGGGGACATATAAATAACTTTGTTCCTAGGTGGCATTCCTCAAGTGAACACCTCAAGTATTTCCCCGGAGGAGACACTCAACTCTCATCAACCAAAACAACCAATCCACCCAGGTAGTTTATTAAGTTTATAACTTAGGATTTTTCATCAACAACTGGTAGAACCTTCATAGAAGCATGGCTAAGCATACACTAAATTTTTGTTGGCTTTCATATAACATGAGGTTTACATGGGGTGGCTACACACTACTAGGGTATAGCATATCATAAAACTTTATAAAAGATCCTATCATGCACTCTACTAAAAACCACTAATGCTTAGTGAAAGTATAGGTAAAAATATGGGGTGTCACTTGCCTTGGTAGCAGGGAGAGTAGGAACAACAACCACAATTGTAGAATTCCTCCTCCTCACAATCTAAACAATCAAAATAACAACACATAAACAAACAATAAAGGAAAACATTACATAGAAATGTATGCATGATATGCAATGTTGAAAAATGCACAAACACCACAAATGTTATGAATGAATAAAAAATGTTGTTCTCTGGTTTCCTAACATGTTTAAAAACTTAGGAAAACAAAATAGATACCGAAATATAATTATAACATTTTTAGGTCTTTCGTATAGTCCTATTAAACCAACACAATACTTATGATGCTAAAGTGGTCTAAGTGTTGTTATTTCCTACTCTCTGGACAGAGAACATCTAAATAAAACTAAATAAATTAGATTTATTCAAAAAGGAATTTTATAATTAAAGTTATGAGCATAAAAGGGGAATATATAGATTCATGATTAACACGTTTGTGCACGTGTCAAAAGTGAAAAACTATAGCTCCACTGTGTTCTACTAATCTTGCTGATTTCAAAAGGTACAAAATTATTGAATTTGGAATTACAGAGCAAAAGTTATTGAATTTGCAAGATTTAAAATAAATTTGTCCGGTGAGAAAAGGATCGATCCGAGGCGACCGAAACGGAGCCTCCTGATTGGTCCGTACCATTTCGCGTGAAACGAGTGCAGAGACCGTCGAATCTAAGTGGCGCGGGGCGGTCCAGATCTAATATACTGCTTCGCCTAAGTGTTCTAATCTGATCCGTAGGATCAGATCCAACAGCTCTAGTTCAAAAGATACGGCACGGGCGGCGCTGGTTGCTGGAACATCGCCGGAAAAGAGAGCGCACGGCTCTGCAAGCACGGTGTGGTGGTTATACGAGGACAGAGGGGTAACAGAGCTCACCGCGATGATCAACACGTCGAGGGGATCTTGATGGCAAAGACGTTTCCCTTCTCGCATTCTGGTTCTCCACGAATGGCTCGCCGAAGTCGTGCGGAGCGGCCGGGGGTTGCGGGCGTATACAACGGCGGCGTTTTGCGGGGTGGAAAGATGCACAACCTTGTCAGGGAGGATCACGGTGATGAGGAAGGGTCAATGGGGGTGGAGAGAGAGGGGCAGAGAGGCACGGTTCTCACTGGAAACAATCGGAGATGGCGGTGGCCGTGGCGAGATCCCGAGCTTCACCGCGGGCAGCCAGGGGGTTGAATGGCTAGGGTTTGGGGCGCGGCGGAGAGAGGAGTCTCGGGAGGTTATAAAGGGCCGAGTTGGGGGCGGAATCGCGCTGATTTCCGTGCGAAGGAAGAAGGGTGACGCCATTGTGCGTCAGCTGCGGGCCCGCTTGTAAGAGAGAGAGGAGGGAACAAGCGGGATGCACGCATGGGCTCTGGTGGGCTGATTCAGCGCGTGTGCGCGAGAGGAAAGGAGTGGGCTTGGCCCCGGGGTGCGATAGATTAGGTTTCCCTTTTTTTCTCTGTTTTCTCCTTTTTTATTTTTAATCAAATGATTAACCAAAAAATTCGTAAACCCCTCAAACTTTATCAAAAAATAAATAAAAATATGTTTTAAAAATCTAGGGATGTAAGGAGTCTTTTGGTACTGTTCTTTTTAAAAAATAAAATAGTTTCACATAGCGTAGTATGGGGATTTCAAAATACCCTTTTTAATACCTATATGGTTTAAATGGGTTTAATATTTTGTTGAAGATAGTAGTAGGGTGAAATCATGCAGTGATGTCATGATGTTTATGTATGCATGATGTTATTTTGAATTTTGAAAACTTGGGATGTTACAATGAACTGTGACAATCAAACAGTGAATGCTAAGGTGGAGAGTTCAAAGGACAATGCGCAGTTCACAAAACACATAAGAATGAGATTAAAGGCCGTCAGACATTTAAGCAACTCCGAAGCGATAGCGGTGTATTATATCCAGTCGGATAAGAATCTGGCATATCTTTACTAAAGGGCTATCACGTGTTGTGATAGAAAATGCATCGAGGTAGATGGGTACGAGACCCACATGAGTTGTCATGGCAGTAACCCAACTTATGTGATCGGAGATCTCGTGAAGTAAAACATGAGAAAACAAGCTGGTAGATAACTAAGGAGAGTAGTTTTACTAACCCACTTCACTGGGGATGCAATACTCTCAAAATTGTATGGAAGGTTGACTTTTATCTTAATATGTTCCAAGACTTGTATAAGCAAGATGCTATCCTACAGAGCGATCTTTGGAGGAACACACATATATGAGCCTGACTGTTGATCAGAGTCTATGAGATTGGATGGTCTCTAGTAAGTTCATGAATAGGCCAGGAGTGTGACCAATATGCTCCACCCGAGGGGCCAGCCTTCGATAGCCTAGTACTAACAAGACATTTAGTGAATCTACTTTACACCAAACCGACAATTCAAGACATAGTCCATTGTTCACTTGTAAAGGAGTGTAGTTATTTGCTCTAGGTGGATGCTCAACCTTAACGGTCTCCACTAAAAATGCCGGTATACCAAAACAATGATTGTAACAGAGGACAACACCATGGGCCTTCGCGATCTAGTGGGGGATTGCTCAAATTTGGGTGGGCTTTAGACCCACTAGACAATCTCCATTTAATACCTAAAGCCCCATGTTGTCATAGAAAGTGGTGGAAGTTTAGTCCCACATTGCTAGTTGGGAAAGTTTTGCACCAACTTATAAGGTGAGATCTTCTCCCATAGTATGAGTTTGTGTGAAGTGAGGGGAGGTGTTCCACACGTGTGCTCCTCCTCCGGCGTCCACCTCGCCTCGACTCGTCACCGCCGATGCCTTTATTTTGGCGGTAAAAACGGAGAGTCCATATTAAGTAGCCAGATTGTGTAAACGGATTAACAGACGCGCCACAGAGATGAAACTTCACATTTACTGTGATTCATTATGGATACAACGTCCGTCATTAACGCGCCATAAACACAAATAAAAACGTTTTTTTATTAACACGCCATAAACGTGTGATGGAAAGTTCTCCTACCTGACCGCGCCTATATATTGGAGGCTTGGAAGGATACAAACACACATCTCTCATACGATCTGCCTCCTCGAGCTCATTGCCGTTCCACTCGATGTTGTTGTCGTTGGTGATCCCATCCCGTCTACCACGTACACAGCTGACAAGAGAGCAAGCATGTGAAACCTTGTCTCTCGAGATCCTGTACGGGAGAGGGGCGACTAGGCATTTGGGGAGCGTCTCCTACGCGAATGCTCGCCTTCGTTTGCCTACTTCCTCGTCGCCTTGTCATCACCATGTCCACCGATGCCGACCGATTTGCTGCCGAGAAGGCCGCTACCGACGAGGCTGTTGCTTCGGCCGCTGCTGGCTCTGCTACTGCTACGGCCAACTGGCCTATTGGAGTGGAGGGTACGATGAGTTCATCCTGTTCCTGCTTATTTTCATGTGTATAGTACTAGTCTCTTGTGTAGATCTGTCTACCATTCGTCTAGTACATAATAATAGTGTTAAATATCAGTTTACCATTGTTTCTATAATGCTCATGATTTATTTATTTTTGGATTAATTTAATCAAAAAATTGCCTAAATACTCAACACATGGAAGTGGAACTTAGTGAAATTGCTTTTGTTTGACCAATGTTTTGAAACTACTTAGTACTAAATAAAAGAACGAATGCTTATGTTTGATTTTAATATTTTGTAAATGGGAAAGGTTACTTGCATTGGAGGTATAGACGCCATGCACACTATGTGCTAAATACTTTTTTCGTTGGTGTTGTCGGAAGTTCCTAGGAGTCCTTGTGCCAGGATCCGATTTGTATTTGGACTGTTTTCCCTCTTTTCTTTAATGCAAAAAATCACAGTGCCTTCTATTCCCGTAAAAGACAATGCACAAATATTTTGATTGGACGAATCCCTTGTGTTTTGCTTATTTAGGCTTGATTAATATTCTGTGCATATGCACAATAACATAACTTGCTGTGAAGATATAGCTGAAGACGGTATTTGCAGCAATGCGCAAACACTTAGCCAGTTGATAATAATAATTCAGTTGCCGTTCAAAATAGATAATATCATCACTCAAGATTCATAGCCGTAGCAATAGTAATAGATATTACTGTGATCCACTTAAGGAAATTCTTACAATTTACTCCAGAGATGAAGACGCCTTACAATCAAGCAGAGATACATTCATGCATATGTGGACCAACAGGAAAAATCTAAAGCAAGAAGAGCAAGAATTCACCCCCATTAGCACCATGACATCCAATGCTTGCCACAACCGAAACTTCAGTCGTGAGCCTAGCACTGCCCAGGTGAACACAAGCAGTGATATAGTAACTACGGTTCCAAGGAGCACCTGCTAGGCGACGAACAGATTTTCACAACACACACTGGATGCTACTGCTTCCAAGAGCGTAGCGTTTGGACATGTGTTTGATCAAGTGGAGTGGACCATCACCATTATTGCCGCGCTTCACCTCCAGGCCAGTGAAGACAGCATACTCCTTGTCATTGTCATACATGTCTTCCTCCTCGTCTGAAGAGGAGAATGAGAATGTGCGCAGCATGGTCCCGAAGAAGGTAGCAACACAAAACTTGCCAGAGCCAAGGTTCAAGAGGTGCAACTGGGTTGGCAACCACGGCCGATCTTTCGGCAGGTCGAGATAATCCCAAGTATGCAGCGGTACCGGTGGATGTGCAGAGCCAATGGTGGAGAGGTCAAACGCGCATAATCTGGACAAGGGGTTCCGGCCCGAGAGACCAAACCAGAGGTTGAGCTCGGGGACGTACTCGGCGTTGCCAAAGAAGGGCAGTACCCAGTCGGCAGCTTTTCTCCATTTCCTCCTCACCGTGTCAAAGGTGTAGGTGCCTACCCCCTCCTCCTCAACCGATGGCGATATGCATATGGCAAAGCCGTCAACCACCGCGTAAGAAGAACAAGTGTCGAGGAATGTTTGTGGATCACTGAGAAATGGCGGCGGCGGCGCAACGTCCCAGCACCACCCTTCCTTGCGGTGCGAGAGGACCTCAAAGCAGCTTCTGGTATCGTTAGTGGGGGGGGACATGTTCAAAAAGTAGAGGGACTGGTGTTTTATGGGGCCAACGGCCGGTTCCGCTTGGGTTATGGAAAGGGAGATGGAAAGACATGTCTTGCGTGTGCTGGGAGGAGCGATGGACTCGACGTAATTCGAATCAACGCTGTAGAGCGCCGTCTGCCGTTGAGGGTCGACGTAAAGAATGTTGTTCTCTCCTCCCACTAGCGAGAAGAAATCTGACAACCTAGAGTGCATGGAGCTGGGCGCTGGCTGGAAACTGATCGTCGGCGGAGGCAATTTCTTCCAGCCGCGCATCGCTCCTCGTTTTTTGTTCTTGTTCGCACTCGCGACTCGTTGCGCAACTTCCGAGTCTCTGTAGAAGAGGTGCTTGCTGACATCGATGCGGCAGAGCGAATACGAGCGATACCTGTCGTTATGCAGTATCAGATTCAGATACCGACGGCTCATGCGTACCGTCGCCGGCGAAGAGAAGCGGCCGGGGAGGTCTTGAAGAGAGAGATGCAGAAAAGGCGGCGGCGGACGGACGCCTCGGCGAGTTTTGGGTGGAATTTCTAGGTCCTCAGGATCTCGCTGGGGCGAGAACTACAAAACGGGCTGCATAATCTAATCCGATTTACGGTAGCACCTTCCTCGCCCGGCCCATATTTCAATGAAGAATAGCCAGAGTATCGATAATCTTGGACCTGGCCTAGGTTCTATCCCGATTTCACCGCGTCTCCGCCGCCGCCTCTTCCTACTCGACTTCTCCAAACCATCTCGTGGCGCCCAGCCGCCTCCCCCACGGCCTCCACAAGCAGCTGTGCAGCCGTCTTGTAACCATTCTTCTCGTGCTCGTCTCGAAGCTCAGCAGACGCAGTTGTGTGAGGTACCCGATCGGCTCGGGCCAGACGGAGAGGATTCGATACGTAGGTTCGCAGAAAGTATTTATGGATCGTCGGTTTCTTGATGAGGTGTTGACCTCTAAGTTGGCTCGATCTTCACGAATCGACAAGAACGAACGAAGAACGCACGAAGAACGCGATGAACACGATGAACACGAGAGGGGGAATCGAGGGCAAACACGTGGAAAACACAAAAGAGGGAAGATAACTCGTGAAGCCTACGAGGGATCGCAAACCCAAGTCAACAACACGCTAATTGAAACCGTTTCTCTTACCGACCGGTCCACCGATCCAACAGAAGCCCAAAAGGGGAAGGTTGGCAAGCGCTACTAGAATCACTATGTGAGAGAGTAGCTCCTTGGAGAGATCTTGATACAATCCTAGATGAACATCATCAACATAGGAGTGGCCTCATAAGAGGAGTCACCTCAAAAGAGGGATACAAGGGCAAAGCCCGAAACTCTCGAAAACAATGCTCAAAACTATTCCTTTTCCTAGATCTAGCCACCGGAGTCCTTTATATAGTCGGGGTCGAAACGGGGGTCGAAACGGTGCCAAAACGGGCAATTCCCGTGCATTTCGGGGCCACCCCGGCCTGGGAGCCGGCCTGGCCGGCCTGGAACCCGGCCTGGGGCCAGGGTGGGGCGCAGAGGCTGGCCTGGAGGCCCAGGCCGGCCTGGGGCCGGGGTGGGAAGTGGCCAGGCCGGCCTTGAGGCCGGCCCCCTCTGTGGGGTGCCCGGCCTGGGGCCGGGGTGGGGGGAGCCAGGACGGCCTTGAGGCCGGGGCGCTCGGGCAGGGGGCCGGCCTGGGAGGCCAGCCCGAGGCCGGGGGTGAGGCCGGGAGGCACCATTTTCCCCCGTTCTTCCTCCTCGGAGCTCCGAACTTGACGCCGTCTTCACCTGCTTCTTCCCTAGCTTCGTGTGCCCCTTCTCGGATGTGTTCTTGAGCATCTTGGGCCTCCGTGTGGTGATCCCACCTATGCATGTAGAGGGGGATTTCATGAGGTAGAGCACCGTTCACCAAGACACCGGAAACATACGGAGATAGGATTGAAAAATTGGTGGTAGGGGAGGGGGTGGGGTGTCGGATTCGTGTCAATCTAGCTCTGGATACCAGATGATGAGGTGTTGACCTCTAAGTTGGCCCGATCTTCACGAATCGACAAGAACGAACGAAGAACGCACGAAGAACGCGATGAACACGATGAACACGAGAGGGGGAATCGAGGGCAAACACGTGGAAAACACAAAAGAGGAAAGATAACTCGTGAAGCCTACGAGGGATCGCAAACCCAAGTCAACAACACGCTAATTGAAACCGTTTCTCTTACCGGCCGGTCCACCGATCCAACAGAAGCCCAAAAGGGGAAGGTTGGCAAGCGCTACTAGAATCACTATGTGAGAGAGTAGCTCCTTGGAGAGATCTTGATACAATCCTAGATGAACATCATCAACATAGGAGTGGCCTCATAAGAGGAGTCACCTCAAAAGAGGGATACAAGGGCAAAGCCCGAAACTCTCGAAAACAATGCTCAAAACTATTCCTTTTCCTAGATCTAGCCACCGGAGTCCTTTATATAGTCGGGGTCGAAACGGGGGTCGAAACGGTGCCAAAACGGGCAATTCCCGTGCATTTCGGGGCCACCCCGGCCTGGGAGCCGGCCTGGCCGGCCTGGAACCCGGCCTGGGGCCAGGGTGGGGCGCAGAGGCTGGCCTGGAGGCCCAGGCCGGCCTGGGGCCGGGGTGGGAAGTGGCCAGGCCGGCCTTGAGGCCGGCCCCCTCTGTGGGGTGCCCGGCCTGGGGCCGGGGTGGGGGGAGCCAGGACGGCCTTGAGGCCGGGGCGCTCGGGCAGGGGGCCGGCCTGGGAGGCCAGCCCGAGGCCGGGGGTGAGGCCGGGAGGCACCATTTTCCCCCGTTCTTCCTCCTCGGAGCTCCGAACTTGACGCCGTCTTCACCTGCTTCTTCCCTAGCTTCGTGTGCCCCTTCTCGGATGTGTTCTTGAGCATCTTGGGCCTCCGTGTGGTGATCCCACCTATGCATGTAGAGGGGGATTTCATGAGGTAGAGCACCGTTCACCAAGACACCGGAAACATACGGAGATAGGATTGAAAAATTGGTGGTAGGGGAGGGGGTGGGGTGTCGGATTCGTGTCAATCTAGCTCTGGATACCAGATGATGAGGTGTTGACCTCTAAGTTGGCCCGATCTTCACGAATCGACAAGAACGAACGAAGAACGCACGAAGAACGCGATGAACACGATGAACACGAGAGGGGGAATCGAGGGCAAACACGTGGAAAACACAAAAGAGGAAAGATAACTCGTGAAGCCTACGAGGGATCGCAAACCCAAGTCAACAACACGCTAATTGAAACCGTTTCTCTTACCGGCCGGTCCACCGATCCAACAGAAGCCCAAAAGGGGAAGGTTGGCAAGCGCTACTAGAATCACTATGTGAGAGAGTAGCTCCTTGGAGAGATCTTGATACAATCCTAGATGAACATCATCAACATAGGAGTGGCCTCATAAGAGGAGTCACCTCAAAAGAGGGATACAAGGGCAAAGCCCGAAACTCTCGAAAACAATGCTCAAAACTATTCCTTTTCCTAGATCTAGCCACCGGAGTCCTTTATATAGTCGGGGTCGAAACGGGGGTCGAAACGGTGCCAAAACGGGCAATTCCCGTGCATTTCGGGGCCACCCCGGCCTGGGAGCCGGCCTGGCCGGCCTGGAACCCGGCCTGGGGCCAGGGTGGGGCGCAGAGGCTAGCCTGGAGGCCCAGGCCGGCCTGGGTCCGGGGTGGGAAGTGGCCAGGCCGGCCTTGAGGCCGGCCCCCTCTGTGGGGTGCCCGGCCTGGGGCCGGGGTGGGGGGAGCCAGGCCGGCCTTGAGGCCGGGGCGCTCGGGCAGGGGGCCGGCCTGGGAGGCCAGCCCGAGGCCGGGGGTGAGGCCGGGAGGCACCATTTTCCCCCGTTCTTCCTCCTCGGAGCTCCGAACTTGACGCCGTCTTCACCTGCTTCTTCCCTAGCTTCGTGTGCCCCTTCTCGGATGTGTTCTTGAGCATCTTGGGCCTCCGTGTGGTGATCCCACCTATGCATGTAGAGGGGGATTTCATGAGGTAGAGCACCGTTCACCAAGACACCGGAAACATACGAAGATAGGATTGAGTTCACCTTGTGGGGTGTCGATGTTGTGCTTGGTTGAATACGGTGGGCTGCATCATTTCTGAATCTTGTAGTGCGCGACCTCAGGAATAGCATCTGTTCTCTGCACCGCATGGACCTCCGGCACATTTTCTACAGAACAGCAGAGATCGCAGAGCAGGCCGCACAAGAGGCGAAAGCCAATAAGAATAAGCTAAGCTTGATAGAGCCCTGGAGCGGTCTCCGGAAGCCGGTGATCAGTTCCAAAGCAAATACTTTCTTCACCCACCTGAGAGAGAGCACCATCATGATGGCCGACGCCTCCGGTCGTACAACAATCTTGGACATCGACTTCAAGTCCGTCCTAACCATGCCGCCGATGGACTACGGCAAGGGGCCCAGTTGTGTATGCTTCTCCACACCCGATCCTGATCTCTGGTATGATCCTTCCTTGGATTGCCGGTGCCTCTTTGTCATGGATCTGGTTCCTCCTGGCAGCGGTACCAAGTCCTCCAGCTTTGAGCTCCTGAAATACTTCGGTAGTGGTCTACCATCTGAACCCCCCGTGTCTTCCCATTTGAATTTGAACTGGAACTGGTACACTCTGCCGGTGCCACCATTCCTGGACGACCCTGCGTACAGTAAAGCTACCAAGGCATGTTCTTCCATGCCGCTTGGCGGATCAACCATATGCGTATCCTCCATGCAAGAGGGCATCGGCACCTACGCATTTGACACGGCCCGCGAGTGGTCTCGGGTTGGGAACTGGGTGTTGCCCTTCTGCGGCAAAGCGGAGTATGTCCCTGACCTCAAGCTTTGGTTTGCCCTCTCTGCTAGCACTAGCAGCCCCCACAGCCTGTGTGCTTTGGACCTCCCCGCCATGGATTTGGGGTCGCCACCTCAGTTGCAGCGTACTTGGGACTATCTCGACCTGCCAGAGAGCCCATACCGGCGCGACCTGGTGAACCTGGGCTCTGGTAAGTTCTGCATCGTCTCGTTCTTCAAGACATCGACATTCAACACCGAGAAGGAAATTATCAAAGATGAATCTGCTGTTTTCACTGGCTTGGAGTTGCGCCGCTGCAACACTGCTGAGGGCCCTGTCCGCATGATCAAGCACATGTCTAGACGTTACAGCTTTCGAAAATTTATCATTCATTGTGTCCTCTAAATATTCTGGGAGCTACTCGAGACCAAAACATCTTCATATGACCTAAGTACTGTAGTACTCCACTACTTCAATATTGGTTGTACGTGTACGCTGAATGACTGCCTGGCTGCCATTTTAATCCCACTATTAGGTGTTCGGTTTGTTGCTACATGTTCTGGTATTTTACCGATGGTAAGTTTGTGTTCAGCACAGTTGCTTTCGGCGGATTAGACAGGTTAAGGCCTCGGCAAACATCTTCGAATGACACCCCTTTCATGTCTATGGTGGTTTGTACTATCTTTCAGTGCTCGAGCCATCTTGTATGGATCGTAGCTTATGTTATTCAATGGAGATTCACAAAGTTAACAGAGATGAAAATGTGTAATGGCGAGGCGGGGTAGTGACTAGAAAGTCGGCAAAGTGGGACGACATCATAGTGATGACACATCCAAGAGACAAGACGAGAGGGAGGAAGGAGAAAGAGAACGTCTCTCTTTCTTGCAGTATGTAGTCACAAGATGACTTGGGAGGAATGAACATGGTGGCCATTAGATCTAAAAAATAATCGGAAACAACATTCTTTTTTGTGTTTGTTCTAAAATAAGACGATACAACATTCTTTTTTATGTTTGTTCTAAAATAAGACGAAACTTCGTAGCATGCCGGCCCGGTAACCAAAACCATGACCCTCACAAGAGCCAGCCGCTTCGCCGGATCATGGGTCACAGCAATCTCCTCCCAGACCAGTTCATCCTTTTCCTCCTCCCTGAGTTCCAACGGATTCAGTATGTTGTCGATCAGTTCCTCTTTTCCTTTCCCCACAGACACCGCCACCATAGAGATCGGGACAGAAGTTACAGATCAGTTCAGAACTTATGTTTCAGAGCCAGAACGGAACACACCCAGCACCTAAGAAGGTTTTTCTCGGACTCAAGATACTAACTCGTGGTGGTTTCCCACCTGATCTCTCAAAAGTCAAAACCCTTGATTGCTGTTGGATCTGCTTAATTCATATAATCGATCAGACTTATCTTGGGAAAAAACACATTCTTCTGTATCATCATCTCTTAAGTTACAGTAAACCTCCAATGGCACAGATGGCGATGTATCAGAACACATGTTACATGGTGCTAGTGTAACCACTGGTGAGAGAAAAAACGACAACTCATAACAGAGCATGTGCGATACTTCGTGTCAGCTAACATCCTACACTGCCGGTCACCAGCTCTTTTCCTTGTCCACATGATAATACAAGCAAATGCAGTTCTGCCATGGGAGTTGAGATCTAGGGGGCCTCTACTGAACACTGGAGCCATGTACCTTCGCATCGATGGGACATTGGGAAGTATATCTTGGGAGCAAACAGTTACAGCTTGGCTACTCCGTGACGCCATCTCTCGGTATTTCTGTGTGCACGGCCGTTTGTTCGCCCTGCATTTCGTTGTATGTGCCTGATTGTTCATCGTACGAGTACCTGCACATGTAATATAGCACATCAGTCATAGGTTGGTCAGACAGAAAGAAACAACATCAATTAACTGTGAATGATCGACAGGTTCAAATAAACATACCAGGTTCCTGTAGATGCAGAGCAATAACACCCAGATGCAGAATCATAGTAATAGCCTGTGCTGCTGCTATAGTAGTACCTACATGAAAACCAGAAAGGAAGTATAATCAACACAAGTAAGTCAGCTACAAACTGCTACATACCTCTAGTTGTAACCAAAATTTACAAAAGTGCAACTGCAACAAACAATACAAAGAGAAATCTATAACCTACCCAGACGATGGATCATAGACGTAATCTGAGTCTGCACTTCCATTCCCAGCTTCTGCGAGAATAAACAAAAGAGTTGCTGCTAAATACAAGAATGATTCTTGATACGAAAACAAGGAGCGTGTGAATTTGCTAATGCTCAGCATAAAGAGAAATCACAGAGAGTCTGAGATAACAACTTACTCTCTGCACTTGAGTTTCCGGACGCATCTTGTGGTACTGGATCAGGATTGCAACCTGAATCTGAAGTTTTCGCATCAGAAACAAGAGTGGCATCAGTGTCGTCGTTGTCTCCAAACATGTCAAAGTTACTATCATCATCATTTGTTGTGGCATTTGTTGCAGAGGTATTGGCAGCTATCTCCAGTAAGGACGAGGTACTTGGGTCATCCTCTGTGGTGTCTGCAAAGATATCTTCTTCAACTTCTGGTATACCAAGTCTAGCACGCTTTAGACGTTCATAACCCTCTGCAAAAGGCAAAATGATGGAAAGATGTAATCAGGTGTGATCCTCAGTAAAACAATATTAACAATACCATAATGCGCATACAGCTACAAGACTATTCTTAATTGAGAGAGAACTGTCTGCTTGATTTCATTTTAACATCTCCTTTAGTGGCTGTGTAGTTTCTTATTTCCATTTATCAGTGGTAGAACTTTTTGATGGGCAAAATCGTATTTGTTTGTTTAATGAGCTATGATGTTAGCTTGACTAAGTTATGTAAACATGAACATTAGTGCTAGATCCAACATATGTGATAGCATGAATCATATTATAGTTCTTTGATTCAAGGGGGTAATGGATTTGAATGGGTGGTAATGTATTTATCTGATGTATTAACTGCAATAACACGTGTGGATCTGTTTCCAACTTAAGCTTTCACAGAAATAGTGTGAGTGAACTGGCTATTCTGCACTCACTATTCTGCACACACATCTCATATAATGATCTCAATTCTAACCTGTCGCTCATATTTCAAATAGTCAAATATATTCTTTTTTTACTAGTAACATTGAGGCAATGCTGTTTTCATATTGAAGTGGGAACATATAGTAGAGTAAAATGTAAAACCTGGTGCTTCTATAAGAAAACTTAAAAAAATAATTTAGTAATAATAGGAGTGGGAGTGGGGGTACTAACCAGCCTCACGTAAAAATGTCTCCTGGACATCTGAATACACATCTACACCAGGACATGAAAACAAAATGGAATGAGGGTGCAGATCATGGGATGGTTAAAACATATTTCCATATGAGATGATCCATGGATGGCCAAAAAACTACCAACTAAAAATCGAAACAGAAAGGAATACATACTGTACTCCCCGTTCTCCATTAGCTTCATGGCAGCTTCTGTCAGCTCATCAAACATACGCTTTGTCTCCTCAGTCATTCGTCCACGTTCATCAGTTGATGTACTCTTCAATCGTTTCAAAGCCTGAATTATCTGGCAGAACATCATTCAAGAAAAGATTTAGCATACATTCAAAACCTGAATATTATTAAAAAGTCTCACATGTTTCCCTGTCATTAAGAGGTTTTGATTCATTCAATATTTCGCTTTAGATTCGTACATGGCAGACAAGGTTGTAAGTTGTACCAGAAAAAAGTTGCACTCATAATTATTTTCCCAGAACAATGGCCTACAATATTGTGAAGCGATCAACGCAAATAGTTTCTGGATTCTTTTGGTATAGATTATAAGCTAAACATGGAGAAAAACATGCAGCACACAAGGATATCATAAGAATGCAAAGCAAAGATCTGTGTAAAACGAGTAACACGCTGCCAGGTTTGAGGCAACAAGTACCTAAAGGATATAGATAAATCATTTCTCTAGTAATGTTGCCGTTTAGTCAAGAAGACAAGAACTGGAACAATGACGAGAGAATACAATAGGGTAACCTTATCAGCCCATCTCACAATATGAAAAGTCAAAACTACACAGAAGCTGCAAGTGACCATACCGTTTCTTTTGCCTGAAGCATGTCTGCTATTCTCCTTTTTATCCTTCCAATATCATCGGAAGAGAGGTCCTGGAACTCCTCTTCTTTGTCCTTTTTCTTTTGAACTTTTTCAGCATGCTTTGTGTCAACTTCCACATTGTCCAACCAGGCATCCTAAAAAAAATGGGTGTGTGTCACCAAATTGACAGATTGTACCTCCACACAAAATATACAAGACGATAAACGTAAAAAACGAAGTACCTTCATATCATTGCCTCTTGCGAACTCCACAAAATTCCCATTGTCATCAAAGTATCCTTCTTCTCTCTCTTGATCCAAGTTAAAAGGTTCAATCTCAATGCCATCATCAATAAAGTTGGCATCATCCTGTTGAACATCAAAGTCGGTGTTATCTGACAATGACAGCAAAGTGGTTAGCAACTTATGCCTAATATTTTTAATGCCAATGATAAGCAGGGAAGAGTGCAGGAAATAAATAGTACTTCCTCCGTTTCAAAATGTAAGCCTTTTTATAGCTAGTTAAAAAAATTGCTAAAAAGGCTTACATTTTGGAACAGAGGGAGTATCAGGCTTACAAATCAAAATAGGGAAAGGGAAAAGAAAAGGCATGGTCCCTGGATTTTTATGATGGCCAAAACGATAGGAAAGCACAGCTACATAATATTTTACTTGAAAGGTGAAAAGCATATTAGAAAATTAAAGTTAAGTTGTTGCAAATAAATTATGTAGAAAGGTGCACCCATCATGCATGGAACTTGCTAAGATGTGAGGAATATGCACTGTAATAAATAGCCATACACTAACCCTTTAGAAATAGGCCCATGACTTCAACATGACACAAATGAGTGTCCAACCAGTAGTTAATTGAACTGAATCCAAACCATAGATAGCAAACCATTTGGTAGATCCATTAGAACTGGCCTATGCCACTATTTTTTTTCTGTTCAGTGTATCCTCCTATTTTTCCTTTTCACCAGATGTTTTTCCAGGCCACACATAATATAAAAAAAAATCCCATTTTGATCTTTGATGTCAAATCCTATTTTTCCTACAATTTTCAGGAAGCAAACAAATTACTGGGCGATGGTGGTTTTCTTCGCAACTCCTGTGTGGGGTTTCGTATTTCTGTGTTCAATAGCTGCATTTATCTAATTGTTCTGCTGCTGAACTTGTAAAGCTGGTAAAACCAGTCCCACTTTCACTTTGTTTCTAAATCAGGGCATGCGGTATTTCCTCTAAAAACCTTACTGGAAAATTCCCGCAAGTTGGCAAGTTACCAAATTATGTCCAGAATTAGCGTACTTTGGTAGTTTAACTGATGCAATCCTACCAGAAAAAACAAATGCATTTAAAGGCAACAGAAAAATGCAGAAAACAAGACAACAGAGGCAAACTAGCTGCATTACGCCTAGAACCCCTATTTCATCATCCGTGCAGTTGTGCCGACCATATGGCTACAGGGCAGCTTGTGAATTCTGACGCATGATTTCCTAGAAATTATAAACTAAAAGGCTACAATCACTAGCATAGGAAACGTAACTATCCAATCCACATATGAAGCAACTCAAGGCTCAAGGCAGGAGCAGCACTGCATACCTTGTAGCGCATTTCGAAGCCCTTGACATTGGCAGTGCCCTGTGCGTCATCCCCTTCCCTGCGGTGGCGCCGCCGCGCTCGCTTCACCGCGGCGAGCTCGGGGTTCATCAGGCTGTCGATGTCCTCCGTGGCGGCTCCTGCCTCCCCGCTGCCGCCAGCGGCAGCGGGGTCGCGGTACTTGGCCTTCTTTCCCTTGGGGAACCGCACCCGACGGTCCCTGCGCAGAAGAAAACATCAGGCGAACCGGAGAGCGAAACCCTAACGCGAGGTCCCGACGAGAGCGGAGGGAAACGGAAAAGGGTCGAGCCCGAGGAGGGGCTTGGATTGAACTTACGCGGGATCGGAGCGGTCATCGTCGTCGTCGCCGGCGGCGGCAGTCGCGGCGCGCTTGGTGCCGCGCTGCGGCGGCGTGGGCTCCATTGGTCGGTGGCGAGCAGCGATAGCAGAAGCGGCGTCGGAGACGGCAGAGCGAATAGACGATGGATACGCTTGCGTTTGGGCTCTTTCCAGCTTTGCTCTCTTGGGTTGATTTCGAAATGAAAAGGAAAGCAAGGCCGAACCGGCAATTCCTATTTGCCGCCTTTAGCGGCGATACTGCTCGCGCCGCACAGGGTGAGATTCGGTGATGGGCCAGGCCATTTGGTTCGGTAGCTTACCTGTATCTGTTTGTCCCTTGCGTTCCGTGGTAGTACGATCTGTTTCTCGCGTGCGTTTGGTGCAGCCTCCAATTTTTTTTTCTTTCTCCTCTGTTTTTGTTTTTTTAAGACGGCCTCTGTTTTTCTCGAACAGGTCTATGGGGCGGCTCTGTACATTCGTCAGTCCGTGCGGCCGTTCCTACACCGTATGTCAGACTGGGCATTTGGCTTTTCCCGAAAATTCGAGTCGGGAAATTCGGGTAAAAATAGTGTAGGATCTATAAAATGACACCCGAAATTTCATGAGAAAAAAGTGCTACCGAGAAGTCGGGTTTGGGTTTGAAAAATCCCGAATATCCCGAAGTTCATATGAAAGAGCAAAAATGACATCAAAATTTCAGATTTGCGATGGGGAAAATAGTGCAGCGATATTGCAGCGGGGCAGATGGCATCGCATCCTTAACGACTCCACCTCAGTGTGGCCTTTACGAGAAAGGAGGAACGACATGTCCACGTCTCGTTGGGCAGATGGTGCGGCAGCATCGGCAGCATCGTGCCGGGTCAAACCACAAGAGGACAGTGAGGGCGGGCTAGGGTGGAGACCAGGCGGTGGTCGAGTCGGGTAGACGGCCAAAAAGACGGCGAGGCCGGTCGACGGTGCGATAGGCGGCTAGGGGCTGGGAGCTAGGCGACGGATCTGGTGTAGGTGTGTAGCGGTGCGCCTGTGCATCAGTCGTGGCGGTGTTGCATGTGGCGGTGGTCGTCTGACGTCTGCATTGGCTATTTTCATAAACGGGGGACTAGGGGAGTCGATGAGGAACGAATCGATATGTTGTGTTGCTTGGGCCCTAGGGGAGAAATGGAGTTCCACCTCACAGTTGGGCATGCGCTTTTTATTTATTCGGGATATACGAGTTGTTCGCGTGCCAACACTTTAAACCCGTAGTTGCTGAGATAATTTTGGTTTTTCCAAATAGCTACACGAGAAAGTAATCGGGAATTTTGGGTTCGGGAAATTCGGGATCGAGTTCGTCGAAGTGCATGCATTCGTGTGGCGTTAGTGATGATGCCAATCTAGATTCTTCCCGAGGAGTAAATTAAAAAAAAAACTCTCAAATCGATAATCCGATCAAAAACCGTTTTCACTGCTCGATTAGATCTACGAAAGTAGATCACATAATGCCATGTTTTGACAACTTTTTTCGTTGGTAATTATCATATTATTATCACTAACTTATTAGGTTATAATAATTTAGTTATCATGTTTCCTATACGTCGTTCTGCACCAATATAAGAGTGCATGATACTGTTTTATGTGAAATAATACGACCTTTTAGCTCTTGTAGATGCTTGCACTCTTCCTCTCTACTATGCACATCAATACAAATATCTGCAAACGTATACAAATTATCTTATAACCATGTAGTACGTGTTGGATATTAATTCGGTAATTATAGTATTGCAGTCCGGTAACTAGCGTGACGAAAAAATTGAATTTTTTTTATATGGTAGCCGTCTAGAATTATCGTGGTTACCGTTTGTTACTAATCTGATAATTGGTGTGAAAAAAATGTGTCGCAGCATATTAACATGAGATCTAAATTTGAAACTCTCGTCGAGACGAACATAGTGGTGTAAACGGATTTTCAATCGGAATAGCGGTTTAGAAGATAAATCATTTTGATTTTTTTAATTTAGCAATTAAAGCGACGACGTAACTTGTGATGTGGCGTACTAATGAATGCATGCATGTGCTTTCCCCTATAGGGGAAATTCTCTATCAAACACGCGCAACACGGAGAGTGCATGCGTGCGGCGCCTCCGGGTATCTTTTCCGCCTTTTCTTTCCTTTTTTCGGTTTAGTTTTTATTTATAATTTCTTTTACCCATTCTATTTTTTGTTTCTTTTTTCTTTCATTTTATTTTCCCTTCTTTAAGTTATTTTCATATTATTATTTTTTAAGTAGATTTTTTCACCTACCATGTCTTCTTAATTTTTTGGTATTGCAAATTTTGCATCCGTTCAAATATAGTTTGACCTATTGTATCCCAAATTAGAAATTGTTTAAACATAATTTACGTTCATCTAATATCTTTTTGCTGTTTGAGGGGATATAGATCGGCACCTCACGCACAACACGTCATCGTTACTAACATCAATGCACAAACAATTGCGCCGGGTAGTGTTTGCGTAGGAAGAAAACAAACCACTGCATCATGGGGGCAATATTCATGCCAAGATAGCTGAGAATTTGCGCTTTGTTTTCCACGAGGTGGGTAAGATCTAGGAGGAGTAGATCCATAATGAAGATATACCTGTGAGGTGTACGAGTAGGTGAATTGGATGAAACACCAATATGATGGTTCTTCTCCAACCACCTGATTCATGTAAGGTTTGTAAGCTTTTTTTTTTTGTACAAGGTTTGTAAGCTTATACACTAGCATCCACACCTCTCTCCACTTTCTCAAGTGTATGTACACCTGACATGAGCTGAGCTTAAGGCTGAAGGTTAGGAGTAGATCGGCGGAAATAGATGCTAGGTGTTTCTTTGAAGCACCTATCAACACTGACCCCGTTAGAGATGAACTCACACACCCTATTCATAATGTAGGTGGACAAAGCTAGTGGGGCACATCATGTTGGTTCTAATCTAACGTGCAACCACCAACTCAGGTGATGGTAAATCTCAAAGCGGCTCAGGCGACTCGAGACAACATCGAGCTAGCAGATAGATTTAGACCAATATGTCTTAATATCCTATAACATGTTACCATTTTAAGCATACAACATGAACATCTAGCACAATACACATCAATGGTAACCATGCATCAGCGTGGAAATCTCTCATTGCAACCACCAACTCAGGTGATGGTAAATCTCAAAGCGGCTCAGGCGACTCGAGACAACATCGAGCTAGCAGATAGATTTAGACCAATATGTCTTAATATCCTATAACATGTTACCATTTTAAGCATACAACATGAACATCTAGCACAGTACACATCAATGGTAACCATGCATCAGCGTGGAAATCTCTCATTGGATGATATTAAGAATAAGGGACCAAAGAATACATTACATTGTGTCATAGCAGTAGTCAATACTCGAACAAGCAATCACCCTTATTCATGGAGTGCATAACAATGAAAATAACACACTACAACAGAACTAGCACTTAGACTCCAAGCACTCGATCACATGTAGAAAAAAAGATGAATGCACAAGCATAATCTACCACATCATCACAACAGATCATCAAACTAGACATGTGATACATTGCAAACGTATCTATAATTTTTTATGCTCAATGCTTGTTTTCTACCCAATACCTTTTGTTTTCCACATGTTTTCTCTTGTTTTCCTTTGTTTTCCGAGTGTTTTCATAGACTAACCTACTAACGAGATTCCCCAGGCCAGTTGTTCGTTTTTGTTAGTTTCATATTTCACAAAAGTTCTTAAAGAAATATTCCCGGAAAGGGCTGAAAATCCATGCAGATCGTTTTTTACCCGAACGAAGACGGAGTCCAAAGAAGTGCCGGAGGGGCGCCAGGAGGTCCCCAGAGGGTTTTCAGGAGCGACCCCGCCCTAGGACGTGCTTGGTGGGCCCCTGGCTGCCCTGGCCACCGCCTCTCGTCGCCTCTTCACCTATAAATTGCCCCAAACCCTAACACGTTCGGGGACGAAGTAATTTTCCACGAAACATATAGAGAGGCGATGTCACCTCGAAAGTCCAATCTAGGGCTTCTACATCCCTATTCCGGCATCCTGCGGGAGGGGGTAGTCGTCATCGGAGGTATCTACATCGCCATGATCGCCTCCGGGCAGATGCGTGAATAGTTCATCTCCGGACTAAGGTATTGTAAGAAGTGGTCCTCGTCCGTAAACAAGAGCACCGTTGTTTTCTCCCTAGTAGCAACAACATGTTCCCGATCTGTCACGTTTCTGTCACTCGAGCACAGATGTAAGGGAGGCACGAACCCACTATCTAGCATATAAAACCCTCTCTTGGAAATTAAAACAACTATGTGGCAGGTAATCATAAACACCGGAGAGAATTGCAAAGACAATATTAAAACTCTCTACAAATATAAGTGAAGCATCTCAGATTGACATGAACAAAATAATCATAATCTCATGGTTCATCGGATCCCAGCAAACACAACATGAAAAATTACATAACGGTGGTCTCGATCATGTGAGGAAGCTCACGCGACTCTAAATATGGAGGCATAAGGGAGCGAACAACCACCTAGCTACTGCTATGGACCCGTAGTCCCGAGATGAACTACTCACGCATCTGTCTAGAGGCGATCATGGCGATGTAGAGGCCTCTGATGACGATTCCCCCCTCCGGCAGGGTGTCGGAACAGGGCCGTAGAAGCCATAGATTTGGCTTTCAAGGTGACGGCGCCTCTCTGTATGTTTTGTGGAAAATAACTCTGTCCTCGGACGTTTTAGGGTTACAGGAAATTTATAGGCGAAAAGGCGACGAGAGGCGGTAGCCAGGGCAGCCAGGAGCCCATGAGGCGCGTCCTAGGTTGGGCCACGCCTAGCTTCCCTTGGGCCCCCTGGCCCCCTCCGGCTCTTATTTGGACTTTGTCTTTGTTCCGGGGGAAAACGATCTCCGTGGATTTAAGCCCTTTCCGAGAATATTTCTTTAAGAACTTTTCTGAAATAGAAAAACAGCAACTGGCATGGGGGCATCTCGTTAATAGGCTAGTCTATGAAAACATTCGGAAAATGAATGAAAACAAGAGAAAACATGTGGAAAACAAAAGGTATTGGGTAAAAAACAAGCATGGAGCATAAAAAATTATCGATACGTTTGCAACGTATCAGCATCCCCAATCTTAACTCCTGCTCGTCCCCGAGTAGGTAAGTGACAATAAAATAATCTTTGAGGTGACATGAAGCGAACACAATCTTGATTAACGTATTGTAAAAGCATTATAAGCTGAGATCAAAGTACTTGAACAAAGGCATGATAAAAGTTATTTGAACTATTATAAACTTAGCAACTATGTTGCACATGAAAAGTGACACAAACATGTGACAATGAATAATAATGCATTGAAAGTGATACATTTGTTTCAATCATAAAGAAAAACATAATAAAGTGGTATCCGGCTTGTCCTTCGTGTGGTAGCAAAATATAATTGCCAGGACACCTTCAAAAGTTCAAATGGTGACTAGATACAAATAATTTGAGAGCAAGCAATACCATAATCATGGATCAATCAATAATTATTTTTGGGACTATGCACATTATACTCAGAATGAAAACTATGCTCTCTTAACTGGTGCATGAAGTAAGAAGATGCAGACTGGCCCTTCACAGAGGGAAGCAGTTATTACTCATGTGCTAGAGCTTTTTATTTAATAAAATAGAGGTATTGAAAATATAACTTTTGAGCGAGGTGTATGTCTATGTCAACGAATGCTATCCAATGATTTATCATATTTTCACGTTTAATGGCTTCAAGAGCGGCTCCCATAGGATAATCATAACATTCTCCTTTCTCCTTTGTTTACATAAGATAAGTTCATCATTTCTCAAGTCCATAGTGTGAGGAGATTTTAATATTATTGTTGTAGCTTATCTTTTGTGGGCACCCATATGTCTGCTCTTTTTTGTTTTATTAAGGAATAGCACATTATTCACGCTAGTCAAGTGTGAAGCCACCAAACATTGAAAATTAATAAAACATTTAATACTTCCTTGTGAGCTAAAATGGGAACACAAAATAGTTTTAATAATTTTTAAGGCTTAAAGGTAGCAGACGAGAAATTTATTTGGAGTGGCGGTGAAATACCACAGATAGGTAGGTATGGTGGACACCTTGGAAAACTTTGGTTTTTGGTAGTTGGATGCACGATTAGATCTCATACTTAGTAAAGTGTTAAGGCTAGCAAGAGACTGGGACGGCCATAATCATGCATAGCGTCAAAAAAATATTAATCAAAGCATGAATTGATATTACAGGTCAAAAACTAAATGATCATCAAGGCTAGAGGTGACTTTGTTTATAGTTATAACATGGTGTGAGCATGCGCCATGTCAATCCTGATAAATCATTCAAAGGAGAATACCACAATACCATGCTTCATGATGAAGAAACAACACATGATTTAATTCAATGGCACATTAAGCACTCTCAGATATTTGAGACTAGTCATGATACATCATATACTACTAAGCACACAATTTAAATAACATCTAACATGCAATGCCAAAGCCTAAGCCACAGTCAAAACAAGCTTCTTATTGCACCACTATAAGCATGAAATATTTTACTCTTCTCCAACACAGTTCAACTTATTTGAAAAAACTCTCAAAGAAAATAATAATTAAAGGCCAAAGAGCTAATCATATATAACAGAAGAAAATCAACAAGCTCTGAACAAAATTGGAGTAAAAAACAAGAGCTAAACGCAGTACTAGCTAAAAGTGAACACTCATAGAACAATAAGAGTGAAAACTAGAGTGTTCTAGGCATTGAAAACAGAGCGTGTTTCTCTCCAAACTAAAATTTGCTAGCATCCAACCATTTATTACAGCAAGAAACAAAAACAAAACATAAAGCAAAATAAAATGACGCTCCAAGAATAACACATATTGTGTGAAGGAATAAAAATATAGCGTTTTGAAAGAAACCTGATATTTTTGTTGATGAAGAAGAGGATGCCTTGGGCATCCCCAAGATTTGACGCTTGTACTTCTCGGATGTGTCTTGGGGTGACATGGAAATCCCCAAGCTTGATCTTTTGTCCATCCTTAATCTCCTCATATCATCCTTCTCTCTATACACTTGAAAACTTCTTCCACCTAAAATTTCTCGCAATCTTCATTAGCAACGTTAGTGCATCAAAATAATAAAGCCACTTGGTTCAGTTTAAACACAAGTCCAGCACTCCATTTTAAACATTAGCTACTTCCACAAATTCTTCTAAGGCTCCCCCCTGAAAGAATCACAAAATAAGAATATTAAGAGGCAAATGCAAATATCGGCAGAATTCTGTCAAAACAGAACAACATGTAAAGATGATTTTTTCGAAACCTTCTGTTGCTCAAATAAAAAAAAGGTCAACTAAAAAAGTTAGATAACAACCTAAGGAAGGTGCCGAGAAAGTATTAAAAAATTCCTCACCTTCTTGCTGAGAGAACCGAGGTTTTTGGTGAAGCGCAAAAATATGGACAGAAAACAGGAAGTTCCCCAAATCACACTACCTTTCTATTAGATGTTAATCTTGGCACAAAAAAAAAGGATAAGGAGGCACTATTACAGAGGTAACAACTTCCAAAATAAAAGGGGAAACTGAAAGAAAAAAATAACAAGGGTTGTCTCCCAAGAGCTCTTTCTTTATAGCCACTAAGATAGGATCAGTATTTTCAAAAGATGCTCCCATAATTATTAAGAATTGAAGCAAAATTGAGCATCAAGAAGCCAATATGAAACACATTTAAGTCTAACCCACTTCCTATGCATAGCGATCTTATAAACAAATAAATCAAAGAAGCTCAAAGTAGCAAGCATAGGAAGGTAAAACAAGAATAACTTCAAAACTTTCAACATAAAGAGAGGTGTTTTAGTAACATGAAAATTTATAACACCATATTTTCCTCTCTCGTAATAATTTTCAGTAGCACCATGAAAAAACTCAACAACATAATTATACACAAAGCATGTTTTTCGTGATTTACAAGCACATGATTCGTATCAAGGTCCAAAATAGTGGGATCAAACTTAACTAAATCATGACCTCTCCAAACCCACTTTTGACAATATTATAACAAGATGATTGATCACTATCCATAGGAATGGGACTCCTTCTAGCTAAAGTCAAGACCTCTCCAATCCCATTTTTAGTATCATTACAGTTAATATCATCAAATGACGTAGGACCATCATCTAGAGCATTATCATCTTTGAGTATTGAAGGTTGTTACCTCTCTAGCAAGTACCAAGTTCATCCAACATGGGTATTTCATAAGAATTCATGTATGATCACATTCATAAATATAGAACTCATCCTCCTTTGGTAAGCATGGATTATCATAGATAATAATAGCAACATCATTTTCATAGGTTTCATTCATAATTTTCTATCAACAAGAAAACTCCAATAGCTTCTCTTTCTATAGTTTCTAAATTTTTAGCTATTGGTTCAGGGTGTGTAACTTTTTCGAAAAGCCAAGCAAGACCGGGATTACAAAGCAAACTCATAAGTTTTTACTTTCAGTTTCTTGCTGTTTTCTATTGTTTTAGACACAGAGACAAAGTAAAGGCAAGAACAAACTAACAAAGCAAGTAAAAGACTAGGAACTAGAAAACTATTTTTTGTGTTTTTTTATTAAGAGAAAACAAGACTAAACAAAAGTAAACTAATCAGGAACAAAACAAAAGAAAAAGTGGAAGTTTGAGACTCCCCTTGCAGCAAACTTGAAGTCCCCGGCAACGACGCCAAAAGAAACTTGATTCATAGACATGATCACACGCTCGTTGGTTAACCCAAGTGGAAGGTATGATGTAGTCTAGCGGAATTTTCCCCCAATTAAGAAACCAGGGTCTATCGACCAGTAGGACTTCGAAGTCTTGGAGAAGGTTGCTTGTTATCTGGCGTGTCAACAAGCATGGAACGTGCACACAAAACACGGACTCTATCTTGTCCCCAAATTTCGAGAAGGTTGTCAGTCTTCCCGTCTTGCTAAAACTAGAGAATTAAACTTACAGAGTAATGAAAAGTAATAAAAGTAAAAAATGGAACGATAAGGAAATAATGATGAAAAGTTCTTTAAAGAATGTTGTAATAATGAGGAAAATAGGACCGGGGCCCATAGTTTCACTAGTGGTGTCTCTCCATAGAAAACAAACATGTTGAGTGAACGAATTACAGCTGGACGATTAACAAATCATGAACGTATAAAAATACTATTATGATGAGATATAGTTCACGGGTTCTAACATTATATGCATTACGTCAAGCTATATGGACCGCTATCCAGCGGGCATCCATATATAAAAGTCCACCTCAAGAAAGCTATCTAGCAAATCTCTCTCGTATTAAGTTGCAGCAACGAAGTGATTGCTTTGTGTGCAACACATAATGTCAGCAATGGTCCTCGTTCGTAGACAAGAGCACCATTGTTTTATCCCTAGTAGAAACAACACATCCCCCATCCGTCACGTTTCTGTCCTCGAGCACAGATGTAAAGGAGGCGTGAATCCACTATCTAGCATATAAACCCTCTCTTGGAGGTGAAACAACTACGTGGAAAAGGTAATCATAAACACTGGAGAGTATTGCAAGACAATATTAAAACTACCTGCAAATATAAGTGAAGTATCTCAGATTGACATGAACAAAATAATCATAATCTCATGTTTCATCGCATCCCAACAAACACAACATGCACAATTCCATAAGGGTGGTCTCGATCATGTGAGGCAGCTCACAAAACTCTAAACATGGAGGCATAAGGGAGAGAACAACCATCTAGCTACTGCTATGAACTCGTACTCCCGAGATGAACTACTCACGCATCTTTTCGGAGGTGATGGCGATGTAGAGGCCTTCGATGATGATCCCCCTTCCAGCAGGGTGCCAGAACCTGGTTGCAGAAGCCCTAGATTGACTTGCGAGGTGATGATGTGTAACATCCCTGATTTTTGGAAAGTCCAAAAATCACTAAAAATTGAAACTTTTTGTTTTCATGTTTAGTAAGTCACCAAAAACCAAATGAGAAGCAAGAAACAAAAGAAAACAATGCATATTTCAATGAAATTGAAATTACTAATCCTATTATACCTCTATTCCATAAACCCTAAAACCCTCTCAAATGAATTTTCTCACATAAAGAAAACCATTTTATCTTTAGCAAAATTTATTACATAAAATGTTTTCAATTCAAATATTACCTTGATAATATTTTGGCAACCAAAAATCAAAGATTTATAACCCTTAATAAAGTTCTAAGCCCCAACGGTATTTGATGAGAATAAAATTGTTAATAATAACTTTTAGTTGTTATTCCAAGTTTTAAACATGAAGGTGTGAGAATAAAATGAATTGTTTTGAAAATAACATAAAAGAGGGTATTGAAAACAATATTATGACTTGTAGTTTTATTATAAATTTTATTGATCAACAATATTAATTATTTGATATGAACTAATTAAATAACATTAAGTTACTATTAGTAAATCCTTCATATTAAAATGTGAAAATGGGTTAAAAATGGCTTTCCAAAAATAATCTATGACATGTAAAATGCCTTTGAAATTTTATTTAGATAATAACATCAATTTATTATTTTCTAAATTTTAAAATGGCCTTAAAGTATTATTAGTGTTTTATTTATTTTTCCAAATATAAAATTGTGAAAACAAGATGAAATGACTTTCAAAATTTTGTTTTCAACATTTAGAATGTCATTAAAATTGTAATTGACCCATAACCATATTTTATAAATTTTTGAATTAAAAATCACATTAAGAGACTATTAAGGAATTATTCAAATTTCCAAAATTCAAAAATAAAATATGTTGATTTGTTTTCAAAAATGGTACTGTTGGAAAGTATTTGAAATTTCAAGAATTTAGAAATTTGTTTCATGTCATTTGGATACTTAAAACAGAAGTTATGATTCAATTAAATAAATAGAAATAAAAAGAAAATAGTCTATGACGTCACCCATGACGTCATCATCTTCTTCCTCAGAAGGAAACCCACGGCTGTTTCTTCCCGATTTTTTGCCCCTCGATTATGCGCCATTAAGGCCATAATTCTCTTCCTTCTGCGCGCCTATAAATAGCCAAGGACTCCCTCCGCATTTCCCCTACCCCCTCTCCTTGCATCTCGCAACCAAGCCGGAGAATTTCCTCGACGGAGTTCGTACTGCGGCCGCCGTCTCCTCTTGATTCCGGCGAGGTGAGACCTTCCCCGTCGCCGAGACCTCCTCTCCCTGGACCCCCGTGACCTTGCGCACGTTGTGATGCCCTTTCTCTCCTTTTTGGTGCAGTGTAGCGACGAGGGCGAACTCGCCGGAGCCGGAAACCGCACGGCCTCCTCGGGACCTCCTTGTCGCCATCGTAGCAGAGTCCGTGGAGCCTTTCCGTGGCCCCCATCGTCCTCACCGTGTCGCGCTGAGTCTTCCCGTGCACTCCCCGAGCCCGGAGGCACACCGGAACGTGCCGCCGTCGAACTCTCGTGAGCAGAATCGCCGCCGTCACCATTTTCCGGCGGGAAACCACCGGTGAGACCCCTCCTCTCTCTCTCTTTTATTTCTGGTCGTTAGATCTAGATCTAGAGGCCGAGATTAGATTGTTTTAACGAAGAGGTACGGTGGATCCAGAGCGTTGATCTTCACTTAGATCTGACGGTTTTGAGCCACGATCCACGCGAATAGATCTTGACCAATCAGAAGCCACCATTCGATGCCCCTCGGATTGCCAGTATTTTTCCGGAAAATAACTTAAATGGCAGTTTTGCAGAATAGTCCCTAGAACTTAGAAACATCATATCTTTTCAACCACTTAGCCAAATTTAGCAATCTTGTACTTTTTGAAAAGCCCTTGACACCTAGAATCTTCTGGCACTGTCCAAATTCAAATTTGACAAACTTAAATCTGTTCAAATTCAAATATGCTTGTTTGATGAAATTTGGCATAATTCAAATTCTACAAATCCAAAAATTGTAAATAAAATATATTTGGAAACCTTAGGATGTGTACTTTCATATCCTCTGTCCCAAAATAATATTTGAGCAAATTAAAATTGAATTTAGAATTAAGTTGTCTATTTGAGTATTTTTGACATAGATTAATTTCTATAAATATTTTCAATATAGTTCCTTTTGCAAAATCGCTCCATTTGATAACCTTGAACCAGAAACAACCTTGCCCAACCATTTTGGACATCCTTGGCCATGGCCATGTGTTTTTGACCAAAAACCCAACACTAGTGATTCATCCATCTTTACCATGTCTTAGGAATTGTTTTCAAGTGTTATTCATTGATGTTATGTCTATTTGGGGCCAAGCCAAGTCTTTAGAATGTGTCAATCACATATAGTACCAAGTAGTGAACTTTAGTTTTCTATCTACTCCTCCATCCCCCTATTCTTGCTTCAAGAATCCATCAACTTAGCAAATGGAAAACAAGACTCAAGAAATAGAAGGTACGTCACTTTCAACCTGGTGGCAACATGAAGAGCTACAAGGAAGATCAATGAAGAAGTTTTGAAGATAAGACTTAGACTCCACAGCAACTAGAAGTAGCTCAAGAAGTACAAGTGTGAAGAAATTCAGAAGAAGACACCTCCCTCTCTCTTTCTATCCTTCTTCTTCTTTTCTATTTGACTTAGTGGTATTTGTGACCAATCCCATACCTAAACCAAGTAGTGAAGTGAAGATCATGAAGATTTATCAAGTACAAGAGGAGCCTCACAACAAGGAGGAAACTACAATAGAAGCATGAAGATGAACTTCAAGAACACAAGCATGTGAAGACTTGGAGCCATCCACACAAGTTGAAGAATAACAAGTTGTTTTTGCCCAACCATTGACCCAAATGGAAAATCCCAAGACTTTATATTGTTTTCTCTATTGCTATGAAGTTAGTTGAACCTAGACCTACCCTAACCACAATGGAAAATACTAACATAGTCACTCAAATATTTTTGAAGGTGAATATGACCAAGTGTTTGCATGTATTACTTTAGTTGAAGAAGTAATATGTTTATTCTTAGTGAACTCTTGGAACTTCCTCGACAAGTATGATTATAATAAAGTTAGTTTTCTGCAAACTCAACCTAGCCCTTCCTAAGTAAATCATTGGAATTTCCTTAACAAGAAAGAGACCACTAGAGAATGAATCTTCCAACTCAAACCTAGACCTTGTCCTAACCAACTAGATTAAACCCCTTTGGATATGTTATTGCTTTGTATGATCTCTACACTTGTATGTTTGTTTGTTAGGATGCTTGTTTATTTGGTTTTGTGTTGTCAATGAATAGATTGTACGGAGAGCAACGAACTTTTGTGAAGAGAGTGTGATACCTTCACCAACTTCAACAAGGCAAGTAACAAATCATCAACTACCCATTATTTTCTTATATGCATTAGTTGATTTTTGAGTAGTATGCATTGATAGGAAATTTTTACTAAGTTATATTATGCTGTGCTATTATCCTAGTAGTGTGTAGCCATCCTTTTATCCTTGTTATTTATAGCCTTAGAACTTGATAGGTGCTATGCAATGTGACAAATGATTTTTACTTGATGTTGTGGAAAAATTCTAAGTAACAATTTCAATGAACCACCTGGGTGGATTTGGTTGTTTGGCTGTTGATAGTTGAGTGTCTCCCCGAGGGTAGTTCACTTGAAGGAATGCCACCCAGGAACAAAGTGATTATGATGTTCCCCAAGTTTAGATTGCTTCCAGTGCAGCCTTTAGTCATATGGGCTCTGTCTTGATCAACTAAGTTGTGAGGGTTCAGCCCGGGCTTGACAAGCAGATGTAGCATAATTATAGGCGGAACGGGTCTTGCCATTGGGTTGGATTCTTGCTTCTGAAAGATCTCGTCTCGATTCTTCTCCTTTCCTTAATGCACTCAGGGTGTATAGGATGTTTGGGTTGAGTTGGGTCTGAAGGTGAAAGTGCACAAGCTCTGCAGAGTCAACAAACTAAGATCTTAGCCCTATCCCCGGTCATGGACAACTATGAGCAGCTGGACAAGGAAGGATGGAAGAATCACATCACCATTTTCAATAAGTAAAAGTTTGACCAAGTGAACAGTATTGTGGTGCTTGGATCTTAATCCAATGTTTCCACCCTTTGAAAAGAAAAGTTTGTTTTTACAAAAGTGATAGGAGAAAACTGGCTTTATGCAAACTTAGCCAAAACTCCACTCAGCCAAATGAGCATGTAGTATTAGTCTTGCCATTTATATCCACCATAGTGTCACTTGCCAATACATTAAATTGTATTGACTCCCTTGTGGCTGCATATTCCATATTGCAGATGTTTCTGAAGACGAGTGAGGATTTCGTTTAGGATCTCGAGACTATCGCCAACATGTTTTGCCTGTGGCACATGAAGAAGATGGGCTCAATGTTGTTCTATGTTTTCCGCTGTAATACTTTGTTTTCTGCTAGTCTTCTAAGACTATGCAAGTTGTAATACTATTTTGTAAAGACTGGATCATGCGATGTAATAGAATTTGATGCATTTGCATGATATTTCATTTTGTACTGTGGTGCTAGCAAATGATCTAGGGACTAGCACAATAACACAGGTGTCCTTACATTATTTAAATGTGGGAACGCTACAAAATGGTATCAGAGCATTGTGTTGCCTGTAGGATTCGAGACCCTTAGGTTGGGAAGCCGTTTTTTATCATGTTATTATATCCTTAGAGTATTTTGGATCCTAGCGGCATAGTGAGATGAAGCGGCCCGGACAACTTTACGTGTCCACGGACACGAGACCGTTCCCTGATTGGCTAGCGGGTGCCAGTATCTCTCACTATAGTGAATATCCAATTTGCAACAAGTTGTTAATAACCCATTGATCACCCTAGGATTGAAGACTTTCTATGTTCAAACTGTCTAGAAACAAAACAATCATCTTGATTCTTCTCATATCATCTCATCTATTATTCACCTTCAAAATTTTCTAGATGACCTCCCTCTCCAATACCATCAAGAAAAATGTTGATGACCATATCAAGAAGTGCAAGAAGTATTTTCACCACATGAAGACCTACACTCAAGATTATTGAAGAACTTCAAGAAAAACATAGACTTCACAACAATCAAGAACACCTCAAGACATGGGGAGAAGAATTTGAAGAAAACTAGATGAGACCACCTATCTAGTTACTTTGTTAGAACAACATTAACGTGTTAGTGCATTGATCATACCAATGAGTGTGGTATGACAATATTAGTATTTTCAAAAATAAAACCTTGATGTTTGGTGTGATGAATGTGTTGCTTTGTGTTTGTTAGGTGTTGTTTGTAAGATGAGTTTCCTTGATCTCCTGTGTTTGGATAGGAACCTCCTTAGATCCTTTCTAACCTCTACTCATCTTCCCTAAACCTCAAAACAGATGCCTAGCCAGAATGCCAACAACCCGGGGAACTCAATAGCAATGCAGATGCTACTAGAAGCTCAAACTCAGTTAATACAACTGATCAGAATCAAGCCAGCAACCCCAATATGGAGATAGCACCAGGAATGCAACAAGTGTTAGATACACAATCCCAGATAGTGTACATGATGTCCCAAAGCATGGCCAATAGTGGAAACAATCAACCCTTGGTAGCTAGAGATAACCAGGAGACAGAAGAAGAAATGTTTTCAACACCCAAAGCCTGCAAATCTTGTGGAGAGATAGGACACTATTCCAAAGATTGTCCTGATGAGTGGCCCCATGATGATGCAAACAACTCAGCTGAAGGATACTTCACTCAAGTTACTTGCTTTCTGTGTGAAGGAACAACACATGTTCTAACACAATGTCCACTTTACCCCAGGGTACAAAAAGTTGGACAACATGCCAAAGTGGGAATGCTTAGTACACTCCAAGAGAACTTAGGAAAACCAGAAGTGAAGGGAAAACGCAAATTAGATACTATTCAGATGGACCATGTCAGGATGGATACTAGAACCGAGACTACACCACATCCATATTTATCCAAACACTTCACCAAGAATTGCTATTCTTGTGAAGAAGATGGACATTTATCTAGGAATTGTCCCAACAAGCAACCCAGACTATCTGCCAATATAGTTGAGTATACTGGACAACAGTATGAAGACATGATGGCCAATATTACACCAATAAAAAGGAAGAAGGACCTAAGCAAAGTCACTTGTTTTCGGTGCAGAGATACAGGACATTATGCCAATTACTGCCCTGAAAAGGGACTTCAAAGCCCCAACTACATCAGCCAAGTGACATGCTTCAAATGCAGAGATAAAGGACACTATGCAAATAATTGCCCTCAAAAGAAGAAGGAAGGAAATGTGACTCTCTGAAGGAAGGAAGATAAGACATGAAGAAGTATATCACCAAGAAGGAATCTTAGGCAAAGTTTTATGTTGAAAATAAATCCATTTTTTCCTTAGAAGTTCTTCCAGTGTAATAAACCACAATGAATGTCTGAGAAATGTGTTCCCATTATAATGAGATGATGTTGTGAAATCCTCTCAACTTGATCTTTTGTTTTACCCAAAGAGTGACCCCTCAGTGTCAAAGGTAGTCCAACATACCTATGTTGGTCTACAGCTCTACCACGAAGGAAAGTTCTACTCAAGCCAATCTTAAATCAATCTACACTCCAATCTTATGAAAATTAGACTACCCACAAAAGTTTGTTTTAAGGGTGGTAGCCCACCAAGTTGTTCAGTAACCCAGTTACCCAATCCTAATCTTTCTTTCTAGCCTTCCCAAATCTCGGGACGAGATTTCATTTAAGGGTGGTAGTCTGTAACATCCCTGATTTTTGGAAAGTCCAAAAATCACTAAAAATTGAAACTTTTTGTTTTCATGTTTAGTAAGTCACCAAAAACCAAATGAGAAGCAAGAAACAAAAGAAAACAATGCATATTTCAATGAAATTGAAATTACTAATCCTATTATACCTCTATTCCATAAACCCTAAAACCCTCTCAAATGAATTTTCTCACACAAAGAAAACCATTTTATCTTTAGCAAAATTTATTACATAAAATGTTTTCAATTCAAATATTACCTTGATAATATTTTGGCAACCAAAAATCAAAGATTTATAACCCTTAATAAAGTTCTAAGCCCCAAAGGTATTTGATGAGAATAAAATTGTTAATAATAACTTTTAGTTGTTATTCCAAGTTTTAAACATGAAGGTGTGAGAATAAAATGAATTGTTTTGAAAATAACATAAAAGAGGGTATTGAAAACAATATTATGACTTGTAGTTTTATTCTAAAATTTATTGATCAACAATATTAATTATTTGATATGAACTAATTAAATAACATTAAGTTACTATTAGTAAATCCTTCATATTAAAATGTGAAAATGGGTTAAAAATGGCTTTCCAAAAATAATCTATGACATGTAAAATGCCTTTGAAATTTTATTTAGATAATAACATCAATTTATTATTTTCTAAATTTTAAAATGGCCTTAAAGTATTATTAGTGTTTTATTTATTTTTCCAAATATAAAATTGTGAAAACAAGATGAAATGACTTTCAAAATTTTGTTTTCAACATTTAGAATGTCAATAAAACTGTAATTGACCCATAACCATATTTTATAAATTTTTGAATTAAAAATCACATTAAGAGACTATTAAGGAATTTTCAAATTTCCAAAATTCAAAAATAAAATATGTTGATTTGTTTTAAAAATGGTACTGTTGGAAAGTATTTGAAATTTCAAGAATTTAGAAATTTGTTTCATGTCATTTGGATACTTAAAACAGAAGTTATGATTCAATTAAATAAACAGAAATAAAAAGAAAATAGTGGATGACGTCACCCATGACGTCATCATCTTCTTCCTCAGAAGGAAACCCACGGCTGTTTCTTCCCGATTTTTCGCCCCTCGATTATGCGCCATTAAGGCCATAATTCTCTTCCTTCTGCGCGCCTATAAATAGCCAAGGACTCCCTCCGCATTTCCCCTACCCCCTCTCCTTGCATCTCGCAACCAAGCCGGAGAATTTCCTCGATGGAGTTCATACTGCTGCCGCCGTCTCCTCTTGATTCCGGCGAGGTGAGACCTTCCCCGTGGCCGAGACCTCCTCTCCCTAGACCCCCGTGACCTTGCGCACGTTGTGATGCCCTTTCTCTCCTTTTTGGTGCAGTGTAGCGACGAGGGCGAACTCGCCGGAGCCGGAAACCGCACGGCCGCCTCGGGACCTCCTCGCCGCCATCGTAGCAGAGTCCGTGGAGCCTTCCCGTGGCCCCCATCGTCCTCACCGTGTCGCGCTGAGTCTTCCCATGCACTCCCCGAGCCCGGAGGCACACCGGAACGTGCCGCCGTCGAACTCTCGTGAGCAGAATCGCCGCCGTCACCATTTTCCGGCGGGAAACCACCGGTGAGACCCCTCCTCTCTCTCTCTTTTATTTCTGGTCGTTAAATCTAGATCTAGAGGCCGAGATTAGATTGTTTTAACGAAGAGGTACGGTGGATCCAGAGCGTTGATCTTCACTTAGATCTGACGGTTTTGAGCCACGATCCACGCGAATAGATCTTGACCAATCAGAAGCCACCATTCGATGCCCCTCGGATTGCCAGTATTTTTCCGGAAAATAACTTAAATGGCAGTTTTGCAGAATAGTCCCTAGAACTTAGAAACATCATATCTTTTCAACCACTTAGCCAAATTTAGCAATCTTGTACTTTTTGAAAAGCCCTTGACACCTAGAATCTTTTGGCACTGGCCAAATTCAAATTTGACAAACTTAAATCTGTTCAAATTCAAATATGCTTGTTTGATGAAATTTGGCATCATTCAAATTCTACAAATCCAAAAATTGTAAATAAAATATATTTGGAAACCTTAGGATGTGTACTTTCATATCCTCTGTCCCAAAATAATATTTGAGCAAATTAAAATTGAATTTAGAATTAAGTTGTCTATTTGAGTATTTTTGACATAGATTAATTTCTATAAATATTTTCAATATAGTTCCTTTTGCAAAATTGCTCCATTTGATAACCTTGAACCAGAAACAACCTTGCCCAACCATTTTGGACATCCTTGGACAATGGCCATGTGTTTTTGACCAAAAACCCAACCTAGTGATTCATCCATCTTTACCATGTCTTACGAATTGTTTTCAACTGTTATTCATTGATGTTATGTCTATTTCGGGCCAAGCCAAGTCTTTAGAATGTGTCAATCACATATAGTACCAAGTAGTGAACTTTAATTTTCTATCTACTCCTCCATCCCCCTATTCTTGCTTCAAGAATCCATCAAGTTAGCAAATGGAAAACAAGACTCAAGTTAAAGAAGGTTCTTCACTTTCAACCTGGTGGCAACATGAAGAGCTACAAGGAAGATCAATGAAGAAGTTTTGAAGATAAGACTTAGACTCCACAGCAACTAGAAGCAGCTCAAGAAGTACAAGTGTGAAGAAATTCAGAAGAAGACACCTCCCTCTCTCTTTCTATCCTTCTTCTTCTTTTCTATTTGACTTAGTGGTATTTGTGACCAATCCCATACCTAAACCAAGTAGTGAAGTGAAGATCATGAAGATTTATCAAGTACAAGAGGAGCCTCACAACAAGGAGGAAACTACAATAGAAGCATGAAGATGAACTTCAAGAACACAAGCATGTGAAGACTTGGAGCCATCCACACAAGTTGAAGAATAACAAGTTGTTTTTGCCCAACCATTGACCCAAATGGAAAATCCCAAGACTTTATATTGTTTTCTCTATTGCTATGAAGTTAGTTGAACCTAGACCTACCCTAACCACAATGGAAAATACTAACATAGTCACTCAAATATTTTTGAAGGTGAATATGACCAAGTGTTTGCATGTATTACTTTAGTTGAAGAAGTAATATGTTTATTCTTAGTGAACTCTTGGAACTTCCTCGACAAGTATGATTATAATAAAGTTAGTTTTCTGCAAACTCAACCTAGCCCTTCCTAAGTAAATCATTGGAATTTCCTTAACAAGAAAGAGACCACTAGAGAATGAATCTTCCAACTCAAACCTAGACCTTGTCCTAACCAACTAGATTAAACCCCTTTGTATATGTTATTGCTTTGTATGATCTCTACACTTGTATGTTTGTTTGTTAGGATGCTTGTTTATTTGGTTTTGTGTTGTCAATGAATAGATTGTACGGAGAGCAACGATCTTTTGTGAAGAGAGTGTGATACCTTCACCAACTTCAACAAGGCAAGTAACACATCATCAACTACCCATTATTTTCTTATATGCATTAGTTGATTTTTTGAGTAGTATGCATTGATAGGAAATTTTTACTAAGTTATATTATGCTATGCTATTATCCTAGTAGTGTGTAGCCATCCTTTTATCCTTGTTATTTATAGCCTTAGAACTTGATAGATGCTATGCAATGTGACAAATGATTTTTACTTGATGTTGTGGAAAAATTCTAAGTAACAATTTCAATGAACCACCTGGGTGGATTTGGTTGTTTGGCTGTTGATAGTTGAGTGTCTCCCCGAGGGGAGTTCACTTGAAGGAATGCCACCCAGGAACAAAGTGATTATGATGTTCCCCAAGTTTAGATTGCTTCCAGTGCAGCCTTTAGTCATATGGGCTCTGTCTTGATCAACTAAGTTGTGAGGGTTCAACCCGGGCTTGACAAGCAGATGTAGCATAATTATAGGTGGAACGGGTCTTTCCATTGGGTTGGATTCTTGCTTCTGAAAGATCTCGTCTCGATTCTTATCCTTTCCTTAATGCACTCAGGGTGTATAGGATGTTTGGGTTGAGTTGGGTCTGAAGGTGAAAGTGCACAAGCTCTGCAGAGTCAACAAACTAAGATCGTAGCCATGTCCCCGCTCATGGACAACTATGAGCAGCTGGACAAGGAAGGACGGAAGAATCACATCACCATTTTCAATAAGTAAAATTTTGACCAAGTGAATAGTATTGTGGTGCTTGGATCTTAATCCAATGTTGCCACCCTTTGAAAAGAAAAGTTTGTTTTTACAAAAGTGATAGGAGAAAACTGGCTTTATGCAAACTTAGCCAAAACTCCACTCAGCCAAATGAGCATGTAGTATTAGTCTTGCCATTTATATCCACCATAGTGTCACTTGCCAATACATTAAATTGTATTGACTCCCTTGTGGCTGCATATTCCATATTGCAGATGTTTCTGAAGACGAGTGAGGATTTCGTTTAGGATCTCGAGACTATCGCCAACATGTTTTGCCTGTGGCACATGAAGAAGATGGGCTCAATGTTGTTCTATGTTTTCCGCTGTAATACTTTGTTTTCTGCTAGTCTTCTAAGACTATGCAAATTGTAATACTATTTTGTAAAGACTGGATCATGCGATGTAATAGAATTTGATGCATTTGCATGATATTTCATTTTGTACTGTGGTGCTAGCAAATGATCCAGGGACTAGCACAATAACACAGGTGTCCTTACATTAATTAAATGTGGGAACGCTACATGATGCCTCTCTGCATGTTTCATGGAAAATAACTCTATCCCCGAACATTTCAGTGTTAAAGACAATTATAGGAGATGAGAGGCGGTGGCCAGGGCAGCCCGGGCCCACCAGGAGCGACCTAGGGTGGGGCCGCACGTAGTACCCCTCTGGGGGCCCCCTGGCCCCCCTCGGGCTCTTCTTTGGACTCCGTCTTCATTCAGGGCAAAATTCGATCTCCGTGGATTTTCAGCCCTTTCTCAGAATGTTTCTTTAAGAACTTTTCTGAAATAAAAAAGAGCATAAAACAGCGACTGGCCTGGGGTATCTTGTTAATAGGTTAGTTTATGAAAACATTCGGAAAATGAAGGAAAACAAGAGAAAAAACAAGCATGGATCATCAAAAATTATAGATACAGTTGCAATGAATCATACGTATTATTCTTAAAGAATTTGTCTGTTGCACACAAAGCAATCACTTTGTTGATACAACTTAATACTAGAGAGATTTGCTCGATAGCTTTCTTGAGGTGGACTTTTAGATATGGATGCATGCTGGATAGCGGTCCATATTCCTTGACGTAATGCCTACGATGTTAGAACCCCTGAACTGTATCTCTTCATAATAGTATTGTTATACGTTCATGATTTGTCAATTGCCCAGATTTAATTTGTTCACCCAGCATGTTTGTTTTCTTTGGAGAGACACCACTGAAAGTGCACTTCATAATCTCTATAGTTTTGTGTGTTAGTTAACAATACTAACGATATTATTTAAAAAGGTGTTAAGTGGTGCAGGTGTTTAATTACTCTCTCTCATCGAACACCACAAAAGGTGAAGGTAGATCAACCTCTGGTATCCCTGGTGGTAACCTGATATTTTCCGGTTGTGGTGGATTTCTCCGAATTTGGCTAAGGACCAAACCACTCTGGGCTCTAGAGGTAGCCGGAAATTTCAACCAGAATTTTCCACCTTAATCGGATATCCCGGTTGGGAAGTTTTTCACAAAGAAATGGCTAAGTCTGGAATTCACCATGCTATGGTGGTAACCGGAAATTTCCACGTCAACCGAATATTCCGGTTGGGAAGATTTACACGAAAAAATGGCTAAGTCTGGAATTATCCACGCTCTGGTGGTAACCATATATTTTGGTGAAACCAGAAATTCCGGTTTAGGTCAACTCCTGCTCGAATTCTCAGATATGAAGGAATTTGCCTAGCCGGAAATTCCAGTCCAAGTTTGGACCAGATATTCCGGTTCAAGATTCCTACTCCAATGGCCACATTTATGGAGGGGGTATAAATACCCCTCCTTCTTCTCCAAGTGAGTTAGTTCTTTCAAGCCATCAATGTGCATTTATTAAGCTCACCAAATCCTAGATCTCTCCCAACTCCTCCACCCAAACTCGTTGATCTTTGGAGGATTGAAGGACAAGGCCCAGATCTACATCTTCACCAAGTAGTTCTTCATTTCCCCCTTATTCACTTGAGGGATTTTAGTCTAGGGGTTCCTTGTGGAAAACCTAGACCACCATGGCTACTCTTGGATTCTTGGTGATTGTTGGGAGCCCCCAATTAGGTTGTGGGTGTGTGCCCCAATATTGTTGTAAATGATTTGATTCCCGTCTCAAAGGGGATCAATGGTGGAAGGTGGACTAGGCCATTGTGGCGTTATTCATAGGAGAATAGGGTAAGGCCTTTGTGGCATTGAGTAGGCCTTCGTGGCAAAACTCACACCCCTCCAATGAGACGTGCTCCCTTAACAAGGGAGAACTCAATACATTGTGTCTCCGCGTGCTTCCATTATCGGTTACCTTGTTCCATCTCCTTTACTTTGTGCTTGTATTCTGTTTATTGTTGTTCTTTTCATATAGGTAAATTCACCTTAGTGGCATTATCTAGAGAATTTACCTTTGTGTCAAGCCTTAATTTGACGAAAATTTAAAATTGGTCGTAGCACCTATTCACCCCCCTGAAGGTGCCCATACTATTCGTTCAATTGGTATCAGAGCCTCGGCTCTTATTTTGGGCTTAACCGCCTAAGAGTTTAGTATGGATGATGATACGGTAGTCACCAATCCCGCGACACAAGTCACTATTGACGATCTCAGGGAATTGAAAAATCCTTGACCTCATCCATGCAGGGCAAAATCGACGAATTGTGAACTCTCTTGTCGCAATTCATGACGGGATATTTAATTATGTGCCCCTGATTCCTTAGTCTTGCTCGTTCTTCCCCACGCTCTAAACTTTTGCTCACTTTTCCCCATTCTCTTAGTTGAAACTCTCGCAAAAGTTGAAAACTTCCGTTTGCCGTCCAGTCAATGCATTGACAGTCAACTGATGAGTTCGTGATGACGAGTGGGGCCGGGTCCTCCTTTGACCGTTGCGTGCCTAGTGGGATTGCAAGGAGACACGTAAGAGAGCTTGTCTGAAGCTGAAACAGATCGACACCTCCACATCGTGCAGCCTCGCCCCCTCCGTCGCTGCCCCATCCCCTGCGCCGCTGTTGTGTCGCGTTCGCCGCCGCCCCATCCGCTCCGCCGCGTTCTCTGGCACATCTACCCCACCTCACCATCTCTGAAGCCATGTTGATCTAGGACCCCCAGGATTCCCTCAGCTGTGGAGAGGAATTGGTCGAATCAACAGTAGATACTTCATGGATTAGACCTGGGTAAGCAACGTTTCCCCTTGAATTGGTGTTCTAGCTTGTAAGTAAGGCGTATTTGACTTTTTTTTAGCTTGAATCGTTCCAATTTCTCTCCTCTGTCTGGTGCCTAACTGCAGCCATATGTTTGAACTAAATAGGATTGATCCCGTGTTGGCTTTCCGGCTGGCAGTTAGAATGGTAACTATTGTGCTACGTGGTACTAAACCGCATTTTCTTATTTCGTTTTTCTATTCGGTTGTGATAGAAACAAATATTTGCTTTAGAGATTTTCTCACTACCATCCGTTCAGCCTATCCGTGGAGCAATGTCGATGTTGTTGAATTGAGTTACTTAGCAGTACCGAGCAAAGATTTCTCCCACTAACTTGCAACGAGCATCTCGGGTTGTTTTTTACTCTGAATGTTGGCAGTCGTTTCAGTAAACTTCATATAGACGTGCTTCATCCAGGCGCAGAACCAGTCAAGGGGAAGGGTGTTCGGCAATCATCTGTCCTTGCTAATAGCCAGCACCCCGCGACTCCTTGTAGTTCGAGACCAAATAAAGCGAGTGGTTCGTGGAGCCACAACATGTTTGCTGCTAAATCTGTTGTCGGTAGTGCTGCTACTTCTCCTGCACCTGCTATGGTCGTTGTAGAAGAAGATGTAGAACCTGACGAGGAAGTGCCTCGAAATGATGTTGAAGACGAGATGATGTACCATGAAATGGTATATAGAGCCAGGCAGCAAGTAGTGGATGATGAATACCCGGAGGAGCCCATTAGCTGAGCTAGGTTTGATGACACTGACGATGAAGAGGATGCGGAGAACAATGACAACTTAAATTTGGATGAATACGATGGTGACGACGTGGCAACAATTGAGTGGAACAGGGAGAATCCTGAGCTTACTGAAGGCACCATATTCCAATCGATGGTGGACTATCAGAATACAATAACTACATATTGCATTCTTACTGAAAATTCCTATAAGATTAAAAGGAGTGAGCCAAGAGGGTTCAAAGTTTATTGTCCATATGATAGGGGTATGTGGATGTTGCATGCATCCCATATGCTAAAGAGCAAACTGATTCAGGTACTCCAAGTTGATTGATTATTTTATTTCAGATCATTGAGTAATGTTTCTTATCCCTTATTTTTTTACCCTTTATTTTGTTTCAGATAAAGAAAAACGCACACAAGCACACATGTCCACCTGGAGGGGGAGGGCAAAATCCAAACTAGCAAAAACTCGATGGGTGGCAGATGAAATATTGGATTGGCTGAGGAAAAACCTGGTCTTGGTCCAACAACACTCCAAGGGAAGATTTTGAGAAGTATAAGATTGTACTTCCTTACATGAGGATTTTCAATGCTAAAGAAATGGCTCTTGACAGGATTAATGGTAAATGGAATGAAAGTTTTTCAGTTGCTTTACACCTTCAAATCTGAAGTGGAAATGGCTAGTCCAGGTAGTGTTGTAGAAATTGACAAGCATACAGTTCCATTCAAAATAAAAGGGGAGTCATTTGAGAAGGAGTGCTTCTGAAGGGCTTTTGTATGTTTTAAGGCTTGCTGGCAGGGATTTCTTGATGGACGCAGGCCTTATTTGGCTGTAGATGCTACCCATTTGACTGGAAGATGGAGAGGACATCTAGTAGCAGCTTCTGCAGTTGATGGACAGAACTGGCTATTCCTAGTTGCATTTGGTGTTTTGGAGGCAGAGTCCGAGGAAAGTTGGGTCTGGTTTCTGCAGCAGTTGCGCAACATTATAGGCACACCCCAGGTTTAGGTATACATACAGATTCTTGCAAAGGTCTAGAGAGTGCAGTAGAAATTTTATTCCCTGGAGTGGATCATAGGGAATGTATGCGATGTCTAGCGCAAAATTTAAAAAAGAAGTTCAAAGAAATTTTTTCTGATGAGAACTTATGGCCAGCATCATACACATGCAACGAAAGGAAGCATGAGCACCATTTGAGACTGTTGTATGCTCAGAAGCATCCAGAGGTGAAGGAGTATATGATGCACATCATGTAAAGGTGTGGCCAAGAAGCAAATTCAATACCATATGCAAAGTAGACTATGTGACCAATAATCTTGCAGAATGATTCAATGCAAAGTTCAAGTCAGTGAAGGGTTATTTCGTTTGGTAAGCATTTGACAAGATGAGGCAGATGATCATGATAAAGATGGCTCTTCGCAAAAGAATTGATGAAACACAATATGTTGGCCATGTTATACTCCCATCACTGATTAAGGCATTGCATCACAAGGCAAGAACACTGAATATGAGATGCATTCGATCATCAACATACGAGGCCGAGGTAGCATATACTGATAGTAAAAATAGGGAATGAAGGTATCCAGTGAACCTATCCACTAGGGAATGCAATTTTAGGCAATGAAAGATTCGTGGGAAGCCATGCATACATGCTCTACATCTGATGACTCTGATTGGGGTGAAGATGGTGAAGTTGATCAATATTTATTTGAGTATTTCTCTATTGCTAAATTTAAGGATGCTTATGCTAACAATGTGCATGCGCTCGTGGGGAAAGACCAATTGAACATAGTAGATCCAGGGTTAAAACTCCACTCTCCTTTACTGACTAGACCACGAGGAAGACCAAGAAAAAACAGGTACAGAGCATGTGAAGAGGGTCGTGTACCAAAAAAGAGGGCGTGCAAAAAATGTGGAATTCTGGGGAACATTGCTAGGCCTTGTTCCAATCCAGTGGATGCATCATTTGGATAAGATTACCGATGGACAACAGCAAATGCATAGGAGAATGCATCAACAATGGAGATTGAAGATGGAGGGGATCATGCAACAACAATTGAGTCTGAAGATGCACTCCTTGTTGAAGCAGCACCTTGGTATGTGTGTGCTTTCCCTTTTTTATTTATTTTGTTCTCTTTTCTCCATATGTCTTATAATTTTATTTATCAGCACTAGGATAAATGGAGGCAGAGGGACCAAAAGGTGTAGAGAGGAAGCTATAAAAGAAGAAGAGGATATAGCCCAAGAAAATGAAGTTCAGTCATCATCGGATGGCTTAGAATTTGAATCCATGTCTCTTGATGGTTTTGAAGCTATAAGAGAAGAACATGATAGAGTAATTGTACCCGTTGTTCCTTTAAGGATTACTAAACACACATATGATCGTCAACTTGTCGTCGAGTGCTCGCCGAGTGGAATTACTCCGTCACCACCTCCACAGCCACAACCCCAAGGGAAGATCAGAAGGAACAAAATGATTCCAAATAGTACTCCAGTTAGGGAAACCCGGAGCAAGACGGTGAAGCCATCTGCTCAAATAAGAAGCAGGTCGAAGATTTGAATTTGAACTATGAATTTGAATTTGATAGATTTGTAGTTAGGTGTTTGTGTTGTCAACTTGAGATCTTGTGATAACTTATAAGTTTTAATAATATTGTTTGTGCTTTGGTATCATATGTGAGGCAGAATGCATATTTGAAACAAAGGTTGAATTTGAAGCAATATTTGAATTTGGAACAAAATTATAATTTGAGCCAAAGTTGAAGTTGTACAAAAATTTCAAGTCTGGTGCTATTTAGTACTTGTTTGAGCTAAAGTTGGACTTTCACCAACATTTGAACCCCAATATTTGAAGATGATCAATCCGAACGAGAAACGTGCTACAAATGAGCTCTGAATCTATGGTAAACAACCACCAAAACACACGTTTGAGATATGAAAAATGTAAAAGTAAGTTCAGAACCGTCTTATTCACTCCAAAAGAAAGCTTTGGTGATTTTTTTGATTTATTTGAATTTTTTCAAAACCAAAACCCTCCTTCACTCTCCATCGAACTCTGAACAGGTCTATACACGATTGCTCATTTGTGAGAAGCCTTTTTTATGAAAATGTCTTGAGGACCGAGTTTATATTTTTTTCCCATAACCATGTGACATATGACGGCTATGTGAGCTTGTCGTGCATTTTTTATTTTTTTTTGAATTGGTTATGGTCATTTGAACCCGATTTTGATGGTTTGCTTGTGAAAAAGATTTTTTTTTTGAAAATGTTCCTATAGCATGTTTATATATTTTATCTAGTAACTATATCTTATAAGCTGACAAACTACGCTTCCTTTCCATTTTTTGATTTTTTAAAATTAGTTATGGTCATTTGAAGTTTTGTCATATCCTAATAACCCCAAAACCCCGATAACATCATAACCCCAAAACCCTAGAGCCGAACGTTAGCCATCCGATCATACCCTACCGCCATATCCAGCCGTAAGATCTGACCTTCTAGAAGGAATTATGGGGACATGCCCGCGCACCGTCTCCGCGCCATTGGATGGCGTTGACGGTTGAGATCAGAGTTCAGTCTTCTAGAATGGAGGGTGATATGTGGGAGGCTGGTTCTAAATCCTTATTGGCCGCGCCGTTGTATTCCACTAACACATCAACATAGTCACACAACAGCCTGTGTCCTCCTCCACTGTCGAGACATCGTAGTAGTTTTCATAGACGGGGGTGCCATGAGACTACGGTAGAGACGTGGGGTAACGGGATAGCGTAGTAACACAGAACACAGGATTTTACCCAGGTTCGGTACGTTGCGACAGTACGACGTGCCTACTCCTGCACTTCTCACTAATTGGGACTAAAGCCCATAAACAGGGTTACAATGTGAGGGTTTTAGATCTAAGCTACTCGACGAGGATGAGCTTCTCGGCGAGTTGGCCTAGAGCTTCTCTGTTATTCCTCTTCTTGTTATCTATCTCCCGTCCGGCTTTATATAATAGAGGGATTAGGGCTTACAGAATAGGAAACCTAGAAGACTACGGTAACTTGTAACTTGGAAAGCAAGGAATCCGTCTTCTACTCCAAGCCAGATTACGTGGGCCGTGATCCGGGTTCTTCTAGAATCCGGCTTCTGCGCGTCGTATTACTGGGCCGCCTAATGGACCTAAGCCCACTACCACTTAGGCCACCCTGGTAATCCGGTACTTTGTCTACCATCTTCTATACCCCTATTTGGTATATATCCGACAGTAGCCCCCAAGAAGGATCAAAACTCTGATTCTCCGTCTTTCGCCAAATATTCTTTGTCCGAGAAGTATTGATTCAGCAGTCTTGATTCTTCTTATTCTTCTTTTTGAAAAAGATGGTGACATGAAACTCGGAATCCTGAAAATCCGGCTTTTCTCTCACGATCCTTCGCGGAGAAGAAACTTCTTACGTCAGCGCACTTAACCATGCTGACGTAAGCGACGTTTGAGATTTACTCGGAAAACCCAGAAACATATCTCTAACAGATTCTCGCGGGAAACGAGGAGATAACCATCATTACCCTGTCATTTCATTTCCCGGATTTTCTGGCGAGCGACACGCGGCAAACATCCAACGGTCAAAATAGCCGTTGGCGCGTATCTTGACGGATTTCTAGCTATAAATAGCCATCCTCGTCCTCAAGGAAAACCTTCCGCACTCTCACCGCACTCGCCATTGACGCGCACGAGCTCTCAAGCGACGCACTGCCCCGAGCGCTCCTCACCTCCAAGCACGCCCGAAACGAACCACGCCGCCAGGAAATGGCAAGCTCACCGTCTTCGCCCACTCGCGCCGCCATCAACGACCTCATCAGCGACCTAGATCCCCAAGTTGGGTCACCCAAGCACGCCGGCGACGAGCCAGAGAAAACCGCGGCCTCCGCGGTGGGCGGAGAAAACCTTTCCACCGCCGCGGACGTTGCGGGCGCGAGCTCCGCCGCTTCCCCGCCGTTTGCTCCTGAAACGGCGGAGGAGAAGATCCAGCTCGTCGGTGACGAGCTCGCCGCCGCAGAAGCAGCCACCGCCTCCGCCACCGGAGCAGATGAAGAGGCGGAATCTGCAGGCAACTGGATTGCCTGCAGCATTCCCCCGGCTCTTCTTCCAAACTTAGAGAAAGAGGGCCTGATCCTCCAAGGGAAATGGCGGCTCCCTGAAGACGAGAACGAGCCAGCGCCCAGAGACGGCGAAAGGGTTCTTCTTTCTTCCCACCTCCTGAGAGGTATGGGGCTCCCTCCTTCCGCTTTTTTCCTCCAAGTCCTTTCTCACTACAACATCCAACCCCACAACCTGCCACCCAACTCCATTCTTTATATGGCCGGGTTCCAGGCCCTATTCGAGGGTTACTTAGGTTTAGAGCCTAGGTTAGATTTCTGGATGTATTGTTTCGGGGTTAAGCGGAACTCCTCGGAGGGCGCACTCCCGACTTGCGGGACCATCTCCTTTACTCTTCGGAGGTTTAGGGAAGATTGGTTCCCCAAGATCAAGACATCAGAATCCGTCAAATTTTGGACGGGTTCTTTCTTCTATCATCCCGATGTGCCTTTTCCAAAAAAGGCCATCGGGGTTCCACCCTTCGCGAACACCGCTTCTGTTCCCCAAGAGAATTGGGGAACAGAAGCCGTCCAAGTCCTACCGCCTGATCTACTAAGGATCAAGCGGCGCATCGCCAAGCTCACCTCCTTGGATCCGCCTCTAACCGGCATGGACACGGTCCTATGCTGGCTGACTAGGCGAATTCAGCCATTGGCCAACCACAGTGGTCGTCTCTTGTGCGAATACACGGGAGTCAAGGATCCAATGCGGACAACCACCAAAGATTGGCCCGCAAAGGAGCTTCGACGGCGCATCAACCAGTTGGTCGCATCACGCGACCAATACGAAGCGAGTCGGCCAATGTATACGGCCGACAACCCGGTTCCCAAGGTAATTTTTTAGTCATTTGGGTATAGTTTCATTCTTTCTCGGATTTTCTAGCTTCTGATTCCAATTTGTTTGTCCGACAGTTCGCGGATCTTCCAGATTCGGAATTGGCCTCCGAGGCTGAGCTGGACGCGCTGCGCACCGCTGCTACAGGTGGACGCAAGCGCAAGAAGATTACTTCCTCTGAGGAAATTATCGATCTTGACGGAATCCCCGTCGCCACTTCCAGGTTTATTTCTTCTGGGTTCCTTTTCCTTCATGGGAGCTTTTCATCCATCTTCCGTGTTTTAACTTTTCCGGGTTTTTTGTTTTTTAGCCTGCCTCCCTCCAACCTAAAGCCGAAGAAGCTCAAGAAACACAAAGTTGTTTCCAGCCGAGGCGGTCAACCTTCTCCCGCCGTCGCTCCGGATACACCGTCCACGATGGCGGAAGAGCACGCTGCAGCCCCCACGACCAAGCCGTTAGAGCCCAGCCAGCCTGTTGTGTCGGACACCGACACGAGGGAAAGGGCGGCTCCAGAGGTGGAAAAATTTTCTCGGACTTTCGACGAAGAAATTCCCACCTTTGACAAGGACTTCAAGATTATCAATGACGGCCTAAGCGCGGCCGGAACTGCTTTTGCGGAATACGCAAAGGAGTTCAAGGAAAACTTGGCGGGTTTGCAACGAATGAGCCAGGTATGTAACTCTAGCCCCCAAGCATTAAACAAAACTGCATGCCTGTTTTGCTTTGATGCTTTTTGTAACCATTCTTTTCCGTTCTATGTTCCAGCAAACCGCCGAAACCATTAACATGGAAGTTTTCAACAAACTCTCCATCAAGAATAAAGAGGTTAGAAATCTTCTTTCTATTCTTGAGGAGAGAGAGACGGAACTGGCATCGTCTCAGCTCGCTTTGTCGGAAACATCAGGTAAACATTTTTCCTCTGAGGTTTGCGATTCAATTTTTTGTCTAAGTACCTATTCCGGAAATTTTCTAAACTCGGAATTTTATTTGCTTTCCAGCTGCTTTGGCTAAGGCCAAGCAAATAGCTGAAGATGCCGGCAATGCCGAGAATCTTCGAAAGGAGAATTTGGAGCTTCACAAGCATCTTGTGAAGGCTCAAAAGGATCTGGAGGCCAACAACTTGGCCCTTGGAGTTGCCAACTCCAAGGCTTCTGAGCAGGCGGAGAAGGATAAATCCACCATTCAGGATTTAGAAAATGCTCTGAATCTTCGCCTGGAGGAAATCTCCGAGATCGACAAGCTTATCGGTAATTTTCTGTTACCTTTTTTATTTTTCCATATCTTGTTTTCTTCTCTGTTTTTCCCCTAACACTTTTGATTGTTTTGTCGGAAAAAACAGGAGATACCCCAGATGGTACCCGGCTTGAAGGGATCCAGGCCTTTGGGAAGATGTGGACTTCTATCCGTGCTGCTGGAATGCAGCTGGTGAACAAGTTCCTTCCCGCAAGGACTGGGGAGTTCTCGGAGGTTGAAAAACTTCCGGGAGCTATCATGGAGGTGGCGGAATCTAGGGATTCTATCCTGCGTTCCGCTGCACGGGGTGGTGCGCGCATGGCACTCGGCCTTATGCGCATGCACTACCCCGGTGCTAAATCTTGGCGCGTGGCGTCCGGTGTCCCTCAAGGATACACGGACACTCAGCGAAATACCATCTTTGATGAAATCAAAGGCCACGCCACCCAGATTGCCTCCATGGTAAATATTTCCGTCAATTATCCAGAAGAGGAGATCCCTCCAATCCCCGAGGACGACAGCAACGAGGATGAATCAGATGCTTGAAGGGCTACCTTTGACCTGGATAGTAAAAATAGACAATAGGAGCATTACTGTTCTTTCAATGTAACCCAAAATGTAATGCTTCTGTTTGTATGAATGAAAAATTCCGCCTTTTGCAATTTTTAATTATGAAATTTTTTGCAAGGTTTTTCGGATGTTACTATTCCTTTATCTTCTAAGTTCTCTAGCATATATGTTTTAACTGTCCTTAGTGTTTGAAATGGCTCAAATAGCAATATGAATCATCATGCCGAGTAACTGGGTGTAACCAATCAGTTTCAACTCGGAAACATGGACCATGCTAAAGGCATTTTTACTAACTAGCTCCAGTAACCCAACACATACGCAATCAGATAATGCTTAGAGAAGCAAGGAATTTTTTGACCGAAACTTGGGCACGCAGGCAATTCAAGTTTCCTTTAGCCGTTAGCAGGCTGGAAAAACATTCAGTTTCTTAACGCCGAGTACGCAGGCACAATTCGGGTTAACATTGAGTATTTTGTAAGATCATTGGGAAATAGAGAAGGTGGGAACATGCTTTTACTATAATAAACTTGTAAAAAACATGAATACCAGAAATCCAACAACTTTATTTCATGATCTCAAAAGATGTTTACATAGATATTGAACTAAGTATAGAAGAGACATAACTGCTATGTATTCCAAAGCTTTGCTATCCACTTGACTTTGTCGGATTTCTTCAACAACTTGTACAGTGTTAGGGTTTTAGCCCCCAGCCGACTAATAAATCTGCAAACGGCAGCTGCGGAACCCGTCAACCTTTGGACATCTTTGACGCAGGTAGGTTTTGTGATGTTCAAGATTGCCTTGATCTTTTCCGGGTTAACTTCTATTCCTCTGTGAGAAACGATGAAACCCAGAAGTTTTCCTGAGGGAACCCCGAATACGCACTTAGATGGATTCAACTTCATCTTGTAGGTGCGTAAGTTTTCGAAAGTTTCTCGCAAATCCTCAAGGAGTGTATCTTTTTCCTTGGTTACGACAACAATATCGTCCACATAAACATGGACATTTTTTCCAATCTGACTATGCAAACAACGTTGCATGCAACGCTGGTAGGTTGCACCTGCTTTATTCAGGCCAAACGGCATGGTTACGTAATAATACGTCCCGTATGGGGTTATGAAAGAAGTCTTAATTTGATCTTCCTTTTTCATACGTATTTGGTGGTACCCAGAGTATGCATCCAAAAAGCACAAAAGCTCAGAGCCTGCGGTGGCATCTATTATTTGATCGATCCGCGGTAATGCAAACCTATCTTTCGGACACAATTTGTTCAAGCCTGTGTAATCTATACACATTCTAAGAGCAGTAGTGTCTTTCTTCGGTACTAATACCAGATTTGCGGACCAGTCAGTATGGATTACTTCCTTGATGAAATCCGCTGCTAAAAGCCGGATAATTTCCTTGCCAATAGCCTTCCGTCTTCTTCCGTCAAATCGACGGAGTCCTTGTTTGACGGGTTTTGATCCAGGAATAACCTTGAGTTGGTGCTCAGCAAGTTCCCTGGGCACACCTGGCATGTCAGCTGGACACCAGGCAAAAATATCCCAGTTCTCACGGAGGAACTTGATGAGCTCGCCTTCCTATTTGTCAGTCATCCCGGTCCCTACGACGACAAATTTTGTCGGATCTTTGGGATCTAGGATTACCTGTCTTGTATTCTCGGATGCCTTGAAGCTATCTGTTGGCTTCCGAGTTTCTTTTCCTGCCGGCATTTCTGACGGCGATACCTCCTTGGCTAATTCCTTCAGTTCTTCCTTTGCTATGACTCTCTGAGCGCAAAGGGCGTTTCTTTCTCCAACTCGTTTGCCAGCTTGAAATCGCCAGCTATAGTGATTACTCCTCCTTTGGGTCCTGGCATCTTCAGCTTATTATAAATATAACAGGATCTTGCCATGAATTTGGCGAAAGCTGGACGTCCGAGTATTGCGTGATACACACTTTCGAATGGCACTACTTCGAAGGATACTTTTTCCTGCCGGAAGTGATCTTTATCTCCGAAGGTGATATCTAGGGAAATTTCTCCTAGGGATCGTGCTTGCCTGCCAGGGACAATACCATGGAAGCGTATGTTGCTGTAGTTGAGCTGAGACTCGGAAATCTTCAGATGCTTCAATGTATCCAGGTACATTATATTAATGCTGGATCCTCCATCCATCAGCACTCTTCTTAGCCTAGTATTTTGAACAATAGGACTTACAACAAGAGCTTGTGTGCCGGGTTCAGGGATATTTCCGGGATGATCAGACTGATCCCAGATTATCGGTGTGTTGGAGTACTTCAAGAATTTCGGGGTTGCCGGAACAACCGCGTTTATTTCTCGAAGTGTTCTTTTGGCCACCTTTGCTGACGGGGTTGCTAAGAAAGTTAGCATTGCTTCTCCATCAACTCTCGGAAACTTGGGTTCGCCTTTACGCTGTTGTTCCTGGATTTTTTCGTCAGTGTCCGATTCACTGTCTTCTTTGTCAGCTTCTGGCTTTTGTCTGGCGGGTTTCCTTTCGGAACCCTTCCCCTTACTTCCGGCTCCTGCACTGCCTTTCATGTGCTTATTTAGCCGGCATTGCGCGTTTGTATGGGTGGGTTTCCCAAATTGCGAGTGGTGAACACAAGGTTCCGACTTAATCCTTTCCCACTCCTCTGGAGTGTAGTTGATTGGATCTGGGTTGCGTCCTTTCCACTTATTTCCCTTTTCTCCTCCAAAGGCTATGTTCACCTCTTTGGGTTTCGTCGTTGTTTCTGGAGTGGCTTTTTTGTCAGAACGAGGGGTTTTCTTGGCAAGTATCAGTGATTCAATGTTGCCTCCTCTTGCTCTGATGTCATCCTCGGCTGCAGCATGCTCATTGGCGGTTGTAAGCATAGATCCGAGATCCTTGTGCTTTTTGGAACCAACCATGAACGGCACGAGTCCGGGTTTTAGGCCATTGACGAAAGCATGCATTGCTTGTACGTCAGTTACTCCAGAGCAACTATTCTTCATTGCTGTCCATCTGGAGATGAAATCCACGTATGGTTCATCCTCAAATTGCGTGCAACGGTTTAGCTGGTTGATGCTGTTCGGGCGTTTGTACGTTCCCCGGAAATGCTGAGTGAATACTCTAGCCATATCATCCCAGCTGTCGACTGTTCTTGATGGTAATCCATTGATCCAATCTCTGGCTCCGTCCAGCAGCATTAGGGGAAGAAACTTGACAGCTTCCAAGTCTGTCCCATTGTTGATCTGGACGGCTGTATAGTAATCCGAGAGCCAGGTGTCCGGGTTTGTGCTGCCGGTGTATTTCTGGTATGTTGGACCGACCTTGGCAAAGCCAGAATGCAGCGTTATTCTTCGGATCCTGTCAGTAAAACACTTAGGACCAAAGTATAGATCATCTTTTTTTGCTCTGTCAATGTGTGCAGAATATCTTCCGGCTGAATGGACAGAAGGGGATCTGCTCCTTTCTCTTCCATTGTTGCGCGAACGCGCTTTTCCGGGATTGTTTCTATCTCTTCCGTGATCACGCCCTTTTGGATTAGGCGGAGTTCTACTCCTGTGCCTTTCTTTGTCCTTAGGCGGTGTCCGGGATCTCTCACGCCTGTGAGGTATATCGTATCTTCCAGCTTTCTCAGCGGGGTTTCTCGGAGGTGGCATTATTTTGCCGTCCTTCCGGTGTTTGTCTTCCCGATCATGGGGTTTATGTCCATCTTTCGGGAGATGGGATCCGGTCCTAGACGCTGCATCCCGGTTGTCGGGGTTTTTCTTGTCTTTTCTCGGATCCTCTTTTTTCTCTTTTGAGTTGTCTGAATCCCCGGGTTCTTCCGGTCCAGGTGCTCCAGCAGCGCAAGTAGCTGTCTTGCATAGGGCAGAGTTATCATGCAGCCTCCCTGATCGCTCTTGGGCGCGCTGTTGTTGTTGCAATGCTTTTCCTAGGAAAGCATACACCCCTTGGAGTTTTTCCCCGTTGGAATACAGATCGTTGTTAAGAATCACGAACGCTGCTTCCGCGTTTTCTGCTGCGGTCTTGTATATTGGTTCGCCCTTGGCATCTTTGCCGTTTACCTGCTTTTGCCAAGATGGGTTATGGAACCTTTCTTTTGGCGGCAGTTCTTCCGGTCTTGCGATTCCGGGTAACCTAGTAGGTTTTAACGCGGATCTATTCTTTCTCTCGTACTCCTCTATTTCTTCCTTCATGACCTTGATGTCATTATGGGTTTGTTGGAGATGTTGCCGAGATCTGAGTAGATGTTGCTGTTGCCGTTGGAAAGCTTGTCTCCTGGCTTCCAGCATCTCAGGGGGTTCGTCTGGTCCCACTGGTGTTTGCAATAGCTCTTGCTCTTCCTGCTCCGTCATTGGCGGAGCAGTGATTTCTTTGGATTTCTTCTCCGCAGGCTTTGTTCCGCTAACATCTCCAACTTCCAGGTTTTCATCAGCGAGATCAGCTGATTTTTTCTTCCGGATTTTGTATTGGAGTTTTTTAGCAGCACGGTGCTTTTTCTTGGAAGAGGGAGGTTTTTTGACAGGTTCATCTTCTGTCATCTCCTTGACACTGGGGAATACCGGAGAAGTTTCTCCGTCTTCTCTCTCTTCCTCTGGAGGAGGGGTTTTAGGGCTTTCCTGGCTGCCGGCGTCCGTGGTATCAGCCGGTTTCGCCATTAGAACTTCATGGAATCCCTCTTGAAAGGACTTAACCTTTCTTACGAAGGCGTCCTCATCTTCGTCTTCGGAGTCAAAGTTATCCGATCCGGTTTCCGACTCCAACCTCGCCTCAATGGCGGCAAGCACGGATTCTGCTTCCGAGTTCATCGTCTTGTTGACGGATGTCGGATCTTCCGCCTCTGTGACGGGTGTTTGATCTTCCGTCTCCATGACGGGTGCGTTGTTGTCTGCCTCTTGCACGGGATTTCCGTCATCCGTGTTTTCGGCGATTTCGGATTGCACCATGCTGATAAAGTGTGTATCACTTTTTTGTCGGCGATCTGAGCAGAATGCGGCATCATAGTCATCTTCGACTGGGTATAGGGCGGGTGGGATAAATTTGCTTCCACCGCAAAACCCCATTGCTTCTGCAGTTAGCCCGATAAAGATGTTAGCAGATCCTATCGGTAGCACGCAGGCACTTACCAGGTGGTTTTGCGCCGGTATGTAGGATCCGTTGTCAAGGAAGCGCCCGACGTCGTTGTCGAACTCCAAGCTTCCGACAGTGATTGATCTTCCGATTCCGCCAAGTATCCCAGATCGGAATCTTACGCCTGACGTCGTTTGCCCCATGGTGGGCGCCAACTGTCGAGACATCGTAGTAGTTTTCATAGACGGGGGTGCCATGAGACTACGGTAGAGACGTGGGGTAACGGGATAGCGTAGTAACACAGAACACAGGATTTTACCCAGGTTCGGTACGTCGCGACAGTACGACGTGCCTACTCCTGCATTTCTCACTAATTGGGACTAAAGCCCATAAACAGGGTTACAATGTGAGGGTTTTAGATCTAAGCTACTCGACGAGGATGAGCTTCTCGGCGAGTTGGCCTAGAGCTTCTCTGTTATTCCTCTTCTTGTTATCTATCTCCCGTCCGGCTTTATATAATAGCGGGATTAGGGCTTACAGAATAGGAAACCTAGAAGACTACGGTAACTTGTAACTTGGAAAGCAAGGAATCCGTCTTCTACTCCAAGCCAGATTACGTGGGCCGTGATCCGGGTTCTTCTAGAATCTGGCTTCTGCGCGTCGTATTACTGGGCCGCCTAATGGACCTAAGCCCACTACCACTTAGGCCACCCTGGTAATCCGGCACTTTGTCTACCATCTTCTATACCCCTATTTGGTATATATCCGACATCCACCCATCGACACAGTCACACAACTGCCCGTACTCGCATCCCCTTTGGATATCAGCGATAGAGCAGTTCCTCTTCCTCTCCGGCAAATGTCGACCTCCACTTCATCCTCCCGCCCCTCGTGGCCTACGTATGGTTCAGTGCTGATGCAGCGGTGTCTGTACTGCCCACCCACCACGCCACTGAAGCGATGGACTTCGAAGGAGGAGAAAAATGGCAACTTTGGGCGCGAGTTCGTCAGATGCGAGAGCAGGACGGAGGGGCAGGTATATCTTGGTTCCTCTCGCATCCTTTAGCTCTGAATTTTTCGTTTCCAGATCTGGGTTCTCTTTTTGCATCCACGGAGTTGGGATTTATGCTTCATTATTTCGCTTTCAGATCGTGAAAAGATGCAATCATTTCGAGTGGATGGATGAGTATGTGGAGAGGCTTCAAAGGGAGGGCTTGAATGATTTAAACGGGGCTCCAACCCTCAAGCTTAATCAACCTCCATCCATGAAGAACATGGGGAATGCAGAGTTTAAGGGTACTCCGACAGTGGGGGATGTAGATCTGAAGGGCGAATTGAATAAGATGAACAAGAACTTGAAGCAGATGATTCAAGTGATCCAGCAAGCAAATATGGTAGCTTTAAGCTTTTATTTTTTGCATTGTTGTTGTAGGATTTGTTTACCTGCTGGTCAACCCTTGTTAGAGATGTTGTGTAGTGTTAACTGTCTATTAAGTCCATGTCATGAAATCTTAATGCGATGGATTTCAATGCGCATCTCTGGAGATCATATAAGTTTGTTTGTTACCTAGTTTTTTAGTTTACCAGATGACAGTTAGCACTACTTGCGCAACATAAATACCTCGAGATCATCTCTTCTTCAGAGGAACACTCTCTTCAGTTCAGTTTGGTTACACCGAGTTATAGGAAAAATCCACAAACCCGCGATCCTTTGATTTTTCTTTTCTTTCAACGATTCAAAGAGATTTCATTTATTTGAGGTTTGATTGCCCACCCTATTCTATTTGCTGGAGGTGATGGTAAAATAAAAAATATTCACAAAATGCAAAGGGTTTTAAGAATGCCAAAAATAGAAGGGAAATAATATTATTTTTCTTTTTTCCCACAAGTTAGTTGTCAAGCACGTGCAAAAAAAATGAGTTATTTTTTTGACTAGTTTGATATCTAACCTTATTTAGTTCATAAATATGTTTTGATTTTCTTTCCTTATCTCATCATACATAGAACTAGTTCATAAATTTGTCTTGTTTACGTTTTTATTTTGGGTTCTTTTCGTTTTCACAAACTAGTGTAACTATTAGGTCATAAATTTCCTTCGTTGTGTACAACACTAGCCTCTTGTAGACATGCATAGGAAAGAAAAGATCTCAACGCCTCAGACTCGGACTGGAAACTATTGTAACTGGCCGGATTTTAATCCTAGCGTTTACTCTAAAAGGCCTAAACTTGGAAAAAACCACTTGGAAATAATATGAATAAAGATAAAAAAGAACTCATCACACACCAACGATAAATTACTTAGATATGGGATTCTTAGATCTCTACACAGTACGGTACATAGTACATGGAACACATGATATACATAGTACATATGACACACATGATATACATAGTACGGTACATAATAGGGATCCCTACGTAATATGGGATTCTTAGATCCCTACATGGGATTCTTAAATCCTTGCCGCCGTACTCGTCGTCTTCACTTCTCCTCGAGGCCGTCATCGTCGAGATAGTAGGGGAGGGTGTGCACGGGGTTTTCCTTGGGGAAGATGCTATCGAAGTCGGTGTACATGTTGTAGGTGGTGAATGCGATGAACTCGCATCCACACCAGAACACTCGGCCGAGCAGGTAGTACGCATCAAACCTGTTTGTGCAGTAGGTGACGAGGCCTATCACCGGAGCATTGGAGTGGGCACGGTGTTCCTCCAGACCGAACATGACTAGCGACCCTCCGGGATGTGGTTAAAGCCCGCACGGAGGAAGCCACGAGCCAACACCGTATCGTCCTTCCAGTGTGAGAACGCCCAGATGCACAACGCGGTCTCAACGACCCTGCCGGGGGGTAGCGGACCTCCAGCACGGTGTGCGGGAAGCAGAAGGTGGGAGCGTTGAACTGCATCTTCACGTGCGTCGAGTCATCGGTTGTGCTTTGGCTCTGGTTGGACAGCAGAGAATTGGGAGGAGGCGGAGATTGACGATGTGGGGGAGGAGGTTACGACACGCGGTTTAAGTAGCCAAGTGAGAGGAGGAGGTGGATGGAACCGCTGTTTTTCACACTGCATCGAGGCGTCGCGGTTGTACTTTTTTTTGCCTGTTTTCATATCACTCAGTCCGGCCGTGCCCCGATGCTTGGCTCGACGCGTGAAACAACGCGACAAATTAATCGATCGTGCGACTGAATCAAGCTGCATGCGTCGTAGCTAGGTGGCGACCGGATCACACCCGCGTGCGTGGCTAGGTGGCTAGTCGCATGGCATGCATGACAGCGTTGCCACCGAATCATAGCCGTGCATGGCTAGGTGGCGGCTGAATCACAGCCTTTTAAGCCGTGCATGCAAACTAGTCAATGCCGCGCTCATCAATGCCAACGTCAGGCGCATGCATAGCAGGCTGAAACCATGGCATGCATACAAGGCTGACCGCGCCCATGGGTATGCTAGCAGGCTGAATTTAATTATGAACAAACTCGACCCGTTCTATGACGTATGAAGCATACAACGGCCCAACAGACAATGTCACAGAAACGCAGCCGCACTTGTCCCACTTGTCAGGTCCAACGAGCAACACAGTCCCACACGGCCCCACTAGTCAGAGTTAACGGAAGACACAACAACGTCGGATGTGAGAATTTGTGAGAGTTTCACCTAAGGAGATGGGGAAAAGTGAGTAAAACTTTCAACCATGGGGAAAAGTGAGCAGAACTAAGGAATCAGCAGCACAAGAGTAATAATCTCATTCAAGAAAGCCTAGGAACCGGAGACTTCCACGTTGTCTCCTCCGGACGAAATTTCGGGGGTGCTAAAGTTGGGGATAGTGGTCAAATACCTATAAGTGATCCACTTAAGAACTCCACCGATAAGGGCACGGAATGGAAAGGAGATTACCATTCCGTTGTAGTACTTGATGGAGCCAAAATGCAAGCTCATTGGGAGACCCTAAGTGTAACGTATGAAGAGTACGACAACAAGTTTTCCCTCAGAAAGAAACCAATGTTTAATCGACTAGTAGGAGAAAGATATCACTTCTCAAGGTTGTTGATAGATGATGTTGCCAGGGCGCACTACCAGGCTCAGCAACAACATGGAATCTGCACACAACAGAACCAAGATACTTTTCCCCAATGAAACAGTAAGGTTGTAAATCTCACCGGTTTTGCTGAAAACAAAGGATTAGACTTATAGTGTGGAAAATGGTGTTTGTTTTTAGTAAAAGAAAGGAAAACAAAGTTTGCATTAAAATGAACAGTGTTTGTAGTAGGTTGTATTATCAGTGTAAAAGAATGGACCGGGGTCCACAGTTCACTAGTGGTGTCTCTCCATAAAAGATAGGTAACATGTTGGGTAAACAAATTACAACTGGGCAATTGACAGAAATAAAGGCTGCACCGTATAGTGCATATGCAATACATGATGATTACTATGAGATTTTTGTGGGCATTACAACATGATACGTAGACCATAATCCAACAACATATATGACTAATAATCCACCCTTAGGATGTCATCCGAGCAAACTTTGGGTATTAAGTTCGAAGCAACAGATCATTGCATTAAGTAAAGTGCGTAATGTAATCAATAGAATTATCCTTAGACAAAGCATTGTTTTTTTTCTCCCTAATGGAAACAACACATGCCCCATCTATCATGTTTCTGTCACTCGAGCACAGATGCAAGGGAGGCATGAACCTCAAGCATAAATACTCCCTCTTGGAGTTGAAAGCATCAACTTGGCCAGATCTTCTACTAGTAACAGAGAGAATGCAAGATCACAAATAACATAAGCATGCTAGATCTATAATGAACTTGACATAGCATTCAATATTCATCAGATCCCCGCAAACACAACATGTAGCATTACAGATAGATGATCTTGATCATGTTAGGCAGCTCACAAGATCTAAACATGGTGGCATAAAGAGGAGAATACAACCATATAGCTACTGATATGGACCCGTAGTCCAAGCCTGAATTACTCACGCATCACTCCAGAGGCAGGCATGGTGATGTAGAGCCCTCCGGTGATGATTTCCCCTCCTGGCAGGGTGCCGGGGAGAGCTCCAGAACCCTCCCGAACTAGGGCTGACGACGACTGCGGCTACAAAACTTTTCATCGATGGAGACTCGGGTATTTAGGGTTTTTCTAAGGAAGAGTATATATAGGCAAAAGGGTGATGTCAGTGGGCACCCGAGGGGCCCACACCACGTGGTGGCGGGACCAAGGGGGGACGCGCCGCCGTATGGTGTGGCCACCTGGTGGCCCCCTCCGGGTCTCCTCCGGACTCCTTGTACGTGACAAAAATAGGACTATGGGATTTTGTTTTGCCCAATTGCGAGAATATGTCCAGAACAACTTTTGTGAAACAAAAAACAACAGAAAATAGAAACCGGCGTTGTGTTGATATCCCACAAGTTTAGGGGATTGTGTGTAGCCTTTTTGATAAGTAAGAGTGTCAAATCCAATGAGGATCTAAAGGTAGAATAAATGTTCTATCAATTTCTATCAACCACTGATACAACTCTACGCACACTAAACATTTTCTTTGTCTAGGAAATAATACTGGAGCAATAATACGGGTATAAGAGATAGCTTTGCAAGATAATAAACACAAGAAAGTAGATGTTAGTGCTGCAGAAATAAAATATACTAACTAGCCATGAACTAACAATACCATGAGTGTGGAAAAGTGGTGGTAATTTTGATGGATTTGTCCATGATCAAATAGTCAAATACAAGGTAGATATTCCTCTTTTATGCGGGAGAGGCAAAGCTAACAAGCTCTCACTATCCAATGATTGCAAGTACTTATGATTGGAACTCTAGCAAACATCTGTAAATACTAGAAAACACATTAAGGTAAAAAACCCAACCATAGATTAAGATCAAAAGGTCCACTTTATTCTATATGCTTTAATCACTAGATTGGGGCTCATGTTTCTGTCACTCAAGCAGCCCTCCCTCTAGCTTTCTCCACATACTACAAACCCTATGATGTGATCCATGTGTGCATAAACATATGATGGCACCATAGGACTGTAACAAATTCAATATATATCTCAAACCATCCATAGGGATTCAACAATCAATCATATGACAAAAGGGATCTACAAAAACATGACATAGATGCAATAGATCATTTCCAAATAATTTATAACGTCAAACACCATGTTTACATAGGGCGGTACAGAAGCGTGTTGGAGGATGAACTAATGTATACAAGAAGGAATTGGCGATGGAGATGACCGTGAAGACGGTGGAGAGGACAACACGGGGCAGCACCGGTGGTGGCGCAGGGACTCCTTCCCTGCGCCGCCGACATCATGGGGGAACGCTGCCCCTTATCCCTCTTCCTTCATTGTCTTGGGAGCCCTCCCCAATGGAGATGGGTGATACATCATAAACGTATCCTTAATTTATCATGTTCCTTGTTGTTTTCTTATTGTTTCCCACATATTTGCTATACACTTTATGACATTTTTATCGATTTTCCGGACTAACCTATTAACAAGGTGCCACAGAGCCAGTTCCCTGTTTTCTAATGTTCTTAGTTTCAGAAAATTTGTTCTGGAAATATTCTCGGAATTGGAAAATTCGAAGCCTGGAAGTCTTAGAATTCCCGAAGGTTCCACGGAGCCCCAAAGAGACCTGGAGGGGGGGGGAGGCTCAGGGGGCCCACACCATAGGGCGGCGCGCCCCCCTTGGCCGTGCCGGGGGGTGGTGTGGTCCCCCCAGGCCTCCATCACCTCTGCCCTTTCGCCTATTTAATCCCCCCGAGACAAAAACCCTAGGGGGAGACCACTTTTACCCGAGAAACACCCGAGGCCGCCATCAGCATCATCCCGAGATCGGGAGGGTTCTGGAGCTCTCCCCGGCACCCTGCCAGAGGGGAAAATCATCACCGGAGGCGTCTACACCACCATGCCCTCCTCCGAAGTGATGCATGAGTAGTTCATCCCTGGACTATAGGTCCATAACAGTAGATAGATGGTTGTTCTCTCCACTTCGTACCTCATGTTTAGATCTTGTGAGCTGCCTATCATGATCAAGATCATCTTTATGTAATGCTACATGTTGTGTTTGCTGGGATCTGATGAATGTTGAATGCTATGTCTTCTGATTAGCAATGTATCATGTTATCTTCATGCTTATGTTATTTATGATCTTGCATGCTCTCTATTATTAGTATATGCTCTGGCCAAGTAGATGCTAGTAACTCCAAGAGGGAGTATTTCTGCTCGATAGTGGGTTCATGCCTCCTTTTCATCTGTGCTCGAGTGACAGAAACGTGACAGATGGAGGATGTGCTGTTGCCATTAGGGAGAAAACAACAATGCTTCATCTAAGGATGATACCAAGTCCTGCCCCTTCCTCCCGGATCTGCACGTTGAACAAACAAAGACACTCCCCCTCATCCGAGAAAAACGAGTATTATTTCTCCCAATATACAAAGAAACGCCTAGCAGAAGAAAGTAGTTATTCTTGCATCTATGCTACTAGGAAAGTAAGTCATTGACAAAGGACCCAACCCTTCTGAATTCGCTGAGCGAGACCTAAGATCGGAATGAACAGCAGGGGGAGAGAAAGCACGCCAGTGATTCTATGAGCCGGTCTTCATTTCCAACGCCTCGGGTAACAGGTCGAGATAGATGACAACACCTTTTTATCATCTTCCTTACCGGGGTGAGTAAGCTGCGCCTACCAAGCTAAGCTTTCGTCGAAAAGGTGTCACTGCTTCCTTTTCGGCGCAATGGTTTCCTGTTCCGCATTGACCCTAGGATTGGCGGCTTGGCTTAAAGAATATGGCATTGTCTTTCCGGTGGAAAATGGCATCTGAAAAATGAGACTGAGACCTACTTTTCGAATTGTTTGAGGCTATGAGATCCACTGTTATTGTTTACATTACACACTTTATTTACTGCAATTATCTGCTGCTTCCAACTTAATACCCAACGTTTGTTTGGATGATATTCGAAGGGTGGATTTTTAGTCATAGATGTAGTTGGATAACAGTCTATGTATCTTGTTGTAATGCCCGCATGAATCACATAGTAATCTTTACGTCTTGCATATGCACTACGGTGCAACCTTCATTTCTGTCAATTGCCCACCTATAATTTGGTCACCACACATGTTATTTATCTTTCACGGAGAGACACCACTAGTGAACTGTGGACCCCGGTCCTTTTTCCTCATACTGATAAACACCTATTGCTTTCATACTGCTCTCATATTGTTACTACTGTTTTCCTCCTAGTTTCGACACCATATGTTTAACCTCTTTGTGTCCAACAAAACCGGTGAGATTGAAAACCTCATTGCTTCATTGGGGCAAAGTGATTTGATTGTGTTTTGTAGTTTCCATGTTGCTTCTGAACCGGTAGTGCGCCCTACCATCTCAGCTGCTTCACGTTCTGAAGTTACTCCTTCCTCCTACTGGTCGATTCAACCTTGGTTTCTTTCTGAGGGAAACTTTCTACTGTGCTCTTCATACCTTTCTCTTGGGGTATCCCAACAAACGCGTGTATCACGCGCATCAAGCTAATTTCTGGCGCCGTTGACGGAGAGGATGAGAATTTCTGCAAGTGGAGTCTCTCACTTCCAATCTCTTTAAATTTTTTTTTGCTTTTTTTATTTTATTTTGTCTTGTTTGCTTCTCTTTATCAAAAACAGAAAAAATTTAGTTCTTATTCTAGTTGTTATTTTTTGCTTTATCATGCTTGCTATCAATGTTTGATGTCTTTGAAACTAGATCTTTTAGGCAAGGTGGGTTCACGGATGAACAACGAAAATATTATAAGGAAAACCTCTTGTCACAAAAAGGAATACACTTATGGGAGCAAATTAATAAATTGCACGACTATGCTAAAAACTTGTGCTCTCTTATGATGTTACTTATTGCTTTGATAAATATTGCTGTTGTAGGAGGTATAAACACCTCCCTTTTCAATGTGAGTATAATGATGATGTTACCATATCTTCTCATGTTAAGGGAAATTATGTATTATATGATGTGGAACAAATTGAAGAATTTATTGCTTGGAAGGGTGCATTCGAAATTTCTTATTTACTTGAAAGTATTGATGATGCACCTTATAAATACGAGATTTATGCTATAATTGAATATTTCTTTGATAATTATAAGGATTGTAATTACTACATAATGGAATATTTTAATAAATGCTCTCAACCTAAGGAAGAGACTAATGCCTTGCAGGAACATACAGATGAAGAAATTGCTGAATCTGGAAGCTCATTGGATGAAAAAGAGGAGGAGGAGAGTGATGATCTAGAGGAGGAAGAATGGAGCTACCCATGTCTACCTTCCAATGATAGAAATTTTTAACTCATACATTATTTGATGAAATTGATACTTGCTATATTTGTGACCTTGATACTATGAATGAAACTGGTGAGAATGATATTGCTACCTTTATTTACGATAATCCTTGCTACTTTCGTAAATCCTATGATAATCCTCTGTTTATTCCAACTATTGATGTGCATGATAATGAGGAAGTTTGTCTAGAAAATTTATATGATAATGCTCTTGATGATAGTCCTATGTTACTTGATGTTATAAATTATAATGCTATTAAAAATATGATTTCTATAATGTGTCCTATACCTTTTATGAGTGATCAATCATGTTGTTTTGCTATTGCTAAAAGTGGGAAGAAAGAGGAGCTGATTTTAAATTTTGATCCCACTATTTTTTAGCTTGATATGAATTGTGTGCTTTTAGACCATGACAAACATGCTTCATGTGATAATTATGTTGTTGATTTTGTTCATGATGCTACTGAAAATTATTATGAGAGAGGAAAATATGGTTGTAGGAATTTTCATGTTACTTAAACACCTCTCTTTTGTTGAAAGTTTTGAAGTTTCTCTTGTTCTACATTCCCATTTCTAGTTTGAGCTTCTTTCATTTATTTCTTTACAAGATTCCTATGCATAGGAAGTGGGTTAGACTTAAATTTGTTTTATACTTGCTTCTTGATACTCTCTTTTTCTTAATTCATATTTCTTATGTGAGCATCTTCTTCACTTGAAAACACGTGATTCCACTTTTGTCGGCCTAGCTAAAAGGCGTTAAAGAAAAGCACTTCTTGGGAGATAACCCATGGTTTTATTTTTTGCTTTGTTTTTCTCTGTTTTCTTTGAGTCAAGGGGTTGTATACTTCTGTAGAAACTCCTTTGTATATTTATTTTCATGTTTTAGTAGTGCCAAGTAAGGTTTCTGACGAGAGTTGGAGTTGGTTTTCAGATTTCTGCACCGGAAATAGATTTTTGTTGTCCACCGTAAAAAATCGTATAAATCCTGGAAGATCAGAATGATCTGAAATTTCTTGTGCTTATTCCTCAGCTAATTCCACAACTTTTTCTGTTCTTTAAGTTTTTCTATCTGAGTAACGTAAGTACCCTAAAAAAATTCTCCTTTACAGACTGTTCTGGTTTTGATAGATTCTGCCATTTTTCATGCATTTGCTCTTTTGCGATGTCAAGTGGATTTCTTTGCTTCACGAAACATCAGTAGCTATAGCTAATTTTTAAAAGTATCAATAGAACTTGTGATATACAGAACAAATGGATTTTTATTTGTTGCACTAACCCTCTAATGCGAATTACTGTTTGAGTATGGTGTGAATGAAGTTTTCAAGTGTCAAGAGAAGAGGTGATATATGTGATCAAGAAGAGTGCAAGGTCAAAACTTGGGGATTCCCCCGTATTTCATCCAAGCATATTTTTAGAAGACTCAAGCATCTAATCTTGGGGATGCCCAAGGAATCCCCTTCTTCATCAACTATCTATCATGTCACTTCTCGTGAAACTATATTTTTATTGGTCACATCATATGAAGTTTACTTGGAGTGTCTGATTGTTTTTCTATCATTTTATTTTGTTTTACTTTGTTTTCTTTTGTTTTCCTTTCTGCAATAATATAGTTGGATCCTAGCATTCTTTGTTCGGGAGAGAGACACGCTCCGCTTTTTTGTTTGAATACTTGCTATGCTAGTATTTTCAGTTTTTCTTCTAGCTGCTGCATGTTTAGCTCTTGTTTTCATTACATCTCTTATTCAGAGATGTTAGTTTTAGTATTGTGATGTGAGTAATCTCATGTTTTCTTTCTGTAGCATGTAGAGGATTTTTGTTAAAGCATGTTTTGTATGGTGCTTGTTGGGAAAAGAAACTGCTGCTTGAGGTAGAATTTTTAACGGTGCAAGTAGAAGCTTGTATAGACTGTGGCTAGAACTTTTTGATATCATGCTAGATGTTATTTTAGTTTTAAAGCCTTGTGGTTATTGAGTAGCATGATTAGCCTCAAATAGCTGAGAGTGTTTAATGTGCCATTGAAAGAATCATGAGTTGTTCTTGTCATATTGAAGCATAAATTTATGGTGTTCTCCTTTGGATGTTTTGTTTGGTTGACTTGGCGCATTCTCACACCATGTTTATGACTATTAAGAAGTCACGAATAGCCTCCATGATCATTTAGTTTTACAATTTGTGGTACCACTTATGCTATATTAATTATGTTTATGTCGCTATGCATGATTATGGCTCTTATGCTCTCTTGATTTGTTGCTCCCAGTCTTTTGCTAGCCTCCACCTATACTGAGTATGAGCTCTACTCGTGCATCCAACTCCCTAAAACCAAAGTTTTCCCATTGTGTCAACCATACCTACCTACATGTGGTAATTAACCGCCACTCCAAAGTAAATTTCTCATGTGTTACCTTTAAAACTTCCAGAATTACTCTTGTTTTGTGCTCCTGTTTTAGCTCATGAGGACGTAAATAGAGAATCTTTATCTCACTTGTTGATTGGACTTTCACACCATGGACTAGTGGCTTCATCCGCTTATCCAATGATAGAAGAGCTGGCAGCGGGGTTCCCAGCCCCAAATTAATAATGCAAATTCTCTTCACTATTTTTGCCCCTGATTTATCAGTCAAAGCATAATTGTGTAAACAAAAGAGAAAGGGGGATGACCTTCTACCCAGATGTGTCCTTCTATGGGAGCCGCTCTTGTGAAGTCTAGTTGGCTTGTGCTGTACTGTATTTTCTGTTTACCATTCATTGACATAAGCATACACCTCTCTTAAAATATAGACACTCCTCCACGGTATGTGATTGTTGGCAGGCACGCGAGGATTCAGTTAGCCATGGTTTCTGAAAGTTGGTTGGGAGGAGTGTCAAGTTTTTACACCTCTGTTAAATAAAATAAAAGCTCTAGCACATGAGTGATCCATGCTTCCCTTTGCGAAGGGCCTTCCTTTTACTTTTATGTCGAGTCTCCATCTTCTAACTTTATGCATAATTGAGAGAGCATTTTTTCCATTCTGAGTTTTATGTGCATTTGTCCCAAAAAAATTATTATTTGATTCATGATGTGTTATTTCTAGTTCTCTCATTATTTTTTCTAGTCTTTCTCTTGAACTTTGAAGGTGTCCTGGCATTTATGTTTTGCCCCTCTCTTAAGGACTAGCGAAATATCACTTTGCCATGCTTTCTCTATACTTGAAACAAACGTATATGTTTCTTTGCATTGTTATTCATGATCTTTTATTTGAGTTACTTCTCATGATGCAAAGTGATTGCTATGATTTATTATTAAATTTTTATTTATCATGCTTGTGTTAAAGTTCTATGATCTCAACTTACTTACGCTTTTACATTATTGATGATCAAGTTTATGTTGGTAGCATGTCACCTAAGAAATTATTGTGTTTTTATCGTTTACCTACTCGAGGACGAGTAGGAACTAAGCTTGGGGATGTTGATACGTCATAAACATATCCTTAATTTCTGATGTTTTGTGTTGGTTTCTTATTGTTTCCCACATGTTTGCTATACACTTTATGTCATTTTATAGATTTTCCGGACTAACCTATTGACAAGATGCCACAGAGTCAGTTCCCTGTTTTCTGCTTTTTTCAGTTTCAGGAAAGTTGTTCTGGAAATATTCTCGGAATTGGAAAATTCGAAACCCAGAAGTCTTAGAATTCCCGAAGGTTCCATGGAGTCCTGAAGAGACCCGGAGGGGGGCCTCAGGGGGCCCACACCATAGGGCGATGCCCCCTTTGGCCACGCCAGGGGGTGGTGGTGTGGGCCCCCCCAGGCCTCCACCGCCTCTGCCCTTTCTCCTATTTAATCCCCCTGAGATAAAAACCATAGGGGATACCACTTTTACCCGAGAAACAGGCGAGGCCGCCGTCACCGTAATCCCGAGATCGGGAGGGTTCTAGAGCTCTCCCTGGCACCCTGCCGGAGGGGGAAATCAACACCGGAGGGGTCTACACCACCATGCCCTCCTCCGAAGTGATGCGTGAGTAGTTCATCCCTGCACTACGGGTCCATAGCAGTAGCTAGATGGCTGTTCTCTACATTTTGTACCTCATGTTCTCTCCTTCGAAATCATGATCAAGATCATCTTTATGTAATGCTACATGTTGTGTTTGCTGGGATCTGATGAATGTTGAATTCTATGTCTTCTGATTATCAATGTATCATGTTATATTCATGCTTATGTTATTTATGATCTTGCATGCTCTCCGTTATTAGTAGATGCTCTAGCCAAGTAGATGCTAGTAACTCCAAGAGGGAGTATTTATGCTCGATAGTGGGTTCATGCCTCCTTTTCATTTGTGCTTGAGTGACAGAAACGTGACAGATGGAGGATGTGTTGTTGCCATTAGGGAGAAAACAACAATGCTTTGTCTAAGGATGATGTTATTGTTTACATTACACACTTTGGTTACTGCAATTATCTGTTGCTTGCAATTTCATACCCAACGTTTGTTCGGATGATATTAGAAGGGTGGATTTTAGTCATAGATGTAGTTGGATAACGGTCTATGTATCTTGTTGTAATGGATGCATGAATGACATAGTAATCTTTATGTCCTGCATATGCACTACGGTGCAGCCTTCATTTTTGTCAATTGCCCAACTGTAATTTGTTCACCACGCATGTTATTTGTCTTTCACGGAGAGACACCACTAGTGAACTGTGGACCCCAGTCCTTTTTCCTCATACTGATAATCACCTACTGCTTTCATACTGCTCTCATAGTGTTACTACTGTTTTCCTACTATTTTTCACACCGTACGTTTAACCTCTTTGTGTTCAGCAAAACCGGTGAGATTGACAACCACACTGCTTCGTTGGGGCAATGTTATTTGATTGTGTTGTGTTGGTACCACGTTGCTTCTGAAACGGTAGTGCGCTCTTCCATCTCAGCTGCTTCATCTTCTGAAGTTACTCCTTCCTCATACTGGTCGACTCAACATTGGTTTCTTTCTGAGGGAAACTTGCTACTATGCTCTTCATACCTTCCTCTTGGGGTCTCCCAACGAACGTGTGTATCACGCGCATCAATGGGATCCATGGGGGATGCTAAAATGTTGCTTTGGTGGCTGGAAATTCGTGGTATGGGGTGTTTCCCACGACCTAGGTTTCCTCCCTTTATATAGTCTCACGGATTTCCTTCATCCCATCTAGGGCTGCAGTAAATCAGGTGTATCTCATCCATTCAGACTCAGAATCAGGCGAATTTTAAGTCTGGAGCATTCATCGTGAAATACCCCACAATTTTGTCTTATGTGAGATTTCCGCTTGACGCTGTCTTCGACCCGTAACGTGGCAATATTTAAAAATATTTTCAGATAGATTTCAGGAAAATCCCAATTCGACTCCAACAAAGTTTCCTCTTCTATTTTTGATAATTCCTACACATCAAAGTGCAAAACAAGAACATTGTGCACTTTTGCAACTATTAGTAGGTTAGTCCAAATAATTCATAAACTTAATATAAAAACAATTATCAAAAGCATAAAAGTAGCATGAAACCATAAAAAATTATAGATACATTTTGGACGTATCAACATCCCCAAGCTTAGTTCATACTCGTCCTCGAGTAGGTAAAACGATAAAAACAAAAGAATTTTTGAGGTGACATGCTACAAACATAATCTTGATCATCATATTTGTAAAAGCATATGTAAGCTAAGATCATAGTACTTTAAACACAAGCATGATAGATATAATTCTAACAATGAAACTTAGCAATCACTTTGCATCATGAAAAGTAACACAAATAAAATATCATGAATAATAATGCACTTGAAAGTTCTACGTTTGTTTCGAGCATAAAAAACATAACAAAGTGATATTTCGCTTGTCCTTAAGAGTGGGAAAAAACATAAATGTCAGGACATGTTCAAAGTTCAAGTGGATGATTAGAACAAATAATTTGAAAGCAAGTAATAACACATAATGAATGAGTCAATAATAATCTTTCGTATTGATGCACATTAAACTCAGAATGAAAAATACGCTCTCTGAATTGTGCATAAAGTTAGAAGATGGAGACTCAACATAAAAGTAAAATAAAGGCCCTTCACAAAGGGAAGCAGGTATTAACTCATGTGCTAGAGTTTTTTATTTTATTAAACAACGATATTTAAAACATTTTGTTAGAGATGTGTATGCTTATGTCAACGAATGGTAATAGAGTTCGTGTCATCTTCCATACTAAACAAGTTGAGAGAGGTTCTGAATTATTTATATTGGGCACTTATAGCATGCACTTTATATAGTATGACACTCCTCCCCACCTTGTTTTCGCAAACCATGGCTAGCCGAATCCTCGGGTGCCTGCCAACAATCTCATACCATGGAGGAGTGCATATTTATTGTTTAGCTTTTTGATGTTATAATGGTCTAACCAGCTCTTTGCAAAATTAATGACGAGCAGATAAAGCATGAAAGTCAAGGTACTTAATTAGTATGGAAGACAACAAATCCAACTACTACTTCCTCATGAGCTAAAACAAGAACACAAAACATGAATAATTTTGAAAGTTTTAAAGGTAGCACATGAGAAATTTAATTTGACTGTCGGTTTAATGCCACATGTAGGTAGGTATGGTGAACATATTTGGAAATCTTTGTTTTTGGGGATTTGGGTGCACGAGTAGAGCTCATACTCAGTACAGGTGGAGGCTAGCAAAAGACTGGGAGTGACAAATTAAGAGAGAAATAATGGCCATAATCATGCATAGAGACAACAACATTATTAATAAAAGCATAAATGGTATTACAATTCAAAAACTAAATGATCACAGAGGCTATAGGTGACTGGTTTGTAGTCATAAACATGGTGTAAGGATGCGACAATTCAACCAAATAAAGCATTCGAAGGAGAATACCACAAAATTATGCTTCAATGTGATAAAAACAACTTATGATTCTTTCAGCGGAACATTAAGCACTCTAAGATATTTGATACAAGTCATGCTACAATAATAACTACTAATCATAGAATTAAAATAACATCCAACATGACATGAAAAATTCTAGCCACAGTCTATACGAGCTTCTTTATGCACCATTATAAGCACAAAAATTGTACTACTACTTTCCAAAACCAATCATTTTATACTAACCAAAAACTCTCCAAGATATATAGCAATGAAACAAGAGAGTAGCACTCTACGATACGTGAACTAACAGATCTGAATAAGAGATGGATGAAAACAAGAGCTAAAAAGAGGAGGAGCTCTAGCAGCTAGACGAAAAACAAAGAATACGAGTATTCATATGAAAAAGCGGAGCATGTCTCTCTCCCACACAAGAATACTATGTTCCAACTAAATTTATTGAAGCAACGAAAAAAAAGAAAAAAAAAGATGCTCCAAGTAAAGTGCATATGATGTGACCGAATAAAAATATACTTTCACTACAAGTGACCTGATAAGTTGTTGATGAAGAAGGGGATGCCTTGGGAATCCCCTAGCTTAGACGCTTGAGTATTCTTGGAATTTTTTGGGATGAACCACGGGGGCATCCCCAAGCTTTGGCTTTTCACTCTTCTTGATCCCATTATATCACACTCTTCTCTTGACCCTAGAAAACTTCCTGCACACCAAACTCAAAGTAATTCTGATTAGAGGGTTAGTGCACAATCAAAAAAATCACATGTTCTCCTTGGACACAAGAATTATTAATACTTTTTAAACATTATCTACAGCCACTGATGTTTTGTGCAGCAAAGAAATCCACTCAACATAGTAAAAGAGAGAATGCAAGTAAAAAGACAGAATCTGTCAAAACCAAAACAGTCTGTAAAGACGAAATTTTTTGTGGCACTTACGTTGCTCAAATCGAAAAACGCAGACAGAGAAACAGTTTCGGAAATAGCTGAGGATTATGCATAAAATTTTTCAGTTTGTTTTGATGTTTTTGTGATTTTATACAAATTTAACAGTGGACAACAGAAATCTGTTTCCTGCACACAAATCCAAATCTAACCTCAACTTTTCACTAGAGACTTTACTTGGCACAACAAATGCGAGAAAATAAAGATACAAAGAAGTTTCTACAGAAGTAATCAACACGTTGACTCAAATAAAACAGAAGAAAACATTGCAAAAATAAAAACATGGGTTATCTCCCAAGAAGTGCTTTTCTTTAACGCCTTTCAGCTTGGCCCGATAATATTCCCAAAGTGCTGCTATTAAACCAAATCAAATTTTGTTTTTTAATTACATAAAGGTTGATTTAGTGACCAACTTATTAATCAAAGGTAAGACACAAAAAAGAATCAAATGAAAATGCAAATAGGCCATTCTTTCAACAAAAGCCAGAATCTCTCCACAAACAACAGCTGGAAAACGTATTTATTAGGTGCACCTAAACATGTCATAATTTTTTTCCATTTTTGTGCATGTAGAGGGTTAGATGATACATAACCAGTTAAAGTTTCGTGACGTTTTGATTTTTTTAGTAAAATATGAAAATCGTATAGTGAGCAGCAAATGCTGAAAATACAAAAGGCCCTTAAATATGCATCACCTAACACTAAATGCGTAAAACTTGGTTTTTTTAGAAAATAAAATAATAGAGGCTAAACAAAAACTAAACTTAATAGTAAAAACAAAGAAACCTAAAAAATAAATGAAAGAAAATTAAAATACATGTTAAGAAAATACATATCATGTGAAAAGGGTAATATAGATCATGAACGAGGCAATCTATTTTTTGTTGATGGATAGGGGAATGACTCGGGCATACCCAAACTTAGATGATTGTATATTCTTAAATTTGTTCGTGGGATGCACCTAAACATCCCCAAGATTGAGCTCTTGCATTTTTGGTCATCTCATATCACCATACTGATTAGATATTATAATCTATATCCAAATAAAACTTCACAAAATTCATTAGTCGGGTTAGTACTCATTAAATAAAATTCCCTCATGTTCAAGTATTAGAAAGTTTCATGATATTTATTAAACATTAGACACTGTATATACCGAGGTTTATTATAAAATGCCCGTTGTCCGTCGAAAAACTAAGGAAACTAAGAACACTAAATACAATATTGAATAAATAAAGAAATGTGTAAAAACCGAACAACCTGTAAAGATGGCACTCAATAAGATAGTTAATTAGCTTCAATTAAACAACTTAAAACTAATGAAAGATAGATCACAATCTTAGGTTTATGCGCAAAAAATTTCAAATCAAAATACTATTATGAGATTTATCATTTTTTTAACGTTGAAGCACAGGAAATCTGCCAAAAAACTAATAAGTGAGTGAAAATCGTTTTTTTTTCGAAATAGCTAAGTAAGTCAAATTAGAAAATTCAGAACTAATGAAAGTTAGGTGCTAGGCTCAGGTTTGTGCACAAACTGGTGATTTTAAACATGTTATACGGTGAAGCACAACAAACCTGTTTCTGCGCAGTAAACCAAACTTTTGCACTTTCAAATAACTAGAGACCCATATTAGCACTTTATTTCTTATGTACAGAGGTATATACACAATATTTAAAATATATACATGTTTTTATCTGAAAAGCTTCCATGGAAAGATTTGTTTTGATTTCATTGGCATGAACACAAGTGCTCAAGGTTGACCCCCACTTAACCATTACTTATCTTTCCAATCACTTTTCTTTTTGAAAACGTTTTTAGATAACTAGTACAACTATTTTTTTTATAATTCACATTTGTAACATCCCTGATTTTTGGAAAGTCCAAAAATTACTAAAAATTGAATTTTTTTGTTTTCATGTTATGCAAGTCACCAAAAACCTAACGACATGCAAGAAACAAAAGGAAACAACACATATGTCAATGAATTTGGAATTATGAATCCATTATGCCTCTATTCCATAAACCCTAAAAGCCCATTCAAAATAAATATTCATTATTCAAAGAAATTGTCTTCTCTTAGAAAAACTTATTTTATAACATGTTTTCAAATCAACTATTACTTGGAAAATGTTTTATAGCCTTTGAAACTAGAGAATTATTACCTCTTAACAGTTCATATGCCTCAAAATTAGTTTATGGGAATAACAACTATTTATGTTGATATACAAATGATACTCCAAGTTTTAAAAATAAAGGTGTGAAAATAAAATGCATTACTTTGAAAATAACATAAAAGAGGACTTAGAAAACAGTATTATGACTTGTGGGATTTTTCTTAATTTTATTAAGCCACTTTTGTATTTATTTAATAAAATAGCATTAATTGCTATTAGTAAATCACTCATATCTTAAAAATATAAAATATAAAAAGGATGTGAAATGACTTTAAAAAATTATATTTGACATGTAAACTGTCTCTGAAATTTTATTTAATCAAAACCACATTTTATTATTTTTCTAATTTAAAATGTACATTTATCACTATTAGTGAATTATTTATATTTTCAAAATATAGAATTTGAAATGTGTTAAAAAACAACACACAATTGTTTTTTTTGAAAGATAATGTTTTTACAAATTTTTAGAAATTGGTTTGAGGCTGTTTGGATATTTTAAACAAAAGTTATAAATAAAATAAGAAAACAGAAAAAAGAAAAGGAACAAAAATAAAGGAAAACCAACCCAGCCCAAAACCCCCTCCCTATCCCTATTCCTTGCCCCCGCGCAGAACCAATTGGCCAAGAAACGAGCCCAACAACCTCAGCCCGCCTCCCCTTTCTAGCTCTGACACAGCGGGCCCACGATGCCGTCAGGGATGACGTCGCCTCCTTCCTCACCGAAGGCAAGCACGACCGTTTCGGCCCGATTTTTCGCCGCCTTAATTCTGGCCATTAAGGCTATTACTCCCTTCCTTCTCTGTGCCTATACATAGCCACCGAGCCCCTCTTCAAAACCCCTCTCACTCCCGTCTCGATTGCGCCACGACGACCCTGAAATTTGTCGCCGAAGCTCATCCATCCCGCGGCCGTACTTCTCCATCTCCGGCTAGCACGGTGAGCTACAATGCCAGAGACCCGCCGTTCTCATTTCCCCGTGTTCGCGCACACACGTTGATGTTTTTTGTCAAATTTTGTATGCAGTCAAACGCTCGCGCTGTCCTCTCCGAAGCTCGCCGGCGCTCGCGATCCTCCGGTTGCACCACGCCTTCAACAGAGAGCCCAGCCGAGGGCGCCATCGCCACCATCCTCTTCGCCGTGTTGCGCTGAGCGTCACCAGGGTCTTCCCTGAGCCCGAGGACAACCGGAGCACCGCCATCATCGATTTCCGGTGAGCAGCGCCACCACAGCCACCATTTCTGGCGACCTACTAGGAAAACGCTAATGCGTGACGCACCAAATTTCATACCCGTGACACACCATGGTGCGTCACGGCTATCACGCCGCGCCTATTAAAATAGCCGTGACGCACCTATTTTTGGTGCGTCACGGCTATCTCGTTTACCCGTGGCGCACCGCCTGTTTGGTGCGTCACGGCTATCTTTAGTTACCCGTGGCGCACCTCATGGATGGTGCGTCATGGCTATTGATTTCGAAATTAAAAAAAAAAGCGGGACAGATCCAGATCTAGATCTAGATCCAGATCTGGCCGCATAAAATTTTGAAATTCTGAAAAACGAAAACAGAGAGGCCGGCGGAGTGGAAATGGCCGCCGGAGAGAAGGTGGTCGCCGGAGTGGAGGTGACCGCCGGAGAGAAGGTGGTCGTGGTAGTGGAGGAGGACGCCGGAGAGGAGGAGGCCGCCGGAGAGGAGGTGGTCGCCGGAGTAGAGGTGGTCGCTGTCGCACCCGGACTTCTAAAGGATACTCGCCGTTCCGTTCAACAGTAGTAGATTGGATTACGGGGCTTACCGGCACCCGCGTACTCTTACGAGTAGGCCAACACACGTATGTGTGACAACCAACCCCTATCTGTTCAGCGTCGACGTAAACTATCCCATAGAAATCAGGATACTTCCATTGACGTACTTCAAAACATACACACATGGTACGTCAACGGCATTGGAACAAGTGATATCACAACAGATCTCTACGACACAAAAGATTGAAATAAGTTGCAAATAGCTCTCATTAGAGCAGAGATAGCAAATACACTCATCCAGAGGACACATGTCCCAACAATTCATCATTACATCATAGCGGAAGCATCCAAAATGTCTGAGTACAGACAAGATCCAAACAGGCCTAGGAGGCCGGAAACGAAAAGACGGAGCCCATCCACGAAGTCTCGGATCCTGCACGGGTCCGCTATCTACTCGTCAGCAGCCTCGTCAAACTCCACGTAGTAGCCACCATGGGAATCCTCGGAAACGTCGTCTGCGGAAACCACAGCCCCAAAGGGGTCAGTACATAAACGTACTGGCAAGCAAGACTCACAGTTCACCAAGGTGTAGCCCGTCAACACCAAGCACAGATGCCTTGGGTTCAACGGAAGAAAGGGATATAATAGATGCTGCAACTGGCTGCACTAACCAACTACAGAACATACTACAACTTCCGACTATCAGAAAAAGGATAAGATAGCGTATCGTAACAAACTATAATTAACCACCAAACAAACCCATCCTGGATCTCGCCCCTTATCCAAAGAAGCAATCCGAGGATAACTCACACAGTTGAATTAATGATGGATCAAGTTGTTGTGTCAATAAGCCTATTACTAGTCAAGTTACCATTAGTTAGGTGTAAGTTGTCCTGAGTACTTGTTAGCCATTACTTTCACCAAGTAATCCATAACCGCGGAAAACACGGCTTCTCGAGAAGATTTATCCCTGCAGGGTTGCACCAATTTAGCCGTACACGCAAGAATAACCCGCCAGATGGGATGCCTCCCACCAAGCGGGGCACTCTACACAACTCAACCCTTCTTCGCATCAAGCCCAAAGCACCACGTGCTGTGCGTGCGCGGCTAATCGAGCCCCACGAAGAAAAGGGGACCTCATAGCACTGGAAGACCACGCCGCCCTAAATGCCGACTACAAAAGTTCCACCCTGGCGCCAAGGGTTCGTACCTGCATATGCGTGCATCAAATGGAAAGCCCGAACTAAGTGTGGTGATTTGGACGAGATGCGAATCGAGTCAAATTGAGGGGGGTGCCCATACTCGCTTCCCACATGCGGTTAGTGCGCTCATCATGGATCAGTAGACAAGACCCTTTTCCTATTAGGGTCGACACTAGCAGGCCTCAAACCCACGCCGGGCCTCCTGCCGGTGCCTTATCAGCAAGTTATTATTACCTCAAAATTAACAGGTTGTTGTTTAACATCGAGCCCCAGAACATAATGAAACAATAACAGAAAGTAACGGGTAACAGACTCGAGCAACACAACCCTAAGCATGCTAGTAAGACACGGGCAACAAGCAAAAGCTTATAGGTACGGAGGTGAGGCAATATCAGGGTTAAGGGATTCATGTGATAGGTTCGTAACAGAAACAACTAATCATAGGGCTAGCAGAATAGACAACGGAAAGTATCGGTAACCAATGTTGAAAGGAACATAGTGGTTCATGTGAGTGATAACTTGCCTATAAACCCAGTAGCCTGGTACTGAGCTAACTCCTTAGAAGGGGTGTCGTAAGTATCGTCGGTCTCAACGTCGTCGTGTATCCGGGAAAAAGCAAACAAACAATGCAGAGAGATAAACAATCAATAACATGGCATAGTGCACAAACATGGGACGATGCATGACCATTTAATTGATGCATCAGAAATAAACTAGTTGACAAGATAACAACATGATTAAATGGACCCACATGCAATTGGATTGCATATGAAAAGCCCATGAATTATGGTTGAATTAATTGTTCTACAACTAATCATTATATGAAAGTGGATTAGCATGATGCATGGATGAGGAAAACAGCAAAATAACAACAATAGAACCAAATGGAAATAAGGTTTAACAAGTTTGGGAATTTGTTTATTAAGTGTTGGAATTTTGGTTCCTTAAAGGTGTTACACAAGCATTTGTTGTTTTCACCACTTTTAATTGTTCAAAATGGATAACAAAGTTTATATTTGGAAAGAACACAAGATTTTAGTTGGAATACATGTTTCACTTGTTGAAAAAGGATTTCAAATAAATTATTTAGGAATTAAACAAGTTTAAGCAAGAATTAAATGAATTTAATTCAAACATGAACTTATTTGAATTTTTATTTGTTCAAAACATTAAACCAAATTCATATTTGAAAAGATTATACTTTTATGGTTTGAAAACATATTTTATTTGTGGAAATTGGATTTAAAATGAGCAAGTTATTATTTTGGCAATTTTAAATGCATTAAATAAGAAACAGTTGTTTTCAGCAATTTAAATTATTCAAAACAGTACACAAAATTGATATTTGGAAAGTACATGAAAAGTTGATTGGAAAACATATTTAGTTTGTGGAATTTGGAATTTTTATGCCCAAGTTATGATTTTTGCAAAATTAAATGAATTAAGCAAGATTTCAAATATTGCACCAATTTAAAATATTCAAAACAGTAACAAATTGCATTGAAAAGGTTGAAAACATGTAGCAAATGTTTCATTGAACATTTAGAGCTATCAAACATAATTTTTTGGGTTATTATTGAAGTTATTATGCTATTTTCCATAAATAGTCTTATTCTGCCCTTTTGAGTAAACAGAGGAAAACATGTTGAAAATTAATTCAATTGTGACCAAATAAAATACCAATGTGTAGAGTTTGTTAAGACAAATTTTTAGAGCCCAAGTTTGCTTAAATAGGATGAGTAGAACTAAAGTTATGAAATTCCAAAGTTTCCAAATTTTATTGCATTTTCAGTAATTAATTATTTAGTGCAAAAATTGTTACAGAAACATGTTGCAAACTTGACATTACTAGAAGTAGCACAAAATTATGAAACCACATGATTTTGAATCATTCAAATTGGAGTGATATTCAATTTTATATGGAATTTAGAAGTAATTGATCAGATCTGTCTTTCTGAACTGCGGGCAGAAAAAGAAAAAACAGAGAATAAAAAGGTGTGGTGAGGGCGAATCGAACCCAGCACCTCCCAGTGCGCGCGCAAGGGGTGTTGACCACTGGGGTGGTGCGCTGGCTTGTGGATAGGAAGGGAATCGGGGGTGGATAAGGTGTAGGTGCGCGGGTGTTACTGGATTTTCCTGCACGTACGCATCTGTACCTCGACGGACAGAAAGAAACGGTCGCCGAGGGCCATGGCGGCTGCGCTGCTGCGTGCGCTGGTGAGTGGGGTGCGGTGTGGGGAGAGAAGGGAAGGGAGGGGGAGGTAGGGGAAGCGAGGGGAGAGGGAAACGAGAGGGGAAGGAGCGCTCACAGCGAGGGGAAGAGGCGCAGTCGACGTGCTCGAACAGGAGGCGGCCGACGACTTGTGATGGACGGCGGTGGCGGCACAGCCCCTCCCGGCCCGTGCCGAGGGGAGGAGGAGGAAGAGGGCGGCCGTGGGGTTCCATTCCCGCGGTCGCCCGGGCCGGAGGGAGCCCGGAGCTCCGACGATCACCGGAGGGAATGGGGCTCGGTACAGGTTCAGACAAAAACAGAGAGCAGAGAGGGAAGGGAGGAAGAAGTAAGAAGAGATGGAGGCGGGTAGGAGGGAGAAGATGTCTAGGCAGGGGCTAGGGGAACCCTAGGGTTAGATATAGGGGGAGGGGGAGGAGCATCAACCGTTCCTCCATTCTCTGTATACGTGGAAGCTCCAGATGGAGTCCGTACGAGGAAGAAGACGACCTGAAGGGGGTATTGGGCCTAGGGGAATTGGTGGGCTGGGCCCTCTGCTGCTCTCCCTCTCTCTCTTTTTAATATTTTGTTCTATTATATTTTTTTTGCTGAATTGGAACATGGAAGAAATAGATGGAAATTTGAGGTAGAAAAATTATAGAAAAATTTGGGTGGCTTATTTATTGTGTTAGTAACCATTTGACCACTTTTATTTTCCATGAATTTCAAAATATAAGTGATATTTGTACTTGATTCAATTTGAATGGATTTTATTATTAATTGCATTATTTGAAACAAGAATTTAATTAGTTTGAACCTTTAGTTTAAAATGAAAACAAGGATTAGAATTGTTTTGGTAATTTGCATAAATTCAATTTGGGTGCTGTTGTAACATGTGATTTGAATTTGGAGTGCCACATGGAATTAATTGATTGAATTATTAAAAGCCAATTTTAAATAGTTTGAAACTTATGGTTTGATGGAAACAAATGATTGTTTTGATTTGAAATATCCTTTTGGAAATTGTAACATCACAAGGATGAAAACAAAAGGTTTGAAATTTGGTTTGAAATTCAAATAGAAAACAAAGGAAAACAAATGAAAACAGTTGGAAAACAAGCAAAACAAATGCAATCAACATGATGCCATGATGCAAAACATAAAAATAACAGAGAGCAAACATTCTAATGGCTATTTTTCATACTTGGGATGTTACAAAACGCCCCCCTTGAAGGAATCGCGCCCCGAGATTCCTACTGAGAAAAGAAAAGGTCCGGATACTTCTTACGAAGATCCTCTTGACCTGTGACACGTGAAACACATCGTGCACCTTGGATAGTTTTTCTGGAAGTTCAAGATGACAGGTATTCCTGGCAACTCTTCTGGCAAGATGTCAGGGGATTTGGAAACCACCGGAACATTTTCAAGTAAAGGGAGAGGTTTTGTATTGAGGGTGTATAGCTGAATAGAACTTGATTCATTTGGAGAATAGACTATCTGGAATGTGGTGATTCAGGAATGCTTCCTCGAAACAACCCCAGGTGATAGGAATGCCAGCTCTCATAGCCTGGTAGTTTTCGAAACAACAACCTTTCTTGCCAGATAGACTTGATATTGGGAAGTTTTGATTAGACGCCGGTAGAAGAATTGAAATGGGAAGCAACAACAAGATTTCAACGGACGAAAAGGATGTTGAGAAGAACAGGATATCAACATCGGGGAAAACACGAGATCAAAACTCCTGAGGTACTACGGAAAAACCCATCCGGGCTTCTAAAGGATCAATATCTACTGCTTAAGGAAATAGAGGATCTGCTTCCGGGGCTTACACGCCTCCGTTCTCAATCATGAGTAGGCAACATGATAAATCATGTCACAACCACCTCCATTCCTATGGTCTAGTAGATATAACTATCCTAAAGAAACCAGGATTCGTGAAATCCTAACTTGAAAGTTTAGATTAGAAGGGAAAACAACGTTGCACTTCCTTACCAGAAAAGGGAGGGTGGGTGGGGAAAGAAATAAAAGAACAGAATTCCTACTCTCACGTTTCATTTTTCCTATATAGCTACAAAATAGTTTCTAGACTCAACTGCGACCAGTAAAAAGGGATCCTACAGGCTGACAGGCTCTGATACCATTTGTCGCACCCGGACTTCTAAAGGATACTCGCCGTTCCGTTGAACAGTAGTAGATTGGATTACGGGGCTTACCGGCACCCGCGTCCTCTTACGAGTAGGCCAACACACGTATGTGTGACAACCAACCCCTATCTGTTCAGCGTCGACGTAAACTATCCCATAGAAATCAGGATACTTCCATTGACGTACTTCAAAACATACACACATGGTACGTCAACGGCATTGGAACAAGTGATATCACAACAGATCTCTACGACACAAAAGATTGAAATAAGTTGCAAATAGCTCTCATTAGAGCAGAGATAGCAAATACACTCATCCAGAGGACACATGTCCCAACAATTCATCATTACATCACAGCGGAAGCATCCAAAATGTCTGAGTACAGACAAGATCCAAACAGGCCTAGGAGGCCGGAAACGAAAAGACGGAGCCCATCCACGAAGTCTCGGATCCTGCCCGGGTCCGCTATCTACTCGTCAGCAGCCTCGTCAAACTCCACGTAGTAGCCACCATGGGAATCCTCGGAAACGTCGTCTGCGGAAACCACAGCCCCAAAGGGGTCAGTACATAAACGTACTGGCAAGCAAGACTCACAGTTCACCAAGGTGTAGCCCGTCAACACCAAGTACAGATGCCTTGGGTTCAACGGAAGAAAGGGATATAATAGATGCTGCAACTGGCTGCACTAACCAACTACAGAACATACTACAACTTCCGACTATCAGAAAAAGGATAAGATAGCGTATCGTAACCAACTATAATTAACCACCAAACAAACCCATCCTGGATCTCGCCCCTTATCCAAAGAAGCAATCCGAGGATAACTCACACAGTTGAATTAATGATGGATCAAGTTGTTGTGTCAATAAGCCTATTACTAGTCAAGTTACCATTAGTTAGGTATAAGTTGTCCTGAGTACTTGTTAGCCAGTACTTTCACCAAGTAATCCATAACCGCGGAAAACACGGCTTCTCGAGAAGATTTATCCCTGCAGGGTTGCACCAATTTGGCCGTACACGCAAGAATAACCCGCCAGATGGGATGCCTCCCACCAAGCGGGGCACTCTACACAACTCAACCCTTCTTCGCATCAAGCCCAAAGCACCACGTGCTGTGCGTGCGCGGCTAATCGAGCCCCACGAAGAAAAGGGGACCCTCATAGCACTGGAAGACCACGCCGCCCTAAGTGCCGACTACAAAAGTTCCACCCTGGCGCCAAGGGTTCATACCTGCATATGCGTGCATCAAATGGAAAGCCCGAACTAAGTGTGGTGATTTGGACGAGATGCGAATCGAGTCAAATTGAGGGGGGCGCCCATACTCGCTTCCCACATGCGGTTAGTGCGCTCATCATGGATCAGTAGACAAGACCCTTTTCCTATTAGGGTCGACACTAGCAGGCCTCAAACCCACGCCGGGCCTCCTGCCGGTGCCTTATCAGCAAGTTATTATTACCTCAAAATTAACAGGTTGTTGTTTAACATCGAGCCCCAGAACATAATGAAACAATAACAGAAAGTAACGGGTAACAGACTCGAGCAACACAACCCTAAGCATGCTAGTAAGACACGGGCAACAAGCAAAAGCTTATAGGTACGGAGGTGAGGCAATATCAGGGTTAAGGGATTCATGTGATAGGTTCGTAACAGAAACAACTAATCATAGGGCTAGCAGAATAGACAACGGAAAGTATCGGTAACCAATGTTGAAAGGAACACAGTGGTTCATGTGAGTGATAACTTGCCTGCAAACCCAGTAGCCTGGTACTGAGCTAACTCCTTAGAAGGGGTGTCGTAAGTATCGTCGGTCTCAACGTCGTCGTGTATCCGGGAAGAAGCAAACAAACAATGCAGAGAGATAAACAATCAATAACATGGCATAGTGCACAAACATGGGATGATGCATGACCATTTAATTGATGCATCAGAAATAAACTAGTTGACAAGATAACAACATGATTAAATGGACCCACATGCAATTGGATTGCATATGAAAAGCCCATGAATTATGGTTGAATTAATTGTTCTACAACTAATCATTATATGAAAGTGGATTAGCATGATGCATGGATGAGGAAAACAGCAAAATAACAACAATAGAACCAAATGGAAATAAGGTTTAACAAGTTTGGGAATTTGTTTATTAAGTGTTGGAATTTTGGTTCCTTAAAGGTGTTACACAAGCATTTGTTGTTTTCACCACTTTTAATTGTTCAAAATGGATAACAAAGTTTATATTTGGAAAGAACACAAGATTTTAGTTGGAATACATGTTTCACTTGTTGAAAAAGGATTTTAAATAAATTATTTAGGAATTAAACAAGTTTAAGCAAGAATTAAATGAATTTAATTCAAACATGAACTTATTTGAATTTTTATTTGTTCAAAACATTAAACCAAATTCATATTTGAAAATATTATACTTTTATGGTTTGAAAACATATTTTATTTGTGGAAATTGGATTTAAAATGAGCAAGTTATTATTTTAGCAATTTTAAATGCATTAAATAAGAAACAGTTGTTTTCAGCAATTTAAATTATTCAAAACAGTACACAAAATTGATATTTGGAAAGTACATGAAAAGTTGATTGGAAAACATATTTAGTTTGTGGAATTTGGAATTTTTATGCCCAAGTTATGATTTTTGCAAAATTAAATGAATTAAGCAAGATTTCAAATATTGCACCAATTTAAAATATTCAAAACAGTAACAAATTGCATTGAAAAGGTTGAAAACATGTAGCAAATGTTTCATTTAACATTTAGAGCTATCAAACATAATTTTTGGGTTATTATTGAAGTTATTATGCTATTTTCCATAAATAGTCTTATTCTGCCCTTTTGAGTAAACAGAGGAAAACATGTTCAAAATTAATTCAATTGTGACCAAATAAAATACCAATGTGTAGAGTTTGTTAATACAAATTTTTAGAGCCCAAGTTTGCTTAAATTGGATGAGTAGAACTAAAGTTATGAAATTCCAAAGTTTCCAAATTTTATTGCATTTTCAGTAATTAATTATTTAGTGCAAAAATTGTTACAGAAACATGTTGCAACCTTGACATTACTATAAGGAGCACAAAATTATGAAACCACAGGATTTTGAATCATTCAAATTGGAGTGATATTCAATTTTATATGGAATTTAGAAGTAATTGATCAGATCTGTCTTTCTGAACTGCGGGCAGAAAAAGAAAAACAGAGAATAAAAAGGTGTGGTGAGGGGGAATCGAACCCAGCACCTCCCAGTGCGCGCGCAAGGGGTGTTGACCACTGGGGTGGTGCGCTGGCTTGTGGATAGGAAGGGAATCGGGGGTGGATAAGGTGTAGGTGCGCGGGTGTTACTGGATTTTCCTGCACGTACGCATCTGTACCTCGACGGACAGAAAGAAACGGTCGCCGAGGGCCATGGCGGCTGCTGCTGCGTGCGCTGGTGAGTGGGGTGCGGTGTGGGGAGAGAAGGGAAGGGAGAGGGAGGTAGGGGAAGCGAGGGGAGAGGGAAACGAGAGGGGAAGGAGCGCTCACAGCGAGGGGAAGAGGCGCAGTCGACGTGCTCGAACAGGAGGTGGCCGGCGACTTGTGATGGACGGCGGCGGCGGCACAGCCCCTCCCGGCCCGTGCCGAGGGGGGGGGGGGAGGAGGAAGAGGGCGGCCGTGGGGTTCCATTCCCGCGGTCGCCCGGGCCGGAGGGAGCCCGGAGCTCCGACGATCACCGGAGGGAATGGGGCTCGGTACAGGTTCAGACAAAAACAGAGAGCAGAGAGGGAAGGGAGGAAGAAGGAAGAAGAGATGGAGGCGGGTAGGAGGGAGAAGATTGCTAGGCAGGGGCTAGGGGAACCCTAGGGTTAGATATAGGGGGAGGGGGAGGAGCATCAACCGTTCCTCCATTCTCTGTATACGTGGAAGCTCCAGATGGAGTCCGTACGAGGAAGAAGACGACCTGAAGGGGGTATTGGGCCTAGGGGAATTGGTGGGCTGGGCCCTCTGCTGCTCTCCCTCTTTTTAATATTTTGTTCTATTATATTTTTTTTGCTGAATTGGAACATGGAAGAAATAGATGGAAATTTGAGGTAGAAAAATTATAGAAAAATTTGGGTGGCTTATTTATTGTGTTAGTAACCATTTGACCACTTTTATTTTCCATGAATTTCAAAATATAAGTGATGTTTGTACTTGATTCAATTTGAATGGATTTTATTATTAATTGCATTATTTGAAACAAGAATTTAATTAGTTTGAACCTTTAGTTTAAAATGAAAACAAGGATTAGAATTGTTTTGGTAATTTGCATAAATTCAATTTGGGTGCTGTTGTAACATGTGATTTGAATTTGGAGTGCCACATGGAATTAATTGATTGAATTATTAAAAGCCAATTTTAAATAGTTTGAAACTTATGGTTTGATGGAAACAAATGATTGTTTTGATTTGAAATATCCTTTTGGAAATTGTAACATCACAAGGATGAAAACAAAAGGTTTGAAATTTGGTTTGAAATTCAAATAGAAAACAAAGGAAAACAAATGAAAACAGTTGGAAAACAAGCAAAACAAATGCAATCAACATGATGCCATGATGCAAAACATAAAAATAACAGAGAGCAAACATTCTAATGGCTATTTTTCATACTTGGGATGTTACAGTCGCCGGAGAGGAGGTCACCGGAGAGGACGTCACCGGAGAGGAGGTGGTCGCCGGAGTAGAGGTCGCCGGAGTGGATGTGAGGTGGTGGTCGCCGGAGTGGATGTGAGGTGTTGGTGGTGGTGGTGGTGGTGGTGGTAGGAGGAGGAAGGGAGAAGAGAGAATGGAGAGTGGAGGAAGGAGAAAGAAGAAATGAGAAGGGAATGGAGAAGAGTGGAGGAAGGAGGAGGAACGGGAGTATATATAGGTGGGTGGCCTCTCCCGGGTTCGAAATTCGAAAATTTCTGCCCAGACTTAGCCGTGACGCACCATACATGTGGTGCGTCATGCCTATCTTACTTAGCCGTGACGCACCATACACGTGGTGCGTCACGCCTATCTTACTAGTCAAAAATATTCAAACGGCCATAAATTTTTTTCCTTTTGGAATTTGGAGAATCTAAAAAAGGATCACAGGCCGAAGGCGAGTGAGGTTGAGTTCCTTTTTTCTGTAGTTTCCGTTGGTATAGTGAACTTTAAATTTCGACATCGTATGCAAAAGTTATGCCCATTTTACTTTTTTTAACGAACTTTTTCTCAGAAAGTCGAAATACGTATTTCAAAATTTTTTAAAAAAGTATACCTTAAACTCTCCGTGCATCTATAAGGAATTTATTTTTTGATGATTTTTAGACATGGAACTTTTCCGTGACAAAACTAGAAAGGCGGTCCCGAGGGGGGGGTGTGGAGGGAAATTTTTGGTGGATACCATAGCCGTGACGCACCATATGTTTGGTGTGTCACGGCTATTGCAATACCCGTGACGCACCAAACATATGGTGCGTCACGGCTATCTTTGCCCACGGCTATGGTATCCACCGAACACCCACCTATAGCCGTGACGCACCGTTTGTTTGGTGCGTCACGGCTATGCCCTTAGGCGTGACGCACCGAGGCCCACTGGTGTTTGGTGCGCCACGGGTACATAGCCGTGACGCACTGATCATTTGGTGTGTCACGGGTATCTTTTTTTTTCAGATTCCTCCTATAGCTGTTTTCCTAGTAGTAGGTCCGGTGAGATCCCTCCCCCTCTCTCTGCCGTTCGATTGGATGGATGGCCCAGATAAGATCTTCCTCGAAGGGGTACGCCACCGTTTGATCTGGATCTAACGATCCAGATCCATGACTTATCCAATTCACCTTAGCCTAGTCAGCAGCCCAGTCAGCACAAGCGCCCAATCAGGATCAGCCACGTGGCCAACCCTATTTTGAATTTTCTCCCGCTAGATTTAATTGGTCCATTTTGCAGAAAAGCCCATGCAACTTCAAATAATCATAACTTTTCAACCACAACTCAGAATTTAGCAAACTTGGACGTTTTCAAATCAGCACAACAATTAGAAACTGTTTGCACTGGCCAAATGTAAATTTTACTATTTAAAATTTGTTCAATTTATAATATGATTGTTTGATGAATTTTGGCATAATTCAAATTCTACAAATCCAAAAATTTCAAATGAAATATATTTGGAAACCTTAGGATGAGTAATTTCATAACCTATGCCCCAAAATAATTTTTGAACAAGTTAAATTCGAATTTAGAATTAAGTGGTATATTTGAGTAATTTTGACATAGATTTAATTCTATAAATAATTTCAAAAATGGTTCCTTTTGCAAAATTGCTCCATTTCGTAACCTTGAACTAGAGACCACTTTGAATAAACCCCTGCACCATATTAGAACCATTATCATGAAGACTTGACCAAATTATCACACATATGTTTCACCTCATGATAGCCATGTCTTAGAAATTGTTTTCATCATCTATTGTTTTATGTTATGGCTATTTGGAGCCAAGACCAAGTCCCTAGAATAACCAAGCAGTGAACCTAAAACACTAGTACCCTAGTATTCTATCTACTTCTTCACTCTCGTATTCTTGCTTCAAGTATTTATCAAGTAGGGAAGTGGAAAACAAGACTCAAGCAATAGAAGGCACTTCATTTTCAACTTGGTGGCAACATGAAGGGCTACAAGGAAGATCATTGAAGAAATTTTGAAGAAAATACTTTTAATGTACAAATAGGAGCAACTTAAGGAAGTGCAAATTCATGAAGGGATCAAGAAGAAGACAAACCCCTCTATTTCTATCTTTATTCTTATTTTTCTTTCTCTTCTATTGGACTTAGTGATATTTTGTGCCCATACTACCTTGGACCAACTAGTGATAAGCCATGAAGAATCTACCAAGACCGAGAGAAGAATCCATCCAAGGAAAAAAACTACAATAGAAGCATGAAGATGAACTTCAAGAAGACAAGCATGTGAAGACTTGGAGCCATCCACACAATTTGAAAAATAACAAGTTGTTTTGTCTAACCATTGACCCCAATAGAAAATCCCAATACTTTATCTTGTTACCTCCATTGATAGGAATTTAGTTGAACCTAGACCTACCTTAACCCAAAATGGAAACACTAAACTAGATCACTCAAATGTCTTGACGAAAATGAATAAGTGTTACACATTGTTATGTGTTACAATAGTTGAGATAGTTAGATCACCTTGGTGAACTCTTGGAACTCCTTAGATAAATATGTTTTTAATAAAGTTTGGTTACTACCAGCTCAACCTAAAACAATTCTTGGTCAACTCTTGGAACTTCCTCGACAAGTATGGTTAAAATAAAGTTAGTTTTCTACAAAACTCAACCTAGTCCACCCAAGTAAAACCTTGGAAACTCCTTAGAATGTATTGAACCATTAGAGAATAAATCTTTTCAAAAGCAAACCTTGACCTTGTCCTCACCAACTTGGTTAAACCTCTTTTGATATGTTAGTTGCTCTGTATGTTTTCTACACTTGTATGTTTGTTGCTAGGATTCTTGTTTATTTTGTTATCGTGTTTTCAATGTATAGATTGTACGGAGAGCAACGATCTTTTGTGAAGAGTGTTATTTCTTCACCAACTCCAACAAGGCAAGAAACACATCATTTGACTATCCATTATTTTCTATATGCATTAGTTGATTTTGAGTAGTATGCTTGATAGGAAATTTTACTAAGTTATATTATGCTATGCTATATCCTAGTAGTGTGTAGCCATCCTTATACCTTGTTATTTTGAAGCCTTGTTACTTATTTGAAGCTTAGCCTTGCTACAATTTTTTTAACTCGATGTTGTGGAAAAATCCTAAGTAACAACTTCAATGAACCACCTGGGTGTATTGGTAATGCGGGGTTGTTAATAGTTTAGTGTCTCCCCGAGGGGAGTTCACTTGAAGGAATGCCACCCAGGAACAAAGTAATTATGATGTTCCCAAGTTTAGATTGCTTCCAGTGAAGCCTTTAGTCATATGGGCTCTGTCTTGATTAACTAAGTTGCGAGGATTTAGCCTGGGCTTGACAAGAAGATGTAGCATAATTATAGGTGGAACGGGTCTTGCCATTAGGTTGAATTCTTGATTCTGAAAGATCTCGTCTCAATATTCACCTTTCCTTAATGCACTCAGAGTGTATAGGATGTTTGGGCTGATTTGAGTCCGAAGGTGAAAGTGCACAAGCTCTGCAGAGTCAACAAACTAAGATCTTAGCCGTGTCCCCGGTTATGGACAACTATGAGCAGTTGGACAAGGAAGGACAGAAGAATCACATCACCATTTTCACTAAGTAAAATTTTGACCTAGTGAACAGTAGTTGTGGTGCTTGGATTTTAGTCCAATGATGCCAACCTTTGAAAAGAAAAGTTTTCTTTTACAAAAGAGATAGGAGAAAACTTGCTTTATGCAAACTTAGCCAAAACTCCACTCAGCCAAATAAGCATGTAGTATTAGTCTTGCCATTTAGATCCACCATAGTGTTACTTGCTAATACATCAAATTGTATTGACTCCCTTGTGGCTGCATATTCCATATTGCAGATGATTCTGAAGACGAGTGAGGATTTTGTTTAGGATCTCGAGACTATCGCCAACATGTTTTGTCTGTGGCACATGAAGAAGATGGGCTCAATGTTGTACTATGTTTTCCGCTGTATTTCTTTGTAATCCTAATTTGTAAAGACTGGATCATGCGATGTAATAGAATTTGATGCATTTGCATGATATTTCATTTTGTACTGTGGCGCTAGCAATTGATCCAGGGACTAGCACAATAACACATGTATTCCATCTTTATTAAAAGTTGGGATGCTACAACATTCCCTATCCAAACTAAGATAGAAAACAACTTACAAATGAAAGTAAAAACTACTTAAAGACAAAGCAAACAAGTGCACACAATAATATTCACCCACACTATTGCTCCTGGCGACGACGCCAAAAAAGTTTTTCAAGGACCTCCGATATGCATACATTCACGATCCCAGATCACACCAGTCGTGAACAACATATCAAGTTTGCATTCAGATACAACATCCATTACACGATTACAGAAAGTTAATATAAAAGGGACTTGGTCACATGACCAAGTATAACACAACTGCCACGCATGGCAAACACACAACACACACATCGGAAGACAAAACACACAACGTAGTAGAGCCCAAGTCACGCCTTAACCTAAAGGCTACTGACCGGGAGACGATCCTAGTTCGCAAGGCCATCAGTGCAGTACTCCTCCTCGTAGATCTCCTCGCGAGGCTCCTCCTCAAAGTCTGGCAAGTAAATACCAGGGATGAAACCAATATGAGTATGTTTCAATGTACTCAGCAAGACACCAGTCATGAAGCTTATAAAATGCAAGTATGCTTATATGGTGGAATAGGTAGGCTATACATAGGGTTCACTATCCATGATATATGAAGTATACATCATAGTTAATTTTGAAAATCTCTGTATCTTTGTTGAAAAAGATACTTCAAAATAAAATAGTATAGTTTTCTTTTTCTTGTAGATATCATATGTACAAGAGGTTTTGTAAAACTTTGTTGAAAAGAAAGTTTTCTTTTTGCAAAACTTCTTGGAAGCAACTTCCAGTTTTTGTTTAAAAAATAAAGATTTTGTTTGCAAAACTTCTTCTAAAACAACTTCTGGCTTTTCTCCATCCGTACCTCGTTGGTACAAAGTTCCTTCTTTCAATACTTCACAAGTTCTAACTCCTTTTCAAAACTCCTTTTTGAAAACATTGACATAATGCTAGCTACATGGCCATTCAACTGTCCATATCCGAGGACGCGACTATTCAGAATAGTTTGACTCTGAAGAGGTGTACACATTCCACAAGATCCAATACATCCACCGTGAACAACCACGTACTGTAACAACAGTATGTGAACATCAGATAAATGATCCTAACCATCCACTATGTTCAAGCTAGAATATGACTATCTCTTCAGTTGGGTGTAATCTCCCCGACAACCTGTCCACCAGTGCCACGGCAGGAGACCCAACTGTTACAACCGGAGGAGAACTTAATCCCACACTTTTTATGTCTCGTATTCCCCTCCTGGCGACAATCGGTTCGAGGGCACGACGTCCCTTATAGCAAATTGAGATAGAACACACACTAACAAAAACAATTTTCAAATTAAGCCCCGTGCTAATGTTGGGGTAGAGTGGCAGTACGATAAAGGTTGTCCGGCGAAGACTAGGTTATGTGTCATTTTTGTAAAAGACCTTTTTCCCAAAAATGACCACTTCAACATTCCTCCAGTGGATAAGGCTTCGCCTTTCCACCGGGTTTTTTCATAAAGCCATTGTTTTGCAACAACATGTTTTTAGGGTGTCCACTTAGGGACTAAACTTTTGGTGGTAATAAATACCATATGGTGGCTATGGGCTTGGTAACACCAAGTTTCAACTACTGGCATAATAATATCTTATATAATATTAATAGTAGTAGTCACTCAAAAATAGTTTTGGAAATCAATTTTTTATAAAAGTTTCAGAAGTAAAACATGCATGATAGATAATGATAAGTGTAGTAGCAATCATCAGGATGGCTTTCCTTAAAAATCTTTGGGTCCCTGGCCTTGAAGTAGCTTGAACTTGACACACATCTCTACAACTCCTTCTTCTTCTTCTTCTTCGTTTTCTAACGCCGTAAAAGAATAAAAGAGACATACTCAGAACCAAAAAGGCAATCACATAAACAAAACAACACATACAACAAGCCAACTTATACTAGAGCAATAACCCAAAAAGCTATCGAGAAAACTTCCTCACAAACACTCACGGTACCAAGGTTATCGCTAAAATACATATGGTTGGAAAACCATATTCCACATCCTAATATCATAGGTTGAGTGGGTGTACCACTCTCATACCAAGATATTTAAGTAGCTAAAAATAGCTTGTGGTCACAAAGGTGAGACTACTAAAGTAATAACAATCAATCAAAGCAATACCCATGGTAGTGGGTATTAACAACAACACAGGCAAGCATCACGAAACAAGTTTACCACTAACCTAATGCATAGGTAACAAGATACTACTAAACACAAAAATAACACTAGTACAATGCTCATGCTAAAGTAATTACTCAGACAATTTCAAATCAGCAAAGCAAACAAACCACATATGAATAAGCTAGTTACTGACTACGCTTATGTCCACACAAAGAATAAGGAACCACTCAACAAAAAATATAACTAAACAAACCAATGTCTAAATCAATTGTAACAAGTAATAAAACATACTCTAAAACACAATCATCACATGGAATAAAAATATCTAGAAGCAGAATAATAACAAGAGTTCCCTAATAGCATACTAATAAGAAAGATTTCTACACATGCATGCTATAAGAATAAAATCTAGCAAACTCAATGAGTCAAGTCATAATAATAGAAGTGAAACATGCTAAAACATGCTAGGATAATCATACACTCATAAAATAGAAAGACAACGATACTAGAGCAACTCATAAAATCTAGTGGTAACACTAATAGAATACTAGAGAAGCAAACAACACTACAAGGATGCATTATCCTAAACAAGAAACACATGAATATAAATACCTACTAACATCCAATACACCTTACACATGCTTGTAAGCAAATATACAAAAATAATTCTACGAAAACAATCACTTAGCAAGAATCAACCAAACGAATAACACATGCTTTTCTAACAACCAAACAACAAACAACAAGGTGACATGCTATACAACCAGTAGCTATGCACTCAATAAAAGCTCAAACAAACACTTCCTAAAACCAAAAGACTCAAGGTAAATTCTATCCACACAATTTACCAATACTAGGGAGAACTTCTATTAGCAAACAATACTAAAAAACAATCAAAACAAGAATCAATCATTTCTTAACATGACATTCCCAAGGGAACACCATATCAAAAAATGCACTAAAACTAAACATACTAGGAGTCACAAAGCATTACTAACACTCCAATCCAAAAAAGTAGAGCAACAACTTATTTTCCTTGGTGGAAAATAATAAACACTGATATAATCAATATATGCTACTAACAAACAAGTGTAGGGTAGGGGATTTGTATCCCTAACCAAAATGCAATGGGACCAGTGGGTTATGGTCCCACTAATATACCAAGCATTGATAAGTCACAATTCCTATTGTATCACTTGACAAAATAATAATCTACCCAAAAAATCACCACACAACTAATCAGACTAGTGAAAGAACAAAGTGTAAACAGACAAACAAATGCTACACATGCTTTTCTATAAAATAAAATGCAAGCTAACAAAGGTGACACCACTCTAATATCAGTACAAAATGGTAATGGACTCAACACATAAACATTAAAAACTTAGGTAAACAAACATACAAAGATTTACTCACATGATCTATTCAATAAAAATACTAGAAAACAATAAAAGGCTATTTCTATTTCTATTTTGATTTCCAATCATGCACACACTTCCTAATGTATTTGTACTACAATAAAACACCCTAATAACAAGGAGAAACTCATCTACACATTCTAGGAAACAAGTTTCAAACAAGCAAACATTTATTTACAAACAATTGCACAGGATCTAATAAAAACATAAAAGGTTCTGTATCTAGAAAGGCATGCCAAAAATTATCCAGGGCTCAAAAAATCATGCCAATCTAGGATTACGTAGATATACTCACACAAAAATTCATAAAATTTGATTCACATATTAAATCCTTTTTAAACACTCTCTAAAAATCCTAGAAATGCCTACTAGCCTTTTACCAAAATGGATGGGATTTCCAAATGGTAACTGTCCTTGATGCAAGGTAAAGTCCTACTGATAGATCTATCCAAGGGATACTCAAAACTATTTTATTTGCAAGATTTGGATACATATCCAAAAAGTTATGAAAAAAAGGTCCCACAGACAGTTTGTGGCATTTTAATTACTCTAGCAAAAGTAAACATGCAAACATGGATCTAGCACTTGGATGTAGTCAAGAAAATGCTAAGCTACTGACACATATTTTTTTACAATTTATATTTCAAAAAATCCATTTTTAACAAGCCTAAAGCAAACAACTAATTTCTGTTAATTTTTAAAAAGAAAACAAACACAGAGCGGGCTGGGTGCCTTTTATGGGCGCGTGTCCCAACTAAGTCAAAGCGGCCCAGCACGCGCGCGGCCAAGCGCGAGAACGGGGCGGATTCAACATGGCCCGTTGATCAAAAGATCAACGGCGCACGAGTCGTATTCCCTCCTCTCTCCCTTCCTCACCCGACGGGAAACACACGGCGGCGCGGGAGAGCTCGGGTGCTCGCCGTGAGGCTGCGGGAGGCGATGGTGCGAGGTCGGTGGCGTTGTAGGTTGTCCGGGCAGGATAGGGGCGCAGGCTAGGCGACCGGTGGTGGCTCCAGACGGCGGCGAGCGGCAGAGCAACCGCGGCAACGACGGAGCCGGCGGGAGCATCCCTGCAAACGAGAGTGCACGAGGGGTGTCAGCGGGGCGTGTGTGGCTACGAGGGACTCGTCGAGGGAGAAAAAGAGGGGTGAGGGCCGCAGGGTCGAGCTGTGCCACCTCGGGTGGGCTACGGTGGCCGGCCGTGGGATTTGTCCTGTGGAGCTCGCAGAAGCTCATGGGGATCGGTTCTTCTGCGCGAGGTGAGTGTGTGGGCGTGTGGGGAGGCAGTGGAGAAGGGGTGAGGCGTGGGATCACTTGTACGTGCGTCGTTGAGTCAAACGGCATGGGGGCGCTCTCGGGGTTGTTAGAAATGCCATGGGCTCACGCTCTAGCATGCTCACGATGTGCAACAGGTAAGGGGTGGTGTCAGGGGGTCAATGGAAGCTAGTAGGTGACGTTTTTGTTGGCTGGAAGAGCCACGACATGGCCACAATGGACATGGCACTGTGCGCCCATGCCATGCCATTCCTTTCTCTGCCACCTTTTTTCCTCACAAGCTCTCTCTCTCTCCTTGGACCTTCTAGAAAGAAGACCAAGGCATTCTAAGTGAGTCCATACTATGGTAAACACAAATGGCAAAGTGGCTGTTCCAAACTTGAACCAAAACCAAAAGAAAACATCTGCCAAACTTTTGTAAAAAGACTATTTCTGAAAAAAATTAAAAAAATTCAGCTAGGACTTAGCAAATTTTTTTAAGTGCTGGAAACATTTAAAATAAGCAAAAAGTACAGCTTGTTTTGATGGACCAAATGGAAACCAAATTTTATTTTCAAAGTTGGATATTGTTAAACATGTTTTAAACTTTCATAAATATCTTTTGAAAACAAATTTGGAATAGTGGAAGGCTGTGAAAACAAAGTTGAAAAAGGGCTAATTTCTGTTTTTCTCTTTTTTCTTAAATGCCTTTTTCTGTCTTATTTTTCTTCCACAAAAACAACATGCAAAAGATTGTTTTTCTTGTTCCAAAATCAAAACCAAGCTTATGGATTCGTACTCCATATATCAAAGAACAAATACAAGTCAAGAAAACACAAAATGGAATATTATAGCCTAGTTAAAAAAAGTGTGGAAAACAGGTACTTGGCTATATTTTCAGGGAATAGTTTTAATAGAAAACTCAAAAGAAAACTTTCATAAATAATTTTATATTTTTTTCTTGGATCAAACAAAGTTAAAAGTTTAAATAAAGACGCAAACAAGCATGATCGAAGTCTTGGAATAAAAATCACTAATGTAACATTGTGGAAAACATGAGAGAAACCATAAAGGTGGTTTCAGGAAAATTTTTGGTATTGGTTTTTCAAATGAAATAAAAATTGCATTGCATATATGACTAATGTCATATATACATATTGGTTCAAACAAACATGTTGTTAGAAAAAAATCTAGGGTGTGACATGATCGTGTGTAGACTTTTCGATAAGTAAGAGTGTCGAACCCAACGAGGAGCTAAAGGTAGGATAAATCTTCTCTCAAGTTCTATCAACCACTGATACAACTCTACACACACTAACCATTTAGTTTATCTAGGAAATAATAATAGAGCAATGATACAGGTATAAGAGATAGCTTTGCAAGATAATAAATCTAAAACTACTTATAAAAGAGCAAACATGTCGGGATACATTAAATCACACGCGTTCAATAGCCTCGAATCAATGGTCCGGATACTCCCAATGTCGAGTAGAAAAACGTTTTGTTTTTTAGATAGATTACACGTACACGTATACATGCCGGACACCAACTCTGGCATAAAATGTTTGCATGATCGGTATATGTGCCGGACACCAACTCTGATATGAAAAGTTTGCATGATCGGATCTATATTACACGTATATATACGTGCCGGACACCAACTCTGGTATGGAAAAAAAATTACATGCAATCACGCCTGATCGAATACAATGACACATGTTGAGTTGAGCTTAAACACGAGAAGAAAAAACGGTGGCGGTATTTGATTCCCGTTGCTGAAAACTCTAGCATAAGCCTGATCGATCACGTCTCCACGCACGTTATAGGGAAAAAAAGTGCATGTAAGGGCATCTCCAGTCGTCCCCCCCAGAGCCCCCCCAGGGGGTTTTTTTAGCGGCGGAAGCGACCAAAAGCGCCGCTTCTTCACCACTCGGCCCCCCCAGCGGCCCAAATAGCGCCGTTTCGGCGCTAAATAGCGCCGCGGCACCCAGGCCAAACCCAGCCCGCTGGGTTCGGCCTGGGGGGGCGAAACTGCGCGGCTGCGCGCGTGGGCCCGATCGGTCAGCGACGCGGCGGGAAAGCGCGGGAACAGAAACCGCGCGTGATCATCTTCTCGGCTTCCGCGCGGTCAAAAGGCTGCCGGCGTTTATGGCGTGGCGGCCGCCCAGTGCATGCGCCCCGCCCAAAGGCTGCCGGCGTAATGGCGTGGCGGCAGCGAGGGGACGGGTGCGCGCAGTAAATGCCCGGCCGCTCGCCGCGCTATAAAATTCCCCCCGCCGCGTGCCCCGCCCCGCATTCTTCACACCGGCGATCTCTCCCTCCCTTCTTCCCCCTTTCTTCCACGACAATGGCTGACGGCGCGGCAGCGAACGGTTTCCCACGCCACAACCTGCGCCGGGGCCAGGCGATGGCGCTATACCGCGCGGGCTACCCTTGCCCGCCGGATACGCGCCTCCCTAGCTCCGCCGCGGGGGCGAGCCGGTGGCAGCTCAGCGCCGGCGGTGTCCCAATCCCTCCCCTTCCCAACACCAACCAGGAGTTCCGCCGCGCCATCTACGACATGCGCGCCGGGATGAACAACCCCGAGAACTACCCGCTCACCGGAGCGGATGAGTTCTGGTGGCAGCGTCTGACGGCGCGCCGCAACCAGGAACTCGAGGACGAGAACGACAACGGCCCTGTCGAGGGCCGTTTCAACTCGAAAGGGCGCCGGAACTGGTGGAGCGCCCCTGGCAGGACGCTCGAGGAGGTCCTCGAGCACATCCGCCGCGGCAACCAGCCGCGTCTCCAGATGCCGCCGCTGGAGGCCACCCAGCCGTGGGTGGCGCGGCATCCCGGCGCGTCCTCGTCGTCCGCCACGTCCTCGTCCTCCGCCGGCCATTCCCTCTCCACCACCCCCCCCTTTCTGAACGCCGGAGCGTCCTCCCGCAGGCGCAGCGGCGGCGCGCTCCGCATCGGCGAGCCACAGCGCGTGGTCCGCCCGAAGACGGAGGACGCCGACGAAAGCGAGGACGAATGGCCGGACCAAAGGGTGGCGGAGCAGATGTCCCTGGACACGCTGCAGCCGCTCGACGTCGACACCGCCGCCCGTTGGAGTCTGCGCGAGACCACGGAGGCCGAGCTCGCCCTTCAGCGCCGCCTGCTGGCTGAAGCAGAGCAGCGCAAGGCGGCGCGCGAGCGTGAGGCCGCCGCCGCCGCGGCTCGCCTCCGCGTCCCTCCCCCGCCGCCGCAGAAGGAGAACGAGTACATCATACTCGACCCGGACTCCGACGACGAGGGCGTGATCCAGAACGCCCTCGAGGTGAGCAGGTGGGACTGCGGTGGCGGCGACGAGGGACAGGGGGGAAGCAGGCGCCCCGGCGACCCCCCCAGCGACGACGACGACGACGACGGCGGCGACTACAGCCAGGCGATCGCCGCCAGCCTCGGGCTAGCTTAGTTTAGGTTTAAATTTATCGTTTAGGTTCAAAATCGCGCCGAATATGTACCGAAGTTTTTTAATTTTCAATAAAATTCGTCTAGTTTTTCAAATGCATTTGTTTGGGCCGATTGTTGGGCTCGGGACGCGACTGGGAAACGCGCCCCCCCAGGTTCCAGAATAGCGCCGTTTAGCGCCGCGGCGGCACCAAAACGGCGGCGTTTTGGGCCCTGGGGGGGCTCGACGACTGGAGATGCCCTAAACCTGCTCCATCACGTAACAACGCATAGAAAAAAGCACGTAAACATGATGACTACGTCCCCGCTACCCTATATCTGATACCTGCTCCAACGACCGAAATCCTTTTCCATGTGCTGCCTGAGATGGAATCAGTTTCCACATTCGGGAAGGCCGCTGCATCGTCGATGTCGATGTCGATGTCGGCATAGAAGGACACCCCCGAGCTTACCTGGGAGCGGCGGTACAAGATCATCCACGGCATGGCGTTGGCGCTCGACTACCTGCACCACGGGAGCAGCAAGCGGATCCTGGTACGTCAAGGCCAGCTACGTAATGCTCGACGAGGAGTACAGCGCGCAGTTTGGGGACTTAGGCCTGCCCAGCTTCATCCAGCACGACGGCGCCACACACCGCTCCCCCCGCAGGCCGCGGCGGGGACGCGCGCATACATCTAGGTGTAGGTGTTCAAGGTCTTCACCCAGCGGCGCCAGCCTCGACACAGACGTGTAGGTGTTCGAGGTCTTCGTCATGGAGGTGATCAGGGGGAGGTGCCCCAGCAGCACCGTACTGTACGCCTGTACCACGACGATGACGAGGAGTACTCGACCGACGGGCGAGGCTGACACGATATGCCACCGATGCACATCATGGACTGGACGTGGATGCTCTACTGGGAGGGGCAGGCGCTGCACGTCGCCGACATGATGCTCGGCAGCCGGTTCGAGCACGCGCAGCTGGGCTGCGTGGCGAGAAGCTGGAGCTGGCGTGCTCCGTGCTGTCACCCGAACCCGAGGGGGAGGCAGTCCATCAGGGTGGCCGTTTGTCTGGTGCTGATCGACGGTGCCCCGGCGTCGGAGCCCCGGCCCATTGAATAAGTCGGCGTTCGTTTGGCCTCCGGCCGGGCGGCAATCAGCAGGAGATGATGGAGCTTCCGTACGTCGGGTTGCTGTTTACGGGAAGGGTGGTGCAGCATAGAAGCTACTGTTCGATGAGTTGTTGGCTGTCATATCTCCGGAAGGTGAGTTCATTTTAGTTGTGGCAGCTCTCTTCTTCTGCAAACACGAGTTATGTTAGAATTCGGAATATGAATGAGGAGTGCAACGATGAGTGCTGTGCAAAGTAACTATCGGTTCGAATGTAGAGGCCAGGACATTAAATCATGAATATTGCTGTAGTTGCACTTATACTTCATGAGCAGAACACAACTGCTCTAGATATTAAAGCAAGAGTAGGCATTTTTTCCCCTATATTTTTGGCTGTCTCTGTCAACGTGCCTTTGATTTATCTGAGTGCTATTGTCTTGTGAATTGCACAACAACATATTAGTAGATGAGTTGAGCAACACTATATTGGTTTGTCTTTGTCCGATGTTCTGATCTGTGCCATCATTTTAGATTGTGTGGTTTTGTTGACATCATTTTTAGATGATTTTCCCTCGTAACTCTTATTGCTGAAATAATATTTAGGAATCACACCATTGTTTTTGTTTCGTTGGGTTGTAAACTGGATGTTTTTCGTTTAATATAAAAGTCGTGTGCATCTCCCGGATGTAGAGGCTGGGCCATTCCCTTTTCAAAAAAAATAAACATATTATAGAGAAAAAAAAGTACACAATTTATCTGAGTATCATATATATGAAGTAATTAGTACAGAAACTACAACATAATTATATGTTTTGAATTAGTGCTACTATGAATTTTAAATATATTGTTCAATAGTGAGATCGTGCGTTGCACGTGCAAAGCCACTAGTACAAGAAAGTAAATGTTAGTGCTGCAGAAATAAAATATACTAACTAACCATAAACTAACAGTACCATGAGTGTGGAAAAGTAATGGTAATTGTGATGAATTTTTCCATGATCAAATAGTCAAATACAAGGTTGATATTCCTCTTTTTTTGTGGGAGAGGTAAAGCTAACAAGCTCTTAGTATCCAATGATTGCAAGTACTTATGATTGGAACAATAGAAAACATCCATAACTACTAGAAGATACATTAAGGTAAAAATACCCAACCATAGCATTAAAATCAAAAGGTCCTCTTTATTCCATATGCTTTAATCACTAGATTGGGGCTCATGTTTCTGTCACTCAAGCAGCCCTCCCTCTAGGTTTCTCCACATACTACAAATCTTATGATGTGATCCATGCGCGCATAAACATATGATGGCACCATAGGACTATAACAAATTCAATATATAGATCTTAGTATGGAGATGGGACCCCTCTAGCTTATGCGCGCATGATCCCTAGAGCTATATATTGAATTTTTTATAGTCCTATGGTGACATCATATGTTTATGCACGCATGGATCACATCATAAGGTTTGTAGTATGTGGAGAAAGCTAGAGGGAGGGCTACTTGAGTGACAAAAACATGAGCCCCAATCTAGTGATTGAAGCATATGGGATAAAGAGGACCTTTTGATCTTAATGCTATGGTTGGGTATTTTTTCCTTGATGTATCTTCTACTAGTTATGGTTGTTTGCTAGAGTTCCAATCATAAGTACTTGCAATCATTGGATAGTGAGAGCTTGTTAGCTTTGCCTCTACTACATAAAATAGGAATATCAACCTTGTATTTGACTATTTGATCATGGAAAATCCATCACAATTACCACCACTTTTCCACACTAATGGTATTGTTAGTTTATGGTTACTTAGTATATTTAATTGATGCAGCATTAACATTTAATTTATTGTATTTATTATCTCTCAAAGCTATCTCTCATACTCGTATTATTGCTCTTGTATTATTTCCTAGATAAAGTAATTATTTAGTGTGCGTAGAGTTTTATCAGTGGTTGATAGAACTTGAGATAACATTTATCCTACCTTTAGCTCCTCGTTGAGTTCGACACTCTTACTTATAGAAAAGGCTACACACGATCCCCTATAATTGTGGGATATCAAGACCTTTTCTGGCGCCGTTGCCGGGGAGCAATAGCGTGGCGGAATATTCTTATGTGCACTTGTTTGATTTGTCTCTAAGTAGTTTTTTTACTTTCAGTTGTAATTTTTTTTTTCAGTTGTAAGTTGTTTTCTATCTTAGTTTGGATAGGGAATGCGAATTATAAAAAAAATTAGTTGTACTTGTTATCCAAAAATGTTTTAAAAAACAGAGTGATTAGAAAAAGATGCAATGGTTAAGTGGGGGTCGACCTTGAACACTTGTGTTCATGCCTATGAAACCATAGCAAATTTTTCCGTGGAATCTTCTCAGCTGAAACTTAGATATATTGTAAATATTGTGTATATACCTCTGTACATAAAAAAAATAAAGTGCTAATATTAGTCTCTAGTTACTTGAAAGTGCAAAGGTTTGGTTTACTGCGCAGAAACATATTTGTTGTGCTTCACCGTATAACCTTAACAAGAACATTATTTCGATCTGAATTTTTTTGTGCATAAATATGAGATTATTATCTAACGTTCATTAGTTCTGACTTTTCTTATTTTTAGTTATGTAGCTATTTCAAAAAAATCGATTTTCACCGACTGATCAGTTTTTGGCAGATTTCATGTGCTTCACTGTAAAAAAATCATGATAAATCTCAGAATAGTATTTTGATCTAAAAAAAATTGCGCATAAAACTAAGATTATGATATTTCTTTCATTAGTTTTAAGTTTTTTTATTTGTGCTATGTAACTATCTCTTTGAGTGCCAACTTTACAGACTGTCCAGTTTTTGACAGATTTCTTTGTTTATTCAATATTGTACTTAGTGTTCTTAGTTCCTTAGTTTCGATGGACATAGAAAATTTTATAAGAAACCTCGGTATATATAGTGGCTAATGTTTAATAAATATCATGAAACTTGCCAATACTTGAACATGAGTGGATTTTATTTAATGAGTACTAACCCTACTAATGAATTTTGTGAAGTTTTATGTGGATATAGCTTATAATATCTAATCAATATTGTGATATGAGATGAACAAAAAGATGCAAGAGCTCAAGCTTGGGGATGTTTAGGTTCATCCCGAGAACATATTCAAGAAGATACAATCATCTAATCTTGGGAATGTCCGAGTCATCCCCCTATCCATAGACAAAAACGAGGTTGCCTCGTTCATGATCTATATTACCCTTTTCACATGATATGTATTGTCTTAACAGGTATTTTAATTTGGTTTCATTTATTTTTGTGTTTCTTTGCTATTAGTATGAAGTTTAGTTCTTGTTTAGCCTCTGTTATTTTAGTTTCTAAAAATAAAGTACCAAGTTTTACGTATTTTAGTTTTAGTTGATGCATATAAGGGCTTTTTCTGTTTTCAGCATTTGCTGCTCACTGTATGATTTTTCATATTTTACTGAAAACTCAAAAAGTCATGAAAAATTAACTGAATATGTATCATCTAACCCTCTACGTGCAAAAAAAATGGAAAAAATTTCTGACATGCTTAAGTGCACCTAATAAATACGTTTTCCAGCTGCGTTTTTTCTAGATAAATTCTGACTTTTGTTGTAAGATTGACCTCTTTGTATTTTCATTTGATTCTTTTTGGGTCTTAACTTTAATTTATAAGTTGGACACATAAGAAACCTTTCTGTAATATAAATTTTTTTTTGATTTGCTTTAATAGCAGCATTTTTGGAATATTATCTATTGCACTAATGTCTAAACCGTGGAAAAGAATGGAATTTTTTTTTGTTGAAGTTTTTTCACAGAGAATGAAGAAAACCAACAGAGAAATATTTAAGAATGGACAAAGCCATAATCTTGGGGATGCCTCCACATCCCTCTTCACCAACAACCCCTCGATTTGCAAACCTTTAAACTTTCTTTTTCGAGCAACATAGAAACTTGAACAAACATGGAGCGGATGTATCTTATTATTTATTTATCTTAGCATCAAACACTGGTTACATTAATAAGTTGAGTCCCTAGCTGAAGGGCGTTAAAGAAAAGCACTGTTGGGATATAACCCATGTTTTATTTCTGCAATTTTTCTTTTGTTTTCCTTGATTCAAGGTGTTGTTTACTTCTGTAACAACTCCTTTGTATCTTTACTTTTTAGAACTGTTGTGCCAAGTAAAGTCTCTAGTGGAAAGTTGATGCTAAATTTGCATTTCTGCGCATGAACATATTTTTTCTGTCCACTGTTTAATTCTTATAAACTTCCAGAAAAATCGAAACATCCTAAAACTTTTTGTGCATGATCCTCGGCTATTTACGCAACTTTTATAGTTCTTAGTTTTATTATTTGGGCAGCGTAAGAGCCTCAAAACAATTTGTCTTTACAGACTGTTCTGATTTGGATAGATTCTGCCTTTTTTACTTTGCATTCTCTCTTTTACTATGTTGATTGGATTTATTTTGCTCCACAAAACATCAGTGGTTGTAGCTAATGTTTAGAAAGTATTGATAATTCTTGTGTCCATGCAGAACATGTAAGTTTCTGATTGTGCACTAATTCTCTAATAAAAAATACTTCAAGTTTGGTATGAAGGAAGTTCTCAAGGGCCAAGAGAAGATGATGATATAACTTGATCAAGAAGGGTGAAAAGCCTAAGCTTGTGGATGCATGATATCCCACAAAAATAGGGGATCATGTGTAGCCTTTTCGGTAAGTAAGAGTGTCGAACCCAACGAGGAGCTGAAGGTAGGATAAATGTTCTCTCAAGTTCTATCAACCACCAATACAACTCTACGCACACTAAATGTTTACTTTATCTAGGAAATAATACTAGAGCAATAATACGGGTATGAGGGATAGATTTGGGAGATAATAAATACAAGAGGTTTAATTTCCAAGGTGCCAAGTATACCCAAGACATGCTCAAGAGGTTTAATTTCCAAGGTGAAAAAGAGAAGCCATCTCCTATTCAAGTCAAATGCCACCTCAAGCGCAATCTGGACTTTAAAGATGTCGAACAAAAGTTGAATTGTTCTATGATTGGTTCTTTGCTCTATCTTTTTGCATCTAGGCCCGATATTGTGTTGAGTGTAGGTGTGTGTGCCAGGTATCAAGCTGCTCCTAAGGAAAACCACTTGGTGGTGGTCCATAAGATCTTTCGGTAATTGGTTCATACCTCAAGGTTTGGTTTGTGGTGCCCAAAGGGGGAACAATTTTCTCTCAAGGGGTACACAGACTCGGACTGGGCCGGTGATCAAGATGATAGGAAGTCTAATTTTGGGGCTTGCCAATTCCTTGGTAGGTCTTTGGTGAGTTGGTCTTCTAAGAAGCAAAATTGTATATCTATCTCCACCGCTGAAGCCTAGTATGTGGTGGCCGCTAGTATTTGCACCCAATTACTATGGATGAGGCAAACCCCCAAAAAGTATGATGCTAATTTGGATAAGGTGCCGCTCTTGTGTGACAATGAGAGTGCCATCAAGATCGCCTACAACCCCGTGCAGCACACAAGGACGAAGCATATTGAGATTCGTCGTCATTTCATCCGGGATCATGTGGCAAGAGGTGATATTGACCTAGCATATGTCCCAACTAAGGATAATCTCGTGGACATCTTCACAAAGCCTCTTGATGATGCAAGATTCATGTTTTTGAGGAATGAGCTAAATATCATAGATTCAAGGAGTTTGACTTAAGGATCTTGCACACACCCCTATAGTTGACTATGTGTTTGGGTTTAGGTGTAGGCATGGACATAGGAGGAGTGTTATCGTAACACATTGGGTTCTCCCTCCCTTCATTATGCCAAAGCAAAAATTCATTATTATATCTCTATTTCTAATGTTGAATTATGAGCTAAAATATTGAGAATTGGTAGTGCACCCAAGATATATCTTCGCGGTGTCCTACCTTGATTTCATACATGGTGGCTTAGGCCACCAACCTCTTCATATGCGAAGAGTTGGTTCTTTGTTAGATTTCACTTGGATTTCATTGTTTTATCTAATTTCTCAAACAAAAGTTTTAATAGGAAACTCCCTCTAACTTGGCTTTTCACATTTGATTGTTTCAAGTGCGAGGGAGAAGTACTATTCTCAGTTTGGTTTTCTATCCTAAGATTTTATATCTAAAAGACCAAGTTCTATCTCGCACACATGCTATTTGAAAACTAGGAAGTTGGGTACTAGTGGTTGTCAGAATATCCAGTTCACTTTTGAACCGGAAATTCCGGTAGCAACCAAAATATCCAGTCCAAACTAGGATCAGAATATCCTGTTCGACGAATCTGGCGTAAAAATCACGAGGAGGTCGGGGTGAGAGTAGTTTCTTTGTTCTTTTCCACCCCCAACCTCCTCCTCCTCCTCCTCCACCATAGCCACCACACCTTGCCCTAGCCCTCCCAGTGACTTCCTCCATTGGATCCTCAAGCTCTCGGGTAGATCTAGTGCTCCTCCTCCTTGGGAATGTTTTTATCCAAGCACTTGCCTCCATGGATGCGGGTAACCTCCTCACTTTTGATGTTCTACCCATACCCCTTCTCGGAGACATGATTTCTTTGTATTTGATAGGTGGTAGATGTTCCTAGGGTATCTAATTGCATTCTTGTAATAATAGGTTAGCACCCTAGTTATTCGATCTAGTTTTAGACCTAGTAGAAAATAAATCTAGTTCTGGTTACGCGGAACCGGAATATCCAGTCAAAACTGAACCGGAAATTCCGGTTGGGTCTGTCTCAAGAAAATCGGACAGTTAGAAATTTACTGATTTTCTAGGATTGTTACATGATCGATTGTGGTTGCTTTTCTACTGTTATTATGCATGATTCCTCTTATTGGTTTGTGTGTACTAATCTTGTGCTATCCCCCTATATTGCTATATTCACAGGTGGTTCGAATGTTGATGAGTTGGGCTCTCGCAAGCGTCCGTCTTACAAGGAAACAAGTGATGAGGAACCCGGTGATGAGAGGCCCCCAAGGAAAGTTGTGGCCAAGGGAAGAGCTAAGTCCACTGCGAACAAAAGGACCGCTTCCAAGAGGAAGGGCAAAGAGGCCAGGAAGAACTACATGTTTGATGTGTCTGCTCAAGACTATGCTCAGATTCGTCATGGGGATTGGTATGATGAACCAAGGGACAATGATATTGAGGATACTCGTTTCTGGTGCTTGGAGGAGTCATATATATACACTGACATCTATCTTGACTACAATTTCCCTGTCCATCCAATGAATCCTACCAAGTTATAGTTTCTCAAGGACAAGCAGGCATTTTCTCAGGCTGCTAGTTTGGTGGAACGATTTGGTCTTGGTAAGCTCATGGAAAACCGTTGCCCCTACAACATTCCTCTGATTGTTCAGTTCATGTCAACTTTGGTGATTGGATAGGATGTTCATTACACGTTGAAGTGGATGACGGTCTCTACCTTCTGTCAAACCAAGATGTCCAAGTTCGGTAGAGTTGTGGGCTACAAGTGGCAAGATAATCCTCCTCTCGGTCACCATATGCATGATACGGATAGGACGAACCGTGATGATATCATGGCAGATATGTATATGCCTGGATTTACTGTTGGCAAGGTGAAGGGGCTTCTCCCATTCTATGATCAGGTTGTCCGCATCTTCAGGTCCTTCATTTCTCCAAGCGGAGGTAACAATGATGCCATCACTAGCCCCCTTGTCAATCTATTGGTGCTTTCTAAGAAGTGCGTTGAGGATCCCGATACCTCAAGGAACTATCATGTGGATGTTATGGATTTCATCTTCAATGAGTTGAAGAATTCTATGCTTGGTGGGAACACGATCCCCTATGGTCCGTACATCATGATGCTCATCAAGGACACTTGAAGGATCAGGACTTCAGCAGATTTCCTATGGACGACCACCACTTCAAGAAGTTGTACATGAAGAAGCCCAAGTGTCGTCCTGATGCCACTCCTGCACCCGAGCATGGTTCTTTCATGAGAGATTCTCGTGCTATTGCCTCTTATGCTCCTCGGGCTCCTCAGGTTGACACGTCTGCCGTGCGTCAGATCAGGAAACTTTCTTGGTTCCGGCGCAATGTCCTCTGCATGAAGGTGGGCATTCATCATGAGCAGTATCAGTCTTACGGCTGGGATGATGCCATGTCTAGCTCTCAGCAAAAGACACTCCATCATGTTAGGTGCCGCTGGAGATCCTCCTATTGACTTGGTCCCTGACACGTACTCTCAGTGGTCTTTTAGAGCTAGTGCCCCTTGGTCTCAGATTGAGGATGGTCTTCATCTTGTTGGTCCTTCTGCTAGTGCACCTGCTGATGATGAGTTTGATGAGGAGGATGCAGAAGGTCAGTCAGAGACGTCTGCTGGGGAGTCCTTCGAGGTGGATTCCGGTACCTAGCTCGTGATGGGACGTTAGCATCACTACTCCTCTCCTTACTGGTGTATGATGGGAGCTGACGTTGGTAAACCCCAAGACAAAGGTTGTGAAGAGTGCAGCGGCAAGTTTTCCCTCAGAAAAGAAACCAAGGTTGAATCGACTAGTCGGAGGACAAGCAATCTCTGAAGGTTAATTCAGTTGAGATGGCAGGACGCACTACCGGTTCAGTAGCAACGTGGAACCTACACAACACAATAAATTCACTTTTCCCCAACAAAGCAGTGATGTTGTTAATCTCACCGGTTTTCATGAACACAAAGAGGTTAAACGTATGGTGTGGTAAACAGTAGTAAAGCAATATGAAAATAGTAGTAGCAGTGTGAAAACAGTGGAACATTAATTTCAGTGGTTGTATTATCGGTATGGGAAAATGGACCGGGGTCCACATTTCACTAGAGGTGTCTCTCCATAAAAGATAGATAACATGCGTGGTCAACAAATTACAGCTAGGCAATTTATAGATAATGAAACATGCATTACATAAAGATTACGATGAGATTCATGCATGCATTGCAACAAAATACATAGAACGTCATCCAACTGCATCTATGACTAATAATCCACCCTCTGAATATCATCCGTACAAACGTTGGGTATTAAGTTGCAAGCAACGGATAATCGCAGTAAGCAAAGTGTGTAATGCAAACAATCTAAACAAAGTAAACATCGTTGTTTACTCCCTAATGTCAACAACACATCCTCCATCTTTCACGTTTTTGTCACTCGAGCACAAATGCAAAGGAGGCATGAACCCACTGTTGAGCATAAATACTCCCTCTTGGAGTCACTAGCATCTACTTGGCCAGAGCATCTACTAACAAACGAGAGCATGCAATATCATAAATAACATACGCATGAAGATAACATGATAGATTGATAATCAAAATACATAGCATTCAATAATCATCGGATCCCAGAAAACACAACATGTAGCATTACAATAAGATGATCTCGATTATGTGAGGCAACTCACGAGATCTAAACATGAGTTATAAATAGGAGAGGACATCCATCTATCTACTGTTATGGACCCGTAGTCCAGGGATGAACTACTCAAGCATCACTCCGGAGGCGGGCATGGTGGTGTAGACCCCTCCAGTGATAATTTTCCCACCCGGCACCCTCCAGAACCCTCCCGATCTCGAGTCGACGATGACGACGGCCTTGGGTGTTTTTCGTGGAAAAGTGGTATATTTTCAGGGTTGACGTTTCAGGACGAATATATAGGTGAAATGGCGATGGCGGTGGACGCCCGTGGGGCCCACACCACGCCCAGGCGCGGCCAAGGGGGCGCCGCCGTATAGTGTGCCCCCCCCCCCTCCGGGCCTCTTCGGGACTCCGTGGAACCTTCGGGAATTCTAAGACTTCCGGGCTTCAAATTTTCCAATTCCGAGAATATTTCCAGAACAACTTTTCTGAATCTAAAAAAGCAGAAAACAAGGAACTCGCTCTGTGGCATCTTGTCAATAGATTAGTCCCGGGAAATCGATAAAAATGACATAAAGTGTTAGGAAAACATGTAGCACATGGCATGAAAATAACATGGAACAACAGAAATTATAGATACGTTTATGACGTATCAACATCCCCAAGCTTAGTTCCTACCCGTCCTCGAGTAGGTAAACGACAAAACAAATAATTTCTGAGGTGACATGCTACCAACATAAACTTGATCATCATAGTAATGTAAATGTCGGATATATACCAAATAGGGGTATATCAGATGGTAGTCAAAGTGCCGGATTACCAGGGTGGCCCAAGCGGTAGTGGGCTGTGGTCCATTGGGCGGCCCACGTGATCTGGCTTGGAGGAGAAGACGGATTCCTTACTTTCCAAGTTATAGTTACCGTAGTATTCTAGGTTTCCTTTTCTGTAAGCCCTAATCCGGCTATTATATAAAGCCGAACGGGAGATAAGTTTGATAACGAATAACAGAGAAGAGGCTATAGGCTAACTCGCCGGGAAGTCGATCCTCTGCGAATAGCTAGATCTAAACCTCACATTATAATTCTATATCCAGGCTTTAGTCCTGATTAGTGAGAAGTGCGGGAGTAGGCACGTCGTACTATCGCGACGTACCGAACCTGGGTAAATCCTATGTTCACTGTCCACCACGCGATCACGTTACCCCACGTCTCTACCGTAGTCTCATGGCACCCCCGTCTATGAAAACTACTACGATGTCTCGACAGTTGGCGCCCACCGTGGGGCAAACGGCGTCAGGCGTGAAGTTCCGATCTGGGATACTCGGCGGAATCGGAAGATCAATCACTGTCGGAAGCCTGGAGTTCGACGACGATGTCGGACGCTTCCTCGACAACGGATCCTACATACCGGCGCAAAACCACCTGGTAAGTGCCTGCGTGTTACCGATCGGATCTCCTAACATCTTTATCGGACTAACTGCAGAAGCAATGGGGTTTTGCGGTGGAAGCAAATATTTCCCACCCGCCCTATACCCAGTCGAAGATGATTATGATACCGGATTCTGCTCAGATCGCTGACAAAAAAGTGATACACACTTTATCGGCATGGTGCAATCCGAAGTCGCCGAAAACACGGATGACAGAAATCCCGTGCAAGAGGCAGACAAAAACACACCCGTCACAGAAACGGAAGATCCGACACCCGTCATACAGGCGGAAGATCCGACATCTCTCAACATGACGATGAACTCGGAAGCTGACTCTGTACTAGCCGCCATTGAGGCAAGATTAGAATTAGAAACCGGATCAGATGATTTTGATTCCGAAGACGAAGACGCGGACGCCTTCGAAAGGAAAGTTAAATCTTTTCAAGAGGGATTCCATGAAGTACTAATGGCGAAACCGGCTGATACCACGGACGCCGGCAGCCAGGAAAGCCCTAAAACTCCTCCGCCAGAGGAAGAGAGAGAAGACGGAGAAACTTCTCCGATATTTCCTAATGTAAAGGAATTGACAGAAGATGAGCCTGTCAAAAAGCCTCCCTCTTCCAAGAAGAAGAACCGTGCTGCTAAGAAACTCCAATACAAAATCCGGAAGAAAAAATCAGCTGATCTAGCTGATGAAAACCGGGAAGTAGGAGATGCTAGCAGAACGAAGCTTGCGGAGAAGAAAATCAAAGAAATCCTTGCTCTGCCAATGACGGAACAGGAAGAACAGCAGCTGTTGCAAACGCCAGTGGGATTAAACGAACCCCTGAGATGCTGGAAGCCAGGAGACGAGATTTCCAACGGCAACAGCAACATCTACTCAGAACTCGCGAACACCTCCAAAAAACCCAGGATGACATTAAGCTCATGAAGGAAGAAATCGAGGAGTACGAGAGAAAGAATAGATCTGGCATTAAACCTACAAGGTTACCCGGCATCATAAGACCGGAAGTACTGCCGCCAAAAGAAAGGTTTCACAACCCATCTTGGTAAAAGCAGGTAAACGACAAAGAAAACGCGGAAGCAGCGTTTGCCATCCTCAACAATGACTTGTACTCTAATGGTGAAAAGCTCCAGGGGGTGTATGCTTTCCTAGGAAAAGCATTGCAACAACAACAGCGGGCCCAAGAGCGATCAGGAAGACTGCAGGATAACTCCGCCCTATGCAAAACAGCTACTTGCGCCGCTGGAGCACCTGGACCAGAGGAACCTGGAGATTCAGACAATTCAAAGGATAAAAAAGAGGATCCGAGAAAAGATAAGAAAAACCCCGACAATAGGGATGAAGCGTCCCGAACCGGATCCCATCCCCCGAAAGGTGGACTCAAACCCCACGACCGGGAAGAAAAATACCGGAATGACGACAAAACAATGCCACCTTCGAGAAACCCAGCTGAGAAAGCCGGAAGATACGATATACCTCACAGACGTGAGAGATCCCGGACACCTCCTAAGGATAAAGAAAGGCACAGGAGCAGGACTCCGCCTAATCCAAAAGGGCGTGATCATGGAAGAGATAGATACAATCCCGGAAAAGCGCGTCCGCGCAACAATGGAAAAGAAAGGAGTAGATCCCCTTCTGTCCATTCAGCTGGAAGATATTCCGCACACATTGATAGAGCGGAAAAGGATGATCTATACTTTGGTCCTAAGTGTTTCACTGACAGGATCCGAAGGATAACCCTGCATTCTGGCTTCGCCAAAGTCGGTCCAACGTACCAGAAATACACCGGCAGCACAAACCCGGACACCTGGCTCTCAGACTACTATACAGCCGTCCAGATCAACAATGGGACAGACCTGGAAGCTGTCAAATTTCTTCCCCTAATGTTACTGGACGGAGCCAGAGATTGGATCAATGGATTACCATCAAGAACTGTCGACAGCTGGGATGATATGGCTAGAGTATTTACTCAGCATTTCTAGGGAACGTACAAACGCCCGAACAGCATCAACCAGCTGAACCGTTGCACCCAATTCGAGGATGAACCATACGTGGATTTCATCTCCAGATGGACGGCAAGGAAGAATAGTTGTTCTGGAGTAACTGACGTACAAGCAATGCATGCTTTCGTCAATGGCCAAAAACCCGGACTGGTACCGTTCATGGTTGGTTCCAAACAGCACAAAGATCTCGGATCTATGCTTACAACCGCCAACGAACACGCTGCAGCCGAAGACGACATCAGAGCAAGAGGAGGCAGTATCGAATCACTGATACTTGCCAAGAAAACTCCTCGTTCTGACAAAAAAGGAACTCCAGAAACAACGACAAAACCCAAAGAGGTCAACATAGCCTTTGGAAGTAAAAAGAGGAATAAGTGGAAAGGACGCAGTCCAGATCCAATCAACTACACTCCAGAGGAGTGGGAGAGGATTAAGTCGGAACCCTGTGTCCACCATTCACAATTTGGGAAACCCACCCATACAAACGTGCAATGCCGACTGAATAAGCACATGAAAGGCAGTGCAGGATCCGGAAATAAGGGGAAGGGTTCCAAAAGGAAACCCGCCAAACAAAAGCCAGAAGCTGACAAAGAAGACAGTGAATCGGACACTGATGAAAAAATCCAGAAACAACAGCGAAAGGGCGAACCCAAATTTCCGAGAGTTGATCGAGAAGCAATGCTAACATTCCTAGCAACTCCGTAAGCAAAGGTGGCCAAAAGAACACTTCGAGAAATAAACACGGTTGTTCCGGCAACCCCGAAATTCTTGAAGTACTCGAACACACCAATTACCTGGGATCAGTCTGATCATCCCGGGAATATCCCTGAACCCGGCACACAAGCTCTTGTCGTAAGCCCTATTGTCCAGAGCACTAGGCTAAGAAGAGTGCTGATGGATGGAGGATCCAGCATTAACATAATGTACCTGGATACACTGAAGCATCTGAAGATTTCCGAGTCCCAGCTCAATTACAACAACATACGCTTCCATGGCATTGTTCCTGGCAGACAAGCACGATCCCTAGGAGAAATTTCCCTAGATGTCACCTTCGGAGATAAAGATCACTTCCGGCAGGGAAAAGTATCCTTCGAAGTAGTGTCGTTCGAAAGCGTGTATCACGCAATACTCGGACGTCCAGGTTTCGCCAAATTCATGGCAAGATCCTGTTATATCTATAACAAGCTGAAGATGCCAGGACCCAAAGGAGGAGTAATCACCATAGCTGGTGACTTCAAGCTGGCAAACGAGTTGGAGAAAGAAAACGCCCTTTGCGCTCAAAGAGTCATAGCAAAGGAAGAACTGAAGGAATTGGCCAAGGAGGTATCGCCGACAGAAATGCCGGCAGGAAAAGAAACCCGGAAGCCAGCAGACAGCTTCAAGGCGTCCGAGAATACAAGACAGGTAATCCTAGATCCCAAAGATCCGACAAAATTCGTCGTTGTAGGGACTGGGATGACCGACAAATAGGAAGGCGAGCTCATCAAGTTCCTCCGTGAGAACTGGGATATTTTTGCCTGGTGTCCAGCTGACATGCCAGGCGTACCCAGGGAACTTGCTGAGCACCAACTCAAGGTGATTCCAGGATCAAAACCCGTCAAACAAGATCTCCGTCGATTTGACGGAAGAAGACGGAAGGCTATCGGCAAGGAAATCATCCGGCTTTTAGCAGCAGATTTCATCCAGGAAGTAATCCACATTGAATGGTCTGCAAATCCGGTATTAGTACCGAAGAAAGACACTACTGCTCTTAGAATGTGTATAGATTACACAGGCTTGAAAAAATTGTGTCCGAAAGATAGGTTCGCGTTACCACGAATCGATCAAATAATAGATGCCACTGCAGGCTCTGAGCTTTTGTGCTTTTTGGACGCATACTCCGGGTACCACCAAATACGCATGAAAAAGGAAGATCAAATTAAGACTTCTTTCATAACCCCATACGGGACGTACTATTACGTAACCATGCCATTTGGCCTGAAGAACGCAGGTGCAACCTACTAGCGTTGCATGCAACGTTGTTTGCATAGTCAGATTGGTAAAAACGTCCATGTTTACATGGACGATATTGCTGTCGTAACCAAGGAAAAAGATACACTCCTTGAGGATCTGCGAGAAACTTTCGAAAACTTGCGCACCTACAAGATGAAGTTAAATCCATCTAAGTGCGTATTCGGGGTTCCCTCAGGAAAACTTCTGGGTTTCATCGTTTCTCACAGAGGAATAGAGGTTAACCCGGAAAAGATCAAAGCCATCTTGAACATCTCGAAACCTACGTGTGTAAAAGATGTCCAAAGATGGACGGGTTCCGCCGCTGCCGTCAGCAGATTTATTAGTCGGCTGGGGGATAAAGCCTTACCACTCTACAAATTGCTGAAGAAATCCGACAAGTTCGAGTGGACAGAAGAGGCTGATGCATCGTTAACCCAGTTAAAGGAAACTTTGATGAAAGCTCCGATTTTGGCATCCCCAAAAGACGAAGAACCTATGTTATTGTACCTCACGGCTACAAACAGGGTTATTAGTGCGGTAATCGTCGTGGAGCGGAAGAAAGACGAACAAAGCATACCAGACCAGCATCCGGTATATTACATAAGTGAAGTTTTTTCCGAATCTAAACAGAGGTACCCACACTATCAAAAACTGGCATATGGTGTGTTTTTTGCATCAAGAAAACTGCGCCATTACTTCCAAGGGCATTCCATAACGGTGGTATGTAAAGCACCACTAGGGGACATTATAAACAATGCGGAGGCAACTGGCCGAGTCGCCAAATGGGGTATCGAGCTAGCAGCCTTCGACATTAAGTATCAGCCAAGGACGGCAATAAAATCCCATGTTTTGGCAGATTTTGTCGCCAACTGGACGGAAGCAATGGAGAAAACACCAATGCCGGAGTCCGAATATTGGGTCATGCACTTTGACGGATCCAAGATGAAGGAGGGCGCTGGCGCCGGTGTAGTCTTAAAATCCCCTAAGGGAGACACAATGGAGTACGTATTGCAAATACACTTCAACGCCAGTAATAACGTGGCAGAATACGAAGCTCTGCTTCATGGCTTGCATCTTGCAAAGGAAATAGGAGTAAAGCGCATCTTGTGCTATGGCGACTCGGATTTGGTACAGCATCAGCTTAACCAAACCTGGGACGCCAAAAGCCCTATAATGGCCGAATACCGGAGAACGGTGGACGAGTTCGCCATCTGTTTCTTTGGATTTGAAGTACTCCACATCAAAAGGGAGGAAAATTGGAACGCGGATGCGTTAGCCCGCATGGGATGAGAGGGGGTAAAAACCTTACCACCAGGTGTATTCGTCCAGCATTTGCACGAGCCATCCATAAAAGGTGGAGATGTTGATTATCCTCTGGCTTCCGAATCAATTGAAGTTATGCTCGTCAAACCGGACTGGACAATACCGTATCTAAACTTCTTAGTCAATCAGAAGTACCCGGAGGGAGCAGACGAAGTCTTGCAAAGACAAATACAACGTCGATGCAAAGGATACGTGGTAATTGACAATTGTCTGTATAAACGCAGTACTTCCGGAAATTTTCAGCGGTGTATCTCACCAGAAGAAGGACGAGAAATACTGGAAGAAATCCATGCCGGAGATTGCGGACATCATGCTCAATCAAAAACCATAGTTAAAAAAGCATTCCGCGCTGGGTTTTTCTGGCTAACAGCCAAGACAGATGCTGAGCGCATAGTTAATACGTGCGCTGGGTGTCAATATTACGCCAAGCAGACTAATTTGCCGGCCCAAGCACTCAAAACTATCCCCATTACATGGCCGTTTGCGGTCTGGGGGCTAGATATGATGGGACCGTTCAAAACTGCAAGAGGTGGACTTACACATCTACTCGTAGCAGTGGATAAGTATACCAAATGGGTGGAGGCCAAACCCATCAAAAAGCTGGATGGTGCAACTGCCAGAAATTTCATCATTGATTTAGTAATGAGATACGGCGTTCCACACAGCATAATAACCGACAACGGGACAAATTTCTCCATTGGGGAGTTGGCAAAATATTGCCGACAAACGGGAATTCGCCTAGATCTTGCATCTGTGGCACACCCGCAATCTAATGGCCAGGTTGAGCGAATGAATAGCTCAATCCTGCAAGGAATACGCCCAAGACTCGAATCTCCTCTTCATAGAGCAGCTGGAGCATGGGTAGAGGAATTACCCTCTGTGCTTTGGAGCATTCGAACGACGCCAAACAGGTCGACTGGGCAAACTCCGTTTTTCCTAGTTTACGGTGCGGAAGCTATTCTTCCAACGGACATGATCCATGATAGCCCAAGAGTGCGGGATTTCGATGGCTCGGATGCCGAAGAAGCATGACAGTATGCCGTCGATCTCTTAGAAGAAGAACGAGAGCTTGTGCTTCAAAGATCCGCCATTTACCAGCAAGGTTTACGACGTTATCATAGTCGGAAAATCAGGCATCGGTCTTTTAAAGAAGGTGACTTAGTGCTGAGATTGGTGCAGCAAAGAAAGCACAAATTGGCCTCAGTCTGGGAAGGACCATTTGTAATCAGCAAAGCAATGAAAAATGGGTCATATTATCTTGTAATATTCGGGACACGGAAGATGATCCCGAGAAGCCGAATCGCAAAAGAAAGAGAAAGATAGATGATGAACTAGGAGAGACAAAGAGGCCTTGGAGCATCCAGCAGTTACGTCCCTTCTATACTTAGTTCAATTTCTATGTAAACATCTTTGAGATCATGAAATAAAGTTGTCAGAATTTTGATATCCATGTTTTTACAAGTTCATCATAGTACAAAGCATGATTCCACCTTATCTATTTCCCAATGATCTTACAAAATACTCAATGTTAACCCGAATTGTGCCTGCGTGCTCGGTGTTTAAAAACTGAATGACTTTTAGCTTGCTAACGGCTAAAGGAAACTCGGATTGTGCCTGGGTGCCCAAGTTTCAAAAAATTCTTTAATTTTCTCTAAGTATTGTCTGATTGTTTATGTGTTGGGTCACTGAAGCTAGTTTGTAAAAATGCTTTTAGTATGATCCATGTTTTCGAGTTCAAGCTGATCGGTTCTACCCAGTTACTCGGCATGACGATTCATAATACTATTGAGCCATTTCAAACACTAAGGACAGTTAAAACATATAAGCCAGAGAACTTAGAAGGAAAAGGAATATTAAAACCCGAAAACCTTGCAAAGAATTTCATAATTAAAACTGCAAAAGGCGGAGTTCTTGTTTATACAAAAGGAATAGAAGCATTACAATATGAATTACATTGTAAAAGTGCAGTAATGCTCCTATTGTCTAAGTTCCGCCATCCAGGATCAGGATAGCCCTTCAAGCATCCGAGTCTTCGTCGCTGCTGTCATTCTCGAGGGCTTCAGGGACCTTCTCTGCCGGATAGGTGATAGAGATGTTTACCATAGAGGCAATCTTGGTAGCATGGCCTTTGATTTCATCAAAGATGCTGGCTCGTTGGTTCTCTGTGTATCCTTGAGGGCTACCGGATGCCACACGCCAAGATTTGGCACCAGGGTAATGCATACGCATAAGGCCTAGGGCCATGCGTGCACCACCCCGTGCAGCGGAGCGTAAGGAGGACTCCCTGGATTCCGCCACCTCCAGGATAACACCCGAAAGTTTATAAATCTCCGAGAATTCTATGGTACTCGCAGGGAAGAACTTGGTGATCAGTTGCATTCCAGCATTTCTGATCGGATTCCATACCTTACCAAAGGCTCGGATTTTGTCAATGCGAGAAAGACCTGGATAATTTCCTGTTTGTCGAAACAAGCCTCCAAAAAGGTTAGGTGACAAAACAGAGAAAGAAAGAAAGACATGGACAAATCGGTAAATGAAATAACACTCACCGAGAACCTTGTCAATTTCGGAACATTCCTTTAGGCGAAGGATTAAGATACTTTCCAAATCCTAGATAGTGGATTTATCTTTCTCCGCCTGTTCGGAAGCCTTGGATTGAGCAATTCCAAGGGCCAGATTACTGGCTTCCAGTTCTTCTCGAACCTTCATAAGCTCCTTATGAAGGTCCAAATTATCCTTGCGAAGACGTTCGGCATTGCTGGCATGTTCGGCTACTTCCTTGGCCTTAGCCAAAGCAGCTGAAAATCAAGTAAAAAATTCCGAGTTTAAAAATATCTCGGGAAAATGCTTATTGATAATCCGGATAAAACAGAGTAAAAGCATACCTGTTGTTTCCGATAACTGTAGCTGAGATGATGCTAGCTCATTATCCTTAGACTTAATAATAGACTGAAGGGTTTTCACCTCTTCATTCTTGATGTTAAGTTTATTAAAAACTTCTAAGTTTATGGCATCAGCAGAATGCTGCAACACGGAAATGAAAGCCAAATGCTTAAGTATGAACAAGCATAGTAAGAAGCATTAAGAAGAAGCCAGGCTTTCAACTTAATGCTTGGGGGCTGGAAGTATTACCTGGCTCATTTCTCGCAAGTTTGCCAAAGTCTCGTTGAATTCTTTTGCATAGTCTGAGAAAAGAATCCCAACGTGATGAAGGTCATCTTGTATGACCTGACGAGGTGAAAATACGAAATAATTGCGAACAATTAATCCGCCTTGTGGCCAAGGGCGAATCAGAGGGGCAGGGGCGAAGAATTTCTTAGCCTCTGGACGAATATATCCAAGGTCGTCGAATGGTTCTTCCTTTATCCGGATATTGCTGTCCAAATTGGAGATGGGTTCGTTTCCAACAGATGACCGGAGATTTCCACTTGTGGCCAAGGGCGAATCAGAGGGGCAGGGGCGAAGAATTTCTTAGCCTCTGGACGAATATATCCAAGGTCGTCGAATGGTTCTTCCTTTATCCAGATATTGCTGTCCAAATTGGAGATGGGTTCGTTTCCAAAAGATGACCGGAGATTTCCACCCGTCTGTGTTTCCGTTCTCCCCCTCACGCCCGTGGTTGCAGAAGAAGATTCTTCTTTGATAACAGCTTTATGTTTCTTCAACTTCTTTGCCTTCAGAGGAGTTGGGGCAAGGCTGAAAGGAGAATATCCGAGAAATAAAAATCTTGAAGAACCAAAGGAAAATGATAACTAGGGAAGCTCCAGTAAAATACCTGGAGGTGGCGATGGGAATTCCGTCAACAGTTACCGTTTTCCCGAAAGTCACTTGCCTTTCGCGTTTCCGATCATTATAAAAGCTAGCATGTAATTCGCTAAGCTCGATGTCGGAAGCAAGATCAGCTCCTTGAAGTTCGTCGAACTAGGAAAGAATTAACGTTATGTTGAAAGTCGGAGACAAAAGTTAATCTGAAGAAAACCCAGAAGCAAGGAAAGTATAAATACCTTAGGGGCCAGATTTTCCACGTGATAAATCGCCAGACTTTCTTCAATTTGATCGCTGGTGGCGACCAGTTGGTTAAGCCGCTTTATAAAATCATTCTTGGTATAAGCCTTATCTGTCCCCCTCATGCTATCTTCTGGACCTTTGTATTCACAAAGGAGCCGGGAACGAAACGAAAGAGGTTGAATGCGGCGTCCAAACCAACATAAAACGGTATCCTTCCCAGTTAAAGAAGGCTGAGAGGAAGTAAGCTTGGCGATACGTCGTTTTATCTTCATCAGGTTTTCCGGCAATGTTTGTACTGCTGCGACTGTCCAACTCTCTCGATGGATGGTGGCGGAATTAACAAATGGAGGAACCCCGGTTTCCTTACCAGGGAATGGGATGTCCCGATGGTAAAAGAAAGAACCTAGCCAAGATTGGGCAGGTTCTGGCATTTTTATCTTTGGGTACCAATCTTCTCTGAACTTCCGAAGGGTGAAAGATATAGTTCCGCAGATAGGAGAAATACCTTCTGTGATGTTATGTTTTACCTCAAAGCAATATTGCCAAAAATCTAGACTAGGAGTTATCCCGAGATACCCTTCAAAGAGGGCTTGGAAACTAGCTAGATAGAGGATGGAGTTTGGAGAAAGGTTATGTGGCTGAACGCCATAAAAGTTAAGGACGTCCAAGAAAAAGGCGGAAGGAGGTAAACCCATACCTCTCGTGATATGAGAGGTAAGGAGGACGCGTTCTCCGTCTTTTGGTTTGGGCTCGAGTTCGCCTTCCGAGTTCCGCTATTTGCCTTTAACTATTAATCCCTCCTTTGACATTCGTCGAAGGAGGAGGAGAGGAGTGTTACTCGGACTCCAATTGCCGACGAATTCCGTTGCTTCGTTAGCTCCGGCGACGGTATGCTCGTCGCCATGGAATGTGATCTTCTCCTCCGCCGTCTCGGGAGAGAGCGGCGGAGAAGGCGCGGAGCTCATGCCCGCGAGATTCGCGGCGCCGGAAGGGTCACCTCCGCTCGCCGCAGAAGCCGCGGTCTTTTTCGGCTCGCCGCCGGCGTGCGTCGGGGATCCTAGCTGTGGATCCAAGTCGCTGATGATTTCGTCGATGGTATGCGCGGCGGAGCGAGTGGGGGAAGACGGCGAGGATGCCATTAGGTGGCGGCGCGTTTCGACTCCGGTGGTGCTCTGGGTGCGATATGCGCTCGGGAACGGTTCTTCGCTCGAGGGCTCGTGTGCAGCAATGGCGTGGAGAGTGAGGGTGCGGAAGGATTTCAGCGAAGATGAAGACGGATACTTATAGCCAGAAATCCGTCAAGATACGTGCCAACAGCTATTTTGACTGTTGGATGATCAACGTGTGTCACTCGCCGGAAAATCCGGGAAATGAAACGACAGGGTAATTATGGCTATCACCTCGTTTCCCGTGAGAATCTGTCAGAGATACGTTACTGGGTTTCCCGCGTGAAACCCAAACGACCCTTACGTCAGCATGATTAAAGCGCTGACGTAGGAAGTTCCTTCTCCGCGAAGGATCGTGAGAGAAAAGCCGGATTTTCAGGATTCCGAGTTTCACGTTACCATCTCTTTTCAAAGAAGAATAAGAACAATCAAGACTGCTGATCGAAATTTCTCGGACAAAGCATATTTGGCGAAAGGCGGCGAATCAGAGTTTTAATCCTTCTTGGGGGCTACTGTCGGATATATACCAAATAGGGGTATATCAGATGGTAGTCAAAGTGCCGGATTACCAGGGTGGCCCAAGCGGTAGTGGGCTGTGGTCCATTGGGCGGCCCAGTAACCCGACGCACAGAAGCCGGATTCTAGAAGGACCCGGATCACGGCCCACGTGATCTGGCTTGGAGGAGAAGACGGATTCCTTACTTTCCAAGTTATAGTTACCGTAGTATTCTAGGTTTCCTTTTCTGTAAGCCCTAATCCGGCTATTATATAAAGCCGGACGGGAGATAAGTTTGATAACGAATAACAGAGAAGAGGCTATAGGCTAACTCGCCGGGAAGTCGATCCTCTGCGAATAGCTAGATCTAAACCTCACATTGTAATTCTATATCCAGGCTTTAGTCCTGATTAGTGAGAAGTGCAGGAGTAGGCACGTCGTACTGTCGCGACGTACCGAACCTGGGTAAATCCTGTGTTCACTGTCCACCACGTGATGACGTTACCCCACGTCTCTACCGTAGTCTCATGGCACCCCCGTCTATGAAAACTACTACGATGTCTCGACATTAAAGCATGTAAACTAGGATTTAATGAGTAAAGGATATGGTTTATAGTTGATATCAAATAGAATAATGGATAAACCATTAGGAAGAACAAAGAAAAACTTTTCAATGAATCAATACTGAAAGACAATCAACTGTGCAAACTATATTAAAGATGATTTAAGCTTCAAGAACAAAAATATAATCATCCAAGCATCAAACTCTCACAACCATTCCTGTTAGGATCAAGTCAAGTGACAACAATATGCACGTAGGAAAATCATTTAAATATTGTCCACTCAAAACAAGCAAGAATGTTGTATTGGTTCCTGGCACCAGGATGTTGTGGCTAAAAGAACATTATGGGGGTTTGGATGGTCAATGGAAGAAAATCTCACACAACAGAAAGTGATCAGTAGACAAGAGGACGTCTTATAATCGAAGTTATGCAAGGAGTAGTGATTTCCACACAACGGATGCACATAGAGCTATAAGTGTATGAAAGCTCTCCAATGGAACTAGTGGGGGTGCATCCAACTTGTTTGCTCACGATGACCTAGAGCACTTTTGAGGAGGCTCATCATTGGAATATAGAAGCCAAGTTCTATAATGTAAGTTCCCCACATAGTTATGCAAGTCATAATATGAAAACTCTCTCCAAAATGAAGTAATGATGCTAAACAAGCACATGTGCAGAATAAATGATAGTAGTGCTGCCTCCCTCTCTCTTTATTATCTCTCTTTTTCCCTATTTCATTTTTTTTCTTTTGGGACTTTTCTCTTTCTATTATTTATTTATTTTTTGATACATAACCTCACTGGTAGGGGCAACACTCTATTTTACAATGAATCAACACACTTTTAGTACTCATAACTCAAACTAAAATATCTCTGATGTATGTAAAACTAAATGCTCCTGCCAGTGTAGCAGTATGAAAAATAACAATGAAGCATGACAAGTAACATAATGATGATGGATGTTGTATGGAAATATATCTCGAAATGGCTATGGAAATGCCATGGTAGGTAGGTATGGTGGCTATTTTGAGGAAGATAAATTTTTGGCATATGTGTAGAAGAACAAAGTTCTCCCACGGGGTTTGGATGCACTGGCGAAGTTTGCACCAACTCTCAATGTGAGAATGAGCAATGCATAGTACCAAAGAGGCTAGAAAATATGGATGGTGGAAGTGTGATGACCCACAAGTATATAGGATGTATCATAGTACTTTTGACAAATAAGAGTGTCGAACCCAACGAGTAGTAGAAGGTGTTGACAAGCAGGTTGGATAGAGGATTAACTGTAAACACTAGCAAACGAAAATTTGGAAGTTCTTGATATAGCAGATAAATAAAGTGCGAGTAAATAAAGTACAGTAAATAATATTGCACCGAGTGGCCCAATACTTTTGAGAGAAAAGGACAAGCCAGTTGTATTACTTATGACTACCAAACGTTCTCGAGGACACATGGGAATTTCGTCAAGTGCTTTCGCTTCGTTACAGTTGATTAATATCCATTGGTTCGTGAAGTGTTGCGTGGGTGAAACTATGCAAATGCACCTCCCAACTATGACTAATACATACTTGTGATTATACCCCTCGTAAGCATCCGCAAATAGAAAAAGTAATTAGGATAAATCTAACCACACCTTTAAAACTCCGGGATTCTACGCTCCCTCGTGCATTGGTTTCCTAACGGGGGTTTAGGTTTCTGTCACTCCAGCAACCCCACAATTAGTAGCCAAATACACAATGCATCCTCCTAAGCCCATAAAGGTGAAGTATCATGTAGTCGACGTTCACATGAAACCACTAGAAGAATAGCACCACAACTTAAATACCAAACCACGAGATATTACTTCAACATAACTTCACTACCAACATCATGACTTATCCCATGTCCTCAAGAACTAAACGAACTACTCAGAAGACATAATATGGATGATAATCAGAGGTGATATAATGGATAATAACAATCTAGTCATAAAGTGCTAACACCAATAAATCTCACAAGCATCAACTACTAACAAGTAATACACACCAGGAGAGAGATCTAATGTAAAACAACGATAGAGGCCCCTAATTGTTACAGTGGGATGAAGGTGGATGATGAGGGTGATGGTGCTGGTGGTGATGATGATGACGATGACGATCTTGATAATGCCCGGAGCGACGACGGTGACGATGGTGATGATTTCCCCTCTCCGGCGAGGAATTTCCTCGGCAGATTTTCTGTGTCGGAGAGCTTTTCTCTCTATGGTGTTTTCCGCCCTAAGGCGGCGGAGGAATAATTCTTCGCTGGTAGTCTAGGGCTTAGGGTTCCCTGGGGGTCAAGTACGCGAAAGGGATTGACCAGAGGTGTGCCAGGGTGGCCACAACACCTGGTGGCGCAGCAAAGGGGTGGGGGCGCGCCACCACATGGTGTGGGCCCCTGGTGGCCCCCTCTGGCTCCCCTTCTGGCTAGCTTTCTCCTCTGAACTTCTAAGACATCTCCGGTGTCCCCCCTCTTCTTCTGAACTTCTGAAATAGGGTATCTCGACGGTGCTTTTTCCATCAGATTTCTGGTCCTAGTGTTTATTCTCAAATAATTATAAAACATGCAAAATAAGATAAAATAACATAAATGATGCATCATAACACGAAATATATCGATGAATAACCGAAAATAAAAATATAAAACAGTGATGCAAAATGGACATATCAACTCCCCCAAGCTTAGACCTCGCTTGTCCCCAAGCGAAACTGAACTCAGTAAACATGACCATAGGTTTATGGAGTGAGGTGTCGATAAATAAAATACGGACAAGAGGCATCACATCTAACAAAGAACAAATCATTTTAGACATCAACTTCCTCTCATATAATCAAACTTGAAACAAGTAGAGGAACAAGAAAGGTGCAAAAAGTAAATCAAAATTGGTAGAGGCAAACTTTGTTCTTAGTCAGAGAACAATTAACAGTGTACTTATCTTTTGATCAGAGTCTTTATACTAGAGCTTATATTGTAGAGTTTATCATGCTCAATTTTAACGGTCTCTTTGCAAACATTGGTAACTTTCAAAGTGGTATGCAAACAGATAAAAGTATTTTTACAAACAAGGAAGAATAAGGAACATGGTTGAGTAAATCAACATATAGCTGGATGAATCACAACAACTCAAATGCTTGCTTAAGAAAGAAAAAAGTAGGTTTGCTGACTTAACATAAATGTAAAAGATAGGCCCTTCACAGAGGGAAGCATGGATCACTCATGTGCTAGAGCTTTTATTTTGTAAAACAGAGGTATAAAATGGTTGACACTCCTCCCAACCTTTCTTACACAAACCATGGCTAACCAAATCCTCGGGTTCATGCCAACAATCACAAACCATGGAGGAGTGTCTAATTTTGAGAGGTGTATGTTTATGTCAACGAATGGTAAATAGAAAATACAGTACGTCACAAGCCAACTAGACTTCACAAGAGCGTCTCCCATTGAAGGACGCAACTGGTATAGAATACCATCCCTCTTTCTCTTTTGTTTACACAATTATACTTTGACTGATAAATCATGGGAAAAAATAGTGAAGAGAATTTGTATTATTATTTGGGGCTAGGAACCCCGCTGCCAGCTCTTCTAGCATTTGGATAAGCGGATGAAGCCACTAGTCTAGGGTGTGAAATCCAATCAAAAAATGAGATAAAGATTCTCTATTTGCGTCCTCATGAGCTAAAACAGGTGCACAAAACAGGTGTAATTTTGAAGGTTTAAAGGTAGTGCACAAGCAACTTACTTGGAGTGGCGGTGAAATACCACATATAGGCAGGTATGGTGGACACAGATGGCATCGTTTTGGGGATCAAGGTTCGGATGCACGAGAAGCATTCCCTCTCAGTACATTTTTTTGGCTAGCAAGGTTGGGTAGCAAGCATAAGAATTGAAGTAAAACAAACAAAAACATATATGATAAAGCCAATCATGCGATATTTCTTGAAGGTACAAACAAAATTATTTGAGAATACTAAGCTTATGAGCTAACAAGACAGAAAGATCATGAAATAATATATCTACATGCAACTCCCTCTTTTCTACTTAAGTCTCAACGAATCGTTGCTATTGACCAATGCTAAGTTGGCCAAAACCAACTAGATTAACTAGAATCTCCAACATTGATACCAATACTAACAACAAGATCAATCACATAAAAAAATTGAAAACTAAAATAAAGTAGAACAAGTAGATGATGAAACTTCTCATTAATATTTCATTACGGCAACTCAAACCAAGGGATACAACGATAACCAACTATAGAGTGACACTTCCATACTGCAAACGATCCTATATGATATTTTCTCTACTCACGATATGACTACTAAAAAAAGGTAAAAAGGGTGAAAGATAAAGGTGTGATACCGTGGCACTCCCCAAATCTTGGAACAAGCCAAGGGGATGCCAATACCAATGGCATCTCAATTCTTAGGTGGTGGTGGTGAATCCTTCTCGATGAGCTTATCAATTGATTTTTTCAGATCATCAATTGCGAACATAAGCATATGCATCATCTCCGTATTGTGATCAATACAGTTTGCATGCTTGTTAGACGGTGAATTCCAGCCATCAAGATTCCCCCTCCCCCCCACACTTCCTTAGGTTGGGAGCTTTCTCTATCTGCACGATTAGAACGATCCATATCCCAGCAAGAAGGCAACTCTGCCGCGGTTACCCTCCGAGATTGATACTAATGAATTAAAGTACGGAAATGTTTCTTTATGCCTAAAAGTGGTGTCCTTGAAGCTAAGCAGTGACGTGGGGCCTTCCCTCCGGTGCTCATACTCGTCGTTTTCTTCAAGGAGTAGTGCAAGGAGTAGTGATTGCCACACAACGGATGCACATAGAGCTATAAGTGTATGAAAGCTCTCCAGTGGAACTAGTGGGGGTGCATCCAACTTGCTTGCTCATGAAGACCTAGAGAACTTTTAAGGAGGCTCATCATTGGAATATAGAAGCCAAGTTCTACAATGTAAGTTCCCCACATAGTTATGCAAGTCATAATATGAAAACTCTCGCCAAACTGAATTAATGATGCTAAAGAAGCACATGTGCAGAATAAATGGTAGTAGTGCTGCCCCCTCTCTCTTTATTATCTCTCTTTTTCCCTTTTTTTGGGACTTTTCTCTTTCTATTTTTTATTTTTTTGATATATAACCTCACTGGTAGGGGAAACACTCTATTTTACAATGAATCAACACACTTTTAGTACTCATAACTCAAACTGAAAAATATCTGATATATGTAAAACTAAATGCTCTTGCTAGTGTAGCAGTATGAAAAATAACAATGAAGCATGACAAGTAACATAATGATGATGGATGTTGTATGGCAATATATCTCAGAATGGTTATGGAAATGCCATGGTAGGTAGGTATGGTGGCTGTTTGAGGAAGATAAATTTTTGGCTTATGTGTAGAAGAACAAAGTTCTCCCACGGGGTTTGGATGCACTCGCGAAGTTTGCACAAACTCTCAATGTGAGAATGAGCAATGCATAGTACCGAAGAGGCTAGCAAATATGGATGGTGGGAGTGTGATGACCCACAAGTATAGGGGATGTATCGTAGTTCTTTCAATAAATAAGAGTGTCGAACCCAACGAGGAGTAGAAGGTGTTGACAAGCAGGTTGGATAGAGGATTCACTGTAAACACTAGCAAACAAAATTTTGGAGGTTTTTGATATAGCAGATAAATAAAGTTTGAGTAAATAAATTACAGTAAATAATATTGCACCGAGTGGCCCAATCATTTTGAGAGAAAAGGAAAAGCCAGTTGTATTACTTATGACTACCAAACGTTCTCGAGGACAGATGGGAATTTCGTCAAGTGCTTTTGCTTCGTTACTGTTGATTAATATCCATTGGTTCGTGAAGTGTTGTGTGGGTGAACCTATGTTAATGCACCTCCCAACTATGACTAATACATACTTGTGACTATACCCCTCGTAAGCATCCGCAAATAGAAAAAGTAACCACACCTTTAAAACTCCGGGATTCTACGCTCCCTCGTGCACTGGTTTCCTAACGGGGGTTTAGGTTTCTGTCACTCCAGCAACCCCACAATTAGTAGCCAAATACAAAATGCATCCTCCTAATCCCATAAAGGTGAAGTATCATGTAGTCGATGTTCACATGAAACCACTAGAAGAATAGCACCACAACTTAAATACCAAACCACGAGATATTAGTTCAACATAACTTCACTACCAACATCATGACTTCTCACATGTCCTCAAGAACGAAACGAACTACTCACAAGACATCATATGGATGATAATCATAGGTGATATAATGGATAATAACAATCTGGTCATAAAGTGCTAACACCAATAAATCGCACAAGCATCAACTACCAACAATTAATACACACCAGGAGAGAGCTCTAATGTAAAACAACGATAGAGGCCCCTAATTGCTACAACGGGATGAAGGTGGATGATGAGGGTGATGGTGCTGGTGGTGATGATGATGACGATGACGATCTTGATAATGCTCGGAGCGACGACGGTGATGATGGTGATGATTTCCCCTCTTCGGAGAGGAATTTACTCGGCAGATTTTCCATGTCGGAGAGCTTTTCTCTCTCTGGTGTTTTCGGCCCCGAGGCGGCGGTGGAATAATTCTTCGATGATAGTCTGGGGCTTAGGGTTCCCTGGGGGTCAAGTACGCGAAAGGGATTGACGAGAGGTGTGCCAGGGTGGCCACAACACCTGGTGGCGCATCAAAGGGGTGGGGCGCGCCACCACATGGTGTGGGCCCCTGGTGGCCCCCCTCTGGCTCCCCTTCTGGCTAGCTTCCTACTATAAACTTCTAAGACATCTCCGGTGTCCCCCCTCTTCTTCTGAACTTCTGAAATAGGGTATCTCGATGGTGCTTTTTTCCATCAGATTCCTGGCCCCGGTGTTTATTCTCCAATAATTATAAAACATGAAAAATAAGATAAAATAACATAAGTGATGCATCATAACATGAAATATATCGATGAATAACATAAAATAACAATATAAAGTAGTGAAGCAAAATGGACGCATCAAAGTGCTAGAAAACTGTAACATAGAACTCACAAGTTAAAAGATTATAAATAAAATCATGATCTTACAAGGCATAATGAAAATCACTCCAAGAGGGTCCGTGGCAGTGACAAGTCACTGTTATCTACCCCAATCGTAGCGCATAACAAAAAGCCGTTACGATTGCTATCAGCAAAGGAAGTCATATACTATTATCCTATCAACTGGTTATTAGAGTGTGGCATAGTTTCAAGCTTTCAGACCAACCATTAATTGTTTTTACTCTACTAGACCAGAAAGTTTACCATTAAGCATATTAATATCTCAAAACAACAACAAATAATCAAGTCAACCAATTTAGTGATCTATAAGAATATGCAAGCATTTTCGTTATACCATCTACCACACGTAGAATTTTCTATTTCCATCAAACACCAAACAAAAGAAACTATCCAAGATATATAAAAATGAAAAAAGAGAGTACTAACATCACTCTACTAAAACTAACAGCTCTGAATAAGAGATGCAAGAAAAATAGGAGCTGCACAGGAATTTTGCAGCAGCTATAAGAAAAACTAAGAATACGAGCATAACGAGTATTCAAATAAAAAAGCGGAGCGCATCTCTCTCCCACACAAAGAATTCTTCGTTCCAACTATATTATTTCAGTAATTAAAACAAAAGAAAGCAAACAGACGCTCCAAGTAAATTTCATATGATGTGACCATATAAAAATATAGTTTAACTAGAAGTGACCTTATAAATTATTGATGAAGAAGGGGATGCCTTGGGCATCACCAAGATTAGATGCTTGAGTCTTCTTAGAATTTGATGGGTTGAACCGCGAGGGCATTCCCAAGCTTTGACCTTGCACTCTTCTTGATCACATTATATCACCCTCTTCTCTTGACCCTTGAAAACTTCCTTCACACCACACTCAAAGAGTAATTCGCATTGGAGGGTTAGTGAAACAATAAAAAATTCATGGGCTCCGCATGGGCACAAGTGCTATTGATACTTTTAAACATTAGCTACAGCCACTGATGTTTCGTGAAGCAAAGAAATCCACTGGACATCGTAAAAGAGCAAATGCAGGAAAAATGGCAGAATCTGCCAAAACCAGAACAGTCTGTAAAGACGAATTTTTTCGGAGCACGTACGTTGCTCAGATTGAAAAACATAAAGAACTAAAAAGTTTTGGAATTAGCTTAGGAATAAGCACAAAAACATTCAGGTCAATTTTATATTTCTGGAATCTATACGTTTTTTACGGTGGACAACATAAATCTGTTTCCTGCGCAAAAATCCAAAACCAACTCCAACTTTTGCTAGAAACTTTACTTGGCACAACTAATACATGAAAATAAAGATACAAAGGAGTTTTTACAGAAGTATACAACCCCTTGAATCAAAGAAAACAAATAAAAACAAAGCAAAAAAATAAAACTATGGGTTATCTCCTAAGAAGGGCTTTTCTTTAACGCCTTTTAGCTAGGCCTAGAAAAGTGGAATCAAGTGTTTTCAAGTGAAGAAGAATCCATATCAATAATTTTCTCCAAAACACCACTTGTAGCAATGGGTACCTTAGAGACCCCTGAAGATGATTCTACAAGCAAATCACTTTTAATTTCACTAAAAGTTTTATTAATTTTAAGCACAGTAGGGGATTTTGGTTTAGGCACCTCAGGGACATACATAATTTTTCTCTCTTTTCCCATAGAAGGTTTCTCCCTCTTAAACTTAAGAGAAGAAAAAAGTTGAGCTTAAAGTTTACATAGCCTCCTCTAATTTACCAATCCTCATGTTTTGACTATCATGGATATTGCCAGCTTCTAAAACAGTTATTCTCTTGTCGATACTTACTATTGATTCATTAACTTTGCTAGAATTATCAAGGTAATTTGGCAAATTTTCTCCATAGAGTTTAGCTTTTTAATAACATCTTCTAAAGTGATCTCAGTTTTAACAACCTTGGTACGGGGTGTTCCAACTAAACATCCAATTAAATTACAGGCTTCCAAAGCAAGAGTTCCCAGAAAATTACCACATGTAAGAGTGTCTAGAACATACCTATCCCAGCTAGTAATGCCAACATAAAAATTCCTAAGAAGGATTAAAGTTGAATATTTCTTAGTGCATCTATCACGAGCATCACTTATTCTATACCAAGCATCTTTCAAACTTTCTCCCCCTTGTTGTTTAAAATAACGAACCTCAACTTCAGGAATACTCATTTTAGCAAAACTAAAAATAGGATAAAAACTACAACTAGAATAATAACTTTTTTTTGTTTTTGATAAAGAGAAGCAAACAAGACAAAATAAAATAAACTAAGCAAAACAATAACAAAGTAAAGAGATTGGAAGTGATAGACTCCCCTTGAAGAAATTCTCTTCCTCCCCGGCTACGGCGCCAGAAAGCTTGATGGGAGCTGACGTTGGTAAACCCCAAATGAAAGGTTGAATCGACCAGTAGGAGGACAATCAATCACTGAAGGTTGATGCAACCGAGATGACATGACGCCCTACCGGTTCAGCAGCGACGTGGAACATACACAACACAATCAATTCACTTTGCCCCAACGAAGCAGTGAGGTTGTCAATCTCACCGGTTTTGCTGAACACAAAGAGGTTAAACGTATGGTGTGGTAAACAGTAGCAAAGCAATATGAAAACAGTAGTAGTGTGAAAACTGTGGAACGGTAATTGAAGTGGTTGTATTATCAGTATGGGAAAATGGACCGGGGTCCACGGTTCACTAGAGGTGTCTCTCCATAAAAGATAGCTAACATGCATGGTGAACAAATTACAGCTGGGCAATTGATAGATAATGAAACATGTATGACATAAAGATTACTATGAGATTCATGCAGGCATTACAACAAAATACATAGATCGTCATCCAACTGCATCTATGACTAATAATCCACCCTCCGAATATCATCCGAACAAACATTGGGTATTAAGTTGCAAGCAACGGATAATCGCAGTAAGCAATGTGTGTAATGTCAACAAAGTAAACATCGTTGTTTTGTCCCTAATGGAAACAACACATCCTCGATCCGTCACATTTCTGTCACTCGAACATAGATGCAAAGGAGGCATGAACCCACCATCGAGCATAAATACTCCCTCTTGGGGTCACTAGCATCTACTTGGCCAGAACATCTACTAACAAAGGAGATCATGCAAGATCATAAACAACATAAACATGAAGATAAAATGATAGATTGATAATAAAAATACATATCATTGAATAATCATCGGATCCCAGCAAACACAACATGTAGCATTACAATAAGATGATCTCGATCATGTGAGGCAGATCAGGAGATCTAAACACGAGGCATAAAGTGGAGAGGACAACAATCTAGCTGCTGCTATGGACCCGTAGTCCAGGGATGAACTACTCATGCATCACTCCGGAGGCTGGCATGGTGGTGCAGACCCGTCCGGTGATGATTTTCCCATCCCGGAAGGGTGCCGGGGAGAGCTCCAGAACCCTCCCGATATCGGGTTGACAATGACGGCGGCCTCGAGTGTTTTTCGTGAAAAATTGGTATATTTTTAGGGTTGACGTATCAGGGGAATATATAGCCGAAAGGGTGATGGCCGTGGACGCCCGAGGGGCCCACACCACCCCCATGCACGGCCAGGGGTGCGCCGCCCTATGGTGTGCCCCCAATGTGGACCCCTCTGGGCCTCTTCGGGACTCCGTGGAACCTTCGGGAATTCGAAGACTTCCGGGATTCGAATTTTCCAATTCCGAGAATATTTCCAGAACAACTCTTCTGAAACTAAAAACAACAGAAAACATGGAACTGGCTCTATGGCATCTTGTCAATAGGTTAGTCCCGGAAATCGATAAAAATGACATAAAGTGTAAGTAAAACATGTAGCATATGGCATGAAAACAACATGGAACGATAGAAATTATAGATACGTTTATGACATATCAGTGTCTCGATGACAAATGGGGAGAAGTAGCTTATTCGGATTACGAGGGATTTGCATGGGTCCGGGCATAAGCATGCTCTTTTATCATTATCTTAGATCTTGTTTCCATTTCATTATGATTTCGAACTTATTCGTTTTCGTTGATTTAAGACTATGTTATTATCGTTTGTGAGACTATGTGTGTGTGGATCCATTGGTTGTGTATCTATTGAGGTTATTTTATATTGTGCACCGGTATTATCTTTGTATATCCTACTTTCACAAGGTATGGTATTCCATGTCCAACCTAAATACCTGTTGTTTGTCTCTCGTATGATTTTGTGATGTCTTCGGAAATCACTCTCCTATCAAAGTTGTTCTTGCATTTGAAAGGAAATTTAGACTATGCTTCCTTGTAGTGGGAGCAATTTCCAATTTCATCACTTACATGATAATGTTGTTGTTTCATTCCTTGCAAATCGCGGTATTGTCATCTAACACCAAAAAGGGGGAGACTGAAAGTGCACTTCATAAACCCTATAGTTTTGTGTGTTAGTTAACAATGGTAACATTATTATTTACAAAGGTGTTAAGTAGTGCAGGTGTTTAATTACTCTCTCGCATCGAACACCACAAAAGGTGAAGGTACATCAACCTCTGGTGTTCCTGGTGGTAACCGGATATTTCAACCGGAAATTTCCAGTGCAACTGGAAATTCCGGTTGTCGTGGATTTTTCCGAATATGACTAAGTACCAAACCACTCTGGGCTCTGGAGGTAGACAGAAATTTCCACCTTAACCGGATATTCAAGTTGGGAAGTTTTTCATGAAAAAATGGCTAAGTCTGGAATTCTCCACACTCTGGTGGTAACCAGAAATTTCCACGTCAACCGGATATTTCGGTTGGGAAGATTTTCATGAAGAAATAGCTAATTCTGGAATTATCCATGCTCTGGTGGTAACCGAAAATTTCAACCGGATATTTTGGTGAAACCGGAAATTCCGGTTTAGGTCAACTGCTGCTCTAATTCTCGGATCTGAAGGAATTTTCCTAATCGGAAATTCCGGTCCAAGTTTGGACCGGATATTCCGGTTCAAGATTCCTGCTCCAACAACGACATTTATGGAGGGGGTATAAATACCCCTCCTTCTTCTCCAAGTGAGTTAGTCGTCCAAGCCATCAATGTGCATTTATTGTGCTCACCAAATCCTAGATCTCTCCCAACTCCTCCACCCAAACTCGTTGATCTTTGGAGGATTGAATAAGAAGGCCCGGATCTACATCTTCATCAATCCGTTCTTCATTTCCCTCTCATTCACTTGAGGTATTTGAGTCTAGGGGTTCCTTGTGGAAAACCTAGACCACCATTGCTACTCTTGGATTCTTTGTGATTGTTGGGAGCCCCCAATTCAGTTGTGGGTGTGTGCCCCAAGCTTGTTGTAAATTATTGAATCCCGCCTGAAACGGGATAAATAGTGGAAGGTGGACTAGGCCTTTGTGGCATTGTTCATCGGAGAATATGGTGAGGCCTTTGTGCCTTGAGTAGGCCGTCATGGCGAAACTCACACCCCTCCAACTAGACATACTCCCTTAACAAGGAGGAACTCGGGAATACATCGTGTCTCCGCGTGCTTCCGCTATCGGTTACCTCGTCCCCCTCCTTTACTTTGTGCTTGTATTGTGTTTATTGTTGTTCTTGTCATATATGTAAATTCACCTTAGTTGCATTATCTAGATAATTTACCTTTCTGTCAAGCCTTAATTTGAAGAAAAATTAAAATTGGTCGTACCACCTATTCACCCCCCTCTAGGTGCCCATACCAACCACTAGTAAAACTATGGCCCCGGGTCCTATTTTACTCATTATTGCAACCTTCTTTCAAGCACTTTCACCTTCGTTTCCTTGTTGTTTCGTTTTTTTTACTTTTATTACTTTATAATACTCTATACATTTAATTCTCTAGTTTTCAGCAAGACGGGAAGACTGGCAGCCTTCTCGAAAGTTGGGGACAATAGAGAGTTTGTGTTTTGTATGCAGGTTCCACGCCTGTTGACGCGCCAGACAATAAGTAACCTTCTCCAAGACTTCGAAGTCCTACTGGTCGATAAATCCTAGTTCCTTAATTGGGAGAAAATTCCGCTAGACTACATCATACCTTCCACTTGGGATTACGCAATGAGCGTGTGATCACGTCTAGTAACCAAGCATTTTCTGGCGCCGTTTCCGGGGACTTCAAGCTTGCAGCAAATGGAGTATCACACTTCCACTCTCTTTCTTTTGTTTCGTTCTTGCTTAGTTTACTTATGTTTAGTCTTGTTTTCTATTTATCAAAACCCCCCAAAAACTAGTTCTCTAGTTTCTAGTCTTTTGTTTGCGTTGTTACTTTATTTGTTAGTATTTCTAGCTCTACTCCTTTGGTTATTTCTCCCGAGGCTGAGGTCCTCACCTTCAAAAAAATAGGGAGGGGAAATTTAAAAGATGCTTGGTATAGAATTAATGATGCTCAAAATTGGTCCACTAAAAAGCAAGCCACCAGTGTTCTTCTTAGAAACTTCTATGTGGGTGTGACCAATGGTATAGGTATATCCTTGACACGTTAATGGGTGAAAATATTTTGGAGCCCAAACTTTGGAAGATCTTAATGTTATTGAAATCCTAGTGGGAAATCCTCATATTGATGAAATTAGAATTGATATCACTATGGAACATGTGCTAAATAGGTTAGATTCTATTGAGGAGAATCTAATTAATATTCAGAAACAAAATGAGATAGACAAGAAATTAATTGAGCATGTCTACAAGCTAGATGGTGTTATAAAGAGTATTTCCAAATGGTGAAAATTATTGAAACTACAAAAGTTAATAAAAAACAACCATCTAGAATAGACAAAACTGAAGAGATTATGGAAACTTTGGGGTCTACCTTGTCCTCTCTTAAAACTAAAAAGGTTGAAGCTAGGGAAAAATCCTAAGTTCATGTATGTCCCAAATAATTTCTCACCAAAAATTAATTTATCAACTAAAGAAGTGGGAGTTTCTAAAACCATAGAGGAGGCACCTAGTGTGAGCAAATCCAAAAGCAATATTCTTGATTCACCTAGTGTTATAAACTAACTTATCTCAGAGAAGCCTCCTAAAAGAACTAGCTGCACTATTGAAGAAATTTTTGATGATCTTGATGATAGATATATTTATACTACTTGATTCATTCTTCATGCTTAGCTAAAAGGCGTAAAAGAGTGCTTGTGGGAGGCAACCCATTTTGTTTTCCTTTGGTTTCCCTTTGTTTTCTTCAGTTTTATTTTGTTTTATTTGAGTATTGGAAGTTATTACCTATGTAACAACCTCTCCTTATCCTTTTTATTTCGGTTTTGTGCCAAGAGTAGCCTCTAATAGAGAGTTAGTATGATTTGGGGAACTTGCTATTTTTCTGTCCAGATTTTTGCGCTTGGCCAAGAACCTTGGTTCTCCCAGCTAGAGAGCGAGGAATTTTTTATATTTGTTGGGCACCTTCCCCAGGTTGTTATATAACTTACATTAGTTTAGAACTTTTTTATTTGAGCAACATAAGGTTGTCTAAAAAATTCATCTTTACCTTCTGTTCTGTTTTAATAGATTTCCGCCAATATTTGCATTTTCCTGTTAATCTTTTTCTTTTGAGATTCTTTTGGGGGGAGCCTTAAAATAATTTATGAAAGTAGATAATGTTTTAAATAGAGTGGTGTACTTTCTTTGAAACAGAACCAAGTGCTGTTATTATTTTGTTGCACTAACTTTTCTTATGAAGATTGTGAGAAGTTTTAGGTGGCGGAAGTTTTCAAGTGTAGGGAGAGAAGGATGACATGAAGAGATGAAGGATGCAAAAAATCTCAAGCTTTGGGATGACCATGTCATCCAAGACATATCCAAGAAGTACAAGCGTCAAAGCTTGGGGATGCCTAAGGAATCCTCTTCTTCATCAACAAAAATATCAGGTTTCTTTCAAAACACTATATTTTTATTACTTCACGCGATATGAGTTATTCTTGGAGCATAATTTTATGTTTTTTCGTTTTCTTGCTGTAATAAATGGTTGGATCCTAGCGTATCTTATTTTGGAGAGAGGCACGCTCCATTTTCATTGCATAGAACACTGTAGTTTTCACTCTTATCGTTATGCGAGTGTTCAATTTTTGCAAGTACTGTGTTTAGCTCTTGTTTTTTACTTGAATTTTGTTCAGAGCTTGTTGGTTTTCTTCGGTTATATAATATTATCTCTTTGGTATTTAATGGTTATTTTCTTTGAGAGGTTTGTTTCAAATAAGTTATTGGTGTTGGAGAAGAGTAAAATATTTCATGCTTATAGTGGTGCAATAGAAAGCTTGTTTTGACCGTGGCTTAGAGTTTGGAATGTCATTTTAGATGTTATTTTAATTGTGTGCTTAGTAGTATATTATGTATCATGACTAGTCTCAAATATCTTAGGGTGCTTAATGTTCCATTGAGATTAAATCATGCGTTGTTTCCTCATATTGAAGCATGGTAGTGTGGTATTCTCCTTTGAATGATTTATCTGGATTGACTTGGCGCATGCTTACACCATGTTATTAATATAAACAAAGTCACCTATAGACTTGACGATCATTAGTTTTTGACTTGTAATATCACTTCATGCTTTGATTAATAATGTTTTGTCGCTATGCATGATTATGGCCGTTATTCCTCTGTTAGTTGGTTGCTCTCATTCTCTTGCTAGCCTTCACCATGTACCGAGTATGAGGTATACTTTTGCATCCTACTCCGAAAACCCAAAGTTTTCCAATGTATCCACCATACTTACCTATATGTGGTATTTTATCGCCACTCCAAGTAAATTTCTCGTGTGCTACCTTTAAACCTTCCAAATTATTAAACCTATTTTGTGTTCCTGTTTTAGCACAAAAGGAAGTAGTTTAAAGTTTATCATGCTTTATGTCAAGCAATGTTCTTCTCCCTTATTCACCCGATGAGTATGGAATCTGTGCTCATCTAAATTTGCAGAGAGCTGGTGCCAAATAATAGGAACTCAAATAATATAAAAAGGAACTTCCCCATGATTTGTTGAATGCTAGTGTGCACTCGTGGATACGGCTAGCTCTGGTTTGTGAAAGGTAAGGTGGGGGAAGTACCAACCATAAGAAAATAAAATGCTAATGGAAACCGCTCTCAAAAGTATAAACACTTTTCTTTGCATGGGTTATGATAAGTTTTTCATTTCCATTCGTTTACATAGACATACACCTCTCTCAAAAATTATTTTCAATACCTATGTTATAGTAAATAAAAAAATCTAGCACATGAGTAATACTTGCTTCCCTCTGCGAAGGGCCTTTTTTTACTTTTATAACGAGCCTGCATCTTATTACTTTATGCACTAGTTAAGAGAGCATAGTTGTCATTCTAAGTATAATGTGCATAGTCCTAAAATTTATTATTGATTTATTCATGATTATGGTATTGCTTACTCTCAAATTATTTGTATCTAGTCACCATTTGAACTGTTGAAGGTGTCCTGGCATTTATGTTTTTCTACCACACGAAGGACAAGCTGGATACCACTTTATTATGTTTTTCTGTATGATAAAAAAACATGTATCACTTTCAATGCATTATTATTCATTTCCATTTATTTGTGTTAATTTTTATGTGCAACATAGTTTCTAAGTTTACATCATGCCTTTGTTAAAGTACTTTGATCTCAGCTTACAATGATTTTACATAATATTGATAAAGATTGTGTTGGCTTCATGTCACCTCAAAAATTATTTTAGTATCACTTACCTACTCTAGGATGAACGGGAGTTTTAAGCTTGGGGATGTTGATACGTTCCAAACGTATCTATAATTTTTTATGTTGCATGCTTGTTTTCTACCCAATACCTTTTATTTTCCACATGTTTTCTCTTGTTTTCCTTCGTTTTTCATATGTTTTCATAGACTGGCCTTTAACGAGATGCCCTACACCAGTTGTTTTTTTAGTTGTTTTTCTATTTCAGAAAATTTCTTAAAGAGTATTCTCGGAAAGGGATGAAAATACACCGAGATCTTTTTACCCGGAACAAAGACAAAGTACAAAGAATAGCCGGAGGGGGGGGGGACAGGCCCCCCAAGGGGTACCAGGCGCGGTCCCACCCTAGGCCACGCCTGGTGGGCCCCTGGCTTCCCTGGCCACCGCCTCTCGCCGCATCTTCGCCTAAAAATTCCCCTAACACTAAAACGTCCGGGGACGGATTTATTTTCCACGAAACATACATAGAGGCGCCATGACCTTGAAATTCCAATCTAGGGATTCTACAGACCTGTTCTGGCACCCTGATGGAGGGAGGAATCGACACGGGAGGCCTCTACATCGCCATGATCGCCTCCAGACAGATGCGTGAGTAGTTCATCTCGGGACTATAGGTCCATAACAGTAGCTAGATGGTTGTTCTCTCCCTTATGCCTCCATGTTTAGAGTCCTGTGAGCTGCCTCACATGATCGAGACAACCGTTATGTAATTGTGCATGTTGTGTTTGCTGGGATCCGATGAACCATGATATTATGATTATTTTTTTCATGTCAATCTGAGATGCTTCACTTATATTCATAGAGAGTTTTAATATTGTCTTGCATTGATCTCCGGTGTTTATGGTTACTTTGGCCACCTAGTTGTTTTCACCTCCAAGAGAGGGTTTATATGGTAGATAGTGGGTTCATGCCTCCCGTACATCAGTGCTCGAGTGAAATAAACGTTACAGATGTGGGATGTGTTGTTGCTACTAGGGAGAAACTAGTGCTGCTCTTGTCTATGGACGAGGACCACTTCTTACATTATGTATTGTTCTTAACGCATTTGTGTGTTGCACAAAGCAATCACTTTCTTGCTGCAACTTAATGCCAGAGAGATTTGGTGGATAGCTTTCTTGAGGTGGACTTTTAAATATGGATGCATGCTGGATATCGGTCCATGTTCCTTGATGTAATGCCTACAATGTTAGAACCCGTGAACTATATCTCTTCATAATAGTATTGTTACATGTTAATAATTTGTCAATTGCCTAGCTATAATTTTTTCACCCTGCATGTTTGTTTTCTTTGTAGATACACCACTAGTGAAACTATGGACCCCGGTCCTAGTTTCCTCATTATTGCAACCTTCTTTTAAGCACTTTCACCTTTTTGTTCTTCTTGTTCTGTTTTTTTTTACTTTTATTACTTTTCAATACTATATAAGTTTAATTCTCTAGTTTTCAGCAAGACGGGAAGACTAACAACCTTTTCGAAAGTCGGGGACAAGAGAGAGTTTGTGTTTTGTGTGCAGGTTCCATGCTTGTTAACATATTAAACAACAAGCAACCTTGAAAGCGCATGGTGCCCCATATGTGGTTTTGGTAATTAATGACAATCCTTATGGGCTAATGTTTGTGTAAAGATTTCATATGGATCTCGTCCATAGGAAATATTGGAGTTCATGTGTTGAACTCTAGTAGCTTTCTTAGTGGCCATTGTTATATTCCAGGATTTATATGAAGAATGGTCATGGTTAGAGTTGAGCTTATTTCAAGTGTCTTGAAGATAAGAATTAGGTGATCTTTCATGGTTATCTTCAAGACATAATCATTTTAAGTGAGAAGAAAAGATACAAGGTTGATCAAGCAAGTGATCAACACACAAAGCTACAATATTTACCAAGTGGGATTATGTATCTCGTGGTATGGTAAGAAAATTTCCATATAGCGTTGTGAACTAACCCATGATATATGTGTGTGTGGCATCTCTATGCGTGGTTAGGTATCTTTTTATGGGTATGCATCAAAATAAAGATTTCATATAGCCCATGGTGTATGTCGTCAAGCGTGTTCGTCATGAAGCTTGACGTGGAAGCTCAAGTGAAGCATCAAAAGAAAGAATTCATATAGCCCATGGTGTATGTCGTCAAGCGTGTTCGTCATGAAGCTTTACATGGAAGCTCAAGTGAAGCATCTAGAAGAAATTCTATGCTTGATGCTTTCCACCCATTTTGATATTATATGCAATTGAAGATGTACTTAAGAGAGCCTCTCCCGTAGTGGCGTATGGGGTAGCAATCTATGTGTCTTCACCGAGCAAAGAGAAATCAAGAAAGATGTTACAACTTAAGGGAGTCAAGATAGTCATCATCTAGCTCAAGTGTAATTCTCAAGGAAAAGGTATGATCTTGATAGGTTTGTATTTTACCGGTCTCATCTTTGGGAGACCGGGTTATAGGATCGATAGTCGTACTATCAAGAGGGGCTCTCAAGTGAGTAACTTGATCGAATAGTTGTGGAGATCTCAAACATTTGCATACTTGAATATCATATTTGCTTGTTTTTCTTTTTCTTTTATCTCCTTGGTTTTTTTTTGCTTGTCGTGATCTTCATGACAAGCCAAGGTTTATCGAAAACGGTTTTGGTAAGAAAATTTTGTTGCATTTTCGGTGGTGAAAATATCTGGTTCAGCTTTCAGAATTCTCCCACTCCTTCCATGTTTGGTAACTTCTTCATTCATTCTTGTTTGGATAGTCCTTGCTGTTATCTTTCCAACCCAATTGGATTCACCTCATTCGGAGATCTTTCGCAAAAGTTTTGTGCGTTTTCGGTTATGGAGGTTTTACCGGTTGTTCCATTTAGAGAGGTTAAACCTTTCCCCATTTGGTTTTATCTTATATTGTTTTACAATGATGTTCCTCTGCATATTCTTTTAGTTCTTGTCTTTGCGATTTCAACGAGCCCAAGAATATAAAAAACAGAGTCCGGACGCAAAAGTTATGGGTGTTTTCGAGTTGGTGTTTATGCAGTTTTCGGGTAGGCTGGAATCACCGCCCCCCCCCGGGAGTCTGTGGCTCCAGGACACCCCCAGGGGTTTCTCCAATGGTGTTACCGACTGTCTAGGGTTCTTATAGTGTCCGGAGTCTCCGGTGTGACTTTTTCCTGCAACGGCTCTATTTTTCGTGGAGACCTATAAAACGTCTCCTTCTTCCCCAAAGAGATAAGGTCCCCAAGCACGATTTTTCCTGTCACACCCCAGTTTTGGGTCACTTGTAACACATGAGGGAAGCCATTTTTGTGAGCCAACAATTTTTTTTAATGCCCTTGTGTAATCCAAAATTATTTAATGAACCATGGTTATCTATGCAATGCAAGCAAGCTTTCATCAAAAAATCTTTTATTATCTTTTCTGATGTTTTCCGATTATTTCTCTGTTGTTTCCCACATCATGTTTTCAATACTTTTCATCCAAATTCTTGCTACCTTGCTTCTTTCAACTAAATGATGATATTTGGTTTGGTTTGAACCAAGAAAACAATTTTGCAAAAGAATAATTGAATGTTTCTTTTAAGTTTTCTATAGAAACTTAATTCTGAAAATAAGCCAAGTAGCTGTTTTTCACTCATGTTATCCATATGCTAGGGAATCATATTTTATGTTTTCTTGTCATGAATATGTTCTCTAGTATATGTACTACAAAGGGGTGATCTTGGTTTGAAAAATTGAATTGATAAAACAATCATTTGCTTGATTTGATGGATTTGTGTTAAGAAAACAAGGCAGAATTGTGTTTTCTGAAAAACAGAGAAAAAAGAAACTAGCTGTTTTTCCACCTTGTTTTCATGGCTAATTTATTTTTCAAATTTGTTTTCTTTTGACGTTTATCAAAGTAAAAATACTGCTTAACAGAACCACACTTTGAAAACAAATTTTGTATTGACTTTGGTTCATGAAAACAAGACCAAAATTTGCCTAATCCAGTCTGTTCCAACACTTAGCAAAAATCCACTATGTCTTTTAACTGAATCTGAAAAATTCAGAAAAACAAAAATGACACCAAATTCATTTTCTCATATCTTTTGTTTGTAAAACTCTTTAGCTGAGCCACTTGGACCTTCTAGAAGCCTAGTCATCCCTCTCCATTTTCTATGCTTTGGATACTAGTTGAGTTGACGAGAGAGGAGAGGAGGCGAGAGGGAACATAGGTGAAACCGAGGGGGAGTGGCATGGGGGGGGTTCTGACAGAACGCCACTGTGCGTGTGCACTGTGCCATTTTCCATGCCCTTGCCGTTGCTAGCCTTGACTGTCCCCTTTTTCACCTCCTAGCCACGCCCAAGGGGCAAGGGGCACGGCATGGGCGCCCAGAGCGCGCCCCGAGCCCATTTCGTGTCGCCCGAGATAACCCTCGTGCGCACACACCGTGGCGCCGTGGCTATAAAGCCACGGGCACGCCCTCGCCTTGCCACTGCACACACCACCCACCCCTCCCACACCCAGACCACAAGCGCGCACGCCCTGGGCTCGCTGTGAGCCCAAAGCGCTGGAATACGCCGTCGGCCACCGCAGAGAGAAAAGGTGGGAGGCGCACGCCATGGGCAATCCCGCCCCTCTCCTTTGCATCCACCGCACTCGCCACCCTCCGTAGACCACCCCTAACGCGCACTCGTGTCCCCTCGTTTGGAGGATCGCCGGAGAACCCGTCAGAGCCGTCGCGGACCCGCAGCATCGCGCTAGCGACTGAGGCCGTCCCGAGCCGCGTCTTCACCGCCCCTGCACTGCCCCGAGTCGGTGACACCACCCCGACCCCGCGCCACCATCCCACGCGACCCCTAGGTGAGCAATCACCTGTTTCTCGCTATCGGCCGTGCGCCGATTGAACGGGAGAGAGAGAAGAGAGAGGGAGGAAGGCGATGGCCGTGCGCCGTTGATCGTAAGATCAACGACCACGTTTGAACCATGAAACTTTGTGCGCGCGCCGCACGCCGCGGATGCGAGCTGGGCCGCAAAGCCTTAGCGGGCCGCGCACCCGAGGGAGAAGAACATCCCACACACCTTTTCTTTTTTTCCTTTTTAAAATCAACAAAAACATGTTAGTTACTTTAATCGTGTTAAAAATAGCTAAACTCAAAAATAAAATCAACCAAAATTCCCTGTGGTAGATCTACTAAATCCTGAACGCATTCAACTTGAAGATCTACATTTGGGTCATTATTTTGCAAATGATAAAACATGTGCCACACACTGTCTATTAAGGTAAAAATGCAATAACATTTTGTTGGAATGTTCAAAATGTGCAAACTAAAATTCTTTGAGTAGCACTTGACTAGATCTATCAGTAGGGATTGACCTCACATCAAGGTGAGCTACCATTTGGAAATTCCATCCACTTTGGTAAATGTTCAGTAGCATATTGTAGGATTGTTAGAAGTTGTTTAAGGACACTTTTTGATGTGAATCCAACTGGATCGGTTAGTGTATGCTTAGATCTATGTTATCCTAGCTTCGTGTGATTTTTAGAGCTCTAGATTTATTTTGGCAACAGATCTAAGATTTTGCACTTTTCTGTTTGAAATCATATGTGTACAGTTATTTTTAGAATAATTGCTTGCTAGTGTTATTTTGTTTCTAGCGAGGATGATTCTCCGAACCAAAGTGTCGCCAGGAGTGAGAAACGGGACATACACAGTGAGGGATTAAGTTCTCCTCCGGGTGCAACAATTGGGTTCCCTGCTGTGGAGATGTGTGACATGGTGCTAGGGGGAATAAACCTAATTGAAGAGATAGCCATATACTAGCTTGTTCAGAGTGGACAGTTAGGATCATTCTTCTGATTCTTTCACATCGTTGTGTCGATCCATGGGTGGTTCATGGCAGACGTTTGGATCTAGTGGAATGTGTACACCTCTGCAGTGTAAAACTATTCAGAATAGCCGAGCCCTACGATATGGGCAGTTGAAAGGACATGTAGCTAGAATTGTGTAAATTTTTCAGAAGGGTGTTTTTTTGAACAAAGGACTTGTACCGGGATGGTACCGATGAAGGATCTGGAGATGTTTTCCCAGAAGTTTTGCAAAGAGAAGACTCTTTTATAAAACCAGTTATATAAAACCTCTTGGTAAGCAATATCCACAAGAGAAAGAAAAATTATATTATTTTCTTCTGAAGTATTTTCTTCAACAAAGATTCAGAAATGATAAAGCAACCATGTTGTTATCTTAGATACACACCATGGGTAGTGAGCCCTATTTATAGCCTACCTATCCACCGCATACGCATATTGCATTTTGTAAGTGTATAAAGAATGTCTTGCAGAGTACATTCAAATGTACTCATATTGGTTTCGTCCCTGGCTATTTACTTGGCCAGACTTTGAGGAGATGCCACCTGAGGAGGAGTACGAGGAGGAGTACTTTTCCGACGACTATGCGAATTAGGCCCGGCTCCTGGTCAGCAGCCTGTTGGTGAAGTCGTGACATGGGATATCTATGTTATCTTTAGATTCCGATGTGTGTGTTGTGAGACATTTTCCTGTCCCGCGTGACAGTTGTTAAGACTTGGTCATGTGACCATTTGCTTGTAAGACTATTTTATTCGTGTAATGGATAATGTATCTGTGTACCAACCTTCGTATGTTGTTCATGACTGAATTCTTGGGATCGTGAATGTATGCATATGAGGGGTTCTGGAACATCCAGTTTGGGGCCTCTACAAAGTTGGCATCAGAGCTATCCTGACCTTAGGAGCCCTTAGTTAGCATGGATGTTAGCTCGTACTCTGAAAACCTATAATATACTTAAGTGACTGAGCTTAAAATTGTTCTTATGTTTATGCAACACTACTTACATTAAGTTATGCCATGTTCCAATCTAAAACTTTGCACACTTGGGTCTAACTTAAGCTTACTTAAAATTTTGTGTAGATGGACGCTGTGTTCACCGAGGCTTGCTAGTTGGGACTGGCGAGAGACGTCCCTTTCGTTTCAAGCGGAGGCTCGTAGCGATGACGGAGCTTAATTATCGTCCGGTTCCCGAGTTGTGGAGAGGGATGATCTTTGGTTCTCCTATTGAGGGAGACTGGTTTGTGGAGTGTACTATTCGTCCTCCGCTAACCACTCCTTCAACTGAGACCTTCGTCATTACCGTCTTTGAGCGCTCCTGGCAGGAGGGCCCTGTTTTGGTGATCAAGGAGGCTATTGCACGCCTGGCTCATCTGAGGGACTCCCAGTACCTGGGTACTCGCTTTGAGTTTCTCGGGAGGAGAGACGATACTGGCACACCTGTTGTTGTACCACATGATCTCGATCTTATGGGTCCTCACTTGGAGGACATGGAGGTCTTGCTGCACCGCACTCTGCGTCGACTTGATGGCATGAGCATTCTGCAGCACACCACTGTTGCGGAGTGCCGTCTTCTCTGTACCCACCTGGGTAAGATGATGCTTGACCTTGAGACGGAGAACGCCCAGACCCGAGCCTTGGAGGGATAGCTGCGGACCACTCGTCTGGCCCGTCCCTGTCTCACTCACAAGGTGGAGGCACTTCAGGCTGGCAACGCGACTCCACGTGGGCGACTGAAGACCGCAAGAGAGGACCTGGCTACTCGGGACACCACACTCGAGTAGCTGGAGGAGGATAACTGTTGTGGGATAATGACGGCAGACGTTACCGGGGGTAACTTATCTTGGGGCAAATCGACTCTGGTGTTTGGGAGAGGGTTTAGCTCAAGGGAAAACATGATGATATGCGATCTGGTAGCCGGCAATCAAGTCACCGAGTCTCCGATCTAGATATATTAACTCAACTCTCGTATTACACTGGATACTCGATACCTAGCGATATTGCTCGAACTCTTGGATCTCTCTCTCGTCTAACCCTAGGGGCCGGCTTACATAATATCCGGACCCCCTGGCCTACTCTCCAAGGCGCACTCTGAATCCTACCCGGACACTGCTTACAAACCCTAAACTTCCTTATCGGAACCCACAATCCGGGTTACGAGGCCTACGTTCTTGGGCCTTCTAGAAACTCCTTTATCTTAAGCCGGGTCTTGTGCAGCGTCCTTTGGGCCGAGTTACTCCTTGGCGTTGGCCTACCGGGTTATCATCCCTCCATCAGTAGTCCCCAGAATAGCTTGGGCTTCATGAGATCCTCCTTGAAGCGCACGCTATTCCCTGCAAAAAACAACAAACACACAAGTTCATAGAGGCCGGGTTAGAATTCTTTGATAAACAGCTAGGCCTAACTCCGTGGTGGCCATATAGTAACCCGGCTTTCTCCAAGTCCAGTGTTTACTTTTCCGGGTCAACGCCCCTGATGCAGACGCCAAAGATCCGGCTTACTTTACTTGTTAATCGATCCAGGTATCACGGAGAAGATCTGTTTCCTATCCATTCCGGATATCTTGCCCAGCACTTAAAGCGTATCTCGAAAAATCCGGGCGGGTATCCCTTATCCCAAAATTTCCGGTTCCCGCCCGTTGGACTAGGTTTACCCACCCGTACCTTATAAATAGGTACCTAGGGGATAACCTAACCCCAACGGTCCATTTCTTCTTTCTCTCCTTCACTCCCGCACCCAAGCTTACGGAGCGCCACCACGGAGTCCTTGCGCGCGCCGCCGGAACCAATCCAGCGCCGGTTACGTTCCGCCACAGCTCGTCCCGCGCCGCCGCCAACCTCCGCCGCCGCGCCCTCGAGCAGCTCGCTGGCAGTCGCAAAGGGTCATTCAGATTGCGCTATTTGCCGTCGCCGCGCTCTACTTCAATCTCCTCGGGTAAGCTCCTTGCTCCCGTCGAATTGGCCTCGCAATTTCTTGATTCGTTCTAGATTGGATCTAGGTCAACCGCGGGCTATTTCTTGCCCCGCGCCGGATTAGGTCGCTTAGACTCATTCTAGTTCATCCAATGGCTTGAATATAGGCTCCACTTCATTCTCCTATTGCTTGTAGTCACTAATTTCACCCCGAATTTGAAAATGAAATTTCCAATCTAGGCTCGGGCCGCCCAAATTTTCCGCAACTGCCCTTGATACCCGGGAAGTCCGTTTCTTCCGGTTCATTTACATGCAGTAGATACATGGGCAATCACCCTTCTTCCGCAAACGATCACCAATACGTAAGTCCCCCATAGTTTCTGTATTGCTACTCGATACCCGGATAACCTGTAATTTTCTCCCCGTCCAGTGATACCCGGATAATTCATAGTCCTCATGCCTTCTTTTGATACTGCTTGCATATATCCGGATAACCTATGATTTCCGAGTCTTACGTCTTGTACCTTTTTGTCTCGTGCTTTTGCAGACCGAACCCATGGCTCCCAAGAAGCAAGGGAAGCAGCAAGCAAGAGCAAGGACAACCCAATCAATATCCGCCAACTGGGCGCGATCCACCGTCACCAAGGCCAAGTTAGAAGAGCTGGCCGAGTTAGGGGTCCTCCCCCCTCAGGAGGATATCCACTAGAGAGCGCCGGGTGATGAGACCCAGCCTACACCTGCTGCCGGTGAGGTAATCTGCTTCATTGAACATGTGACCCGGGGGTTTCGCCCTCCGGGTCATCCCTTTTCCGCGAGGTCTTGAACCACTATGGCCTCCGGGTGTTCGACATAGCGCCTAACTCTATGTTGAACATTACCCACTTTATCGTCCTTTGTGAGTCCTATTTGTGCATTACGCCAAATCTGGCTCTTTTTATTGAACTTTTCCAATGCAAACCGTGCCGCGAGAGCGGTGACGGGGCGCTTCTTGCTTGCGGCGGGGTTTCCATCCAGCGCCGCAAAAATTCCCCAATGCCAACTCTTAATCTGAATTCCCACATCAAACACTGGCAATTATCCTTCTTCTACTGCCGAGACACATCCCCACCCGGCGAAAGGAAATTGCTGGGTTACTCGGAGGGTCTCCTTGATATCTCCGAGTCCTTCAACGCCTTTGCCCCTGAATTGGACAGGGAGGCCATCCAACCTCTGTTAACCAAGATAGCCGTCCTCTCCGCCCAAGGTCTCCTTGGGCTCAACTTGGTCAAGACCTGGGTGGACTTCAGGATCCAGCCCAACTCCATCTGCACCAAGCTAATGTGCGACTACTCGGGGCACGTCACGGACGCGCTTCGATATTCTTCTAAGAACTACCCAGCCGGCGATACCAACAAGACCATCAAGAGTTTCTTGACGGAAAAATTGGAGGTGATCAAAAACATCGCCGGGTTAGCTCCATTCACCCGGGATAACCCGGCTCCAGCGGTAAAATCCGACTCTTATACTTTTACCTTCACGCCTTCGCTTGATATGACTTCTGATTCTTACCCTTGTGCTTTTGTCTCAGGCTGATAACATTTTCTGGAACGTCGAGACCCCCCTTCTTCCGGAGACCCGGAAGAAGATGAAGAACCGGCTGACAATGACGAAGGTATTTATCCGGGTCTTCTATCAATTCCACTTACGCCACTTTTCTCTCACGTCTAACTTTTTCCGACTATACATACTCGGCTTACAGGGTTGGAGGACAAAGATGACAAAGACGAGGGGGGCCCGGAGGCCACCGAATCCGACCAAAGCGACCCTGAACAAGAAGCAGTTGTTGGGGCCAAGAGGAAGACCAGGGGGGTGGTATCCAAGGTTCCCTTCTCCTTTATGTCCTCCGAACCCTATTCCTTTGATAACATGCGAAAACTTAACCAACAATTATCCAACTCACCACATTTGAAGGACTCTCTTCCGGCCAAGCGTAGAGTGACGCGGAGTTCCCCCGGTGACGATCCCCTCAACCCGGGCATCGCCACCTCACTGGTCCGCCGTGCCGGTACTCCTCCACCTCATCCTTCCAATTCTCCTCGGCCTCACCCCTCCCCCAACCATCCACGGGCTAGGAAATTCCGGGTTCCGCTATCGGTTTCTGCGACAGTTTCATCCGCTTCCAACAGCGAGCTCCCCCCGGATTATGCTATGAACACCGGGTGAGTCCTTGCTGTATGATATCTCCGCATACTCGATAATCTTCCTCAGCTGCCACTAACTGTTTCTTTCTTTTTTCCTTAGCGCCCAAGTCACACTTAGTGACCCGGAGAACATGGAGACCGATAACCGGGAGACGGAGGGGCCGACTGATAACACGGACGCCGCGACTGGCGGTGATGCTGAAGACCACCAGGAACAAGGCTCCTTGGGTGACCCAACTCACCAGGAAAACGGGTCTCCAAAGCCATCCGAAGAGGCTGAGGACGAAGAGGTTGAGATCCTGGACACGAAGATGAGTTCTCCAAACCCGGACACCCAGACAGTCCAGGTCTCGACTCCAAAGTCGGGGAAAGTCCACCCGCCAGGCGATCAAGCTGCCGGCTCTTCCGGCGCCAGGCCCGAAGACATGACATTCTCCCAGATGCTGGATGCCCTTCACACGTTGAGGGCCGATGAAGAAAATATCTTAGAAGCTCTGATAGCTAAACATGAGGTAAATCCGAATAATATTGCCTGTATCCTTATCTAGTCCCCAAGTTTCGAGTGAACTTATTGATAATTTGCTTGGAACTTCGCAGTATATCCGACTAATCCTTCCTTGTGTCTCCACTCGGGCTTTCATGGCCCAGTCCGAGAAGAAATTGGCAAAGACCACCAAGCTCCTTGAGAAAGAGGTGGCTCTGCGTGAGGCGGCTGAAGCTGAAGCTAGGAGGAGCGGGAAGATCACGAGTAAGTATAGGAGGAGGGCTCATGCAGCAGAAGATGAGCTGACAAAAGTTTCTGTTCAAATTGCCGATACATATCGTGCACTGGCTGGTACGATTCCTAACTTTGATAATTATGACCCGGATTCTCATTTTGATAAATAGTCGAGTTTCCTTACTCGGTGCTTTTTCCTACTTTCTGCAGGTCCGGATGAAGTAATCCCGGAGGAAGATGACATTGCCAAATTGAAGACCATCAAGAGCACTATCCGGCAGCTCTGTGCCGGGACCAAATGGATCCTTCAAGAACTGCAATGGCCGGGTGTTGGACACGGCAATCTGAAGAGGCTACTGGACGCCTGCTCCACTATACCCGAGTGGATTGGGCACTGGAAGCGCTCGTCCTGCCGGGTTGGAGTAACTCGGGGGCTTGCGCTGGCTAAAGCTTATTTTCCTAAGCTCGAGCCGGCCAAGCTTGTGGGCGGGTTTCCAGAATTCAACCATGACGGGTCCAAGTTCTCAGTGAAGAATTTCAAGGCCATCCAGAAGGAAGTTCGTCACCCGGCCAGTGTGATTGCTGATGGCTTGGATATCAACTCAATTATCCCTGCGTATGATGCTGATGGTAAGGCGATTAAGTCGGATCTTCCCAAGCCATACGACATGCTGGCCCGATGGAAGGCGGAGGCTGCCCAGTTGATAGAGGAGGCCGCGAAGAAGAAGGCTGAGGCCGATTCTGCTCCTGCTACTTCTACACCAATCGTCCCTCCTCCTGCACGGGCCGGCACTACTGCTGATCCGGGTGCTGCTGCTACCAAGAGTAATGAAGGGCAAGCCAAGGAACAAGACCCGGCTGGCAAGGGCAAAGGGAAGATGGATGCCTCAGTCCCGGATGCCGAGTGATATTTGCTATCCGCTGTCATTTCATATGCGTCAGCCGGCCAACGGGCCCTTTGAACAATTATTTTTGACGGTGCGCCTGTGCACCTTTGATACTAGTACCGAGACTTGTAATGTACTTTAATGCCTTGATATACTTCGTGCCTCTTCTGGCCTTTGGATTATTTTGATATTTATCTACCTTTGAGCTTATTTATTCTTGATACTCCGACTTTCTTTATGGTTCCTTTTGTGAGACTCGGTTTCCGGGTCTCGTGGGTTTTGACGGGTGAACTTTTCTCTAAGTCCCCAAGTCCCCAAGACTCGGATTTTTGGGTTTTTTGTGCTTAATAGCTAGATAATTTGCCTCTTTTTTTTCAAAATCCCCAGTCCCCGAGGCCCGAAATTCCGAGTCTAGGGGGTGAGGTTTCTCAAAGAAAACAAATTGTTTCTGCTAAGCCCAAAACCTAGAGCCGTTTCACATAGGTTTTGAAGTTATGCTTGATAGACTTTGAGTTTCCGGTTATTAACCCTGTACTCTGCATAACTTGTGGTTTAGATGACCCTTTTGACTCTCTTGTACTGTAAGCCGGCTTTCGCGTGGATACCATGTTGTTACATATGTACGAAAACAGGGTCAGGCAAGTCCCATTGGGCATCATGGCTGATTGTAATCGTAAGCGAGCAAATCATGCCACTTTAGTGCGAGTCACATCGAGCTTAAGTAAGAAAAGTCAAGAAATTTGGCTCCTTTGTCCGGTTATAAGATTGCATCCGTACTCGTTTGCGAGTAATCGGCCCTTATAACTCATAGGCATCATGGCCGGGCCTTTGAGTTTGTAACTGTGCTATTCAAGCAATCAGCCCCCAAGACCTAAATATATGCAACATACTAAAGAAACTAACACACTAAGAAAACAATAAATAATACTTACCTGGAAGAAAAATAAAAACATAACAGAAGAATAAAACTTGATAAAACATGTGAAGAAGATATATTGCTTAACCATCTCTTTATTGATATGAGAAAGTTAGGTCAGCAAGCCGCCTCATTAAAAACCCTCCAGTCCCCTGAGGTACCCTGGATGGGAAAAGAGTGCGTCTGAAACCTGCTGCCTGCTACATCGTGTAATTCCACTTGTGAGTCTGGTCTATACTAGGTATAGTAGGGACGCAGCTGAGCTACGTTCCATGGTCTTTCTTTCTCTTGCATAGATGAAGTGGTATGAGCGGTGTCGTTAACCGTAGCCGACTCTTCCCTTGCATCTATCAAGTAATACGATCCATTGTGCAGATTCCGGCTTATGATAAACGGTCCTTCCCATGGCGGTGATAACTTACGTTTTCCTTCCTTTGACTGTACCAGGCGCAGAACCAGGTCTCCTTCCTGGAAGACCCGGGTTTTCACGCGCCGGCTATGATATCTCCGCAGATCCTGCTGATATATGGCTGATCTTTCCAGTGCTTGTTCCCTTTCTTCTTCTAGCATATCCACGGCATCCTGCCGGATCTTCTGGTTCTCTACCTTGACGTAAGCCGACACTCGAGGCGAGTCGTGGATGATATCACTCGGCAACACCGCCTCTGCACCATACACCATGAAAAACGGTGTCATCTGAGTGGATCTGTTAGGCATTGTGTTTATACCCCAAACCACTGCAGGTAACTCTTCGACCCATGCACCAGCAGCTCTGATACATGGAACTCGCAATCGTGTCTTTAATCCATGAAGCAACTCTTGATTTGCCCTCTCCACTTGTCCATTAGCCTGTGGATGGGCCACTGAAGCTATGTCAAGCCGGATTCCATTGTTTCCACAAAATTTCTCCATCTCGCCAAGGGACATATTGGTTCCATTGTCGGTAATTATGCTATGGGGATACCCGAACCGATAGATAATCCTTTTCAGGAACTTGACTGTTGTAATTGCTTCACAGTTGGTAACTGGCATAACCTCAACCCACTTGGTAAACTTGTCAATGGCCACCAAGAGGTGCGTCTTTTTGCAAGGTGACATGTGAAAGGGGCCAACCATGTCCATACCCCAAACAGCAAACGGCCAAGTTAACGGGATAGTCCGTAGCTCCATAGCCGGCACATGGGTTTGGCGAGCGTACCTTTGACATCCGTCACACCTTGCCACCAAGCGCTCCGCGTCTGCTAGGGCCGTGAGCCAGAAAAAACCATGTCGATAAGCTTTGGCCACCAGGGATCTTGTGGATGCGTGATGCCCACAATCACCTTCATGTATTTCCTTGAGGATCTATCGGCCTTCTTCTGGTGCTACACAACGCAAAAAGACTCCTGCTGCACTTCTCTTGTATAACTCTCCATTGATGATATAATATCCTTTTGCTCGCCTGAGAATTTGTCTTGCTAATACTTCCTGCTGTGGTAACTCGCCCCGTGATAGGTAGGCCAAGAACGGCTCTGTCCACTCGGGAACAGCACGTACTGCGGCCACGAGCTCCAAATCCGGGTCTTGATTTGCCAGTTCTTCCTCAGACTCGGTTTTAACTGATGGTCGCCATAGTTCATCCAGGAAGACATTAGGTGGGACCGGCTCTCTGCGCGAGCCGAGTCTGGCGAGTGCATCTGCTGCCTCGTTTTTTCTTCTGTCTATGTGCTCCACCTCGTACCCGGAGAAACACCCGGCAACTCTATCAACTTCTCTGCGGTATGCTGCCATAGTTGCATCTTTTCTATCCCAAGTTCCTGAGACCTGCTGTACCACAAGGTCCGAATCTCCAAAGCATCGTATCCTCTTAATATTCATCTCCTTGGCTACCTTTAAGCCGTGCAATAAGGCCTCATACTCGGCCACGTTGTTGGAACAATCAAAGTGAATCCGCAGCACGTAGCTCAACTTGTCTCCTTTGGATGATGTTAGCACCACTCCAGCTCCTGACCCCTCGTATTGCTTGGAGCCATCAAAGTGCATGATCCAAGACTTGGAGTTTGGAGCCATGGTAGGCATGCCTGTGTGTGTCCAATCATTAATAAAATCGACTAGAGCTTGAGATTTAATTGCTGACCTTGGCTCGTAATTGATATGATAATCCCCCATCTCGATCGCCTACTTGGCTATTCTACCTGTTGCATCCGAGTTTCTGATGATATCCGACATTGGTATAGAACTAACCACTGTTATGGGGTGTTCCTGAAAATATGGCTTCAATTTCCGGCTGGCCATGAAGACCCCGAAAACCAGCTTTTGCCAATGTGGATAGCGCTGTTTTGCCTCTGATAATACCTCGCTGACGTAGTAAACCGGCCTCTGGACCGGGTATTCTTTTCCATCTTCTTTTCGCTCGACAACAACCACTGCGCTAACCGCCCGGGGCCCTGCTGCGACGTATAATAACATAGGCTCTTTAGGACCCGGAGCTGCTAGGACTGGTGCCTCAGATAGCTGCTTTTTTAGTGCCTCGAACGCCTCGTCCGCCTCTTGATCCTATACGAATTTATCAGATTTTTTCAAGAGCCGGTACAAGGGTATCGCCTTTTCCCCGAGTCTGGATATAAACCGGCTGAGCGCTGCCACGCACCCTGTGAGCTTCTGAACATGTTTCAAATTTTTCGGCTTTTTCAGGCTCTGGATAGCTTTGATTTTGTCCGGGTTTGCTTCAATTCCTCTCTCAGAAACGATAAAGCCGAGTAATTTCCCGGCTGGAACTCCAAAAACACACTTTGTCGGGTTGAGCTTCATCTGATACCTTCTCAAGTTCTTGAATGTTTCCTTTAGATCATCGATAAATGTCTCCGCCTTTCTGGTCTTGATCACCACATCGTCTACATAAGCATGTACGTTGCGTCCAATTTGGTCCTCGAAGCACTTCTGAATACACCGTTGATAGGTTGCGCCAGCGTTCTAGTCCAAATGTCATTGTCTTGTAACAAAAGGCCCCAAAAGGGGTTATGAACGATGTTTTCTCCCAATCCTCCTTCTTGAGCTTGATTTGATGATACCCGGAATAAGCGTCCAGGAAACATAATAGGTCGCTGCCAGCTGCTGCGTCTATGATCTGGTCTATCCTTGGTAGAGCAAACGGATCCTTTGGGCAATGCTTGTTGAGACTCGTGTAATCAATGCACATCCTCCACTCATTGGTCTTTTTCATCACGAGAACCGGATTTGCTAACCAGTCCGGGTGAAACACTTCCATAATAAAGCCGGCTGTCAGCAGCCGAGCGATTTCTTCCCCTATAGCTTTCCTTCTTTCCTCATTCATCTTTCTCAAGCCCTGCTTCACAGGTCTGGACTTGGGATCGACGTGCAAACTGTGCTCTGCCAACTCTGTGGGGATACCCGGCATATCGCTAGGCGTCCAGGCGAACACATCCTGATTTGAACGAATGAACTCCACAAGTGCTTTCTCCTGCTCGCTGTCTAAGTTAGATCCTATAGCAAATTGCTTAGAGGGATCACCCTCGACAAAAGCTACCATCTTGGTGTCCTGTGCTGCCTTGAATTTTGCTCTCTCATCTTCAGTATTTGGTCTTTTTAGCGTTGTTCTGTCATCCGGGTCTACTTGAGAACGGTAATACTTGAGTTCCTCTTTTCTGCAAGCTTGCTCCGCCATGGCTGCATCTCCTTCATCGCACTCAGCTGCTATATCCCGGCTCCCGTGTATGGTGATGGTCTGCTTGGGGCCCGGGATTTTTAGTTGTAGATACACATAGCACAGCCTGGCCATGAACTTGGCATAAGCCGGCCTTCCGAATAGCGCGTGATAAGGACTGCGCAACTTAACCACCTCGAAAGTAAGCCACTCGACTCGATAATTATCCTTTGATTCTCCAAAAGCTACCTCCAATGTGATCTTTCCCTCGGGGCACGCTGAGTGACCTGGCACAATCCCGTGAAAAACCGTTGAACTCTTCTGCAGCTGAGACTCCTTGAGACCCATGCGTAGAAAGGTTTCCCAATACAAGATATTGATGCTACTTCCACCGTCCATTAGGACCTTTTTCAGCTCATAACCATTAACCTGTGGTGCCACCACCAATGCTAAGACTCCTGGGTGTTCTATCCTTTCCGGGTGATCTCTTCTGCTCCATGTTACGTCCTGCTCTGACCATCTCAGGTATCTCGGAACAGCCGAAGAAACCGAGTTTACTGCTTGTTTCAGTATCTTTTTATCCTTGTTAGAAATTCCGGTGGTATGCACGTGATATTATCCCAATTGCTTGGGGTTAGCTTGGAAACCTCCAGCTTCCCCTTGGTTGTTACCCGGATTTCCGCCTGCCGGGTTACCGGCTGGGGGCGGGCCGTTGCCCGGGTTTCCACCCGGACCCGGTCCTCCTCCCCGACCTGCACCTCGCATGGCCTTGTTTATCTCCTCATTCTTCCATCTCTGTAGGTCCGCGCACTGCTCCAATGAGTGGTTAGCCGGCCTACCGTTCCTGCTGTGCTTTGGGCACGCCATTCTGAAGATATCCCAATTGTTACCCGGCCTCGGCGGTCCTTGATAATTTCCTCCATTGTGGTTTCCAGCATTGAAATTTCCTTCTGCTCTAGGTCTCGAAGACCCGGCTTCTGTGCTAGCGACAAACTCGGAGCCTCCCTCAAACGGGCGCTTGTTCTGGTTGTTCCCATTGTTACCTCCATTGTTACCCGGCGTTGATCCATTGCCGGTTCTTCCACTATTATTTGCGTTTGCTTTTGGTTTCTTGTCATCGACATCCTCTTCTGTAGTATCCGTTGCAGCGTGTTTATTACATGCATCCATTAGCTCTCCCATCGTGACCTCTGAAGCATTTCGACTAGATTTCATGCGAGTTAACTTTTGCACTAAAGGTATGTACTTGCACGTCTTTGCCATAGCTTGTAGCGCATCTTTGGGCTGAATATCCATAGAGGAGTGTAGTATCTCCATAACCCGGCGCACCCAGCTGCGCGCCGATTCTCCTTTCTTTTGTACACATCGCTCTAAGTCATCAATAGTAAATAGCTTTCTGCACGTCCCATGAAAGTGCTTGATAAACGCAGTTTTCAACTCCTCCCATGACTTGATAGATCCTTCCGGTAAATTATTGAACCATAACTTTGCTGCTCCTTCTGACATCATCAAGTACATGAACTTGGCTTGAAGATTTTCTAACGCATTGCAAATCGACATAGCCATCTCATAACTGCTCAACCATGTTTCTGGATCCATAGTCGGCTCATAATTCACAACTTTACCCGGTTCTTTGAATTTATCCGGGTAAGGCTCAGCTCTGATGTTATCCGACAGGCACTTAGGCCCAGCGAGATTAGTCGGAACTGGTCTCACCCGGGAAACATGTGATCCTGCGGGAGGTGCGGCCGGACGCGGTACGGCTGGTGGCCCATGCACCGCAGACCCGGCCGCGGCCCTCCTGGCTCTGGAACTGTCCACGATAGCTTGTGCTGCTGATGCTGCTGGTACTGCCTGAACGCGGGGAGGAGGCGGCATTTGCTGCTGCTCTTCCCTCCGTCGCGCTGAACTTGTCTGGATATTGCCGGTATTGCCTCGTTGCTGGCTGATATATGGTGTCCCATGCATTCCACTTCTGTGATCCGGGTAATTAACTTGCTGCGCTACCGCAGTGCGCAATAGATCTATCGCCCGCCGGGTCTCCTCTGCGTGGGGTGACTCTCTCACGGGGATTTAATTCAATGCGAGCGTTGCTGCGTACACATTATCCATGGGGTTGTTGTAATGACCTGCTGGTGTGCGAAATCGCGATGGTGGTGGTGGTGGTAATGTATTGCCGGCAGCGACTCTAGTCTGCAATGTGGGTAACCCGGCTTGTATGTTTGCCGGCTGTGCTCCTCCAGATGCAGGTTGCTGTACGGTTCCTTGGTTTGCTACCGGAATCGGTTGATCCTGAGGTGTGATAAATAGGTTGGTCGGGTTTATGACTCCACCCGTTGCTGGTAACATGGTTTGATGCCTTTGACGCACCCTGGTTGTCTCTTCTCGGAGCCGGGTTTCCAATGCATCCAGCTCACGTTGGCGGTGGCCATCCCCTGCCTTTCTGCTTCTACTTGCCTTCTCTGTTGCTCCAATGCACGGCAGGCTACGTCCAGATCTCTAACACGTTCCGCCGCGTTTTCCGGAGTAATAACTGTAGCTAAAACGGTTGGATCCAGAATCAAGTTGTTGTTGAATAGGGCCGGGTGTTGCGGGTTTGAAGGACCCGCCCCTGGCATCCGGTTTGCCAGATATCCGAACATGTTTGCCTGCAACTCGCTGTCTTCCGCGTGGCTGGTAACCGATGCCGATTCTCCGTCAACTCGGGTGAGAACCGGGTTTCCGTCAACCGGACCTTGCTGCTGGGCCAATGCTGGTGCTATTCCGACTGCGGCTGCGGTCACGTTTCCCTGATTAAGATTGATCACCGGGGCCGTGTAAACCGCAACCTGGCGCGTAATTGTTGGCACAGATTCGTACTCTTCTTCTTCGCTGCTATTTTCCTCGTACCGGTTCTCCAGCAGATGCAGGATGGACTCGGTATCATCTTCTCTCATTACCCGGCCACGCGGGGTCCATGCCGGCTCCTCCGGCTGTTCCCTCTTTGTGGGGGGCTCTTCTATCGGATCTACCGTCCCGACCGATTCTTCTCCATCTGATTGAACGTGGGTAGCTTCCCCTGACACAGAATCAAATCCGAAATCGTCAGGGATTGAACCGGACGTACGTACCATGCCGATGAAGACGTTGATCTGGCCGATTGTCACGACAGATCCGGATTCGAGAAGATCCGACTCTGGCCCCCAGCCGGAATCGTCCACCATCTTCTCTCCTTCGTGATCGGTGTAGATCTTGCCGATGACAAGGTTCTCCATGTTCTTCCGAGCTTCTCCCGTGATGTAAACACCCTTGGACGTAGGCCCCACGGTGGGCGCCAACTGTCGTGGGATAATCACGGCAGACGTTACCGGGGGTAACTTATCTTGGGGCAAATCGACTCTGGTGTTTGGGAGAGGGTTTAGCTCAAGGGAAAACATGATGATATGCGATCTGGTAGCCGGCAATCAAGTCGCCGAGTCTCCGATCTAGATATATTAACTCAACTCTCGTATTACACTAGATACTCTATACCTAGCGATATTGCTCGAACTCTTGGATCTCTCTCTCGTCTAACCCTAGGGGCCGGCTTACATAATATCCGGACCCCCTGGCCTAGTCTCCAAGGCGCACTTTGAATCCTACCCGGACACTGCTTACAAACCCTAAACTTCCTTATCGGAACCCACAATCCGGGTTACGAGGCCTACGTTCTTGGGCCTTCTAGAAACTCCTTTATCTTAAGCCGGGTCTTGTGCAGCGTCCTTTGGGCCGAGTTACTCCTTGGCGTTGGCCTACCGGGTTATCATCCCTCCATCAATAACACCGAGCTCCGCAGGGAGAACGAGGATCTCCTAGTCGATGATGACATTCTATCAGATGCTGATGGGATGGACATGAGTGAGCAGAGCGAGCAGAAGAATGACGACTTAGCTGAGGAGGAGGACCCCGAGGATATCCTTTTCGACGGAGACAACGAGCAGGACTAGTCGTAGTACCTCTTAGCTTTTGGAGTTGTGCCAGTGAGATGTACGCCAACCCTATAAGGCGAATCCCCCGATGTAGCTCTGATGAGCGTAGTTGTGTTAGTTGTCTGTTGATGTGTTGTGCTATGTATGACTCTATGCTATGAATGTGATGCTTGTTTGGGTGATATCTATGTTTGGAAATTGTCTCAACCAATAAAAAGAAAATCGTTACCCACAATTGATCAGTTGTGATTTCTTTTTGGGTTTTAGACACTCTTTTTGGTTGCTCAAGTTTTTGGGTTTTTCAAAAACAAAGAAGTCTTGCTGCATAGTCTTACACATGTTCAAATAAAACAGCATGCCGACGCATCGGGAACCACCACCACCACGCCCGCCGACAATGGAGGCATTGCTGGCCTTGATGATGGAGGATCGCCAGGCCGCACGAGCTGAGAGTGCCGCCACTGTCACTGCCCTGCAGAAGATAGCCGCTGCCAGCGCCAACAACAATAATAATGGCGATGGCAACGGGAATGGAGGGCGCTCAAAGCTGAAGGTGTTTCAGCAGACCAATCCTCCGGTTTTCACCAATATTGTGGAACCACTAGACGCTGACGATTGGATTCGCACCATCACCAACAATCTGCAAGTGGCATCAGTGGAAGACAATGACAAGGTGGTATTCGCCACCCACTTTCGTGTTGGACCAGCAAGGACTTGGTGGGAGACTACCCGTGACACTGTTGATGCTGGCCACGTTTTCACTTGGGAAGACTTCACTGCCCGGTTCCGCAAATATCACATCCCTCAGGGTGTGATGAGAATCATGAAGGACAAGTTCCTAAAGTTGAGGCGTGGAGGTATGTCTGTATCAATATACTGGGAGGAATTCACTCTGCTAGCCCGGTATGCACCAGATGAAGTTAACACAGAAGCTAAGAAGAAGGAGAGATTCTTGAATGGGCTGCACGATGAGTTGCAGTGCACCCTAGTGGCCGTACCATTCATGGATTTGGAGTCACTCGTGGATGCCGCGATGATGATGGAGCACAAGAGACGGAATGTCTTTGACAACAGGAAGAGAAAGATGCAGTACCAAGGTGGACCTAGTGCACCGAGACATCGCCCCACCCCCTATGCCAGGACACCAGCACCCCACAGGGCGCCGGCTTATGCGCAAAGAAACCACCATAACAACCACAACAACAACCACCACCATGTCCACAACAACTACAACAACAACAGTGCACCTTATGCACCCAAGCCACGAGGCAATGGAAGTGGAAATGGGGATGGAAACAAATCCAACCATGCCGCCAAGCCAAACCAGAACCCAAAACCCAATGGACGTTGCTTTACCTGTGGCAAGGAAGGACATTTTTCTCGGGAGTGCCCAAGCAAGATCACTCCACCAGCTCACAACAATGCTACCAAGATGACACATGTACCAGTGCCCAAGAGGCAAAATGTGACCAGAGGACACCTGAATCACGTCGCTGCTGAGGAGGTTCAGGACACATCTGATATGGTGATGGGTACGTTTCATGTCAACTCTGTACCTACTGAAGTACTGTTTGATTCAGGTGCATCACATTCTTTTGTTACTATGCCATTTGTTGAAAAGAGTGGGATGAAACACACACTTATGCAAAACCCCATGTTGGTACAAATACCCGGATCCAGCACAAAAACCAACCGTGTTTGCAAAGAGATACCCGTGGACATACAAGGGAAAACTTTTCATGCCGACCTAGATCCCAAGGAATAGAAGTAGTAATGGGTATGAATTGGATGACCAAGTATAGTGGTGTGATTTATTGCACCTGGAAGTCCATATCATTGACTGCCAGTGATGGGGAGAAAGTTGCTTTCGCCGCAACCAAGTCAAAGTCAGAGACTCTGTGCCACACTGGTATAGCCACACCTGCACTTGAGGAAGTTCCAATAGTATGCGAATACCCGGATGTGTTTCCCGAGGAGTTACCTAGTATGCTTCCTGATCATGATATCAAGTTTGTCATTGAGTTAATCCCCGACACTGGACCAATAGCACAAAAGCCTTATCGTATGAATCCGAAGGAGTTAGATGAGTTGAAGAAGCAGCTGGATGACATGTTAAGGAAAGGTTTGATTCGCCCTAGTGCATCACCATGGGGATCACCTGTCATTTTTGTGGACAAGCGGGACGGTTCCTCACGTCTATGTGTGGATTACCTTAAGTTGAATGATGTTACCATCAAGAACAAATACCCGTTGCCAAAAATTGAAGACCTGTTTGACCAGCTAAATGGGGCAAGAATTTTCTCAAAGATCGATCTTCGTACTGGTTATCATCAGTTGAAGGTTCGTGAGACCGATATTCCAAAGACCGCATTCACCACACGTTACGGATTGTATGAGTACACTGTGATGTCTTTTGGTCTAACAAATGCCCCTGCCTACTTCATGAATCTTATGAATAAGCTTTTCATGGAATGCTTAGACAAGTTTGTCGTGGTTTTCATTGACGACATTCTTATTTACGCAAAGAGTGAGGAAGAACACGGAGAACATCTGAGAACTGTTTTTGGAACACTTCGACAACATCAACTGTATGGTAAGTTCAGCAAATGCCAATACTGGTTGAAGTAAGTCGGGTTTCTTGGACACGTAGTATCTGGGGAGGAATGTTTGTTGACCCTGCTCTGGTTCAGTCTGTAGCGAATCGGGCTTCCCCGACTAATCAGACTGAAGTCAAATCATTTCTGGGATTAGCCGGATATTACCGCAAGTTTGTTCAAGGATTCTCGAGCATAGCCAGCCCACTCACTCAATTTCTCAAGAAGGATAGCAAGTTCGTGCGAACGGACAAATGTGCCGAGAGCTTTCAAAATTGAAGAATCGACTCATGACAGCCCCGGTACTCATTATGCCAGATGTCACCAAGAGTTTTGATGTGTATTTGATGCTTCTAAGCTTGGTATTGGAAGTGTTCTAATGCAAGAGGGAAAGGTCATCTCGTTTATCTCACGACAGTTGAGACCACATGAGTTGAATTATCCTACTCATGACTTAGAGCTTGCTGTCATGGTGCATGCTCTCAAAGCATGGCGACATTTTCTTATGGGGAAGAGGTGTGAAATCTATATGGATCATAAGAGTTTGAAGTATATATTTACACAGCGTGAACTCAATATGAGGCAACACCGTTGGATAGAGCTCATCAAGGAGTATGATCTCAGTATCCACTATCACCCCGAGAAAGCAAATGTTGTTGCGGATGCTCTTAGTCGAGAGCCGGCCTCTCTAAATGCTATGATTCATATCAGACAACCGGAGTTGTGGAAAGAACTTGAACATCGTGGTATCGAGGTGGTCAGCTATGGTATGTGGATGACATGGAAGTTAAACCAACTCTTGTTGATCAAATCAAAGAAGCTCAGAAGGGCCAAAAGAGTATTGAGGGAATTAAAACCCGCATGGAGAAAGAAGAAGTTGCCGGTTTTACCATTGATTCTGATGGAGTCTTATGGTATGAAGGACGCGTTTGTGTTCCGACTGAATCTGAGATGAAGCAAACTGTCATGACTGAGGCTCATGACACTTTATACCCTATTCACCCTGGAGGAACTAAGATGTATCAAGATCTGAAGGAGAAGTTTTGGTGGCATGGAATGAAGCGAGATATTGCCTCGTTTATAGCCAAGTGCCACATTTGTCAGCAAGTGAAGGATGGACATCAGCGTCCCGCTAGTTTGTTATAGCCATTACAAGTGACTGTTTGGAAATGGGATGAAGTTGGGATGGACTTCATTACTGGACTACCACGGTCCAGTTGAGGAAATGATTCGATATGGGTAGTCGTTGACAGGCTCACCAAAGTTGCACACTTTATACCTGTCAATACCACATATCGTGGAGACCAGCTTGCTAATCTCTATATTTTTCGGATAGTCAGCCTACACGGAATTCCCAGCAGGATTGTGTCAGATCGAGGATCACAGTTCACATCTCGATTTTGGAAGAAGTTACGCGAAGCTTTGGGAACCAAGCTAGCCTTTAGCACAACCTATCATCCGTAGACTGATGGACAGACCGAGCATGTGAACCAGATTGTAACAGCCCAATTTTTGGAAGACAGGAAAAACTTGTTTTCAATAACCCAAAAATCAGGGCCAACAAAAACTTTTTAATATGTTTGACTTATGCTTGTGTTTTCATTTTGCTTGTTGTATGTGTTTGTGTTTGAGTTTGTTAACAACTAACATTAAAACCAATGCTTATAACTTTCTTAAAACCCAACCCCTGTGATCAAGTCATGACAAGAAAACTTATCATTTTCACCTAACACACTGTTTTGGCAAAAACCTTTTTGAAAGTGTTTTGATTTTAAAAGAAACCCAAAGACCAAGTTTTGAGGAAAACAAAAGATAATTTCCAAAACTATATGAAAAGTATTTTGGAGCTAATCATGTCCAACATGTTTTCAACCAAGATGTTTTTGCAAGTATTTCAAAAACTCCTTCTCACTTCCTTCTTTTGCAAAAACAATGAGAGGGCACTATGTTACCCCTGTGTTTGACCTAAATTATAATCTTTTGGAAATAACAAGCTTTGAGATAAACATTTTTACAAAACCCTCTTGTCATGGTATGCCTTGATCACTACCTCTAATTAACACTTGAGAGAAACACCTGGAAACTAATTTAAAGAACTCAGTTGTTTGAGTGATCTTGTGTGTCCTGTTATTTCATCTGCATTGTTGTGTGATCTTACCTTGTGTTTGCTTGAAGTATTTATTTCTGTTTGTTGATAAGTGTGTGCTGTTTTAAAGATAATAAAACCTAGTAATAGCAAGATCAAACATCAATACCATATTCCACCTCATGTCCATATCATCTTGTGTTTTCTTAAAAATCTCCAACTTTGGGGACAGACTTCTATGACAAATCTTGAGATGATCATCATACATCTCATTGTATATATCTATGCTATCCCTCCAAGTTGATTATTCTTGATGTTGAAAACACTTTGGTATCATCTATCAAAGTCCTTTAGAAGACATCCCTAAATATTGATCATATCCATATATCTTGATGCACTTTTTCTGTGTTAATCAAAATCACTCCTTATTGTTTTCAGGGCCAATAAACCTACCCTTGTCATATTCATGAACCATACCTCACCTCCTTATGGTCTATTTATTTTCCAAAGACCATTTTATTATTTATCTCTCATGGGGTTTAACCTATTAAATAAACTCATGTTTTCACCCTTCTTCCACTTGGTGCCTCAAAAAGTTTCAAAAGAGTTGTTTATTAAAAATCACTTTTGAAACCTATATCATGTACTATCTCATCCCAACTCAAAAATACTTGTTTTAAAAGCATTTTACTATTTTATTATTTTCCATTTTCCAAAAGGCCAGAAATGGACTTTGAAATATTTTGTGAAGAAAAGTATTTCCTAAAATCTTGGAAAAATTACCCAACATGCCTATGGTCATGTGGGACTTACTCATATAAAGACATTTGCAAGTTGTTTTTAAAATTTTGGAGAAAACATTTAAAAACAGTTTCTGCCATTTTTGAATTCCAAAATTTTTGTGAAAGAAATATTTTCAAAAACTCTTGAGGCTACCACCCCTAGACTCCATTTTTATTATCTATCCAATGGACATGATTTTGCACACATGTTCTATTCAAATTATTTGTGAAAACAATCAAAAACCACTTCTGGTTATTTTGGACATGATTGTTTTCACACATGTTTTGATCTATTATTGGACCCTATCCACCTCTCTCTCTTGTCCTGAGAAGTAGTAAACATCTTGCTTCACCTTCTGGACATGGTCTACCCACCCATCTCTCTCTCTCTCTCTTTCCCTCTAACTCATCCACTAGCATGTGGACAAAGATGGTGCTCACCCTCCTCTTCTTAGTCCACCTCCACAGTGCATTCCTGAAGTGGCCCTTGCGCCAGAACATCCCTCTCACCCCCTTGATCACTCTGGAAGAAACCCACCCCCTCTGCTTGTCCCTTTCCTCCTTTTCCATGAGGTGTCCATGGCGTTCTGGATGCGCTCGCCACGTCCATCGCGTTCCGCCACTTGGAACTCATGCCCGAGCTCGTGGCCTCATCACTTAGATCCGCAAGCTCTCCAGTATCACACCCGTGACCCTCACTTGCCCACTCTCCCCTCCCTTGCCCCTTGATCCTCTGTCGAACACCTGCGGGTGGGAGATCGGAGCCCAGGCTCCCGATCGCTACGAGCCACCTCCTCCCTCTCTGGTCGTTCCTAGAGGACCTCATTGACATTCTCCACGAATAAGGCAACCCGTGCTTCTCCCTCGATGCCCGCACGTGAGCCGCCGTGGTCGCTGTGGGCGCCGTCCGCCGAGCTCTGCGGCCAGGCCTCCCCGAGCTATCTCCTCGCGGTAGAACGTGTTCATACTGCTCCACTCCTCCTCAATCGACCTATAGTGCAAAAAGCCCCCTCGCTCGTGTCTTGTTCGCCGACATCGAGCACGGCATGGCCGCCGGTGACCTTCTCGTCAAGCTCCAAGCATTGGGCGCCTCTGGCCCAGAAGTTTCCTTCCCTTCCCTCCTTGGATACTCGCACTGATCAATCCTCTCTCAATTTGTTTTTCCACCTACTGCAGGGGCGCCACCAACCTCGACCTCGGTTCACCGCCGCGGATCCCCAGCGGCAACCTTGCTCTCGTCTTTTTCGTCAAGCGCAGGTGGTGGCAATGGACCCGCGAAGTCGCCTCGAGCCTCCTGGTGCAAGCTGCGCTTGCTGGCGAGCCTTAGCGCCACCTGCGGCGAGCTCGCAGCCTCCTGCCGCCGTCAGGGACGGACTCCTCCGTGCGTTTTGGTCGCCGCCGGCGCGAAACGCCACGGGCTAAGCTCCTCCATCAGATCTGCATCCAACGGGTGCCTTTAAAACCTGTGCCCTTTTGATCTTCGCCGTTGATCCGCGATCGGACAGCCGCGTACCGCTTCTCCGCGCGCGCGCTAGCCAGCGGGCCGGCCTGCCTCTGTGCGGTCCGTTTCCTCGCAGATCTGGCCCAGTTTCATTTTTCTGCAGGTTGTTATTCTTTTTCAAACATACCTATTTCTGTCTGTTTACTTTAATTCAAAACAAAAATGTAAATGATCAAATCTTGCCAAACTAAAAATCACAGTTGTAGATCTACAAAATGGTAACCACCTCCAACTTGTAGATCTGTATTTTGAGCAACAGTTTAGGAGAAATAAAATAAATGGAAGAGACACTCTTTAACACCATTTCTATCATAACTTGAGTTTTAAGTATCCAAATCATGCAAACTAAACTGTTCTGAGTAGCCCTTGATATTATCTATCTGTTGAAGTTGGTCTTGTGTTGACTTGAGTTGTTGTGTGAAAATGACATGCATGTTAGTTTTTAGGCTAGAGAGCACTTCTGTGAATTTTTTAATTTTATTGGTGATGATTTATAATGTGAATCGAATTGTGTTGGTTTGATAGTAACTAGGAGCACCTTATACTAGATTTTCATGATTTTAGGAGTTACAGAATAGGTTTGGTGCAACATTTGGTAAATAGTCATTTTTGCCTATTATTGACATGACTTGATTAAAATGTGTGTTATATTGTTTTGTTATAAAATTAATTCCTAGCATGTGTAGGGTATCAATACATGTTTTATTTGTGTTTTAAGTGTTTCATTATCATGTTAGGAAAATGTGTGTGAAAGCCATGCTTGTTATAGTTTAAATCTCAATATGTTGTTTTTCCTAGTAATAGTAGGTTAAATTATGTTATTCTTCATATTGCTATGACTACTTGAATAAATGCTTTAGTATTGTTTTCCATAGCATGGCTACTGTTATTTTACTATAGTATACTTGCTTGCATGCTTGAGTGAGCTCTAGATCAAATTGTCATGCTATGTTAGTATTAGATGTTTTTCTGCCATAGTAGTTATATTGCATGCTTAATTTCTGAGGCATTGATTAGATTGTTATTTTGTTATTACTAGCATGTCTAGGTGTTGTTTTCTCTTTTATTTGGATGTCATCTTACATATCGATCATGTTAGAATAAATCATGTTTAATGATCTCTTATGGTTATGCATGTCTGCTTGCCTAAATAGCCTTTTTCATGTCTAGTTTTAATAGTTGTTTTGCTCCATGATTATTTCCATGAATTTAGTGATGCCATGGTATGTTTGTTATTGATTTGTCTCTGTTATTGGGTTGCTTAGCTACTGGTTATATTAATTATCCATGATTAGGAAAGCATGTGTTACTATGGGCTTGTAGCATTGCTCGTTAATATTTTCCTATGCATGTGTATGTGTTCCTAGGTTGTTTTCTTGCTATTTTGCTCATCCTCATGAATGAACAGAGAGTCATTTAACCTTATTTGGGCATGTTATGAGAGTGGCACACCCACTGGACTCATGCCATTTTGGTTGGGGATCCATAACATCAAATCTAGTGTTATTTATGTGTGTGGTCTGTGCATGTTTTGCTTGATGGTGTGCACCCTAGTAATTTTGTTTGTGAGTGTACTTGTTTGATGAAATTCTTGTTGTATGTTTACATTTTATCAAGTGCTTGCCTTTGTTTGGTTCTGATTGGGTGTTTTCCTTTTTATGTTTACAACGTTAGATAACGAAGACGGTATTATTTTCCGGAGAGGTTTTTATTGCAACTCTTGTTTATTTCAAGAGCAAGACCAAGACCAGTGCCAAGGCAAGCCATTCTAAATGCTTTCTATTGTTTTACTTATCATTATCTATCATGCATGTTTTACTTCTGAAGTTTTACAAAAGTTTGATTCAAAAACTATTCTTTTAAGTGGAATATACCACTATCTATTTTATGTATCTGATATGCTATATCCACTATATAATCTTGGTGTTACCAAGCCCTTTAGAAATTTTAGTATCATCACTTAATCAACTTAAGTCCCCTAGTGGACATTTTAACTTGATGTTTTTGGAAAGCAAAAGCTTGGAAAAACCCCGAGGAAAGGTGGGACCTTGTCCGAGGGAGGTTTGTGAAGAAGGAAATGTTTTCGACTTGTTTTCCAAAATTGACACATAACCTAGTCTTCGCCGGACAACCAAGCCGTGCTGCCACATTACCCCAATATGGGAACGGGGTCTAGCTAATTGCTTGTCGGTGTTAGTCCGTGTCTACCTCAAAGTGCTATTGGGGTTAGAGTCCCCCGAACCGAATTGTCGCCGGGAGGGAGAAACGGGACATTCACAGTGTGGGTTCACTACCAGTTGCAGCAATTGGGTCTCCTGCCATGGCGGTGTGATGTCAGGGGAAACCGGATCGATACGGCTGACTCACTCGGTGCCGGGGAGAACAAACCCAGTTGAAGAGGTAGTCATTTACTAGCACTGACATAGTGGATGGTTAGGACCAGTTATCCGATGTTTGCATACTGTCTCGGACAGTCCGTGGTTGTTCACGGCGGATGTACTGGATCTTGTGGATTGTGTACACCTCTGCAGAGTAAAACTATTAAGAATAGCCGCGTCCTCGGATATGGACAGTTGAATGGCCATGTAGCTAGCATTGTGTCAATGTTTTCAAAAAGCTGGAAAGTGTTTTGGAATTGTACTTGGGAGGTATGTTGAAAGGGAATTATTGTACCTTTGAGGTACCGGATAAATGATGATCTTAAAGATGTGTTTTTCCAAGAAGTTTTGCAAAGAGAAATGTTTTCTTTATTTAGAGTGCTTTATCAAAACCTTGTGGACATGCTTTATCTACAAGAGAAATGAAATATCTTTTGAAGTATCTTCTTCAACAAAGGAGAATAAAACTTGTGCAACTATGATGAGTCTTAAATTCATCATAGCTAGTTGAACCCTAATTAAAGCCTTCCTACCACCCCTATATATATATATGCATACTTGCATGTTTAGCTTTCATTTGGGGTGTCTTGCAGAGTACATTCAAACGTACTCATATTGGTTTCGTCCCTGGCTATTGTCTTGGTCAGACTTTGAGCAGAAACCCGGAGAACCTGAAGAAGCTGGTGTCGCTGACGGCTATGCGAACTAGGAACGTCTCCGAGTCAGTAGCCTGTAGGTAGTCAAGGCGTGACTTGGGTTTACCACGAGTGTGTTTTGCAGTCTTCCGCTGTTTTTAGTGTGTGTTCCTGCCCTGCGTGGCAGTTGTTTTCAACTGAGTCAAGTGACCAGTTGTGTAAGCCGTGTATTCATGTAGTGGATGTTGTAATCTGCAATGCCAACTCGAGTATGTTGTTCACGACTAACTGATCATGGGATCGTGAATGTATGCATACTGGAGGTCTCGGACTGCTAGTCTGGGGTCCCCACAGAGTTGGTATCAGAGCCATCCTGACTTTAGGAGACCTTAGTTTAGCATGGACGCCAGATAGGAAAAAAAACTATTTTGGTAAAAACTATATTACTGCCTAAAATGTTTTTATTTATGGAATCCTAAGCATGGTTTCCATCGTTCTCATATTTTCAAAAAGATTATTGCCTGCTTTACAAAACAGAAGTTTTGAAGAAAAACATAGAAAATAATAAACATATCTTTTTGTCCTTTGTTTTTATGGCTCAAAATATTTTGTAAATAAATAAGCATGAGTTTATAAAATTTTGGTTTTCATTTAAAAGTATATCAAAAAGTTTTCTTTTGTTATCTTTCTATTAAAAATTACATACTTGGCGATGTCCTGAGAAGACCTTAGTAGTTAGCAACCCGAAGAAAAAGAAGTTTCCTTCCGAAGACCTCAACATTAAGATGAGGTAAAGAAATCCTCGAGATCAGAAGACTCTGCCAAGTATCAAGCTCAACAACGAAAATCTACAACGATGTTAACAGTATGAAGGCTTCAACCACTCTGGTTGACTCAGACCCATAGGATTTGTCAGGTTTTGCTCAGTTGTTTTGATTGAGCTACCCGTTCTTCATCGATTCTAGACGCTTGCTGGTGCTTAAAGTACCTGTTTTGCTTTTGACTGAGTGCTGCTTCCTAAATTAATTGTGTTTATTGGATTGCCTTGCTCTGATTGAGTAGTTTTTCCACAACTTTGTTTTTCAGTATGAAAAACTTTCCTTTTTATCTTTTGGCACCAGTGTTTCAACATGTTAACAAGTTAGTGCACCCATATCCCTCTGTTTTTCCCCAACACCCAGAAGCAGAAGAAGAATCATTTCAGAGCTACAATTTTTCACTGGAACTTCAAAGGGATACATGATTCGAGGGATAACATTGCACGGGACTAATGAAGGTTTCAGAAAGTAAGATACAAGTCTGTTTCCAAACACAGACCACTACACCTACTCTGGTGTAGACACTAACATTGCCTAGCCCTCGCTGGCTGGACCCTGGTCTGACGGTGCGCTAGTCTCACCTGACACTGAGCACCGAGTCAGGCGACGGCGAAGCCCCTCGAGTCTTCCTGGCCTTGTGCCACCAGCTTGGACCTCCACCACAGCAGCCACCGGCGCCACTGCTCGTCCTTCTTCCACCGCGGTATCGCTCCTGGCGCCAGCCCACCAGTCGTAGATGCCCCAGACGGTGCAGGCCACAGCTACCACGATCACTGTGACCCACCCCACCAGGCCACAGCTGAAGAACAGCACGATGACAAAGTGCTCCAGGGGATTTGCTCGCTCCAGCAGGGTGACGTACTCCTTGAAGAAATCATCGATGAGTTGAGAAATGAAACCCATTGTGTGTTGCGATTTAGTGAGCCTCGACGACCCCTTTTATAGCAGTAGGAGCAGAGCCCCCCTCCTCCGTCGAGCACTACGCGGGAAAAGCCGAAGAATCCATCTGCAGTACTCGCAAATGGCGCGAAATCACTGGCGCATCCCTCCACCAAGTGGTCGAAGGATCGACATGTCGCACTCACAGCAGTCTCATAGCGAGGTGTCAGCCCACCCTGAGCTCACAGTGAGCGGGACGCCCTGATGCCAAGGGTGTGCGCACCAGGAGAGAAGGCCAGGCAAGAAGAAGAAGAAGAAGAGAGAAGGGCATCGACTGCCAAGTGGGCCTGGTCCCACACGTTAGTGTATGACTCCAGAAAACTCCGGGTGTACCAAGCTTCTAACTCTCTTTCAAATCGTGAGAAAAATCTTGACAAGATCACTAGTTGTTTGTAGCCTCTACCCTACACAACTAGGTCTCCGTGACCCCCTTTGTGAGTATCCAGTCTTATCTTCAGGATTGAAGCAAATTTTGGTTTTCTTAAAATCTGAAAAAAATTAAAATTTTTGTTAAAAGAGTTTTGTTTTTGTTGTTTGTTAAGAAAACCCTCTTCCTTGTTTTCCCTTACGAATCTCGAGGACGAGATTCATTTTAAGGGGGGAAGAGCTGTAACAGCCCAATTTTTGGAAGACAGGAAAAACTTGTTTTCAATAACCCAAAAATCAGGGCCAACAAAAACTTTTTAATATGTTTGACTTATGCTTGTGTTTTCATTTTGATTGTTGTATGTGTTTGAGTTTTTTAACAACTAACATTAAAACCAATGCTTATAACTTTCTTAAAACCCAACCCTTGTGATCAAGTCATGACAAGAAAACTTATCATTTTCACCTATCACACTGTTTTGGCAAAAACCTTTTTGAAAGTGTTTTGATTTTAAAAGAAACCCAAAGACCAAGTTTTGAGGAAAACAAAAAGATAATTTCCAAAACTATATGAAAAGTATTTTGGAGCTAATCATCTCCAACATGTTTTCAACCAAGATGTTTTTGCAAGTATTTCAAAAACTCCTTCTCACTTCCTTCTTTTGCAAAAACAATGAGAGGGGACTATGTTACCCCTGTGTTTGACCTAAATTATAATCTTTTGGAAATAACAAGCTTTGAGATAAACATTTTTACAAAACCCTCTTGTCATGGTATTCCTTGATCACTACCTCTAATTAACACTTGAGAGGAACACCTGGAAACTAATTTAAAGAACTCAGTTGTTTGAGTGATCTTGTGTGTCCTGTTATTTTATCTGCATTGTTGTGTGATCTTACCTTGTGTTTGCTTGAAGTATTTATTTCTGTTTGTTGATAAGTGTGTGATGTTTTAAACATAATAAAACCTAGTAATAGCAAGATCAAACATCAATACCATATTCCACCTCATGTCCATATCATCTTCTGTTTTCTTAAAAATCTCCAACTTTGGGGACAGACTTCTATGAAAAATCTTGAGATGATCATCATACATATCATTGTATATATCTATGCTATCCCTCCAAGTTGATTATTCTTGATGTTTAAAACACTTTGGTATCATCTATCAAAGTCCTTTAGAAGACATCCCTAAATATTGATCATATCCATATATCTTGATGCACTTTTTCTGTGTTAATAAAAATCACTCCTTATTGTTTTCAGGGCCAATAAACCTACCCTTGTCATATTCATGAACCATACCTCACCTCCTTATGGTCTATTTATTTTCCAAAGACCATTTTATTATTTATCTCTCATGGGTTTTAACCTATTAAATAAACTCCTGTTTTCACCCTTCTTCCACTTGGTGCCTCAAAAAGTTTCAAAAGAGTTGTTTATTAAAAATCACTTTTGAGACCTATATCATGTACTATCTCATCCCAACTCAAAAATAGTTGTTTTAAAAGCATTTTACTATTTATTATTTTCCATTTTCCAAAAGGCCAGAAATGGACTTTGAAATATTTTGTGAAGAAAAGTATTTCCTAAAATCTTGGAAAAATTACCCAACATGCCTATGGTCATGTGGGACTTACTTATATAAAGACATTTGCAAGTTGTTTTGAAAATTTTGGAGAAAACATTTAAGAACAGTTTCTGCCATTTTTGAATTCCAAAATTTTTGTGAAAGAAATATTTTCAAAAACTCTTGAGGCTACCACCCCTAGACTCCATTTTTTATTATCTATCCAATGGACATGATTTTGCACACATGTTCTATTCAAATTATTTGTGAAAACAATCAAAAACCACTTCTGGTTATTTTGGACATGATTGTTTTCACACATGTTTTGATCTATTATTGGACCCTATCCACCTCTCTCTTGTCCTGAGCAGTAGTAAACATCTTGCTTCACCTTCTGGACATGGTCTACCCACCCATCTCTCTCTCTCTCTTTTCCTCTAGCTCATCCACTAGCATGTGGACAAAGATGGTGCTCACCCTCCTCTTCTTAGTCCACCTCCACAGTGCATTCCTGAAGCAGCCCTTGCGCCAGAACATCCCTCTCACCCCCGTGATCACTCTGGAAGAAACCCACCCCCTCTGCTTGTCCCTTTCCTCCTTTTCCATGAGGTGTCCATGGCGTTCTGGACGCGCTCGCCACGTCCATCGCGTTCCGCCACTTGGAACTCATGCCCGAGCTCGTGGCCTCATCACTTAGCTCCGCAAGCTCTCCAGTATCACACCCGTGACCCTCACTTGCCCACTCTCCCCTCCCTTGCCCCTTGATCCTCTGTCGAACACCTGCGGGTGGGAGATCGGAGCCCAGGCTCCCGATCGCTACGAGCCACCTCCTTCCTCTCTGGTCGTTCCTAGAGGACCTCATTGACATTCTCCACGAATAAGGCAACCCGTGCTTCTCCCTCGATGCCCGCACGCGAGCCGCCGTGGTCGCCGTGGGCGCCGTCCGCCGAGCTCTGCGGCCAGGCCTCCCCGAGCTATCTCCTCGCGGTAGAACGTGTTCATACTTCTCCACTCCTCCTCAATCGACCTATAGTGAAAAGAGCCCCCTCGCTCGTGTCTTGTTCGCCGACATCGAGCACGGCATGGCCGCCAGTGACCTTCTCGTCAAGCTCCAAGCACTGGGCGCCTCTGGCCCAGAAGTTTCCTTCCCTTCCCTCCTTGGATACTCGCACTGCTCGATCCTCTCTCAATTTGTTTTTCCACCTACTGCGGGGCGCCACCAACCTCGACCTCGGTTCGCCGCCGCGGATCCCCAGCGGCAACCTTGCTCTCGTCTTTTCCGTCAAGCGCAGGTGGTGGCAATGGACCCGTGAAGTCGCGTCGAGCCTCCTGGTGCAAGCTGCGCTTGCTGGCGAGCCTTAGCGCCACCTGCGGGAGCTCGCAGCCTCCTGCCGCCGTCAGGGACGGACTCCTCCGTGCGTTTTGGTCGCCGCCGGCGCGAAACGCCACGGGCTAAGCTCCTCCATCAGATCTGCATCCAACGGGTGCCTTTAAAACCTGTGCCCTTCTGATCTTCGCCGTTGATCCGTGATCGTACAGCCGCGTACCGCTTCGCCGCGCGCGCGCTAGCCAGCGGGCCGGCCTGCCTCTGTGCGGTCCGTTTCCTCGCCGATCTGGCCCAGTTTCATTTTTCTGCAGGTTGTTATTCTTTTTCAAACATACCTATTTCTGTCTGTTTACTTTAATTGAAAACAAAAATGTAAATGTTCAAATCTTGCCAAACTAAAAATCACAGTTGTAGATCTCCAAATCATAACTTGAGTTACCAAATAAATGGCAGAGACACTCTTTAACACCATTTCTATCATAACTTGAGTTTTAAGTATCCAAATCATGCAAACTAAACTGTTATGAGTAGCCCTTGATATTATCTATCTGTTGCAGTTGGTCTTGTGTTGACTTGAGTTGTTGTGTGAAAATGACATGCATGTTAGTTTTTAGGCCAGAGAGCACTTATGTGAATTGTTTAATTTTATTGGTGATGATTTTTGATGTGAATCCAATTGTGTTGGTTTGATAGTAACTAGGAGCACCTTATACTAGATTTTCATGATTTTAGGAGTTACAGAATAGGTTTGGTGCAACATTTGGTAAATAGTCATTTTTGTCTATTATTGACATGACTTGATTAAAATGTGTGTTATATTGTTTTGTTATAAAATTGATTCCTAGCATGTGTAGGGTATCAATACATGTTTTATTTGTGTTTTAAGTGTTTCATTATCATGTTAGGAAAATGTGTGTGAAAGCCATGCTTGTTATAGTTTAAATCTCAATATGTTGTTTTTCCTAGTAATAATAGGTTAAATTATGTTATTCTTCATATTGCTATGACTACTTGAATAAATGCTTTAGTATTGTTTTCCATAGCATGGCTACTGTTATTTTACCATATTATACTTGCTTGCATGCTTGAGTGAGCTCTAGATCAAATTGTCATGATATGTTAGTATTAGATGTTTTTCTGCCATAGTAGTTATATTGCATGCTTAATTTCTGAGGCACTGATTAGATTGTTATTTTGTTATTAATAGCATGTCTAGGTGTTGTTTTCTATGTTATTTGGATGTCATCTTACATATCCATTATGTTAGAATAAATCATGTTTAATGATCTCTTATGGTTATGCATGTCTGCTTGCCTAAATAGCCTTTTTCATGTCTAGTTTTAATAGTTGTTTTGCTCCATGATTATTTCCATGAATTTAGTGATGCCATGGTATGTTTGTTATTGATTTGTCTCTGTTATTGGGCTGCTTAGCTACTGGTTATATTAATTCTCCATGATTAGAAAAGCATGTGTTACTATGGGCTTGTAGCATTGCTCGTTAATATTTTCCTATGCATGTGTATGTGTTCCTAGGTTGTTTTCTTGTTATTTTGCTCATCCTCATGAATGACCAGAGAATCATTTAACCTTATTTGGGCATGTTATGAGAGTGGCACACCCAGTGGACTCATGCCATTTTGGTTGGGGATCCATAACATCAAATCTAGTGTTATTTATGTGTGTGGTCTGTGCATGTTTTGCTTGATGGTGTGCACCCTAGTAATTTTGTTTGTGAGTGTACTTGTTTGATGAAATTCTTTCTGTATGTTTGCATTTTATCAAGTTCTTGCCTTTGTTTGGTTCTGATTGGGTGTTTTCCTTTTTATGTTTACAACGTTAGATAACGAAGACGGTATTATTTTCTGGAGAGGTTTTTATTGCAACTCTTGTTTATTTCAAGAGCAAGACCAAGACCAGTGCCAAGGCAAGCCATTCTAAATGCTTGCTGTTGTTTTACTTATCATTATCTATCATGCATGTTTTACTTCTGAAGTTTTACAAAAGTTTGATTCAAAAACTATTCTTTTAAGTGGAATATACCACTATCTATTTTATGTATCTGATATGCTATATCCACTATATAATCTTGGTGTTACCAAGCCCTTTAGACATTTTAGTATCATCACTTAATCAACTTAAGTCCCCTAGTGGACATTTTAACTTGATGTTTTTGGAAAGCAAAAGCTTGGAAAAACCCCGAGGAAAGGTGGGACCTTGTCCGAGGGAGGTTTGTGAAGAAGGAAATGTTTTCGACTTGTTTTCCAAAATTGACACATAACCTAGTCTTCGCCGGACAACCAAGCCGTGCTGCCACATTACCCCAATATGGGAACGGGGTCTAGCTAATTTCTTGTCGGTGTTAGTCCGTGTCTACCTAAAAGTGCTATAGGGGTTAGAGTCCCCCGAACCGAATTGTCGCCGGGAGGGAGAAACGGGACATTCACAGTGTGGGATTAAGTTCACTACTGGTTGCAGCAATTGGGTCTCCTGCCATGGCGGTGTGATGTCAGGGGAAACCGGATCGATACGGCTGACTCACTCGGTGCCGGGAAGAACAAACCCAGTTGAAGAGGTAGTCATTTACTAGCACTGACATAGTGGATGGTTAGGACCAGTTATCCGATGTTTGCAAACTATCTCGGACAGTCCGTGGTTGTTCACGGCGGATGTACTGGATCTTGTGGATTGTGTACACCTCTGCAGAGTAAAACTATTCATAATAGCCGCGTCCTCGGATATGGACAGTTGAATGGCCATGTAGCTAGCATTGTGTCAATGTTTTCAAAAAGCTGGAAAGTGTTTTGGAATTGTACTTGGGAGGTACGTTGAAAGGGAATTATTGTACCTTTGAGGTACCGGATAAATGATGATCTTAAAGATGTGTTTTTCCAAGAAGTTTTGCAAGGAGAAATGTTTTCTTTATTTAGAGTGCTTTATCAAAACCTTGTGGACATGCTTTATCTAGAAGAGAAATGAAATATCTTTTGAAGTATCTTCTTCAACAAAGGAAAAAAAAACTTGTGCAACTATGATGAGTCTTAAATTCATCATAGCTAGTTGAACCCTAATTAAAGCCTTCCTACCACCCCTATATATATATATATGCATACTTGTATGTTTAGCTTTCATTTGGGGTGTCTTGCAGAGTACATTCAAACGTACTCATATTGGTTTCGTCCCTGGCTATTGTCTTAGTCAGACTTTGAGCAGAAACCCGGAGAACCTGAAGAAGATGGTGTCGCTGACGGCTATGCGAACTAGGAACGTCTCCGAGTCAATAGCCTGTAGGTAGTCAAGGAGTGACTTGGGTTTACCACGAGTGTGTTTTGCAGTCTTCCGCTGTTTTTAGTGTGTGTTCCTGCCCTGCGTGGCAGTTGTTTTCAACTGAGTCAAGTGACCAGTTGTGTAAGCCGTGTATTCGTGTAGTGGATGTTGTAATCTGCAATGCCAACTCGAGTATGTTGTTCACGACTAACTGATCATGGGATCGTGAATGTATGCATACTGGAGGTCTCGGACTGCTAGTCTGGGGTCCCCACACAGATATTGGAGGACATGCTTCGTGCATGTGTTTTGTCTTATGGAGTTAAGTGGGAAGATTGCCTTCCGTTCGCAGAGTTTTCCTACAACAACAGCTATCAGTCAAGCCTGCAGATGGCACCGTTTGAAGCCTTGTATGGACGGAAGTGTTGCACACCTCTGAACTGGACTGAAACAGGCGACAGTCAAATCTTTGAGGTAGACACTCTGAAGGCTGCAGAGGATCAAGTGCATTTAATCTGTGACCGTCTTAAAACCGCACAATCACGCCAGAAGAGTTATGCGGACACTAATCGCTGCGAGGTCTCTTTCACAATTGGAGATTTCGTGTATCTGTATGTTACGCCACTCAAAGGGATGCAACGTTTCCATATCAAGGGAAAACTTGCACCCTGGTATATTGGCCCATTTAAGATCCTAGACTGTCGTGTAGAGGTATCTTACCGACTTGAACTACCTGAAGAGTTGTCAGCCTTTCACGACGTTTTTCATGTGTCATTGCTCCGGAAGTGTCTTCATGTACCTGATAAGAATCTCACTTACCAAGACACTGACTTCAAGACCATTGACATAAATGATGATTTTACCTACCGTGATCGAACCCTTCGTGTACTAGAGGAAAATGTTCGTGCTACCAGGAGAAATGCTTTCAAGTTCCTTAAGATTCAGTGGACGAATCATTCAGAGGAGGAATCAACCTGGGACCGTGAAGATTATATTAGGAAGGAGTTCTCTGGTTTCTTAAAGACTAGACCCGCGAATCTCGGGGCGAGATTCTTTTAAGGGGGGGGAGATCTGTCACACCACAGTTTTGGGTCACTTGTAACACATGAGGGAAGCCATTTTTGTGAGCCAACAATAACTTTTTAATTCCCTTGTGTAATCCAACATTATGTAATGAACCATGGTTATCTATGCAATGCAAGCAAGCTTTGATCAAAAAAATCTTTTATTATCTTTTCTGATGTTTTCCAATTATTTCTGTGTTGTTTTACACATGATATTTTCAATACTTTTCATCCAAATTCTTGTGACATTGTTGCTTTCAAATAAATGATGATATTTGGTTTGGTTTGAACCAAGAAAACAATTTGGCATAAGAATAATTTAATGTTGCTTTTAAGTTTTCTATAGAAACTTAATTCTGAAAAATAAGCCAAGTAGTTGTTTTTCACTCATGTTATCCATATGATAGGGAATCATATTTTATGTTTCTTGGCATGAATGTGTTCTATAATATATGGACTACAAAGGGATGAGCATGGTTTGAAAAATTGAATTGAGAAAACAATCATTTGCTTGATGGATTCGTGTTAAGAAAATAAGGCAGAATTGTGTTTTCTGAAAAACAGAGAAACAGAAGAACTAGCTGTTTCTTCACCTTGTTTTTGTGGACCATTTGTTTTTCAAATTTGTTTTCGTTTGATGTTTCTGAAATTACAAATACTTCTTAACACAACCACACTTTGAAAAAAAAATTGGATTGAGTTTGGTTCATGAAACAGGACCAACATTTGCCTAATCCAGTCTGTTCCAACACTTAGAAAAAATCCACTAAGTCTTTTAACTGAATCTGAGAAATTCAGAAAAAATAGAAATGACACCAAATTCATTTGCTCATATCTTTTGTTTGGAGAACTCTTTAGCTGAGCCACTTGGACCTTCTACAAGCCTAGTCATCCCTCTCCATTTTCTATGCTTTGGATACTAGTTGAGTTGACTAGAGAGGAGAGGAGGGGAGAGGGAACAGAGGTGAAAATGAGGGGGAGTGGCATGGGGGGTTGTGACAGAACGCCACTATGCGTGTGCACTGTGGCCACCCGGTGCCATTTTTCCATGCCCTCGCTGTTGCTAGCCTTGACTGCCCCCCTTTTCACCTCCTAGCCACGCCCAAGGGGAAAGGGGCACGGCATGGGCGCCCAGAGCGCGCCCAGAGCCCATTTCCTGTCGCCCGAGAGTGCCCCTGTGCGCACACACCGTGGCACCGTGGCTATAAAGCCACGGGCACGCCCTCGCATCGCCACTGCACGCACCACCCACCCCTCCCACACCCAGACCACAAGCACGCACGCCCTGGGCTCGCTGTGAGCCGAGAGCGCCGGAAAACGCCGCCGGCCACCGCAGAGAGAAAATGTGGGAGGCGCATGCCATGGGCAATACCGCCCCTCTCCTTTGCATCCACCGCACTCGCCATCCTTCGTAGACCACCTCTAACGCGCACTCGTGTCCCCTCGTTTGCAGGATCGCCGGAGACCCCGCCGGAGCCGCCGCGGACCCGCAGCTTCGCGCCAGCGATTGAGGCCGTCCCGAGCCGCGTCTTCACCTCCCCTGCACTGCCCCGAGTCTGTGACACCACCCCGACCCCGCGCCACCGTCCCACGCGTAGGTGATAAATCACCTGTTTCTCGCCGTCGGCCATGCGCCGACTGAACGAGAGAGAGAGAGAGAGAGAGAGAGAGAGAGAGAGAGAGAGAGAGAAGAGAGAGGGAGGAAGGCAATGGCCGTGCGCCGTTCATCGCGAGATCCACGACCACGTTTGAACCATGAAACGTTAAGCGCGCGCCACGTGCCGCGGATGCAAGCTGGGCCGCAAAGCCTTAGCGGGCCGCGCACCCGAGGGAGAAGAACAACCCACACACCTTTTCTTCTTTTCTTTTTAAAATCAACAGAAACATGTTGGTTACTTTAATCGTGTTAAAAATAGCTAAACTCAAAAATAAAATCAACAAAAATTATCGGTGGTGAATCTACTAAATCCTGAACGCATGCAACTTGTAGATCTACATTTGGGGCATTATTTTGCAAATGATAAAACATGTGCCACACACTGTATGTTAAGGTAAAAATGCAATAAATTTTTGTTGGAATGTTCACAATGTGCAAACTAAAATTCTTTGAGTATCGCTTGACTAGATATATCAGTAGGGCTTGACCTCACATCAAGGTGAGCTACCATTTGGAAATGCCATCCACTTTGGTAAATATCCAGTAGCATATTCTAGGATTTTTAGAATTGTGTAAGTATAATTTTTTATGTTAATCCAACTGGATCTGTTAGTGTATGCTTAGATATATGTTATCCTAGCTTTGTGTGATTTTTAGAGCTCTAGATTTATTTTGGCAACAGATCTAAGATTTTGCACGTTTTTGTTAGAAATAATATATGTAGAGTTATTTTTAGAATAATTGCTTGCTAGTGTTATTTTGTTTTCTAGCATGTTTATATGTTGTGCTTAGTGTTAGAAGGTTGTTTACTCACAGATCTAGCATGTTAGAAAGTGTGTGCATGTTGGGAAAATATTTGGAACTAGCATATGCATAGTATTGTTCTCTAGTTTTATTCTTATAAATCTTGTGATGCAAAGTTTAGCTAGATTATTTATCCAAGTTGTTAGAAGTGTTTTATTGGATCCAGTACCACTTTGGTACTGATTAGTAATTGTTTTCACTTCTGTTAGGTTGCACTTTATTCCTTAGAGATGCATGTGTAGTTTTAGTGTTATTTACTCATAGTGTTATTTCTCACTAGAATCAATAGTTGTAGTTTTGCTTAGTGAGTATTTTGTTTTCCACAAGGTGGACCAGAGGCTTAGGACCTATTAAATGAAATGTAAAACCTAGTGGTACACCCATTGGTTCCATCTCATGTTGTTGAGAAATGGCATATCTCAATCATAGTAGTAGTAGTAATAATAATGAATATTGTTATTTTGGGTGTATGCTTGTGTAGTGTTGTTTTGCGAACTTGTGTGCTATTTCGTTTGTGCTTTGCTTGCTGTATTGTTTGGTTGAGTACCATTGCTTGCTTAGTTTAGTTCTGATTGTGTGTCGTTATTTTTATTTCGCGACGATAGAAAACGAGGAAGAGATAGTTGGAGCGGGAGGATATTACTATCACTCTTGTTGCTACCACGAGCAAGACCCTCAACTCCACCAAGGCAAGCCATCCTTAAAGCTTGTTGTTATACTACTTATCATTATCTATCATGCATGCTCTGCTTCTGAAGTTTTACAAAAACTTGGTTATCAAAACTATTTTATTGAGTGACTATCATCATTACTATTAGTATTATATAGTTATATTACCACCTTGCCACTAGTCAACTTGGTGGACCAAGCCTTTAGCCACCATAAGGTATATATGTACCGCCTAAGATAATAATATTGAGTCCCTAAGTAGTCACTTTTAAAATGTGCTTTTGAAAACAAAGGAGTTATGAAAAGTCCACGATGAAAAGGCGGGACCTTGTTCATCGGAGGAGCTAAAGAGTTGTTTTCAAATGGTTTACAAAAGGCACATAACCTAGTCTTCGTTGGACAACCAAGAAGTACTGCCATTCTACCCCATCATGTGTACGGGGCCTATCTAGATACTTGAGTTTGTTAGTGTGTGTCATATCCCAAGTTGCTATAGAGAGGATGATTCTCTGAACCAAAGTGTCGCCAGGAGTGAGAAACGGGACATACACAGTGAGGGATTAAGTTCTCCTCCGGGTGCGACAATTGGGTCCCCTGCTGTGGCGATGTGTGACATGGTGCTAGGAGGAATAAACCTAATTGAAGGGATAGCCATATACTAGATTGTTCAGAGTGGACAGTTAGGATCATTCTTCTGATTCTTGCATATCACTGTGTCGATCCATGGGTGGTTCATGGCAGACGTTTGGATCTAGTGGAATGTGTACACCTCTGCAGAGTAAAACTATTCAGAATAGCTGAGCCCTCGGAAATGGGCAGTTGAAAGGCCATGTAGCTAGCATTGTGTCAAGTTTTCAAAAAGGTGTTATTTTAACAAAGGACTTGTACCGGGATGGTACCGATGAAGGATCTGGAGATGTTTTCCCAGAAGTTTTGCAAAGAGAAGACTATTTTATAAAAATAGTTTTTGTAAAACCTCTTGGATATGCAATATCCACAAGAGAAAGAAAAATTATATTATTTTCTTCTCAAGTATCTTCTTCAACAAAGATACATAAATGATAAAGCAACCATGATGTTATCTTAGATACACACCATGGGTAGTGAGCCCTATTTATAGCCTACGTATCCACCACATACGCATATTGAATTTTGTAAGTGTATAAAGGTTGTCTTGCAGAGTACATTCAAATGTACTCATATTGGTTTCACCCCTGGCTATTTACTTGGCTAGACTTTGAGGAGATGCCACCTCGGGAGGAGTACTTTTCCGACGACTATGCGAATTAGGCCCGGCTCCCGGTCAGCAGCCTGTTGGTGAAGGCGTGACATGGGCTATCTACATTATCTTTAGATTCCGTTGTGTGTGTTGTGAGACATTTGCTTGTCCTGCGTGACAGTTGTTAAGACTTGGTCACATTGCTTGAATGACTATTTTATTCGTGTAATGGATAATGTATCTGTGTACCAACTTCGTATGTTGTTCATGACTGAATTCTTGGGATCGTCAATGTATGCATATGAGGGGTTCTGGACCATTCGGTTTGGGGCCTCTACGTTTCCCTCTCTCTCTCCACCATTGTTGACCTTGGAAAGCTTTCCCTTCTCTCATTTCCTCCCATGATTCTTGCATATCTTTGAGGGAAAAGAGAGAGGAGATCTAGATCTATATTTCCACCTATCCATCTTTCTTAGGGAATGAAACCTAGTAGATCTTGATCTTGGAGTTCTTGGTGTTTCTCCTCCATTGTTCTTCCTCTCTTATTCCCTCTTAAGCATTTTTTTCTTTGTTGGAATTTGAGAGTGAAGGATTTGAGAACTTGTGCTCTTGCCATTTGCATCCGTTGCATCGCTTTGCTCTCTCCATGAGGATTCGTGGAAGTGAAAGTTTGCGGAATTGTTACTCTTGGGTCTTGGACCCTAGATGACTTTTGGTGTTCTTGGGAGCCTCCAATTGACTTGTGGATGCGTGCCCCAAGATTGTGGCTACATCGAGAGCCTCCAATTAATTTGTGGATGCGTGCCTTGATCGAAGGTTGCCAGTAGTGGAAGGTAAACTAGGCCTTTGTGGCGAGATTCGTCGGAGAATAGGGTGAGGCTTTTGTGGTGTTGAGTAGGCCTTTGTGGTGAGCTAACACCCCTCCAACGAGACTTACTCACGTAAAAGGGAGGAACTCGGGAATACATCATTGTCTCCGTGTGCCTCGGTTATTTCTATACCCGAGCTTTTTTACTTATGCAATTTACATTGTGATATCCTTCGTGATTGAAGTTATATATCTTGTTATCACCTTGTTACTTGTCTTGCTTAGCATAAGGTTTTGGTGCACCTAGTTGACCCTAGATTACTTAGGCTATGTGCTTGTTATTTTAAACACCTAGTTTATTTCCGCATTTAGCAAGCCTTAACCAAAAAAGTTTTAATCGCCTATTCACCCCCCTCTAAGCGACATCGTTGTCCGTTCAAATCTTCTCCAATACTTCAAAGTCTTACTGGTCGATAAACCCTGGTTTCTTAATTGGGGAAAAATTTCGCTAGACTACATCATACCTTCCACTTGGGATGACCCAACGAGCGTGTGATCACGTCTAGCAATCAACATGCACAAGCAACAACTAAAATCATATCTACTCAGCTATAGGACATGTTCATAGATCTAATCTACAAATCAAGGGTGTGACGGCCATTGGAGGATGTAGAGGAAAGTTCAGAGAAGAGGAGGAGGAAATCTTGCCGCCAGCGACCATCACTAACCGAAGAAGATGTCGCTTAACTACTCGTCGATCAAGTAGTTTCCAGCGATGGAGATCTTGAAGTGGGAAAATGGTGGTGTGGGTTTCAGCGGTGAGACGAAAGGGTAAGATGGCGAATGTTGCGCCATCGTTCCTTTTCGTATGTGAGGTTGCATCAACACCCACTCGAGATCGTCTAACGTGTTCTCTTCCCTGCATGTAGCATGTTTGGCTCAGAGGAAACGACAGATTCAAGTGTTCCCATTGAATCCAGGTTGTGAGGCGCTTTGAGTATCATGTGGCAGGCTAGGTTTGGCTCCAATCACAGGTAACCAGATGCCCAAAATTCACACCCAGCGTACATGGTTGGTTTGTGTGCGAGCTGTTATAAGCAATAGGAAAATGAACGACAAAACACAAGAGAAAGCGGGCCTAGATTTTTAACGTGGAAAAACTCCCCAATGAGAAGGGGATTAAACCACGAGCGTCGACAACAATTTTTTTACTATAATAGAGTAAGATTACAACGCTCGGGATTTACATCGTGCGATTTATCCTAACCTGCGGCTTACAAGTCGTATAAAAAGAGGTCAAAAAATATATCAATACTGATATGTACCGCTTGTGAGATGTTAGTCTTTATTTGAACGTATAAATTTGGATCGCAACTCAACTCGAGTAACCAAAAATTCCCTAAGCATAGTTTGTAGAGATGCTATAGGTGCCTTTTCAGGGCCTCAAGAGATGTTCACCGAGGTCTCATTAGGCCGTCCTAGTGTTGCCTTTGTTTCTTAGGAGTGTATCTTGTCTGCCAAATCAGTTGGTGTTGATGAGGCGAGAGTTCTAGGGAGAACTCTTATATTACATCGGTCTAAGACGCTCGACGTTAGGTCGCTCTCACATGCGCACGCTCCTGCTAGCAATTCAGCCTATGGGCATGCTACGCCGGCCCAATTAGCACCAATTTTGTATTTTGGTCCAATTTTTGTGCAAGAGCATTTTTTCAGCAGCCCAACGTAATAACTACATGCAGCCATATGTACACTAAGTGTTTTCACCATTTAGTTCAACGTTGCGTACGTCTTCAAAATTTGTAACAATTTTGCACCCATTTTGTTGAGAAAGCACAAGAAATATGTTGCAGTGTTTTCTAGAAAATCATGTGTTTTTTAGAATTTCATTTGGAATGATGTGTTTATGTGCTACCGTTTTCTTTTTTGTTGAAACAGGTGATAATTTTTTGTTGCAACTGAATCGACGAAAAATCATTTTGTTGCTTACCAACTTTTTAATTGATGCAATTTTTTTTTTGTTACAATAGGTTGTGATTTTTGTTGAAATAGTTGATGATTTTTGTTGCAAATGAATCTCGAGCAACAACCATCCCACCTTTTAAATTGCAAAACACGTGTTTTTTGTTGTTGTAATAGTTTGTGATATATGGTTGAACTTGTTAGCGGTTTTTGTTGCAAAGCTACCCGTAGCAAAAAAAAAATTGTTTAACTTTTCTTAGCATTACTAGTTTTTTTAGAAAAAAAATGCGATTATTTGTTGTAATACTACATTTTTTGATACACGGGGCGATTTTTTCTCTGCAATACTCGTGAAATTGTTGGAATGTTGCAAGAAATCATCGCAATAGCATTTTGGCTATAAATATGAAGAAAGCCGAGAGCAACATAATATACACTTTTGTTTAAATGAGACTGATGTGGAGTGCGGGTTATATAATTAAAATGCCAGAGGACTCAAATGAAAAACTGCCATACATTGATTTCGGTGCATTGGATGGCACGCCTAGCGTTGCCCGAGCTCTAGTGAATTGTTTCTTAGCATGGTTTCCAAATTAAATTCCCGCAAGATTCTTTGCGCTATATCTCTCTATTCCACGTCAGAAAATAGGTGCAGAGGCGGAGATGAAGCCACACGGGATCAATCATTAATTTCTTTCCTTGGTTCACGAGGAAAGAGCCGTATCCAAGATTGCATACAGCTATCATATCTCTCCTCCTTAATTACTTCACCGCGTCAGATCCGATCCTACGTTTTTTTTTGAAATGGGAATATCCCAGCCTTTGCCGATCCGATCCTACGTGGACAGTACTAAGAAACGGTTGACTAGGAGCGTTACGGAAGGCCTCAATCCCTCGTGCTTAAAACATGGACGTGTGTTGAAATACTTGACCCCGTAGTTTTAGAGAAACCACCGTGCGAGAACTGAGGACAACTATGATACTAAGAAAATACATGGCATTTTTTTTTCAAGTCAAACAATGGCATTTTTTTTTGTTGTATATGGCATATTCAAGTCAAACAATGGCATTTTTTTTCCTAAAAGTTTGATCAAAATTTACATTGTTTGACTTGAAAAAAAAAAATAAGCCATGTTCAATTGAGATTAAAAAAGTCATGCTGCAAAAGGCGTAGCTAGGTACAACAAGTTTATGTAGCTTGGTTTTATCATGTTAAAATGCTTAAGGGCTTGTTCGGTTTGCAAATTTCTGAAGGGGAATGGCATGGATTGAAGTGGCCCCATACAAGTTAAAATCCCCTCTACTCCATATGAGGGGACTAACCGAACAAGGCCTAACTGATAAATAAAATCAGATTGCCATTTCTTAAAATCAAGGATTTTGGTAGACTCTAATGGCGACCTCGGGAGAGAGGCTGGGTACCTCAACTCTACATCACTCATGAACCGGAGATTCAACAGGTGTGCAGACAAACATTGTTCACTGTTTTGACAACACGCAACAGACTACAGAAGTTACTGACAACAACTAACAACAACGCCTGGAGCTAGGCACCTCACATACACGAAAGAGCACACAACACATCACAAGCCAAATTCAAGTTCACATGGACTAAACGCGCGTTTGGATGGTGGTATTTTGTCTAGAGACTTTTGGCAAAAGCTCTCAAGAAAGTTACCCTCATCCAAGCAACCCTAACAACACAACTAGCACACATCTCCAGACAGCACGGAACAACGCCCAGCAGACGGGTTGACAACATCTCCAGCCAGAACAGCTTCGAATATACAGGTTCAGCTTCTTCCGACACCCTGCCCAGACATACGGCTGAATCAGTACAGTACAGTGTCACATCAATATGACGGCGTATAGAGAAAAGTATTTGTTACCTATTAATTCTGAATTTTTATTCACTTTTCAATCTCTGTAGCCAAGCAGAGAAAGTGTGTTAAACATCCTCAGACAATGAGGGTGACGACGATTGACATATGGAAGGGAAAGGATGGCAGTGGCCAACCGATGCCGAAGAGGAGCCTGGACACAGCGAGGAACTTTTCACATTTGTATTACTGTGGTAGAAAAACGTTCTACTTGAAAGTAAATCATGGCAGTTACCTTGCAGGTTGTAAGGGCTCTAGAGATAACATAGTTAGCAAACTCATCTGTCACTAAATCTCTGAAGCGAGGAAACCAGACCAATTCATTGACAATGGCAAATCGCTCTTCATCATCAAATACTTCTAGACACGTTTCCACCACATTGCTGCTATATCTTTGCCTTGAGAGTCTCACATAGTTACGCCTGAAGCGGGATGCAATAATTGCCAAGTGCGATGGGTCTCTTTGTTTCAGGACATCCTGAACAATGTAGTTTCTGGAAGGAAAAAACAAGAAGAGAAATGGTAAAGCTTTTCAGCTGTGATTATAGATCACCAGATCCGAAAACTACTTAAGGTGGTAGTAGAAGCAATAAATAGTTCAGAGACAACAAAGGACAGATACTGTTCATCGAAAAACAAGAGCACTGCTAACTCTTATCTATATGAACTTCCAAAAAATTTAACGACAGAACTATCTCGTCATTTATTCTAGCAAGTTTGCTCCCCAAATATTAGTGGCTATGTTGTCAGTTCTGATATAACATTAGTCCTTTCCAGTACATGTATGAATTAAACAACCTGTATATTAAAGTAAATATTTTAGATGCAGAACCTTATTATACAACTAACTTAATTTACATTCAAACATGAAAAGTAGAGATGGATAATTCTTATGTACCGGATACACACATGACTCACATATGAGAACATAAAAATTGAGCTAAGCTTGAATTATGGGCTACTAAATCTGCAGCAGCTACTTGAAAATAACATAATGGTTCAGATTAGTTAAACACAATCAGATAACAGTTTTCTGTGTTTGCATGGAATAGAATGACATTCAGTTGGATATCATCGAAATTCAGAATAAATATTTACCCAAAACGATGTTGAGCAAGATCGTTGCTGCACCAGGCGACTTTTGACAATACATTATCCTTTGCTGTCCATTCGACATGCTCGAGACAACTTTGCAGCAGGAACAGTCCATGCGGGTGAATAACAAGTGCTAAGCAGCTCGTAGCAATAGCATCAAAAATGAACTGCCAATAATATTGCAAAGTGTCAACGCATGAAACAAGGAAACAACAGGAATTGTGGCCGTGACAGGAGGAAACAAGCAAGATAAAATACAAGTAAATAGGCAAGACAACATTTCAATATGGCCTTGGTTTCGGTTCTCGCAGTAAAATAAGAAAGATGACTTATAAAAACTGCTAAGAAGACACGGTGTTAACTAAAACAAATATTTTAAGCAAAAAAAATACCATGCACATTAGGATAGGAACCAAAAGATATCAACAATATTCATCCAAACTATTATTTAACTAGAATTTCTTGTTTCTAAATCAATGTCCAGACATCTTGATTGGGACCAATTTATCAGTATGAAACAAAAGGCACCTATGTACATAAGAGCAAAAGCAAAGGGGATGTTCTAATCCTTTGCTAGTCCAAAAAAAATGACCACCTAAGCTTTCCTAGCAAGTACATGAATTTGTAGCTATCAAGATATTGCTGTACTAAAAGATTACTCACGGCCCTGGAGAATAGCCAAATTTCGTCTCCAATCTGGGCAAGGTTCGACTTCTCTGTGATGGTGTATGGTCCAACTATTTAACGGAAATTTAAGCAACTATTATACCTTTTAGAAGATACCTTCAAGGCAAAAGAACAGAGCACATTACCTTGCTAACCCTATTCCCTTGAGCATTGCCCTAGTGGGTCAGTTTTTCCTAGGTGATCAGATATCCAAACACGACTCAAACTACATTAGCCTACCAAAAATTGATTTTCCCAATAAAAATCTAGTAAATCAACTTGAGAGTAACATACTACTGCGCTGACTGTTGAAAAGGGTATATACCGAAAATGCAATGTTTTTTCATTTGTGCACCCACAAAAAAAGAAAACTAACTTTCTGGTAGCATTTGTATACACGTAATAAGTCATTATATATAAACACAATGCAATGGCAAAGTCATATCTTAGCTGTGTTCTTGCTCTGGATTGAGTAGCTTTTTAAGCAACCAGAAATCTTGCAACAATGTTACTAACCACAACACAATCACACATTGGCATCAATTTCTGCACCAATTATAACCTGGATGGAGGAATAGAATCAAAGTACCTCAGCAAAGTAGGGATCAGGAACACACTGTACGAAGGCCTGCACCACCTTGAGTATATTGGAATCCGAAGTGACAAGGCGATCCCAGATCGAGGGAGCCACCCATGGCGTCATGGCATTTCTAACAAGCTGCAACGATCTCTCGGATCTGCAGGACCTGATCATGCCCACCACTTCATCTGACCTGAAAATATATCAAACAATCTTGTTCACAGCATGTGCAACGCACCGAGAGGAAAAGAAACAGCGTCAGAGAAACGTGATGGGTGTATATATGTAACATGCCTGGCAGCACAAATCCTGAGAAACCTCTTGTAGTCTCGCGTGATTCTTGCGACGATCAGGTACTGGAGCCCCTCGGCGCAGCTTCCGAGGACGAGACCGAGCAGGCGCGTCCCATGGCTGCTCTCGATGAGAGGGACAGCGTGCCGGACGATCAGCTCGGCGCAGGCGTCGCGAGCATCGCGCCGTCCCAGGAACAGCGTGTCGAGCACCTGTTGCTCGTTATTGGCGAGGTACCGTACGCAGGCCTCGACCATCTGCGTGCTCGCGGCCGCCGCGCCCGCGCGCCAAGTCCAGGCCGCGTCGCCGGGGAGAGGAGCTCTATGCCAAGCGGCGGGCGGGGGGACAGATCCCCTGCCGCGGAAGCTCTGGAGCGCAGGGGCGTGGCCTCCTCCGTGACGATCCACCCCGAAGCGCCATCCGTCGAGCAGCTTGTGGTCGCCGGGCATGCCCAGCACCGGCGGCAAGAACGGCGGCGGCAGCATGCGCGGCGGGAGCATCTGTGGCGGCGGCGGCCCGTAAAGGTACTGCTGCTGCTGGAAACTAGGGAGCTCCAGAACCGCCGGAATAGGGAGAAGACCGTCCGCCGGCTCCTCCGCGCTCTCCTCCTCCTGGCCATGGCGCCGCCCCTCCTCGGCCTCGACCTCCTCGCACTCGCGGAGGCCGAACCGCGCCATCGCCCTCGCGATGTCCTCGAACAGCGTCTCGTTCTCCTCGGAGAGGCGCCTATCCTCCTCCTCCTCCTCATCCTCCGTCGCCGCGGCGGCGGCCGCCCGCTCCAGAGCCATGGCCCTGACCGTTTCTTGGCAAGAACCTCAGGCTTCCAGCACGGACGCGAAAAAGCCCCCGCTTTTGAGCGCGGACGGGAACTGGAAACGGGGGATTGCAGAGATGGGGCTGGGATCGCCTTCCTTAATCTGAGACGGAATTTTTTTAATTCCCCGGACCCGGTTTGCTTCCTTGGGGAAGAAGGAGGGAAGGGGAGGAGAGAGAGCCGGCAGAGAGAAAGGCGCCGCGGGTGGGTTTTGTGCGTCGGGATCCGTGGGGTTTAGCTCTTCTTTCCTTTCTTTTTTAATTTGGAGCGTAGAGAGATTGTGTGTTCAGTTCGTTACGGCGTCGCGCAAAGGTGAGCTCGGGTGGATTTGTACGGGAGCCCGAGGAGACGGCTGCGTGCACGGGTGTCTGACGTGTAGGCCCCGCACGAGTGGGCCACCGCAATAGTGAGGGTGGTCCGAGCCGGAGTGGTTGTTCTCGTTTGTAGATTTTGTTTTTGAGGTTATCTCGTTATAGATTTGATGGGTCTTTCTTTTGCGTTTTTCAGGTGGAGTGGTGGGGGCATTTGTGCTGTACGTGCCATCCAAGCAAAAGTCTGTTTAAATCTGTTCTCGGGAAGATCACATATGTAGTAACATTTTGTTCTTATAAAAAATGGGATTCACACAAATTTAGATATCTTTTAGGAAGACAAAAAAAAAATGGGATTCACACAAATTTAGATATGTTGGTTGCCGAAATGCTCCTACAGTGTCATTGTGTCATCTGTGTCCACGACTGCCACACTGACTCGCATCGCTAAATGGGCCCCACCCAGGCCATCTCCTACTCCAACAAAAATAAATCTTACGCGGCGCAGTTTTGTCCGACCCCTCGGTGGACCACATCCAGCGGCGCGCACGTGCCAAAGTATAAATTAACCGTTAATCAAATCTCCTTCCCGATCTTACTTTCGGACTTTTTCTAGGACGTGTACGGTGGTGGATATGGTTCACGATTGGGTCGTAGAAACCTGGGTCATATAGGGTTTATTTCCTACTCCTACTCCGTCGCAATTGTCGTCTCCGTGGCTTGGTCAGAATTCGGCACCGTCCCACACCCATTAGGTAGTACTATTGAGATAATGCTATACAAGATAGAGCATATCTTGGTTGAGAAGGTGTAGATGCAAAAAAATCCCTTTCTAATAAAAAATGTCCGAGTAAACAAATCTACTACATGGAGACATTGCCTATTTATTCCGAGATTGAGTCAAATCCACCTCTGTCCGGAGACATAATGGCACTAATATTTTCCGTGAGCCGGCAAGGTTTAAGCATCATTTGAAACGTGCTAATTATGCCTCGGAGAACAATGTTGTAGATCTACAATATCTCTCCGCTTAATTGTTCCGGATAAATTATTTATATGTTTTACCAAGACATATTAGAAGTATACCTAGCACCATAAATGCCGAAGAGTGTTTTGTTTGGGGAAATGAATATACAAATTCATATATTTTTTTTCTAGATCGAGCATGAAGCGACATTCGTCGAGCAGCTCGCGAAACATCCCTGGCCCCGAGGGCGACACCATGTGCGGAGGGACCATCATCGACGATGGCCCATACAATTATTGTTGCTAGCCACTAGTTAAAGTGTATCTAGTGTCCTCTGTGTGGGTTTTAGATGATATATGACAAATGGTCAAGAGACTAATGCGTTATTGAATATGCACATAAAATTGGTCTGATGGCATTGGTTTAACAGAAGGAAGTTTATCCCCACAAAATGGAGAGAAAATAGTGCATACGAAAAATTTGAATACTCAACAAAAGTTGATGACTCGGGAAAAGAAGAAGAATCAACAAAGGAGCAAAGGATTCAAGTCTAAAAAGTAAATAGTTATAAAAACTTTTCTAATAATTATGTTTGTCGAGTCATAGGAAAAAATGTATTATTATGAGGGGTTGGATATCGTAGGATGGAAGTGAATCTTGATCGCATGCTCGGTAACGTATAATCTTAGACACCAATCCTCTGTAAATATCGTATGTATCAATATGGTGATAATATGAAGAGCTGCATTGCATGTAAGGTAGATATGGTCATGGGTTTGCTATAACCTATCTGATGTCCAATTCTTCAGCCTACGAAAATTGATGCCTCTAAGAGTTGATGCTTCGTGGCTGATATTGAAGTAGCAAGTGTCTAGAGACTCTTGCGTGCAACACTTTGTGAAGCCACGTATCATATGACAATGGTGACGCGTTCCTACACGGTATATTCCTTGAATGGCTAGTTGTGGGATGTGAGTACAAATATGACGTGATCCCTAGTGGGTAAGGTTGATAACTTCATTGAGCTCAACTTATGGATCAAGGATCCCTTGCTGTGTCGTGGAATCACTCTCTCTCTCTCTCTCTCTCTCTGTGTGTGTGTGTGTGTTTGTGTTTGTATAGTGACCATCGCTAAGCTACAATCATGGAAGCTTCCGATCCGAAGATCTGGTTGTTACTTTGTGATTGGAATCCCGAATGGCTAGGAGTTAGTTTCTCGAACATCCAGCATGAAGATTTGTCAATGCAATTCTACGAAGGATTTTGTTGATTTCTTATAAAAATCAAGCGGAAGAGACTGGGTCAAATATTCGGGCCTGGCTAGCATAGATGAAGGTTTTAGTCCAATGACATTGGTGCATGCGTGAATAGCCTATCCAAACAATCACGTAGATCTGTTCGGTCATAATATCTTACTCTTGACATAGCTTTGGGGATATAGTCTTTCATCCTAAACACCTCATCTTGTTTCAAGATACAGGTTGAAGACCTATGTATAACAGGCTTCACGTTGGTTCATCAATGTATCTCTCTGTCCTTAGAGCTCAAGAGATGTCAACCAATCTTACATGAGGAATTTCTCTCAACCGCTCATGGACATAATTCAATATTTTATCAACCACTATGTGTGACCGCGTATGCAGCATGAACCCTTGAAGCTGAGGAGTGTACTTCAATTAATTGACGTCCCTTCTTGAAGATGGTATCAACTTATCTGATGCTTCAAGAGGTACTTTACCGGCGCAACTTAGTGATGGGGACGTCCCTAGCTCTTCACCAATTAGTACACATGATGATGCTGCTCCTCAAGATAATAATAATGGAGTGAGACCTGGACCAATGACAAGATCAAGAACTAAGTTATTAGAACAACATGTGAACTCACTCTTAATTGAATATGATGTTTGTGCTTATGAGAATTTATACTGCCTAAGTCTATGCATTTATGTATGATTAGGGTTATTGATAATACAAACATGGATGGAGAAGAACATCAAGAGGAGCTAGAAAACAAGATGGAGATGATGGAAAATAAGAAGGATCGGCTGGAAAACATGAGGATACTTGAACAAAACAATGTTTCCCAGCTAGAAAACAAGGTTTACAAGATGGAAAACAACCTGCTGGAAAACAAGAAGATGATGGCGTCCAATACATTATTGTTGCGCCATGGCATGGGTCATAATTAGTTATTAGGCCCAAGGACCTGCATGTCCTAATAGGCTGAACCCGAGTTGGGTTAGTTTGTATCCCTAAGAGTCCAAATCGAGTCCAATTGAACCAAGTTGAGTCCAACCCAAATAGGGGAGTTTGGAGGTGCGCCATACCCCCTATGCTGCACCCCTCCCTCATATATGCTCCCCACCCGCGAGTTGAGGTGGTTAGACTACGTTAAAAATAAACCCTATATTTCTAGATTGAACTTGACTGTAAGCATTCATCTTGAATTCTTACCCTTTGCAAATTCTACGTGTTATCTGTTGTTCCATTGGGAATAAGGAGGTACATGACCATTTCATAGTCAGTGGCTTCTTTGTGCAAGAGTGTGTAGTTGATAATATGCAAAGGGATTGATTGTTTTTGCATTGGCAATATGGATTATCCAAGGAGAGTTTTCAATGTAGCACTAGTTATCATACACCCACCATATATTCGTGTTTCACATTGAGAAGATTGGGACACCCCATATCATTTTGGTATCAGATTTATAGATTTACTCGGTGAGCAAATTCCATTCCATAGTTATTTGTTTTTATCCCTATCTAGAAAATCCATACAAAAATATTTAGGTTAGAATTTTCCAGAGCTTAGATCAACACCAAATTGCTGCTTCTAGTTGCTGTTTTCTGTTGATTTGTGTTCATGTTTTTCTTTTTAGTTTTTGTCTAATTATGGCTAGGGTTCGTATAGTTCATCTTCTAGTTCATCCATATAGAAAATCTCCACAAAAATAGTTGTTATCTGTGTGTTTTGATCTTTGTTATCTCGGGAAAATAATAGCTACAGCTTGCTTGCGAGTTGATTTTGTTTCTTACTCGAGTTGTTCCAATCCGGTCACTACAAGGAAGCCACAGGTTTGGTTGATATCATCTTGATTTTTTTACCGTGGAAAGTGTTCTTGTTTGCTTCGGTTTCACAGCTGCCACGAAAATTTCCTTGAGTTTGGCAGTGATTCCCTAGCCCTAATCGGTTTCCAATCCGACTGCTGCTCGACAACGTTTTGATCGGATTTCTGCCGCATGCACGTTCTAGCTTCACTCGGATTCCTGCCCGGCATGGTTTTTTCGTTTTCTCTGCCGCACGATCGCCTAGCTACACCCAGACTCCGAGTTCTTCCGGACACCGTTGTGCACTATTTCTCCACCGCGCCCGCAACACAACAGCCACGCACGCGCACACGCCAACCTTTGCCCGGCACCGTTTCTGTGATTTTTTGCTGCCGCCACGGCACGGTTTTCATTAGTTTTCTACCGTGAGCTTACTTAGTTGTTCTTTAGAATTATTATTTTTCTCCTTGTTTTTCTTTAAGATTTCACCTCTGATCTTTGTGAGCCTTAGCATTTTTATTGCTCTACAGGCTGCTCATTTTGATCACATCTAGTGTCATATATTTGTGTTTCATTACTTATTGCTCCTAGCTAATACATTGTCCATTGAAAAAGTATAAAAAATAGAAAAGAGAAATTATAAAAAAGAGAGAAAAAAAGAGAAAACAGAAAAATAAAAAAGAGGCCGAAATACACTTGTTTTCACTAGTGGAGCTTGAGACATATACTTGGTGAGTTTGAGACACTATATTGAGCAATCTTGTGCCTATTTTCATTTGAGGTTTTGCTAGTGTCTTTCTTGTGCTTGCAACAAATTCATCCATATAGTTGCTATCCATATTTGTCTCCTAGAGTGTGTGTGTTTCCATAGTGAATTTTTTTATCACATTAGACAGTAAATATGAGTTGCTATTTTGGTGTTGTTAGGTATCCCAACCAAGCCCTACCATATACTAGATATTCCTGATTATTCTCTTCTCACACTTGGTACATTTAGTCATTGCTACTTGGTTGGTAAGTAATTCTATTCACTTTGGAACGGTAAGATACACCTTTCTTTGTTGTTTTGAGTGAGTTGAGAGAGAACACCACAACATATATTTGTTTTATTTCACTAACATATTAATCATGGAGGCTTCTAGTGATTTTGATGTTTAGCAAAAGAAGAATCCTGAGGATGTGGTGAAGTGGAATGAGTCTGAGGCATTGAGAGATACATTGTACAAAAGGATAACATCAGAAATAGAGCAAAGTGATTATGCTTTGAGAAAAGAATTAAACACTTTAGATCTGAAAATAGAAGCTGCTGCTACTCAAGAATTTGTTGATGTTTTGCAAGAATCTATGACAAACGTGACGAGACAAATTGCTAATTTGGCTACTCTAGTGCAACAACAAAGAGTTCTCCAAATATTAATCCCAATGCTAATGATGGTGCTGATTTGGCCGATGGACGAGGTAATGCTATGAAAGGCCGTGGAGGACTTGGTTTTAGTAGAAGAGCACATGCTCCAGAAAACAATAGGGAAGATGATGTTTTGGGAAAACCAAAATTTTCTATACCTACTCTCACTTATGATAAGGCTGATGTGGAAGAATATTTGATATGGGAGTTGAAAATTAAGAAGTTATGGAGATTGCATGATGATACTGAGGATAGAAAGATCAAGCTTGCATCTTCTAGATATGATGGCTATGACCTCTTGTGGTGGGATGGTATTACACGGTTTAGGAAAGAACATGGTGATCTAGAAATTGTCACATGGAGAGTGATGAAGCAAGTTATGAGGGACATATTTGTACCCAAGAATTATATTGGAACTCTCTATGATAACTTGCAGCAATTGAAGCAAGGTTCCTGATGGAATGTAAACACACTGTTGTGTCTTCTTAGTTAGGATCATAACGGGGGTGCCATAAGTGTCGTGGTGGTATCACGGCAGATGCCATAGGATGGCTAAAGTTGGGGTCGATGGACGCTGGAGGTGCTCGGGGAGGGATGACACGGCGAGTAGCCGCGTGGGGTAGATCACAAACAATGCAAACACCAAGATCTTACCCAGGTTCAGGGCCCTCGTGGGGAGGTAACACCCCTACTCCTGCCTCTCTCTTTATATATGTGTTACCGAGTAGCCACAGTACAATCAGGCCTTCAGCCGAGTAGCCACTCTTCCCTCTGTGTGTTGCCTCTAGTGTTCCGAATAAATGACCCGACGACTAGTTTCCGAACGTATGCAACGACAATGTGACCAACCTCTCACAGGAGGAGGCAGGGCACCTTACATACTGGTGCCCAGCCGAATAGAAAGCAACTATAAGGTACAGCGAGATGTGACAGGAGCCCTGCAGAACCGCGCACGCCTCCGGGTTCCCGCTGACACTCGCCCCGTAAGTCGTTGCGCCGTTCGGAGATGGGACCTGTCCACCCTTGTCAGTGAGATAGGGTAGGCCCCTAGCCCCGTCCTGTCCCCTCTGTCAGTGACAGGACTAGACAGGCGCCTACCACACTGTAGCCACGCCGTGGTGCGGATAATCACGTACTCCGTAAGTTGAACCGCACGCCGTACGGACACAGGATACGCGGGATCCTGTGTCAGAACGGCTCCATTGACTTCTGGTCCGAGTAGGAATCCATTCCCTCTACCCGGACAACTTCCTTGATTCTTCTTTCTGGTCATCGGTGTGTATGGCTGGGTAGCAATCGACCGGGTAGCAAGCACCGGGTAGCCAGCTACTCTGCCAACACACTTCTTCTGACCTTGCTTTTAGCACTTGCCTTACCCCTACTCGGGGGTAACTCCCCGACATTAGTCCCCGAAGCTGGTAGAGTCCTGCGAACTTGTTCACTGGGCCCTTCCAGCTTAAAAACAAATCTTGTCTTTGAACTGTAAGATATCGAGCAATACCTCCGAGTAGCCTTTATCCTTGGCTCGAATCTCTTCTTCTCCGAGTTGCACCTTTTCTCTTCTCTGATACCGAGTAAAAAGACTTAGCAAAATCTTCGAAACACAATCCCGCCTCAAACGGTGCGAATCCACCTCTGCGTGTCGCAACGGGGCACGTGTCGCACCCCTGTCACTCCGACGCCTCGGTGCCTGGGATATGGCAGGCCACGCGCCCATAACTGCGGCCAGGGCCCACCAGCCCGTTAGGTCTCTTCAACCGCACTCAATAGCCCACGATCACGAAGTGGGATTAACTGCGCCCGTTACGCGCGCAATATGCGTTGTGTGCGTTTCTAACCGGCGCGCAGCCCACGCCGCACGATCTCAATGCACAACTGATCCCACTAACTCCGCTTGTAACGGCAACTCGAGGGGAGGGATAAATACCCCCTCGATGCCTTCCTATTCTCTTTCCTGCTCACTTCTCGCCTCCTGCCCCTTCATCTCTCCGCCGCCGTCGAGCACTCCGCCACCGCAATCTCTTGCCGCGCCACTGCTCCACGCGCCGCCGGAGAGAAAGACATAGAAAACCAGATCCCGATTCACATCTCCCATCCGTGCCTCTACTCCACATCTCCAATCCGCATCTCCGCCGCCATGGCTGCCCGCGGAGATGATGACGCCGCCGCCCGCGCCGGCTGGGAGGGCTCCGAGGTCACGGCGGAAGACTGCCAATGGCTGGTCAACACCCGCCGCGTGCCTCCCGGCGTGAAGTGCCGGCATCCAGGTAACGAAATCGTCCCCGCGCCCGAAGAGGACGAGTATATAGTTTTGCTTGTGCACTTCAAGCGCGGCTTCGGCCTCCCCATCTCAGAATTCTTCTCCAAATTTCTTGAGCATTTCGGCCTCCAGCCACATCACCTCCCTCCTAACTCTTTGATCATGCTCTCCACCCACGCCGTGGTGTGCGAATCATTCCTTGGCGTGTACTCGACAATCCACACGTGGGCACGCTATTTTTTCTTCCGCAAACAAAGCATTCCCAATCCGGGTAAGACTGATACTGCCCGCGCCATGACCATGACCGGCGGCGCCATGATGCTGCAGCGCTCCACGGGTAGCCACCCAAAGGTCAAGGGCCTTGTATCTGTGCGCAAATGGCAGCGCTCCTTCCTCTACGTGAAGAACGTAGCCACAGAGAAAGGGAAACCCATCGAGAACCGGATAGGGTTACCCAAGTTCCGGAACGCGCGGCCTACCCAGCAGAATTGGGGTTACCATCCAAGGGACTCCATCGAGGACGTGGTTCAGGTCGAGCAGCGCCTGAGCGAGTTGCGGGAGCAAGGACTCCGCCAAGATGATCCAATTTCCTGTTGGATCTCGCGCCGCGTTCTCCCCCTCCAGCGCCGCTCGCACAAGATGTGCTATATGAGGGGATCCCGCGGCTGCACGAGGACCACCACCTTCGAGCTCTCCAAGGAGGATGTGGCTACCTGGGCGAGGTCAATTATGTAGACTACGCTCTTCGACACGTGGATGTATGGCTTCGTGCCATACAGCCGCACCAAGCGTATTGAGCAGGTTAGCCTTCTATATTCTGCTTTAGTATTCAGATACCGAGTAGCACATCATAGATACTCTGTTAGGCTTTATATGCTTTGTATTTGCATGCCCTTCCGAGTAGAAACACTTAGACAAATATGCTTTGTGTTTGCATGCCCTTCCGAGTAGAAACACTTAGACAAATATGCTTTGTGTTTGCATGTCTTTCCGAGTAGAAACACTTAGACAAATATGCTTTGTGTTTGCATGTCTTTCCGCGTAAATCTCAACTCACTCTGCTATCTTGCTTGCCTTCTCAGCACATTGATCGACAGAGGAAAGAAGATTCTAAGGTCTTCGAGAGCAACTGGCACGCTGACCGGGAAGAATACGACGAGCAGGCAGACGACACGCAGGATACCCTCTGCATCCCGCATGCCACTCAACCCGGTAAGCACCGAGTCGACACGTCTATCCGGGACTGGTCCGAGGATGACGAAGGTGACCAAGTTCACCTTTCTGCCTACTCACAACCCAACTTGACTTCCTTCTCTGCCTCTAATTCTCCTTTCTCTTCGTCTATTCTGCAGAGGATGTTGAGCATGAGGAGGACAAGGAGCCCGTGGACGCCGACCCTCTGGCCGTGGCTGCTCCCAGCACTCGGAAGAGGGCGGGCAGCGGTGCTCAAGAGCCTGCTGCCAAGAAATCTAAGAAGACTGAGAAGAAGAAGAAGATCACTACTGCCAGAAGGCAACTCCCCACCCGCAAAGGGTAAGTAACTTCATCTGAGTACCAAGTTGCTTCCACTTCTCGCTACACTTTTCTCTGTTTTTCCCTTTTCTGATTTCTTTCCTTCTTCCAGCGATCCTCTTGACGCTGACGCGGCCGCTGCCCCTACCAGCACCGGCAAGAGGAAATCCTTCATCGACATAGAAAAACTCGTCGATCTCTCCGAGGAGGACGATGAGAGCTTGCAGCAGGATAGGGCGCGTGCGCCCTCTCCTGTAAAGATGGAAGAAGAGGACACCAGCGCCGAGAACACTGGCGCGGGTGACCAAGACGACGAGAACTTGGAGCAGCACTCCTACGCGGACCAGAGCGTGCAGGATGCTGTCCACGATGAGACACCTCCTTCTCCCGCAGCTGGGGAGAATACTGATCAAGACCCCGAGAACCAGAACCGCGCCGCCCTTGAGCGGCCGGATGACCGCACCGAGCAGCAGGAAGAACACGCTGCAGCTCACGAAGATTCCACGGCCACGCCGCGGGTAGAAGAAAAAGATGAGGCCAGAACTGATCCCGCTGCCGAGCAGTGGGTTGAGAAGACGGTGGTGGAGCCCGTGCTCCAGAGCCAGGCGCAGCCGGACGCTATGCAGGGTAGCCGGCCCCCTGTGCCGCCTACCTAGCAGGCTTCACCACCAACTGCTCCAAGCCCTCCCCCAAAGAAGAAGGCGACTAAGACTGCATCTCTGCAGCCGTCTCCTCCCACAACCAAGACTGCATCAAAGGCTGCTGCTAAGAAGACCGAGAAGACTGAAGCCGCGCCCGTCCGCAAGAATCCATCGCGCCAAGCTGCGCGTGATACTGCTCTGATGCCACCGCCCAAGTCGACTGGAAAACCAGCTGCGAAGAGCACGCAACTCACCATCGGCGCTTCCGGTGGATCTGCTGGCGCAAGCGCAGGGTCAAGTGCACAAGCCAGCTGGCCCCAATACGTGATGTCTGGATCCCAGCAATACGACATCTCCTTGTCCAAGGGCGAGCAGAAGATCTCCGCTCTGAAGGGCGGCCCAACCCAGACAGTGGACTCCAAGCTGAAGGCCAAGAAGCCCATCGAGATCTACTCGCGCGAAGCGGGTGAGGATGATATCATATCTGAAGGGCTGATGCAGGTTGTGGACCGAGTTGGCTTCATCGACAAGGTCTGGGAGAGTGCTGCCCATGGCATCAAGCAGTGGGACGGCAGCGTGCTGGGCGAGGAACTTGACCACTACCGCCTTGATTGGAACAAAGCCGATCTCGGCGCCAACCCAATGACCATTGCCTCCGACACCAGCACGCTGGCCGCCAAGCTGTACGTCCTCCGCAAAGCAGCCGAGGACGTGGAGCAGACATACGATGTAAGTTTCTTTTGCTTGTTCCGAGTTGCGGTTTCTTTTCTCCTCTGTTCTTCTTATCTCCTTAACCACCACTCAGTCCCCGAGATTCGGGCCGAGTAGACGGACACTCAACCGAGTTGCCGTCTTCTCGGGCCAAATCTTCCAAGTTTTCTAACTCTTTTTCTTCTTGTTCACAGAATAGCCTCTTGAAGAGGACGAACCTATTCCGGCGGCTGCTCTGGAATCACAGCATCGCGAGGAGACGCATCGCGGCCCTTGAGGCCGAACGCAAGGACGATGCTGCGACGGAGAAGGCGGCGCTGGACCATGCCCTCCAAATTTCTGAAATTGAGAGTAAGCTTCTAGCTATTCGGTTAATGTGTTTTGTATTTACGCCCGCATTTGCTTTTTGCTCTAACTCCGTTTACTCTGCAGACAAATTCAAAGAATTGCAAGAGCAGCACGAGCACTGCCACGTCTTCACCGCCTCCGCCGAGAGCAAGATCAAGGAGCTGGAGGGTGAGTTGTTGATCCTTCTGTGCTTGTTTTTCTCCTTTTTCTTGGTTATTTTGCTCATCGTGATGTTTCTTTCTGCAGAAGAGTACAAGAAGTTCCGTGAGGAGCATCTTGATTGCTTGAAACCCGCGGAGGTGAAGCAGCAACTAGAGAGCCAAGAAACAGAGCTCAAGAACAATCGCGACGCCGAGTTCGAAAAGTTGCAGGTCCAATTGAGGACTGCTCTCAAGGACGCCATAGATCAAGCCGCCGAGAAGGACAAAGTCAAGGCAGTAGCCAAGGCCAAGGAGAGGGCCCTCAAGGCGGAAAACGAGGTGCTGAAGAAGTGCAATGAGGATCTCATGCTCCAGCTTGGCACCGCACGCCAAGTCGAGGATAGGCATATTGCCGATGAGGAGTCCTGGAAGAACAAGCTGCACGCGCTTCTCATTGACCTTAACAGTAAGTCTGCGCTTCTCTGTACCTAGCTGTTCCCTTCTTCTTCTTTTGTTTGGCTTGGTTTGCTTCTCCTCTTTTCTGCTTGGTTTCATCCCTTCTCTGCTTCCATATCTAACTCTTTCTGATAGCATTCTCAGATATCTTCCCTGATCTCTGCTCGGCTAGCACGCCTGCTTTGGCTAAGGCTCAAGGAATCCGAGCTGAAAAAGGATTGCCCATGAATACCAAATCTTCAATTGATGACGACCTCACGAGTATCAAGTCGCAGCTCCGCCAGCTTAGTGGCTTCAGCTCCAACCTGGTGTCCACAGCCTTCAAGCTTCACGATCTATTCTGGCCTCGTGAATCTGCGCCCAAAACTATTCGTGCGCTCTCCGAGAAGCTCAACGGTGCAAAGGCCAAGCTGAAGAAATGGCGCGCGTCCGCAGCTCGGGCAGGCGCTGATCTGCTGCTTTGATTCATATGCAGCTGGTACGAGAACCTGAACCTCGACACCATTCTCGAGTTGCGCCAAGGCTCCAAGTGGTCAGATGATCCCAGCTGCGTTACTCGCCGCAAGGCAGTTGCGTACGAGATCGCCTCCTACGCGGACACCGCCCTCTTCCTCGACGGCCCCACCGAGCCTGACACCGAGGCGGAGAGCGAGGGTGAAGATGAAGATGAGGAGGAGGACACCGAGTCGGAGGGCTTGAGTGCCTTCGAGGTTGATGACGAGGAGGAAACCGAGAAGGGGAAAGGGAAGGTTGCTGCAGATAGCGACGAGGAGCCGGAAGACGAGGGCCAGGATGCCAACATCACCACCGAGATGGTGATCCAGCAACCTGCTCCCGAGTTGGGCTCCTCGTCTGGCGCGGCCCTTGACGATGCAGCGCTACTCCGCACCCAGTCCGCTGCTTCCACTTCAGCCACCGACCCCATCTCGGTGGCCACTGCCACTTCTGAGCAAGCAACCGCCATGGACATTGGTGCTGGAGCTGATGCCGAGGAGGCCAACTCCGAGAAGGCCGCTGCGGACGACACCGCCACTACTCATGATGCTGCTGCTTGAAACTTTATCTTAAAACTTTCATGAGATCCCCGGGATGCCGGGTGCAGATGTATCAAACATTTAAGTCTTTGTTGCTACTCCTTTTTTATTCCAGTTTGAAATTTGCTACTTGATATTTGAGCGATTCTGGCTCAATGCCGGGTTGCGTTAGTATGCAAGTCCCCAAGTTGCATTTTTTATCCGCTCTTTCCTTTTTATCTCAGCTCTTACCTGCAACTTGTTGCTTTGTTGGTAGTCGAGTCACAAGAGTTCAAAGTAGGAGTTTCAAATACTTAGCCACTTAGAAAAATTCATAGTAACGCTGCCCACCACTTAGCCGGAAAGAAAAAACAGCAAAAAACACTCTACTCGGTTGCCACACGCTTCCTTTCCTTTGCAATTTTTCATGTGTTCATTGACTCTTTGGCTTGTTCTCTGGCTTGCAATGAAGCCGGGTTGCGGACAGCAGCAGAGTCGCAGAGTGTCCGGTGAGTTTAAACACACTACTTTGTATGCTTTTGAAATTCTGAGCGGTTCAACCGAATAGACAAAGTAAAGCAAATTAAACACAAAGAACAGTTTGGACGAGGGCAGTCCCCGAGTTCAATTTCAGATTGCCGAATAGAAGTTTAATTCGGATAAGAGAGTACATACATAATTTGCTCACGAATGAAAACGGCGGAGTAGAGCTGCATTCCAAGGGCGCTTGGATTCTTCTCCCGCTCTATGCGGCATGTTCTTCTGGGGTGGCTGTGCGTCAACAAGGTAATAAGCATCATTGTGTAGAGCCTTGCTCACAATGAACGGCCCTTCCCACAGAGGAGATAGCTTGTGCATCCCGGCTGTGCGCTGCACGAGCCTAAGCACCATGTCTCCTTCTCGGAAAACCCTTGGGTTCACTTTCCGGCTGTGATAACACCTCAAGTTTTGCTGATAAACAGCTGAACGTGACAGAGTTAGCTCTCTTGCTTCTTCCAGCAGGTCAACGTCATTTTCTCGAGCTTCTCTAGCCTCAGCCTCCGTGTAGAGCGTTACACGGGGCGAGTCATGCTCTAGGTCAGTAGGCAACACGGCCTCAGCTCCATACACTAGAAAGAATGGTGTGTAGCCAGTTGATCGGTTAGGGGTAGTCCTTAGACTCCACAACATCGCTGGCAACTCGTTTAGCCAACACCCAGGTGTTTTCAGCAGCGGCTCAATCAGCCTTGGCTTTATGCCTGATAGCACCATGCCATTTGCTCTTTCCACTTGCCCATTGGAGGCTGGATGCGCAACAGATGCAACATCTAGCCGAATGCGTTTATCTCTGCAGAACCTCGCAAACCTGCCTTCAGCAAAGTTTGTGCCATTGTCCGTGATAATGCTATGCGGGTAGCCATACCTCAGGATCACATCCTTTAGGAAACTCACGGCAGTGGCTCCGTCACACTTCCGAATAGGCTTTACCTCAATCCACTTTGTGAATTTGTCAACCATGACCAGAATGTGAGTCATGTTGCCCCTAGCCGGCTTGAAAGGACCCACCATATCCAAGCACCAAACAGCAAATGGCCAAGTAATGGGAATGGTCTTCAACTCGGAAGCTGGCATATGAATCTTACTTGCAAATCTTTGGCAGCCATTGCATTTTCTCACAATATCTTCAGCTTGCTTCAGGGCAGTGAGCCAAAAGAAGCCATGCCGAAAAGCCTTGTTGACCAGAGCCCGAGAAGAGGCGTGATGCCCGCATTCTCCTTGGTGTATCTCCACCAATATCTCTTCTCCCTCTTCTGGCTCTACACAGCGCTGCAGCACACCAGTAGGACTTCTTCTATGCAGCACATCCCTGAAGATTGTATAGCCTTTGGATCTTCTCTGAATTTGCCTCGAGGTAACCTCATCACTCGGCAAGGTGCCGTCTTTTAGAAAGGATAATATGGGCAGAGCCCAACTCGGTGTCTCCCGGATGGGAATCACTGGTTCGTCCACTTCCATTGGATCAGCCACCACTTCTTCTTCTTCTGGGGCGGGGACGAGTCCCCGAGATCTCGTGCACGCAGCGAGAACTCCCTCAATGAATGCGACAGTCCCCGAGTTAGGAGGGGCAGTCCCCGAGTAAGAAGGGACAGTCCCGGGTTGCAGGCGCCAGTCCCCGGGATGGAGACGGCAGTCCCCGGGTTCTCTTTTGCAGCCTCCCAGTCAATCTCCATGGGAATAGCTTCTTCACCAGGCAGAGAAGGAACAAATATGGATTCCGAGTTGGGGGATGGCTTGATAGATGGCTTCCTCAAATGCTCCAAGGCAACCCCAGCCAGGATGTATTGCCGAGAAGACCCCAACTTGGACATCTCATCAGCTGCCTCATTATCTGCTCGGTGTATGTGTTGGAACTCGCATCCTTCAAAGAATCCAGTCATGGTTTGCACCAGGAACCGATATGAAGCCATGTTGGCATCCAGCGCATCCCAAGTGCCCGAAACTTGCTGCACAACGAGATCCGAGTCGCCATAGCATATGATGCGCTGCACGCCAACCTCCTTGGCCACCTTCAAGCCGTGTACCACGGCCTCGTACTCTGCTACGTTGTTGGATGCCTTGAAGTGGATTTGCAACACGTACTTGAGTTGATCTCGCTTGGGTGACGTGAGCACCACGCCAGCACCCAAGCCTTCCTTCACCTTGGAGCCATCAAAATGCATCTTCCAGTAGTTGGGTACCGGAGTAGGAGGCTCATACTGCACCTCAGCCCAATCCACCAGGAAATCCGCAAGAATTTGAGACTTGATGGATTCTCTTCTCGCATACGCAGGAGCGTACGTGGCCATCTCTATTGCCCACTTGGCTACTCTGCCACTTGCTTCCTTGTTGCCCATGATGTCCGAGATGGGAGCAGAACTCACCACAGTGATGGGATGCTCTTGGAAATAGTGCTTCAGCTTCTCGGCGCCCAGGTACACGCCGTAAGTCATCTTCTGGTAGTGCGGGTAGTTCTGCTTGGAGCTGGACAGCACCTCACTGAGATAATATACATGCCGTTGCATAGTCTTGCCTTCTTCTTTTCTTTCCACCACAATCACCACACTGACCACTCAGTTAGTCGCAGCAATGTACATCAGCATTGGCTCTTTGGGTAGCGGGCTAGCTAAGATTGGAGCGCTACCCAGCATGTCCTTCAGCTCCTTGAATGCCACATCAGCTTGCGGTGTCCAGACGAACTTTTCATTTTTCTTCATCAACTGATATAGAGGCAAGGCCTTCTCGCCCATTTTGCCCAGGAAGCGGCTCAGAGAAGCCAAGCAACCAGTGAACTTTTGCACATCCTTCAGGGATCTCGGCAAAGACATGTTCTCAATAGCTTTTATCTTTTAAGGATTGGCCTCAATGCCCCGACTGGATACCAAGAAGCCGAGTAGCTTGCCAGCCGGGACGCCAAAGGTGCATTTAGTCGGATTCAGTTTCATCTTGTACTTGCACAAGTTGGCAAATGTTTCCTCAATGTCACTAAGCAGAGTATGTGTTTTATTCGTTTTGATGACAATGTCATCTACGTACACCTGCACATTTTTGCCAATTTGATCATGCAAGCATTTCTGCATGCATCTCTGATTGGTAGCCCCCGCATTCCGCAACCCAAAACACATGACACGGTAGCAATAAGCCCCGTACGGGGTAATGAAAGCAGTCTTTATTTGATCAGCTGGGTTGAGAGCTATCTGATGAAAACCAAAGTAGGCATCTATGAAAGACAAAAGCTCACAACCAGCAGTGGAATCGATCACCTGATCTATGCGGGGTAGCGGAAAGGGATCTTTGGGGCAGGCCTTGTTCAGGTCGGTGTAGTCCACGCACATGCGCCATGCGGTATCCGCTTTGGGGTCCTCCTTCTTCTTCTCAGCCATCACCGGGTTGGCTAGCCAGTCAGGATGCAAAACCTCCATGATAAAGTTGCTTATCAGCAACTTGGTGATCTGATCACCAATGGCCTTCCTTCTCTCATCGCCAAAGCGGCGCATCGCCTGCTTCACTGGCTTGGCATCATGCCGCACATGTAGCGAGTGCTCAACCAACTCCCTCGGGACACCTGGTAAATCCTCATTGGACCAGGTGAACACGTCCCGATTCTCACGGAGGAAGTGGATGAGCTCGCTTTCCTATTTCTCTCCCAACCCGGTGCCAATGATGGCAACACGGTCTGGGAACTCAGGATCAACCTGGACTTTCTTTGTCTCCTGGGACGCCTGGAATGCAGTCCCGTACTGGGAACTCGGCATGCCGGGCGCACCACCTTGCGCTGCCTGCGCCATCGCCACCACCTCGTACATCTTCTTCTTCTCGGCAGCAAAGACCATGGACTCCGCTAGCTGGGAACCAGCGGAGGCACACTCCAAAGACCTCTTGTAGTCACCCGAGATGGTGATCACTCCATTAGGACCAGGGATCTTCATCTTCAGATAGGCGGCATGGGTAGAAGCCATGAACTTGGTGAGTGCAGGCCTACCGAGAAGGGCGTGGTAGGGGCTCTGAAGATCAACCACCTCGAACCGGACGTACTCGGTGCGGAAGTTTTCCCTGGTGCCGAATAGGACATCCAGCCAGATGCGGCCGATTGGAGCACAAGATACCCCCCGGCACAATTCCATGGAAAGTGGTCTTGCGGGGCAGCAGCATGTTCTCGCCAAGGCCGAGCTTCTTCAGGGTATCCAGATACAGGATGTTGATGCTGCTGCCGTTGTCGATCAGCACCTTGCTGAAGCGGACGTTCTTCTCGGGTCCCAGAAAAGTGGGATCCAGCACCAAGGCATAGCTACCCGGGTTGGGCATCACCTTGGGGTGATCAGCCTTGGACCAAGTCACCTCCTGGTCGCACCAGCGCAGATAGTTAGGCACTGCCGGGATGACGGCATTTACCTCCATCGCACGCCTGTGCCGCGACTGCTTGTCGACTGGCTCGGTGACGAAGATCATGTAGCTCTCGTGGTGCTCCTGGTATTGGTTGCGGTCTCCACCACCATTGTTGCCATTGTTGTTGTTACTTTGATTGTTGTTGTTGTTGTTGTTGTTGCCTCTGTTGTTGTTGCGGGTGTAGTAGTTGTTGTTGTGGTTGCGGTCGTTGTTGTTGTTGTTGTTGCGGTAGCGGTCGTTGTTGAAGTAGCGGTTGGCTCCTAAAGCCACCTGGTTGACATTCTCTCTTCTCGGGAACGCGGCCGGCCGAGGAGCGGGTGCCCGAGCTGGCTGCACAATGGCATTCGCAGCTGGCAGAGGAGGAGGAGGGGGCAAGCCCTCGTTCTTGATCTGTTCCCACCAACTGCATTGCCGAGTAGTGTGGTTGGTAGGCCTGGCAGGATGCCGAGTGTGGAAGCTGCACGGATCATCCTTCATCTCCGTGAAGGTGAAGTTTGGGGCAGGACCCGAGTTGCCGCTACCCTGCTGGGAAGCACTGTATGGTTTCTTGATGCCTTGGCCCTGATTCTGGTTCTGCCCGTATTGGGCTCCAGCAGTTTTTTGCCTCTGGCTACTCCCAGCAGCCGTGGTCACAGCATTCACTTCCTCGGGATCATACCGAGTATCAATCCGGTCGCTCCTGCGCTTGTTGCGGAAATCATTGCGCTTGTTGTTGTTGTTGTAGTTCCTTCTCGGCTCGGGGGAGTCCATCAGAGGCTGAGTTGGATCGCCGAGTGCATACATGTCCGCGATCTTGATGGTCTCCGCGAGTGTACTCGGCATCTCGCGCTGCAGCTTTTGCCACAACATGCTGCCATGCCTGCAGCCCTGCGCGAACCAAGTAATGGCCTGGACTTCATTCACACCTTCACAGGTGTTCCTCAAGGTGCTCCACCGAGTAAGATACTCGCGGTCGGTCTCGTCTTCCCGCTGCTTGCAAGCGGACAACTGCTGCGGCCTATTCGGCCTCTTGTACGTGCTGGTGAAGTTGCTGATGAAAGCCTCCGAGAAGTCTAGCCAGCAATTGATACTGTCCCTGGGAAGGTCATTGAGCCACGTCCGAGCTGGACCCTCAAGCATTTGCGGAACATACCGCACGGCCCATCTCCGGTTCCCGCCTGCAATGTGCACGGCCGTGACGTAGTCACTCAACCAATCTTCTGGCTTGGTGCTGCCATTGTAGCACTTGGTCCCCCTGGCCAGCTGGAAGTGGTTTACGGAAGGCTCGTTCATGATACACGCACCAAAGCAATCTGGGCCAGGCGGCCCCTTGCTCTCGAGTTGCGTGGACAGATTGATCCTGTCCAGCTTGAACCTGGCATCACTGGGCTCCAACATGCGCTCGGCAAGGCGATCAGCAACATTCCTGGGGTCAGCATAACCGGCTAGCCCCATCGCCGAGTAGCCATCATCATATCTGTTCTCCTGCACGACTGCGGGTTGCACCACAGGGTTGGCTGCTGGCGCATCCGCACGCGGCTGTGCGGCAGCAGGCTGCTGTGTCCTCTGCCGAGTAGGCTGAGCAGCAGGACACCGAGAAGGCCCCGCGTTGTCTCCGCTTTGTGCCCTACTCTGAGCTTTATGGGCTTGATAGCCTGCTCCTGCAGTAGTGTGTTTCTGACCGGATTCTCGCGGCACAGCGCGCTGTTTCGCGGCGAGAACCGGGTCGTACACCTGCATTTCTCTACCCTTCCCAGAGCGTTCACTCTGGTCCCTCTCGCGACTGGGATGCGGGGATGAGGCCTGATCGTTAGATCTGACCGCATGCGAATGCACCACCTGAGAAGCACCAGCACCCGGATTGGCTTTCCGGAACTCTTCATTCTGCCTAGCAGCCTCTAGCACCAGCTCATTGAGCCTCTCCTGCTGCCTAGCGCGCGCGTCGCCAGCTAGGTTTGGGAACTCTGCGGCTACAACCTCTGAGGGTTTTGCCGGGGGTGCTGTATCTAGGCCTGGTGGAGGTGTTTGCGGTGGCAGATTGGCTAGGAGCCTCTACAACTGTCGCCATCTCGGCGCCTAGGTTGCGACGCGTAGCGCCTGCCTTGCTAGACTTCCTAGCAACAGGAGTAAAGCCGTGGGCCTTGTTGTACTCGTTCTGATCTAGGCTAAGCTCGAGCCTAACCTTTTCCAGCTCCAGCTGCTCGGAGAGCAACTCCTGACGCTGCCGGTCGAGCTGCGCCCTCATGGTCAAGAGCTCAAGCTCGGTGGGAGGCGGCATCCCCATTCGCACGGCGGATGCCGGTATTGTCGGTGTAGTGGAGAGGGGGATGTTGCAGTCCTTCTCGTAGGGCTTGTGGGTCTTCCCGCCAGCACTCGAGCCAGCGAGATCCTCGATGACGCCCGCGGCAGCAGCCGTGCCCTTCCCGGCATCAGCTGCCAGGCCGGCCACCATTACCTCTACGCTGTCCGCAGAACAGCCAATCGGCCTTCCGCGGGCAGCGATCACAGCAGGAGGATCCTCCGCGACCAGCACCTCCTCCGGGAACTCGCGGACGATGGCGGTGGCGATGTAGATGAGGTGCGAGTCGAAAGAGACCACCGAGCCGCCTGCCGGCAGGGGCCTCCCGCCGAAATCTCCGGCGTTGTCGGTGACGAAGTCGAAAGAGCCGAATCTGTGGACAAGGCCACAGACCACGCACTCCCTAGTAGCAGAAACGGGTCCCGTCCGAACATGGACTCTAGCCAGCGCCGCTGTCTGCCCCACGGTGGGCGCCAACTGTCGTGGTGGTATCACGGCAGATGCCATAGGATGGCTAAAGTTGGGGTCGATGGACGCTGGAGGTGCTCGGGGAGGGATCACACGGCGAGTAGCCGCGTGGGGTAGATCACAAACAATGCAAACACCAAGATCTTACCCAGGTTCAGGGCCCTTGTGGGGAGGTAACACCCCTACTCCTGCCTCTCTCTTTATATGTGTGTTACCGAGTAGCCACAGTACAATCAGGCCTTCAGCCGAGTAGCCACTCTTCCCTCTGTGTGTTGCCTCTAGTGTTCCGAATAAATGACCCGACGACTAGTTTCCGAACGTATGCAGCGACAATGTGACCAACCTCTCACAGGAGGAGGCAGGGCACCTTATATACTGGTGCCCAGCCGAATAGAAAACAACTATAAGGTACAGCGAGATGTGACAGGAGCCCTGCAGAACCGCGCACGCCTCCGGGTTCCCGCTGACACTCGCCCCGTAAGTCGTTGCGCTGTTCGGAGATGGGACCTGTCCACCCTTGTCAGTGAGATAGGGTAGGCCCCTAGCCCCGTCCTGTCCCCTCTGTCAGTGACAGGACTAGACAGGCGCCTACCACACTGTAGCCACGCCGTGGTGCGGATAATCACGTACTCCGTAAGTTGAACCGCATGCCGTACGGACACAGGATACGCGGGATCCTGTGTCAGAACGGCTCCATTGACTTCTGGTCCGAGTAGGAATCCATTCCCTCTACCCGGACAACTTCCTTGATTCTTCCTTCTGGTCATCGGTGTGTATGGTCGGGTAGCAGTCGACCGGGTAGCAAGCACCGGGTAACCAGCTACTCTGCCAAAACACTTCTTCTGACCTTGCTTTTAGCACTTGCCTTACCCCTACTCGGGGGTAACCCCCGACAATAAGCCTACTGGTAGAACCGTAGGTGGAAGTGTGGTAGTACTGGAAACGAGGACAAGGTTTACCCAGGTTCGGCACGTCGCAACTATGGCGGCATTCCTACTCCCACAATCTTACTAAATTAGGAATGAAGGCTAAAGTATATAGAGTAAAATTGTGACTGTGGTTTGTCTAACTTCAGTGAGGATGAACTTCCCGACGAGTTGGCTTCTGGCTACTCGAACTTCTATCATCTCTCTTTGTTCTCTTCCTCCCGTCCGGCGTTATATAGATAGCCAAACTATGTCATATAGGAAAGAAAACCTAGAAGACTACGGAAAGTAATCCTATTCTTGGAAAATAAGGTATCCGGCTTCTTCTCCAAGCCATACCACGTAGTGGGCCGTGGTCCGGGTTCTTCTAGAATCTGGATTCCTGCGCGTCAGCTCATTGCGTCATCCAATGGACTTTACTCCATTGTCTGCGGTCCACCCTGGTAATCCGGCCTTTGGTCAATGCCGGACATACCCCTAGTTGGCATATATCCGACAGTAGCCCCCAAGGAGAATTGAGACTTCATCTTGCCGTCTTTTGTTGATTTGTATTCATTTCATAAATGTTGGTGCTTTAGTCTTGAATCTTCTTTGATTAAAACTTCTAATGCCAAACTCAGATTTCCGAAATCCGGCATTTCTTCCTTGAATCTTCGTATAGAAGGAAAGTGTGACGTAAGTGATAAAATCATGCTTGCGTCATTGACATTTTGGTTTTCGGTCAAAACACTGAAACGTATCTCTGACAAATTTTGCGCGAGAAACGAGGATATAGACATTATCACCCCGTCTCCTTGTATCCCGAATTCTTGGCATGACACGCGCCAATCATCTAACGGATAATAAACGTTGAGACGAATCTGGGTGTAATTGGCTATAAATAGCCCGCCTCAGCTCCTCCGGCCATTCTTCCGCTTCCCATTTCCCTCGAGCACTTCCAGAGCACCACTGTGCACTCCGCGATTTTGAGAGAGAAGAAAACAAGCACAAACCTCACCGGAGAATCAAACATTGGCGGCCGGTGCTCTATTCTACGACTGCGCCGCCAAGAAATGGCAACCGGGAGTCCTTCACACGTGTCTGAGGCCGTCGTCGACCTCGATCCCGCGATGGAAACGATCTCCACCTCTACTCCACTGGCTCCTTCGAGCACCTCCACGAGCGCGCCGGAGATTCCCGCTAGCGCATCAACGGGCGGAGACTGTCGTGGGATAATCACGGCAGATGTTACCGGGGGTAACTGATCTTGGGGCAAGACGACACAGGTATTTGGGAGAGGGTTTAGCTCAGAGGAAAACATGGTGCAATTCGATCTGGTAGCCGGCAATCAAAGTCGCCGAGTCTCCGATCTTGATATAATAACTCAACTCTGGGATTACACTTGATGCTCGATATCACACGATGTTGCTAGGGTTCTTAGATCTCTATCTAAAACTAGACCTGGGAGTCGGTTTATAAAGCACCCGTACCCCCGGCTTATTCCCCAAGGCGCACCCTGGTTCCTACCCGGATACGGCACACAAACCCTAACTTTCCTTTACAACAACCCACAACCCGGGTCACCGGGCCTACAAACTTGGGCCTTCACAGGTTTCCTTATCCTTAGCCGGATCCTGCGCAGTGTCCTTTGGGCCGGGTTATTCCTTGGTGTATGGCCTACCGGGTTATCGTCCCCCCGTCAGTAGTCCCCAGAATAGCCTGGGCTTCATGGATCCTACTTGAAGCGCTTGCTATTCCCTGCAAAGATATCAAACATACGGGCATATAGACGCCGGGTTAAGATGTTTTGATATTCAGCCAGGCCTCACTCCACGGTGGCCATATAATAACCCGGGTTTTTCCTCCAAACACTTTGACTCAAATTTCCAGGTCCAAATCATAACAAAAATCCCAGGATCCCATGCTCGATAATCAATCCTGATATCCCGGGGTTAACCTCCTTTTTTTTCTTTTATCCAGATGCCCTGCTCAATAGTTGGCGCGTATCTCGCAAAATCCACGTGAACAACCGTCGCCCCATGATTTCCGGCTTCTGGCCATCGGGATAAGCTCACCCTTACTCTATAAATAACACTCAGAGGGTAACCCTAAATTCGTCACCACGCCACAACTTCCCCTTTCTCTCCTTACTCCTCGCTTCCTCGCAGCACCGCCGCCAGGGGCTCGCGCACATCATCAAAGCGAAATTGCTTCCAGCCGCGCTCGCCCTCAAGCCGTCCCGCGCCGCCGCCAAGTTCCGCCATCACACCTTCATTCCTCTCGCCAAGAATCGTGAAGGGGCATTCGAGCCACGCCGCCCAACACCGTCGCTTCTAAACCTCAATCTCTTCAGTAAGCCTCTTATATCTGCCTAACTTATCCTTGCAATTTTTCCAATTTCAACCAGGATCGAATCTAGGTCAACCCGTGAACCACTCTTCTGATTACATCAAATTAGATCGATTCGACATCCACCAACTCTTTTAACCGCCTGCTATATGGTCGCAACTCATCCTCTACCAATATTAACCATCAAAACTCCTGTAGGATCGCTCGCAAACTTTCCCATCTAGATCCGTTCCTCCTCGATTTTCCGCTCTCTGCATTAACACCCGGAAAATCCTCTTTTTCCAGCTACTTTACTTGCAATAGATACATGGGCAACCACCCATCGACCCCAAATGCCTTTCCATACGTAAGTGACCTATAATTTCCACAGTTGCATTCAACACCCGGATACTTTATAATTTCCGCTCCATAGCATGATACCCGGATAATTCTCAGCTTCATACTTTCTTGACACCTTACACTCGGATACTTCAACACTCCCGGGTCTTATTTCATACGCCTATTTTCTTTTACTTTGCAGGTTGATCCCATGGCTCCCAAACGACAAGGAAAACAACCGACTCAGGCGAGAAATACCCAAAGCATATCCGCCAACTGGGGACGTTCCACAACTACGAAAGCCAAGTTGGAGGAGCTAGCCGAATTAGGAACTCTCCCTTCTCAGAAGGACATTCACTGGAGGGCGCCGGGCAACGAGACCCGGCCCACACCCACAGACAGCGAGGTAATCTGCTTCGTAGAGCATGTGACCCAGGGATTCCGTCCTCCGGGTCACCCTTTCTTTAGGGAGGTCTTAGATCACTATGGACTCCGAATGTTCGACATAGGGCCTAACTCTATGTTGAACATCACCCACTTCATCGTTCTCTCTGAGTCGTACTTGTGCATGCCGCCGAGTTTAACTCTCTTCGTTGAGTTATTCCAATGCAAGCCATGCCGCGAAAGCGGCGACGGAGCGCTCCTAATCTGTGGCGGGGTATCCATCCAGCGCCGCAGGAATTCTCTGATGCCAGCCCTCAACCTACACTCCCACGTCAAACACTGGCAACTGTCCTTCTTTTATTGCCGCGACACTTCCCCTGACAGTGAAAAGAAGCTGCCGGGTTACTCAGAGACTCCCCTCGAGCCCTCCGAGTCTTTCAGTGCCTTTGCATCAGATTCGGACAGGGAGACAATCCTTCCCTTGCTAACCAAGATAGCCATTCTCTCAGCCCAAGGCCTCCTCGGGCTTAATTTAATAAAAACATGGGTTGATTTCCGGATCCAACCCAACTCCGTTCGCACCAAACTGATGTGCGAGTACTCGGGGCACACCACAGATACGCTCCGATACTCCACCAAAAGCTTTGCAGCCGGCGATACTAACAAGACCATCAAGGGCTTCTTAACGGAGAAACTGGAGGTGATAAAGGGCATCACCGGGTTACCCCCGTTTACTCGGGACAACCCGGCTCCAGCGGTAATACCTGATATCCATAACTTACTTCCGTATCTTGACTCGATACAGCTTCTAACCCTTAGTCTCATTCCTTTGTCTTAGGCTGATGACCCTTTCTGGAGAGTTGAACCCTTCCCCCCTTCCAGAGACCCGGAAGACGAGGACGAGCCGGCTGATGGTAGTGAAGGTATTTGCGCAGGATCTGTATATTTTTACTTGTATTACTTCCCTTTCGTTTATCTTTTCTCCAACTAACACACACCCGATTCGCAGGACTGGAGGACGAAGGTGAGGCCAACGAGGATGACCCGGAGGCAACTGAATCAGACCAAGAAGCAACAGTCGGAGCCAAAAGGAAAACCAGAGGAGCCGTGTCCAAGGTTCCTTTTTCCTCGTTATCCTCTGAACCTTACTCCTTTGACGCCATGCGACGACTTAACCATCAATTATCAAATTCGTCGTGCTTGAAGGACTCCTCCCCAGCCAAACGCAGAGTAACTCGGAGCTCCCCGGGTGAAGATCCCCTTAACCCGGGCATCTCTATTTCCTCGGTTCCTCGTGGCGGCGCTCCTCCGCCTCGTCCTTCCGACTCTCCTCAACGCCACCCTTCTCCTAACCATCCACGTGCCGGGCAATTCCGGGTCCCGTTGGTAGTTCCCGTGGCGACCTCATCTGCTTCTAGCGGCGAGCTCCCGCCTGATTATACCGTGAACGCCGGGTAAGTTTACGCTACATGATTTCCTTTTATGCTTAACAAGTTTCCACTCAAGCCACCATCATCACTAATAACCGCTTTTTCTCATCTTTCTTTTAGCGCTCAAGTCGTCGTCAGTGACCCGGAAAATATAGAAGCAGATAACCAACAGGCGGAGAAACCGACTGACCATGCGGACGCCGCGACTGGTAATGATACAGCGAATAACCAGGAACAAGGCCCTCTGAACAACCCACTTCCCCGAGCTGCCGGATCTCCTTCCTCATCGGAACCAGTAGACGAGGAGATCGAAGTTCTAGATACAAGGATGAGTTCTCCCAACCCGGCCACCCAAACTGTCCGGGTCTCAACTCCAAGGGCGGGGAGAGCCCCCCCACCAAACGACCAAGCTGCCGGCTCTTCCGGTGCTCGATCCGAGGAACTGACCTTTACCCAGATGCTAGAAACCCTTCGCACTTTAAGGTCTAATGAAGAGAACATCTTGGGAGCTTTGATAGCCAAACACGAGGTAAATCCGACTAATATTGCTTATACCTTTATCCAGTCCCCAAGTTCCGAGTGAATTGATTCATAATTTACTTGGGACTTTATTATACAAGCGACTGATAACTTATTCCTCTACCCAACTGATCCTTTGTTTGCATGCATGCAGGCTTTCGTAACTCAATCCGAGGAAAAACTGGCGGGCGCCACCAAGCTCATCGAAAAGGAGGTAGCTTTACGTGAGGCGGCCGAGGCCGAGTCTAGGAGGAATAAGTTGATAATGAGAAAATATAGGAAAAGGGCTCACCGAGCAGAAGATGACCTAACAAGCCTTTCCGTCCAAATATCGGACACATATCGTGCTTTACTTGGTACATTTCCTCCTCCGATTTATCTTTTTGATAGATAGCAACAGTTTCCCGACTTATGTCTCCATTTCCTCAGGCCCGGACGAAACCATGCCGGAAGAGGATGACATAGCCAAGCTGAAAACCATGAATAGCGCTATCCGGCAACTATGTGCCGGAACCAGATGGATCCTTGATGAGTTGCGGTGGCCGGGCAGAGGACATGTTGATCTGAAGAGGCTGCTGGACGCCTTATCCACTGTTCCCGAGTGGATTCGGCACTGGAAGCGCTCGTCTTGCCGGGTTGGAGTGACCCGGGGGCTTGCACTTGCCAAAGCTTATCTCCCCAAGCTCGAGCTAGCGAGGATTATGGGCGGCTTCCCAGAGTTCAAGCTTGACGGATCCAAGTTTTCGGTAAAGGATTTTCAGGCCGTCCAGAAGGAGGTCCGTTACCCGGCCAGCGTAATTGCTGATGAACTAGATGTTAATATACTTGTTCCAGCATATGATTCTGCCGGTAAAGTACTTAAGTCGGATCTTCCTGAGCCGTATGACATGCTGGCTCGGTGGAAGGAGGAAGCTGCTGCGATAAGGGCGGAGGCTGCCAAGAAGCAAGCTGAAGCCGGCTCTGCTCCTGCTACCTCAACACGAGTCGCTCCGCCCCCTGCAGGGGCTGGTACTGCTGACCCGGGTGCTGCTGCTACCACCAATGATGGCAAGGGTAAGGCCAAGATGAACGCCGAGTGATATATGGTTTCTAATGCCTCTTCTTAAGCGCTAGTCGGTCAACATACTTTGTGAAACAGTTATATTTTGGGTGGTGCACCTGTGCACCTTTGATATTTTTTCACCAGGATTTTTGTAATGCACGCTAAGGCCTTGATATACTCGATGCCTGTTCCGGCCTTTTTAAGTTTATCCATTATCAAGCTCATCTGTTCTCGATATCTGGTTTTATTTATTGTTCCTTTTGTGAAAACTCAATTTCCGGGTTTCATGGGTATTGACAAGCGGATTTTGCTTCGAAGTCCCCAAGTCCCCAAGACTCGGATATTTGGGTTTTTGCAATTATACAAGTAAGCCACTTTTTCTCTTTTCAAGATTTCAAGCCACCGAGCCCGGATCGCCGAGTCTAGGACACTTGATCTTGAAAAGGGAACAAACTGCCTACTGCTAATTTCACAAAGATCCCTGAGTTGTTTCACATAGGTTTTGAAGTTATGCTTAATAGTCGTTGAGTTTCCAGCTATTCAGCCTTGTACTCTGCATAACTTGTGGTTTAGATGACCCTTTTGACTATCTTGTACTGTAAGCCGGCTTTCGCGTGGATACCATGTTGTTACATCCATACGAAGACGTAGCCAGCCAATCCCCGTCGGGTTTCATGACTAACTGCCATCGTAAGCGAACAAATCATGCCACTTTAATGCGAGTCACATCGAGCTTAAGTAAGAATAGCCAAGAAATTTGGACTTCTTTGTCCGGTTATAAGATTGTAGCCGTACTCGTTTGCAAGTAACCGGCCCTTATAACTCATAGGCATCATGGCCGGGTCTTTGAGTTTGTAACTGTGCTATTCAAGCGACCAGCCCCCAAGACCTAGATATTCACATCGTACTGAGAGTACATAACCTGATAACAACCATCTCTTTTCTTGATAACCATCTCTTTACTTGATATGAAAAATCTAGGTCAGCAAGCCGCCTCATTAAAAACCCGTCCAGTCCCCAAAGGTACCCTGGATAGGAAAAGAGTACGTCTGAAAACCTGCTGCCTATTACATCGTGCAATTCCACTTGCCAATATAGTCTTTACTAAGTATAATATGGACGTAGCTGAGCCACGTTCCATGGTCTATCTCTTTCTTGCATAGATGAAGTGGTGTGTGCGGTGTCGTTGACTGTAGCCGACTCTTCCCTTGCATCTATCAAGTAATATGATCCGTTATGCAGATTCCGGCTTATGATAAATGGTCCTTCCCATGGTGGTGATAATTTGTGTTTTCCTTCGCTTGACTGTACCAGGCGCAGAACCAAGTCTCCTTCCTGGAATACCCGGGTTTTCACGCGCCGGCTATGATACCTCCGTAGATATTGCTGATATATGGCTGATCTTTCCAGTGCTTGTTCTCTTTGCTCTTCTAACATATCTACGGCATCCTGCCGGGTTTTTTCGTTCTCTATTTCGACGTAAGCTGATACTCGCGGTGAATCGTGAATAATGTCACTCGGTAACACTGCTTCCGCACCGTAGACCATGAAGAAGGGTGTCATCTGAGTTGATCTGTTAGGTGTAGTGTTGATACCCCAAACCACAGAAGGAAGTTCTTCGACCCATGCACCAGCAGCCCTGACACAGGGAACTCGCAATCGTGGTTTTAATCCGCGAAGCAATTCTTGGTTTGCCCTCTCCACTTGTCCATTGGCCTGCGGATGAGCCACCGATGCAACATCGAGCCGGATTCCATTGTTGCCACAGAACTTCTCCATCTCACCAAGGGACATGTTGGTTCCATTGTCGGTAATTATGCTGTGGGGATACCCGAACCGGTAGATAATCCTTTTCAGGAACTTGACTGCTGTAGCTGCTTCGCAATTAGTAACTGGCATAACCTCAACCCACTTGGTAAACTTATCAATAGCCACCAAAAGATGTGTCTTCTTGCACGGTGACATATGAAAGGGGCCAACCATGTCCATACCCCAGACAGCAAACGGCCAAGTTAACGGGATAGTCCGCAACTCCATAGCCGGCACATGGGTTTGGCGAGCGTACCTTTGACATCCGTCACACCTTGCTACCAATCGTTCCGCATCCACTAGGGCCGTGAGCCAGAAAAACCTGTGTCGATAAGCTTTAGCCACAAGAGACCTTGTGGACGCATGATGTCCACAGTCGCCTTCATGGATTTCCTTGAGAATCTGTCTGCCTTCTTCCGGCGCTACGCAGCGCAAAAAGACTCCTGCTGCGCTTCTCTTGTACAATTCCCCATTGATGATAGAATATCCCTTTGCTCGCCTCAAAATTTGCCTTGCTAATACCTCCTGTTGTGGTAACTCGCCTCGTGACAGGTAGGCCAAAAACGGTTCTGTCCACTCGGGAATAGTGCGTACAGTGGCCACGAATCCTGAATCCGGGTTTTGATTTGCCAATTCCTCCTCTGACTCGATTTTAACTGATGGTCGCCATAATTCGTCCAGGAAAACGTTAGGCGGAACCGGCTCTCTGCGCGAGCCGAGTCTGGCGAGGGCGTCGGCTGCCTCATTCTTTCTTCTGTCTATATGCTCCACCTCATACCCGGAAAAACATCCTGCAACCCTATCAACTTCCCTGCGGTATGCTGCCATAGTTGCGTCCTTTCTATCCCACGTTCCTGACACCTGCTGTACCACAAGGTCCGAATCTCCGAAGCATCGTATCCTCTTGATGTTCATCTCTTTGGCTACCTTTAAGCCATGCAATAGGGCCTCATACTCGGCCACGTTGTTGGAACAGTCGAAGTGAATTTGTAGTACGTAACTCAATTTGTCTCCTTTGGGTGATGTTAGCACCACCCCAGCTCCTGATCCCTCGTACTGCTTTGATCCATCGAAGTGCATGATCCATGACTCGGAATTTGGAACCGTTGTAGTCATGCCTGTATGTGTCCAGTCGTTAACGAAATCAATTAAAGCTTGAGATTTGATTGCTGACCTGGGTTCGTAGTTGATGTGATAATCCCCCATCTCTATCGCCCATTTGGCTATTCTTCCCGTCGCGTCCGAGTTTCTGATGATATCCGACATTGGTATTGAACTAACCACTGTTATGGGATGTTCTTGGAAATACGGCTTCAGCTTCCGGCTGGCCATAAAGACCCCGAACACCAACTTTTGCCAATGTGGATAGCGCTGCTTTGCTTCTGATAATACCTCGCTGACGTAATAAACCGGCCTCTGAACCGGGTATCCTTTCCCATCCTCTTGGCGTTCCACAACAACTACTGCGCTGACGGCTCGGGGGCCAGCTGCCACATATAGTAACATAGGCTCTTTAGGACCCGGCGCCGCTAGTACTGGTGCTTCAGATAACTGCTTCTTTAGTGCCTCAAATGCCTCGTCCGCCTCTTTATCCCACACGAACTTATCTGATTTCCGCAAGAGCCGGTACAAGGGTATTGCTTTTTCTCCGAGTCTGGATATGAATCGGCTCAAGGCTGCTACGCAGCCCGTGAGCTTTTGAACATGCTTCAAATTTTCCGGTTTTTTCAGACTCTGGATGGCCTTGATTTTATCCGGGTTTGCCTCGATTCCTCTCTCGGAAACTATGAAGCCGAGTAATTTCCCAGCTGGAACTCCAAACACGCACTTTGTCGGGTTAAGCTTCATCTGGTACCTCCTCAAGTTTTTGAACGTCTCCTTTAGATCATCGATAAATGTCTCCGCCTTCCTGGTCTTGATGACCACATCATCCACATAGGCATGGACGTTACGTCCGATTTGGTCCTCGAAGCACTTTTGAATACACCGTTGGTAAGTTGCGCCAGCGTTCTTCAACCCAAACGTCATAGTTTTATAACAAAAGGCCCCAAAAGGGGTTATGAATGATGTTTTCTCCCAATCTTCCCTTTTGAGCTTAATCTGATGATACCCGGAATATGCGTCCAGGAAGCATAACAGATCGCTTCCAGCTACTGCGTCTATAATCTGATCTATCCTTGGTAGCGCGAACGGATCCTTTGGGCAATGTTTGTTGAGACTCGTAAAATCAATGCACATCCTCCACTCATTGGTCTTTTTCATCACTAGAACCGGTTTAGCCAACCAATCCGGGTGAAATACTTCCATGATAAAGCCGGCTGCCAATAGCCGAGCGATCTCTTCGCCTATAGCCTTCCTTCTTTCCTCATTCATTTTCCTCAAACCTTGCTTCACGGGCCTGGACTTGGGATCCACATGCAAACTGTGCTCAGCCAGTTCTGTAGGGATACCCGGCATGTCGCTAGGTGTCCAGGCAAACACATCTGCATTCGAACGAATAAACTCCACGAGCGCTTCCTCCTGCTCTTTTCCCAAGTTAGACCCTATGGTAAACTGTTTAGTGGAATCCCCTTCGACAAAATCTATCTTCTTGGTGTCTTGCGCTGCCTTGAATTTTGCTCTCTCATCCTCGGTATTCGGCTTTTTCAAGGCTGTTCTATCGTCCGGATTTACTTGAGACCGGTAATATTCGAGTTCTTCCTTTCTGCATGCTTGCTCGGCCATAACCGAATCTCCTTCGTCGCACTCGGCCGCTATATCCCGGTTCCCATGTATAGTGATGGTCCGTTTAGGACCTGGGATTTTCAGCTGCAAATACACGTAGCACGGCCTAGCCATGAATTGGGCGTAAGCCGGCCTCCCAAACATCGCGTGGTAAGGACTGCGCAATTTGACCACCTCGAACGTGAGCCACTCAACTCGATAATTATCCGTCGATTCTCCAAAAGCAACTTCCAAGGTGATCCTTCCCTCGGGGCTCGCCGAGTAACCTGGCACGATCCCATGAAAGATTGTCGAACTTTTTTGTAACTGGGACTCTTTGAGACTCATCCGTAAGAAGGTTTCCCAATAAAGGATGTTGATGCTGCTTCCACCGTCCATCAGGACCCTCTTCAATTCGTAACCATTAACCTGTGGAGCAACCACCAATGCCAAGACTCCTGGACGCTCTACTTTCTCCGGATGGTCTTTTCTACTCCACGTTACCTCTTGTTCCGCCCATCTGAGATATCCCGGCGCGGCCAACGAAACCGAGTTTGCCGCTTGCTTTAATGTCTCCTTGTTCCTGCTGGAAGTTCCTGTAGTATGCACATGATATTGTCCTCTTAAATTAGTCGTTCGTACCGTGCCGATGAAGATGTTGATCCGGCCGATCGTTACGACGGATCCGGTTTCGAGGTGATCCGACTCCGGCCCCCAGCCGGAATCGTCCACCATCTTTTCTCCTTCGTGGTCGATGTAGATTTCGCCGATGACAAGATTCTCCATGCCCTTCCGAGCTTCTCCCGTGATGTAAACACCTTTGGACGCAGGCCCCACGGTGGGCGCCAACTATCGTGGGATAATCACGGCAGATGTTACCGGGGGTAACTGATCTTGGGGCAAGACGACACAGGTATTTGGGAGAGGGTTTAGCTCAGAGGAAAACATGGTGCAATTCGATCTGGTAGCCGGCAATCAAAGTCGCCGAGTCTCCGATCTTGATATAATAACTCAACTCTGGGATTACACTTGATGCTCGATATCACACGATGTTGCTAGGGTTCTTAGATCTCTATCTAAAACTAGACCTGGGAGTCGGTTTATAAAGCACCCGTACCCCCGGCTTATTCCCTAAGGCGCACCCTGGTTCCTACCCGGATACGGCACACAAACCCTAACTTTCCTTTACAACAACCCACAACCCGGGTCACCGGGCCTACAAACTTGGGCCTTCACAGGTTTCCTTATCCTTAGCCGGATCCTGCGCAGTGTCCTTTGGGCCGGGTTATTCCTTGGTGTATGGCCTACCGGGTTATCGTCCCCCCGTCAGAGACCCTAGCTCCATGGCCGGAACCATGCCGCCGCGCTCCTCCGCTCTTCTGCCTCCTCCCGTCCCTGAATCAGGAAAAGGGGAAAGCTCCACCCGCACCAGTGAAACCACGATGGGTGTCACCGCCACCGGAGGTGAAGAAGACGAAGGCGAGGACTCCGGCAATTGGAGTCAGTGCAATACTGCACTTGCTCTCATGACGAGCCTGGAAAAAGATGGATTTTTCGCCAAGGACAATTGGCGGCTGGACGAAGACGACATCAAGTTGTCTCCGAAGGACGATGAATGGGTCTTCTTCGCGTCTCACGTTTTGAGAGGTATGGGTTTCCCGCCTTCCGCCTTTTTTCTTCAGGTCCTGAACCATTACGGGGTTCAACCCTATAATCTACCTCCCAATTCTATTCTTTACATCGCCAGGTTCTAGGCTTTGTTCGAAGGATATTTAAGCATAGAACCTAGGCTCGACTTTTTCCAGTACTACTTCAATGTGAAGCGAAACATCTGTGACGGTGTTCTCCCCACCCGCGGAACCATATCCTTCAACCTTCGTAGGTTAGGGAAATATGGTTCCCGAAAATCAAAACATCAGAATCCCTCAAATTCTGGACGAGTTTTTTCTTTTATTACCATGACGTCCCGTATCCTGGAAAGGATATGGGAATTCCACCTTTCGAGAACTCTTCCGCCACTCCCAAAGACAATTGGGCTTTGGACGCAGTCTAGGTTCTTCCTTCAGACCTTATGTGGATAAAAAGGCGGATCACGAAATTCGTTGTCTCTTCGCCTCCCTTGACCGGCATGGACATAGTCCTCTGCTGGCTCGGAAGGAGGATTCAACCTCTCGCTTTCCACGGCGGCTGTCTTTTCTGCGAATACACAGGGCCGGACAACGCGATGAGGGTGACCGACAAGGCCATGTCCCAAAAGTACTTTAAAAAGCGGGTGAATCACTTGGTGGCTACGCACGATCAATGTGAATAAAGCCTTCCAATGTTCATTGCTGAACATCCTCCTCCCAAGGTATGCTTTTTCATGCTGTCTTTTGGGAAGGTTTTTATACTTTGCACGAATGTATACTTAACTTATCTGTGTTTCTTTTTGCAGCCCGGGACTCTCATAGAGCATCAGCTCATCTCTGCGGCAGAAGAGGCGGAATTAAAAGCCCGCTTTTCAGTGGCTGGTGGGCGCAAACGCAAGAAGGTAACCGCGTCCACCGATGTTATTGACCTTGACGGTGTTCCCATCGCAACTTCCAGGTAAAACTTGGATTTCTCTTTGCATACTTCCTTTTTTTCTGCTCAAGGTCTCTTTCTTGGATTTTAATCTCGTCTTTTAGTCTTTTTAGCCTTTCTACCGTCCATTTGAAGGGAAAAGGCCGGAATAAGCATAAAGTTGCTGCTCTTAGGGGGGCGAGACCTTCCCCTGCTGTTGCCTTGGAGACAATAGTGGCAAGTGGGGCAAGAGACCATTCCGCCCCTTTGGAGGATGTCGACCTCCCTCCTCAAAGCCAGCCCAGCCAGCCTGATGTGCCTAGTCCGGACATGCAGGAAAGGGCGACAACTTTTGAAGAAGGAGGGCCTTCTCTCGTCCAGCCTATCGAGGAGATTCCTCGTTTTGACGAGAAGTTTAAGGTAAATAAGGAAGCTTGTTTCGATGAAAATGATTTTATGCATCCATGGGAAAAAAGGCAATTTACCCGAGACCCCTTGATTCGTCCTTGGCCAAAAGGCGTCTTAATTGTGCGGAATAATTACACTTTCTCGCCTCGGTAGGTTATTCAATACGGAATCCACCATATGGGGATTTCTTTCTTGGAATACTCCAAGGAGTTCTCTGAGATGCTCGCCGGGCTACAAAGGGTCAGCGAGGTATATCTTTAGCCCCCAAGTATTAAGACAGAAGCATTCTTTTTGTGGTAATATTTTTCATCTTTGCATGCTTATCGTTTTAACAAGCCTTTTCCTTTGTATGATTTCAGAAAACTACCGAGAATATCAACTTGAATGTTTTCGAGAAACTCACCATTAAAAACCAAGAGGTGAAATCCCCCCTTAGTATCCTTAATGAGAAGGACTTGGAACTTTCCGAACTTCAAAACCAATTCAAGGAGAATGCTGGTAATATCTCATACATTCCTTGCTTTTGGTTTCGATCTTGTGAACTTTTCCTTTAAGTATTTTTCGCACTAAACATTTTTGCCTTCTTTTCATCTTTGTTGGCTGAAGCTCGGCAACTTGCTGCAGATGTTGGGAATTCCCAAAACCTCCGCAACAAGAACCTGGAGCTTCACAAGATCAACGTGAAGCTACCAAAGGATTTGGAAGCAAGCCAATTGGCCTTGGGTTTGTCTGAATCCATACTTTCTTCGCAAGCTGAGAAAGACAAAAGGACCATCGAGGACCTGGAAGACTCTCTTCATCTCTGGATTGAAGAACTCGCCGATATGGACAAAATCATTGCTAAGTTTTTGACTTCTACCAGTTTTATCATTCATCTGTTCGAATGCATATTTTGCATTTAAACATTTGTCTTATACTTTCTCTTCTTGTACTTTGCAGCAGAAGGCGATCCTTCAATCTCTCGGAGTGAGCGTATCCAAGCCTTCAGAGCTTTTGTCACCGAGCTGAAGAATGCCGGAATGCTGCTTATCAATAAGTGCATTCCGGATAAAAGAGACGAATTCTCAGAAGAAAGCCGGCTTCTAGAAGCTTTCGCAGAGGTGACCAACCAATGCGAAAGCTGGTTGAAATCTGCCGCCCGCGGTGGAGTGCGCATGGACTTAGGGCTTATGAGAATGCACTACACCACCGCAAAGTCCTGGCGCGTCGCCACGGGCGTTCCTCAGGGATACACTAAGGCACAGAGGGAGGATATTTTTTTACTCCATTAAAGGGACGCTTCAAAAATAGCTCAGATGGTTTCTACCGCCACTTTCTACCCTAAAGAAGAAACCCCTTCTACTCCGAAGAATCCGAGCAATAGCGATGCTGATGACGAGGATTTTGTCGATGCCAACTAAGTCCGAGCCCTACAATACTCGAAGCGAACAGAATGCATTACTTTCTTCTTATGATGTAATATTCATATGTAATGCATATTTTTATTTTGTATGAATATAACTATCCTTTTGCAGTTATGAACTTTGGAAGTTTAAAGTTTTTTCTCCCTTTTATTCTAAGTTCTCTGGTTTGCATGGTTTGACTTTCTCTAGTGTTTAAGTGATTCCAAAAGTATGCAATCTTCATGCCCAGAAACCGGGTTAAGTAACCAATAAGTCGAAACTTGGAATCATGGATCACACTCTGGTACTTTACTTACTAGATTAAGTGACCCCACAAAACAAACGATCAAATAATACTTAGGAAACTAAGGAGTTTTAAGAATATGAAATCCATGCATGCAGGTACAATCTGGTGTTCTATAGCCTTCTTAGGCCAAAAGGCATTCAGCTTTATAACTCCGAGCAAACAAGCAAAATTCGGGTTAACATTGAAGCAGATTGAAAGATCATTGGGAAATAGAAAAAGGCGGAACATGCTTTGAAAAGTAAAGACATAAAAACAATTTGCATGCATTTCCGACAACTTTATTTCATGATCTCAATAATGTTGACATAGAATTGGACTAGGCATAGAAAGGACGTAACTGCTGGATGCTCCATGGTATGTTTGTCTCTACTAGCTCTACATCTATGCTTCTTTTCCTCTTGCGATTTGAATTTTTTGGGTCATCTTTAGTGTCCCGAGTGTCTATAAGGTAGTATGACCCAATTTTCATAGCTTTGCTAATGACGAACGGTCCCTCCGAGATTGGGGCTAATTTGTGCTTTTTTTCTTGCACTAGCCTTAGCACTAAATCATCTTCCTTAAAGGAGCGATGTTTGATTTTCCGGATATGATATCGCCGTAAACCTTGCTGATAAATGGAGGATCTTTGCAGCACAAGCTCTAGTTCCTCTTCTAAAATATCGACGGCATCCTGTCGCGCACTTTCGGCATCTGTCTCATTGTATGCCTACACTCTAGGGCTATCATGGATCATGTTCGTTGAAAGCACTGCTTCTGCACCATAAACCAGGAAAAAGGCGTCTGTCATGTTGATCTATTTGGTGTTGTTCTTATGCTCCAAAGCACAAAAGGTAGTTCTTCTACCCAAGCTCTAACTTCTCTATGAAGAGGTCATTCGAGTCTTGGGCGTATACCTTGCAAGATTGAACTATTCATTCGCTCAACCTGGCCATTGGACTGGGGATGTGCCACAGATGCAAGATCTAGGCGAATCCTGTTTGTCGGCAATATTTGGCCAGCTCTCCGATTGCAAAGTTAGTCCCGTTATCCGTGATTATGCTATGTGGGACGCCGTATCTCATGACTATGTCTGTGATAAAGTTTCTGGCAGTCACACCGTCAAGTTTTTTGATGGGTTTGGCCTCCACCCACTTGGTATACTTATCTACAGCAACAAGTAGATGCTCGAGTCCGCCTCTTGTGGTTTTGAATGGTCCCATCATATCTAGCCCCTAGACCTCAAATGGCCATGTTATGGGAATAGTCTCGAGTGCTTGGGTCGGAATTTTCATCTGCTTGGCGTAATACTGACATGCGGCACATGTGTTAACTATGTGCTATGCATCTGTCTTGGCTGTAAGCCAGAAAAACCCTGCACAAAGTGCTTTCTTAACTATGCTTTTTTGTTGATCATGATATCCGCAATCTCTGGCATGAATTTCTTGCAGAATTTTTCATCCTTCTTCTGGGAAAATACATCGTTGAAAAAATCCGATAGTACTGCATTTATACAGGCAACCAATGATTACCGTGTATCCTTTGCATCGGCGTTTTATCTGCCTTTGCAAGACTTCGTCTGCTCCGTCCGGGAACTTCTGATCAACTAAGAAGTTTAAATATGGAATTGTCTAATCCGGGTTAACGAGCAGAACTTCTATTGACTCGGAAACTATGAGATAGTCGGTATCTCCACCTTTATTGATGGTTCGTACAAATGTTGGACGAATACACCAGGTGGTAATATTGTCACCCTTTCTGAGCCCGTTCGGGCTAGAGCATCAGCGCTCCAGTTTTCTTCCCTTTTGACATGACTTACCTCAAATCCTAGGAAACAAATGGCGAATTTGTCGACAGTTCTCCAATATTCCGCCATTATGGGGCTTTTGGCATCCCATATCTGGTTAAGCTAGTGTTGTACTAGATCCGAGTCTCCATAGCATATTATGCGTTTGACACCTATTTCTTTTGCAATGTGCAAGCCGTGAAGTTCGTATTCCGCCACATTGTTGCCGGCGTTGAAGTGGATTTGTAATACATACTCCATTATGTCGCCTTTTGGAGATTTTAGCACCACACCTACACCGGTGCTTCTTTCATTTTGGACACATCGAAATGCATGATCCAATATTCTGACTCTGGCATTGGTGTGTTTTCCATGACTTATGTCCAATCAGCTACAAAGTCTACCAACACATGGGATTTAATTGTCTTCCAGGGTTGGTACATAATGTCGAACGCAGCAAGCTCATTGCCCCATTTGGCTACTCTGCCAGTTGCATCCACGTTGTTTATAATATCCCCTAGTGGTGCTTTGCTTATCACTGTTATGGAATGTCCTTGCAAATAATGACAGAGTTTTCGAGATGCGAAAAATACGCCATATGCCAGCTTTTGATAATGTGGATACATTTGATTTGACTCGAGAATACTTCACTAATGTAGTACACCGGCTGTTGATCTGGAATACTTTGTTCGTCTTTCCTACTTTCCACAATTATCATTGCACTTATAACCCTGTTTGTTGCTGCTAGATACAGTAACACAGGTTCTTCGTATTTTGGAGATGTGAAAATCAGATATTTCATAAAAGTTTCTTTTAACTAGGCTAATGCGTTGTCCGCCTCTTTTGTCCATTCAAATGTGTCGGATTTCTTCAATAGTTTGTATAATGGCAGAGCTTTATCACTGATGCGCGTGTAACACACGTTCGTTGGGAGACCCCAAGAGGAAGGTATGAAGAGCACAACAGTAAGTTTCCCTCAGAAAGAAACCAAGGTTGAATCGACCAGTAGGAGAAAAAAACCACTTCTGAAGGTTGATGCAGCTGAGGTGGTAGGCCGCACTACCAGTCCAGAAGCAACATGGAACCTACACAACACAATCAAATCACTTTGCCCCAACGAAGCAGTGAGGTTGTCAATCTCACCGCTTTTGCTGGACACAAAGAGGTTAAACGTACCGTGTGGAAAATAATATTTGTTCGCAGTAGATGAAAGAGAACAGTCATGGCAGTAGTAAAACAGTAGCAACGGTATCTTTACTATTAAAGCATTCTTGGTGGAGTCCGTGTCCCATGGTACGTCCTACTCCCCCTCCTCACGTGAGAAAATCAGAGAGAACCGGCACAAACCAAAACATAGAGAAACCGCCGGTTGCAATCCCATCCTGATCCTCCCCCGCACACGAACCTCAAAAAACCGCTCCTCACGATCTTGGCTTTCAAACGGTCACGAGTCACGTATTCCGGCCCCGCTCAGGCCGCTGATCCCGCCCGCCGTCCCTTTTTTCCCGCCGATCCCGCCCGCCGCCCCTTCATCCCAGTACTGTCTTTCCAGTTGCTGGTCGTCTCCCATGCTGGTTCACAACGCCAGTGAATACCGATGCGTACGACGCCATGGGAGGAAGCCCTGGAAGCGGCAGAACCCCGTTCTGCCTGCCCCTCACACCGGCCGCGGCCTCGCCTCCGCAGGCATGGGCAATCGCGCTCTCCCTCGCGGCCTCGGGCCACGTGGTGCGACGCGGAGGAAGATGCTACACCAGCCATGACGCCGCCTCCGGCCGCTTCTTCGTTGTCGGCACGCACCCAACACAGGGCTCGCTCAACTAGACATCAGCTCATACCACACTAGAGCACTTACGGCGAGATCAGTACGGGGCTTGCTGACCTGCTTCCTCGACGGCTCGACCTTGCTGTCTCGCCGCAATGTTACACTGTCCGAGTGAAGGTGGCCCGATGGTGCCACTGCTAAAGCCTCGCCGTCCGACCCCGACGCGATCACCTCAAGCCCTCATCCCCGTCCTGCAACCGTCCTCACAGTAGAGATTCAGACATAATCTTCATTGGTTGATGTCCGATTCTTTAATTACTGACGACGTATTCAGGCAGCTTCAGACATGTAATGTTCTACACGAAATACACTTTGCACTACTTCACGATTCTAGCAGGCTCAGTATTCACTGGCCTAGCGTAAATGAGTACCCAGTCCCCCGTTTGATTGACCTGATTCTTTGCATACTGTCATATTCAGGCTACCGGCCGGCGCATGTTCTGGACACTTTTCTTCAAACCCGCGCAGGACCACCTCCAGCAAGATATCCTTTTTCAATATCGGGTTGACTGATATGAGGTGATTTTTATGTGTTTATCTCATTCTGTTTTGTAAAGTTCGAGAGGAGAAATTTTTGATAGAATAGAAAGGACAGAGATATTTTCATTAGCTCCAGCAAGATCTCCTCTGAGGGCAACAATTTATTGTGTATGAATTCTATGCGAGGGGTTCATACAATTAATTGAAGGAAAAAATACCACATATGTCCTTATTATTTTCTGGTGTTTGATAATTTATTATCAGACTGCACCCATGCATGTTCTAGAGGGTCTAAGCTATGTGCTGAAAGTTGCCAATTCGGCTCTTCATGATCATTGATCAATACTATGCGGAGCATTCTTTGAAATTCTCACTCACATGTTCGGATTACCTTGGAGCAAAGAGTATCGATATGAGATACCCAAATGAAACAAGGATGGAAGCACAACAAAGTGGGATTAGAAAGAACATGACAAGGGATGAGAGTGGTCGCCGGATAGTAAGAAATCGAGACAAAATATGATGCTTTGTTGTGGCGTACGTTGTCTATTATAATGCCTATGTCAGTTATATATATTCAACAAATAAATGTACTAACAAAATATTTATTTTTAATTCGTGGCAACGCACGGGCATTCAACTAGTGAAAATAGAGATTGCAGTTTGTATTATCAGTATGAGGAAAAAGGACCGGGGTCCACAGTTCACTAGAGGTGTCTCTCCCAAGACAGATAGATGGCATGTGTGGTAAACAAATTAAAGCTGGGCAATTGACAGATATAAAATGTGCACTGTAGTGCATATGCATGACATGATGATTACTATGTGATTCATGCGGGCATTACAACAAGATACATAGACCATCATCCAACTGCATCTATGACTCAAAATCCACCCTCAGAATGTCATCCGAGTAAACCTTGGGTATTAAGTTGCAAGCAACAGATAATCGCACTAAGCAAAGTGTGTAATGTAAACAATGTAAACATCGTTATTTTATCCCTAATGGCAATATCACATCCTCCATCCGTCACGTTTCTATCACTCGAGCACAGATGCAAAGGAGGCATGAACCCACTATCGAGCATAAATACTCCCTCTTGGAGTCACTAGCATCTACTTGACCAGAGCATCTACTAACAACGAAGAGCATGCAAGATCATAAATAACATACACATGAAAGGATCATGATAGATTGATAATCAAGAGACATAGCATTCAATATTCATCGGATCCCAGAAAACACAACATGAGGCATTACAATAAGATGTTCTTGATCATGTAGGGCAGCTCACAAGATCTAAAAATGAGGCATCAGAGGGGAGGTCAACCATCTAGCTACTGCTATGGACCCGTAGTCCAAGGATGAGCTACTCACGCATCATTCCGGAGGCGGGCATGGTGGTGTAGAGCCCTCCGGTGATGATTCGCCCTCCCGACAGGGTGCCGGGGAGAGCTCTAGAACCCTCCAGAACTAGGGTTGACGATGACGGAGGCTGCGGATGTTTTTGTGGAAAAGACTCCGGTGTTTAGGGCTAACCCTTCGAGGAGACTAAATAGGCGAGAGGGCGACGTCGGTGGGCGGCCAGGGGGCCCACACCACCACATGGCGCCCTCCGGGCCTCCTCCGGACTCCGTGTGTGCGACAACTTTCTAAGACCTCCGGGCTTCGAATCGTCCAATTCCGAGAATATTTCCAGAAGAACTCTTCTGAAACTAAAAACAACAGAAAAAATGAACTGGCTCAGTGGCATCTTGTCAATAGGTTAGTCCAAGGAAATTGATAAAAATGGCATAAAGTGTAAAGGAAACATGTAGCATATTGCATGAAAACAACATGGAACGTCGGAAATTAAGGATACATTTATGACATATCAACATCCCCAAGCTTAGTTCCTCGACTAGGTAAACGATAAAAACAAATAATTTCTGATGTGGCATGCTACCAACATAAACTTGATCATCTAAATTGTAAACGCATAAGTATAGCTGAGATCATAGTACTTAAAACACAAGCATGATAGATATAATTTCAACAATGAAACATAGCAATCATTTTGCATCATGAAAAGTAACACAAATAAAAGATCATGAATAATAGTGCACTTGAAAGTTATATGTTTGTTTCAAGCATAGAGAAAACATAGCAAAGTGATATTTCTCTTGTCCTTAAGAGTGGGGCAAAACATAAATGCCAGGGCACCTTCAAAGTTCAAGTGGATGACCAGAAAAATTAACTTGAGAGCAAATAATAACACAACATGAATCAATTAATAATGTTTCTGGGACAAATTCACATTAAACTCAGAATGGAAACTATGATCTCTCAACCGTGCATAAATTTAGAAGATGGAGACTCAACATAAAATTAAAAGAAAGGCCCTTCGCAGAGGGAAGTAGGGATTAACTCATGTGCTAGAGCTTTTTATTTTATCAAACAGAGGTATTGAAAACATTTTTTGTAGAGAGGTGTATTCTTCATATCAACGAATGGTAAACATAAAATATATTACGTCACAAGCCAACTAGACTTCACAAGAGCGGCTCCCATTGAAGGATGCAACTGGGGTCAGAAGGTCATCCCTCTTTCTCTTTTGTTTACACAATTATGCTTTGACTGATAAATCATGGGCAAAAATAGTGAAGAGAATTTTATAGTAACCAATTTTGGGGCTGGCACCCCGCTGCCAGCTCTTCTATCATTTGGATAAGCAGATGTAGCTAGTAGTTCAGGTGTAAAAAGTCCAATCAACATGTGAGATAAAGATTCTATACCTACGTCCTCATGAGCAAAACAGAAGCACAAAACATGAATAAATTTGAAAGTTTTAAAGGTAGCACATGAGAAATTTAATTGGAGTGGAGGTTAAATACCACATTTAGGTAGGTATGGTGGACACATTTGGTAAACTTTGGTTTTGGGGAGTTGGATGCACGAGTAGAGCTCATACAGAGTACAGGTGGAGGCTAGCAAAAGACTGGGAGCGAAAAATCAAGAGAACAATAATGGTCATAATAATGCGTAGCGACAAAAACATTATTAATCAACGCATAAAGGGTATTACAAGTTCAAAAACTAAATTATCATAGAGGCTATAAGTGACTGGTTTGTAGTCATAAACATGGTGTAAGCATGCGCCAAGTCAACCAAATAAAGCATTCAAAGGAGAACACCACAAATTTATGCCTCAATATGACAACAACAACTCATGATTCTTTCAATGGCACATTAAGAACTCTCAGCTATTTGAGACAATTCATGCGACAAATAACAACTACTAAGAATAGAATTAAAATAACATGTATCATTACATGAAAAAGTCTAGCCACAGTCTATACAAGCTTCTATTTGCACCGTTATAAGCACGAAAATTGTACTACTGCTTTCAAATCACCAAGCATTTTATACTAAACAAAAAACTCTCCAAGAGATATAGAAATGAATAAGGAGAGTACTAACACAACTCTACTAAAACTAATAGCTCTGAATAAGAGATGCATGAAAAACAAGAGCTAAAAGGGAATTTTGCAGCAACTAGAAGAAAACTTAGAATACGAGCATATCGAGTATTCATATGAAAAAGCGGAGCGTGTGTCTCTCCCACACAAAGAATGCTATGTTACAACAATACTATTTCACCAAGGAAAAAAAACAAATAGACGCTCCAAGTAAAAATTCATATGTTGTGACCGAATAAAAATATAGTTTCACTAGATGTGACGTGATAAATTGTTGATGAAGAAGGGGATGCCTTGGGAATCCCCAAGCTTAGACGCTTGAGTATTCTTAGAATTTTCTGGGATGAACCACGGGGCATCCCCAAGCTTTGACCTTGCACTGTTCTTGATCACATTATATCACCCTCTTCTCTTGACTCTTGAAACCTTCCTTCACACCACACTCAATGTAATTCGCATTAGAGGGTTAGTGCACAATTAAAAATCCACATGTTTTGCAAGGACACAAGAATTATTGATACTTTTAAACATTGGATACAGCCACTGATGTTTTGTAAAGCAAAGGAATCCACTCGACGTAGTAAAAGAGAGAATGCAAGCAAAAAGGCAGAATCTGTCAAAACCAGAACAGTCTATAAAGACGAATTTTTTCGGGGCACTTAAGTTGCTCAGATCGAAACATGTAAAGAACAAAAAAGCTTTTGAATTAGCTGAGGAATAAGCACTAACATTTTCAGGTCATTTTGATCTTTCTGTGAATTATACGGTTTTTTACGGTGGACAACAGAAATCTGTTTTTGCGCAGAAATCCAAAATATCCTCCAACTTTCGCTAGAAACTTTACTTGGCACAACTAATACATGAAAATAAAGATACAAAGGAGTTTCTACAGAAGTATGCAACCCCTTTACTCAAATAAAACAGATAAAAACAAAGCAAAAATAAAACCATGGGTTATCTCCCAAGAAGTGCTTTTCTTTAACGCCGTTTAGCTAGGTCGAGAAAAATGGAATCAAGTATTTTCAAGTGAAGAAGCATCCAAATTGTAATTTATTGAAATAATAGAATCAAAAGGAAACTTCATTCTCTTCCTAGTAAAGTGTTGCATACCTTTCTTAAGTGGGAATTGATATTTAATATTCCCCTCTTTCATATTAATAACAGCACCAACAGTTCTAAGAAAAGGTCTTTCCAAAAATTGGACAAGAAGTAGTGCATTCAATATTCATAACATCAAAATCAACGGGGACAAGGTTATAAGAATAACATCAACTCTCCCCAAAGCTTTATTTCTAACATTATCAATAAGACGGATATCCAAATAACAGTGCTCTAAAGGTTGCAAATCAAGCATATCATAAAGTTTCTTAGGCATGAAAGAGATACTAGCACCAAGATCACGTAGAGAATTACAATCAAAATCATTCACATTCATTTCAATGATGGGTGCCCAACCATCATCTAACTTCCTAGGGATAGAGGCTTCAGATCTTAATTCATCTTCTCTATTTTTCATGAGAGAATTTGTAATATGTTTTGTGAAAGCTATATTCATAGAACTAGCATTAGGACAACTAGAAAGCTTATGTAAGAACTTAATTACTTAAGATATGCTGCAATCATCAAAGTCAGGATCATTTTTATCAAAGGTAATGGAACTATTGTCTCCCATATTTCTAAAAATTTCAGCACTTTTATAAGGAACATTTTTAGTAGTTTCAGGAAATTTTACACGTTTAACAGTAGAAGTGGGAGTATTGCCAACACCAATTACTTTACCACTGATAGTAGAAGGTTTAGTAGAATGAGAAGCTTCAATTTTACTAGTGGTGCTAATGGTGCAAACATTAGATATATTAATCTTTCTAGCTATTTCATCTTCTTTTTCCCATCTAGCATGCAATTCAGTTAACATCCTAACATTGTCATCAATTCGAATTTGAATGGCATTTGTAGCAGCAAAAGGATTTTCATATATAGTTTTAGTTTTAGCAGTCATTCTATTGATCAAATAAGATTTTGCCTCATACATGGATGAAATAGAAGTTTCAGCACGAGCAATTTTAACTTGTAAACCATAAATTTCCCTATTTAAACTCTCAAGTTGAAAATTGATATTTTTTAGCATAACAGATTGTTCCTTCATGGTATTAGTAAATAGTTTATTTTGCTCATATTGCTTTTGCATACAGTCTTTAGTGGCTCTTTCAACTTCTGAAATTCTTTCATTACACATTCCAGTTCTATCATGAGAATAATTATTACCACTATTAACAGGATATGGCCTATAATTGTTGCTACCAAAATTATTCCTATAAGCATTGTTGTTGCAATTATTATTTTTAAGGAAGTTCACATCAACATGCTCTTCATGAGCAACCGAAGAGGCTAAAGGAACAATAGGAGTATGTCCATTCACAAGCATAGACATAATAGCATCAAGTCTATCTCTCAAAGAGGAGGTTTCCTCAACAGAGTCTACCTTCTTACCTGTTGAAGCTCTCTTAGTGTGTCATTCAGAATAATTTACCATCATATCATCAAGAAGCTTTGTTGATGCCCCCAAAGTCATGGACATAAAGGTTTCTCCAGCAGCTGAATCCAGAAGGTTTATTGAATAAAAATTCAGACCTGCATAAAACGTTTGGATGATCATCCAAGTAATCAATCCATGAGTGGGAAAATTATTTACTACCAATTTCATTCTTTCCCAAGCCTTAGCAACATTCTCATTATCAAGTTGCTTGAAATTCATAATGCTACTTCTTAAAGATATAATCTTAGCAGGAGGATAATATTTTCTAATGAAAGCATCTTTACATTTAGTCCAAGAATCAACACTGTTTCTAGGGAAAGATAGCAACCAATCTTTAGCTCTTCCTCTCAAAGAGAAGGGAAACAATTTCAGTTTAATAATATCTCCATCTCCATATTTATATTTTTTTCATCTCATATAGTTCAAAAAAATTATTAAGATGGGCAGCATCATCATCAGTACTAACAGCAAAAAATTGCTCTCTCATATCAAGATTTAAAAGGACATGCTTTATCTCATAAAAATCACCAGTAGGAGCAGGTGGAGCAATAGGCGTGCTAATGAAATCATTGTTGTTTGTGCTAGTGAAGTCACACAACTTAGTGTTCTCAGGAGTACTCATTTTAACAAGATTAAAAGAGGATAAAAGGACAACTAGAATAAGAACTAATTGTTTATTTTTTATTTTTGATAAAGAGATGCAAACAAGACAAAATAAAATAAACTAAGCAAAACAAAAACAAAGTAAATATATTGGAAGTGAGAGAGTCCCCTTGCACAAATCCTCTTTCTCCCCGGCAACAGCGCCAAAAAATAGCTTGATGCGCGTATAACACACGCTCGTTGGGAGACCCCAAGAGGAAGGTATGAAGAGCACAGCAGTAAGTTTCCCTCAGAAAGAAACCGAGGTTGAATTGACCAGTAGGAGAAAGAAATCACTTCCGAAGGTTGATGCAGGTGAGGTGGCATGGTGCACTACCAGTTCAGAAGCAACGTGGAACCTACACAGCACAATCAAATCACTTTGCCCCAGCGAATCAGTGAGGTTCTCAATCTCACCGGTTTTTCTGAACACAAAGAGGTTAAACATATCGTGTGGAAAATAATATTTTTTTGCAGTAGATGAAAGAGAACAATGATGGCTGTAGAAAAACAGTAGCAGCAGTATGAAAACATAGGTTGCAGTGGTTGTATTATCAGTATGAGGAAAAATGACCAACTCCACGGTTCATTAGAGGTGTCTCTCCCAAGACAGATAGATAGCATGTGTGGTAAACAAATTACAGCTGGGCAATTGACAGATATAAAGGATGCACCATATTGCATATGCATGACATGATGATTACTATGTGATTCATGCGGGCATTACAACAAGATACATAGACCGTCATCCAATTGCATCTATGACGAAAAATCCAGCCTCAGAATGTCATCCGAGCAATCCTTTGGTATTAAGTTGCAAGCAACAGATAATTGCAGTAAGCAAAGTGTGTAATGTAAACATCGTTGTTTTCTCCCTAATGGCAACAACACATCCTCCATCCGTCACATTTCTGTCACTCGAGCACAGATGGAAAGGAGGCATGAAACCACTATCGAGCATAAATACTCCTTCTTGGAGTCACTAGCATCTACTTGGCCAGAGCATATACTAACAACGGAGAGCATGCAAGATCATAAATAACATAGACATGAAAGGAACATGATAGATTGATAATCAAGAGACATATCATTCAATATTCATCGGATCGCACCAAACACAACATGAGGCATTACAATAAGATGATGTCGATCATGTAGAGCAGCTCACAAGATCTAAACATGAGGCGTAAAGAGGAGAGAACAACCATATAGCTACTGATATGGACCCGTAGTCCAAGGATGAACTACTCACGCATCATTTCGGAGGCGGGCATGGTGGTGTAGAGCCCTCCGGTGATGATTCCCCCTCCTATCAGGGTGCCGAGGAGAGCTCCAGAACCCTCCCGAACTAGGGTTGACGATGAAGGTGGCTGCATATGTTTTTGGTGGAAAAGGCTCTGGTGTTTAGGGTTAACCCTTCGAGGAGACTAAATAGGCAAGAGGGCAACGTTGGTGGGACGCCAGGGGGCCCACACCACCCAATGGCACGACCAGTGGGCGCCGACCTATGGTGTGGGGACCCTGTGGCCACCCTCCGGACCTCCTACGGACTCCGTGTGCGTGACAACTTTATAAAACTTTCGGGCTTCAAATCGTCCAATTCTGAGAATATTTCCAGAAGAAATTTTCTGAAACTAAAAACAGCAGAAAACAGGAACTGGTTCTGTGGCATCTTTTCAATAGGTTAGTCCTAGGAAATCGATAAAAATGGTATAAACTGTAAGGTAAACATGTAGCATATGGCATGAAAACAACATGGAAGATCAGAAATTAAGGATACATTTATGACGTATCAGTCACCAAGCCGGCTTATAAACCTTGTTACGAAGGCTGCAGAACATGTCAATCTTTGGACGTATTTTAGACATGTAGGTATTTTCATGTCCAGAACCGCTTTGATCTTTTCCAGGTTTACCTCGATTCCTCTGTGACAAATGATAAAACCTAGAAGTTTTCCTAAGGGAACCCCAAGTACGCACTTTAGCAGATTTAGCTTCATTTTGTAAGTGCGGAGATTATCGAAGGTTTATGTAGATCTTCAAGGAGCGTATACTTTTCCTTCGAAACGACGGTAATATCATCCATGTAAACATGAACATTTTTGCCTATTTGATTATGCAAGGATCTTTGCATGCAACGCTGGTATGTGGCTCCAGCAGTCTTCAGGCCAAAAGGCATGGTTATGTAGTAATATGTTCCATGGGGTTTTATGAAAGATGTTTTTATTTGATCTTCTTCTTTCATGCGTATTTTATGATACCCGAAATAAGCATCCAAAAAGCATAAAAGCTCAGAGCGAGCAGTGAATATATTATTTCATCGGTTCGCGGTAACGCGAACCTATCTTTTGGACACAACTTGTTCAGACCGGTATAATCTATACACATCCTAAGAATAATGGTATCCTTCTTCGGGACTAATACTGGGTTCACAGACCAATCAGTATGTATGACTTCCCGGATAAAATCAGCTGTTAAAAGCCGGATGATTTCTTTGCCAATAGCCTTCCGCCTTCTTCCATCAAAACGACGGAAACCTTGTTTGACAGGTTTTGATCCTGTAATGACCTTCAATTGGTGCTTAGCAAGTTCCATGGGTACGCCTGGCATATCAGCCGGATACTAGGCAAAAATGTCCCAGTTCTGATGAAGAAACTTGATGAGCGTGTTTTCCTATTTGTCGACCATTCATGTTCCCATGATGACGTACTTCGTTGGGTCTTTGGGATCCAGGATAATCTGCTTTGTATTCTCGGACGCTTTGAAACTATCTGCCGACTCCCGTCTTTCTTTCCCGCCGGCATTTCTATCGGCGATATTTCTTTAGCCAGCTGGTTCAGCTCTTCCTTCGCTATTACCTGCTCGGCGCACAAGGGGTTTCCCAACTCTAGCTTGTTTGCCAGCTTGAAGTTTCCTTCAATGGTGATTACTCCACCTTTTGTCCCTGGCATCTTCAGCTTGTTGTAGATGTAGCACAACCTAGCCATTAATTTGGCGAAAGTCGGACGTCCGAGTATTGCGTGGTACACACTTTCGAATGGCACCACCTCAAACGAAATCATCTCCTGGCGGAAGTGATCCGCCTTTCCGAAGGTTACTTATAGGAAAATTTCTCCTAAGGAATGTGCTTGCCTGCCAGAAACAATGCCATGAAAACGTACTTTGTTGTGCTTGAGCTGGGTCTCTGAGAGATGCAATTTCTTCAGAGTGCTTAGGTACATGATATTAATGCTGGACCCTCCATCCGTCAACACCCTTTTTACCCTAGTGTTTTGCACAATGGGACTTACTATCAAGGCATGGGTGCTGGGTTCTGGGATATTACCGGGATGATCAGACTGATCCCAAGTAATTGGCGTCTTTGAATACTTTAGGTACTTTGGAGTTGGGGGAACTACGACGTTGATTTCTCGCAACATTCGCTTCACTTGTTAGGAAGATGGGGTCGGAAGTAAAGTTAGGTTATATTCTCCTTCGACTCTCGGGAATTTGGGTTTACCTTTCCGTTTCTATTCCTGGATTTTATAATCAGTATCAGACTCACTTTCATATTTATCAGCTTACGGCTTTTTCATGTTGAATTTCCTTTTGGAATTCTTTCCTTTATTCCCGGATCCAGCTGTAACATCCCAAGTATGAAAATACCCCTAGAATGTTTGTTTTCTTGTTTAATTAAAGTATTGCATCATGTCATCATATTTATTCTTTGTTTGCATCTGTTTTATTTGTTTTCATAGTTGAATTTCAAACTTTATTCAAACACTTATTTCATACTTGTTATGTTACAACCTTTTAAATAAAGAGTTCAAATAAAAACAACCCTTTTTGTTCTAATTAAACAATAAGTTTCAACCATTAATTTATGGCTTTGAATAATTCAATTAATCCAAATGTTATTTCAAATTCAAATCTCATGTTACAACAGCACCCAATATGGAATTATGAAATTGCCAAAACATTTTAACTCATTGTTTCAAATTAAACAATAGGGTTCCAATTAATTCAATTCTTGTTTTAAAAAATTCAATCACTACTCAAATTAATTCAAATTTAAACCATTTTGCAAACAACAAATTATTTTGATGTAATTGTAAAACAAAACTTGTCAATTGGTTGCTTTTGACCTAACAAACTCACCCTAATTTTTCTAAGAATTTTACTAACTTAAAAATCCCATTTTTCTTCCTATTCTATTTGCTGCAAAAAAAAACAGAAGAACAAAAATAGAAAAGGAAAAACAGACGCGCGCGCGGCAGCTAACCTACGCAGCCCAGCCCAACTTACCCCTTTTCTGGCCCGCGTACCGGTTCGCACCCGCTCCTTCTTCTTTCTTCTGTATGGCAGACAATCCGCCGGTGCCACGGCGGCACTGTACCTCTCCGACGGCCAACAGCGCCCCTAAGCCCCTATATAAGCTAGCCCTAGCCCCCCTGCGCCGCCCTAACCCTACCACCTACCCTATCCCCTCGCGCCGCCGCCAATTCCTCTCCCTCGCGGCCGATCCCCTCTCTGCAACCACCTCACCGGAGCGCCGCTTCTGAATCCTCGTCGACCACCGCCGCCATGCACCTCCTCCACCCTAGCTAGCCACGGGAACCGTACCAGCGTGTCTCCCTCTACCTCGATGACACCTACTCGGCCACAGTGACCCTCTGGATCGACGCCGCGGTCCTCGACGTCTCCGGCAGCCGCACTGCAACCGTAGCGCCACCTCTGAATCCATGGTCGCCGTCGTCGCTGCAGTGCCTCTCGGCGTGATCTGACCACGGGGATCAAACCCCCGTGCTTCCCTCGAAGTATTCTACACCTCCTCGGGCCCGGAGATCGTCTATAGCCACGCCGCCGTCCACGACATCGCCGCCGGCCGCACTCCATCGACCCTCTGCTCGACTCCAGCCGCCGTGAGCTCACCGTGGCCTCCACCTCCTACCTATCCTCTCTGCAGTAGCTGGAACGCACACGAGGTCGCACACGCACGGCAGCACACGGCATCACCACGGCAGCTCGCCGCCGGCGTAGTCCTCCGTCAGGTTCAGTAATTCGTCACGCGTTCGTCAGTTCAGACAACAACCACGGGCTACACCTCAACCTGTTCGCGCGCGGTATACTGACAAGAGCGATTCGATTACTGCAATGGTTGCGGTGCGTTGCGCGCGCGCTGGAGCCCAGGGTTCGACCCCTGGCTCACGCGATTAAAATCCAACCTTTTTTCCGCGCTGCGCTGACAGGGTGGCCCCCCCTGTCAGCCACTCTGTTGCCACGCGAGCACACACTGGCCCAGGGCCCATCTGGCAGTGCCTTGGGCTAGTTATCTATGCGGTAACAAATGTTTCCATCCTTTTCTGTTTTAAAACAAGCCCTTTTGAATTACAGATTGGTCCCTAAAATTAAAACCCTAATAACTTTTATTTTATAATTCCAAATAACAAAAATAAAATATGTGCACTGCTCCAAATTAAATTATCTATCTAATCATAGCATTTGTTTTCTGTTTTGAATTTTCCAAATGCATGCCAAATTTGAATTCAAACAATTCATTTGTAATTTGCTAAAATCCATAACTAATTCATACTTAATCTGAATAATGCAAATAAAATATGTTTTCCATGCTATTTCAAAACACCTATTCAACTATAAATTTTGTTTCATGTTTTGAATAATTTAAATTGCTTAAATAATTTAAACCTTGTTTAAATCATTTAAATTTGATAAAATCATAACTTGCTCAAATTAAATTATTTTTGAACATGCACAATATGTTTTCAAACTAGAAAAGTATAAACTTTTCAAATATGAATTTGAATTTATGTTTGGAACAAATAAAATTCAAATAATATTTAAACTTGTTTAAAATTCATTTAAGACTTGTTTAATCTTGTTTAATTCATAATTAAATCATTGTAACTCCTTTTTCAATATTTGAAACATGTAATCCAACTAAAATTTTGTATTCTTTTCAAATATGAATTTTGTTATTTAATTTGCACAATTTAAATTGGTGAAAACAACAACTATTTGTGTAATCCCTTAAAGGAACCAAAAATTCCCTAACTTAATAAATAAATTTCTAAATTGGTAAACCTTATTTCCAATTGATTCTATTGTTGTTATTTTGTTGTTTTCCTCATCCATGCATCATACTAATCCACTTTCACCTGTTGGTTAATTGGAAAACAATTGTTTCAACCAAAATTCATGGGTTTCTCATATGCAACTCAAAATTGCATATGGGTCCATTTAAATTGTGTTACCAAGTCCACTAGTTTATTCTGATGCCTCCATTAACTTGACATGCATCATCCCATGATTGTGCACCATGCCATGATATTGATTGTTTATCTTTCTGCATTGTCTGTTTGCTTCTTTTCGGATAGACGACGACGTTGAGACAGACGATCCTTACGACACCCCTTCTGAGGATCTAGCTCAGTACCAGGCTGCTGAGTTTGCAGGCAAGTTATCACTCACATGAACCATTGTGTTCCTTTCAACATTGGATACCGATACTTTCCGTTGTCTATTTATGCTAGCCATATGTATCGTTGCTTCTGCTACAAACCTATCACATGAATCCCTTAACCCTGATATTGCCTCTCCTCCACTCCTACAACCCCATTGTTTGAGCCAGTGTCTTACTAGCATGCTTAGGTTGTTTTGCTCGAGTCTGTTACCCGTTACTTTCTGATTACTATATTTCTATTATGTTCTGGGGGCTCGATGTTAATCAATCAACCTGTTAATAATAATATGCTGATAAGGCACCGGCAGGAGGCCCTGTGTGGCTTTGAGGCCTGCTAGTGCCGACCCTAATAGGAAAAGGGTCTTGTCTACTGATCCATGATGAGCGCACTATCCGCATGTGGGAAGCGTGTATGGGCGCCCCCCTCAATTTGATTCGATTCGCATCTCGTCCAAATCGCCTCATTTAGTTCGGGTTTTCCATTTGCCGCATGCATGTTTTTGCGAGCCCAGCGCAGGGTGGAACTTTTGTAGTCGGCATATAGGGGGACACGTTCTTAGAGTGCTATGAGGGTCCCCTTTCTTCGGGGCTCGATTAGCCGTGCGCCCAAGGTGCTTTGGGCTTGATGCGAAGAAGAGTTGAGTTGTGTTGAGTGCCCCGCTTGGTGGGAGGCATCCCATCTGGCGGGTTATTCTTACGTGTACGGCCAAATTGGTGCACCCCTGCAGGGATAAATCTTCTCGAGAAGCCGTGTTTTCCGCGGTTATGGTTGACTTGGTGAAAGTACTGGCTAACAAGTACTCAGAACAACTTACACCTAACTATTTATAACTTGACTAGTAATAGCCTTATCGACACAACAACTTGATCCATTATTCATTAATCCAACTGTGTGAGTTATCCTCGGATTGCTTCTTTGGATAAGGGGCGAGGTCCAGGATGGGTTTGTTTGGTGGTTAATTATAGTTGGTTACGATATGCTATCTTATCTTCTTTCTGCTAGCCGGAATTGGTAGAATCTCTGTAGTTGGTTAGCGCAGCCAGTTGCAGCATCTTTTATATCCCCCTTCTTCCGTTGAACCCAAGGCATCTGTGCTTGGTGTTGACGGGCTACACTTTGGTGAATTGTGAGTCTTGCTTGCCAGTACGTTTATGTACTGACCCCTTCGGGGCTTTGGTTTCCGCAGACTACGCTTACGAGGACCCCAGTGACGGCTACTACGTGGAGTTTGACGAGGCTGCTGACGAGTAGAGAGCGGACCCGGGCAGGATCCGAGACATCGTGGATGGGCTCCGACTTTCTTTCATTTCCCGGCTTCTTAAGCCTATTTGGATTTGTCTGTACTCAGACCCTTTGAATGCTTCCGCTGAGATGTAATGATGTTATGTTGGGACATGTGTCCTCTGGATGATTGTATTTGCTATCTCTGCTCTAGTGAGAGCCATTTGCAACTTATTTCAATCTTTTGTGTCTTAGAGATATGTTGTGCTATCATTCTGTTACAAACCGTTGACGTACCATGTGTGTATGGTATGAAGTACGTCAATGGTAGTATCCTGATTTCTATGGGATAGTTTACGTCGACGCTGAACAGATAGGGGTTGGTTGTCACACATACGTGTGTTGGCCTACTCGTAAGAGGACGCGGGTGCCGGTAAGCCCCGTAATCCAATCTACTACTGTTCAACGGAACGGCGAGTATCCTTTAGAAGTCCGGGTGCGACAAATGGTATCAGAGCCTGTCTGCCTGTAGGATCCCTTTTACTGGTCGCAGTTGAGTCTAGAAACTATTTTGTAGCTATATAGGAAAAATGAAACGCGAGAGTAGGAATTCTGCCATTTTTCTTCTTTCCCCACCCACCCACCCTTTTCTGGTAAGGAAGTGCAACGTTGTTTTCTCTTCTCACCTAAACTTTCAAGTTAGGTTTTCACGTGTTTTGGGTTTTCCGTAGTACCTCTGGAGTTTTTGGTCTCGTGTTTCCCGATGTTGCTTCAATATCCTGTTCTTTTCAACATCCTTATCGTCCGTTGAAACCTTGTTGTTGCTTTCCACTTCAGTTCTCTACCGGCGTCTAATCAAAACTTCCCCGATCATCTGCAGATGGATCTCAGGTTCTACCCGCAGGTGGTTCGGATGACTCGTTGTGAGAGCACCGCCGGTTATCCGGAGATGCTGAGAGACATGGTCACTTATCTGGGGTTCCGTTGGGAACCAGAGTACCAGGTCTACGAGAAGCAGCGAGAGTTTGACCAGACCTACTACCAGGCTATCGTCTACATTCTGTCAGATGATGGCATGAGTGTTGTCCACCGCTACGAGGCAGTAGGTTCCACAGTGGATATGGCTGTGCAGCAGGCAGCTTATGTGAGTCTCACCGTCCTTCGTGCTGACTACTGGGGATTTGACGATTCTATCTATCGCCACATCCCCCGTGGTTACATCACTTCGGAGGGAGCTCACTTCACTCTCTACGACAACTTGGATGTCTACGAGCATGATAACACCAGGCTGCACACCACCGCTCAGTTTGTGAGGCACAGTGACGCAGTTGCCACCACACTTTCTCAGGAGTTGGCCTCAGTCAGAGAGCAGCTCTACCTTGCTTTGACTCGTCTGGCGACTTACACCACAGACTTTGTTGGAGATGAGCGCTTTGCACGTTTCGATCAGCCAGTTGGTCGTCATCTGCCAGATGCTGGAGGTTACGAGCCGATCAGAGGTCCACTCCTCAACCTCGGTGCTGGTTACACTGGGATTCCACGCTTTGGAGCACAGGGAGTCGACGCTATGTACTTCACCACACCTAGAGTCGCTCTCAGGCCACGTCAGATCTATGTGGATCGTCGTTCTACCTACTTTCGTGGGCGTGCTCCTCACCGTACCTCTCGTCATACTACTCACCGCCGTCCTGCGTGATGACCATGTGAGTACCGATGTATCCATTCCTAGCTATGTTTAGTTATCCTTTGGCTTTCGAACCATTTGTGGTGTGTTGGATATTCTGATGTATTGGAACATGTGATGAGGTACCTGTTGGTTATCTATTCATGCGTCAGAATAATCTCTCTTTTCGGTTACCAAGTCTATCCTTTTCTGTTGTTGTGCTAAAATGCATGTCTATTCAGGATGCCGCCAACAAGAAACAACCCGCCTGAGCCACCGCCAATCACGGAGCTGTTGACTCAGATGACTCAGGTCGTGACGCAGATGGCCCAGTTCCAGGCTAATCAGCACAACAACCAGAATGCTCCACGAGTCAGCATCAACGAGTTTCTGAGTCTGGGACTGAGAGCTTTCGTGGCAACACGCGAGCCTCTGGATGCTGATGACTGGATCCGTGAGATGGCCAGGGCTCTGGACATTGCTCACGTTGCCGAGGAAGACAAGGTCAAGTATGCCACCTACCTACTGAAGGGTCAGGCAGCTACTTGGTGGGAGAACTACCAGACCATGAGAGCTGGCTACCCAATCACCTGGGGTTGTTTCAAGGATGCCTTCCTGAAGCACCACATCCCAGATGGTCTCATGGAAAGGATGCGTGAGGAGTTTTGCTCTCTCAAGCAGGGCAAGCTGGACGTCATTGGCTATCAGAATGAGTTCAATCGCCTCGCTCGTTACGCTGGTGATGAGGTGTCCACTGAGGCTAAGAAGATGGCAAGGTTCCGCCGAGGTTTTAACCCGGAACTCAAGTACGCACTCACCAACATCAAGTGCAAAGACTTCGAGGAGCTCGTGAACACCGCGCTCAATGAAGAAAATGGGCGCAAGGCGTTCGAGGAGTCTCGGAAGCACTCGCGTGAGGGTGGTTCCTCCTCCAACATGACCACCCCTCCGCAGAAACGCCACATCTAGGTGCCAAATGGTGCTGTCACTCGGGCTCCATATGCCCAAGCTTCTCCAGGCTTTGCTCCCCGCCCACCCAACCCATCTCAGATGCATGGTCAGAGGGTTCCAATGGGGCAGCCAAGGCCAGGTCCTCCTCGTGTCGTCACTTGCTTCAAATGCAAGGAGACGGGACACTACGCTGACAAGTGCACTCAGAGGCAGCTACCTCCACCTCCTCGCCCCAACACCAACCAGGCAATGGTGCGTGCTCCCTCGGCTAAAGCCTTCAACTCCAACAACAGGCCTGTCGGGAGGACCGCGAGGGTGAATCATATCAAGGCCGATAGAGCTGAGGAAGCTGCTGACGTCATTCTCGGTATATTACCCGTAAACTCTTTTCCAGCTAAAGTGTTGTTTGATACCGGAGCATCGCATTCTTTTGTGTCAAAGATCTTTGCAACAACGTACAACCTAGTTCTGGTTCCACTAAGCAATCAAATCACCGTTCACTCTCCGGGATCTCAAATGTTGACTTCCAAGATAAGTAAGGACAATCAAATCCTAATTGGAGGTCGCATATTCCTTGCTTCACTCATGTTGCTGGGAAATTCTGACATTGATGTCATTCTGGGCATGGATTGGTTGAAGACCAATGAAGCTAAAATTGACTGTGCTCAAAAGTCAATAACTCTCTCCCACCCTTCTGGCCAGATAGTCTATTCTCCATATGGATCAAGGTCTATTCAGTTATGCACAATCGATGCAAAACCTCTTCCTGCAATTGAAAATGTTCCGGTGGTTTGTGAATTCCCTGACGTTTTTCCAGAAGAGTTGCCAGGGATGCCTCCGAACAGAGCAGTTGAGTTCGTGATCGAGCTTGAACCAGGTACTGCTCCAATCTCTAAGCATCCATACAAGATAGCTCCTCCTGAACTGAAATTGTTGAAGGAGCAAATCGATATGTACATGGAGAAAGGTTACATTCAGCCTAGTTCCTCCGCTTGGGGTTGCCCAACTCTGTTCGTTGCCAAGAAAGATCAAACAAAGAGACTCGTGGTTGACTATCGTCCTCTCAACGAGAAAACCATCAAAAACAAGTATCCAATTCCTCGTATCGATGATCTTTTTGATCAAATTGCTGGAGCCTCAATATTCTCAAAGTTGGATTTGAGGATGGGTTACCATCAAATAAAGATCAGAAAGGAAGATATCCCTAAAACAGCTTTCACCACTCGGTACGGTCTATATGAATACACCGTCATGTCCTTTGGTCTAACCAATGCACCGGCGACGTTCTCTAGACTCATGAATTCTGTCTTCCATGAATACCTCGACAAGTTCGTTGTGGTATATCTCGATGACATTCTGGTCTACTCCAAATCCGAGGAAGAGCATGGAGAACATCTTCGTCTCACTCTCATGAAACTTCGCGAGCATCGTCTATATGCCAAGTTCTCCAAATGTGAGTTCTGGATTCCAGAAGTTGCTTATCTTGGTCATATCATCTCCGCCAAGGGCATAGCCATTGATCCAGAAAAGGGTTAAGGCAATTGCTGATTGGAAACCTCCTAAGACGGTAAAGCAAGTAAGAAGCTTTCTTGGCTTGGCTAGCTATTGCCGTCGTTTCGTCCAAAACTTCTCCAAGATTGCCAAACCTCTCACTGATCTCACAAAGAAGGACAAGAAGTTCGTTTGGTCTCCACAATGTGATGAGAGTTTCAATCTCCTGAAGACTAAACTCACTTCTACACCAGTTCTGGTTGGCCCAGATACTACCAAACCTTTCCAGATATTCTGCGATGCATCTCTCCAAGGTCTAGGTGCAGTTCTTATGCAAGAACGTCAAGTTGTGGCTTATTCTTCACGTCAGTTGAATGCACATGAGCAAAACTATCCCACACATGATCTTGAACTTGCAGCAGTTGTGTTTGCCCTCAAGAAATGGAGACAATACTTGTTGGGTAACCGCACTGAAATCTTTTCCGATCATAAGAGTCTGAAATACATCTTCACTCAACCAGATCTAAACCTCAGGCAAAGGAGATGGATTGAAAAGATTAAAGACTTTGATCTCACCATTTCTTACACTCCAGGCAAGGCTAATGTTATGGCCGATGCTCTCAGTCGCAAGTCGTATTGCAATAATCTCATGATCATGGAAAGCCAACCTCCACTTCATGAAGAATTCCAGAAGCTGAACCTTGGTCTTGTTCCTCAAGGATATCTTGCTAGCTTGACAGCTAGTCCAACTCTCGAGGACAAGATTCGTTCTGAACAACTTTGTGATGCTGAAATCAAGAAGATTGTAGAGCACATCAAAGAAGGCAATGATAAATTCAAGTCCTTCTCAATTGATGACAAGGGAACTGTGTTCTTCGAAGGATGCATTGCAGTTCCGCAGATTCAAAGTCTCAAAGATGTCATTCTCAAGGAGGCTCATGAAACTCCTCTCTCCATCCACCCTGGAAGTACAAAGATGTACCAGGATCTCAAGACGCTGTATTGGTGGCCTGGCATGAAACATGAAATTGCTCAATACGTTTCTGAATGCGACGTTTGTCAACGTGTTAAGGCAGTCCATCAGAAAACAGCCGGTCTACTCCAACCTCTGAAAATTCCTGAGTGGAAGTGGGACATGATTGAAATGGACTTCGTCACTGGTTTTCCAAAGTCCAAGAAGGGCAACGATGCAATCTTCGTTGTCATTGATCGTCTCACTAAGGTAGCTCACTTCTTTGCTGTCAAAGAAACAATCTCAGCTAGCCAGTTAGCAGAGCTCTACACAACAAAGATTGTTCCCCTTCATGGTGTTCCATTGGAAATAAGCTCAGATCGTGGAAGCATATTCACTTCTCATTTCTGGAAAAGCTTTCAAGAAGCATTGGGCACCAAACTTCTGTTCAGCACAGCTTATCACCCTCAGTTTCAGGGGCAAGTCGAAAGAGTCAATCAGATTCTCGAGGATATGCTCAGAGCATGTGGTCTCTCCTTTGGCATGAAATGGGAGGATTGCCTTCCATATGCTGAATTCTCCTACAACAACAGCTTCCAGGCAAGCCTAGGCATGGCACCATTTGAAGCACTCTATGGCCGCAGATGCAGGAGTCCAATCAATTGGTCTGGAGCTGGTGAACGTTCACTCTTAGGCCCTGACATTGTTAAGGAAGCCGAGGAGAAAGTTCGTATGATTCGTGACAATCTCAAGATTGCTCAGTCTCTTCAGAAGAGCTACTATGACAGCAAGCACCGGGATATGATCTATGCACCTGGTGACAAAGCATATCTCCGTGTAACTCCCCTCAGAGGCACTCATCGTTTTGGTGTGAAAGGAAAGCTTGCACCAAGATACATTGGTCCTTTCAACATCCTCTCAAGGCGTGCGGAAAATGCCTATCGTCTTGAACTTCCAGAAAAGCAATCCAAGGTGCACGATGTGTTTCACGTGTCACAACTCAAGAAGTGTTTCAAAGATCCAGATCGTGCAGTTGATCATGATTCCATTGAACTGCAAGATGATCTCTCTTATGAGGAGCACCCTATTCGAATTCTCGATGAGACCGAGCGTAAGACTCGCAACAAGAGCACCAAGTTCTTGAAAGTGCAGTGGTCGCATCATTCCGATAAAGAGGCAACGTGGGAGACCGAAGAGGATCTTCGAAAGAAGTATCCGGACCTTTTCGCTTCTCAGTAAGGAATCTCGGGGCGCGATTCCTTCAAGGGGGGGGGGGCGTTTTGTAACATCCCAAGTATGAAAATACCCCTAGAATGTTTGTTTTCTTGTTTAATTAAAGTATTGCATCATGTCATCATATTTATTCTTTGTTTGCATCTGTTTTATTTGTTTTCATAGTTGAATTTCAAACTTTATTCAAACACTTATTTCATACTTGTTATGTTACAACATTTTAAATAAAGAGTTCAAATAAAAACAACCCTTTTTGTTCTAATTAAACAATAAGTTTCAACCATTAATTTATGGCTTTGAATAATTCAATTAATCCAAATGTTATTTCAAATTCAAATCTCATGTTACAACAGCACCCAATATGGAATTATGAAATTGCCAAAACATTTTAACTCATTGTTTCAAATTAAACAATAGGGTTCCAATTAATTAAATTCTTGTTTTAAAAAATTCAATCACTACTCAAATTAATTCAAATTTAAACCATTTTGCAAACAACAAATTATTTTGATGTAATTGTAAAACAAAACTTGTCAATTGGTTGCTTTTGACCTAACAAACTCACCCTAATTTTTCTAAGAATTTTACTAACTTAAAAATCCCATTTTTCTTCCTATTCTATTTGCTGCAAAAAAAACAGAAGAACAAAAATAGAAAAGGAAAAACAGACGCGCGCGCGGCAGCTAACCTACGCAGCCCAGCCCAACTTACCCCTTTTCTGGCCCGCGTACCGGTTCGCACCCGCTCCTTCTTCTTTCTTCTGTACGGCAGACAATCCGCCGGTGCCACGGCGGCACTGTACCTCTCCGACGGCCAACAGCGCCCCTAAGCCCCTATATAAGCTAGCCCTAGCCCCCCTGCGCCGCCCTAACCCTACCACCTACCCTATCCCCTCGCGCCGCCGCCAATTCCTCTCCCTCGCGGCCGATCCCCTCTCTGCAACCACCTCACCGGAGCGCCGCTTCTGAATCCTCGTCGACCACCGTCGCCATGCACCTCCTCCACCCTAGCTAGCCACGGGAACCGTACCAGCGTGTCTCCCTCTACCTCGATGACACCTACTCGGCCACGGTGACCCTCTGGATCGACGCCGCGGTCCTCGACGTCTCCGGCAGCCGCACTGCAACCGTAGCGCCACCTCTGAATCCATGGTCGCCGTCGTTGCTGCAGTGCCTCTCGGCGTGATCTGACCACGGGGATCAAACCCCCGTGCTTCCCTCGAAGTATTCTACACCTCCTCGGGCCCGGAGATCGTCTGTAGCCACGCCGCCGTCCACGACATCGCCGTCGGCCGCACTCCATCGACCCTCTGCTCGACTCCAGCCGCCGGTGAGCTCACCGTGGCCTCCACCTCCTACCTATCCTCTCTGCAGTAGCTGGAACGCACACGAGGTCGCACACGCACAGCAGCACACGGCATCACCACGGCAGCTCGCCGCCGGCATAGTCCTCCGTCAGGTTCAGTAATTCGTCACGCGTTCGTCAGTTCAAACAACAACCACGGGCTACACCTCAACCTGTTCGCGCGCGGTATACTGACAAGAGCGATTCGATTACTGCAATGGTTGCGGTGCGTTGCGCGCGTGCTGGAGCCCAGGGTTCGACCCCTGGCTCACGCGATTAAAATCCAACCTTTTTTCCGCGCAGCGCTGACAGGGTGGCCCCCCCTGTCAGCCACTCTGTTGCCACGCGAGCACACGCTGGCCCAGGGCCCATCTGGCAGTGCCTTGGGCTAGTTATCTGTGCGGTAACAAATGTTTCCATCCTTTTCTGTTTTAAAACAAGCCCTTTTGAATTACAGATTGGTCCCTAAAACTAAAACCCTAATAACTTTTATTTTATAATTCCAAATAACAAAAATAAAATATGTGCACTGCTCCAAATTAAATTATCTATCTAATCATATCATTTGTTTTCTGTTTTGAATTTTCCAAATGCATGCCAAATTTGAATTCAAACAATTCATTTGTAATTTGCTAAAATCCATAACTAATTCATACTTAATCCGAATAATGCAAATAAAATATGTTTTCCATGCTATTTCAAAACACCTATTCAAATATAAATTTTGTTTCATGTTTTGAATAATTTACATTGCTTAAATAATTTAAACCTTGTTTAAATCATTTAAATTTGATAAAATCATAACTTGCTCAAATTAAATTATTTTTGAACATGCACAATATGTTTTCAAACTAGAAAAGTATAAACTTTTCAAATATGAATTTGAATTTATGTTTGGAATAAATAAAATTCAAATAATATTTAAACTTGTTTAAAATTCATTTAAGACTTGTTTAATCTTGTTTAATTCATAATTAAATCATTGTAACTCCTTTTTCAATATTTGAAACATGTAATCCAACTAAAATTTTGTATTCTTTTCAAATATGAATTTTTTTATTTAATTTGCACAATTTAAATTGGTGAAAACAACAACTATTTGTGTAATCCCTTAAAGGAACCAAAAATTCCCTAACTTAATAAATAAATTTCTAAATTGGTAAACCTTATTTCCAATTGATTCTATTGTTGTTATTTTGTTGTTTTCCTCATCCATGCATCATACTAATCCACTTTCACCTGTTGGTTAATTGGAAAACAATTGTTTCAACCAAAATTCATGGGTTTCTCATATGCAACTCAAAATTGCATATGGGTCCATTTAAATTGTGTTACCAAGTCCACTAGTTTATTCTGATGCCTCCATTAACTTGACATGCATCATCCCATGATTGTGCACCATGCCATGATATTGATTGTTTATCTTTCTACATTGTCTGTTTGCTTCTTTTCGGATAGACGACGACGTTGAGACAGACAATCCTTACGACACCCCTTCTGAGGATCTAGCTCAGTACCAGGCTGCTGAGTTTGCAGGCAAGTTATCACTCACATGAACCATTGTGTTCCTTTCAACATTGGATACCGATACTTTCCGTTGTCTATTTATGCTAGCCATATGTATCGTTGCTTCTGCTACAAACCTATCACATGAATCCCTTAACCCTGATATTGCCTCTCCTCCACTCCTACAACCCCATTGTTTGAGCCAGTGTCTTACTAGCATGCTTAGGTTGTTTTGCTCGAGTCTGTTACCCGTTACTTTCTGATTACTATATTTCTATTATGTTCTGGGGGCTCGATGTTAATCAATCAACCTGTTAATAATAATATGCTGATAAGGCACCGGCAGGAGGCCCTGTGTGGTTTTGAGGCCTGCTAGTGCCGACCCTAATAGGAAAAGGGTCTTGTCTACTGATCCATGATGAGCGCACTATCCGCATGTGGGAAGCGTGTATGGGCGCCCCCCTCAATTTGATTCGATTCGCATCTCGTCCAAATCGCCTCATTTAGTTCGTGTTTTCTATTTGCCGCATGCATGTTTTTGCGAGCCCAGCGCAGGGTGGAACTTTTGTAGTCGGCATATAGGGGGACACGTTCTTAGAGTGCTATGAGGGTCCCCTTTCTTCGGGGCTCGATTAGCCGTGCGCCCAAGGTGCTTTGGGCTTGATGCGAAGAAGAGTTGAGTTGTGTTGAGTGCCCCGCTTGGTGGGAGGCATCCCATCTGGCGGGTTATTCTTACGTGTATGGCCAAATTGGTGCACCCCTGCAGGGATAAATCTTCTCGAGAAGCCGTGTTTTCCGCGGTTATGGTTGACTTGGTGAAAGTACTGGCTAACAAGTACTCAGAACAACTTACACCTAACTATTGATAACTTGACTAGTAATAGCCTTATCGACACAACAACTTGATCCATTATTCATTAATCCAACTGTGTGAGTTATCCTCAGATTGCTTCTTTGGATAAGGGGCGAGGTCCAGGATGGGTTTGTTTGGTGGTTAATTATAGTTGGTTACGATACGCTATCTTATCTTCTTTCTGCTAGCCGGAATTGGTAGAATCTCTGTAGTTGGTTAGCGCAGCCAGTTGCAGCATCTTTTATATCCCCCTTCTTCCGTTGAACCCAAGGCATCTGTGCTTGGTGTTGACGGGCTACACTTTGGTGAATTGTGAGTCTTGCTTGCCAGTACGTTTATGTACTGACCCCTTTGGGGTTGTGGTTTCCGCAGACTACGCTTACGAGGACCCCAGTGACGGCTACTACATGGAGTTTGACGAGGCTGCTGACGAGTAGAGAGTGGACCCGGGCAGGATCCGAGACATCGTGGATGGGCTCCGTCTTTCTTTCATTTCCCGGCTTCTTAAGCCTATTTGGATTTGTCTGTACTCAGACCCTTTGAATGCTTCCGCTGAGATGTAATGATGTTATGTTGGGACATGTGTCCTCTGGATGATTGTATTTGCTATCTCTGCTCTAGTGAGAGCCATTTGCAACTTATTTCAATCTTTTGTGTCTTAGAGATATTTTGTGCTATCATTCTGTTACAAACCGTTGACGTACCATGTGTGTATGGTATGAAGTACGTCAATGGTAGTATCCTGATTTCTATGGGATAGTTTACGTCGACGCTGAACAGATAGGGGTTGGTTGTCACACATACGTGTGTTGGCCTACTCGTAAGAGGACGCGGGTGCCGGTAAGCCCCGTAATCCAATCTACTACTGTTCAACGGAACGGCGAGTATCCTTTAGAGGTCCGGGTGCGACACCAGCTCTGCCCTTCATGTGCTTGTTGAGCCGGCATGGCGCATTTGTATGGTATAAATCAACGGTATCATCCGGCAATGATTAAGCGGGATGGTCTACGCGTGGTGATCGAGAGGTGGGTTAGCACACAGAAAGACAAGATTTATAAAGCTTCAACCCCTGGGAAACATCATCCGCTAAAAGTCCTACATGATGTTTGTGGCTAGGTCTTATTCTGTATGCTCACGAGGGAGCCACCGGTGTGTCGGCTCTCCTCTAGTTGTGTCTAGCCATATAGGCTCTATCCGAGTCCTTATGAATCTCATATCAGTCTTTGTCTACCCTCTTTGGGGCGTATTTCCCCTCCTTATATAGGTGGAAGGGTACGGCTTACATGTAGAGTCCTAGTAGGATACAAACTAGTATGGGTTCTACTCCAACTCATATAACAGTCCGGGGGCTACTCAGACTCCTCGACCTGGCTTGCTGGGCCGGTTCTCATGATGTTCCACAACCTACCTCCGTGTGGGTACCCCTTTCCCATGTCCACGACAGGTAGGATTCGCAAATTGCGAATGGTGAACGCAGGATTTCGACTTAATTTTTTTCCCACTCTTCATTAGAGTAGGAGATGTGTTCCCTACTTTCCCCGCTTTTTCCTTTCCATCTGCTGGCGTTATCCTTCCCAAAGGCTACATTTACTTTTTTGGGTTTTGGCTGTGCTTCTGGAGTAGCCTTCTTTTCAGAACGAGACGCCTTTTTGGCTTGAACCAATGCATCAATATTTCCGCCTCTCACTCTAATATGGTCTTCGGTCGTTGCATGCTCATTGGCGGTTGTGACCATAGAACCTAAGTATTTGTGCTATTTCGAACCAACCATGAACAGTACGAGGCCGGGTTTCAGGCCGTTGATGAAATCATGCATTGCTTGTACATCACTTACTCCAGAACAACTATTCTTCATTGCGGTCCATCTTGAGATAAAGTCGACATACGACTCGTCTTCATATTGGACGCAAAGGTTCAACTGTTTAATGCTCTTGGGGAGTTTATACGTACCCCAGAAGTGTTGAGCGAAAACTCTAGCGATATCCTCCCAGCTATCCACCGTTCTTGATGGAAGCCCGTTAATCCAGTCTCTCGCTCCATCCGACAACATTAGGGGCAAGAATTTAACAACTTTTAGATCTGTCCCTTTGTTGATGTGTACGGCAGTGTAGTAATCATAGAGCGATGTATCTGGGTTTGTACTTATGGTATACTTTCGATAAGTTGGCCCAACTTTGGCAAAGCGATAATGTAGATCAATTTTCCGTATCCTATCAATGAAGCACTTTGGACCGAAATACAATCCATCTCTTTCTGCCTTATCAACGTGTGTGGAATACCTTCCAAATGAATGAACAAAGGGGGATCTGCTTCGCTCTGGTCCATTGTTGCGTGAATAAGTCTTTTGGGATCATCCAGATTTCTACCAACATCCCGTCCTTTGGAATGAGGCGGAGTTCTACCCCTTACCCGTTCTTTGTTCCTTGGAGGGGTTCGGGATCTCTGACGTCTGTGAGAATGGTCGTATCTTCCGGATTTATCGGCCGAGTGTCTCGGAGGCAACATTGTTTTTCCATCATTCCGGTTTTTCTCTTCCCGTTCTTTGTCATCACAAGGTTTTGTATTATTTCCGCCTTTCGGCGGATGGGATCCTGTCCTGGACGCTTAATCCTTGTTGTCCGGGATTTTCTTGTCCTTCTTAGGATCTCCCTTCTTTTCCTTCGAATCACCTGAATCTCTGGGTCCGCCTTGATCAGGTGCTCCAGCGACACACGTGGCAGTTTTACACCAGGCTGAATCATCATGTTGGTTGCCTGAACGTGCTTGTCCTCGTTGTTCCTGTTGTAATGCTTTTCCTAAGAAAGCATACACTCCATGTAGCATTTCGTCATTAGAGTACAGATCATCGTTAAGGATGGCAAAAGCGGCTTCTGCAATTTCAGTTGCAGTTTTGTAGATGCGTTCTCCCTTAGCATTTGTGCTATTAACATGCCTTTTCCAAGATGGGTTTTCAAACTGCTTTCTTGCTCGCATTTCTTTCGGTTTCGAAATTCAACTTAACCTCATGGGTTCAATTCCAGATCTATTTCGGCGCTCGTATTCCTCGATTTCTCCATGTTAATGTCAGCTTGGGTCTTGAGGAGGTTTTCTCGAGTTCAGAAAAGATATTGTTTTCGCCGCATTATTGCTGATCTCTTGGCTTCTAGCACTTCTAGTGGCTCATTATGTAACACCCCAACTTTTGCTAATAAAGATTTTGTGGTGTTGTGTTCATCTCATACATGCATGACAAAGTTCATCCAATTTTGAAATTGTTTTTTTAGTAAAAATTGCTCAAAACTCACTTAAGGTGAGCACCAAAAATTTGAATTCAAAACTGTTTAATAATTAGAAAACCTTTATATGGTGAGGTTGGAAATTTTGCAAGGTTTCCAAAAAGTATTTTTGCCAATTTTTCTGTTTGCAAAAAGGTCCTCAAAAGTTTGTTTTCTGTTCTGTTTTATAAAAGAAAAGGGCTCCTTTGTAAAATTCCGGAAACTCTAGGGGGGTTTTCAGAAAAACTTCTTTGTATTCTTCCTTGTGCCAGTAGGAGCTCCTGCGTGTCGATCCCCACCGTCGCCGTTCACCACGTCCTCCCGGCCTGCCTGCTTGCGTGCGTGGATAAGACCTGGACGTATCCTTGATGCCTCACCCCCGAACCCCCCACGAACCCTCCTCCCTCTCTGTTTATATCCCGTACGCGGCCGAAACCCTAGCCCTCCGGCCGTCGCTCCGCGCCGTCGTTCCGAGCAACCCCGCGCTCTGCCGAGTGGCCTGGGAGCTCCGTCGTGCCTGCTTAGCCACCCCCACTGAAGGAATCGGAGCCGTTCGCCCTAAATCGCCGCCGCCATCCCCTTCTTCCCCGCGTCCGGTGAGGCTCCTCCGCCCTCGATTCGCCGTCGGTTGGCCTCCGTTCGCCTCCTCGACTCGCCCGTCGAGCTCAGGTGAGCGTGCGGTCCTCACAGTGGTCTCCTCCTGTTCCCCCGCCCTCTATACCCTCTGGTCATCGTGGACCGCCGGCCGCTGCCGCAGTTGCTCGCCGCCGGGACGCCTCCGGTGGCCACAAAATGGCGGCGCCGCCCTTCTTAGGTAGCACACGGTCAGACGCGTCTAACGCACGTGGTCACGTCGCCCAAGGCGCCCCCAAGCATCGCCGGCGAGCACGACATGGCCGCTGCGGCCAGATGCTGACGCCGTGCTGACCTCAGCATGACGTCACGCGGCCCCAGCTGTCAGCCGGTTTGTCCTGTTTGAAATATTTAGAAATTAAATTGACACGTGGGCCCCACCTAAAATAGAAATTACAGAAAATGAATAAAATTTGTATAATTAATAACTTTATTTCTGTACCTCAGAAAAATATGGAAAAATATTCAAAATGTTCAGAAAATTATTCTCTACCTAAATATGTCACTTTTATACATGTTTGACAAAGTTGAAAATTGAACATTATTTGAATTTAATTAATTCATTTAAAATAGAGAAAATAAGATTTTATGCACTAAAATCAGAAAATTAAAAGTTATATACCAAAATGCTCAAAATGACAAATGGAACATGTTTATGATGTTTTTAAACCCATTTGAGCAATTAAAATGGTACACCCTCTCAGAATCGCCCGAAACCCCCTCCGGGGTCCACTTCGGGCTAATTTCAGAAAAACTGCATAATTGCCATACGAACCCTAGAAACCCAACTAACATGTTTAGGGCTTTATTTCAATGCATTAATTTGCTCATGCATACATATTGTGTATTGCATCGATGCCATGGTTGATTGTTCTTCTTTGTTTCGGTGTTGTTTCCCCCTCGATAGAACGTGACTCCGAAGAGAAGGCCAACAACTCCATGACGAATACTTGATCCTAACCGACAAGTCAAGCACTTATCCGAGAAGACATTTCTATTGGTTTTCTTATAACCAAGGAAAGCATAACCTCTTATCTGCTCATATATGTTTTTCAACAACATTTGACTCTCGTACTTTGCATTCGATTCCAAAGTATTTGATGCTAGTAGATATAGTTCACCTATATACTGCATTGCCTCAATATCCTTATCCACTGCTCCTAGCCACCATAGATTGCTTGTGTGCATCGCCAGAGCCTCATATCTGCTTCGCTTAGCTTTACATGTTTGTTTACCTCTGCTCCATCCGGTGGATGAGTCAGGGTTGCGATAACCTAGTATGATATGATGACGTGGTGAGATGAGCACTTTGTGGTTAACTTGCATAAGGCTTGGACGGGAGGCCACTTGGAAAGTGGTTGTTCGTTCCGTACTTGCCAACCCTAGGAGTAAGGTCGGGGCGCAGAAGCCAAGACTGAGCGTACAACCATGCGTGATGGGCATGAGCCTCGCCGACCGACTAACTTAGCTGGCTTTATCCATGAGTCACGTAGTTTGAGATTTCCATTCGGCAACGCAAATAAAACCTTTTAAATGGGTTTGAAAACAAAATGCTCCGCTAGGGCGTGACCGGGGCCAAGTGATGGACGTACATGGATCTTGACCCCGCCTCACAGAGACAGGTGCCGTCAGGAGGATGGCCAACTCCCTGTTGACGGGGTGGCCCTATCTTGGGTTGACTCATGGATAGGGTCGGGTAAGGTAAAGGTCGTGGCCGACCACACTCTGCCGGCACATCGTCGGAATTGTGCCAATAGCTTGGCATTAAGAGTCGGTTGGTACGTGTGGGTAAAGTGTACCCCCTGCAGGGATAAATCTTTCGGAAAGCCGTGTCCGCGGTTAAGGACGATTTGGTGGAAGTATTTTGGCCATAGATAACTTGAACATGACGTAAAAGATGTTGACAAAGCATGGAGGCAATAGATGAAGGGTGCCTCCTCGGAGATGCCGAGAGGGGTGATCCTTGTAGCATGTGAGATGTTGGGGAATGATGTTGGTGGATTCAAAAGATGATGATTACCATAGTGAGTTTCTCATCTGTTTTGAAAACCTTCTATGAGACGTGCTATTCCTCCTCGATTTGGAAAATAAAGATTGCTTTACGCAAATCAGCCTTCATAAAACCCTTTCTGAAGATAGCAGCTATATAGTAGGTAAACTAAGTCTTGTTGAGTACCTCCCGTACTCAGGTTTGCTTAAATTTGGTTCAGGTGAAGATCTCACGGCGGTGGTGATTCAACGTGGACATCGTCGAGTAGTTTGGGGTTCCCAGGTAGCAGCCTGGAATCTATGGGCTGGGACGTCGCCTTATGTTGCGGCCTCTTAGGCCTTTTTGGTTCTTGTTGATTAGCAACATAATTTGCCTTCCGTTGTCTGATGTAATGTTGGGTTGTGTGACCTCTGCTTGTAAGCTATACTCTAGTAACACCTATTTAATAAAGCTTCATGTTTAGAGTACTACTTTGATCGGTTGTTGGTTTCGAGCTCATTGTTATACAGTTTTGGCTATGCCTGCATAGTTGTCGCAGTCGAGGGGTTGTGGAGCCGATGATCCATGTCCGAGCCCGCCTGCCGATGTGATTCAGCCTGGGGCGAGGTAACCCCAGTAACCCTCGATTGTTGTTGCACTTTCTGGACACATAGCAGCTCTGTATAACTTTGGTCATGTTCCTTCAGTTTCATCCGACTCGTGGATGCTTGGGTATGCATATCTGGTTATGACTAGCATGGACACAAGGAGTAGTAGACCGGGGATCCGGACTACGTGCCGATGAATCCGGTCTGCATGTCGTTGTTTGTTGCGGCCAGGGCTGGTAACCCTGAAGCCCTTGTGAGTCCATTGCTAGGAGGACATGACAGTTTGTATATCTCTGCGTCCGGGGTCGTGACACATTACGTGCGACCGGAGTTTGTATTAGGTCAATTTCCTCCTGTTTTGACATCTGGGGAACAGGGATTTCAACCTTTTCTTCTCCGCCGTCTTTTCGCCACTGCTGCCTCCAACTTCCAGGTTTTGGTTAGTTGCCTTTTTCTTCTGAGTGTTAGTAAACACCTTCTTGGCAGATTTTTTATTGTTTTTGGAGGATGGAGTCTTTTTGTGCGGTTCATCTTCCGTTAATTCCTGAACATCAAGATAAGACAGGCCTTTTTCACCACCTTCTTCATCTCCTTCCTCCTTTCCAGCTGGTGGAGGGGTTGTAGGGCCTTCCTCTTCCTTGGCATCTGACTTTGATGTTGGTTTTGCCATGAGTACTTCGCGGAAGCTTCCTTGCATGTATTTGACCTTTCTTTCAAAAGCATCTTCATCTTCATCTTCGGAATCTACGTATCCATATGCGGTTTCCGAGTCCAGCTTTGCTTCTATGGTTGTTAATACAGACTCAGCTTTCGACTTCGTCGCCTGATCGGCTGATTCCGGATCTTCCACCTTTTCTGTGGGATCAAAGTTTTCTGCCTTTTCCACGTGATTTTCGTCTTCCATGTTTTCAACGATCTCTGACAGCACCATTCCAACAAAGTGTGGTCTGGCAGCAGGCATCTTCTGAGAGGCGGCATATCTAGTCATGCTTTGGTGATATGCAGCTATTGAGGCTTGATCCGTCCCTATGTATGAATAGGAAAAATCTGACCAGAATCCGGCATTGAAGCCTTCACCTCATGGGCATAGGGTGGGTGGGATAAAGTTACTTCCACCATGAAATCCCATTGCTTCTGCTGTCAAACCGATAAAAACATTAACATATCCGATGGGTAAGACACAAACACTTACCAGGTGATTCTATGCCGGCATATAAGGTCCATTGTCGAGGAAGCGTCCAACATTGCCATCGAATTCATGGCTTTCGACAGTGATTGTGCTACCGATTCCGCCGAGTATTGCCACTCGAAACGTGACTTCCGATGCCACTGGCCCCACGGTGGGAGCCAACTGTCGTGTCTTTCTTAGTTAGGATCATGACGGGGGTTCCATAATCCTACTGATGTAATCGTGGGTGGAAGCTTGGTAGTACTAGAAACGAGGACACGGTTTACCCAGGTTTGGTGCGTCACAACTATGGCGGCGTTCCTACTCCTGCAATCTCACTAAATCAGGGCTGAAGCCTGAAGTATACAGAGTACAATTGTGAGTATGGTTTTTCTAACTTCGGCGAGGATGAACTTCCCGGTGAGTTGGCTTTTAGCTATTCGCAATTTTGTCCTCTCTCTTTGTTCTCTTGCACCCGTCCGATTTTATATAGATAGCCGGACTAGGGCTTACAGGAAAGGAAACCTAGAAGACTACGAAAATTAATCCTATTCTTGGAAAGTAAGACATCCGGATTCTTCTCCAAGCCGTACCACGTAGTGGGCCGTGGTCCTGGTTCTTCTAGAATCCGGATTCCTGCACATCAGCTCACTGCGCCGTCCAATGGACTTTACTCCATTTCCTGCGGACCACCCTGGTAATTGGCCTTTGGCCAATGCTGGACATACCCCTAGTTGGCATATATCCGATACTAGCCCCCAAGGAGAATTGATACTTCATCTTGCCGTCTTTTGTTGATTTGTATTCTTTTCGGAAAAGTCAGCGCTTTAGGCTTGAATTTTATTTCATTGAAAATTCTAATGCCAAATTCGGATTTCCGAAATCCTGCATTTCTTCCACGAATCTTCGCAGAGAAGGAAAGTGTGACGTAGGCGATAAAATCATGCATACGACATTGTGTTTTGGTTTTCGGTCAAAAGACTAAAACTTTATCTATGACAGATTTTGCGCGAGAAACAAGGAGATAGACATTATCACCCCGTCTCCTCGTATCCCGGATTCTCGGCATGACATGCGTCTATCATATAACGGCTAATAGCCGCTGGGACGAATCTCGGTGTAATTGGCTATAAATAGCCCGCCTCGGCTCCTTCGGCCATTCTTCCGCTTCCCACTTCCCTCGAGCACTTCCAAAGCACCACTGCGCACACCATGATTTCGAGAGAGAAGAAAACGAGCACAAGCCTCACCGAAGAATCAAACATCAGCGGTCGGTGCTCTATTCCACGGCTGCACCGCCAAGAAATGGCAACCGGGAGTACTTCACATGCGTCTGAGGCCGTCGTCGACCTCGATCCCGCGATGGAAACGATCTCCACCTCTGCTCCGTCGGCTCCTCCGAGAAACTCCATGAGTATGCCGGAGATTCCTTCTAGCGCATCGACGGGCTGAGACCCTAGCGTTGCGGACGGAACCATGATACCGCCCTCTTCCGCTCCTTTGCCTTCTCCCGTCCCTGAATCAGGAGATGGGGAAATCTCCACCCGCGCCAGCGAAACCACGGCATCTGAATACTCCACTGGCTCTAATGAGAACCCCGGAAAAAGATGGATTTATCGCCAAGGACAAATGGCGGGTGGACGAAGACGACATCGAGCCGTTGCCGAAGGACGGCGAACTTGTCGTCCTCGCCTCTCATGTTTTGAGAGGTATGGGTTTCCCTCCTTCCGCCTTTTTATTCAGGTCCTGAACCATTACGGGGTTCAACCCCATAATGTCCCTCCAATTACATTCTTTAGATTGTCGAGTTCTAGTCTTTGTTCGAAGGATATTTCGGCATAGAACCTAGGCTCAACATTTTCCAGTACTACCTCAATGTGAAGCGAAACACCTCAGACGGTGTTCTTCCCACCCGCGGAACCATATCCTTCAACCTTCGTAGGTTTAGGGAAATATGGTTCCCGAAAATCAAAACATCAAAATCCGTCAAATTCTGGACGGGTTCTTTCTTTTATTACCATGACGTCCCGTATCCTGGAAAGGATACGGGAATTCCACCTTTCGAGAACTCTTCCGCCACTCCCTAAGACAATTGGGCCAATGTCGGAGATACCCCTAGTTGGTATATATCCGACACACACGTTCGTTGGGAGACCCCATGAAAACATTATGAAGAGTAAAACAACAAGTTTTCCCTCATTAAGAAACCAAGGTTTATTCGGACCGGTAGGAGAAAGAAATCACTTTTGAAGGTTGATGACAACTCATGTTGGCAGGGAGCACTACGAGGCTTAATGGCAACATGGAATCTGCACACAACGCAACCAAGATACTTTGCCCCAACGAAACAGTGAGATTGTCAATATCACCGGTTTTTCTAACACAAAGGATTAGATGTATAATGTGGAAAATAATGTATGATTGCAGTGAATGAAAGTAAAACAATGATTGCAGTAAAAGAACAGTGCTTGCAGTGGTTGTATTATCAGTGTAAAAGAATGGACCGGGGTCCATAGTTCACTAGTGGTGTCTCTCCATAAAAGATAGATAACATGCTGGGTAAATAAATTATAGCTGGGAAATTGACAGAAATAAAGGCTGCACCGTAGTGCATATGGAAGACATGATGATTACTATGAGATTCATGCGGGCATTACAACATAATTCATAGACCGTCTTCCAACTGCATCTATGACTAATAATCCACCCTAAGAACGTAATCCAATCAAACTTCGGGTATTAAGTTGTAAGAAATAGATTATTGCATTAAGTAAAGTGCGTAATTTAAACAATGAAAACATTATTGTTTTCTCCCTAATGGCAATAGAACATCCCCCATCTGTCGCGTTTCTGTCACTCGAGCACAGATGAAAAGGAGGCATGAACCCACTATCGAGCATAAATACTCCCTCTTGGAGTTATAAGCATCAACTTGGCAAGAGCATCTACTAGTAATGGAATGCAAGATCATAAATAACATAAACATGATAGATTGATAATCAACTTGACATAGATTCAATATTCATCATATCCTAGCAACCACAGCATGTAGCATTACAAATAGATGATCTTGATCATGTTAAGCAACTAACAAGATCTAAAGATGGTAGCATAAAGAGGAGAAGACAACAATCTAGCTATTTCTATGGACCCATAGTGCAAGGATAAACTACTCACGCATCACTCCGGAGGAAGGCATGGTGATGTAGAGCCCTCCGGTGATGATTTCCCCTCCCGGCAGGGTACCGGGGAGAGCTTGAGAACCCTCCCGAAGTAGGGTTGACGATGACGGCAGCTGTGGAAGAAGGAGCTGTAATAGGCGAAAGGGCGATGTCGGTGAGTGGCTAAGGGGGCCACACTACCTGGTGGCATGGCCAAGGGAGGGGCGCCACCCTATGGTGTGGTGGCTCCAGGGCCCCCTCTGGGTCTCCTCCGGACTCCGTGTACATGACAGAAATATAAGACCTCGAGATTTTTTTCATCCAATTCCGAGAATATTTCCAGAACAACTTTTCTGAAACCAAAAACAACAGAAAACAGGAACTGGCTCTGTGGCATCTTGTTAATAGTTTAGTCCCAGGAAATCCATAAAAATGATGTAAAGTGTATAGAAAACATGTAGCATATGGCATGTAAACAACATGGAACATTAGAAATTACAGATACGTTTAAGCTGTATCAAGCATCCCCAATCTTAGTTCTACTAGTCCTCGAGTAGGTAAAACGATAAAAACAAAATAATTTCTGAGGTGACATGGTAGCAACATAATCTTGATCATCATATTTGTAAAAGCATTGTATGCTGAGATCATAGTACTCTAAACACAGACATGTCAGATATAATTCTAACAATGAAACTTAGCAATCATGTTGCAACATGAAAAGTAATACAAACAAAATATCATGAATAATAATGCACTTGAAAGTTATACGTTTGTTTCAAGCATAAAGAAAACATAGCAAACTGGTATTCCGCTTGTCCATAAAAGTGAGAGCAAAACATAAATGCTAGTACACCTTCAAACTTCAAGTGGTGACTAGAAACTAATAAATTGAGAAGAAGTCCTAACATATCATGAATCAATCAATAATAATCTTTGGGACTGATGCACATTATACTCAGAATGACAACTATGCTCTCTTAATTATACATGAAGTTAGAAGATGAAGACTCAACATAAAAGTAAAAGAAAGGCCCTTTGCAGAGGGAAGCATGGATTAACTCATGTGCTAGAGCTTTTTATTTTATTAAAACAGAGGTATAAAAAAGAATTTTTAGAGAGGTGTATGTTTATGTCAACGAATGGTAAACAAACAATACAGTACCTCACAAGCCAACTAGACTTTACAAGAGCGGCTCCCATTCAAGGACGTTCTTTCTACTGGGTTAGTAGATCATCCCTCTTCTCTTTTATTTACAAAATCAAGGGCAAAAAGAGTGAAGAGAATTTATAGTCACCAAGTTTTGGAGCTGGGCACCCCGTTGCCAACTCTTTTATCAATTTGGATAATCAGATGTGCCACTAGTCCCGGTGTGTAAAGTCCAATTAACAAGTGAGATAAAGATTCTCTACTTACATCCTCATGAGCTAAAACAAGAACTCAAAACAGGTAATTTTGAAGGTTTTAAAGGTAGCACATGAGCAATTTACTTTGGAGTGCCGGTTAAATACCACATATAGGTAGGTATGGTCGACACATTTGGCAAACTTTGGTTTTGGGAGTTGGGTGCACGAGTAGAGCTCATAGTCAGTATAGGCGGAGGCTAGCAAAAGACTGGGAGCAACAAATTAAGAGAGCAATAATGGCCATAATAATGCATAGTGACAAAAACATTATTAATCAAAGCATAAATGGTATTGCAAGTAAGAATTAAATGATCATAGAGGCTAGAGGTGACTGGTTTGTAGTCATAACATGGTATAAGCATGCACCAAGTCAACCAAATAAACCATTCGAAGGAGAATACCACAACATTATGCTTCGATATGATAAAAACAACTCATGATTCTTCAATGACACATTAAGCACTCTCAGATATTTGAGAAAAGTCATCCTACATCAATAACTACGAGGCATAGAATTAAAATAACATATAACATGACATCATAGAGTCTAGCCACAGTCTAAACAAGCTTCTTTTTGCACCGTTATAAGCATGAAATATTTTATTGCTTTCCAACACCAATCATTTATTTAAACAAAAACTCTCCAAATGATATATCAATGAAACAGGAGAGTACTACTACTCTACAAGAACTAACAGCTCTGAATAAGAGATGCATGAAAAACGGGAGCTAAAAGGATTTGTAGTAGCTAGAAGAAAAAGAAAGAATACAAGTATGATAAATGAAGAATATGAGTATTCATATGAAAAAGTGGATCGTGTCTCTCTCCCACACAAGAATGTTGGGTTCCAACTAAGTTTATTGCAGCATGGAAAATAAAAGAAAACAAAACAAAAACAAACAGACGCTCCAAGTAGAATGCATATGATGTGACCGAATAAAAATATAGTTTCACTAGAAGTGACCTGATAAGTTGCTGATAAAGAAGGGGACTCCTTGGGCATCCCCAAGCTTACACGCTTGAGTCTTCTTGGAATTTGCTGGGATGAACCACAGGGGCATCCCCAAGCTTAGGATTTTCACTCTTCTTGATCACATTATATCACCCTCTTCTCTTGACCCTTCAAAACTTCCTACACATTGATGTCTACACACGCTTCTATTCTTGTAGACAGTGTTGGGCCTCCAAGTGCAGAGGTTTGTAGAACAGCAGCAAGTTTCCCTTAAGTGGACTACCCAAGGTCTATCGAACTCAGGGAGGAAGAGGTCAAACGTATCCATCTCAAGCAACCCTGCAATTACGATACAAGAAGTATCTTGTGTCCCCAACACACCTAATACAATTGTAAGTTCTATAGGTGCACAAGTTCGGCGAAGAAATAGTGAAATACAAGTCATATGGATGATTATAAGTAGTAATAGCAATCTGAAATAAAAATGGCAGCAAGCTAACATGTAGCAGAACTGATTGTAAACGGTGTTTTAATGCTTAGAAATAAGGCCTAGGGATTCTACTTTCACTAGTGGACACTCTCAACAATGATAACATAATTTAATGCATAAATATCTATCTTCACTATGCTACTCCGAACCACTCTCCGGTTGAATAACGAACACCAATTCAATGCGTAGGGGTACAAAGCACACATTAAAGTCCCATTCCCGTATCTAGTTAACCCCACCTGTCACTATGAGCGCCCTAGAAGGTACTAGACAAACACCACAATTTCATAGGGTCATCCAACACAAAATATAAATATCATGCTAAACCACATGGTGCCCAGACTGTCACCTTTACACCGTGATCAAAGTGTTTACGGAATTCTCATAACAAAACCACTTGAGTAGCATAACAGATGAAGAGTAACATCTACTTATTAAACTAGATTACAAATCTCATGAACAGATGAAGAGTAACATCTACTTATTCAACTAGATTACAAATCTCATGATCACATAAAGATCACACCATGGGAGAGAGAGAGAGATGAAACACATAGCTACCGATAAAGCCCTCAGCCCCGTGGGAGAACTACTCCCTCCTCGTCATAGGAAATGAAGGGAATATGCCCGAGAGGCAATAATAAAATGGTTATTATCTTATTCCTTGTTTATGATGAATGTTTATTTCTCATGCTAGAATTGTATTAACCGGAAACGTTGATATATGTGTGTTTAATAAACAAACAATATTTCCTAGTGAAGCCTCTCTTTTAACTAGCTCGTTGATTAATAGATGATCAAGGTTTCCAGATCATGAATATTGGATGTTGTTAATAACGGGGTCATGTCATTGGTAGAATGATGTGATGAACATAGACCCAATATCAAGATAACAATACGATCAAGTCATTTAGTTTATATTGTTATATCTTGTGTACGAAGTAACTTATTCCTTAGACCATGACATCATGTCAATCACTGATACCGGAAGGGTGCTTTGATGTCAACAAACGTCACACCGTAACAGGGTGACTATAAAGGTGCCGTTAGGTATTCGGAAATTATTAGTTGAGGCTCATGGATCAAGAGTGGGATTTGTCCATCCAAAATGATGGAGATATATACTCTGGGCCCTCTCGGTGATATCACATCGAAACCGCTTGCAAGCACGTGATATGATCACAAGGATGTTATATCACGGGAACGAGAAAATAATACTTGTCGGTAACGAGATTGAACAAGGTATGGTTGATACCAATGATCGAATCTCGGACAAGTAAAATATCGCGAGACAAAGGGAATAGTTCACGACGTTGATGGTTCACACGATCACGAGAGTTATTGTTGAATATATAGGAGTCACCACGGATTTCCAGATCCCGCTGTTTATTATTGATCGGAGAGGTGTCTCGATCATGTCTTTGTTATTTGCGAACCGTAGGGTGACACACTTAAGGTTTGATGACGCATTTGAGAGGATACGGAATATCGGAGAAAAGTTTGGACATCACCAAAATTGTTTCGGGGAATATTGAAATAGTCACCGGAATTGTTTCGGGGAAAATTGAAATAGTTCAAGGGGATTTTCGTCGAATGGTTGTTAATAGAATTAACAAATGATTCGAGGTGCTATATGCAAATGTTTGTTAATGGAATTAACAAATATAAAAAAAGAAATAATTTTATTTATTTATTTATTAAAGAAAAACCTTTGGATTTTCTAAGTGGAAAATTAAGGGAGCATGAGTGGGTGTGAGTGGAGCTTCCACTCACATGAAGAGGGAAGAGGTGGGGGCACCCCATGGCTGGCCACACCCCCCTCTTGGGGTGCCTCCCCCTCCCCTATAAAAGGAGGGTGAGAGCTCATCTTCTCCACACACTTGCCCACTTCATTTTCCCTCCACCCGCTGCTTCATTCCATGGTCTCCGGCTTGGCGAAGCCCTGACCGTGGGATTCTTCTTCACCACCACGCCGTCGTGCTGCTGGAGTTCCGAGGGATCCTCTACTTCCGCGCCCCGCTGGATCGAGGGAACGGAGGTCGTAATCAAACGTACGTGTGACCGATCACGGAGGCACCGCCGGATTGCGGTGCACATCTTCTCGCTATCGGGATCGGTGTGAGTATGACTATGCCAACAACGAGATTTGATATCGTAACGCTTTGTGTCTTCGAGGGTATGTGTTCTCCTTAACCCTCTCGTTGCCCGTTGCACTTCGTCTCCTAGATTAGATCTTGGCCTTTCGGGTGTCTCTCGCGTAGGAATTTTTTTGTTTTCTATGCAACGACCCCTTCAGTGGTATCAGAGACGGATCTATGCGTAGATGAATTGTACGGGAAGAACACATAGGAGTATGTGGGCGTTGATGAATGATGATCATGTTTTGCCTCTTTGAGTATTTTATGATCTTAGTGGCATAGTAGGATGAAGCGGCCCGGACTAACCTTACATGTCCATGTACATGAGACTTGTTCCACAACTGACATGCAACTTGTATTGCATAAGTGGCTTGCGGGTGTCTGCTTCTCCTACTATAGTTAAGATCTAATCTACGAAGGGTTGTTAAAAATGTGTTTATCAATTTTGTGGTTCATGTTCGTAGGTATGAACGGTTCTATGCTCGAAAGCCCTAAGCCACGTAAAATACGCAAAAATAAATTGGAAGCGTCTAACTAGTTTTTGCTAGGCATGTGATGTGATATGGTCAATGTTACAAATTTGATTATGAGATGATCTATTTGGTAAATTATTGATATACCGAAAGGCATCCATATGATTGTCTTATTATTGATGGACAATCAAGATTGGGATGCCATGGTACTTGGTACTACACCGGTGGAATGATGGAGATCATACCATGATGCACATGATGGAGATCAAGTGCAAGGAGGACCATATCATATCACGTTATCCTTACATGTGATGTCTGTGATGTTAATCCTTTTATGCATCTTTTTTGCTTAGATAGCGACGGTAGCATTATAAGATGATCCCTCTCACTTAATATCAAGATAATAATGTGTTATTCCTTAAGTATGCACCGTTAAGAAAGTTTGTCGTTTCGAGACACCACGTGATGATCGGGTGTGACAGACTCAACGTTCGCATACAACGGGTGTTTTCAAGCCTAGCATGTACAGACATGGCCTTGAAACACACGCAATACTCCCTCCGTCCCAAATTATAAGGCGCCCTTTAATTTCGCTGGTCAACGGTATCCAACTTTGACCATTATTTTTTCTTATAACATGTCCATAAAATTAGTATAAGATATATGAATGAATGAATTTTAAAAGACGAATCCAACTATACCATTTATACATTCTAATTCCATATAATTTATTATATATTGATGGTCAAAGTTGACCATCAAAGACCAGCACAAAAATAGCGCGCCTTATATTTTGGGACGGAGGGAGTACTATGGTTCTACTTGGCGAGCCTAGCATGTACAGACATGGCCTCGGAACACGTAACCGAAAGATAAAGCATGAGTCATATGGATGATATGATGAACATGTCGATGTTTGCCTTTGAAGCTACATCATCTCACGTGATGATCGGTTTTGGTGTAGTGAATTTGGTTCGTGTAATCACTAAAGACGACAAAGAGGGATGTTGTTTTTGAGTGGGAGTTCATGGTTTAATTTTTGAATTAACTTGAACTTACTTATCATGAACAACCAATCAAAGTGAATTTGCACAAATTGTAGTATTCATTGGCATCCACAAAACTACCATACACTTAGATTGTTAACTGAGATATAACTGTTATGATCTGGTAAAACCATTTAAGATTGGTACCGTATTAGTGAAATTTAAAAATGAGTCGTATTGTAAATTTTTGGTATTTCCTACCTAGCTACATATGGTTAATGATTGATTGATCTAAAGAGCAACCAATTCCTACTTAGAATCTAGAGTCATGGTTGCTTCCATATTACTTTATCTTCAAAAGAATGTTTTGTTGATCAAGGTGATTTAGGAACTGAAAAGAGTTGTTTTCAGAAACAATCAAGTGAAAAGATATATTGATATCTAGAAACTTATTTGTGGCAACATGACTGAGTATAATTTAGAGTGACAATGTTTGCTTATAATATCTGAATATATGCAATGATTGAAGACGCTAGGCGTTTGAATATTCCAAGAAGTCGGGCGCTAAAAATTATCCTCTAAATTCCTTCCTTCAAGCTATAGTAGCTTAATCATAAAATTGTTATGATGGGATGGATTAAAAGTATGGGTAAAGTCGTTTACCTTACTTGGAGATTGCTAAGAGTGTAATCTAGAAGAATACTATTAATATGGTGATATTACTAGAACAATCAAACTCAAAGTATGACTCAACGGGTGATAGTATATGACTAACACGCCAAAGAAAATGAACTAGTACGACTAGCATTGTTTGATGTTGAATGATTCTTCTATAAAGGAAAGGGAATATTGAAAATAGAATTACAAAAAGATATATGGCAGAAAATGAAGATAATTGGAAAAGTCCAGCTCATGAGTATATGCTTGATATACAAGTTATAGATGTATTACTAGTTAACAAAGTATTTTTTGGGTATTTTGATACCACATTGGTTGGTATGAGTTGTCATACAAAGAAACACAATGGAAGAAATACAAGTGCCTAAAAGGAACTAGTAATAGATGTGAAATCGATTATGACAAGAACAGTAATAAAGTGTTATTGTGTTCATTGTCGTATCGAACCAAACATTCAAGATTTATTTCAGAACTTAATAAGTTGTTATTTTGTTCTAGTCTTTTGTGAGAACAAATGAGATTGTTCAAACTATGACCATATTCCATAATTGATGGATATGTTAATATAAATCATGTTGGTAAAGTAAACATCTATAAGACTAAATGCTAAACGTTGCAAGATGTAAAAGAGTTTCACTTAAATTGTGACACCACCATTTTTAGTTCATATCGGAATGGAAAACATGAAGGAACTCCATATTGATGGACTCCCGGAGTCATTTTGTTTTGAATAAATTGACGCTTGTGATACCTCTTCCAAAAGATGACTAGAATTCCGTTCATAGGCCAAAGTAGAATGGACGACTAATTTAGTGGAGATTATACATATTTATGTATATAGTCCATTATGCGTAGTCATGTATGGTGGATTAATTTTTCCTTGATAAAATTATGTCGATGATTTAAGTAGATATGTGAGTATATCTATTTAAAGAGAACAGAGTTTAACATTTTGAATTAGTTCAAATGGTTGTTAATATGAAGTAAAAATCATTGTAGCAATATAATCAAATATTTATGATTGCATCATAAAGGATAAAGTTTGAGTTACAAGTTTAGCAAAACATCTGAGAAGTTGCAGAACTGTTCTACAATTTATACTTCTCGAATACCCCACATTAGTTTGGAGTGTTCAAGAGACAAAATCAAACCTTGTTGGACATGGTAAGATTAATAAAATTGCCATTATAACTTTGTAGTTTATACATTAAGGACAACCGCTTTTTCACTGAAAAGAGCACCATCATGATCCGTTGAAATTGACAACATATAAGATATGGTTTGGGTAGTGACCCGAATTGTCATTTTCTTAAGTTTTGGTATGCATAGCATATGTAAAATGTTTACAACCAAAATAGGATAAATATATGTTTATAAGGTTATCCCAAATAAAACATTGGGTATTTCTCCTATCACCGAACCAAAAGACAAATGTTGTTTGTCAGAAAGGGTTGATTTCTCGAGAAAGTAGTTCTCGCGAAACAAGTGAGTGGGAGCATAGTACAAACTGAACGAGATTAGAGAATCTTCGTTATCATGTCAAGAGTAGCGCAACACTTGAAGTTGTTCCGGGGTTTGCTATTTTGACAAATTAGAAGACACTACATGTGTTGTAGATACTTCGGATGAGTTTGCGTACTGAACCACAAAAGTCCTAAAACTTTGTACTTAGACCAACTTGTGGTTTAAGAGTAAAGTGTTTTTTTGACAACAAAAGGACCTGGATCTTATAAAGGAAGCAAATGATGGGCCCTGACTTCGTAAAATTGACTATGAGTCATTATATCCGCCATAGTATCCTTGTATGAATATCAAGTATGTGACTTGGTAGTCTTTTCGATAGGCATGATGCCTAACAATAGCAAAAGGGTCTATATAGCGACAAAGACATGGATTTTACATCCTTTGAAAGTTGCACTTATCGAAAAGTTGTTTTCGATGAAGTTCAAAGAGTTGACTACTACAAGATTTTGATCTTCCGTAGTGATGCTTAGTCTTTGCGGATAGTTCTAGCAAAGTTATATATTATGATATGGATGTTGAATAACAAAACCAACTCTCCTCTCGAGGAAGTTTGATCAAGGATGTGTACTTGACACAGTCTAAGAGTTTTGTATAATCCAAAAGGTTGCTAGAAAGGCATACACACTTCAATGGTTGAAGTGAGCATAACGAAGTTGAAATCTTTACCTTAATGAAGTTATCAAAAGAGTTTGATTCCATCATGAATGATAAAGATGCTTGTAGAGTTACAAAAAATTAAGTGGGAGCGCTATGACATATTCCAATACTTTATGTAGATGACATATGGTTGACTAGAAAATACGTATTTTAAATTAACAGGTTAATAAATTCATATTGATAAAAGGCTTAGAAGATATTGGGCATCGACATCTATAAGAGATGGATTGAAGCGCCTGATATGATTGAAGCCAAATTACATAGATGAAATATTGAAGTAAGTCAATATCGAAATGACAAGAAGGAGTTCTTGTCACATGGAAAATAATTGAGCAAGATTCAAGTGTTTTTACACATGATGAGCATCATTGAAATTGAGATTTCTAAGTCATGTTTCCATGCTATGTACACAACCAGATGAGTCCTATGCTATAAAATGTTATAGCAGGATAATCCATATGATGATTAGACAACTGTGGGAGAGATCCTTGTGTCATTTTAAAAATGATAAGGATATGTTTTCCTATGTAGTAATGACAAAATATTAGTTGTAATATGTTACATTAATAGTCTTGTCATTTGTTAAAGTAATTTTATCTCAATTAAAATATGTGATGAAGGGTAGCACAATAGGCTGGAAGAAAGTTCCATGCTGGATTTGAAAGAGTTTCAAAATTAAAATATTATGACAGATACTACAACAAAGGCTAAAGTATATCGTTGTGTTGACAACTGATAATAAGCGCATTTTGTGTCAAGGAGTTCTTTATTGAACTTGGTGAAATTCCAAGAATGCTGACACTATGAAGCTACATTTTCACAATGTTAGTAACATCAGTTTAAGCTGAGGAATTAAGGTATCACCGGAACTTGGTGAATTTCCAAGATTGCTAACACTATGAAGCTACATTTTCACAATGTTAGTGACAATGGTTTAATACGAGGAATTAAGGTTTCACCGATTGACCATATATATGCAAATCCATCTCATTAGAGAATGAGTGATGCATGTAGACGCAAAGAACATGCAAATACAATAGGACCTGAACAGTTCAGATCTTTTTGATAATGTTTACCACATGCGAAGCATGGTAATAACACTAGTACGCCATATGTGTTAAGTGCTTACAGACTAGATTATTGACTCTATTGCAAGTGGGAGACTGAAGGGAATATGCCTGAGAGGCAATAATAAAATGGTTATTATCTTATTCCTTGTTTATGATGAATGTTTATTTCTCATACTAGAATTGTATTAACCGGAAATGTTGATACATGTGTGTTTAATAAACAAACAATAGTTCCTAGTGAAGCCTCTCTTTTAACTAGCTCGTTGATTAATAGATGATCAAGGTTTCTTGATCATGAACAATGGATGTTGTTAATAACAGGGTCATGTCATTGGTAGAATGATGTGATGAACATAGACCCAATATCAAGATAACAATACAATCAAGTCATTTAGTTTATATTGTTATATCTTCTGTACGAAGTAACTTATTCCCTAGACCATGAGATCATGTCAATCACTGATACCGGAAGGGTGCTTTGATGTCACCAAACGTCACACCGTAACAGGGTGACTATAAAGGTGTCGTTAGGTATTCGGAAAGTATTAGTTGAGGCTCATGGATCAAGAGTGGGATTTTTCCATCCAAAATGACGGAGAGATATACTCTGGGCCCTCTCGGTGATATCACATCGAAACCGCTTGTAAGCACGTGATATGATCACAAGGATGTTATATCACGGGAACGAGAAAAGAGTACTTGTCGGTAACGAGATTGAAGAAGGTATGGTTGATACCAAAGATTGAATCTCGGACAGGTAAAATATCGCGAGACAAAGGGAATAGTTCACGGCGTTGATGGTTCACACGATCACGAGAGTCATCGTTGAATATATAGGAGTCATCACGGATTTCCAGATCCCGCTGTTGATTATTGATTGGAGAGGTGTCTCGATCATGTCTATGTTATTCGCGAACCGTAGGGTGACACACTTAAGGTTTGATGACGCATTTGAGAGGATACGGAATATCGGAGAAAAGTTTGGACATCACTGAAATTGTTTCGGGGAATATTGAAATAGTCACCGGAATTATTTCGGGGGAAATTGAAATAGTTCAAGGGACTTTTCGTCGAATGGTTGTTAATAGAATTAACAAATGATTCGAGGTGCTATATGCAAATGTTTGTTAATGGAATTAACAAATATAAATAAAGAAATACAAATGTTTTATTTATTTATTAAAGAAAAACCTTTGGATTTTCTAAGTGAAAAATTAAGGGAGCATGAGTGGGTGTGAGTGGAGCTTCCACTCACATGAAGAGGGAAGAGGTGGGGGCACCCCATGGCTGGCCGCACCCCCTCTTGGGGTGCCTCCCCCTACCCTATAAAAGGAGGGTGAGAGCTCCTCTTCTCCACACACTTGCCCACTTCATTTTCCCTCCACCCGTTGTTCCATTTCATGGTCTCCGGCTTGGCGATGACCGTGGGATTCTTCTTCACCACCACGCCGTCGTGCTGCTGGAGTTCCGAGGGATCCTCTACTTCCGCGCCCTGCTGGATCGAGGGAACGGAGGTCGTAATCAACCGTACGTGTGACCGATCAAAGAGGCACCGCCGGATTGCGGTGCACATCTTCTCGCTATCGGGATCGGTGTGAGTACGACTACGCCAACAACGAGATTTGATCTCGTAACGCTTTGTGTTTTCGAGGGTATGTGTTCTCCTTAACCCTCTCGTTGCCCGTTGCACTTCGTCTCCTAGATTAGATCTTGGCCTTTCGGGTGTCTCTCGCGTAGGATTTTTTTTTGTTTTCTATGCAACGACCCCTTCAGGAAACAGCAACGGCGATGGAGATGGCAGTGGAATTGATGGAGATGGATCCGAGGGGCACTTCCCTGTCCCGGCAGGGTGCCCGAACAGAGATTTCTGTCCCCTGAAACTTGTCGTCGGCGAAGGTTTAGCTACGGATGTTTTTGGTGGAAAAGACTGATTGATTTAGGGTTGATGCATCGAGGGGCTTATATAGGCGAAAGGGCGATGGCGGGGGGTAGCCAGGAGGCCCACACCACCTGGTGGCGCGGCCAGGGGGACCCGCGCCACCCTATGGTGTGGCCACCCTATGGAACCCCTCCGGGTCTTGTCGGGACTCCGTGGACCCTCCGGGAATTCTAAGACTTCTGGCTTTTGAATCGTCCAATTTCGAGAATATTGTTGTAACAACTTTTCTGAAAACTAAAACAGCAGAAAATAGGAACTGGCTCTGTGGCATATTGTCGATAGGTTAGTCCCGGGAAATCGATAAAAATGACATAAAGTGTAAGGAAAACATGTGGGAAACAACATGGAACATCAGAAATTAAGGATACGTTTATGACGTATCACACACCAAACTTAAAGTAATTCTCATTAGAGGGTTAGTGCATAATCAAAAACTCACATGTTCTCCATGGAAACAAGTAATATTAATGCTTTTTAAACATTAGCTACAATCACTGGTCTTTTGTGGAGCACATAAATCTACTCAACATAGTAAAAGAGAGAATGCAAAGTAAAATGGAAGAATCTATCAAAACCAGAACAATCTGTAAATACGAAATTGTTCGAGGCACTTATGTTGCACACATCATAAAACTTAGGACTAAAAATAGTTTCGAAAATAGATGAGGGCACTTCACAATTTTTGAAGGTAGTTTCAATTTTTCTGTAAATTTATACGATTTAGACAATGGACATCAAAAATCTGTTCCCGCGCAGAAATCCAAATCCAACTTCAAATTTTCACTTGAGACTTTACTTGGCATAACAAATCTAACATATCATGAATCAATTAATAATGTTTCTGGAAAAAATGCACATTAAACTCAGAATGGCAACTATGCTCTCGCAACTGTGCATAAAGTTAGAAGATGGAGACTCAACATAAAAGTAAAAGAAAGGCCCTTCGTAGAGGGAAGCATGGATCACTCATCTGCTAGAGCTTTTATTTTATTAAAAAGAGGTATAAAATGTTTGACACTCCTCCCATCCATCTTACACAAACCATGGCTAAACAAATCCTCGGGTGCCTGCCAATAATCACATACCGTGGAGGAGTGTCTATTTTTTAAGAGAGGTGTATTCTTATGTCAACGAATAGTAAACAGAAAATACAGTACGTGACAAGCCAACTAGACTTCACAATAGAGGATCCCATAGAAGGTCATCCCTTTTTCTCTTTTATTTACACAATTATGCTTTGACTGATAAATCAGGGGCAAAAATAGTGAAGAGAATTTATTTGTATTAATTTGGGGCTAGGCACCCTGCTGCTAGCTCTTCTATCAATTGGATAAGCGTATGAAGCCACTAGTCCAATGTGTGAAATCCAATCAACAAGTGATATAAAGATTCTCTATTCACGTCCTCATGAAAAAAATAGGAACACAAAATATGAGTAATTTTGAACCTTTTAAAGGTAGCACACGAGAAATTTACTTGGAGTGGCAGTTAAATACCACATGTAGGTATGTATGGTGGACACAATGGGAAAACTTTAGTTTCTGGGAGTTCGATGCACGAGTAGAGCTCATACTTAGTACAGGTGGAGGCTAGCAAAAGACTCAGAGCGACAAATCAAGAGAGCAATAATGGCCATAATCATGCACAGCGACAAAACATCATTAATCAAACCATAAGTGGTACCACAAGTTCAAAAAATAAATTATCATAGAGGCTATAGGTGACTGGTTTGTAGTCATAAACATGGTGTAAGCATGCGCCAAGTCAACCAAATAAAACATTCAAAGGAGAACACCACAAATTTATGCTTCAATATGACAAGAACAACTCATGATTCTTTCAATGACACATTAAAAACTCTCAGATATTTGAGGATAATCATGCTACTAAATAACCACAAGGCTTTTGCACTAAAATAACATCTAGCATGATATGAAAAAGTCTAGCCACAGTCTATACAAGCTTCTATTTGCACCGTTAAAAAATCTACTTGAAGCAACAGTTTCTTTTCCCAACAATCACCATACAAAACATTCTTTAAAAAAAATCGTTACATGCTACAGCAGAAAAAATGAGATTACTCACATAACACTACTAAAACTAACAGCTCTGAAAAAGATATGCAATGAAAACAAGAGCTAAACAGGAATTTTTGCAGCAACTAGAAGAAAAACTACGAATACTAGCATAGCAAGTATTCAAACGAAAAAATGGAGCGTGTCTCTATACCAAACATGGAATGCTAGGGTCCAACTATATTATTGCAGCAAGTAAAATAAAAGAAAACAATGGAAAACAAAAGAAAAACAAACATACGCTCCAAGTAAACTTCATATGATGTGACCGAATAAGTTTCATTAGAAGTGACCTGCTAGATTGTTGATGAAGAAGGGGATGCCTTGGGAATCCCTAAGATTAGATGTTTGAGTCTTCTAAAAATATGCTTGGATGAACAAGGGGGTCATCCCCAAGCTTTGACCTTGCACTCTTCTTGATCACATATATCACCCTCTTCTCTTGACCCTTGAAATCATCCTTCACACCACACTCAAAGAGTAATTCACATTAGAGGGTTAGTGCAACAATTAAAAATCCATTGTTTCTGTATGGCACAAGTTCTATTGATACTTTTAAACATAAGCTACAGCCAGTGAGGTTTTGTCAAGCAAGAAATCCACTTGACATCGCAAAAGAGCAAATGCAAGAAAAATGGCAGAATCTATCGAAACCAGAACAGTATGTAAAGATGATTTTTTTTGGGGCAATTACGTTGCTCAGATAAAAAAACTTAAAGAATGAAAAAATTGCGGAATTAGCCGAGGAATAAGCGCATGAAATTTCAGGTCATTCTGATTTTCTGTGGATTTTACGATTTTTATGGTGAACAATAGAAATCTATTTCCCGCGCAGAAATCCGAAAACCAACTCCAACTCTCGTCAGAAACCTTACCTTGAACTACTAAAACATGAAAACAAAGATAAAAAGGAGTTTTTAAATAAATATACAATCCCTTGACTCAAACAAAACAAAGGAAAAATAAAACCATGGGCTATCTCCCAAGAAGTGCTTTTCTTTAACGCATTTTAGCTAGGCATTATAATTTGCGAAGATGCTCACATGAGAAATATTATTTGAAGCAAAAGAGAGCATAAAGAAGAAAATATAAAACAAATTTAATTCTAACCCACTTCCTATGAAAAAGAATCTTGTAGAAAAACAATTCATGAAAATATAAAGCAACAAGCATAGGAAAGCAAAACAAGTGCAACTTCAAAAATTTCAACATAAAGAGGGGAGACTTAATATTGTTGAGATACATAGGACTATGTGTACCTCTCTCATAATAACTTTCAGTAGCATCATAAATGAGATTAACAATATAACTATCACATAAAACATTCTTATCATGAGCCACATGCATAAAAGAATTAATACTCTCCTCATAAGCATAGTCATTCTTATTAATAGTAGTGGGAGCAAATTCAACAGAATAGCTATCATTATTATTATCATCACCATAATCATCAAATATAGGAGGCATATTGCAATCATAATTAATTTTTCCTCAATATTAGTTGGACCAAAAATATCATATTTATCATTGTAATCATCATAAAGAACTCTAACATGATAGACAAGTTGTATATTAGGGAGATGGTTTTGGGTAATCCCTCCATAACTATGACAAGTTTCATAAGGATAATTGTAATCATAGCCTATGTTATAGCATCTTTTATAATAGTTATCAAAGACAGGATGCATTGTATCATCATAAGCAATAGAATATTTCTCTTCAAAGGTGCATTCATTTGTAAACATATCATCATTTTTACTAGAAAGAGATGCATCAAGCATATAATCATCAGTAGCAAAAGGATTTTCAAAAACATCATCCACAAGCTCAGAGCTTTCTATAAAACCATTGGAAGGAACATGGATGGTACTAATAGTACAACAATTATCATCATTTTCAGAATTGGTACCAAAGAGATTTTCAATATCAAAAGTAGTGTGTTTATCCCAATCATGATCAATTTCATAAATAAGAGGCATGGGAAAATCATCGAGTTCAGACTCATAAAAAACTATAATAGGAGCAACATGCTTAGGGAGGGATAATGTTACCTCTCTCTTTTTACTCCTCCTCTTCTTCTTCTTCACTATAGGAGCGAGAGGCTTGAAAGGAACCTTCTCCACATACCCTGGTTTATTGTCAAATACAATAGAACAAAACTTGGAGGATTCCTCCTCTTAATTAATAAGATGAAAAAAAATATTAGCCTTGTCATATTTTGGTAAAGTCTCCTCTTTCATAATATTTTGTATGTAAGTATTTGTGTGGAAATTATTAACACAATAAAGATGACACCCATGCAGGACACTATTCATATTAAGAGCACTCATATCTACCAAAGAAGTTTTTCTTGATAACTCTTCACACCCCAAAAATAATGTAAGTTCATCATGCTGATTAGGAGTGATCATGTCATCACAAAAAAAACTTCCGGTATTCGAATAGCTATTACAGCCCGAGCATTGAAAATGAAATGACCCACTTTACAGCAAAGTTCACAAATAAAAGGATAGAGGGCACAAACGTTTTTTACCAATATCATCTAAAGCCCTGTCCCACCTTTTAGTTTTTTCATTCCTATGATGGATTCAATATTCTTCTTTGGTTTGATTCTTTTCACAAGGTCTAAGTGCTGCACAAAAATTAACATGCTTATAAGAAATAGTACTTTCAGAAGTTTGAGCATGTTCATTGCAATCATTAATAACAGTTTCATTTTTCATGCAAGTGTCTTTAAAAGGTTCATGATGTATGTCCCCGTTTGATTTAGGAACATTAATAAAAGAAGCAAAGGATTTATACCAACCAACAATCATTCAAGGATCAAGACCATATTTAGCACTAAGCTCATGAAAATCAGCAGTTTCAGCGAAAGACTTAATGCAATCATACTCGTAGTTTATACCCGATTCTTTACCTTTCTCGTTATTCCAACCTTCATTATTGCTTTCAAGAAGATCCCATTTATATTCAACCTTCTTACTTGAGAACGAACCATCTGAACATGCATCTAGATAATCCCTGTAATGTCTTGGAAGTCTTGCATAAAAATTAGTAACAATTATTTCCTTAGGAAGCTGATGGTTAGGACATTTAAGTATTAATATTTTCATCCTTCCCCAAGCTTGAGCAATGCTTTCTCCATCACGAGGCCAAAAATTATAAATGTAATTCCTATCTAAATACAGTTCATGAGAAGAATAAAATTAAAAATAAAATAGAGATTCAAGCTCCTTCCACTTCAAATGATGAGGATCATCTAGTAGCTCATACCACTCCCTTGCTTTGTCCTTAAGTGAAAAAGATAATAGCCTCTTCTTAACCTTTTCCATTGAAATACCTGCACACTTGAACAACCCGCATAATTCATGCATAAAGAGTAAATGATCACGAGGATGGACAGTTCCATCTCCAAAACAGCAGTTATTCGTGACACGTTCAACAATTTTCATAGGTATTTTAAAAGTAACACTTTCAGCAGGAGGATTTAAAATATCACTAACATCATTAGATTTATCACATATGGGACATAAAGTATCATCAGAGCAAATTTTCTCCTCTAGAGCTAGGGAACTAAAAGTATAGAAAAACTAGGTTCCCCAAGCTTAGACTTTTCCATAGTATTATAAATAATGGTATCCAAATAATTAATTCTAATAACATTGCTACTAGCATGCAAATAAAGCTCTCTCATATTTTGTTGTTTTCCATTAAGACTAACTAGTAAAAATAAAAACAAGGAACAAGTAAAGATAAGCCTAACTAGTGAAAATAAAAACAAGAAACAAAAATATATAATTGCAGAATCTAAAGGAAATAACTTCGAGCACTCATACAGGATGTGAGTACCTTTTACCTTACCTCCTCGACAACGGCGCCAGAAAATAGCTTGATGTCTACACACGCTTCTATTCTTGTAGACAGTGTTGGGACTCCAAGTGTAGAGGTTTGTAGAACAACAGCAAGTTTCCCTTAAGTGGATTACCCAAGGTTTATCGAACTCAGGGAGGAAGATATCAAAGGTATCCCTCTCAAGCAACCCTGCAATTACGATACAAGAAGTCTCTTGTGTCCCCAACACGCCTAATACAATTCTCAGTTGTATAGGTGCACTAGTTCGGTGAAGAGATAATGAACTACAAGTACTATGGATGATTATAAGTAGTAATAGCAATCTGAAATAAAAATGGCAGCAAGCAAACATGTAGCAGAACTGAATGTAAATGGTGTTTCAATGCTTAGAAACAAGGCCTAGGGATCTTACTTTCACTAGTGGACACTCTCAACAATGATAACATAATTGAATGCATAAATATCTCTCTTCACTATGCTACTTCAAACCACTCTCCAATTGAATTAGGAGCACTAATTCATTGCGTAGGGGTACAAAGCACACCTTAAAGTCGCATTACCGTATCTAGTTAACCCCATGCTGTCACTATGAGCAGAAGGTACTAGACAAAGACCACAATTTTATAGGGTCATCCAACAAAAGATATAAATATCATGCTAAACCACATGGTGCACACACTGTCACCTTTACACCGTGATCAAAGTGTTTACGGAGATCTCATAACAAAACCAATTGAGTAGCATAACATATGCAGAGTAACATCTACTTATTCAACTAGATTACAAAGCTCATGATCATATAAATATCACACCATGAGGGGGGGAGAGAGAGAGATGAAACACATAGCTACCGGTAGAGCCCTCAGCCTTGGGGGAGAACTACTCCCTCCTCATCATAGATAACAACAACGGTGACGGAGATGGCGGTGGAGTCGATGGAGATGGATCCGGGGGAACTTCCCCGTCCCGGCAGGGTGCCGGAACAGAGATTTCTGTCCCCCGAAACTTGTCGTCGGCGGCGGAGCTAAGGATGTTTTTGGTGTAAAAGGCCGATTGATTTAGGGTTGATGCATCAGGGGGCATATATAGGCGAAAGGGCGATGCCGGGGGGTGGACAAGGGGCCCACACCACCTGGTGGCGCGGCCAGGGGGACCCGCACCACCCTATGGCCCCCTATGGGTCTCTTCGGGCCTCCGTGGACCCTCCGGGAATTCTAAGACTTTTTTCTTTTTAATCGTCCAATTCCGAGAATATTTCCAAAACAACTTATCTAAAACTAAAAACAGCAGAATACATGAACTGATTGTGTGGCAACTTGTCAATAGGTTAGTCTCGGCAAATCGATAAAAATGACATGAAGTGTAAGGAAAACATGTGGGAAACCACATGAAAACAACATGGAACATCAGAAATTAAAGATACGTTTATGACGTATCACACACCAAACTTGAAGTAATTCTCACTAGAGGGTTAGTGGATAATCAAAAACTCACATGTTGTCCATGGAACAAGTATTATTAATGATTTTTAAACATTAGCTATAGTCACTGATCTTTTGTGGAGCAATGAAATCCACTTAACATAGTAAAAGAGAAAATGCAAAGTAAAAAAGGCAGAATCTGTCAAAACCAGAACAATCTATAAAGACGAATTTTTTCGAGGCACTTACGTTGCACACATCATAAAACTCGGAACTAGAAATAGTTCCGTAAATAGCTGAGGATAATGCACACAAAAATTCAGGTACTTTCGATTTTTTTGTGAATTTATACAAATTAACCAGTGGACATCAAAAATTTGTTCCTGCGCAGAAACCCAAATCTAACTTCAACTTTTCATTGGAGAATTTACTTGGCACAACAAAAACGAGAAAATAAAGATACAATGGAGTTGCTACAGAAGTAAAAAACTACTTGACACAAAGAAAACATATGAAAACATTGCAAAAATAAAAACATGGGTTATCTCCCAAGAAGTGCTTTTCCTTAACGCCTTTTAGCTAGGCCGAGATAAAAACAATCAAGTATTTTCAAATTAAGAAGAATCCAATTTAAGACCAGAAGCCTTACGTTTACCTTTCTTACTGATACGTCATAAACGTATTCTCAATTTATGATGTTCCATGTTGTTTTCATGTTATTTCCTATGTTTTCTATACACTTTATGCCATTTTTATCGATTTTTGGGACTAATCTATTAACAAGATGCCACAGAGCGAGTTCCCTATTTTCTTCTATTTTTAGCTTCACAAAAATTGTTCTGGAAATATTCTTGGAATTAGAAAATTTGAAGCCCGAAAGTCTTAGAATTCTCGAAGGTTCCACAAAGTCCCAAAAAGACCCGGAGAGGGGCCACACCATAGGGCGGCGCCCCTGGCCGCGCCTGGGGGTGGTGTGCCCCCCCGGGAGACCTCTTCCATCGCTATTTCGCCTATTTATTCCCCCCCAACATATCAACCCTAGAGATATACCACTTTTTCCTGAGAAACACCCGAGGCCGCCGTCATCGTCATGCCGAGATCGCGAGGGTTTTGGAGCTCTCCCCGGCACCCTGCCGGGAGAGAAATTCATCACCGGTGGGGTCTACACCACCATGCCCTCCTCTGAAGTGATGCGTGAGTAGTTCATCCCTGGACTACGGGGCCATAACAATAGCTAGATGGTTGTCTTCTCCACTTTATGCCTGATGTTTAGATCTCGTGAGCCGCCTCACATGATCGAAATCATCTTTATGTAATGCTACATGTTCTGTTTGTTGGGATCCAATGAATGTTGAATGCTATGTCTTCTGATTATCAATCTATCATGTTATCTTCATGCATATGTTATTTATGATCTTGCATGCTCTCTGTTATTAGTAGATGCTCTGGCCAAGTAGATGCTGATAACTCAAAGAGGGAGAATTTATGCTTGATAGTGGGTTCATGCCTCCTTTGCATCTATGCTCGAGTGACACAAACGTAATGGATGGAGGATGTGCTATTGCCATTAGGGAGAAAACAACGATGTTTACTTTGTTTACATTGTTTACATTACACACTTTGCTTACTGCGATTATCTGTTGCTTGCAACTTAATACCCAACGTTTGTTCGGATGACATTCGGAGGGTGGATTATTAGTCATAGATGCAGTTGGATGACGGTCTATGTATATTGTTGCAATGTCTGCATGAATCACATAGTAATCTTTATGTCTTGCATATGCACTATAGTGCATCCTTCATTTATGTCAATTGCCTAACTGTAATTTGTTCACCACACATGTTATTTATCTTTCACGGAGAGACACCACTAGTGAACTGTGGACCCCGGTCCATTTCGCTCATACTGATAATACAAACACTGCGTCCACTGTTTTTATACTGCTGCTACTGCTTTCATACTGTTCTCATACTGTTTTCCACACCGTATGTTTAACCTTTTTGTGTTCAGCAAAACCGGTGAGAATCACAACCTCACTGCTTCGTTTGGGAAAGATGATTTGATTGTATCGTGTAGGTTCCACGTTGCTTCTAAACCGGTAGTGCGCCCTGCCATCTCAGCTACATCAACCTTGTAAAGTTACTCCATCCTCCTACTGGTCGATTCAACCTTGGTTTATTTCTGAGGGAAACTTGTTATCTGTGCTCTTCATACCTTCCTCTTGGGGTATCCCAACGAATGTGTGTCCGCACGCCATCAAGACAACTTTATGGCGCCATTGCTTTGGAGGAAGAGAATTTCTGCAAGGGGAGTCTCTCACTTCCAATCTCTTTACTTTGTTTCCGTTTCGCTTAGATTATTTTAGTTTGTCTTGTTTGCTTCTCTTTATTAAGAACACACACAAAAAATAGTTCTTATTCTAGTTGTTATTTTTGCTTTATCATGCTTGCTATCAATGGTTGATTTCTTTGAAACTAGATCTTATTGGCAAGATGGTATCATGGAATATCAACAAAATTATTATAAGGAACACCGCTTGTCACAAAAAAGGAAACACTTATGGGATCAAATTAATAAATTATATGTCATTGCTAGAAATTTGTGCTATACTAATAATGTTACTTATTGCTTTGATAAATCTTGTTGCTGTAGGAGGTATAAACACCTCCCTTTTTAGTGTGAGTATAATGATAATTTTACCATATCTTCTTATGTTAAGGGAAATTATGAATTATATGATGTGGAACAAATTGAAGAATTTATTTCTTGGAAGGGTGCATTCGAAATTGCCTATTTACTTGAAAGTATTGATGATGCACCTTATAAATACGAAATTTATGCTATAATTGAATATTCATTTGATAATTACAAGGATTGTAATTACTACATAATGGAATATCTTAATAAATTCTCTCAACCTAAGGAAGAGACTAATGCCTTGCAGGAGCCTATGGAAGAAGAAATTGCTGAATATGGAAGCTCATTGGATGAAAAAGAGGAGGAGAGTGATTATCAAGAGGAGGAAGAATTGGAATGGAGCTACCCATGTCTACCTCCAAATGAGAGTAACTCTTTAACTCATAGTTGTGATGATCCTATTGATTCTTTTGAAATATCCCTTTTTGATGAAGTTGATACTTTCTATACTTGTGGCCTTGATACTACCATGAATGAAACTTGTGAGAATGATATTGCTACTGTTATTTATGATAATTCATGCTAATTTGATCAACCCTATGAAAATCCTCTATTTATTCCAACTATTGATATGCATGATAATAAGGAAGTTTGTTAAGAGAATTTATATGATAATGCTCTAGATGATGGTCCTATGTTACTTGATGTTATAAATTATAATGCTACTAAAAATAGGATTTCTATAATGTTTCCTATACCTTTTAAGAGTGACCAATAATCTTGCTTTGTTATTGCTAAAAGTGGGATAGAAGAGGTCTTTAATTTTAATTTTGATCCCACTGTTTTATAGCTTGATATGAATTGTGTGCTTTTAGACCATGACAAACATGCTTCATGTGATAATTATGTTGTTGAGTTTGTTCATGATGCTAATGAAAATTATTATGAGAGAGGAAAATATGGTTTTAGGAATTTTCATATTACTAAAACATCACTCTCTTTGTTGAAAATTTTGAAGTTGCTTTTGTTCTACCTTCCCATGATTTCTAGTTTGAGCTTCTTTAATTTATTTCTTTACAAGATTCCTATGCATAGGAAGTGGGCTAGACTTAAATTTTTTTTATACTTGCTTCTTGATGCTTTCTTTTGATTTAATTCATATTTCTTATGTGAGCATCTTCTTCACTTGAAAACACGTGAATCCAATTTTCTAGGCCTAGCTAAAAGGCGTTAAAGAAAAGCACTTCTTGTGAGATAACCCATGGTTTTATTTTTGATTTGTTTTTCTCTGTTTTCTTTGAGTCAAGGGGTTGTATACTTTTGTATCAACTCCTTTGTATCTTTATTTTCACGTTTTAGTTGTGCCAAGTAAAGTTTCTGATGAAAGTTGAAGTTGGTTTTAGATTTATGCGCAGGAAACAGATTTCTGCTGTTCACCGTAAAAAATCGTACAGTACACAGAAAAATAAGAATGGCCTGAAATATTTTGTGCTTATTCCTGAAATAATTCCGCAACTTATTCGTTCTTTAAGTGTTTTGATTTGAGCAGTGTAAGTGCCCCAAAAAATTCGTCATTACAGACTGTCCTGGTTTTGGAGGATTCTGCCATTTTCTTGCATTTGCTCTTTTACGATTTCAAGTGGATTTCTTTGCTTCACGAAACATCAGTGGGTGTAGCCAATATTTAAAAATATCAATACCACTTGCGCCCATACAGAAACCATGGATTATTGATTATTGCACTAACCCTCTAATGCGAATTGCTCTTTGAATGTGGTGTGAAGGAACTTTTCAAGGGTCAAGAGAAGAGGGTGATATATGTGATCAAGAAGAGTGCAAGGTCAAAGCTTGGGGATGCCCCCGTGGTTCATCCTAGAAAACTATAAAAAGACTCAAGCATCTAAACTTGAAATTCTCAAGGCATCCCCTTCTTCATCAACCATTTATCCTATCAATTCTAGTGAAACTATATTTTTTATTCGGTCACATCATATGAAATTTACTTGGAGCGTCTGTTATTTTTCGTTATGTTTTATTTTGTTTTCCTTACTGCAATAATATGAATGGAACCTAGCATCCTTGTTTGGGAGAGAGACACGCTCCGCTTTTTAGTTTGAATACTCGTTCTACTCGTATTCTTAGTTTTTCTTCTGGCTGCTGCAAAAATTCTTGTTTAGCTTTCATTGCATATCCTATTCAGATATGTTAGTTTTAGTAGTGTTATGTTAGTACTCTCATGCTTTCTTTCTGTATCATTTAGAGAGTTTTTGTTAAACCATATATTGTATGGTGCTTGTTGGGAAAAGAAACTGATGCATTTGGTTGAATTATAAACGATGCAAATAGAAGCTTCTACATACTGTGGCTAGACTTTTTCGTAGCATGCTAGATGTTATTTTAATTCTAAATCCTAGTGGTTATTTCGTAGCATGATTTGTCTCAAATAGCTGATAGTGTTTAATGTGCCATTGAAAGAATCATGAGTTGTTCTTGTCACATTCAAGCATAAATTTGTGGTGTTCTCATTTGAATGTTTTATTTGGTTGACTTGGCGAATGCTCACACCATGTTTATGACTATGAACCAGTCACTAATATCCTATATGATCATTTAGTTTTGAATTTGTGGTACCACTTATGCTTTGATTAATGATGTTTATGTCGCTATGCATGATTATGGCCATTACTGCTCTCTTGATTTGTCGGTCCCAATATTTGCTAGCCTCCACCTGTACCGAGTATGAGCTCTACTCGTGCATCCATCTTCCAAAAACCAAAGTATGCCTAATGTGTCCACCATACCTACCTATATGTGGTATTTAACTGCCACTCCAAAGTAAATTGCTCGTGTGTTACCTTTAAAACTTTCAAAATTACTCCTGTTTTGTGTGCATGTTTTAGCTCATGAGGACGTAAATAGAGAATCTTTATCTCACTTGTTGATTGGACTTTCACACCCTGTACTAGTGGCTTCATCCGCTTATCCAATTGATAGAAGAGCTTGCAGCGGCGTTCCCAGTCCCAAATTAATACAAACAGATTCTGTCACTATTTTTGCCCCTGATTTATCGGTCAAAGCATAATTGTGTAAACAAAACAGAAAGAGGGATGACCTTCTTTACCAGTTGCTTCGTTAAATGGGATCCGCTCTTGTGAAGTCTAGGATGCTTCTGACGTACTGTAATTTCTATTTACCATTCGTTGACATAAGCATACACCTCTCTAAAAAATATACACTCTTCCACGGTATGTGATTGTTGGCAGGCACCCGAGGATTCTGTTAGGCATGGTTTGTGTACCACGGATGGGAGGAGTGCCAAACATTTTATACCTCTATTTAATAAAATAAAAGCTCTAGCACATGAGTGATCCATGATTCCCTCTGCGAAGGGCCTTTCTTTTACTTGAGTCTCCATCTTCTAACTTTCTGCACAGTTGAGAGAGCATAGTTTCCCTTCTGAGTTTAATGTGCATTTGTCACAGAAACATTATTAATTGATTCATGATGTGTTAATGCTTGCTCTCAATTTTTTTTCTAGTCTTCCCCATGAACTTTGAAGGTATCTTGGCATTTATGTTTTGCCCCACTCTTAAGGACTAGCGAAATATCACTTTGCCATGCTTTCTCTATACTTGAAACAAACGTATAACTTTTGATGCATTGTTATTCGTAATCTTTTATTTGTGTTACTTCTCATGATGCAAGGTGATTGCTATGCTTTATTGTTAAAATTTTGTTTATCATGCTTGTGTTGAAGTTCTATGATCTCATCTTACATATGATTTTACATTATTCATGATCAAGTTTATGTTGGTAGCATGTCACCTCAGAAATTATGTGTTTTTATCGTTTACCTACTCGAGGACGAGTAGGAACTAAGCATGGGGATGTTGATACGTCATAAACGTATCCTTAATTTTTGATGTTCCATGTTGTTTTCATGTTATTTCCTACATGTTTGCTATACACTGTATGTCATTTTTATCGATTTCCGGGACAAACCTAATGACAAGATGCCATAGAGCCAGTTCACCGTTTTCTACTCTTTTTAGTGTCAGAAAAGTTGTTCTGGAAATATTCTCGGAATTGCAAAATCCGAAGCCCAGAAGTCTTAGAATTCCCGAAGGTTCCACGGAGTCCCGAAGAAACCCGGAGAGGGGCCATAGGGGGGGCAGACCATAGGGAGGCGCGCCCCCTGGCCACGCCTAGGGGTGATGTGGGCCCCCCGGGCGCCCTGCCATTGCTCTTTCGCCTATTTATTCTCCCCAGACATATCAACCCAAGAGATACACCACTTTTTTCCGAGAAACACCTGAGGCCGCTATCATCGTCATTCCGAGATCGGGAGGGTTCTGGAGCTCTCCCTGCCACCCTGTCGGGAGGTCAATTCATCACCGGAGGGGTCTACACCACCATGCCCTCGTCTGAAGTGATATGTGAGTAGTTCATCCCTGGACTACGGGTGCACAGCAGTAGCTAGATGGTTGTGTTCTCCACTTTATGCCTCATGTTTAGATCTCGTGAGCTTCCTCACATGATCGAGATCATCTTTATGTAATGCTACATGTTGTGTTTGCTGGGATCCGATGAATGTTGAATGCTATGTATTTTGATTATCAATCTATCATGTTATCTTCATGCATACGTTATTTATGATCTTGCATGCTCTACGTTACTAGTAGATGCTCTAGCCAATTAGATGCTAGTAACTCTAAGAGGGAGTGTTTATGCTCGATAGTTTGTTCATGCCTCCTTTGCATCTCTGCTCGAGTGACAGAAACATGACGGATGGAGGATGTGATGTTGCCATTAGGGAGAAAATAACTATGTTTACTTCGTTTACATTGTTTAAATTACACACTTTGCTTACTGTGATTATCTGTTGCTTGCAACTTAATACCCAACATTTGTTTGGATGATATTCAGAGGGTAGATTATTAGTCATAGATGCAGTTGGATGACGGTCTATGTATCTTGTTGTAATGTCCACACGAATCACATAGTAATCTTTATGTCGTACATATGCACTACGGTGTAGCCTTAATTTCTGTCAATTGCCCAGCTCTAATTTTTTTACCACAAAATTTATTTATCTTTCACGGAGAGACACCACTAGTGAACTGTGGACCTCGGTACATTTTCCTCATACTGATAATACAAACACTGCTTCCACTATTTTCATACTGCTGCTGCTGCTGTCATATTGTTCTCATACTGTTTTCCACACCGTACATTTAACCTCTTTGTGTTCATCAAAACCGATGAGATTGGCAACCTCACTGCATCGTTGGAGCAAGGTGATTTGATTGTGTTGTGTAGATTCCACGTTGTTGATGAACCGGTAGTGCATCCTGCCATCTGATGATGCAGGTCTTGCACTCGTTGGGAAACCCCAAGAGGAAGGTATGATGAGCACATCAACAGTTTTCCCTCAGAAAGAAACCAAGGTTTAATCGACCAGTAGGTGGAAGGAGTAATTTCAAAAAGTTAAAGCAGATAAGGTGGTAGGGAGCACTACCGGCTCGGAAACAAAGTGGAACCTACACAACACAATCAAATCACTTTGCCCCAACGAAGCAGTGAAGTTGTCAATCTGACCTGCTTTGCTGAACACAAAGAGGTTAAACGTATGGTGTGGAAAACAATATGAAAATAGTAGCAGTAATGTGGAAATAGTGGAAGCAGTGGTTGTATTATCAGTATGAGGAAAATGGATCGGGGTCCACAGTTCACTAGTGGTGTCTCTCCATGAAAGATTAATAATATGTGTGGTGAACAAATTACAGCTCGGAAATTGACAGAATGAAGGCTGCACCGTAGTGCATATGCAAGACACAAAGATTACTATGTGATTCATGCGGGCATTACATCAAAATACATAGACCGTAATCCAACCGCATCTATGACTAATAATCCACCATCCGAATATCATCCGAACAAACGTTGGGTATTAAGTTGCAAGCAACAGATAATTGCATTAAGGAAAGTGTGTAATGTAAACAATAAAATCATCCTTAGACAAAGCATTGTTCTTTTCTCCCTAATGGCAACAACACATCCTCCATCCTTGACGTTTCTATCACTCGAGCACAGATGCAAAGAAGGCATGAACCGACTATCGAGCATAAATACTCCCTCTTGGAGTTACTAGCATCTACTTGGCCAGAGCATCTACTAATAACGGAGTGCATGCAAGATCATAAATAACATATGCATGAAGATAACATGATAGATTGATAATCAGAAGACATAGCATTCAACATTCATCAGATCCCGACAAACACAACATGTAGCATTACATAAAGATGATCTTAATCATGTTAGGCAGATCACAAGATCTAAACATGAGGTACAAAGTGGAGATAATAACCATCTAGCTACTGCTATGGACCCGTAGTCCATGGATGAACTACTCACGCATCACTTCGGACGAGGGCATGGTGGTGTAGACTCCTCCGGTGATGAATTCCCCTCCCGGCAGGGTGCCGGGGAGAGATCAAGAACCCTCCCGATCTTGGGATGACATTGGCGGCGGCCTCGGATATATTTAGGGTTTACGTGTAACATCCCTGATTTTTGGAAAATGCAAAAATCAAAAAAATTGAAACTTTTTGTTTTCATGTTATGCAAGTCACCAAGAACAAAATGAGAAGCAAGAAACAAAAGGAAACAATACCTAATGCAATGAAATTGAATTTACCAATCCAATTATACCTCTATTCCATTAAACCCTAAAACCCTCTCAAAGTGAATTTTTCTTTAGATAAAGAAAATCATTTTATCTTTAGCAAACTTTATTACATAAAATGCTTTCAATTCAAATATTACCTTGATAATATCTTATTACAACAAAAATCAGATATTTATAACCCTTAATAAAGTTCTAAGCCTCAAAAGTTTTTGATGAGAATTTTTTTAATAATAACTTTTAGTTGTTATTCCAAGTTTTAAATATGAAGGTGTGAAAATAAAAGGCATTGCTTGAAAATAACATAAAAGAGGTAATTGAAAACAATATTATGACTTGTGGTTTTATTCCAAATTTTATTGATCAACAATATTAATTATTTGATATGAACTAATTAAATAACGTTAAGTTACTATTAGTAAACCCTTCATATCGTAAAATTACAAAATATGAAAATGGTTTAAAAATGGCCTTCCAAAAATAAATTATGACATGTAAAATGTCTCTGAAATTTTATTTAGATAATAACATCAATTTATTATTTTCTAAATTTTGAAATGGCCTTAAAATATTATTAGTGTTTTATTTATATTATCGAAATATAAAATTGTGAAAAAAAGATGAAATGACTTTCAAAAATTAGTTTTCAACATAAAGTATGTCACTAAAATTTTATTGGACTAATAATTATATTTTATAATTTTCTAAATTAAAAATCACATTAAGTTACTACTAAGGATTTATTCAATTTTCAAAATTCAAAAATAAAAATATGTTGAAATATTTACCAAAATGGTTTCGTTTGAAAGATATTAATATTACAGGAATTTAGAAATTTATTTGAGCTCATTTGGATTATTTAAACAGAAATTATAAAATAAATAAGAAAAAAGAAAATAAAAATTCATTGATGACGTCATCAATGACGTCATCGCCTTCAACCTTCCATCCTTGAAGGAAACTGCCCCTATCGAAAATAAATCCATTTGATTGTGGGTGTTTTAAACCCCGAATCAATGTGACGATTCCTCCCCATCAAAGACATCCATTTCCTCCTCGTTTCCCCTCTGGTCTCTCCCTGTATTTTGCCTCGAGCCGAGAGAATTTCCTCGCCGGAAAACCTTCGGCCACCGCGGTCTCCATTCGATTCCGGCCATGGTAAGGGGTAAAACCGCCTCCCTTCTGTTCCCTTATGTTCCTCTTGACGTGCGCCTGTCTCAGACCTTGTCTTCGTGTTTTTCCTGTCGCAGGAAGCTCGCGCCAACGTTTCCCGAGGCTCACCGGAGTCAAGCCATCTCTGTTCGCCCGACGCCACCCACCCAGGAAGCGAGGGAGTGCACCGTTCGCACCTTCTTCATCTTCGGGGCGTGACGCACCTCCTCATCGCCCCCGTTGAGCACGACGCCCTCTGCATCGTCCTCGCCATCGACTCCTGAAGATCGTTGTCGCCTCCTCCGTCTCCGTCCGCCCTCTGATGCCGCCCAAGGATGACCGCGCCCGCTCCGTTGTCACCAATCGCTTCGGCGTTTCGTGACGCGCACCGTCATCGGCTCCGTCGTGCAGGAGGACAACTGGAGCTTCATCGTCGTCGTTTTCCGAGAGCCAGAGCCACCACGCGCCATTTTCCGGTAGGCCACACAGGCGGTGAGAACCTCTCTCTCCCCTCCCTTTTATTTCCGTCCTTTAGATCCTAATCTGGCGGCCATGATTGTATCACTTTTCGAAACGGTCCCCGCGAGTAGGAAACCGCCACGTGTGCGCCAGTCAACAGCGCCGATAGGTTATCTGTCGCCCATGGCAGCGCGTAGCCGGCCCAAGCCCAGTCGCTATCCATCGCCCAACGCGGCATATAGCAGATTTGAACCCAGCCAATCTCTGGATTTAAATCCGAATAAAAATAAAATGGCAATTTTGCAGAAAAGCCCCTACATCTTAGATCTGTCAGAACCTTTAATCCATAAGTCCAAATTTACAAAAATTGGACTTTTTGAAATCCTCTGGATCTGTAGAATCTTTTAGCATTGTTAAAATTCAAATTTGACAAACTTAAATTCGTTCAAATTTAAATATGCATGTTTGATGAAATTTGGTATAATTCAAATTTTACAAATCCAAAAATTGCAAATAAAATATTTTTGGAAACCTTAGGATGTGTAACTTCATATCCTCTATTACAAAATAATTTTTGAACAATTTAAAATGGTATTTAGAATTAAGTGGTATAATTGAGTATTTTTTACATGGATTTAATTCTATAAATAATTAGAATATGTTCCCTTAAGCAGAATTGTTCCAATTGGTAACCTTGAACCATAAACAACCTTGACCAATCATTTTGGACACCCTTGGACCATGGCCATGTGTTTTGACCAAAAACCCAACATAGTGACACACCCATTTTCACCATGTCTTGGAAATCGTTTTCAACTGTTATTCTTTGATGTTATGACTAATTGGAGCCAAGAAAAGTCCTTAGAATGTGTCAATCACATATAGTACCAAGTAGTGAACCTCAAACACTAGTACTATTGTTTTCCATCTACTTCTCCATTCCCCATTCTTGCTTCAAGAATTCACCAAGTCAGCAAAATGGAGATCAAGACTCAAGCACAAGAAGGAAACTTCATTATCAACTTGGTGGCAACATGAAGAGATATAAGGAATATCATTGAAGAAATTGAAGCAAGGACTTTGAGTCCACAACTAGAAGTAACTCAAGGAAGTACAAATTCATGAAGGAATCAAGAAGAAGACAAACCCCTCTCCTTCTATCTTTCTTTTTATTTCTTTCAAATTGACTTAGTGGTATTTTGTGCCCATCCTACCTTGGACCAACTAGTGAGAAGACCATGAAGAATCTATCAAGACCAAGGGAAGAATCCATCCAAGGAACAAGTGTCGCGACCCCGGTTTCCCCAAAGGTATACATACTGTTATGCGCTCCTAGTCAAGGACCCACAAGGGCTTTAGTGTTACCAGCCCCGGCCGCAACAAACACCGGCACACAGACCAGAATCATCGGCATGCAGGTCGGATCACCACGGTACTACTACTCCTTGTGTCCATGCTAGTCATAACCAACTATGCATAACCAAGCGTCCACAAGTCGTATGAAACTGAAAGAACGGGACCAAATCTATACAGAGATGCTATGTGTCCAGAAAGTGCAACAACAATCGAGGGTTATTAGGGTTACCAAGCCCCAGGCCGAATCACATCGGCAGGCGTGCTCGGAAATGGATCATCGGCTCCACAACCCCTCGACCGCGACAACTATGCAGGCATAGCCAAAACTGTATAACAATGAGCTCGAAACCAACAACCAATCAAAGCAGCACTCTAGACATGAAAGCTGTATTACTAAAGTATAGCTTGAAAACAGAGGTCACACGACCCAACATTACATCAGACAACGGAAGGCAAATTATGTTGCTAATCGACAAGAAGCAAAAAGGCCTAAGAGGCCGCAACATAAGGCGACGTCCCAACCCATAGATTCCAGGATGCTACCTGGGAACCCCAAACTACTCGTCGATGTCCATGTTGACACACCACCGAAGTGAGAAATCCACCTGAACCAAAATTAAGCAAACCCGAGTACGGGAGGTACTCAACAAGACTTAGTTAACCTATTATATATATGCTTGTTTCAAAAGGGTTTTATGAAGGTTGATTTGCGTAAAGCAATCTTTAATTTCCAAATCGAGGAGGAATAGCACGCCTCATAGAATGTTTTCAAAACAGATGAGAAACTCAACTACTGTAATCATCATCTTTTCATCCACCGGCATCATTTCTCAGCATCTCACATACTACAAGGATCACCCCTCTCAACATCTCCGAGGAGGCACCCTTCAATCATTGTCAACATCTTTTATGTCTCGTTTAAGTTATCTATGACCTCGTGTCTTCCACCAAGTCGTCCTTAACCGTGGACACGTCTTTCCGAAAATATTACCCTGCAAGGATGTACACTTTACCCACACGTACCCTCCGACTCTTAGCGCAACATGTGCACTCTTCCATGGAGCGCGGCAGAGGGTGGATGGATCCGACCTTTATGTTGCGTAACCCTATCCATGAGTCAACCCAAACAGGGCCACCCCGTCAACAGGGATTTGGCCACCTCCTGACGGCACCTGTTCTGTGAGGCGGGATCAAGATCCGTGTACGTCCATCACTTGTCCCTGTCACGCCCTAAACACCTCCAAAGGGTTCTTGACTCACACGCAGATGGAACTCCCAAACTACGTGACTCAGGGATAAAGCCAAACAAGTTAGTTAGTCGAGCGAGGTTCATCGGCTCGCGCGTGTGGTTGCACGCTCAGTCTTGGTTTCCACGGAGAGACCTTAATCCTAGGGTTGGCAAGTACAGGACAAACAACCACTTCCCAAGTGGCCTCCCGTCCAAGCCTTAGTCAAGTTAACCACACAATGCTCATCTCACCACGTCATCATATCATACTAGGTTATCGCAGCTCTGATTCATCAACCGGATGGAGCAGAGGTAACAAACATGTAAAGCTAAGTGTAGCAGATATGAGGCTCTGGCGATGCGCACAAGCAAATCTATGGAGGCTAGGAGCAGTGGATCAGGATATTGAGGCAATGCAACATATAGGTGAACTATATCTACTAGCATCAAATACTTTGGAATCGAATGCAAAGTACGAGAATCAAATGTTGTTGGAAAACGTATATGAGCAGATAAGAGGTTGTGCTTGCCTTGTTTATAAGAAAACCAGATAAAGGCTTCAGGAATAAGTGCTTGACTTGTCAGTTAAGATCAAGTATTCTCCATTGGAGTTGCTTGCCTTCACTTCGGAGTCGTGTTCTACCGAGGGGGAAACAACACCGAAAAGAAGAACAAAAATCAAACATGGCATCGATGCAATGCACAATATGTATGCATGAGAAAGTTAATGCACTGAAATAAATCCCTAAACATGTTCAATGGGTTGGTAGGGTTCGTATGGCAATTATGCAATTTTACTGAAATTAGCCCAAAATAGACCCCGGAGTGGCACTTCGGGCAATACTGAAAGTGATTACAATTTTAGTTGCTCAAATGGGTTTAAAAACACCATAACTAGGTTGCATTTGTCATTTTGAGCATTTTGGTATAAAACTTTTAAGTTTCTAATTTTGTCGATTAAAAACTTATTTTCTCTATATTAAATGAATTAAACAACAATTAAATAAATGCTCAATTTTTAACTTTGTCAAACATGTGTGTAAGTTACATAAACAAATGGAGTTTATTTTTCTAAACATTTTGGTACCTCACTTTTATTTTTCTGATTAATATTTTAATAGATATTCAATTTACAAAATTAACCTTTTTCTGGAATTATTAAAAAGGGAGTTATGACGTCACTATGACGTCATCCTGACATCATACTACTCTGTTCTTCACAGCTGAACTCGAATTCGACGAAATTCGCGCACAATTCGCGAAACATAGGGTACCACCACGTAGAGGAGACCGAGGGGAACCTAGGGATGGCGGCGCCGCTAGCTAGAGGTCACCGGAAGCTCGCTGTTGACGAGGTGGCGCGGCGGCAGCCATGGATGCACGGCGGCAACACGACTCGGAGGGGGAGGAAACGGTTGGAGGGAATGGGGAGGCGTCGAGGTGGCCGGAGAGGCAGCGGTGGCGGCGAATCGGCGGCGGAGGAGGCTCGCCGGCCGCGTGGAAGACGGGGATGCCGGCGTCGATTCCGGCCATCCCGGCTCGCACAAATGGACGAGGAGGGAGAGGAGAGGACGGCGGTTGTAGTGGTGGTCTCGGTTTGTTCTAGGGAAGCTCACAGCTGCGACGGTGAGGGATATCCGACGGGGCTAGGGTTTGGTCGGTTACAATAGAGAGGAAGAGAGAGCTAGAGGGGAGGGGGGTTCTGTGAGGTGGAGCAATCCGGACGTCTCCCAGGTGTCCTCACCCCCTCGAATGAGCTGGAAGCAGGAGGTGGCAAGCCACCTCGACGTCGCTCTCCGGTCCTTCTGGCCGGAGTTGAGGGAGAAAGGAAAAAGGAAAACAATTTTCGGATAACCCCCTGGGATTTCTGAGATTTACCAGGAGGTCCTTCTAGACTGAAAACACACAATTTTTTAATGTTTTAAGGGCCTTTTGCAAATAGAAAATTTAGCAAAAATACATTTTGGAAACCTTACAAAATTTCCAGTCTCACTATGTTTTGCTTTGATGTAGTTGAAATATTTTGCAGTTCATAATTTCGAAAACCATTTTAAGTGCCTTTATGTATTTTTCTCCATTTCAAAGTTCAAACATGATTAAATTTTTGTTTCATGCATGTATGAGATGAACACAACACCACACACCCTAATTTAGAAATTTTGGGATGTTACAAAACTACCCCCCTTACAAGAATATCATCCCGAGATTCCTGAAGGAGAAAGAAAGAAGGAACACCGGTTTTGTACGATCTTCTCGAACCTTACGATTCTCTTCTCGAAGATGTTGATTCATAGCATCGTGAAGTGTTGATTGGCTACACATTAGGTAGAGGGAAAACTCTTAGGAATTTATCTTCATGAAGATCGATTATCTTATGGATAACTCATGACAGGAATGTTCATAAAGAACTTTTGAGTTAACGTGCGTGAAACACATCAAGATAACGGAAGGAGTAAGAGAAGGTTTCAAGTTTGTGGATGATTGGTCTTGAAAGGATTTAGAATATGAACTTTGCACAAGACCTTAAATCCTTTTGGAAAAGAAAGGTTGAACAACTTGTGACACCAAGGTTTCTTCGAAATAGAATACCAAGATGGGAAGAATGGTCTTTAATATCACAATGTAATATCTGTAGACGAGGGAGAACACGAGAAAACACTTTAATCGTGCGTCCGAGAAAATTTGATGCAGGAGCATGTTCACTCTTCGGAGCGGACACAGCATATAACGGAACTTTCATTCCGTTAAAGTTTGTCGAAATCTTTGTCAAAGATCACGATGTTACTTTACAACAGAAGATGAGTAACCAAAGGAGTTGAACCACCGTAATGGAGAAGGAAGTCTTGGTCACCCATAAACATGATTAACCAACAGGAATTTGGAGCACCAAAAGGAATAAGGTATCTCTTTCCTATTGTGGATTGGACGTAGCAATACGTTTACCACATGGTTAAAACCCCATGTCTGAAGTGACTCACAAATTCACACAATGTGTGAGATGAAAAAGAACTTCGAGTACCAACAACTTGAAAAAGGGAACTGATCAATGGTGGTTACAAAACACCACAAGATGTTCTCATGATGAACTTTTTTCCATTAAAACAAAGGTTTTGGAGGTTCAACAGAGAGATATTGGAAAGATCAACTTCCAAGTTATCTTTGATGTTTTAGATACCGCAGCAGGCTCATGACAAGCCTTCTATAGGACATCCAGTGAAAGTAGAACTCCAGTTTTGAAGAACGGTGAGGAAAACTTATTTGGAATGAGCCACAAGAATTCTCACAGAGAGTGGTTGTTTTTACGGACTCAAATAGATATAGAGTTAGGCCTTCCGGCTAATTGTGTAAACCACAACATCAACCATGCCAGATTTTCGAAAGGACCTAAGTCAATACCCTTTAGGAAACACCAACCATCGTTGCTGCTTGAGATTCAGCTTTGGTTAGTGGGTTGATAACTCACACTCGTTATGTTTGATCAAAGAGATTGCACCGGTTACCAACGAGATACCTTTACTAGATTCTCAAGATATGGACTATGATGCCACACTCAAGAAGATGAGCGAGATTGCAGAACTCATGTATCAGCAACTTGAAAAATACGGTTACACCTACATGGACTACTTGCAATGAAACACATCAGATTCCTATTTGGGGAGACGATACAAAGATAACGAAGTCCTTAGACTTCTTCTCTTTCACGAATAGTTAGTCAGTGGCTTGGTGTGGATGCGAACTTTTCCACGAAATGGAGGTAACAACCTCCCATAACAAGGTTAGTCCACACATGCATGACCGACTGGGATTATTCCCGAGGGAAACAAGAAAACTTTACTTGGATCCATGACGACAACTTTCACCAAAAGCACATGGACCGGGGTAAGTTACTTCGAACATCCAGAACACAACTTCGTGATGACACAAAGATAGTTCTCAAAAGTTCCCAACATTAGTGCCAATTGTTCAACATGAACCTCAATAAGCATGGAGAAAACAAGGATGTCATCGTTGGGTTCAACAACACCCTTATCAAACACTATAAGGAGAAGGACACATCTGATACATGAACAAGGCTAAATATTGGTCTGACTAAAGGACATGAAGGTCTACTCGGGCAAAACACCATGAGTGGAAACACCATCAAGATAGTCCTTGAAACTGAACTTTATCTGATGATAGCCCAAATCAAATCAAAGGTTAGGAAGATAGTATGTACACTAGGGAGTTACTATCCTGCTTCAACACGAGGAAAACTAGACATCCCGTTGTAAAGGAACAAGTGAGGAAGAGCTCATGTCTTTCAACTCTCCAAGGTATTGTTTAAGCTCAACCACTAATCCATGGTGTCTAGCGTAGTTTCTTGGACAAAGGAGTAGTTCAAATTACCCTTTGTTTAGACATCACGGTCAGGTGACCACCTGGTGATACTTCTAGAAAGACAACCAAAATATCACAACCTACCGTTATGTCTTGGAGTTTGAAAGGGATCCTGCTTTTTAAGGCAAAACGATATGATCTTGAGAGCTTTGGTATGAACCTAACTCTTTGACCAAGAATGTGCACCGGAATGAACGGATTTGGTAACACGGTCAACTTTAAGTAGAGAATGGGTGACCAATAGTGCTAAGAAGGATACATATGTTTCTTAGATTTTTCAAAGCAATAAAGATTGCTAAGAATATCCGATACACACATCAATGCACACCCAACATTCCCGAGCATTCAAGATTGGAGGATAGGTGGGTAAGGATGTGTAACAACATCACTTCATCAATAAGGCCATGAAACTCAGCACGACCTCTTGATATAAAAGAGTATGATACTCGAAGGTAGAACATAATAGAAGCTAATGAAACTTCTTTATTCCGCGAATTACAAAACTTTGACCTGGTCCTAAAGATGAACGAAGTACTGGAGTTTGTTTCTCCTTATATTTCAATGTGGAACGTTCTGACGGAACACAAGAGAAAAAGGCATTGGATCCCCAACACACATATGCCACTTGGTTTCAAATCAACGGACAAAGATCTGTAAGCAACTGGACAGTAGGAACATGCTCAGGAAAATTCCTAAGATCACGTTGATTGCACAGGGTAATACTCATTTGTAAAACCCATGCTAAAAAGAGAGGTATGGCTGAATCAAGAACGAAGATGTGGGAATTAAAATGAACACTCTTATCACGATACTTTTGATTCCGAGAGAAAACTTATGGTTTTCAGAGTTGAGATTACCTATCCATCCAGAGGTAGAAGATGTTCGTCAGGCCCAACAGAATGGATCTTGGGTTAAAGGTCAGCATCATGTGCTAGTAGCATACACATCACACGATTAAAACCACATGATTCAACACACTTCAATCCAGCACATTCCGGGACCTTCGGTTCAAGTCCAACGACTAAAACCATCGAGAAAGGAGTAACTACTATCTTAGTGCCTTGAAAGACACTACGAATAACAATCACGAAGTATCTTTCAAAATCCATTTATAGCTCTGAAAAAATATGAGCAGGGGATAACGGATACATTCGAGATGAAAAGGAAATCTCGAGATTCTGTAGTTGAAAATTAAGAACATAGGAGTGTGGGATTCGAACAACTCTAAGAGATTATGATGGAAAGTAATCTCCCAGTTTGAACAAGAAACAACAGAGTAAGGAACACACATGACTCTAGAAAATCATAAATAGGTCAACTTGGGTAAAAGACGGCCTTGCCAAAGAAGGCACCTATGTTTTGAATGACTAGAAGAGATAGCAAAACCTTTTCAAATCAAAACAGGTAAGGTGACCCGGAGTTAGAGCGATACCAGATAAAGAGTAAAAAGAATCCTAAGAAGGTTTTCACAATTCATTTGAAGTTTCAAAATAGTTTTCACAAACTCTAGACTCAACATCGATCAAGCAGTAAGGTTTTACTATGGGTAGTCCTGCTCTTATACCATGACTTGTCGCGACCCTGGACCCAAAGGTATACATACTGTTATGCGCTCCTAGTCATGAAACCCACAAGGGCTTCAGGGTTACCAGCCTCGTCCTCAACAAACAACGGCAGACAGACCGGAATCATCGGCACGCAGGCCGGATCACCATGGTACTACTACTCCTTGTGTCCATGCTAGTCATAACCAACTATGCATAACCAAGCGTCCACGAGTCGTGTGAAACTGAAGGAACGGGACCAAAACTATATAGAGATGCTATGTGTCCAGAAAGTGCAACAACAATCGAGGGTTACTAGGGTTACCAAGCCCCAGGCCGAATCACATCGGCAGGCATACTCGGAAATGGATCATCAGCTCCACAACCCCTCGACTGCGACAACTATGAAGGCATAGCCAAAACTGTATAAGAATAAGCTCGAAACCAAGAACCGATCAAAGCAGCACTCTAGACATGAAAGTTGTATTACTAGAGTATAGCTTACAAACAGAGGTCCCACGACTCAACGTTACATCAGACAACGGAAGGCAATTTATGTTGCTAATCAACAAGAACCAAAAAGGCCTAAGAGACCGCAACATAAGGCGACGTCCCAGCCCATAGATTCCAGGTTGCTACCTGGGAACCCCAAACTACTCGTCGATGTCCATGTTGAAACACCACCGAAGTGAGGAACTCCACCTGAACCAAAATTAAGCAAACCTGAGTACGGGAGGTACTCAACAAGACTTAGTTAACCTATTATATATCTTCTGGTTTCAAAAGGGTTTTATGAAGGTTGATTTGCGTAAAGCAATCTTTAATTTCCAAATCGAGGAGGAATAACACGTCTCATAGAATGTTTTCAAAACAGATGAGAAACTCAACTACTGTAATCATCATCTTTTCATCTACCAACATCATTTACCAGCATCTCACATACTACAAGGATCACCCCTCTCGGCATCTCCGAGGAGGCACCCTTCAATCATTGTCAACATCGTTTACGTCTCGTTCAAGTTATCTATGACCTCGTGCTTCCACCAAGTCGTTCTTAACCGTGGACACGGCTTTCCGAAAAGATTATCCTGCAGGGATGTACACTTTACCCACACGTACCCTCCGACTCTTAGCGCCACATGTACGCTCTTCCATGGAGCGCGACAGAGGGTGGATGGCTCCGACCTTTACCTTGCGTAACCCTATCCATGAGTCAACCCAAACAGGGCCACCCCGTCAACAGGGAGTTGGCCACCTCCTGACGGCACCTGTTCTGTGAGGTGGGATCAAGATCCGTGTACGCCCATCACTTGTCCCGGTCACACCCTAAACACCTCCAAAAGGTTTTTGACTCGCACGCAGATGGAACCTCCAAACTACGTGACTCACAGATAGAGCAAAACAAATTAGTTAGTCGAGCGAGGTTCATCGGCTCGCGCATGTGGTTGCACGCTCAGTCTTCGTTTCCGCGGCGAGACCTTAATCCTAGGGTTGGCAAGTACATGACAAACAACCACTTCCCAAGTGCCCTCCCGTCCAAGCCTTAGTCAAGTTAACCACACAATGCTCATCTCACCACATCATCATATCATACTAGTTTATCGCAGCTCTGATTCATCAACAGGATGGAGTAGAGGTAACAAACATGTAAAGCTAAGCGTAGCAGTTATGAGGCTCTGGCGATCCGCACAAGCAAATCTATGGCGGCTAGGAGCAGTGGATCAGGATATTGAGGCAATGCAACATATATGTGAACTATATCTACTAGCATCAAATACTTTGGAATCGAATGCAAAGTACGAGAATCAAATGTTGTTGGAAAACGTATATGAGCAGATAAGAGGTTATGCTTGCCTTGGTTATAAGAAAACCAGATAAAGGCTTCAGGAATAAGTGCTTGACTTGTCGGTTAAGATCAAGTATTCTCCATTAGAGTTGATGGCCTTCACTTCGGAGTCGCGTTCTACTGAGGGGGAAACAACACCGAAAAGAAAAACAACAATCAAACATGGCATCGATGCAATGCACAATATGTATGCATGAGAAAGTTAATGCACTGAAATAAATCCCTAAACATGTTCAATGGGTTGCTATGGTTCGTATGGCAATTATGCAATTTTACTAAAATTAGCCCAAAATAGAGCCTAGAGTGGCACTTTGGGCAATACTGAAAGTGATTACAATTTTAGTTGCTCAAATGGGTTTAAAAACACCATAAATAGGTTGCATTTGTCATTTTGAGCATTTTGGTATATAACTTTTAATTTTATAATTTTATCGATTAAAAACTTATTTTCTCTATATTAAATGAATTAAACAACAATTAAATAAATGCTCATTTTTGAACTTTGTCAAACATGTGTGGAAATGACATAAACAGATGGAGTTTATTTTTCTAAACATTTTGGTACCTCACTTTTATTTTTCTAATTAATATTTTAATAGTTATTCAATTTACAAAATTAACCTTTTTCTGGAATTATTAAAAATGAAGTTATGACGTCACTGTGACGTCATCCTGACATCACACTACTCTGTTCTTCCCAGCTGAACTCGAATTCGACGAACTTCGCGCACAATTCGCGAAATAGAGGGTACCACCTTAGAGCGAACTAGCCTGTGGTTGGATGGTTAGGAGGGTGGTTGTACCCCCTGCCCACCAGAGTTCAAACCCAAGGTTTGGCACCTGTGTGTCGCATTTAGGCGGAATATTCTTTCAGTGGGAGGCGACGTTCCCGTCGACAGCGAGGTGCCTGTGGTGACTTCGTCAATCTCAAGACCCGCCGACTCAGTCTCTCGGAGCTGTTCATAAGGGTAGGGTGTGTGTGCGTTCATAGGGGTGAGTGTATGCGCGTGTATGTGAGCGCTTGCGTATGTACTGTGTTTCTCAAAAAAAAAAAAAGAGGGTACCACCTCAGAATGAAAGTGGCAGCGGCGCCCATCGAGGCCACATACGCCGCCCGCAAAAAACGTGTATATGGCCTAAGTGGAATAGTCCACAAAGCCCACCAAATCCAGTGGCACCCAGCGTTGCCTCGCTCGAATCATCGACCGTGATGCCCTAACTCCTCGCCGCGCCGTCGCCCGATTTGTCGACGCGGCCGTCCTCCACTCAGTCCTCCCTCCCGAGCTCCTCCGCTGCTGCTGCTTGTGCCGCCTGCCGCGGCAGATCTCGGCGTGCGTAGCAAGTCCAAGGCGCCGCCGGCTGATTTCTCGACGAATAGGTTCTGGTGCAGGAGCAGGAGGTGACGGTGGAGAGGACGCCCGAGGAGGAGGAGGCCAGGCTCAGGTACCTCGAGTTCGTGCAGCAGGCCGCCGCGCAGGCGGTCATACTGGCGGCCGCGGCCTACGCCTACGCCAAGCAGGGCGCCGGCCCGCTCCGCCCCGGTGTCGACCACGTCGAGGGCACCGTCAGGGCCGTCGTCGGGCCCGTGTACGACCTGCAACCACGCCGTCCCGCTCGACCTGCTCCTTCTAGTTCACTGAATTCTGGGTTCCCGCGTCACCCTTTGCTGCTCCTTCTAGTTGCCTTTTTTTTCTAGCGTTGGAATTTGATTGCTGTGCAGCTCCGGTTCGTTTATGTTCTTTTTTGCTATGTCACCCTCAATTTTCTGGCTACGTTCGCACTCCCTCGCCACACGACTCGCTCCCTCGACCAATTAACACCGCAGCGCCCTGCCCCCGGCGACCCACCCAGTTCCGACGCTGTCATCCATCCCAACGCGCCGCCCCTTGGTTTCCCTCGCGCGTCCCTCCCCTTCCATGCCTCTAGATGCACCGGCGGTCCGTTTCTCCTGCTCCAATGGTGTGGTGGTGGTAGAGGCAGCAGACGGGATCACCGTCGTTGAAGGCTCAACCGAAGGCCGCCGACTCCCCAACTGTTCCTGGTCTCTGGCCTCCGCCTGGTCCTCCAGCACCGCACCGCCCTTCCCTACCACAAGTGGTCGTACGTCAATTCCAGATTCGCCATCTGGCTCGGTTCAGGCGACGACCGGCTAGCTTCCTGTCGCCGAGACCCGCGGTCTGACTTTCCAACGCCGAGCTCTGGCTCTTTCTATCTCCCCGGTGCGCCTGTCTCCAAGATCTGCCACCTTCTAGGCCCGTGGTGCTTCAGGCCAGTCGCCAAGCTCCTCCGCACCCCACCCCGCAAGCTCCCCTGCAAGTTGTAGTCGCTTCTTTTTCCTATTTTTCCTGATTTTCTGTTGCGCGTGCGTGATGATTTTTCATGATTCGTGGTGCTGATTCATTGCTCTGATTCATCGCTCTATTTTAATTAGTAGTACTACTTTTCGAGAAATAGGTGGACGATATGCTGATTTCCGTGGAAGAAGTCTGATGCTTTTTACATCGATCAAAAGGTGGGCTACATGTCATGTTTGCCCCCGATGATTTCAGCTGATTAATTACCGTATTTTTTTGTTGCTCTACTTTGTGATGGATCTCTGGTATATGCTGATTTATACTATAATTTGGCTAAGCCCAGACCAGTCCAGTTTGCCCCTGAGCCATGCGGTCAGAGATGAGACTCAGAAGGTGTTGGATTTGACCGGTGCCAGCTATGCTCACAGTCATGGATTTAGACCGCAGCGTCAATGCGTCATGGAAGCTAGGGTGCTGCCCGCGTCGCCTCAGTCAGTCCTGGCGTGGCAGCTTGCAGCTCTCGACGACGCTAACCAGGCCGCGTGCCCCGGCCGGAGCTATTTCATATTAGAGGCAACACTATTATTTTCTCTTGCTTGATGTTTCTAGATTTCTTCTCTTTCATTTTGTTCTCCTCTTATGATTTGCGATCCATACTCCGTTGCACAAGATGGTATATAGCATATAGATTTGTATGGATCGGTTGTTCTGCAGGAATTGGCTTGTTTAATATTGCTTAGCAACATATTTGTTATCTTAAAAATCCTCCATAACCATAGCCATTTTCAGGAAATAAACTAGGTACCAATTAGCTTATGTTTCATATATCATATTTTTTTTGTTGGTGCATGTATTTGTAAGCTATCCATTGAACATTTTAAAACATAGAGTTGCCCACCAATAAAAAAATTATTGACACCATAGAAAAGTTTGTAATCATAAACCCTTCCTCGGTCGAGAAAGAACCATTGCACCTACCGAAGCAAACTCATCGTTATTTCACTTCCGTGGATAGTGAGTGTGCGAAGCTAGGATTTTGACTTCTTAGGTGCCGCTGCCGGTGCTTAGAACCACTGCCTTTCGCACAAAAGCATCCATATTCCTACTTCTCCTTCGGCTCCAGGAAACCGTCGCGAGAGGAAATGCCCTCGTCTAGCGTGGTCGTCTCCACCGGTGCAACACGTTTGTTTACGAGGTTGTGACCAGAGGAAGAGGCTACGCGCCAAAGCCAAAAAGCTCGGTGGTCGGCCATCTCTCGACATGGCCGTTGGCCACGCGGGTATGGGCGAGCTGTTCGTGGTGGCCTCCTCTCCCGTGGCGGGCTCGGAGCCTGCGCGCCCGCTGGAAAGCGAGGCCACACCAGCCGTGACGTCGGGTGTGGGGGATGGGCAGCCGCTAGGCGCCGAGGTTGAACGAGACCGCGCCGTCCTTGACTTTGCAAAAGAAGGATCTCCCCTCTGCTTTCTCTCCTCTGTCGCCTTTGCGCCGCATACAGGAGATAGGGTGGAGACGGAAGCAGAGCAGGTGGGGGCGGGGTCCTTGGTCGGCTTGGTCGCTTTTGACCAGATCAGCGACGAAGCAGCGCATCGAGCTGGCGCACGTGTGGATGCAGGGCCGGCTGGGCTGGGGTGCACGCCCGCTAGCGGTTCGGAGCCACGGGAGGCACCTGGGCCTAGCAGCCCGCTGGGGTTAGACACGGTCTATGGGCCTCGCAGCCCGCCGCGGTTGGGCGCGGCCTCTGCGCCTAATGATGGGCCGTTGCAGTCCGCGCTGGAGGCGTGCGATGCGGCCGAGCCTGTCGAGGACCGCGGTTGCTTCTCTCCCACTGAGGCCGCCCATGGGCCGGGCCGCATGCATGACTGGCTGGACAGCCCGCTCCTAGTTGGGTCGGTACCTTTGCTGGGTTGTGCGGTTGACCGAGGGGAGGATCTTGGCACCTGCCAGAGTGTTGGGGCCGTGGCGTCTGACGGGCTCTCCCCTATCCTACGCAGTCCATCCTCCTATGCCCCGACCACGGTTGGGGAGGATTCCCCCCCCACCTCGGAGTCCACCCGTGCGGACCCCACTCCACCCGCCAGGGTCGACCCTACCGACTCGCCGCAGGAGGGCCCCTAGTTGGTTTCGACGCTTCAGTCGCGGGCGAGTCGTTTCGCCACCCCTCCCATCTCCTATGGGCGGGTCCGACCAGGCACGCCTCAGACTAGGGCTGCGATGGTTCCGCGCACACTTGGGGATTTCCTGGCGGCCGCCAAATCGCGCTCGGAGGCCTTACTCCAAGCGCCTCCGGTGCGTAGGCGCCTGGTCGAGATGAGCTTCCAACCCCGTAGGAGTGCACGGATCGCCAGACAGCCGGGCGACCTAAACTCCGCAAAGAGGGCCCAAAGGAACCTTATGCGCAAGCTAGGTCTAATCGAGGATGAAGCTGCTCCTTCCACGGAGGCCTTGGAGGCGTTCCAACGTCTCTTTGAGGTTCCGCTGGAGGATAACATGATTGAGGCGATTGGCGAACTCTACGGTTGGACGGTGTCGGAGCTGAGGGGTAGCTGCTCGCCGCCTACCGGGATGCCCTCGGGTGGTCGCCTCGTGGAGGCTTGACCCCCTAGGTCGCATCAGGGTGTTCTGTACTGTGCTTATGTCGTACGAACCTAGAGTGTTGGTGTTGAATGCGCGAGGTCTGAACGACCGCGCGCGCAGGACGAATGTCCGAAGCCTCTCTGGCTCGACAGGCGCCTCCATTGTCTGCTTGCAGGAATCGAAACTGGCTATTGTAACCCCTTCTATCATAATGGAAACCCTAGGCGCGGAGTTTGATGGTTACTTCTGCTTGGCGGCGATTGGTACGAGGGGTGTATCATTTTGGCTTGGATGGGGTCCATGGTCAGGCTTGACAGCCTTCATGTGGATGTCAACTCTCTCTCCGCTCGGGTTGTCCCGGTGGACGGGAGCCCCTCCTCGTGGATCACGGGGATCTACGGTCCCCAAGAGGATGCTGACAAGGTGGCATTCCTCGCGGAGCTGCACAATGTGCACGCTACGCGCCCGGGACCGTGGATGCTATGTGGGGACTTTAACATGATCTACAAGGATGAGGATAAGAACAACAGAAACCTAGATCGACGGATGATGGGCAGGTTCAGGCGCTTCCTTAGCGACTGCGAATTGAAAGAGGCCTACCTTCAGGGTCACCGATACACTTGGTCGAACGAGCGCGATCCCCCGACTCTTGTCCGTATGGATAGGGTGTTCTGCTCGGTGGATTGGGAGGAGCTCCACGAGAGCTATTCCCTACGTTGCCTAGCGTTTGTTATAGCTGACCACTCCCCCCTCCTCCTAGATTGCTCCACCAGGTTGCGAGGAAGGAAGCGCTTCCAATTTGAGCGCCATTGGTTGAAGCTAGAAGGCTTTAGGCAGGTTGTTGAGGCTGCATGGGGGACCATTGATGGTGACACTAACCCCTTCAGGCGCCTCCAAGCGAAGATGAAGAGGACCGCCAGGCACCTTATGAGCTGGAGTGACAAAAAGGTTGGTTCCATCACGCTTCAGATCCTTATGGCCAGGGAGGTGGTGCTGAGGCTCGATACGGCTAGGGAAGTACGTCAACTCTCGGACCTTGAGCGCACTCAGCGCGCTCGGCTCAAGTGGGCCCATCTTGGTCTTGCCTCACTGGAAAGGACTATGGCACGCCAGCGGGCAAAGGTGTCTTGGCTCGCAGAAGGGGATGCCAATACATCCTTCTTCCATCAGCACGCTTCCTACCGCAGGCAGAAGAACACTATCCGGGAGCTTCAGGTTGATGGCGAGACGGTCTCGAATCATGCGGACATGGCAGAGGCGGCCCACGCCCATTTTGAGAGACTGCTTGGCGCTGAGGTGGGTAGGGATTTCTCGTTGGACCTGGACTTCCTTGGGCTCCAGGGCACTGATCTCTCCTGCCTCGAGGCACCCTTCTCGCCGGACGAGGTCTGGGAGGTTGTTCGGCAGCTTCCCCATGGGAAAGCGCCTGGCCCGGACGGCTTCACAGCTGAGTTCCTCCAGAGCTGTTGGGACATCGTTAAAGGGGACTTCTTGGAAGCCTTCAACAAGTTCTTCCCGATGTGCGACAGAGGATTCCAGGGGTTGAATCAAGCGCTGATTGTTCTTATCCCAAAGCGCACGGATGCGGCCGCTATGGGAGACTACAGACCGATCAGCCTAATCCACCTATTTGCAAAATTGGCTGCTAAGACACTCTCCCTACGTCTAGCGCCCTTGATGCACAACCTGGTGGACTGAAACCAAAGTGCCTTCATCCGTAAACGGAGCATCCATGATAACTTCATGCTGGTCCAGCAAACGGCTAGACTGTTGCATAGGCTTAAGGAACCAAGGGTGATGCTGAAGCTGGACATAGCTCAGGCCTTCGACTCTGTCTCCTGGGGACTTCTCTTCTAGGTCCTCCAGAAGCTTGGGTTTGGGCCGCGTTTCTGTGAGTGGGTGGCCATCCTGCTCTCGACGGCCAGCTCACGGGTGAATCTGAATGGTGAACCGGGTCCCCCGATCTGGCATCGGCGAGGCCTCCGATAGGGGGACCCCCTCTCGCCTCAGCTATTCGTCATTGTGATCAACACCCTCAACCGACTACTCGCGAGAGCGGCGGATCTCGGAGTCCTCCAGAGGGTGGCTAGGCAAGACCTGGTAACGACGGTCTCTCTCTATGCCGACGATGTGGTAGTTTTTTGCCGCCCCGAGGTGGAGGAGCTGCAGGGATTTAAGGAAATCCTAGCGCTATATGGCCAAGCCTCGGGCCTGCATACCAACTTCGCCAAATGCTCGGTTTCCCCTATTGGATGTGGGGAGGAGGTTGCTGCTGCCGCGACACTGACTATGGGCTGCCAACTTGCCCCCTTCCCAGTGAAATACCTGGGCATTCCGCTGGGGCTCCGAAGACTTCCTAGCGAATCCCTCCAACCGCTCATCGATAGGGTGGCTGACAGACTGCCCACCTGGAAGGCGGCACTAATGCCGAGAGTAGGGAGGTTGGCCCTTATCAAATCAGTTCTAGTCGCGATTCCCCTACACCAGCTCGTGGTGCTCAGCGCCAGCAAGAAGTCTCTGAAGAAGCTGGAAAAAATCTTCAGGGGCTTCATCTGGGTCGGCCGCTCGACGGCCAATGGGGGTCATTGCCATGTAAATTGGGGCAAGGTTTGTCGACCGCTCAGGCTGGGAGGGCTAGGGATCCCGGATCTGTTGCGGACCTCCATCAGTCTGCGGGTGCGTTGGATTTGGAGAATGCACACCGACCCGGGCAGGCCATGGAGAGGGCTGCACCTCCAATTCTCTAGGGCAGAGCGACAAATCTTCGACGCCGCCACCCTGGTGGAGCTGGGGGATGGCTCCTCGGCCCGGTTCTGGATGGACAAATGGCTAGACGGCAAATCCCTGACGGAGCTGGCTCCCAACCTTGTCGCCGTCATCACAAAGCGGACTCGCAAGTCGCGCACGGTGCGCGAGGCGCTCACTGGGCGACGTTGGATTGCTGACATTGGAGGGGCTCTGAGCCCGCTGGCCCTCTCCCAGTACATCAGAATCTGGAATCTTTTACAAGGGGTGAGCTTATCTGGGCAGCCGAACTGTGTAGTCTGGCGCCTGACCCAAGATGCCCAGTACTCTGCCAAGTCCTGTTATGAGGCGCTATTTCTAGGAGCGACCATCTCAAAGTCTTGGAAGATGAACTGGAAAACCTGGGCACCACCCAGGGTGAAGTTCTTCATCTGGCTTGCCTGTCAGGACCGCTGTTGGATGGGAGAGCGCCTTGCGCGTCGAGGGCTACCACACCAGGACAATTGCCCCCTTTGTGATCAAGAGCCGGAGACGATGTTGCATATCCTTACGGGGTGCTCGTTCTCCAGGGCCACCTGGCACGAGGTTCTTTCGTGGGTCCGATCGACAACTACTGCTCCAGTTGTGGAAGATGACTTCGAGGACTGGTGGAAGCTGACGCTAAAGACCACCCCCCGCTTGCTGCGCAAAGGAACCTCTTCGGTCATCATGCTTGCAGCTTGGTGGATCTGGAAGCACAGAAACGCAGTCGTCTTTGACAACGCCAGACCCTCGGTTCGCGCTTTGATGGAAACCATCAAGACTGAGGCTCGTCTGTGGGTGAGCGCGGGGGCCAGCGGTCTCGCCCTTCTTCTCCCCTAGTCTAGGTCGTTGGGTTGAGTTGTACGTGGTGGGGTTGCCTGGTTCCCAGGTCTTTCTTGTACATTAACTCTTCTAATCTATCAATGCATTGAAACGCAAAGCTTTTGCGTTTTCGCGAAAAATGACTCCGAAAAGTCATCTCTATCCAGAGTACTTTTGAAAGATTTGGCCATTGCTGGCTTTTCGTTTGATTAGTAAGGGGAGTATTTACAGCAGAGCTCTTGCTTTTGTGGTGGTGATTCCCTCGGTGGTAGACAGCAATTCCATTACTGGATGTGTATAGCAACAGGTGTTAAATACAGCCCGGCCCGAGGTTGAAGATGTTCGATGGAAATATGGCCCTGTCAACCACAGGTGCTTTTAGACCAGATGGATGGGCCTATTGAATTCCAGGGACTAATACCACTATCCTTTACCGCTGGTCTGCTAGTCTATCTGAACTAGAACCTTTGAACGCAACAAATTCAGAAACTAGCTAAGTTTTGCATCTTCACCGGCCAGTAACATTTTGGAAGAAGTATCTCCCCTGTTTTGATGTTCCAGTACTTAACACAGGTCATCACTGGGATAGAGGCATATTCAGTGGAAATAAATCTTGTCATTTGTCAACAATGCACTTGCACTTGGCCATTTATTCTTGGAAGTAGCACAGCTACTGTAGCATATATTAAGATTTCGGCAACCAAATTGAGTTCTAAATAGCATTCCTGTTCTGAATGATGGTTACACATGCTTAGGATCAGAGCCAACTTAGTGATTCCTGTTCTTATTGATATTAATAAGAGTACTACTAATTTTTGCAGCAGAGTCAGAGTAAGAGCCTAGCTACTAGTATATACGTGTGGGTTATATTTATTTCGAAATGGAAATGTAGATTATTGGCACAAGTGATAGATGAGAGATGAGGTTATAGAATTCAGAGGTGAATTAATAGGGCAGCTGGGTGAGAGGGGTCTGCCTGCATAAGTAGGGAAGCAACCCAAATGTAGTCTAAAGTAATTTTGAACATAACATATTATCCACTCGGGTTATGTCGATGAGTTTGATTCATTTGCTGATATTCTGGAAGATGATGAACCAAGTTATTGCATTCGTTCTGTCTGACCACTAATGACTTGTACTGAGCCTTTTCCAATAACAAACTGGGAAGCGTTGATGTAACAATATTCAAAGAATTTGTGTACAAATTATTTTTCAATGATGCATATTCTTGATAATTCTCTGATGCGTCTACATGTCCATTCAACTATGATTTGGAAGCTATCAATTTGTTTCGTCAGCGATGAAGCACCATTCTGAGGGAACTGCAGATTTTCTTTGGACGTAAGCAATTGTTTTAACATGTTGTTTTGGACATGTAGAAAGGCCGAGATGGAGATATGTGTTAGTATGAAATGTATTCTGTTCTTTCTATGCACCTTTCATATAGAGTATATCGGCCCTTCTGGTATAATTTTTGTAGATTCTTGTTGATCTAGAGTGCTTCATTCTGACAATGTTCAGATCCATCACAAGGTTATGGACGAATTTTAGTTGTTGTTGTTGTTGTTGTTGTTGTTGTTGTTGTTGTTGTTGTTGTTGTTGTTGTTGTTGTTGTTGTTGTTGTTGTTGTTGTTGTTGTTGTTTCATGTTGTATATAAGTACCAGTGCTAACGTAAAGTGAGTCGTGATTTTTTTCCAGGAGTTTTCTACTATACAAACTCTGCATGGAGATATATTTGTGAGAAAGAGCTGGCCTCAATGCCTCATGCCTCCTCCAACCCGATGCAAAACTCTGCATGGAGATGTTGTGAAACCGTCTGTTGCGTGCGCGAGCGCTAGCATCCTGATGCGGACAACGGCACCATGAAGACCGCATAAATCCCACCTAATCATATGCGGCTGCCGCATAATCCCGTTTATTGTTATGCGGCTCAGGTGGACACGACCACAACGTCCAACGAGCTGTCCACTTACATCCTGAGTACCACCACGTAGAGGATACCGAGGGGAACCTAGGGGTGGCGGCGCTGCTAGCTAGAGGTCGCTTGAAGCTCACTGTTGACGAGGTGGCGTGGCGACATCCATGGATGCACGGCGGCAGCACGACTCGGAGTGGGAGGAAACGGTTGGAGGGCATGGGGAGGCTCACCACGGCGCGGTGAAGCTCGTGGAGTGGTCGGGGTGGCCGGAGAGGCAGCGGTGGCGGCGAATCGGCGGCGGATAAGGCTCGCCGGCTGCGGGGAAGACGGGGATGCCAGCGTCGATTCCGGCCATCCCGGCTCGCACAAATGGACGAGGAGGGAGAGGAGAGGACGGAGGTTGCAGCGGTGGTCTCGGTTTGTTCCGGGGAAGCTCAGAGCGGCGACGGCGAGGGATATCCGACGGGGCTAGGGTTCGGTCGGTTACAGCAGAGAGGAAGAGAGAGCTAGAGGGGAGGGGGGGTTTTGTGAGGTGGAGCGATCCGGACGTCTCCCAGGCGTCCTCACCCCCTCGACTGAGCTAGAAGCAGGAGATGGCAAGCCACCTCGACGTCGCTCTCCCGTCCTTCTGGCCGGAGTTGCGGGAGAATGGAAAAAGAAAAACAATTTTCGAATAACCCCCTAGGATTTCTGAGATTTACCAGGAGGTCCTTCTAGGATGAAAAACACAGTTTTTGATGTTCTAAGGGCCTTTTTGCAAACAGAAAATTTGGCAAAAATACATTTTGGAAACCTTACAAAATTTCCAATCTCACCATGTTTTGCTTTGATGTAGTTGAAATATTTTGCAGTTCAAGTTTTTGAAAACCATTTTAAGTGCCTTTATGGATTTTTCTCCATTTCAAAGCTCAAACATGATTAAATTTTTGTTTCATGCATGTATGAGATGAACACAACACCACAACACACCCTAATTTAGCAAATTTGGGATGTTACAACAAGACTACAATAGAAGCATGAAGATGATCTTCAAGAAGATAAGCATATGAAGACTTGGAGCAATCCACGCAAGTTGAAGAATAACAAGTTATTTTTGTCCAACCATTGACCCAAATGGAAAATCCCAAGACTTTATCTTGTTATCTCCATTGTTATAAAGTTAGTTGAATCTAGACCTACCCTAAATCGAAATGGAAGGACTAACTTAGATCACTCAAATGTCTTGATGAATATGACTAAGTGTTACACATTGTTATGTGTTACAATAGTTGAGATAGTTAGATCACCTTGGTGAACTCTTGGAACTTCTTAGATAAATATCTTTTCAATAAAGTTTGATTACTACAAACTCAAGCTAAACCAACCCTTAGTGAACCCTTGGAATTTCCTTAACAAGTATTGAACCATTAGAGAATGAATATTTTAAAACTCAAACTTTGACCTTGTCCTAGCCAAATTGGTTCAAGTCCATTGTTATGTAAATTGCTCTGTTTGTTTTCTCCACTTATGTGTCTGATTGCTAGAATTCTTGTTTATTTTGTTATTGTGTTTCCAACATATAGATTGTACGGAGAGCAACCATCTTTTGTGAAGAGAGTGTGAATTCTTCACCAACTTCAACAAGGCAAGTAACACATCATTAAACTACCCATTATTTTCTATATGCATTAGTTGATTTTGAGTAGTGCGCATAATAGGAAAATTTTACTAACTTATATTATGCTATGCTATATCCTAGTAGAGTGTAGCCATCCTTATACCTTGTTATTTTGAAGCCTTGTTTCTTAGTTGATGCTTGGACTTGCTACAAAATTTGTTTTACTCGGTTGTTGTGGAAAAATTCTAAGTAACAACTTCAATTAACCACCTAGGTGGATTGGTTGTTTGGCTGTTGATAGTTGAGTGTCTTCCCGAGGGAAGTTCACTTGAAGGAATGCCACCCAGGAACAAAGTGATTATGATGTTCCCCAAGTTTAGATTGCTTCCAGTGCAGCCTTTAGTCATATGGGCTCTGTCTTGATTACCTAAGTTGCAAGGGTTCAGCCTGGGCTTGACAAGAAGATGTAGAATAATTATAGGTGGAACGGGTCTTGCCATTAGGTTGAATTCTTGCTTCTGAAAGATCTCGTCTTAATTTTCTCCTTTCCATAATGCACTAAGAGTGTATAGGATGTTTGGGCTGATTTGAGTCTGAAGGTGAAAGTGCACAAACTCTGCAGAGTCAACAAACTAAGATCTTAGCCGTGTCCCCAGTTATGGACAACTATGAGCAGCTGGACAAGGATGGACGGAAGAATCACATCACCATTTTCAATAAGTAAAATTTGACCAAGTGAATAGTAGTAGTGGTGCTTGGATTTCAGTCCAATGATGCCACCCATTTGAAAAGAAAAGTTTTCTTTTACAAAAGAGATAGGAGAAAACTTGTTTTATGCAAACTTAGCCAAAACTCCACTCAGCCAAATAAGCATGTAGTATTAGTATTTCCATTTATATCCATCATAGTGTTATTTGACAATACATTAAATTGTATTGACTCCCTCGTGGCTGCATATTCCATATTGCAGATGATTCTGAAGACGAGTGAGGATTTCGTTTAGGATCTCGAGACTATCGCCAACATGTTTTGCCTGTGGCACATGAAGAAGATGGGCTCAATGTTGAGATATGTTTTCTGCTGTATTTCTTTGTTTTCTGCTAGTCTTCTAAGACTATGCAAGTTGTAATCCTATTTTGTAAAGACTGGATCATGCGATGTAATAGAATTTGATGCATTTGCATGATATTTCATTTTGTACTGTGGTGCTAGCAATTGATCCAAGGACTAGCACAATAACACATGTATTCCACTTTTACTAAAAAGTGGGATGCTACAAAATTGTATCAGAGCATTGTGTTTCCTATAGAATTCGAGACCCTAAGTTATGGAAAGACCATAGGATTGAAAATTTACTATGTTCAAACTTTCTAGAAACAAAACAATCATCTTAATTCTTCTCATATCATCTCATCTATTATTCAACTTCAAAATTTTCTAGATGACCTAACTCTTCAATACCATCAAGACAGGAATGTTGATCATACCAATAAGTGCAAGAAGTATTTTCACCACATGAAGACCTACACTCAAGACTATTGAAGAACTTGAAGAAAAAACATAGACTTCCCAACAATCAAGAACATCTCAAGAAAATGAGATAAGAATTTTAAGAAACTCAAGAAGATATAGATGAGACCACGAATCTAGTTACCTTGTTAGAACAAAGTTAACGTTTTAGTATATTGATCATACCAATGAGTGTGGTATGACAATATTAGAGTTTTCAAAAAAAAAAACTTGTTGTTTGGTGTGATAAATGTGTTGCTATATGTTTGTTATGTGTTGTTTGTAAGATGAGTTTTCCTTGATCTGATGTGTTGGGGTAGGAATTTCTTTAGTCTCTTTCTAATCTCTACTCATCCATGTTAAGCCAAACAAAATCCCATACCCATTTACCAACCATAGAGAGCTGCCAAATGAAGTGCAACAACAAAACTTTCACCCAAGAATGTCATGACTAGTTCTCTATAGAGACACAATCCATACAATTGAGGAATGTCACTGCTTTTAAGATCCTTTTGTGTGAAGGAACAATCACATCCATGATCAATGCCAACTACATCATAAGGAGCAGCAAGCCAATCAACAAGTGAACCCCAAGTTGCATGAGCTATGAAGATTTCAGTGCCAACTACACCAAGAGAAGAAGCAACAAAGAAGCACAACTATCCAATTTGTGTTACATAAGAGTTTTACGCAACCCAATAGTATGTCAAAACGATAGTTTAGCTCAGGTTTTTCTTACAGATTGGAAACTTTCTGTTAGACAAGTGAGGTGACCTAGTGTTATTATACGAGATTCACCAATCTAAGTACAAGGTAATGATGCAGTGCAACATGGATTGGCCCCATGATGACTACTCACATTATCACTCTTGCTATGAAGAATGGTAAAATTGAGAGACATGCCTATTAGAGAGACGACAATGTTAAACCTGAACCATAGAATGGTAGACTACAATAATGACCCTATGTTAGTGTTGCTGAAACATACTATTTTTTAGTAAGGATCAAGCCAACCTTGGAGGTATCAAACAAATGGAAGACTTTTCCTGCCATGAGAGTTTCGTTAGAAATAGCATGGTGTTTGCCTTCAAGGATGACAACAAGATGGAAGATTGCCATGGACATTAAAAGACCAAGTTGAGAGAAACCCAAAGACTTTTGATTGACCTAAAGAGTGAACCATCGGTGTCAAAGGTAGTTCAACATACCTATGTTGGTCTACAGCTCTACCGTGAAGGAAAGTTCTACTCAAGCAAATCTCAAATCAATCTACACTCCAGTATATGAAAATAGACTACCCACAAAAGTTTCTTTTAAGGGTGGTATCCCACCCAGTTGTTTTGGAACCCTGTCGTGGGATAATCACGGCAGATGTTACCAGGGGTAACTGATCTTGGGGCAAGTCGACACAGGCGTTCGGGAGAGGGTTTAGCTCAAGGGAAGACATGGTACAACTTGATCTGACAGCCGGCAATTGAAGTCGCCGGATCTCTATTCTCGATATAATAACTCGATCAGGGTTTACACTGGACACTCGATACCACACAATATTGCTAGGGTTCTTAGATCTCTGTCTCAATCTACACCCGGGGGTCGGTTTATATAGCTCCCGTACCCCCTAACTTACTTTACAAGGCACACCCGGGTCCTACCCAGACACGGCATGCTAACCCTAACTTTCCTTTACAACACCCACAATCCGGGTCACTAGGCCCACGAGCTTGGGCCTCCACAAACATCTTTATCCCTAGCCGCATCCTGCTCACTGTCTCTGGGCCGGGTTATTCCTCGGATCTTGACATACCGGGTTAGCATCCCCCCATCAGTAGTCCCCAGAATAGCCTGGGCTTCACGGACCTCCTTGAAGCGCTTGCTATTCCCTGAGAAGATATCGACCATGCGGGCACATGGAAACCGAGTTAAGATGCTTTGATATTCTGCTAGGCCTTACTCCATGGAGGCCATGTAATAACCCGGACCTTTCTTCCAAACACTTAAGTTCAAATCCCCAGGCCCAGACCGCAATAAGAAATGCCAAGATCTCACACTTGACAACCAATCCTGTCATCACGGGCGAGCCCCTTCCTTCTTCTAACCCAATGCTTTGCCCAATGTTCTACACATATCTTGCGAAATCTTTGTAGATAACCATTACCCCGCGATTTCCGGTTTCTGGCCGTTGAGATAAGTTCACCCTTGCCTTATAAATAGCGCTTAGAGGGCAACCCTAAGCCCATCACCACGCCACAACTCCCCCTTTTCTTCCTTGCTCCTAACACCTTCACAGCACCACCGTGAGGAACTCGCGCCTGCTACCAACGCAGGATCAACAGCGGCCGCGCTCGTCCTCGAATCGTTTCGTGCCGCCGCCAAGCGCCACCTTTAGACCTCTATTCCTCCCATTCGTGCCACGCCGCTCGTCGCCATCACACTTGGCCCCAATCTCCTCGGTAAGCTCTTCGCAGCCAATTAATTCAGCTTCGCAATTTTCAGTTCATCCAAGATCAGATCTAGGTCAACCCGCAAGCTATTTGTCCGATTGCCTCGAGTTAGATTGATTCGGTGCTTGCCAATCACTTTAATCACCTGCCTGATAGTCACAAATGATCCTCCAATCATTATTGATCACCAATTTTGCTTAAAAATTATCCGCGAACTTTTCCATCTAGATCCGTTCCTCCGCCGTTTTCCGCTTACTGCATTAACACCCGGAAAAACCCTCCTTTTCCAGCTATTTCATTTGCGATATAAATATGGGCAACCATCCGTCGTCCCCAAATACCTTTTCCTATGTAAGTGAGCAACAATTTCCATAAGTGTGCTCAATACCCGGACAGCTCTCAACTTCGTACCTTCTTGGTACCTTATACTCGGATATTCCAACATTCCCGGGTCTTATTTCATACATCTTTTTCTTTTTGTATTTCGCAGGCTGACCCCATGGCTCCCAAGCGACAAGGAAAACATCCGGCTCAAGCAAGGACCACCCAAGCCATATCCGCCAATTGGGGGCGCTCCACAACCACTAAGGCCAAGTTGGACGAACTAACCGAGTTAGGCACCCTCCCCTCTCAGAAAGACATCCACTGGAGGGTGCCAGGTAACGAAACTCATCCCACTCCCGCAGAAGACGAGGTAATCTGCTTTGTAGAGCACGTGACCCGAGGATTTCGCCCTCCGGGTCACCCTTTCTTTAGGGAGGTCTTAGATCACTACGGACTCCGGGTGTTCGACATAGGGCCTAACTCTATGTTGAACATCACCCACTTCATAGTTCTATCTGAGTCGTATTTGTGCATGCCACCAAACCTGACTCTTTTCACTGAGTTATTCCAATGCAAACCGTGCCGCGAAAGCGGCGACGGGGCGCTTCTCACTTGCGGCGGGGTATCCATCCAACGCCGTAGGAATTCTTTAATGCCAACCCTCAACCTGCAATCCTGTGCCAAACATTGGCAGTTATCCTTTTTTTATTGCCGCGATACCTCCTCCGACAGCGAAAAGAAGCTGCCGGGTTACTCAGAGACCCCCCTCAAACCCTCCGAGTCTTTCAGTGCCTTCGCACCAGACTCGGACAGGGAAGCAATCCTTCCTGCACTAGCCAAAATAGCCATTCTCTCAGCCCAAGGCCTCCTAGGGCTCAATTTGATTAAGACATGGGTCGACTTCCGAATCCAACCTAATTCCATCCGCACCAAATTGATGTGCGAGTATTCGGGTCACACTACAGATGCACTTCGCTATTCCTCCAAAAGCTTTGCGACCGGTGACACTATCAAGACCATCAAGAGCCTCTTGGCAGAGAAGCTGGAGGTGATAAAGGGCATCTCCGGGTTACCTCCGTTTACTCGGGAAAATCCAGCTCCAGCGGTAATACCCGGCACTCATAACTTGTTTCCACATTTCAACTCGATACTGCTTCTAAACCTTAACTTTATCTTTTTACTTTAGGCTGATGACCCCTTCTGGAGAGTGGACCCACTCCCCCCCTCCAGAGACCCGGAAGAGGAGGACTAGACGACTGACGACAGCGAAGGTACTCACCCAGGATCTGCATAATTTTGCTTGTATTACTTTCCTTTCGTCTGTCTTTTTCCCAATGAATACACATCTGGTTCACAGGGCTGGAGGACGAAGGTGGAAACAATGAGGATGACCCGGAGAGAACCGAGTCTGACCCAGAGGCAACAGCCGGGGCCAAGAGGAAAAGCAGGGGGACAGTATCCAAGGTTCCTTTTTCCTCACTATCTTCTGAATCTTACTCCTTTGACGCCATGCGAAGACTTAACCATCAATTATCAAATTCGCCGTGCTTGAAGGAATCTTTCCCCGCCAAACGCAGGGTGACTCGGAGCTCCCCGGGTGAAGATCCCCTTAACCCGGGCATCTCCGCCCCTTTAGTCCCTCGTGGCAGTGCTCCTCCATCTCGTTTTTCCAACTGTCCTCAGCGCCACCCTTCTCCTAACCACCCACGTGCCGGGCAATTCCGGGTTCCATTAGTGGTTCCTGCGAATACCTCATCTACTTCAAGTGGCGAGCTCCCATCGGATTACACCGTAAATGCCGGGTAAGTTTTTGCCTTACTATTTCTTTTTGCCTCTAGCGAACTTTCAACCGAGACACCATCATCATTAATAACTGCCTTTTTTCATCTTTCTTTCAGTGCTCAGGTCACCGTCAGTGACCCGGAAAACACAGAAACGGATAACCTCCAGGTGAAGAAGCCGACTGACGACGCAGACGCCGCAACTGGTGGTGATGCGGCCACTAACCGGGAACAAGGCCCTCTGAACAATCCACTTTCCCAAACCGTCGGATCTCCTTCCTTATCGGAACCAGTAGACGAAGAGATAGAAATTCTAGATACAAAGATGGGCCCTCCCAACCCGGACACTCAGACTGTCCGGGTCTCCACTCCAAATGCAAGGGGAACCCCCCTACCAGATGATCAAGCTGCCGGCTCTTCCGGGACTCGCTCCGAGGAGTTAACTTTTGCCCAGATGCTAGAGACCCTGCGCGCCTTAAGGGCTAACGAGGAAAATATCTTGGGGTCTTTGATAACCAAACACGAGGTAAGTTTGATTAATGTTGCTTGTACCTTTGTCCAGTCCCCAAGTTCCGAGGGAGTTCATTCATGACTTGCTCGGTACTTTTATTATACCAATGACTGATAACCGTGCTCTTCTATCCGACTAACACTTTTTAACATCCACGCAGTCTTTCGTGACTCAATATGAGGAGAAACTTGCAGACGCCGCCAAGCTCATTGAAAAAGAGATATCTTTACGCGAAGCGGCCGAGACTGAAGCCAGAAGGAATAGGCAATTAATGAAGAAGTACCGAAGAAGGGCTCACCGAGCCGAAGACGACCTGACAAGCCTTTCTGTCGAAATTTCTGATACCTATCGTTCTTTGCTTGGTATGCTTCCTTCTCCGGGTTTATCCTTTTGACCAATAGCAATAAATGCTTAGCTTATATATTCATTTTACTCCAGGCCCGGACGAAACCATGCCGGATGAGGATGATATTGCCAAGCTGAAGACCATGAAGAATGTTATCCGGCAGCTGTGTGCCGGAACCAGATGGATCTTGGAAGAGTTACGGTGGCCAGGTAGAGGACATGTTGACCTGAAGAGGATGCTGGACGCCTTTTCCACGATTCCTGAGTGGATTTGGCACTGGAAGCGCTCGTCCTGCCGGGTTGGAATGACCCGGGGGCTATCACTCGCCAAGGCTTACTTCCCCAAGCTCGATCTGGCAAAGCTCATGGGCGGCTTCCCCGAATTCAAGCTTGATGGTTCAAAATTCTCGCGGGAGGATTTTCAGGCTGTGCAGAAAGAGGTCCGTTACCCGGCTAGCGTGATCGCTGATGAACTGGACGTCAATACTCTTGTCCCCGCTTATGATGCTGCTGGTGTGGCAATTAAGTCAGATCTTCCCGAACCATATGACATGATGGCTCGGTGGAAGGAGGAAGCTGCTGCGATAAGGGCGGAGGCTGCCAAGAAACAAGCTGAAGCCGGCTCTGCTCCTGCTGCCTCAACATCAGTCGTTCCGCCCCCTGCGGGGGCTGGCGCCGCCGATCCGGGTGTTGCTGTTACCACCAATGATGGCAAGGGTAAGGCCAAGATGGGCGCCGAGTGATATATGGTTTCCGATGCCTCTTCTTAAGCGTCAGTCGGTCGACATACTTTTTGAAACAGTCATTCTTTAGGCGGTGCGCCTGTGCACCTTTGATATTTTTTCACCAGTATTTTGTAATGCACACTAAGGCCTTGATATACTCGATGCCTGTTCCGACCTTTGTAAGTTTAAGCTCATCTGTTCTCGATATCTGGTTTTATTTATTGCTCCTTTTGTGAAAACTCAATTTCCGGGTCTCATGGGTATTGACAAGCGGATTTTGCTTCGAAGTCCCCAAGTCCCCAAGACTCGGATACTTGGATTTTTGCAACTATACAAGTAAGCCAGTTCTTTTCAAGATTCCAAGCTACCGGGCCCGGATTGCCGAGCCTAGGACACTTGATCTTGAAAAGGCAACAAAATGCTCATTGCTATTTTCACAAAGATCCATGAGTTGTTTCACATCGGATTTGAAGTTATGCTTAATAGTCATTGAGTTTCCAGCTATTCAGCCTTGTACTCTGCATAACTTGTGGTTTAGATGACCCTTTTGACTGTCTTGTACTGTAAGCCGGCTTTCGCGTGGATACCATGTTGTTACATCAATACGAAGACGTAGCCAGCCAATCCCCGTCGGGTTTCATGACTAACTGCCATCGTAAGCGAACAAATCATGCCACTTTAATGCGAGTCACATCGAGCTTAAGTAAGAGTAGCCAAGAAATTTGGACTTCTTTGTCCGGTTATAAGATTGTAGCCGTACTCGTTTGCGAGTAATCGGCCCTTATAACTCATAGGCATCATGGCCGGGTCTTTGAGTTTGTAACTGTGCTATTTAAGCGATCAGCCCCCAAGACCTAGATATACGCATCGTACTGAGAATACATAACCTGATAACAACCATCTCTTTTCTTGATAACCATCTCTTTACTTGATATGAAAAACTGATAACAACCATCTCTTTTCTTGATAACCATCTCTTTACTTGATATGAAAAATGTAGGTCAGCAAGCCGCCTCATTAAAAACCCGTCCAGTCCCCAAAGGTGCCCTGGATAGGAAAAGAGTACGTCAGAAAACCTGCTGCCTATTACATCGTGCAATTCCACTTGCCAATATAGTCTTTACTAAGTATAATACGGACGCAGCTGAGCCACGTTCCATGGTCTATCTCTTTCTTGCATAGATGAAGTGGTGTGCGCGGTGTCATTGACTGTAGCCGACTCTTCCCTTGCATCTATCAAATAATATGATCCGTTATGTAGGCTCCGGCTTATGATAAATGGTCCTTCCCATGGTGGTGATAATTTGTGTTTTCCTTCGTTTGACTGTACCAGACGCAGAACCAAATCTCCTTCCTGGAATACCCGGGTCTTCACACGCCGGCTATGATACCTCCGTAGATCTTGCTGATATATGGCTGATCTTTCCAGGGCTTGTTCTCTTTGTTCTTCTAACATATCTACGGCGTCCTGCCGGGTTTTTTCGTTCTCTACTTCGACGTAAGCTGATACTCTGGGCGAATCGTGAATAATATCACTTGGTAACACTGCTTCCGCACCATAGACCATGAAGAAGGGTGTCATCTGGGTAGACCTGTTAGGTGTAGTGTTGATACCCCAAACCACAGAAGGTAGTTCTTCGACCCATGCGCCAGCAGCCCTAACACAGGGGACTCGCAACCGTGGTTTTAACCCACGAAGCAATTCTTGGTTTGCTCTCTCCACTTGCCCATTGGCCTGCGGGTGAGCCACTGATGCAACATCAAGCCGGATGCCATTGTTGCCACAGAATTTCTCCATCTCGCCAAGAGACATGTTAGTTCCGTTGTCGGTGATTATGCTGTGGGGATACCCAAACCAGTAGATAATCCTTTTCAGGAACTTGACTGCTGTAGCCGCTTCGCAATTAGTAACTGGCATAACCTCAACCCACTTGGTAAACTTGTCAATAGCCACCAAAAGATGTGTCTTCTTGCATGGTGACATATGGAAGGGACCAACCATGTCCATACCCCAGACGGCGAACGGCCAAGTTAATGGGATGGTCCTTAATTCCATAGCCGGTACGTGTGTTTGGCGAGCGTACCTTTGACATCCGTCACATCTCGCTACCAAACGTTCTGCATCTGCTAGAGCTGTAAGCCAGAAAAATCCGTGTCGATAAGCTTTAGCCACCAGAGACCTTGTAGATGCATGATGCCCACAGTCGCCTTCGTGTATTTCCTTGAGAATCTGTCGGCCTTCTTCTGGCGCTACGCAGCGCAAGAAGACTCCTGTTGCGCTTCTCTTGTATAATTCTCCATTGATGATAGAATACCCCTTTGCTCGCCTCAGAATTTGTCTTGCTAATACCTCCTGTTCTGGTAACTCGCCCCGTGATAGGTAGGCCAGGTATGGCTCTGTCCACTCGGGGATGGCATGTACTGCGGCCACGTACTCCAAATCCGGGTCTTGATTTGCCAGTTCTTCCTCAGACTCGGTTTTAACTGATGGTCGCCACAACTCGTCCAGGAACACATTAGGTGGAACCGGCTCTCTACGCGAGCCGAGTCTGGCGAGTGCGTCTGCTGCCTCGTTTTTTCTTCTGTCTATGTGCTCCACCTCATACCCGGAAAAGCACCCGGCAACCCTGTCGACCTCCCTGCGATATGCTGCCATAGTTGCATCCTTTCTGTCCCAAGTTCCCGATACCTGTTGTACCACAAGATCCGAATCTCCGAAGCATCGTATCCTTTTAATGTTCATTTCCTTGGCTACCTTTAAACCATGTAACAGGGCCTCATACTCGGCCACGTTGTTTGAGCAATCAAAGTGAATTTGCAGTACGTAACTCAATTTGTCTCCCTTGGGCGATGTCAGCACTACTCCAGCTCCTGATCCCTCATATTGCTTTGACCCATCGAAGTGCATGGTCCATGACTCGGATTTTGGAACTGTGGTAGCCATACCTGTATGTGTCCAGTCGTTAACGAAATCAATTAAAGCTTGGGACTTGATTGCTGACCTGGGTTCGTAGTTTATGTGATAATCTCCCATCTCTATTGCCCACTTGGCTATTCTTCCCGTCGCGTCCGAGTTTCTGATAATATCCGACATTGGTATTGAGCTGACCACCGTTATAGGATGTTCTTGGAAATACGGCTTCAACTTCCTGCTGGCCATGAAGACTCCGAACACCAACTTTTGCCAATGTGGATAGCGCTGCTTTGCTTCTGATAATACTTCACTGACGTAATAAACCGGCCTCTGAACCGGGTAACCTTTCCCGTCCTCTTTGCGTTCCACGACAACCACTGCGCTAACGGCTCGGGGGCCAGCTGCCACGTATAGCAACATAGGCTCTTTAGGACCCGGCGCCGCTAGTACTGGTGCTTCAGATAATTGCTTCTTTAGTGCTTCAAACGCTTCATCTGCCTCTTCATCCCATACGAATTTATCCGATTTTCGCAAGAGCCGATACAAGGGTATCGCTTTTTCTCCGAGTCTAGATATGAACCGGCTCAAGGCTGCTACACAGCCCGTGAGCTTTTGAACATGCTTCAAGTTCTCCGGCTTTTTCAAACTCTGGATTGCCTTGATTTTATCTGGATTTGCCTCAATTCCTCTCTCGGAAACTATGAAGCCGAGTAATTTCCCAGCCGGAACTCCGAACACGCACTTCGTTGGATTAAGCTTCATCTGGTACCTCCTCAGGTTTTTGAATGTCTCCTTTAGATCATCGATAAATGTCTCCGCCTTCCTGGTCTTGATGACCACGTCATCCACATAAGCATGGACGTTACGTCCGATTTGGTCCTCAAAGCACTTTTGAATACACCGTTGGTAAGTTGCGCCAGCGTTCTTCAACCCAAATGTCATAGTTTTATAACAAAAGGCCCCAAACGGGGTTATGAATGATGTTTTCTCCCAATCCTCCCTTTTGAGCTTAATCTGATGATACCCGGAATATGCATCCAGGAAGCATAACAGATCGCTTCCAGCTACTGCGTCTATAATCTGATCTATCCTTGGGAGCGCGAACGGATCCTTTGGGCAATGCTTGTTAAGACTAGTGAAGTCAATGCACATCCTCCACTCATTGGTCTTTTTCATCACCAGAACCGGGTTAGCCAACCAATCCGGGTGAAATACTTCCATGATAAAGCCGGCTGCCAGTAGCCGAGCGATCTCTTCGCCTATAGCTTTCCTTCTTTCCTCATTCATTTTCCTCAAACCTTGTTTCACGGGCCTGGACTTGGGATCCACATGCAAACTGTGCTCAGCCAATTCTGTAGGGATACCCGGCATGTCGCTGGGTGTCCAGGCAAACACATCTGCATTCGAGCGAATGAACTCCACGAGCGCTCCCTCCTGCTCTTTTCCCAGGTTAGACCCTATAGTAAACTGCTTAGTAGAATCCCCTTCGACAAAATCTATCTTCTTGGTGTCTTGCGCTGCCTTGAATTTTGCTCTCTCATCCTCAGTATTCGGCTTTTTCAAGGCTGTTCTATCGTCCGGGTTTACTTGAGACCGGTAATATTCGAGCTCTTCCTTCCTGCATGCCTGCTCGGCCATAACTGAATCTCCTTCGTCGCACTCGGCCGCTATATCCCGGTTCCCGTGTATAGTGATGGTCCGTTTAGGACCCGGGATTTTCAGCTGTAAATACACGTAACACGGCCTAGCCATGAATTGGGCGTAAGCCGGCCTCCCCAACAGCGCGTGGTAAGGACTGCGCAGCTTGACCACCTCGAACGTGAGCCACTCCACTCGATAATTATCCGTCGATTCCCCAAAAGCAACTTCCAAGGTGATCCTTCCCTCGGGGCTCGCCGAGTGACCCGGTACGATCCCGTGAAAGATTATTGAACTTTTCTGCAGCTGGGACTCTTTGAGACTCATCCGTAAGAAGGTCTCCCAGTAAAGGATGTTGATGCTACCTCCACCGTCCATCAGGACCTTCTTCAGCTCGTAACCATTAACCTGTGGAGCGACCACCAACGCCAAGATTCCTGGACGCTCCACCTTTTCCGGATGATCTCTTCTACTCCACGTTATCTCTTGTTCTGCCCATCTAAGGTATCCCGGCGCGGCTGATGAAACCGAATTTGCCGCTTGCTTTGATGTCTCTTTGCTCCTGCTAGAAGTTCCTGTAGTATGCACATGATATTGTCCTTTTGAGTTAGTCGTTCGTACCGTGTCGACGAAGATATTGATCCGGCCGATCGTCAATATAAATCCGGACTCGAGGTGATCCGATTCTGGCCCCCAGCCGGGATCGTCCACCGACTTTTCTTCTTCGTGGTCGATGTAGATTTCGCCAATGACAAGATCCTCCATGCCCTTCCGAGCTTCTCCCGTGATGTAAACACCTTTGGACGCAGGCCCCACGGTGGGCGCCAACTGTCGTGGGATAATCACGGCAGTTGTTACCAGGGGTAACTGATCTTGGGGCAAGTCGACACAGGCGTTCGGGAGAGGGTTTAGCTCAAGGGAAGACATGGTACAACTTGATCTGACAGCCGGCAATTGAAGTCGCCGGATCTCTATTCTCGATATAATAACTCGATTAGGGTTTACACTGGACACTCGATACCACACGATATTGCTAGGGTTCTTAGATCTCTGTCTCAATCTACACCCGGGGGTCGGTTTATATAGCTCCCGTACCCCCTAACTTACTTTACAAGGCACACCCGGGTCCTACCCAGACACGGCATGCTAACCCTAACTTTCCTTTACAACACCCACAATCCGGGTCACTAGGCCCACGAGCTTGGGCCTCCACAAACATCTTTATCCCTAGCCGCATCCTGCTCACTGTCTCTGGGCCGGGTTATTCCTCGGATCTTGACATACCGGGTTAGCATCCCCCCATCAAACCCAGTCACCGAGACCTATCTTTCTTTCTTACCTTCCCAAATCTCGGGACGAGATTTCTTTTAAGGGTGATAGTCTGTAACATCCCTGATTTTTGGAAAATGCAAAAATCACAAAAATTTGAAACTTTTTGTTTTCATGTTATGTGTCGTGGTGGTGTCAGGACAGATGCCATAGGATGGCTAAAGATGTGGGGACGAAGGACGCTGGAGGCGCTCGGGGAGGGATCACGCGACGAGTATACGCGTGAAAGATGAAACAAGCACTGCGAACAACACGATCTACCCAGGTTCAGGGCCCTCGTGAGGAGGTAAAACCCCCTACTCCTGCCTTTCTCTCTGTATTCTAATGTCTCACCGAGTAGCCACAATACAAGGGTTCTTGCTACCGAGTAGCCGCTCTTCTCTCTATGGGATGAACTAGGTCAAGAATCTCTACGTAGTGAGCGATCTAGGTCAGCCTCCTTCGCGCAGGAGGGAGCAGGGCACCTTATATACTTGGTGTCCTGCCGGATACATCCAAATACAAACAGATGTCGACATTGTGTGCACACCGTCCTTCTTCCGAGTTCCCGCTGATAGCTTTGGCTTCTAGATTTGTCCCGGTGCGGAAAGTCGTTGGCCAAAACCAAGTGTTCAGTCTGTTATCACTGTGGCGAACACATAGTAGGTCCCCCCTATCCTGCGACGCCCTGCTGACACACTGTCGCTGTCGGGCACGCCGTCCCCAGATGAACAGTGCTGTGAACAGTGCCAAGTACGGACCCGGGATACGCGGGATTCGGTGTCAGAACGGCTCCTTTGACTTCTGGCCCGAGTAGGTTCCCGCCATTTCTACCCGGACCAACTCTTCTATTCGGAGGAGCATAACTCTCTTGATTCATCCTTCTGGCTGTCTAGATGTAAGACCGGGTAGCAGTCGACCGGGTAGCGAGTACCAGGTAGCCGGCTACTCGGCCAAACATCCCTTCTGATCTTTCCATTAGCACTTGCCTTTACCCTACTCGGGGGTAACCCCCCGACAGCAGTCCCCGAAGCTGGTAGAGCCCTGCGAACTCATTCACTGGGCCCTGCCAGCTTAAAAACCAACCTTGACATTCTTGCCCTTGAACCTTGGGATACCAAGTGAAAACCTCCGAGTAGCCCTTGATCTTGTTTCTTCTCTTCCGAATAGGACCACTTTTCTTCTCCGTGCCGAGTAAAATGACTTGGTGAAATCTTGAAACAGAATCTCTGCGTGACAGAGCATAATCCGGCTTTCCGCGCTGCAACTGGGCACGTGTCGTGCGGACACGATTTCGACGCCTCGGTGCCCGGTAACTGACAGGCCACGCGCCCAGTTTTCACGGGGTGGGCCCACCAGTCCGTAACGTCCCATCACGCGCAGTAATCGCCCACGATCTCGTCGTGGGATCTAATGCGGCCGTTACGCGCGCGTTCCGCGCTATGTGCGTTTCTAACCGGCCCACAGACCCCACGCCACACGATTACTGCCACGATCGATCCCACTTCCTCAACTCGTAACGGTAACCCGAGGGGCGGTATAAATACCCCCTTGGTAACTCCTTCTTCTCCTTCCGCCCACAATTTCCCCTCTGCCTTCTCGTTTCTCCGCCGCCGCAGAGCTCCTCGCCGCCGCGCAACTTACTGCGCCGCCGCGAGCTTCTCCACACACCAGATCCTTCGATCTCTTCCCAATTTCCTCCTCGCCTCCATGGCTCGCGACGACAACGCTCGCGCCGGCTGGGCCGGATCCGAGGTCACCGCCGAGGACTGCCAATGGCTGGTGAACTCCCGGCGAGTTCCTCCCGGTGTTCGCTGCCGGCAACCTGACGATGAGCTCGTCCCTGCCCGCAGGAAGGTGAGCACGTTGTTTTCCTCGCGCACTTCGCGCGAGGATTCGGGCTTCCAGCATCAAACTTCCTCCGTTCCTTTCTCGACCATTACGGCCTCCAGATGCACCATCTCCCTCCGAACGCCATCGTCTTCCTCTCGTACCACGCCGTGGTGTGCGAGGCCTTCCTGGGAGTACGCCCCACGACGGAGACTTGGTCCAGGTATTTCTTCTTTCGCTAGGAGAGCAAAGGCAAGAAAGACGGCGCGGACACCAGCAGCCGGATAACCGAGACCGGCAGCGCCATGATGGTGCAGCGCCCTGGAACCAACCATCCGCGCATTAAGGGCCTGGATTCTGTCCGCAAGTGGCAGAGGACTTTCGTGTACGTGCAGAATGTCCCCGCCACGAAGGGAGCCAAGGTGGAGGACCGAATCAATCTGCCCCCTTGGAGCAATCGAGCTCCCACCGGGCAGAACTGGCGGACCAAGCCGTCCATCGACAGCAACCTGAAGCACATGGACGAGCGCCTCGCCTATCTGGCCGAAGAAGGGCTCAAGAGCGACGACCCAATCGCCTGCTGGATCTCCAAGCGGGTGCTGCCGCTCCAGCGCCGCGTCCACCCCATGTGCTACATGGGCGGCCCCCGCGACTGTACTCGGACAACCACGTTCGAGCTCAGCAACGCGGATGTCGCCGCTCATGCGCGGTCCATCATGACCACTGGCCTCAGAGACAATTGGCAGTATGGCTTCATCCCATACAGCCGTACGAAGCCAATCGAGCGGGTATGTACCTCTTTTCCTATCTCTTTGTATGCATGTTCCGAGTAGATAGCCCTCTCATCTTGCAGCGTCTGGTACTTGCACTCTGCGTCGAGTAGGGCACTTAGCAGAACTGCTTAGGCTTAATGTGCTTTATGTCTTCCTGCCTTGCCGGGTAGCACACAGAGTAGCACTACTTAGGCTTAATATGCTTTATGTTTGCACGCCTTGCCGAGTAGGACACAGAGTATCACTACTTAGGCTTAATGTGCTTTATGTTTGCACGCCTTGCCGAGTAGGATGCCTCTATGCTACTCGACTAACTTGTGATGTTCCTCTATTCTTCAGGTCCTTGCTCGCCAGCTCGCTGAGAGCATGGAACGCTTCGAGGACAACTGGTCGGAGGACCGAGAGGAAGACGACGAGGTCTCCTTCGAGACCGCGGACAAGCTCAACCTCCCTCATGCCGCTCAGACGGAGAAGCATCACGTAGATGCGTCTGTCCGTGATTGGTCTGAGGATGATGACGAAGGTAATTGAGCTCATCCTGTCAGGTCGCAAGCCGCGCTACCCAATTTCCTCTTGCTTCTGAGCTGTTTTTCTTCTTCCGAACTTCACAGGTGGCGCTGATGCTGAAGAGGAAGACGAGGACGATGACGAGGAAACCCCTGTCGTCAAACCGCTCTCGGTCGCTGCTCCTCTTACCCGCAAGCGGACGGGTAGCGGTGCTCAGGAGCCCCCCGCCAAGAAGAAGAAGACGGCCGGGAAGACGACCAAGAAGACCGTGACGAAAGGACGACGGATGATCCCTACCCGTAAAGGGTGAGCACTTTCTCCTCAGTTATGCGCCTCTGCTGCCGCAAATTCCCAATTCTCTTACTTCGTTGCTTCTTCCCGATTTCCTCTGTCCTTCTCTTTTTTCTGAACATGTTTCTTTCTTCAGAGCCCCCTTGGATGCTGACGCCGCTTTCGCGCCCACCAAGACTAAGAGGAAATCCGCCATCGACGTCGATAATCTCATCGACCTCGACGACGAGAGTGAAGCCGCAGCGCAGGACGGAGCGCGTGCGTCCTCTCCCGTGAAAGGAGACGACTCCGATGATGCTCGGTACATGGACAGCGACGCCCACGACACCGAGCAGGAGCAGCAGGCCCGCGCAGATCAGGAAGCGCGGGACGCTGATCGCGACGCGAGGCCACCTTCTCCTCCGGCCACCACGGCCGAGGAGAACTTAGAACAAGATTCCGAGAAGCATGATGACGCCGCCCTTGAGCGGCGAGAAGAAGACCTAGAGCAGCCAGCGACAGGGGCTGCTGAGCACGACGACCCCGCGGCCCAGCCGCGGGTAGAAGGACAAGACGCCACACAGCAAGACCCCGCTGCGGGTTGAGACAATTGATGAGATGGAGCAATACCCTCTGAGCGACGCGCAACCAGACGCCGCGCAGGGTAGCGCTCAGCCGGATACTGCGCCGGGTAGCGCGCCCTCGGCGCCGCCTACCCAGCAGGGCAGTTCCTCCACCGCGCCAAACTCCCCATCAACGAAGAAAACCAAGACAACATCCAGCCCTCCGGCCAAGCAGCTTATCAAGAAGATCAAACAGGAAGCCGTTGACAAGAAGGCCGCCGAGAAGAAGGCTGCCGAGAAGCAAACCTCTGGGAACCAGGCCGCCGAGAAGCCAGCTGGCCAGTCAGAGGGCACTGTCCGCAGGAATCCTTCGCGTAGCGGTACGCGTGGTGCTGCCACGATGCCGCCGCCAAGACCAACTGCCAAGCCCGGCCAGCTCACCATCCTTGAACCTGACGCGGCTGCTGATACCGCCGCAGGATCCAGCTTCCCGGATCCACCCACCTTCCCACCTTATATGGTGAAGATGAGCCAGCAGCACAGCATCCCAATGACCCCAGCCGAGAAGAAGCTCGCTATCAGGAGGGGCAAACAGGCTACGCCGGTGGACTCCAAGCCTCCAGTCAGGAATAAGGACCGATCCGTCTCGATCTACTCGCGCGAGGTTGCGGAAAACGAGGTAACGTCCACGGGCATTGAGCAGATAGTTGACCGGGTTGGATTTATTGACGCTGAGTGGGACAGCGGAGTCCTTGGCAACACGAACTGGCACGACACATCCTTGGGCGATTTGGATCACATGCGCGTCGACTGGAACAAGGCGGACATGGGTTATAAACCCATGACCATCTCGTCCAATACGAGCACACTCGCCGCCAAGCTGTTCGTCCATCGCAAGGCCGCAGAGGATATTGAACAGACTTACGCGGTAAGCTTTGCTCATCCGTCCCGAGTTACATTTTCCTTCTCGTCTATTCTTCTGCTTCTTCTTATCCATCCCCCAGTCCCCGAGATTCTGGCCGAGTAGGCGGGTACTCAACCGAGTTGCCGCCTTCTCGGGTTGAATCTTCACGACTTTGTCTGATTCTTTTTCTTTCTTCCTCTCAGAATTGCCTTCTGAAAAGAACCAACCTGTACCGGCGGCTGCTGTGGAACCACAACATCGCTAGAAGGCGTCTCGAGGCCCTGGAATTGGAGCGCAAGTCCGATGAGGCGGCGGAGAAGGAGGTCATGGACAGTGCCCTCAAGCTTTCCGAGATCAAAAGTAAGCTTGTAGCTACGCGGTTCCCGCGTTTTATGTTTACGCCCGCTGTTGCTTTCTGCTCAGACCGACTCCTTTCTGCAGGCAAATTTAAGACCCTGGCCGAGGAGCACTCCAACTGCCGCGCCTTCGTTGAGAGCGGCCAAACCACCATCAAGAGGCTGGAAGGTGAGTTGGTGTTTTTCTCGGCTTGTTTTCTTGCTTTCATCTTTGCTACTCTGCTGACCGTGCTTTGCTTTTCACAGAAGATCATAAGAAGTTTGTCGAGGAGCATATCGACTGCCTCAAGCCTGCTGAGGTGCAGCAGCAGCTTGCAAGCCTTGAGGTGGAATTCAAGAACAGGCACCTTTCCGAGATGGAACCATTGCAGGTCCAGCTGCGAACTGCTCTCCAAAGGGCCATTGATCTAGCTGCCGAGAGAGACAATGCAGTGGCCGAGAAGAAAAAGGCCGAAGCGGAAGCCACAGCCAAGCGAAAGGCTCTCGAGCTGGAATGCAAGACGCTGAAGGAGAGCAATTCGGATCTTATGCTCCAGCTGGCGCAGTTCCGGAAGGTAGAAGAGAAGCATGTTGCCGACGAAGAATCGTGGAAGAACAAGCTGCAGGCGCTACTCTACGACCTGAATAGTAAGTGCTTGCTTCTCCGCCCTTCCCTTGTTTCTTGCGCTTCTCCGCTGCTCGGTTTATTTTTCTACTCGGCTTCTGTTTCTGATCTTCTCGATAGCTCTTTCAGAAATATTCCCCGACCTCGAGACATCTTGTAAGCCCGCCTTGGCGAAGGCCCGAGCAGCTCGCCTCGAGAAGGGCGAACCCACGGACACCAAGGCAGAGATCGAAGATAGCATCATAGTCATGCAGGGGCAGCTTCAGCGCTTAAGCGGTGTGGGCACTGATCTGGTGCACACTGCCTTCAAGCTCCATGACTTGTTCTGGCCTAAAGACTCCGCGCCAAAAACTATCCGCGGACATGCCGCGAAGCTGAATGGCGTGAAGGCCGAGCTGAAGAAATGGAGGGCGTCCGGAGCTCGGGCAGGCGCTGATATGATGCTGCTGTTCATCGCCAGCTGGTATGAGAACCTCAACTTGCAAGTTGTCCGTGAGATGCGTGAGGACTCCAAGTGGGAGACGAATTCTGATTGCGTGGCTCTCCGCCAGGCCGTCGCGTACGAGGTCGCCCAGTACGCAGGCACGGCGCACTTCATCGACGGTCTCACCGAGCCTGACACCGAGGTGGACGAAGGCGATGATGACGACGATGATGAAGACGAGGACGCCACCGAGTCTGAAGACCTGGGCAGCTTCGAGAGTGATCGCTACAAGACCGGGAAGGGGAAGGCCACGGTCGTCGCGGACAGCGAGGAGGAGGCCGAGAGCGTGGAGATGACGATTGACACCGCGGCCCTCGAGTTCGGCACCTCCTCAGGTGCGGCTCTCGACGACACGGCGCGACTCCTCGCTCAGACTGCGGCCTCCACCTCGGTGGCCACTGCCACTTCTGAGCAAGCTGCTACTGAGCCGGATGCGGATGCCGCGAGGACCGACGCCGCCAACTCGGCGGTTGATGCTGCTAAGGCCAACGCTGAAGCTGAAGCCGCCAGGGCCAACGCTAACGCTGAAGCCACCAACGCCAACGCCGAGAACATTGCTGCTTCTACCTGACTACTTCCTGCAACTTTATTCTCGAACTTTTATCAGATCCCCGGGATGCCTGGTGCAGATGTATCGAAACAATTAAGCTTGTCGTTCGCTACTCAGTTTTATTCACGTTTGATATTTAACTTAGTCAATTTGAGCAACTTTGGCTCGGATGCCGGGTTGCGTTATCATGCGAGTCCCCGAGTTGCATTTCTTATTCGCTCCTCCTCTTTATCTCAGCTCTTACCCGCAACTTGTTGCTTTTTTGGTATTCGAGTCACAAGAATTCAAAGTTGGAGCTGCAAATACTTAGCCACTTAGAAACACTCATAGTAACGCAGCCCACCACTTAGCCGAGAAGGAGTTAACAAGGGAAAACAGTAAAAGACATCCTACTCGGTTCCTGCACTTTTTCTTTCCTTAGTAATTTTTCTTGTGCCCATTGACCTTTTGCTTGTTCTCTTGCTTGCCATGAAGCCGGGTTTCAGACAGCAGCAGAGTCGAAGAGTTGGCATGTAGGTTTAAACACAGTACTAGATGTACTCGTGAAATTTTAAGCAGAGCAACCGAGTGGACAAAAGTAAAGCCGGGTAGAAACACACAGAGCGAGTTTGGACGAGGGCAGTCCCCGAGCTGAATTTCAGATTGCAGGGTAGAATTTTAACTCGGATAAGAGAGTACATACACATCTTTGCTCACGAATGAAAGCGACGAAGTAGGGATACATTCCAAGGGAGCTTGGATTCCTCTCCAGCTTTATCTGCCCTGTTCTCCTGTGATGGACGCATGTCCACGAGATAATAGGCGTCATTGTGCAGCGCTTTGCTCACAATGAAGGGCCCTTCCCATGGAGGAGACAATTTGTGCATCCCGGCTGTGCGTTGCACAAGCCTGAGGACCATGTCTCCTTCTTGGAAAACCCTTGGGTTCACCTTTCGGCTATGATAACGCCGCAGGTTTTGCTGGTAGATAGCTGAACGTGAGAGAGTAAGCTCTCTTGCTTCTTCGAGCAGGTCAACGTCATCTTCTCGAGCTTCTCTCGCCTCCACCTCAGTGTAGAGGGTTACTCGGGGGGAGTCATGCTCTAAGTCTATTGGCAAGACTGCCTCAGCCCCGTATACCAAGAAGAATGGCGTGTAGCCGGTTGACCGGTTAGGGGTAGTCCTTAGACTCCACAACACCGCTGGCAACTCGTCTAGCCAACACCCAGGTGTTTTCAGCAGCGGCTCAATCAGTCTTGGCTTTATGCCTGCTAGCACCATGCCCTTTGCTCTTTCCACCTGCCCATTGGAGGCGGGATGCGCAACAGACGCAACATCTAGTCGGATGTGCTTATCCCTGCAGAACCGCACCATTGCCCCTTCTGCGAAATTTGTGCCGTTGTCGGTGATGATGCTGTGCGGGTAGCCGTATCTCAGGATCACATCCTTTAAGAATTTCACGGCTGTAGCTCCATCGCACTTCCGAATAGGCTTCACTTCAATCCACTTGGTGAACTTGTCCACCATGACTAAGATGTGTGTCATGTTGCCTCTAGCCGGCTTGAAGGGGACAACCATATCCAGGCACCATACAGCAAACGGCCATGTGATAGGAATGGTTTTCAACTCGGAAGCAGGCATGTGAATCTTACTTGCGAACATCTGACAGCCATTGCACTTCCTCACGATGTCTTCAGTTTGCTGCAGAGATGTGAGCCAGTAGAAGCCATGCCGAAAAGCTTTCTTGACCAATGCCCGAGAAGAGGCGTGGTGCCCGCATTCTCCTTGGTGTATTTCCAACAGAATCTCTCCTCCTTCTTCTGGGTCCACACAACGTTGCAGCACGCCGGTGGTACTTCTTTTGTGCAGCACATCTCTGAATATTGTGTAGCCCTTGGATCTCCTTTGAATCTGCCTTGCGACCACCTCATCTTCTGGCAGAGTACCGTCCCTCAGAAAGGATAATATGGGCATGGCCCAACTTGGCGTCTCCCGTGTGGGAAACACTGGTTCGTCCACTTCCATTGGGACTGGTACTTCTGGCTGCTCTTTAGGGTTGGGAGCACTTCTCTGGAGCCCTGAACGATTGGCAAGGACCTCCTCGATAAATGCGACAGTCCCCGGGTTAAGGACAACAGTCCCCGAGTATGGAGTGGCAGTACCCGAGTAGGGAATGGCAGTCCCCGAGTAGGGAATGGCAGTCCCCGAGCAAGGAGCGGCAGTCCCCGAGTAGGGAGCGGCAGTCCCCGGGTTCTCTGTTGCATTCTCCCAGACAATCTCCATTGGAACGGATTCTTCACTTGGTAGAGAAGGAACAAATATGGATTCCGAGTTGGGAGATGGCTTGATGGATGGCTTCCTCAAGTGCTCTAAGGCCACCCCCGCCGGGATGGATTGCCGAGAAGATCCCAATTTGGACAGCTCGTCTGCCGCTTCGTTCTCCGCTCGGTGGATATGTTGGAACTCGCAGCCTTCGAAGAACCCAGTCATAGACTGTACCAGGAAGCGGTATGATGCCATGTTAGCATCCAGAGCATCCCAAGTGCCAGAGACTTGCTGCACCACCAGATCTGAATCGCCATAGCAGATAATGTGCTGCACGCCAACCTCCTTGGCTACTCGCAAGCCGTGCACCACGGCCTCGTATTCTGCTACATTGTTGGACGCCTTGAAATGAATCTGCAGCACGTACTTGAGTTGATCTCGCTTGGGTGACGTAAGCACTACGCCAGCACCAAGGCCTTCCTTCACCTTCGAGCCATCAAAGTGCATCTTCCAGTAATTGGAAACTGGAGCAGGAGGTTCATACTGCAGCTCAGCCCAATCCACCAGAAACTCCGCCAGAATCTGAGACTTGATGGCTTCTCTTCTCGCATACGCGGGAGCGTACGCGGCCAGCTCAATTGCCCACTTGGCTACTCTGCCACTCGCCTCCTTGTTGCCCATGATATCCGAGATGGGAGCAGAGCTCACAACCGTGATGGGATGCTCTTGGAAGTAATGCTTTAGCTTCTTGGCGCCCAGGTACACGCCGTAGGTCATCTTCTGGTAATGCGGGTAGTTTTGCTTGGAGCTAGACAACACTTCACTGAGGTAGTATACTGGGCGCTGCACACTCTTGACTTCTTCTTCTCGCTCCAAGACAATCACCACACTGACTACTCTGTTGGTGGCAGCGATGTACAACAACATTGGCTCCTTGGGTAGCGGACTAGCCAAGATGGGAGCGCTAGCCAGCATTGCCTTCAGCTCGTTGAATGCCACATCCGCTTGCGGAGTCCAGACAAACTTGTCACTTTTCTTCATCAGCTGGTATAGAGGCAGGGCCTTCTCGCCCATTCGGCCCAGGAAACGGCTCAGAGATGCTAAGCAACCAGTGAATTTTTGCACATCCTTCAGGGATCTCGGCAAAGACATGCTCTCAATAGCTTTTATCTTTGAAGGATTGGCTTCAATGCCCCGACTAGACACCAGGAAGCCAAGTAGCTTGCCAGCCGGGACACCAAAGGTGCATTTACTCGGGTTCAGCTTCATTTTGTACTTGCGCAAGTTGGCAAAGGTTTCCTCAAGGTCGGCAAGCAGAGTATGTGTTTTATTCGTTTTGATGACAATGTCATCTACGTATACCTGCACATTCTTGCCGAGCTGATCGTGCAAGCATTTCTGCATGCACCGCTGATAAGTAGCACCCGCATTCCGCAACCCGAAACACATGACACGATAGCAATAAGCCCCGTACGGGGTAATGAAAGCCGTCTTTATTTGATCAGCAGGATTGAGAGCTATCTGGTGGAAACCAGAATAGGCATCAATGAAAGACAGCAGTTCACAACCAGCAGTGGAATCGATCACCTGATCGATGCGAGGTAGCGGAAAAGGATCCTTGGGGCATGCTTTGTTCAAGTCGGTGTAGTCGACACACATGCGCCATGCAGTGGAAGCCTTGGGATCCTCCTTCTTCTTCTCGACCATGACCGGGTTGGCTAGCCAATCCGGATGCAGCACCTCCATGATGAAATTGCTTATCAGCAACTTGGTGATCTGGTCGCCAATGGCCTTCCTTCTCTCATCTCCGAAGCGGCGCATAGCCTGCTTCACTGGTTTGGCGTCAGGACGCACATGTAACGAGTGCTCAACCAACTCCCTCGGGACTCCTGGTAAATCTTCATTGGACCAGGCGAACACGTCCCGATTCTCACGGAGGAAGTGGATGAGCTCGCTTTCCTATTTCTCCGCCAACCCGGAGCCGATGATGGCTACGCGGTCGGGGAACTCAGGGTCGACCTGGACCTTCTTTGTCTCTTGAGACGCTTGGAACGCGGTCCCGTGCTGGGTACTCGGCACGCCCTGTGCACCAGCCTGCGCGGATTGCGCCATGGCCACCACCTCGTACATCTTCTTCTTCTCGGCAGCAATCAACATAGACTCCGCCAACTGAGAACCAGCAGAGGCACACTCCATGGACTTCTTGTAATCACCCGAGATGGTAATCACGCCATTGGGACCAGGGATCTTCATCTTCAGATACGCAGTGTGGGTAGAGGCCATGAACTTGCTCAGAGCAGGTCAGCCGAGTAGAGCGTGATAGGGGCTCTGATGATCAACCACCTCGAACTGCAGGCTCTCTGTGCGGCAGTTCTCCCTGGTGTCGAACATCACATCTATCCACACCCGGCCAATAGGGTTGCACGAGACCCCCGGCACGATGCCATGGAAAGTGGTCTTGCTGGGTAGCAGCATGTTCTCGGCCAGCCCAAGCTTCTCGAGTGTGTCTCTGTACACAATGTTGATGCTGCTGCCGTTGTCGATCAGCACTTTGCTGAACCTCACATTCTTCTCGGGACCCAGGAAGGTAGGATCCACCACCAAAGCGTAGCTACCCGGGTTGGGCATCACCTTGGGATGATCTACTCGGGACCACTTGATCTCTTGGTTGCACCAATGCATATAGTGAGGAACAGCAGGGATCACGGCATTGACCTCCATGGCGCGCCTGTGCTGTGACTGCTTGTCGACGGGCTCAGAAGTGAAGATCATGTAGCTCTCATGGTGCTCTTGGTACTGGTTGCGGCCTCCACCGTCATTGTTGCCGTTGTTGTTGCTCTGGTAGTTGTTGTTGCCTCTGTTGTTGTTGCGGTTGTAGTTGTTGTTGTTGTTGCGGTAGCCCTCATTGTTGAAGTGACAGTTGGCTCCTAAAGCCACTTGGTTCACGTTTTCTCTTCTCGGGAACACTGGCGGCCGAGCTGCGGGTGCGCGAGCAGGCTGCACATTAGCATTTGCAGCTGGCAAAGGAGGAGGAGGAGGCAAGCCTTCATTCCTGATCAGATCCCACCACTCGCACTGTCGGGTAGTGTGATTAGCAGGCCTTGAGGGGTGTTGAGTGTGGAAACTGCATGGGCCGTCCTTCATGTCGTCAAAGACGAACTTCCTCGTCTGCTCCGAGTTGCCGCTACTCGACTGAGGAGCACGGAATGGTTTCTTGTTGCCTTGGCCCTGGTTCTGGTTCTTCCCGTAGGCTCCAGCAGGTTTCTGCCTTTGGCTACCCCCCAGCTCCTACATCCACTGCATTCACCTCTTCAGGGTCATACCGAACATCTATTCGGTCACCCCTTCGCTTGTTGCGGAACTCGTTGCGCTTGTTGCTATTGAAGTTTCTTCTCGGCTCGAGGAATCCATCAGAGGCTGGGTAGGATCACCGAGTGCGTACTGATCTGCAATCTTGATGGTCTCCACCGAGTAAGGTACTCATGGTCCGTCTCGTCTTCTCGCTGCCTGCAAGCGGACAGCTGCTGTGGCCTATTCGGCCTCTTGTAGGTGCTGGTGAAGTTGCTGACGAAGGCGTCCGAGAAGTCCAGCCAGCAATTTATGCTGTTCTTGGGCAAGTTGTTGAGCCAAGTGCGAGCTGGACCCTCTAGCATCTGCGGGACGTACCGCACTTCCCATCTCCTGTTGCCGCCCGCAATGTGGACTGCGGTGACATAATCGTTGAGCCAGTCTTCTGGCTTGGTGCTACCGTTGTAGCTCTTGGTGCCCCTTGCGAGCTGGAAGTTCTTCACGGACGGCTCGTTCATGATGCGCGGGCCAAAGCACTCGGGGCCAGGAGGTCCCGTGTTCTCAAGCCGTGCCGACAAGCTGATCCGGTCCAGCTGGTGCCTTGCATCTCCAGGCGCCAACACGCGCTCACCCACACGATCCAGAATGTCATAGCCAGCCATCTCCATGGCCGAGTAGCCATCATCATATCTGTCCACCTGCACAGCTGCTGGCTGCTCCACCGGGTTGGCGACTGGCGCCACTGCACGCGGCTGCTGCCTCTGCCGAGTAGGCTGAGCGACGGGATGCTGAGAAGGACCTGGGCGCTCTCCACCTCGGGCCTGGCTTTGAGCTTTATGGGCGTGAAAGCCTTCTCCTGCAGCGTTGTCTTTCTGACCGGACTGCCGCTGCACAGCGAGCTGTTTCGCGGCGACAGCCGGGTCGTACACCTGCATTTGCCTACCCTTGTCGGAATGCCCACTCCGGCTTCTCTCACGGCTAGGATGCGGAGATGAGGCCTGATCGTTAGATCTGGCCGCATGCGAGTGCACCACCTGAGAGGCTCCCGCACCCGGGTTGGCTTTCCAGAACTCCTCGTTCTGCCTAGCCGCCTCTAGCACCAACTCGTTCAGCCTCTCCTGCTACCTAACGCGCGCGTCGCCAGCTAGATGCGGCAACTCGGCAGCTACGGCCTCAACAGCTCTAAGCTGCTTGGCGGGTGTGCTGTATCTGGGTCTAGTGGAGGTGTTTGCGGTGGCGGACTGACTGGGAGTCTCTACAACTGTTGCCATCTCGGCACCTAGGTTGCGACGCGTAGCACCTACTTTGCTAGCTCTCCTAACAACTGGTGTGAAACCGTGAGCCTTGTTGTACTCAAGCTGATCTAAGCTAAGCTCTAGCCTGATCTTCTCCAACTCCGCCTGCTCAGCGAGCAGCTCCTGGCGCTGCCGGTTGAGCTGCGCCTTCATGGTCAGGAGCTCGAGGTCAGTGGGAGGCGGCATACCCGTCCGCGCAGCAGACGCAGGGATCGTCGGAGTAGTGGAGAGCGGAAGGTTGCACTCCTTCTCGTAAGGCTTGTGCGTCTTCCCGCCAGCACTAGAGCCAGCAAGATCCTCGACGACAGCCGCAGCGGTAGCAGCGGCGCCCTTCCCGGCGTCAGCAGCAGGGCCGGCCATCATCACCTCCGCGACGCTCGCAGAGCGGCTCGACGGCCTCCCGCGTGCGGTGATAACGGCGGGTGGATCCTCCGCGTCGTGCACCAGCTCGGGGTACTCGCGGTCGATGACGGTGGCGACGTAGACGAGGTGCGCGCCGAAAGAAAGCACCGTGCCTCCCTCCAGCATGGCCCTGCCGCCGAAATCGCCGGCGTTGTCGGTGACGAAGTCGAAGGAGCCGAATCTGTGGACAAGGCCACAGACCACGCGCTCTCCGGCAGCAGAAATCGATCCCGTCCGAACGGAAACTCCAGCCAGCGCCGCTGGTTGCCCCACGGTGGGCGCCAACTATCGTGGTGGTGTCAGGACAGATGCCATAGGATGGCTAAAGATGTGGGGACGAAGGACGCTGGAGGCGCTCGGGGAGGGATCACGCGACGAGTATACGCGTGAAAGATGAAACAAGCACTGCGAACAACACGATCTACCCAGGTTCAGGGCCCTCGTGAGGAGGTAAAACCCCTACTCCTGCCTTTCTCTCTGTATTCTGATGTCTCACCGAGTAGCCACAATACAAGGGTTCTTGCTACCGAGTAGCCGCTCTTCTCTCTATGGGATGAACTAGGTCAAGAATCTCTACGTAGTGAGCGATCTAGGTCAGCCTCCTTCGCGCAGGAGGGAGCAGGGCACCTTATATACTTGGTGTCCTGCCGGATACAGCCAAATACAAACAGATGTCGACATTGTGTGCACACCGTCCTTCTTCCGAGTTCCCGCTGACAGCTTTGGCTTCTAGATTTGTCCCGGTGCGGAAAGTCGTTGGGCAAAACCAAGTGTTCAGTCTGTTATCACTGTGGCGAACACAGAGTAGGTCCCCCCTATCCTGCGACGCCCTGCTGACACACTGTCGGGCACGCCGTCCCCAGATGAACAGTGCTGTGAACAGTGCCAAGTACGGACCCGGGATACGCGGGATTCGGTGTCAGAACGGCTCCTTTGACTTCTGGCCCGAGTAGGTTCCCGCCATTTCTACCCGGACCAGCTCTTCTATTCGGAGGAGCATAACTCTCTTGATTCATCCTTCTCGCTGTCTAGATGTAAGACCGGGTAGCAGTCGACCGGGTAGCGAGTACCAGGTAGCCGGCTACTCGGCCAAACATCCCTTCTGATCTTTCCATTAGCACTTGCCTTTACCCTACTCGGGGGTAACCCCCCGACATTATGCAAGTCACCAAGAACCAAATGAGAAGCAAAAAACAAAAGGAAACAATACCTAATGCAATGAAATTGAATTTACCAATCCAATTATACCTCTATTCCATTAAACCCTAAAATCCTCTCAAAGTGAATTTTTCTTTAGATAAATAAAAAAATTTATCTTTAGCAAACTTTATTACATAAAATGCTTTCAATTCAAATATTACCTTGATAATATTTTATGACAACAAAAATCAAATATTTATAACTCTTAATAAAATTCTAAGCCTCAAAAGTTTTTGATGAGAAAATTTGTTAATAATAACTTTTAGTTGTTATTCCAAGTTTTAAATATGAAGGTGTGAAAATAAAAGGCATTGCTAGAAAATAAGATAAAAGAGGGAATTGATAACAATATTATGACTTGTGGTTTTATTCCAAATTTTATTGATCAACAATATTAATTAAATTATTTGATATGAACTAATTAAATAAGATTAAGTTACTATTAGTAAACCCTTCATATCCTAAAATTATAAAATATAAAATGGTTTAAAAATGGCCTTCCAAAAATAAATTATGACATGTAAAATATCTCTGAAATTTTATTTAGATAATAACATCAATTTATTATTTTCTAAATTTTAAAATGGCCTTAAAGTATTATTAGTGTTTTATTTATATTTTCAAAATATAAAATTGTGAAAAAAAGATGAAATGAATTTCAAAAATAAGTTTTCAACATATAGTATGTCACTAAAATTTTATTGGACTAATAATTAAATTTTATGATTTTCTAAATTAAAAATCACATTAAGTTACTATTAAGGATTTATTCAATTTTCAAAATTCAAAAATAAAAATATGTTGAAATGTTTACAAAAATGGTTTGGGTTGAAAGATATTAATATTACAGGAATTTAGAAATTTATGTGAGCTCATTTGGATTATTTAAACAGAAATTATATAATAAATAAGAAAACAGAAAATAAAAATTCATTGATGACGTCATCAATGACGTCATCGCCTTCAACCTTCCATCACTGAAGGAAACTGCCCCTACCGAAAATAAATCCATTTGATTGCGGGTGTTTTAAACCCCGAATCAATGTGACGATTATTCCCCCTTAAAGGCGCCCATTGCCTCCTCGTTTCCCCTCTGGTCTCTCCCTGTATTTTGCCCCGTGACGAGAGAATTTCCTCGCCGGAAAACCTTCGGCCGCCGCGGTCTCCATTCGATTCCGGCCATGGTAAGGGGCAAAACCGCCTCCCTTTTGTTCCCTTATGTTCCTCTTGGACGTGTTCCCGTCTCAGACCTTGTCCCCGTGTTTTTCCTCTCGCAGCAAGCCCGCGCCAACGTCTCCCGAGGCTCACCGGAGTCGAGCCATCTCTGTTCGGCCGGTGCCACCCACCCAGGAAGCGAGGGAGTGCACCGTGCCCACCTTCTTCATCTCCATGACGTGACGCACCTCTTCGTCACCCCCATTGAGCACGACGCCCTCTGCATCGTCCACGCCATCGACTCCCGAAGATCGCCGTCGCCTCCTCCGTCTCTGTCCGCCCTCTAATACCCAAGGAAGACCGCGCCCGCTCCGTTGTAACCAATTAAAACATCCCAAGTATGAAATATCCCTTGGAATGTTTTGTTCCTTGTTTTAATTCAAGTATTGCATCATGTCATCATGTTTAATTATTTGTTTGCCTTTGTTACTATTTGTTTTGCATCTGTTTTATCTTGTTTTCATAATGAAACTCAAACAATTTCAAATGGTTATTTCATACTTGCTCTGTTACAAAAGTTGAAATAAAAATCACAAATAAAAACCACCTATTTGTTGTCATAATTCTCATTATGGATCACTTAATAAAATGGTGCTTTTATTTCAACTAAATAACTCCCAAATTGTTTTCAAACTCAAACTCAAAGTCAACAACACCTCATTTGGAAATTATAAAATATCAAACCATTCCAATAATTCTAATCCAACTAATAATAGGGTTCACCCTATTAAATTGTTGTTTCTATATTAATTAACAAAATATTCCAATTTAAATCAAATATTTTCAAACAGAACCAATTTGAAACTATAAAAATAATAACCAAAACTTTCCTTTATTCATTGTTTCCAATTATTTCTTTTGGGTCACCTTATTAAAAGGTTGATTTCATTAATCAATTTAAATATTCAAAAATCATCCAAATTGGGTTATTTTCCAAACAGCACAAAAATTTAAACATTTTTGAAATCCAAACTTGTTAACTGTGTGAAATTAACATAACAAGTTCAACCTAATTTTTCTGGAATTTTTAATAAACAAAACCCTATCAATTTCTTCCAAATCTGTTTTCAGCAAAAAAAAAAGTAAAACAGAAAAAGAAAAAGAGAAAAACTGCTGCGCGCGCGGCAGCTAAGCGCTACCCAGCCCACCTAATCCATCCCAGCGCGCAGCCCAGCCCGCTTACGCGCGCGCGTACCGCTTCGTAAAGCGTGCACGCCTTCTGTTTGAAGTACGGCGGGCATCGCACACCGTCACGTCGCCGTACGGCCGATCCCGACGGCCAGGAGATGCCGCCGCGCCCTATAAGTACCCCTAGGCCCCCTGGCAGGTGCCCTAGCCCTAGCCTCCCTCGCTCCCCGCGCCGCGCCGCCATTTTCCTCCTCGCAGTCACCTCTCTGTCCGTCTGAAACCCTCGCCGGAGATGAACTCTCTGAACTTCCCGATGGCGCCGCCCACCTAGCATCCCCACTCCCTATCTATCTACTGGAACCGACTCGCCACCGTTCCCTCTTCCTTCTGGACACCGTAGCTCGCTCGGAGATCGTCTACAACAGCGCCGCCGTCCTCGACCACCTCGCAGCTGCCGCTCGCCGTCGAGCTCTTCCACGGCCAAATCCCGGTGAGCAGCCACCACGATCCTCTCTCCCTCTGTTGCTCCAGCACCTGCACCGCTAGATCAGCACACGCACGCGCCCAGCAAGCAACGCACGGTAGCCAACCACCGTAGATCAACGCCGGCGAGTCGCGGAAGGTTTTGTTCCTCAGAAAATTCAGATTCGCGCGCGTGCAGTTTCAGTTAACCGCGCACTGAATCCTTATCCTCCCCGCGCATCTGTATCTGACAAGCGAGCGCATCTCACCGTACTGGTTCAGGCACAGCGAACGCGAGGGCGAGGTGCTGGGTTCGAACCCTGGCACCCTGGGATAAAATCCCACACATTTTTTTCTCCCGCGCGCTGACAGGGAGGGCCCTCTGTCAGTCACTCGTGTGTCCACGCAGGCACAACGCGGTTTGGGTCCCCCCTGTCAGTGACTGGGTGCGTTTCCAGTGCATATAAAATGATTTCAAACATTTCTGTATTCAAACCTAGGTCCAATTAAATCACAGATTGGCCCCTGGTTTCAAAACCTTAATAACTTTTATTTTATAACTCCAATAAATGAGAATAAAATATCCACACTGGTCTAAATTCAATTGTCTACCTTTTGGTAACTTTTGTTTCCTGTTTTGAAATTTCAAAATGCATTTAGAATTCAATTTGAATAATTCAAATGTAAGTTGCAATAATTCATAAATAATTCATACTAATTCCAAATAAGGCAAATAAAATATGTTTTTCATACCATTTTGAATATCCTATTCAAATATAAATTTTGTTTCCTGGTTTGAACAATTTAAATTGCCTAAATAATTTAATACTTGTTTAATTCAATTAAATTTGATAAAATCATAACTTGCTTAATATAAAATATTTTTGAACATGCAAAATATGTTTTCAAACCATCAAAGTGTGAACTTTTCAAATGTGAATTTGAATTTATGATTTGAACAAATAAAATTCAAATAATATTCCAACTTGTTTTAAATTCAATTAAAACTTGTTTAATATTGTTTAATTCATAATAAATTCATCCTAATTCAAATTTCAATATTTGAAACATGTAATCCAACTAAAATTTGATGTTCTTTTCAAATATAAATTTTGTTAATTGTTTTGCACACTTTAATTGATGAAAACAATAAGTGTTTGTGTGACATGTTTAAGTAACCAAACTTTCTAAACTTAATAAATAATTTCCAAAACTTGTTAAATCCTTTTATCACTTGCATCTATTATTGTTATTTATTGTTATTTTGTTGTTACCATCATGCATGCATCATGATAACAACTTTCACATAATAATTAATTGTAAATCATTTGTTCCACTTAATCTATGGACCTTTTCCATATGCAACTCAATTTAGCATAGGGGTCCATTTAAATTGTGTTATCATGTTAGCTAGTTTATTTTGATGCAACCATTAACCTGTCATGCATCATATTAATTGTGCACAATGCCATGATAATGATTGTTTACATTCCTGTTCTGTTTGTTTGCTTCTTCTCGAATAGACGACGACGTTGAGAAAGACGATCTTTACAGCACCCCTTCTGAGGATCTAGCTCAGTACCCGGCTGTTGAGTTTGCAGGCAAGTTATCACTCACATGAACCATTGTGTTCCTTTCAACCCTGGTTACCGATACATCTGTTGTCTATTTCTGCTAGCCTTAGTGGTAGTTTTTTCTGTTACGAACCTATCACATGAATCCTTTAACCCTCATATTGCCTCACCACCCCTCCTACAACCATATTGATTGAGCCAGTGTCTTACTAGTATGCTTAGGTTGTTTTGCTCGAGTCCGTTACACGTTACTTTCTGTTACTATTTCATTACGTTCTGGGGGCTCGATGTTTAATCAATCAATCAATCATGCTAATATTGTTGTTAATAATAATTTGATGATAAGGCACCGGCAGGAGGCCCTGTGTGGTTTTGAGGCCTGCTAGTGTCGACCCTAATAGGAAAAGGGTCTTGTCTACTGATCCATGATGAGCGCACTACCCGCATGTGGGAAGCGAGTATGGGCGCCCCCCTCAATTTGATTCGATTTGCATCTCGTCCAAATCATCCCATTTAGTTCGTGCTTTCTATTTGCCGCATGCATGTTTTTGCGAGCCCAGCGCAGGGTGGAACTTTTGTAGTCGGCATATAGGGGGACACGTTCTTAGAGTGCTATGAGGGTCCATTTTCTTCTGGGCTCGATTAGCCGTGCGCCCAAGGTGCTTTGGGCTTGATGCGAAGAAGAGTTGAGTTGTGTTGAGTGCCCCGCTTGGTGGGAGGCATCCCATCTGGCGGGTTATTCATACGTGTACGGCCAAATTGGTGCAACCCTGCAGGGATAATCTTCTCGAGAAGCCGTGTTTTCCGCGGTTATGGTTAACTTGGTGAAAGTACTGGCTAACAAGTAGTCAGGACAACTTAAACCCAATGATTCACAATCTCACACCCCATGATTACAATTTGACTAGTAATAGGATTAGTGTCACAATAACTTGTTTCATCTTAATCCAACTGTGTGAGTTATCCTCGGATTGCTTCTTTGGATAAGGGGCGAGATCCAGGATGGGTTTGTTTGAAGTTATCTTTCAGTTGGTTACAACACTCGATCTTATCCCCTTTCTGTAGTTGGAAGTGATAGAATCTCTGTAGTTGGTTAGTGCAGCCAGTTGCAGCATCTTTTATATACCCTTTTCTCTCCGTTGAACCCAAGTCATCTGTGCTTGTGTTGACGGGCTATACTTTGGTGAACTGTGAGTCTTGCTTGCCAGTACGTCTATGTACTGACCCCTTTGGGGCTGTGGTTTCCGCAGACTACGATTACGAGGATCCAGGTGACGGCTACTACGTGGAGTTTGACGAGGCTGCTGACGAGTAGTTAGCGGACCCGGGCAGGATCCGAGACACCGTGGATGGGCTCCGTCTTTATTTCAGTTTCCGGCTTCTTAAGCCTATTTGGATTTTGTCTGTACTCAGACCCCTTTGAATGCTTCCGCTGAGATGTAATGATGCTATGTTGGGACATGTGTCCTCTGGATGATTGTATTTGCTATCTCTGCCCTAGTGAGGGCCATTTGCAACTTATTTCTATCTTTTGTGTCGTAGAGGCATGTTGTGTTATCCTTTTGTTCAAAGCCGTTGACGTACCATGTGTGTATGGTATGAAGTACGTCAATGGTAGTGTCCTGATTTCTACAGGATAGTTTACATCGACGGTGAACAGTAGCGATGGGTTGTCACACATAAGTGTTGGCCTACTCGTAAGAGGACGCGGGTACCGGAAAGCCCCGTAATCCCATCAGAATACTGTTCAGTTCGTACGGTGAGTATCCTATAGAAGTCCGGGTGCGACACCAATCGCTTGGGCGTTTCGTGACGCGCACCGTCATCGGCTCCGTCGTGCAGGAGGACAACTGGAGCTTCATCGTCGTCGTTTTTCGAGAGCCAGAGCCACCGCGCGCCATTTTCCGGCAGGCCACGCCGGCGGTGAGAACCTATCTCTCCCCTCCCTTTTATTTCCGTCCTTTAGATCCTAATCCCGCGGCCGTGATTGTATCACTTTTGGAAACGGTACCCGCGAGTAGGAAACCGCCACGTGTGCGCCAGTCAGCAGCGCCGATGGGTTATCTGTCGCCCATGGCAGCGCGTAGCCAGCCCAGGCCTAGTCACTATCCATCGCCCAACGCGGCATATAGCAGATCTGAACCCAGCCCATCTCTGGATTTAAATCCGGATAAACGTAAAATGGCAATTTTGCAGAAAAGCCCCTACATCTTAGATCTGTCATAACTTTTAATCCATAAGTCCAAATTTAGAAAAATTGAACTTTTAAAAATCCCCTGGATCTGTAGAATCTTTTAGCAATGTTCAAATTCAAATTTGACAAACTTAAATTGCTTCAAATTTAAATATGCTTGTTTGATGAATTTTGGCATAATTCAAATTTTACAAATCCAAAAATTGCAAACAAAATGTTTTTGGAAACCTTAGGATGTGAACTTTCGTATCCACTGTTACAAAATAAGTTTTGAACAATTTAAAATGGAATTAGAATTAAGTGGTATAGTTGAGTATTTTTTTACTTAGATTTAATTCTATAAATAATTAGAATATGTTCCCTTAAGCAAAATTATTCCAATTGGTAACCTTGAACCAGAAAAAACCTTGACCAACCATTTTGAACACCCTTGGACCATGGCCATGTGTTTTGACCAAAAACCCAACATAGTGACACACCCATCTTCACCATGTCTTGGAAATTGTTTTTAATTGTTATTCTTTGATGTTATTGAAGGGGAACGTAGCATAGAAAACAAAAATTTTCCTACGCGAGGGACACCCGAAAGGCCAAGATCTAATCTAGGAGACGAAGTGTAACGGGCAACAAGAGGGTTAAGGAGAACACATACCCTCGAAGACTCAAAGTGGTACGAGATCAAATCTCGTTGTTGGCGTAGTCGTACTCACACCGATCCCGATAGCGAGAAGATGGCACCGCAATCCGGCGGTGCATCCGTGATCGGTCACACGTACGGTTGATGACGACCTCCGTTCCCTCGTTCCAGCGGGGCGCGGAAGTAGAGGATCCCTCGGAACTCCAGCAGCACGACGGCGTGGTGTGGTGGAGAAAAACATTGCTCAGGGCTTCTCCAAGCGCACGAACAAGTGGTGGAGCAGCGGCAGGAGGGAGGAAGAGATGACACAAGTGTGTGTAGTGGGAGAGGGAGCTCTCACCCCTCCTTTTATAGGAGGGGATGGAAGCCACGAATTTTTGGCTGCCTCCACCTCTCCCTCATCATGTGAGTGGAGTCTCCACTCAACCCACTCATTCTTCCATGAATTCCCACTCAAAATCCCAAGGGTTTTCTTTAATAAATAAATAAAACAATTTTATTTCTTTATTTTAATATTTGTTAATTCCATTAACAAACATTAACATATAACCCCTTGAGTTAGTTGTTAAATCTATTAACAACCATTTGATAAGAATCCCCTTGAACTATTTCAAAATTACTCGAAACAATTTCGGTGACTATTTCAATATTCCCCGAAACAATTTCGGTGCTGTCCAAACTTTTCTCCGATATTCCGTATCCTCTCAAATGCGTCATCGAACCTTAAGTGTGTCACCCTACGGTTCGCGAATAAGATAGACATGATCGAGACTCCTCTCCGATCAATAATCAACAGCGGGATCTGGAGATCCGTGATGACTCCTATATATTCAACGATGACTCTCGTGATCGTGTGAACCAACAACGCCGTGAACTATTCCCTTTGTCTCGCGATATTTTACTTGTCCGAGATTCGATCATTGGTATCAACCATACCTTGTTCAATCTCGTTACCGACAAGTACTCTTTTCTCGTTCCCGTGATATAACATCCTTTGTGATCATATCACGTGCTTGCAAGCGGTTTCGATGTGATATCACCGAGAGGGCCCAGAGTATATCTCTCCGTCATTTGGATGGACAAATCCCACTCTTGATCCATGATCCTCAACTAATAATTTACGAATACTTAACGACACCTTTATAGTCACCCTGTTACGGTGTGACGTTTGATGCCATCAAAGCACTCTTCCGGTATCAGTGATTGACATGATCTCATGGTCTAAGGAATAAGTTACTTCGTATGTTTGATATAACAATGTAAACTAAATGACTTGATCGCATTGCTATATTATCTTTGGGTATATGTTCATCACATCATTCTTCTAATGACATGACCCCGTTATTAATAACATCCAATGTTCATGATCAGGAAACCTTGATCATCTATTAATCAACGAGCTAGTTAAAAGAGAGGCTTTACTAGGAACCATTGTTTGTTTATTAAGCACACATGTATCAACGTTTCCGGTTAATACAATTCTAGCATGAGAAATAAACATTCATCATAAACAAGGAATAAGATAATAACCATTTTATTATTGCCTCTCGGGCATATTCCCTTCAGTCTCCCACTTGCACTAGAGTCAATAATCTAGTCTGTAAGCACTTTAACACATATGGCGTACCAGTGTTATTACCATGCTTCGCATGCGGTAAACATCATCAAAAATATCTGAACTGTTCAGGTCCTATTGTATTTGCATGTTCTTTGCGTCTACACGCATCACTCATTCTCTAATGAGATGGCTTTGTATATATATAGTCAATTCGTGAAAACTTAATTCCTCAGCTTAAACTGATGTCACTAACATTGTGAAAATGTAGCTTCATAGTGTTAGCATTCTTGGAAACTCACCAAGTTCCGGTGATACCTTAATTCCTCAGCTTAAACTGATGTTACTAACATTGTGAAAATGTAGCTTCATAGTTTCAGCATTCTTGGAAATTCACCAAGTTCAATAAAGAACTCCTTGACACAAAATACGCTTATAATTAGTTGTCAACACAACGATATACTTTAGCCTTTGTTGTAGTATCTGTCACAATATTTTAATTTTGAAACTCTTTCAAATCCAGCATGGAACTTTCTTCCATCCTATTGTGCTACCCTTCATCACATATTTTAATTGAGATAAAATTACTTGAATAAATGACAAGACTATTAGTGTAACATATTACAACTATTATTTTGTCATTACTATATAGGAAAACATATCCTTAGCATTTCTAAAATGACACAAGGATCTCTCCCACTGTTGTCTAATCATCATATGAATTATCCTACTATAACATTTTATAGCATAGGACTCATCTGGTTGTGTACATAGCATGGAAACATGACTTAGAAATCTCAATTTCAATGATGCTCATCATGTGTCAAAACACATGAATCTTGCTCAATTATTTTCCATGTGACAAGAACTCCTTCTTATCAATTGTATATTGACTTACTTCAATATTTCATCTATGTAATTTGGCTTCAATCATATCAGGCGCTTCAATCCATCTTTTATAGATATCGATGCCCAATATCTTCTAAGCCTTTCATCAATATGAAATCTTAACCGTGTTAATTTAAAATACATATTTTCCAATCAACCATATGTCATCTACATAAAGTATTGGAAATATGTCATAACGCTCCCACTTAATTTCTTGTAACTCTACAAGCATCTTTATCATTCATGATGGAATCAAACTCTTTTGATAACTTCATTAAGGTAAAGATTTCAACTTTGTTATGCTCACTTCAACCATTGAAGTGCGCATGCCTTTCTAGCAACCTTTTGAATTTTACAAAACTCTCAGACTGTGTCAAGTACACATCCTTGAACAAACTTCCTCGAGAGGAGAATTGGTTTTGTTATTCAACATCCATATCATAATATGTAACTTTGCTAGAACTATTTGCAAAGACTAAGCATCACTACGGAAGATCAAAATCTTGTAGTAGTGAACTCTTTGAACTTCGTCGAAAACAACTTTTCGATAAGTATCCATGTCTTTGTCGCTATATAGACCCTTTTGCTATCGTTAGGCATCATTCCTATTGAAAGGACTACCAAGTCTCATACTTGATATTCATACAAGGATACTATGGCGGATATAATGACTCATAGTCAATTTTACGAAGTCAGTGCCCATCATTTGCTTCCTTTATAAGGTCCAGGTCCTTTGTTGTCAAAACAACACTTTATACTTAAACCACAAGTTGTTCAAAGTACAAAGTTTTTGGACTTTTCTGCTACAGTTCGCAAACTCATTTGAAGTATCTACAACATTTGTAGTGTCTTCTACTTAGTCAAAATAGTAAACCCCGGAACAACTTCCAGTGCTGCGCTACTCTTGACATGATAACGGAGATTCTGTAATCTTGTTGAGTTTGTACCGTGCTCCCACTCACTTGTTTCGCAAGAACTACTTTCTCGAGAAATCAACCCTTTCTGACAAACAACATTTGTCTTTTGGTTCGGTGATAGGATAAATATCCAATGTTTTATTTGGGATAACCTTATAAACATATATTTATCCTATTTTGGTTGTAAACATTTTACACATGCTATGCATACCAAAACTTAAGAAAAATGACAATTCAGGTCATTACCCAAACCATATCTTATATGTTGTCAATTTCAACGGATCATGATGGTGCTCTTTTCAGTGTAAAAGCGGTTGTCCTTAATGTATAAACTACAAACATATAATGGCAATTTTATTAATCTTACCATGTCAAACAGGGTTTGATTTTGTCTTTTGAATACTCCAATCTAATGTGGGGTATTCGAGAAGTATAAGTTGTAGAACAATTTTGCAACTTCTCAGATGTTTTGCTAAACTTGTAACTCAAACTTTATCCTTTATGATCCAATCATAAATACTTGATTATCTTGTTACATTGATTTTAACTTCATATTAACAACCTTTTGAACCAATTCAAAATGTCAAACTCTGTTCCCTTTAAATAGATATACTCACATATCTACTTAAATCATCGACAGAATTTTATGAAGGAAAAATTAATCCACCATACATGACTACACATAATGGACTATATACATCAATATGTATAATCTCCACTAAATTAGTCGTCCATTCTACTTTGGCCTAAGAACGGAATTCTAGTCATCTTTTGGAAGAGGTCTCACAAGCGTCAATAAAATGACTCCGGAAGTCCATCAATATGGAGTTCCTTCATGTTTTCCTTTCCGATATGAACTAAAATGGTGGTGTCACAATTTAAGTGAAACTCTTCAACGTCTTGCAACGTTTAGCATTTAGTCTTATAGATGTTTACTTTACCAACATGATTTATATTAACATATCCATCAATTATGGAATATGATCATAGTTTGAACAATCTCATTTGTTCTCACAAAAGACTAGAACAAAATAATAAATTATTAAGTTCTTCAAATAAATCTTGACTGGTTGGTTCGATACGACAATGAACACAATAACACTTTATTTATGTTCTTGTCATAATCGATTCCACATCTATTACTAGTTCCTTTTAGGCCCTTGTATTTCTTTCATTGCGTTGCTTTGTATGACAACTCATACCAACCAATGTGGTATCAAAATACCAAAAATACTTTGTTAACTAGTAATACATCTATATCTTGTATATCAAGTATATACTCCTGAGCTGGACTTTTCCAGTTATCTTCTTTTCTGCCATATATCTATTTGTAATTCTATTTTCAATATTCCCTTTCCTTTATAGAAGAATCATTCAACATCAAACAATGCTAGTCTTACTAGCTCATTTTCTTTGGCGTGTTAGTCATATACTATCACCCATTGAGTCATACTTTGAGTTTGATTGTTCTACTAATATCACCATATTAATAGCATTCTTCTAGATTCCACTCTTAGCATTTTCCAAGTAAGGTAAACTACTTTACCCATACTTCTAATCCATCCCATCATAACAATTTTATGATTAAGCTATTATAGCTCGAAGGAAGGAATTTAGAGGATAATTTTTAGCATCCAATTTCTTGGAATATTCAAACGCCTAGCGTCTTCAATCGTTGCATATATTCAGATAATATAAGCAAACATTGTCACGCTAAATTATACTCAGTCATGTTGCCACAAATAAGTTTCTAGATATCAATATATCTTTCACTTGATTGTTTCTGAAAACAACTCTTTTCAGTCCCTAAATCACCTTGATCAACAAAACATTCTTTTGAAGATAAAGTAATAAGGAAGCAACCATGACTCTGGATTCTAAGTAGGAATTATTTGCTCTCTAGATTAATCAATCATTAATCACATGGAGCTAGGTAGGAAATACCAAAAATTTACAATAGGACTCAATTTTAAATTTCACTAATACGGTACCAATCTTAAATGGTATTTACCAGATCATAACAGTTATATCTCAATTAACAATCTAAGTGTAAGATAGTTATGAGGATGCCAATGACTACTACAAGTTGTGCAAATTCACTTTGATTTGTTGTTCATGATAAATAAGTTCAAGTTAATTCAAATTAAGCCATGAACTCCCACTCAAAAACAACATCCCTCTTAGTCGTCTTTAGTGATTACACGAACCAAATTCACTACACCAAAACCGATCATCACGTGAGATGATGTAGCTTCAAAGGCGAACATTGACATGTTCATCATATCATCCATATGACTCATGCTTTACCTTTCGGTTACGTGTTCCGAGGCCATGTCTGTACATGCTAGGCTCGCCAAGTAGAACCGTAGTATTGCGTGTGTTTCAAGACCATGTCTGTACATGCTAGGCTTGAAAACACCCGTTGTATGCGAACGTTGAGTCTATCACACCCGATCATCACGTGGTGTCTCGAAACGACGAACTTTCTTAACGGTGCATACTTAAGGAAGAACACATTATTATCTTGATATTAAGTGAGAGGGATCATCTTATAATGCTACCATCGTTATCTAAGCAAAACAAGATGCATAAAAAGGATTAACATCACAAACATCACATGAAAGGATAACGTGATATGATATGGTCCTTCTTGCACTTGATCTCCATCATGTGCATTATGGTATGATCTCAATCATTCCACCGGCGTGGTACCAAGTACCACGGTACCCCAAACTTGATTGTCCATCAATAAGAAGACAACCATATGGATACCTTCCGGTATATCAATAATTTACAAAATAGATCATCTCATAATCAAATTTGTAATATTGACCATATCACATCACATGCCCAGCAAAAACTAGTTAGACGCTTCTAATTTATTTTTGCATATTTTATGTGGCTTAGGGCTTTCGAGGATAGAACCGTTCATACCTACGAACATCAACCACAACGTTGATAAACATATTTTTAGCAACCCTTCATAGATTAGATCTTAACTATAGTAGGAGAAACAGACACCCGCAAGCCACTTATGCAATACAAGTTGCATGTCAGTTGTGGAACAAGTCTCATGTACGTGGACATGTAAGGTTAGTCCGGGCCGCTTCATCCCACTATGCCACTAAGATCATAAAATAGTCAAGGAGTTAATAACATGATCATCAACGCCCACATACACCTATGTGTTCTACCCGTACAAAACATCTACGCATAGATCCAGCTCTGATACCACTGAAGGGGAACCTAGCATAGAAAACAAAAATTTTCCTACGTGAGGGACACCCGAAAGGCCAAGATCTAATCTAGGAGACGAAGTGTAACGGGCAACAAGAGGGTTAAGGAGAACACATACCCTCGAAGACTCAAAGTGGTACGAGATCAAATCTCGTTGTTGGCGTAGTCGTACTCACACCGATCCCGATAGCGAGAAGATGGCACCGCAATCCGGCGGTGCATCCGTGATCGGTCACACGTACGGTTGATGACGACCTCCGTTCCCTCGTTCCAGCGGGGCGCGGAAGTAGAGGATCCCTCGGAACTCCAGCAGCACGACGGCGTGGTGTGGTGGAGAAAAACATTGCTCAGGGCTTCGCCAAGCGCACGAACAAGTGGTGGAGCAGCGGCAGGAGGGAGGAAGAGATGACACAAGTGTGTGTAGTGGGAGAGGGAGCTCTCACCCCTCCTTTTATAGGAGGGGATGGCAGCCACGAATTTTTGGCTGCCTCCACCTCTCCCTCATCATGTGAGTGGAGTCTCCACTCAACCCACTCATTCTTCCATGAATTCCCACTCAAAATCCCAAGGGTTTTCTTTAATAAATAAATAAAACAATTTTATTTCTTTATTTTAATATTTGTTAATTCCATTAACAAACATTAACATATAACCCCTTGAGTTAGTTGTTAAATCTATTAACAACCATTTGATAAGAATCCCCTTGAACTATTTCAAAATTACTCGAAACAATTTCGGTGACTATTTCAATATTCCCCGAAACAATTTCGGTGCTGTCCAAACTTTTCTCCGATATTCCGTATCCTCTCAAATGCGTCATCGAACCTTAAGTGTGTCACCCTACGGTTCGCGAATAAGATAGACATGATCGAGACTCCTCTCCGATCAATAATCAACAGCGGGATCTGGAGATCCGTGATGACTCCTATATATTCAACGATGACTCTCGTGATCGTGTGAACCAACAACGCCGTGAACTATTCCCTTTGTCTCGCGATATTTTACTTGTCCGAGATTCGATCATTGGTATCAACCATACCTTGTTCAATCTCGTTACCGACAAGTACTCTTTTCTCGTTCCCGTGATATAACATCCTTTGTGATCATATCACGTGCTTGCAAGCGGTTTCGATGTGATATCACCGAGAGGGCCCAGAGTATATCTCTCCGTCATTTGGATGGACAAATCCCACTCTTGATCCATGATCCTCAACTAATACTTTACGAATACTTAACGACACCTTTATAGTCACCCTGTTACGGTGTGACGTTTGATGCCATCAAAGCACTCTTCCGGTATCAGTGATTGACATGATCTCATGGTCTAAGGAATAAGTTACTTCGTATGTTTGATATAACAATGTAAACTAAATGACTTGATCGCATTGCTATATTATCTTTGGGTATATGTTCATCACATCATTCTTCTAATGACATGACCCCGTTATTAATAACATCCAATGTTCATGATCAGGAAACCTTGATCATCTATTAATCAACGAGCTAGTTAAAAGAGAGGCTTTACTAGGAACCATTGTTTGTTTATTAAGCACACATGTATCAACGTTTCCGGTTAATACAATTCTAGCATGAGAAATAAACATTCATCATAAACAAGGAATAAGATAATAACCATTTTATTATTGCCTCTCGGGCATATTCCCTTCAGTTATGACTAATTGGAGCCAAGACAAGTCCTTAGAATGTGTCAATAACATATAGTACCAAGTAGTGAACTATAAACACTAGTACTATTGTTTTCCATCTACTTCTCCATTCCCCCATTATTGCTTCAAGAATTCACCAAGTCAGCAAAGTGGAGATCAAGACTCAAGCACAAGAAGGAAACTTCATTATCAACTTGGTGGCAACATGAAGAGATATAAGGAATATCATTGAAGAAATTGAAGGAAGGACTTTGACTCCAAAACTAGAAACAACTCAAGGAAGTACAAATTCATGAAGGAATCAAGAAGAAGACAAACCCCTCTCCTTCTATTTTTCTTTTTATTTCTTTCAAATTGACTTAGTGGTATTTTGTGCCCATCCTACCTTGGACAAACTTGTGAGAAGACCATGAAGAATCTATAAAGACCAAGGGAAGAATCCATCCAAGGAACAAGACTACAATAGAAGCATAAAGATGATCTTCAAGAGGACAAGCATATGAAGACTTGGAGCAATCCACACAAGTTGAAGAATAACAAGTTGTTTTTGTCCAACCATTGACCCAAATGGAAAATCCCAAGACTTTATATTGTTATCTCCATTGTTATAAAGTTAGTTGTACCTAGATCTACCCTAAATCAAAATGGAAGGACTAACTTAGATCACTCAAATGTCTTGATGAATATGACTAAGTGTTACGCATTGTTATGTGTTACAATAGTTGAGATAGTTAGATCACCTTGGTGAACTCTTGTAACTTCTTAGATAAATATGTTTTCAATAAAGTTTGATTACTACAAACTCAAGCTAAACCAACCCTTAGTGAACCCTTGGAATTTCCTTAACAAGTATTGAACCATTAGAGAATGAATCTTTTAAAACTCAAACTTTGACCTTGTCCTAGCCAAATTGGTTCAAATCCATTGTTATGTTAATTGCTCTGTTTGTTTTCTCCAGTTATGTGTTTGATTGCTAGAATTCTTCTTTATTTTGTTATTGTGTTTCCAATATATAGATTGTACGGAGATCAACCATCTTTTGTGAAGAGAGTGTGAATTCTTCACCAACTTCAACGAGGCAAGTAACACATCATTCAACTACCCATTATTTTCTATATGCATTAGTTGATTTTGAGTACTATGCATAATAGGAAAATTTTACTAAGTTATATTATGCTATGATATATCCTAGTAGTGTGTAGACATCCTTATACCTTGTTATTTTGAAGCCTTGTTGCTTAGTTGATGCTTGGCCTTGCTACAAAATTTGTTTTACTCGATGTTGTGGAAAAATTCTAAGTAAAAACTACAATGAACCACCTGGGTGGATTGGTTGTTTGGCTGTTGATAGTTGACTGTCTCCCCGAGGTGAGTTCACTTGAAGTAATGCACCCAGGAACAAAGTGATTATGATGTTCCCCAAGTTTAGATTGATTCCAGTGCAACCTTTAGTCATATGGGCTCTGTCTTGATTAACTAAGTTGCGAGGGTTCAGCCTGAGCTTGACAAGCAGATGTAGCATAATTATAGGTGGAACGGGTCTTGCCATTAGGTTGAATTCTTGCTTCTGAAAGAGCTCGTCTCAATCTTCTCCTTTCCTTAATGCACTCAGAGTGTATAGGATGTTTGGGCTGATTTGAGTCTGAAGGTGAAAGTGCACAAACTCTGTAGAGTCAACAAACTAAGATCTTAGCCATGTCCCCGGTTATGGACAACTATGAGCAGATGGACAAGGATGGACGGAAGAATCACATCACCATTTTCAATAAGTAAAATTTGACCAACTGAATAGTAGTAGTGGTGCTTGGATTTCAGTCCAATGATGCCACCCATTTGAAAAGAAAAGTTTTCTTTTACAAAAGAGATAGGAGAAAACTTGCTTTATGCAAACTTAGCCAAAACTCCACTCATCCAAATAAGCATTTAGTATTAGTATTTCCATTTATATCCATCATAGTGTTATTTGCCAATACATTAAATTTTATTGACTCTCTTGTGGCTGCATATTCCATATTGCAGATGATTCTGAAGACGAGTGAGGATTTCGTTTAGGATCCCTCTATCGCCAACATGTTTTGCCTGTGGCACATGAAGAAGATGGGCTCAATGTTGAGCTATGTTTTCTGATGTATTTCTTTCTTTTCTGCTAGTCTTCTAAGACTATGCAAGTTGTAATCCTATTGTTTAAAGACATGATCATGCATTGTAATAGAATTTGATGCATTTGCATGATATTTCATTTTGTACTGTGGTGCTAGCAATTGATCCAGAGACTAGCACAATAACATAGGTATTCCACTTTTACTAAAAAGTGGGATGCTACATTATGTCTCGAGGGGATTAAATAGGCCAAAGTGCAAAGGCGGTGGAGGCCTGGGGGCCCCACACCACCCCATGGCGTGGCCAGGGGGCGCTGCCCTATGGTGTGGCCCCCCTGAGGCCCCGCTATTGGTCTCTTAGAGACGCCGTGGAACCTTCGGGAATTCTAACACTTCAGGGCTTCGAATTTTCCAATTCCGAGAATATTTCCAGAATAACTTTTGTGAAACTAAAAACAGTAGAACACAAGGAACTGGCTCTGTGTCATCTTGTCAATAGGTTAGTCCGGAAAATCGATAAAAATGGCATAAAGTGTATAGAAATAATGTGGGAAACAACATGAAAACAACAAGGAACATCAGAAATTAAGGATACGTCTATAATGTATCAACATCCCCAAGCTTAGTTCCTACTCGTCCTCGAGTAGGTAAACGATAAAAACACATAATTTCCGAGGTGACATGTTACCAACATAAACTTGATCATCAATAATATAAAAGTGTATGTAAGCTGAGATCATAGAACTTCAACATAACCATGATAAATAAAACTTTAATAATAAAGCATAGCAATCACCTTGCATCATGAGAAGTAACACAAATAAAAGATCATGAATAACAATGCAACGATAGATATACGTTTGTTTCGAGTATAGAGAAAGCATGGAAAAGTGATATTTCGCTAGTCCTTAAGAGTGGGGAAAAACATAAATGCCAGGACACCTTCAAAGTTCATGAGGAAGACTAGAACAAATAATTAGAGAACAAGCAATAACACATCATGAATCAATTAAAAATGTATCTGGGACAAATGCACATAAAATTCAGAATGGCAACTATGCTCCCTCAATTGTGCATAAAGTTAGAAGATGGACACTCAATATAAAAGCAAAATAAAGGCCCTTCGCAGAGGGAAGCATGGATCACTCATGTGCTAGAGCTTTTACTTTATTAAACAGAGATATTAAAAACATTTTTTATTAGAAAGGTGTATGCTAAAGTCAACGAATGGTAAACTAGAAATACAATAAGTCACAAGCCAACTAGACTTCACAAGAGCAACTCCCATATGAAGGATGCAACAGGTGTAGAAGGTCATCCCTCTTTCTCTTTTTTTTACACAATTATGCTTTGACTGATAAATGAGGGGCAAAAATAGTGAAGAGAATTTGTTTGTATTAATTTGGGGCTAGGAACCCCGCTGCTAGCTCTTCTATCAATTGGATTAGCGGATGAATACACTAGTCCAGGGTGTGAAATCCAACCAACAAGTGAGATAAAGATTCTCTATTTACGTCCTCGTGAGCAAAAACAGGAACACAAAGCAGGAGTAATTTTGAAAGTTTTAAAGGTAGCACATGAGCAATTTACTTGGAGTGGCAGTTAAATACGACATGTAGGTATGTATGGTGGACACAATGGGAAAACTTTGTTTTTTTTGGAGTTGGATGCACGAGTAGAGCTCATACTCAATACAGGTGGAGGCTAGCAAAAGACTGGGAGCGACAAATCAAGAGAGCACAAGAGCCATAATCATGCATAACGACATAAACATCATTAATCAAAGCATAGGTGGTACCACAAGTTCGAAAAGGAAATGATCATAGAGTCTATTGGTGACTGGTTTGTAGTCATAAACATGGTGTGAGCATGCTCCAAGTCAACCAAATAAAACATTCAAAGGAGACTACCACAAATTTATGCTTCAATATGACAAGAACAACTCATGATTCTTTCAATAACACATTAAACACTCTCAGATATTTGAGTCTAATCATGCTACTCAGTGACCACAAGGCTTTAGAACTAAAATAACATCTAGCATGATATGAAAAATTCTAGCCATAGTCTATACAAGCTTCTACTTGCACCATTAAAAATTCTACTTCAAGCAACAATTTCTTTTCCCAACAAGCACCATAAAAAATATGTTTTAACAAAAATTCTCTACGTGCTACAGAAATAAAACATGATAGTACTCACATAACACTACTAAAAATGATAGCTCTGAATAAGAGATGCGAATAAAACAAGAGCTAAACAGGAATTTTTGCGGTAACTAGAAGAAAAACTAAGAATACTAGCATAGCAAGTATTCAAACAAAAAAGCGGAGCGTGTCTCTTTACCAAGAAAGGATGATAGGTCCAATGATATTATTGAAGCAAGGAAAAAAAATAAAAACAAAAGAAAACAAAAGAAAAATAAACAGACGCTCCAAGTAAACTTCATATGATGTGACCGAATAAAAATATAGTTTCACGAGAAGTGACCTGATAGATAGTTGATGAAGAAGGGTATGACTTGGGCATCCCCATGCTTAGATGCTTGAGTCTTCTAAAAATATGCTTCGATGAACCACGGGGGCATCCCCAAGCTTTGACATTGCACTCTTCTTGATCACATATATCACCTCTTCTCTTGACCCTTGAAAACTTCCTTCACACCACACTCAAACGATAATTCACATTAGAGGGTTAGTGCAACAATTAAAAATACATTGGTTTTGTATGGCACAAGTTCTATTGATACTTTTAAACATTAGCTACAGCCACTGATGTTTCGTGAAGCAAAGAAATCCACTCGATATCGAAAAAGAGCAAATGGAAGAAAAATGGCAGAATCGGTCAAAATCAGAGCAGTCTGTAAAGATGAATTTTTTCGGGGCACTTATGTTGCTCAGATAGAAAAACTTAAGAACGAAAATATTGCGGAATTATCTGAGGAATAAGAAAAAGAAATTTCATGTCATTCTGATTTTTCTGTGAATTTTACGATTTTTTTACGGTGAACAACAGAAATCTGCTTACTGCGCAGAAATCCGAAAACCAACTCCAACTCTCGTCAAAAACTTTACTTGGCACTACTAAAACATGAAAATAAAGATACAAATGAGTTGCTCCATAAGTATAAAACCCATTGAATCAAATAAAACATAGAAAAACAAAGCAAAAATAAAAACCATGGGTTATCTCCCAAGAATTGCTTTTCTTTAACGCCCTTTTACTAGGCCTAGAAAAGTGGATTCACGTGGATGCTCACATAAGAAATATGAATTAAGAAAAAGAGAGCATCAAGAAGAAAGTATAAAAAAAAATTAAGCCTAGCCCACTTCCTATGCATGGGAATCTTGTAAAGAAATAAATTAAAGAATCTCAAACTAGAAATCATGGGAAGGTAGAACAAGAGCAAATTCAATACTTTCAACAGAAAGAGAGGTGTTTTAGTAACATGAAAATTCCTACAACCATATTTTTCCATCTCACAATAATTTCAAGTAGCATCATGAACAAACTCAACAACATAATTATCACATATAGTATGTTTGTCATGGTTTAAAAGCACACAATTCATACCAAGCTCCAAAACAGTGGGATCAAAATTTAAAATCAGCTCCTCTTTTTTCCCACTTTTAGCAATATCAAAACGATATGATTGATCACTCATAAAAGGTATAGGACACATTATAGAAATCTTATTTTTAGTATTATTATGATTTATAACATCAAGTAACATAGGACCATCATCTAGAGTATTATCATATAAATTTCCTAAGCAAACTTCCTCATTATCAAAGCAAGCTTCCAGATTCAGCAGTTTCTTCTTCCATAGGTTCCTGCAAGGCATTAGTCTTTCCGTTTGGGGGAGAGAAACTATTAAGAGAATAAAGTATGTAGTAATTACAATCCTTGTAATTATCAAAGCAATATTTGAGTATAGCACAAATCTCGTATTTATAAGGTGCATCATCAATACTTTCAAGCAAATAGGAAATTTCGAATGCACCCTTCCAAGCAATAAATTCCACAATTTGTTCCACATCATAAAATTCATAATTTCCCTTAACATAAGAAGATATGGTAACATCATCATTATACTCACATTGAAAAGGGAGGTGTTTATACCTTCTACAACAACGAGATTTATCAAAGTAATAAGTAACATTATAGGTATAGCACAAGTTTTTAGCATACTCATGTAATTTATTCATTTGCTCCCATAAGTGTTTCCCTTTTTCTGACAAGCGGCGTTCCTTATAATAATTTTGTTGTTCATCCGTGAAACCACCTTGTTTATAAGTTCTAGTTTCAAAGACATCAAACATTGATAGCAAGCACGATAAAGCAAAAATAACAACTAGAATAAAAACTAATTTTTATGTGTTTTTGATAAAGAGAAGCAAACAAGACAAAATGAAATAAAGTAAGAAAAACTAAAACAAAGTAAAGAGATTGGAAGTGAGAGACTCCCCTGGCAGAAATTCTCTTCCTCCCCGGTAACGGCGCCAGAAAATATCTTAATGGTGAAGGTCTTGCACTTGTTGGGAAACCCCAAGAGGAAGGTATGATGAGCACATCAACAGTTTTCCCTCAGAAAGAAACCAAGGTTTAATCGACCAGTAGGAGGAAGGAGTAACTTCTGAAGGTTGATGCAACTGAGGTGGTGATACGTCATAAACTTCCGGGTCTCTTCGGGACTCTATGGCATCTTGTCAATAGATTAGTATGGAAAAACGGTAAAAATGGCATAAAGTTTATAGAAAACATGTGGGAAACAACATGGAACATCAGCAATTAAGGATACGTTTATGACGTATCACCACCTCAGGTGCATCAAGCTTCTGAAGTTACTCCTTTCTCCTACTGGTCGATTCAACCTTGGTTTCTTTCTGAGGGAAACTTGCTACTGTGCTCTTCATACCTTCCTTTTGGGGTCTCCCAACGAACGTGTGTCCGCACGACATAGCTTACCCTACTCTTAATTTTAGGGATCATATGATTAAATCCCGATATGGAGGTGAAGTTCATGGTGCGTTTTCCCATATCAATAGTTGCTCCAAAGAGCTTTACCAGAGATCTTGCAAGAGTAATTTGGCCTTCTCCTACACATTCAACAACAAGATAATTAGTGGATATCGTTCTTCCTAGGAGTTTTGTAAACACTCCTTCAACTATCCCAATGGGAAATATAATTGCATTATTGGTAAGAGATATTCCTTCTCCTCCCTCAAAAAGTCCCTAAAGACTCAAAGATTCGTAAATCACTTTAGGCATAATGCAAAATTCAAGCATAATATCACAACGAGCATGATTTCTTTTTACCATTTATAACAAGTTTTACTGCAAGGATAAACTTTGAGGCTTCAAAATTTACTGGTACATAATCATAATGTTCACAAATCTAATTATAACCTTATTTTAAGCAAGATATATGTGTCTCAAGAGTGTTTAATCTAGCATGAATGCTTGCGAGGGCTATATCCGATTTACTAGGTGAGCAATAGGTTGCAATCAATTTTTTATGGCACTAAAAGATTGATCCCCATCACAATTAAGTAAATCTCCTCCTACTACAATATCCAAAGCATATCTATAGAAAAGTACAAGACCAAAGTAAAAACTACAAAGAAACATGCTTAGAGTCATTTTAGGTTCAATTTTACAATAGGAATCAAAAACTCTAGACCAAGCTTCTTAAAACTCTCCTCACTCCCTTGTTTGAAAGTGAAGATCATTTCCTCAGGTGACATGGTAAAAGGGACATGACTAGACATAAAGGCAACTTTAAATAGGAACTATTTTGTGTGTTTTCGATATAAAGAAGCAAACAAGACAAAATAAAATAAACTAAGCAAAACAATAAAAAAGTAAAGATATCGGAGGTGAGAGACTCCCCTTGCAGAAATTCTCTTCCTCCCCGGCAACAGCGCCAGAAAACAAGCTTGATGGCGTGTAAACACATGTTCGTTGGGAGACCCCAAGAGGAAGGTATGAAGAGTACATCAGCAAGTTCTCCCTCAATAAGAAACCATGGTTTAATCGGACCAGTAGGAGAAAGAAATCACTTCAAAATGTTGATGACAACTGATGTTGGCAGGGCGCACTACCAGGCTCAGCAGCAACATGGAATCTAGACTCAACACAACCAAGATACTTTGCCCCAACGAAACAGTGAGGTTGTCAATCTCACCGGTGTTGCGAACACAAAGGATTAGATGTATAATGTGGAAAATAATGTATGATTGAAGTGAATGAAAGGAAAACAATGATTGTAGTAAAAGAACAGTGCTTGCAGTGGTTGTACTATCAGTGTAAAAGAATGAATCGGGGTCAACAGTTCACTTGTGGTGTATCTCCATGAAAGATAGATAACATGCTGGGTAAACAAATTACAACTGGGCAATTGACATAAATTAAGGCTGCAACATAGTGCATATGCAATACATCATGATTCCTATGAGATTCATGCGGGCAATACAACCTAATTCATAGACCAATATCCAACTGCATCTATGACTAGCAATCGACCCTCAGAACGTAATCCAATCAAACTTCGAGTATTAAGTTGCAAGAAACCGATTATTGCATTAAGTAAAGTGCGTAATGTAAACAATGAAAACATTGTTGTTTTCTCCCTAATGGCAACAACACATCTATCATTCGTCACGTTTCTGTCACTCGAGCAGAGATGAAAAGGAGGCATGAACCCACTATCGAGCATAAATACTCCCTCTTGGAGTTACTAGCATCTACTTGGCGAGAGCATCTACTAGTATGAGAGAGAGCATGCAAGATCATAAATAGCATAAACATGATAGATTGATAATCAACTTGACATAGATTCAATATTCATTAGATCCCAACAAACACAACAGGTAGAATTACAGATAGATGGTCTTGATCATGTTAGGCAGGTGACAAGATCTAAACAAGGTTGCATAAAGAGGAGAAGACAACCATCTAGCTACTGCTATGGACCCATAGTCCAAGGATGAACTACTCACGCATCACTCTGGAGGTATGCATGGTGATGTAGAGTCCTCCGGTGAGGATTTCCCCTCCCGGCAGGGTGCCGGAGAGAGCTTCAGAACTCTCTCGAACTAGGGTTAATGATGAGGGAAGCAGTGGAACTTTTCATGGATGGAGGCTCGGGTATTTAGGGTTAACCCGAGAAGGAGCTTAAATAGGCATAAGGGCGATGTCGGTGGGTGGCCAGGGGGTCACACCACCTGGTGGCGCGGCCAAGGGGGGCCGCGCCACACTATGGTGTGGTGGCTCCAGGGCCCCCCCTCCGGGTCTCCTTCGGATTCCGTGTACGTGAAAGAAATATAAGACTCTGGGATTTTGTTTCGTCCAATTCCGAGAATATTTCCAGAATAACTTTTCTGAAACCAAAAATAGCAGAAAACATGAACTGGCTTTGTGGCATCTTGTTAATAGTTAGTCCCAGGAAATCCATAAAAATGATGTAAAGTGTAGAGAAAACATGTAGTATATGACATGAAAATAACATGGAATATCATAAATTATACATACGTTTGAGGCATATCAGTTCCTTGTCACTGGATGCTTATTTTAGGGAGATGGAGCTGATTCTACAAAGGGATCAAGTTAGAGAGGAACCAGAACAGACTATGCAGTGTTTTCACTCAGGTTTGCAATTCAAAATTAAGACCATTGTGAGGCATGTGCAATATAATAACATGAATGAGCTGTTACGTCAAGCTAGAGTGGCTGAGAAACAATTGGCCGAGTGTGGGGACCCCAGACTAGCAGTCCGAGACCTCCAGTATGCATACATTCACGATCACATTATTAGTTAGTTGTGAACAACATACTCGAGTTGGCATTGCAGATACAACATCCACTACAGAATACACGGCTTACACAACTGGTCACATGACTCAAGTGAAAACAACAGCCACGCATGGCAGGAACACACACTTAGAAACAGCGGAAGTCTACAAAACACACTCGTGGTAAACCCAAATCATACCTTGACTACCTACAGGCTACTGACTCGGAGACGTTCCTAGTTCGCACAGCCGTCAGCGACACCATCTTCTTCAGGTTCTCCGGTTTTCTGCTCAAAGCCTGGCTAAGACAATAGCCAGGGACGAAACCATTGTGAGTACATTGGAATGTACTCGCAAGACACCCCAAATTAAAGCTAAACATGCAAGTATGCATACATATAGGTGGTAGGAAGGCTGTAATTAGAGTTCAACTAGCTATGATGAATTTAAGACCCATCATAGTTGCACAAGATTTATTTTTCTTTGTTGAAGAAGATACTTCAAAAGCTATTTAATTTCTCTTGCAGACATAGCATGTCCACAAGGTTTTGATAAAACATTTTAAATAGAATAAAAGTTTCTCTTTGCAAAACTTCCTGGAAGATCACAACTTTAAAAGCATCAATTTCCAGTACCTCAAAGGTACAATCATTCCCTTTCCACGTACCTCCCAGGTAAAATTCCAAAACACTTCCCAACCTTTTGAAAACATTGACACAATGCTAGCTACATGGCCATTCAACTGTCCATATCCGAGGACACGGCTATTCTGAATAGTGTTACTCTACAGAGGTGTACACAATCCACAAGATCCAGTACATCCGCCGTGAACAACCACGGACTGTCCGAGACAGTATGCAAACATCGGATAACTGGTCCTAACCATCCACTATTTCAGCGCTAGTAAATGACTACCTCTTCAACTGGGTTTTTCTCCCCGACACCGAGTGAGTCAGCCGTATCGATCCGGTTTCCCCTGACAACACACCGCCATGGCAGGAGACCCAATTGCTGCAATCGGTAGTGAACTTAATCCCACACTGTGAATGTCCCGTTTCTCCCTCTGGGCGACAATTCGGTTCGGGGGACTCTAACCCCTATAAAACTTTGAGGTAGGCACGGACTAACACCGACAAGCAATTAGCTAGACCCCGTTCCCATATTGAGGTAATGTGGCAGTATGGCTTGGTTGTCCGGCGAAGACTAGGTTATGTGTCATTTTTGGAAAAACAAGTCGAAAACATTTCCTTCTTCACAAACCTCCCTCGGACAAGGTCCCACCTTTCCTCGGGGTTTTTCCAAGATTTTGCTTTACAAAAACATCAAGTTAAAATGTCCACTAGGGGACCTAAGTGAATGAAGTGATGACACTAAAATATCTAAAGGGCTTGGTAACACCAATATTATATAGTGGATATAGCATATTAGATACACAAAATAGATAGTGGTATATTCCACTTAAAAGAATAGTTTTTGAATCAAACTTTTGTAAAACTTCAGAAGTAAAACATGCATGATAGATAATGACAAGTAAAACAACAGCAAGCATTTAGAGTGGCTTGCCTTGGCACTGGTCTTGGTCTTGCTCTTGAAATAAACAAGAGTTGCAACATAAACCTCTCCGGGAAATAATACCGTATTCGTTATCTAACGTCGTAAACTCAAAAAGGGAAACACCCAATCAGAACCAAACAAGGGAAAGCACTTGAAAAAAAGTAAACATACAGCAAGCATTTCATCAAACAAGTACACTCACAAATAATATTACTAGGGTGCACATCATCAAGCAAAACAGACACTAACAATACACATGAATAACATTAGAATAGGTGCTATGGATCCTCAACCAAAATGGCATGAGTTTAGTGGGTGTGCCACTCTCATAACATGCTCAAATAAGGTCAAATGACTCTCTGGTCATTCATGAGGATGAAAAAAATAACAAGAAAACAAACTAGAAACAACTAGACATGCACAGGAAAATAGTAACAAGCAATACTACAAGCCTATAGTGACACATGCTTTTCTAAACATGGGGAAATAATATATCCAGTAGCTAAGCAACCTAATAACAGAGACAAATCAATACCAAACATATGATGGCATCACTCAATACATGAAAATAATCATGGAGCAACACAACTGTTAAAACTAGACATGAAAAGGGGCTATTTAGACAAGCATACATGCATAACCATAAGAGATCATTAAACATGATTTATTCTAGCATGATGGATCTGTAAGATAGCATCCAAATAACATAGAAAAAAACACCTATACATGCTAGTAACATCAAAATAACAATAAATTCAATGCATCAAAAATTAAGCATGCAAATACTACTATGGCATAAATCACCTAAAACTAGCATGGCATACCAAAATTACCTAGAGCTCACTCAAGAATGCAAGAAAGTTGAATATGTTAGAATAACAGTATCTAAGCTATGGAAAACAATACTAAAGCATTTATTCAATTCCTCATACCAATATGAAGAATAACATAATTTAACCTATTATTATTAGGAAAACAACCCTATGAGATTTAAACTATAACAAGCATGGTTTTCACACACATTTTCTTAACATGATAATGACACACTCAAAACACGTCTCAAACATGTATTAATAACCTACACATGCTAGGAATCAATTTTATAACAAAGACAATATAACACACAATTTAATCAAGGCATAGCAATAATATGCAGAAAAGGGCTAAACAACTAAATAATGCACCAAGCCTATTATGTAACACCTAAAATCATGAAAATCTAGTATAAGGTGCTCCTAGTCACTAGCAAACCAACACAATTGGATTCACTTCAAAAAGCGTCACCGGAAGAAATTAAATAATTCACAGAAGTGCTCTCTGGCCTAAAACTAACATGCATGTCATTTTAACACCACAACTCAAGTCAACACAAGGCCAACTGCAACAGATAGACATTTTCTAGGGCTACTCATAAAAGTTGAGTTTGCATGATTTGGATACTTAAAACTCAAGTTATTAAATAAAAGGTGTTAATGAGTGCTTTTGCCATTTATTTTATTTCTCCTAAAATATTGCACAAAACTTAGATCTACAAGTTGGAGTTGGTTAGGAATTTGTAGAGATACAAACTGTGATTTTTAGTTTGGAAAGATTTGGTTATTTAGATTTTTATTTCTATTTAAAGTAAATAGGCAAAAAAAGATCTGTTGGAAAAGAATTCAACCTGCAGAAAAAAAAAGGAAATGGGCCAGATCTGAAGGGTATCGGGCCGCACAGGGGCAGGCCGGCCCGCTAGCCAGCGCGCGCGCAGAGAACCGGTAAGTCGTCGTTCCATCATCTATCGACGGACGAGATTAGACGAATCTTTGATTCAAAACGACCCGCCCGATGGGGATCCGGCGGCTGTGAGGACGTCGTGTCCGCAGAAACCGGCAATGACCAGAAGACGTGGCGGCGTCCTCTCCGGCAGCCGCTGAGGAGATGTGGGCTCGCCGCCATTGACTCCCGTGGCCGCCTGGAAGCGCAGAAAGCACCAGGAGGACCCAGGACAAGCGCACAGAGTCTATGCCCCCAATGCTGGCCTCACAGGAGGGTCGCAGCAGTGCTCTTCGGCGGGAACCCGCAGAGGCGGACCTAGGTCGAAGTCGCGCCCGTACCTGCGAGGGAAAAAGGTAAAGATTGAGATGGGAATGAGCCCAAGGGAGATCCCAGGGGCCTATAGGAAGATATTAGAGGAGCGGATATGGCCTGAATAGGTGGCTCGACGAGGTGCTCGTCCGCGGAGAGGTCGAGCCTGATTCCAACAATTCGGGAGGATTTGGAGGGGGTTCTTTCTTCCCGAGCTTGATTGAGAGGAAGAGTGGTTGGGTAGGCATAGTCACAGCAAAAGGGATAGCTCGGAGATGGCTCACGCCAAAGCTCGATGAGTACGGACCACAGGGACCATTGCGCGCCGGCTCACACGGAGGAGGGGGGTTCGATCATGTCTACGAGGTTTCCTGTGGTTCGGAGGCTCTCCAGGGACAGACAGTAGTCCAGGAAGGGAAAGGAGGTGGTGGTGAATGTCATGCCCATGCTCAGCACCCGGAGGTGTTCGACAGCGAGTTGAGGAAGGAGGAGAGTGATCTGGGGAAGGGAGGGGCACGGGTGTGCTCACGAAGGCCTCTTGAAGCTAGTTGACAAGGCCGCAAAACTCGACATGATGCCCAGGTGTTGGAACACGAACGATGTGGCGTGGGCGTTCTGGGCGCCATGGCCAGCTCACGGGATAGGAAGAAGTAGACAAGGGAAAGGGATGAGGCTTCACCAGAGTGTCATAGGGGGCGAGAGGAGTGTGCTGGCGCGATATTTTCTTCTAGGATGCACTGTGGAGGAGGACTGAGAAGAGGAGGGTGATCACCATCTTTGTCCACTTGCTAATGGCTGAGAGAGAGAGGGAGAGGGAGAGAGTTAGGGGTTGGTAGACCATGTCTAGGAGTGCAATATGGATGCTTACAATGCCAGGGATGAAGAGAGAGGTGGAGAGAATGCAATGATTGATCAACACATGGATGAATCCAACAATGTCCAAAATAACCAGAAGTGTTTTTTGATAGTTTTCACCAATAATTTGAATAGAACCTATGTGAGAAATTGTGTCCAATGGATAGAGGATAAAATGGAGTCTAGGTATGGTGGCCTCAAGAGTTTTGAAAAATATATGTTTCACAAAATTTTGGAATTTCAAAAATGACAGAAACATTTTTAAATGTTTTATCCAAAATTTTCAACACAACTTGCAATTTTTTTTTCTATAAATAAGTTCCACATGACCATAGGCATGTTGGGTAATGTTTCCAAGATTTTAGGAAATACTTTTCTTCACAAAATATTTTAAAGTCCATTTCTAGCCTTTTGGAAAATGGAAAATAATAAATAGTAAAATGCTTTTAAAACAAATATTTTTGAGTTAGGATGATATAATATATAATATAGGTCTCCAAAGTGATTTTTAATAATCAACTCCTTTGAAAATATTTGAGACACCACGTGGAAAAAGGGTGAAAACAGGAGTTTATTTAATAGGCTAAAAACCATGAGAGATAAATAATTAAATGGTCTTTGAAAAATAATTGGACCACATGGATATGATGTATAGGGTAAGGAGAGTACAAGGGTAGGTTTATGGGGCTTGAAAACAAATAGGAGGGGTTTTGAGCAACACAGAAACAGAGCATCAAGATAACAGGAATATGATCAATATTGAGGGTTGCTTTCTAAAGGACTTTCAAAGGAGATACCAAAGTGTTTCAATATCCAGAATAACAACTTGAATAGATAGAATAGATATATACAATGAGATGTATGATGGTGCATTGATGATTAGATCAAGATTTGTCATAGAAGCTTGTCTCCAAAGTTGGAGATTTTTAAGAAAACAGAAGATGATATGGACATGAGATGGAATATGGTATTGATGTTTGATCTTGTTATTACTAGGTTTTACTTACATAAAACAACATACATTAATAATCAAACATAAATAAATACTTCAAGCAAACACAAGATAAGATCACACACCAATTCAGATAAAATAACAAGACACACAAGATCACTCAAACAACTGAGGTCTTCAATTTAATTTCCAGGTGTTTTTCTCAAGTGTTAATTTTAGGTGGTGATCAATACATACCATGACAAGAGAATTTTGTAAAGAATTTCAGCTCCAAAGTTGTTACTTCCAAAATAATATAATTGAGGCAAAACACAGGGGTAACATAGTCCCCTCTTATTGTTTTTGCAAAAGAAGGAAGTGAGAAGGAGATTTTGAAATACATGCAAAAACATCTTGGTTGAAAACATGTTGGAGATGATTAGCTCCAAAATACTCTTCATATAGTTTTGTAAATTATCTTTTGTATTCTCAAAACTTGGCCTTTGGGCTTCTTCTAAAATCAAAACATTTTCAAAAAGGTTTTTGCCAAAAGAGTGTGATGGATGAAGATGATAAGATTTCTTGTCATGACTTGATCACAAGGGTTGTGTTTTAAGAAAGTTATGATCATTGGTTAAATTTTAGTTGTTAACAAACTCAAACAAAAAAAAAATCAACAAGCAAATAGAAAAGAAACACAAGCATTAGTCAAATATAAAAAAGTTTTTGTTGGCCCTGATTTTTGGGTGATTGAAAACAAGTTTTTTCCTGTCTTCCAAAAAATTGGGATGTTACACCTAGGAGGCTAAGATGAGTGATAGGATGAGTTTTGCTCCTAGAAATTCTTTTATTTCATCACCACCACCACATGCATCTCAATTTCGTGGTACTACTTCATCTAAACCCGAGACTAGTAATTCCATTGCAAAGAGAACATCACAACCATAAGCAAGTGCAAGTGGTTATACTATGTCTACATCAAGAAATAGAGATATGAGATGTCACACATGTGGAGGAAAAGTTCACTTCAAGAGAGATTGTCCTAGCAAGAAAATCATGCTTGTTAATGAGGATAATGAGTATGAGACTAGTGATGATGCTGATCCGAATGAGAAGGATTGTGATAATGGTGATGGTCCAATTGATGCATATGCTACACATTACCCCTTTATTGTTTGCACACCAATATCTTTGAGTGTTATTTCAAGTCCAGAAAATCAGAGATGCATTTTCTTCCAAATCAAAGCAATTGTAGGTCCTCAAATGGCTTGCAAAGTTATTATTGTTGGAGGGAGTTGCAGAAATTTAGCAAGTATAGATTTTTGTGCAAAGCTGAAATAGAGATATATTCCCCACCCTCATCCTTATTATATTCAGTGGTTGAGTGACAAAGGAGATATGAAGGTGAGCTACATGGTGAGAGTGGAATTTCAGATTGGACCATACAAAGACACAATTGAGTGTGATGTGGTACCAATGTATGTTTGCCACATGTTATTGGCAAGACCATGGCAGTTTGAAAGGAGTTCTATACATAATGGGAGAGAACACATATCAGTTGAATTGGCATGGGAAGGACATAATTTTGAGGCCTATGACACCACACCAAATTGTAAATGAGTCTCGTAAAAAACATAAGTTAATTTAGAGATGGAGAGTGAGAGAGATGATATGAGAGAAAACAGAAGTTCTGTGAGTGATAGTAGTAAAGCCAAAATGAGTGGTAAAAATGAAAGTGAGGGAGTGAGCCTATTATGCATGTTAGCCATGAAAGAGGACTTGAAAGAGTTTAGTGAGGATCCTAGTTTAGTACCTATAGTGCTCATGTACAAGGGGGAAATTTTAGTTTCTAATGACATGACCCCTCTCTCTATTGGTGTTTCTAATGTTTTGTAGAAATTTGGTGATGTTTTCCACAAGAGATACCATCGAGTCTGCCACCATTGAGAGGGATTGAGCACCAAATTGATCTTATTCCTTGTTCATCATTGCCAAACCGAGCTCCCCATATGACAAATCCCTAAGAAACAAAGGAGATTCAGAAACAAGTACAAGAGCTTCTTGATAAAGGGTATATTCGCATTAGCCTATCTCCTTGTGTTGTTCCTGTTATTTTGGTGCCTAAGAAAGATGGTACATGGCGCATGTGTATGTAGGGAAATTAACACCAACTATTCGTTATCGTCATCCTATACCACGTTTGGAAGACATGTTAGATGAATTAAGTGGTGCTGCTGTTTTCTCGACAATTGATTTGTGTAGTGGTTACCATCAAATTAGAATGAAGGAGGGGGATGAGTGGAAAATAGCCTTTAAAACAAAATTTGGTTTATATGAAAGGTCAGTGATGCCTTTTGGTTTGACTATGCACCTAGTACTTTCATGAGACATATGAACCATGTTTTGAGAGATTTTATTGGCAAGTTTGTGGTTGTTTATTTTGATGATATTCTCATATATAACCACAATGAATCTGAACATATTGATCATATTGGACAAGTCTTGCATGTGCTAAGAGAAAACAAATTATTTGGTAGTCTTGAGAAGTGCACTTTTTGCAAAGATAAGGTCATATTTCTGGGATATGTTGTTTCTAAACATGGGATAGAGGTAGATGATTCAAAATTGAAGCTATTAAAAATTGGCCTACCCCCATGAATGTGAGTCAAGTGCGTAGTTTTAATGGTCTTTCTGGTTTCTATAGAAGATTTGTGAAAGATTTTAGTACAATTGCTACACCTTTGAATGATTTAACTAAAAAAGGCGTAGATTTCGAGTGGGGTGTTGCACAAGACATTGCATTTGATGAACTGAGAAATAGATTGATTTCTGCACCTTTGTTTATGCTTCCAAATTTTAAGAAGCAATTCGAAATTGAATGTGATGCTAGTGGTATTGGTATTGGAGGCGTGTTGATGCAAGAAAACAAATCTTATTTTTCTGAGAAATTGCATGGTGCACAATTGAACTATTCTGTCTATGATAAAGAATTGTATGCGCTTGTTAGAGTTCTTGAGGTTTGGAAACATTATTTGTGGCCAAAAGAATTTATCATACATTCTGATCATGAAGATTTGAAATTTCTAAACAGCCAATCTAATCTTAATAAGAGACATACTAAGTGGGTTGAATTCATAGAATCTTTCCCATACATTATTAAACATAAGAAGCGATTTGATAATGTGGTTGCTGATGCATTATCTAGGAAAAACATGCTATTAAAGAAATTAGATGTGCAAGTTCCTGGTTTGGAGAGTCTACGTGAATTATATGCTAATGATACTAAGTTTTCTATGCCTTTGGCTAAGTGTACTACTGTGAAAGCATGAGATAAATACCATATTCATGATGGATTTCTGTTTAGTGCTAACAAATTATGTGTTCCCGAGTGTTCTTTGCGTTTGTTATTACTACAGGAATCTCATAGTGGTGGACTGATGGGACACTTTGGACGTGAGAAAACATTGCTTATGTTGGATGATAATTTTTAGTGGGCACACATGAGGCGTGATGTGTATAGGTTTGTGCAACGTTGCATCACTTGCAACAAGGCAAGATCAAAATTAAAGCCTCATGGTTTGTATACTCATGTTCCTGCACCTACTACACCATGGAAGGATATTAGTATGGATTTTGTGCTAGGATTACCAAGGACTAAGAGAGGACATGATTCTATATTTGTGGTAGTGGATAGATTATCTAAGATGTCACATTTTATTGCATTCCACAAGAGCGGCGATGCGACGCATATTGCTAATATGTTTTCAGGGACATAGTGAGATTATATGGAGTACCAAGGACTATTGTTTATGAATGTGATGTGAAGTTTATGAGCTACTTTTGAAAGACACTGTGGGAGAAGCTGGGGACAAAGTTGCTGTTTTCGACTACTTGTCACACCCAAACTGATGGACAAATGGAGGCGGTGAATCACACATTATCAACATTGTTACGAGCCATGATCAGGAAAAATCTACGGGAGTGGGAGGACTGTTTGCCCCATGTAGAGTTTGCCTATAATAGGGCTTTCCACTCTACTACTTAGCTATGCCCGTTTGAGATGGTGTATGGTTTCAAATCCATTACTACAGTTGATTTGCTGCTGCTTCCTTTAAACAAGAGAGTTAATATGGAGGCCACGAAGAATGCTGATTTTGTGGAGAAGATACATGAGAAGACTAAGCAAGCAATATAGAGGAAAACATGTTGCTTAGTGTGTTAACAAGAAAAGAAGAGAGGTACTGTTTCGTCCAGGAGACATGGTGTGGGTACATTTTCACAAGGACAAGTTTCCCCACATTTTTGCTAGGAGACATGGTGTGGGCACACTGAATGAGAATACCAAGAAGTTGATATGCCTCTCCTTGGCTAATTGATGCTGACACTCTGAATGAACCCCTAAACCGAAACCGTGCAACTATGATTATTATCTTCTAAGCGAAAGTTTGACTGTGGGGGAATTACATTCAACATATCTCGCACGATGTTAAAGGATTATCTTTAATCCTCTTTAGACTGTTTGAGTTACCAACTAGTAAGAGTGTTATCTGCACTTCCAAATTAGTCATGAATGCAAGATACATTTGTCCTATTATATTATTTGGAACTATCGTGTACTTGGAATATGTGGGACTCTTATTTGGTTGAATATTGAGTATATTCCCCCTCTCCCTAGTCTTCTTTGGTAACCTCGTCACATTGAAAAGACAAATGGGGAAGGACTTGAGGAATCTGATAGTGTCGGATATATACCGAATAGGGGTATATCAGATGGTAGTCTAAAGTGCCGGATTACCCGGGTGGCCCAAATGGTAGTGGGCTACGGTCCATTGGGCGGCCCAGTAAGCTGACGCGCAGAAGCCGGATTCTAGAAGAACCCGGATCACGGCCCACGTGATCTGGCTTGGAGTAGAAGGCGGATTCCTTACTTTCTAAGTTAATAGTTACCGTAATCTTCTAGGTTTCCTACTCTGTATGCCCTAACCCGACTATTATATAAAGCCGGACGGGAGATATGATAGATAGACAAGAAGCTAAAGGCTAACTCGCCGAGAGGTTGATCCTTGACGAGCAACCAATAGAACCTCACATTGTACTCTGTACTTCCAGGTTTTAATCCTGAATAGTGAGTTTGCAGGAGTAGGAACGTCGCATTATTGCACCGTACCGAACCTGGGTAAAAACCCTGTGTCATTGTCCTTCGCACAATCACGTCACCCCACGTCTCTATCAGTAGTCTCATGGCACCCCCGTCTATGAATTCTACTACGATGTCTCGACAGTTGGCGCCCACCGTGGGGCCAGTTACGTCAGGCGTTAAGTTTCGATCTGAGATACTCGGCGGGATTGGCAGTTCAATAACTGTCGGGAGCTTGGAGTTCGACAACGACGTTGGGCGCTTCCTCGACAACGGATCTTACATACAAGCGCAAAATCATCTGGTAAGTGCCTGCGTGCTACCGATCGGATCTGCAAATATCTTTATCGGATTAACCGCAGAGGCCATGGGGTTTTGCGATGGAACTAAATTTATCCCACCCGCCCTATACCCAGTCGAAGATGACTACGACACCGGGTTTTGCTCAGATCACCGACATACAAGTGAATCACACTTTATCGGCATGGTGCAATCCGAGATCGCCGAAAACACGGATGAAAGTAATCTCGTGCAAGATGCAGAAAACAACACTCCCACAACAGAGGTGGAAGATCCGACATCCGTCAGCATCACGACGAACTCGGAAGCCGACTCTGTACTAGCCGCCATTGAGGCGAGATTAGAGTCGGAAACCGGATCGGATCACTTCGACACCGAAGACGAAGATGAAGACGCTTTCGAAAGAAAGGTCAAATCCTTCCAAGAGGGATTCCACGAAGTACTGATGGCAAAACCGGCTGAAAACACGGATGCCGACAGTCAGGAAAGCCCTAGAACCCCTCCGCCAGAGGAAGAGAGAGAAGAAGAAGAAACCTCTCCGAAATTCCCCGATGTCAAAGAATTGACAGAGGAAGAACCAATCAAAAAACCTCCCTCTTCCAAGAAAAAGCACAAAACTGCTAAAAAGCTCCAATATAAACTCCGGAAGAAGAAATTGGCTGATCCAGCCAATGAAAGCCCGGAAGTCGGAGGCGCAAGCGGTGTGAAACCGTCAGAGAAGAAAACAAAAGAAATCCTTGTTCCGCCAATGACAGAACAAGAAGAACAGGAGTTACTCCAAACACCAGTGGGATTGCATGAACCCCCTGAAGTGTCGGAAGCCAGGAGACAAGCTCTCCAGAGGCAACAACAACATCTATTCAGAACTCGTGAACACCTCGAAAAAACCCAGGATGACATCAAACTCATGAAGGAAGAAATTGAGGAATACGAGAGATAGAATAGATATGGAATCAAACCTACAAGGTTACCCGGAATTGTAAGACCGGAAGTAATGCGGCCAAAAGAAAGGTTTCATAACCCATCTTGGCAAAAGCAGGTAAACGGCAAAGATGCCAGAGGCGAACCAATATACAAAACCGCAGCAGAGAATGCGGAAGCAGCGTTCGCCATCCTCAACAACGATTTGTACTCCAATGGCGAAAAACTTCAAGGGGTGTATGCTTTCTTAGGAAAATCATTGCAACAACAACAGCGAGGGCAGCAGCGATCAGGGAAGTTGGATGACGACTCGGCCCTATGTAAAACAGCTACATGCGTCGCTGGAGCACCTGGACCGGAAGAACCTGGAGATTCAAGCAACTCAAAAGAGAAGAAAGCAGATCCGAGAAAACACAAGAAAAATCCCGACAACAGGGATGAAGCGTCTCGAACTGGATCCCATCTCCCGAAACACGGACTTAATCCTCGCGATCGGGAAGAAAAACTCCGGAATGACGGAAAAGCAATGTCGCCTCCGAGACGCCCAGCTGAAAAACCTGGAAGGCAGGATATACCTCACAGGCGTGAGAGATCCTGGACACCCCCCAGAAACAAGGAAAGAAACAGGAGTAGAACTCCACGTTATCCAAAGGGGGAAGATCTCGGAAGAAATAGAGAGAATCCCGGAAAAGCGCGTTCGCGCCACAATGGAAAAGAAAGGAGCAGATCCCCTTCTGTCCATTCAGCCGGCAGGTACTCCGCACACATGGATAGAGCGGAAAGGGACGAGTTATACTTTGGACCTAAGTGCTTCATAGATAGGATCCGAAGGATAACCCTACATGCTGGCTTTGCGAAAGTTGGTCCAACATACCAAAAATATACCGGTAGTATAAACCCGGATACCTGGCTCTCGTACTATCATACAACCGTCCAGATCAACGATGGGACAGACCTGGAAGCCGTAAAGTTTCTTCCCCTAATGTTACTGGATGGAGCCATAGATTACCCTCCAGAACTGTCAACAGCTGGGATGACATGGCTCGAGTATTTACTCAGCATTTCCGGGGAACCTACAAACGCCCGAATAGCATCAACCAGCTAAACCGTTGCACCCAATTTGAGGACGAACCATACGTGGATTTCATCTCAAGATGGACGGCAATGAAGAATAGTTGCTCTGGAGTAACTGACGTTCAAGCAATGCATGCTTTCGTCAATGGCCACCCGGACTTGTACCGTTCATGATTGGCTCCAAAAAGCACAAAGATCTCGGATCTATGCTTACAACTGCCAATGAACACGCTACAGCCGAGGACGACATCAGGGCAAGAGGAGGCAATATCGACACACTGATACAGGCCAAAAAGAACCCTCGCCCTGAGAAAAAAGGAACTCAGATGCAACACAAAAACCCAAAGAGGTAAACATAGCCTTTGGAAGGGAAAATGGCAATAGGTGGAAAGGACGCAGTATCGAGCCGATAAACTACACCAAAGAAGAATGGGAGAAAATAAAGTCAGAAAACTGTGTCCACCACTCCCAATTTGGGAAGCCTACTCATACTAACGCACAATGCCGCTTGAATAAGCAGATGAAAGGCAGTGCAGGATCCGAAAACAAAGGGAAGAATTCCAAGAGGAAGTTTTCCAAGCAAAAGCCAGAAGCTGAGAAAGAAGACAGTGAATCGGACACTGACGAAAAAATCCAGGAACAGCAGCGAAAAGGCGAGCCTAAGTTTCCGAGAGTTGATGGAGAATGCAACCTAACTTTCCTGGCAACTCCCTCAGCAAAGGTGGCAAAGAAAACGCTTCGAGAAATAAACGCGGTTGTCCCTGCGACCCCGAAATTCTTGAAGTACACAAACACACCAATTACCTGGGATCAGTCTGATCATCCCGGGAATATCCCTGAACCCGGCACACAAGCTCTAATCGTAAGCCCTATTGTTCAAAACATTAGGCTAAAAAGAGTGCTGATGGATGGAGGATCCAGCATTAACATAATGTACCTGGATACACTGAAGCATCTGAAAATTTCCGAGACCCAGCTCAATCATAGCAACATACATTTTCACGGCATCGTCCCTGGCAGACAAGCACGATCCCTAGGAGAAATTTCCCTAGATGTAACCTTTGGAAACAAAGATCACTTCCGGCAGGAAAAAGTATCTTTCGAGGTTGTGCCGTTCGAAAGCGTGTATCACGCGATACTCGGACATCCAGCTTTCGCCAAATTCATGGCAAGATCATGTTATATCTATAACAAGCTGAAGATGACAGGACCCAAAGGATGAGTAATCACCATATCTGGAGACTTCAAATTGGCAAACGAGCTAGAAAAAGAAAACACCCTTTGCGCTGAAAAAGTCATAGCAAAGGAAGAATTGAAAGAGCTGGCAAAAGAGGTATCGCCGACACAAATGCCAGCAGGAAAAGAAAGCCGGAAACCATCAGATAGCTTCAAGGCTTCCGAGAATACAAGACAGGTAATCCTAGATCCCAAAGATCCGACAAAATTTGTCGTAGTGGGAACAAGGATAACCGACAAATTGGAAGACGAGCTCATCAAGTTCCTCCGTGAGAACTGGGATATTTTCGCTTGGTGTCCAGCGGACATGCCAGGCGTACCCAGGGAGCTTGCTGAGCATCAACTCAAGGTAATTCCAGGATCGAAACCCGTCAAGCAAGGTCTCCGTCGATTTGACGGAAGAAGACGGAAGGCTATTGGCAAGGAGATCATCCGGCTTTTAGCAGTAGATTTTATCCGGGAAGTTATACATACTTAATGGTCTGCAATACCAGTATTAGTCCCGAAGAAAGATACTACTGCCCTTAGAATGTGTATAGATTACACTGGCCTGAACAAACTGTGTCCAAAAGATAGGTTTGCGTTACCGCGAATCGGTCAAATAATAGACGCCACTGCAGGCTTTGAGCTTTTGTGCTTTTTGGATGCATATTCCGGGTATCATCAAATACGCATGAACAAGGAGGATCAAATCAAAACCTCGTTCATAACCCCTTATGGGACGTACTATTACATAACCATGCCATTTGACCTGAAGAACGCAGGTGCAACCTACCAGCGTTGCATGCAACGGTGTTTGCATAGTCAGATTGGCAAAAATGTCCACGTTTACGTGGACGACATTGCTGTCGTAACCAAGGAAAAAGAAACACTCCTTGAAGATTTCCGAGAAACCTTCGAAAATTTGCGCACTTAAATCCATTAAAGTGCGTATTCGGGGTTCCCTCAGGAAAACTTCTGGGTTTTATCGTTTCTCATAGAGGAATAGAAGTAAACCCGGAAAAGATCAAAGCAATCCTAAACATCTCCAAGCCTACGTGCGTAAAAGATGTACAAAGATTGACGGGTTCCGCTGCAGCCGTCAGCAGGTTTATTAGCCGGCTAGGGGATAAAGCCTTGCCACTATACAAATTGTTGAAGAAATCCGACAAATTTGAATGGACATAGGAGGCAGATGCAGCGCTAACCCAGTTGAAGGAAACTTTGATGAAAGCGCCGATTTTGGCATCCCCAAAAGACAAAGAACCTATGTTATTGTACCTTACGGCTACAAATCGGGTTATTAGTGCAGTAATTGTTGTGGAAAGGAAGAAAGACGAACAAAGCTTACCAGACCAGCATCCGGTATATTACATAAGTGAAGTTTTCTCCGAGTCCAAACAAAGGTATCCACACTATCAAAAACTGGCATATGGCGTATTTTTCGCATCTAGAAAACTTCGCCATTACTTCCAAGGACATTCCATAACAGTGGTATGCAAAGCGCCACTAGGGGATATAATAAACAATGCGGAGGCAACTGGCCGAGTAGCCAAATGGGGCATCGAGCTAGCAGCATTCGATATTAAGTATCAGCCTAGGACGGCAATAAAATCCCAGGTTCTGTCAGATTTTGTCGCCGACTGGACGGAAGCAATGGAAAAAACACCAATGCCGGAGTCCGAGTACTAGATCATGCACTTTGACGGATCCAAGATGAAGGAGGGCGCTGGAGCTGGTGTAATTCTAAAATCCCCTAAAGGAGATACATGGAGTATGTATTACAAATACACTTCAACGCCAGCAATAACGTGGCAGAATATGTAGCTTTGCTTCACGGCTTGCATATTGCAAAGGAAATAGGCGTCAAACGCATCCTATGCTATGGCGACTCAGATTTGGTACAACACCAGCTCAACCAAACTTGGAACGCCAAAAGCCCTATAATGGCCGAATATCGGAGAACGGTGGACGAGTTTGCCATCTGTTTCTTTGGATTCGAAGTACTCCATGTTAAAAGGGAAGAAAATTGGAACGCGGATGCGTTAGCCCGCATGGGATCAGAAAGAGTAAAAATCCTGCCACCACGTGTATTCGTCCAACATTTGTACGAACCATCGATAAAAGGTGGAGATGTTGATTATCCTCTGGCTTCTGAGTCAATTGAAGTCATGCTCGTTAACCAGGATTGGACAAACCCATATCTAAACTTCTTAGTTAATAATAAGTACCCGGATGGAGCAGACGAAGTCTTGCAAAGACAGATTCAGCGTCGATGCAAAGGATACACGGTAATTAATAATTGCCTGTATAAACGCAGCACTACCGGAATTTTTCTGCGATGTATTTCACCAGAAGAAGGACGAGAAATCCTGCAAGAAATCCATGCCGGAGATTGCGGACACCATGCTCAATCAAAAAGCATAGTCAAAAAAGCATTCCGTGCCGGGTTTTTCTGGCTAACAGCCAAGACAGATGCTGAGCACATAGTAAATACATGTGCAGGATGTCAATATTACGCCAAGCAGACTAATATGCCAGCCCAAGCACTCAAAACTATCCCTATTACATGGCCATTTGCGGTCTGGGGGCTAGACATGATGGGACCATTCAAAGCTGCACGAGGTGGACTTACACATCTACTAGTAGCTGTGGACAAATATACCAAGTGGGTGGAGGCTAAACCCATCAAAAATCTTGACGGTGTAACTGCCAGAAATTTCATCATTGACTTAGTCATGAGATACGGCGTTCCACACAGCATAATAACCGACAACGGGACAAATTTCTCCATTGGAGAGTTGGCAAAATATTGTCGACAAACGGGAATTCGCCTAGATCTCGCATCTGTGGCACACCCGCAATCCAATGGACAGGTTGAAAGAATGAATAGCTCAATCCTGCAAGGAATACGTCCAAGGCTCGAATCTCCTCTTCATAGAGCAGCTGGAGCATGGGTAGAAGAGCTACCTTCCGTGCTTTGGAGCATTCGAACAACACCAAACAGGTCAACTGGGCAAACCCCGTTTTTCCTAGTTTATGGCGCGGAAGCAATCCTCCCAACGGACATGCTCCATGACAGCCCAAGAGTGCAGGATTTCGATGAATCAGATGCCGAAAATGCACGACATGATGCTGTCGATCTCTTAGAAGAAGAACGAGAACTTGTGCTTCAAAGATCCGCCATCTATCAGCAAGGTTTACGACGTTATCATAGTCGGAAAATCAGGCATCGTTCTTTTAAAGAAGGTGACCTAGTGCTAAGATTGGTGCAGCAAAGAAAGCACAAACTGGCCCCAGTTTGGGAAGGACCATTTGTCATCAGTAAAGCCATGAAGAATGGATCGTATTATCTTGTAGACATTCGCGATACGGAAGATGATCCCGAGAAGCCGAATCGCAAAAGAAAGAGAAAGATAGATGATGAACTAGGGGAGACAAAGAGGCCCTGGAGTATCCAGCAGTTACGTCCCTTCTATACTTAGTTCAATTTCTATGTAAACATCTTTGAGATCATGAAATAAAGTTGTCGAAATTCTTACATCCATGTTTTTACAAGTTTATTATAGTACAAAGCATGATTCCGTCTCATCTATTTCTCAATGATCTTACAAAATACTCAATGTTAACCCGAATTGTGCCTGCGTGCTCGGCGTTTAAAAACTGAATGATTTTCAGCCTACTAAGGGCTAAAGGAAACTCGGATTGTGCCTGCGCGCCCGAGTTTCATTCAAAAAATTCCTTACTATCCTCTAAGCATTATCTGATTGTTTATGTGTTGGGTCACTGGAGCTAGTTAGTAAAAATGCCCTTAGTACGATCCATGTTTCCGAGTTTAAACTGATTGGCTTTACCGAGTAACTCGGCATGAAGATTAAAAGTACTATCGAGCCATTTCAAACACTAAGGACAGTTAAAGCACATAAACCAGAGAACTTAGAAGATAAAGGAATATTAAACCCGGAAAACTTGCAAAGAATTTCATAATTAAACTGCAAACGGCGGAGTTCTTGTTCATACAAAAGAATAGAAGCATTACAATATAAGTTACATTGTAAAGTGAAGTAATGCTCCTATTTTCTATTTCCACCATCCAGGTTATGAAGAATCCTTCAAGCATCCGAGTCTTCGTCACTGCTGTAGTTCTCGGGGGCTTCGGGAATCTCTTCTTCTGGGTAGGTGATGGAGATGTTCACCATGGAGGCGATCTTGGTGGCGTGACCCTTGATCTCGTCAAAGATGGTGGTCCGCTGGGTCTCCGTGTATCCAACAGGGATACCGGACGCCACGCGCAAAGATTTGGCACTGGGATAATGCATACGCATAAGGCCTAAGGCCATGCGTGCCCCGTGCCGCGGAGCGCAAGGTGGATTCCTTGGACTCCGCCACCTCCAGGATAGCTTTCGAAAGTTTCTCAACTTCCGAGAACTCCCCAGTTCTTGCAGGAAGGAACTTGTTGACCAACTGCATACCTGCAGCTCTGATCGCAGTCCATACCTTCCCAAAGCTCGGATTTTCTCAATCCGAGTAAGATCTGGGTTATCTCCTGTTTTTCAGACAAACAACCAAAAGGTTAGTAGAAAAGCATAGAAAGAAATCAAGACGTGGAAAAACCGGTAAATGCTGACAACTTACCGAGAATTTTGTCCATCTCGGAGCCTTCCTCCAGGCACAGGGTTAAGGCATTTTCCAAATCTTGGATAGTGGCCTTGTCTTTGTCTGCCTGTTGGGAGGCCTTGGATTGAGCAATTCCAAGGGCCATATTGCTGGCCTCTAGATCTTTTTGAGCCTTCACAAGTTCCTTGTGAAGGTCAAAGTTCTCCCGGCGGAGATTCTCGGCGTTGCCGGCATCTTCAGCAATTTGCTTGGCCTTCGCCAAAGCAGCTTGAAAGCAAGGAAAAATATCCGGGATAAGAAAACTCGGAAAAGTACTTAGCAAAAATTATGGACAAGGAACTACAGAGAACTAAAAGTATACATGTTGTTTCCTTCAGCGCCAACTGAGATGATGCCAGCTCCGTTTCCTTAACTTCAAGAATAGAGAGAAGGTTTCTAACCTCCTTATTCTTGACAGTTAGCTTGTTGAAAACTTCCATGTTTATGGTTTCAGCGGTTTGCTGAAATAAGGAAACAAACCAGAACGCTTTAGTTAGAAACAAGCATGATAAAGTTAAAAAGCATTAAGTGAAAATCATACATTCGACTTATTTCTTGGGGGCTAGAGATAATACCTGGATCATCCGCTGTAAACCTGCCAAGTTTTCAGTGAACTCTTTTGCGTAGTCGGCAAAAAGAGTCCCAACTGCGCTAAGGCCCTCGTTGATATCTTTGAATTCCTTATCAAAGGTGGGAATCTCCTCCTCAGTTATCCGAGAAGGACCTCCCACCTCAGGGACCGCCCTTTCCCTCGTGTCCGTTTCCGGCACAATGGGCTGGCTGGTCTGCTGGGACTCGGTGTTGGGGGCTGCAGCATGCTCTTCTGTTGCTGCAATTGGTGTATCCGGAGCGGTAGCAGGAGAAGGGTGTGGGCCTCTGGTGGCCACAGCCTTGTGCCTCTTCAGCTTTTTCGGCTTCAGAGTAGAAGGAGGCAGGCTAAAAAAGGGAGAAAAAGCCGGAAAGTTAAAACTCCGAGGTAAAGGAAGAAAATCCAGACAAAATATAATAAACCCAGATGTTCAAACCTGGAGGTGACGACGGGAACCCCGTCAAGGTCAATGACTTCCTGGGAAGCGCAAATCTTCTTGCGCTTACGTCCACCGGCAAAGGCGGAGCGCAATGCCTCCAGATCGGCGTCGGAAGCAAGATCCGACTCAGGAAGTTCGGTAATCTGTCAAAAAGACAAAAAATGAGTTGAAAGCATGAAAACCAAGTAAACGACAAGGAGTTAAACCCAAAAGGCAAAAAAATTACCTTGGGATCCGGATTCTCGGCTGTATACATTGGCCGGCTTTCTTCGTATTGGTCGCGGGATGCGACCAATTGATTTACGCGTTTCTGTAAATCTTTTGCCAACCTTGTCGGTTGTCCGCATCGCATCGCCATATCCCGAATATTCGCAGAGGAGGCGAGCGTCGTGATTCGCCAAAGGCTGAATCCGCCTTTCCAACCAGCAAAGGAATGTGTCCATGCCGGTTAGAGGCGGATCAGAGGCGACGAGCTTTGCGATGCGCCGCTTGATCCTGAGAAGATCCGGCGGCAGGGTTTGAACTGCTTCAGTTCCCCAGTTTTCTTGGCGAACAGCGCCAGTGTTCGAAAAAGGTGGAACCCCAGTGGTTTTCCCAGGAAAGGGAACATCGGGGTGATAAAAGAAGGAACCCGTCCAAAATTTGACGGATTCTGATGTTTTTATCTTGGGGAACCAATCCTCTCGGAGTCTCCGAAGAGTGAAGGAAATGGTTCCGCAAGTTGGGAGTGCGCCCTCCGAAGAGTTCCGCTTAACCCCGAAACAATAAAGGGAGAAATCTAACCTAGGCGCTATACCTAGATATCCCTAAAAAAGGGCTTGAAATCGGCTAAATAGAGGATGGAATTTGGCGGCAGATTATGTGGTTGGATGTTGTAGTGGGACAAGATCTGGAGGAAGAAGGCAGATGGCGGAAGACCCATACCTCTGAGAATGTGGGAGGAGAGGAGAACCCATTCTCCGTCATTCGGCATTGGCTCGGTCTCGTCCTCCGGGAGCCGCCATTTTCCCTTCAGTACGAGTCCCTCCTTCTCCATTGTCGGAAGGAGGGATGGCGGAATACTGCCGGCACTCCAGTTGCCGGCAGTTTCCGCCTCTTCTTCGGCTCCGGCGGCGGTGGACGCGGTGGCCTCCGCGGCCGCGAGCTCGTCTCCGACGAGCGCGATTTTCTCCTCCACCGTCTCGTGCGCTAACGGTGGGGGAGGCGCGGAGGAAGATCCCGCAAGATCTGCGGAGGCGAGAGGGATTTCCTCGCCCTCCGCGCCGCCGGTGGTTTACATCGGCTCGTCACCGGAGGCTCGCACAGGCGAATCAAGCTGCGGGTCCATCGTCGCGATTATCTCGTCGATGTCCTTCGCAACGGTGCGGGCTGGGGAAGACGGTGAAGATGCCATCGAATGGCGGCGCGTGCTCGCTCTGATGAGGTCTTGGGCGCGTGCTGGATCCGGTGAGGTCTTGGGTGCGTGCTTGCGCTCGGGAAGTTTTCTGCGAGGGCTTGGGCGCTGGAAATGGCGTGCGGAGTGAGAGCGGAAGTTTTTCACGGAGGACGAAGACGGCTATTTATAGCCGGAATTCCGTCATGATGCGTGCTAACGGCTCTTTTGACCGTTGGATGATCAGCGCGTGTCACTCGCCGGAAAATCCGGGAAATGAAACGACGGGTGATTATTGCTATCGCCTCGTTTCCCGCGAGAATCTATCAGAGATATGTTTCTGGGTTTCCCACCTGTAACCCAAACGTCCCTTACGTCAGCAAGGTTAAAGCGCTGACGTAGGAAGTTCCTTCTCCACGAAGGATCGTGCGAGAAAAGCCGGATTTTCTGGATTCCGAGTTTTGCGTTACAGCATCCTTTAAGGAGAAAAAGAAGAATCAAGACTGCAGGCCGATATTTCTCGGAAAAGATGCGTTTGGCGAAAGACTGCGAAAATGGAGTCTCGATCCTTCTTGGGGGCTACTGTCGGATATATACCGAATAGGGGTATATCAGATGGTAGTCTAAAGTGCCAGATTACCCGGGTGGCCCAAATGGTAGTGGGCTACGGTCCATTGGGCGGCCCAGTAAGCTGACGCGCAGAAGCCGGATTCTAGAAGAACCCGGATCACGGCCCATGTGATCTGGCTTGGAGTAGAAGGCGGATTCCTTACTTTCTAAGTTAATAGTTACCGTAATCTTCTAGGTTTCCTACTCTGTATGTCCTATCCCGGCTATTATATAAAGCCGGACGGGAGATATGATAGATAGACAAGAAGCTAAAGGCTAACTCGCCGAGAGGTTGATCCTTGACGAGCAGCCAATAGAACCTCACATTGTACTCTGTAATTCCAGGTTTTAATCCTGAATAGTGAGTTTGCAGGAGCAGAAACGTCGCATTATTGCGCCGTACCGAACCTGGGTAAAAACCCTGTGTCATTCTCCTTCGCACAATCACGTCACCCCACGTCTCTATCAGTAGTCTCATGGCACCCCTGTCTATGAATTCTACTACGATGTCTCGACAGATAGCTCCAGTAGTGGGCACATGTCTCTTTGCTCAAGTAAGCAGATTCCGACGATGGCGTTGAAGACAATGTATGAAAGCGGAACTAAACACATGAACTTGGAAAAGTATTGTTAAATTCAATAGCAGCTTAGCAAACTGATGGATATCCCTCATGGATTGGCGCCCTGGTACCATAATTCAAAGGCATAGAAACGACAGGGTAGGCACTTGTCTCATCGGCATTAAGCCCGTAATGAGTAGGTACAGGGGCAGGCCGGTGGTAACGAGTATCGAGTATCATATGGCGTAGGCGATGCATATCCATGGCCATGGAGGTCGATCAATACCTTGCAGTACGCATGGATGCACCTATATATAGAACCAAGGTGGAGCTAGATGTGAGAGGTGAGGTAATCGACACATCAACCTACATGTTGGAAACAACAAGGTCCTTGGATGGCAAGCCAACGCCGTATTTATGGTGTATGACAAGATTTTGAGCTGGCCACCACGTCATCATATTCGTCGCCTCCGTTCGCCCCCCTACAGTAAGAAAGTTACTAAATATAACATTCACAAAATTAATCCTTTCCCTTTCAGGAGTGGTTTCCTTTTGTTTATGTCTTCCATTCCAATTTTTCTCCGATTTGACTACATAATATATTTTTTCTGCAAAACACAAAAAATTGTGCTCAATTGCATTTATAGAAAGCGGGCTTATGTACAAGTCCAAGACTGGACCAACACAACTCAACCTAAACAAGCTTGTGTAGGAGAAGAATTTGTGAAGACCGGTGCCCACCCCCTCGCATATTTCGCCCACCATCTCAGTGACTTGGTTAGACTCAAAATATTGGATATGTTGCTTGAGAATGTGTATATGCAAAAAAAAAATCTTCTTTCTAAAAAACACTTGAGTATATAAATATACTACATGAAGAAATTAGCTATTTATTTCGAGATAAGGCAAATCCATCTCTGATTGGAGACATAATGCCTCTAATAAAATTTGCGTGCCTCTAATAATTTTTTGTGAGGTGGCAAGGTTTAAGAATCATTTGTAACGTGCTAGATAATCTCTTAGATAACAATATTCTAGATGTACAATATCTCTCCACTTAATAGTTCCAAATAAATTGTTGATACATTTTACCGAGAGCATATTAAAAGTATACCAAGCACCATAAATGTTTAAGAATGTTTTCTAGGGAGATAAATATACAAATTCATTTTTGTATATGATCGAGCATGAAACGTCATTCCTCGAGCAGATCGCTGAATATCCCCGGCGCTGATGGCGAGAATGACAGCGACACCATGCACGGAGGAAGCATCACCGATGATGCAATGTACATTGTTGTTCCCAGTCACTAATGAAAGTGCATCTAGTATCATATGTGTGAGTTTTAGATGATAGATGAGAATTGTCAATAGACTAACGTGTTATTTAATATACATATAAAATTAGTACGAAATGTTTATTTAACCATGAGGAAGTTTATCCCCACGAAATGGAAAGAAGATAGTGAAGACTAAAATGTTGATGACTCGGGAAAAGAAAGAGACTCAACAACGGGGCAAACGATTGAAGTCCAAAACTTGAAAAGTTAGAATAAGTGTTCTAGTATTTATGTCTCTCGAGTTATAGGAAAAAAAACATAAAATTAACAGGGGTTAGATACCCTAGGATGGAAGTGAAGGTTGATCGCATGCTCCGTTAAACTCATAATCATAAATACAATTTTTTTGTAAATCACTCATGCATCAACATGGTGAAAATATGAAGAACCGCATTGAAGATGATGTAGAACTGACCGCGAATTCACTATAATCTATGTTGTGTCCAGTTCTCCAGTCTGTGAAAATTGATGCCCTAAGAGTTGGTGCTTCGTGGCTGATATTTAAGTAGCAAGTGTCTGAAGCCTCTTGCGTGGAGCACTTTGTGAAGTCACGTTTGATATGACAATTGTGAGTGTTTGTACACGGTATATCCCTTAAATGGCTAGCTCGTGGGATGCGCCTATAAATATGACACGGTCCCAAGTGGGTAAGGTTGGCGACTTCATTGACACTAAGATAACTTCTCTATCTGAATCCTTTATTGCCTCGTAGAAGCTTCTCTCTCTTCTCTGTCTCTCAGAAAAACTGGAGAGAGAAATTAAAGAGTGGCCATCGATGAGCAACAATCATGGGCGCTCCTGATCCAAATTAATATGCTTGTTACTCTTTGTGATTTGGTTCCAGAATGATTATGAGTTTGTTATTCTAGCACCCAACATGTATATTTGTCACGACAAGTCTAAAAAGATTTTATTTGATTTCCAATGAAAATCAACCAGAAGTGATAGGATCAAACTTGCGGTCTTTTCTTGTGTAGACGAAGGTCTTAACCCAAGGACTTTGGTGAATGTGCGCATAGCTTCTCCAAACAAAGACCTAGATCTGTTCGGTCATAATATCTTACTCTTTACCCAGCTCTAGGGATGTAGTCTCTTCATCCTAAACACCGTATTATTTTTCAAGATACAGGTTGAAGACCTATGTCTAACAGGATTCATGTTGGTTCGCAAACGAATGTGTCTCCATTCAATGAATATCTCTCCATAGAGCTCGGTTGGATTTGTACGGGAGCCCAAAGAGACGGCTGCGTGCACGGGTGACTTACGTGTAGGCCCCATACAAGTGGGGCGCGGTAATAAGTGAGGGTGGTCCGAGCAGGAGTGGTCGTTCTTGTTGTAGATTTCCTTTTTGAGGTTATTCTCGTTATAGAATTGATTGATGGGTCTTTCTTTTGCGTTTTTCAGGTGGAGTGGTGGGTGTATTTGTGTTGCTCGTGCAATCTAAGCAAAAAGATGTTTAAATCCGTTTCCAGGGAGATTACATATGTAATATTTTGTTCCTATAAAAATGTGTTGAGAAATGGGATTCACACAAATTTAGATATGTTGGTTGCCGGAAATGCTCATACATGGTCATCGGTGTCCACGACGACCACACTGACTCCCATCCCTAAATGGGCCCCACACAGCCCATCTCCTATTCCAACGGAAATAAATCTTATACGGCCCACGTGCCAAAGCACAAATTAACCATTAATCAAATCTTGTTCCCGATCTTACTTTCAGACTTTTTTGTGGGACGTGTATGGTGGTTGATATGGTTCACGATTGGGTCGTAGAAACCTGGGTCATATAGGATTTATTTCCTACTCCAACTCCGTCCCAGCTGTCGTCTCGGTGACTTGGTTAGAATTTGGCCCGGTCCCAACACCCGTTAGGTAGTACCGTTGAGATAATGCTATACAAAATAGAGCATACCTTGGTTGAGAAGGTGTAGATGCAAAAAAATCCTTTCTAACAAAAATGGTTTAAGTATATAAATGTACTACATGAAGACACTGCCTATTTATTCCGAGATTGAGTCTGTATCTACTATTTTTCGTGAATTGGCAAGGTTTAAGCATCATTTGAAATGTGCTAATTATGCCCCAGGGAACAATGTTGTAGATCTACAATATCTCTCCGCTTAATAGTTCCAGTAAATTGTTTATATATTTTACCGAGAGAATATTAGAAGTATACCTAGCATCATAAATGCCAAAGACTGTTTTGTTTGGGGATATGAATATAAAAATTCATTCTTTTTTCTAGATCGAGAATGAATTAACATTCGTCGAGCAGCTCATGAAACATCCCTGGACCCGAGGGAGACACCATGTGTGGCGGGACCATCATCGACGATGGCCCATACAATTATTGTTGCTATCCACTAGTGAAAGTGTATCTACTGTCATCTTTGTGGGTTTTAGACGGTTTATGACAAATGATCAAGAGACTAACGCGTTATTGAATATACAGATAAAATTAGTCTGATGACACTGATTTAACAGGAGGAAGTTTATCCCCACAAAACGGAGAGAAGATAGTGGAGACGGAAAATTTGAATACACAACAAAAATTGATGACTCGGGAAAAGAAGAAGACTCAACAGAGGAGCAAAAAATTCAAGTCTAAAAAGTAAATAGTTAATAAAATTTGTTCTAGTAGTTATGTTTGTCGAGTCATAGGAAAAAGTCGTAATATTATGAGGGTTTAGATATCCTAGGATGGAAGTGAATCTTGATCGCATGCTCGGTAACGTATAATCTTAAATACCAATCATCTATAAATGTCGTATGCATCAATATGGTGAAAATATAAGGAACTGCATTGAACGTGAGGTAGAAATGTTTACGGGTTCACAATAACCTATCTGGTGTCCAATTCTTCAATCTACAGAAATTGATGCCTCTAAGAGTTGAGCTTCATGGATGATATTGAAGTAGCAAGTGTCTAAAGCTTCTTGCGTGCAACACTTTGTGAGAACACATTTGATATGACAATTGTGATGTGTTCGTACACTGTATATTCCTTGGATGGCTCGTTGTGGGATGTGACTATAAATATGAAATGATCCCTAGTGGGTAAGGTTGATAGATTCATTGAGCTCAACTTCTGGAACAAGGGAAAGGATCCCTTTTTGTGTCGTGGAAGCTTTCTCTCTCTTTCACTCTCACTCTCTATCTATCTCTCTCACTCTCGAGAGAAATAAATAGAGTGACCATCGCTAAGCTACAATCATGGACACTTCCGGTCCGAAGAGATCTGGTTGTTACTCTTTGTGATTGGCATCCCGAATGGTTGGGAGTCAGTTTCTCGAGCATCCAACATGAAGATTTTTCCAGGAAGTTCTGCAAAGGATTTTGTTCATTTCCTATAAAAGTCAAGCAGAAGAGACTGGGTCAAACATTCGGGCTTGGCTAGCGTAGGCGAAGGTTTTAGTCCAAGGAAATTGGTGCATGCGTGAATAGCCTCTCCAAACAAACACGTAGATCTGTTCAGCCATAATATTTTACTCTTCACCCAGCTTTGGGGATATAGTATCTTCATCCTGAACACCATATCTTGTTTCAAGATATAGGTTGAAGACCTATGTATAAAAGGCTTCAAGGAGGTTCGTCAATGTATCTCTCTCCTTAGAGCTCCGGAGATGTCAACCAATCTGACATAAGGAATTTCGATCAACCGCTCATGGACATAATTCAATAGTTTATCAACCGTTGTGTGTGACTTCTTATGTAGCATGAACCCTTCAAGCTGAGTGTACTTCAATTAATTTATGTCCCTTCTTGAAGATGGTATCAACTAATTTGATGCTTAAAGAGGTACTTTACTGGTGGAACTTCGGCTGAGTGAAAATACCAAGAAGTTGATATGCCTCTGCTTGGTTAATTGATGCTCACACTCTGAATGAACCCCTGAACCGAAACAGTGCAACTATGATTATCATATTCTAAGCAAAATTTCTACTATGGGGGAATTACATTCAACACCTCTCTCTGATGTTAAAGGATTATCTTTAATCCTCTTCAGACTGTTTCAGTTACAGACTAGTAAGAGTGTCAACTGCACTTCACTAATTATTCATGAATGCAAGTTACATTTGTCCTATTATATTATTTGGAACTATCTTGTACTTGGAATACGTGGGACTCTTATTTTGTTAAATATCAAGTATATTCCCCCTCTCTCTAGTCTTCTGTAGTAACCTCGTCACATTGAAAAGATAAATAGGGAAGGACTTGAGGAATCTGACAGCTCAAGTAGTGGGCAGATGTCTCTTTTGCCGGTAAGAAGATTCCGACGAAGGCTTTGAAGACAATGTATGAAATAGGAACTAAACGCATGAACCTGGAGAATTATTGTTTAATTCAATAGCTGCTTAGTACGCCGATGGATGTCCCTCGTGGCTTGGCGTCCTGGTACCATAATTCAAAGGCATACAAACGGCAGGGGAGGCACCTGTCTCATCGGCACTATACCCGTAATGAGTAGGAGTAGTGGAAGGCTAGTGGTGACCGGTGACGAGTATCATATGATGTAGGTGATGCATATCCATGACCATGGAGGTCGATCAATACCTTGAATTACGCGCGGATACACCTATATATAGAACCAAGGTGGATCCAGATGTCGGAGGTGAGGTAATCGACACATCAACCTTCAAAGTGGAAACAACATGGTCCTTGGATGGAAAAACAACACCGTATTCATGGTGTATGAAAAGGTTTCGAGATGCCCACCACGTCATCATCTTTGTTGCCTCTGTTCGGTCCCCTATAGTAAGAAAGTTACTAAATATAACATTCACACAATTAATCATTTCCCTTTTAGGAGTGATTTTCCTTTTGTTTATGTCTTCCATTCCAGTTTTCCTCCAATTTGACTACATAATTCGAGAGGGATGGAGCCGGAGCAGGATGCATTAAGACCGCGCGCCCCTCATCCAGATCCGCCTTTTCGGGCCGGTTCTTGCGCGATCTGGAGCAAAGCCCCCAAATCGCTTCTCGCGCAAAGGAGTCGCCTTTGCGCAGCTAGTTCCATCCTGCCGTCTCTGCTTGCTGTTCTTAGCTTCGGATCATATATCCTTCCGGGAAAAGGGGCCGCCTTTGCATTTATTCTTCCCCGGCTCCTTTTCGAGATCGCTCTAGTCGAGATTTGGTGGGAACCCAATTCGCCGCGGCTACCTCCTCGCGGAAAGGCGCCGCTTTGGTTCCTGTTTCTCCACAGTTTCCCACCTCTATATATCTCATCCCGTGTCCACCTACCTGCCTAACTTCCTTTTACTTTGATCCACCGGTTTTGGCCTCCCCCCGTATCGTTATATGATCGGTGTCCAGTAGTTTCTTGATTTGACGCAGTCCAGATCGCTTTCTGGTCCTTTTTTTTTTTTCCCTGAGTTAGTAGTTTCCTGTGCTTGGTCGGAGACATGGCTGCGGCGAACGGAGGCGGGGCGGCGCTGTTCAGCGAGGAGAGCTTCGGGAGATGACCGGTGTGCGCCTGGGTGAGGGCTTCGTGGAGGTCATGTGTGGATGCACCAAACGCCGCTACGGCGACGCCGTAGGTCGCCTCCTCATCTACCCTTCGGGCAACCTGGAGATTAACTGCGATTGTACGCCCGGCTGCCGTGAAGGTTCGTTCACACAACACGACCATACACCCACACTGCTTGCTTGCTTGTTTTTTTTTCTTCTTCTTCTTGATTTCATGTCCGTGCAACGATGCACGGATGGTGTTTGGTCTTTTGGTCATGGTGTGAGTCGATCTGCATGCAATGCCAGTACATGCGCGGTGTCGCCCGGCTTCCAGCACTGTCTGGTACCATGCAACCTTTATGCTGCGACCTCTGTAGGGCCTCTAGCACATGTACGTGGATGGAAGCATTTCGTCCGTGGTACCACCTAGCGCACGCACGTAGTTTGTCTCGGGTACTCTCTGCATGCTGTTGATGATCAGGTTTCCTCTCTGTTCACACAAGTGTTGATCATTCAGACAAAAATACGCTGTTACTGTCTCTGCTTATTTTTAGGTCTCCTTTTGCATGTATCGGCCGTGGTAGATCGCCATGTTCTGGCTTGGGGTTGCATGTTGTTTCGTTACGTGCCTATCAGTTCCCTCATGTTCTGACTCTAACATCGGATGCTTGTCTTTGCATTGAATGGGATGGAAAGCTAATTCCTGTCTCTGTTCTATGTTTGTACCTGATGACTGTAACATTTGTCTCCGACATATGTCGATCATACTTTTTGTTTTTCATATACAATTTCAGTGTATCTGTACCGACCTTGCTAGATTATTATTATGATATTATTGAGGGTTTACTATACACTATACGATCCATCATCTTCTGTTGTCTGCATATTTGTATAAGTTCAAGGTCTGCATACGTAATTCAGTATTCAGTGTCTTCTACCAAAATGTGTCTAGCACAACTCAGTGCGTTAAGCAATCTTTTTCTTTACCCTTTTTAATCAAGTACAGTGTGCCTTATAAAAGTGGACGGAGGGAGTACTAGTCTTTATTTGATCTAGCATGGTTCTTAACCTCCATGGAACCAGAAAAAAAAAGATATGGCATCAGTGTGACTTTTCCATATGCTAGTTGAGTTGCAACTGCTCGCTCCCACTAGAACCAACATCCATCTGATGGTTGCTAAGTGATTCAAGATCCTAAATAATCAAGCCGACCAGTGAGCTTTAGCATCACCGCTATCCGTGAAGTGATCTTGGTAGGCAACACCTTGCCAATCGTATCCAATACGACTCATGTTAGTTGGGTGGCATCACATGCCCCGGCTCCCAATCTACCTCGTCCCGAGCCCCACAACCGTTGTGATGGACACGTCTAGATTACCAAGTGCTTCCGCTGTAAGAGTCCGACTCAAACCCACCTAATCGGAAAGAATTGGTAGCACCTCAATTTTATGAGCCCACTACCAAGAATGTCCGACTTGTGATGGTGCAGCACTTACGGGGCGACCGACTAGACCTTCTTTGAGGGATTAAATTCTACCAACTATCTAAATAGAGGTAAAAAGAGAAATAACAATAACACAAATAAAGTAATTATAATGTTAAATGGTATGGCTCTCTTCATGGTGATCTCCATCTCCACAAAGCTTGTAAGTCGACTTGTGCCAACTCTTGTCACGTGCCATCTTACTACATGTAGCCGACTTGTACACCGACTTGCATGTCATCCGGGTTCTCCAACAAGCTACACTAGCTAGTAAACGAAATTACATAGAGAATTCGACACGCAAGCCGTAATACAATAAAATGACAGCACATATGCTGCAGCCGGCTGACAAAAACATGATGCGCAGATCATGTATGGATTACACACATCACATGCACATAAGACATACCATTCACAACTTCCTGCAAAAACAAGTTATGCATAGACACGATATCTACCGGCGTTGTGAAACTCGTAACGACATCTAAGTCGCTACGACAGGACGATTTTGGAAAACGCAGATCTCATCTGCATTCCGAACATGGATTTGTTCATCGGATAAAACGATTTTACCCAAATCTGATCCGTATTCCGATTCGATCAAACTCTTTGATTTTCGATCACCGCAACTGGATTTATGTGTCACGGTATACCCCCGATGGCGGAAACCGACCGGTAGGGGTAAGTTGTTCTACGACCTTAGCAGTATGATCACGGAAACCAGATCATCCATTAACCCCGAGTACGATTGATCCAATCAACCTTGTGCAAAACCGATCTATCTCATAGAACGACCACCAAAACAGCACTTAGATCCAATCTAATGCTAACTACATATCACATATGTACGGATCTCGGGCCTAATATCAGAAGCTACCGCTCTGATACCACTATTGGAACGTGTAGAGATAAACTAAACTTTTTCCTACGCGGTACTTCCAAGATCTAGCCGAGGTAGAAGGGCACGATGATTACCACTAGACGTGCGGTTGCGGATTATCGATGAAGCACGTCGGTGCAGTGGAGTCCCACGATCCGATCCAGCCGATCCAATCCCACGAACGTCGAAGTGATGAACGTACGGCACCTCTGCCGGTATCCACACGTACGAGGAGGAGCTCCGACGGCGGACTACTAGGTCCGGTGCGACGGCTGGACTGAGTGGGGCTAGGGTTCCCAACGCATGGGGTGGAGTCACGTGCCCGCTGGGCAACCTGCGCCTCTCTTTATATAGCGAATGGTAGTGGGCTTCACAACACTTGTGGCACATTCCCTCTGTGAGTCCGGCTCACAAACTCAGTCAATTTCCGGTTCGGGTCCAACCCGACCAATACATTTGATCATGCTCTTAAGTGTGCGACCCTGCAGGCTCATGGCGACTTGGACACGACTGGAGTCCGACTCTCAATCGATCAATCGGTAGCGGCTCCTAGCAGAACGTGCCGACTCCCAAGTCCCATAGAGTCATGACGACATACCTTCCAATGTGATTTTCATCTTAGTCCATTTTGCCTCACGATATACCTTGTCGAACTATAGGCGATTTATCGCCATCCCTTAATAGCTCAACTCTCTTCTCAGTCCGTGATATATGATTCATCTGACTAACTCTTAGTCAACAGACTTAGTTAACACTTAACCGAGTTGCGCATGGCCATGCATCCGGAATCATATCACTCGAGAGGGCCCAGAGAATATCTCTCCATTCGGAGGGGCCAAATCCCATCTTGATTATCCACATCACGCAGCTTTCTTCTCATTCGGCCCGAACTCTGCCTTTATAGCTGCCTTGTCACAGAACAGCGTTTGACAGAACCTAAGTCGGTGATCCACAACTCGGATTGTGCGACAACCTCAGGTCTAAGTATTACATTGATTGAGACATACAAATGACGACTTGCTGGTTGCATCTCAATATGGGTCAGTCCGACTTGCTAAATTCTTTAGCCAAGTCTGTGAACGTTGGAATGGCATCACCATGCCCATGACAAGTGGAACCGTGTCATCAGCCAACACTCACATTAGTCTAGGGTGTGTGTACAACATAACCTTTAATGACCAAGGACAATTTAGTATGAACAACATGAATACATAGGTCCACAATCAAATCACATATTCAATGACATATATCAGATGTTCAAAACAAGGACGACTTAATAACTTTATGAATACATTGGGAATACATCATACATGATTGCCTCTAGGGCATATTCCCAACAGGAGGTGAGGTAATTGGCACATCAACCTAAAGGGTGGAAACAACAAGGTCCTTGGATAGTAGGACAACGCCATAGTTATGGTGTATGACAAGGTTTTGAGCTGGTCACCATGTCATCCTCTTTGTTGCCTCAGTTCAGTCCCCTACAGTAAGAAAGTTACTCAATATATCATTCACCCAATTAATACTTCCCTTTTGAGAGTGATTTCCTTTTGTTTATGCCTTCCATTTCAATTTTCCTTTGTTTAAGTACAAAAGATGATATATTTTTTTGCACAGAACACAAAAACAGTGTGTTCCCGTTGCATATTTATAGAAAATTGGTTTTATGTACAAGTCCAAGACTGGACCAGCACCATGCAATACAACTCAACCCAAACAAATGATAGAGAGAAATTATGTTGTGTTTGGTGGCACGAACGATACTGAAGCGGGTTCGTCATCCACAAGAATATTGGCTGGATCGACGAACATCGGTGAACTCACTCCAGACGCGGTCCTTATATGTATAGGTTGTCGGGTGAACCAGTGGAGTAAGATCAAGGTCCACTTTTCTTCATATTGTAAGCAGGTGTTGTATTGTGTTAGAATGTAATCATTAAAGAATCTCATGTTGATCGGTCATGTGAAGAACATGACATGCATATCTGCGTACCTCGGAGGTGGAAAGAGGTTCGGGCTATGGATGAGAGGTCAATGATCGGCACAACGCATTTAATGATATGTTCGGCATTCGGTCTTAGGTTATTGTAGTGCCATGGGGGGTAACCACGTGACAAAGTGACCAAATAGAACATAAGCACGGTGAACTTTTGTAATGACATGTTATCATGCCACGTCGATGAAGCTGAATTTTAGTGTTCATATATGTTGCACGTGATATTTCTAGTTTTATATGGTGAATTGTTTATTATGGGGTCCTGCTTCGTTTAAAGGTGTTGTTGGTGAAACCATGTTCTCCCATAGAGTCTGCAGCTACGACATTTTATGGCGAGCAGCAGGCTTTCTTATTAAGAGGATTCACACATATATTTGTCATCTTGGGTCCTCCTCGTTTAATTGGACTGTGTCGTTCCCACGGTCGTCCTATAATGTCCAAGTATGAGTGTGTCCTTACGGCGGGAGACGAAATTGTTTGACCTTTTTACCTTGCTCATGTGGTTGTGGTCCTATCAAATCTCTTGCCTGTCTTGCTTTCATCATGGGGCTTAATCCTTGTTTCTAAGCAAAACTCTTATGTGAAAAAAATACAGACTTGAAAAGACAAAGTATGGTAATTTACTATATGAAGACATTTTTTTCTTGCTCTTGTGGTTCTAATCAAGGAAAATACAATCACTTGCCTAACACACGAACACCACTACTTTCCTCCAAACATTCAAGCTTTAAGGCTCATTTTAAACATGGTAGATTTTCTCGAGGGTCCAACATGGTAGAATTACCGTATATTTTCACTCAATAGTTGAATTACAGCGGATATCTGAACATTATATGTGTTTACATGGATTATTTATATGATTTACCAAGAGCATACTAAAACCACAATTGGCGCCATAATTAACGTGTACTCTAGTTCTCTTTAGGACTTGCATACATAAATTGATATTTCCGTGAGGATTAATTATCCAATTGCAATGCCTTGACACAAAGTATCCAAGAGCATATCTATACAATTCTTGTATGTTTTTTTCTTTTTAGTTTTCTACTGCCATTGTGAACAAGCCAAATATCTCGTCGTATTGCAGAGGTCAGGATGCTTAATCCTTTTTAAGAAGTAAATATTATAATATTACCTTTTTTAGCTTGCTCATGTGGCGAGGATCATGGCAGGTCCATCGATGCCCTCGCAAGGAAACACCACTACTTTTCTGCAAGCCGGCAAGGTTCAAACCTCATTTAAAACATGGTAGACTTTTTCCAAGAGTACGATATGATACATTTACAATATGTTTGCACTTAATTGTTAAATAACAACGGAGATCTGAAAAATCTACGTGTTAATATGCTTTCACATAACTTTTGTCATGAATACCGGATACTCATTTTTTTTGGGACATGCATATACAAAATCATATGTTTCTAAGGTGTGTGGGGGGAGGTCAAATTCTAATTGTAATGCATTGAAACATAAACATATCCATATTGAGCCCTTCTATTCAATTTTTTTTTACCTTTTTAGGGGTTGTTTGGATCGTGGCTAATGGTTACGGTACCAAATGTTTGGCATGCACTAGAGGTGTACCTTGTCGTTTGGATGAAAGCCCAGCTATGCGATCCGCGCCAAAAATTTTGGTAACTAGGCCCAATTTTCCGCCCACGAGCTGGCAAAACAGGGGCGGACGAATCCTTCGCCAAAAAATTGGCGAGCACCTAATTTGGCGGGGGAGGGTCAATTATTTAACTTTAAATATATGCTTGGGGGATGTGTATACAAATTCATATTTCATAACAGGGTCAATTATTTAACTTTAAAGCATCGGCACATATAATATACATATTAATTCCTTCTATCTATTTTTTGTGGTGATTATCAAGGCAAATCCATTGTTTCCCTTACGTGGGACGTCACTACTTTGTGGCAAGCTTACAAGTTTTAAGGTTCGCTTAATACATGTTAGATATACAATATCTTCCCACTCAATAGTTAAATTTCAAAGGATATAAAAGTTTATGTGTTAACAAACAGTATTAATATGTTATAATGATAGCATATTAAAATTATAATTGTTGTAATTAATTCCAGAGTCTCCATTTTTATTGGTGATATGCATATACAAATTGATATTTGCCTAAAAACGGACCGACTATATAAGTGTAATGTATCGACACGAATACATGTACCTATTAAGTCATGCTTTGTATTTTTTTTACCTTCCTAGGCTTGCACCTATGGCTGAGATCTAGCCAAATTCTTTGTGAGCTTATAGCTAGCATGATACTTAATCCTTGTCTGTAAAGCAGAACCCATATGTGAAAAACAAATGAAGACTTGATTAATTTTCCTAAGATATTTTCAAGTAAGTTGGCAATACTATATGAAGACATTTTTCCTAATTTTTCTTGATCTTGTGACTGTGATCGAGAAAATACATCTATCTTCATGTGAACGACAATAATTTTCTGCAAACAAGCAATTCTTAGAGTTCATTTCAAATGTATTAGATTTTTCTTGAGAGTACTTTGCACCGAATAGCTGAACTACAACTGGGATCGAAAATCTATGTGTTCACATGAGTTATTAATTTGTTTTACCGAACGCATACTAAAAATATAATTTATGACCTAACTTGTAGAGACTAATTATATATGCGACTTGCATATACAAATTGATATCTTCCTAAGATATGATCAGGTACCTAAATGTAATGCATTTATAAAAAGGAATAATCATTCTTTGTTCTTTTTACCCTTTTAATCTTGCTGCTGCCACTATGACCCTGTCAAATCTCTCGTCGTCCATTGTAGGTGATGATGCATAATACTTTTTCAAGAAGAAAATGCATATGCTAAACCCATATGAAGACTTAATTTATATCTTTCTAAGAAATGTCAAGTACATTAATGTACTATATGAAGATATATTGACTATTTTGTCTTGCTCATGAGGTTGTCATCGAGGCTAAATCAGTTGCTACACTGGCACAAAACCCCACTACTTTCTTGCAAGCTGAAAAGTTTGAACCCTAATTTCAAACATGGTACACTAACACATAAGCATATACATATTCAACCCTTCTAGGTATGTTTACCCTTTTTTCTTGCTCTTGTGATCGAGATCTAGTCAAATACCTTGTTGCCTTGCTGCGGTCATGATGTTTAACCTTTGTTTATGAAGAAATATCATAAGTGAACCCCATTTGAGACTTTTTCCTCTAAGAAAACGTCAATTACATTAATGGTTATATAAAGACATGTTGTATATTATGTCTTGCTCGTGTGGCCGTGACCGAGGCTAATCCATCACCGCATGACACATGGACGCCACTACTTTCCTGCAAGCTAGCATGTTTTAAGGCTCATTTTGAAACATAGTAGATTTTTCTAAAGAGTACAACATGTTAGAATTAGAGTATCTTTGCACTCGATTAAGCTGAAGTGGAGACGGTAAAAATCTAATGCTCTGTTTGGATGCAGGAAAAACTGCTTGGAATTGAATTGGCCTGTGAATTTCAAATCCAGGATGGAAAGGAATTGAGCTGCAGTTCCAATTCTGTTGTTTGGTTGTGCATAGAATTTACTGATGGGATCAAAGGGTGTGACCCATTTCCAATTCCTTTTTGGATGTACACACTATGGAATTCGTTGTTTTTTGAGTTTGGACAATATTAACATGTGTACACGCATGAAAAATTTATTATTGTATGTTTGAATGTTTATATATTATTTTACACACATAATAATATATTAAAAAAATCGAATATTAGTGACACACAAATTTTAGCTCTCAAATTCAAGTTCTTTGCTTACATATGAAATGTTACAGCAAAATAAAGTTGCAAATCTGCTCCAGACTTCCTACCACCGTCTGTCCGCAAGGAAAAGAAACAAAAAAAATATGAGTAGCTAATCTGCTCCGGACTACCTACCATTGTCGGTCCCCAAGGAAAAGAAACAAAAAATATGAGCAGCTAACCAGCTCCGGCTCCCTGCCATTGTCGGTCACCAAGAAAAAGAAACAAAAAAGTGAGCAGCGGATAGCCAAGTACTACCGATGCCTAGTTCTATCCATATCTCCATTTTGTTTATCTCTCTAGTGCTATTCATATCTATCTCTATTTTAGGAATCGGGTGTGCAGCTGTGCACTTGGGAAACTGAACACCTTGGCCAGGCAAACGACAAGCTCTGGCAGACGCAGCGCGGGATGCTAGGCATGGGACGGGATGGGATGCAACGCTACGTCTTTTCCCTATCAACGGCGAAGAATCCCGGCCGGATTTAAATTCGTCCACAATCCCAAACGCATCTAGGGTTTATGACCTAGCCGCCATGGCTAGAAATAACAGAGAGAGAGGAGGTGGGGGACGCACGGGAGGGAGAGGGATGGACGGAAGAGATAGGAGGGAGGGCGGACGGGAGAGAACGGGGGGCGAGGACGGACTGACCGCCGGCGGCGACTTCCAGGAGACGTGGACGGAGCGAAGCCAGGAGACGAGAACAGACGTTTCGATCGATAAAGAGGTATGCGGGGCGGGCGGGGTGCGGGGCTGGGGGCACAAAATTTTCCTAGCTTTTCCGAGGGGACTGGCTCTGAATTGTTTCGGCAGGCACGGCCTCGCGTGCGAGGCTCCTGTTGAATTGGAAAACAAATCCGCGCCCAATTTGGTGACCACACCAAACAACAGAATTAGGTTAGGCAATTCCAAATAGGCAATTCCAAATAAGCAATTCCAGGCTATTTTTCTAACATCCAAACAGGGGGTAAGTGTTCACATAGATTATTTATTTCTTCTATAGATAGCATACTAAAAATATAATTGGTGCCAAATTCCCGAGGTCTCCATTTTTCTTGGTGACATGCATATACAAATTGATGTTTCCCAAAAAGAAGGGTCAAGTATCTAAGTGTAATACATTGGCACGACGACATATACCTATTCAACCATTATTTGACCTTTCTTCCTTGCTCATGTGGTTGTAGTCATTTCATCTCTTGCCTGTCTGGCTGCCATCATGAGGCTTAATCCTTATTTCTAAGCAGAACTCCTATGTGAAAAAAATGCAGACTTGAAAAGACAAAGTATGGTAATGTACTATATGAAGACATGAATCACTTAGCCTCTCCTCGGCTAAGTTATGTTGACACTCTAAAGGAATCCCTAAACTGAAACCGTGTAACTTTGATTAATCATCTACTAAGAGAAATTTTGAATATGGGGGTGTTTCAGTCAGCATTTCTCTCCATGATCTCAATGGCATCTTTTAATCATCTTCGGACATAGTTTCAGCTACCAACCAGTAAGAGTGTCATATGCACTTAACTAATTAATCCTAAATGCAATATACGTATATTCAATTTTTTTATTTGGAACAATATTTTACTTGGTATATGTAGGACTCTTGTTTGGTCGAGTATCAAGTCCATTCCCCACTCTGCCTATTCGTCTTGGGTAACCTCATCGCATTCAAAAGACAAAGGGGGAAGGACTAGAGAAATCCGACAGCTCTACTAGTGGGCACTTGTCTCTCGTGCATGTTAGCAGGTTCCGACGGAGGCATTGAATACAATGGATGAAATTGGAACTCAACACATGAACCTAATAAAGTATTTTTAAATTCAATATAGGCTTGGCACGCGGATGGACATTCCCGAGGGCCTCGCACCACGGTACAATAATTCAAAGGTATAACAACAATGCTGGAGGCACATCTCTGGTTGGCGCTAAGACCATGATGTGTAGGAGCGGGGGCAGGATGCTGGTGGCCGGTAATGAGTATCATATGGTACATGCGATGCACATCCATGGCCATGAAGGTCGATCTATAACTTGTAGTACACGTGGATGCACCTATATATAGAACCAAGGTGGATCCAGATGTCAGAGGTGAGGTAATTGGCACATCAACCTACAGGGTGGAAACAACAAGGTCCTTGGATAGTAGGACAACGCCATAGTTATGGTGTATGACAAGGTTTCGAGCTGGTCACCATGTCATCATCTTTGTTGCCTCAGTTCAGTCCCCTACGGTAAGAAAGTTACTAAATATATCATTCACCCAATTAATCCTTTCCCTTTTGGGAGTGATTTCCTTTTGTTTATGCCTCCATTTCAATTTTCCTTTGGTTTAAGTACAAAGCCTGATATATTTTTTTGCGCAGAACACAAAAACATTCTGTTCCCGTTGCATATTTATAGAAAATTGGTTTTATGTACAAGTCCAAGACTGGACCAGCACCATGCAATAAAACTCAAACCAAACAAATGATAGAGAGAAATTATGTTGTGATTGGTGGCACGACCGATACTGAAGCGGGTTCGTCATCCACAAGAATATTGGTTATGTACTTGAAAAAAGTGTACCTTTTGAGATTGGATCGACGAACAGCGGTGAACTCACTCCAGACGCGGTCCTTATATGTGTAGGTTCTCGGGTGAACCAGTGGAGTGAGATCAAGGTCACTTTTCTTCATATTGTAAGCAGGTGTTGTATTATTTAGAATATAATCATTAAAGAATCTCATGTTGATCGGTTATGTGAAGAACATGACGTGCATATCTGTGTACTTCGGAGGTGGAAAGAGGTTCGGGCTATGGATGACGTCAACGACCGGCACACCGCATTTAATGATATGTTCGGCATTCGGTCTTAGGTTATTGTAGTGCCATGGGGGGTAACCACGTGACAGAGTGACCAAATAGAACATACACACGGTGAACTTTGGTAATGACATGTTATCATGCCACGTCGCCGAAGCTAAATTTTAGTGTTTCATATATGTTGCACGTGATATTTCTAGTTTTATGTGGTGAATTATTTATTATGGGGTCCTGCTTCGTTTAAAGGTGTTGTTGGTGAAACCATATTCTCCCATCGAGTCTGCAGCTAAGGAATTTTATGGCGAGCAGCCGATTTTCTTATTAAGAGGATTCACGCATATAATTGTCATCTTGGTCCTCCTCGTTTAATTGGACTCTGTCGTTCCACGGTCGTCCTGTAATGTCCAAGTATGAGTGGGTCCTGACATCGGGAGACGAAATTATTTGACCTTTTTACCTTGCTCATCTGGTTGTGGTCCTATCAAATAGTTTGCCAGTCTTGCTTCCATCATGGGGCTTAATCCTTATTTCTAAGCAAAACTCTTATGTGAAAAAAATTCAGACTTGAGAAGACAAAGTATGGTAATGTACTATATGAAGACATTTTTCTTGCTCTTGTGGTTATAATCAAGGAAAATACAATGACTTGTCTGACACACAAACACCACAACTTTCCTCCAAACATTCAAGCTTTAAGGCTCATTTTAAACGTGGTAGATTTTCTCGAGGGTCCAACATGGTAGAATTACCATATATTTTCACTCAATAGTTGAATTACAGCGGATATCCGAAAATTATATGTGTTCACATTTATTATTTATATGTTTTACCAATAGCATACTAAAACCACAATTGATGCCATAATTAACGTGTACTCTATTTCTCTTTAGGACTTGCATACATAAATTGATATTTCCGTGAGGATTAATTATCCAATTGCAATGCCTTGACACAAAGTATCCAAGAGCATATCTATACAATCCTTGTCTGTTTTTTCTTTTTAGTTTTCTAGTGCCATTGTGAACAAGCCAAATATCTCGTTGTATTGCAGAGGTCAGGATGCTTAATCCTTTTTAAGAAGTAAATATTATAATATTTCCTTTTTTGGCTTGCTCGTGTGGCGAGGATCATGGCAGGTCCATCGATGCCCTCGCAAGGAAGCACCACTACTTTTCTGAAGCCGGGAAGGTTCAAACCTCATTTCAAACATGGTAGACTTTTTCCGAGAGTACAATATGATACATTTACAATATGTTTGCCCTTAATTGTTAAATAACAACGGAGATCTGAAAAATCTATGTGTTAATATGCTTTCACATAACTGATGTCATAAATATCGGATACTCATTTTTTTTGGGACATGCATATACAAAATCATATTTTTATAATGTGTGTGGGGGAGGTCAAATTCTAATTGTAATGCATCGAACCATAAACGCATCCATACTGGACCCTTCTATTCAATTTTTTACCTTTTTAGGGGTTGTTTGGATCGTGGCTAATGGTTACGGTACCAAATTTTTGGCATGCACTAGAGGTGTAGCTTGTCGTTTGGATGAAACCCAGCTATTCTATCCGCGCCAAAATTTTGGTAACTAGGCCCAATTTTCCGCCCACGAGCTGGCAAAACCGGGGCGGGCGAATCCTTCGCCAAAAAATTGGCGAGCCCTTTATTTAGCGGGGCAGATGCGGGCATCAACCAAACAACCCCTTTGTCTTACTTATGCGACCGAGAACGAGTCAAATCCCTCTTCAACTTGTTGAGGCCATGATGTCTTTCTTCATAGTAAATTTAATCAGGATAAGAAAATAAATCCATGTGTTCACATATTAATATGTTTTTCCAAGAGCACACTAAACTATTATGTGTTATAAATATATGCGTGGGGGATGTGTATACAAATTCATATTTCATAAGAGGGTCAATTATTTAACTTTAAAGCATCGACACATATAATATACATATTAATTCCTTCTATCTATTTTTGTGGTGATTATCAAGGCAAATCCATTGTATCAAGGCAAATCCATTGTTTCCCGTATGTGGGACGTCACTACTTTGTGCGCTGGTAGAAAATAGGCCTTCCATACGCTCCCATTAGTCCCCAAAAGTATCGACCCGCGACTATAGGGGTCTCTAGTCGCGGTTCGGGAGGAGACCCGCGACCAACAGTCTGGGCCCAGCGCGCTCGGTCCACAGCTGGCGGACGGGAGGGGCTTTAGTCCCGGTTGGCCAGGCCAACCGGGACTAATAGGTCCCCAAGGCCTTTAGTCGCGGTTGTCCAGGTGAACCGGGACTAAAGGCCCATCCCTATATATAGGGCTCAGGTGGCTGCACTTAGCCACATTTGGTGTCACTTCTACTCACGATATTCACAAGGGGTGGTGGGTTTGCTTTTTGTTCCTCCTATGCACACAAGGTGTTTGATGAAATGCCCGAGAGCATGAAACACACATGATATGAATTGTCCGAGCCGCACTTGAGCGTTTTCATTTATTTTACCTCCGCGGTCGTGGTTAGCAACTTGAACCTTTCATGATTTGTATTATTTCCAGCTAGTTAGTTTAACAAATGCATGATGGTTAATTATATACTTTATATAATAAGTAATGCAGATGAATCGGCAATGGATGTACGGTAACCGACTCTCCGGCGAGTTCAGTACGGGTTTGAAAGATTTCCTCGTAGTGGCAAATGCGAACAAGCAGCGAGGTTTTATTATCTGTCCATGTGCTGAATGTAAGAATGAGAAGGGTCACTCCTCCTCAAAAGTCGTTCACATGCACCTGCTTCGGAACGGTTTCATGCGAAGCTATAATTGTTGGACCAAGCATGGAGAAAAAGGGGTTAGAATGGAAGAAGATGAAGAAGAGGATGATATCGATTTCAACTATCATGACGCTTTCGGTGATACTTTCATGGAGGATGATGCTGAAGGTGGGGAAGGGTTTGGTGAAGGCGAAGAAGAGGCACATGATGAGCCCGCTGATGATCTTGGTCGGACCATTCCTGATGCACGGAGACGCTGCGAAACTGACAAGGAGAGGGAGAATTTGGATCGCATGTTAGAGGATCACACGAAGTCGCTGTACCCAGGATGCGACAATAGTCTGAAAAAGCTGGGCTGCACACTGGATTTGCTGAAATGGAAGGCACGGGAGGTGTAGCTGACTCATCATTTGAAAATTTGCTGAAAATGTTGAACAATATGTTTCCGAAGAATAACGAGTTGCCCGCCAGTACGTACGAAGCAAAGAAGGTTGTCTGCCCTATAGGTTTAGAGGTTCTGAAGATACATGCATGCATTAACGACTGCATCCTCTACCGCGGTGCATACGAGAATTTGAATGAATGCCCTGTATGCACTGCATTGCGTTATAAGATCAGAGGCGATGACCCTGGTGACGATGTTGAGGGCGAGAAACCCAGGAAGAGGGTTCCCGCCAAGGTGATGTCGTATGCTCCTATAATACCTCGGCTGAAACGCCTGTTCAGGAACAAAGAGCATGCCAAGTTGTTGCGATGGCACAAAGAGGACCGTAAGTCCGACGGGGAGTTGAGACACCCCGCTGATGGAACGCAATGGAGAAAGATCGACAGAAAGTTCAAAGATTTTGCAGCTGACGCAAGAAACATAAGATTTGGTCTAAGTACTGATGGCATGAATCCTTTTGACGAGCAGAGCTCCAGCCATAGCACCTGGCCCGTGACTCTATGCATCTACAACCTTCCTCCTTGGTTGTGCATTAAGGGGAAGTTCATTATGATGCCAGTGCTCATCCATGGTCCGAAGCAACCCGGCAACGACATCGATGTGTACCTAAGGCCATTAGTTGATAAACTTTTACAGTTGTGGGGCAGACCTGGTGTACCTGTGTGGATGAGCACAAAGAAGAGGAATTTAACCTACGAGCTTTGCTTTTTGTAACCATCAACGATTGGCCTGCTCTCAGTAACCTTTCGGGACAGTCAAATAAGGGATACAAAGCATGCACGCACTGCTTACATGAGACTGAAAGTGTATTTTTGGATAATTGTAGGAAGAACGTGTACCTGGGTCATCGTCGATTTCTTCCCCGAAATCATAACGTAAGAAAGAAAGGAAAGCATTTCAACGGCAAGGCAGATCACCGGCCGAAGCCTGCGGAACATACTGGAGCTGAGATATTTGATATGGTCAAGGATTTGAAAGTCATCTTTGGAAAGGGTCCTGGCGGGCAATCAGTTCCGCTGGGAGTTGACGGGCACGTACCCATGTGGAAAAAGAAATCGATATTTTGGGAGCTAGAGTATTGGAAAGTCCTAGATGTCCGCTCTACAATCGACGTGATGCATGTTACGAAGAATATTTGCGTGAACCTCCTAAGCTTCTTGGGCGTGTATGGGAAGACAAATGATACAAAGGAAGCACGGCAGGACCAGCAACTTTTGAAAGACCCAGATGACCGGCATCCGGAATAGTTTCAAGGTCGTGCCAGCTACGCTCTTACCAAAGAAGAGAAGGTCATTTTTTTTGAATGCCTGAGCAGTATGAAGGTCCCGTCTGGCTTCTCGTTGAATATAAAGGGAATAATAAACATGGCAGACAAAAAGTTCCAAAACCTGAAGTCTCACGACTGCCACGTGATTATGACGCAATTGCTTCCGATTGCTTTGAGGGGGCTCCTACCGGAAAATGTTCGAGTAGCCATTGTGAAGCTATGTGCATTCCTCAATGCAATCTCTCAGAAGGTAATCAGTCCAGAAGATCTACCACGGTTACAGAACGATGTGGTCCAATGTCTTGTCAGTTTCGAGTTGGTGTTTCCACCATCCTTCTTCAATATCATGACGCACCTCCTGGTCCACCTAGTCGAAGAGATTTCCATTCTCGGTCCTGTATTTCTACACAATATGTTCCCCTTCGAGAGGTTTATGGGAGTATTAAAGAAATATGTTCGTAACCGTGCTAGGCCAGAAGGAAGCATCATAAAGGGCTATGGAAATGAGGAGGTAATTGAGTTCTGCATTGACTATGTTCCTGACCTTAAGCCGATTGGTATTCCTCAATCGCGGCATGAGGGGAGACTAAGTGGAAAAGGCACGATCGGAAGGAAATCAACGATATGTATGGACGGTCATTCTATGACTGAAGCACACCACGCAGTTCTGCAAAATTCGAGCTTGGTGGCTCCGTACTTCGAGCAACACAAGAATATTTTACGCTCGGACAACCCGGGGAAGCCTGGATCATGGATTAGAAAGGCCCACATGGAGACTTTCGGCAGTTGGTTGCGAAAACATTTAATGAATGACAATGATGTTGGAGATTAGCTGTACATGTTGGCCAAGACACCATCTTCGACTATAACGACTTTCCAAGGGTACGAGATTAATGGGAATACATTTTACACGATCTCCCAAGATAAAAAGAGCACCAACCAAAACAGTGGTGTCCGCTTTGATGCAGCAACCGAGATTAGGCAAAAGGTCACATATTATGGTTACATAGAGAGATATGGGAACTTGACTATGGACCCTCCTTAAAGGTCCCTTTGTTCCGGTGCAAATGGTTCAAGCTAACAGGAGGTGGGGTAAAGGTGGACGAGCAATACGGAATGACAATGGTGGATTTCGACAATCTTGGTTACCTTGACGACCATTCGTCCTAGCCAAAGATGTCGCTCAGGTTTTCTATTTGAAGGACATGAGTAGCAAACCGAGGAAACGGAAAGATAAGAAAACGATCAGTACATCATGCGATGATCCAAAGCGCCACATTGTTCTTTCAGGGAAAAGAAACATCGTGGGAGTGGAGGACAAGACAGACATGTCAGAAGATTATAATATGTTTGGTGAAATTCCGCCCTTCAAAGTCAATACTGACCCAAGCATTAAGTTAAATGATGAGGATGCTCCATGGATACGGCCAAATCGTAAGAAAGCGGGGACACAAGGGAAGAATTGATGTGTAATAATTTATTGTACCAAACTTTGTTGAATGGATCATGTGAATTATATTATCTCTGATGTGTTTAATTAAGACTAACTCCTTTGCAAAATATTTGAGAAAACGAGTGGAAAACATGGAAAACAGAAGGTTACTTAAATGTCTCAAAACCTTGTGAGATAAAATATCTGATTTCATAACTTTTATTAAAAACAGAAAACAGACGCGCTAGCGTGCCGCAGTGTCGCCGGAATACAAATTCTTTTATTAAAAAGAGAGAACAGACGAACACTACTACTCCTCGTCGTCGTCGGGGAACTCGTCGGTGACCTCCTCCGGGTTATCGTTGTCGGCGAACTCGTCGGTGACCTCCTCGTCGTCGTCGGAGGTGCATGATGGTATGTCGGAGATAGGCCCCCACCTCGGATCGTCGGAGGCCCCGACTTCGCCGGCGCGGTCGGCCCGACGAAGCTCTTGCAGCGCCTTCGTCCTCGCCTCCCGAGCGGCATCTAACGCGAGGTGGCGTTCGAGGCGGCGCTCCGCCCGCTCAGCCGCGCGGGTTTGCCAGAGCTCCTCGTCGGCGCTCTCCTCCCCCGGGTTGTTCCGGTAATACTCGCGGACGACGCGGTCTTCCTTGGCGTCGACTAGGCCCTGAAACGCGCGGTGGCGGAGGTGGAGGTGGTCGGCGGCAGTGATGATCTGCGGCTTTGGCGCCCTGGCCTCCGCTTCCAGACGGTGTGGCAGTCGTTGAAGTTCATCAGCGACCGCGGGCGGTTGAGGCGCCAGGCCGCCGCGTCCCAGGAGCGGGCGGCCTCCGCCGCCGTCGCAAAGGAGCCGAGGGGGATGCGGTCGTCCCCCCCCAGCGGATATCTGCGCTGAACATTCCGTTCTGCCGTGCTCGGACGCCGCGGAAGCCGGTGGTGCTGTTCCTCCTCGGAGGCATGGTAGAAGCGCGACGGTGAAGAGGGATGGAGAATATGCGCTCGAGGCGCGACAGTTTATACCGCGCCCTCAAGGCCACGCGTCACAACTCCCGTGCCACGCGCCACCATAACACAACCCAAGCATGGATGGATGTGTTAAAGGGGGGGTGTAGAACAAAACAATCGGTATCGCCATCATACAGCCCCACCGTGGCTACTGGGTGCAATATGCATACCAAATGCACGGCAGGACGTATGATGGCGAATCCGGATGTTTTGTATTTGCTCGATGAACTGACCGGTGTATGAAGGTGGGCTATATATAGGGTCCTCTGGCTCACAAAGTTTTGTGCTAGGGTTTTGATCCAACGGTTAAGAAACCACCTCATCCAACGGCTCACAACAGCTCGAAAGAAACACACCGTAGCCCTGATCGAACGGCTCACAACAGCTCGAAAGAAACACACCCCGGATCCAACGACTCACAAGCGCTTTAAAGAAACACACGATCCGTGTGATTCTATCTGATTGGTCCAAACGAAACCCTAACCCATTTAGTCCCGGTTGGTGTCTCCAACCGGGACTAAAGGGATGTTTTCTTCTCGCTATATATATGTATGCATTGCCACACCATTGGCATAAACACATACAAACTCACCACTCTCTCATGGCTTCTATCGTACCCACTCTAACATTCATCCAGGCGGAGTCACTTTCCGCCTCGAACTACCCCTGCCCGTGCGGCTACAACGTTCCCGCCGGTTGGATGCTGAGCGCCGGAGGAGTGCCGGTCCCTCCTCTTCCTCAAGGTGTGGCGCGTCGGGCGGCCATCACGAACCACTACTATCACGAGCTCACGCCGGAGCAGCGGAGGAATCCCAGTTGGCATCCCGATAACCAGCATACTTGGGATGCCTTCTTCATCAATCGGCGTGAGAGGGCGCTCGCCAGGTATGAGGAGGACGGCCTGCCTCCTGGGAACTTTCACGAGGCCGGTCGTCGGCTATGGTGGTCCGGCCGGACTCTACAGAGCGTCATGGACTACATCAGGGCCGGCGATATCCCCCGCCTGCGCTACCCTCAGGCTCAGTCCTGGAGTCGTGATCCTCCAAGGGAGTGCAGAGCACCGTCAGACGATAGCGACGACGACGACGGCGGCGACTACGACGACTACGAGTACATGTACTATAGGCCTAGGCACGAGTATGACTAGCAGATATCTGATCATGCATCTATGCTCTCCGTTTAGGTTTAGATCCACTCTAGCCATTATGTACTGCCATTTTTATCTATATATATATATATTCAAGATGTGTGTGAATCTTTATGATTATATAATCTTTATGATTAGTTTTATTTTTTTTGAATTTTCTGATATATTATTTGTATTTTTAAGATTTTAAAAAGAATTAGTTTTATTTTTCTGAATTTTCTGATATATTATTTGTATTTTTAAGTTTGGGAAAAGGAAAAGTATTTGAATAACCACCTTTAGTCGCGGTTCGTGTCACGAACCGGGACTAAAGGCTCGTTCTGCGCGGGAACGAAAACGCCGCGAAAAATTGCACCTTTAGTCCCGGTTCGTGACACCAACCGGGACTAAAGGCCCGCGGAGGGTACCCCGGGGGACCTTTAGTCCCGGTTGTTGTCACGAACCGGGACTAAAGGCTGGCCCTATATATTCCCGCCCCTGAAATTTTTCTAAGGACCAACCGCATCGTCTTCTCCGCGCCGCACTGCTCGTCTTCTCTGCGCCGCCGTCGCCGATTCCGCCCGCAGAGACACAGAGGACGCGCCGCCGTCATCTCCGGTAGGTGCCCGCCGCCCCTGCGCCCGTCATCCCCGCTGCTCCTTGTCTGTTCCCGTCGCTGCTCCTCGGCTGTGCCCTCCGTGACCGTCCTCCCGCCGCCACGACATCCGCCTGCCGTGACCGTCCTCCCGCCGCTCCTCGTCGGCGCTCCTCGTCCCTGCCTCCTCCCCGTCGTCTCCGTTCCCTCCCCCGTGACCGGAATCGACACGTTCGCCGGAGACCCGAGAGCCCCGCCACGTTTACTTCACGTCGGCTCGCCGTCGTCGACCTTCCGAGGGCGGCGCCGCCACGTAGAGGTAGATTTCGTCGAGACGGTTCCAAGGACACCAACCACGTGTCCTGTGGTGGCCGGAATCGCCACCGGCGACCGAATCTGCCACCGCCGGCCACCGTGTGACGCCAGGGGTGACGTCATGATGACGTCACCTGGCCACGTGTTGGCGAGTTTTTTTTAATGACGTCATCATGACACGTGGGGCCCACTGTATATGGAATTACAGAAAATAGTTAAATATTCTAAATTAAATAACTTTTAATTTATAATTCCAAAAATTATGGAAAATATGCAAAATATTCACAAAAATGTAAGCTGTCTGTTTATATCATTTTCAATCATGTTTGACAAAGTTCAAAATGAGACCATATTTGAATTTTTATTAAATTCATTAAAATAATGAAAATAAGTTTTAATTCAATATATTCAGAATATTAAGTGTAATATACCAAAATGACCAGGAAAGCAAATGCAACCTAGCTATGGGGTTCTCCAAGTCATTTGAGAAACTAATCTTGGACACACCTCTAAAGTATGGTTTTCCCCCTCCGGTGGTCATCGTTGTTCCACCCAAAACCCTACCAATCTGTTTTCCCTCCTTCTACGATAATATTTGCTAAGTCTCCTATATACTTAATTAATTTTTACTACATGCATGTTTGCAGGAGTGACATATGGCGGATAATAGAGACCTGACGGAACAGGAGGCTGAAGGTTATATATTAGAAATTATAGCCGGAGAACATGATGTAATCTCTTCTTATCTGAACCTTGATGATCAAGAACGTGAAGGAACGGACATTGTCGATGATCAAGGAGGTGAAGCAACGGACATTGTGGATGATCAAGGAGGTGAAGGAATGGACATTGATGACGGAGGTCAACCGTCGACAAACGACGATCTCCAATTGCAAAGAACAACCACCTCCGGCGAGGTATATATATATACATTGAGCCTCTCGTGATACAAACTTACTGAAATGTGAATACATATGCACTAACGCGCGCGACTCTCTTTCTTATTTTAGCCCTCGGCCGGATCAAGTACAACAACGCGTGGCAAATCCAAGGCGATGAAAGATGGAGAAACATATACCATCGAATCAGTCGGTGAAACCGGCAAGCCCCTACAGCACACCACAAAGTTTATCAACTAATGCGGAGTCATTGTTAGAGACACCGTCCCGATCACCGTCCAGGAATGGAAGGAGCCAAAGAAAGCACGTCTTGGTTTCAGTTATGTCCATAAGAGAATGAAAAAGGAGATGTTCAGAAAGCTTATGGTACATTTCATTCTACCTCCGGAATACAACAAAAAAGATGAATTCGGTGAAGAGGTTCCGGGTGGACGTCAGAGGAGGAGGCTAGTCAAAGAGTTCGCTCTTCAGAAGATGGCCGAAGCATTCCGGAACTTCAAGAAAAATTTTTCCGTGAATATGTCAGCAAGGGCAAGACTTCGATTTTCACTGGACAACATGAGAAACTGAGAGATGATTGGCCAGAATTTGTGACGCAGAAGAAATCGGAGCATTTCAAGGAAATGTCGAAAAAAAATAAGGCTAATGCGGATAAGAAACAGTACCATCATGTTATGGGGCCAGGAGGATACCGCGTTTTGGCGCCTAAGTGGCAGGCGATGGAGGACGGCCTGAGGGCAAGAGGAATCCCTCTAGGTACAGAGGGATGGGACGAAAGAGCCAAAATGTGGTGGTACGGGCATGGGGGATCGCTAGACCCGGAGACAGGGGCGTGTGTTCATCGGCAGAAAACGTTTGCTCCCACAAAAAACCTTGTTGACGCAATGACCAAAGCTCAACAGGGCTGGATCACGTTCAACAGAGAGAGAGAGACCAACTGACCCATTCCCTCGGGAATCCTGAACACGGAGGACATATACGAGGCAAAGGCAGATTGCCGTGGAAAGTAGGGTTTTCCCAGGAGGGTGACCCGTACTGTTACAGAAGCCGTAAGAGAAATACGGACCGGGCTGCAGATCTTCTGTCGAAGCTTGCAACGGAAGTTAGTGAGTTGAAGCAGACCGTGGCGGGAATACTTGAGAATGAAACAGCGGCGGCTGCAGGGCCGCATGAAGAACATGCAGCGGATCTCGGAAGCCAGCATCAGCGGAGAAGCAGCGTGGCTTCCACGGAGGCCCCGCCTGCAGGTGCTAATGCACCGATGATCGAGAGTCATGCACCGGAGCCTCACTACCCCGTGGATGATGTAAAGGAGATGAAAGAATGTGATCTGCATTATCCCATGGGGAACATTTCCATGAAGGTAGCTACAGGCAGTGCTTTACCCTATACACCTGGAGCACTCCATCACAACAACCCCATTCCATATGCCTATGCTCGTGTCACGGTGGAAGACATAGTCCAAGTGTTTGAGGACCTGGAGATTGACATAGCTACACCCGAAGGGGAGAGAAGACTTGGAGATGTCAAGCGCCAGTTCATTCTATGGAAAAAGAAGTACATAGTGTTTCCAGGCGAGACGCCAAGGCTAACAAGTCCACCCCCCTCCGATGGTGCAGGTGGTGGTGGTGGTGGTGCTGGTGCTGGTTCACCTACGCCTCCTTCACGCCATTCGACGCCGTCCCCCGATCCACAATCTCCGGCGGGTAAGCAGCCGTCGCCCCCCATTCCTTCTCCGGCGGATAAGCAGCAGCTGTCACCCCCCATTCCTTCTCCGGCGAATAAGCATCAGCCTTCGCCCCCCATTCCTCCTCCGGAGGATAAGCAGTCGTCGCCCCCCATTCCTCCTCCGGAGGATAAGCAGCCGTCACCCCCCATTCCTCCTCCGGCGAAGAAACAGAAGCAGGCGGACAGCAAGGGAACCTGCTCTTGGACTATTAACCCGGAGCCTTATGTACCTATGACCACACGGGTACCGGAGCCATCACTGAAGCCTATCCCCCCAAGGCCTTGGGAACTTAGTGATGATGAAACCAAATTGGCCGCGAAGGCTGACCTTGAGAAATGGAAGGCCCATCAGAAGGCGCGAAAGGAGCCTAAGCCCAAGGAAGTATACCCTCCGATAGTAGACAAGTGGGCTACGGGTTTTTTGTCGACACCGTCCCAAGCCGAGAAGAATTTGCCTAAAGACTATGATAATGAACTTCGTACGCAAGCAAAAGCATTGGCGGAGGAGAAAGAAAAAATGAAAAAATGCGGGAAACAAGTTGACCAGCTCGGGATGCAGAGTAAACAATCGATCCTCTCGCTCATAGTGAAAGCCGGTCCGGAACAGGACCCCGAGGTCAGAGAAGCTGTGGCAGCAATGGGATTGACTGTAGCTACTGCCATGAAAAATGCGTCCGAGGCCAGTATGTCTCTTCGTGCCTTTTTAGGCCTGGACGATGCGCCAATGGCTGAGGTAGCATTACAATATGAGAAGAAAGGGCCTCTCGTCGAGCCTACGCAGGAAAAGGATCTACCACCACTAATGCAAAGTCTGCTACGTTGGTACAAACAATTCATATCATGGTCCGACAGAGACTTTGTGTATGTGGATGTTACAGAAGAGCATCACACCAAAAAGTACACTGTACCAGTTGAGATGAGTGAATTGTTCCAGCTGTTCAATCTGCGCGAGCTCGACAAATCTATACTGAGTTGCTACGTTCTGTAAGTGATTTATTTCTACCTCATCTCGTTCTTCATTGCCTACACTATATATATATATATATATATATATATATATATATATATATATATATATATATATATATATATATATATAGACACCCTATTCAGCATCCTGGGTGCAGAGAACTTATTTTGCACCCATAATTTTATTTAATATTGTTAAGTTAAAATATTATATTACATGTGTAAATATTTACGTCCATGTTGATCCATAATAGAAAAATTGACGTAAATATTAAAAAAATATAGTTCATAGCAGCATAAAAGTCATTAAAATAGCATAAATATGTCTATTTTTGTCATATTTTTATAGCGTCACATAGATAATTTTTTTACGACATGGATATATTTTATTATGTTCTACTCGACATAAGGAATACTACAAAATTTACATGACGTAAAAATCATGTACCGTTGTGGAGATAGAGGGTGGGTGTAGAATAACTATTCTATACCCTGGGTGTCAAATAGCGCTACCCTATATATATATATATATATATTGTCCTAACTATATTGTTGCGTACGCTATTATGCAGATTGAAGATTTGGGAATGCAAAATAAGACTCATCCATGATGTTGGATTCATTGACCCACAAATCATTAATGGAACTATGTTAGAGCATCACCCCAAAGACGTGGAGAAAGACTTGTACAATTTTCTTAAAATGCATGAACTCAAAAGTCATATTCTATTTCCTTACCATTTTGGGTGAGTGTTTCTCTCTTGTGCCCATTCTCTTTTGTTTACTCCATGCATGGTATGTCTAATCGATAAGTTATGCATGGGCATGTAACGTGTCCGCAGGTTCCACTGGATTCTGCTAAAAATTGAACTTCAGATCTCCACAGTTTTTATCATGGACTCTATGAATTCAGATACAAATCTTTGGATCGACATGAGAAAAATGATGCAAAGGTAATTATTTTCAATCATTTGCGCTCTATATTGATCGGTCTCTTTTGTTCATTTCCTAATATGCAGTAGCTAATAATTCCCTTGTTCATTTAATTTTATTTGCAATGTAGAGTTTGGAAACGGTTCTCACATGAACATGTTGGTGGATTCAAACATCAGCTAGAATTTAAAAATGTGGTTCGTGGTGTGGATAAGCAGCCAGCGGGGACCGGTCTATGTGGATACTATGTTTGTGAGAACATACGGAAAGAAATCTCTGAGAGGAAGAAGGACGAGAGCACGCGGAGGAGTCTCAATAACTTGCGGAGGGCACTTACTCCAGAAGCTCGCTTCCGACCAATTCAAGAGGAAATAGCAGGATTTTTCCTTAGGCATGTCGTCGATTCCAAAGGAGAACACCATACGTCCACCGACGATGATGCTTATATGCATCTCCGAGATTGAAACTTGTTCGAAGTTGTGTATGGTCATCTATCTTAATTGTGTATATAGAAACTTGTTCGAAGGTGTATATGGTCACCCGAGTTTGAATATATATTATATATTCCTATTGAATTCTTCTTGTTTGAAATTTCATATATATATGCATGTATATAGTAGCGTAAAATATATATATATATGTGTACTGAAACTTCATCAAAATTAAAATAAAACACAAAATAAAATATAAAAGAAATAAAACAAAACAAATTAAAAAGGAACCAGGTTTAGGGGGCCTAAAACCCTAAACCTGCGCAGGAGGTTTTCAGTCCCGGTTAGCCACAAGAACCGGGACTAAAGGTCCTCCGCCGCGACGGACTCCTGGCGCCCACGTGGACGGGCCTTTAGTCCCGGTTCGTAAGCGGCGCGACTATAGGGGGGGGGGGGATTTAGTCGCGCATAGCTAGCTCCGGTTGCGCGGCCGGGACTACTGGCCCTGGCGAACCGGGACTATAGGCCTATTTTCTACCAGTGGTGGCAAGCTTACAAGTTTTAAGATTCGCTTAAAACATGTTAGATATACAATATATTCCCACTCAATAGTTAAATTTCAAAGGATATAAATGTATATGTGTTAACAAACAGTATTGATATGTCATAATGATAGCATACTAAAATTATAATTGTTGTAATTAATTCCGGAGTCTCCATTTTTCTTGGTGATATGCAAATACAAATTGATACTTGCCTAAAAAAGGACCGACTATATAAGTGTAATGTATCGACACGAATACATGTACATGTTAAGTCATGCTTTGTCTTTTTTACCTTCCTAGGCTTGCACCTATGGCTGAGATCTAGCCAAATTCTTCGTCAGCTTATAGCTAGCATGATACTTAATACTTGTTTGTAAAGCAGAACCTATATGTGAAAAACAAATGAAGACTTGATTATTTTTTCTAAGATATTTTCAAGTAAGTTAGCAATACTATATGAAGACATATTGCCTAATTTTTCTTGATCTTGTGGCTGTGATCGAGAAAATACATCTATCTTCATGTGAACGACAATAATTTTCTGCAAACAAGCAATTCTTATAGTTCATTTGAAATGTGTTAGATTTTTCTTGAGAGTACTTTGCACTGAATAGATGAATTACAACTGGGATTGAAAATCTATGTGTTCACATGAGTTATTAATTTGTTTTACCGAACGCATACTAAAACTATAATTTATGTCCTAACTTGTAGAGACTAATTATATATGCGACTTGCATATACAAATTGATATCTTCCAGAGATATGATCAGGTACCTAAATGTAATGCATTTATAAAAAGGAATAATCATTCTTTGTTCTGTTTACCCTTTTAATCTTGCTGCTGCCACTATGACCCAGTCAAATCGCTCGTCGTCCATTGTAGGTGATGATGCATAATACTTTTTCAAGAAGAAAATGCATATGCTAAACCCATATGAAGACTTAATTTATTTCTTTCTAAGAAATGTCAAGTACATTAGTACTATATGAAGATATATTGACTATTTTGTCTTGCTCATGAGGTTGTCATCGAGGCCAAATCAGTTGCTACACTGGCACAAAACCCCGCTACTTTCTTGCAAGCTAAAAAGTTTAAACCCTAATTTCAAACATGGTACACTGACACATAAGCATATACATATTCAACCCTTCTAGGTATGTTTACCCTTTTTTGAGCTTATAGCCCAACAAAGCTTGAGAGACTCGATACCTCTCTGTCTTTGCCTGAGTCTGGAACATACTTTTGAGACTTTCGATCATATTGTAGGCCTCAACATTCTCGAACTACTGCTGCAAGTCCGGTTCCATGTGTGCAAGCATAAGACAGCTAATTTCCGTAGACTCATCACTAGTCTTACGGTAGGCATTCATGACAGCGACAGTCGCATCATCATCAGGCTCTTCTGGAAGTGGAGTTTCTAGAACATGTTCTTTCTTGGCATGCTTGAGGACTATCCTCAGATTACGATACCAGTTGGTGAAATTAGTTCCATTAAGTTTATCTTTCTCTAGGATTGACCTCAACGCAAAAGTGCACAACTGAGAAATGTTGCTAGGTGCTATTGATCTACAACAGAGAATATGCAGAACACTTAAGACATGTATTCATAAAAGAGCAGGTATATTAAACGCTTTAATACTCAGCGTCCAGCGTCCAGGGGCTATACCTCACCACGGGCTCCACCGCCGCCTCACAACAACCATCTCGCTGCGTCGTGGGGCCGCGCTCGCTGCGGGCCCAGCCGTGCGTCCGTAGAATCGCCTTGGGGCCTTGTAATTTTCCTAGTGGTGCGCGGCGGAATCTCAGATTTTTTCCCTATCGCCACGCCCCGTCCTCGATACAGTGCGAAAAGGAAGGAGGTGTTGGCGCTTCAGACCTCTTGCAATACAGCCGTTTACGATTTACACCCCCCCACACACACACACAAAAAGTTTCCTTCTTCTAGTACGCGTGAAGTGTGGCACGTCCACTCGATTTTGTCTAAAATTGTTTCAAGTGCCGTATTACCATTTTCTCGTGGGATACGGATGCATTAGCTACTCAAAACATTATTAGCTTCCCTAGCGAGAAAAGAATCCACTCAAAGATACCTCAAAGCTACCATCACACTAAACATAAGTAAGTGTCATTATAACACCGGTTTAAAACACAGATGGAAAGAGCTAAGTGAAGTGGTTTCACAAATGGAAATAGCTAACACCATTCTGACATAGGAATTACTTGCTAGCATGATTTTGCATGACGGAGGGTATTCAGGTTTAAAACACTATGCATCGTTTTCCATGTTGACACTATCTATACATTTTTGTTTAGAACAAAACGAGGTAAAGAGGACAAGAAAGGAAATTTTTGGTATGACCATGGTTTGAAGGGAGACACATAATTAAGTGGTACAATCCACTCCACCACTTTTAGAATTACTATGCACGAAGTATGTGAACAAATCCTTTGAAAGGTGCAAGCACATTCTTGTTATAACAATTCATGTGGTCTGGCTTTTATGTTACTTGTTTATTTCAATTTCGTCTCTTTTATCCATTTATGCAAACCAAACCCACACTTTTACATAACTCTTGTTTTCTTTCATGTATGCATCCATTGTCATCTTTAGTTTGATCTAACAATAGGGAATGTCAGCCTCCATGCTTGGGTTCATATCATAATAGTATAAATAATGTCCAAAGTATCAATTGTATACATAACCATACAAGTTATTCATCTTAAAATAGTGCAAAGATGAAAAATTATTCATGCAAATGAAACAATAGTGGGTTTTACCATCTCAACAAGAAGAGATTGAGGTAACGATCTGCCATTCTATTTCCAAAAAAATAAAAGACCAATACCGGTCGATTGGTGCCAAAAATAAAAGACCAATACCGGTCGATTGGTGCTCCTAAGTCCTAACCTAGGTCGTGTGCACAAATTATGGTTAAGGCGTCATAATTTTACTTGGAATTAGATTTAGTCGTCTTCTATACCTTAAAAGTCATCATGATCCCATTATTTCGACCTTCTACGTTGTTATTTGGCTACGTTGTAGGTGGAAGCACTGAACGAAGTGAGTTGTTTGGAATTGATAAAGCGGCCAACATCGCGATGATAGTTCGACATGCTAAAGCATATAAAAGTATTAAATCAACATAGCAGAGTCGTAGCAATGCCAAAGTAGGGCCGGCCTCCCCGAGATAGACCGGGAGAACCACTCGTGGTCTATTTCTACATTTTAGTTCTCTAGGCCGGCTTACAATAGTGGGCCGCTTGCTGGACCACGCAAATCATAATATGTACCGATATAATGAGTTAGGCCCCATATATGTGGGCCAGCGAAGCCGAGAGGATGACCGTGCCCTAGGTTTTGTTGAGTAAGTTCTAGAGATCTTCCTCCCCCTCCTCTTCCGCCGCCGCCGCCACCATCTTTTCACGCATTCAACCGCAAAGCATTTAGCGATAAATTGTTCAATCCAATAACAAACATTTCTAAGCCACCCTCAAATCCTAGTTTTTCCAAGCCAATTAACTATTTTTCCCCGAATTACCAGTGAAGAGTTCTCTATCAATGATGGAAAACAGTGGAAGCACAGTTGATCAATAGGGAGGGTACGCGGAGAAGAGACGCACACAAACATAAGCATCCTCCCATCCGCCCATAGGTTAAAAGCCCAGCTCCAGCACAACGCCGGAGCTGCATCTCCTATCCTCCTCCTTCTCCCCCTCTCCACCTCTTCCTCTCCCTCTCCGAACCCCCCATAGCCATAGCCATCGAGAGGGCTGGAGCCAGAGCAGGATGCATTAAGACCGCGCGCCCCTCATCCAGATCCGCCTTTTCGGGCCGGTTCTTGCGTGATCTGGAGCAAACCCCCCAAATCGCTTCTCGCGCAAAGGAGTCGCCTTTGCGCAGCTAGTTCCATCCTGCCGTCTCTGCTTGCTGTTCTTAGCTTGGGATCATATATCCCTTCCGGGAAAAGGGGCCGCCTTTGCATTTATTCTTCCCCGGCTCCTTTTCGAGATCGCTCTCGTCGAGATTTGGTGGGAACCCAATTCGCCGCGGCTACCTCCTCGTGGAAAGGCGCCGCTTTGGTTCATGTTTCTCCACAGTTTCCCACATCTATATATCTCATCCCGTGTCCACCTACCTGCCTAACTTCCTTTTACTTTGATCCACCGGTTTTGAGTGTGGTTTTCCCACTATTACTAGGATCTCCACTAGCTATCATGGACGTCAATTTCAGTTCCGACGGTCGTGTGTCGTTTTTTCTTAAAAGTCCCTGCACTTCCCCCATATATATGTATCCTAACAGACTGGTAAATCCTAATCACTCACATAATTCCCCCCCCCCACCTCCCCCACGGGTTCCTCTCCCCCACGGGTGTACGGGAGGTCCTCACCGGCGACCATGGCGGATTGGCGGGGTGCAGGCACGTCCATGGCTTCCGCGTCCAAGGTGGGGAGCAGGCGCGTCCATGGCGGATAGGAGCCGCGTCTATGGGGGAGAAGGCGGCGGCGGGGATGGAGGGTTCGCCTTGCCGCGCCAGCGGCGGGGATGGAGGGTGCGCCTTGGCCGCGCCAGCGGCGGGAAGGGAGGCCGTGCCGGTGAACGGCCGTCGAGAGGAATGCCACGGCGTCGGCAACCTCCGTTCGGGTTCTTGATCCGATCTAGAATATTTTTCCTTTTTTTTCCTCACGTATTCGGGATCTTTTTCCTTTTTTTTCTGATCCATAATTTGTGGATTTAAGATCTGTTTATGGATCTATAATTTCCTTTTTTTATCTACATCTTGATCCGATCTAGGATCTGTTTCGGATCTTTTGCTTTTACATGATCTGAAAAAATTATTGAGATGCATTAACAAAAAGATTCTTGCTCTGTATTGAGAATTTGAGATTCATTACCAAAAAGAATCAGAAAAAGTCTTGTAAATCTTCTTTAAGAATCCGAAAATTTTCTGTAAAAATCCCAGAGATTCTTGCTCTGGATCCTGGAAAACTTTCTAATGGTTTATTTTTGTTGTTGCTTGTGTCCAATTTTCAGTACGTGAATCTAATTTTTCCAATACATGAAGCTAATGTCCGGAAAAAGATCCGAGAAAATTCTCAGTACATGAATCAATTTTTTTCTCACTACAAAAATGCGAGAAAAAGATTGTAATGCATTATCAAAATTTCACAAAGAAAAAAAAAAGTGTAAATGCGATGTCCAAAAGAAAAGCTCGTAAATTAATTAAACATAATCAAAATAATCATAGTTGGGGTAGTTTAAGATCAACAGTCCAATTTATTTGAGGGGTTCAGCAGCATAAGTTTTTAAAGTTCGAGGGTTTGACCGTAAAACTGCTTGCACGAATCTTGAGACAATGAATGGTGAGGATAGCTCTGGGAGATCCAAGTAATAGTGGCATTGCATTTCCGGTTTTGGCCTCCCCCCGTATCGTTATTTGATCGGTGTCCAGTAGTTTCTTGATTTGACGCAGTCCAGATCGCTTTCTGGTCCTTATTTTTTTTTCCTGAGTTAGTAGTTTCCTGTGCTTGGTCGGAGACATGGCTGCGGCAAACGGAGGCGGGGCCGCGCTGTTCAGCGAGGAGGAGCTTCGGGAGGTGACCGGTGTGCGCCTGGGCGAGGGCTTCGTGCACGGGATTCATGTTGGTTCGCAAACGAATGTGTCTCCATTCAATGAATATCTCTCCATAGAGCTCGGTTGGATTTGTACGGGAGCCCAAAGAGACGGCTGCGTGCACGGGTGACTTACGTGTAGGCCCCATACGAGTGGGGCGCGGTAATAAGTGAGGGTGGTCCGAGCAGGAGTGGTCGTTCTTGTTGTAGATTTCCTTTTTGAGGTTATTCTCGTTATAGAATTGATTGATGGGTCTTTCTTTTGCGTTTTTCAGGTGGAGTGGTGGGTGTATTTGTGTTGCTCGTGCAATCCAAGCAAAAAGATGTTTAAATCCGTTTCCGGGGAGATTACATATGTAATATTTTGTTCCTATAAAAATGTGTTGAGAAATGGGATTCACACAAATTTAGATATGTTGGTTGCCGAAAATGCTCATACATGGTCATCGGTGTCCACGACGACCACACTGACGCCCATCCCTAAATGGGCCCCACACAGCCCGTCTCCTATTCCAATGGAAATAAATCTTATACGGCCCACGTGCCAAAGCACAAATTAACCATTAATCAAATCTTGTTCCCGATCTTACTTTCAGACTTTTTTGTGGGACGTGTACGGTGGTTGATATGGTTCACGATTGGGTCGTAGAAACCTGGGTCATATAGGATTTATTTCCTACTCCAACTCCGTCCCAGCTGTCGTCTCGGTGACTTGGTTAGAATTTGGCCCGGTCCCAACACCCGTTAGGTAGTACCGTTGAGATAATGCTATACAAAATAGAGCATACCTTGGTTGAGAAGGTGTAGATGCAAAAAAATCCTTTCTAACAAAAATGGTTTAAGTATATAAATGTACTACATGAAGACACTGCCTATTTATTCCGAGATTGAGTCATTCCACCTTTGTTTGAAGACATAATGTATCTACTATTTTTCGTGAATTGGCAAGGTTTAAGCATCATTTGAAACGTGCTAATTATGCCCCAGGGAACAATGTTGTAGATCTACAATATCTCTCCGCTTAATAGTTCCAGTAAATTGTTTATATATTTTACCGAGAGAATATTAGAAGTATACCTAGCATCATAAATGCCAAAGACTGTTTTGTTTGGGGATATGAATATACAAATTCATTCTTTTTTCTAGATCGAGAATGAATTAACATTCGTCGAGCAGCTCATGAAACATCCCTGGACCCGAGGGAGACACCATGTGTGGCGGGACCATCATCGACGATGGCCCATACAATTATTGTTGCTATCCACTAGTGAAAGTGTATCTACTGTCATCTTTGTGGGTTTTAGACGGTTTATGACAAATGGTCAAGAGACTAACGCGTTATTGAATATACAGATAAAATTAGTCTGATGACACTGATTTAACAGGAGGAAGTTTATCCCCACAAAACGGAGAGAAGATAGTGGAGACGGAAAATTTGAATACACAACAAAAATTGATGACTCGGGAAAAGAAGAAGACTCAACAGAGGAGCAAAAAATTCAAGTCTAAAAAGTAAATAGTTATAAAATTTGTTCTAGTAGTTATGTTTGTCGAGTCATAGGAAAAAGTCGTAATATTATGAGGGTTTAGATATCCTAGGATGGAAGTGAATCTTGATCGCATGCTCGGTAACGTATAATCTTAAATACCAATCATCTATAAATGTCGTATGCATCAATATGGTGAAAATATAAAGAACTTCATTGAACGTGAGGTAGAAATGGTTACGGGTTCACAATAACCTATCTGGTGTCCAATTCTTCAATCTACAAAAATTGATGCCTCTAAGAGTTGAGCTTCATGGATGATATTGAAGTAGCAAGTGTCTAAAGCTTCTTGCGTGCAACACTTTGTGAGAACACATTTGATATGACAATTGTGATGTGTTCGTACACTGTATATTCCTTGGATGGCTCGTTGTGGGATGTGACTATAAATATGAAATGATCCCTAGTGGGTAAGGTTGATAGATTCATTGAGCTCAACTTCTGGAACAAGGGAAAGGATCCCTTTTTGTGTCGTGGAAGCTTTCTCTCTCTTTCACTCTCACTCTCTATCTATCTCTCTCACTCTCGAGAGAAATAAATAGAGTGACCATCGCTAAGCTACAATCATGGACGCTTCCGGTCCGAAGAGATCTGGTTGTTACTCTTTGTGATTGGCATCCCGAATGGTTGGGAGTCAGTTTCTCGAGCATCCAACATGAAGATTTTTCCAGGAAGTTCTGCAAAGGATTTTGTTCATTTCCTATAAAAGTCAAGCAGAAGAGACTGGGTCAAACATTCGGGCTTGGCTAGCGTAGGCGAAGGTTTTAGTCCAAGGAAATTGGTGCATGCGTGAATAGCCTCTCCAAACAAACACGTAGATCTGTTCAGCCATAATATTTTACTCTTCACCCAGCTTTGGGGATATAGTATCTTCATCCTGAACACCATATCTTGTTTCAAGATATAGGTTGAAGACCTATGTATAAAAGGCTTCAAGGAGGTCCGTCAATGTATCTCTCTCCTTAGAGCTCCGGAGATGTCAACCAATCTGACATAAGGAATTTCGATCAACCGCTCATGGACATAATTCAATAGTTTATCAACCGTTGTGTGTGACTTCTTATGTAGCATGAACCCTTCAAGCTGAGTGTACTTCAATTAATTTATGTCCCTTCTTGAAGATGGTATCAACTAACTTGATGCTTAAAGAGGTACTTTACTGGCGGAACTTCGGCTGAGTGAAAATACCAAGAAGTTGATATGCCTCTCCTTGGTTAATTGATGCTCACACTCTGAATGAACCCCTGAACCGAAACAGTGCAACTATGATTATCATATTCTAAGCAAAATTTCTACTATGGGGGAATTACATTCAACACCTCTCTCTGATGTTAAAGGATTATCTTTAATCCTCTTCAGACTGTTTCAGTTACCAACTAGTAAGAGTGTCAACTGCACTTCACTAATTATTCATGAATGCAAGTTACATTTGTCCTATTATATTATTTGGAACTATCTTGTACTTGGAATACGTGGGACTCTTATTTTGTTAAATATCAAGTATATTCCCCCTCTCTCTAGTCTTCTGTAGTAACCTCGTCACATTGAAAAGATAAATAGGGAAGGACTTTAGGAATCTGACAGCTCAAGTAGTGGGCACATGTCTCTTTTGCCGGTAAGAAGATTCCGACAAAGGCTTTGAAGACAATGTATGAAAGTGGAACTAAACGCATGAACCTGGAGAATTATTGTTTAATTCAATAGCTGCTTAGTACGCCGATGGATGTCCCTCGTGGCTTGGCGTCCTGGTACCATAATTCAAAGGCATACAAACGGCAGGGGAGGCACCTGTCTCATCGGCACTATACCCGTAATGAGTAGGAGTAGTGGAAGGCTAGTGGTGACCGGTGACGAGTATCATATGATGTAGGTGATGCATATCCATGACCATGGAGGTCGATCAATACCTTGAATTACGCGTGGATACACCTATATATAGAACCAAGGTGGATCCACATGTCGGAGGTGAGGTAATCGACACATCAACCTTCAAAGTGGAAACAACATGGTCCTTGGATGGGAAGACAACACCGTATTCATGGTGTATGAAAAGGTTTCGAGATGCCCACCACGTCATCATCTTTGTTGCCTCTGTTCGGTCCCCTATAGTAAGAAAGTTACTAAATATAACATTCACACAATTAATCATTTCCCTTTTAGGAGTGATTTTCCTTTTGTTTATGTCTTCCATTCCAGTTTTCCTCCAATTTGACTACATAATTCGAGAGGGCTGGAGCCGGAGCAGGATGCATTAAGACCGCACGTCCCTCATCCAGATCCGCCTTTTCGGGCCGGTTCTTGCGCGATCTGGAGCAAAGCCCCCAAATCGCTTCTCGCGCAAAGGAGTCGCCTTTGCGCAGCTAGTTCCATCCTGCCGTCTCTGCTTGCTGTTCTTAGCTTCGGATCATATATCCCTTCCGGGAAAAGGGGCCGCCTTTGCATTTATTCTTCCCCGGCTCCTTTTCGAGATCGCTCTAGTCGAGATTTGGTGGGAACCCAATTCGCCGCGGCTACCTCCTCGCGGAAAGGCGCCGCTTTGGTTCCTGTTTCTCCACAGTTTCCCACCTCTATATATCTCATCCCGTGTCCACCTACCTGCCTAACTTCCTTTTACTTTGATCCACCGGTTTTGGCCTCCCCCTTGTATCGTTATTTGATCGGTGTCCAGTAGTTTCTTGATTTGACGCGGTCCAGATCGCTTCCTGGTCCTTTTTTTTCCTTAGTTAGTAGTTTCCTGTGCTTGGTCGGAGACATGGCTGCGGCAAACGGAGGCGGGGCCGCGCTGTTCAGCGAGGAGGAGCTTCGGGAGGTGACCGGTGTGCGCCTGGGCGAGGGCTTCGTGGAGGTCATGTGTGGATGCACCGGCCGCCGCTACGGCGACTCCGTAGGTCGCCTCCTCATCTACCCTTCGGGAAACCTGGAGATTAACTGCGATTGTACGCCCGGCTGCTGTGAAGGTTCGTGCCACACAACACGACCATACACCCATGTTGCTTGCTTGCTTGCTTGTTTTTTTTTCTTCTTCTTCTTCTTCTTGATTTCATGTCCGTGCAACGATGCACGGAAGGTGTTTGGTCTTTTGGTCACGGTGTGAGTCGATCTGCATGCAATGCCGGTACATGCGCGGTGTCGCCCGGCTTCCAGCACTGTCTGGTACCATGCATTGTTGCTCTGGCTCGTGTCAGGATTTCTGTAGCCGAGAGTTTGGTCGCTGATCTCTGAGAGTAATGTCGCCTGCGCCAGTACTTCGGTTTATGCAACCTTCATGCTGCGACCTCTGCAGGGCCTCTAGCACATGTACGTGGATGGAAGCATTTCGTCCGTGGTACCACCTAGCGCACGCACGTAGTTTGTCTCGGGTACTCTCTGCATGCTGTTGATGATCAGGTTTCCTCTTTGTTCACACAGTGTTGATCATTCAGACAAAAATACGATGTTACTGTCTCTGCTTATTTTTAGATCTCCTTTTGCATGTATCGGCTGTGGTAGATCGCCATGTTCTGGCTTGGGGTTGCATGTTGTTTCGTTACGTGCCTATCAGTTCCCTCGTGTTTTGACTCTAACATCGGATGCTTGTCTTTGCATTGAATGGGATGGAAAGCTAATTCCTGTCTCTGTTCTATGTTTGTACCTGATGACTGTAACATTTGTCTCCGACATATGTCGATCACACTTTTTGTTTTTCATATACAATTTCAGTGTATCTGTACCGACCTTGCTAGATTATTATTATGATATTATTGAGGGTTTACTATACACTATACGATCCATCATCTTCTGTTGTCTGCATATTTGTATAAGTTCAAGGTCTGCATACGTAATTCAGTATTCAGTGTCTTCTACCAAAATGTGTCTAGCACAGCTCAGTGCGTTAAGCAACCTTTTTCTTTACCCCTTTTAATCAAGTACTAGTCTTTATTTGATCTAGCATGGTTCTTAACCTCCATGGAAGAAATGTGTGAAGTAACACCAGAAAAAAAAAGGATATGGCATCAATGTGACTTTTCCATATGCTAGTTGAGTTGCAACTGCTCGCTCCCACTAGAACCAACATCGCTCTGATGGTTGCTAAGTGATTCAAGATCCTAAATAAGCAAGCCGACTAGTGAGATTTAGCATCACCGCTAGCCGTCAAGTGATCTAGGTAGGCAACACCTTGCCAATCGTATCCAATACAACTCATGTTAGTTGGGTGGCATCACATGCCCCGACTCCCAACCTACCTCGCCCCGAGGCCCACAACCTTTGTGATGGACTCGTCTAGATTACCAAGTGCTTCCTCTGTAAGAGTTCGACTCAAACCCACCTAATCGAAAAGAATTGGTATCACCTCAATTTTATGAGTCCACTACCAAGAATGTCCGACTTGTGATGGTACAGCACTTGCGGGGCGACCGATTAGACCTTCTTTGAGGGATTAAATTCTACCAACTATCTAAATAGAGGTAAAAAGAGACATAACAATAACACAAATAAAGCAATTATAATGTTAAATGGTATGGCTCTCTTCATGGTGATCTCCATCTCCACAAAGCTTGTAAGTCGACTCGTGCCAACTCTTGTCACGTGCCATCTTACTCCATGTAGCCGACTTTTACACCGACTTGCATGTCATCCGGGTTCTCCAACAAGCTACACTAGCTAGTAAATGAGATTACATAGAGAATCCGACACGCAGGCCGTAATACAATAAAATGACAGCACTTAGGCTCCAGCCGGCTGACAAAAACATGATACGCAGATCATGTATGGATTACACACATCACATGCACATAAGTCATACCATTCACAACTTCCTGCAAAAACAAGTTATGCATAGACGTGATATCTACCGGCGTTGTGAAACTCGTAACGACATCTAAGCCGCTACGACAGGACGATTTTGGAAAACGCAGATCTCATCTGCATTCCGAACATGGATTTCTTCATGGGATAAAACGATTTTACCCAAATCTGATCCGTATTCCGATTCGATCAAACTCTTTGATCTTCGATCACCGCAACTGGATTTATGTGTCACGGTATACCCCGATGGCGGAAACCGACCGGTAGGGGTAAGTTGTTCCACGACCTTAGCAGTATGATCACGGAAACCAGATCATCCATTAACCCCGAGTAGGCGAGTACGATTGATCCAATCAACCTTGTACAAAACCGATCTATCTCATAGAACGACCACCAAAACAACACTTAGATCCAATCTAATGCTAACTACATATCACATATGTACGGATCTCGGTCCTAATACCAGAAGCTACCGCTCTGATACCACTATTGGAACGGTAGAGATAAACTAAACTTTTTCCTACGTGGTACTTCCAAGATCTAGCCGAGGTAGAAGGCCATGATGATTACCACTAGACGCGCGGTTGCGGATTATCGATGAACCACGTCGGTGCAGTGGAGTCCCACGATCTGATCCAGCCGATCCAATACCACGAACGTTGAAGTGCTGAACGTACAACATGTCAGACCCCGGACCCAGAGATATACAAACTGTCATGTGCTCTTAGCAATGGACCCACAAGGGCTTCAGGGTTACCAGCCCCGGCCGCAACAAACAACGGCAGGCAGACCGGATTCATCGGCACGTAGTCCGGATCCCCGGTCTACTACTCCTTGTGTCCATCCTAGTCATAACCAGATATGTATACCCAAGCGTCCATGAGTCGGATGAAACTGAAGGAATGGGACCAAAGTTATAAAGATCTGCTATGTGTCCAGAAAGTGCAACAACAATCGAGGGTTACTGGGGTTACCTCGCCCCAGGCCGAATATCTTTGGCAGGCGGGCTCGGACATGGATCATCGGCTCCACAACCCCTCGACTGCGACAACTATGCAGGCATGGCCAAAACTGTATAACAACGGGCTCGAAACCAACAATCGATCAAAGCAGCACTCTAGACATGAAAGTTGTATTAGACAAGGCATACTAGAGTAGCTTACACGCAGAGGTTACACGACCAACATAGGTCAGGCAACCCAACATTACAACAAGCAGCGAAAGCAAATATGTTGCTATACAACAAGACAGCAAAAGGTCTAAGAGTCCAAAACATAAGCAACGTAGCCAAACCCATACTACAGATACCAGGCTGCCACCTGGGAACCCCTAACTACTCATCGACGTCGAGGTAGAACCCTTCTTCAGCTGCATCGCCGAAGTCTGAAACAAAACAACAACGAGGCAAGGTTGAGTACAAAAGGTACTCAGCAAGACTTGGCTGTTAAGGTATTTTGCATAAAGCCATCTTTGTTTTCCGAAGTTGAGGAAGAAGAAGCACGTGTAAAAGAGCATTTCTAAAACAGAGGAGGAATCTACTCAACTACTGAGATCATCATGTTCTTTAGTCCACCAAGTACTTTCTCGTCCCCAGACTACCTTATGCTACAAGAATCACCCCTCTCGACGTAGTCAAGGAGGCATCCTTCATCCGTTGTCAACAAGTTTTAGTCATTCCGTTAGAGTTATCTATGAACCCGTGACTTTCACCAAGTCGTCCATAACCGTGGACACGGCTTTCCGAAAGATTTATCCCTGCAGGGTGGTACACTTTACCCACACGTATCGACCGACTCTTAGTGCCACGCGGTAACGCTCCTCTCTAAGAGCGCGGCAGAGTGTGGTCGACCACGGCCTTTACCTTGCTTAACCCTTTCCATGAGTCAACCCAAACAGGGCTACCCCGTCAACAGGGAGTTGGCCACCTCCTGACGGCACCTGTTCTGTGAGTCGGGACAAGATCGTGTACGTCCATCACTAGTCCCGGTCACGCCCTAGTTTTCTCCAAAACTTTTTATGACACACCCGCAAATGGAAAACTCAAACTATGTGACCCATGGAAGTGATCAAACAAGCTAGTCAGCCGAGCGGGGTTCATTGGCCCGCGTGTGGCTGCACGCTCAGTCTTGGCTTCCGCGGCGAGACCTTAAATCCTAGGGTTGGCGAGTACGGAACGAATAACCACTACCCAAGTGGCCTCCCGTGCTAGCCTTAGTCAGTTTCACATGCTCAGTACTCACAAATATAACAACATACAAGGTTATCGAAGTGATCCAAATCATCAACCGGATGAAGTAGATCAGAACACTAAGCATGGCTAAGCATAACACACAAGGCTCTACGATACTCAAACAACCCTAGTCATACTAGGAGGGTAAACAGGTATGAAGGTGACATGTGAGGGGGGGTCATGCAGTGGATAGGTTAACTCTAATAGACTCAAAACTAAGTTGAACCGCATGCATCAGTAAGAGGTTGAAAAGACTCAAAACATGGGGTAGCCATGAGGTGGTGCTTGCCTTGCTCGTCGAAGGTGTAGCTGGGGTTGTCGTAGAAGGCCGGATCAACCTCCGGATCTCGGTCTACCGATAACGAGCAACACCGGAAAGAAGGCAAACAATCAATACTTGATGACCGTGCAATGCACAATATGTATGCATGAGTAAAACAATGCAGTTGATTTGAAGCTTAGAGGGTAGAACAGGAAGCTAGGGTGCTACGCCGTGAACAACGAACACCGGAGGGGGAGAAAACCCTAATCTAGAGGTGTGACCAAGCTTAGTTGCTCAAATGACCTTGGGAACCTCATAGATGGATTGCATTTGTTTCACTGATCAATTTGGTATATTACACTTAATTTTCTAATTTTATTGAATTAAAACTTTATTTTCAATATTTAAATGAATTAAAAACAAACTACAAATGTGGCCTCATTTTAAACTTTGCCAAACATGTATGAAAATGGTATAGACAAATAGCTCACATTTTTCTGAACATATTGCATATTTTTCCATAATTTTTGGAGTTATAAAATAGAAGTTATTTAATTTCCAAATTTTATTTATATTCTGTTTTTCTATTTAACTGTGGGTCCCACCGTTCAGTTTAAACAGGAAAAGAAAAGCCACCTGGCGCGCCACATGGGCAGGTGACGTCAGGGTGACGTCACCGTGACCTCACGCGGTGGCCGGCCGGGGGCGGAAGTGGCTGCCGGCGGCGTTTCCGGCAGTCCCCGGATGCGACGTTCGGCTCCTCGGGGGCGCCTCGACGAGGGGAACGTGAAAAGGGCGGCGCCGCTTGCTGGGAGAGCTCGACGGCGAGACGCCGTGAAGGGGACGGCCACGGACGGCTCGGGCTCCGGCGAGTTCAGCGATTCCGGGCCGGAGAAGAAAAACGGAGGGGATGGGGAGGATCAGGGACTCACCACGAACGCGTAGAGGAGCTCAGAGGGGCCGGAGGAGGGCGGAAACGGCGGCGCGGTGAAGAAATTCTGGCGACCGGGCGCGGGGAAGAAGGCGTCGATTCCGCGCAACTAGCCCATCTCGGCGGCTCCGGGTGCTCGAGGACGGAGAGGAGGACGATGCGGTTCCAACGGGCTGCTCGGGAAGGTCGGGGAGGCAGTACAACAGCGGCGACGGCGGGTCGGCGGCGAGCTAGGGTTCGGGTGCGGAGGGAGAGAGACAGAGGGAGAGGGGGTCGATTGGGGGGCTCTGAGGGGTGAGGTGGATGCGGACGTCTCCTTGAGAGCTTCCAGGCCTCCACGTCGACAAAGGGGCAAGCAGGAGGTGGAGGCCGCGGCGCAGTTGCCCTCCTGGCCGGCGACAAGGAGGAAGACGATAAAAGTCCACCTCTCGGAAAACCCCCGGAAAAAATAAAGGGTTTGCAAAGAGGTCCTTTTGGACTTAAAACAGAACCAAAAATAGGTTTTGAGGGCCTTTTTGTGAAGCAAAAATTGCACAAAAATACTTGTTGGAAAGCTCTTCAAATTTGCCACCTTTCTAGCACATAGTTGGTTCACTTTGAAAAACTTCGTAAAACAAATTTGTGTGAAGCCAGATTAAGTGACTTTCTGTTAATTCACTGATTAAATTTAGAAAGCAAAATTTTGGTCCATTTTTCATGCATGCATGCCATGTACTCAACACCTCTCTTTATTACACAAAAGTAGGGATGTTACACAGCACCTCTGCCGGTATCCACACGTACGAGGAGGAGCTTCGATGGCAGACTGCTAGGTCCGGTGCGACGGCTGGACTGAGTGGGGCTAGGGTTCCCAACGCATGGGGTGGAGTCACGTGCCCGCTGGGCAACCCGCGCCCCTCTTTATATAGCGAATGGTAGTGGGCTTCACAACACTTGTGGCCCATTCCGTCTGTGAGTCCGACTCACAAACTCAGTCCATTTCCGGTTCGGGTCCAACCCGACCAATACATTTGCTCCCCCTCTTAAGTGTGTGACCCTGCAGGCTCATGGCGACTTGGACACGATTGGAGTCCGACTCTCAATCGATCAATCAGTAGTGGCTCCTAGCAGAACGTGCCGACTCCCAAGTCCCATAGAGTCATGACGACATACCTTCCAATGTAAATTTCATCTTAGTCCCTTTTGCCTCACGATATACCTTGTCGAACTATAGGCGATTTATCGTCATCCCTTAATAGCTCAACTCTCTTCTCGGTCCGTGATATATGATTCATCTGACTAACTCTTAGTCAACAGACTCAGTTAACACTTAACCGAGTTGCGCATGGCCATGCTTCCGGAATCATATCACTTGAGAGGGCCCAGAGAATATCTCTCCATTCGGAGGGGAAAAATCCCATCTTGATTATCCACATCACGCAGCTTGCTTCTCATTCAACCCGAACTCTGCCTTTATAGCTGCCTTGTCACAGAACAGCGTTTGACAGAACCTAAGTCGGTGATCCACAACTCGGATTGTGCGACAACCTCAGGTCTAAGGATTACATTGTTTGAGACATGCAAATGACGACTTGCTTGTTGCATCTCAATATGGGTCAGTCCGACTTGCTAAACTCTTTAGCCAAGTCTGTGAACGTTGGAATGGCATCACCATGCCCATGACAAGTGGAACCGTGTCATCGGCCAACACTCACATTAGTCTAGGGTGTGTGTCGAGCACAACCTTTAATGACCAAGGACAATTTAGTATGAACAACATGAATACATAGTTCCACAATCGAATCACATATTCAATGACATATATCATATGTTCAAAACAAGGACAACTTAATAACTTTATGAATACATTGGGAATACAACATACATGATTGCCTCTAGGGCATATTCCCAACAGGAGGTGAGGTAATTGGCACATCAACCTAAAGGGTGGAAACAACAAGGTCCTTGGATAGTACGACAACGCCATAGTTATGGTGTATGACAAGGTTTCGAGCTGGTCACCATGTCATCATATTTGTTGCCTCAGTTCAGTCCCCTACAGTAAGAAAGTTAATATATCATTCACCCAATTAATCCTTTCCCTTTTAGGAGTGATTTCCTTTTGTTTATGCCTTCCATTTCAATTTTCCTTTGGTTTAAGTACAAAAGATGATTTTTTTTTTTGCGCAGAACACAAAAACATTGTGTTCCCGTTGCATATTTATAGAATATTGGTTTTATGTACAAGTCCAAGACTGGACCAGCACCATGCAATACAACTCAACCCAAACAAATGATAGAGAGAAATTATGTTGTGTTTGGTGGCACGACCGATACTGAAGTGGGTTCGACATCCACAAGAATATTGGCTATGTACTTGAAAAGTGTACCTTTTGAGATTGGACCGACGAACAGCGGTGAACTCACTCCAGACGCGGTCCTTATATGTGTAGGTTGTTGGGTGAACGAGTGGAGTGAGATCAAGGTCCACTTTTCTTCATATTGTAAGCAGGTGTTGTATTGTGTTAGAATATAATCATTAAAGAATCTCATGTTGATCGGTCTTGTGAAGAACATGACATGCATATCTGTGTACCTCGGAGGTGGAAAGAGGTTTGGGCTATGGATGAGGTCAACGACCGGCACAACGCATTTAATGATATGTTCGGCATTCGGTCTTAGGTTATTGTAGTGCCATGCAGGGTAACCACGTGACAGAGTGACCAAATAGAACATACACACGGTGAACTTTGGTAATGACATGTTATCATGCCACGTCGTCGAAGCTGAATTTTAGTGTTTCATATATGTTGCACGTGATATTTGTAGTTTTATGTGGTGAATTGTTTATTATGGGGTCCTGCTTCGTTTAAAGGTGTTGTTGGTGAAACCATGTTCTCCCATAGAGTCTGCAGCTAGGACATTTTATGGCGAGCAGCAGGCTTTCTTATTAAGAGGATTCACACATATATTTGTCATCTTGGGTCCTCCTCGTTTAGTTGGACTGTGTTGTTCCCACGGTCGTCCTATAATGTCTAAGTAGAGTGGGTCCTGACGTCGGGAGACGAAATTATTTGACCTTTTTACCTTGCTCATGTGGTTGTGGTCCTATGAAATCACTTGCCTGTCTTGCTTTCATCATGGGGCTTAATCCTTGTTTCTAAGAAAAACTCTTATGTGAAAAAAATACAGACTTGAAAAGACAAAGCGTGGTAATGTACTATAGGAAGACATTTTTTTTCTTGCTCTTGTGGTTCTAATCAAGGAAAATACAATAAATTTCCTGGCACACGAACACCACTACTTTCCACCAAACATTCAAGCTTTAAGGTTCATTTTAAACATGGTAGATTTTCTCGAGGGTCCAACATGGTAGAATTACCGTATATTTTCACTCCATAGTTGAATTACAGCGGATATCTGAACATTATATGTGTTGATATGGATTATTTATATGTTTTACCAAGAGCATACTAAAACAACAATTGACGCCATAATTACGTGGACTCTAGTTCTCTTTAGGAATTGCATACATAAATTGATATTTCCGTGAGGATTAATTATCCAATTGCAGTGCCTTGACACAAAGTATCCAAGAGCATATCTGTACAATCCTTGTCTGTTTATTTCTTTTTAGTTTTCTAGTGCCATTGTGAAAAAGCCAAATATCTCGTCGTATTGCAGAGGTCAGGATGCTTAATCCTTTTTAAGAAGTAAATATTATAATATTACCTTTTTTAGCTTGCTCGTGTGGCGAGCATCATGGCAGGTCCATCGATGCCCTCGCAAGGAAACACCACTACTTTTGTGCAAGCCGGAAAGGTTCAAACCTCATTTAAAACATGGTAGACTTTTTCGAGAGTACGATATGATACATTTACAATATGTTTGCACTTAATTATTAAATAACAACGGAGATCTGAAAAATCTATTTGTTAATATGCTTTCACATAAGTGGTGTCATGAATACCGGATACTCATTTTTTTTGGGACATGCATATACAAAATCATATTTTTCTAAGGTGTGTGGGGGGAGGTCAAATTCTAATTGTAATGCATTGAAACATAAACATATCCATACTGGGCCCTTCTATTCAATTTTTTACCTTTTTAGGGGTTGTTTGGATCGTGGCTAATGGTTACGGTACCAATTTTTTGGCATGCACTAGAGGTGTAGCTTGTCGTTTGGATGAAAGCCCAGCTATGCGATCCGCGCCAAAATTTTGGTAACTAGGCCCAATTTTCCACCCACGAGCTGGCAAAACCGGGGCGGGCGAATCCTTCGCCAAAAAATTGGCGAGCCCCTAATTTGGCGGGGGAGGGTCAATTATTTAACTTTAAATATATGCTTGGGGGATGTGTATACAAATTCATATTTCATAAGAGGGTCAATTACTTAGCTTTAAAGCATCAGCACATATAATATACATATTAATTCCTTCTATCTATTTTTTGTGGTGATTATCAAGGCAAATCCATTGTTTCCCTTACGTGGGAGGTCACTACTTTGTGGCAAGGTTACAAGTTTTAAGGTTCGCTTAAAACATGTTAGATATACAATATCTTCCCACTCAATAGTTAAATTTCAAAGGATATAAAAGTTTATGTGTTAACAAACAATATTTATATGTTATACTTATAGCATACTAAAATTATAATTGTTGTAATTAATTCCAGAGTCTCCATTTTTATTGGTGATATGCATATACAAGTTGATACTTTCCTAAAAAAGGACCGACTATATAAGTGTAATGTATCGACACGAATACATCTACCTATTAAGTCATGCTTTGTCTTTTTTACCTTACGAGGCTTGCACCTATGGCTGAGATCTAGCCAAATTCTTTGTGAGCTTATAGCTAGCATGGTACTTAATTCTTGTCTGTAAAGCAGAACCCATATGTGAAAAACAAATGAAGACATGATTAATTTTCCTAAGATATTTTCAAGTAAGTTGGCAATACTATATGAAGACATATTGCCTAATTTTTCTTGATCTTGTGACTGTGATCGAGAAAATACATCTATCTTCATGTGGACGACAATAATTTTCTGCAAACAAGCAATTCTTAGAGTTCATTTCAAATGTGTTAGATTTTTCTTGAGAGTACTTTGCACCGAATAGCTGAACTACAACTGGGATCGAAAATCTATGTGTTCACATGAGTTATTAATTTGTTTTACCGAACGCATACTAAAACTATAATTTATGTCCTAACTTGTAGAGACTAATTATATATGCGACTTGCATATACAAATTGATATCTTCCTAAGATATGATCAGGTACCTAAATGTAATGCATTTATAAAAAGAAATAATCATTCTTTGTTCTTTTTACCCTTTTAATCTTGCTTCTGCCACTATGACCCAAACAAATCTCTCGTCGTCCATTGTAGGTGATGATGCGTAATACATTTTCAAGAAGAAAATGCATATGCTAAACCCATATGAGGACTTAATTTATTTCTTTCTAAGAAATGTCAAGTACATTAATGTACTATATGAAGATATATTGACTATTTTGTCTTGCTCATGAGGTTGTCATCGAGGCCAAATCAGTTGCTACACTGGCACCAAACTCCGCTACTTTCTTGGAATCTGAAAAGTTTAAACCCTAATTTCAAACATGGTACACTAACACATAAGCATATACATATTCAACCCTTCTAGGTATGTTTACCCTTTTTTTCTTGCTCTTGCGATCGAGATCTAGTCAAATACCTTGTTGTCTTGCTGTGGTCATGATGTTTAACCTTTGTTTATGAAGAGATAGCATAAGTGAACCTCATTTGAGACTTTTTCCTCTAAGAAAACGGCAATTGCGTTAGTGGTTATATAAAGACATGGTGTATATTATGTCTTGCTCGTGTGGCCGTGACCGAGGCTAATCCATCACCACATGACACATGGACGCCACTACTTTCCTGCAAGCAAGCATGTTTTAAGGCTCATTTTGAAACATAGTAGATTTTTCTAAAGAGTACAACATGTTAGAATTATAGTATCTTTGCACTCGATTAAGCTGCAATGGAGACGGTAAAAATCTAATGCTCTGTTTGGATGCAGGAAAAAGTGCTTGGAATTGAATTGGCCTCTGAATTTCAAATCCAGGATGGAAAGGAATTGAGATGCAGTTCCAATTTTGTTGTTTGGTTGTGTATAGAATTTACTGATGGGATCAAAGGGTGTGACCTAATTCCAATTCCTGTTTGGATGTACACACTATGCAATTCGTTGTTTTTTTAGTTCGGACAATATTAACATGTGTATACGCATGAAACAATTATTATTTGTATGTTTGAATGTTTATATATTATTTTACACACATAATAATATATAAAAAATCAAATTATTAGTGACACACAAATGTTAGCTCTCAAATTCAAGTTCTCTGCTTACATATGAAATGTTACATCAAAATAAACTTCCAAATCTTCTCCAGACTTCCTACCACCGCCTGTCCGCAAGGAAAAGAAACAAAAAATATGAGTAGCTAATCTGCTCCGGACTACCTACCACTGTCGGTCCCCAAGGAAAAGAAACAAAAATATGAACAGCTAGCCTGCTCCGGCTCCCTGCCATTGTCGGTCACAAAGAAAAAGAAACACAAAGTGAGCAGCGGATAGCCAAGTACTACCGAGGCCTAGTGCTATTCATATCTCCATTTTGTTTCTCTCTCTAGTGTTATTCATATCTATCTCTATTCAAGGAATCGGGTGTGCAGTTATGCACTTGGGAAACTTAAAACCACGGCCAGGCAAACGACAAGCTCTGACAGTCGTAGCGCGGGATGCTAGGCATGGGGCGGGATGGGATGCTATGCTGCGTCGTTCCCCTGTCAACGGCGAAGAATCCCGAACAGATTTAAATTCATCCACAATTCCAAACGCATCTAGGGTTCATCACCTAGCCGCCATGGATAGAAATAACAGAGAGAGAGAGGAGGTAGGGGACGTACGGGAGGGAGAGGGATGGACGGGAGAGATCGGGGGGCGGGGACAGACTGACCGTCGGCGGCGAGCGAAGCCAGGAGACGAGAACAGAAGCTTTGATCGATGAAGAGGTATGCGGGGCGGGCGGGGTGCGGGGCTGGGGGCACTAACTTTTCCTAGCTTTTCCGCGGGGACTGGCTCGGAATTGTTTTGGCAGGCACGGTCTCGCGCGCGAGGCTCCTGTGGAATTGTAGAAAAATTTCCGCGCCCAATTTGGTGACCACACCAAACAACAGATTTAGGTCACGCAATTCGAAATAAGCAATTCCAGGCTATTTTTCCAACATCCAAACAGGGGGTTATGCATCAATATGATCAAAATATGAAGAACCGCATTGAAGATGAGGTGAAGCCAGATGTTGAAGGTGATGTAATTTACACATCAACCTACAGGGTGGAAACAACAAGGTCCTTGTATGGTAGGACAACACCATATTTATGGTGTATGACAAGGTTTCGAGCTGGTCACCATGTCATCATCTTCGTCGCCTCCGTTCAGTCCCCTATAGTAAGAAAGTTACTAAATATAACATTCACCCAATTAAACCTTTCCCTTTTAGGAGTGATTTCCTTTGGTTTATGCCTTCCATTTCAATTTTCCTTTGATTTGAATACAAAACATGATTTTTTGCGCAGAACACCAAAACATTATATTCCCGTTGCATCTTTACAGAAAATTGGTGTTATATACAAGTCCAAGAATGGACCAGCACCATGAAATACAACTCAACCCAAACGAATGATAGTGAGAAACTATGTTGTGCTTGGTGGCACGACAGATAATTAAGCGGGTTCTTCATCCACGAGAATATTGGTTGTGTACTTGATAAAAGTGTACCTTTTGAGATTGGATCGACGAACAGAGGTGAACTTACTCCATAAGTTGTCCTTATATGTGTAGGTTGTCAGGTGAACCGGTGGAGTCAGATCGAGGTCAACTTTCCTTCATATTGTAAGCAGGTGTTGTATTGTGTTAAAATATAATCATTAAATGAATCTCATGTTGATCGGTCATGTGAAGAACATGACGTGCATATCTGCATACCTTGGATGTGGTAAGAGGGTCGGGCTATGGATGAGGTCAACGACCGGTACAACGGATTTAATGATATGTTCGGCATTCGGTCTTAGGTATAGTGCCATGGGAGGTAACCACGTGACAGAGTGACCAAATAGAACAGACACGCAGTGAACTTTGGTAATGACATGTTAGCATGCCACGTCGCCGAAGCTGAATTTTAGTGTTTCATATATGTTGCACGTGATATTTCTAGTTGTACGTGGTGAATTTTTTTTATTATGGGGATCTGCTTCATTTATAGGTGTTGTTGGTGAAAATGTGTTTTTCTATCGAGTCTGCGGCTAGGACATTTTATGCCGTAGGGTAGCGGGCTTGCTTAGTAAGAGGGTGCACAAATATATTTGTCCTATAATGTCCAAGTATGAGTGGGTCCTAACATCGGGAGACAAAATTATTTAACCTTTTTACCTTGCTCATGTGGGTGTGGTCCTGTCAAATCTCTTGCCTGTCTTGCTGCCATCATGGGGCTTAATCCTTGTTTCTAAGCAAAACTCTTATGTGAAAAAAATGCAGACTTGAAAAGACAAAGTATGGTAATGTACTATATGAAGAGAATTTTTTTTCTTGCCCTTGTGATTCTAATCAAGGAAAATACAATCACTACCCTGACATGCGAACACCACTACTTTCCTATAGACATGCAAGCTTTAAGGCTCATTTGAAATGTGGTAGATTTTCTCGAGGGTCCAACGTGGTAGAATTACGGTACATTTGCACTCAATAGTTGAATTACAATGGATATCCGAACACTATATGTGTTCACATGGATTATTTATATGTTTTACCAAGAGCATACTAAAACCACAATTGATGTCATAATTAACGCGTACTCAAGTTCTCTTTGGGACTTGCATACATAAATTGATATTTTCCCGAGGATTAATTATCCAATTGCAATGCCTTGACACAAAGCATCCGAGAGCATACCTATACAATCCTTGTCTCTTTTTTTTCCTTTTTAGTTTTCTATTGCCATTGTGAACAAGCCAAATATCTCGTTGGATTGCAGAGGTCAGGATGCTCAATCCTTTTTTAAATGTAATAATTATAATATTACCTTTTTTGGCTTGCTCGTGTGGTGGGGATCATGGCAGGTCCATCGTTTCCCTCACAAGGAAACACCACTACTTTTCTGCAAGCCGGCAAGGTTCAAGCCTCATTTCAAACATGGTAGACTTTTTTCGAGAGTATAATATGATATATCTCAGAGGTCGAATCTCACTTATTTCACTTTAAGGAACGCTTTTCAGAGTAGGGGATAATAGACCCATGATATAAATTCAAGTAGCCTGCCAATAACTCTATTCATTTATAAAGGAAGAAAGTGGGGCTATGGTTCGTACTTTTTTGGTAAGCGTTGTCTTCCATTGCTCTTTTGCTTCGAACCTTTCATCCCTTTTATTATTGATTCTCTAACGATATGTTTGCACTTAATTGTAAATTATAACGGGGAGCCGAAAAATCTATGTGTTATTATGTTTTACCCATAACTGGTGTCATAAATATCGTATACACCATTTTTTGGACATGCATATTGTCGTGGGATAATCACGGCAGATGTTACCGGGGGTAACTGATCTAGGGGCAAGTCGACACAGGTATTTGGGAGAGGGTTTAGCTCGAAGGAGGACATGGCAAAAAGCAATCTAAGAGCCGGAAAGCAACTCGCCGGATCTCGATATGATTATACTGGATACTCGATAACAGGTGTTACAACTATGACTTGAATCTCTCTCAGGCGAAGCCTAGGGGTTGGTTTATATAGTACTCATACCCCCTTTGGCTTGCCATACAAAGCGCTCCTTGAGTCCTACTCGAATTCTACATACGTATCCTAGCTTTCCTTATCGTAACCCACAATCCGGGTTACGATCCTTACAAGCCCTGGGCCTTCCAGAAGCTTCTGCGTCCTTAGCCGGATTTGGTCCATATGCCGTTTGGGCCGGATTACACCTGGGGTTGGCATACCGGGTTACTATCCCCTCATCAGTAGTCCCCAGAATAGCTTGGGCTTCCAAGATTTACTCTTCGAAGCGCTGGCTATTCCCTACAGAAATATTAGATGCAAACACATGAGGATTAAGACGCAGCGCGTCTATGAATAGCCGCGACTGGCGCCAAGGAAGCCAGGTGAAAACCCGGCTCTTCTTTTTAGGTTCTTCCTTAATCTCTCAAACTTAAATCTCAATAGGAAACTCCATGATTCCACATCCTTCTTGATAACTACCGCTGATACAGGGAAGGCAATTTCCCCTTCCTTTTTCTCTGGATCATATTGGCCTGCGCATAAAATGTGCCTTTCAAATTTCGAAATCACCAAATACTCCGCATTCCCCGGGTCTCGACCGTTAGGCCAAGCCTTTCCACCCGGACGGTTATAAATAAAGACCAATGAGCAAATCCAACTCTTAACGGCTCATTTCCCCCATTCCACTTCTTCCCAAGCTCGAGCTCGCAGAGTGCCACCACGGGAACCCCACGCATCTCGCCGGAGCTTCAGGCCTCCGGGTCACCCCTTCTTCCGTGACGTCTTAGACCACTACAAACTCCGTATCTTTGATATAGGCCCGAACTCCATTTTAAACATCTCCCATTTTATCGTTCTTTCCGAGTCTTACTTGTGCACTCCGCCAAGCCTGGCTCTTTTTGTCGAACTTTTCCAGTGCAAGCCGTGTCGCGAAAGCGGCGACGGCGCACTTCTTACTTGCGGCGGGGTTTCTATCCAGCGCCGCAAGAACTCCCTCATGCCCCCCATTTCTCTCAATTCTCATGTAAAGCACTGGCAGCTTTCTTACTTCTACTGCCAAGATACCTCTCCACCCGGCGAAAAGAAGTTGCCGGGTTACTCGGAGGGTCAACTTGACATCTCCGAGTCTTTCAACGCCTTCGCCTGTGACTCGGACAGGGAGGCGATTTTGCCTTCGTTAGCTAGGATCTCCATCTTGTCCGCCCGAGGCCTCGTCGGGCTAAACCTGGTGAAGGCCTGGGTTAGCTTCCGCATTCAGCCGAACTCCATTCGTGAGAAGCTGATGTGTGAATACTCGGGTCAAACCACGGACCCCATCCGATACTCCCCTAACACCCTTGCTCCTAGCGATATGAACAAGATGATCAAAGGTTTTTTAACGGAGAAGCTCGAGGTGATCCGGGGCATAGCCGGATTAGAACCTTTCACCCTCGAGAATCCAGCCCCCGCAGTGAGTCTTTCTATCTTTCGATTTTGACTTCCAGCAGCTTACTCTTATTTGCTTCTCTTGGCTCGATATTAATCACTATCCTGGCGTCTTCTCCTCAGGCCGATGATGACTTTTGGAAGGTCGACACCTCTCCTAGTTCCGAAGATATGGAGGAGGAAGATGATGCCGCCAACTCGGATGAAGGTGCATATTCAATCCCTTACACGTATTAAATCCCACCTTTTCTTCTTCCTTATGCCATAACTCGGATACTTTTCAGAACGAGAAGGCCAAAACGAAGAAGAAGAAGACAGCAGGGACAAGTCCGCCAGCGAGGAGGAAGAGCCGGAACCGACCCCCAAAGCCGGAACAAAGAGGAAATCTCAAAGGATAGCCCTCCAGGTTTTTATTTCATCTCCCTACTCCTTGTTTTTTTTTTTTTTTTTTTTTTTTTGTTCCCATAACCTTACTCCGGGGCTAACCCCGTTTTCTCCCCCTTTGATCATAACTGAAGGAGCCACCCACGACTAGGCGCCGCATAACCCGGAACCATCCGGGTAGCGAGACCCTTAACCCGGTCGCTTCGCCGCCCCCGGTTCAACACCCTGGTATTCATCGTAAACACAATTTCTTTCCGGGTTAACCTTTGCAACGTAACCCCAAACCTTTCCTGCCTTTTTTCAGTCTCTTCCGGGTCTAGCGGCGGCTCCCCCTCGGACTTCCCGGTGAACACCGGGTAAACTTCTTTCCTTGTCATTATGCCAAACTTTTGCCACTTTTTTCACAACCAAAGACTAACTGCATCCTTGCACCTTCTGCAGAGCCACAGTTGTCATTAGCGACGATGAGGGCACGGAAACTGAGGTCCGAGTCGAGAATAGGCCGGCTAACGACGCTGGTGACGAGCAAGCGTCGCCGCCGGAGCTGGCTAAGCATGATGCCGGGTATCCCATTGCTTCGCACGCAGGCGAGGAAGGAACGGGAGCAGCTTCGAGCGCGGGAGGGGGACCAAACTCCGATATTCGGATAACCCGGGTGCCACCTCCTGTTACAAGAAATGCTCCTTTTTCCACTTTTCAGGTACCCGAGCCATCTAACCCGGATAACGCTGACTTTAACCAGCTGATGAGCGCTCTTCTCTCCATGAAAGCTTCAGAAGGGACTGTTTTAGAACGTATAGCTGCAGCACACCAGGTAACTTTCACTTGATACTCCTTATTATACAACTAGTCCCCAAGTTCCGAGTATAATTTTTGCAATTATTCTCGGTACTTCGCATAATATTTTTTCGGTAATCATTTTCTCGGAGGAAATGCTCTCGTGATATCCGGCTTACCGCTTTGCCCGGTCTTTGCAGGCAGAGATTACTCAGTCAGATGAAGCGTTACTTAAGGCTGAGCAGCTCTTACAGGCTGAAGTAGAGCGTAGGGAGACCCTTGAAGCGGAGGTAAAGACTCTGAAAAAAGATGTCTCCACTTACAAGAAGAAGTACAACGCTGCCCAATCTTCGCTGAATAACTTGTCGGCTCAGATCACGGACACTTACCGCATCTTACTGAGTAAGTTTTTATTTGCCGTTAACTTGCGTATTTCTACCATGCCGTTGTAATAATCAAGATTACTGATATGCCTTTGTGTTGTTCGATTTTAGGTGCCAACCTTGCTACTCCGGAGGAGAATGCCATTACTCAGGCTAAGACTTTGAAGACTGTGCTTCGGACATTTTTTGCCGGCACTAAACTTTTACTTGATGCTATCAAGTGGCCTTCTGAGGTATACCCGGGAGAAGATAATCTTATGCAGGCCTTCTCAACGGTGCCTGGGTGGATTGAGATAATGAAGCGCTCAGCTTGCCGGATTGGAATGACCCGGGCCCTTACACTGGCGAAGGCTTATTTTCCTAAGCTTGACCCGGCCAAGGTAACATCCGGGTTTCCAGAATTCAAAGCTGACGGGTCCAAGTTTGAGCCCAAGGACTTCAAAGATATTCAACGTGCTGTACGCTCCTCAGCCACTACCTTGGCCGACAAAATGGAACTGGACAAAATCATGAGTTCTTATGACGCTGAGGGCAAAGTTATTTTGGTGGATGCACCTCCTCCTTTTGATATGGTGGAAAGATGGTCGACTGACCTGGCCAGGAGGAAAGAAGAGGCCGCAAAGAGAGAAGCAGAGCTAGGCGCAAAGCCGTCCACCTCTACACCGGCCGTGCCTCCGCCTGTCCGTCCAGATGTGAAGAGCCCGAGCAAGACTGCTGACAAGGCCAAGGAGCAAGTCCAAGATCTAGACCCGGAAGATCGCTCTCAGGATGCCGAGTAGGATGCTACTAGTGCTTTTCGTTTTCTTAAGACTGATATGATTTTTGTGGTGCGCCTGTGCGCCACTGATGCTGATACTACGCCTGTACGCTTGTTAATTCATGATAACTCTTTGCCTTCCCTGGCTTTTGATAATCTCGATACTTGTGTTACGTATAAGCTTATTCTCGATACTTTGAACTCTTGCTTTCAATTTCCTTTTGAGACTCGGTTAACCGAGTATCGTAGGCTTTGATAGATGGACTTTTCTTTAAGTCCCCAATACTCGGCAACTAAGGTTTACAGACCTTGGTAGTTAAACAGTTTGTTTCTGTTTCGAAGTCCCCAGTCCCCATGACCCAAAGTACGAGCTATGGGGGCGTGGGCTTTCTCAGATGACATACTGCTGTTTACCAAGCTGAAGACCAATAGCTGTTCTCATAAATACTGAAGTCATGCTTAATATTTGTTGAGTTTCCGGCTATGTTAGCCTTATACTCTGCATGGACTTGTGGTTTAGATGACCCTTTTGATTACCTTGTACTGTAAGCCGGCTTTCGCGTGGATACCATGTCGTTGCATCTATACGAAAAACAAAATCAAGCACGCTCCATTGGGCTGCATAGTTTGATTGTAATCGTAAGTGAACAGATCATGCCACTTTGGTGCGAGTCACATCGAGCTTAAGTAAGAATAATCAAGAAATTTGGCTCCTTCGTCCAGTTATAGGATTGTAGCCGCACCCGTTTCTACGGGTGATCAGCCCCCATAACTCATAGGCATCGTGGCCGGGTCTCCGGGTTTGTGATTACTTACTGAAGTAGATCAACCCCCAGAGACCTAAATTCACGCAACGTATTTCGATGATATTGATGTACTGATAATAACAACGTTACTTACTTGTAATTGAAGCAAAAGACCATGATAAGACCCGAAAGCATCTTCTTTTATTGATAAACATTTCTTTTTTGAATCAGCAGGCCGCCTCATTAAAAACCTTCCAGTCCCCTTAGGTACCCTGGTAAGGAAAAGAGCGCGTCTGAAACCTGCCGTCGATTACACTGCTTTAGTTATTCTCGGGAATCGGCCTCACACTGGTGTGACCGATACATATTCTCCATTCGCCAGACCTTTTCATAATGAATATGGGATTTGGTAGCCAATCCGGGTATACCGTCCTTGAAACGTGATCGGCTGCGTGTAGCAGTACTTCTTCTTCTCTATTAGGGGATTTGGAAAGCTCGCCCCTGATGAAACCTACCATCTTAAGGTCCTTTTCTGCCCTAATGTTTGCCTTGTCCCCTTCAGGAGTTGGCTTTTTTGTCGTCGTCCTCTCTTCTAGGTCCACCTTGGAACGGTAATGTTTGAGCTCTTCCTTCCTGCAAGCTTGCTCGGCCATTGCCGCATCTCCCTCGTCACATTCAGCTGCTATATCTCGATTTCCATATATGGTGATGGTCTTCTTGGGACCCGGGATCTTCAGCTGTAGGTACACATAACACGGCCTTGCCATGAACTTGGCATAAGCCGGCCTTCCAAACAATGCATGATAAGGACTGCGCAACTTTACTACCTCAAAGGTAAGCCACTCGATTCGATAATTGTCCTTTGACTCCCCGAAAGCTACCTCCAATGCCACTTTTCCTTCGGGGCATGCCGAATGACCCGGCACTATCCCGTGAAAAACTGTTGTGCTTTTTTGCAACTGTGATTCCTTTAAGCCCATGCGCAGAAAAGTTTCCCAGTATAGGATATTGATACTACTCCCTCCATCCATCAAGACTTTCTTCAGCTCGTAACCATTGACCTGTGGCGCCACTACCAAAGCCAAGACTCCCGGGTGATTAATCCTATCCGGGTGATCTCTTCTGCTCCATGTTACCTCTTGCTCTGACCACCTCAAATATCTTGGAACAGCGGAGGAGACTGAATTAACTGCTTGTTTCAATATCTTCTTGTCCTTGCTAGAACCTCCAGTAGTGTACACATGATACTGACCCAGCTGTTTGGGGTTAGCTTGAAAACCTCCTGCTCCATTTTGATTGTTACCTTGATTTCCAGCTGGCGGATTGCCGGCTGGGAGCGGTCCGTTACCCAAGTTTCCACCTAGACCCGGACCTCCTCCTCGGCCTGCGCCTCGCATAGCTCTGTTCACTTCCTCGTTCTTCCACCTTTGTAAGTCGGCACATTGCTCCAATGAATGATTGGCCGGCTTGCCGTTCCTGCTATGCTTCGGGCATGCCATCCTAAATATGTCCCAACTGTTGCCTGGTCTTGGAGGTCCTTGGTAGTGTCCCCCATTGTGATTTCCAGTATTAAAATTTCCTTCGGATCTGGGTCTTGAAGACCCGGCCTCCGTGTTGGCTACAAGCTCGGAACTCCCTTCAAACGGCCGCTTGTTTTGGCTACTTCCATTATTGTTTGGCGCCGACCCATTGCCGGTTTTCCCACTGCTACTTGCGTTGGCTTTTGCTTTCTTGTCATCAACTTCCTCCTCTGTGGTATCCGTTGCAGCGTGTTTGTTGCACGCATCCATTAACTCTCCCATTGTAATCTCCGCTGCATTCCTACTAGACTTCATACGAGTTAGCTTTTGCACTAAAGGAACGTACTTACATGTTTTTGCCATAGCTTGCAGCGCGTCCTTAGGCTGGATATCCGTGGACGAGTGGAGTATCTCCATAACCCGGCGTACCCAGCTGCGTGCGGACTCTCCTTTCTTCTGAACACATCTTTCTAAATCATCAATAGTAAATAACTTCCGGCATGTCCCATGAAAGTGCTTGATAAATGCGGTCTTTAGCTCCTCCCACGATTTGATCGATTTTTCCGGTAGATTGGTGAACCATAACTTTGCTGCTCCCTCTGACATCATTAAGTACATGAACTTGGCTTGAAGATTCTCGGACGCATTGCGAATTGACATTGCCATCTCGTAGCTGCTCAGCCACGTTTCCGGATCCATTGTTGGCTCGTAGTTCACTACTTTCCCCGGTTCTTTGAACTTTTCCGGGTAAGGTTCCGCTCTGATATCGTCCGAGAGGCACTTGGGTCCCGCAAGGGTGGTTGTGGCTGGTCTTACCCGGGAAACACGTGACCCGGCTGGGGGTGCCACGGGGTGCGGCACCACCGGTAACTCGTGCGCTGCAGACCCGGCCCCGGCTCTTCTGGCCCTGGAGCTGTCCACCACTGCCTGTGCTGCTGATACGGCCGGTACCGTCTGGACGCGCGGTGGGGGCGGCATCTGCTGCTGCTCTTCCCTTCGTCGTGCCGCACTTGTTTGGACATTGCCCTGTTGCTGACTGACGTACGGCGTCCCATGCATCCCGCTTCTATGATCCGGATAATTGGCTTGCTGTGCTACCGCAGTGTGTAGCAGATCGATTGCTCGTCGGGTTCCTTCCGCATGAGGCGAGTTTTCCACAGGAATCTGGTTTAACGCGAGTGTTGCTGCATACACGTTGTCCATGGGGTTGTTGTAGTGACCTGCTGGGGTGCGGAATCGCGATGGTGGAGGCGGCATGGTGTTGCCGGCTGTCGCCCCCGTCCGAGGCAAGGGTAATCCGGCTGGCGCGTTTACTGGCTGTACTCCCGTTGCTGGTTGCGGTATGGTCCCTTGGTTCGCCGGTGGGATTGGCTGATCTTGAGGCGTGAACACCAGGGCAGTCGGGTTGATAACCCCGCCCATTGCCGGTAACATAGTTCGATGCCTTTGGTGAATCCTCGTCGTTTCCTCCCGGAGCCGGGTCTCTCGGTCATCCAATTCGCGCTGCCGCGCGGCCATCCCCTGCCTTTCTGCTTCCACTTGCCTTCTCTGCTGCTCCAATGCACGACGAGCTACGTCCAGGTCTCTTACACGTTCTGCCGCGTTTTCCGGGGTGATAACTGTGGCCAAAACTGTGGGGTCCAAAATCAAGTTATTATCAAACAGAGCCGGGTGACGCGGGTTTGAGGGGCCCGCCCCTGGTGTCCGGTTTGCTTGGAACCCGAACATATTTGCGTGTCGCTCCTCGTCCGCTGGGCGACTGGTGACAGACGCCGACTCTCCATCGACTTGGGCCAAGACCGGGTCAACTGGTCCTTGCTGCTGAGCCGCTGCCTGAACCGCCCCAGCTGGTGCCGCGGCCGCGTTTTCTTGATTGAGATTGGTCGCAGGAGCCGCATAAACCGCAACCCGGCGCATGATGCCCGGTGTAGATTTGTACTGTTCTTCCTCGCTGGTTTCCCTTTCATATCGATCCTCCGACAAATCCCGGATAGACTCGGTATCATCCTCCCTCTCTATCTGACCTGTTGCTCCAATCGATTCTTCTTTTTCCGACCGGACATACGCGTCTTCCCCTGACACAGAATCAGATCCGATATTATCACAATTCGAGCTGGAAGTACATACCATACCGATGAAGACGTTGATGCTGCCGACTGTCACGATGGATCCGGTTTCGAGGTGATCCGACTCTGGCCCCCAACCAGAATCGTCTACCATCTTCTCTCCTTTGCTGTTGACGTAGATTTCTCCGACGATGAGGTTCTTCATGCTCTTCCGAGCTTCTCCCGTGATGTAAACACCTTTGGACGCAGGCCCCACGGTGGGCGCCAACTGTCGTGGGATAATCACGGCAGATGTTACCGGGGGTAACTGATCTAGGGGCAAGTCGACACAGGTATTTGGGAGAGGGTTTAGCTCGAAGGAGGACATGGCAAAAAGCAATCTAAGAGCCGGAAAGCAACTCGCCGGATCTCGATATGATTATACTGGATACTCGATAACAGGTGTTACAACTATGACTTGAATCTCTCTCAGGCGAAGCCTAGGGGTTGGTTTATATAGTACTCATACCCCCTTTGGCTTGCCATACAAAGCGCTCCTTGAGTCCTACTCGAATTCTACATACGTATCCTAGCTTTCCTTATCGTAACCCACAATCCGGGTTACGATCCTTACAAGCCCTGGGCCTTCCAGAAGCTTCTGCGTCCTTAGCCGGATTTGGTCCATATGCCGTTTGGGCCGGATTACACCTGGGGTTGGCATACCGGGTTACTATCCCCTCATCACATATACAAAATAATATTTTTCTAAGAAGGTGTGGGGGGGGGTCAAATTCTAATTGCAATGCATCCAAACATACGCATATACATACTGAGCCATTCTATGCAATTTTTACCTTTTGAGGGGCTTTTTCGATCGTGGCCGGTGGTTACCCAACCAAACTTTTGACGTTGGATAGAGGTGTAGCTTGCCATTTGGATCAAATCCCAGCTATCCGAGCCCCACCAAAATTTTGGTAACTAGGCCCAATTTTCCGCCCATGAGCTGGCGAAATTTGGGCGGGTGAATTCTCCACCAAAAAAATTGGCGAGCCCCTAATTTGGCGGGGCAGGTGTGGGCTTCAACCAAACAACCTTTTAGTATTACTTATGCGACCGAGAACGAGTCAGATCCCTCTTCAGTTTGTTGAGGCCATGATGCTTAGTACTTAATAAATATAAAACAGAACATATATGTGGAACCCGTATGCAACCACAAATGTTTTCCTTCTAAGAAAAAATAATAGGATTCAATTATGCAAACTTAGGTATGTTTTTTTTTGCCAGAAAAGTTGCTACAGACTCACCCGTGTCCATGGTGACCACACTGACTCACATCCCTGGATAGGCCCCACCCAAGCCATCTCCTACTCCAACCCCTCGTAGCTTTTTCCCACCATCTCACTGACTTGGTCTGACTCAAAATATTGGATATCTTGCTTGCGAAGGTGTGTATGCAAAAAAAATCTTCTTTCGAAAAATATGTAGGAGTATATTTATATACTACATGAAGAAATTGCCTATTTATTCCAAGATTAAGGCAAATCCATCTCTCATTGGAGACATAATGCCTCTAATAAAATTTGTGTGCCCCTGATAATTTTTCATGAGCTGGCACCGTGTAAGCATCATTTGAAACGTGCGATTATCCCTTAGATAACAATGTTGTAGATGTACAATATCACTCCACTTAATAGTTCCAAATAGATTGTTGATACATTTTACCGAGAGCATATTATAAGTATACCTAGCACCATAAATGTCTAAGAATGTTTTTAGGAAGATAAATATACAAATTCATTTTTTTTATATGATCTAGCACGAAGCATCATTCGTCGAGAACATCGTTAAACAACCTCGGCGCCAATGGCGAGAACAAAGTCGACACCATGTACGGCGGAAACATCATCGATGATGCGATGTACAGTGTTGTTCCCGTTCACTATTGAAAGTACATCTAGTGTCCTATGTGTGAGTTTTGGACGATAGATGAGAATTGTCAATAGACTAACGTGTTAATAAATATACACATAAAATTAGTTTGAGGTTGTTGATTTAACCACGAGGAAGTTTGTCCTCACAAAATAGAGAGAAAATAGTGCTGACGAGAAATTTGATGACTCGAGAAAAGAAAAAATAGTCAACAACGGGGCAAAGGATTCAAGTCCAAAACGTAAAGAGTTAGAATAAGTGTTCTAGTATTTATGTTTGCCGAGTCATAGGAACTCATCATCTTACACAAAAATTATTTGTAAATCACTTATGCATCAATATGGTGAAAATATGAAGAACCACATTGAAGATGAGGTAGAACCGTCCGTGAATTCACTATAACCTATCTTGTGTTCTAGTTCTTAAAATTGATGCCCCTAAGATTTGGTGCTTCATGGCTGATATTGAAGTAGCAAGTGTCTGAAACCTCTTGCGTGGAGTACTTTGTGGACTCACATCTGATATGATAATTGTGACGTGTTTGTACACGGTATATTTCTTAAATGGTTAGCTCGTGGCATGCAGCTATAAATATAACATGGTCGCAAGTTGGTAAGGTTGGCGACTTAAGCTTTTCTTTCTCTCTCTCTCTCTCTCTCTCTCTCTCTTTTCTCTATGTCTCGGAAAATTTGTGGAGAGAGAAATTAATAGAGTGACCATCGCGGAGATACAATCATGGGCGCTTCCGATTCAAAAAAATATGCTTGTTACTCTTTGTGATTAGCTTCGGGAATGGTTAGGAGTTTGTTGTTCGAGCATCCAGCATGTATATTTGTCACGACAAGTCTACAATTTTTTTCTTTGATTCCCTATGAAAATCAATCAGAAGAGATCGGATCAAACTTGTTGTCTTTGTTTGTGTAGACAAAGGTATTAATCCAAGGACTTTGGTGAATATTTGCATAGCTTCGCCAAACAAAGACCTAGATATGTTCGGTCATAATATCTTACTCTTGACCCAGCTCTAGGGATGTAGTCTCTTCATCCTACGCACCTTATTATTTTTTCAAGATACATGTTGAAGACTTATGTCTAACAGCCTTCGTGTAGGTTTGTCAACGAATGTCTCTCCTTAGAGCTCAGGAGATGTCAACCAATCTGGCATGAGAAATTATCTCAATCGCTCATGGACAGAATTCTAACAGTAAATCAACTATTGTCACTGCTTGTGCAGCGTGGAACCTTGAAGTTGAGTAGTTTACTTCACTTAATTAACATCCCTTCTTGAATATGGTATCAACCTATCTGATGCTTCAAGAGGTACTTTATAGCCGCAACTTCAACTCAATGAAAATACCAAGAAAATAATATGTCTCTCCTCGGCTAAGTGACATTGACACTCTAAAGGAGCCCATAAACCAAAACGGTGAAACTATGACTAATCATCTTCTAAGTGTAATTTTGAATATGGGGTATTTCAGTCAGCATTTCTCTTCATGATCTCAATGTAATCCTTTAATCATCTTCAGACATAGTTTTAGTTACAAATTAGTAAGAGTGTCATTTGCACTTCACTAATTAATCCTAAATGCAATAGACATATGTTCTATTATGTTATTTGGGACTATATTTTACCTGGCATATGTAGGACTCTTATTTGGTTGCGTATCAAGTCTATTCCCCACTGCCTATTATTCTTGGGTAATCTCATCACATTGAAAATACAAATGGTGAAGGACTTGAGGAATCCAACAGCTCTACTAGTGGGCACTTGTCTCTTGTGTGGGTGAGCAGGCTTCGACGGAGGCGTTGAATACAATGGATGAAAGAAAAACTCAACACATGAACCCAATAAAGTATTATTAAATTCAATATCATCTTCGCACGCGGATGGATATCCTTGAGGGCATGGCACCATGGTACCATAATTCAAAGGCATAACAACGATGGTGGAGGCACGTGTCTGGTTGGCGCTAAAACCATGATGTGTAGGAGCAGCGGCATGATGGTGGTGGAAGGTGACGAGTATTATATGGTGCAGGCGATAAGCATCAATGTCCATGGAGGTCAATCTATACCTTGCAGTACACGTGGATGCACCTATATATAGAACCAAGATGGAGCCAGATGTCGTAGGTGAGATAATTGACACATCAACCTATAGGTGGAAACAACAAGGTCCTTGAATGGTAGGACAACACCGTATTTATGGTGCATGACAAGGTTTTGAGCTGGCCACCATGTCATAATATTCGTCGCCTCCATTCAATCCCCTACAGTAAGAAAGTTACTAAATATAACATTCACCCAATTAATATTTTCCTTTTTATGAGTGATTTCCTTTTGTTTATGCCTTCCATTTCAATTTTCCTTTGATTTGAGCACAAAACATGATTTTTTGCGCATAACACTAAAACATCGTGTTCCCATTGCATATTTACAGAAAATTGTTTTATGTACAACTGCAAGACTGGACTAACACCATGCAATACAACTCAACCCAAACAAATGATAGAGAGAAACTATGTTGTGTTTGGTGGCACGACCGATACTGAAGCGGGTTCGTCATCCACAAGAATATTGGTTGTGTACTTGATAAAAGTGTACCCTTTGAGATTGGATCGACTAACAGGGGTGAACTCACTCTAGATGCGGTCCTTATATGTGTAGGTTGTCGGGTGAACCAATGGAGTAAGATCGAGATGCACTTTTCTTCATATTGTAAGAAGGTGTTGTATTGTGTTAGAATATAATCATTAAATGGATCTCATGTTTATCAGTCATTCAAGGAACATGATGTTCATATCTGCGTACCTTGGATATGGGAAGAGGGTCGGGCTATGGATGAGGTCAACGACCATTACATCGCATTTAATGATATGTTGGGCATTCATTCTTAGGTTATTGCGGTGCCATGGGGAGTAACCAAGTGACAGAGTAACCAAATAGAACTGACACACGGTAAACTTTGGTAACGACATGTTAGCAAGCCACGTTCCCAAGCTCAATATTACTGTTTCATATATGTTACACGTGATATTTCTAGTTGTATGTGGTGATTTGTTTATTATGGGGCCCTGCATTTAAAGGTGTTGTTGGTGAATTTGTGTTGTCCCATTGAGTCTAAAGCTAGGACATTTTATGGCGTAAGGCAGTAGCCTTGCTTAGTTAGAGGATGCACGCATATATTTTTCCTCTTGGCGGTCCTCCTCCTTTTATTGGTGAAAATATGAAGAACTGCATTGAAACATGAGATAGAATTAGAACCGGATGTGGATTCACTCATTCACTATCATTTTTACATTTTTAATATTGCTCCTGCCATCGTGAACCGGTCAAATCCCGCCATCTTGTAGAGATCATGATAATTAGTCCTTGTTTGGGAATAAAAATGTGCTAAACCCATATGCAAAAAAATTATTTCTAAGAAAATGTTCAATATATAATTGTACTATATGAAGACATATTTCCTATTTTTATTGCTCATGTGGCCGTGATTGAGGCAATTCCATCGCTACCCTTTCAGGGAAATGCCACTATTTTCCAGCAAGTTGGCAAGTTTTCATCCTCATTTGAAATGTGGTACATTTTTCTAGGTGTACAACTAGTATATTTAAAATATGTTTCACCCAATATTTAAATTACTCATATAAAAATTGAGATTTTCGATGAGATGATCAAGTATGTACTTGTAATTCATTGACATGAAAAAACATACATATTGGAAGCTTCCCTTTATTCTTTACCTTCTTGTCTTGGTCTTGACACCAAGATCCAATGAAATCCCTTGACCTCTTGCAGAGATCATTATTCTTAGTCCTTGTTAAAGAATAAAAATTTATATAAGAAATTCAAACTTTTTTCTTATAAAATTCAAGTAAATTAATGTACTATATGAAGAAATTTTTTTCCTTTTTCCTCGTGCGGCCGCGGTTCATAAAATTCCATCTCTCCTCTAACACATAAATGCCAATACATTCATGCAAGATGGGAAGTTTTAAGCCTCGTTTGAAATGTGGTAGTTTTTTTTGGCGATATTGTATATGGAGGTTTTACAATATGTTTGCACTACATAGTTAAATTAAATTGGAGAACACCACTACTTTGAAAAAAAAATTGTCAAGTTTTGATGCTCAATGTAAATGTGGCAGTTTTTTCTTCATAGTCCAACATGGTACATGTACAGTACCTTTGCAATCAATAGTTCAACTACAATGGATATCAGAAAAGATATGTGTTTGAGAAGTATTATTAATATAGTTTACCATAGCTATAACTATAATTGATGCCATAATTGTCTGAGACTCTAATTTTCTTTGGGACTTACATATACAAATTTAGATTTCCTAGGAGAAGGTCAAGTATCTAAATTCAATGCCTTAACATGAAAACATAAATATTTTCATTCCATCTTTTTTATAATCTTTCTAGTCTTGCTCTTGCCACACAAAAAACATGTTAAATACATCACCGTCTTGTAATGGTCATATGTTTAATCCTTACTTAAGAAGCAAAATGCACATGCAGAACCCATATGTAAATTAATTTGAATTTCTTTTATAATTTCAATTACATTAACGTACACTATGAAGACACATTTCCTTTTTGCGGTGTTTTTCTGATCAAGGGAAGTCCCTTGCTGCCCTGAAACAGAAAATCCAGTACATTTCATGCAAGATGGAAATTTTGAAGGCTCATTTGAAACATGTTAAAAAATCTCGAGAGTGCAACATGGTATTTTTACAATATGTTTTCACTCATTAGTTAAATGGGTTTATTAATTTCTTGCCCCTGCTTCGATTAGTTTTTCTAGTTTTTCCCTACTCATTTAGCTTTCCGTATTTTTGCCCTACTTCGCTCTTTTGAGGCTCGCTAGCGGCCAGACAAGTTGTTTTCGTATGGTCAACCTCCTTGACCATTGGCAAAGCCATTGACGTGTGGGCTCAGCAGAGTACATGCACCCGCGCGCTCCCATGCTGGTCGACATTCCCACTTAATTCTTACAAGTGGGACCAACGATAGAGAAGTGCTTGCGTGAAGTCGTGCACTTCCATGTTGCTCTCCATCCCCACTTAAATCTCACCAGACAGACTGATACGTCATAAACGTATCCCTAATTTATGATGTTCCGTGTTGTTTCCCACATGTTTTTCTTACAATTTATGTCATTTTTACACGTTTTCCGGGACTAACCTATTAACAAGATGCCACAGATCCAGTTCCCTGTTTTCTGTTGTTTTTAGTTTCAGAAAAGTTGTTCTCGGAATAGGAAAATTCGAAAGCCAGAAATCCGAAAAGTCCCGGAAGCTTCCAGAAGTCCCAAAGAGCCCCGGAGGGGAGCCACAGGGTGGCCACACCATGGGGTGGCACGGATCCCCCCTGGCCGCGCCACCTAGGGGTGTGGGCACCCTGTCCACCTCCCGGCATCGCCCTTTCGCCCATATATACTCTTGGATGCATAAACCCTGGGGGAATCGACCTTTTCCGCAAAATACATCTGTAGCTCCACCGCCGCCGACGACAAGTTTCGGGGGACAGATCTCTGTTCTGGCACCCTGCCGGGACGGGGAAGTGCCTCCAAAAGCCATCTCCATCGACTCCACCGCCATCTCCATCGCCGTTACTGTCTCCTATGATGAGGAGGGAGTAGTTCTCCCCCGGGGCTGAGGGCTCTACCGGTAGCTATGTGGTTCATGTCTCTCTCCCATGGTGTGATCTTTATGTGATCATGAGCTTTGTAATCTAGTTGAATATGTAGATTGAACTTCATATGTTATGCTACTCAAGTGGTTTTTTATCTCCGTAAACCCTTGATCATGGGGTAAAGGTGATAGTGTGTGCACCGTGTGGTTTAGCATGATATTTATATCTTGTGTTGGAAGATGAACCTGTGAAATTGTGATGTTTGCGTGGAACCATCTAGGTCCCATGGTGATAGCATGGGGGTTACTTGGTTGGGAAAGTTCTTACTCTGAGGAGTGTTGTTAAAGCCCTACGCAATGATTAGTGTTCATTTTTCGACCGGAGAATGGTTCGGAGTAGCATAGTGAAGAAATGATATTTATGCATTCAATTATGTTTTCATTGATGAGAGTGTCCACTAGTGAAAGTAGGAGCCCTAGCCCTTATTTCCAAGCATTGAAAGACCGTTTTCCGCCTGTTCTGCTACATGTTTGTTTGCTGCCATTTTTATTTCAGATTGTTATTATCACTTATAATCATCAATACTACTTGTATTTTACTCTCTCTCTTCGCCGAACTAGTGCACCTATATACCTGACAAGTATATTGGGTGTGTTGGGGACACAAGAGACTTCTTGTATCTTGATTGCATGGTTGCTTGAGAGGGATATCTTTGACCTCTACCTCCCTGGGTTCGATAAACCTTGGGTGATCCACTTAAGGGAAACTTGTTGTTGTTCTACAAACCTCTGCACTTGGAGGCCCAACACTGTCTACAAGAATAGAAGCGTGCGTAGACATCAAGCTCTTTTCTGGCGCTGTTGCCAGGGATGTAAGGTAAAAGGTACTCACATCCTCGGGTGTGAGTTCTCGAAGTTATTTCCTTTAGATCCTGCAATTATATCTTTTTGTTTCTTGTTTTTATTTTCACTAGTTAAGCTTAATGGAAAACAACAACAAAAATGAGAGAGCTTTATAATCTTTATCATGAGTTAGGACATGAAGTGTTTGAAGAGAAAATTAAAAAACCTATGGAAGTTTGTTTGCATAATAGTGATAGAAATGTTATTAGCATTAATTATTTGGATACCATTATTTCTAGTACTATGGAAAATTCTAAGCTTGGGGAAGCTAGTTTCTATAAACTTGTCATTTCCCCAGCTTTAGAGGAGAAAAATTGCTCTGATGATACTTTATATCCCGTATGTGATAAACCTAATGATGCTTGTGATATTTTAAATCCTCCTACTGAAAGCATTCCTTTTAAAATACCCAAGAAAATTGTTGAACTATCATGGATAACCGTTATTTTGAAGATGGAATTGTCCATCCTCCTGATCATTTACTCTTTATACATGAATTATGCTGGTTGTTCAAGTGTGCAGGTATTTCAATGGACCAAGTTAAGAAGAGGTTATTCTCTTTGTCTCTTAACGACAAAGCAAGGGAGTGGTATGAGCTTCTAGATGAACCTCATCATTTGGACTGGAAGGAGATCGAATCTCTCTTTTACTCTAAATTTTATCCTTCTCCTGAACTATATTTAGATAGGAATCAAATTTATAATTTTTTGCCTCATGATGGAGAAAGCATTGCCCAAGCTTGGGGAAGACTGAAAACATTAATACTCTAATGTCCTAACCATGAGCTTCCTGGGGAAATAATTTTTACTAATTTTTATGCAAGGCTTTCAGGACATTGGAAGGATTATCTAGATACCTCTTCATAGGGTTCTTTTTGTAGTAAGAAGGTTGAAGCTAAGTGGGATCTTCTTGAGAGAATTCGAATCAATAGTGAAGATTGGAATAACAACAAAGGTAAAGAATCAGGTATAAACTATGAGTGTGATTGCATTAAGACTTTCGCTGAAACTGCTGATTTTCATGAGCTTAATGCTAAATATGGTCTTGATCCTCAAATAGATGTTGGTTGGTATAGATCCTTTGCTTCTTATCCTAATATTCCTAAAGGAAATTGGGACATATATCATGAACCTTTTAAAGACACTTGCATGGGAAATGAAATTGTTATTGATGATTGCAATAAACATGCTCAAACTTCTGAAAGTACTACTTCTTATAAGCATGTTAATTTTTGCACTTAGACCTTGCGAAAAGAATCAAATTGAAGAAGATTATTATATCCATCATAGGAATGAAAAAACTAGAATGTGTAGTAGGGCTCTAGATGATCTTGGTGAAAAAGTTTGTGCCCTCTATCCTTTTATTTGTGAACTTTGCTATGAAGTGGGTCATTTTAATTTCCAATGCTCGGGCCATGATAGTAGCTTTTCGAATCCTATGAGTATTGCAAGTTTGTATTCTGATGACATGATCACCCCTAATGAGCATGATGAACTTACATTATTTTTGGGGTGTGAAGAGTTATTAAGAAAAACTTCTTTGATAGATATGAGTGCTTTTGATATGAATAGTGTCTTACATGGATGCCATCTTTATTGTGTTGATAATTGACATGAAAATACTTACATAGAAAATATTATAAAAGAGGAGACTTTACCAAAATATGACACGACTAATATGTGTTTTGTTCTTATTAATGAAGAGGAGAAATCCGCCAAAGTTCTTTCTATTGTTTCTGATAATAAACCAGGGTATGTGGAGAAGCTCCCTATTAATCCTCTCCCTCCTAAATAGGGGAAGAAGAATAAGAACAAGAAGAAGAGGAGGAGGAGTAAAAAGAGAGAGGTAACGGTATCTCCCCGTAAGCATGGTTCTCATATTACAGCTTTTGCTGATGAGTCTGAACTCGATGATTTTCCTATGTCTGTTATTTATGAAAGTGATCATGATTGGGAGAAACACACTACTTTTGATATTGAAAATTTGTTTGGTACCAATTCTGAAAAATGATGATAATAATTGATGTACTATTAGTACCATCCATGTTCCCTCCAATGATGATATAGAAATCTCTAAACTTGTGGATGATGTGTTTGAAAATCCCTTTGCTATTAATGATTATATGATTGATACATCTCCTGCTAGTAGAAATGAGGATATGTTTACAAATGAACGCATTTTGGAAGAAAAATATTTTATTGCTTGTGATGATACTATGCCTCCAATAGATGATGATTTCAATGATGAATATGATGTTTTTGGTCCATCTACTATTGAGGAGAAAATTAATTATGATTTCAATATGCATCCAGTCTTTGATAATTATTATAAAGAAAGTTATAACATAGGCTATAATTACAATCATCCTCATGAAACTTTCCATAGTTGTGGTGGGATTAGCCAAAACCATCTCTTTAATATGCAACTTGTCTATCATGTCTGAGTTCTTTATGATAATCCTACTCCCGTTTTATTAATATAAGAATGACTATGCTTATGTGGTGTCGCACCCGGACTTCTAGAGGATACTCACCGTACGAACTGAACAGTATTTTGATTGGATTACGGGGCTTACCGGCTCCCGCGTCCTCTTACGAGTAGGCCAACACTTATGTGTGACAACCAATCGTTACTGTTCACCGTCGATGTAAACTATCCCGTAGAAATCAGGACACTACCATTGACGTACTTCATACCATACACACATGGTACGTCAATGGCTTTGAACAAGATGATAACACAACATATCTCTAAGACACAAAAGATTGAAATAAGTTGCAAATGGCCCTCACTAGGGCAGAGATAGCAAATACAATCATCCAGAGGACACATGTCCCAACATAACATCATTACATCTCAGCGGAAGCATTCAAAGGGGTCTGAGTACAGACAAATCCAAATAGGCTTAAGAAGCCGGAAACTGAAATAAAGACGGAGCCCATCCACGATGTCTCGGATCCTGCCCGGGTCCGCTAACTACTCGTCAGCAGCCTCGTCAAACTCCACGTAGTAGCCGTCACCTGGATCCTCGTAAGCGTAGTCTGCGGAAACCACAGCCCCAAAGGGGTCAGTACATAGACGTACTGGCAAGCAAGACTCACAGTTCACCAAAGTGTAGCCCGTCAACACCAAGCACAGATGCCTTGGGTTCAACGGAAGAAAGGGGATGTAAAAGATGCTGCAACTGGCTGCGCTAACCAACTACAGAGATTCTATCACTTCCGACTAATAGAAAGGAGATAAGATCGAGTATTGTAACCAAGCGAAAGATAACTTCAAACAAACCCATCCTGGATCTCGCCCCTTATCCAAAGAAGCAATCCAAGGATAACTCACACAGTTGGATTAAAGATGAATCAAGTTATTGTGACAATAATCCTATTACTAGTCAAGTTGTTAATCATGGGGTGTGGGATTGTGAAATCATTAGGTTTAAGTTGTCCTGAGTACTTGTTAGCCAGTACTTTCACCAAGTTAACCATAACCGCGGAAAACACGGCTTCTCGAGAAGATTATCCCTGCAGGGTTGCACCAATTTGGCCGTACACGTATGAATAACCCGCCAGATGGGATGCCTCCCACCAAGCGGGGCACTCAACACAACTCAACTCTTCTTCGCATCAAGCCCAAAGCACCTTGGGCGCACGGCTAATCGAGCCCAGAAGAAAATGGACCCTCATAGCACTCTAAGAACGTGTCCCCCTATATGCCGACTACAAAAGTTCCACCCTGCGCTGGGCTCGCAAAAACATGCATGCGGCAAATGGAAAACACGAACTAAATGAGATGATTTGGACGAGATGCGAATCGAATCAAATTGAGGGGGCGCCCATACTCGCTTCCCACATGCGGGTAGTGCGCTCATCATGGATCAGTAGACAAGACCCTTTTCCTATTAGGGTCGACACTAGCAGGCCTCAAAACCACACAGGGCCTCCTGCCGGTGCCTTATCATCAAATTATTATTAAGTAATAACATTAGCATGATTGATTGATTAAACATCGAGCCCCCAGAACATAATAGAAATAGTAACAGAAAGTAACGGGTATCAGACTCGAGCAAAACAACCTAAGCATGCTAGTAAGACACTGGCTCAAACAATAGGGTTGTAGGAGTGGTGGTGAGGCAATATCAGGGTTAAAGGATTCATGTGATAGGTTCGTAACAGAAACAACTACCACTAAGGCTAGCAGAAATAGACAACGGAAAGTATCGGTAACCAGGGTTGAAAGGAACACAATGGTTCATGTGAGTGATAACTTGCCTGCAAACTCAGCAGCCGGGTACTGAGCTAGATCCTCAGAAGGGGTGCTGTAAAGATCGTCTGTCTCAACGTCGTCGTCTATTAGAGAAGAAGCAAACAAACAAGACAGAAATATAAACAATCATTATCATGGCATAGTGCACAATCATGGGATGATGCATGTCAATTTAGTAGATGCATCAAAATAAACTAAGTGACATGGTAACACAATTAAGATGGACCCCTATGCAATTTTGAGTTGCATATGGGAAAGGGTCCATGAATTAAGTGGAACAAATGATTTACAATTAATTATTATGTGAAAGTTGTTAGCATGATGCATTCATGATGATAATAACAAAATAACAACAATAGATGCAAGTGGAAAAGAATTTTAACAAGTTTGGAAATTATTTATTAAGTTTGGAAAGTTTGGTTACTTAACATGTCACACAAACCATTGTTGTTTTCATCAAGTTAAAGTGTGCAAAACAATTAACAAAATTTATATTTGAAAAGAACATCAAATTTTAGTTGGATTACATGTTTCAAATATTGAAATTGGAATTAGGATGAATTTATTATGACTTAAACAATATTAAACAAGTTTTAATTGAATTTGAAACAAGTGTGAATTTTATTTGAATTTTATTTGTTCAAAACATAAATTCAAACTCACATTTGAAAATTTCACACTTTGATGGTTTGAAAACATATTTTGCATGTTCAAAAATATTTTATTTTGAGCAAGTTATGATTTTATCAAATTTAATTGAATTAAACAAGGATTAAATTATTTAGGCAATTTAAATTATTCAAACCATGAAACAAAATTTATATTTGAAAAGGTTATTCAAAATAGCATGGAAAACATATTTTATTTGCATTTATTGGATTAATAATGAATTAGTTGTGAATTTTAGCAAATTGCAATTGAATTATTTGAATTCAAATTTGAATTGCATTTTGAAAATTCAAAACAGGAAACAATTGATACCAAAAGGTAGACAATTTAATTTAGAGTAGTGTGCATATTTTATTTTCATTTATTGGAGTTATAAAACTAAATTTATTGCCAAAATACTTTCAGGGACCAATCTGTTAAATAAAGGACTAGTTTTTGATTACAGAAAATGTGTTAAACTTTTTATACGCATAGATTCCTACCCCAGACACTGCCAGGGGGGCCCAGGGGACCGTGCGCTTGCGTGGCTACCAGGGAGGCTGACATGCGGGCCCTGCCTGTCAGCCGCGCTCGAAAAAAAGGGTTTGGGATTTATCCCGCGAGAAGCAGGACTCGAACTCGTGGCCTCTCGCTAGCGTGCGCGCTTGCTGAACCAGTTCAGCTGCTCGCGTTTGTTTGTCAGATACAGAGTGGCAGTGAGGATGAGTTTCAGATCTGCACTTGACTGAACTCAACTGTCGCGCGCCACGACTGAACTTCCTCAGAGATCAAGCTCGCCGGCGGGGAAACAATGTGTCTGTGCTCGATCTGGTGGTGTAGGACTGGTGCAGAGGTGATGGATGCGTGCACAGATGCGAGTGCAGATGCCAGAGAGAGGGGAGGAGAAGACGGTGCGCTCACTGTGGTTCGTCGCGGATGCAGATGGTCGAGGTAGCGCGGCCGGCGACGATGTCGTTGATGGCGGCGACGAAACCGTGTGCCTCCGGGCTAGTTTTGGTGTCGAAAAGGAAGAGGAGGTGGCGGTGATCTAGTTTCGAGGTTTAGGAGTGTAGCTAGTGCGCGGTATTGGTGGTGCTCGCCGGAGATTCAGACAACGGGCGGCGGAAGCAGTGACAGAGGGTGGAGATCGCGGCGAGAGAGGGTATTCCGGCGGCGGGGGCGCGGGGAGCGAGGGAGGCTAGGGTTAGGGCACTGCCCGGGGGGTCTAGGGATCTTATAGGGGGGCCAGATGGACTCCTGGCCGTCGGGCGCGGCCGTACTGCCGCCGTGGCAGTGCGCGATGCACGTCGTACTTGGGACAGAAGGAGGCGCGCGCTTCGAAGCGGTACCGGGCCGCTGCGGGCTGCTGCGCGCGAGGGAGAGGCCTAGGTGGGCTGGGCCAGGTAGGTTAGGTGCTGCGCGGCCGTTTTTCTTTTTCTATTTTCTGCTTTCCTTTTTTTTGCAGCAAAGAGAATTGGAAGTAATTGGTAGGATTTTGAGCTTTAAAAAAATTAGGGGAAAATCAGGTGGGTTTGTTAGCTCAAACTCTACCATTTGGTCACTAGGTTTTTTGAAAATTCAAGTTAGTTGCTGTTTTGCAAAATGGTTTGAATTGGAAGAAATTTAGTTAATCATTGATTATTTAAAACAAAATTTTAATTATGGAAACCAATGAGTTTTTTTTTAATTGGAAACAAATGAATACATTTGTGTTGTAATTTCATAATTTCCAACAATGGGTACTGTTTGAAAGTTTGTGGTTTGAATTTGAAGAATTTGTTAATTAATGTATTAATATTGAAAACAATGGTTTTATTAGGGTGACCCCTAATGATTAAATAGAACAATTGTGATTATAATTTGTTGGATACTTTTATAACTTCCAAATTAGGTGTTGTTGATTTGCTTTGAATTTGAAACCACATTGGAATTAATTAATTGAAATAAAAACACCATCTTATTAATTGATCAATATGGAATAATATGAAAACAAGTGAGTTGTTTTTATTTGAGATTTCTATTTGAAATGTTGTAACAGAGCAAGTATGAAATAAAGTTTGGAAATAAGTTGAATTTCAAATGTGAAAACAAATAAGATTAGATGCAAAACAAATAGTAACAAATGCAAACAAAGAATTAAACATGATGACATGATGCAATACTTTAATTTAACAAGAAACAAAACATTCTAAGGGGTATTTTCATACTTGGGATGTTACATGTGGAGAGTAATGATTCTTTTGTGCACGTTGCTCATGATAAGAATGTTTCATGTGATAGTTATATTGTTAATTTGATTCATGATGCTACTGAAAGTTATTATGAGAGAGGGAAACATGGTTTTATGAATCTCAACAATATTAAGTTTCCTCTCTTTTTGTTTAAAATTGTAAAGTTGCACTTATTTTGCTTTCCTATGCTTGTTGCATTGTGTTTTCATGACTTGTGTTTCTCCAAGATATTTATCATAGGAAGTGGGTTAGACTTAAATTTATTTTATATTTTATTATTTATGCTCTCTTATTGTTCTTCAACTCTTATTCTTATATCATCATCTTTTAAAAATCATTGTGCCTAGCTAAAAGGCATTAAAGAAAAGCGCTACCGGAAGACAACCCGTTATATTTCTCTGTTTTCATTTTTTTTTCCTTTTTTTTCTTTGTTGTGTTTTGCACCTGTGTGTTTTCTATTTCCTTAGCAAACCCTTTGTATCTTTTCTTTTGTGTTTTTTGAGCCAAGTAAGCCTCTAGTGGAAAATTGACACTATATTTCGGATTTTTGGGCAGGAAACAGATTTCTTCTGTCCACTGTTAATTACGTATAAAATCACAGAAAATTCAAAATGACTTGAGCTTTATTGTGCTTAATCCTGGGTTATATATGCCACTTTTCTTTGTTTACCACTTTTTGATTTGAGCAACAGAAGATTTTCGGAAAAATCGATCTCTGCCTGTTGTTCTGTTTTGACAGATTTCTGCCAATTATTGCATTTGCATCTTAATTTCTTTCTTTTGGTGTTCTTTTGAGAAAAAGACTTTTAAAAGAATTTGTGACAGTAGCTAATGTATTTTTGAGTGCTAATCTTGTGTTGAAACTGAACCATGTGAGTTTATTATTTTGATTGCCCAAACGTTGCTAATGAAGATTGTGAGAATTTTGGTGTGAAGGAAGTTTTCAAGGCTCAAGAGAAGAGGATGATATGATGTGATCAAGAAGAGTGAAAAGCTGAAGCTTGGCGATTCCCCGGTGGTACATCCTAGAAAATTCGAAGATGACTCAAGCGTCTAAGCTTGGGGATGCCCAAGGCACCCCCTTCTTCATCAACAAATTATCAGGTCACTTCTAGTGAAACTATATTTTTATTCGGTCGCATCTTATGTGCTTTACTTGGAGCGTCTTTTATTTTTGTTTTCTGTTTGTTTTTACTTTCATAATAAGCTTGGTTGGACCCCAGCATTCTTTTATTGGAGAGTGACACGCTCCACTTTTTCATGAGTGTCTAGCTGCTGCATTTATTTAGCTCCTGTTTTGAATGCATCTCTTATCAGAGCTGTTAGTTTTAGTAGTGTTATTTTAGTACTCTCATGTTTGTTTGATGTACCATAAAGAGTATTTTTGTTAAAGCATGTTCTGTATGGTGCTTGTTGGGAGAAAGAAAACTGCTGCTCGAAGTAGAATTTATAACAGTACTAGTAGAAGCATGTATAGACTGTGGCTAGAACTTTTTCATGCCATGCTAAATGTTATTTTAGTTTTAAATCCTTGTGGTTATTGAGTAGCATGATTAGCCTCAAATATCTGAGAGTGTTTAATATGTATTGAAAGATTCATGAGTTGTTCTTGTCATAGTAAAGCATCAATATATGGTATTCTCTTTCGAATGATTTATTTGGTTGACTTGGCGCATGCTCACGCCATGTTTATGACTACAAACCAGTCACGAATAGCCTCCACGAATACTTAGTTTTTGAACTTGTGATACCGCTTATGTTTTAATTAATGATGCTTATGTCGCTATGCATGATTATGGCTCTTATGCTCTCTTGATTTGTCGCTCCCAGTCTTTTGCTAGCCTCCACCTGTACTGCGTATGAGCTCTACTCGTGCATCCAAACTCCTTAAACCAAAGTTTTCCCATTGTGTACACCATACCTACCTACATCTGGTATTGAACTGCCACTCCAAGTAAATTGCTCATGTGTTACCTTTAAAACATTCAAAATTATTCCTGTTTTGTTTTCTTGTTTTTACTCATGAGGACGTCAATAGAGAATCTGTATCTCACTTGTTGATTGGATTTCACACCCTGGACTAGTGGCTTCATCCGCTTATCCAAATGATAGAAGAGCTGGCAGCGGGGTGCCCAGCCCCAAATTAATACAAACAAATTATCTTCACTATTTTTCCCCTGATTTATCAGTCAAAGCATAATTGTGTAAACAAAAGAGAAATAGGGATGACCTTCTCCACCAGTTGCGTCCTTCATCATGGGAGCCGCTCTTGTGAATCCAGTTGACTTGTGACGTACTGTATTTTCTGTTTACCATTCGTTGACATTAGCATACACCTCTCCTAAAATATAGACATTCCTCCACGATGTCAAACTTTTAATACCTATGTTTAATAAAATAAAAAAGCTCTAGCACATGAGTGATCCCTGCTTCCCTCTGCGAAGGGCCTTTCTTTTACTTTACCTGTATGGTGCTTGTTGGGAGAAAGAAAACTGCTGCTCGAAGTAGAATTTATAACAGTACTAGTATAAGCATGTATAGACTGTGCCTAGAACTTTTTCATGCCATGCTAAATGTTATTTTAGTTTTAAATCCTTGTGGTTATTGAGTAGCATGATTAGCCTCAAATAGCTGAGAGTGTTTAATATGTATTGAAAGATTCATGAGTTGTTCTTGTCATAGTAAAGCATCAATATATGGTATTCTCTTTCGAATGATTTATTTGGTTGACTTGGCGCATGCTCACACCATGTTTATGACTACAAACCAGTCACGAATAGCCTCCACGACTACTTAGTTTTTGAACTTGTGATACCGCTTATGTTTTAATTAATTATGCTTATGTCGCTATGCATGCTTATGGCTCTTATGCTCTCTTGATTTGTCGCTCCCAGTCTTTTGCTAGCCTCCACTTGTACTGCATATGAGCTCTACTCGTGCATCCAAACTCCTTAAACCAAAGTTTTCCCATTGTGTACACCATACCTACCTACATCTGGTATTTAACTGCCACTCCAAGTAAATTGCTCATGTGTTACCTTTAAAACATTCAAAATTATTCCTGTTTTGTGTTCTTGTTTTTGCTCATGAGGATGTCAATAGAGAATCTTTATCTCACTTGTTGATTGGATTTCACACCCTGGAATAGTGGCTTCATCCGCTTATCCAAATGATAGAAGAGCTGGCAGCGGGGTGCCCAGCCCCAAATTAATACAAACAAATTATCTTCACTATTTTTTCCCCTGATTTATCAGTCAAAGCATAATTGTGTAAACAAAAGAGAAATAGGGATGACCTTCTCCACCAGTTGCGTCCTTCACCATGGGAGCCGCTCTTGTGAATCCAGTTGACTTGTGACGTACTGTATTGTCTGTTTACCATTCGTTGACATTAGCATACACCTCTCCTAAAATATAGACATTCCTCCACGATGTCAAACTTTTAATACCTATGTTTAATAAAATAAAAAGCTCTAGCACATGAGTGATCCCTGCTTCCCTCTGCGAAGGGCCTTTCTTTTACTTTATGTTGAGTCTCCATCTTCTAACTTTATGCACTGTTGAGAGAGCATTTTTGCCATTCTGAGTTCTATGTGCATTTATCCCATAAACATCAATAATTGCTTCATAATGTGATATTATTTGTTCTTCATTTTTTGCTCTAGTCTTCCTCATGAATTTTGAAGTTGTACTAGCATTTATGTTTTGTCCCACTCTTAAGGACTAGCGAAATACCACGTTTCCACACTTTCTCCATACCTAAAACAAACGTTTATCTCTCTTTGAATTATTATTCATGATCTTTTATTTAAGATACTCTTCATGATGCAAAGTGATTGCTATGATTTATTATTAAAGTTCTATTTATCATGTTTGTGTTTGAATTTCTATGATCTTAGCGTACATATGTTTTTACATTATAATGATCAAGTTTATAATAGTATCATACTCAGAAATTATTTTGTTTTATCGTTTACCTACTCGAGGACGAGTAGGAACTAAGCTTGGGATGCTTGATACGTCATAAACGTATCCCTAATTTATGATGTTCCATGTTGTTTCCCACATGTTTTCCTTACACTTTATGTCATTTTTACACGTTTTCCGAGACTAACCGACTAACAAGATGCCACAGAGCCAGTTTCCTGTTTTCTGCTGTTTTTAGTTTCAGAAAAGTTGTTCTGGAAATATTCTCGGAATTGGAAAATTCGAAAGCCAGAAGTCCTAAAAGTCCCGGAAGCTTCCAGAAGTCCCAAAGAGCCCCGGAGGGGGCTACAAGGTGGCCACACCATGGGGTGGCGCGGGTCCCCCCTGGCCGCACCACCTAGGGGTGTGGGACCCCTGGCCACCTGCCGGCATCGCCCTTTCGCCCATATATACTCGTAGGGGAATCGACCTTTTCCGCAAAATACATCCGTAGCTCCTCCGCCGCCGCCGACAAGTTTCGGGGAACAGATCTCTGTTCTGGCACCCTGCCGGGACGGGGAAGTGCCCCCGGAAGCCATCTCCATCGACTCCACCGCCATCTCCATCGTCGTTGTTGTCTCCTATGATGAGGAGGGAGTGGTTCTCCCCCGGGGCTGAGGGCTCTACCGGTAGCTATGTGGGTTCATCTCTCTCTCCTATGGTGTAATCTTTCTGTAATCATGAGTGTAATCTAGTTGAATATGTAGATTGATCTTCATCTGTTATGCTACTCAAGTGGTTTTGTTATCTCCGTAAACACTTTGATCACGGGTAAAGGTGATAGTGTGTGTGTGCACCGTGTGGTTTAGCATGATATTTATATCTTGTGTTGGAAGATGAACCTATGAAATTGTGGTGTTTGCGTGGAACCATCTGGGTCCCATGGTGATAGCATGGGGGTTACTTGGTTGGGAAAGTTTTTACTCTGAGTGAGTGTTGTTAAAGCCCCATGCAATGATTAGTGTTCATTATTCTACCACAGTGTGGTTCGGAGAAGCATAGTGAAGAAATGATATTTATGCATTCAATTATGTTTTCATTGCTACCATTTTTATTTCAGATTGTTATTGTCACTTATAATCATCCATACTACTTGTATTTCACTCTCTCTTCGCCGAACTAGTGTTATATACCTGACAAGTATATTGGGTGTGTTGGGGACACAAGAGACTTCTTGTATCTTGATTGCAGGGTTGCTTGAGAGGGATATCATTGACCTCTACCTCCCTCAGTTCGATAAACCTTGGGTGATTCACTTAAGGGAAACTTGTTGTTGTTCTACAAACCTCTGCACTTGGAGGCCCAACACTGTCTTCAAGAATAGAAGCGTGCGTAGACATCACGGACCAACAGTGGAGGAGTTCTTGGATACAGCCGTGCATGTCCATGTTGCTCGCCGTCTTCCAACCCCACCAGGTTCTGCACCGGCATTATGCCTTGCCCCCCTTCCAACCACGTACCCAATGCCACCCCCGCAGCAGATGTACCTTGTACCCAATTCTAACTATCTCATTGATGGCTCTATTTTATGCATGATTTTCTCTTACCATTTCCTTAAATTCTGGTTGGTTTTTATTTGCTTTTTGCTCTCACACTAACCCAAACATCGCAATTTTTGGATATGTTTTAATTCTTGGTTGAGATTTCAGGATATGTATAAATAAGGAAGGAAATGAAGCATATTAATGACGATTGGAGCAAATCAAGCAATTCTGCGAAATTAAGGAAATTACAAATATTTTGCAGAGAGCTTTAATGACCAGTGGTACGGTCATCACAGACCATACCTGCCATCGTACCATGTGCCACCGCCTTCAGCTCTTTATAAGGTGAAACTTTTGTGAAGGCGTGGGGGCGAAAAACCTACAGAGATATCAGAAGCAAGAAGGAAGAGATCCGGGAGAAGAACCATATGTGAGATCCTGCCTAAGATCATCTTCCTCAACACCATCCATTCCACCACATACATAGATAGATGGAGTAAACCTCCATTGTGAGGGATGCAGGGGATTTGTAAGATGTGTCTGTTCCTCTTAATTCCATAATATTTGTGAAAGTCTTTTAGTATTGTTTATAGGATTAGATGTCTATGGTTTGCACAATTCTTGCTATCTAGAGCCCAGGTAGCATGATCCAAGAAGACCTACATAGACAAGCACTTCTTGTTCAACGAATCCGTGACCTCCAAGGTGATAGGGGAGATATCTACGAGGAGTGAAGGCAGCAAAAGAATTACGATAAAGAACTTATAGCATTGGTCTAACATTTGTGGCTTTAAATACCTGAACTGACCATGGCATATGCGATAGGAATGTAGGACAATAGTAATGAAAAAATCCATGCATGGAGATGTTTGACTACTCCAGGTTGACTCGCCTACCGACTATTCAATATGCAAGAATATGAATCTAATATCCACTTCCATCATTTGGCAAATTTACTTGAACCGTGAACTGAAACCCCTTCACACATATTACATCCATAAGTACTAAACACATCCATTTTATTATTTTATTTACTTACTATTTTCTTTTAGTACTATTCACCTTTTTATTTGATTGCAATCAAACCACTGTTTACTGTAGGTCTACGTGAGTCAAACTCTGTAAGTTAGTTCACATAAGTATGACACCTTGTGTGTGACAGAGACAACCTTTAAGAAACCTTTTGCCATATCATCTCTGTGGATCGATAAAAATCATAAGATCATACTTCCACGCAATTATGCAATAACAAACACGTGCACTTGTAGGTATCAAGCTATTTTCTAGCATCTTTTCCGGGGAGCTAAGCGTTGAGTGTTTTTGTCTTTTAAGATTTTGCAGGCTTGTCTTATTTAGATGTTCTCCGTTGAAGGCAGCGTTTCGACAAGATAAGGTAGAAACTATCTGCCATATTATCCACAGAGATTTTCTGTGGAATTAATCCATGAACTTATGGATAATATTAGGAAATCTCAAGATATCGATATAAGCATGTTATTCAATAATATGACTATTTCACCTAAGAAGGCAAAAACACTCTTATGGAGTTTAGTGCTCCATCTTTTTTTATTAAGAATCTTATGATATAGATTCTACCATTTTTATCCATGATATGCATGATGCTTTTTCAGGACAAGATAATGAAGACCCTGAACGCCATTAGAGAATATTAGAAGATTACTGTGAAGTCTGCAAACTAAAGGGATTGTCCAAAGAGTTTGTCTTCTCAAAAGTGTTTAGTTTATCTTTAAAAGGAAAGGCTAAGTATTGGTTTAAAGTACTCCCAAACAGTTCCATCATGGACCGGAAGGACCTTATTAAAAAATGTGCGTATATTTTGCCCACAATAAAAAATGTAATCAAACAAGTTATGTTCTTTACTCAGGATAAGGATGAAGGATTAGCTCCTATAGATGAGAGGTATTTTTTCCTCATGCCTCATAAGCAAGAATCTAGTCCAATTAATTAGTGATGTCACTATTTATCTTATATTTTTATTACCGATTAAATGCAAAAAATAGTAAATTACTTGATTGTAATGCATGAGGCTGCTTCATGAAATTAACCAAAGAGAAAAGTGATAAAATTCTTGAGGATATTATCAGCAACACACACCGATGGTAACTTGATGATGGTAAAGGAAACGAAACTATCCATGTTAATTTCATGGAAGAAACTATTCAAACTAAAGGTAAATATGTACTTAGAAATGAATTGAAGAAACAATTTGATGTAGTTATGAACGTAAATGGTATTCCTACAAAGAAACTTGAAGGTAACACAATAGATATTTTCAAATGTATGAGAAAGAATATGAGATGTACAAAGATTTTATTCTTTCCGATATCAGCAGATTAGAACTAATGAATAACTTATGAACCATGTGAAGCATCATAAGAAACTAATAGATGAAACTTGAGAGGAATTAGAGGATAAGAATGGTCGCATGATTAGTACTAGATAAGCATGGTCGCATAATTAGTACTCATTGTGAACACATAGCTAAAAGTCGGTCTCCTATACTTGAACAAGAATGCCCTATGACATGTATATCAGCTAATGTTGTCACCAGAAGCAATACAGTAACCCAGGACCTAAGGACCAACCTGGTATGAGGAAGAACAAGCCAAGAGAACAAAAGCTAAAGTGGAAATGAGTAAATAAAAAGAAAAGCTTATAGATCCTCGTGATATAGCAAAGTTTAATTGTAACATCCCTGATTTTTGGAAAATGCAAAAATCACAAAAATTTGTAACTTTTTGTTTTCATGTTATGCAAGTCACCAAAAACCAAATAAAACTACAAGGTAAACGTTAATTGTTTTTCCAATGCTGTTGGAATTGATAACCCAAATTCCTCTGTTTTCTAAAAGCCCTAAATAAGTTACACTTAATCAAAGATACTTTTCTCCTTAACAAACATACCTCATAAAAAGATTTTCATATCATTACCATGGAAATGTTTTCATAGAATTTGAAACTTGAGGATTTCAAAACCCTAAGAATTGTTTTCACCATCATTATATATTATATGAGCTTGAGAATTGTTACGTGACCTCATAATTTCATTTCGAACCTTAATAATGTAAAATGGTTTAGCTAGATATTATGTTTTCAAATGTGATATGTCTTTAAAAAAAACATACCTCGCCTTTTTACAATTAATTATTTTCTGTTTAGAAAGTCGGCAATAAGTTGCTATTAGCAATCACTCTTAAAAATATAAAATTATAATCAAATGATTAATAATGACTCTTTTATTTTAAAAAATTAACTTATAGGATGCCACTAAAAATTTAATTGGCCATTATTTATATTTATTTATTTTTCTATTTAAAAATGGCATTAAGTAGCTATTAGTAATTAAATCATATTTTGAAAATAAATTATTTTAAGTGTGTTACAAACAGCACACAATTGTTTTCATTTGAAAGGTTTTGTTTTTACAAAACCATAGACACAAAATTTGAACTCATTGGCTTTATAAATAAATAATTATGGTTTATTAAAGAAAACAGAAAAAGAAAAGGAAAAAAAAAGAGGAAACCAACCCAGCCCAAAACCCCTCCCCACCCCTCTCTCTCGCACACGCGCAAAGCGCAGAGGCCCACGGCCCAGCAGAAGCACCGCAGCCCACCTTCCTCCCCCTCTGTCCCTGGCAAGCAAGACCCACCAGCTGACGTCACACATGACGTTGTCATCTTCTCCACGCGAAGAAAACCGACGTCCGTTTCGGACGATTTTAAGCGCCCTGTTTACGGGCGATTAACGCCACTAAGTGCAGCCCCTTTTTTCTCCTTAAAGCCCCGACGCCCCTCCTCATTTCCCCTCTATTCCCTCTCCTAATTGCGTCGTCACGTCGAAGAAATTGCTCGTCAGAGATTCGTAGAGCCGCCGCGGTTTTCCTTCAATTTCGATGAGGTACGACCATGTGCGAGCCCGAGACCACCCCTAGTCTAGCCCCTTGTCCTTGCTCCCTCCCTAAACGATTTTTCTACCGTCCGCAGGTGTACCGGGGAGAGCATACGACATCGCCGGAGCCCACGCCGCCTTCGTCCGTGGTTTCCCGCCAGTCCCGGAAGCGAGTGAGATTGTCGTTGTTGCTTTCGCGTTCGTCGTCTTGCGCCACGCCCCATGGTGGCCTCCCCGTGCCCGGTGACCCTCTTCAGCGTCGACGTCGTCAGCAATTGCCGCGCCGGCCGCCACCCCGCCATTTTTTCGGCGCAGATCCGGTGGTAAGCTTCCCTCTCCCCCTAGGATATACCCTCCACCGTTAGATCTAGATCGGGCGATCCCTGTTAGTTCACTTATGCGAAGAGGTATCAGCCATTTAGAAAACGCCAAGTGGCAGTCCAGTCAGCCCGCGCGTTATGTCCTTACCTGTCGCTCGGCGCAGCACGTAGCAGGCCAAAGCCCATTTGTTGTCTGTTGCCCTACGCGGTAGATAGCCAAATCTGAGCCCGGCTATTCTCTGTTTTTTTTTAATAGAAAATAGAATTGTAATTTTGCAGTTTAGTCCCTAGAACTTAGAAACATCATATCTTTTTAACCATAAGCCCAAATTTAGCAAACTTGGACTTTTTGGAATCAGCACAACATTTAGAACCTTTTATCACTATTTAAATTCAAAATTGAAAAACTTAAATTGGTTCAAATTTAAATATGCTTGTTTGATGAATTTTGGCATAATTCAAATTCTAGAAATCCAAAAATTGCAAATAAAGTATATTTGGAAACCTTAGGATGTTTAATTTCATATCCTCTGTTCCAGAATAATTTTGAACAAGTTAGTATAGAAATTAGAATTAAGTAGTATATTTAAGTATTTTTGGCATAGTTTAAATTATATAAATTTAAATTTTGTAAACCCTAGGCCGTGTACTAGCAGTCCCCAATGCCCAAAATCATATTTGGCTAAGTGTAAAGATATTGCCTTAGAGTTTGTGCTCATTTACTATTTTTGACTTAGTTTATTTTATGTAATTATTTTCAATATGTTTTCTCTAGCAATTTGTGCTAAGGACTAAACTTAGACCAGATAGACAAAAACCAAAGCCCTTAGAATATCTCTAAGTTATTTTCCTAGTTGGCCCTCCTAATTGAAAATCACTAAGTCTGGATTAGTGAAAAGCCATGGAGAGGATACTACAATTACTCAAAGATTTTCAACATGAAGCAAGAAGACAAATGAAGGACTTAGCCAAGAAAATAGACTTCAGAAGCGTCACCAAAGAAGTAGAAGCACTTAGAAGAAAATCAACAAGACAAGAAGACCAGCCACATCTCTCTCTTTTTCTCTAAGTCTTTTCTCCCCTTCTTTTCTGTTCTCTTAGACTTTGTGCTATGGCTAAGTTAGATTTGACCAGCCACTAGTTAGTATCAAAACCATCAAGTGTTAGAAGATTCGATGAAGTACCCACACCAAGGAGGAAGCTACAAAGGATCCTGAAGATTTTCTAGGACCAAGGCTATGAAGACTTAGGATTTGTTTTCCAATACTTAGAATTTGTTTTCAAGGTGATTAGTGTTTTGTCAAGACTTAGAATTTATTTTCCAAGTAAGATGAGAGTTTTTGACGAAGACTTCAACAAGAAGACTTTCCTCAAGAAGAGAAACTGCAACTCAAGAAGAATAATCTCCCAAAAAATGAAGAAGAAGAGAAGATTTTACAAATCCTTTCTTAAGGAACTCTAACAATACCTACTCTTTTATTCTATATGACTAAGTCCTTAGAATTAATAAAATAAGGAGGACTACAAGCAAGTCCATTGAAGACTTACATCAGAAGCAACTCAAGGAGGCAAAAGAGGACTTGAAGAAAACAAGACAAAAGTAGATTAGACCTTGTGTGATCCTTTTATCAAAGACTAACCCTTAGTCCCAAATGTAAAACTCTGACTACAAATACTTAGTTTATTTTGTGCATTGCAACTAAATGTTTTCACATGTTTTCCTTTGCTTTGTTTGTTGTTTTGTATGTTTTCTTCATTTGTCTGTATGTTTGCTAGCATGCTTGTTTATTCTGTTGTTGTGTTTTCGATGTTTAGATTGTACGGAGAGCAACGTTCTTTTGTGAAGGGAGGTGACTATTCTTCACCAACTTCAAAGGCAAGTAACACACCATCAAATCTCCCATATTTTGACTATGCATTACTAGTGTTTTTGAGTAGTATGCATGATAGGGAATTTTTACTAAGTTATTATTATGCTATGCAAAATCCCAAGTAGTGTGTAGAAATCCCTTAGACTTGTTATTATGGAGACTTAGTACTTAGTAGATGCTTAGCATTGCTACAAATTTGTTTTACTTAATGTTGTGGAAAAATTCTAAGTATAACAATCAATGAAACACCTGGGTGGATTCGTAATTGCTTGGATTATTTTGAGTGGCTACTCAGGGCCATGTCCATGGTGGTTGTCACCTGGATCACTCCCAGGGCCATGGATGTGGTGGTTGTCACCTGAGGGTACACTTGTGGTTTGCCACCCAGGAACAAAGAGATTCCTAAGTCCCTCTAAGTTTAGTAGTTTTCCGTGCAGCCCTTTGACATATGGGCTCTGTCTTGATCAACTAAGTTGTGAGAGTTCAGCCCTTGTTTGACATGAAGATGTAGCAGAATTATAGGTGGAACGGGTCTTGCTGGATGGGTTGAATTCTTGCTTCTGAAATATCTCGTCTCAAATTCTCTCCTTTCCATGATGCACTTCGCGTGTATAGGATGTTTGGGCTAATTGAAGACAAAGGGTGAAAGTGCACAACCTCTGCAGAGTTAGAAACTATGATCATAGCCGTGTTCCCGGTATGGACGACTTCGAGTAGCTAGACAAGGATGGATAGAAGGATCTCCTCATCTTTTTTGAATGAATTAAAACATGGTAGAAACCTTTTCCTAGAGCACATGGTGTGTCTACCCCTCTGTGCTACCTTTTCAAACTCATGGTGTGTCTACCCATGATGGTTTTCAAACTTCATGGTGTGTCTACCCATGATGCCTTTACCAAACTACATGGTGTGTCTACCCATGTTGGTTTTCAAAGATTTTTCAATGATTTATCAAATATAGGACAAAACTGGCTTTATGCAAACTTAGCCAAAACTCCACTCAGCCAAATATGCATGTAGTATTAGTCTTGCCATTTATATCCACCATAGTGTTACTTGCCAATACATTAGATTGTATTGACTCCCTTGTGGCTGCGTATTCCATATTGCAGATGAATCTGAAGACGAGTGAGGTTTCGTTCAGGATCTCGAGTCTATCGCCAACATGTTTTGCCTGTGGCACATGAAGAAGATGGGCTCTATGTTATACTAAGTTTTCCGATGTAATTCCCTTTTCTGCTAGTCTTCTGAGACTATGCAAGTTGTAATATTATTTTGTAAAAACTGGATCATGCGATGTAATAGAATTTGACGCATTTGCATGATATTTCATCTTGTACTGCGGTGCTAGAAATTGATCCAGGGACTAGCACAATAGCACAGATGTTCTTGCATTATTTAAATGTGGGAACGCTACATTAATGGAGAACAGCGAGGAGAGGAGTCATCCAAAAAAGGTTAAAAAAAATGCACAATTTCCTTTTGATTCTGCCCATAAAAGTGAAGGAGAAGAAGAACAGGAATCGAACCAAGGACAGGAGGAGGAAAATGGAAGAGTAGCTACAAGATAAAAAAAAACTACAAAGAAATCCAAAGTAGTAAATAAGACATATCATCGACCAAAGGTATAACATAAAGCAAAAAAGACTCTTCCATTCCCTCATAGAAAATATGATATGAGTGATGGACAAATATATAAATAATTTATTCAAGCTTTAGAAAAATTAACTCTTGAAGTGGCTATGCTCAAAGCCATGGAAGTTCCTGCTTACAAGAAAATCTTGAGAGATATTATTCTATTTGTGACTTAGGAGCGGGTGTAAGTGTATGCCATTCTCTTTATATAAGAAATTAAATCTGCAAGACTGTTTTCCAACAATTATAATATTTCTGATGGCAGACAAAACTAAGAAGCAACCCATAGGTATGATTGAGGATGATTTGCTTAGTGTTGATAAACATGTTATACCAAATGATTTTATAATATTAGATGTGCCTGAGGACGATAAATTATCTATTAGGAAGACCCTTTGGAGTACTACATGTGATTCCGTTGATTGCGTAGAAGGAAAATAGTATTCGATGTTTAGATTAAGAAATCGTTCTATACTTCCCAAAGAAAGGGGAACCAAAAGATAGATACATTACTCCATGTAGAACGAATTCGGTAAGCACTCTAGTTGTAGTGCAACCAAAGGTAAGAATGAAAAGTTAAAGATTGAAGAGTTTGAGCTAGACAACCTAAACAAGTGCTTGATAGGAGGAAACCCATCAATTTTTATATTTATTTTTATTTTAGAATTTATAAGATAAAATTTAATGGTTTAAAAATATTACAAGAAGATGAAACGAGAAATTATGTTCGAAGGGAAGGCACGGTGCTCAAATTTGAAGCTGATTGGAGCTTAACGAGCACCAGTACGGTGGAAAACCACCGTACCAGTGGGCGTACGAAAGACATAGGGGATCTCGGAGTGCAACATTTTTTGGACGGTTTAACGAGTGGTGGTATGCTGATCTTTTATCGTACCGACCATCGTACCATGAAACCTTCTGCGAGCATCAACATCCATTGTTGTTTAACGAGTGGTAGTTACCAGCCACTGTATCGTGATACCTACTGCAAGCATCGACATATGTTGTTGTTAAACGAGTGGCAGTACGGTGCGTACAAGCCACCGTACCGTGAAACCTTCTATGAGCATCGACATCCAATGTTATTTAACGAGTGGCCGTATGGTGATTTCTCACCGAACCAACCACCTTAGCAGCATGCCATCTGCATCATCGCGGAGGAAGCACAACTTAACGGGTGGCGGTATGGTCGTTAGTGACTGCACCAGCCACCATACCAGAGTGAGGACCGGGTACGTAAATCGTAAAACCCTCAAATTGAACATGTAACGAGCAGTGGTACAGTGACGACCGACCGTACCATTCATCATACCGACTCGTTTCAAAGATAAAACTAGATGGTTGCGGGATTAGAGCTCATACCATCCTCCAAACCCGACCCTTCTCACTCTTAACTCTCTCAAACTCAACCCTAAATACTTCTAAACCTTTGATTCTTCATGGATTTTACCCACTTGATTTGGTAGAACTCTAAATAGGTAAGTTTCTCTTTCAATCCATGGTTTATTTTCTCCAATATGTGGTTGTTTTCATAGTTTGATTCTAAGTAGATGAGTTCATGACCTAGATTGATTTAAACCAATTTTTACGTCGGTATTTGATTTGTCCATGTAGAATCGTTTGTTATATACATATGAATCATAAGACCAATCTTCTTTAGTTAAAAAAGTTCAGGACAATGGCTTCCTTTGTGAAGAACATGAAGGCTAAGATAGTTGCCGGCAGCTCCACCACCGAGCACTACAACAAGAGGGCGAGGGAGAACCTAGCCCCTAAAGACGATGGTGTCAAGGAGCTCGCGTATGGTTGTTCCCACAAGGTTGGGGGATTACATGGATTATCAATATGTTTTACAGAGAGCATACCAAAACCATAATTGATTGCATAATTGCCGGAGACTCTAATGTTGTTTGAGACTTACATATACAAAATGAGATTTCCTAAGAGAGAATAAAGTATCTAATTTTAATTCATTGTCATGAATAAATGTACATGTTGTATGTTTCTATTTATTTTTTACCTTTTTAGTCTTGCTCTTGACACCGAGATCTAGCGAACCTCTTACAGAGGCCATGATGCTTAATCCGTTTCTAATAAAAAAAATGCATATGCGAACCAAAAATACAAACTAATTATTTTCTTTCTTAGAAAAACTCAAACACATATTTCTGTTTTTCCTTGTGTGGCCATGATCGAGGAAAGTCCGTCACTGCCTAACAAGCCAATGCCACTACATTCATGCAAGATGGGAATTTTTAAGCCTCAATTGAAATATGATACTTTTTATGAAAGTAGATATGGTAGTTTTACAATTTGGTATATGAATACATATGTTTGCACTGAAATTAATTATTTCCAAGTGTAATGCAGTGATTTTGATATTGGATAAGCTTAAAGAGGAAAGGACTTTGAGCAGGCCTGAGTTTAATTGCAGGACTGTTGTGAAGTTACACCTACAAAAACTTCTGCTTTCTTAGTCTCCATATTGGAAAAAAAAGATGCACTATTAGATGGGTTCAGTTGGGAGGTGAAAATACAAAAACAAAATCATGCCAAGGCCAATGAAAGATACAGGATCAATACCATTGCAGAAATAAAAAATGAAGGGGGTTCATTATGGTTGATCATCATCATAAAGCTGCTGCCTTCTAGGCTTGTTTTAAGAACAGGATGGGGGTTTCTCTTCCCACTACTCAAGGTTTAGATATTCATACCATTATCCAGTATGTTGAGAATCTTGAAGGCCTTGTGGATCCATTTACTAGAGAGTAAATTGAGGGAGTGATGAAGACTTTGAAAACTGATAGAGCTCCTGGACCTGATGGTTTCAAGGGATTGTTTGTTAAGAAGTGTTGGGCCATAATTAAGGATGATTTTTCCGACTTTGCGATGATTTTCATGCTGGCATAGTGTCACTACAGAGTATTAACGGCTCCTATATTAATCGTATCCCTAAGAATAACTCCCCAGAAACTGTCAATGATTTCAGGCCAATCTCTCTAAAAAATACTTGTTTAAAGTTTGTTACAAAACTGATTGCCAACAAGATGCAGCAAATTGTCTGCAGCACTATTCATGATAACCAATATGGCTTCATCAAAGGGAGAACCATTCAAGACTATCTTGCTTGGTCCTTTGAGTTTCTGTTTCAATGTCAACAATCCATAAGGAAAGTAGTGGTGCGGAAAATTGATTTTGAAAAAGCTTTTGACACATTGGACCATGAGGCAATTATTAAAATCTTGAGAGCAAAAGGATTTCCAGAATTATTCATTGTTTGGGTTAAGTAAATTCTCACATCAGGCTCCTCTTATGTCATCTTAAATGGGATTCTAGGGAAATCCTTTTCATGTAAAAGAGGAGTTAGACAAGGTGATCTTCTCTCACCTTTGTTACTTGTGGAAGGTGTTGATCTGTTACAGAGTTTGGTGAACAAGGCATGTAGAGATGGCATGTTGTCATCTCCTATCCCTGTTAGGAAAGACTTTCCTATTAATCAGTATGCCAATGACACATTGGTGGTTATGCCTGCCTGTAAGAAGGGCCTACAAGTCCTAAAAGATATCCTGAATATTTATGCAAGTTTTACTGGATTAAATATTAAGTTTCATAAATCTTCTTTGATCCCTATTAATCTTGCTACTGATGAAGCAACTGAGTTGGATCAATTTTTTGAATGTCAATTGGGATCCATGCCTTTCACCTATCTTGATCTTCCCATGGGTTCTACAAGGCCAAGTATAAAATATTTTTCCCCATTAATAGATAGAGTGGAAAGAAGGTTATCTGTCATAGCCTCTTTTTTATCTTATGGGGATAGACTGGTTATAGTAAACTCAGTTCTTTCTTCCCTTCCAACTTATTACATGTTATCACTAGTCATACCAGCTGGAGTGATTAATGTGATTGACAGAGCTAGAAGACATTGTTTGTGGAGCAAAAAAGGAAAAGAAATAGAAAATTCTCTTGCTGCCAGGCCCACGGTTTGTAGGCCAAAGAATAAATGTGGTCTAGGCATCATTAATTTGAAAACTCAAAACTCAGCCTTACTTATCAATCATTTGCACAAGTTCTATAATCAAGACTCAAATCCATGGGTACAGTTAGTTACATATGCTTATTATCGTAATGATGTCCCTCATGTTGTCATTTCCTCAGGTTCTTTCTGGTGGAAAGGAGTCTTTGCATTAGCTGATGAGTACAGAAAAGATAGCACATGCAAATTGGGTAATGGGATTACTGTACTTTTCTGGGAAGATCTTTGGCATAATATGATTCTTAGTCAGAAGTTTCCTAGATTATATTATTTTGCCAAAGATAAATTAGAGTCAGTAAAGGAATTCATGATACTTGGTGATTGGATATAGAATTTTTCATTGCAACTATCCTCTTTAGCCCACCATGAATTTCTGGAACTTTGTTCCATGCTTCAGAATTCTAACATTGCTCCAAAACATAAGGATATATGGACTAGTTCTATCTCCAAGAAAGGTTTCTCACCAAGCTCCATATATTAGTACAGTTTTGCTCACATTCATACATATGTTATCTCATGCTGGTTATGGAAAAGTAAATTTCAATCCAAGCACAAATTTTTTGTTGGTTAATTCTCCATGATAGGATTAATACAAAAGATATGTTACTCGGGAGAAATTGTCATGTCACTGACACACATGTTTGTGTTCTTTGTGCTTCCCAAATTCATGAGGACTGGAGACACCTCTTTTTCAATTGTATGTTCAGCTCTAGAATCTGGAATTTTCTACAAATCTCATGGAGCCCTGGGAATAATGCTGAATCTATCAAAGCTGCTAAGAAACAGTTTGTTGGTTCTTGCTTCACTAAAATTGTCATCCTGACCTGTTGAGGCATCTGGAAGCAAAGAAATGGCTGGATTTTTCATAATATCAAACCTACTTTCAGAGGTTGGAAAGCAATTTTTGTGCATGAGGTCACCCTTCTTAAGTATATGGTGAGGAAGGATACACTTCCTTTTTCTGGATTAACTCCCTCCCTTAGTTCCCTCGGTACATATGTACATATTGTAAATAACTGTTTATTTTTTATTAATAATAAAGAGGGGGCTGTGGGGATTTCCGCCACGTGTCAAAAAAATATGTTTGCACTTCATCGTAATTTAATCAGGATAAGAAAATAAATCCATGTGTTCTCATATTAATATGTTTTTCCAAGAGCACACTAAACTATTATGTGTTATAAATATATGCTTGGGGGATGTGTATACAAATTCATATTTCATAAGAGGGTCAATTATTTAACTTTAAAGAATCGGCACATATAATATACATATTAATTCCTTCTATCTATTTTTTGTGGTGATTATCAAGGCAAATCCATTGTTTCCCTTACGTGGGACGTCACTACTTTGTGGCAAGCTTACAAGTTTTAAGGTTCTCTTAAAACATGTTAGATATACAATATCTTCCCACTCAATAATTAAATTTCAAAGGATATAAAAGTATATGTGTTCACAAACAGTATTAATGTGTTATAATGATAGGATACTAAAATTATAATTTTTGTAGTTAATTCCGGAGTCGCCATTTTTCTTGGTGATATGCATATACAAATTGATACTTGCCTAAAAAGGACCGACTATATAAGTGTAATGCATCGACACGAATACATGTACCTATTAAGTCATGCTTTGTCTTTTTTACCTTCCTAGGCTTGCACCTATGGCTGAGATCTAGCCAAATTCTTTGTCAGCTTATAGCTAGCATGATACTTAATCCTTGTTTGTAAAGGAGAACCCATATGTGAAAAAAAATGAAGACTTGACTATTTTTCCTAAGATATTTCCAAGTAAGTTCGCAATACTATGTGAAGACATATTGCCTAATTTTTCTTGATCTTGTGACTATGATCGAGAAAATACATCTATCTTCATGTGAACGACAATAATTTTCTACAAACAAGCAATTCCTACAGTTCATTTGAAATGTGTTAGATTTTTCTTGAGATTACTTTGCACTGAATAGATGAACTACAACTGGGATCGAAAATCTATGTGTTCACATGGGTTATTAATTTGTTTTACCGAACGCATAGTAAATATAATTTATGTCCTAACTTGTAGAGACTAATTATATGTGTGACTTGCATATACAAATTGATATCTTCCTAAGATATGACCAGGTACCTAAATGTAATGCATTTATAAAAAGGAATAATCATTCTTTGTTGTGTTTTTTATTCTTTTAATCTTGCTGCTGCCACTATGACCCAGTCAAATCTCTCGTCGTCCATTGTAGGTGATGACGCATAATACTTTTTCAAGAAGAAAATGCATATGCTAAACCCATATGAAGACTTAATTTATTTCTTTCTAAGAATTGTCAAGTACATTAATGTACTATATGAAGATATATTGACTATTTTTTCTTGCTCATGAGGTTGTCATCGAGGCCAAATCAGTTTCTACACTGGCACAAAACCCCTCTACTTTCTTGCAAGCTGAAAAGTTTGAACCCTAATTTTAAACATGGTACACTGACACATAAGCATATACATATTCAACCCTTCTAGGTATGTTTACCCTTTTTTCTTGCTCTTGCGGTCGAGATCTAGTCAAATACCTTGTTGTCTTGCTGCGGTCATGATGTTTAACCTTTGTTTATGAAGAGATAGCATAAGTGAACCCCATTTGAGACTTTTTCCTCTAAGAAAACGGCAATTATGTTAATGGTTATATAAAGACATGTTGTATATTATGTCTTGCTTGTGTGGCCGTGACCGAGGCTAATCCATCACCGCATGACACATGGACGCCACTACTTTCCTGCAAGCTAGCATGTTTTAAGGCTCACTTTGAAACATAGTAGATTTTTCTAAAGAGTACAACATGTTAGAATTATAGTATCTTTGCACTCGATTAAGATGCAGTGGAGACGGTAAAAATCTAAGTGTACACATAGATTAGTTATTTCTTCTATAGATAGCATACTAAAAATATAATTGGTGCCAAATTCCCGAGGTCTCCATTTTTCTTGGTGACATGCATATACAAATTGATGTTTCCTGGAAAAAGGGTCAAGTATCTAAGTGTAATACATCGGCACGACGACATATACCTATTCAACCATTATTTGACCTTTTTTCCTTGCTCATGGGGATGTAGCCATTTCATCTCTTGCCTGTCTTGCTACCATCATGGGGCTTAATCCTTGTTTCTAAGCCGAACTCCTATGTGAAAAAAATGCAGACTTGAAAAGACAAAGTATGGCAATGTACTATATGAAGACATGAATCACTTAGCCTCTCCTCGGCTAAGTGATGTTGACACTCTAAACGAATCTCTAAACTGAAATGGTGTAACTTTGATTAATCATCTACTAAGAGAAATTTTGAATATGGGGGTGTTTCAGTCAGCATTTCTCTTCATGATCTCAATGGCATCTTTTAATCATCTTCAGACATAGTTTCAGCTACCAACCAGTAAGAGTGTCATCTGCACTTCACTAATTAATCCTAAATGCAATATACGTATATTCTATTTTGTTATTTGAACTATATTTTACTTGGTATATGTAGGACTCTTGTTTGGTCGAGTATCAAGTACATTACCCACTCTGCCTATTCGTCATGGGTAACCTCGTCACATTCAAAATACAAAGGGGGAAGGACTTGAGAAATCCGACAGCTCTACTAGTGGGCACTTATCTCTTGTGCACGTGAGCAGGTTCCGACGGAGGCGTTGAATACAATGGATGAAATCGGAACTCAACACATGAACCTAATAAAGTATTTTTTTAATTCAATACAGGCTTGGCACGCAGATGGATATTCCCGAGGGCCTCGCACCACGGTACAATAATTCAAATGCATAACAACGATGGTGGAGGCACATCTCTGGTTGGCGCTAAGACCATGATGTGTAGGAGCAGGGGCAGGATGCTGGTGTCCGGTGACGAGTATCATATGGTACAGGCGATGCGCATCCATGGCCATGAAGGTCGATCTATACCTTGCAGTACACATGGATCCAGATGTCGGAGGTGAGGTAATTGACACATCAACCTACAGGGTGGAAACAACAAGGTCCTTGGATAGTACGACAACGCCATAGTTATGGTGTATGACAAGGTTTCGAGCTGGTCACCATGTCATCATCTTTGTTGCCTCAGTTCAGTCCCCTACAGTAAGAAAGTTACTAAATATATCATTCACCCAATTAATCCTTTCCCTTTTAGCAGTGATTTCCTTTTGTTTATGCCTTCCATCTCAATTTTCCTTTTGTTTAAATACAAAACATGGTATTTTTTTTGCGCAGAACACAAAAACATTGTGTTCCCGATGCATATTTATAGAAAATTGGTTTTATGTACAAGTCAAAGACTGGACCAGAACCATGCAATACAACTCAACCCAAACAAATGATAGAGAGAAACTATGTTGTGTTTGGTGGGACGACCGATACTGAAGCGGGTTCGTCATCCACAAGAATATTTGTTATGCACTTGAAAAAATTGTACCTTTTGAGATTGGATTGACGAACAACGGTGCACTCACTCCAGACGCGGTCCTTATATGTGTAGGTTGTCGGGTGAACCAGTGGAGTGAGATCAAGGTCCACTTTTCTTCATATTGTAAGCAGGTGTTGTATTGTGTTAGAATATAATCATTAAAGAATCTCATGTTGATCGGTCATGTGAAGAACATGACGTGCATATCTGCGTACCTCGGAGGTGGAAAGAGGTTCGGGCTATGGATGAGGTCAACGACCGGCACAATGCATTTAATGATATGTTCGATATTCGGTCTTAGGTTATTGTAGTTCCATGGGGGGTAACCACGTGACAGAGTGACCAAATAGAACATACGCACAGTGAACTTTGGTAATGACATGTTATCATGCCACGTCGCCGAAGCTGAATTTTAGTGTTTCATATATGTTGCACGTGATATTTCTAGTTTTATGTGGTGAATTGTTTATTATAGGGTCCTGCTTCGTTTAAAGGTGTTGTTGGTGAAACCATGTTCTCCCATCGAGTCTGCAGCTAGGACATTTTATGGCGAGCAGCAGTCTTTCTTATTAAGAGGATTCACACATATATTTGTCATCTTGGTCCTCCTCGTTTAATTGGACTGTGTCGTTCCCACTGTCGTCCTATAATGTCCAAGTATGAGTGGGTCCTAACATCGGGAGACGAAATTATTTGACCTTTTTACCTTGCACATGTGGTTGTGGTCCTATCAAATCTCTTGCCTGTCTTGCTTCCATCATGGGGCTTAATCCTTGTTTCTAAGAAAAACTCTTATGTGAAAAAATGCAGACTTGAAAAGACAAAGTATGGTAATGTACTATATGAAGACATTTTTTCTTGCTCTTGTGGTTCTAATCAAGGAAAATTCAATCACTTGCCTGACACACGAACACCACTACTTTCCTCCAAACATTCAAGCTTTAAGGCTCATTTTAAACGTGGTAGATTTTCTCGAGGGTCCAACATGGTAGAATTACCGTATATTTTCACTCAATAGTTGAATTACATCGGATATACGAACATTATATGTGTTCACATGGATTATTTATATGTTTTACCAAGAGCATACTAAAACCACAATTTATGCCATAATTAACGTGTACTCTAGTTCTCTTTAGAACTTGCATACATAAATTGGTATTTCCGTGAGGATTAATTATCCAATTGCAATGCCTTGACACAAAGTATCCAAGAGCATATCTATACAATCCTTGTCTGTTTTTTTTTCTTTTTAGTTTTGTAGTGCCATTGTGAACAAGCCAAATATCTCGTCGTATTGCAGAGTTCAGGATGCTTAATCCTTTTTAAGAATTAAATAATAATAATATTACCTTTTTACGCTTGCTCGTGTGGCGAGGATCATGGCAGGTCCATCGATGCCCTCGCAAGGAAACACCACTACTTTTCTGCAAGCCGGCAAGGTTCAAACCTCATTTCAAATATGGTAGTGTTTTTTCGAGAGTACGATATGATACATTTACAATATGTTTGCACTTAATTGTTAAATAACCACGGAGATCTGAAAAATCTATGTGTTAATATGCTTTCACATAACTGGTGTCATAAATACCGGATACTCATTTTTTTGGGACATGCATATACAAAATCATTTTTCTAAGGTGTGTGGGGGGAGGTCAAATTCTAATTGTAATGCATCGAAACATAAACATATCCATACTGGGCCTTTCTATACAATTTTTTACCTTTTTAGGGGTTGTTTGGATCGTGGCTAATGGTTACCGTACCAAATTTTTGGCATGCACTAGAGGTGTAGCTTGTCGTTTGGATGAAATCCCAGCTATCCGATCCGCGCCAAAATTTTGGTAACTAGGCCCTATTTTCCACCCCCGAGCTGACAAAACCGGGGCGGGCGAATCCTTCGCCAAAAAATTGGCGAGCCCCTAATTTGGCGGGGCAGGTGCGGGCATCAACCAAACAACCCCTTTGTCTTACTTATGCGACCGAGAACGAGCCAAATGCCTCTTCAGCTTGTTAAGGCCATGATGCTTAGTACTAAATAAATATAAAGCAGAACATATATGTGAAACTCATATGCAACCTCAAATGTTTTCCTTCTAAGAAAAAATAATGGGATTCGCTTACGCAAATTTAGATATGTTTTTTTTGCCACAAAAGCTGCTACACGGTCACCGGTGACTACGGTGACCACACCGACTCGCATCCCTGGATAGGCCCCACCCAAGCTATCTCCTACTCCAACCCCTCGTAGCTTTCGCCCACCATCTCAGTGACTTCAACTGACTCAAAATATTGGATATCTTCCTTGAGAAGGTGTGTATGCAAGAAAAAACTTCTTTCTAAAAAATTGTTTGAGTATATAAATATACTACATGAAGAAATTGCCTATTTATTCCAAGACTAAGAAAAATCCATCTCTGATTGGAGACATGATGCCTGTAATAAAATTTGTGTGCCTCTAATAATTTTTTCATGAGCTGGCAGGTCTAAGTATCATTTGAAACGTGCTAGATTATCCCTTAGATAACAATGTTGTATATGTACAATATCTCCTCACTTAATAGTTCCAAATAAATTGTTGATACGTTTTACCGAGAGCATATTATAAGTATACCTAGCAAAATAAATGTCCTAAGAATGTTTTTTCGAGAGATGAATATAGATATTCATTTTTTTATATGATCGAGCGCGAAGCGTCATTCGTCGAGCAGATCGTTGAACAACCCTGGCGGCGATGGCAAGATCAACATCGACACCATGCACGGTGGAAGCATCATCGATGAAGCGATGTACATTGTTGTTCCCGGTCACTATTGGAAGTACATCTAGTGTCATATGTGTGAGTTTTGGATGATAGATGAGAATTTTCAATAGACTAACGTAATATACACATAAAATTAGTTTGAGGTTCTTGATTTAATTACGAGGAATTTTATCCCCACAAAATGGAGAGAAAATAGTGCTGACGAGAAATTTGGTGAGTCGAGAAAAGAAAAAATACTCAACAACGGGGCAAAGGATTTAAGTCCAAAATGTAAAGAGTTAGAATAAGTATTCTAGTATTTATGTTTGTCGATTCATAGGAACTCATAATCTTACACACAAATTATTTGTAAATCAGTTATGCATCAATATGGTCAAAATATGAAGAACCACATTGAAGATGAGGTAGAACCGGCCGCGAATTCACTATAACCTATCTTGTGTTCTAGTTCTTATAATGGATGCCCCTAAGAGTTGGTGCTTCATGGCTGATATTGAAGTAGCAAGTATCTGAAACCTCTTGTGTGGAACACTTTGTGGGGTCATGTCTGATATGACAATTGTGACGTCTTTGTACACGGTATATTTCTTAAATGGCTATATCGTGGAATGGAGCTATAAATATGACATGGTCCCAGGTTGGTAAGGTTGGAGACTTCATTAACATTCAGCCAACTTTTGTATCTAGGATAATTTGTTGTGTCGTAGAATCTTTTCTCTCTCTCTCTCTTTTCTTTGTCGCTGAGAAAATTGGTTGAGAGAGAAATTAATAGAGTGACCATCGCTGAGCTACAATGAAGGGCTCTTCCGATTCAAAGAAATATGCTTGTTACTCTTTGTGATTGTCTTCTGGAATGGTTAGTAGTTTGTTGTTCGAGCATCCAACATGTATATTTGTCACGACAAGTCTACAGAAAGATTTTCTTTGATTTACTACGAAAATCAATCGGAAGAGATCGGATCAAACTTGTTATCTTGACTTGTGTAGACGACGGTCTTAATACAAGTACTTTGGTGAATACTCTTGACCCAGATCTAGGGATGTAGTCTCTTCATCCTAAACACCTAATTATGTTATCAAGATACATGTTGAAGACCTATGTCTAACAGGATTCATGTATGTTCGTCAACGAATGTCTCTCCTTAGAGCTCAGGAGATGTCAACCAATCTGGCATGAGGAATTCTCTCAAGCGCTCATGGACAAAATTCCAACAGTAAATCAACTGTTCTCACTGCTTGTCAGCATGGAACCTTGAAGTTGAGTGGTGTACTTCGCTTAATTTACATCCCTTCTTGAATATGGTACCAACCTATCTTATGCTTCAAGAGATACTTTATCGGCGCGGCTTCAACTCAATGAAAATACCAAGAAGATGATATGCATCTCCTCGGCTAAGTGATGTTGACACTCTAAAGGAACCCCTAAACCGAAACGGTGAAACTATGATTAATAATCTTCTAAGCGCAATTTTGAATATGGGAGTAATTCAGTCAGCATTTCTCTTCATGATCTCAATGGCATCTTTTAATCATCTTCAGACATAGTTTCAGTTACCAACCAGTAAGGGTGTCATCTGCACTTCACTAATTAATCCTAAATGCAATATACATATGTTTTATTATGTTATTTGGAACTAAATTTTACTTGGCATATGTAGGACTCTTATTTGGTTGAGTATCGAGTATATTCCCTACTCTGCCTATTCTTCTTGCGTAACCTCATCACATTGAAAAGACAAATGCGGACGGGCTTGAGGAATCCGACAGCTCTACTAGTGGGCACATGTCTCTTGTGCAGGTGAGCAGGCTTCGACGGAGGCATGGAATACAATGGATGAAAGCGGAACTCAACACATCAACCTAATAATGTATTATTAAATTCAATATCGTCTTGGCACGTGGATGGATATCCCTGAGGGTCTAGCACCATGGTACCATAATTCAAAGGCATAGCAACGATGGTGGAGGCACGTGTCTGGTTGGCGCTAAGACCATGAAGTGTAGGAGCAGGGGCAGGATGGTGGTGGCCGGTGACGAGTATCATATGGTGCAGGCGATGCGCATCAATGGTCATGGAGGTCGATCTATATCTTGGAGTACACGTGGATGCACCTATATTTAGAACCAAGGTGGATCCAGATGTCGGAGGTGAGTTAATTGATACATCAACATACAGGGTGGAAACAACAAGGTCCTTGAATGGTAATACAACACCATATTATGGTGTATGACAAGGTTTTGAGCTGGCCACCATGTCACCATCTTCGTTGCCTCTGTTCGTTCCCTACAGTAAGAAAGTTACTAAATGTAATATTCACTCAATTAATCCTTTCTTAGGAGTGATTTCTTTTTGTTTATGCCTTCCGTTTCAATTTTCCTTTGTTTTGAGTACAAAACATGATTTTCTTTTGCGCAGAACACAAAAACATTGTGTTCCCATTACATATTTACAGAAAAATTAATTTTTGTACAAGTCCAAGACTGGACCAACACCATGCAATACAACTTAACCCAAACAAATGATAGAGAAAAACTATGTTGTGTTTGCTGGCACGACCGATACTAAAGCGGGTTCGTCATCCACGAGAATAATGGTTGTGTACTTGATAAAGTGTACCTTTTGAGATTGGATCGACGATCATGGGTGAACTCACTCCAGTCGCGGTCCTTATATGTGTAGGTTGTCGGGTGAACCATTGGAGTGAGATTGAGGTCCACTTTTCTTCATATTATAAGCAGGTGATGTATTGTGTTAGAATATAATCATTAAATATATCTCATGTTGATCGGTCATGTGAAGAACCTGACGTGCATATATGCGTACCTTGGATGTGGGAACAGGGTCGGGCTATGGATTAAATCAATGACAGGTTAAGCGCATTTAATGATATGTTCGGCATTTGATCTTAAGTTATTGCTGTGTCATGGGGGTAACAACGTGACAGAGTGACCAAATAGAACAGACGCACGGTGAACTTTGGTAATGACATGTTATCATGCCACGTCGCCGAAGCTGGATTTTAGTGTTTCATATATGTTGCATGTGATATTTCTAGTTGTACGCGGTGAATTGTTTATTATGGGGCATGCTTCGTTTAAAGGTGTTGTTGGTGAAACTGTGTTGTATTATCGAGTCTACAGCTAGGACATTTTATGGCGTAGGGCAGCAGGCTTGCTTAGTAAGAGGATGCACACATATATTTGTCTTCTTGGTCCTCCTCCTTTAATTAGATTGTGTCGTTGCAACAGTCGTCCTATAATGTCAAAGTATTAGTGGGTATTGACATCAGGATACGAAATTATTTGACCTTTTTACCTTGCTCGTGTGGTTATGGTCCTATCAAATCTCTTGCCTGTCTTGCTGTCATCATGGGGCTTAATCCTTATTTCTAAATAGAACTTCTATGTGAAAAAAATTGCAGACTTGAGAAGACAAAGTATGATAATGTACTATGTGTAGACATTTTTTTGCTCTTGTGGTTCTAATTGAGGAAAATACAATCACTACCCTGACAAGCGAACACCACTACTTTCGTGCAAACTTGCAAGCTTTAACGCTCATTTGAAACATGGTAGATTTTCTCGAGGGTCCAACGTCGTAGAATTACGATACATTTGCACTCAATAGTTGAATTACAACGCATATCCGAAAACTATATGTGTTCACATGGATTATTTATATGTTTTACAAGAGCATACTAAAACCACAATTGATGTCATAGTAAACGGGTACTCTAGTTCTCATTGGGACTTGCATACACAAATTGATATTTTCCTGAGGATTAATTATCCAATTGCAATGCCTTGACACAAAGTATCCAAGAGCATGCCTATACAGTCCTTGTTTGTTTTTTTTTCTTTTTAGTTTTATCTTGCCATTGAGAACAAGCCAAATTCTCGTCGTATTGCATAGGTTAGGATTCTTAATCCTTTTTAAGAATTAAAAATTATAATATTTCCCTTTTTGGCTTGCTCGTGTAGCGGGGATCATGGTCCATCGTTGCCCTCACAAGGAAACACCGCTACTTTTATTCAAGCCTCATTTCAAACATGGTAAATTTTTTCCGGGAGTACAATATGATACATTTAAAATATGTTTGCGCTTAATTGTTAAATTAGAACAAATATCTAGAAAGTCTATGTGTTAATGTTGAGTGTTAATATGTTTTACCCATAACTGGTGTCATAAATACCGGATACTCCATTTTCTTTGGGACATGCATATACAAAATCATATTTTTCTAAGAAGGTGTGTGTGAGGGGAGGTCAAATTCTAATTGTAATGCATATAAACATACACATATACATACTGAGCCCTTCTATGCAATTTTTACCTTTTTAGGGGTTGTTTGGATCGTGGCCAATGGTTACCGTAGCAAATTTTTGGCGTTAACTAGAGGTGTAGCTTGTCGTTTGGATCAAAGTCCAGCTATCCGGCCCATGCCAAAATTTTGGTAATTAGCCCCGATTTTTCGCCCACGGGCTAGCGAAACCTGGGCGGACGAATTCTTCACCAAAAAATTGGCGAGCCCCTAATTTTGTGGGGCAGGTGCAGGGATCAACCAAACAACCCTTTAGTCTTACTTTTGCGACCGAGATCGAGTAAAATCCCTCTTGATCTTGTTGCGGCCATGATGCTTATTACTTAATATATATGAAGCAAAACATATATGTGAAACCCATATGCAATCTCAAATGTTTTCCTTCTATGCAATCTCAAATGTTTTCCTTCTAAGAAAAAATAATGGGATTCACTTACGCAAATTTAGATATGTTTTTTTTGCAAGAAAAGCTCCTACACGGTCAACGGTGTCCACGGTGACCACACCGACTCGCGTCCCTGGAAAGGCCCCACCCAAGCCATCTCCTACTCCAACCCCTCGTACCTTTCGCCCACCATCTCAGTGACTTGGATTGACTCAAAATATTGGATATCTTGCTTGAGAAGGTGTATATGAAAAAAAAAACTTCTTTCTAAAAAAATGTTTGAGTATATAAATACACTACATGAAGAAATTGCTTATTTATTCCAAGACCAAGGCAAATCCATTTCTCATTGGAGACATAATGCCTCTAATAAATTTTGTGTGCCTCTAATAATTTTTCATGAGCTGGCAAGGGCTAACCATCATTTCAAACGTGCCATATTATCCCTTAGATAACAATATTGTAGATGTAAAATATCTCTCCACTTAATAGTTCCAAATAAATTGTTGATATGTTTTACCGAGAGCATATTATAAGTATACCTAGCGCCATAAATGTCTAAGAATGTTTTTTAGGAATATGTATATACAAATTCATTTTTTATATGATCGAGCATGAAGCGTCATTCGGCGAGCAGATCGATGATCAACCCCGGCGCCGATGGCGAGAACGACGTTGACACCATGCACAGCGAAAGCATCATTGATGATGCGATGTACATTGTTGTTCCTGGTCACTATTGAAAGTACATCTAGTGTTATATTTGTGAGTTTTGGATGATAGATGAGCATTGTCAATAGACTAATCTTGTTATTAAATATACACATAAAATTAGTTTGAGGTTGTTGATTTAACCACCAGAAGTTTATCCCCATAAAATGGAGAGAAAATAGTGGAGGCGAGAAATTTGATGACTCGGGAAAATAAAAAGACTCAACAAGGGGGCAAAGGATTTTAAGTCCAAAACGTAAGAGTTAGAATAAGTGTTCTAGTATTTTTGTTTGTAGAATCATAGGAACTCATAATCTTACACATAAATTATTTGTAAATCACGTATGCATCAATATGGTCAAAATATGAAGAACCACATTGAAGATGAGGTAGAACCGGCCGCGAATTCACTATAACATATCTTGTTTCTAGTTCTTAAAATTGATTCCCCTAAGAGTTGGTGATTCATGGCTGATATTGAAGTAGCAAGTATCTGAAACCTCTTGTGTGGAGCACTTTGTGGAGTCACGTCTGATATGACAATTGTGACTGTACACGGTATATTTCTTAAATGGCTAGCTCTTGGCATGGAGCTATAATTATGACATGGTTCCAAGTTGGTAAGGTTGGCGACTTCATTAACATTAAGCTAACTTTTGTATCTAGGATCCTTTGTTGTGTCGTAGAATCTTTTCTCCCTCTCTCTTTTCCCTGTCTCTGAGACAATTTGTTGAGAGAGAAATTAATAGAGTGATCATCGTTGAGCTACAATAATGGGCGCTTCCGATTCAAAAAAATATGCTTGTTACTCTTTGTGATTGGCTAATGGAATGGTTAGGAGTTTGTTGTTCGAGCATCCAACCTGTATATTTGTTACGATAAGCCTACAAAGATTTTCTTTGATTTACTATGAAAATCAACCAGAAGAGATCAGATCAAACTTGTTGTCTTGGCTTGTGTATACGAAGGTCTTAATCCAAGAACTTTGGTGAATTTGTGCATAGCTTCTCCAAACAAAGCCCTATATCTGTTCGGTCATAATTTCTTACTCTTGACCCAGCTCTAGGGATGTAGTCTCTTCATCCTAAACACCTTATTATTTTTTCTAGATACATGTTTAAGACTTATGTCTAACATGCTTCATGTAGGTTCCTCAACGAATGTCTCTCCTTATAGCTCAGGAGATGTCAACCAATTTGGCATGAGGAATTCTCTCAAGCGCTCATGGACAAAATTCCAATAGTAAATCAACCATTGTGACTACTCGTGAAGCATGAAACCTTGAAGTTGAGTAATGTACTTCACTTAATTTACATCCCTTCTTGAATATGGTATCAACCTATCTGATGACTCAAGATGTACTTTATTGGCGCAGTTCAACTCAATGAAAATACCAAGAAAATGCTATGCCTCTCCTCGGCTAAGTGATGTTGACACTCTACAGGAACCCTAAACCTAAAAGGTTCAACTATGATTAATCATCTTCTAAGTGCAATTTTGAATATGGGGGTACTTCGGTCAGCACTTTTCTTCATGATCTCGATGGCATTTTCAATCATCTTCATACATAGTTTCAGTTACCAATGAGTAAGAGTGTCATCTACACTTCATTAATTAATCATTAATGCAATATACATATGTTCTATTATGTTATTTGGAACTATATTTTACTTGGCATATGTAGGAATCTTATTTGGTTCAGTATCAAGTATATTCCCCACTCTGCCTATACTTCTTGGGTAACCTCGTCACATTGAAAAGACAAATTGGGAAGGACTTGAGGAATCCGAGAACTCTACTAGTGGGCACCAGTCTCTTGTGCAGGTGAGCAGGTTCCGATAGAGGCGTTGAATACAATGGATGAAAACGGAACTCAACACATGAACCTAATAAAGTATTATAAAATTCAGTATCGGCTTGCTACGCGGATGGATATCCCTGAGGGCCTGGCACCGCGGTACCATAATTCATAGGCATAACAACGATCGGTTGAGGCACGTGTGTGGTTGGCGCTAAGACCATGATGTGTAGGAGCAGGGGCAGAATGGTGGTGGTCGGTGATAACTATCATATGGTGCAGGCGATGTGCATCCATGGCCATGGAGGTCGATCTATACCTTGCAGTACACCTATATATAGAACCAAGGTGGAGTCAGATGTCGGAGGTGAGGTAATTGACACATCAACCTACAGGGTGGAAACAACAAGGTCCTTGGATGGTAGGACAACACCGTATTTATGGTGTATGACAAGGCTTCGAGTTGGCCACCATGTCATCTTTTTCGTCGCTTCCGTTCGGTCCCCTATAGTAAGAAAGTCACTAAATATAACATTCACCCAATTAATCCTTTCCCTTTTAGGAGTGATTTCCTTTTGTTTATGCCTTCCATTTCATTTTTCTTTTGATTTCAGTACAAAACATGATTTTTTTGCGCAGAACACAAAAACATTGTGTTCCCATTGCATATTTACAGAAAATTGGTTTTATGTACAAGTCCAAGACTGTACCAACACCATGCAATACAAATCAACCCAAACAAATGATAGAGAGAAACTATATTGTGTTTGATGGCACGACCGATACTGAAGCGGGTTCATCATCCACGAGAATATTGGTTGTGTACTTGATAAAAGTGTACCTTTTGAAATTGGATCGAGGAACGGGTGTGAACTCACTCAATGTTGGGAATATGCCCTAGAGGCAATCATGTATGATGTAATTCCCAATGTATTCATAAAGTTATTAAGTTGTCCTTTGGTTTGAACATCTGATATATGTCATTGAATATGTGATTCGATTGTGGAACTATGTATTCATGTTGTTCATACTAATTGTCCTTGGTCGTTAAGGTTGTGCTGGACACACACCCTAGACTAATGTGAGTGTTGGTTGATGACACGGTTCCACTTGTCATGGGCATGGTGATGCCATTCCAACGTTCACGGACTTGGCTAAAGAGTTTAGCAAGTAGGACTGACCCACATTGAGATGCAACGAGTAAGTCGTCATTTGCATGTCTCAATCAATGTAATCCTTAGACCTGAGGTTGTCGCACAATCCGAGTTGTGGATCACCGACTTAGGTTCTGTCAAACGTTGTTCTGTGACAAGGCAACTATAAAGGCAGAGTTCGGGTCGAATGAGAAGCAAACTGCGTGATGTGGATAATCAAGATGGGATTTTGCCCCTCCGAATGGAGAGATATTCTCTGGGCCCTCTCGAGTGATATGATTCAGGAAGCATGGCCATGCGCGACTCAGTTAAGTGTTAACTGTGTTTGTTGACTAAAGAGTTAGTCAGATGAATCACATATCACGGATCGAGAAGAGATTTGAGCTATTTAAGGGATGACGATAAATCGCCTATAGTTCGACAAGGTATATCGTGAGGCAAAAGGGACTAAGATGTAAATCACATTGGAAGGTATGTCGTAATGACTCAATGGGACTTGGGAGTCGGCACGTTCTGCTAGGAGCCTCTACCGATTGATCGATTGGGAGTTAGACTCCAATCGTGTCCAAGTCGCCATGAGACTGCAGGGTCGCACACTTAAGAGCGGGAGCAAGTATTGGTCGGGTTGGACCCGAACCGGAAATGTACTGGTTTTGTGAGTCGGACTAACAGAGGGAATGGGCCACAAGTGTTGTGAAGCCCATTACCATACGCTATATAAAGAGGGGCGCGGGTTGCCCAGCGGGCACGTCGGTCCACTCTCCCATGCGTTGGGAACCCTAGCCCCACTCAGTCCAGCCGTCGCACCGGACCTAGCAGTCCGCCGTCGGAGCTCCTCCTCGTACGTGTGGATACCGACAGAGGTGTTGTACGTTCAGCACTTCAACGTTCGAGGGATTGGATCGGCCGGACCGGATCGTGGGACTGCACTGCCCCGACGCGCTTCATCGATAATCCGCAACCGCGCGTCTAGTGGTAATCATCGTGGCCTTCTACCTCGGCTAGATCTTGGAAGTACCGCGTAGGAAAAAGTTTTGTTTATCTCTACGCGTTCCAACACTCAAGACGTGGTCCTTATATGTGTAGGTTGTCGGCTGAACCAGTGGAGTGAGAGCGAGGTCCGCTTTTCTTCATATTGTAAGGAGGTGTTGTATTGTGTTAGAATATAATCATTAAATGGATCTCATGTTGATCGGTCATGTGAAGAACATGACATGCATATCTACATACCTTGGATGTGGGAAGAGGGTCGGGCTATGGATGAGGTCAATGACCGGTACAACGCATTTAATGATATGTTTGGCATTTGGTCTTAGGTTATTGCAGTGCCATGGGGGGTAACCACGTGAGAGAGTGACCAAATAGAACAGACGCACGGTGAACTTTGGTAATGACATGTTAACATGCCACGTCGCCGAAGCTGAATTTTAGTGTTTCATATATGTTGCACGTGATATTTCTAGTTGTACACGGTGAATTGTTTATTATGGGGCCCTGCTTCGTTTAAAGGTGTCGTTGGTGAAGTTGTGTTGTCCCATCGAGTCTGCAGCTAGAACATTTTATGGCGTAGGGCTTGCTTAGTAAGAGGATGCACACGTATATTTTTTCCTATTGGTCCTCCTCCTTTAGTTGGACTGTGTCGTTGCCACGGTCTTCCCATAATGTCCAAGTATGAGGGCATCCGCAGTAGGTTGTATGATACACGGTATGATAGACTAGCCAACTCATCAACCAACAATTATCTTACAACTATTACAATGGTTTGTCGGAAGAGTTTTTGGTAAACTAGTACATTCTAGCCAATCATATAGTTATTTTAGTGGGACCAAAGGAGAAAAGTATCTTGGCATGCGTGCTAGCTTGTTGGTTGCATATCATACAACCTATCTTCTCTCACCTCATTATTACTTGCCATGTAGGCATTTTTCTGAGTTGGCATTGCTATCTTACGATGACATGGACACTATTGGAGATGCCCTGAGTGAGTCTTGACATCGGGAGACGAAATTATTTGACATTTTTTTATCTTGCTCATGTGGTTGTGGTCCTGATAAATCTCTTGCCTGTCTTGTGCTATCATGGGGCTTAATCCTTGTTTATAAGCAGAACTCCTATGTGAAAAAAAATGCAGACTTGGAAAGACAAAGTATGGTAATCTACTATATGAAGACATATTTCCTTTTTTTTCTTCCTCTTGTGGTTCTGATTGAGGAAAATACAATCACTACTTTGAAACATGGTAGATTTTCTCGAGGGTCCAACGTGGTAGAATTACGGTACATTTGCACTCAATAGTTGAATTACAACTAATATCTGAAAACTATATATGTTCACATGGATTATTTATATGTTTTACCAAGAGCATACTAAAACCACAATTGATGTCATAATTAACGTGTACTCTAATTCTCTTTGGGACTTGCATACATAAATTGATATTTTTCTGAGGATTAATTATTCAATTGCAATGCCTTGACACAAAGTATCCAAGAGCATACATATACAAACCGTGTCTATCTTTTTTCTCTTTTTTAGTTTTTCTCTTGCCATTGAGAACAAGCCAAATCTCTCATCGTATTACAGAGGTCAGGTTGCTTAATCCTCTTTAAGAATTAAAAATTATAATATTGCCTTTTTTTTGGCTTGCTCGTGTGGCGGTGATCATGGCAGGTCCATCGTTTCCCTCACAAGGAAACGCCGCTACTTTTCTGCAAGCCGGGAAGGTTCCTCATTTCGAACGTGGTAGATTTTTTTTTGACAGTAGTGTCATAAATACCGGATACTCCATTTTGTCTGGGACATGCATATACAAAATCATATTTTTCTAAGAAGGTGTGTGTAGGAGGGGAAGAGGGTCAAATTCTAATTGTAATGAATCAAAACATACACATATAAATGTTGAGCCCTTCTACGCAATTTTCACCTTTTTAGTGGCTGTTTGGATCGTGGCTAATGGTTACCGTACCAAATTTTTGGCGTTAACTAGAGGTGTAGCTTGCCAATCCTAGCTATACGAGCCGCGCCAAAATTTTGGTAACTAGGCCCGATTTTCCGCCCACGAGCTGGCGAAACCTGGGCGGGCCAATCCTTCGCCAAAACATTGGCGAGCCCGTAATTTGGCGGGACAGGTGCAAGCATCAACCAAACAACCCCTTAGTCTTACTTCTGCGGCCGAGATCGAGTCAAATCCCTCTTCAACTTTTTGTGGCCATGATGCTTAGTACTTAATAAATATGAAGCGGAACATATATGAACATATATGTGAAACCCATATGCAACCTCAATTTTTTTTCCTTATAAGAAAATAGAAGTACTACGTTAAACGTGTTATGCTAAAACATACTGCCGATTTTGTCTTCGTCACGTGACCGTGAGCGAGGCAAATCCATCGCTGCCTTGACACGGGAACGCCACTACTTACTTGTAAGTCGGTAAGTTTTAGGGCTTATTTGAAACGTGATAGACTTAAGATGTTTTTTAAAATGAAATAGTAGTTGAACTGCGACGGGGATTGGAAAATATGTATCTTGATATGGACCCCCAATATTTTACCGAGCGTATACTACAACAATGATAGGTACCATGAATACCGAAGGTGGTGGTGTTGGCCTGTATCTATCTTCCCTAGATATTGCAAATGAGGGGACAATATGCACAAGAAAGAAATACTATTGGACAACAACAACAACAATTTCGCTACAAATACTTTCCTCTTCGAAAGATTTGTGCGCATAAACATGGAGCGCGATCATTTGAGCGTGCATGGGGCGAACAAACCGACTTTTTTTTTTTGAACAAGGGAGCGCCCCGAAGGGCCAGAAGCTTCGCATTAAAACCAGTGGGTGTACATATTAAAGTACAGGGTACTCCAGAACATAAAATTTCGCATATAGGTCCCTGAGAAAAGCAGGAAGACCCCTACAAGGCCTTCCGAGATACTTCGACCCGAAGCAACCGCCTAGATGTTTGCCCGAAATAAAACTTTCAGATTTTTTACCGTGGCTGAGAAGAACAATGCTCGCCTGTGCTGGGTTGCTACTGGCTGACTTTACGAGAAAATTTCCTCACCGGTCTTATTACAGAAATTTCCACACAGCGGCAGACCAACAAGAATACCAAGCAGGAACACTAGAGATCACACACATCGGTTGTCTATAAGAAGTTCAATTGACTCATACTTATATCCCAAAGGGTTCCCCTGTTGCTGTTCGACCAAAATGTACCCATTTACCCAGACACGGTTGCAGCCTTCAGCATAACCATATATCCATGAACAGCTGAACCAACCAAGGTAAAACTTATGCGACGGACCGACCTATAACACTTTCTTCACAGTATAACGGAAGGTAAAAAAAAAACCGGCAAGCAAAGGCGACCACAAGTTTTAGCGTTCTTTGCCCCAATGAGAAACCAAGCCACAGCAGCAAGCACCACCACCACCACCAGGTGCCTCAGTTGGAGCTGGCACCGAAAACCCTGACCCTCTCGTCGATCTTGGCGTTGCAGGTGGGGCAGCGGACCGCGCCCTTCTCCTCCTGCTGCTTGTTGCAGCCGACGCACAGGACCTGGTGAGCGCACTGCAGCAGGATCACGCAGGCTTCCTCCCTCTTGCAGATCACGCAGTCCCTCCGACGGCCTGGCTTCTGGACAGGTGGCTCCTGCGGCCTGTTGGATGCGGCTGGTGCTGGCCTCTGGTTGCCCTGCCTGGGTGCCCGCGCTGTATTTCGATCAGCCATAGCAGGAGGGTGGGTTGGTGGAACCATCCGCCCATTTGCACCCAGAGACTTCTGGAGACGGGATAGTTCATCCTGGAGCCTCCGGAGGTCATCTTTGTAGCACTGGGACTCCACTTCTGTCCTCCGGCGGATTTCATCTAGACGGCGATCAGCATCAGCCTTGGCAGACTCCCGCTTCCCACGTTCCTGCTCCGCAAGCGCCAAGTTGTCTTCTGTGGCCTTTGAGTCTTCACGTATTTTGCCCTGCGAACCAGACATATGTTACAGATGAATCTGTCAGAAAACCGAGCGAGCACAATGACAAACCGATACATATCAGCACTAGGTACATTTCATTCCATCATCGACATAGCTTATTACCCCAGATATGCAGTAATGAAGTGTGTTAAATATAACCAATGCTAGCAGTATGAATTTAGATCAGAAAAAATGAAGTGGGCAATTACCCTGCCTAAAATAGAATAGAAACAATCAATGAACAAGAAAAGAACCAACGACAAACGGTATGATATCACAGTCACATAAATAGTTAAATACTCCCTCCGTTCCCAACTACGAGATGTTTTAGATACTTCAATGTGGACTAAATACGGATTAAAATGAGTGAATATACACACTAAAACACGTCTAGATGCATAAGAATCTGAGAAAATAGGGAAAAGCTAAAACATCTTATATTTAGAAACGGAGGGGGTACTACTGTACTTAGTTGTGCTTTTACCATGAAACATCCTATTCTACACTATATCTTCAATACTGAACTCGTTTTCGCACAGAACATGCATAGAAATAATATCCTTCAAGATATGCAGGCCTGGCACAACATGGAAATTTGATGCACAAAGAAAAGAAATCATTATGGACTTTTAAGAGAAGCAACTGAGAAATTAAAAATATGGTAACTGAGTAGATATACAGAACAGATTGAACTTGTATGCCCATGGCATTCAAAAATCAAGTTATAGTACAAAAAATTTATGTAGATAATGGATTAATCAATTATAGTATAATAAATCAGAAAACAAGAACCTGTCTGAAATCCCCAATAGGGATTCCTGAGATAGGTAAACTATAAATTCCACTAGTGTCATCTGCATATATAATAAACTCTGGTGGAAATAGAGGATGAAGGTTTGCAATAACAGGTAAAATTAACATGATGGTAAGAAGCATTAAATGTGGAGAAAAATAAAATATGCATGCAGATATCAAAGACCCCTAGTCAACCTGCACGTACTGGGAGGCAAAGGTAGGAGCTAGGATCACTAACAACATTATGGCGTTGTTGAAAGCAGCATTATATTAAGCTGTGTACCACTTTGAAAACTTGAATGGGACTGTATTTTAACCTTCGATTATAATGGAATGACCGCTAAAATATTTTGATTTTGAGGAGCATTGGCAGCCAAAGAGCATTAACTACATTCTCGCTGCAGTATCTTACAGTGGTACCCAATAAATATAAATAACAGATGGAAAAAACCAAAATAGCACCCAACTCTATAACATAGAAAGAATCAACAATTTAATAGTTGACAAAATAAGGCCCAAAAATATTTTAGTTCAAACTACCCAAACCAAACTATATTGGCTTAACAAGTGCCAAGTTCCAGGGCACGGCCAAAATTTGATAAGGAATGTGCCAAATTCTAACAAAACGCAACTAAGGCACGCTCCTGTCCATGTAATAAATTTGCCAAAAAGCTACCATGTAATTCTATGTTATATTTTTTTTCAACTATCAAATGGTTCTTTACTAATTTGCTGATTTAAGCAAGCAAATTTGGTGCAGAAATTGAGGGACGCGGTCCAACATGATTCAGTTACCTGGGAGGCTGGGATATAGTATAATCAGGCCGAAGAAGAAGACCACAATGCACGGCACACCACAAACAAAAAACTAATGTGACAGGGCGCTAAGCTTATTCTATGTGCTGTTCATAAATCAAGACTATGCATGTCACAACATTATTTTCAGTATGAACAGTTTTATTAAAAAAGTGTATACGATTCTGACTAACTAGACAAATCCTTAGTAAAACATGTAATAATTCTGGCCCTAGCAGCACGGCAGAAAAGTAGCAGTTACTGAGCAATAGCTCACAGTTACGGATGAACGCTGATGCCGCCAGCTGCATGACACAGAAATTTTAACAAGAACACTGACGCATGATGCCTACACCAATGCAGATCAATAAGTATTCAGGGAAGTGCAGTAACAGAAGCGTACATAATCAGTGGCCATGTTGTTCACTAATAAGTCCAATCGTCCTATTTTAATCATGGAACAGATTATCTACGCCACTTCCAATGTAAACAACCATGGGAAGACACGAAACAATTTGCATGCCTAAATATTTGGCTATTAAAAAATGTTGCTTTTACCACCACTTGTATTTTCTATAAGAGGATACGATAGGCTTTCAGTGTTATTAATACTTTATAAAATTGTATGCTGCCAAGATGACCAGCTGACCACGATACGTGAAGGTTATGTCTATACTGCAACTGTAATTTATTGAAACGTTTCAGCCTCTCGGCCTCTCCTAGTACAGAAATAACAAGATAGATGCGCATATCAATTATGGCACTAAAGAAACAGTCATGATGTACCATGCAAATTCATTCTCACCTCCATATTTTTTATGGACTTGTTGACCGCAGCAAGCTCCTTGTCTGCCTGTGTGATCTTTGCCTTGCATTCAGCTATCTCCTCATGCAGTTTCGCTTTTTGGCGCTCCCACTGCTCAAGCTTTTTGCTATCTTTCTTCTCTTTCCTTAGCAGGACCTGGCATTGTCGTTCAGTCTCTGATGCACTCAGCTTCGCAGCTTCCATCTCGGCACGTATTTCTGCATTTTCCATTTCCAGCTTCTGCACACTTGAATTACTGCGGTCAAGCAATCCACTTTTCTTCTTCAGCTCATCCTCCAGATGAGTGAGACGCATCATTGTCTCATCCTCCATCACCTGCTTGTCATTCTTCCGCCGCTGGTTATCGTCATGCTCCATCCGCAGCACACGCAGCTCAGTGAGATCATTGCCTAGCTTGCGAGCAGCCTGTACTGCCTTCTGCTGGGCCCACTCCTTGCGCTCCTTGAGCAGCTCCTCCATCTCCCGCGTCTGTTTGATGAGGTCACGCACCATCTCATTCTTGGGATCAGGCTTCTCAGCAGGAGGATCCTTCTTGTCGATGTCCAGCGACTCAAGCTCTGTCACGACAGAGTGGATGAGATCTTCGGTGGTCACCTTCATAGCAAAGGACTGCTTGGGTTGTCCATCCGGGATCGCACTGCCAGATCGTAACCATGTGTTCTTGACGCAGGAGGACACGCCAGACGCGCTGTCAGCGTTCGCGCGCATCGCAAGACGCATGAAGGTTTCAGGGTCGAACATGTGGTTTTCTGGGGCCGCGGTGGCCGTGGTGGCATGGTAGTGGCAGTGGCCACTCTGCCCTGGGGCACTTGAGGGAGGGATAAGCCCGTCTGTGGGCGACTTATCGGTGAAGCAGGCTCCCATGTTGATGGCCTGCTCGAGGCGGAGATCGTTGGAGAGGAGGCACCACATGGCCTCGACGCGGGAGAGGGTGGGGCGGCTGCTCTGAAGGAGGCAGACGAGACCCGCTAGGGAGTACTCCTCGAGGCGGCGGAGGTCAGCGAACCCGCCGGCTCCGCCAGCGAGGTCTGGATCCGAGAGGAAGGCGCGGGCGTTGGCGACGATGTTAGCGACGGGGTCGTCGAGCTTTCCATAGCAGTGGCCCGCGCGGAGGACGGCACGGAGCGCGGCGTCCTCAGCGTAGCCTTGGTCGGCGAGGCCGGCAAGCGCCGCCGCGTAGGCTTCCTCCAGCTTCTTGAGAAGGCGGTCCTCCAGCTCGTCCGCCGTGGAGCGGCCCCATGGAGAAACTTCCTCGGAGGCCGTTGCGGACGGATCGGGATCGGTGGTGGGGTTAAGGGCGAGCACGGCCGCTGGGGTGCGGATGGGACGGCCCTTGCGCGCGGCGCGGGACCCTCGTTCGCGGGGCTGGCCGGCCATGGGAGGGGAGAGGACGGCCGATGGGTTTTAGGGAGGAGGCGATCGGCGATGGGATCGGAGTTAGGGTGGGATGGCCGGGTGGGCGGCGCGGATAGCCGGATACCACGTCGATGGGTGTGCGTAAATGGCGACCGGGTGTGGGGTGGAATGGTAACGGAAGAGGAAGCAAAGGGGAATCGCTTGATTCTGGGCTCGATGGGGCAATGGGCTATGGGTTAGGGCTTTCGTGGGAGAACCCCACAGGCTCACCATAGCTGCCACCTGCCATGCTATCCACCTTTCACCTCCTTTTCCTTCGTGGTCGTCGCGAACTATTAAGGTCTATTTTCCTGCCATTTGTTAATATAGTTAGCGTTTTTTTTTAAACCTAACTTGTCTTATTGTCAATCCCATATATTTATCTTATTTTACCATCGTCTTATCATCCTTCATCGTTATCGCTCTTCATCATAGATGCCACTAGCTAGCGTTGCAATGGTGGTTCCGACCAAATATCCGATCGTCAAGCGTTGAACCCCACCGTCTGCATATTTGTTGTGTCGCTCTTGGAACCTAAGCTTGCCATAAATTATCGATATCACCAACTCGATTCTTGTCTTACTCGCACTTCTCGATTAATTAGGACAACGAGCAAACGAGTTTGTCTTCCTCGGTATCATCCTTCCTTATGGGTGTTATCCATGGATTTTTCTCGCCACCGGTCTAGCAACTCATGGGCCATCTTCGTGTCTCTACGTGTAGTTGACCTTACTTGACGCCCAAGAAAATGAGGCGGGAGAATTTTCTCCGGAGGCGAAGCGTTGTTATTTATTCTTTATTGTTTTGGAGGCACGTGCACAATATATACCGGTTCAAATGGTTGCTTTAATTAATAGTTACCAAAAATGACTAGTTTTTTTTTCAAAATGACATTTTTGGTGTGTCCCTTTTAGTTTTAGTTACTAGGAATAGAAAGTAAAATGTATCTTCAAAGTACCCTACTAGTTGGATAAGCGGTGGAGTGGTATGCACGTGTACCGGAGGCGGAAATCAGAAAGTAAGATAGACAAGCGAGAACGGTTTTTCCTATCAGATTAAGAGGGGGGCTACCTGTTTTGAGATACTATCATCCATGGTAAAGGTCGAGTTGCAGCTTTTAGATTGTTAGGATTTTTTTGCCTCAACCATGCATTCATCTTCTTGCCTATAAACCCTGAGTTGCTTAGCCTTCTTCGTTCATAATACTTCTGCCATGGTCCACTATCCATAGAGAATACATATTTATATGGGACTTTTCACCACTCGTTGTTGATTTTGCACATCGTTCCAGAAGATAAGGTCAATAGTTAGTGGAGCATGTACAATGCAAGTGTTTAGGGCGGTTTTTAAGAGAAGAATGTGGGGCCCAATCAAGTGATTGGAAGGATTTCCTGAATAGATTTACAAAATCGAAAAAATCTTTCAAATATAAAAATACTATAGGAATTCAAAATTTTGAGGGGGAGGGGGGCTAAGCACCCACTCAGCTACACTCGGTTCCGCCCCTGTTTTTTTTTGCCATTGTAAGCAAGCACTAGTGGTTATTTTTTAAGGATAATATTTAACTAGGCATCCACGCTTAGGAGGTGCTTAGACCAGCCACAGTGTGGCGAGAAAGCGATTCGATTGAGATTTGGAACCGGTTCACCACAGTGCAGGGAACCGATGCATGGTGTCAGAAAAAAAAACGATTCAACATGTTGAATCGATTCAGAGCCATAGAAAATGCTTTTCCTCGCGAGCTACCAAGTCGTCCAGCCAATGGCGTTGCTGATTCCCGCTTGGATTGGGCCTGAGCTGGGCCCCATGGTAAATATCGGTTCGGTTCAATACACTGTAAGGTTCGACTCAACAAAAAATATGTCAGGTTTATGAATCGCCTTGTAGTTTCTGCAGTGTGATGAATCGGTTGTGGGCCCCATGGTAGAATAAACAACAAGGCATGCATGGTCATGGCGCACCCTTTTTAACCCCTCTCTCTCACACACATCTCACGCAATGGCCCACAAAAGCATGCAAGGAATCGACTCAATTTGTTGAACCGCTTCTCTTGTCGGAAAGCTGGAACCGGTGCTCTGCAGTGTGATGAGTCGATTCAATCTCCAGTTTGAACTGCTTTATAGACACAGTGTGCTTGGTCTAAGCAAATGGGCAACGATTCAATTATGACTCCTTTTTTCTTCGAATCGGCACCACGCTGTGGTTGGTCTTATGCATTTAAGTAGCAATAACTGATATATCAAATTTCTCAGCAGATATAGAGAACTGCTTGCAACAGAAGAGTTACATTTACATAGGTGCGTGTGCATTTAAGTATCAATAACTGATACATCAAATTTCTCAGCAGATGTAGAGAAGTGCTTGCAACAGAAGAGTTACATTTACATAGGTGCTTAACGACCGGGTGATACTCTCACACACACACACATAAAAATCATCTATTGTGCATGCCCTTAAAGAAGCTTACCCATGTATATTAATACTAAATAGGTAACATTTCAAAAAGCATGCAATAAACTTCTCTACCTTTGACTGGCAATACACAAAGATGTCTTCAGATTGGTTAGACATAAATAGTAGTATTAGACTTGCCGTAAAAACCATTTTCTAGAGTAACATTTTGATATATTTGTACTAAATTGGTAGAAAAGTAATGATCAAAGTTGTGTCGTAAACTTAGCTTATGTCAAAGATGCATCTATTTGTCCTTAATAATGTTTGTGCTATGTCTCCCCTAAACCACTGAACAGATTACTTGTTTATGTCTCTCCTTGATGTACACAATCCTCATTCATGTTTTTTTTTTGTTATTAACAGAAGGGCCAAAACATGTAAGCAAGGAAGCTCGCTTTTTTGGGTGGTTTGATGCAGAATTTTGAGTTGAAGCATCTAGACCGGAAAGTTGAGATCTTTCTTCTATGTGAATTTGATGTTGCTTTTTCTTCGGTTCAAAGCTTGTATGCTTTTAGTGCAAAGTTATAGTTTTGGGGGTGGTTGAAGCCTCGATGAACATGAACCGACAGTTTTCTTTTGACAGTCAATACTATATATATTTATTGTAGCAAATAGTACATGGTAGAGATATATGAGTTGACTACAATAATTACATATTAAAGTCTAAAAGAGACAATCAAATCTTCGAGATATTCAAACATTTTTTTTTCCGAAACATAATCTTATACTTTTCTGAAAGCAACCTGCATAGATACTAACAAACCGCAAGTCTGTAAATACAAATGAAGGTTCTCCTGTAATTTTAATTTTGAGCCAGAATGCCAAGGCTGCCAGCACGCAAGCGGCCATTAAATTAGTCAACCAACATCGGGAAGAGTACCAGCACCGGTATGTCAGGGAAAAGCAACTGAACAACCTGATCGACGTCTATAAGAGCTGAGAATACGAATCACCATTGTCGAGGACGTAGCAGCCAAGACAAATATTGCAAGGACAATCCTCCTCGCGGCAACCAAGAGAAAAGATTCAAAACTGATCTGGCGAACTAAGATCTGAAGGATCATATCTAGACAAATTAAGTCTTTCAACACCGTCATCTACTACTGGATAGAGATTTCGTGGTCGAACTATTGGTCAAACATCACTTATTGTAGACGATATCATCTCCAAAACCCTAATTTACTGGGAAAAAAAACTAATTTTATTGGAAAAACTACTCATAGATTGGGTTCCTCACCCCTTCTAACTCTGGCGAGGCCAACCGAAGGAGGGGGACCGATCTATGGAGGAGACGGAGGTGGAGTCGGTGGCTCTCTTTTTCCAACGGCGGACAAGGTCTTTTTTCTTTCCGGTCTTGGTGTTGGTAACAATTAATTACATGAACTGGCAGTTAAATCGTAGTAGTGTTAGTAGAAAGTTAACTACCTTTTGTAATGGATAGTTTTGCGGTGCAGATTTCTAGAAGGAGTAACATAATTTGAAAAGTGTTACTGCTTTTAGTAGAAAGTTTGTCAACTAAGAAATGATAACCTTAGAAACACATGCGCACACATAGCTTTCGTGATCCGAGGCTTGCAATTATCGAATACGCTTTAAGTGATTCATGTACTTTCGTGAAATAAAATTGTTGATCTCGAAGAGTAAAAAGTAGAAATGCCAACAATGTTCCTGATTCTGAATATTAATGTCAATACATTCTATAACTTCCATTGAGCACTCGGTCATCACACAAATGGAAATTCCATTGAAATTTCAAGATGCACCGAAAGGATCGCCTGCACCTTATAGAACAGCCCAAAAGAGTATCACGGAATTTGCAAAAGAACATATCTTTAGGATGGAAGTTCATTCACAAATGGATGATGTTTAAGATAGATGTACTGTTTTGTTCATTTTACAACACCAAACAATAGCAACACAGACATTCTCAAGGCCAGAAACATTTTAGCATTGCTCTCCATGGGAACAATATGGTGACACCAGACTTCTGAAAGCAGACTCATCCAGTTTCCACAATTTAGCTTTGCTTTGATGGTGCAGCAGACCAGTGGCTGAATTTGTTGGTGCTGCTCCGACGACAAGCACTATGAGAGCAAGCTTACCAAAGAACAATTAAAAGAACCAAAATCTGAAAAAATAACATATGCTCAGATTAGAAAGGCACCAGAATCTGTACAAGCATAATGTAATAACACCTACATAAAGTCAGGAACAGGTGAACACGACAGACTGCTGATAATTATGTGTGCAGCACATATAGATTTAGCACAGTGGTAGGAAAAAACATTCTTATTTTGCTCCCAAAAATATATTTTGGGGTGACTATGGTACATAGGACTTTTCGTGACATTTTTGTTGAAACCCTTTCTCATTATTTTCCCACTCTCCACCAGTCCTGCTCCCGCTTGTAGGATAATTATTGGATGGTGAGAAAGCTTCTTCATTTTCATACAAACACAAGTACGATAGTTGTTATCAAAATCTTCTATAAAAAAATTTACCTGCTTTACACTACACTTATTGACACACACACATATACATATAAGGGAAACGTTTTTCATGCGAACCTGTTTCTCAGCTTTTCTCGTACGCATCTTCCCGATGACCAGCATTCTTCCATTCAGTTTCATCATCCGCTTCTCCTCTTTCATCATTTTCACCATCGCTTTCACTCACCGTCTCCCACTCAGAGTCATCAGCCTCTTGACCAAATGCGTCACTAGCATCACCCTCACAATGGATTCCCCCATGTTTCAGTGATGCTTCCCTGAATAACCAAGCAGCACGCATCTGCTTCTTTACCAACCTCTCAGCATAATCAGGAACCTTGTTTTGCCTCAAGGACAGATCAGGATCACTGGACTGAGAGCATTCATTTATAAAGAGAATTGCATCCAGAAGGCTCTCTTTTGCTAAACCGAGCATATCATATGCTTGAGCTCTTCTCCACAAACTTTTGGCATGTCGATTCAAAGGACTATGAAGGCATAATGCACGGGTAGCATCACTGATGGCAGCCAAAGGTTGCTGCAGGAGAAGATAGCACTGAGCTCGGTTGCTATGGAGCACCACTCTTTCTTTCTTAGATTTCATTGGACACAATGCAAGTGCTTCAGAGTACTTGCCTGCAGCTCCTTCAATATTTCCTGAAGAGAACAGAGAATTTCCTTCTAACTTTACAACCAATGCTGCAGCTTGTTTAATATGAAGATCCTCTTTCGGCATATTCTTTTCCGATTTCAGTTTCTGCTTGAAACTCAAGAGTTCATCAATTTCTTCTTTGGTGTGACTACTAATTGAATTCCGTGAATTCCCGTTTTGTTGCATACATTCTTGGAGGACTGTGACAATAGTGTCGCCCAGCTTTTTGTAATCACCGAGCATGGAAATATCTGCTAAATCTATCAATGTTGGGGCGATTTTATCTATAACCTGTACACAGAGAAAAGGTGACTAAAGCTACAAAAAACAAAGCTTCACAAATAATTATATGTTGCATTTAAACTGGACTACAATGATAACCAAGTGTTTTTTGGCCAATATCCAGCAAGAATAACCATTGGGAACTAGCTTCAACAAAAAAAAGAAAGCGGCCAACATAGCTCGTAGCAAACAATATCTGAAATGCTGAACAGTTTGACGTAATTGTACCACTTAAAACAGATGCAGCATGCCGCTTCCTAATACAAAACTGAAGCTGAATATCAGTATTCAAAATTATCAGAAGTTGGTAGCTTAAAATACTCAGCTCTTCATTCCCTGAAGAGTTATGCAACTTGCATTTGAGTCTAAGGAAACTAGTGTTACAGGTCCAAGGAGCAGAACATGCTTCTAGCTGTCTTAAAGTGTACCAAACAATAGAGCCACCAAGCTATTTCATAGCCACTCAGTGTGGATATCTACTAAATGTATGTGAACAGGGAAAACAGTGACCAAAGCTACAAGAAACAAATCTTGACAAATAGTTATAGCTTGTCTATTCGTAACATATAAAGTGAATCTTAACATGCGTGTTTAAATTTGCCAGATGCAGGTAGCTCAAATACTCCCATCGTCTATAAATGCAAGGCCAGTTCATATTTTGAGTCTAACTTTGACCATTAAATTGACCAACAAAACGTGAGTTATATGCCACAAGAGGTATGCCATTGGATTCATTTTTGAAAGAAGTTTCCAATAATATACTCCCTCCGTTCAACAATAGATGACTTCCATTTGTCCAAATATGGATGTATCTAGCATATTTTAGTCTCCACATACATTCATATCTAGACACGTGAAAGTCATCTATTGTTGAACGGAGGGAGTACTTTTGATGACATATAACTCATATTTTTTGGGTCAAATTATTAGTCAAATTTAGCCTTAAAATATGAAGTGACCCTGTATATAAATACTGAGGGGTATACTAATAGTTTTACTCTTCATTTCCTAAGGTTTATGAGGAATTATGCCATTTGCATTTAAACGTAACAAACTTTCTTGTTGTCAAGTCCAAGGAACAAAATATACTTGTCAATGTCCTAAAATTCAAGGAATTCAAAAGAAATATAAGCTGGGCCATTTCAATTAGGACATGAGAATGTCCACCAAGTTATAAACAAACGCGCTAAATTAGAATTCTTGATCATCCTAAAGCATTCCTTCAAGCATTGAGTAAAATGTTGATTCTTACCTTATGATATGTACTAGGATCTTGCACTAGCCACAGTAGACAATCAACGGCCATGTATTGCCAGTCATCTGAAGAACGAGCGATGTTGCATAAAGCTTCAAGGACACTAGAAATACTAGACACGTGACCTCGGCCAAGCTTGCTCTGGCAGATTGTTCTTAGCAGACCAACACCAGCAGGTGAGTTCTCATTCACAAGTCCACCCCACATACCAGGTAACTTAGCTAGAAATTCAGGCTTGCAGATATCATGGAGAAACTCAGGCTTAAATGCAAAACAGTTTATGAGCTGCAAAGACCAGCACTGCAGTTGGCTAGCCCATTCCTCAGCTTTACGGGATTCCATTTCAGCACCACCCATGCCACGTGTAAGAAGATCACAATGGTAGCCAAGTCTCCGATCTACGAATTGGTAAAAGTGAGAGTACACAATTTCTAGAGAGCTTGAAGCAAGTTGAATGGCAAGTTCAAGTACTTCTCCATGATCAGCAACTGCAGGGAAAGTACTAGGATATGTAGCCAAATGCCCCAGAGCCCTAACAGCAACTCTTTGCTCCACCCAAGTCAGCCTACCTCTTAAGAGTTCAACTAGCGGAGGTATTACTCCAGCACGGACAGCACGTTCTGCAAACTCCTCCATATTCATCGTATAGGACCCAATAACATGTGCCGCATAATATGGGATGTAAATATTCTGATCATGTGAAAGCCAGCGCCTGTTTTTGAGGCCCTTCCATATTAGAGCTGCCATGCACTCAAATATTCCCAAGTTGATGAATTCAGGGTCATTCGGGTGTGCCATTGCAGTGTTCCAAAGGCCACTGATAGGGAGAACTTGGCCATCATCATCTTGGGAAGGAAGTTCTCTAAAAAATTTCAGCACGCTTGCTCTTCGTTTGCTCGGGTTTGCCTCCTTCATAACACAGAAGAAACATCCAGGATAAGGGCAATCAGACGGTAGCTTATCCATTACAAGAACTGAGTCGGTCGTATCCACTTCTTTATTTCAGATCCTCCAAATCATACTTCAAACTGCATCAATGAACCATAGTATCAGCAAACTGGAAAAAAAAAGTCTTCCAAGGAGCACATAGTCCGACAGGCCATCTAATAATCCATGATTAGCATATAGAAAGAAACTGGAAGTAGCAAACACTCCAAATCATACTTCAAACTGCATCAATGAACCATAGTATCAGCAAACTGGAAAAAAAAAAGTCTTCCAAGGAGCGCATAGTCCGACAGGCCATCTAATAATCCATGATTAGCATATAGGAAGAAACTGGAAGTAGCAAACAACTATAGCATGCTTGCCAGCCTATATTTTATTTCCCGTTGTGTCACTGCTTAAATTTGGCGATCGAATAAGTGATAACTATGCGAGGTTAACTGATAAAAAAATTACCAACACGTTTATAGCAACTCCAACAAAGTAAAGTGAAGTTCACCCAAAATTTCCTGATATTGTATGGGACATGTTTCTCTCTATTTTTGAACTCTGAAACGTGGTTAAAGGGGGAAGCTCCCTCCGTTCACGAATAAGTGTACTTCTAGCTTTTGTTTATAGTCAAAAATTTAGATTTTGACCAACTTTATTTAAAATAGTAGTAACATATATGACACCAAATTGGTATACGTTGGAACTTGGTGTCAAGATGAATCTAGTGATATTAATTTAGTGTCATAAATGCCATTACTTTTCCCTATAAATTTGGTCCAAATTTAACAAGTTTGAATAGAGACAAAAGCTAGATGTACGCTTGTTCGCAGACGGAGGGAGTGCGTTGTTCAGGTAGCAGTGGGGCACCTGCAGAGGCTGCGCCTCGAACGCGGGTGCGCGAGTTCACAGGTGTGCGCTCTAGCCAATCAAGCGCTGCCCGGTTCTCGTTTGTGAACTCTAGCAGAGAAGACTTGCTGAATACGAATACATGCTCTAATTTCTGGAGGGCGCGCTACACATTTATTGCCTGGAAATTCCTAGGGAAATTCCATGCATCCGCAGAAAATGCACACCACTGAACTGGCAAGGACGTCCAAGTAGTGGGTTAATTTAACCTGCAGCGGTAACTACATGAAACCATGTTTGGGTGCTCATCTATCTAACCTATTAACCTCACGTCGTCGCTATACCCCTAGTCAGCTACTCCGGAACATCCCGATAAATAAATAAGCAGATGCAGGAATCTAGCTACCGTTTGAATCTCCCAGCAGAGGGGGGGAATCGCCATGGAACCACGGAATAGCAGCAAAATTCAACAGAGAAATTGTAACCGGAGTACTAAACTGCACTGAAACAGCAACATTGTGTTGTCCTCCCGTCGGTCTAATCGTTTGTCACGAAGAAGACAACCGAGACGAGACCCCCCTCCCGGGGAGAGGACGAGGAGGCACAGGCCCAAAGAAACCCTACCTCGCCAGTCCAGTCCACACTCCCTCTCACCCCCAGCGGGGAACCAAGCAAGGCGCGCCCCCAGGAACTCTAGATACCGTTTGAATCTCCCAGCAGGGGGGAATCGCCATGGAACCGCGGAATAGCAGCAAAATTCAACAGAGAAACTGTAACCGGAGTACTAAAGTGCACTGAAACAGCAACATTGTGTCGCCTTCCCGTCGGTCTAATCGTTTGTCACGAAGAAGAGAACCGAGACCCCCGCCCCGGGGAGAGGACGAGGAGGCACAGGCTCAAAGAAACCCTACCTCGCCAGCCCAGTCCACACTCCCTCTCGCCCCCAGCGGGAACCAAGCAAGGCGCGCCCCCAGGAGAAGTGGGATACGGCAAAGAGAAGAGCGGCACTGGAAATGTGTAGGCAGGGTGGGGGGGAGGGAACAGAACGAACCGCTGAATCGACGCCGGCGACTGGAGCCCGCCCGGCCGACCGGCCACGGAACACCCCCGAATGCGGGTCGGGATGGAACCAGCGGCGCGGGATGGAGGCGGGGGGCGGATCGGGCGGGGATGGGAGGGGAGGTGTTCCTGGCTGGCTGGCTGGTCTTCGGGAGGCTGCTTGATTTGGTTCGGGTTTGATTTGATTTGGTTTGAGCGAGAGTGGGGGGAGGAAATGGAGGAGGAGGAGGCGGGGCCTGCCGAAATTATCAGTGCGGCGTGTACCGGCTCTGCAAGTTGCGAACAGGGGCCCAGTGTCCTTTGTGTCGACCCTGCCCATGCCTGCCTGGAGTCTGGTCCAGGGCTTCCGTTGCTGCGTCTCCACGGATCTCCCGGTTTTACCCCTCACGGCACGGACGGTGCGGAGTACGGCGGCGCCGTGTTGCCGTCACACGGGTGTACCTCCAACCTGACACTGGGATTTGCAAGATCAGCTCCACGAGGGGTTTCGGGCGCAGCTACGGCAGCCTCCTCAACTTGCTTCTTTGCAAACTTCGACCAGTGGATACACTCGTACGCTAGCGAGCTCAGTGAGATGATGTCAGTCCCTAGTTAACTGAACCCTACTGCTGCCCTGCTAATAATCAATTCCTATGTGCCTGTGCAACTCCAACTGCATGCTCATCGGTCGGTAATCGAACACCGGGCATCAAAGCAATCTGACAAACCAAAAGGCGTTACCACTAGCTTAATGTCGGAAAAAGAGGTGTTACCACTAGCTTAGAATACTCCATTCTCAAGGCAGAGAAGCTTTTCACTATCTTAAGCACGAGCCTTTGCACACAGTTGAAATCACAAGTGCGGCAAGAATTTCTTGCCTGAGCATGAGATGCGACGATACTCCATATATAAAAAATATAACGGCATTTCTGAAAGCATTTTCCAATCAACCAATCTTCAACATTAAAGATGGCGCAACAAAAATTTGCGAGCACAATGGAATTCGAATCCAATCCAGTCACCACCTCAATCGGCAACATACAAAACTACACTCGTGTTCATGAATACAGGCACCATACCACCAACCTGTTCTACTCTCGGGCTTATTCTCGGTGTACAAAAAATTCCCCAGCATTTGCTCATTCAAGGACAGACGATTTTTTTTCCCACGGTGCGGTGAAGTAGTCGTACAATGATACAAGCCAGCCACCCTTACGTCGGAAAACGGCTTTGACCAACGACGCAAGGCAAGAACACAAAGAGCAGCTTTGAAGGCAACAACACAAAGAGCAGCTTTTGAAGGCAAGAACCAAGGGATGGCCACGCAGGCCAACGAGGTATCCTACTCCTCGGCCTTGTCCTCCTTGGGGATGTGGAAGCCTTCGATCTTACGTGTAACCTCCTCGACACCAACCTTCGGTTTACCATTTGCATCGGCTGCCTCCTCGGCGTCCACGTTACCTGGGCTCAGCTGCCAGATCCGGATAGTGCCATCTTCCGACCCTGACGCATATGATTCACCCCCAGGTGCGAACCGCACACAGTGAACTGGGCCATGATGCCCCTTGTTAATGGCTGCACAAGCACAACAAGGATATCAGTTATGTCAGTGCTATGTAATATCAGTTATGGAAATAAAAGAAGAACCAAAGAACAGCAACAATGATCAACAAGCAAAGTTCTGAAAAATATACAACCGAGGCACAGCAAAACCAACAAAAATTACAATACTGCAACATAAATAGCATCAGATAGTCAATGCAGCAGGATATAAGAAAAACAAGTCCAATAATGACAAGGAGAGAAAATAGCAGTAAATGTTTGGGCACGAGTGACTACAAGGTCATGACTCATGAGGGCAAGTACAATGCAAAGCGCTTGAGTAGACGCTTAAGAAAAGAAAATTAACTATTTATCGCTCTGGATTTGGGCTAGCGTCCGTTTCTCCAAGGCGTAGGCGCTTAGTTCGCTACTGTCTGCAACCAATTTCCTCTCTCCTCGTGAGTCGTGACATTTCCATAGGAAGCGCCCGACGCCTTGATTTGCGTCGACGCGAAGCAAAATTCTAGGAACAGGCGGGATCCACACAAAACGGCTGGGATTATGATCCTAATGCCTCCTCTAAGCGGCCGCGTTGTACGTGCATTCAGTGACTTATCTTAGTGAAACAACTTCCACTACATGAATTTTCAGAGTTAATGTCAAGTGCAGCAAGAAAGATCAGACAGATGTAGAGCAAAAGCTCAACATTCAAGTAGATAAGTCATCAACACAGAATTTCAGCTTCATTATCCTAATTGTAATTATCGTAAAAAAACTAATGACACGCAAGAAAGCTATGAATAACAAGAAACCAAGCTAACATATAGTTTATGTTTTGGATAATGTGAGACCACGCTAAAATTGAAGAGAACTGTTAATGACTATATATGTTAAAACAGACCGACTTACTTATTTCTTCACCGGTCAAGTAATCAAATACATGAACCCACATATCTTCTCCTCCAGCAATGAACTTGCTCCCTGACTTTGGTTCAAGCGAAGCTGACTCGACGGTAAACGACATGTCATAGCTTTTAACAAGCCCAAAGCTGCAGGATGACCACCAAAAGGTTTTTAGGTAAGGAATTAATCCTAAATTCCTAATCTTATGGAGCAGACATATGTCAATGGAAAAAGACTTACTGATTAGCGTCCCAAAATTTTACACTTGAGCCATCAGCTGTGGTGATGAACCTACCATCCTGGCTTACTTCTGCACTAGTAACAGGTGCCTTGGTTTCAAGAGTTTGGACAATTTTTTCGCTCCTCACATCCCATAGCCTGTTAGATACCATAGTAATTATTCGACAGGGATTATACTATACAACCAAGCATCTACTCCCACCGTCCCATAATATTTTATATCATGGGACCGAGGGGGTAGATATTTAGGATACTAATTGAGGCATTTCTTCCACAAAGACAAACAAACACACCTTACACCACCCGTATCAGTGCAGGAACTCAGTATAGTTTGGTCATTATGAAGCCAAGCAACAGTTCGGACAGAAGCAGGTGATTTGGCTAGTTCTTTTGGCGCAGCATCTGGACGGTTCAAATCATATACACGCAAAATCTTTTCCATGCCGCCAGTAAGCAACAGGTGGGTATCCTGCAGTAGCATTTCCAATTTAATCAGGTTAAAACTGCTCGCAAAGGATAACCCAATTGGTTAAATCACGTAAAATGGTCCAGATTTCAATAAACCAATATGTTTGCTTTTGATAGCTAATATATGTCCAGCAGGAATAACATATTAGGTTACATCAGGATTTAATTCAGTAGACCATAAATGTGTGACAGCAAACAATAGTCGGGACAAAAAAGGATGCAAACAAATAATACCTTAGAAAAGGCGCATGCACGGACTATATGCTTGTGTTCAAATGAGTGAAGTTCATCTCCTGTTAGCGCGTCCCACACTTTACTGAGAAGAAAAGGAAATGAAGGTGTCAATGGCATATGTCTACGAAAACAGCAAGCTAAACTCAAGTAAGATCAAGAGAACTAGTGTTTGCTGGTTAGCTTATTTCTTGCAAGCATGCTCACTAGAATTGTTTTGCACACATTTGGAACAGGTCGTACACAGTTACAATGAATCGATTTTATACCAAGCTAGTTTTGCAACTTGAAAATCCATCTACTACTACCTCTGGTCTGTTTTTGTTGTCGCCATTAGTATACCCTATTTGTACTACTGTAGTTCTCCCTCCGCGACAAGATAAACAGGACGGAGGGAGTACATCGGAAGACATTTAAGAGAGCAGTCAGCATCCCTATGTATCTCGTTGTCAGACTGTATGGACTAATTTATGTATAAAGACCTACTTCTGGATGCCCATTGACTCCTACTTTGTCTACATTTCTGCATACCATATTACCATGAGTCCTAAATCTTCCATAAACTTCGGCAGAAACAGATGAGATGATACCCAAAGTTTTCTCACTAATTCTACCCCTAATCCTCTCCCCAATTCTTCACTACTTCTACCCCTATAGAAATAATGTTAGCGCTCCTTGCCTTGTGTACTGACAAGGAACAAAGTTATGCTGTCTTTTAGGCCATGTACAATGGTTGATAAGGACTTATCTTACACCTGCCAGGTAATCTTGATAAGACAAAAAAAAAAAGCACATTGGGTTATTTCTTAGCCTTTTCTCTAACAAAAGGATTTGCTAAATATGTGGTGAGAGAATATTTGCTACCAGATGATCTCTTAGCTAAGAGAAGGCCAAACCTCTTTTTTTCGTTTCTCTATCCTCCAACTCAGCAATCATCCTACGTGTCATTGCTAAGATAAGACCATTGTACATGCCCTTACATGATTGATCTTGGAGACTTTTATTACCATGTATGCGACCAACAGTGGAGAGAAATTAAGTAAACATGTGCAGTTAAATAAGTCTAGTTGTCAGTGAAATTTGGTTACATAACTTTGCAAAATTCCAAATGAAGATGAGAGAATGAAATATACATGAAAAACATGCTTTGATTGTGCTACCAGTCAAAGCACTAGTGTAGCATGCTACCCCCTAGGCCACCAATATTTTCTTCATCTTGACATTTTCTCTACTCTGCCCCACCGGTTCCGTGGGCATCCCTGTATTTCGGCCGTGCCGGTAGCCTCTTCTCCACCCTGCCTACGCCCAACCTAACTTGCTTATATACCACCCGCCAGGCCACCACTTCGGCACACTGCCCCCTCCAATCTCGCACCCTCCAATCCCACGCCAAGAAGCACCATCACCACCCTCGCCATAAATCTACAGTCGAGACCACAAGTGACCTAGTGAACCATCACCCTCGAGACCACAAGTGACCTAGTGAACCATCACCCTACAAACTGGACCTTAATGCTAACCCTGCCGCCAGCCGCCACCTTTGCGTAAGAAGAACACTGCGGTTGTGGGAGAAGATAAGGAGTAGATAGAGAGGTTACAACATAAATGAGCAAATGTCGAACCACCGGCACGGAAGCATTACCCATAGCAAAAGAACATGATCCATACGATAAACATCATTGGCACAGTAATGAGGATGTATTCCACTTTGTGAATAAATTAACTCGAATACATAACAATAGATAAGAAAATCATACGCTGAAAAGTCTGCAGAACCAGAGGCAGCACGCAGAGCATTTGTGTCAAGGCAACAGCTCCAAACAGCACCTTTATGACCTTCGAAAGTCCCAATCCAATCTCCAGTCTCACCATTACGAAGCATAGGATTCGAGTCTGTAAATGGAAGTCCGCAATATTAAATATATTTGATAGCCAGCAATCAAATAAGACGGTACATTTCGCTAACGGATAGTTAAAAATTACTACGGTGTACAATCTTTAGTGACATGTTTAACAGTTTACACCACCATAGGACACACCAGTTTCCAGCATTTGTAATATGATATCAAGTACTCCCTCTGTTCCTAAATGTAAGATGTTTTAGCCCTTTTCCACATTCACACATATGTACATGTATCTAGACAACTTTTAGTTATATGTTCACTCATATTAGTATGTATCTAGACAACATGAACAATAGCTACAACATCTTATATTTAGGAACGGAGGGAGTAGAAGTTAAGTCACCATGTTACAACGTCCTAATACTTGCAACAGAGGACATGTACTTGCTATTGCTTCATCTAATAGACTAGAACATCTTTATGGTCATTCATCGACTGATTCAAAATGTAATGAACTCTCTTAACTATCAAAGGGGTGTGAATCTAGAAGATACATGCAACGCCACGCAAATAAATGGGATGCATCTGCTAGAATAAATGGAATGTCATCTGCTGGATATGGTAATCAGTGCAGATCCCATCCCTCTTTCTCCAATCTGAGAATATCTGATTTGAATCTAACAAACACTGTTCATGTCCGGATATAGATACTGCTTCTGTATGAGTTTGAGACGTCAAAAGACGCAACCAATAGTAATATATGTACAATTGCCCGTAACCCAGAGTTTTTTCTACCAGTTTCATCAGTCACATACATTTCAGTGTGTGCCTACATTAGTCTATTAATAATGATTATAACTGTGGACACAAACATGGTTTTGATACTATCCAGCTCTGTGTGTGTGCGAGCGTGGTTGGCAGGGGACTTGTTGCTTTGCATTTTTTTTCAGTTACTACCATGCATAGAATGACTAGGAGTGTAGCCTTAAGGCTTCTACAAGCATATAAAAAGTTGAGACGCGCCATACGAACTAAGAGACCACAATTAGAACAACAAGGAGTGCCACATCGAGTATGTTGAGACGCTTCATCCTCCAAATCTCACAAATATGGCAAAACTCTGGTACATGGCAACACGTACACACTAAATGAAAGCATTAAATAGCATCACCATCGGGGTAACCATTCCACCCTTCCTATCTCAAATATCTTAAATTGACATAATTGTGTAGTGCAGTAGTCATCCTACTCACAGCCAAAACGAAAAATTACACAACATTAACACATCAAATGACCACAAACCTTGCACACTTGGTATCTCAAACACCTTAAGTTCACATGATCACGGAATGCAGCAGCCATCTTACTTATGACAACAACAAAAAATACAAACTACACAACACATTCGATAACCTATAGCCGTACAAATTGGTGTTATCTTAGCAGTGCACAGTGCAACTTTGAAATGGATAGTCAGTCACGCTTAAGATTACTAAATGAAACATTAAATCCCGACAAAAAGTCACATCACTGGTCATCAATCATCCACCAAAACGTAATCCATCCAGACGTCGTGCGTATCGACCACCCCACCGCGCGATCGAATCACACGACTGACTAACTGGTCCCTAGAGCGGGGGATAGGACGGCTTACCCTTGCTGGCGCTGATGAGGAAGTAGCCGTCGGGCGTGACGGGGCTGTAGAACAGGTCCACGACCGGCCGCGAGTGGCCGTGGCACACCAGCGGCACCGCCGTCTTCTTCTTCTCCATTTCCCTTCCGCTGCAGCTCTAACCCTAACCCTATCGATCGGCTCCCTCCGGCGGCGCGATCGGCTCCCAACCCTAGCCCCTAGGAACGAACCAATAGAATCGAAGCAGATGATAACTGGGGGGGAAATCAGATGCGAATTGCGCGAGCGGATCGATGGGAGGCGGATGGAATATGATCTAGGTCAGTGGCGGGGGGTAGATTTGTACGCGGGATTTATTTTTGTTAGAGCTATGGGTTCGAGCCCGGAGGCCGGCCTAGGGGCACTAGGCGAAAGGGTGGGGAAGGAGAAGCGGAAGGGGAAGGCTGCGTTTTATAGAGCAAACCACGAGTAGCACCGAGCCTCTATCGGTCGGAGTGGAGGAACTTTTTGCCAATTCGCGGCCGTGAAGTGCACAGTCGGGGAGCTGACTGAATTACCATCGCTGATCAACGGTGATATACACCTAGTGAAAATTAACAAAATTAGCCTCATGCATAATCTTAAGCACAAAATAAGCTGGTGTCGCGTTATGCAATGTGATACTCCAAAGTAGGGTGTCACACTATCTACGAGCATGGCAGCCGGGGACCCGCATCGGGTCATGTAACGCCGCCCGGGGCGCCACACGTACAAGTGTGGTACCCAAACTATGGTGTCACGTTCTCAAATTTTCTTAGGCCTTGTGACATCCTGATCGTCGGCGTTGCACGTATCACACAGGGTGGAAGGTGTATCTCTATTGTGTACAAGCATACCATCGGGCCCACACTTCGGATTCAATGTGTATCCAAAGTTTATCTCAGAGTCGTAGATCTCCTATTTAACCGGCAACAACACCCTATCCCACTTCTATTCCCATGTAGGCCCCCGCAGCGCGTTGCCCTTCTCATCCTAAGACTTCTACTTTAGAATCTTCCGCCGTCTAACTGAGAAATGTTCACACATCCAAACCGAGAGTAGTACAATTGGACCACCAATAACGGCTTGCTTTCCACGCCTACGACATATTTCGTCCAACTTCACACATGTAGACACACGCGTTACAATTGGACATAGTTTGGGAGAGGTCACGTGGAGAAAACATATGTTAAATTGGTTACTTGGCGGTACAGGCAGGCCAATGCTCGTGAGACCGGAGACGAAGGGGTTCCAAATGGAAATCCGTCTTGTGTTCAGAAGCATGACACGGTGCCATATTTGCACGGTGCCACATTTGCCACTAGAGAAAAAATAACGATGTTGTTGTCTACGGATGAGAACCACTGCTTACATTACATATTGATCTTAATGCATTTATTTGTTGCACACGTAGCAATCACTTCGTTATTGCAACTTAATACCAAGCGATTTGCTGGATAGTTTACTTGAGGTGGACTTTTAGATATGGACGCATGCTGGATAGCGGTCCATATGCCTTGATGTACTGCCTACAATGTTAGAACCCGTGAACTTTATCTCGTCATAATAGTATTGTTATACGTTCATGATTTGTCAGTTGCTCGGCCGTAATTTGTTCACCCAGCATGTTTGTCTTCTTTGGAGAGACACCACTAGTGAACCTATGGACCTCGGTCCTATTTTTCTCATGTTGCAAACCTTCTTTTAAGCACTTTCATCATTGTTTCCTTGATATCCCCTTTTTTTATTGTTTTCTCATACTCTATACATTTAATTCGCCTGTTTTCAACAAGACCGAAAGATTAACAACCTTCCGGAAAGTTGGGGAAAGAGAGGGTGTGTGCTTGTGTGCAGGTTCCACGCTTTGTCAACATTACTTTTCTGGTGCCGTTGATAAAGAAACCTTCTTCAGGACTATAGAGTCCTACTGGTTCGACAACTCTGGTTCTATACTAGGGGAAAACTTACTCTAGACTACATCATACCTTCCGCTTGGGGTCTCCCAATGAGCATGTGATCACGTCGTCATCACTTCTTTCTTGGGAACATAATGGACATGACTAACCAATCTACTATCAGCAATAGGATAAATAATACCTACTTTGAGAAGTTTTAATGTTTCACTTCTCAACGCTTTTTTCTTCTTTGGATTTAATCGGCATTGATGATGCGTCATAAACGTATCCTTAATTGTTGATGTTCCATGTTGTTTTCTTACTATTTCCCACATGTTTTTTATACATTTTATGTCATTTTTATCGATTTTCCGGATTAACCTATTGACAAGATGCCACAGAGCCAGTTCCCCGTTTTCTGCTGTTTTAAGTTTCAGAAAAGTTGTTCTGGAAATATTCGCGGAATTGGAAAATTCGAAACCCGGAAGTCTTAGAAATCCCGGAGATTCCACGGAGTTCCGAAGAGACCCGGAGGGGGGCCTCAGGGGGCCCACACCATAGGGTGGCGCGTTCCCCCCCCCTTGGCCGCGACAGGGGGTGGTGTGGGGGCCCTGAGCCTCCACCGCCTCTGCCCTTTCGCCTATTTATTCCCCCCGAGGCGTAAACCCTAAATAGATCCCACTTTTACCCGAGAAACACCCGAGGCCACCGTCACCGTCATTCCGAGATTGGGAGGGTTCTGAAGCTCTCCCCGGCACCCTGCCGGAGGGGGAAATCATCACCGGAGGGGTCTACACCACCATGCCCTCCTCCGAAGTGATGCGTGAATAGTTCATCCCTGGACTACGGGTCCATAGCAGTAGCTAGATGGTTGCTCTCTCCACTTTGTGCCTCATGTTTAGATCTTGTGAGCTTCCTATCATGATCAAGATCATCTTTATGTAATGATACATGTTGTGTTTGTTGGGATCTGATGAATGTTGAATGTTATGTCTTCTGATTATCAATCTGTCATGTTATCTTCATGCATATGTTATTTATGATCTTGCATGCTCTCCATTGTTAGTAGATGCTCTGGCCAAGTAGATGCTAGTAACTCCAAGAGGGAGTATTTATGCTCGATAGTGGGTTCATGTCTTCTTTTCATCTATGCTCGAGTGACAGAAACGTGACGGATGGAGGATGTGATGTTGCCATTAGGGAGAAAACAACAATGCTTTGTCTAAGGATGATGCTATTGTTTACATTACACACTTTGCTTACTGTGATTATCTGTTGCTTGCAACTTAATACCCAACGTTTGGTAGGACGATATTCGAAGGGTTGATTTTTAGTCATAGATGCAGTTGGATAACGGTCTATGTATATTGTCGTGGGATAATCACGGCAGACGTTACCGGGGGTAACTTATCTTGGGGCAATTCGACTCTGGTGTTTGGGAGAGGGTTTAGCTCAAGGGAAACCATGGTGATACGCGATCTGGTAGCCGGCAATCGAGTCGCCGAGTCTCCGATCTGAATATATTATCTCAACTCTCGTGTTACAAAGGATACTCGAATATCTCGTGATCGCGTGATTGTGTCTAATCTAACCCTAGGGGTCGGCTTATATAATATCCGGACCCCTGGCTTACTATCCAAGGCATACTCGGAGTCCTACCTGGACACTGCTTACAAACCCTAAATTTCCTTATCGGAACCCACAATCCGGGTTACGAGGCCTACACTCTTGGGCCTTCTAGAAACTCCTTTTCCCTAAGCCGGGTCTTGCGCAGCGCCCTTTGGGCCGAGTTACACCTTGGCGTTGGCCTACCGGGTTATCATCCCTCCATCAGTAGTCCCTAGAATAGTTTGGGCTTCACGGGACCCTCCTTGAAGCGCATGCTATTCCCTGCAAAAATAACAAACATACAAGTTCATAGAGGCCGGGTTAGGTTGCTTTGATAAACAGCTAGGCCTAACTCCACTGGTGGTCCATATAATAACCCGGCTTTCTCTGAATCCGTCTTTACTTTTCTGGTTCAATACTCCGAAGAAAATGCAAAAGACCCGGCTCACTTTGTTCACCAATTAGTTCAGATATCGCGGGAGTGATTTGCTTCCTATCCTTTCCGGATATCGCGCACGGGTACTTCAATGCCTATCCCAAAAAATCCGGACGGGTATCCCTCTCCAAAAATTTCGGCACCCGCTTCCTAGTCTAGGTTTTCCCGCCCGCACTTATAAATAGGTGCCCTAGGGTGGTAACCTAGATCGAACACTCCACTATCTTCTTCCTCTCCCCGTGCGTTCGTGCTCAAGCTCAACCTCGACGCCGCGCCACCACGGAGCCCGCGAGGGAGCAGCCGGAAGCGAGTCGCCGTGTCCTGCGCTCCGCTTCCGCCCGCACCGCGCCGCCGCCAACCGCCGCTACCGCGCCATCGAGCTGCACACCGGAGGACCCAAAGGGCCACCGCAACTGCGCCGTTTGCCGCCGCCGCGCCCTCCTCCGGACCTCGCCGGTAAACTTTCCTCCGCCATGAATTTTATTTCCCAGCATTTTGCTCGAACCAGATTGGATCTCGGCCCGCCCGTAGGTTATCTCCTTACTCCGTACCGATTTAGATCGCTCAACTCCATTCTTGCTTGTCCAATCGCTCAATGATAGATCCAATATTACTCTCCTGTCGCTCGTAACCATTAATTTCTCCGCAAATTTCTCTGCAAATTTCCCAATCTAGGTGTAATCTGTTAAGATTTTCCGTAGTTGTTCTTCGTTACCCGGATAATCTACTATTTCCGGATCTTTCAGTTACTCTCTAGTTAACCATACAACCAACCCTCTTCCATAATTGCTCACTGATACTAAGATTACCTGTAATTTCCGTAACTGCTCGTTGATACTCGGATATCCTGTAGTTTCCGAGTCTTAGTTACTCATGTTCGGCACTCTTTTATCCCCTGTTTTGCAGGCCGCACACATGGCTCCCAAGAACAAGGGAAAACAGCCGGCCAAAGCTAGGCCGACTCAAGCTATTTCCGCCAACTGGGCCAAGTCCACCATGACCCAGGCCAAGCTGGAGGAGCTTGCCGAGTCAGGCGTCCTTCCTCCTCAAAAGGAGATCCACTGGCGCGTTCCGGGTGATGAAACCCGGCCGTCCCCTGGTCCAAATGAGGTAATATGTTTTGTAGAGCACGTGATCCGGGGATTCCGTTCCTCGGGTCACTCTTTTTTCCGCGAAGTCCTCAGCCACTACGGCCTCCGAGTCTTCGACATAGGGCCTAACTCTATGTTGAATATAACTCACTTCATAGTCCTTTGTGAATCCTACCTGTGCATCCCACCAAACCTTGCTCTCTTTCTGGAACTGTTCCAATGTAAACCGTGCCGCGAAAGCGGTGACGGGGCCCTTTTGGCCTGCGACGGGGTGTCCATTCAACGCCGAAAGAATTCACCTATGCCGACTCTTAGTTTAAATTCCCACGTCAAAAATTAGCAAAAATCCTTCTTTTATTGCCGGGACACCTCCCCACCCGGTGAAAAGAGATTGTCGGGTTTCTCGGAGGGCCTCCTTGATCTCTCGGACACCTTTAATGCCTTCGCCTCAGAGTCGGACAGGGAGTCCATCCAGCCCTTCCTAGCCAAGATAGCCGCCCTTTCCGCCCATGGTCTCCTTGGGCTCAACCTAGTTAAGACTTGGGTAGATTTCCGGATTCAGCCCAACGCCATCCGGCCTAAGCTGATGTCCGGGTATTCCGGGCACGTGACGGATTCCCTCCGTTATTCTTCAAAGAACTATCCGGCTGGTGATACGAACAAGACCATCAAAAGTTTCATGACCGAGAAGATGGAAGTAATCCGGAACATAGCCGGGTTAGAGCCATACACTCGGGACAACCCGGCTCCCGCGGTAAGATCCGGCACTTATTCTTTTACTCTTGTACTTTTACCTGATACAATTACTAACTCTCACTTTTATGCCTTTATCTCAGGCTGATAGCGCTTTTTGGAACATCGAGACTCCCCCCACCTCCGAAAATCCAGAGGAGGACGAGGAGGCAGCTGACTTGGAGGAAGGTACTTTCCGGGTTTCACCCACCCCAATTTCTGTTAACTTGTTTCTCCACACTCTCCTTTTTCCGACTGTATGCTATGTTTCTCAGGGATGGAGGACAAGGAGGAGAAAGAAGATCCGGAAGATGGGGAGGAAACCCAAAGTGATGAGAGCGAAGCAGAACCGGTCATCGAGGTCGGAGCCAAGAGGAAACCCAGAGGGGTTGTTTTTAAGGTTCCATATTGCTCCCTCGCTTCCAAACCATACACTTTTGCTAATATGTGCGAGCTAAACCGAGAATTATCCGACTGGCCATACTTGAAGGAGCCCCCCGTGGTCAAGCGCAGGGTGACCCGGAACTCTCCGGGTGAAACCACACTCAACCCGGGTATCCCATCATCTCCAGCCCGGCGCGCCGGTACTTCTCAATCTCAACCTTCCAATTTACCTCAAAGATTTCCTTCTCCCAATCACCCCTTAGCGGGACAACTCCGAGTCTCACTTTCTCAATCTTTATCAGCCTCGTCCGGGTCTAGCAGCGAGTTCCCCTCAGATTTCATGGTGAACTCCGGGTAAGATTCCTCTCCTGCTATTCTAACACTTTTCCATAGTTTTCTCTAGTTATGTACTAACTGTTTACTTGTACTTTTCTCAGAGCCAAGGTCACAACCAGTGACCCGGATAATATGGATACTGATGACCCGGCCAAATAAGATCCGGTTGATGACGTGAAGGCCGCGGCTGGCGGCGACGAAGAGCAACAAGTGCCACCGAAGGACCCGGCTGACCAAGAGGCCGAGTATCCGATGGCCTCGCATGCACGCGAGGATGACGAGGTCATAATCCTGGGCACAGGGGGAGGTGAGCTGAACTCCGACACTCAAGCGACTCGGATGCCTTCCCCCATAAAGGAAAAAGCTCCGTCTCCGGGTGACCAGGATCCCGGGTCTTCCAATCTGGGTCTGGGCAACCACTCCTTTGACCAGATGATGAGCGCCCTCCTCGCCATGAAGGCCACAAAGAAAGATATACTAGAACGCATGGCTGCTGAACACCAGGTAGACTGATATACTAGTCCCCAAGTTCCGAGTTTAACTTGTCAAAGTTTTACTCGGTACTTCCTTTGATATTCGGCTTATTGTTATATCCGGCTAACCTTTACCTTTCCTGCCTTTATAGGCACAGATGGCCCAGTCCGAGGAAATTTTGGCCAAGACCAATCAACTCCTGGAAATCGAGGTAAAGCTGCAAGAGGTACTTGAGGCTGAGGTGGAAACGCTTAAGAAAGATGCCACGAAGTACAAGAAGAAATACACCACCGCTCAAGCTGCACTGAAGAAACTATCAGCTCAAGTTGCCGACACTTATCGTGTCCTACTTGGTAAGATTTTGTTACTTGCTGTTTTGTAACTCAGCTTCTTCTTGATCCATAATACCCGGGATTTTTGCTTTAACCTTTGTTGTTTATACTGTAGGCCCTGGTCTTGCGCCCCCAGAAGAAGATGATGTCCAGAAGGCGAAGAACTTGAAGACTGTGCTCCGGAGGTTCTGCGCCGGCACTAAATGGATCCTAGACGCCGTGCAGTGGCCGGCTGATGGATATCCGGGTATGGACACCTTGATCCATGCGTGCTCCACAGTCCCCTCATGGATTGAGCTCTGGAAACGCTCGGCATGCCGGGTTGGGATGACCCGGGGGCTCATGCTGGCTAAGGCTTACTTTCCTAAGCTTGAGCCGGCAAAGCTGGTGGCCGGGTTTCCAGAATTCAAGGTCGATGGCTCCAAATTCTCCGCCAAGGACTTCAAGGCTATACAGCATGAGGTGCGCCACTCGGCATCTACAATTGCCGATACTCTGGACCTGGATAGATTTGCAACTCCATATGATGCCGAAGATAAACCGGTGAAGGAAGATATGCCCTTGCCCTTTGATATCCTGGAGAAGTGGAACGCAGACTCGGCCAAGAGGAAGGAGGAGGCTGCGAAGAGGAAAGCCGAGCTTGAGTCTGCGCCTACTACCTCTACTCCGGCTGTCCGCCCGCCTGTTCGTCCTGACACTGCCAATCCGGGTGACGACGCTGGGAAGGCCCCTAAGGAGCGAAACCAGGACCAAGACCCGGAAGACAAGGGCAAGGCTGTAGACCCGACCCAGGAAGCCGAGTAAACCTTTATCCGCTACCATCTCAAGCACTTTATTCGGCCGATGGGCCTTTAAAACAATTATTCTTTTGATAGTGCGCCTGTGCACTTTTTGATACTACTATCGTGGCTTATAATACATTTAAAACCTTAATGGTTTTCATGGCCCTTCTGGCCTTTGCGTAAATTTGATATTTCCTTGTCTTTGGGACTTTTTCATTCCTGATTTTCCGACTTTCCGCTATGGTTCCTTTTGTGAGACTCGGTTTCCGGGTCTCGTGGGTTTTGACTAGTGGACTTTTTCTAAGTCCCCAAGTCCCCAAGACTCGGATTTTTGGGTTTTTGAGCTGAATAGCTAGATGATTTGCTTCTTTTTTCAAATTCCTAAGTCCCCAAGGCCCGAACTTCCGAGTCTGGGGTTTTGGACTTTTCCAAAAGGACAAATTGTTTCTGCTAAGGCCCAAAACCTAGAGTCATTCACATAGGTTTGAAGTTATGCTTAATATGCTTTGAGTTTCCGGGTGTTGGCCTTGTACTCTGCATAACTTGTGGTTTGGATGACCCTTTTGACCTTCTTCTACTATAAGCCGGCTTTCGCGTGGATAATCAATGTTGCTACAGCTGTACGAAGACAGGGTCAGGCAAGTCCCATTGGGCATCATGACTGATTGTAACCGTACGCTAGCAAAGCATGTCACTTTAGTGCGAGTCACATCAAGCTTAAGCGAGAAAAGTCAAGAAAGTTTGGCTCCTTTGTCCGGTTATAAGCTTGCAGCCGTACTTATTATAAGTAATCGGCCCTTATAACTCAATGGCATCGTGGCCGGGTCTTTGAGTTTGCAACTGTGCTATTCAAGCAATCAGCCCCCAAGACCTAGATATATGCAATTTACTAGAGAAACTAATATACTAAGAACAATAAATAATACTTACCTGGAAGAAAAAATAAAAACATAACGGAAGTATAAAAAACTTGATAAAAAATACACAAAAAGGGACAATATATTGTTTAACCATCTCTTTTATTGATATGAGAAAAGTTAGGTCAGCAAGCCGCCTCATTAAAAACCCTCCAGTCCCCTTAGGTACCCTGGATAGGAAAAGAGTGCGTCTGAAACCTGCTGCCTGTTACATCGTGAAATTCCACTTGTGAATCTACTCTATTCTAGGTATAGTAGGGACGCAGCTGAGCCACGTTCCATGGTCTCTCCCTTTCTTGCATGGATGAAGTTGTATGAGCGGTGTCATTGACGGTAGCCGACTCTTCCCTTGCATCTACCAAGTAATACGATCCATTGTGTAGATTCCGGCTTATGATGAACGGTCCCTCCCATGGTGGGAATAACTTGTGTTTTCCTTCCTTTGACTGTACCAGGCGCAGAACCAGGTCTCCTTCCTGGAAGACCCGGGTTTTCACACGCCGACTATGGTATCTCCTCAGATCCTGCTGGTATATGGCTGATCTCTCCAAAGCTTGTTCCATGTGTTCTTCTAACATATCCACGACGTCCTGCCGGGTCTTCTCGTTCTCCACCTCGGCGTAAGCCGACACTCGAGGCGAGTCATGGATAATATCACTCGGTAATACCGCCTCTGCACCATAAACCATGAAAAACGGTGTCATCTGAGTATCTGTTAGGTGTGGTGTTAATTCCCCAAACCACTGAAGGTAACTCCTCAACCCATGCTCCAGCAGCTCTGATGCATGGGACTCGTAGCCGTGGCTTTAATCCACAAAGTAACTCCTGATTTGCCCTTTCCACTTGTCCGTTAGCTTGTGGATGAGCTACTGAGGCTATGTCAAGCCAGATTCCATTGTTCCCACAGAATTTCTCCATCTCACCTAAGGACATGTTAGTTCCATTGTCCGTAATTATGCTGTGAGGGTACCCAAACCGATAGATAATCTTTTTCAGGAACTTGACTGCCGTGATTGCTTCACAATTGGTGACTGGCATAACTTTAACCCACTTGGTAAATTTATCAATAGCCACCAAGAGATGTGTCTTTTTGCAAGGTGACATGTGAAAGGGGCCAACCATGTCCATACCCCAAACGGCAAACGGTCAGGTTAAAGGAATTGTTTGCAACTCCATAGCCGGCACATGGATTTGACGGGCATACCTTTGACATCCATCACACCTTGCCACCAAGCGTTCCGCGTCTGCTAAGGCTGTGAGCCAGAAGAAACCGTGCCTATATGCTTTGGCCACAAGGGACCTTGTGGATGCGTGATGCCCACAGTCGCCTTCGTGGATCTCTTTCAGGATCTGCCGGCCTTCTTCTGGTGCCACACAGCGCAAAAATACTCCTGCAGCACTCCTTTTATATAACTCCCCATTGATGATGGAATAGCCTTTTGCTCGCCTCAGAATTTGCCTTGCTAGTACCTCTTGCTGTGGTAACTCGCCCCGTGATTGGTAAGCCAAAAACGGCTCTGTCCACTCGGGAACAGTGCGTATTGTGGCCACGAGCTCCGAATCCGGGTCTTTGTTAGCCACCTCTTCCTCAGACTCGGTTTTTACTGACGGCCGCCAAAGCTCGTCCAGGAAAACGTTGGGTGGAACCGGCTCTCTGCGCGAGCCGAGTCTTGCGAGTGCATCTGCTGCCTCGTTCTTTCGCCTATCAATGTGCTCCACCTCATACCCGGAAAAACACCCGGCAACTCTGTCTACCTCTCTGCGATATGCTGCCATAGTTGCATCCTTCCTATCCCAGGTTCCTGATACCTGCTGTACCACAAGATCCGAATCTCCATAGCATCATATCCGCCTGATGTTCATCTCCTTGGCTATTCTCAATCCGTGTAATAATGCTTCATACTCGGCCACGTTGTTGGAGCAATCAAAGTGAATTTGCAGCACGTAGCTCAGCTTATCTCCTTTAGGCGATGTAAGTACCACTCCAGCTCCCGATCCCTCGTACTGCTTGGAGCCATCAAAGTGCATTATCCAAGACTCGGAACTTGGTGTCATTGTGGGCATGCCTGTGTGAGTCCAATCGTTAATGAAATCAACTAGAGCTTGAGATTTGATTGCTGACCTCGGCTCGTAGTTGATGTGATAATCTCCCATCTCGATCGCCCACTTGGCTATTCTACCTGTTGCATCCGAGTTTCTGATGATGTCCGACATTGGTATGGAGCTAACCACTGTTATGGGGTGTTCCTGAAAATATGGCTTCAATTTCCGGCTGGCCATGAAGACCCCGAAAACCAGCTTCTGCCAATGTGGGTAGCGCTGCTTTGCCTCCGATAGTACCTCACTGACGTAATAAACCGGCCTCTGAACCGGGTGATCTTTCCCATCCTCCTTGCGCTCAGCAACAACCACTGCGCTAACCGCCCGGGGCCCGGCTGCAACGTATAATAACATGGGCTCTTTAGGACCCGGGGCTGCTAGGACTGGTGCTTCAGATAGCTGCTTCTTTAGTGCCTCGAACGCCTCGTCCGCCTCTTGGTCCCAAACGAATTTATCGGATTTCCTCAAGAGCCGGTACAAGGGTATTGCCTTCTCTCCGAGTCTTGATATAAACCGGCTCAGCGCTGCTACACACCCTGTAAGCTTCTGAACATGCTTCAGGTTTTCCGGCTTTTTTAGACTCTGGATAGCTTTGATTTTATCCTGATTTGCCTCAATCCCTCTCTCTGAAACGATAAAGCCGAGTAACTTCCCTGCTGGAACTCCAAACACACACTTTGTCGGGTTAAGTTTCATCTGGTATCTTCTCAGGTTCTTGAACGTTTCCTTTAGATCGTCAATAAATGTCTCCGCTTTTCTGGTCTTGATCACCACATCATCCACATAAGCATGAACGTTGCGTCCGATTTGGTCCTCAAAGCACTTCTGAATACACCGTTGATAAGTTGCGCCAACGTTCTTCAATCCAAAAGTCATGGTCTTGTAACAGAAGGCCCAAAAAGGGGTTATGAACGATGTTTTCTCCCAGTCTTCCTTCTTGAGCTTGATCTGATGATACCCGGAATATGCATCCAGGAAACATAATAGGTCACTTCCAGCCACTGCGTCTATGATCTGATCTATCCTTGGAAGTGCAAACGGATCCTTTGGGCAATGCTTGTTGAGACTCGTATAATCAATGCACATCCTCCACTCATTGGTCTTTTTCATCACGAGAACCGGATTTGCCAACCAATCCGGGTGAAATACTTCCATGATAAAGCCGGCTGTCAACAGCCGGGCAATTTCTTCTCCTATAGCTTTTCTTCTTTCCTCATTCATCTTCCTCAGGCCTTGCTTTACGGGCCTATATTTGGGATCAACATGCAAGCTGTGCTCTGCCAACTCTGTGGGGATACCCGGCATATCGCTAGGCGTCCAAGCAAACACATCCTGATTCGAACGAATAAACTCCACAAGTGCTTTTTCCTGCTCATTGTCCAAGTTAGATCCTATAGCAAATTGCTTAGAGGGATCACCTTCGACAAAGGCCACCATCTTGGTATCTTGTGTTGCTTTGAATTTTGCTCTCTCATCCTCAGTGTTTGGCCTCTTCAGCGCTGTCCTGTCATCCGGGTCTACTTGAGACCGGTAGTATTTGAGCTCCTCCTTTCTACAGGCTTGTTCTGCCATCGCCGCGTCTCCTTCGTCACACTCAGCCGCTATATCCCGGCTCCCATGTATGGTGATGGTCTGCTTAGGACCCGTGATTTTTAGCTGTAGGTACACGTAACACGGCCTGGCCATGAACTTGGCGTAAGTCGGCCTTCCAAATAGCGCGTGATAAGGGCTGCGCAACTTTACCACTTCGAACGTGAGCCACTCCACCCGGAAATTATCCTTTGATTCTCCAAAAGCAACCTACAAGGTAATCTTTCCTTCGGGGCACGCCGAGTGACCCGGCACAATCCCGTGAAAAACTGTTGAACTTTTCTGTAGCCGAGACTCCTTGAGACCCATACGTAAGAAAGTTTCCCAATATAGGATGTTGATGCTGCTTCCGCCGTCCATTAAGACCTTTTTCAGCTCATAACCATTAACCTGTGGCGCAACCACCAATGCTAGGACTCCCGGATGTTCTATCCTTTCCGGGTGATCTCTTCTGCTCCATGTTACATCTTGCTCCGACCACCTCAGGTATCCCGGGACAGCCGAGGAAACCGAGTTTACTGCCTTTTTTAGTATCTTTCTATCCTTGTTAGAAGTTCCTGTAGTGTGAACGTGGTACTGGCCCAATTTCTTGGGGTTGGCTTGGAAACCTCCAGCTCCTCCCTGATTGTTACCCGGATTACCGCCTCCCGGGTTTCCTGCTGGGGGTGGGCCATTGCCCGGGTTACCACCTGGCCCCGGCCCTGCTCCCCGACCTGCACCTCGCATAGCCTTATTTACTTCCTCGTTCTTCCATCTCTGTAGATCCACACACTGCTCCAATGAGTGGTTAGCCGGCCTTCCGTTCCTGCTGTGCTTTGGGCACACCATTCTGAAAATATCCCAGTTATTACCCGGCCTTGGTGGCCCTTGATAGTTTCCTCCATTATGGTTTCCTCCGTTGAAATTTCCTTCTGCTCTGGGTCTCGAAGACCCGGCTTCTGTGTTGCCGACAAACTCGGAACTCCCCTCAAACGGGCGTTTATTCTGGTTGTTTCCGTTATTTCCTCCATGGTTACCCGGCGCAGATCCATTGCCGGTTCTTCCATTATTACCCGTGTTTGCTTTTGCTTTCTTCTCATCAACATCCTCTTCCGTGGTATCCGTAGCAGCATGTTTGTTGCACGCATCCATTAGCTCTCCCATCGTAACCTCTGAAGCATTCCGACTTGATTTCATGCGAGTTAGCTTTTGCACTAAAGGTGTATACTTGCACGTCTTTGCCATAGCTTGTAACGCGTCCTTTGGCTGAATATCCGTGGATGAGTGAAGTATCTCCATAACCCGACGCACCCAGCTGCGCGCCGATTCTCCCTTCTTCTGGACACACCGTTCTAGGTCATCAATAGTAAATAGCTTCCTGCACGTTCCATGAAAGTGCTTGATAAACGCAGTTTTCAACTCACCCCACGACTTGATAGATCCTTCCGGTAAACTGTTGAACCACAACTTTGCTGCTCCTTCTGACATCATTAAGTACATGAACTTGGCTTGAAGATTTTCAGATGCGTTGCGAATTGACATAGCCATCTCATAGCTGCTCAACCATGTTTCTGGGTCCATAGTCGGCTCATAATTCACTACTTTACCTGGTTCCTTGAATTTATCCGGGTAAGGCTCAACCCTGATGTTATCCGACAGACACTTGGGCCCAGCGAGATTAGTCGGTACTGGCCTCACCCGGGAAACATGCGATCCTGCGGGGGGTACGGCTGGTCGTGGCGCTGCTGCTGGTCCGTGCACCGCAGACCCGGCCGCGGCTCGCCTGGCTCTGGAACTATCCACAATAGCTTGTGCTGCTGATGCTATTGGTGCTGCCTGAACGCGGGGAGGAGGCGGCATTTGCTGCTGCTCTGCCCTCCGCCGCGCCGAGATTGTTTGAATGTTGCCGGTATTGCCATGCTGCCGGTTGATATATGGTGTTCCGTGCATTCCACTCCTATTATCCGGGTAATTAACTTGCTGAGCCACCGCCGTGCGCAATAAATCTATCGCCCGCCGGGTCTCCTCCGCGTGGGGGGGCTCTCTTACGGGGATTCGATCCAACGCCACCGTTGCTGCGTATACATTGTCCATGGGGTTGTTGAAGTGACCTGGTGGTGTACGAAATCGTGATGGTGGTGGTGGTGGCACTGTGTTGCCAACAGCAACCCCGGTCTGTAATGTGGGTAACCCGGTCTGTACGTTTGCCGGCTGTCCTCCTCCGGTCGCGGGCTGATGTACAGTTTCTTGATTTACGGCTGGGTTTGGCTGATCCTAGGGTGTGGTGAACAACACAGCCGGGTTTAGAACTCCACCCGTGGCTGGTAACCTTGTTTGGTATCTCTGATGCATCCTAGTTGATTCGACCCGGAGTCGGTTCTCCAACGCTTCCAGCTCGCTACCCCTTGCTTTTCTGCTTCCACTTCTCTCCTCTGTTGCTCCAATGCACGACGGGCTACATCCAGATCCCTAGCACGTGCCGCTGCGTTTTCCCGGGTTATGATTGTGGCTAGCACGGTGGGATCCAGGATCATGTTGTTATTGAACAGGGCCGGGTGTTGTGGATTTGAAGGACCCGCCCCTGGCGTCTGGTTTGCCAGATACCCGAACATATTCGCCTGCAACTCGCTATCCGCCGCCCGGATGGTAACTGAAGCCGACTCTCCGTCAACCCGGGCCAGAACCGGATTTCCGTCAACCGGATTTTGCTGCTGGGCCAGCGCTCGCGCCGCTCCAACCGCGGCCGTAGTCACATCCCCCTGATTGAGATTGGTTGCAGGGGCCGTGTAAACCGCGACCTGGCGCACGATGCTTGGCGTAGATTTGTATTCTTCCTCATCACAACTATCCTCCTCGTACCGGTCCTCCAGCAGGTGCATGATTGACTCGGTATCATCTTCTCTCATGACCCGGCCACGCGGGGTCCATGCCGGCTCCTCCGGCTGTTCCCTCTTCGTGGGGGGCTCTTCTACCGGATCCACTGTCCCGGCCGATTCTTCTCCATCAGACTGTACGCAGGTCGCTTCTCCTGACATAGAGTCAAATACAAAATCATCAGGGATTGAACCGGACGTACGTACCATGCCGATGAAGACGTTGACCCGGCCGATTGTGATGACAGATCCGGATTGGAGCAGATCCGACTCTGGCCCCCAGCCAAAATTGTCCACCATCTTCTCTCCTTTGGGGTTGGTGTAGATCTCGCCGATGACAAGGTTCTTCATGTTCTCCCGAGCTTCTCCCGTGATGTAAACACCCTTGGACGTAGGCCCCACGGTGGGCGCCAACTGTCGTGGGATAATCACGGCAGACGTTACCGGGGGTAACTTATCTTGGGGCAATTCGACTCTGGTGTTTGGGAGAGGGTTTAGCTCAAGGGAAACCATGGTGATACGCGATCTGGTAGCCGGCAATCAAGTCGCCGAGTCTCCGATCTGAATATATTATCTCAACTCTCGTGTTACAAAGGATACTCGAATATCTCGTGATCGCGTGATTGTGTCTAATCTAACCCTAGGGGCCGGCTTATATAATATCCGGACCCCCTGGCTTACTATCCAAGGCATACTCGGAGTCCTACCTGGACACTGCTTACAAACCCTAAATTTCCTTATCGGAACCCACAATCCGGGTTACGAGGCCTACACTCTTGGGCCTTCTAGAAACTCCTTTTCCCTAAGCCGAGTCTTGCGCAGCGCCCTTTGGGCCGAGTTAAACCTTGGCGTTGGCCTACCGGGTTATCATCCCTCCATCATATATTGTTGTAATGACCGCATGAATCACATAGTAATCTTTATGTCTTGCATATGCACTATGGTGCAGCCTTCATTTTTGTCGATTGCCCAGCTGTAATTTGTTCACCACACATGTTATTTATCTTTCTCGGAGAGACACCACTAGTGAACTGTGGACCCCGGTTCTTTTTCCTCATACTGATAAAACATCTACTGCTTTCATACTGCTCTCATACTGCTTTCATATTGTTTTCCTACTGTTTTCCACACCATACATTTAACCTCTTTGTGTTCAGCAAAACTGGTGAGATTTACAACCTCGCTGCTTCGTTGGGACCGGTGATTTGATTATGTTGTGTAGGTTCCACGTTGTTGCTGAACCAGTGCACCCTGCCACCTCAGCTGCATCAACCTTTAGAGATTGCTTGTCCTCCTACTGGTCGATTCAACCTTGGTTTCTTTTCTGAGGGAAAACTTGCTGCTACACTCTTCACAACCTTTCTCTTGGGGTTTACTAACGAGGGCGTCAACTACACGCCGCATCAAGTTTTCTAGCGTCGTTGCCGGGGAGGAAGAGAATTTCTGCAAGGGGATTCTATCACTTTCAATCTCTTTACTTTGTTTTTGTTTTGCTTAGCTTATTTTATTTTGTCTTGTTTGCTTCTCTTTATCAAAAACGCAAAAAATTAGTTCTTATTCTAGTTGTTATTTTTGTCACTTCGATGTTATTTTTCATCATGTTGTCCCTAAGTTTACCCTGAAAGATTTGCCGGTAGGAAGTGGTTCTGTACTTGGAAAGGACACTATTAAAGAATTCTTTGATCGTGTTAGTAAGCATGATAACCTTGAGGAAAAATCCATAGTAGAACTTGCTCCCAATTATGAGACTGATGCAACTTCTTTAGTTCACATGTTAGAAGCTAGGTTTGTTAATCTCCATCCCATATTACAACATATGTTCCTCAATTTGAATATCATTGAAGATGTTGAGAAAAGAAACGTTATCTTAAAAACTATGCTTAAAGAATTTGGAGATGTTGCTATAGAAGCTAGAAAAATCTTTGATTGTTTCAATATGCTTGGATCATGTGTAGACATTGTTGGTGCTCTTGAAAAAACTGAATCTAATAATTAAAATAAGGATAAAATACCAATCTCCTTTAAATTGATAGCACTGCATGAAGCCCAAGAAAAGAATTTTGATTGGATTGTTCCTGAGAATTTATTTAATGAAGATAGTAAGCCTAAAAGTACTAAGAGAGGAGCCTCTGAAACTCACTTAGATAAAATACAATGCATTATTAAGGAATTTCCCAATCTTGATTTGAATGCCCCTCCTTTTGAAAATACTTGATTCCACTTTTCTGGGCCTAGCTAAAAGGTGTTGAAGAAAAGCACTTCTTGGGAGATAACCCATGGTTTTAATTTTTGCTTTGTTTTTCTCTGTTTTCTTTGAGTCAAGCGGTTGTATACTTCTGCATCAACTCCTTCATATCTTTCTTTTCATGTTTTAGTAGTGCCAAGTAAGCTTTCTGACGAGAGTTGGAGTTGGTTTTCGAATTTCTGCGCAGGAAACAGATTTCTTCTGTTCACCGTAAAAAATCGTATAAAATCCTGAAAGCTCAGAATGATCTGAAATTTTTTGTGCTTATTCCTCAGCAAATTATGCAACCTTTTTATTCTTTAAGGTTTTCTATTTGAGCAACTTAAGTGCCTCGAAAAAATTCGTCTTTACAGATAGTTCTGGTTTTGACAGATTCTGCCATTTTTCTTGCATTTGCTCTTTTGCGATGTAAAGTGGATTTATTTCCATCACGAAACATCAGTGGTTGTAGATAATGTTTAAAAGTATCAATAGCACTTGTTCCAGACAGAACCAATGAATTTTTATTTGTTGCACTAACCCTCTAATGCGAATTACTGTTTGAGTGTGGTGTGAAGGAAGCTTTCAAGTGTCAAGAGAAGAGGTGATATATGTGATCAAGAAGAGTGCAAGGTCAAAGCTTGGGGATGCCCCCGTGGTTCATACAAGAATATTTTTAGAACACTCAAGCATATAATCTTGGTTATGACAAAGGCATCCCCTTCTTCATCAACTATCTATCAGGGTACTTCTCGTGAAACTATATTTTTATTCGGTCACATCATATGAAGTTTACTTGGAGCGTCTGTTTGTTTTTATTTTGTTTTCCATTCTGCAATAATATAGTTAGATCCTAGCATTATTTTTTTGGGAGAGAGACACGCTCCGCTTTTTCATTTGAATACTTTATACGCTAGTATTCTTAGTTTTTCTTCTAGCTGCTGCCATATTTCCTGTTTAGCTCTCGTTTTTATTGCATCTCTTATTCAGAGTTGTTAGTTTTAGTAGTGTTATGTGAGTACTCTCATGTTTGCCTGCTTTATCATGTAGATAGTTTTTTGTTAAAACATGATTTGTATGGTGCTTTTTGGGAAAAGAAACTACTGCTTGAGGTAAAAAAATAGCGGTGCAAGTAAAAGCTTATATAGACTATGGCTAGAACTTTTTCATATCATGCTAGATGTTATTTTAGTTTTAAAGCCTTGTGGTTATTGATTAGCATTATTAGCCTCAAATAGCTGAGAGTGTTTAATGTGTCATTGAAAGAATCATGAGTTGTTCTTCTCATATTGAAGCATAAATTTGTGGTGTTCTCCTTTGGATGTTTTATTTGGTTGACTTGGCGCATGCTCACACCATGTTTATGACTATGAACCAGTCATGAATAGCCTATATGATCATTTATTTTTTGAACTTATGGTACCACTTATGCTTTGATTAATGATGTTTATGTCGCTATGCATGATTATGGCTCTTATGCTCTCTTGATTTGTCGCTCCCAGTCTTTTGCTAGCCTCCACCTGTACTGAGTATGAGCTCTACTCGTGCATCCAACTCGCAAAAACCAAATTTTTTCCATTGTGTCCACCATACCTACCTACATGTGGTAATTAACCGCCACTCCAAAGTAAATTGTTCATGTGTTACCTTTAAAACTTTCAAAATTACTCCTGTTTTGTGCTCTTGTTTTAGCTGACGATGACGTAAATAGAGAATCTTTATCTCACTTGTTGATTGGACTTTCACACCCTGGACTTATGGTTTCATCCGCTTATCCAATGATAGAAGAGCTGGCAGAGGGGTGCCCAGCCCCAAATTAATAACACAAATTCTCTTCACTATTTTTGCCTCTGATTTACCAGTCAAAGCATAATTGTGTAAACAAAAGATAAAGGGGGGTGACCTTCTACCCAGATGCGTCCTTCTATGGGAGGCGCTCTTGTGAAGTATAGTTGGCTTTTCTGTTTACCATTCGTTGACATAAGCATACACCTCTCTTAAAATATAGACACTCCTCCACGTCATGTGATTGTTGGCAAGCACCCGAGGATTCGGTTAGCCATGGTTTGTGTAAGATGGTTGGGAGGAGTGTCAAGTTTTCATACCTCTGTTTAATAAAATAAAAGCTCTAGCACATGAGTGATCCATGCTTCCCTCTATGAAGGGCCTTTCTTTTACTTTTATGTTGAGTCTCCATCTTCTAACTTTATGCACAGTTGAGAGAGCATTTTTGCCATTATGAGTTTTATGTGAATTTGTCCTAGAAACATTAATAATTGATTCATGATGTGTTATTGCTAGTTCTCTAATTATTTATTCTAGTCTTCCTCATGAACTTTTAAGGTGTCCTGGCATTTATGTTTTGCCCCACTCTTAAGGACTAGCGAAATATCACTTTGACATGCTTTCTCTATACTTGAAACAAACGTATATCTTTCTTTGCATTGTTATTCATGATCTTTTATTTGAGTTACTTCTCATGATGCAAAGTGATTATTTTGCTTTATTATTAAAGTTTTATTTATCATGCTTGTGTTGAAGTTCTATGATCTCATCTTACTTATGCTTTTACATTATTGATGATCAAGTTTATGTTGATGGCATGTCACCTCAGAAATTATTGTGTTTTTATCGTTTACCTACTAGAGGATGAGAAGGAACTAAGCTTGGGGATGTTGATACGTCATAAATGTATCCTTAATTTCTGATGTTCTATGTTGTTTTCTTATTGTTTCCCACATGTTTTCTATACACTTTATGTCATTTTTATTGATTTTCCAGACTAACCTATTGACAATATGCCAAGAGCCATTTTCCTGTTTTCTGTTGTTATTAGTTTCAGAAAAGTTGTTCTGGAAATATTCGCGGAATTGGAAAATTTGAAACCCGGAAGTCTTAGAAATCCCGGAGGTTCCACGGAGTCCCGAAGAGACCCGGAGGGGGGCCTCAGGGGGCCCACACCATAGGGAAGTGCGGTCCCCCCCTTGGCCGCACCAGGGGGTGGTGTGGGGCCCCTGAGCCTCCACCGCCTCTACCCTTTCGCCTATTTATTCCCCCTGAGGCGTAAACCCTAAAGAGATCCCACTTTTACCCAAGAAACACCCGAGGCCGCCGTCACCATCATCCCGAGATCGGGAGGGTTCTGAAGCTCTCCACGGCACCCTGCCGGAGGGTTAAATCATCACCGGAGGGGTCTACACCACCATGCCCTCCTCTGAAGTGATGTGTGAGTAGTTCATCCCTGGACTACGGGTCCATAGCAGTAGCTAGATGGTTGTTCTCTCCACTTTGTGCCTCATGTTTAGATCTTGTGAGATGCCTATCATGATCAATATCATCTTTATGGAATGCTACATGTTGTGTTTGCTGGGATCTGATGAATGTTGAATGCTATGTGAAAGTGCATTTTCGATATCTCTGTGTTTTGTGTGTTTGCTTACAACATAAAGGAGTTTTAACCATGTGTGCTATTTGTTGAAAGGTTATAATCATTATCAGCACATAAATGGTGTCAAATAAATGGTGGAGAAGATAAAAGATAAACAGACGTTTTTCTGGCCTCAAGAAGATCTTTTATGTGCATCCCGGAATTATTCCGAACGATTCCGGACGATTCTGACTTGGCCGCAAAAGTCTCTGTTGCAATCCGGAATGATTCCGGGTGATTCCGGACCATTCCGAATGATTCCGACTTGGCCGCAAAATCTCTTGTTGCCATCCGGAATTATTCCGGATGAATCCGGAGGGATTCCGACATGAACGTAAAAACTTCGGTTGCCATCCGGATTGCTCCGGAATTATTCCGGGTGATTCCGGATTGCACTGGACAGTGAAGAAAACGTCTAGTTTTGTGGGGAGCTATAAATAGATGCCTTCTTTCTTCCCCAAGGGTTAGCTCGTCCAGAATTGAAGTCCCCATTAAGGGAGCTCACCCACCAAGCTAGATCTCCCATTCCCTCCGCCCAAACTCATTGAAACTTGGAGGATTGAAGGAGAAGCACCGGATCTACATCTTCACCAACCGGATTTTCATTTCCCCCTCATTCGCTTGAGGGATCCTTGCATAGGGTTTCCTCTTGTGGAGAACCTAGACTTCTTTCTACTCTTGGTGATTTGTGATTGTTTGGAGCCCCCAATTTGGTTGTGGGTGTGTGCCCCAAGCTTGTTTGTAAATGATTTGATTCCCGCCTCAAAGGGGATCAATAGTGGAAGGTGAACTATGCCTTTGTGGCGAGGTTTGTCGGAGAATAGGGTGAGGCCTTTGTGGCGCTGAGTAGGCCTTCGTGGCGAGCTCACACCCCTCCAACGAGACGTACTCCCTTAACAAGGAGGAACTCGGGAATACATCGTGTCCTTGCGTGCTTCCTATCGGCTACCTCGTTCCCTTATCTTTACTCACTTGTCCTTGTTGCATTTATTATTGTACTCGTTGCATTAGTTGCTATCCTTGTCATATAGATAAATTCACCTTAGTAGAACTATCTAGAGAATTTACCTTTGTGTCAAGCCTAATTGTGAAGAAAAATTAAAATTGGTCGTAGCACCTATTCACGCCCCCTCTAGGTGCCTATACTTTACGTTCAATTGGTATCAGAGCCTCGGCTCTTCTATCGGGCTTAACCTCCTAAGAGTTTAAGTATGGGTGAAGAATCGGACACCGAAGGTTCCGCGGCGGCGGTGTCCATGAATGATCCCAATGAGTTGAAAAATTCATTGACCTCATCCGTAGACACCAAAACCGATGAGTTACGTCATTTCTTGATGGAACTCTTGAAAGCCAAAGGACCGGAGCCAAAAAAGGGGTAGATGGTGAACCAACTAAAAATTCTTCCGCCGAAAACTCCACAAAGAAGGGTACGGAAGGAGATGGAGAATTTCACTCCGTTCCCGGAAGTTATTCTCCCGATCCTCCCGTCCCACATCCTCATATAATCCCTATGGGAGATCCACCTAAAATTGATGCATATTCTTTTCGTGAATGGCAATATTACATGGAGACTCACTTGAACTCTTCTTGTATAGAGCTTTGGAGGGTCACTTGTGATGGATACAAGCCTCATGACCCCAAGAACCTAACAAGAAGAGAAGCCGTAGATTGTCAGCTCAACTACACCGCCTTTTCAATTCTTCAACAAGACGTGGGTCCTAACCACATGCCGCATCTTCAACAATATTCCACCGCCAAACATGGGACGCTCTTGTCGTCATGTTTGTGGGCAATGAGAGCATGCAAAGGAATAGATATGTAACCAATGAGGCCGAAGGATTCTATATGCATGATGGATAGAACCACAAACACATGTACCGAAGGCTCAATACACTTGCCACCACATTCACTAATGTTGGTGCCAAGTACATTGATGATGCTTGGATCAAAAGGAAGTACATGATTGCACTCATGCCATTTGAGGGCGCGGACTTGAAGAGCATTCAAGGAAGACATGACTTCCCTACTATGACCTCAACTCAATTCATGGAAGAAATGTGCTCCTATCAATTGCAAAACAAGAATGCTCTTGAGAACCGTGCTAGGGCCATAGGAATGCACAAAGGGGCATCGGTTGCTTTTGAAGGCCAAGGTTGTGTCACAAGAGGTTGAGTATGAAGAAGGCGGCAATGAGGTGTTGGCTCCATTGAAGGATCACCGTGCAAAAGTTTTGGAGGAATCCTCCCAAGGCCAAAAAAATTGTTGAGGAGAAGACCAAGTCTCGCTATGGCAATGATGGGGCTCAAAAAGTGAGGTCTTTCTTCAATTGCCAATATAAGCACCATTTCATTGCGGAGTGTCCCTATGAGAATAGAGAACACCATGGTTGCAAACTCATTCCCAAGGACAAGTCCAAGGTTGAGTACAAGAAACCTCATTTCAAGAAGAAACCTTTCAACAAGAAATCTCCCAGCAAGCTTGTGCTAGTGACTCAAGAGGAATATGATTCCGGAGTGATGAAGAAGAAGAAACCACAAGTGAAGTGGCCGCTCTAGCCATTGCTTCTACTCCATCGTCTTGATCTCTCTTTGAATCCCCCAATGAAAATCATCCTCACCCAAATGCCAAGTGCTTCATGGCTAAGGCCTCGGAGGTATCACCTTCTCCCAACTCTAAGACCCCAAGTGAACTAGAAAATCTTGATAGTCCTAGAGTAGAAGATGAAATGCTCTCTTTGGAACGTTTTATGTCTAACATGCAAGGGGAGACCAAGAAGTACTTCGAACATCTCATGAGCCAATTGGGAGAGGCCCAAGAATCTCTTGAGAAGAAAGGTGAGGTTGAAAGAAGGGATGCGGATGAAATTGCTTCCCTAACTATGACTCTTGAGGAAGAGCATGATGGTAGAGTTTCTCTTGAGGAGGAACTTGAATCTATTGAAGAAACTCATAATGAACTTGTTTCTAATATCACTAAGGAACATGATCTTGCAATTGCTAAATATAAAAAGGCAAAAAAGGATAAGGTTGAGTTTGGGGTTGGTCATGGTAAACTAACCGAGGAGTTTGAAAAACTAACCGAGGCTCACAAAGCTTTGGAGAGTCAACATTCTTCCCTCAAAGAGTTGCATGAACAACTTCAAACTCAACTTAATCAAATTAACAACCCTATCACCTCTACCTCTTCTTGTGATCATGCAAATATTATTGAGGAAAATGCTAGGTTGAAGGATGAGCTTGAAAGTCTCAAGGGAAAAGGCCCTCAAGTTGAGAAGGACGTGGTCTCTACCCCACAAGTGGTGGCCCCTAGTCCTCATGTGGTTGTTGCTAGACCACAATTGAGTGCTCCAAGGCCACAAGTGGGCAAGCAAGGTCTTGGCTATGTTGCCAAGAAGAAGAAGAAGAAGAAGAAGAAGGCCAACAATGGTGCCTCGAGTAGTATTGTCATTAGGGACAACACTACTCGTAGCACTCCCGCACAAGCAAGCAATGTTGCTTCGAGTAGCAGTGTCATGAGGGACAACACTACTCGTAGCATCTCGGCGGGAACTAACAATCCACACCATTTCTTATATGTTTATTATTATGGTGTTGTGCAAGCTAAATATGTTGGTCCTATTGAGGGTTTCATTGACTATACCATTTGGGTTCAAAAGACCCTTGTTGCCAACATGAAGGGACCCTCCTCGGGTCCTAACTCTAGTCAGTGATCTCTTGCAGGACTATGCTTCCAGTGGGTCTAAATGGATAATTTATAGTGGATGCACTAGTCATATGACCGGAAGCAAAGAACTTGTGACGTAGTTGCGCCCAAATGACATACAAGCAACCGCACTTATGGAGACTCGTCCTCGTCCAAGGTATCCGGGTTCGACAAGGTTGTGTTTGCTCCCGATATCACTATCGTGAACGTCATGCTTATCGAATCCCTTGGTTTCAATTTACTTTCCGTCCGCTCTTTTGGAAAGATGGGTTTCTCCATCTTTTTTGATGAAGATATTGTGGTCCTTTTGAGGAGCAAGACTCTTGACATTGCATACGTGGGACATGTTGAAAATGAGTTGTTCGTGGTGGACTTTTTGAACTCTACCAACTCTCAATCAATGTGTCTTTTCGGAAAGGCGTACGTGGGATGGTTGTGGCATTGCCACTTATCCCATGTCAACATGAGAACTTTGCAAAGTCTTCACAAAGGTGGCCTTATTGTCGGACTAAAAGAAAATGTTTCCTTTTCCAAAGATCACGTTTGTAGGTCTTGTGTTGAAGGAAAGATGCATGATATCTCGCACAAGGCCAAGACTACTATTTCATTAAAGAGGATCTTGGAGCTTCTCCATGTTGATATCTTTGGTGCCGTGCCCGAGGCAAGTCTTGGTGGCAATAAGTATTGCTTGGTGATTGTCGATGATTATTCAAGATACACTTGGGTTTATTTCTTCAAGTGCAAGAGTGAAACTCAACAAACCATCATCGACTTCTCCAACGAAGTGCAACGTCAACACAATGTGCAAATCATGGCTATTAGGAGTGATAATGGTTCGGAGTTCAAGAACTACACTTTGAATGAATTCCTTAGTGAAGAAGGCATTCGTCATCAATACTTCGCCACTTACACTCCTCAACAAAATGGTGTTGCCGAAAGGAAGAATCACACTCTCTTGGCTATGGCAAGGACCATGTTGGCGGAGTATTCTTCTCCCCAATATTTATGGGCCGAGGCCATATCCACCGCATGCCACTCCTCCAACCGCCTCTGCATCCGCAATGGCTTGGAAAAGACTCCATATGAGATCCTCACTGGCAACAAGCCCAACGTCTCCTACTTCCGTGTATTCAGTTGTAAGTGCTTTTATTTGATCAAGGGTGTTAGGTTGTCTAAATTTCAATCCAAAACTATTGAGGGTATATTTGTTGGTTACGGTGCCGAATCCCACACTTATAGAGTATTTGACAAAGCCTCACGGATTGTCATAGAATCTTGTACTGTGATTTTCGAGGAAAATGATGGCTCCCAAGTGGCGCAATTTCATGTTTCTAATGTAGATGTTGAAATGTCTGAAGAAGCCATAGGAAGAATGGTGTGGGATTTTTCCGCCCCATCGAGGGACACCTTGTGGCGACTCGAGAAGGACTATGCTCTACTCGAGTGGAGCCCTCCTCTACATTAGAAGAACAATCCAAGGAGCCAAGTGGTGCACCTAACCAAGAACATGTTGAAGACCCTCCTCTTATTGACCAAGTTACTACGCAAGATGCAACCACTCCTATCATTCATGCTAGTCAAGGTCAAGGCCAAGATCAACCATCATCTTCATCCTCTCCTCAAGTTGAAGCAAGTGTTGAAGATATTATTGTTGATGATGATAATGATGATGATCAAGGCCAAGTTGGTCAAGACGGGGACCCAAATGATCAAGATGATCAAGTGATCCCTCCTCGCAATAATGAGGTGATCGAAGCCCGTCGTGATAAAAGGATAAGAAGATCTTTGATGCAAATTGATGCCCAAGACAACAAGGTCTTGGAAGATATTCAAGCTAGAAGATCCACAAGAAGACAATTCGCACATTTTAGTGAGCATCAAACTCACATATCTATGGTGGAACCAAAGAAAGTGTTTGAAGCTCTTGAGGACTCCGATTGGGTTGAAACAATGCATGATGAGCTTAATAACTTTGAGCGCAACAAAGTTTGGAGATTAGTTGAGAAGCCCAAAGATTTCCACAATGTTATTGGCACCAAGTGGATTTTCAAGAACAAGCAAGATGAGCATGGCATTGTTATAAGGAACAAGTCAAGATTGGTAGCTCAAGGTTACACTCAAGTTGAAGGCATTGAATTTGATGAAACATATCCTCCCGTGGCTCGCCTTGAGTCCATCTGTATCCTTCGTTCTTATGCATCTTCGCATAATTTCAAATTGCAACAAATGGATGTTAAAAATGCTTTCTTGAATGGTCCACTAAAAGAGGAGGTATATGTTAAGCAACCTCCGGGGGTCGAGAATCTCAACTTTCCTAACCATGTCTACAAACTCGACAAGGCACTCTATGGTCTTAAACAAGCACCACGTGCATGGTATGAGCACCTTAGAGAGTTGTTGGATGACCGTGGTTTTGAAGTTGGGAAGATCGACCCACTCTCTTCACCAAAAGAGTAAAGGGAGAGCTTTTCATATGCCAACTATATGTGGACTATATCATCTTTGGCTCAACTAATAAAGATTTCAATAATGAGTTCTCAAAGCTTAGGACTGACAGGTTCGAGATGTCTATGACGGGAGAGCTTAAATTCTTCCTTGGCTTAGAGATCAAGCAATTGGCTAGATGGACTTTCATTTCCCAAGCCAAGTATACCCAAGACATGATCAAGAGGTTTAATTTACAAAATGCAAAGATCAAGCCATCTCCTATGCAAGTCAAGTGCCACCTATCTCGCAACCCGAAGGGTAAAGATGTGGACCAAAATTTGTATCGCTCTATGATTGGTTCTTTGATTTACCTTTGTGCACCTAGGCCCGATATCGTTTTGAGTGTAGGTGTGTGCAAGGTATCAAGCGGCCCTTAAGGAAAGCCATTTAATGGAGGTCCATAGGATCTTTCGGTATTTGGTTCATACCCCAAGGTTTGGTTTGTAGTACCTAAAGGGGGCACAATTTTCTCTCAAGGGCTATGCGGATTCCGATTGGGCGGGTGATCAAGATGATAGGAAGTCCACTTCCGGGGCTTGCCAATTTCTTGGCAGGTCCTTGGTGAGTTGGTCTTCCAAGAAGCAAAATTGCATATCTCTCTCCATCGCCGAATCCGAGTATGTAGCCGTCGAGAGTGCTTGCACCCACTTTCTATGGATGAGGCAAACTCTCAAGGAATATGACGTTCATTTGGATAAGGTGCCTCTTTTGTGTGAGAATGAAAGTGCCATCAAGATCGCCTACAACCCCGTGCAACACACAAGAACGAAGCACATTGAAATTAGTCATGATTTCATCCGAGACCATGTGGAAAGAGGTGATATTGCACTATCTTATGTGCCCACCAAGGATAATCTCGCGGATATCTTCATGAAGCCACTCGACGATGCAAGATTCATGTTCTTGAGGAATGAACTAAACATCATTGATTCTAGGAGCTTGACTTGAGGATCTTGCACACACCCCTATAGATGAAACGTGTTTGGGTTTAGGTGTAGGCATGGGAATAGGGGGAGTGTTATCCTAACACATTGGGTTCTCCCTCCCCCCATCATGCCCAAAGCAAAAATTCATTGTTATCTCTCTTTTTCTGATGTTGAATTGTGAGCTTCAATGTTGAGTAATGGCAATTCCCCCAAGATGTATCTTCGCGGTTGCATACCATGAACTCTTACATGGTGGCTTAGGCCACCAACCTTTTTTTTTTGAACAGTTGGTTCTTAGTTGGTTGCTTGTGGTTTATTGAGTTGTTTTTTCCGAATACTACTTCTCGTTGCTATCTTGAATTTTATTTGCATCTTCCCCGAGAAGTAAGACTAGGAATTACTAACCCCTTATGTTACCTTGTCCATTTTTCCTCCCCTTATGTTCATCTATGCATATGCCTTACTCCACACTAAGACAAACCGATCCTAGCCTTTTTCTACTGCCAGTTTTGGTCTTGTTTGGAGCAAATCCTGGACTGGCCGGAATTATTCCGGAAGAATCCAACCCAACCGGAAAAAATTCGGGTCCTTCCGGAATAATTCCGAACCAGTCGGATTGATTCCGGGCCAATCTGGATCTGACAGTTTTCGTGATATAAATAGCCACGCACACACGGGAGGCAGTTTTTCCTCCTCATTCTCCCCTCCTCTCGTGCCCTAGCCACCAAAAGTTCGCTGCATCCGTCCCCGTTGCCCTTAGGGAGGATTTTTTTATCCCTCTTTGGACAAGGACATCCCCCATGGAAGGTATTGTGATTGGCATCTCTTCTCTCTCATTTTTACTGGTTGATTTTGATCTAGATTCGAGTTCATATCAACTAGTTCATACTTGGCTAATCTCATTACCTAGTTCCCATGACATCTTAGATCTAGTCTAAACAACTCCCAATCTAGACTTAGATCCATCTCATATTTGTCACTCCCACAATTTCCCGCACCATAGTTTCACTCTAGGATCGTCTCCAAGGCCTTCCTCAAAGTTTGGTGCAGTTAGTAAGCCAAGAAATCGAGTTTTTGGGGATTTCTCGAGTCAAATCGAGGGTCCCGGAATAATTCCGGAACAATCCGGATCCCTCCGGAATAATTTCGGACCAATCCGGAAAAATTCTGGATCCTGCCAGAAATTTCGAAATCTTGCACTTCATCAAAGTTTTTGGAGTTCTTTTGTTTCCCGTTTAGCATATGCACTCATCTCCTGCTATCTCTATGTCCTCTATTCGCATGTGCTGGGTCTCGTACGGGTACCAAGAGGAAGTCCTCCGCTGGAATGGGTGCTCGCCCTACAAGGGGTCGCACCTCCGGTCATCATAGCGGGAATCGTGATGACAACCAGGTTGAGAAGCTGCCCGAAGGGGATCTGAAGTCTTACTCCATCACTCAGTGGAAGCATATCAAGAGGAAGAACCCATACCGTTTTGTTGAGTCCACTTGTCAGGATCCACGTTTTTGGACAAATCTTCAGCAAAAGACGTGGGATGATTTCTATTCCACTCAGAATCCTCTTGTCTGTGAGCAGACGCAGATTGACATGGACTTCTATCATAGGCACAAGAATAGTGATCTTCGTCATGTTCATGCTTGCTTGGTGAAACTGGGCGTGGCACCACTTCTGGAGATTGAGTGTGAGTATGATCCGGACTTGATTTCTCAGTTCTATTGCACTCTCCACTGCACGGGTGATGTCGTGCACATTATGACCTGGATGTCTGGGGAAGAGAAGATATTGAGAAACTTGGTTGAATTTGCTGAGGCACTGGGTTACAAATGGACAACCACTTATGGTCATCATGGTTTCAAGGTTCATGACAGCCCAGAGTTTGATAACTCCATCTTGGACTTCTGCTATCCTCCTGGTGTTCAGGGTAAGACTAGGCCATTCAACTCCAACATGTACCCCTACTACAACCTTTTGTCCAAGATCTTTCGTTCCACCATTGTGGTCAAGGCTGGTGACTACTCTGACATCAGGGCCTTCATGGTGAACCTCATGATGCTTACCAGGCCTCAAAATCAGAGGAAGATTGATGTGATGGACTTTCTATACCGTGAGATATGTATTGGGATCATGGAGAAGAGGAAGTCTGCTTATGGCCCGTCGATTCAGAGGTTCATTAATGCCAAGCTGAGAGTTGACATCATGGATGAATTTCCAGTGGTCAAGGGCAAGAAGATGGTGCCTTCTCTCATTCGTGGTCTGGAGATTCCTGAGTACACCAGGGCCAAGTCCGGCCAAGTCCAAGTCACCTATGGCTACTCCTTCTGCTTCTTCGAGTGGTGCCTCTCAGCGTCCATCTAGTGGCATTGCCAAGTTCTTCAAGGCCATGTTCAGTATGTGCAGTGACACTAGGGCGATTGCCCATGAGGCTAGGGAGTTGGCCAAGGAGAATCGCCCCATTCAGAACGCTGACCGTAGAGCTGCTGGGATTGTTGTGCCTGAGGATCCTCCTTATCTTGCTGCTGATGTCTATGTTCCCACTGAGATGCCCGAGATCCATGATGATGATTTCTACTTTGGGGTGCCTCCAGCTCATGTTGATGATGAGGATGAATCTGCTGAAGATGACTTTGATGATGCTGGCAACCTTGGAGATCGTGAGCATGGAGAGGAAGAAGAGGAAGAGGAAGAGGAAGATGAGCACCGCGGAGGAGATGGTAGCGTCAAGTGATCTCTTGGGACTCTAATTGGACTCATTTTCCCTTTTTGGCGTCTTTGATGCCAAAGGGGGAGAAGGAGTCCCCTATTTAGGATTTCACGGGCTTTGCAAGGGTGGGAGCACGAGTCTTTTGCCTTTTCGTTTTCTATCTTATAGGCTTATGCTCCGGTTTCTTTAGTTTCGTTTTCGTCATTGCAAACTTTTTATTATCCGTGTGGAACCCTGTGACTTGGTTGTGTCACCCTACCCGTGGTTATGCTACTATCATGCTTGCTTACATTATTATTATCTCTATGCATGTATTGTGAACTTGTTTAGACTGCTTGGTGTCTAAAACATAGGGGGAGCAAAGCCTATGAAGTATGTCCCTCACGACACATATCAAGGATGAGCTACGTTTATTTTTTGGAGACCATCTCTTTTTGTTCACCTTGTTTATCCCCGTGAATCTTTATGTTGCCATCAAACACCAAAAAGGGGGAGATTGAAAGTGCATTTTTGATATCTCTGTGTTTTGTGTGTTTTTTTACAACATAAAGGAGTTTCAACCGTGTGTGCTATTTGTTGAAAGGTTATAATCATTATCAGCACATAAACGGTGTCAAAGAAATGGTGAAGAGGATAAAAGATCAATGAACGTTTTTCTGGCCTCAAGAAGATCTTTTATGTGCATCCCGGAATTATTCCGGACCATCCCGAAATTATTCCGGACGATTCTGACTTGGCCGCAAAAGTCTCTGTTGCAATCCGGAATGATTTCGGGTGATTCCGAACCATTCCGGATGATTCCGACTTGGCCGCAAAATGTTCTGTTGCCATCTGGAATTATTCCGGATCAATCCGGAGGGATTCCGACATGAACGTAAAAACTTCGGTTGCCATCCGGATTGCTCCGGAATTATTTCGGGAGCCAGAATTATCCGGATCATTCCGGATTGCACGTGGACAATGAAGAAAATGTCTAGTTTTGTGGGGAGCTATAAATAGATGCCTTCTTTCTTCCCCAAGGGTTAGCTCGTCCTGAATTGAACTCCCCATTAATGGAGCTCACCCACCAAGCTAGATCTCCCATTCCCTCCACCCAAACTCATTGAAACTTGGAGGATTGAAGGATAAGCACCGGATCTACATCTTCACCAACCGGATTTCCATCCCCTCATTAGCTTGAGGGATCCTTGCCTAGGGTTTCCTCTTGTGGGGAACCTAGGCTTCTTGCTACTCTTGGTTATTATTGATTTTTGGGAGCCCCCAATTTGGTTGTGGGTGTGTGGCCCAAGCTTGTTTATAAAGGATTCGATTCCCGCCTCAAAGGGGATCAATAATGGAAGGTGAACTAGGCCTTTGTGGTGAGGTTCATCGGAGAATAGGGTGAGGCCTTTGTGGCGTTGATTAGGCCTTCGTGGCGAGCTCACACCCCTCCAATGAGACGTACTCTCTTAACAAGGAGGAACTCGGGAATACATCGTGTCCTCGCGTGCTTCCTATCGGTTATCTCGTTCCCTTATCTTTACTCACTTGTCCTTGTTGCATTTATTGTTGTACTCATTGCATTAGTTGCTATCCTTGTCATATAGGTAAATTCACCTTAGTAGAACTATCTAGAGAATTTAGCTTTGTGTCAAGCCTAATTTTGAAGAAAAATTAAAATTGGCCGTAGCACCTATTCACCCTCCTCTAGGTGCTTATACTTTACTTTCACTATGTCTTCTGATTATCAATCTATCATGTTATCTTCATGCATATGTTATTTATGATCTTGCATGCTCTCCGCTGTTAGTAGATGCTCTGGCCAAGTAGATGCTAGTAACTCCAAGAGGGAGTATTTATGCTCGATAGTGGGTTCATGCCTCCTTTTCATCTGTGCTCGAGTGACAGAAACGTGACAGGTGGAGGATATGTTGTTGCCATTAGGGAGAAAACAACAATGTTTTGTCTAAGGATGATGTTATTGTTTACATGACACGCTTTGCTTACTGTGATTATCTGTTGCTCGCAACTTAATACCCAACGTTTGTTCGGATGATATTCAAAGTGTTGATTTTTAGTCATAGATGCAGTTGTATAACGGTCTATATATCTTGTTGTAATGCCCGCATGAATCACATAGTAATATTTATGTCTTGCATATGCACTACGGTGCTGCCTTCATTTCTATCAATTGCCCAACTGTAATTTTTTCACCACACGTGTTGTTTATCTTTCTCGAAGAGACACCACTAGTGAACTGTGGACCCCGGTCCTTTTTCCTCATACTGATAAAACACCTACTGCTTTCATACTGCTCTCATATTGCTGTTATACTATTGCCACACCGTACATTTAACCTCTTTGTGTTCAGCAAAAATGGTGAGATTGACAACCTCACTGCTTAGTTGGGACAAAGTGATTTGATTGTGTTGTGTTGGTTCCACGTTGTTGCTGAACCGGTGGTGCGCCCTGCCACCTCAGCTGCATAAACCTTCAGAGATTGCTTGTCCTCCTACTGGTCGATTCAACCTTGGTTTCTTTTCTGAGGGAAAACTTGTTATTACACTCTTCACAACCTTTCTCTTGGGGTTTACCAACGAGGGCGTCAACTACATGCCGCATCAATCAACCATAGGCTTGGCAACACGCTAAAGATTTATTGTATGCTGACATAGAACAGGACTAGTGCCTTTAAGAACATCTAATGTATAACCAATAGTGTTGTGATCTTTCCGGAGTGTTTCCAATAAACGGTCTTCTTCATACTATGAAAGGTTAGCATTGACAATAACATGATATATTTTCTTTTCATCTAAATAAGCATATTTAAGTGTGTCAGGAAGAGATTTAAGGTCAAACACCGGGTCCCCTTTAGGTGTTAAAGGTTTCCATAAAGATTCTACAGGCAGATCAGGTTGACCGAGGAAAATATCCTTTAATTCATCTCTTTCCTGCATATACATGCCATTGTCATGTTCTGTAACAGCCCTACTTTGTAATAAAGTTGTGTTGTGTGTTGTGTACATGGCATACATGCATGGAAAACATTAGTATTTTTTTTTTGCATTTGAAATAACAAGTGAAATGACAAAAATCACTTAAACAAGAAACCCACAAAGTTGTTCTAAAAAGTTTCTCAAAATGAACAAACCAAGGTATGATTTTGTTGGAAATTTGAAGAGCTTTTCAAAAGTTTTTTTTTGTGAAATTTTTGCTTCACAAAAGGCCCTCAAATACCCACTTCTTCTTGCTGTTTTTTAAGGAAAAGGACCAGTTTGTAGTTATCAGTTTTCTCAGGGGGTTATGGGGAAATTTCCCTTTGCCTTCTTCCTCTGCGTGAAGCAGACAGGCACCTCGCCGGAGGCTGCCGCTGCCTGTGCCTCTGCTTCCGCGGACGACTACCCCGACGTCGTGCCTCACCCTCCCTCTCACCCCCGCGCTCTCCTCCTGCCTCTCTCCGTGCCCGAGAGGCCCAAACCCTAAACTAACTGTCGCGCGGCCGCCGTTCGTCGCCGGAGATAAGGTCGCCCCCGAGCCCCACCGAGCGTTCCATCGTCACCTCCATCCTCTCCTTGATCTCCTCGAGCTCGAACGGCCTCCAAGAAGCCCGGGAGAGCCTCAATTTGCGCCAGCCATCTGCCACGGCCGCCGTCGTCTCCTCCTCGTCGCCAGCGTTTGCGCCACCTCCTCGAGTCCCCGACCATCGCATCGCGCTCACGGTGAGCCCCCGAGCGCCCCGGTGCTTTCCCCTTCCTCCCTCTCCCTCCGCATCTTCCCGTCGCCGCGAAACCTCCTCGCCGACAGGCTTCCGACAACCAATAGGGGGCGGCGCCGCTACCATAGTGCTCGCCGTGGTCCCCTCCGCCGCGTGGTAGGATTCGATTTCAAAATGGCGCGCGGAATCGATCGGTTGCTTGATCAACGGAGGAGAGATCCTCCGAGTGATGTCACTGTGACGTCACAAATCCTAATTTCTTAATTTCCAGAAAATAACAAAAGTTGTATAATTAATATCTTCACTTCTGAAACTCATAAAAATATGAAAAAGATATGGTTGTGTTCAGAAAAATATTTCCAACCCAAATATGTCACTTTCATACATGTTTGACAAACTTTATCTTTGGGCATTATTTAAATGCAATTAAATCATCTAAAATAAAGAAAATAAGTTTTTAATCAATAAAATCAGAAAAATACAAGTTATATACCAAAATGCTCAAAATGATAAATACAATCCATTTATGATGTTTTTAAACCTATTTGAACTATTAAAATTGCACTCACTTTTAGAATCACCCGAAGTGCCCTCCGGGGTCTATTTCGGGGCTAAGTTCAGTAAAAATGCTTAACCATCACATGAACCTTAGCAAACCCTTAAACATGTTTAGGTCTTTTATTCAAGTGCTTTAACTCTGTCATGCATACATATTATGAATTGCATCGATGGCATGTGGTTATTGTTTCTTTTCTGGTTTCTGCTTCTTATCGGTAGAACGCTGTCCGAAGAGAAGATCAACAACCCCAGTGGCGAATACTTGATCTTAACCGACAAGTCAAGCACTTATCCAGAAGATCTATCTATTTGGTTTTCTGTTAAGCAAGGCAAGCATAACCTCTTATCTGCTCATGTATGTTTTCCAAAGTGGTTTCCTCTCTTGTACATTGCATTCGGTTCCAAAGTATTTTGTGTCAGTAGGTAGAGTCCTCCTATATATGATGCATTGCTTCAATGACCTGGTCCACTACTCCTATCTGCCATAGGGTTGTTTGTGAGCGCCACCAAAGCCTTATATCTGCTATGCTTAGCTATACATGTTTGATACTTATGCTCCATCCGGTTGATGAATCAGAGCTGCGATAACCTAGAATGATATGATGACGTGGTAAGATGAGTATGGTGTGGTTAACTTGACTAAAGCTTGTACGGGAGGACACTTGGGAAGTGGTTGTTCGTTCCGTACTTGCCAACCCTAGGAGTAAGGTCGGGCGCAAAAGCCAAGACTAAGCGTACAACCACGCGCGATGGCCATGAGCCTCGCCGACCAACTAAGTTGTTCGGCTTTATCCATGAGTCACGTAGTTCGAGATTCCATTCGGCAACGCAAATAAACCTTTTAAACGTTTTGGAAAAAAGCTCCGCCTAGGGCGTGACCGGGGTCAAGTGATGAACGTACACGGATCTTACCCCGCCTCATAGAGACAAGTGCAGTCAGGAGGATGGCCAACTCCCTGTTGACGGGGTAGCCCTGTCTTGGGTTGACTCATGGATAGGGTTGCGCAAGGTAAAGGTCGTGGCCGAACCACCCTCTGCCGGCACTTCCCGGACTAGTGCTAAAACGTAGGCACTAAGATTCGGTTGGTACGTGTGGGTAAAGTGTACCCCCTGCAGGGATAAATCTTTTCGAGAAGCCATGTCCGCGGTTAAGGACGACTTGGTGAAAGTATTTTGGCGATAGATAACTTGAACGTAGCGTAAAACATGCTGGCAATGAATGAAGGGTGCCTCCTCGGAGATGCCGAGAGGGGTGACCCTTGTAGCAAGTGAGATGTTGGGGAATGAAGTTGGTGGTTTGAAAAGATGATGATTTACAAGAGTTGAGTTCTTTATCATCTGTTTTGAAAACACTCTACGAGACGTGCTATTCTTCCTCAATTTTGGAAAACAAATATTGCTTTACCCAAATCAACCTTCATGAAACCTTTTATGAAACTAGCAGATATATAGTAGGTTAACTAAGTCTTGTTGAGTACCTCCATTACTCAGGTTTGCTTAAATTTGGTTCATGTGAAGATCTCACAACGGTGGTGTTCAGCATGGACATCGACGAGTAGTTTGGGGTTTCCAGGTAGCAACTTGGAATCTATGGGCTGGGACGTCGCCTTATGTTGCGGCCTCTTAGCCCTTTTTGGTTCTTGTTGATTAGCAACATATTTTTTCCTTCTGTTGTCTGATGTAATATTGGGTCGTGCGACCTCTGGTTGTAAGCTATACTCTAGTAACGCCTGTGTATTACAACTTCAATGTTTAGAGTGCTGCTTTGATCGGTTGTTGGTTTCGAGCTCATTGTTATACTGTTTTGGCTATGCCTGCATAGTTGTCGCAGTCGAGGGGTTGTGGAGCCGATGATCCATGTCCGAGCCAGCCTGCCGATGTGATTCGGCCTGGGGCGAGGTAACCCCAGTAACCCTCGATTGTTGTTGCACTTTCTGGACACATAGCAACTTTGTATAGCTTTGGTCTCGTTCCTTCAGTTTCATCCGACTCGTGGACGTTTGGTTATGCATAATTGGTTATGACTAGCATGGATACAAGGAGTAGTAGGCCGTGGTGATCCGGCCTGCGTGCCGATGAATTCGGTATGCCTGCCGTTGTTTGTTGCGGCCGGGGCTGGTAACCCTGAAGCCCTTGTGGGTCCATGACTAGGAGCACATACAAGTATGTATATCCCTGGGTCTGGGTTCTGACAAGTCATGGTATCAGAGCAGGACTGCCTGTAGGAAAACCTTTGCTATTGGTCGATGTTGAGTCTAGTGTTTGTGAAAACTATTTTTGAACTTACAAATGAATTGTGAAAACCTGCTTAGGAACTCTTTTTACTCCTTACCTGGTGTCACTCCAACTCTGAGTCATCTTATCTCATTTGATTTGAAAAGGTGTTCCTATCTTCTGTTACCTTCAAAACTAGGATCAAAACCGTTGGGTGTTTTCTTTCCGGTACTTCGTGTCAGGTTGCTAACCTCTCAAGTTTTGACTAACTCAAGTCATCCGATCTATCTATTCCATATCCGGGGTTGCATCTCTGTGTGATTCCCTGATTGTTCGTTTAGGCGATATGGCTTGTCCCTTCCACATAATGTCCTATATCTTGCCTCCGTTGAACTATCATGTACCATTCCGTTGTTTTCTCTTTTCATGAATGTGTTATTCATGGGTCCTCTCCTTTTTACTCAGGATGTCCGGTGGTACTCGTAGACGTCGTGGACATAATCCTCCTGAGGTAGAAGTTCCGCCTTCTCCTACAATGGCGCAGGTTCTGCAGAATATTGAGACCAACCGCCTGGGAAATGAACATCTTCTTGAACGTGTGGCGCAGAATACTGAACGTCGCGCTGAAGGTGTTACACTTGGGATTTTCCTCAAAGCTCAGCCTCCTACCTTTGCTGATTCCAAGGAGCCTTTGTATGCTGATGACTGGCTCCGTACAATCGAGCGCAAGTTTGTTTCTCTCCATGTCCAAGATAATGACCGTGTGAACTTCGCCACCTACAAGCTAGAAGGTGCTGCTGGTGCTTGGTGGGAAGGTTTCTTGGCATTGCAGGCGCCAGGACATGAGGTCACCTGGGCAGAGTTCTGTATTGCGTTCCGTGATGCTTATATTCCAAAGGCAGTCATGGACACCAAAAGGAAGGAATTCCTTGATCTCACCCAGGGCAACATGGACATTGAACCTTTCGGGCGTGAATTCACCCGTTTGGCTTGCTATGCTCCTCGTGATGTCAGAAATGATGAGGACAAGCAGGAACTATTTCGGAAGGGTCTAAATCCAACCCTCCGTTATGAGTTACTTCCTTTCAAATTGCATAGTTTTCAGGAGTTGTATAACCAGGCTATTACCCTTGAATATGGCAGAAAGGAGGTGGAGACTGCTGTAAAATGGGATGCTGATAACTCTCGTGCATCTTCCTCTGGCTCCAAGAAGCGACGTGTGTTCATACCATACAGTGTTATCCCTAGAGCCCCTTGTGCACCCAATTTTGCGGGATACGTTCCTCGTCTGCCTCCATCAGCTGCTAAACCACCTGATTCTGTGTGTTTCAAGTGTGGTCAGCCGGGTCATCTTTCTCGAGAGTGTCTTCAGAAGAAAATTGGTCGTGGAGTTTGCCCGCCCAAGAAAAAGGTGAAGAACACTGATACTAGACATGCTTGTTTAACACATGTTACACTTGAGAAGGCTCAAGATGATCCAAGCATTCTTTGGAGTACAATTCGAGTTAACTCCATTCTGGCTATAGCGTTGTTCGACTCTGGAGCATCCCATATATTCATGTCAGAAAAGTTCGCTGAAATGAATGGGATACCTTTCCAAAACATGTCAAAGTCCTTGGTGGTCCAGTCCCCAGGGCTTAACTGGCAAACCACGAAGGTTACCCTAGAGCTCATAATCGATATTGGATATCGGTTGTTCCCTACCACCTTCCTTGCCTTAAGGCCAACTGACATTGATGTCATTCTAGGCATGGATTGGCTCAAAAGGTTTGGAGCTGTGATTGACTGTGCAGACAAGTCCATCATCTTGACAGATCCTTCTGGTGCTAGTGTGAAGTGTTGGACGTGTGCAGATCTAGCTCCATCAGCATGCCATCAACTTTCACCCGAATCACAACTATACTCTATGCAAGCTGACTACCCTCCTGAAATTCATGATTTGCATGTAGTCAGCGAGTTTCCTGATGTGTTCCCTGAAAAGTTACCTGGCATGCCACCTGATCGAAGTGTGGAATTTGTCATCGAGCTGGTCCCTGGCACCGCTCCTATGTCCAAAAGACCTTATCGTATGGCCCCAGAAGAGTTGGCTGAATTGAAGCGACAAATAGAGGAGTTAGAAGAAAAAGGTTTCATCCAACCTAGTACATCTTCTTGGGGTTGTCCGACCATCTTTATCAAGAAGCGGGATACCAACGTTCCGCGTCTCGTTGTTGATTATCGGCCGCTGAATGCAGTGACCATCAAGAACAAGTATCCTCTTCCAAGAATCAATGACCTGTTCGATCAGTTAGCTGGTGCAACTGTCTTTTCTAAGATGGATCTGCGATCAGTATACCATCAAATAAAGATCAGAAAAGAGGACATTCCTAAAACAGGTTTCACTACTCGTTATGGTATGTATGAGTATACTGTTATGTCCTTTGGTCTTACCAATGCTCCGGCTACTTTCATGAGGTTTATGAACTCGGTATTCATGGAGTACCTTGATAAGTTCGTCGTGGTCTACATCGACGATATCCTGGTCTATTCCAAGTCTGAAGATGAACATGCCGAACACTTGCGCTTGGTGTTGTCCAAACTCCATGAGCACAAGTTGTATGCCAAGTTCTCTAAATGTGAGTTCTGGTTGAAAGAGCTCATCTATCTCGGACACGTGGTGTCTGCCGAAGGTGTTGCCGTGATTCCAGACAAGGTCCAAACAATTTTGGATTGGGAAGCTCCTAAATCAGTCAAGGATGTTCGGAGTTTTCTCGGGATGGCAGGTTATTACTGTCGGTTCATCGAGAACTTCTCCAAAATTGCTAAACCTATGACTGAACTTCTGAAGAAGGGTAAGAAGTTTGAGTGGTCAGAAAAGGCAGAAGAGAGTTTCCAAACTCTGAAAACTAAACTGACTACCGCTCCTGTGCTTTCTCTTCCTGATACGAGCAAGGATTTCGTTATCTTCTGTGATGCCTCGCAACAAGGGCTCGGTTGTGTGTTAATGCAAGAGGGTCATGTGGTGGACTATGGTTCTCGTCAGTTGAAACCACATGAGAACAACTATCCAACCCATGATCTCGAACTAGCCGTGGTCCATGCTCTCAAGCAGTGGGTCATTACCTTCTTGGTAACCGCTGTGAGCTATACTCAGATCACCAGAGTCTGAAATATCTGTTCACCCAACCAGATCTAAACCTCAGATAGAGAAGATGGTTGGAAATAATCAAAGACTTTGATTTGGGTCTCAACTATCATCCCGGCAAAGCCAACGTCGTGGCTCATGCGCTAAGTCGGAAGTCCTATTGCAACAACTTGATGATACAGCAAGATCAACCTTCTCTTCATGAGGAGTTCTCCAAGCTTAACCTTGAAATTGTTCCTTCTGGTTATCTTGCTAATCTAGAGGTAAAACCTTCTCTAGAGGACCAGATCAAAAAGGTTCAAAAGCATGAGTTAGGCATTGCTAACATCAAGAAGAGCATTGCTAACGGAGTTGCTAAGTGCTTCAATGTTGATAACGAAGGTACCGTCTACTTTGGCAACCGTTTGGTGGTGCCAAAGACACGGAATCTGAGAAGGCTTATTCTCCAAGAGGCCCACGAAACACCTCTTTCTATCCATCCTGGTAGTACTAAAATGTATCAGGATCTACGTACAAGGTTTTGGTGGACTGGAATGAAGCGAGAAATAACTAAGTATGTTGCTGAATGCGATGTTTGTCGTCGTGTTAAAGTTGAACATCAAAGACCAGCTGGTGTTCTCCAACCTCTACTGATTCCTGAGTGGAAGTGGGATGAAATCGGTATGGATTTCATTACCGGTCTTCCCAGAACCAAGAAGGGTCACAATGCTATATGGGTAGTGGTTGACCGACTGTCAAAGGTTGCTCATTTTCTCCCTATTCGAGAGAACATCACCACTAGTCAGTTGGCAGATTTATACATCTCCCGAATAGTCATCCTTCATGGAGTTCCTAAAAGGATTGTCTCAGATCGTGGGATTATTTTTGTCTCCCGGTTTTGGGGATGTCTCCAAGAATCTATGGGAACTCGTCTCTCCTTCAGCACCACTTATCATCCACAAACTGGTGGTCAAACCGAGAGAGTGAATCAAATCCTTGAGGACATGCTTCGAGCTTGTGTTATCTCTTTCGGTAAGGATTGGGAAAAGTTCCTTCCCTTTGTTGAGTTCACTTACAAAAACAGTTATCAATCCAATTTGGGCAAAGCCCCTTTCGAAGTTCTGTATGGCCGTAAATGCCGAACTCCACTGAATTGGTCTGGAACCGGTGAAAGATGATTCTTCAGTCCGGATACAATCAAAGAAGCGGAAGAAACTGTTCGCATCATTCGTGAACATTTGAAAACGGCTCAATCTCGCGAGAAAAGTTATTATGATCGTCATCACCAAGATGTTCAGTACGAAATCGGCGAGAAAGCTTACCTTCAAGTCACACCTCTGAAAGGTGGAACACGTTTCGAAATCAAAGGCAAACTGGCTCCTCGTTACATTGGTACATTCCCCATCATCGGAAAACGAGGTCAAGTTTCATATCTGTTGCAGTTGCCTCCAGTATTTCCGGATGTTCATGATGTATTCCATGTCTCCCAACTCAATGCTTCAAAGATCCTGTCCGTGGTGTGGACAACGAAACTATCAAGCTCAAGGATGATCTCTCTTACAAAGAGGTTCCTGTCCGTATTCTCGATGAGGCCGAACGAAGAACTCGCAGTCAAACCATCAAGTTCCTCAAAGTTCAATGGTCACATCATTCCGGGAACGAAGCAACCTAGGAACGAGAGGATCATTTGCGATCTAAGTACCCCGACTTCTTTTCTAAAACCTAGGAATCTCGGGACGAGATTCTTGTAAGGGGGGTAGACTTGTAACAACCCTACTTTGTAATAAAGTTGTGTTGTGTGTTGTGTACATGGCATACATGCATGGAAAACATTGGTATATTTTTTTTGCATTTGAAATAACAAGTGAAATGACAAAAATCACTTAAACAAGCAACCCACAAAGTTGTTCTAAAAAGTTTCTCAAAATGAACAAACCAAGGTATGGTTTTGTTGGAAATTTGAAGAGATTTTCAAAAGTTATTTTTGTGAAACTTTTGCTTCACAAAAAGGCCCTCAAATACCCACGTTTTCTTGCTATTTTTTAAGGAAAAGGACCAGTTTGTAGTTATTAGTTTTCTCAGGGGGTTATGAGGAAATTTCCCTTTCTCTTCTTCCTCTGCGTGAAGCAGACATACACTTCGCCGGAGGCTTCCGCCACGCAGCTGCCCGTGCATCTGCTTCCGCGGACGACTACCCTGACGTCGTGCCTCACCCTCCCTCTCACCCCCGCGCTCTCCTCCTGTCTCTCTCCGTGCCCAAGAGGCCCAAACCCTAACCTAACTGTCGCACGGCCGCCGCTCGTCGCCGGAGATACGGTCGCCCCCGAGCCCCACCGAGCGTTCCATCGTCACCTCCATTCTCGCCTCGACCTGCTCGAGCTCGAACGGCCTCCAAGAAGCCCGGGAGATCCTCAATTTGCGCCGGCCATCTGCCACGGCCACCGCCGTCTCCTCCTCGTCGCCGTCGTGTGCGCCACCTCCGCGAGTCCCCGACCATTGCATCGCGCTCTCGGTGAGCCCCCGAGCGTCCCGGTGCTTTCCCCTTCCTCCCTCTCCATACGCATCTTCCCGCCGCCGACGGCCGCCGTCCGCCGCCGCGAAACCTCCACGCCGGCAGGCTTCCGACAACCAATAGGGGGCGGCGCGGCTACCATAGTGCTTGTCGTGATCCCCTCCGCCGCGTGGTAGGCTTCGATTTCAAAATGGCGCGCGGAATCGATGGATTGCTTGATCAACAGAGGAGAGATCCTCCGAGTGATGTCACTGTGACGTCACAAATCCTAATTTCTTAATTTCCAGAAAATAATAAAAGTTGTATAATTAATATCTTCACTTCTAAAACTCGTAAAAATATGAAAAAGATATGGTTGTGTTCAGAAAAATATTTCCAACCCAAATATGTCACTTTCATACATGTTTGACAAACTTTATCTTTGGGCATTATTTAAATGCAATTAAATCATCTAAAATAAAGAAAATAAATTTAATCAATAAAATCAGAAAAATACAAGTTATATACCAAAATGCTGAAAATGATAAATACAATCTATTTATGATGTTTTTAAACCTATTTGAACTATTAAAATTGCACTCACTTTTAGAATCACCCGAAGTGCCCTCCGGGGTCTATTTCGGGGCTAAGTTCAGTAAAAATGCTTAACCATCACATGAACCTTAGCGAACCCTTAAACATGTTTAGGTATTTTATTCAAGTGCTTTAACTCTATCATGCATACATATTGTGCATTGCATCAATGGCATGTGTTGATTGTTTCTTTTCCGGTTTCTGCTTCTTATCGGTAGAACGCTGCCCGAAGAGAAGATCAACAACCTCAGTGGCGAATACTTGATCTTAACCGACAAGTCAAGCACTTATCCAGAAGATGTATCTAATTTGTTTTCTGTTAAGCAAGGCAAGCATAACCTCTTATCTGCTCATATATGTTTTCCAAAGTGGTTTCCTCTCTCGTACATTGCATTCAGTTCCAAAGTATTTTTGTGTCAGTAGGTAGAGTCCTCCTATATATGATGCATTACTTCAATGACCTGATCCACTACTCCTAGATGCCATAGGGTTGTTTGTGAGCGCCGCCAAAGCTTTATATCTGCTATGCTTAGCTATACATGTTTGATACCTCTTCTCCATCTGGTTGATGAATCAGAGCTGCGATAACCTAGAATGATATGATGACGTGGTAAGATGAGTATGGTGTGGTTAACTTGACTAAGGCTTGTACGGGAGGCCACTTGGGAAGTGGTTGTTCGTTCCGTACTTGCCAACCCTAGGAGTAAGGTCGGGCGCAGAAGCCAAGTCTGAGCGTACAACCACGCGCGATGGCCATGAGCCTAGCCAACCAACTATCTTGTTCGGCTTTATCCATGAGTCACGTAGTTCGAGATTCCATTCGACAATGCAAATAAACCTTTTAAACGTTTTGGAAAAATGCTCCGCCTAGGGCGTGACCGGGGTCAAGTGATGGACGTACACGGATCTTACCCCGCCTCACAGAGACAGGTGCAGTCAGGAGGATGGCCAACTCCCTGTTGACGGGGTGACCTTGTCTTGGGTTGACTCATGGATAGGGTTGCGCAAGGTAAAGGTCGTGGCCGAACAACCCTCTGCCGGCACTTCCCGGACTAGTGCTAAAACGTAGGCACTAAGAGTCGGTTGGTACGTGTGGGTAAAGTGTACCCCCTGCAGGGATAAATCTTTTCGAGAAGCCGTGTCCGCGGTTAAAGACGACTTGGTGAAAGTATTTTGGCCATAGATAACTTGAACGTGGCGTAAAACATGCTGGCAATGAATGAAGGGTGCCTCCTCGGAGATGACGAGAGGGGTGACCCTTGTGGCAAGTGAGATGTTGGGGAATGAAGTTGGTGGTTTGAAAAGATGAAGATTTACAAGAGTTGAGTTCTTTCTCATCTGTTTTGAAAACACTCTACGAGACGTGCTATTCTTCCTCGATTTTGGAAAACAAATATTGCTTTACGCAAATCAACCTTCATGAAACCCTTTATGAAACTAGCAGATATATAATAGGTTAACTAAGTCTTGTTGAGTACCTCCATTACTCAGATTTTCTTAAATTTGGTTCAGGTGAAGATCTCACAACGGTGGTGTTCAACATGGACATCGACGAGTAGTTTGGGGGTTCCCAGGTAGCAGCATGGAATCTATGGGCTGGGACGTCGCCTTATGTTGCGGCCTCTTAGGCCTTTTTGTTTCTTGTTGATTAGCAACATATTTTTGCCTTCCGTTGTGTGATGTAATGTTGGGTCGTGCGACCTCTGGTTGTAAGCTATACTCTAGGAACACCTTTGTATTACAACTTCAATGTTTAGAGTGCTACTTTGATCGGTTGTTGGTTTCGAGCTCATTTTTATACAGTTTTCGCTATGCCTGCATAGTTGTCGCAGTCGAGGGGTTGTGGAGCCGATGATCCATGTCCGAGCCCGCTTGCCGATGTGATTCGGCCTGGGGTGAGGTAACCCAGTAACCCTCGATTGTTGTTGCACTTTCTGGACACATAGCAGCTCTGTATAGGTTTGGTCTCATTCCTTTAGTTTCATCCGACTCGTGGACGTTTGGTTATGCATAATTGGTTATGACTAGCATGGATACAAGGAGTAGTAGGCCGTGGTGATCCGGCCTGCGTGCCGATGAATTCGGTATGCCTGCCGTTGTTTGTTGCGGCCAGGGCTGGTAACCTTGAAGCCCTTGTGGTCCATGACTAGGAGCACATAACAGTATGTATATCCCTGGGTCCAGGGTCTAAAATGTTCTTCCATGAATTGCTGCAAAGTATCACCGGGTGGAATAGCAATAGAGGCAATTATTTCAATAACTAGATCTTCATTAGGTAACTCTTTATCATGATGTTGTATAGCAATCTTACTAAAATTAAATTCATAATGTTCATCACAAATTTGACAAGTACTTTCTCTTCTTATAATCAACAACAGCACCACGGGTATTAAGGAAAGGTCTACCAAATATAATAGGACACGCTTTATCTTCAACTGAACCAAGTATTAAACAGTCAGCGGGGTATTTTACCTTACCACAAAGAACTTCAACATCTCTTGAAATAGTATTTCTGTTGGCAAGCTGAATAGTAACATCAATGTATTCAATTTCACACGGAGCAATTTCATTAATTATTTCTTTATAAAGAGAAAAAGGTATGGCACTTGCACTTGATCCCAAATCTCAAAGTCCATAATAATTATATTCACCTGTTTTGACAAAAACAACATGTGTGCCAACAACACTTCTATGATGCTTATTAGGTGTCACTAAGTTAGGTGCAGCCTCACAAAAATATATATGACATCCATCAATGTTTTCAGCAACAAGATCTTTAACCATAGTAACCGTAGGTTCCAAAATTATTTGATATTCAAGTTCATTAACTTTCTTACAACTTTTGTTCACAATGTTATTGGCAAAAGAATGTTCTTTTACTCTAACAGGAAAAGGTGGTTTCTCAAAGTGAATAACAGGTAAAACAATATCAACTGTGTTAACAGGTATTTCACTACTAGAGAATTGTTTCTCTTTAATATTATCCTTATCAGATTCATGATACTTGTCCCAGTTCACTTTAGGAATACTAACATGAGAGACAAAGGTTTTACAAAGTTCAACAATTACTTGAGAATCAAGCACATATTTAGCACTAAGCATGTTAAAAAATTTCAGTTCCAGTAAAAGATTTAATGCAATCATATTCATAGCATATACCTAGTTCTTTACCTTTGTCCATCTCCCAATCTTCAGTATTGATCTGAATTCTTTCAATAAGATCCCATTTAGCATCAATATTCTTGTTCGTGAAGGAACCATTAGAAGAGGCATCAAGAAGGTCCTTATCATGACGTGAAAGCTTGCATAAAAAATATTAATAATAATCTCCTTGGTAAGCTTATGATTGGGGCATTTAAGCATTAATGTTTTCATCCTCCCCCAAGCTTGACAATACTCTCTGCATCATGAGGACAAAAATTATAAATAAAATTCTGATCTTGATGTATTTCATGAAGAGGATTTTTTTTGAAATAAAAGAGAGATGTAAGCTCCTTCAAATCCAGCAAATATGAATCATCCAATAACTTATACCATTGTCATGCTCTTTATTTCATATAGAAAATAATTTCCTCATGATTAAATCTCTTGGCACACCTGCAATCTTAAACAACTCACATCATTCTTTGATATAAAGCAAGTGCTCACTAGGATGGACAATTCCATCACCGGAGTAACAATTATCCATAACACGATCTACAATTCCAATAGGTATTTCGAAAGGGACAATTTTCGTAGGCGAGGAACTTATCTCAACCACACGAGTGGTGAAGGAGTCATTTGTCGAGACATCGTAGTAAGATCATAGACGTGGGTGCCATGAGCCTACTGAAGGGAATATGCCCGAGAGGCAATAATAAAATGGTTATTAACTTATTCCTTGTTTATGATGAATGTTTATTTCTCATGCTAGAATTGTATTAACCGGAAACGTTGATACATGTGTGCCTAATAAACAAAAAATGGTTCCTAGTAAAGCCTCTCTTTTAACTAGCTCGTTGATTAATAGATGATCAAGGTTTCCTGATCATGAACATTGGATGTTATTAATAACGGGGTCATGTCATTAGAAGAATGATGTGATGAACATATACCCAAAGAGAATATAGCAATGCGATCAAGTCATTTAGTTTACATTGTTATATCAAACATACGAAGTAACTTATTCCTTAGACCATGAGATCATGTCAATCGCTGATACCGGAAGAGTGCTTTGATGGCATCAAACGTCACACCGTAACAGGGCGACTATAAAGGTGTCGTTAAGTATTCGGAAAGTATTAGTTGAGGATCATGGATCAAGAGTGGGATTTGTCCATCCAAATGACGGAGAGATATACTCTGGGCCCTCTCGGTGATATCACATCGAAACCGCTTGCAAGCACGTGATATGATCACAAGGATGTTATATCACGGGAACGAGAAAAGAGTACTTGTCGGTAATGAGATTGAACAAGGTATGGTTGATACCAATGATCGAATCTCGGACAATTAAAATATCGCGAGACAAAGGGAATAGTTCACGGCGTTGTTGGTTCACACGATCATGAGAGTCATCGTTGAATATATAGGAGTCATCACGGATCTCCAGATCCCGCTGTTGATTATTGATCGGAGAGGAGTCTCGATCATGTCTATCTTATTCGCGAACCGTAGGGTGACACACTTAAGGTTCTATGACGCGTTTGAGAGGATACAGAATATCGAAGAATATTTTGGGCAGCACCGAATTTGTTTCGGGAAAATTGAAATAGTTCAAGGGGTTTTTCGTCGAATGGTTGTTAATAGAATTAACAAATGATTCGAGGTGCTATATGCAAAAGTTTGTTAATAGAATTAACAAATGCTGAAATAAAGAAATAAAAAGGTTTTATTTATTTATTAAAAGAAAACCTTTGGATTTTCCAAGTGGGAAGTTATGGGAGCATGAGTGGGTGTGAGTGGAGCTTCCACTCACATGAAGAGGGAAGAGGTGGGGGAACCACCATGGCTGGCCGCACCTCACCTTTGGGCTGCCTCCCTCTCCCTATAAAAGGAGGGTGAGGGCTCCTCCTCATTCACACACTTGGCCACTTCCCTTTCCCTCCACTCGCTGCTCCATTTCATGGTCTCCGGCTTGGCGAAGCCCTGACCGTGGGATTCTTCACCACCACCACGTCGTCGTGCTGCTGGAGTTCCGAGGGATCCTCTACTTCCACGCCCCGCTGGAACGAGAGAACGGAGGTCGTCATCAATCGTACGTGTGACCGATCACGGATGCACCGCCGGATTTGCGGTGCCCATCTTCTCGCTATCGGGATCGGTGTGAGTACGACTACGCCAACAACGAGATTTGATCTCGTACCACTTTGAGTCTTCGAGGGTATGTGTTGTCCTTAACCCTCTTGCTGCCCGTTACACTTCGTCTCCTAGATTAGATCTTGGCCTTTCGGGTGTCTCTCGCGTAGGATTTTTTTTTTGTTTTCTATGCAACGAACCCTTCAGTGGTATCAGAGCCGAATCTATGCGTAGATGTTTTGTACGGGTAGACCACATATGAGTATGTGAGCGTTGATGATCATGTTATTTCCTCCTTGAGTATTTTATGATCTTAGTGGCATAGTAGGATGAAGCTGCCCCAGACTAAGTTTACGTGTACTATGTACGCGAGAGTTGTCTCACTTGTGGCTAAGGGGGTGTCCGTTTCTCCTACTATAGTTAAGATATAATCTACGAAGGGTTGTTAAAAATGTGTTTATCAACGTTGTGGTTGATGTTCGTAGGTATGAACAGTTCTATCATCGAAAGCCCTAAGCCACGTAAAATATGCAAAAATAAATTAGAGGCGTCTAACTAGTTTTTGCTGGGCATGTGATGTGATATGGTCAATATTACAAATTTGATTATGAGATGATCTATTTTGTAAATTATTGATATACCGGAAGGTATCCATATGATTGTCTTCTTATTGATGGACAATCAAGATTGGGGTGACATGGTACTTGGTACCACGCCGGTGGAATGATGGATATCATACCATGATGCACATGATGGAGATCAAGTGCAAGGAGGACCATATCATATCACGTTATCCTTACATGTGATGTTTGTGATGTTAATCCTTTTATGCATCTTGTTTTGCTTAGATAGCGACGGTAGCATTATAAGATGATCTCTCTCACTTAATATCAAGATAATAATGTGTTCTTCCTTAAGTATGCACCGTTAAGAAAGTTCGTCGTTTCGAGACACCACGTGATGATCGGGTGTGATAGACTCAATGTTCGCATACAACGGGTGTTTTTTCAAGCCTAGCATGTACAGACATGGCCTTGAAACACACGCAATACTACGGTTCTACTTGGCGAGCCTAGCATGTACAGACATGGCCTCGGAACACGTAACCGAAAGGTAAAGCATGAGTCATATGGATGATATGATGAACATGTCGATGTTCGCCTTTGAAACTACATCATCTCACGTGATGATCGGTTTTGGTGTAGTGAATTTGGTTCGTGTAATCACTAAAGACGACTAAGAGGGATGTTGTTTTTGAGTGGGAGTTCATGGTTTAATTTTTGAATTAACTTGAACTTATTTATCATGAACAACAAATCAAAGTGAATTTGCACAAATTGTAGTATTCATTGGCATCCACATAACTACCTTACACTTAGATTGTTAATTGAGATATAACTGTTATGATCTGGTAAATACCATTTAAGATTGGTACCGTATTAGTGAAATTTAAAATTGAGTCCTATTGTAGATTTTTGGTATTTCCTACCTAGCTCCATATGGTTAATGATTGATTAATCTAGAGAGCAAATAATTCCTACTTAGAATCCAGAGTCATGGTTGCTTTCGTATTACTTTATTTTCAAAAGAATGTTTTGTTGATCAAGGTGATTTTGGAACTGAAAAGAGTTGTTTTCAAAAACAATCAAGTGAAAGATATATTGATATCTAGAAACTTATTTGTAGCAACATGACTGAGTATAATTTAGCGTGACAATGTTTGCTTATATTATCTGAATATATGCAAATTTAGCGTGACAATGTTTGCTTATATTATCTGAATATATGCAATGATTGAAGACGCTAGGCGTTTGAATATTCCAAGAAATTGGATGCTAAAAAAATATCCTCTAAATTCCTTCCTTCGAGCTATAGTAGCTTAATCATAAAATTGTTATGATGGGATGGATTAAAAGTATGTGTAAAGTCGTTTACCTTACTTGGAGATTGCTAAGAGTGGAATCTAGAAGAATTCTATTAATATGGTGATATTAGTAGAACAATCAAACTCAAAGTATGACTCAATGGGTGATAGTATATGACTAACACGCCAAAGAAAATGAGCTAGTACGGCTAGCATTGTTTGATGTTGAATGATTCTTCTGTAAAGGAAAGGGAATATTGAAAATAGAATTGCAAATAGATATATGGCAGAAAAGAAGATAACTGGAAAAGTCCAGCTCAGGAGTATATGCTTGATATACAAGTTATAGATGTATTACTAGTTAACAAAGTATTTTTGGGTATTTTGATACCACATTGGTTGGTATGAGTTGTCATACAAAGCAACGCAATGCAAGAAATACAAGGGCCTAAAAGGAACTAGTAATAGATGTGGAATCGATTATGACAAGAACATAAATAAAGTGTTATTGTGTTCATTGTAGTATCAAACCAAACATTCAAGATTTATTTTAAGAACTTAATAAGTTGTTATTTTGTTCTAGTCTTTTGTGAGAACAAATGAGATTGTTCAAACGATGACCATATTCCATAATTGATGGATATGTTAATATAAATCATGTTGGTAAAGTAAACATCTATAAGACTGAATACTAAACGTTGCAAGACGTAAAAGATTTTCACTTAAATTGTGACACCACCATTTTAGTTCATATCGGAAAGGAAAACATGAAGGAACTCCATATTGATGGACTTCCGGAGTCATTTTGTTTTGAATAAATTGACGTTTGTGAGACCTCTTCCAAAAGATGACTAGAATTCCGTTCATAGGCCAAAGTAGAATGGACGACTAATTTAGTGGAGATTATACATATTGATGTATATAGTCCATTATGTGTAGTCATGTATGGTGGATTAATTTTTCCTTCATAAAATTCTGTCGGTGATTTAAGTAGATATGTGAGTATATCTATTTAAAGGGAACATAGTTTGACATTTTGAATTGGTTCAAAAGGTTGTTAATATGAAGTTAAAATCAATGTAACAAGATAATCAAGTATTTATGATTGGATCATAAAGGATAAAGTTTGAGTTACAAGTTTAGCAAAACATCTGAGAAGTTGCAGAATTGTTCTACAACTTATACTTCTCGAATACCCCACATTAGATTGGAGTATTCAAAAGACAAAATCAAACCCTGTTTGACATGGTAAGATTAATAAAATTGCCATTATAATTTTGTAGTTTATACATTAAGGACAACCGCTTTTAGACTGAAAAGAGCACCATCATGATCCGTTGAAATTGACAACATATAAGATATGGTTTGGGTAATGACCCGAATTGTCATTTTTCTTAAATTTTGGTATGCATAGCATGTGTAAAATGTTTACAACCAAAATAGGATAAATATATATTTATAAGGTTATCCCAAATAAAACATTGGGTATTTCTCCTATCACCGAACCAAAACACAAATGTTGTTTGTCAGAAAGGGTTGATTTCTCGAGAAAGTAGTTCTTGCGAAACAAGTGAGTGGGAGCACAGTACAAACTCAACGAGATTACAGAATCTTCGTTATCATGTCAAGAGTAGCGCAGCACTGGAAGATGTTCCGGGGTTTACTATTTTTACTAAGTAGAAGAAATTACAAATGTTGTAGATACTTCAAATGAGTTTGCGAACTGTACCAGAAAAAGTCCAAAAACTTTGTACTTAGAACAACTTGTGGTTTAAGAATAAGGTGTTGTTTTGACAACAAAGGACCTGGACCTTATAAAGGAAGCAAATGATGGTCCCTGACTTCGTAAAATTGACTATGAGTCATTATATCTGCCATAGTATCCTTGTATGAATATCAAGTATGTGACTTGGTAGTCCTTTCGATAGGCTTGATGCCTAACGATAGCAAAAGGGTCTATATAGTGACAAAGACATGGATTTTACATCCTTTGAAAGTTGTACTTATCGAAAAGTTGTTTTCGACGAAGTTCAAAGAGTTGACTACTACAAGATTTTGATCTTCCGTAGTGATGTTTTAGTCTTTGCGGATAGTTCTAGCAAAAGTTACATATTATGATATGGCAGTTGAATAACAAAACTAACTCTCCTCTCGAGGAAGTTTGATCAAAGATGTGTACTTGACACAGTCTGAGAGTTTTGTAAAATTCAAAAGATTGCTAGAAAGGTATGCACACTTCAATGGTTGAAGTGAGCATAGCGAAGTTGAAATCTTTAGCTTAATGAAGTTATCAAAAGAGTTTGATTCCATCATGAATGATAAAAATGCTTGTAGAGTTACAAGAAATTAAGTGGGAGCGCTAAGACATATTTCCAATGCTTTATGTAGATGACGTATGGTTGATTGGAAGATATGTATTTTAAATTAACACGGTTAAGATTTTCATATTGATGAAAGGCTTAGAAGATATTGGGCATCAATATCTATAAAACATGGATTGAAGCACCTGATATGATTGAAGCCAAATTACATAGATGAAATATTGAAGTAAGTCAATATCGAAATGACAAGAAGGAGTTCTTGTCACATGGAAAATAATTGAGCAAGATTCATGTGTTTTGACACATGATGAGCATCATTGAAATTGAGATTTTTAAGTCATGTTTCCATGCTATGTACACAACCAGATGATTCCTATGCTATAAAATGTTATAGCAGGATAATTCATATGATGATTAGACAACAGTGAGAGAGATCCTTGTGTCATTTCAGAAATGCTAAGGATGTGTTTTCCTATATAGTAATGACAAAATATTAGTTGTAATATGTTACACTAATAGTCTTGTCATTCATTCAAGTAATTTTATCTCAATTAAAATATGTGATGAAGGGTAGCACAATAGGATGGAAGAAAGTTCCATGCTAGATTTGAAAGAGTTTCAAAATTAAAATATTGTGACAGATACTACAACAAAGGCTAAAGTATATCGTTGTGTTGACAACCGATAATAAGCGTATTTTGTGTCAAGGAGTTCTTTATTGAACTTGGTGAAATTCTAAGAATGCTGACACTATGAAGCTACATTTTCACAATGTTAGTAACATCAGTTTAAGCTGAGGAATTAAGGTATCACCGGAACTTGGTGAATTTCCAAGATTGCTAAACACTATGAAGCTACATTTTCACAATGTTAGTGACAATGGTTTAAGCCGAGGAATTAAGGTTTCACCGATTGACCATATATATGCAAAGCCATCTCATTAGAGAATGAGTGATGCGTGTAGACGCAAAGAACATGCAAATACACTAGGACCTGAACAATTCAGATCTTTTTGATAATGTTTACCACATGCGAAGCATGGTAATAATACTGGTACGCCATATGTGTTAAGTGCTTACAGACTAGATTATTGACTCTACTGCAAGTGGGAGACTGAAGGGAATATGCCCGAGAGGCAATAATAAAATGGTTATTATCTTATTCCTTGTTTATGATGAATGTTTATTTCTCATGCTAGAATTTATTAACCGGAAACGTTGATACATGTGTGCTTAATAAACAAACAATGGTTCCTAGTAAAGCCTCTCTTTTAACTAGCTCGTTGATTAATAAATGATCAAGGTTTCCTGATCATGAACATTGGATGTTATTAATAACGGGGTCATGTCATTAGAAGAATGATGTGATGAACATATACCCAAAGAGAATATAGCAATGCGATCAAGTCATTTAGTTTACATTGTTATATCAAACATACGAAGTAACTTATTCCTTAGACCATGAGATCATGTCATTCGCTGATACCGGAAGAGTGCTTTGATGGCATCAAATGTCACACCGTAACAGGGCGACTATAAAGGTGTCGTTAAGTATTCGGAAAGTATTAGTTGAGGATCATGGATCAAGAGTGGGATTTGTCCATCCAAATGACGGAGAGATATACTCTGGGCCCTCTCGGTGATATCACATCGAAACCGCTTGCAAGCACGTGATATGATCATAAGGATGTTATATCATGGGAACGAGAAAAGAGTACTTTTCGGTAACGAGATTGAACAAGGTATGGTTGATACCAATGATCGAATCTCGGACAAGTAAAATATCGCGAGACAAAGGGAATAGTTCACGGCGTTGTTGGTTCACACGATCACGAGAGTCATCGTTGAATATATAGGAGTCATCACGGATCTCCAGATCCCGCTGTTGATTATTGATAGGAGAGGAGTCTCGATCATGTCTATCTTATTCGCGAACCGTAGGGTGACACACTTAAGGTTCGATGACGCGTTTGAGAGGATACGGAATATCGAAGAATATTTTGGGCAGCACCGAAATTGTTTCGGGAAAATTGAAATAGTTCAAGGGGTTTTTCGTCGAATGGTTGTTAATAGAATTAACAAATGATTCGAGGTGCTATATGCAAAAGTTTGTTAATAGAATTAACAAATGCTGAAATAAAGAAATAAAAAGGTTTTATTTATTTATTAAAAGAAAACCTTTGGATTTTCCAAGTGGGAAGTTATGGGAGCATGAGTGGGTGTGAGTGGAGCTTCCACTCACATGAAGAGGGAAGAGATGGGGGCACCACCATGGCTGGCCGCACCTCACCTTTGGGCTGCCTCCCTCTCCCTATAAAAGGAGGGTGAGGGCTCCTCCTCATTCACACACTTGGCCACTTCCCTTTCCCTCCACCCGCTGCTCCATTTCATGGTCTCCGGCTTGGCGAAGCCCTGACCGTGGGATTCTTCACCACCACCACGTCGTCGTGCTGCTGGAGTTCCGAGGGATCCTCTACTTCCGCGCCCCGCTGGAACGAGGGAACGTAGGTCGTCATCAACCGTACGTGTGACCGATCACGGATGCACCGTCGGATTGCGGTGCCCATCTTCTCGCTATCGGGATCGGTGTGAGTACGACTACGCCAACAACGAGATTTGATCTCGTACCACTTTGAGTCTTCGAGGGTATGTGTTCTCCTTAACCCTCTTGCTGCCCGTTACACTTCGTCTCCTAGATTAGATCTTGGCCTTTCGGGTGTCTCTCGCGTAGGAATTTTTTTTTGTTTTCTATGCAACGAACCCTTCACCTACGGGTACAGACGTGGTAGTACGACAATCAAGAATACCGGGTCTTACCTAGGTTCGGTACGACGCAACTAGGCGGCGTTCCTACTCTTGCAATCTCACTAAATCAGGGAAGTATACAAAGTACAATGTGAGTATGGATTCGCTAACTCAGCGAGGATCAACTTCTCGGCGAGTTGGCTTCTAGCTAATTGTTCTATGTTTCGTCTCTCCCGTTCGGCTTTATATAGATATCCGGGTTAGAGCTTACAGAAAGGAAACCTAGAAGACTACAGAAAGTATCTAACTTGGAAAGTAAGGAATCCGTCTTCTTCTCCAAGCTGTACCACTTTGGGCAGTGGTCTGGGTTCTTCTAGAATCCGGCTTCCTACGCATCAACTTACTGGGCCGCCCAATGTACTCTGATCCATTACCAACAGGCCACCCCGGTAATCCGGCTCTTGAGGCCAATGCCGGATATACCCCTAATCGATAATATATCCGACATTATTCCCAAACATATGACCAGCAATAAAGGATTCCATGATTTAACAAAAATAAACGGGCAGTAATAAAAACATCACTTACAGTAAATTTTTTCTTACCAATAGCGCTACACTCCCCGGCAACGGAGCTAGAAAATAGTCTTGATGACCCACAAGTGTAGGGGATTGACACGTCCATTTTGCATCACCATTTTATATTGTAATTTACTGTTATTCATCGATATATTTCATATTATGATGCACTACTTATGTTATTTCATCTTATTTTGCATGTTTGATAATTATTGGAAAATAATCACCAATACCAGAAATCAGATGGAAAAAGCACCGTAAAGATACCTTATTTCTGAAGACCGGATGTCGGGGGGCTACCCCCGAGTAGGGGTAAGACTGGTGATAAAATAGAGGTAAAAGTACGGTTGGCCGAGTAGGCGGCTACCCGGGTACCTTCTATCCGGTAGTCACTATTCGGTCATAGGTATTGAAGGCCAAGAGAAGATAAGAAGAGAGATTGTGATCGTCCGGGTAGCAATCAAGTGGTCCGGGTAGATGGGTTGTATTCCTACTCGGGCAAGAAGTCAATGGAGCCGTTCTGACGAGATCCCACGTATCCCGCAGCCGTACAGGCGTGCGGTTCAACTTACGGAGCACGTGATTATCCGCGCTACGGCATGGCTACAGTGAGGTAGGCACCCGTCATGTCCTGTCACTGACAGAGGGGACAAGACGTGTCGGGGGGCCTACTCTGTGTGACTGACATGGTGGAGAGGTCCTGTCAGCCGAACGGCGCGGCGACTTCTCGCACCCGCGTCAGCGAGAAGCCCGAGGCGTGCTCTGCTCCACTGTGGAGATGTCACATCGCTGTACCTTTTATTCATTGTTTACTCGGATGGGCACAAGTATATAAGGTGCCCTGCCCCCTCCTGCGCGAGGGACGTTACGCGAGAGAGCATTTATTGCACGAGCAAGTGTTAGATGTAGAGAGAGCAGAGGGTGGCTACTCGGTTGAGAGGAAACTTTGTACTGTGGCTACTCGGATATTATACATACAGAGAGATAGGCAGGAGTAGGGGTGTTACCTCCACACGAGGGCCCCGAGCGTGGGTAGTTCTTGTTGTTTGCAGTGTTTCCTGAGCGCGTCTACTCGACGTGCGATCCCTCCCCGAAGACCTACAGCGTCCATCGGACCCAACACTTTAGCCATCCCATGGCATCTGTCTTTACTCATCCACAATAGTTGGCGCCCACTGTGGGGCCAGCAGCGGCGTTGGCTGGGGTTCATATTCGGACAGGACCCGTTTCTGCATCGGGGGAGCGCGTCGTCTGTGGCCTTGTCCACAGATTCGGCTCCTTCGACTTCGTCACCGACAATGCCGGCTATTTTGGCGGCAGGCCCATGCCTGCAGGCGGCTCGGTCCTTTCCTTCAGCGCGCATCTGGTCTATGTCGCCACCACCGTCATCCGCGAGTTCCCGAAGGAGGTGCTCGTCGCGGATGATCCTCCTGCTGTACTCGCTGCTCACGGGAAGCCTACTGACTGCTCTGCGGACAGCGTGGAGGTGATGATGACGGGCCCGACCATGGATGCCGGGAAAAGTGCGGCCGTTGCCGCGGAAGTCATCGACGAGCCGGTTGCTACGAGGGTCCACAAGCCCTACGACATGCCCCGAAACATTCCGGGTTACGTGGCTCCTTCCACGTCAGCGGTTGTACCGGTTGCTCGCGGTGGCGCCACCGAGCAGCTGGGCATGCCGCCTCCCACCGACACCGAGCTCATGGCGTTGAAGGCGCAACTCGAGCAACCGCGTCAAGCGCTGCACGCGGAGGCCCTGGAGCTGGAGAAGGTTAGGCTTGAGTTTAACCTAGACCAAAATGAGTACAATAGAGCGCATGGCTTTACTCCCATTTCTAGGCTTCCTAGCAAGCTAGGTACTATCCGTCGCAACTTGGGCGCTGAGCTAGCTAGAGATGGTAGGGCTGCTAGCCAAACTGCTAGTTTGAACACTGCTACTAGGCCCAAGTATAGCTCCCCTGCCAAAACTCTTAGGGCTGCAGAGGCAGTTGCTGCTGAGTTGCCGCATCTCACTGGTGACGCGCGCGCTAGGCAGCAGGATAAGGTCAATGAGCTAGTACTAGAAGCTGGCAGGCAGAACGAGGAGTTCCGGAATGCTGATCCGGGAGCTGGTGCTTCTCAGGTTGTCCACTCGCATGCGGCCAGATCTATGGATCAGAACTCATCACCGCTTCCTGGCAATGAGAGGGACGAGAGTGTGAACTCTAGAAAGAACAAACAGATGCAGGTGTACGACCCGGCTGTCGCCGGAAAACAGCCCGCTGTAGCGCGGCAGCCCGGTCAGAAACACAATTCTGCATGAGCAGGCTATCAAGCCACTAAAGCTCACAACAAGGGGCAAGGAGGAAACCGCGCGGGAACATCGCGGCATCATGCTGCCAGCCCGGTCCAGCAGAGGGTACAACAGCCAGCAGCTGTGCAGCCGCAAGCAGTTGTGGCAGCGGCCAACCCAGTTGCTCAACCCGGCCCTGTGTCGCAAGACCGCTATGATGATGGGTGCTCGGCGATGGAGATGGCCGGGTACGCAGATCCAAGGGACGTCACTGATCGTTTGGGTGACCGGATGCTGGAGCCCAGCGATGCAAGATACAAGTTGGATCGGATTCACCGGTCCGAACAGATTGAGAAGAGGGGGCCACCCGGCCCAAGTTGTTTTGGCCACCGTATCATGGGAGAGCCTTCTGTGAACAAGTTCCAGCGGGCGAGAGGGACCAAGTCATATGATGGGAGCACCAAGCCGAAAGACTGGCTGAATGACTATGTCACCGCTGTGCACATTGCAGCGGCAACCGGAGATGGGCAATGAGATACGTTCCCCAGATGCTGGAGGGTCCTGCCCGGATCTGGTTGAACAACTTGCCCAAGGACAGTATCAACTGCTGGCTTGACTTCTCGGAAGCCTTCATCAGCAACTTCACCAGCACGTACAAGAGGCCGAATAGGCCGAATAGGCTGCATCAGCAGCTTCACCAGCAAGCAGCAGGAAGAGGAAACTGACCGAGAGTACCTTACTCGGTGGAGTACATTGAGGAACACCTGCGAGGGTGTGAACGAGTCACAGGCGATCGCCTGGTTTGCTCAAGGCTGCAGGCATGGCAGCATGTTGTGGCAAAAGCTACAGAGAGAGATGCCGAGTACGCTCGCCGAGACGATCAAGATAGCTGATATGTATGCACTCGGAGACCCTACTCAGCCTTTGCTTGATGCTTTCGAGCCAAGAAGGAAACACCATGATGGCGGCAGACGCCAAGACTTCAGAAACAAGCGCAGAGATGACCGACCCGATACTCGGTATGGGTCTGAGCAAGTGAATGTTGTGAACCAAGACACTGCGACTGCTGGGAGTAGCCAAAGGCAAAAAACAGCTGGAGCCCAGTATGGGCAGAACCAGAATCAGGGCCAAGGCATCAAGAAGCCATACAATGCTCCTCAGCAAGGTAGCGGCAACCCGGACACAGGAGATGCTCAGAGATTTATCTTTGAGAACATGAAGGACGGGCCATGCAGCTTCCATACTCGGCATCCGAGTAGGCTAGCCAACCACACTACCCGGCAGTGCAGCTGGTGGGACCACATCAAGAGTGAAGGTTTTGGTCAGCTGCCCACTCCTCCTCCTCTGCCGCCTGCGAATGCCAATGTGCAGCCTATTCGGGCAGCTGCTCCTAGGCCAACAGTGAATCCGAGAAGGGAGAATGTAAACCAAGTAGCTCAGGGAGCCAACCACAACTACAACTACGACAACCGCAATGACCGCAACCGCAACTACTACACCTGCAACAACAATAGGAACAACAACAACAACAACAACAACAACCACGACAACAATGGTGGTGGAGACCGCAACCAGTACTAGGAGCACCATGAGAGCTACATGGTGTTCACCACTGAGCCAGACGACAAGCAGTCGCTACACAGGCGTGCGATGGAGGTGAATGCAGTGATCCCAGCTGTGCCTCACTATCTGCACTGGTGCGAGCAAGAGATTACCTGGTCCAGAGATGACCATCCTAAGGTGATGCCCAATCTGGGTACATATGCATTGGTGGTGGATCCCATCTTCCAGGGGACCAAGAAGAACGTCATGTTCAGCAAAGTGCTGATTGACAACGGCAGCAACATCAACATTATGTACCGAGATACTCTGGAGAAACTCGGCCTTGCCGAGAACATGCTGCTACCCAGCAGGACCACTTTCCATGGCATTGTGCCGGGAGTGTCTTGCGCTCCAATCGGCCGCATCTGGGTAGATGTCCTATTCGGCACCAGGGAGAACTGCCGCACCGAGTGCCTGCAGTTCGAAGTGGTTGATCTTCAGAGCCCCTACCATGCTCTACTCGGTAGGCCTGCGCTCACCAAGTTCATGACCTCAACCCATGCATCCTACCTGAAGATGAAGCTACCTGGTCCCAATGGTGTCATCACCATCTCGGGTGATTACAAGCGCTCCTTGGAGTGCGCGTCTGCTGGCTCTCTACTGGCAGAGTCCATGGTCATCGCTGCTGAGAAGAAGAAGATACACGAGGTGGTTGCTATGGCGCAGGCAGCGCAAGTCGGTATGCCTGGCATGCCGGGTACTCAGTATGGAGCAGCTTTCCAGGCCTCCCAAGAAACCAAGAAGGTGCAGATGGACCCTGAGTTCCCAGACCGTGTTGCCATCATTGGCGCCGGGTTGGGCCAGAAATAAGAAAGCGAGCTCATCCACTTCGTCCGTGAGAATCGGGATGTCTTTGCATGGTCCAATGAGGATGTGTCGGGTGTCCCGAGGGAGTTGGTTGAGCACTCACTACATGTGCGTCCTTACGCCAAGCCAGTTAAGCAGGCAATGCGCCACTTTGGTGATGAGAGGAGGAAAGCTATCGGTGATCAGATCACCAAGTTGCTGATAAGCGGATTCATCATGGAGGTACTGCATCCGGATTGGCTGGCCAACCCGGTTATGGTTGAGAAGAAGAAGGAGGACCCCAAGGTCGATACTGCATGGCGCATGTGCGTGGACTACACCAACCTGAACAAGGCCTGCCCCAAGGACCCATTCCCGCTACCCCGCATAGATCAGGTGATCGATTCCACTACCGGGTGTGAACTTTTGTCTTTCATTGATGCCTACTCTGGTTTCCACCAGATACCTCTTAATCCGGCTGATCAAATAAAGACTGCTTTCATTACCCCGTACGGGGCTTATTGCTATCGTGTCATGTGCTTTGTGTTGCGAAATGCTGGGGCTACCTATCAGAGATGCATGCAGAAATGCTTGCATGATCAAATTGGCAAAAATGTGCAGGTGTACGTAGATGACATTGTCATCAAAACGAAAGAAACACATACTCTGCTTAGTGATATTGAGGAAACATTTGCTAACCTGCGCAAGTACATGATGAAATTGAATCCGACTAAATGCACCTTTGGCGTTCCGGCTGGCAAGTTACTCGGTTTCTTGGTATCCAGCCGGGGCATTGAGGCCAATCCTTGAAAGATAAAATCTATAGAGAGCATGTCTTTAACGAGATCACTGAAGGATGTGCAGAAATTTACCGGGTGCTTGGCTTCTCTTAGCCGCTTCCTGGGGAGAATGGGTGAGAAGGCCTTGCCTCTCTACCAGCTCATGAAGAAGAGTGATAAGTTCGTATGGACATCACAAGCTGGTGTGGCCTTCAGAGAACTCTAGACCATGCTGGGTAGCACTCCCATCCTGGCAACCCCACTACCCAAAGAGCCAATGTTGTTGTACATTGCTACAACCAACCGGGTAGTCAGCGTGGTGATCGTGGTGGAAAGAGAAGAGGAAGGCAAAAAGGTGCAGCGGCCAGTGTATTATCTCAGCGAGGTGCTATCCAGCTCCAAGCAAAACTACCCGCACTACCAGAAGATGACATACTGCGTGTACCTGGGTGCCAAGAAGCTCAAGCACTATTTCCAAGAGCATCCCATCACAGTGGTGAGTACTGCTCCCATCTCGGAAATCATGGGCAACAAGGAAGCAAGCGGCCGGGTAGCCAAGTGGGCAATTGAGCTAGCCGCGTACACCCCTCTGTACAAGAGAAGAGAAAGCGATCAAGTCACAAACTCTGGCAGATTTCTTGGTGGACTGGGCCCAGATGCAGTATGACCCTCCCTTGCCAGAAACCAACTACTGGAAGATGCATTTTGATGGCTCCAAAGTGAAGTAAGGCCTTGGTGCTGGCGTAGTGCTTACGTCACCCAAGCGAGATCAACTCAAGTATGTGCTGCAGATCCATTTCAAAGCATCCAATAATGTTGCCGAGTATGAGGCATTGGTACATGGCCTGAGGGTAGCCAAGGAGATCGGAGTTCAGCGCATTGTCTGTTATGGCGACTCGGATTTGGTGGTGCAGCAGGTATTCGGCAACTGGGATGCTCTGGATGCCAACATGGCATCCTACCGGTTTCTGGTGCAAACTATGACAGGCTTATTTGAAGGGTGTGAGTTCCATCATATACACCGAGCTGAGAATGATGCAGCTGATGAGCTGTCCAAGTTGGGGTCTTCTCGGAAGTTTATCCCGGCTGGGATTGCCTTGGAGCATCTGAGAAAACGATCCATCAAGCCATCCCCCAACTCGGAGTCCATCTTCGTTCCATCTCTGCCAGGAGCGGAGGCTGTTCCTATGGAGATTGACTGGGAGGCTGCAAAAGAGAACCCGGGGACTGGCACTTGCAACCCGGGGATTGCTCCATTCAACTCGGGGACTGTCGCATTCATTGAGGGGATCATTTCTCAGTGCTCGGGGACTCGGGGACTCGCCCCCAGCTCAGAAGAGGTCTTGGTAGCTGATCCAATGGAAGTGGACGAACCAGTGTTTCCCAACCGGGAGACACCGAGTTGGGCTCTGCCCATATTATCCTTTCTAACGGTTGGCACCTTGCCGAGTGATGAGGTCACAACCAGGCAAATACAGAGAAGATCCAAGGGCTACACAATCATCAACAAAGTGCTGCACAGAAGGAGTCCTACTGGCGTGCTACAACGCTGTGTAGAGCCGGAGGAAGGAGAAGAAATTCTTATGGAGATACACCAGGGAGAATGCGAGCATCACGCCTCTTCTCGGGCTCTGGTCAACAAGGCTTTTCGGCATGGCTTCTTTTGGCTCACTGCCTTGCGGCAAGCTAAAGATATAGTGAGAAAGTGCAACGGCTGCCAGAGGTTTGCAAGCAAGATCCATATGCCAGCTTCCGAGTTGAAGACCATTCCCATTACTTGGCCATTTGCTGTCTGGTGTTTGGACATGGTGGGTCCTTTCAAGCCAGCTAGAGGCAACATGACTCACATCTTGGTCATGGTTGATAAATTCACCAAGTGGATTGAGGCCAAACCTATTCGGAAGTGTGATGGAGTCACGGCAGCGAGTTTCGTGAAGGATGTCATTCTGAGATACGGCTACCCGCACAACATCATCACCGTAATGGCACAAACTTTGCCGAGGGTGCATTCGCAAGATTCTGCAGAGAGAAGCGGATCCGGCTAGATGTTGCATCTGTTGCGCATCCGGCCTCCAACGGGCAAGTTGAAAGAGAAAATGGCATGGTCCTATCCGGGATAAAACCAAGGCTAATTGAGCCATTACAGCGAACCCCTGGTTGTTGGCTGGACGAGTTGCCAACGGTGTTGTGGAGTCTCAGGACTACCCCTAACCGATCAACCGGATACACACCATTCTTCTTGATATATGGAGTTGAGGCCGTGTTGCCCACTGACCTAGAGCATGACTCGCCCCGAGTAAACCCTCTACACTGAGGCGGAGGCAAGAGAAGCTCAAGAAAATGACGTTGACTTGCTAGAAGAAGCAAGAGAGCTAACTCTGTCACGTTCAACCATTTATCAGCAAAACCTGAGGCGTTATCACAGCCGGAAAGTAAACCCAAGGGTTTTCCGAGAAGGAGACATGCTCCTTAGGCGCGTGCAGCGCACAGACGGGATGCACAAGCTATCCCCTCCGTGGGAAGGGCCATTCATTGTGAGCAAGGCTCTGCACAATGATGCCTACTACCTAGTCGACCCCCAGGCACCCCAGAAGAACAGGCCGGATAAAGCTGGAGAGGAATCCAAGCGCCCTTGGAATGTAGCTCTACTCCGCCGTTTTCATTCATGAGCAAAAAGTTGTATGTATCTCCTCAACCGAGTTAAAATTCTAGTCGGCACTCCGAATTCAAACTCGAGGACTGCTTGTGCAAAAACCTTGCCTTGTGTTGTTTACTTTATTTTCTTTGTCTACTCGGTTGGGCTGCTTAGAATTTCACGTGCATATCTAGTAATGTGTTTAAACCCACGGGCCAACTCTTCGACTCTGCTGCTTTCCGCAACCCGGCTTCATGGCAAGCAAGAGAACAAGCCAAAGGTCAATGAACACACGGAAAATTTCTAAGGAAAAAAAGGTGTAGCAACCGAGTAGGGTGTTCTTTACTGTTCTGTTGTCTCTTTTCGGTTAAGTGGTGGGCAGCGTTACCATGCAGTTTTCTAAGTGGCTAAGTATCTGAAACTTGAACTTTGAAATCTTGTGACTCGACTACCAAAAATCCACAAGTGGCAGGTAAGAGCAAAGACAAAGAGAACAAGTGAATGAAAAATGAAACTCGGGGACTTGCATTGAAACGCAACCCGTCATTGAGCCAGAGTTGATAAACTGTTAACCAAATAAAACTGAGTAGCAAACGATTTAAAACTTGAACTTGTTTGATACATATGCACCCGGCATCCCAGGGATCTGATGAGATTGTTCAGAGATAAAATGCGCAGGAGTTAAACGGCAGTGGAGGCAGTATCCGCGTTGGTGTTGGTAGGCGTTTCCAGCTCGGAGGTTGTGGAGGTTGGCTCGGCTGCAGAAGGAGTTGCAGTAGTGGAGGTTGGCTCTGAGGCGGAGTTGGAGGCTTGAGTGGCCGCAGTGCTGGGCAGAGGGTAGAGCTCTGAGGTCGCAGCCCCAGTCGCGCCCAACTCGGGAGCTGGGTCGTTAACCACCATATCAATGGTGACGGCAGCCTCCTGCGCGATGGGTTGCGACTGCTCAGTCTCCGGGTTGGCTCCCAACCCGGAGCCCTCTGCGGCGCTGCGCTGCTCGGTCTCCATGCTATCAGCCCCTTCCTGGTCGGACCCCTCCTGCTCCTCTTCTTCGGCATCCTGGCCTTGGTCTTCGTCGCCATCGTCCTCGAACTCGGCTTCGCCTTCATCCTCCTCGCCCTCAACATCCGTATCCGGCTCGGTGGGGCCGTCAATGTATAAGTTGGTGTCAGCGTAGGAGGCAAGCTCATAGGCCACTTCCTTCCGGCGGGAAACGCACGCGGGGGCGTGTAGTCCACTTGGATCCATTGCGGCGAGTGCCTATCCTGTCGAGATCCAAGTTCTCGTACCAGGACAGAATGAAGTGAAGGAGCTCGTCAGCGCCTGCCCGAGCTGCGGAAGCACACCACTTCTTCAACTCCACCTTGACATGGTCCAGGTTCTCGGCAATGTCGCGGAAGGTCTCCGGAACATCTTTCTCAGGCCAGAACAGCTTATGCAGTTTAATTGCAGTGGACACCATTGAGGTGCCCAAGCCTTTGAGGGAGCGTATTTGGGTCTTGAGGTTGACGAGATGATTGTTGATGCTGGAAGTGTTGTTAATATTTAGACCAGCTGCGACCCTGGCCTGCCTTGCCTTATCCACAACAATTACACCAGCGGAACGGAGTTCCGGGAAGATATCTAAATCAACAAGACCTAAGTTGGATAAGAAACAGTGACCGAGAAGAAGTGAAACTTAGTAGAAGAAGGAAGAGAAGAGAAAAGCCAGGTAAAGAGTAGCGGCAACTCACATTCCATATCTACCACCAGGGCTCCCAGCTTGATTTTCCAGTCCTCTACGTCTCGGAGTTGCTTGTCCTGGAGGCGGCGCGAGTCGGTGATTTGAGCCTCGAGAGCCTGGTTCCGCTCCTTCAGCATTTGGATTTCCATCTCGAGTGCCCGCTTCTGGGCGGCAGCTGTTTTCTCGATCTCTTGCTTCTCGTGGACATGGTTGATGGCGGTCTGGAGTGCATATGAAAGATCAACCTGGAGCTTCTCGAAATCCGCCCTCTCGGCTGCGCGCTCCTTCTCTATCTCGACCTCCCGGGCCTGCACTTGCTGGTGTGCCTCAACAGGAGTGAGGCACTGCAGGTGCTGCTCCCGGAAGTTCTTATATTCTTCTGCGAGAAGAACATCACAATTGAGCAGGGTAGCCAAAAGAGAGAAGGCAAATACAGAGAAGAAAGAACAGTACTCACCTACCAGAGAAGAGATTTTACTCTGCGCTGAGGCAGCGAAAACCTCGCAATCCTGGTGTCTCTCCACCAAGGCCTTGAGCTCGCCTACAGAGAAGAAAGCACTTGAGCAAAAAGCAAAAAACGGGCGTAAGTACAAAACGCACTAACCGAGATGCTAAAAGCTTACCCTCAATTTCCGAGAGCTTGAGAGTGCGGTCCAGGGCGTTCTTTTCCAACGCATCCCTGTCACTCTTGTCGGCCTCGAGAGCTCGGTTACGGTCTCTATTTTGGCGGTGGTTCCAGAGAAGCTGGCGGAACACTTTGGTCCTTTTCTGGACGCTATCCTGCAAGGGAGAAGGAAAGAGTCTTAGTTTTGGAAGATTTGGCCCGAGTAAATATCAACTCGGTTGAGTTTTCACCTACTGGGCCCGAATCTTGGGGACTGCGGTAATGGTTAAGAGAAGAAAAGAAGAAAGATGCAAACCAGCAACTCGGAGAATTCAGAAAGAGAGAAAACACTTACCACATAGCTTTGCTCAATGTCTTCGATGTTCTTACGCAAGACTAAGAGCTTGTCGGCCAAGGTGCTGCAGGGACTAGCTACTGCCATGCCAACATGGCCGATGTCGGCCTTGTTCCAGTCCGTCCGGTAGTGATCGAGCCTGCCTAACTCGGTACCATCCCAGGCAGCGTTGCCAAATACCTTGCTATCCCAGGTTTTCTCAATGTGGCCTACCCGGTCCAGGATAGCTGCAACACCTTCTTAAGGAAGTGTCTCGTCATCTTCCTGGCGAGAGGAGATCTCCTTGACAAGAAGGGAAGTTTTCTTCCCCTTTGACGCAGAAAGGTTTGCGGCTTTTCGCTCTTTCAGAGTCATCAGCCGCTCTTCTTCCTGCGACATATGGATCCGGTGGCCCTCTTGCAAGTCTTTCCAGTACGCTGGGAAGTCACGCTTCTCGTTGGCACTCGCTCCAGCACCTAGCTTCTCTGCAGGGCCAAAGGTGGCGTCAACTGGAACTAAGCTGACGTTTGGATTGGTTGATTTCTTCTTAGGGTTCTTGGGCAGCGGCGCGGCCTGTCCGCCTTGAGGCTGGAAGGACAGCAACGACTGCCCAGCTTGTGAGGCGCCACGCTTTGGCTGATGCCGGGTTGGCTCAGCGCCTGCCTTGGCGGTTTTCTTGATGCTTGGCGTGGGGGTTGGCCGAGAAGGCGGCGGTGCTTGAAGAATTGGCTGAGAAGGTGGTGGCACTTGGAGAACTGGCGGAGATGATTGTTGATTTGGTGGTGGAACTTGTGTGAGGGGTGGAGTTGCCTGCTGAGTTGGTGGCGCAGGTGGCCGGCTACTCGGTGCAGCGTCCGGCTGCACTTGGTCCTGGCGGGCTGGCTCCGCCACATCATCTTCTACCCGCTTCTCGGCAGCGGGGTCGGGCTGCGCGGCAGCGTTGTCTTCCGGCTGCTGATCAACAACAGGGTCTGGCCGCTCCAGGGTCCTCCTGCTGCTGCTCGGCAGCGTGTTCGACATCCTCCCCAGCTGATGCAGCTGGGGGAGTTGGGGGTCTCTCGGTGTTGGCAGCGTCTTAGGCAGCCTGCTGCGCTTCAGACTGCAGCTGCTCGGAGACGTGGTCGGTATCGCCCCCGGCGCCATCGTTCTCGGCGCCGAGATCCTGCTCTTCTTCAGCAGGGGAGGACGCACGCGTCCTACCATGCGGCTCTTGGTTTTCATCATCATCCGAGAGCTCCACAAGCTGCTCTCGGGGCGGGGCTGTTTTCTTCTTGGGACGTGGTGCAGCAGTGGCATCAGCGTCAAGAGCATCACTTGAAGAAGAAATAGAGTCAGAAGGAAAGCAGAAAAAAAACAAGGGAGAAACACAACAGAGAACCAGAGGTTATTCGGAAAGCACTTACCCGTATGAGTTGGGGCCGCGTTTCTTGCGGGAGGCGGTGGGTTGGACTGCCGCCTTCTTCCCAGTCCTCTTAGGAGGAGGTGCCTAAGCACCACTGCCAGTCCTCTTCCGAGTAGTAGGAGCAGCCACGGACACCGGAATTGCGTCCACAGGGTCCTCTAGCTCCTCCAACTCAGGCTCCTCTGCAGAGAAGAGGGAAGAGTTCAGAACAAGCAAGAGAGAAGGGAAGCAAAGCAGATTGCAATTAAGCAGAAAGGTGAACCAGGTCACCTTCGTCATCTTCGGACCAATCCCGAATAGAGGCATCAACATGGGATTTACCTTTCTGGCCGGCGCGTGGGACGCAGAGGGTGGCTTGTACGTCATACGTCGTGGCGTCATCCTCAGTTCGGTCCTCTTCCCAGTTGGCCTCAAAGATGGGTTTGTCCTCATCCTTCTGGCGATTGATGTGCTGTTGGTGCAAGCATAAAGCAAAGTGAGTTGAGTTCTCGGGTAAGAAGTTCTACTCGGAACAAGCGTGCAAACATAAAGCATATTAAGCTAAGTGGTTCTACTCGAGATAGCGTGCAAACACAAAGCATATTAAGCTAAGTGAGTCTACTCGGAACGGCATGCAAACATAAAGCATACAAAGCTAAGGGTTCCTACTCGGCATAGCATGCAAACACAAAGCATATAAAGCTAAGAGGAGTTCTATTCGGTATCAATCACAAGTACTGAGGGTGCAGAGAAGAGCACTAACCTGGGTAATTTTCTTGGCGCGGCTATATGGCATGAAGTCGTAAGCCCAGTTGTCGGTCAGCGTGGTTCTCATAATGTCCTTGGCCCAGATGGCCACCTCTGCCCTGGTGAGCTCGAACGTCGTGGTCCGAGTGCAGTCCCGGGGGCCTCCCATATAGCACATCTTGTGCGCTCTGGCCTGGAGAGGGAGTACTCGACGCGAGATCCAGCAGGCGATTGCATCATCCTGCAGGAGTCCCAGCTCAGCTAGCTGTGCCAGGCGCTTCTCTACCTGGACTACGTCAGGCACCGTGTTCTTCGGGTGGTACCCCCAGTTTTGCCCGGTGGGTAGCGTGTTGACGAACTCGGGGAGCCCAATCCAGTCTTCAACAGGCTTTCCCTTCTCGGGAGCAACATTCTTCACGTAGAGGAAGTCGTGCTGCCACTTGCGCACGGATTCCAATCCGAGCACCCGCGGGTGGTGCCCGGTGTTGCGTTGCAGCATCATCGCGCTACCCATTTGGGTCATCACGCGGGGAACAAGGGGATTGCGAGGGTTTGGAACCTTTTGCTGACGAAGGAAGAAATAGCGGGCCCAGGTTTGGACAGTTGGGTAGACACCCAGAAAAGCCTCGCAAACGGTGGCATGAATGGATAGCATCACCATGGCGTTGGGAGGAATGTGATGTGGTTGGAGGCCAAAATGGCGGAGAAAGTCGGAGAAGAATTTGGAGACGGGAAGGCCTAGGCCAGCTTGAAGTGCGACAAGAAGACGACGTATTCACCTTCTTGTGGTGTCGGGACGATCTCGCTGCCGGGAGGGCGAAAGATTACGCCGGGGGGCACTCCGCGGGTGTTCACCAGCCACTGGCAGTCAGCAGCGGTGACGTCCGAGCCCTCCCAGCCGGCTCGGGCCGGCGCCATCTCCTCCTCCTCCTCCTCGTGCTCGTGTTCGTCCACGAAAGCATGCTCGAGATCCATGAAGGTGGGGTTATCGGTGGAGTCACGGGTGCTCGTCGGGGCTTAAGGCGGCGACGAGGACAACGGTGCTCGGGATGTGAATCTCTCTCTGTCTGGCTCTCGAGGCGTAGAGCAGCGGCGCGTTGCGATTTGCGGCGACGCTGTGCTCAACGGCGGGCGCGAGGGCAGAGAGGGAGCAGAAGGGGGAAAATGCGAAGGAGAGAGCAATTTGGGTGGCGACGAGGACAGTGGTGATCGGGGTGTGAATTTCTCTCTGTCTGGCTCTCGAGGCGTGGAGCGGCGGCGCGTTGCGATTTGCGGTGGCGCTGTGCTCAACGGCGGGCGCAAGGGCAGAGAGGGAGCAGAAGGGGGAAAATGCGAAGGAGAGAGCAATTTGGGCAGCACGGGGGCATTTATTCCTCCGCGAGCTGCGGTTACCACTGAGATTGATCATGGCCGGGGATCGTGCGGCGTGGGTTAATGGACCGTTAGAAACGCACACAACGCATTTCGCGCGCGTAACAGGCGCAGTTGATCCCACGACGTGGGTCGTGGGCTTTCGAGTACTTGCTTGAGGTGACCTAACGGGCTATGGGCCCTGTGCGCAGCGATAGGCGCGTGGCCTGCTGCTGCACTAGCACCGAGGCGTCGGGGTCTTGCGCGTGTGACACGTGGCACACTTGGACATGAGAAGGTGGATTTGATCTGGACAGCGCGGGATCGCGTCGAAAATTTCACCAAGGTAATCTACTCGGCCGCACTGTGCTGAGTATGCGTTACTCGGCTCGGAAGGGATTTCTCCAATAAACATGGTGGGAGAAGTTCGAGTAGGAGTTATGGGTCCGGGTTGAGGAGCAAATCGGACAAAGTGCTTGAAGGAGACAGTTTGGTTTAAGCTGGCAGGGCCCTACGAACAAGTTCGCTGGACTCTACCAGCTTCGGGGACTAATGTCGGGGGGCTACTCCCGAGTAGGGGTAAGACTGGTGATAAAACAGAGGTAAAAGTATTGTTGGCCGAGTAGGAGGCTACCCGAGTACCTTCTATCCGGCAGTCACTATTCGGTCATAGGTATTGAAGGCCAAGAGAAGATAAGAAGAGAGATTGATATCGTCCGTGTAGCAATCAAGTGGTCCAGGTAGATGGGTTGTATTCCTACTCGGGCAAGAAGTCAATGGAGCCGTTCTGACGAGATCCCGCGTATCCCGCAGCCGTACAGGCGTGCGGTTCAACTTACGGAGCGCGTGATTATCCGCGCTACGGCGTGGCTACAGTGAGGTAGGCGCCCGTCATGTCCTGTCACTGACAGAGGGGACAGGACATGTCGGGGGGCCTACTCTGTGTGACTGACAGGGTGGACATGTCCTGTCAGCCGGACGACGCGGCGACTTCTCGCACCCGCGTCAGCGAGAAGCCGGAGGCGTGCTCTGCTCCACTGTGGAGATGTCACATCGTTGTACCTTTTATTCTTTGTTTACTCGGCTGGGCACCAGTATATAAGGTGCCCTGCCCCCTCCTGCACGAGGGACGTTACGCGAGAGAGCATTTATTGCACGAGCAAGTGTTAGCTATAGAGAGAGCAGAGGGTGGCTACTCGGTTGAGAGGCAACTTTGTACTGTGGCTACTCGGATATTATACATACAAAGAGATAGGCAGGAGTAGGGGTGTTACCTCCACACGAGGGCCCCGAACCTGGGTAGTTCTTGTTGTTTGCAGTGTTTCCTGAGCGCGTCTACTCGACGTGCGACCCCCCCCCCCCCGAATACCTACAGCGTCCATCGGCCCCAACACTTTAGCCATCCCATGGCATCTGTCTTTACTCATCCACGACACCGGAAGAAGAAGGGGGCATCAGAGGAGTCTTAGAAGTCCAAATGAGGGAGCCAACCACGAGGGGTGCCAGCAGGGGCCCACACCACCTGGTGGCGCCCCCCTTTTGCCGCGCCGCCACGTGGTGTGGCCACCCCGGCCCACCACTGACAGCCCCCTCTAGCGTACTTCATCCCAAGGGAACCCTAAGACCAAAGAAACCATCGAGGAAATATTCCGCCGCCTCCTCGGGGCGGAAAACAACAGAGATTGAAAAGCTCTCCGGCAGGGAGAAATCTGCTGGGGGAATTCCTCCCCGGAGAGGGGAAATCATCGTCATTGGCACCGTCATCGCTCCGGGCATCATCACGATCATCATCGTCATCATCATCAGCATCACCAACACCATCATCCTCACCATCCACCTTCATCCCGCTACAACAATTAGTGTTCTATATTGTTGTTTTGCACTAGGTATCTCTCTCGGTGTGGATTACTTGTTAGTAGTTGATGCTTATGAGATTTATCGGTGTTTGCACTTTATGACCAGATTTTTATTCATAATTATATCACCTCTGATTATGATCCATATGATGTCTTGTGAGTAGTTCTTTTAGTTCTTGAGGACATGGGAGAAGTCAAGATGTTAGTAGTGAAATTGTGTTGAAGTAATATCTAATGGTTTGATATTTAAGTTGTCGTGTTATTCTTCTAGTGGTGTCATGTGAATGTCGACTACATGAAATTTCACCTTTATGGGCCTAGAGGGATGCATTGTATATTTGGCTACTAATTGTGGGGTTGCCGGAGTGACAGAAACCTAAACCCCCGTTAGGAAACCGATGCACGAGGGAGTGTAGGATCCCAGAGTTTAAGGCTATGGTTAGATTTATCTTAATTACTTCTTGTAGTTGCGGATGCTTGCAAGGGGTTTAATCACAAGTATGTATTAGTACTAATTGGGCAGTGCATTAGCATAGGTTCACTCACACAACACCTATCAAAGAAATAAATATTAATCAACTGTATGAAACGAAAGCGCGCTTGACGAAGTTCCCATGTGTCCTCGAGAACGTTTGTTCATCATAAGTAAACCAACCGGCTTGTCCTTTGCTCTAAAAAGGATTGGGACACTCGCTGCAATTATTATTACTGTCTTTTATTTACTTGCACTTCATTTATCTTCTATATCATAAACCACCAAAAACATGTTTGCTAGTGTTTACAGTGAATCCTCTATCCAATCTGCTTGTCAACACCTTCAGCTCCTCGTTGGGTTCGACACTCTTATTTATCGAAAGTATTACGATACACCCCCTATACTTATGGGTCATCAAGACTATTTTTTGGCGCCGTTGTCAGGGAGTGAAGCGCTATTGGTAAGTGGAACTGGTAAGAGAAACTTTTACTTTGAGTGTTGTTTTTGTTTCTGTCTGCTACTTTATTTTATTATGGAGAGTCCATTTGGTTCCCTATTTAGGAGTACTACTACTACTTCTAATGTAGTAGATGACCCGTTGTCTGCTCAATTATATTCTTTTAAAATACCTATGAAAATTGTTGAGCGTGTTATGGATAACTGCTATTTTAGAGATGCAACTGTCCATCTCGGTGATCATTTACTCTTTATACATGAATTATGCGAGTTATTCAGGTGTGCAGGTATTACAACGGACCAAGTTAAAAAAGAAATTATTCTCTTTATCACTGAAGGGTAGGGTTGTGGAATGGTTTAAAATGCTGAAGAATGGTCAATCTATTGGATGGGAGGAAATTGTACATCTCTTTTATTCTAAATTTTATCCTCCCAGTGAGATTCATAAAGATCGGAATCAAAATATAATTTCTGGCCTCATGATGGAGAGAGTATTGCCAATCTTGGGGGAGATTGAAGTTATTAATGCTCAAATGTCCCGTTCATGAGGTCCCCGGTAATATTGTTATCAATAATTTTTATGCAAGGCTTCCTCTTCATGATAAGGATTTATTGGATACTTCTTGTTCTGGATCATTCACACATATGAAAGGAGAAGCTAAATAGCATCTTCTTGACCGTATTCAAGGAAACACTGAAGGATGGGAGAATGACAAAGGTAAAAAGTCAGGTATAAATTATGATTATGAATGCGTTAAATATTTTATGGGAACCGATGATTTCTATAATGTTAGTGTTCTTTGTGGCATTGACTCTCAAATCTTTGCAAATTCCCATCTTGATATTCTCAAAAAGGAGTTGAGCAAGTACCATGCACCTTATAAAGATATTGTTAATTATGTTCCAACTAGAAATATAGAACTTCATACTGTTAATCCTGCTGTGCCTGAACCTTATATCGACAAAATGCCTTTCCCTGCCAAGGTAAAAGAACATTCTATCATAGCTAGTGTGGTTAACAAAAGTACAAAGAAATCTATAGAACCTGATGAACAGATAACTATTGAACCTACAGTAGCTATAGTAAAGGAACTTGTCTCTGAAAATGTTGAAGATGTACACATTATCTTCTGTGAGGATGCTTTTAATATTGTTTCACATCCTAGTAAATCTAGGTAAACTAGTGTTCATGTGCTTTCTGTTAGGATATTTGATCATTGCTAGTATGGTTTGTGTGATATTTGTGCAAGTTCTAGTGTTATTCCTTATGAGATTTATAAAGAAATCATGCATGAAATTGGTTCTTGTGAACTTGAAGATGTTGATATGGTTATTCAACTTGCTAATAGAGAAATGATCTTTCCGATTGGCGTTATTAGATATGTAGAAGTTTTATGTGATAAAACTAAATATCCTGCTGATTTTGTAGTACTGGGTACAACTGCTAGTAAAACTTGACCTATCATTTTTGGTAGGCCTTTCTTGAATACTTGTGGTGATGTTATAGATTATAAGAAGGAGAACATATTTGCTAAATTCGACGAAACACGACTACTAATAGCTAGACTTCTCCCATGTCCTCAAGAACTAAATAATCTACTCACAACACATCATATGGATCATGATCAGAGGTGATAAATGGATGAATAACAATCTGGCCATAAAGTGCAAACACCAATAATTCTCACAAGTATCAACTACAAACGACTAATCCACACCGGTAGAGAGATCAAGTGAAAACAACGATATTGAACCCTAATTGTTACAGCGGGACAGAGGTGGATGGTGAGGATGATGGTGTTGATGGTGATGATAATGACGATGATGATCTTGATGATCCTCGGTGCGATGACGATGATGGTGGTGACGTTTCCCCTCTCTAGGAGGGAATTTTCCTGGCGGAATCTCCCCAGCAGAAAAGTGTTTCTTCTCTCTGTCGTTTTCGCCGCGAAGAGTCGGCGGAAAAATTCTACGAAGTGGCTCCTCAATAATTTTAGTTCATGTAGGATAAGAACCCCGGAGGAGACCTGGAGGGGGCTAGGGGCCCACCAGGCGTGGCCAAGGGGGGCGTGCCCTATGGCAGCCCTTCGCCCCCCCGCCCCCGGTGATTTATGACGAAACTTCGATTTTCTGATTTCCTTTTTCCAATTTTTGTGACATTCGGAAGATATCCCCTCTGACACGTGCTTTTTCCAGCTGATTTCTGACTCTGGTAAATAATTCCCTAAAACAGTAAAACACAAATAAAACAACGAAATAACATAAGTATAGTGCTCTAATATGAAAAATAAGAATGAATAAGGAAAAATTAACATATAAAATAGTGATGCAAAATGGACGTATCAAGCTCTAACATACTTTCTTCATGTTGGAATTTTTGTGTACGAGGCATAGGTGTTTGTCGACCTATGTGTGGTATCGTGGTTATTGATGATGTTATACTGTGGAAACTATTGAACCCATCTAAACAGTTGATAATCGTGGTCAAAATTTTTATACCAACAATGCCCATGCCATGGGAATTGCCATGTGAACATTAGGATAAAAAACCAATTCCACAAGCTACATCGTAATGGAATCGACTTAATTTTTCGTTTATGAGCACTTCTGGTGGCAATTATCATGGATTTCAGACATCTTTGTGTTAGAAAAGAAGAAACATTGACGATGTTATCCAAAAAAGGCGATGGAAAAAGGGAGGTGCATTTTGGCACCCGATCTCATACGCTCACGTGAGTGTAAGAAATTCTAAAAAAATGGAAAAACACTTTAAAAAATCAGGAACAAACTCATATAAGTTTTATACATCCGGTTAGTGTACGATATTTTGTGTTTTTTGTCAAGAGCATCACAAATGTTATTTTTACACAACTATTTGCATGTATGTATAAAACTTGTATAAGTTTGTCCTTAATTTTTTTTTTCAGATTTTTCTGGAGTGTTTTGCTATTTTTTTGTAATTTTGTACTCTAACAGGAGCATATGAGCTCAGGTGCTAATATGAATTTCTAACGGGAGATATCTAACTATTAGATCCATGCAACAAGATATGTGCCTTCATCAAACTACCGCGAATATAGTTCGAGATTTTTATTCGTAAACCGATCGAGAAATAGTTGCTCCAAATATGTTTATTGCCAGGTGGTCTCTACTTCGAAACGACGCACATAAAAAAATCATCGCAAGTCAGATGGGAACAACAGACTAGGGACGTCGGTAAACGATGTAATGTCATTTAAAAAACTCGGAGTAAAGTTTTTGTCTCTCGTGCACAAAAGTATATTTTCAAAATCCGTAGTAACACAATAGAGTGCTCCAAATAAATTGTGCATGCTGATCTGAATGTTCTTTAACATCATTTTTTTTCACAAAGTTATGTTGCTATTTGCATGAACAAAATTAATGAGCAACAGGGGTAAAAAAACAAACTAAGAAAATGCAAAAACACGTCCAAACTTGTTATTTTTTCACATGTCACGTTCTTTTGAAACAGTTTATGCAGATTTATCAGTTAATCACACGTGTAATAATCTGTACTTTTTATATTTTGACTAGCGAATAAAATTTGAAAAAATAATTTTAGCGCCAGGAGGCACTGATGCCCGAATCCAAAGTGATTTTTTAGCCCGTGGCACCTTTTTTATCGATCAGTGTGTGCGTACAGTCACACGTGTGTGGCACGTCTATGTTTCTACATCCTCCCCTTCATCCCCGGAGTCAGCGGGACGGGCTCCACCTCCATCTCGCGCCGTTTCCGCCCGCGCCAGGTCTCTGTCTCTCGGGTAGGTGCAGTACAGAAACGAGTAGACGAGGCAGCACAGCGCCATGGGGATGGCGATCGCGGTGTACAGGGCCCTGGCGAGGGAGGTCGCGTTGTGCCGGTCCGTCTCGATAGAGGCGGCGTGCTCGGCGCCGCCCGCAGCAGGGCGCACCAGCTTGTAGCCGTAGATGCGCTCGGCGAGGAGGCCGACCACCGGGGGAGCGAATGAGGCGAGCACGGCCTCGAACGTCCGGTCCAGTGCGAACACGGTCGTCCTCGACCGCGCCGGCACGATCTCGGCCAGTATCGGGCTGTTCGTGGCCGAGGTGTTCCAGGAGGCCATGAAACCCATGACGAACAGCGCGGTGCCGTGCTTGGCGAAACTCGCCGGGTCGTTCGGGAGCGCGAGCAGCAGGACGGCGCAGAGTGGGATCGCCGAGCCGGAGCTGATCTGCGAGAGGATGATGCGGCCCGAGTTCTTGAGCCTCCCCGCGAGGACGTCACCCATCTTGCCGCCGAAGAGGCCGCCTAGCGAGGTGGCAACCTTGAACAGCGTAATCAGCGCCGCCGTCTCCCCATGGGAGAACCCGACGAGCTCCAGCCACATGGCCGTGAAGGACAGAGCCGACCAGGGGAATGAGCCCGTGAGCCCCTGCGCGACGATGACCTGGAACGACGGGACCCGTAGCACGGCCTTCGCCTCCCTCGCGAACTCCTGCAGCTCCTGCCGCACCGGCTTGGCGGCCCGGGCCGGGGCCTTGCTGCCGGCGGCCGCGAACGCGCGGATGGACACGCCGACCGCCGCTCCCATGGTCGCGAGCAGGAGGAAGGCGAGCCGCCATCCTGGAACGCCGAAGAACGAGGTGGGCGCCATGAGGAGACCAAGGGTGGTGCCCCCCACGGTGCCGGCCTTGCTGGCCACCATGAGCCACCCGAAGGCCATGCCCCTGTTCGGGCCGTCGATAGAGTCTGCGACGAAGGCAAAAATCGCTGGGATCTGCAGCGCCAGCCCGACGCCGTTCAGCGCCGCTGTCACCGCCATCTGCAATATTGCATCATCCGAGAGATCTTAGCTCCTCTGGTTCAAAGCACCGACGCACGTACGGCGAGCATGAACGGAAACGTGCAAGATTCACCGGCCTGCGCAAAGGTGGTGGAGAGGCCGATGAGCAAGGTGGCCGCGGCCCAGAGGAAGGCGCCGAGGGCGATGACGGTGAGGCGGTCATGGCGGGCGGCCAGGTAGGCGGCGAGCGGGTAGCACGCGGCCTGCACGACGGAGCGAGAGAGCGCGATGGAGCCGAGCGCGGTGGGCGAGGCCTGCAGCGCGGCACCGATCTCCCTGTACACCGCCGGGAGCAGCGCCGCGTCGGCGCGCTCCATGGCCAGCGCCGCGTACGCCAGAAGCAGCGTCGCCGCCGCCGTGCGCTTGCGCCTCAGCTGCTTCTTGCTCTGCTCCGGCATCGCGTGCGTCGTCGTCGGTAAGTGTTTGCTCTCGATGCCTTGACCCGAATAAGTAATGCTCGTGCATCACGTGCATATGCGGGTGTCCCCATGAAATGTAAGCAAACGTTCCATAAACAAGGCAAGTTGGAGAAGGAGTCTTCCAAGAGCTGCAAAGGTGTCGTACCATGCAAAGTAACCCACTGTAGTATTTATCGGCTAGTTGCGGCCTTAGGGCATGTACAATGGTTCTCTCTTAGCGATGACACGTAGGATAATTGCTTAGTTGGCGGAGAGAGAAACTGAAAAAAGACGTTTGCCTTCTCTTAGCTAAGAGATCACCTCTTAACATAATTGTCTCACCACTTATTTAGGATATCTGGTTGTTAGCGATAGGACTAAAAAATAGCCCATTGTACAACATGTTTTTTTGTCATATCTATATAATATAGCGGAGTTAAGATAAGACAGTCTTATCAACGATTGTACATGCCCTTAGCTATTTTCACTTATATTACTCCCTCCGATCCGATTTAATAGTCGGATGGTTAGGCAAAGTTTTGCCTAAACCATTCATAACCTTGCGTCCATTATTTCGGATCGGAGATAGTACTTAATCACAGTGCAATTATTTAAGTCTGGCTAAATCCATACTGTAGAAAAAAAATGTTATCTTACAACACCAAACACAATAGGAAACTCTTCTGATGAATCTAAGAAATGTATTTTGGTGTTGTGATTGTTGATTATTTTTCTATATAATTGTCGAAACTTAAATAAATGGATGTAGTTAAATACAGTACATAAGGCACAGGTAACTCAGATGCTACGCAGGATTAGTGTACTCTAATAAGTTGATCCAGTCTGCCAAGGCAAGTGCTTAATTGAGAAATCCACTTGAGCCAGCTTTACCCCAAGGAATATGCATTTCGACACTTCTTGCAGCAAGAAGTCAATGTATTTTTATGTGCTTAACACACAACCGAACAGAATTGCATTGGTGTGCTCGTGTGTTGCTTTTTGCTCACTTGTAAGTTTTTTATAATGGGTACATGCCGCAGCAGTGTTGATTGATATCCATTTTAATTTCATCTCTTAGTGTTAGATACATCTATTTTAACGGTATCTACATGAAATAGGGCCAGTATATTTTCGAGTTGATACAAAATAAACCATTTGTTTTAGACCCTAATATTTTTTGCGTATCATACAAATCAAAATACTAGTTTGAACCCACCAGCGTGGAACCCCATCTTCGGCATTATCCTTTCTAGGAAATCGCGTTCTACTAGGTCGTATGCCTTGTGCATATCGAGCTTGACAACACATAATCCATTCGTCCCGTACTACTCGGTCGTATGCCTTGTGCATATCGAGCTTGACAACACATAATTCATTCCTCCTTGTTTCTTCTTCTTTATTGCACGAAACACCACGAGCACATTGTCCATGATTAGCTGTCTAAGACAAATGCACTTTGAGTTGGACTAATTACTTTAGGTAGCAGCCCTTTCAGTCTCAATGCCAAACATTTTCGATATTACCTTATAATTTCTATGAACAACTTTTTTGACTGATTATTGTGGCTCGGTGGATGCAGTGCTTGATGCCATCCCGGTTAAAGTTACCTCGGAGATGAACAATGATTTATGTAAACCTTATACAGATGACGAGATTGGGGCTGCTTCGTTTCAAACGAGACCTACAAAGGCACCGGGTCCGGATGGTTTCCTAGCGCTCTATTATCAAACTCATTGGGATTTTTTCAAATCTGAAATTTACAATGTTGTCAGGATCTTCTTGTGTGGAGGAGTGATTCCAGAGGGGTTATGTGATTCCATTATAGTTCTCATCCCAAAGGTTGCCAAACCGAAGCACCTGAAGATCTATAAGTCTGTGCAACGTCCTCTACAAGGTCGCCTCCAAGGTTTTAGCGAATAGGATTAAGGTGATCTTATCGGACATTATTTCATAGCAACTGAGTGCCTTTGTTCCTGGCAGGCTGATCACGGATAATGCCTTAATTGCCTTCGAGTGTCTACATTCCATTCGGACTCAGAGTTCCAAGAAACCCTTCTTTGCGCTCAAGATCGATATGATGAAGGCATACGATAGAGTGGAGTGAAATTACTTGTATGGCTGTTTGTGCAAGTTTGGTTTTGATCCAAATTGGATACAGTCGGTGATGAGGTGCGTTACCTGCGTTCGTTATGCTGTACGTGTCAATGGAGAGCTAACAGAACCGGTTGAACCGTCGAGGGGGATTCGTCAGGGAGATCCCATCAGCCCTTATTTATTTCTTCTTTGTACAGAGGGGTTGTTGTTGGAACGCGTAGAGATAAACAAAAAAATTTCCTACGCGATGCTTCCAAGATCTAGCCGAGGTAGAAGGCCACGAGTATGTGACGCCCCGAGATCGGGCACTATGCAGATTTCAGCATTCCCGCCAAAATCCACATAATAACCGATTCCAGGTTGCCACTTGTGATAACATTACAACAGTTCACGAATATTCCACAACAACAACAGAAGAGATATATACAAGACGACTCAAACGAGTCAATGATACAACTGATACAACACAAAGATCCAAATAACAGCGGAAGAAACAACATAGCATCCGACTACGGACAAGATACAAATTGGACTAAGAGTCCTGAAGATAACCGATGGCGTCCAATCCCTGCCCAGGCCAAGCCGGAGGGATTCCCAAGCTAACGTCGTCAGACTTCAAACCTGTTGACTGCAATGTGGAATATGCAGCCACGAAAAGGATTCGTGGGTCAGTACGGTTAAGTACTGGCAAGTGGATAACCCATACTCACAAGATGCCAGCGTAACCAATCATCACAAGATACAAATACTTTGGGTTCAACGGAAAGGAAAGGATCATTGCAAAGAAGCGGCAGCGGGCTGCACTAACTAACTACAGAGACTCGCTACAACATCCGGCTAAAAGAAAGGGATAAGATAGTGTATCAGAACCAACTACAACTACTCACCAAACAATACCCATCCAGTGTCACCCCCTACTAAGGAAGCAACCCAAGGAAACTCACACAGTTGATTAAGGTGACATTCATTCTTATGGTGGAGGTAATCTAGATTACTAGTCAAGTTATCATCATTAAGTGTAAGTTGTCTGAGTACTTGTTAGCCAGCACTTTCACCAAGTCATCCATAACCGCGGACAACATGGCTTCTCGAGAAGATTTAACCCTGCAGGGATGCACCAATTTAGCCGTACACGTAAGAATAACCCGCTAGACGGGGGATCAACCCACCAAGCGAGGTACTCAACACAACCCAACTCTTCTTCGCATCAAGCCCAAAGAACCCCGTGCAGTTGAGCGCACGGCTAATCAAGCCCCACGAAGAAAAGGGGACCCTCATAGCACTCTAAGAACATGTCTCCCTAAATGCCGACTACAAAAGTTCCACCCTGGCGCCAAGGGTTCGCACCTGCATATGCATGCGGCAAATGGAAAACCCGAACTAAATAAGGCGATTTGGACGAGATGCGAATCGAATCAGAATTGCGGGGGCGCCCATACTCGCTTCCCACATGCGGTTAGTGCGCTCATCATGGATCAATGGACAAGACCCTTTTCCTAATTAGGGTCGACACTAGCAGGCCTCAAAACCACGCCGGGCCTCCTGCCGGTGCCTTATCATCAAATTATTATTACCCAAAACATTAACATGTTGTTGATTGAATTGAAACCCAACTATCAAACTAAACAGGTGATAAGACGGACAACAAGACTTGAGCGCAAACAACACTAAGCATGCAACTACGACACGAGGGCCAACAGGGTAAACAAACAACAATTAATAGGAAGTGGAAGGAAGGCTATATCATGGCTGCAAGGTAACATATGATAGGATCGAGACACAAGCATCGAATCATAAGGCTAGAATAAGAACAACGGAAAGAATCGGTAACAAGTGATGAAAGGCAGCCATAGGTAGCAAGTGAGTATACTTGCCTGGAATCCAGCAAGTAGAGGTACATCCGAAGAACTTGTCGTTGCTCACATTATCTCAACGTCCTATCCGGAAAGAAGCAACGAACTAGAACAAACACCGGATGCAACAATTACTTCTACGGCAAAAGATCCAACATGATCAAGATATGGATGCATGACAAGTTTAAGGATGCATCAAAGATAAACTAGTTGACATGGTAAATATATTTAAATGGGCCCATATGCAATTTGGATTGCATATGGAAAAGCCCATGAATTAATGTTGAATTAAATGATCTACAAATAACCATCATGTGAAAGTTGATTAGAATGATGCATGGATGAGGAAAACAATAAGAAAACAACAATAGCTTCAATTTGAAAAGGTGTTTACCAAGTTTGGAATTTTATTTATCAAGTTATGAAATTTGGCTTCTTAAAGGATTTACACAAGCATTTGTTGTTTTCACCCATTTTAATTGTTCAAAATAGATAACCAAATTCATATTTGGAAAGAACACAAAATTTTAGATGGAATACATATTTCATTTGTTGAATTTGGATTTTAGATGAGCAAGTTATTAAATTGACAATTTTGAATGCATTAAATAAGAAACAGTTGTTTTCAGCAATTTAAATTATTCAAAACAGAAAACAAAGTTCATATTTGCAAAGTTCATGAAAAATGGGATGGAAAACATATTTTACATGTTGGAATTGGATTTGAATTGCCCAAGTTATGAATTTTGCAATTTAAAAGGGTTTAATTAAAGCATTGAATTATTGCACCACTTTTAATTAGGAAAAATAGTAAACAAATTGTATTGAAAAGGTTGAAAACATGTAGCAAATGTTTCACTGAACATTTTGAGCTATTAAACATAATTTTTGGGTTATTATTGAATTTATTATGCAATTTTTCATAAGTAGTCTTATTCTGCCCTTTTTAGTAAACAGAGGGAAACATGTTCAAATTTAATTCAATTGTGACCAAATAAAATACCAATGTGTAGAGTTTGTTAAGAAAAATTTTTAGAGCCTAAGTTTGCTTAAATTGGATGAGCACAACTCAAGTTATGAAATTCCAAAGTTTCACATTTTAATAGCAATTTAGGTATTTAATTATTTAGTGCAAAAGTTATTACAGAAACATATTGCAATTTTGTTACCAATGGAAAGATCACAAGATTTTGAATCCACAGAAACTTGAATCGTTGAATTTCGAGCAAAATTCAATTTGTTATTCATTTTACAAATAACGAATCAGATCTGTGTTTCTGAAATTCGAGAGATAAAAGGAAAAAGGTGGAAAAAAAAGGGATGGCTTTGCGCCGGGGGGGAATCGAACCCGGGCTGCTGGCTTGCGCGCAAGGGAGTGCTACCAGCTGGGCTGTGCTCGGCTTTGTTGATAGGTGTAGGGCGTGGGGGATTTTGAGGGGACATGTGCGGGCTGACGAAACTGAACCAGAACAGATAACTGCATCCGATCGGAAGCAGGGCGGCGATCAGCGAGCTGCTCGCCGGCGTGCGAGGGCTTGGGCGCGTGCAGGGCGCGGGGGGGGGGGGGGGGGGAGGAGAAGGGGAGAGGGGAGAGGAGAGAGGGGAGAGGGGGAGTGCTCACCTCGCAGCTGGTCGAGGAAGAAGGACGAACGGCGACGAGGTTCAGAAACTCGACAGGTGACGACGGCGGCGATGACGTGCTCGGCGGCGGCGGCACGGGGCGCCTCGGGCTCCGTCGAGGATGTGAGGAGGGAGAGGGCGGTGCCCTCTTTCCATTCCCGACGAGAGGGAGGGCCGAGGGTGCCCGTGGTGGTAGCTCCATGCCCTCAAAGGGGCGGCCATGGAGGCACCTTCAAGGTTCAGAGAAACGAAAGCAGAGGAGGGAGGGAGGAAGAAGAAGGTGGCGGCTAGGAGGAGGAGAGGGGAGAGTTAGGGTTAGGGTTGGAGGGGGAAGGAGGGCAGCTATAAGGGGGGAGAGGGAGCAGGTGGGAGGTGGGGGCCATGGGGGTGACAGCGACCTCCCCCTCCTGTTTGTCCGTACGAGGAAGAAGGGGGGGTTGGGCTGGATCGTCGGGGTGCTGGGCTAGGTGGGCTGGCCTGCCTCCCCCTGCTCGTTTTTTTTTCCTTTTTGTATTTCCCCTTTTTTTTGTAGAAGAGAAAGAATAAGAGGAGAAAAACCAAGGGATTTTAGGGGCTTTTATTTTCTGCATAATTTTATTGGTTTACACAGGATAAAAGCCCAAGTGCACAAATTTGGTTTTTTCAAAATTTCAAATTATTACACATTGTTTGAATTTAAATTGTATTTGCCTCAAATTCACCTTAAATGGTTTATTTAGAAATTGACCGAGTTGTTTATTTGAAAATTCAAGTTTATGGAAGGCAATTGGTTTGTTAATGTTTGTGAATTATTTTGAACACATTGGAACAGAGTTGAGTTTGAAATGGATTTGAATTTTTAAGTTAGTTGGAAAATAAGGAACAATGCATATGATGCAATGCATGATGAAAGAAAAACCAACCAAACTAAATAGGGACTAAATTCCCCGGGCGTTACAGACGACACTACTAACAAGGGATTGCGCCCTCGCAATCCACCTGCTAACCTGGGAGGGGAAAGAAGTTCGACTATCGATTCTTCATGCTTCCAGCTAATCTCCTCGACACCACTAACAAGGGTTTCTCGACACCACTAACAAGAGATTCTTGCTTGGGGTGACGACGATGTTCTTCCACCAGGAATCTTCCGATGATCGAACCTATTAGGTTAAAGGCTCAGAAAACGTCCAACCCACGTAGGATCCTAACACTTTGAAAGATAGAGAGGAAGAGAGACTCCAAAACAAATAAGTTGGGAGGGGAAATAGAATAGAGATAAGGAGAAAACAAGAATCCTATTGAGATGTTTCCAAAAAAGTTTTAGCACAAATAGTTTTTGACACTCTAAAACAACGACCGTTAGCGAGGTTATCCTACAGGCTTTGCGGACCCGTTGCTTCGATAACCATTCGTATCGAAACAATATCGGGAATCGGAAACCATGCTCTGATACCATTTGTGACGCCCCGAGATCGGGCACTATGCAGATTTCAGCATTCCCGCCAAAATCCACATAATAACCGATTCCAGGTTGCCACTTGTGATAACATTACAACAGTTCACGAATATTCCACAACAACAACAGAAGAGATATATACAAGACGACTCAAACGAGTCAAGGATACAACTGATACAACACAAAGATCCAAATAACAGCGGAAGAAACAACATAGCGTCCGACTACGGACAAGATACAAATTGGACTAAGAGTCCTGAAGATAACCGATGGCGTCCAATCCCTGCCCAGGCCAAGCCGGAGGGATTCGCAAGCTAACGTCGTCAGACTTCAAACCTGTTGACTGCAATGTGGAATATGCAGCCACGAAAAGAATTCGTGGGTCAGTACGGTTAAGTACTGGCAAGTGGATAACCCATACTCACAAGATGCCAGCGTAACCAATCATCACAAGATACAAATACTTTGGGTTCAACGGAAAGGAAAGGATCATTGCAAAGAAGCGGCAGCGGGCTGCACTAACTAACTACAGAGACTCGCTACAACATCCGGCTAAAAGAAAGGGATAAGATAGCGTATCAGAACCAACTACAACTACTCACCAAACAATACCCATCCAGTGTCACCCCCTACTAAGGAAGCAACCCAAGGAAACTCACACGGTTGATTAAGGTGACATTCATTCTTATGGTGGAGGTAATCTAGATTACTAGTCAAGTTATCATCGTTAAGTGTAAGTTGTCTGAGTACTTGTTAGCCAGCACTTTCACCAAGTCATCCATAACCGCGGACAACACGGCTTCTCGAGAAGATTTAACCCTGCAGGGATGCACCAATTTAGCCGTACACGTAAGAATAACCCGCCAGGCGGGGGATCAACCCACCAAGCGAGGTACTCAACACAACCCAACTCTACTTCGCATCAAGCCCAAAGAACCCCGTGCAGTTGAGCGCACGGCTAATCAAGCCCCACGAAGAAAAGGGGACCCTCATAGCACTCTAAGAACGTGTCTCCCTAAATACCGACTACAAAAGTTCCACCCTGGCGCCAAGGGTTCGCACCTGCATATGCATGCGGCAAATGGAAAACCCGAACTAAATGAGGCGATTTGGACGAGATGCGAATCGAATCAGAATTGCGGGGGGCGCCCATACTCGCTTCCCACATGCGGTTAGTGCGCTCATCATGGATCAATGGACAAGACCCTTTTCCTAATTAGGGTCGACACTAGCAGGCCTCAAAACCACGCCGGGCCTCCTGCCGGTGCCTTATCATCAAATTATTATTACCCAAAACATTAACATGTTGTTGATTGAATTGAAACCCAACTATCAAACTAAACAGGTGATAAGACGAACAGCAAGACTTGAGCGCAAACAACACTAAGCATGCAACTACGACACGAGGGCCAACAGGTAAACAAACAACAGTCAATAGGAAGTGGAAGGAAGGCTATATCATGGCTGCAAGGTAACATATGATAGGATCGAGACACAAGCATCGAATCATAAGGCTAGAATAAGAACAACGGAACGAATCGGTAACAAGTGATGAAAGGCAGCCATAGGTAGCAAGTGAGTATACTTGCCTGGAATCCAGCAAGTAGAGGTACATCCGAAGAAGTTGTCGTTGCTCACATCATCTCAACGTCCTATCCGGGAAGAAGCAACGAACTAGAACAAACACCGGATGCAACAATTACTTCTACGGCAAAAGATCCAGCATGATCAAGATATGGATGCATGGCAAGTTTAAGGATGCATCAAAGATAAACTAGTTGACATGGTAAACATATTTAAATGAGCCCATATGCAATTTGGATTGCATATGGAAAAGCCCATGAATTAATGTTGAATTAAATGATCTACAAATAACCATCATGTGAAAGTTGATTAGAATGATGCATGGATGAGGAAAACAATAAGAAAACAACAATAGCTTCAATTTGAAAAGGTGTTTACCAAGTTTGGAATTTTATTTATCAAGTTATGAAATTTGGCTTCTTAAAGGATTTACACAAGCATTTGTTGTTTTCACCCATTTTAATTGTTCAAAATATATAACCAAATTCATATTTGGAAAGAACACAAAATTTTAGATGGAATACATATTTCATTTGTTGAATTTGGATTTTAGATGAGCAAGTTATTAAATTGACAATTTTAAATGCATTAAATAAGAAACAGTTGTTTTCAGCAATTTAAATTATTCAAAACAGAAAAAAAGTTCATATTTGCAAATTTCATGAAAAATGGGATGGAAAACATATTTTACATGTTGAAATTGGATTTGAATTGCCCAAGTTATGAATTTTGCAATTTAAAAGGGTTTAATTAAAGCATTGAATTATTGCACCACTTTTAATTAGGAGAAACAATAAACAAATTGTATTGAAAAGGTTGAAAACATGTAGCAAATATTTCACTGAACATTTTGAGCTATTAAACATAATTTTTGGGTTATTATTGAATTTATTATGCAATTTTTCATAAGTAGTCTTATTCTGCCCTTTTTAGTAAACAGAGGGAAACATGTTCAAATTTAATTCAATTGTGACCAAATAAAATACCAATGTGTAGAGTTTGTTAAGACAAGTTTTTAGAGCCCAAGTTTGCTTAAATTGGATGAGCACAACTCAAGTTATGAAATTCCAAAGTTTCAACTTTTAATAGCAGTTTAGGTATTTAATTATTTAGTGAAAAAATTATTACAGAAACATGTTGCAATTTTGTTACTAATGGAAAGAGCACAAGATTTTGAATCCACAGAAACTTGAATCGTTGAATTTGGAGCAAAATTCAATTTGTTATTGATTTTACAAATAATGAATCAGATCTGTGTTTCTGAAATTCGAGAGATAAAAGGAAAAAGGTGGAAAAAAAAAGGGATGGCTTTGCGCCGGGGGGGAATCGAACCCGGGCTGCTGGCTTGCGCGCAAGGGAGTGCTACCAGCTGGGCTGTGCTCGGCTTTGTTGATAGGTGTAGGGCGTGGGGGATTTTGAGGGGACATGTGCGGGCTGACGAAACTGAACCAGAACAGATAACTGCATCCGATCGGAAGCAGGGCGGCGATCAGCGAGCTGCTCGCCGGCGTGCGAGGGCTTGGGCGCGTGCAGGGCGCGGGGGGGGGGGGGGGGAAGGAGAAGGGGAGAGGGGAGAGGAGAGAGGGGAGAGGGGAGAGGGGGAGCGCTCACCTAGCAGCTGGTCGAGGAAGAAGGACGGACGGCGATGAGGTTCAGAAACTCGACAGGCGACGACGGCGGCGATGACGTGCTCGGCGGCGGCGGCACGGGGCGCCTCGAGCTCCGTCGAGGATGCGAGGAGGGAGAGGGCGGTGCCCTCCTTCCATTCCCGGCGAGAGGGAGGGCCGAGGGTGCCCGTGGTGGCAGCTCCATGCCCTCAAAGGGGCGGCCATGGAGGCACCTTCAAGGTTCAGAGAAACGAAAACAGAGGAGGGAGGGAGGAAGAAGAAGGTGGCGGCTAGGAGGAGGAGAGGGGAGAGTTAGGGTTAGGGTTGGAGGGAGCAGGTGGGAGGTGGGGGCCATGGGGGTGACAGCGACCTCCCCCTCCTGTCTATCTGTACGAGGAAGAAGGGGGGTTGGGCTGGATCGTGGGGGTGCTGGGCTAGGTGGGCTGGCCTGCCTCCCCCTGCTCGTTTTTTTTTCCTTTTTGTATTTCCCCTTTTTTTTGTAGAAGAGAAAGAATAAGAGGAGAAAAACCAAGGGATTTTAGGGGCTTTTATTTTCTGCATAATTTTATTGGTTTACACAGGATAAAAGCCCAATTGCACAAATTTGGTTTTTTCAAAATTTCAAATTATTACACATTGTTTGAATTTAAATTGTATTTGCCTCAAATTCACCTTAAATGGTTTATTTAGAAATTGACCAAGTTGTTTGTTTGAAAATTCAAGTTTATGGAAGGCAATTGGTTTGTTAATGTTTGTGAATTATTTTGAACACATTGGAACAGAGTTGAGTTTGAAATGGATTTGAATTTTTAAGTTAGTTGGAAAATAAGGAACAATGCATATGATGCAATGCATGATGAAAGAAAAACCAACCAAACTAAATGGGGACTAAATTCCTCGGGCGTTACAGAGTATTACCACTAAACGCGCAGGTGCGGATTATCGATGCAGCGCGTCGGGGCAGTGCAGTCCCACGATCCGGTCCGGCCGATCCAATCCCTCGAACGTCGAAGTGCTGAACGTACAGCACCTCTGCCGGTATCCACACGTACGAGGAGGAGCTCCGACGGCGGACTGCTAGGTCCGGTGCGACGGCTGGACTGTGTGGGGTTAGGGTTCCCAACCATGGGAGAGTGGACTAACGTGCCCGCTGGGCAACCTGCGCCCCTCTTTATATAGCGAATGGTAGTGGGCTTCACAACACTTGTGGCCCAATCCCTCTGTGAGTCCGACTCACAAAATCAGTCCATTTTCGGTTCGGGTCCAACCCAACCAATACTTGCTCCCACTCTTAAGTGTGCGACCCTGCAGGCTCATGGCGACTTGGACACGATTGGAGTCTGACTCTCAATCGATCAATCGGTAGCGGCTCCTAGCAGAACGTGTCGACTCCCAAGTCCCATTGAGTCATGACGACATACCTTTCAATGTGATATTCATCTTAGTCCCTTTTGCCTCACAATATACCTTGTCGGACTATAGGTGATTTATCGTCATCCCTTAAATAGCTCAACTCTCTTCTCGGTCCGTGATATGTGATTCATCTGACTAACTCTTAGTCTACAGACACAGTTAACACTTAACTGAGTGTCGCATGGCCATGCTTCCTGAATCATATCACTCGAGAGGGCCCAGAGAATATCTCTCCATTTGGAGGGGCAAAATCCCATCTTGATCATCCACATCACGCAGGTTGTTTCTCATTCGACCCGAACTCTGCCTTTATAACTGCCTTGTCACAGAGCAGCGTTTAACAGAACCTAAGTCGGTGATTCACAACTCGGATTGTGCGACAACCTCAGGTCTAAGGATTACATTGATTGAGACATGCAAATGACGACTTGATTGTTGCATCTCAATGTGGGTCAGTCCGACTTGCTAAACTCTTTAGCCAAGTCCGTGAACGTTGGAATGGCATCACCATGCCCATGACAAGTGGAACCGTGTCATCAGCCAACACTCACATTAGTCTAGGGTGTGTGTCCAGCACAACCTTAATGACCAAGGACAATTAGTATGAACAACATGGATATATAGTTCCACAATCGAATCACATATTCAATGACATATATCAGATGTTCAAACCAAAGGACAACTTAATAACTTTATGAATACAGTGAGAATTACATCATACATGATTGCCTCTAGGGCATATTCCCAACAGTTGTCATGTTTGCTGCAACAAAAGGTGGACCGAGGTGAGCTCTATGGTATTCACAATGGTAGACTCGGCCCCCTATATCCCACCTACTGTTTGCAGATGATATCATTTTCTTTACGAATAGTGATAGGAAGTGCGTGGATTCCCTAATCAATACTCTCAAGTTATACTGTGATGGCTCGGGCTAGAAAGTTAACCTTGAGAAGTCGTCGGTTTTCTTTTGTCTCCGATGTCCGTACCTTGTGAGAAGCAGTGTGAAAGAAAGGATGGGAGTAAACATCGAGGTCTTGAATGACTTCTATCTTGGTATGCCAACTTTGGTTGGTCGGTCCCCTCAAGCCACTTTCAAGTTTCTTTATGAAAAAATTTGGAAATATTTGAACGGTTTATCCGGAAGGCCCATGTCACGAGCAGGTATTGAGACGCTCCTGAAAGCTGTGGTTCAGGCCATCCCAATGTTTTTCATGAGTTGTTTCCAACTCCCTGTTGCAACGTGTGAGAAAATAAAATCAATCATAGCAAACTGCTGGTGGGGTGTGGAAGATGAAGAAGATTCACTTGAGATCGTGGGCTTGGTCGTCAACACAGAAAGCTTTGGGAGGCATGGGGTTTCGCGATCTCGACCTCTTTAACCAGGCAATGCTAGCTAAACAAGGGTGGCGGCTGCTGACTGTCCCAGATTCTCTGTGTGCTCGAGTTCTAAAAGGCGGGTTCTTCCCTAACGATGACTTCTGGCACGTCCCTAAACCGACGTCGCCATCGTTTACTTGGAGGAGCTTGCTGCATAGGAGGTACCTACTGCTACAAGGGGTGCTGTGGGGTATTGCTGATGGCAAAACGATTAAAATCACGATAGATAACTGGGTCCCAAAATCCCCCCCCCCCCCCGGAATTTCTCAAACCTATGTCAACGATACCAGATTAATGCCACTGTGAGCTGCCTTTTGGAGGAGGAGGCGAGTGCATGGAATGTTGAAAATGTGCAAGCCTTCTTTGCTCCGACGATAGCAACGCAGATACTCAAGATCCCTATTTCGAGACATGCTGGGGTAGATTTTGCGTGCTGGCCTTTCACAAGACATGGGTTGTACTCGGTGAAGTCGGGTTACAACCTAGCTCGCTCTGCTACATTTATTAAGTGGAGGAGCGGGTCAGGCAATGGTGTAAGCTCAAGTTAGATGTCTAATGATAAATAGTGGAAGGCACTTTGGGAAATCATAGCGCCAAGGAAGATGAAGATACATCTCTGGAGGTTCGCCCAGGATTGTCTCCATAGTGGCTCCCAACTGCTGCAAAGATGGGTGCCAAATTCAGGCCCGTGTGTCTTCTGTGGGCGCAGAGAGGACATTGCTCATGCACTCCTCGAGTGCGAGTTCGCTAGAATGGTATGGAGAGAGGTCAAGCAGTGGTTCCATCTACGGATTGATCGCACACTCAATGGCTCTTTGACTTCCTGGAGCGAGCAGATCATGTGCAGTCTACTATTCTGGCTGTGTGCTTCTGGCACATCTGGGACGCGCGAAATGCGGCGAGAAACTCTTTGGAGAGGCCCAACCCGACGCGTACTTGTGCGAAGATTTTCGCTTATGTGGACCTGATTCTGCAACAGGTTCCACAACCGGCGGGTAATCGGCATAAGGTCACCCCGCCACTAACCACCTGGACTCCACCGCTAATGAGATCTGTACTAGTCAACTCTGATGCATCGCTCTCTGATGGGTTGCACGGAATGGGGCTGGCGTCGTCATCCGTGACCACCTTGGTGCATGTCTTGCATCCTGTCGTCACCAAGTGCAGGGCTTTCTTTCACCGGAGGAAGCCGAGGCCCTAGCCCTCCGTAGGGCTGCTCAACTCGCCCGAGAGGAGGGTTTTGACAGTGTGATTTTTGCCTCCGATTGTCTATCCCTCATCCAACGTCTCAATTCATCTGGGATGGATAGATCCCCGGTTGGCATTTTGGTTAATGGGATCAGAATCATCACCAACTCCTTCGCTATGGCATCGTTTATCCATGTGGAGCGTCATCTCAACAAACCAGCACACGTCTTAGCTAAATCCTGTTTTTCTATCACCTCTAGTGAGGTTTTCCATTCAGCTCCGGATTGCATCCGAGGACTCTTCTGTATTGATGTTAATTGATCAACAAAGTGTTGTTTATTTTAAAAAGAAGTAATAGGTTGAAGCTGAGTCATCTTCTCAGGATTTTTAACTTTCGGACTATTCCATATTCTGTATTTTTAATAAAAAGTACATGTGCACATGCCTACGGTGAACCAAGCAAAACTCATTCATTTTGGTGAAGCAGATCGTGTTGCGAGTTTATACGACTCCTAAACTGAGGTGTAACGGACATCTCGAGCTCCCATCTAAAAGCAGAGAGCCCTTCTCTGTGTCACGATTCCCTGTTCGCCAGCAGCTTCGCAGTGCCAGCGGCATCAGCCGCCGAGTCGGTCCTCCCGCCGTCGCCCGCCTCCGGTTCGAAGAGCTCAAACCGGTCGTCGCCATCACGCTCCTCCAGCAGCTCCATGCTCTGCAGCTCCGACCCGATGAGCGACTGCATCCGCGCGCGCTCCCTGTCCCGCGGGTACGTGCGGTACAGCAGCGAGTAAATGAGCGCGCAGATCGTCATCGGGATCGCGATGGCCGTGTACAGCGCCTTAGCCAGCGACGCGGCGTTCTCCCGGTCTCTCTCGGCGCCGGTGCTGCCGCCGCCGCCGTCCGCCAGCCTGAACCCGTACAGGTGCTGCGAAAGGAATCCCACGACCGGCGGCGCGAACGAGGCCAGGATCGACTCGAACGACCTGTCCAGCGCGTAGATGCTCGTCCTCGATTTCACCGGCACGATCTCCGCAAAGATCGGGCTACACGCCAAGCAAAAAACAAAATGAATATTCACTTGTTTTACTTTAGCAAGGGGCAATGCGAGAGCTTCATACCTGTTTGTGGCAGCTGAGTTCCAGGAGATGATGAGTCCCATGACGAAGAGGACGACTGCGTGCGCGATGCCGGTGGACGGGTCGTCCGGGAGTCCGAGGAGCAGGATGGCCGCGAGTGGCACGGCCGAGCCGGCGCTGATCTGCGACAGCACGATCCTGCCGGTGTTCGGGTACCGGCGGGCGAGGGCGTCGCCCATCTTGCCGCCGAGGAGGCCGCCCAGGGACGTCGCCACGGAGAACACCGTCATGAACACGGCCGTGTCCCCGTGGCTGAACCCGACGAGCTCCAGCCACATGGACAGGAACGACATCGCGGACCACGGGAAGGAGCCGCTCACGCCCTGCGCCACGAAGATCTGGAACGTCGGGATCTGGATCACGGCCCTTGCCTCCCTCAGCAGCTCCTTGGCCTCGTCCCACGCCGACCGTTTCTCGCCGAGCGCTGCCGCTTCGCGTGCCCGGAAGTTGGGGTCGACGGCGAAGAACCACACGAGGACGCCGACCACGACGCTGATGGCCGCCACGAGGTGGAACGCGAAGCGCCAGCCGGCGATCCCGAAGATGGTGGTCGGCGCAAGAAGCAGGGCGGAGAAGCCCCCGATGATGGACCCGATGCTGCTGGTCAGCTGCAGCCACCCGAAGGCCGTGCCGCGGTGCTCGTCGTCGGTGGAGTCGGCCACCAGCGACTGGACCGCCGGTATGACGAGGGCTAGGCCGATGCCGTTCAGGCCTCTCGAGATCGCTACCTAGCATACCATCGACAGAGCTCTGAGTTTCAGCTAATTGACAGTTAATCAGATAATGGCAATTTTGAAGCCAGAAGAAAGCTTATCGCTGCCGAGATCTATGCTCGTCAAGGAGACAGCAGACTTAATTAGCCATTGGCTGCTCTCTGTACTACAGGGAACGTGAGTTGGCCGTTGTACCCGTGACGTGACACGGTGATAGCGAAGGTTGAGCGGCCGGGCTCACCTGGAGGAAGGTTTCAGAGATGGCGACGAGGAAGGTCGCGGCGGCCCAGAGGAATGCGCCCACGGCGATGACGTGCGCACGGTTGTGGCGCGACGCGGCGTAGGCGGCGAGCGGGTAGCACGCGGCCTGCACGATGGAGCGGTAGAGGGTGAGCGTGCCGAGGCCCGTGGGCGTGGCGTGCAGGGCGGCGCCGACCTCCCGGTACACCGCCGGCAGCAGCGCCTCGTCGGCGCACTCCATGATCGATGCCAGGTTCACCAGAACCAGCGTCCGCCGCTCCTCCCACGACACCGCCGGCCCCATCTCCCAGCTACGCATGAATCCTCCCCTACGCCCTCTCCTCTTCTCGCCGAGTGCTCAGCTCGAGCTCGAGCTCGAAATGCATGACTCCAATTGGGATCTGTAGTTCTTGTCCTCTTAGCTGGGATTCTATATCACGACTTGTATGCTGTTTGACTGCAGCTCCCTTCTCTGTCAGCGACGTATGGAAACATGACGACTAGACGCACTTGGCCGCCACGCTAATATCGGGCTTGTTCGTTTCGCTAGAGGTTTTCCATCCTTGGTATATTCCTACGAGTGAATATTTATTTTGAAATTTCTAAACATTTATTTTACACTACGTGAACAATTACATCCAACCTGAACCAACTTTGTGTGATGCATTTAGTCAAAATCAAACTTAGTAAATTTTGGCCAAATATATAGGAAAAAATTTCAACATTCGTCATAACATGAATTTAATATTATTAAAATCATTATATAATATATTTTTATATTGTATACATCTGATAGTATAAATGTTGATATATTTTGAATATACTTATTCAAACATTTACAAATTTGAGTTTGAAAAACACAAAACTTGAAGTAAATACAAACATAAAGAGTATGTTAGAAAAAGCTAACACACCTAGTGGGCGTCAGGAATGACCACAAATCGAAATGGACCATAAATCGTACTTAAGGGTAAAATTGAAAATCACTATGTGTACGTGAAGTATGAGAGGAATGTGCTTGGTGATTAACTTTTTTTTTATTGTGTTTATGTGAAACATTATAGCCGAGGAATATCAACATTTTTTTAAGAAATATGGAAATTAAAAATGGCAGATAGAAGCACAAGCTCTCGCCTATAAAAAGTAGACATTCCAAATGTCAAAAATCATAAGTTCAAAAGATGTACATGGCCATGTCCTAAGTTCACGGTAAATAATTAGGATAAGGGGGGCATATTTTGTGACCCGTGTAAAAAAATGATGCTAAGAGAGTTTGCTTTTTACCGATTTTTTTTTCTCTAATCCACGACATGTCTTCTTTATGAAAATTTGGAGACATGTAAAAGACAAAAATACCACAATGATAACAACTCGGAATAGGTTTGATATTTTTTGAAGTTCACTATTCCATCAACCTTATACGGTAAAATTGGTCACATTAAATTTTCTAGTGCCGATTACCTTTTTTCTTTTTATTTTGAAATCAAAACCTCAATTTCACTTTCTTTTCCTAGGATTTTAAGTAAAGCATATCATGTGCAAGATGCTGAGGAGACCCAAGCAAGTATGTCACATTTGCATGTTGTTTTAGCTTCCAACCGTTCTGGACAACACCAGTTGGATAAAAAATAAAGGACAACACACAAGTGTCACTTCAAACTTATGGTGTTTAAACAACGTCGTACATGGAATTAAAACTTTAAACTAGGACTATAGCGATTTGGAGCTCCATCTTTTGAAAAGTAATACGTACTACTTAAAAGTTCCATATTTTTGTACAGATACATGTAGATATTATATATATATACATCTATATTTTTTGTTGTTGAATAATACATTGTATTTTGAGCTATAAAAAAATGTGTCTCTCTCAGCGTGGAACCGGGACGCACTTGGCCGCGATGGTAATATCAGGCTTGTTCATTTCACTAGAGGTTTTTCATCCTTGGGATATTCCTACGAGTTAAATTTATTTTGAAATTTCTAAACATTTCTTTTACACTACCGTGAACAATTACATCCAACATGAACCTACTTTGTGTTATGTGTTTAGTCAAAATCAAACTTAGTAAATTTTGGCCAAATATATAGGGAAACGTATCAACATTCATAACGTAAATTTAATATTATTAAATCATTATAATTTTTATATTATATACATCTGATATTATAGATGTTGATATTTTTTGTATATACTTATTCAAACGTTTACAAATTTGACCTTAAAACACAAAGAGTGATGTAAATAAAAACAGAGAGAGTATGTTAGAAAAAGCTAACACACCACTGGGCGTAGGAATGACCACAAATTGAAATGGACCATATATCGTACTTAAGGGAAAAATTTAAAATAACTATGTGTACGTGAAACATGAGATGAATGTGCTTTGTGGTTAAATTTATTTATTGTGTGTGAAACATTACATATGAGGAATGTCAGCAAGAAATTATCAAGAAAGATGTAAATTCAACATGGAAGATAGAAGAACAAGCTCCCGCCTATAACAAATAGACATTCCAAATGTCAAAATCATAAATTAAAAAGATGTACATGGCCATGTCCTAAGTTCTCGGTAAATATTTAGGAAAAACGGACGTATTTTGTGACCTGTTGTCGGATATATACTGAATAGGGGTATAGAAGATGGTAGACAAAAGAGCCGGACTACCAGGGTGGCCTACATGGTAATGGGCTTAGGTCCATTGGGCGGCCCAGTAGTCCGACGCGCAGAAGCCGGATTCTAGAAGAACCCGGATCACGGCCCACGTGATCTGGCTTGGAGGAGAAGACGGATTCCTTACTTTCCAAGTTACAAGTTAAACGTAGTCTTCTAGGTTTCTTGTTCTGTAAGCCCTAATCCGGCTATTATATAAAGCCGGACGGGAGATAGATTACATAAGGTTCTAGGTTCAAGTTTCACAAGCTAAAGCTCTACGCAACTCGCCGAGAAGTTCATCCTCGTCGAATAGCTAGATCTATTCCCTCATATTGTAACCCAGTTATACGGGCTTCAGTCCCAATTAGTGAGAAGTGCAGGAGTAGGTACGCCGTACTGTCGCGACGTACCGAACCTGGGTAAAATCCCTTGTTCTGTGTTACTACGCTATCCCGTTACCCCACGTCTCTACCGTAGTCTCATGGCACCCCAGTCTATGAAAACTACTACGATGTCTCGACAGTTGGCGCCCACCGTGGGGCTAACGACGTCAGGCGTGAAATTCCGATCTGGGATACTCGGCGGAATTGGAAGATCGATCACTGTCGGAAGCTTGGAATTCGACGACGACGTCGGGCGCTTCCTCGACAACGGATCCTACATACCGGCGCAAAACCACCTGGTAAGTGCCTGCGTGTTACCGATTGGATCTGCTAACATCTTTATCGGACTAACTGCAGAGGCAATGGGGTTTTGCGGTGGAAGCAAATTTATCCCACCCGCCCTATACCCAGTCGAAGACGACTATGATGCCGGATTTTGCTCAGATCGCCGACAAAACAGTGATACGCACTTTATCGGCATGGTGCAATCCGAGATCGCTGAAAACACGGATGACGGAAATCCCGTGCAAGAGGCAGATAACAACCTACCCGTCATAGAGACGGAAGAACCAATACCCGTCACAGAGACGGAAGATCCGACATCCGTCAACCAGACGATGAACTCGGAAACAGAGTCCGTGCTTGCCGCCATAGAGGCGAGATTGGAGTCGGAAACCGGATCGGATAACTTCGACTCCGAAGACGAAGACGATGATGCCTTCGTAAGAAAAGTTAAGTCCTTTCAAGAGGGATTCCATGAAGTGCTAATGGCAAAACCAGCTGATACAACGGGTGCCGATAGGCAGGAAAGCCCTAAAACTCCTCCGCCAGTGGAAGAGAGAGAAGACGGAGAAACTTCTCCGATATTCCCTAATGTCAAGGAGATGACAGAAGATGAACCTGTCAAAAAACGTCCTTCTTCCAAGAAAAAGCACCGTGCTTCTAAAAAACTCCAGTACAAACTCCGGAAGAAAAAGTCAGCTGATCTCGCTGATGAAAACCTGGAAGTTGGAGATATTAGTGGCACAAAGCCCGCGGAAAAGAAATCTAAGGAAATCACTGCTCCGCCAATGACAGAACTGGAAGAGCAAGAACTATTACAAACACCAGTGGGACCAGATGAACCCCCTGAGATGCTGGAAGCCAGGAGACAAGCTTTCCAACGGCAACAGCAACATCTGCTTAGATCTCGGCAACATCTCCAACAAACTCATAATGACATCAAAGTCATGAAGGAAGAAATAGAGGAGTACGAGAGAAAGCATAGATCTGCCTTAAAACCCACTAGGTTACCCGGAATCGCAAAACCGGAAGAACTGCCGCCAAAAGAAAGGTTTTATAACCCATCTTGGCAAAAGCAGTTAAACGGCAAAGATGCCAAGGGCGAACCAATATACAAAATCGCAGCGGAAAACGCGGAAGCAGCATTCGCCATCCTAAACAACGATCTGTACTCCAACGGGGAAAAACTCCAAGGGGTGTATGCTTTCCTAGGAAAAGCATTACAGCAGCAACAGCGAGGCCAAGAGCGATCAGGGAGGCTGCATGATAATTCCGCCCTCTGCAAAACTGTTACATGCGCTGCTGGAGCACCTGGACCGGAAGAACCCGGAGATTCGGATAAAAAAGAGGATCCGAGAAAAGACAAGAAAAACTCCGACAACCGGGACGCAGCGTCTAGAACCGGACCTCATCTCCCGAAAGATGGATATAAACCACACGATCGGGAAGACAAACACCGGAATGACGGCAAAATAATGCCACCCCCGAGAAACCCAGCTGAAAAAGCTGGAAGATATGATACACCTCACAGACGTGAAAGATCTCGGACACCGCCTAAGGATAAGGAAAGGTACAGGAGCAGGACTCCACCTAATCCCAGGGGGCGTGACAACGGAAGAGATAGAGAGAACCCCGGAAAAGCGCGTCCGCGCAACAATGGAAAAGAAAGGAGCAGATCCCCTTCTGTCCATTCAGCCGGGAGACATTCTGCACATATTGATCGAGCAGAAAAGGATGATCTATACTTTGGTCCTAAGTGTTTTACTGACAGGATCCGAAGGATAACCCTACATTCTGGCTTCGCCAAAGTTGGTCCAACCTACCAAAAGTATACCGGCAGTACAAACCCGGATACCTGGCTCTCAGATTATTACACAGCCGTCCAAATCAACAACGGGACAGACCTGGAAGCTGTCAAGTTTCTTCCCCTAATGTTGCTAGACGGAGCCAGAGATTGGATCAATGGTTTACCATCTAGAACTGTCGACAGTTGGGATGATATGGCGAGAGTATTTACTCAGCATTTTCGGGGAACATACAAACGCCCAAATAGCATCAACCAGCTGAAACCGTTGCACCCAATTTGAAGACGAACCATACGTGGATTTCATCTCCAGATGGACTGCAATGAAGAATAGTTGCTCTGGAGTAACTGACGTACAAGCAATGCACGCTTTCGTCAATGGCCTAAAACCCGGACTTGTACCGTTCATGGTTGGTTCTAAAAAGCACAAAGATCTCGGATCTATGCTTACAACCGCTAATGAGCATGCTGCAGCCGAAGACGATATCAGAGCAAGAGGAGGCAATATTGAGTCACTGATACTGGCCAAGAAAACACCTCGTTCTGATAAAAAAGGAACTCCGGAGTCAACAACAAAGCCCAAGGAGGTTAACATAGCCTTTGGAGGAGAAAAGGTGAACAAGTGGAAAGGCCGCAGTCCAGATCCAATCAATTACACTCCCGAAGAATGGGAGAGAATTAAGTCAGAACCCTGCGTCCACCACTCTCAGTTTGGGAAACCAACCCACACAAACGCGCAATGCCGGCTAAACAAGCATATGAAAGGCAATGCAGGATCCGGAAATAAAGGGAAGGGTTCCAAGAGGAAACCTGCCAAACAAAAGCCAGAAGCTGAAAAAGAAGACAGTGAATCGGACACTGATGACAAAATCCAGGAACAACAGCGAAAAGGCGAACCCAAATTTCCGAGAGTTGACGGAGAAGCAATGTTAACTTTCCTAGCAACCCCGTCAGCAAAGGTGGCCAAAAGGACACTTCGAGAAATAAACGCGGTTGTTCCTGCAACCCCAAAATTCTTGAAGTACTCGAACACACCGATAATCTGGGATCAGTCAGATCATCCCGGAAATATCCCTGAACCCGGCACACAAGCTCTTGTTGTAAGCCCTATTGTTCAAAACACTAGGCTAAGAAGAGTGCTGATGGACGGAGGATCCAGCATCAACATAATGTACCTGGATACATTGAAGCACTTGAAGATCTCCGAGTCCCAGCTCAATTACAGCAATATACGCTTCCACGGCATTGTTCCTGGCAGGCAAGCACGATCCCTAGGAGAAATTTCCCTAGATGTCACCTTCGGAGATAAAGATCACTTCCGGCAGGAAAAGTATCCTTCGAAGTAGTGCCGTTCGAAAGCGTGTATCACGCAATACTCGGACGTCCGGCTTTCGCCAAATTTATGGCAAGATCTTGCTATATCTACAACAAGCTGAAGATGCCAGGACCCAAAGGAGGAGTAATCACCATTGCCGGTGATTTCAAGCTGGCAAACGAGTTGGAGAAAGAAAACGCCCTTTGCGCTCAGAGAGTCATAGCAAGGGAGGAACTGAAGGAATTAGCCAAGGAGGTATCGCCGAAAGAAATGCCGGCAGGAAAAGAAACTCGGAAGCCAACAGATAGCTTCAAGGCGTCCGAGAATACAAGACAGGTAATCCTAGATCCCAAAGATCCGACAAAATTTGTCGTAGTAGGGACTGGGATGACCGACAAATAGGAAGGCGAGCTCATCAAGTTCCTCCGTGAGAACTGGGATATTTTCGCCTGGTGTCCAGCTGACATGCCAGGCGTACCCAGGGAACTTGCTGAGCACCAACTCAAGGTTATTCCCGGATCAAAACCCGTCAAACAAGGTCTCCGTCGATTTGACGGAAGAAGACGGAAGGCTATTGGCAAGGAAATTATCCGGCTTTTAGCAGCGGATTTTATCAAGGAAGTAATCCATACTGATTGGTCCGCAAACCCGGTATTAGTACCGAAGAAAGACACCACTGCTCTTAGAATGTGTATAGATTACACAGGATTGAACAAGTTGTGTCCGAAAGATAGGTTTGCGTTACCGCGAATCGATCAAATAATAGACGCCATTGCAGGCTCTGAGCTTTTATGCTTTTTGGATGCATACTCCGGGTACCACCAAATACGCATGAAAAAGGAAGATCAAATCAAGACTTCTTTTATAACCCCGTACGGGACATACTATTACGTAACCATGCCTTTTGGCCTGAAGAACGCAGGTGCAACCTACCAGCATTGCATGCAACGCTGTTTGCATAGTCAAATTGGCAGAAACGTCCATGTTTACGTGGACGATATCGCTGTCGTAACCAAGGAAAAAGATACACTCCTTGAGGATTTGCGAGAAACCTTCGAAAACTTGCGCACTTACAAGATGAAGTTGAATCCATCTAAGTGCGTATTCGGGGTTCCCTCAGGAAAACTTCTGGGTTTCATTGTTTCTCACAGAGGAATAGAAGTTAACCCGGAAAAGATCAAGGCAATCTTGAATATCTCAAAGCCTACATGTGTAAAAGATGTCCAAAGATTGACGGGTTCCGCTGCAGCCGTTAGCAGGTTTATTAGTCGGCTGGGGGATAAAGCCTTACCACTCTACAAACTATTGAAGAAATCCGACAAGTTCGAGTGGACAGAAGAAGCCGATGCAGCGTTGGCTCAGTTGAAGGAAACCTTGATGAACGCTCCCATCTTGGCATCTCCAAAAGATGAAGAACCCATGTTACTATACCTTACGGCTACAAATCGGGTTATTAGTGCGGTAATCGTTGTGGAACGGACAAAGGAAGAGCAAAGCATACCAGACCAACATCCGGTATATTACATAAGCGAAGTTTTCTCCGAATCCAAACAAAGATACCCGCACTACCAGAAACTGGCATATGGCGTATTTTTTGCATCCAGAAAACTGCGCCATTACTTCCAAGGGCATTCCATAACAGTGGTATGTAAAGCGCCACTAGGGGATATTATAAACAATGCGGAGGCAACCGGCCGAGTAGCCAAATGGGGCATCGAGTTGGCAGCCTTCGACATTAAGTACCAGCCAAGGACGGCAATAAAATCCCAAGTTTTGGAAGATTTTGTCGCCGACTGGACAGAGGCAATGGAAAATACACCGATGCCAGAATCCGAGTACTGGATCATGCATTTTGACGGATCCAAGATGAAGGAAGGAGCTGGGGCCGGCGTAGTTCTAAAATCTCCCAAGGGAGACACAATGGAGTATGTATTACAAATACACTTCAACGCCAGTAATAATGTGGCAGAATACGAAGCTCTGCTTCATGGCTTGCATATCGCAAAAGAAATAGGGGTAAAACGCATCTTGTGCTATGGAGACTCGGATTTGGTACAGCATCAGCTCAACCAAATCTGGGACGCGAAAAGCCCTATAATGGCCGAATATCGGAGGACGGTGGATGAGTTCGCCATTTGTTTCTTCGGGTTCGAAGTCCTTCACATAAAAAGGGAGGAAAATTGGAACGCAGATGCGTTAGCCCGCATGGGATCAGAAAGAATAAAAACTTTACCACCAGGAGTGTTCGTCCAGCATTTGCATGAACCATCCATAAAGGGTGGAGACGTTGATTACCCTCTGGCATCTGAAACAATTGAGGTCATGCTCGTTAAACCGGATTGGACAATTCCATATTTAAACTTCTTAGTCAATCAGAAGTACCCGGAAGGAGCAGACGAAGTATTGCAAAGGCAAATACAGCGTCGGTGCAAAGGATACGTGGTGATCAATGACCACTTGTATAAACGCAGTACTTCCGGAATATTTCAACGGTGTATTTCACCAGAAGAAGGAAGAGAAATACTGGAAGAAATCCATGCCGGCGATTGCGGACATCATGCTCAATCAAAAAGCATAGTCAAAAAAGCATTCCGGGCGGGGTTTTTCTGGCTAACAGCCAAGACAGACGCCGAGCGCATAGTGAATACGTGCGAAGGATGTCAATATTACGCCAAGCAGACCAATTTGCCGGCCCAAGCACTTAAAACTATCCCTATCACATGGCCATTTGCGGTCTGGGGGCTAGATATGATGGGACCGTTCAAAACTGCAAGAGGTGGACTTACGCATCTACTCGTAGCAGTAGATAAGTACACAAAATGGGTGGAGGCTAAACCCATCAAAAAGCTGGATGGCGCAACTGCCAGAAATTTCATTATTGATTTAGTAATGAGGTATGGCGTCCCACACAGCATAATAACTGATAACGGGACAAATTTCTCCATTGGAGAGTTGGCAAAATACTGCCAACAAACGGGAATCCGCTTAGATCTTGCATCTGTGGCGCACCCGCAATCTAATGGACAGGTTGAAAGAATGAACAGTTCAATCCTGCAAGGAATACGCCCAAGACTCGAAACTCCTCTCCATAGAGCAGCTGGAGCGTGGGTAGAAGAGCTACCTTCCGTGTTGTGGAGTATTCGAACGACGCCAAATAGGTCAACCGAGCAAACCCCGTTTTTCCTGGTTTATGGTGCGGAAGCTATTCTTCCAACGGACATGATCCATGATAGCCCGAGAGTGCAGAATTTTGACGACTCGGACGCCGAGGAAGCACGACAAGATGCCGTCGATCTCCTAGAAGAGGAACGAGAACTTGTGCTTCAAAGATCCGCCATCTACCAGCAAGGTTTACGACGTTATCACAGTCGGAAAATCAGACATCGTTCTTTTAAAGAAGGTGACTTAGTGCTGAGGTTGGTGCAGCAAAGGAAGCACAAATTGGCCCCTGTATGGGAAGGACCATTTGTCATCAGTAAAGCCATGAAGAATGGATCATACTATCTTGTCGACATTCGAGATACGGAAGACGATCCCGAGAAGCCGAATCGCAAAAGAAAGAGAAAAATAGATGATGAACTAGGAGAGACAAAGAGGCCTTGGAGTATCCAGCAATTACGTCCCTTCTATACTTAGTTCAATTTCTATGTAAACATCTTTGAGATCATGAAATAAAGTTGTTGGAATTCATATTCATTATAAGTACAAAATATTTCCGCCTTATATATTTCCCAATGATCTTACAAATACTCAATGTTGACCCGAATTGTGCCTGCGTGCTCGGTGTTTAAAAGCTGAATGATTCGGCCTGTTAAAGGTTAAAGGAAACTCGGATTGTGCCTGCGTGCCCAAGTTTCAGAGCAGTTCCTTGTTTTCTCTAAGTTTTATCTGATTGTGTATGTGTTGGGTTACTGAAACTAGTCAGTAAAAATGCTTCTGGCATAATCCATGTTTCTGAGTTTTAAAAACTGTTTGGTTCGTCCCCAGTTACTCGACATGACGAAACATATTGCTAATTGAGCCATTTTTAAACACTAGAGCAGTTAAAACACAGATGCCAGATTACTTAGAAGATAAAGGAACAGTTAAACCCGGAAAAACTTTGCAAGAAGCTTGAAATTGCAAAAGGCGGAGTTCTTGTTTCGACAAATGACATAGAAGCATTACAATATGAATTACATTGTAAAAAAAGCTCCTATACACATCCATCATTCGGGTTAAGTGTATTCCCTCAAGCATCCGAGTCTTCATCACTGCTATCATTCTCGGGGGCTTCGGGCACTTCTTCTTCCGGATAAGTAATGGAAATATTAACCATAGAGGCAATCTTGGACGCATGCCCTTTAACTTCGTCAAAAATTGCATTGCATTGCACTTCTGTATATCCTTGAGGGACACCGGATGCTACGCGCCAAGATCTAGCATTAGGGTAATGTAGACGCATAAGGCCAAGTGCCATGCATGCACCACCTCGTGCGGCAGAGCGAAGGATAGATTCTCTCGACTCTGCTACCTCTGTGATGGCACCCGGAAGCCGGTAAACTTCCGAAAATTGTACAGTGCTTGTGGGAAGGAATCTACTAATCAGCTGCATTCCTGCATTCCTGATTGAATTCCACACTTCTCCAAAGGCCCGGATCTTTTCAGTCCGAGAAATTCCTGGAAAATTTCCTGCTTTTTTGACAAAAGCAAAGGTTACATGAAAAAACATAATAGATAAGACAGGAAGATATTGGTAAAAAGAAATTAACTTACCAAGAACCTTGTCAATTTCTTCGCTTTCTTTCATGCGCGGGAGTAGCATGCTTTCCAAATCATTGATAACAGATTTATCTTCCGCTGCTTGTAAAGAAGCCTTGGATTGAGCAATCCCAAGGGCCAGATTACTGGCTTCCAGGTCTTCTTGAACTTTCAGAAGTTCCTTTCGGAGATTCGAGTTTTCCTCACGAAGCCGAGAAACATGGACATTGTTTTCTGCTAATTTGTTGGCTTTGTTCAAAGCAGCTGGAGGGCAATAATCAATTTGAGTTTACAAAACAATTCAGCAAGCATTCTCAAAAGAAAACAAATGGTACAAAACAAAATACCGGTGGCTTTTGATAGTTGCCGTTGAGTTGACGCTAGTTCGTTGCTTGTTGTCTCAATAACAGATTGAAGAGTTTTTACTTCTTTGCTTTTGAGACTAAGCTTCTTCAAAACTTCTAAGTTTATGGCGTCTGCGGAATGCTATAACATGGAAATGAAAGCCAGATGCTTAAGTTTGAACAGGCATTTGAAGAAACATTAAGAAGAATACATATTTCAACTTAATGCTTGGGGGCTAGAAGTATTACCTGGCTCATTCCCCGCAAGTCGGTCAAAACCTCGTGGAATTCTTTGGCATATTCCGCAAAGAGAATCCCAACGTGATGAAGGCCATCGTGTATAACTTGACGAGGTGAAAAAGCAATGTCATTGCGAATAACTAACCCATTTTGTGGCCAAGGGCGAATTAGAGGCGCAGGAGCAAAGAATTTCTTTGCTTCTGGACGAATATATCCGAGTTTGTCGAATGGTTCTTCTTTTATCCGGGTATCGTCCAGAATGGGAATAGATTCCTCTTTAATAGCTGGCCTTTTGCGCTTTCGATTGTTGAGAAACTCGGCATGCAATTTGTTGAGCTCAGCATCGGAAGCAAGATCATTTTCTCCAAGTTCATCAAACTAGGAAGGAGTTAATAGTATGTTAAAAAGCAGAGAGAGAAGATAATCTGAGGAAAAACTCGGAAACAAGGAAAGATAAATACCTTAGGGACCGGGTTTTCCACGTGATAGATCGCCAGACTTTCCTCAATCTGACTACTGGCGGCAACCAGTTGGTGAAGTCGTCCTATAAAATCCTTTTTGGTAAAGGCCTTATCTGTTCCTCTCATACTATCTTCTGGCCCTTGGTATTCACAAATGAGTCGGGAACGAAAAGAGAGAGGTTGGATGCGGCGTCCGAACCAGCACATAACGGTATCCTTCCCAATCAAAGAAGGTTGAGAGGAAGAAAGTTTGGCGATGCGCCGCTTTATCTTCATCAGGTTTTCTGGCAAATTTTCTACTGTTGTGGTTGTCCAACTTTCGCGAGGAATAGCAGCAGAGTTAACAAAGGGAGGAAACCCGGTTGTCTTGCCTGGGAATGGAATATCCTGATGATAAAAGAAAGAACCTAGCCAAGATTGGTCTGGTTCCGGCAATTCTATTTTTGGATACCATTCCTCCCTAAATTTTCTAAGGGTAAAAGATATAGTCCCGCAAATAGGCAATACGCCATGCGAGATATTATGCTTTACCTCAAAACAATACTGCCAGAAACCTAGGTCAGGTGTCATCCCGAGATATCCTTCGAAAAGGGCTTGGAAACTGGCTAAGTAGAGGATGGAATTCGGAGAAATATTGTGTGGTTGAACGCCATATAAGTTAAGGATGTCTAGAAAGAAGGCGGAAGGGGGAAAACCCATACCTCTCGTGATGTGAGAAGTAAGGATGACGCATTCTCCGACTTTTGGCTTGGGCTCGGGTTCATCTTTCGAGATCCGCCATTTGCCTTTAATTATGTAACCTTCTTTTGTCATCCGACGAAGAAGAACAAGAGAAGTATTACTCGAATTCTAATTGCCGACAAATTCTGTTCTGCTGTTGGCTCCGGTAGCGAAGCGCTCATCGCCACGGGAAGGGATCGTGACCCTCGCCGTCGTTGGTGCAAACGGCGGGGTTGTCGCGGCGCTTGATGATGCTATGTCCGCGGTGGCGGAAGCGTTCTCTCCGCCCGCCGCGGAAGCCGCGGCCTTCTCCGGCTCACCGCCGGTGGGCTTTTGCGCTCCCGATTGCGGATCTAGGTCGTTGACGAGCTCGTCGATGGCGGCACGGGTCGGTGAAGGCGGCGAGGATGCCATCCTTTGGCGATGCGTTTTGGTGCGTTCTGCGTGCTTGGAAGCCAAGTGCGCTTGGGGCAGGAAACTTGCTCTCGAGCTCGCGTCAATGGCGTGGGCAGTGTGGAGTGAGGAAAGTTTCGGAGGAGGACGATGATGGCTATTTATAGCCAGATATCCGTTTAGATACGTGCCAACGGCTCTTTTGACCGTTGGATGTTCGACGCGTGTCGCTCGCCGGAAAATCCGGGAAACGAAACGACAGAGGAATGATGGCTATCTCCTCGTTTCTCGTGAGAATCTGTCAGAGATACGTTGCAGGGTTTCCCGCGTGAAACCAAGCGGCGCTTGCGTCAGCATGATTAAAGCGCTGATGTCATAAGTTCCTTTTCCGCGAAGGACCGCGAGAAGAAAAGCCGGATTTTCATAGTTCCGAGTTTTGTGTCACCATCTCCTTCAAAAGGAAAGAAGAAAGAATCAAGACTGCTGAATCAAGTTTTCCCGGACAAAATGTATTTGACGAAAGGCGGAGTATCAGAGTTTTGATCCTTCCTGGGGGCTACTGTCGGATATATACTGAATAGGGGTATAGAAGATGGTAGACAAAAGAGCCGGACTACCAGGGTGGCCTACATGGTAATGGGCTTAGGTCCATTGGGCGGCCCAGTAGTCCGACGCGCAGAAGCCGGATTCTAGAAGAACCCGGATCACGGCCCACGTGATCTGGCTTGGAGGAGAAGACGGATTCCTTACTTTCCAAGTTACAAGTTAAACGTAGTCTTCTAGGTTTCTTGTTCTGTAAGCCCTAATCCGGCTATTATATAAAGCCGGACGGGAGATAGATTACATAAGGTTCTAGGTTCAAGTTTCACAAGCTAAAGCTCTACGCAACTCGCCGAGAAGTTCATCCTCGTCGAATAGCTAGATCTATTCCCTCATATTGTAACCCAGTTATACGGGCTTCAGTCCCAATTAGTGAGAAGTGCAGGAGTAGGTACGCCGTACTGTCGCGACGTACCGAACCTGGGTAAAATCCCTTGTTCTGTGTTACTACGCTATCCCGTTACCCCACGTCTCTACCGTAGTCTCATGGCACCCCAGTCTATGAAAACTACTACGATGTCTCGACACCTGTGTAAGAAAATGATGCTAAGAGAATTTGCTTTTCACCGACTTTTTTTCCTCTAGTCGAGGACATGTCTTTTTTTATGAAAATTTGCAGAAATGTAAAAGGTATACATACCATAATGATAAAAAAAACTCGGAATATGTATAATTTTTTTTAGTTTACTATTCCATCAAACTTATACAGTAAAAATTGTTCACATTAAAGTTTCGAGTACTGATTACCATTTTTTCTTTTGAAATCAAAATCTCAATTTCACCCTTTTGTCCTCGGATTGCATCTTATGTAAAGCTTATCATGTGTGAGATGACGAGGAGAGCCAAGCAAGTGCGTCACATTTGCATGCAGTTTTAGCTTTCGACCGTTCTGGACAACATAAGCTTGATAAAAATATAAAGGACACCGCACAAATATAACCTCAAACCTATAATGTTTAAACATCATCGTACAGGGAATTACAACTTTAAACTAGGACTATTGCGTTTGGAGCTCCATGTTTTGAAAAATAATGCGTACTACTTAAAAGTTCCAACTTTTTTTTGCTCAGATACATGTAGATGTTTTATACATATCTATAAATTTTATTGAACAATACATTGTATTTTGAGATGTAAAAAAATGTGTCTCTCAATAGGGAAAATAAATTGATTTTGGTCTTCAGAATTGTCTTTTTTCTGTAAATAACACCGGAAAAGATACAATGAAAATTTAAACGTACATAATGGACATCGATATGTAATTGTATATATTTTCAGAAAATTTTCTAAATGTTAAAATGAAGCTTTTCAGCATTTTTAACTAACGAGCTCCTTGTAGCCCGAGCTCCATTTTGAGTTCCTGTTAATGTTAGTGCTTACTAAAATATAGACTTTTTCACTTATTTCAGTTAATGTTAACATTAGCTTCTGAACTTCTTCACTTATTTCAAATGTCAAAAATCACAAATTCAAAAAATGTACAAGGCCATGTCCTAAGTTAACGGCAAATATTTAGAAACAAGGGACGAAGGAGGGGGGGGGGAAGAGGGAAAAGCCACCCCAAACAATTTCATTCCCTTCACAAGATCTCTACTAATTCTATTTATAATTAGCAGTTTTAAGCCATTCTACCCCTTATGCGTCCATTTTGCATCACTGTTTTATATCTTAATTTTCTGTTATTCATTCATATATTTCATGTTATGATGCATTACTTATGTTATTTCATCTTATTTTGCATGTTTAATAATTATTGGAGAATAATCACCGGGACCAGAAATCTGATGGCAAAAGCACCGTCAAGATACCTTATTTCAGAAGATCAGAAAAAGAACGGGGGGCATCTGAGGAGTCTTAGAAGTCCAAAAGAGGGAGCCAGCCACAAGGAGAGTTGGAGGGGGGCCACCAGGGGCCCACACCACCCTGGCCCACCTCTGGGCGCCTCCTTTCGCGTACTTGACCCCTAGGGAACCCTAAGCCGCACAGAACCATCGAGAAAATATTCCGTCGCCTCCTCGGGGCGGAAAACAACACGGAGAGAAAAGCTCACCGGCAGGGAGAAATCTGCCCGGGAAGTTCCTCCCTGGAGAGGGGAAATTATCGCCATCGTCACCGTCATCGCTCCGGGCATCATGAAGATCGTCATCGTCATCATCATCATCACCACCCTCATCATCCACTTCTGTATTGATGTAATGATTAGGGTTCTATATCGTTGTTCTACACTAGATCTCTCTCCCGGTGTGGATTACTTGTTTGTAGTTGATGCCTACGAGATTTATCGATGTTTTCACTTTATGACCAGATTGTTATTCATCATTATATAACCTATGATCATGATCCATATGATGTCTTGTGAGTAGTTCGTTTAGTTCTTGAGGACATGGGAGAAGTCAAGATGTTAGTAGTGGAATTATGTTGAAATAATATCTAATGGTTTGATATTTAAGTTATGGTGTTATTCTTCTAGTTGTGTCATGTGAACGTCGACTATATGACACTTCACCTTTATGAGCCTATAGGGATGCATTGTGTATTTGGCTACTAATAATGGGGTTGCTGGAGTGACAGAAACCTAACCCACGTTAGGAAACCGATGCACGAGGGAGCGTAGGATCCCAGAGTTTAAGGCTCTATTTAGATTTATTTTAATTACTTTCTTGTAGTTGCGGATGCTTTCAAGGGGTATAATCACAAGTATGTATTAGTCCTAGTTGGGAGGTGCATTGGAATAGGTTCGCCCACACAACACCTATCAAAACAATAAATATTAATAAGTTGTATGAAACAAAAGCGCTTGACGAAGTTCCCATATTTCCTCGATAACGTTTAGTAATCATAAGTAGAACAACCGGCTTGTCCCTTTGCTCTAAAAAGGATTGGGCCACTCGCTGCAATTATATTTACTGTCTTTTACTTACCCGCACTTTATTTATCTGCTATATCAAAAACCACCAAAAACATGTTTGTTAGTGTTTAGAGTGAATCCTCTATACCTGCTTGTCAACACCTTCTTCTCCTTGTTGGGTTCGACACTATTATTTATCAAAAATACTACGATACACCCCTTATACTTGTGGGTCATCAAGACTATTTTCTGGCGCCGTTGCCAGGTAGTGAAGCATTATTGGTAAGTGGAATTGGTAAGAGAAACTTTTACTGTGAGCACTGTTTTTATTTCTATCTGCTGCTTTATTTTATTATGGATAATCCTTTTTGTTCTCTCTTTAAGAGTACTGCTATTACTGCTAATGTAGTAGATTACCCGCCGTCTGCTCAATTGGATCCTTTTAAAATACCTATGAAAATTGTTGAACGTGTCATAATAACTGCTATTTTGGAGATGGAACTGTCCAATCACGGTGATCATTTACTCTTTATACATGAATTATGCGAGTTATTCAGGTGTGCGGGTATTACAATGGACCAAGTTAAGAGGAAATTATTCTCTTTATCACTGAAGGGTAGAGCTGCGGAATGGTTTAAAATGCTGAAGAATGATCAATCTATTGGATGGGAGGAATTTGTACCTCTCTTTTATTCTAAATTTTATCCTCCTAGTGAGATTCATAAGGACCAAAATCAAATAAATAATTTCTGGACTCATGATGGAAAGAGTATTGCCCAAGCTTGGGGGAGATTGAAGTTATTAAGCTCAAATGTCCCGTTCATGAGCTCCCGAGTAATATTGTTATTAATAATTTTTATACAAGGTTTTATTTTCATGATAGAATTTATTGGATGCTTCTTGTTCTGGATCATTCAAACATATGAAGGAAGAAGCTAAATGGGATCTTCTTGACCGTATTCAAGAAAACACAGAAGGATGGGAGAATGACAAAGGTACAAAGTCAGGTATAAATTACGATTATGAATGCGTTAAAGATTTTATGGGAACTGATGATTTCTATAATGTTAGTGTTGTTTGTGGTCTTGACTCTAAAATCTTTGCAAATTGTTTTAAGGCCTTTGCCTCCTATCTTGATATTCCTAAAAAGGAGTTGAGAAAGTACCATGCACCTTATAAAGATATTATTCCTTCCAGAAATATAAAAGTGCATGTTGTTAATCCTGTTGTGCCTGAACCTTATATTGAGAATGCCTTTCCCTACTAAGGTAAAGGAACATTCTATCATAGCTAGTGTGGTTAACAAAAGTACAAAGAAACCAATAGAACATGATGAACAAATAATTGTTGAACCTATAGTAGCAATAGTAAAAGATCTTGTCTATGGAAGTGTAGAGGACGAACACATTGTTTTATGTGAGGATGCTTCTAATATTATTTCACTTCCTGGTAGATCTAAGAAAACTACTGTGCCTATAATTTATGTTAGAATAGGTGATCATTGCTACTATTGTTTGTGTGACATTGGTGCAAGTTCAAGTGCCATTCCTTATCAGTTTTATAAAGAAATTATGCATGAAATTGGTTCTAATGAACTTGAAATTTTTGATGTGGCTATTCAGCTTGCTAATAGAGAAACCATATTTCCCGATTGGTATTGTTAGAGATGTGGAAGTTTTATGTGGTAAAGCTAAATATCCTGTTGATTTTCTAGTAGTGGGAACAACTGCTAGTAAAACTTGTCCTATCATTTTTGGTAGACCTTTCTCGAACACTTGTGGTTCTATTATAGATGGTAAGAAGGAGAAGATATTGACTAAATTTGATGGAAAATCTTATGAGTTAATTTTTTTTCAAATTTTCTAGAGCTCCTTATGAATATAATTGCCTAACGAGGATTTTAGAGTTGAACATCTTGCCTGTATTTCTCTTGCTCCTAAAAATGTTTTGCAACAATACATGAAGGACCACGAAAGTGAGGTCTTAATGGAATAAATAAATTAGATTGACGATATTATTCTTCGTCAACAAGTGATATTAAAACACAATTTACCTGTGGAAGACTTGGGTACCACATTACCACCCAAGGAGGATCCTGTTTTTGATTTAGAACCTTTGCTTGATGATCTTAAATATGCTTATATTGATGATAAGAAAACATATCATGTTATTATTAGTTCTAAACTTTCAGGTAAAGAAGAGGAAAGGTTATTGGAAATATTGAAGAAACACCGTGGAGCTATTGGATATACTCTTGATGGTTTGAAGGGGATTTGTCCCACTATATGTCAGCATGTTATTAATATAGAACCTAATGCAAAGCCAGTAATTGAACATCAATCCCGTTTAATTCCTAAGATGAAGGAAGTGGTAAGAAATGAGGTATTAAAACTCCTTGATGCTGGTGTTATTTTTCCTATTGCTGGTAGTAGATGGGTAAGCTCGGTGCATTGTGTCCCTAAGAAGGGAGGAATGACTGTTGTGCCTAATGAAAATAATGAGCTAATTCCTCAAAGAGTAGTAGTTGGTTATAGAATTTGCATTGATTTTATGAAAGTAAACAAGGTTACTAAGAAAGATTATTATCCTTTACCTTTTATAGATCAAATGCTAGAAAGGTTGTCTAAGAAAACTCATTTTGCTTTCTTGACGGTTATTCTGGATTTTCTCAAATTTCTGTTAGGAAGCAAGATCAAGATAAAACAACTTTTACTTGTCCTTATGGAACTTATGCTTATAGAAGTATGGCTTTTGGTTTGTGCAATGCTCCTGCTACGTTTCAAAGATGTATGTATGCTTTTTTTCATGGGTTTTGTGAGGAAATTGTGGAAGTATGCAAGGAAGCTTTTTAAACTTAAAAAAAGGCTTTAACTACTGCTCATATTGTTCAACCACCTCATTGGAATTTTCCTTTTGAAATTATCTGTGGTGCTAGTGATTTTGCTGTAGGTGTTGTTCTTGATAACGAGTAGATAAGAAATTGAATGTTATTTATTATGCTAGTAAGACTCTTGATGCTGCTCAAAAGAAATATGCTACCACCGAAAAAGAGTTCCTAGCTATAGTTTTTGCTTGTGATAAGTTTAGACCTTATATTGTTGATTCAAAAGTTACTATTAACACTGATCATGCTGCTATTAGATACCTTATTGAAAAGAAAGATGCTAAACCTGGGCTTATTAGATGGGTGCAGTTTTTACAAGAGTTTGATTTGCATATTGTGGATAAAAAGAGTGTTGAAAATCATGTTGCTCATAACTTGTCTAGATTGGAAAACATTGCTTATGACCCTATTCCTATTAACGATAGTTTTCCAAATGAACAGAGGGCTGCAATAAAGGTAAACTCTCAAGATAGTCCTTGGTATGCTGACTATGCTAACTTTATTGTTTCCAAGTATTTTCCTCCAACATTTATAGCTCAACAAAGAAGAAAATTCTTTTATGATTTGAGGCATTATTTTTGGTATGACCCACACTTATATAAAGGAGTAAATGGTATTATGCGAAGATTTATTCGAGAACATGAACAACGAGAGATATTGAGAAAGTGCCATGGTAGTGCTTATGGAGGTCATCACGCTGGGGATAGAACTGCATAGAAGGTTCTACAATCAGGTTTCTATTGGCCTACTCTCTTTAAAGATGCACGAAAGTTTGTTTTATCTTGTGATTAATGCCAAAGAGTTGGTAATATTTCTAGAAGTAATGAAATGCCTATGAGTTATTCTCTTGTTATTGAACCTTTTGATTGTTGGGGATTTGACTTTATGGGTATGTTTCCTCCTTCGAATGATTATACTCATATTCTGACTGTTGTTGATTATGTTGCTTAATGGATATAAGAAATACCTACTAAGAGTGCTGATGGTGAAACCTCTTTAAAATGCGTAAGGATATTATTTGCCCTAGGTTTGGTGTGCCTAGATATATTATGACTCATGGAGGTTCTCACTTTATTCATGGTGGTTTTAGAAAAACTCTTTCTAAATATGATGTTAACCATAGAATTGCCTCAGCTTATCATCCTCAAACCAGTGGGCAAGTATAATTATTAAATAGAGAAATTAAATTTATCTTGCAAAAGACTGTTAATAAATCTTGAAAAAATTGGTATGATAAGTTGAATGATGCTTTATGGGCTTATAGAACTGCTTATAAAAACCCTATGGGTATCTCTCCTTATAAAATGGTTTATGGAAAATATTGTCACTTGCCTTTAGAATTACAACACAAAGCTTATTGGGCAGTGAGATAACTAAATAGAGATTTTAAACATGCTAGTAAGAAAAAAAATGCTTGACTTGAGTTCTTTAGATGAGTGGAGAAGTGAATCTTATGAAAATGCTAGACTATTTAAGGAGAAAGTTAAACAATGGCATGATAGGAGAATTCTTAAAAGAGAGTTTCATGTTGGTGAGAAAGTTCTATTGTATAGGTCTCATCTCAGATTTTTTGCAGGAAAATTACTCTCCAGATGGGAAGAACTTATGTTATCAAAGAAGTGTATCGTTCGGGTGCAATCAAAATTGCTTACCTTAAAGATAACACTACACAAGTGGTGAATGGGCAAAGCATAAAACATTATATTTATGGAGACTCTTATGATGAAGATGTTGATATTATTCAAGTCGTGACTTCAGAGAAGTTTATTAGAGGGAAGATTCCAGAAACTGCGGAGACCGTTTTCGAATAGGTAACAATTCTGTTAAGAAAAGGTTCGCGTATTACTTTCTAACTTATAATTTTGTCATCTATGGAAAATATGAAAAATATTGAGCCGAAGAAGGGTAGGAGTCGGTGCCCGAGGGCACCACATAGCCTGGGGGCGCGGGCCTACCGTTGGCCGCGCTGCCCTATGGTGTGGAGACCCTAGAGCCCCTCTCCAATCCATTTTTGCACCACACCTTACTTTTGTTACATATAATTTTTCTATATAATCCCCCGGACCCCCCGAGGTCCGTATATCGTTTTCTTGTGATGCTTTTGTTTCGATCTGTTTCTGCCATATTTCTTCTTCAGATTTAGAGCCACGAGGAGAGCCGGAGTCGGAGATCGAGAGTGAAGCTGAAGGAGATGCAGAAGACGACCCGCGCGTATACCCTCGCGCAACCATCACAAGCATTGGAGTGGTAGAAAAAACCCTTCAAGTTCAAGCAAGGGGCACAACTGAGACTGGAGGGAAGGTTCCACGTCACTTCTTAGCTTCAAGGACACCACCTTCAGGCATCAAAAACCCTTTACATACTTTAATCCATGAGCATCAATTTAAGAGGGTAACGGAGGCGGAGTTGCCATCTTGCTGGAATATGGATCGTTCTAACCGTGTAGGTGAGGAAAGCCCCCGATATGATGTGGTGTGGGGTAATAATTCCAAGAGCTGGGACTCACCGTTGGACAAGTTCGAAGACCGTATTGAGCACAATACGGAGTTGATACGTGCACTCACCTATGAGATTGATGAGTTAAAGGAGTTAACTAATAAGCTCATTGAGAAGGATTCACCACCACCACCGAAGAGTTAATTCGTCATTGGTATTGGCATCCCCTTGGCTTGTTCCAAGCTTGGGGGAGTGCAGCAGTATCACACCTTTATCTTTCACCATTTTACCTTTTAGTAGAGTCATATCATGAGTAGAGAATTTATCATATAAAATGGTTTGCATTATGGAAGCATCTCTCTTTTAGTTGGTTATCGATGTATCCCTTGGTGTGAGTTGCCGTTATGGATTATCAATGAGAAGTTTCACCATTTACTTATACACTTTATTTTAGTTTGCAATGTTTGTTTTATGATTGATCATGTTGTTACTATTGGTATCAATATGGGAGCATCGAGTTAATCTATTTGGTTTTGGCAAGCTTTGCATGGTCAGTAGCAACAATATCTTGGGACTTAAGGACTAAAAAAAGGGAGATTGCATGATTGTTTCTATCATATGTATATTTGCTTGTTTTCCCTCAACTCTTGTGCTTTCTACCTAGCCTTGCTAGCCAAAAACCTGTACTTAGAGGGAATGTTTGTCGTGCATCCAAACCTTGAACCAAAAACCATGCCATTTTGTCCACCATACCTACCGATATGTGGTATTTCACCTCCACTCCAAGTAAATTGCTTGTGTGCTACCTTTAAGATCTTCAAAACTAGTATAATTGTTTTGTCCTCCTGTTTTAGCTCACGAGGACGTAGGTAGACAGTCTTATATTTATCCGCACCTGGGCTAGTGGCACATCCTCTTATCCAACTGCTAGAAGAGCTGGCAACGGGGTTCCCAGACCCAAACTTAATCACTATAAATTCTCTTCACTCTTTTCCCCCTGATTTATCAGCCAAAACATAATTGTGTAAACAAAAGAGAAGAGAGATGATCTACTACCCCAGTAGCGTCATTCAATGGGAGCCGCTCTTGTAAGGTATGGTTGGTTTGTGACTTAATGTACTATTTGCTTGCTAGTTTGTTGACATAGACATACACACCTACTCCTAAAATTTAGACACCTCTCCATGGTATGTGATTGTTGGCTGACGCTCGAGGATTCGTCTAGCCATGGTTTGCATAAGAAAGGTTGAGAGGAGTGTCAAATATTTTATGCTCTCTATATGTTTATCAAATAAAAATCTCTAGCACATGAGTTAATCCCTATTTCCCTCTGCGAAGGGCCTATCTTTTACTTTTATGTTGAGTCAGTAAACCTACTTGTTTCTGTCTTAAGCAAGCATTTGAGTTGTTGTGATCCGACCATTTATATTTTGATTCCTTCAATTATGTCTTCTATCCTTCCTTGTTTAGTAAAATGTTGTTATATGAATGAATGTCACTTTGAAAATATAAGCTTTACTATAAATACTATGATCGAAAGATATCTACAATCTGTTAATAGTTCTCCGGCCAAGAACAAAGTTTGCCTCAACCAACTATGATTTCCTTTTTGCACCTTTACTGTGACTCCCTCTGCTAGTTTCAACTTGAGTTTTATGAGAGGTATTTGCTGTCTAGAATGACTTGTGTTTTGATAGTTGTGATGCTTCTTGTCCGTTCTTTATTTACCGACACTTAACTCCATAAACTTGTGGTCATGTTTACTAAGTTCAGTTTCGCTTGGGGACATCAGAGGTCTAAGCTTGAGGGAGTTGATACGTCCATTTTGCATCGCTGTTTTATATCTTAATTTTATGTTATTCATCGATATATTTCATGTTATGATGCATTCCTTATGTTATTTTATCTTATTTTGAATGTTTAATAATTATTGGAGAATAATCACCGGGACAAGAAATTTGATGGAAAAAACACCATCAAGATACCCTATTTCAGAAGATCAGAAGAAGAAGGGGGCATCGGAGGAGTCTTTGAAGTCCAGAAGAGGGAGCCAACCATGAGGAGGGGGGCCACCAGGGGCCCACACCACCAGGTGGCGCGCGCCCCGTGGCCGCGCCTTGGGGTGGTGTGGCCACCTTGGCCCACCTCTAGCACTCCTTTCGCGTACTTGTCCCCTAGGGAACCCTAAGCCTCAGAGAACTATCGAGGAAATATTCCGCCGCCTCCTCGGGGCGGAAAACAACATAGATAGAAATGCTCACCGTCAGGGAGAAATCTGCCGAGGAAATTCCTCCCGGAGAGGGGAAATCATCGCCATCGTCACCGTCATCGCTCTGGGCATCATCAAGATCGTCATCGTCATCATCATCACCACCAGCACCATCATCCTCATCGTCCACCTCCGCCCCGCTGTACGGATTAGGGTTCTATATCGTTGTTCTTCACTAGATCTCTCTCCCGGTGTGGATTACTTGTTTGTAGTTGATGCCTACGAGAATTATCGGTGTTTTCACTTTATGAATAGATTTGTATTCATCATTACATCACCTCTGATCATGATCCATATGATGTCTTGTGAGTAGTTCGTTTAGTTCTTGAGGACATGGGAGAAGTCAAGATGTTAGTGGTGGAATTATGTTGAAGTAATATCTAATAGTTTGAAATTTAATTTGTGGTGTTATTCTTCTAGTGGTGTCATGTGAACGTCGACTACATGACACTTCACCTTTATGGGCCTAGAGGGATGCATTGTGTATTTGGCTACTAATTATGGGATTGCCGGAGTGACAGAAAACTAAACCCCCGTTATGAAACCGATGCACGAGGGAGCGTAGGATCCCAGAGTTTAAGGCCGTGGTTAGATTTATCTTAATTACATTATTTTAGTTGCGGATGCTTGCAAGAGGTATAATCACAAGTATGTATTAGTCCTAGTTGGGCAGTGCATTAACATAGGTTCACCCACACAACACCTATAAGAACAATAAATATTAAGCAACTGTATGAAACGAAAGCGCTTGACGAAGTTCCCATGTGTTCTCGAGAACATTTGGTAATCATAAGGATTGGGCCACTCGCTGTAATTATATTTACTATCATTTATTTACTCGCACTTTATTTATCTGCTATATCAAAAACCACCAAAAACCTGTTTGTTAGTGTTTATAGTGAATATTATATCCAACCTGATTGTCAACACCTTCTGCTCCTCGTTGGGTTCGCCACTCTTATTTATAGAAACTATTACGATATCCTATACGTGTGGGTCATCAGCCCCCTCCAACCTAATTCTGCCCCTCCAATACTGAGTGTTGGCTCCGTCCCTGCAACGACATTTATTTTTTATGAAAATTTATACAATATAAGCATACCACAATGATAAAACAGCTCAAAAGATGTTTGAAATTTTTGAATTTACTATTCCATCAACCTTATACGGCAAAATTGTTCACATTAAAGTTTCTAGTACCAATTACCTTTTTTTTCTTTTGAAATCAAAATCTCAATTTCACTTTTTTTGTCATAGGATTGCATCTTAACTAAATCTTATCATGTGCGAGATGCTAAGGAGAGCCAAGCAAGTGCAAGTAGGTCACATTTGCATGCGGCTTTAGCTTTTAAACGTCCTGGAAAACACATGTTTGATAAAAAAAATAGAGGACAACACACAAGTGTCACCTCAAACTTATGGTGTTTAAACAAGGGCATACAAGGAATTAAAATTTTAAAATAGGAGCATTGTGTTTTGAGATTTGGATATACTAGAGTGTGCGGATCCCCGTAAGTAGAAGACAAAAATAGTGGTTTGCCGGGATTTGCTAGGGTTTATCTAACTCGCAGCAAAACAATATTTTTTTTCTTTTGGGCATGTATAATGATAGAGAAGTCACGACTTCTCTTAGCTATCCACGCCATTTAGAGAAGACAAAAGACATAAGTTATACGAGGCATTATCTCTTATTGCCATCCCTAACAATTAATGCTAATTAATTATATTTTGGTGGTAATTATGTTTCTAAGAGAAAACATATAATATAGTGGAGAAAATAGCCTTCTCTTTAATGGTTCCATATGAGTTGCTACATCGTGCATACCACCGCGCATACACGAGCAAAGTCGTGTGGTGGAGTGCTTTATGTTTAGGAAGAGAAAATAGTTTTCTCTTAGAGCATCTCCACGGGCACACCCAAATGACCCCTGTGGTGGTCCGGACAAAAAAAAAAAACGCCCACGACGACAACTCCAAACGTGTTCACCCATGAAATTTGTGTTCGGCATATCCAGTCCACCGGCCAAATTTGGGGTCCTGTCTCGGGGCGCCGGACATTGTACGATCAGCCCATCCGACATGCGGGCCCCGCTTGTCATAGATCCAAGCCACGCCCAAGACGGTTAAAGGCGTTGCGCAGGAGGTCGTTCGGCCAACGTCAATGGTGACGACGGGACACGATTGTCCACCACGCGTCGGGATTGCGGTTCGCCGATGCCGCACACCAAGTATTTACGCAGGCTGCGGCTTTCCCGGCTCCCAAGCGGCGCCACGGCCAGCGCGGCCGGGTCTGCTCTGCTCCGACGAGACGTGTCGCTGCCATAAACTCCGATGGGACGCGTTGTCTGACGCGTGCTCTCTTTCCATCCGCATCCCGCCCAGCTATAGAAGACACTCTCTCGCCGTAGAGAACATCACGCCATCTTCCCGCCGCCGCTCCTAAACCCGCCGCAATCTTCCCATCGCCGCTGCCCCCTATTGACGACACCATGCCGCGAAAGCTCCATACCTCGCTGATAACGTTCACCCAAAAGGCCGCACGCGGTGCGCAAGACCCGCAGTCAGACGATGACGGCAGTGGCGACGACCAATTCGATTTCGTAGAGGAGGAGGGGCTAGTGGACCCAGAGCAGCCGCATCAGGAGGCCGCGGTGCACAAACCAGAGCCGGAGGATCTCTCTCCGCTCTGGCCCGGCCAGGTGGTGGCGCACAACTCGTTCGCCACCTGGCGCAACGAGGAGGCGTTCCGCCGAGTCCGATCCAGGTTGCAGGAGGCGGAGGCAGCCGCCAAGGCTGCTGCCATTAAGGCTTCCATCGAGGCAGCCAAGAGGGAGAAGCATGCCCGCACCCTCATGGAGCCCGAGTGGCAGGTGTACGACCAGCTCAATGCCAACGCGGCGTCCGATTCGAATCAGGCTCTCATCGGAGTGCTTGAGGACGAGTCCGCCTCGTTCATAGCCACCCAGCGTGTGGCCCACGAGGAGGTGAACGCTACGCGTGCAGGCCGAGAGGCGTGGCAGTCTGCCCGTAGCGTCGTGGCCAACGCACACCGCGCCAGGGTAGAGGACGCCTTTAGTTGAGAGATGGACGCGAAGGCGGAGAGGCGGCTGCTGGCCTCGCGCGCATGCGACAGTAGGCGTATGCGCTCGCTCGCATGCGACGGAGTTGAATCAGATGTGGATGCAAGACAGGGCGGAGCGACGCTGGCTAGCGTAGGTGGGAGACAGTTCACCCGCCTCCCACCTTCATACTACGACGACGAGGCTGAGCCCTCCAACATGGCGGCCAACAACGACGAGATTGGCCCTTCCAACATGGCGACCAACGACGACGAGGAGGACGGCCCGAGCGATGTCTAGGATAGCTAGTTTTTAATTTTCCGTCGTAGTTTAAATTTGAATGTAATGCTCTATCTATGAAAGGTAGTTTAAATTTCAATGTAAAAGCTTTATTTATGAAGTTGTTTCAATGTGCACTCAAGGTGTTTGCTTTTTTATCAAAGTATTGTGAGTTTGTTTGCAAAGTCCAGCTGTGAGCGACACTCATCAAATAATCTGAAATATGTCTAGCGCTCCTAAAGAGGACATTATTTGGGCTGCCGAACACAAATTAAAAGGGTGCGCGTGGAGATGCTCTTATTATCAATAGAGATCATCTCTTTGTTAAGAGAAGATCGACCTTGTTTCTCTTGATTCTCTCTTCTCGGACAAAATAAAAATCTGACGTAAAAGGGAAGCTAACGTCAATTTGTGTTCTCACCACCGGTTGGCCAACACCGTTGTATAATTGGTTTCCGTTAATAGAATCAGGGAGAAGTCTATTTTGTCACACATACAAAATTCTCAAAAATTCTGTAATGCAGAAAAGGACGTGGAGTACGATTGTGGAATTTAGAAGCATCTCATCTATGTTGCTCAGCATCTGATAATAATTTCGCGGTATCCTTCTCGGCGTGCGAAGGGTCCTCCTTCAAACCGTCGTCAGCGGCGTATCCTCCATCTCCATCGCCGTCTTCCAAGCGAGCACCCTCGTGCTCCAGCTGCTGCAGCTCCGACTCCGCCAGCGACTGCATCCGCGCGCGGTCTCTGTCCCGGGGATAGCTGCAGTACAGGAAGGAGTATATGGCGGTGCAGATTGTGAAGGGTATCGCGATGGCCGTGTACAGCGCCTTGGCCAGCGACGCGGCGTTCTCCCGGTCCAGCCGGGGGCTCATCCCCTTGTCGTCCGGCCTGTACCCGTACACGCGCTGCGCCAGGATGCCGACGATCGGAGGCGCGAACGACGACAGCACCGTCTCGAACGACCTGTCCAGCGCGTAGATGCTCGTCCTTGATTTCTCCGGCACGATCTCCGCGAAAATTGGGCTGCAAATTTGTTGAGTTATTTCACCATGATATATGTTGAAATGCTTGTGGATGTACATACGGCGGCGAACCGGCCGGCGAGGCTTACAAGTTTGTAGCGGGGCCGTTCCAGGAGATGAACACGCCCATGACGAAAAGGACGATGCCGTGGACGACGCCGGTGGACGGGTCGTCTGGGAGGCCCAGGAGAAGCACGGCGGCCAGGGGCACGGCCGAGCCCGCGCTGATCTGTGACAGCACGATCCTCCCGGCGTCCGGGTACCGCCGGGCGAGGGCGTCGCCCATCTTTCCCCCGATGAGGCCGCCGAGGGAGCTCGCGACCCAGAAGATGGTCATGAGCACGGCGGTCTCCCGGTGGCTGAACCCGATGAGCTCCAGCCACATGGACGCGAAGGATAGCGCCGACCACGGGAACGAGCCGCTGACGCCCTGCGCCACGAAGATCTGGAACGTCGGGATCCGCACCACGAACTTGGCCTCCGCGATCATCTCCTCCACCACCCGCCGCGCCCCGGCCTTCTCGTCGCCGCCTGGCCCGGCAGCCGCGACGTCGCCCGTGGGGAAATGGGGGTCCACGGAGAAGAACCAGTTGAGAGCCCCCACCGCGACGCTGATAACCGCCACGAGGTGGAAGGCGATGCGCCAGCCGGCGATCCCGAGCACCGTGGTCTGCGCCAGAAGCAGGCCGACGAAGCCGCCGGAGATGAGTCCGATGCAGCTGGCGAGCTGCAGCCAGCCGAAAGCGGAGCCGCGCGTGCCGTCGTCGGTGGAGTCGGCGACCAGGGACTGGATCGACGGCACTACGAGCGCGAGGCCGATGCCATTCAGCCCCCTCGAGATTGCTACCTGGAATGCGCAAGTGTAGGCGTGAAAAAACTTCTAACCGATGGATATCAGACAATTAGCAAGCTGAACATCATAACTGACGAACTTAGCCACTGTCGCTATTTCAGAACATCTGATTGTTGTCACTTGTCAGTACTCAGCAAGCCAGAAGCATTACTACTGAGCTTGAAACATCTCAAAGATAAAGTGATACTGAAGCTTGCAGGATCAAAGTACAACAATAAGTTAGTGTCTCTATTCCAAATTTCAAATTAAAGGGGTCCAATCTGAATGTTTTCAGTAATTTAAGGTGAAACCAGATCTGCAAATTACATCCCAACTCGGCATGCATCGCACTGCAGAGCAAGTGAAGAAGAGCAGAGAGCAAGTTGGAAGGGGATTGTTGCACGCAGCAAGGATCTGACCTGGAGGAAGGTGTCGGAGATGCCGACGAGGAAGGTGGCGGCGGCCCAGAGGAAGGCCCCCACGGCGATGACATGCGCGCGGTTGTGCCGCGCGGCGGCGTAGGCGGCGAGCGGGTAGCACGCGGCCTGCACGATGGAGCGGCACAGCGTGAGGGCTCCGAGCCACGTGGGGTCGGCGTGCAGGGCGGCGCCGATCTCGCGGTACACCGCCGGCAGCAGCGCCTCGTCGGCGCGCTCCATGATGGACGCCAGGCTCACCAGCAGCAGCGTCCGCCGCCGGTCCCGCTCCAGGTCACGCTGCGGCCCCATCACCACCACCTCTCGCCCTCGGCTCTCCCGTGCCGGCTCCGGTCTCCCCTTTCCCTCCGGCACTAGTAGTGCTGCTGCGCCGGCGATCCGGGGTCTCCTCTTCGCTTCGCGGGAAATTTTATATTACGACTTCTCGCCTCGTTGCGCGAGAAGCTTATATTGTACTGACGTGTGGGTCCTGCATGATTTGAGGACCCAGTTGCCAGGGAGCTGAGGCGCGCGTGTGGATTGTGCGTGACTAGTAAAACCGCACTGGGGATGACAGTGCGTGCGTGCGACACCATGGACCTGGTAAGTTGAGCCGAGGTGGCTGGGTAATCTGGCATGCTTCTCATTGGTCCGCTCCTGTGGGTTCCAGGTGTAGGTGAGCAGGGTGTACAATGACTGGATTTCTTTAGGAGAATGAGAGAAGGCATAAACAAGAGCTTTGTCCTAGGATGCTTGGGATCACACTCTCGTGATACGATGGTCGACTAAAACACACTTTACACTTTTGCTAGTTATCACTTGTCTAGATCTCCCTTCTCAAATTATAAACTCACTTCGCTTTCAAAATACATGATTTCTATTTATCCAAATATATATATCTTATATCCTATATAACTAAGTAGATGAGCCCCACTCTCTTATTTCTCTAGACATGCAGTTATGCCACATCAACATTCTTCTACGTCAGCAAACTAATTAGCCCATTTATGTCTTCAGATTTTAGATTTTTTTTTCCACGCATGCATATTTCCATTATGGGGTCACCCCATGCGATATTTGATGGGGGACGTCTCATTTTTTTTCCCACGCTCGGACTGCCTTAGATGGTTGTTCTCTCCTCTTTATGCCTCATGTTTATATCTTGTGAGATGCCCTACATGATCAAGATCATCTTATTGTAATGCTACATGTTGTGTTTGCTGGGATCCGATGAATATTGAATGCTATGCCCAATGATTATCAATATACCATGTTCTTTTCATGTGTATGTTATTTATGATCTTGCATGCTCTGCGTTGCTAGTAGATGCTCTGGCCAAGTAGATGCTTGTAACTCCAAGAGGGAGTATTTATGCTCGATAGTGGGTTCATGCCTCCCTTTCACTCACGCTCGAGTGACAGAAACGTAAACGGTGGAGGATGTGATGTTGCCACTAGGGAGAAAAGAACGATGTTTACATTGTTTATATTACACACTTTGCTTACTGCGATTATCTGTTACTTGGAACTTAATACCCAAGTTTTACTCGGATGATATTCTGAGGGTGGATTATTAGTCATAGATGCAGTTGGATAACGATATATGTATCTTGTTGTAATGCCCGCATGAATCACATAGTAATCATCATGTCATGCATATGCACTACGGTGCATAGTAATCTATCTGTTTTGGAGAGACACCACTAGTGAAATGTGGACCCCGATCCATTTTCCTCATACTGATAATACAACCACTGCAATTTCTATTTTCGTATTGTTCCTAATGTTTTCCTACTGCCATCACTGTTCTCTTTTCATATACTGCAAAAAAGTACTATTTTTCACACCATATGTTTAACCTCTTTGTTTTCAGCAAAGCCGGTGAGATTGACAACATCACTGCTTCGTTGGGGCAAAGTGATTTAATTGTGTTGTGCAGATTCCACGTTGCTTCTGAACCGGTAGTGCGCCTGCCACATCAGCTGCATCAACCTTCGGAAGTGATTTCTTTCTCCTACAGGCTCTGTTAAGGATATCGGCCGATATTCTGATATTGCGGCCGATATTCCGATACTTCAGCCGATATCCCGATAAATCAGCCGATTTACTACTTATCGGGGTTCGACCGATAAGTTCACGATAAGCGATATCTTGAACATTGCCTACAGGTAGATTCAACCTTGGTTTCTTTCTGAGGGAAATTTACTGTTGTGCTCTTCATACCTTCCTGTTGGGGTTTCCCAACAAGTGCAAGATCTGCACCATCAAACTATTTTTCTGGCGCCTTTGCTGGGGAGAAAGAGGATTTATGCAAGGGGAGTCTCTCACCTCCAATCATTTTTACTTTGTTATTGTTTTTCTTGTTACTTTCTATATCATGCTTGCTAGCAATGTTTGATGTCTTTGAAACTAGATCTTATTGGCAAGGTGGGTTCACGGGAGAACAACAAAAATATTATAAGGAACACCGCTTGTCACAAAAAGGGATACACGTATGGGAGAAAATTAATAAATTGCATAACTATGCTAAAAACTTGTGATCCACTTATAATGTTACTTATTCCTTTGATAAATCTTGTTGATGTAGGAGGTATAAACACATCCCTTTTGAATGTGAGTATAATGATAATGTTAGCATATCTTCTTATGTTAAGAAAATTATGACTTTTGATGTGGAACAAATTGAAGAAGTTATTGCTTGGAAGGGTGCATTCGAAATTGCCTATTTGCTTGAAAGTATTGATGATGCACCTTATAAATATGAGATTTATGATATACTTGAATATTGCTTTGATAATTACAAGGATGCTAATTACTACATAATGGAATATCTTAATAAATTATCTCAACCTAAGGAAGTAACTGATGCCTTACAGGAGCCTATGGAAGAAGAAATTGCTCAATATGGAAGCTCATTGGATGAAAAAGAGGAGGAGAGTGATTATCAAGAGGAGGAAGAATGGAGCTATCCATGTCTACCTCCCAATGATAGTAACTCTTTAACTAATACATTATTTGATGAAATTGATACTTGCTATACTTGTGACCTTGATACTACTATGAATGAAACTTGTGAGAATGATATTGCTACCGTTATATATCATAATCCATGCTACTTGGATAAATCTTATGATAATGCTCTTGATGATGATCCTATGTTACTTGATGTTATGAATTATAATGCTACTGAAAATAGGATTGTTATAATGTGTCCTATACCTTTTATGAGTGATCAATCATCTTTCTTTGCTATTACTAAAAGTGGGAAAAAAGAGGAGCTGATTTTAAATATTGACCCCACTGTTTCTGAGCTTGATATGAATTGTGTGCTTTTAGACCCTGACAAACATGTTTTATGTGATAATTATGTTGTTGAGTTTGTTCATGATGCTACTGAAAATTATGAGAGAGGAAAATATGGTTGTGGCAATTTTCATGTTACTAAAACTGTCGAGACATCGTAGTAGAATTCATAGACGGGGGTGCCATGAGACTACTGATAGAGACGTGGGGGAACGTGGTTGTGCGAAGGACAATGACACATGGTTGTTACCCAGGTTCGGTACGACGCAGTAATGCGGCGTTCCTACTCCTGCAATCTCACTATTCAGGAATAAAGCCTGGAAATACAAAGTACAACGTGAGGTTCTATTAGCTGCTCGTCAAGGATCAACCTCTCAGCGAGTTAGCCTTTAGCTTCTCGTCTCTCTATCTTATCTCCCGTCCGGCTTTATATAATAGCCGGATTAGGGCATATAGAGCAGGAAACCTAAAAGACTATGGTAACTCTTAACTTGGAAAGTAAGGAATCCGCCTTCTACTCCAAGCCAGATCACGTGAGCCGTGATCCGGGTTCTTCTAGAATCCGGATTCTGTGCATCAGTTTACTGGGCCGCCTAATGGACCATAGCCCATCACCATTTAGGTCACCCTGATAATCCGGCACTTTAGACTACCATCTGATATACCCCTAGTTGGTATATATCCGACAGTAGCCCCAAGAAGGATTAAGACTCGGATTCGCCGTCTTTTGCCAAATGCATATTTTCCAGGAAATATCGGTCTGTAATCTCGATTCTTCTTTTTCTCCTCAAAGGATGTTACAACGCAAAACTCGGAATCCAGAAAATCCGGCTTTTCTTCCACGAATCTTCGCGGAGAAGGAACTTCCTACGTCAGCGCTTTAATCTTGCTGACGTAAGGGACGTTTGGGTTACAGGTGGGAAACCCAGAAACATATCTCTGACAGATTCTCGCGGGAAACGAGGCGATAGCAATAATCACCTGTCGTTTCATTTCCCGGAATTTCCGGCGAGTGACATGCGTTGATCATCCAACGGTCAAAATCGCCGTTAGCACGCATCATGACGAAATTCCGGCTATAAATAGCCGTCTCCGTCCTCCGTGGAAACCTTCCGCTCTCACTTCGCAACGCCATTGCCAGCGCCCAAGTTCTCGTAGAGCACTTCACGAGCGCACGAACGCACCCAAGACCTCACCGGAGCGACTGAGTGCCGCCCCTCGATGGCATCTCCCAGCTCTTCCCCAGCCCGCACCGTCGCCAAAGACATCGACGAGATCATCGACACAATGGATCCTCAGCTGGATTCACCAGTGCACGCCTCCGGCGACGAGCCGGCGAAGGCCACAGGCGGCGCGGGGGGCGAGGAAATCCCTCTCGCTTCCGCGAATCTTGCGGGATCTTCCTCCGCGCATCCCCCGCCGTTCGCGCCCGAGACGGTTGAGGAGAAGATCGCGCTCATCGGAGACGAGCTCGCGGCCGCGGAGGCCGCAGCGTCCGCCGCCGCCGGAGCCGAAGAAGAGGCGGAAACTGCCGGCAACTGGAGTGCCATCAGTATTCTGCCATCCCTCCTTCCAACAATGGAGAAGGAGGGGCTCGTGCTGAAGGGAAAATGGCGGCTCCCGGAGGACGAGACCAAGCCCATGCCGAAGGACGGAGAACGTGTCCTCCTCTCCTCACACATTCAGAGAGGTATGGTCTTCCGCCGTCCGCCCTTTTCCTCCAAATCCTAGCCCACTACAACATCCAACCCCACAATCTCCCACCCAACTCCATCATCTATTTAGCCGGATTTCAGGCCCTTTTCGAGGGATATCTAGGTATAGCACCTAGGTTAGATTTCTGGCTTTAATTGTTTTGGGGTTAAGCGGAACTCTTCGGAGGGCGCACTCCCAACTTGTGGGACCATTTCCTTCACCCTGCGTAGATTCAGGGAGGACTGGTTCCCCAAGATCAAAACATCGGAATCCGTCAAATTCTGGACGGGTTCCTTCTTTTATCATCCCGACGTTCCCTTTCCTGGGAAAACCGCCGGGGTTCCACCTTTCTCGAACACCGCCGCTGTTCCCCAAGAAAATTGGGGAACTGAAGCAGTTCAAACCCTGCCGCCGGATCTTCTCAGGATCAAGCGGCGCATCGCGAAGCTCGTCGCTTCTGATCCGCCTCTAACCCGCATGGACACAGTCCTTTGCTGGTTAGAAAGGCTGATTCAGCCTTTCGTGAATCACGGCGCTCGCCTTCTCTGCGAATACTCGGGAGACGGCGATGCTATGCGGACAACCGACAAGGTTTGGTCCGCAAAGGATTTGCGGAAACGTGCAAATCAATTGGTCGCATCCCGCAACCAATATGAGGAAAGCCGGCCAATGTATACGGCCGCGAACCCGGCTTCCAAGGTACAGTTCTTCGCCCTTTGGGTTTAAATTCTTTTCGTTTACTCGGTTTTCATGCTTTCAACTCAACTTTTGCCTTCTTGACAGATTGCCGAACTTCCTGAGTCGGAACTTGCTTCCGATGCCGATCTGGAGGCATTGCGTGCCGCCTTTGCCGGTGGACGTAAGCGCAAGAAGATTTCTGCTTCCCAGGAAGTCATTGATCTTGACGGGGTCCCCGTCGTCACCTCCAGGTTCGAACATCTGGGTTGTTTTATCTTTGTCGGGATTTTCTTCCTTTATCTCGGAGTTTAATTTTCCGGGTTTTATTCTTTCTAGCCTGCCTCCCTCTACTCTGAAACCAAAAAAACTGAAGAGGCACAAGGCTGTGGCCAGCAGAGGCCCACATGCTTCTCCTGCTACCGCTCCAAATACACCGATCGCAGCAACGGAAGAGCACGCTGCAGCCCCCAACACCGAGTCCCAGCAGACGAGCCAGCCCATTGTGCCGGAAACGGACACGAGGGAATGGGCGGTCCCTGAGGTGGGAGGTACTTCTCGGATAATCGAGGAGGAAATTCCCACCTTTGATAAGGAATTTAAAAATATCAACGAGGGCCTTAGCACGGTTGGGACTCTTTTTGCTGACTACGCAAAGGAGTTCACTGAAAACTTGGCAGGTTTACAGCGGATGAGCCAGGTATTATCTCTAGCCCCCAAGCAATAAGTCAAATGCATGCTTTTCACTTAATGCTTTTATCTTTATCATGCCTGCTTGTAACTTAAGCGTTCTGGTTTGTTTCCTTATTTCAGCAAACCTCTGAAACCATAAACATGGAAGTTTTCAACAAGCTAACTGTCAAGAATAAGGAGGTTAGAAGCCTTCTCTCTATTCTTGAAGTTAAGGAAACAGAGCTGGCATCATCTCAGCTACAGCTGGAGGAAACGACAGGTATACTTTTAGTTCTCTGTAGTTCCTTGTCCATAATTTTTGCTAACTATTTTTCCGAGTTTTCTTATCCCGAATTTTTTTCCTTGCTTTCCAGCTGCTTTGGCGAAAGCCAAACAAATAGCTGAAGATTCCGGCAATGCCGAGAATCTCCGCCGGGAGAATTTGGACCTTCATAAGGAACTTATGAAGGTTCAAAAAGATCTGGAGGCCAGCAATTTGGCTCTTGGAATTGCTCAATCCAAGGCCTCCCAACAAGCGGACAAGGACAAGGCCACTATCCAAGATTTGGAGAACGCCTTAACCCTGCGCCTGGAGGAAGGCTCCGAGATGGACAAGATCCTCGGTAAGTTATCAACTTTTACCGGATTTCCATGTCTTAACTTCTTTCTCTGCTTTTCCGCTAACCCTTTGGTTGTTTTGTCTTGAAAAAACAGGAGATAACACAGATCTTACTCGGATTGAGAAAATCCGAGCTTTCAGGAAGGTATTCACTGCGATCCGAGCTGCAGGCATGCAGCTCGTCAACAAGTACCTTTCCGCAAGGACTGGGGAATTCTCGGAAGTTGAGAAACTTCTGGAAGCTATCCTGGCGGTGGCGGACTCGAAGGAATCCACCTTGCGCTCCGCAGCACGGGGTGGTGCATGCATGGATTTAGGCCTTATGAGTATGCATTATCCCAGTGCCAAATCCTGGCGCGTGGCGTCCGGTATCCCTCTTGGATATTCGGAGACCCAGCGGACCACAATCTTTGATGAAATCAAGGGTCACGCCACCAAGATCGCCTCTATGGTGAATATCTCCATCACCTATCCGGAAGAGGAGATTCCATAAGCCCCCGAGGATGACAGCAGTGAAGAAGACTCGGATGCTTGAAGAATTCGCTCTGCCCTGGATAGGAGAAATAGGAAATAGGAGCATTACTGCATTTTACAATGTAATTTATATTGTAATGCTTCTATTATTTTGTATAAACAAGTACTCCGCCTTTTGCAGTTTAACTTTTCTGAAATCCTTTGCAAGTTTTCCGGGTTTTATATTCCTTTATCTTCCAAGTTCTATGGTTTGTGTGCCTTAACTGTCCTTAGCGTTTGAAATGGCTCAGTAGTACTTTAATCTTCACGCCAAGTTACTGGGTAAAACCGATCAGTTTAAACTTGGAAACATGGATCATACTAAAGGCATTTTTACTTACTAGCTCCAGTGACCCAGCACATAAACAATCAGATAATGCTTAGAGAAAAGTAAGGAACTTTTTGAATGAAGCCCGGGCACGCAGGCACAATCCGAGTTTCCTTTAACCTTTAGTAGGCTGAAAATCATTTAGTTTTTAAACGCCGAGCACGCAGGCACAATTCGGGTTAACATTGAGTATTTTGTAAGATCATTGGAAAATAGATAAGACGGAATCATGCTTTGTACTATAATAAACTTGTAAAAACATGGATGTAAGAATTCCGACAACTTTATTTCATGATCTCAAAGATGTTTACATAGAAATTGAACTAAATATAGAAGGGACGTAACTGCTGGATACTCCAGGGCTTCTTTGTCTCTCCTAGTTCATCATCTATCTTTCTCTTTCTTTTGCGATTCGACTTCTCGGGATCATCTTCCGTATCGCGAATGTCTACAAGATAATATGATCCATTCTTCATGGCTTTACTGATGACAAATGGTCCTTCCCATACTGAGGCCAATTTGTGCTTTCTTTGCTGCACCAATCTTAGCACTAGGTCACCTTCTTTAAAAGAATGATGCCTGATTTTCCGACTATGATAACGTCGTAAACCTTGCTGATAGATGGCGGATCTTTGAAGCACAAGTTCCCGTTCTTCTTCTAAGAGATCGACGGCATCCTGTCGTGCGCTTTCGGCATCTGATTCATCAAAATCCTGCACTCTTGGGCTGTCATGGATCATGTCCGTTGGGAGAATTGCTTCCGCGCCATAAACTAGGAAAAATGGGGTTTGCCCAGTTGACCTGTTTGGTGTTGTTCGGATGCTCCAAAGCACGGAAGGTAACTCTTCTACCCATGCTCCAGCCGCTCTATGAAAAGGGGATTCGAGTCTTGGGTGTATTCCTTGTAAGATTGAGCTATTCATTCTTTCAACCTGACCATTGGATTGCGGGTGTGCCATAGATGCGAGATCTAGGCGAATTCCCGTTTGTTGGCAATATTTTGCCAACTCTCAAATAGAGAAATTTGTCCCGTTGTCGGTTATTATGCTGTGTGGAACGCCGTATCTCATGACCATGTCAATGATGAAATTTCTGGCAGTTACACCGTCAAGTTTTTTGATGGGTTTGGCCTCCACCCACTTGGTATACTTATCCACTGCAACGAGTAGATGCGTAAGTCCGCCTCTGGAAGTTTTGAATGGTCCCATCATATCTAGCCCCCAGACCGCAAACGACCATGTAATGGGGATATTTTTGAGTTCTTGGGCTGGCATATTTGTCTGCTTGGTGTAATATTGACACCCTGCACATGTGTTTACTATGTGCTCAACGTCTGTCTTGGCTGTTAGCCAGAAAAACCCTGCTCGGAATGCTTTTTTAACTATGCTTTTTGATTGAGCATGATGTCCGCAATCTCCAGCATGGATTTCTCGCAGGATTTCTCGTCCTTCTTCTGGTGAAATACATCGCAGAAAAATTTCGGTAGTGCTGCGTTTATACAGGCAATTATCAATTACCGTATATCCTTTGCATCGACGCTGAATCTGTCTCTGCAAGACTTCGTCTGCTCCATCCGGGTACTTCTGATCAACTAAGAAGTTTAAATATGGGATTGTCCAATCCGGGTTTACGAACATGACTTCAATTGACTCGGAAGCCAGTGATACGGATCAAAGTGATCCGAGAGGGTTTTGGCCCAATCTTTCACGGCGATCGAAGAATAGCAAGAGATAACTTTGGTCGGTGAGCAGATTTGATCTACTCCACGACACGCACAACAGATCCTCACGAATCAGCAAGCAAAACAAACGATATGGGTGTCCCCCGATATGGGACCTTTTCTGTATTCTCAATCTCAAATTATTCCAACTCCCCTGTTACATGGTCGCACCTGGCTTTATATAATAGTCGACTCAACTTGACTTACAAGTAAACCAACTAGAAAAATAAAATAACTTGATACGGACCCACTTTTCCTAAACAGAAAATAAAACGACACACTAAAATTAAAATGACTCTTTTGTAGGCACGCCATATGTCCACGCCTATAGGTGGACCCCAGCCGGACTCCTTCAAACACAGCACGCTCCACCAAACTGTTTCAAATATAGTCACGTATCCTTTGATCTTCTCCTTGCGTGGTAAGAAAAGGAACAATAGTCGTCGCCGAAGAGCATCAGCAGCAGGGAAAAGTATATACGGAGCACATATAGGAGCACATATAGCAGGGAAAAGTATATACTTGAAGCCGTCCTCGGTTTCAAGTCATCTTCTGCAGAAACATCGTCATGACCAGACTGAACATCGACCACAGGGACGTCAACTAGATGATGTGCAGGAACAGCAACAACTGCAGCAGTATCGGCCACAACTATAGACTGAATAGGCTCCAAAACAGGTGCAGCAATGTCGGCCACCATAGGAATTGCAGCAGCTTTGTCTTCCCTTTTCATTGCCTCTTTGAGCTCTCTCAACTTTTCTTGAGCCTCTTTCTTTTCCTGCAATTTTTCATCTCTCCAACCTGTGTATGTATGGGTATCCATGGTTTTCAGATTACACTCTTTTTTACCAAAAGGCACGGTATAATACGGTGGAATACATTGATACATCATTACTCCATGCTCATCGGTCCATGGTTTTCCCAGCAACAAATGACATGAAACCAAGTGAAGTGGAATCACGTCACAACACACCGCATAAGACAACGGACCCAACTGAAAGTGTACTGATGCTTGGTGTGTGATGGCGAGTTGATCGTTACCGAAATATAGAAAATATGGCCGCGGATGTGGCATCCTCGGCAACTCCAGCTTCTCGACCATCTCAAGGCTAGCAGCGTTGATGAAGCTTTGATGATCAATTGTCAATGCACATGCCCTATCCTGAACTTTAACACGAGAATGGAACAAATTGGCAGCTCGTCCTTCTTCCTCTCGCTGAAACATATATGTTAGCAGGTTCTTCTTTTTCATAGTGCACGACACTAAGCAAAAACGTGCCCGGTAGAGAAATCTTGGCAGGAAATCAGTCGTGGCACACCTCATACGACACTAGCAACCGACAGAGCAGTAGTAAGCTGCGTTAGGAATTTCTCGTATCAGATTTTGTATACGTGAACAGGAAAGAATCCATGCTGGGTACCGGTCCTCTTTGGTCACGATCGGAAACACTCCAAAGCGAGATACAGCAGGCACGTAGGAAACCACGCGTGACAGAAAAATCTCCAAAAGTGCACGTACAAAGATTATACTGTCTGATCTAAATAACTGACCTGATTTTTGAATGCACTGTTCTTTTCTTCCACGTTCACACAAGGTCAGTCCAAACTAATCCAATCTTTATTTTCTTTGCTGGCTCGATGAACGATATGGACTCCTCCAATCTGACAAATCTGGGCTTGCTTCCAAGCGTGAAACAGGAAACTAATACTTTCCTTGTAGCGATCGGTCAGGACGGCATCTTAGCTAGGGATCCTTCCCTACGTTCGCGTGCTGGATCTCAAGCTCCCAGAAGATCACGTTCAGCAAACCGCAGGTAGCAAAAATAAGTAGATTGCTTCCACAAACAGCAATCCACGCAGCAAAACTGACAGAACCGATGTTTTGACGGTACGTCCCCGGCAGAACTTCTTCAAGAGATACACAAACAACACCGGTGTCTTGGCTTGATAGCCTCCAGCAGAAATCTCTCAGCAGACAGCAATACTTTCAGCAACAAAAATTCCCGGTAAGGATACGCCGTCAAAAACCCGACGCTCTGATACCAAGATGATACGGATCAACGTGATCCGAGAGGGTTTTGGCCCAATCTTTCACGGCGAATCAAGAACAACAACGTTGGACAAATAAATAATCAATCCCACGCACGCAATTGTAGACAGATCAACAAGATCATCAAGCAAAACCAGTATAAACTCGTAAACGGCGACCCATCACGGGAGGAGCCTCTCGATAACTTTATGATCAAATTCTTGTCTACCCTAAAACCCTAGGCGCCACTCCTTTATATAGGAGGCCACAAAGAGCTCGGTTGGACAGGCCCAAACCGAACACACAACTGACTCGAACCTAACACACGCGATACAAACCGGCCTATTAGAAGGCTCGGCCAAATAATAAGGCACACAGGCCTCTAATAACACGTGTACATACTTAGACGAATGTCATCTAATCGTTGGTCATCATGTATGCAACACGCTGCACCACCCAACACTAACAATGTTTGGACTCACGCCGTGGACCAAACTGCAACATCAACGGTGGTGTTCTGAAGTTGGGTTTCACCTCATCTAGTGGAGGGATTGCAAATCTGAAAGCTCCAACTGTCAACATAGATGGCGGTAGTGGCGCAATGATAGGAGTAGGTATCCTCCCCGCATCAGCCAGAGGATAATCAACATCTCCACCTTTTATCGATGGTTCGTACAAATGTTGGACGAAAACACCTGGTGGTAGGGTTTTGACCCTTTCTGACCCCATGCGAGCTAAAGCATCCGCGTTCCAATTTCCCCCCTTTTAACATGGAGCACTTCGAATCCAAAGAAACAGATGGCAAACTCGTCCACCATTCTCCGATATTCGTCCATTATAGGGCTTTTGGCGTCCCAAGTTTGGTTGAGCTGGTGCTGTACCAAATCTGAGTCGCCGTAGCATAGGATGCGTTTGACACCTATTTCCTTTGCAATATGCAAGCCGTGAAGCAAAGCTTCATATTCTGCCACATTATTACTGGCGTTGAAGTGTATTTGTAATACATACTCCATTGTATCTCCTTTAGGGGATTTTAGAACTACACCAGCTCCAGCGCCCTCCTTCATCTTGGATCCATCATAGTGCATGATCCAGTACTTGGACTCCGGTATTGGTGTTTTTTCTATTGCTTCCGTCCAGTCGACGACAAAATCTGCATGAACCTGGGATTTTATTGCCGTCCTAGGCTGGTACTTAATGTCGAATGCTGCTAGCTCGATGCCCCATTTGGCTACTCGGCCAGTTGCCTCCGCATTGTTTATTATATCCCCTAGTGGCGCTTTGCATACCACTGTTAGGGAATGTCCTTGGAAGTAATGGCGAAGTTTTCTAGATGCGAAAAATACGCCATATGCCAGTTTTTGATAGTGTGGATACCTTTGTTTGGACTCGGAGAAAACTTCACTTATGTAATATACCGGATGCTGGTCTGGTATGCTTTGTTCGTCCTTCTTCCTTTCCACAACAATTACTGCACTAATAACCCGATTTGTAGCCGTAAGGTACAATAACATAGGTTCCTCATCTTTTGGAGATGCCAAAATCGGAGCTTTCATCAAAGTTTTTTTCAACTGAGTTAATGCTGCATCTGCTTCTTCTGTCCATTCGAATTTGTCGGATTTCTTCAACAATTTGTATAGTGGCAGAACTTTGTCCCCCAGCCGGCTAATAAACCTGCTGACGGCTGCAGCGGAACCCGTCAATCTTTGCACATCTTTTACGCATGTAGGTTTGGAGATGTTTAAGATTGCTTTGATCTTTTCCGGGTTTACTTCTATTCCTCTATGAGAAACGATAAAACCCAGAAGTTTTCCTGAGGGAACCCCGAATACGCACTTTAATAGATTTAACTTCATTTTATAAGCGCGCAAATTTTCGAAGGTTTCTCGCAAATCCTCAAGGAGTGTTTCTTTTTACTTGGTAACGACAGCAATGTCGTCCACGTAAACGTGGACATTTTTGCCAATCTGACTATGCAAACACCGTTGCATGCAACGCTGGTAGGTTGCACCTGCGTTCTTCATGCCAAATGGCATGGTTATGTAATAGTACGTCCCATAAGGGGTTATGAATGAAGTTTTGATTTGATCTTCCTTTTTCATGCGTATTTGATGATACCCGGAATAGGCATCCAAAAATCATAAAAGCTCAGAGCCTGCAGTGGCATCTATTATTTGATCGATTCGCGGTAACGCAAACCTATCTTTTGGACACAGTTTGTTCAGGCCGGTGTAATCTATACACATTCTAAGGGCAGTAGTATTTTTCTTCGGGACTAATACTGGATTTGCAGACCATTCAGTATGTATAACTTCCCGGATAAAATCTGCTGCCAAAAGCCGGATAATCTCCTTGCCAATAGCCTTCCGTCTTCTTCCGTCAAATCGACGGAGACCTTGTTTGACGGGTTTCGATCCTGGAATCACCTTGAGTTGATGCTCAGCAAGTTCCCTGGGTACGCCTGGCATGTCCGCTGGACACCAAGCGAAAATATCCCAGTTCTCACGGAGGAACTTGATGAGCTCGCTTTCCTATTTGTCGGTCATCCCAGTTCCCACTACGACGAATTTTGTCGGATCTTTGGGATCTAGGATTACATGTCTTGTGTTCTCGTAAGCCTTAAAGCTATCTGCCGGCTTCCGGCTTTCTTTTCCTGCCGGCATTTCTGTCGGCGATACCTCTTTGGCCAACTCTTTCAACTCTTCCTTTGCTATGACTTTCTCAGCGCAAAGGGCGTTTTTCTTTTTCCAGCTCGTTTGCCAATTTGAAGTCTCCAGATATGGTGATTAATCCTCCTTTGGGTCCTGGCATCTTCAGCTTGTTATAGATATAACATGATCTTGCCATGAATTTGGCGAAAGCTGGACGTTCGAGTATCGCGTGATACACGCTTTCGAACGGCACAACCTCGAAGGATACTTTTTGCTGCCGGAAGTGATCTTTGTCTCCAAAGGTTACATCTAGGGAAATTTCTCCTAGGGATCGTGCTTGTCTGCCATGGACGATGCCGTGAAAATGTATATTGCTGTGGTTGAGCTGGGTCTCGAAAATTTTCAGATGCTTCAGTGTATCCAGGTACATTATGTTAATGCTGGATCCTCCGTCCATCAACACTCTTTTTAGCCTAATGTTTTGAACAATAGGACTTACGATTATAGCTTGTGTGCCGGTTTCAGGGATATTCCCGGGATGATCGGACTGATCCCAGGTAATTGGTGTATTTGAGTACTTCAAGAATTTCGGGGTTGCAGGGACAACCGCGTTTATTTCTCGGAGCGTTCTCTTTTCCACCTTTGCTGAGGGAGTTGCCAGGAAAGTTAGGTTGCATTCTCATCAACTCTCAGAAACTTGGGCTCGCCTTTTCGCTGCTGTTCCTGGATTTTTTCGCCAGTGTCCGATTCACTGTCTTCTTTCTCAGCTTCTGGCTTTTGCTTGGAAAACTTCCTCTTGGAATTCTTCCCTTTGTTTCCGTATCCTGCACTGCCTTTCATATGCTTGTTCAAGCGTCATTGTGCGTTAGTATGAGTAGGCTTCCCAAATTGCGAGTGGTGGACACAGTTTTCCGACTTGATTTTCTCCCACTCTTCTTTGGTGTAGTTTATCGGCTCGGTACTGTGTCCTTTCCACCTATTGACATTTTCCCTTCCAAAGGCTATGTTGACCTCTTTGGGTTTCTGTGTTGCATCTAGAGTTCCTTTTTTCTCAGGGCGAGGGTTCTTTTTGGCCTGTATCAGTGTATCGATATTGCCTCCTCTTGCCCTGATGTCGTCCTCAGCTGCAGCATGTTCGTTGGCGGTTGTAAGCATAGATCCAAGATCTTTGTGCTTTTTGGAACCAATCATGAACGGTACAAGTCCGGGTTTTAGGCCATTGATGAAAGCATGCATTGCTTGAACGTCAGTTACTCCAGAGCAACTATTCTTCATTGCCGTCCATCTTGAGATGAAATCCACGTATGGTTCGTCCTCCAATTGGGTGCAACGGTTTAGCTGGTTGATGCTATTCGGGCGTTTGTAGGTTCCCCGGAAATGCTGAGTAAATACTCGAGCCATATCATCCCAGCTGTCGACAGTTCTGGGGGGTAATCCATTGATCCAATCTCTGGCTCCATCCAGTAACATTAGGGGAAGAAATTTTACAGCTTCCAGGTCTGTCCCATTGTTGATCTGGACGGCTGTATGATAGTGTGAGAGCCAGGTATCCGGTTTTGTGCTACCGGTATATTTTTGGTATGTTGGACCAACTTTGGCAAAGCCAGCATGTAGGGTTATTCTTCGGATCCTATCTGTGAAGCACTTAGGTCCAAAGTATAGATCGTCTCTTTCCGCTCTATCCATGTGTGCGGAGTACCTGCCGGCTGAATGGACAGAAGGGGATCTGCTCCTTTCTTTTCCATTGTGGAGCGAATGCGCTTTTCTGGGATTCTCTCTGTTTCTTCCGAGATCTTGCCCCTTTGGATAAGGTGGAGTTCTACTCCTGTTTCTTTCCTTATTTCTGGGGGGTGTCCGGGATCTCTCACGCCTGTGAGGTATATCCTGCCTTCCAGCTTTTTCAGCTGGGCGTCTCGGAGGCGGCATTGCTTTTCCGTCATTCCGGTGCTTTTCTTCCTGATCGCGAGGGTTAAGTCCGTCTTTCGGGAGATGGGATCCGGTTCTAGACGCTTCATCCTTGTTGTCGGGATTTTCTTGTCTTTTCTCGGATCTGCTTTCTTCTCTTTTGAATTGCTTGAATCTCCAGGTTCTTCCGGTCCAGGTGCTCCAGCGGCGCATGTAGCTGTTTTGCATAGGGTTGAGTCTTCATGCAACTTCCCTGATCGTTGCTGCCCTCGCTGTTGTTGTTGCAATGCTTTTCCTAAGAAAGCATACACCCCTTGAAGTTTTTCACCATTGGAGTACATATCATTTTCTGCTGCGGTTTTGTATATTGGTTCGCCTCTGGCATCTTTGCCGTTTACCTACTTTTGCCAAGATGGGTTGTGAAACCTTTCTTTTGGCAGCAGTACTTCCGGTCTTACAATTCCGGGTAACCTTGTAGGTTTGATTCCAGATCTATTCTTTCTTTCGTATTCCTCGATTTCTTCCTTCATGAGCTTGATGTCGTCCTGGGTTTTTTCGAGGTGTTCACGAGTTCTGAATAGATGTTGCTGCTGCCTCTGGAGAGCTTGTCTCTTGGCTTCTAGCACTTCAGGGGGTTCATGCAATCCTACTGGTGTTTGCAGTAACTCCCATTCTTCTTGTTCTGTCATTGGCGGAACAGGGATTTCTTTTGTTTTCTTCTCCGAAGGTTTCACACCGCTTGCGTCTCCCACTTCCGGGCTTTCATTGGCTGGATCGGCCAATTTCTTCTTTCGGAGTTTATATTGGAGCTTTTTAGCAGTTTTGTGTTTCTTCTTGGAAGAGGGAGGTTTCCTGCGGGGTTCTTCCTCTGTCAATTCTTTGACGTCGGGGAATTTTGGAGAGGTTTCTCCTTCTTCTCTCTCTTCCTCTGGCGGAGGGGTTCTAGGGCTTTCCTGACTGTCGGCATCCGTGTTTTCAGCCGGTTTTGCCATCAGTACTTCATGGAATCCCTCTTGGAAGGATTTGACCTTTCTTTCGAAAGCGTCTTCGACTTCGTCTTCGGTATCGAAGTGATCCGATCCGGTTTCCGACTCTAATCTCGCCTCAATGGCGGCTAGTACAGAGTCAGCTTCCGAGTGCGTCGTGATGTTGACGGATGTCGGGTCTTCCACCTTTGTTGTGGGAGTGTTGTTTTCTGCCTCTTGGGCGGGATTACTTTCATCCGTGTTTTCGGCGATCTCGGATTGCACCATGCCGATAAAGTGTGATTCACTTGTATGTCGGCGATCTGAGCAGAACCCAGTATCGTAGTCATCTTCTACTGGGTATAGGGCGGGTGGGATAAATTTACTTCCACCGCAAAACCCCATGGCCTCTGCAGTTAATCCGATAAAAATATTTGCAGATCCAATCGGTAACACGCAGGCACTTACCAGATGATTTTGCGCCGGTATGTAAGATCCGTTGTCGAGGAAGCGTCCAACGTCGTTGTCGAACTCCAAGCTTCCGACGGTTATGGAACTGCCTATCCCGCCGAGTATCCCAGATTGAAACTTAACGCCTGACGTCGCAGGCCCCACGGTGGGCGCCAACTGTCGAGACATCGTAGTAGAATTCATAGACGGGGGTGCCATGAGACTACAGATAGAGACGTGGGGGAACGTGGTTGTGCGAAGGACAATGACACAGGGTTTTTACCCAGGTTCGGTACGAGGCAGTAATGCGGCGTTCCTACTCCTGCAATCTCACTATTCAGGACTAAAGCCTGGAAATACAAAGTACAACGTGAGGTTCTATTAGCTGCTCATCAAGGACCAACCTCTCGGCGAGTTAGCCTTTAGCTTCTCGTCTCTCTATCTTATCTCCCGTCCGGCTTTATATAATAGCCGGATTAGGGCACACAGAGCAGGAAACCTAAAAGACTACGGTAACTCTTAACTTGGAAAGTAAGGAATCCGTCTTCTACTCCAAGCCAGATCACGTGGGCCGTGATCCGGGTTCTTCTAGAATCCGGCTTCTGTGCATCAGTTTACTGGGCCGCCTAATGGACCATTGCCCATCACCATTTAGGCCACCCTGATAATCCGGCACTTTAGACTACCATCTGATATACCCCTAGTTGGTATATATCCGACAAAAACACCTCTCTTTTTGTTGAGAGTTTTGAAGTTGCTCTTGTTTTACCTTCCCATGATTTCTAGTTTGAGCTTCTTTAGTATATTTCTTTACAAGATTCCTATGCATAGGAAGTGGGTTAGACTTAAATTTGTTTTACATTTTGTTCATGATGCTCTCTTTTGCTTCAATTCATATTTCTTATGTGAGCATCCACGTGATTCCACCTTTCTATGCCTAGCTGAAAGGCTTTAAAGAAAAGCGCTACCGGGAGACAACCCGTTTTATTTCGCTATTTTCTTTCAGTTTTCCTTTGTTTTATTTGGTGTGCTTGCACGTGGGTGTTTTCGATTTCCTTAGAAACCCACTGTATCTTTTATTTTGAGTTTTTATTGAGCCAAGTAAAGCCACTAGTGGAAAGTTGAGCCTATATTTCGGATTTCTGCGCAGGAAACGGATTTCTGCTGTCCATTGTAAATTCCGTTAAAAATCACAGAAAATTCAAATTGACCTGAACTTTTTTGTGCTTAATCCCGAGTTATATACGCAACTGTTTCCAGAATACCACATTTTGATTTGGGCAACAGAAGATTTATGAAAAAATCGATCTTTATCTTCTGTTCTGTTTTTGACAGATTTCTGCCATTTATCGCATTTGCATCTTAATCTCTTTCCTATGGTGTTCTTTTGAGAAAAAGAGTTTTTAAAGAAGTTGTGTAACACCTGGGGTGTTACCCCTTAGTAGTTTGGTTGTTTCTTTTTGCATTGCAATCACCTGCATCACATGAGCATTGCATCCTGTTCACAAAAACAACTCAAATTTCAAACCAAATTAAACTTTCCAACATTGTCCCAATTTTCCAATTTAAAAATTGCAAACTAAAACAACTCAATTGTTTCCATGGTTTTGAAGTTGAGTTATTTAAATTTGCTTGTTAATAAAATCCCTTTTTATCAACACACTAATGACCAATTCAAATTCAAATCAAATCAATCCTACTTGGCCTATTTCAAATGTGGGTTTACAAATTAAAATCTTGTAAACAAATTAAATTCAATAATTTTCATAATTGCTTGAGCTTATTAAATACAATTTGTTTATTTCCAAAATTCCAAACCAAACCCTATTTGAAAGTCACCTAACAATTTAATATCAAATTAATAATTCCAATGGTTGAAAATAAGTAACATACCTTGTTATTTTGCTGTTTTGTTAATCAATAAAAATATTTTATAAAATTTAAAAACCCCAAACCCTATTTGAGAAAAATTCAACTAACACCTTTAAATCAAATTAAACTTTCAAACTTGTGAAACTAAGGTTAACATTTGCTTTAATTTATGTTTTGTAAATTAATACAAATTTCATAAAAGAAAACCCTAACACTTTTCTATCTCTCTCTCCCTTTCAACCTTTACAAAAAGAGTGTCAAGAGAAGAGGATGATATGATGTGATCAAGAAGAGTGAAAATACTAAGGTTGGGGATGTCCAGGTGGTACATCCAAGAAAATTCCAAGAATACTCAAACGACTAAGCTTGGGGATGCCCAAGGCATCCCCTTCTTCATCAACAAATTATCAGGTCACTTCTAGTGAAACTATATTTTTATTCGATCGCACCTTATGTGCTTTACTTGGAGCGTCTTTTATTTTTATTTTCAGTTTGATTTTTTATTTTTCTTTCAGTTTGTTTTTACTTTCTTAATAAGCTTGGTTGGACCCAGCATTCTTTTATTGGAGAGTGACACGCTCCGCTTTTTCATGAGAATACGCTGTATTCTTAGTCTATGTATATTTGTTGCATTTATTCAGCTACAGTTTTGCATGCATCTCTTATTAAAGCTGTTAGTTTTAGTAGTATTATTTCAGTACTCTCATGTTTTCTTGCTGTATCATAAAGAGTATTTTTTAAAGCATGTTTTGTATGGTGCTTGTCGGGAGAAACGAAAGAATACTGCCGCTTGAAGTAGAATTTATAACAGTACTAGTAGAAGGTTGTATAGACTGTGGCTAGGACTTTTTCATGCCATGCTAAATTTTATTTTAGTTTCAAAGCCTTGTGGTTATTGAGTAGCATGATTAGCCTCAAATAGCTGAGAGTGTTTAATATGTATTGAAAGATTCTTGAGTTGTTCTTGTCATAGTAAAGCATCAATATATGGTATTCTCTTTCGAATGTTTTGTTTGGTTGACTTGGCGCATGCTCACACCATGTTTATGACTACAAACCAGTCATGAATAGCCTCCATGAACACTTAGTTTTCGAACTTGTGATACTTCTTATGTTTTAATTAATGATGCTTATGTCGCTATGCATGATTATGGCTCTTATGCTCTCTTGATTTGTCGCTCCCAGTCTTTTGCTAGCCTCCACTTGTACTGAGTATGAGCTGTACTCGTGCATCCAAACTCCCTTAAACCAAAGTTTTTCCCATTGTGTCCACCATACCTACCTACATATGGTATTTAACTGCCATTCCAAAGTAAATTGCTCATTTGTTACCTTTAAAACCTTCAAAATTACTCCTGATTTATGTTCCTGTTTTTGCTCATGAGGACATAAATAGAGAATCTTTATCTCACTTGTTGATTGGATTCACACCATGGACTAGTGGCTTCATCCGCTTATCCAAATGATAGAAGAGCTGGCAGCGGGGTGCCCAGCCCCAAATTAATGCATACAAATTCTCTTCACTATTTTTGCCCCTGATTTATCAGTCAAAGCATAATTGTGTAAACAAAAGAGAAAGAGGGATGACCTTCTACACCAGTTGTGTCCTTCACCATGGGAGCCGCTTTTGTGAATCCAGTTGACTTGTGACGTTCTGTATTTTCTGTTTACCATTCGTTGAAATTAGCATACATCTCCCAAAATAAAGACACTCCTCCACGGTATGTGATTGTTGTCAGGCACCCGAGGATTCGGTTAGCCATGGTTTGTGAAAGGATGATGGGAGGAGTGTAAAACTTTTAATACCTCTGTTTAATAAAATAAAAGCTCTAGCACATGAGTGATCCATGCTTCCCTCTGCGAAGGGCCTTTCTTTTACTTTTATGTTGAGTCTCCATCTTCTAACTTTATGCACAGTTGGGAGAGCATCTTTGCCATTATGAGTTATATGTGCATTTGTCCCATAAGCATCAATAATTACTTCATGATGTGATATTATTTGTTGTTAAATTATTTGTTCTAGTCTTCCTCTTGAACTTTGAAGGTGTCTTGGCATTTATGTTTTGCCCCACTCTTAAGGACTATCGAAATATCACTTTGCCATGCTTTCTCTATACCTAAAACAAACGTTTACCTTTCTTTGCATTATTATTCATGATCCTTTATTTGAGTTACTCTTCATGATGCAAAGTAATTGCTATGCTTTATTATTAAAGTTTTATTTATCATGCCTGTGTTTAAAGTCTTATGATGTCAGCGTGCATATGCTTTTACATTAGATTGATCAAGTTTGTGTTAGTACCATGTCACCTCAGAAATTATTGTTTTATCGTGTACCTACTCGAGGACAAGTAGGAACTAAGCTTGGGGATGCTTGATACGTCATAAACGTATCCCTAATTTCTGATGCTCCATGATCATATTATGCCAATTGCTACACGTTTTCTCACTTATTTATAGCATTTTATATGTTTTCCGGAACTAACCTATTGACAAGATGCCACAGAGACAGTTCCACGTTTTCTGCTGTTTTTAGTTTCAGAAAAGTTGTTCTAGAAATATTCTCGGAATTGGAAAATTCGAAGCACGGAAGTCCTATTTTCCCCAGAAGCATCCCGAAGACTGAAGAGGAACCGAAGAGGGGCAACAGGGGGGCCACACCATAGGGTGGCGCGGCCCCTGGCCGCGCCAGCTATGGGTGTGGGGCCCACCGTCCGCCACCGCCTTCACCCTTTCGCCTATTTAAGCCCCCCGGATGGAAAACCCTAGGCACCTGATCAAAAACCCTGAAAAAGTTCCGCAGCCGCCGTCACCATCAACCCCAGATCAGGGGGTTCTGAAGCTATTTCCGGCACCCTGCCGGATAGGAGATCATCACCGGAGGCCTCTTCATCACCATGCCTGCCTCCGGAGTGATGCGTGAGTAGTTCATCCTTGGACTACGGGTTCGTAATTGTAGCTAGATGGTTGTCTTCTCCACATATGCCTCCATGTTTAGATCTCGTGAGCTTCCTATCATGATCGAGATTGATCTTACGTAATTCTCTGTGTTGTGTTTGCTGGGATCCGATCAATATTGACCTTATGCCAAGTTTTATTATAGTCTTTATTTGCATGTGTTATTTTCGATCTTGCATGCTCTCCGTTGCTAGTGGTTATTCTGGCCAAGTAATACCTGAGGGGGTTCGGATGATAACCTGAGGGTGGATTATTAGTCATAGATGCAAATGGATGTCGGTCTATGTATCTTGTTGTAATGCCCGCACTAAATAACATAGTAATCTTCATGTCATATTGTGCACTACGGTGCAACCTTTATTTGTCAGTTGCCCAGCTGTAATTTGTTCACCCAGCATGCTATCTTTTATGGAGAGACACCACTAGTGAAACTACGAACCCCGGTCCATTTTTCCACACTGTTAAACAAACCACAACAATTTCCTGCTCTCTTTACTTTCTGCAAGCATACACTGTTTTTCCACACTATACGTCTAATCTTTGTATTCAGCAAGACCAGTGAGATTGACAACCTCACTGTACCGTTGGGGCAAAGTATTTTGATTGTGTTGTGTGCAGGTTCCACGTTGTTGCTGACACCGGTGAAGCGCCAGCACCACCGTCAGTGGAATCAACCTTCCGAAGATTATCTTTCTCCTACTAGATTGATAACCCTTGTTCTTAACTAAGGGGAAAACTTCCTACCGCTGTGCTCTTCACACCCTCCTCTTGGGGTATCCCAACGAGTGCAAGATCTGCACCATCAATACGTCCATTTTGCATCACTATTTTATATCATAATTTTCTGTTATTCATCGATATATTTCATGTTATGATGCATCCCTGTTTCATAATTTTTGGAGAATAAACACCGGGACCAGAAATCTGATGGAAAAAGCACCGTCGAGATACCATATTTCAAAAGATCAGAAGAAGAAGGGGGACATCCGGGGTGTCTTAGAAGTACAGAAGAGGAGTCCAGCCAGAAGGAGAGCCACGAGGGGCCCACACCATTAGGTGGCGCCCTTGGTCGTGCCACCAGGTGGTGTGGCTACCCTGGCCCACCCCTGGTGGATATTTTTAGCGTACTTGGCCCCGAGGGAACCCTAAGCCTCATACCATCGTCGAAGAATTATTCTGCCGCCGCCTCGGGGCGAAAAACACCCGAGAGAGAAAAGCTCTCTGGCAGGGAGAAATCTGCCGGGGAAATTCCTCTCCAGAGAGGGGAAATCACCGCCATCGTCACCGTCATCACTCCGGGCATCATCAAGATCGTCATCATCATCACCATCAGCATCATCACCATCATCCTCATCATCCACCATCATCCCACTGTAACAATTAGGGGCCTCTATCATTGTTTTACATTAGATCTCTCTCCCGATGTGGATTACTTGTTAGTAGTTGATGCTTGTGAGATTTATCGGTGTTTGCACTTTATGACCAGATTGTTATCATCCAGTATATCACCTCTGATTATGATCCATATGATGTCTTGTGATTAGTTCGTGTTGTTCTTGAGGACATGGGAGAAGTCAAGTTGTTAGTAGTGAAGTAATGTTGAGTAATATTTAATGTTTGATATTTAAGTTGTGGTGTTATTCTCCCAATGGTGTCATGTGAACGTCGACTACATGATACTTCACCATTTATGGGCCTAGGGGAATGCATCGTGTATTTGGCTACTAATTGTGGGGTTTCCAGAGTGACAGAAACCTAAACCCTCGTTAGGAAACCATTACACGAGGGAGCGTAGGATCCCGGAGTTTAAAGCCGTGGTTAGATTTATTTCTTAATTACTTTCTTGTAGTTGCGGATGCTTGCAAGGGGTATAATCACAAGTATGTATTAGTCTTGGATGGGACGGTACATTAGCATAGGTTCACCCACACAACACTTATCAAAACACCTAAGATTATTCAGCTGCATGGAACAAAAGCACTTGACAGAAACCTCCTGTGCGTCCTCCAGAACGTTTGTTAATCATAAGTAAACCCACCGGCTTGTCCTTTGCTGAAGAAAGGATTGGGCCACTTGCTGCAATTATTACTACTGCATTTATTTACTCGCACTTTATTTATCTGCAATATAAAAAACCTACAAATCTATCTTTCAGTATTTATAGTTATTCCTTCATCGAAACTGTTGTCAACACCTTCTGCTCCTCGTTAGGTTCGACACTCTTATTTATCAAAAGTACTACGATACACCCCCTATACTTGTGGGTCATCAGCGGCCTCCGGTGTTTTTCGGGACGAAGTGGTATAGTTTTAGGGTTTACGTCTCGGGGGGTATAAATAGGCGAAAGGGCAAAGGCGGTGGAGGCCGGGGGGACCACACCACCCCATGGCGCGGCCAGGGGAGCGCCGCCCTATGGTGTGGGCCCGCTGAGGCCCCCTCTGGGTCTCTTCGGGACTCCGTAGAACGTTCGGGAATTCTAAGACTTCCGGGCTTCGAATTTTTCCAATTCTGAGAATATTTCCAGAACAACTTTTCTAAAATAAAAACAGCAGAAAACAGGGAACTGGCTCTGTGGCATCTTGTCAATAGGTTAGTCCAGAAAAACGATAAAAATGACATAAACTGTATAGAAAACATGTGGGAAACAATAAGAAAATAACATGGAACATCAGAAATTAAGGATACGTTTATGACGTATCAACATCCCCAAGCTTAGTTCCTACTCGTCCTTGAGTAGCTAAACGATAAAAACACATAATTTCTGAGGTGACATGCTACCAACATATACTTGATCATCAATAATGTAAAAGCATAAGTAAGGTGAGATCATAGAACTTTAACACAAGCATGATAAATAGAACTTTAATAATAAAGCATAGCAATCACCTTGCATCATGAGAAGTAACTCAAATAAAAGATCATGAATACCGATGCAACTAAAGATATAGGTTTGTTTCAAGTATAGAGAAAACATGCCAAAGTGATATTTCGCTAGTCCTTAAGAGTGGTGCATAACATAAATGCTATGACACCTTCAAAGTTCATGAGGAAGACTAGAACAAATAATTAGAGAACATGCAATAACACATCATGAATCAATTACTAATGTTTTTGGGACAAATGCACACAAAAACCAGAATGGCAACTATGCTCTCTCAACCGTGCATAAAGTTGGAAGATGGAGAATCAATATAAAAGTAAAAGAAAGGCCCTTCGCAGAGGGAAGAATGGATCACTCATGTGCTAGGGATTTTATTTTATTATGCCTTGACTGATAAATCAGGGGGAAAATAGTGAAGAGAATTTGTGTTATTAATTTGGGGCTGGGCACCCTGCTGCCAGCTCTTCTATCATTGGAATGGAGGATGAAGCCACTAGTCCAGGGTGTGAAAGTCCAATCAACAAGTGACATAAAGATTCTCTATTTACGTCCTCATGAGCTAAAACAAGAGCACAAAACAGGAGTAATTTTGAAAGTTTTAAAGGTAACACATGAGCAATTTACTTTTGAGTGGCGGTTAATTACCACATGTAGGTAAGTATGGTGGAAACAATCGGAAAACTTTGGTTTTTGGGAGTTAGATGCACGAGTAGAGCTCATACCCAGTATAGGTGGAGGCTAGCAAAAGACTGGGAGCGACAAATCAAGAGAGCATAAGGGCCATAATCATGCATAGCGACATAAACATCATTAATCAAAGCATAAGTGGTACCACAAGTTCAAAAACTAAATGATCATAGAGGCTATTCGTGACTGGTTCATAGTCATAAACATGGTGTGAGCATGCGCCAAGTCAACCATATAAAACATTCAAAGGAGAACACCACAAATTTATGCTTCAATATGACTAGAACAACTCATGATTCTTTCAATGGCACATTAAACACTCTCGGCTATTTTAGTCTAATCATGCTACTAAATAACCACAAGGCTTTCAAACTAAAATAACATCTAGCATGATATGAAAAAGTCTAGCCACAGTCTATACAAGCTTCTACTTGCACCGTTAAAAATTCTACCTCAAGCAGCAGTTTCTTTTCCCAACAAGCACCATACAAAACATGCTTTAACAAAAACTCTTTAAACAATACAGGAAGCAAACATGAGAGGACTCACAAAACACTACTAAAACTAACAGCTCTGAACAAGAGATGCAATGAAAACGAGACCTAAACATGAAATTTTGCAGCAACTAGAAGAAAAACTAAGAATAGTAGCATAGCAAGTATTCAAATGAAAAAGCGGAGCGTGTATCTCTCCCAAACAAAGAATTCTAGGATCCAAATATATTATTTTAGCAAGGAAAACAAAAGTAAACCAAGGAAAACGAAAGAAAACAAAAGAAAAACAAACAGACGCTCCAAGTAAACTTCATATGATGTGACCGAATAAAAATATAGTTTAGTTGATGAAGAAGGGGATTCCTTAGGCATCCCCAGGTTTAGATGCTTGAGTCTTCTAAAAATATGCTTGGATGAACCATGGGGGAATCCCAGAGCTTTAACCTTGCATTCTTCTTGATCACATATATCACCTCTTCTTTTGACCCTTGAAAACTTCCTTCACACCACACTCAAACAGTAATTCGTATTAGAGGGTTAGTGCAACAATTAAAAACCCATTGGTTCTTTATGGAACAAGTGATATTGATACTTTTAAAAATAAGCTACAACCACTGATGTTTCGTGAAGCAAAGAAATCCATTTGACATCGCAAAAGAGCAAATGCAAGAAAAATGGCAGAATCTGTCAAAACCAGAACAATTTGTAAAGACAAAAAATTTCGAGGCACTTATGTTGCTCAGATAAAAAAACTTAAATAATTAAAAAGTTGCGGAATTAGCCGAGGAATAAGCACAAGAAATTTCATGTCATTCTGATTTTTCTATGATTTATACGATTGTTTACAGTGGACAGCAGAAATCTCCTTGCTGCTTAGAAATCCAAAAACCAACTCCAACTCTCATAAGAAACCTTACTTGGAACTACTAAAACATGAAAAGAAATATACAAAGGAGTTGGTACATAATTATACAACCCCGTGACTCAAACAAAACATAGAAAAACAAAGCAAAAATAAAACCATGGGTTATCTCCCAAGAAGTGCTTATCTTTAACGCCTTTTAGCTAGGCCTAGAAAAGTGGAATAAAGTATTTTCAAGTGAAGAAGCATCCAAATCATTACGAGATTTACGCTTACCTTTCTTACCCTTGTTTTTACCTTTAGGTAACTGATGGCCCAAGCATGGTTTGGAAGTGAAAGTCATGGTACCTTTCCCCATATCAATAGTTGCTCCGAAGAGTTTCAGGAGAGATCTTCCAAGGGTAATTTGTCCTCCTCCTACACATTCAATAACAAGATAATCAGTGAAGACCATTTTCCTAGGAGTTTTGTAAACACTCCCTCAGCTGTCCCAACAGGAAATATAGTGGTGTTATTACCGAGAGGAATTTCTTCTCCTCCCTCAGCAATTCCCCAAAGGTTCAAAGATTCATAAATCTCTTTAGGCATAAGACAAAATTTAGACATAATATCACAACGAGCATGAAACGTTTCACCATTTATAGAAACCTTCACTAAAGGAATCATATTTGAAGCTTCAGAATTTATTGGGACATAATCAAGATGTTCACGAATCTGGCCATAACCTTCTTTTAAATAAGAAATATGTGACTCAAGAGTATTCAATCTAGCATAAATACTTGCAAAGGCTTTATCAGAACTACTGGGTAAACTATAGGTCACAATTAATTTTTTATGGCACTAAAAGCTTCCTCTCCATCACAATGAAGGAAATCTCCTCCTACCATGGTATCCAAAGCGTATCTATAGTAAAAAACAAGACCAAAGTAAAAGCTACAAAGAAACAGGCTTAGAGTCATTTTAGGTTCAATTTTGCAATAGGAATCAAAAACTCTAGACCAAAGTTCCTTGAAACTCTCATCACTCCCTTGTTTGAAAGTGAAAACCATTTCCTCATGTGACATGGTAACAGGAACGAGAGTATTCATTTTAACAAGACTAAAAACAGGAATAAAACTACAGCTAGAATAAGAACTAATTTTTTGCGTTTTTGATAAAGAGAAGCAAACAAGAAAAAATAAAATAAAGTAAGCAAAAAAAATACAAAGAAAAGAGATTGGAAGTGAGAGACTCCCCTTGCAGAAATTCTCTTCCTCCCCGGCAACGGCGCCAGAAAAGTGCTTGATGCGCGTGAACACAAGTTCGTTGGGAGACCCCAAGAGGAAGGTATGAAGAGTGCAACAGCAAGTTTCCCTCAGAAAGAAAGCAAGGTTGAATCGACCAGTAGGAGGAAGAAGTAACTTCAGAAGGTTGAAGTAGCTGAGATGGCAGGGTGCACTACCGGTTTAGCAGCAACGTGGAGCCTACACAACACAATCAAATCACTTTGCCCCAACGAAGCTGTGAGGTTGTCAATCTCACCGGTTTTGCTTAACACAAAGAGGTTAAACATATGGTGTGGAAAATAGTAGGAAGAGTATGAAAGAAGTAGGTGTTTTATTAGTATGAGGAAAATGGACCGGGGTCCACAGTTCACTAGTGGTGTCTCTCCGTGAAAGATAAATAACATGTGTGGTGAACAAATTACAGCTGGGCAATTGATAGAAATGAAGGCTGCACCGTAGTGCATATGCAAGACATAACGATTACTATGTGATTCATGCATGCATTATGTAACATCCCAAGTATGAAAAATAGCCATTAGAATGTTTGCTCTCTGTTATTTTATGTTTTGCATCATGACATCATGTTCATTGCATTTTTTTTGCTTGTTTTCCATTTGTTTTCCTCTGTTTTCACTTGTTTTCCTTTGTTTTCTATTTGAATTTCAAACCAAATTTTAAACCTTTTGTTTCATACTTGTGATGTTACAATTTCCAAATGAGTATTCAAAATCAAAACAATTGTTTGTTTCCATTAAAGTTGTAATATCAAACTATTGTTTTGTTTCTAATCAATATTTCATTTAATACCAAAACATTTTCAAATTCAATTAATTTCCAAAACAGCAACCATTTGAAATTAATGAAACAAAACACTCCAATCAATTTGTTTCAAATAAACATGGAAAGTTCACAATAGTTTAAAATGTTTCTTTCAATAAGTTAATTAATGTCAATTTTGCTCAAATTCATTTAAAATACAAACATCACCATAAATCAAAATGTTTGAGAAAACAAAAGTTGCATTTAGGTGCTGTTACAAAACCTAATAAAATACAAATTTTTCCTAATTACTCTAAACCCTAAAAACCCTTCCTTTTTCTCTTTTCCTTTTCAGCAAAAAAAAATAAAACAGAAGCAAAAAATAAAAAACAGAGAGGGAGAGAGGGGCAGGCCAGCAGGCCCAGCCCACCATCTCTCACCCCTCAGGACCGATACCCCCTCGCTCCTTTCTTCTTCCTCTGTACGGATCGATCTGAAGCTGTCCACGTAAGGTTCAGAGAGCAGCAACGGCTGCAGCTCTCCCCCCTCCTCTCCTAACCCTAGACCTACCTCCCTCTTTCCCTCTCCCCCGCCTCCATTTTCTCTTCCTCTCTCTCTGCAACTGCACCTCTGCCCCTCTCTGTAACTGAACCCCACCGAAACCCCACCTCCTCCCTCCGGGGATCGCCGGCGACCTGGTCCCCCTCCGAGCAGGGTAGGGCCGGGAATCGGACCTCCTCGCCACCCTCATCCTCCCCGACCACTCAGCGCGGACGGGGAAGGCCCGGAGCGCCGCCGCCGTCCTCCTCTTCGTCGACGGTCGACACCACCGAGCCAAGCCGCCTGCTCCTCCTTCGCCCGAGTTGATCACCTCCCCTTCCTCCCTCTCGCTGTACTCTCCTTTTTCCCTTCGCAACACACACGCACCACAGCGCACGCACCACGCCGCAGCACGGCAACGGCCACCGGATGTAACACCTGTGGTGTTACCTGTTTGTTTTGTTTGCATCATTTGCATTACATTGCATTGCATCCTGTTTGCATCACCCCTGAAATTTTCAAAGCAATTTAAACTTTCACCCTTGCTCAAAAATTTCCAATTTCAAAATTGCAAACTAAACCACTCTTTGTTCTCCAATAGTTTGAAAATTGTTTAATCCAATTGCTTGTTAATTTACTCCCCTCTTGTTAAACCCTAATGACTACTTCCAAAATTCAAATCAAATCACTCATTGAATTGATGGTCTAATCAAGGCATTAATTCAAGCAATTAACTCCAAATCATTTTCAAATTCAAATCTATTCTCAAAATCAGTACCTTCTTGAACCCATAAAGTTCACCACACCTTTGTACCATTTAAATCATTTTAAAAACTTAGGGGTAACCCTATTGAAAAGGCTTGTTTTTCTAATATTAATTAATATTGAAAATCTCCTTAATTTGGATTCAAATCCAAACAGCAATGTAAAAGTTGAAATTTTCAAAAATCCTTTTGCCAACTGTTAGCTTTTGAGCTAACATGGTCCCCTGAATTTTCTCAGGATTTTTAAAATCCAAAACATTATCAAATTCATCCCATCTTGTTTTCAGCAAAAAAAAAAAAAAATTAAAGCAGAACAAATAATAAAACGGTGCGCAGCAGATAACCTCTCCTGGCCCAGCCCGTTGCTCCTTTTCCCTCCTCTGCGCGAAGCCCAGCCCATTTCCTCCCCCGTACCGCTTCAATTTTCGTGCTCCCGTCTTGATTCTGTACGGCTTCCATCCCAGCGGCGCCACCGCAGCCACGGCGCAACTCCGGCGGCCTCCACGGCACCCTAGTGCCTATAAGTAACCCCTAGGTCTGCGCCGTCAACCCTAATCCCTAGGTTCCGCCTCCCCTCTCTTCCGCCGTTTTCCTCTCTCTCTCCGGCGCAGAAATCCTTCTCTGAACCTCACCGCTACACCTCACCGACGCCGCCCCTCTGAATCTCCGGCCACCACCGCCGCCTCGCACCTCCACCCTCCTAACTAACCCCGGGAACGAAAACGCCACCTCATCCTCTCCCTATTGGACACCCGTGCGCGCTCGGAGGCGCACGGATTCGACGCCGCCATGGTCGACATCGTCGCCGGCCACCGTGACTCCCGCTCTGAATTTTCGCTCGCCGCCGACGCTGACGGGCTTCTCGTCGTGCTCCAACTGCGGGAACCGCCCCGCCTCGAGGTCTTCGTCCGTTTGCACACCCGAGGAAGCCCGGTGATCCCCTGGAGGCTCGCCGCCGTCTACATCCGTGTCGCCGGCTGCTACCTCGCCGTCGACCACCTCTGCCTCACCTGCAACCGTAAGGTGATCACCGTGCGCCACTCTCCTCTCTCTCTGCACCATCTTGCTCTCTCGGCACACGCACACAAGCGACCGCATCGATCACGGCCACGGCCATCTCCCCGCCGGTGAGCCGTTTCCTCTGTCAGTGTCGCGGACACATTTGTTCGTCAGTTAAATTCAGAGCATGCCCTGTCTGAACATCACCTTGTCCGCGCGTCTGTATCTGTCAACGAATCGAAGCCACCGCAGTGGTACTGCATCCTGTGAGCGTGGCGCAGGGCGCGGGTTCGATCCGCGAAACCCACACCTTTTTTTGTGGATTTTCATCCACAGCGAGGAGGCCCACGGTCAGCGACCCTCTGTGCCACACGGCGTCGCGCAGCGCTTAGTTGGCAGATGGCCCACTGCGCAGTGACTGCGTGTAGGACACTGCTGTGTAACATTTGGTTTTCTGCGAATTACCAAAAATCAATTTCCTTTTTAAATAAACAGATTTGAATAATAACTTCTAAATTCAATATCTTTTAACTTACAACTCCAATGAATGCAAACTTTATATGAAACTTGATCTAAATTTCCTAATCTATCCAAATTTCCAACTTGTGTTCTGTTTTAAACTTTCAAATTGCATTTCAAATTCAAATTCAAATCATTTCATTTGTATTTGCTAAATTCAATAATTAATTATTCATAAGTCCAAATCATACAAATAAAATATGTTTTCAGTACCATTTTAAATAAGCTAATCAAATATAAATTTTGTTTTCTGTTTTGAATAATTAAAATTGCTTAAACCATTTAAATCTTGTTTAAATTCAATTAAAACTTGTTTAATATTGTTTAATTCATAATTAATTAATCCAAAGTCCAATTTCAAAATGTGAAACATGTAATCCAACCAAAATTTGATAACCTTTTCAAATATCAACTTTGTTATTTGTTTTGCACCCTTTAACTGGTTGAAAACAACAATTACTTGTGTGTTCCCTTTAAGGCACCCAAAATTCCCTAAGTTAATAATAAAATTCTAATTGCTACACCCTATCTTAAATTGTTTCTAATGTTGTTATTTTGCTGTTTCCCTTTTGCATGCATCATGCTAATCCACTTGCACCTGTTGGTTATTAGGAAAACAATTGTTTCAACCATAATTCCTGGGCTTTTCATATGCAACTCAAATTGCATATGGGTCCATTTAAATTTGTTTATCTTGTCAACTAGTTTATTTCTATGCATCAATTAAATTGTCATGCATCCATATCTTGATCATGCTGGATCTTTTGCCGTAGTAGTAATTGTTGCATCCGGTGTTTGTTCGAGGTTCATTGCTTCTTCCCGGATAGGACGTTGAGATGATGTGAGCAACGACAAGTTCTGCTACCTTGCGGGATCTCAGGCAAGTATACTCACTTGCATGCCAAATGGCTGCCTTTCATCACTTGTTACCGATTCTTTCCGTTGATTCTTTTCTGCTAGCCTTAGTGGTAGTTGTTTCTGTTACGAACCCATCACATGAATCCCTTAACCTTGATATTGCCTCACCTCCATACCTACAGCCTTTGTTTGTGCCTGTTCTTATATAGCATGCTTAGGGTTGTTTGCTCGAGTCTGTTACCCGTTACTTTCTGTTGTTACTCCGATATGTTCTGGGGCTCGATGTTTAATCAATCAATCAATCATGCTAATGTTACTATTAATAATAAATTTGATGATAAGGCACCGGCAGGAGGCCCCTTGTGGTTTTGAGGCCTGCTAGTGTCGACCCTAATAGGAAAAGGGTCTTGTCTACTGATCCATGATGAGCGCACTACCCGCATTTGGGGAGTATGGGCTCCCCCTCAGTTTGACCCGATTCGCATCTCGTCCAAATCGCCTCATTTAGTTCGGGTTTTCCATTTGCTGCATGCATGATTTTGCGAGCCCTTGGATCCCGGGTGGAACTTTCGTAGTCGGCATATAGGGGGACACGGTCTTAGAGTGCTATGAGGGTCCATTTTCTTCTGGGCCCGAGTAGCCGTGCGCCCAAGGTTCTTTGGGCTTGATGCGAAGAAGGGTTGGATTGTGTTGAGTGCCCCGCTTGGTGGAGTGGCCACTCCATCTGGCGGGATATTCATGAGTGTGGTTACTTTGGTGCATCCCTGCAGGGTAAATCTTCTCGAGAAGCCGTGTTTTCCGCGGTTATGGATTACTTGGTGAAAGTACTGGCTAACAAGTACTCAGGACAACTTCAACATAATGATCAATCATGTTTCACCCAATGATTAATAACTTGACTAGTAATAGGTTATTCACACAATAACTTGATTCATCTATAATACCACGGTGTGAGTTATCCTCGGATTGCTTCTTCGGATAAGGGGCGAGATCCAGGATGGGTTTGTTTGGATTTACTTTCAGTTGGTTACAATCCTCGATCTTATCCCCTTTCTGTTAGTTGGAAGTTGTAGTTTCCCTCTGTAGTTGGTTAGTGCAGCCTGTTGTCGCTTATTTGCAATAACCCCTTCCTTTCCGTTGATCCTAAAGTATTTGTATCTTGTGATGACTGGCTACGCCGGTAACTTGTGAGTATGGGTTTTATCCCCCTTGCCAGTACTTAACCGTACTGACCCACGAATCTCTTTCGTGGCTGCAAATTCCAAATTGCAGTCAACAGGTTTGAAGTCTGACGACGTTAGCTTGGAAATCCCTCCGGCTTGGCCTGGGCAGGGATTGGACGCTCTCGGTTATCTTCAGGACTCTTAGTCCAATTTGGATCTTGTCCGTAGACGGACGTTTGTTTCTTCCGCTGTTATTTGGATCTTTGTATTGTATCAGTTGTAACCCTGGCTCGTTTGAGTCATCTTGTATCTATCTGTTTCTGTTGTAATTGTGGATTATTCGTGAACTATTGTAATGTTATCATAAATGGCAACCTGGAATCGGTTATTATGCGGATTTGGCGGGAATGCTGAAATCTGCATAGTGCCCGATCTCGGGGCGTCACAAATGGTATCAGAGCCTTGGTTCCGATTCCCGATATTGTTTCGATACGAATGGTTATCGAAGCAACGGGTCCGCAAAGCCTGTAGGAAAACCTCGCTAACGGTCGTTGTTTCTAGAGTGTCAAAAACTATTTCTGCTAAACTAATTTGGGAAAAACATCTCAATAGGATTCTTGTTTTCTCCTTACCTCCATTCTATTTCCCCTCCCATCTTATTTGTTTTGGAGCCTTCCCCTCTTGTCTATCTTTCAAAGTGTTAGGATCCTACGTGGGTGGACGTTTTCTGAGCCCTTAACCTAATAGGTTCGATCGTCGGAAGATTCCTGGTGGAAAAACATCGTCGTCACTCCGAGCAAGAGTCCCTTGCTAGTGGTGTCGAGAAACCCTTGTTAGTGGTGTCGAGGGGATCAACTGGAAGCACGAAGAAACGATAGTCGAACTTCTTTCCCCTCCCGGGTTAGCAGGTGGATTGCGAGGGCGCAATCCCTTGTTAGTGGTGTCGTCTGTAACACCTGTGGTGTTACCTGTTTGTTTTGTTTGCATCATTTGCATTACATTGCATTGCATCCTGTTTGCATCACCCCTGAAATTTTCAAAGCAATTTAAACTTTCACCCTTGCTCAAAAATTTCCAATTTCAAAATTGCAAACTAAACCACTCTTTGTTCTCCAATAGTTTGAAAATTGTTTAATCCAATTGCTTGTTAATTTACTCCCCTCTTGTTAAACCCTAATGACTACTTCCAAAATTCAAATCAAATCACTCATTGAATTGATGGTCTAATCAAGGCATTAATTCAAGCAATTAACTCCAAATCATTTTCAAATTCAAATCTATTCTCAAAATCAGTACCTTCTTGAACCCATAAAGTTCACCACACCTTTGTACCATTTAAATCATTTTAAAAACTTAGGGGTAACCCTATTGAAAAGGCTTGTTTTTCTAATATTAATTAATATTGAAAATCTCCTTAATTTGGATTCAAATCCAAACAGCAATGTAAAAGTTGAAATTTTCAAAAATCCTTTTGCCAACTGTTAGCTTTTGAGCTAACATGGTCCCCTGAATTTTCTCAGGATTTTTAAAATCCAAAACATTATCAAATTCATCCCATCTTGTTTTCAGCAAAAAAAAAAAAAAATTAAAGCAGAACAAATAATAAAACGGTGCGCAGCAGATAACCTCTCCTGGCCCAGCCCGTTGCTCCTTTTCCCTCCTCTGCGCGAAGCCCAGCCCATTTCCTCCCCCGTACCGCTTCAATTTTCGTGCTCCCGTCTTGATTCTGTACGGCTTCCATCCCAGCGGCGCCACCGCAGCCACGGCGCAACTCCGGCGGCCTCCACGGCACCCTAGTGCCTATAAGTAACCCCTAGGTCTGCGCCGTCAACCCTAATCCCTAGGTTCCGCCTCCCCTCTCTTCCGCCGTTTTCCTCTCTCTCTCCGGCGCAGAAATCCTTCTCTGAACCTCACCGCTACACCTCACCGACGCCGCCCCTCTGAATCTCCGGCCACCACCGCCGCCTCGCACCTCCACCCTCCTAACTAACCCCGGGAACGAAAACGCCACCTCATCCTCTCCCTATTGGACACCCGTGCGCGCTCGGAGGCGCACGGATTCGACGCCGCCATGGTCGACATCGTCGCCGGCCACCGTGACTCCCGCTCTGAATTTTCGCTCGCCGCCGACGCTGACGGGCTTCTCGTCGTGCTCCAACTGCGGGAACCGCCCCGCCTCGAGGTCTTCGTCCGTTTGCACACCCGAGGAAGCCCGGTGATCCCCTGGAGGCTCGCCGCCGTCTACATCCGTGTCGCCGGCTGCTACCTCGCCGTCGACCACCTCTGCCTCACCTGCAACCGTAAGGTGATCACCGTGCGCCACTCTCCTCTCTCTCTGCACCATCTTGCTCTCTCGGCACACGCACACAAGCGACCGCATCGATCACGGCCACGGCCATCTCCCCGCCGGTGAGCCGTTTCCTCTGTCAGTGTCGCGGACACATTTGTTCGTCAGTTAAATTCAGAGCATGCCCTGTCTGAACATCACCTTGTCCGCGCGTCTGTATCTGTCAACGAATCGAAGCCACCGCAGTGGTACTGCATCCTGTGAGCGTGGCGCAGGGCGCGGGTTCGATCCGCGAAACCCACACCTTTTTTTGTGGATTTTCATCCACAGCGAGGAGGCCCACGGTCAGCGACCCTCTGTGCCACGCGGCGTCGCGCAGCGCTTAGTTGGCAGATGGCCCACTGCGCAGTGACTGCGTGTAGGACACTGCTGTGTAACATTTGGTTTTCTGCGAATTACCAAAAATCAATTTCCTTTTTAAATAAACAGATTTGAATAATAACTTCTAAATTCAATATCTTTTAACTTACAACTCCAATGAATGCAAACTTTATATGAAACTTGATCTAAATTTCCTAATCTATCCAAATTTCCAACTTGTGTTCTGTTTTAAACTTTCAAATTGCATTTCAAATTCAAATTCAAATCATTTCATTTGTATTTGCTAAATTCAATAATTAATTATTCATAAGTCCAAATCATACAAATAAAATATGTTTTCAGTACCATTTTAAATAAGCTAATCAAATATAAATTTTGTTTTCTGTTTTGAATAATTAAAATTGCTTAAACCATTTAAATCTTGTTTAAATTCAATTAAAACTTGTTTAATATTGTTTAATTCATAATTAATTAATCCAAAGTCCAATTTCAAAATGTGAAACATGTAATCCAACCAAAATTTGATAACCTTTTCAAATATCAACTTTGTTATTTGTTTTGCACCCTTTAACTGGTTGAAAACAACAATTACTTGTGTGTTCCCTTTAAGGCACCCAAAATTCCCTAAGTTAATAATAAAATTCTAATTGCTACACCCTATCTTAAATTGTTTCTAATGTTGTTATTTTGCTGTTTCCCTTTTGCATGCATCATGCTAATCCACTTGCACCTGTTGGTTATTAGGAAAACAATTGTTTCAACCATAATTCCTGGGCTTTTCATATGCAACTCAAATTGCATATGGGTCCATTTAAATTTGTTTATCTTGTCAACTAGTTTATTTCTATGCATCAATTAAATTGTCATGCATCCATATCTTGATCATGCTGGATCTTTTGCCGTAGTAGTAATTGTTGCATCCGGTGTTTGTTCGAGGTTCATTGCTTCTTCCCGGATAGGACGTTGAGATGATGTGAGCAACGACAAGTTCTGCTACCTTGCGGGATCTCAGGCAAGTATACTCACTTGCATGCCAAATGGCTGCCTTTCATCACTTGTTACCGATTCTTTCCGTTGATTCTTTTCTGCTAGCCTTAGTGGTAGTTGTTTCTGTTACGAACCCATCACATGAATCCCTTAACCTTGATATTGCCTCACCTCCATACCTACAGCCTTTGTTTGTGCCTGTTCTTATATAGCATGCTTAGGGTTGTTTGCTCGAGTCTGTTACCCGTTACTTTCTGTTGTTACTCCGATATGTTCTGGGGCTCGATGTTTAATCAATCAATCAATCATGCTAATGTTACTATTAATAATAAATTTGATGATAAGGCACCGGCAGGAGGCCCCTTGTGGTTTTGAGGCCTGCTAGTGTCGACCCTAATAGGAAAAGGGTCTTGTCTACTGATCCATGATGAGCGCACTACCCGCATTTGGGGAGTATGGGCTCCCCCTCAGTTTGACCCGATTCGCATCTCGTCCAAATCGCCTCATTTAGTTCGGGTTTTCCATTTGCTGCATGCATGATTTTGCGAGCCCTTGGATCCCGGGTGGAACTTTCGTAGTCGGCATATAGGGGGACACGGTCTTAGAGTGCTATGAGGGTCCATTTTCTTCTGGGCCCGAGTAGCCGTGCGCCCAAGGTTCTTTGGGCTTGATGCGAAGAAGGGTTGGATTGTGTTGAGTGCCCCGCTTGGTGGAGTGGCCACTCCATCTGGCGGGATATTCATGAGTGTGGTTACTTTGGTGCATCCCTGCAGGGTAAATCTTCTCGAGAAGCCGTGTTTTCCGCGGTTATGGATTACTTGGTGAAAGTACTGGCTAACAAGTACTCAGGACAACTTCAACATAATGATCAATCATGTTTCACCCAATGATTAATAACTTGACTAGTAATAGGTTATTCACACAATAACTTGATTCATCTATAATACCACGGTGTGAGTTATCCTCGGATTGCTTCTTCGGATAAGGGGCGAGATCCAGGATGGGTTTGTTTGGATTTACTTTCAGTTGGTTACAATCCTCGATCTTATCCCCTTTCTGTTAGTTGGAAGTTGTAGTTTCCCTCTGTAGTTGGTTAGTGCAGCCTGTTGTCGCTTATTTGCAATAACCCCTTCCTTTCCGTTGATCCTAAAGTATTTGTATCTTGTGATGACTGGCTACGCCGGTAACTTGTGAGTATGGGTTTTATCCCCCTTGCCAGTACTTAACCGTACTGACCCACGAATCTCTTTCGTGGCTGCAAATTCCAAATTGCAGTCAACAGGTTTGAAGTCTGACGACGTTAGCTTGGAAATCCCTCCGGCTTGGCCTGGGCAGGGATTGGACGCTCTCGGTTATCTTCAGGACTCTTAGTCCAATTTGGATCTTGTCCGTAGACGGACGTTTGTTTCTTCCGCTGTTATTTGGATCTTTGTATTGTATCAGTTGTAACCCTGGCTCGTTTGAGTCATCTTGTATCTATCTGTTTCTGTTGTAATTGTGGATTATTCGTGAACTATTGTAATGTTATCATAAATGGCAACCTGGAATCGGTTATTATGCGGATTTGGCGGGAATGCTGAAATCTGCATAGTGCCCGATCTCGGGGCGTCACACCGGAGCCACAGCTGCCGCCTGCCTCCGTCGAGGTTCAGAAACGAACCTGCAGAAAGTTCAGTTAGCACCGCTAGCTGAAGGTTAACCCCCCCCCCCCCCCCCCCCGAGCCTTACCTGTCAACAAACTTTCAGCTAGCGCAGCCGCGCAGCGCACACGCGGTCGTGGGATCGAATCCCACCCCCGCGGTTTAACCCCAGACTTTTCCATTTTATTTTTCACAACCAGAACAAACTGCTAATTGCACACAAGTCCTTGCTAGGTTCTTCTAGGTCCCTGTAAAATAAATTCTAAGTCCCTGGATATTCTTTAAAATGGCAGATTAACACCTAAACTATAAAAATGCATAACTAAATCATTCCACCTCCAAATTCAACATTTTAAATATGTTTTCCACTCCAAATTAAAATCTCTACCCAAATATAAATTTTGTTTACTGTTTTGAATATTTTAAATTGGTGAAATATTTGAATCCTTGTTTAATTCATTTAATTTTGCAAAATTCATAACTTGGGCATAAAAACTCCAAATTCAACAAACTAAATATGTATTCCATTCAATTTTTCATGAACTTTGCAAATATCAACTTTGTTTTCTGTTTTGAAGAAATTAAATTGCTGAAAACAACTGTTTCTTGATTAATGCATTTAAAATTGCCAAATTAATAACTTGCTCATTTTAAATCCATTTTCAACAAATAAAGTATGTTTTCCATGCTAAATTAAACCCTCTTTCCAAATATAAACCTTGTTTAATGTGTTGGATAATTAAAATTGGTTAAATAATTTAAACCTTGTTTAAATCATTTAATATTGTTAAATTCATAACTTGGTCAAATTAAATTCCTTTTGAACATATAAAATATGTTTTCAAACCATAAAAGTATAAACTTTAAAATATGAATTTGGTTTAATGTTTTGAACAAATAAAAATTCAAATAAGTTCATGCTTGAATTAAATTCATTTAAATCTTGTTTAAACTTGTCTAATTCATAATTAATTCATCTTAATTCCTTTTTCAATAAGTAAAACATGTTGTCCACCTAAAATTTTGTGCTCTTTTCAAGTATGAACTTTGTTATCTATTTTGAACAATTAAAATTGGTGAAAACAACAAATGCTTGTGTGACACCTTTAAGAAACCAAAATTTCTTAACTTAATAAATAAGATTCCAAACTTGGTAAACTTTATTTCAAATTGTTTCTATTGTTGTTTTCTTTTTGTTTTCCTCATCCATGCATCATGCTAATCCACTTTCACATGTTGGTTAGTGGTAGATCATTTAATCCAACCATAATTCATGGGTTTTCCATATGCAATTCAATTGCATATGGGTCCATTTAAACATGTTATCTTGACAGCTAGTTTATTTTTGATGCATCAATTAAATGGTCATGCATCATCCCATGTTTGTGCACTATGCCATGATATTGATTGTTTGTCTCTCTGCGTTGTTTGTTTTCTTCTTCTCGAATAGACGACGACGTTGAGATAGACGAGGTTTACGATACTACTTCTGAGGATCTAGCTCAGTACCAGGCTGCTGAGTTTGCAAGCAAGTATTCACTCACATGAACCATGGTGTTCCTTTCCACATTGGATACCGATACTTTCCGTTGTCTATTCTGCTAGCCCTATGAATGCTTGTGTTACGAACCTATCATATGTTATCCTTTAACCCTGATATAGCCTCACCTCCACCCCTATAACCCCATTGCTTGTTGCCCGTGTCTTACTAGCATGCTTAGGGTTGTTTCTGCTCGAGTCTGTTGTCCGTTACTTTCTATTACCATGTTTATTATGTTCTGGGGCTCGATGTTAAACAACAACCTGTTAATGTTTGAGGTAATGCTAATTTGATGATAAGGCACCGGCAGGAGGCCCGGCGTGGTTTTGAGGCATGCTAGTGTCGACCCTAATTAGGAAAAGGGTCTTGTCTACTGATCCATGATGAGCGCACTAACCGCATGTGGGAAGCGTGTATGGGCGCCCCCCTCAATTTGATTCGATTCGCATCTCGTCCAAATCGCCACACTTAGTTCGGGCTTTCCATTTGATGCATGCATGTGCAGGTGCGAACCCTTGGCGCCAGGGTGGAACTTTTGTAGTCGACATTAAGGGCGGCGTGGTCTTAGAGTGCTATGAGGGTCCCCCTTTTCTTCGTGGGGGCTCGATTAGCCGCGCACGCACAGCATGTGGTTCTTTGGGCTTGATGCGAAGAAGAGTTGAGTTGTGTTGAGTGCCCCGCTTGGTGGAAAGGCCATTCCATCTGGCGGGTTATTCTTACGTGTACGGCCAAATTAGTGCATCCCTGCAGGGTTAAATCTTCTCGAGAAGCCGTGTTTTCCGCGGTTATGGATGACTTGGTGAAAGTACTGGCTAACAAGTACTCAGAACAACTTACACCTAACTAATGATAACTTGACTAGTAATAGTCTTATTGACACAATAACTTGAACCATCATTAATCCAACTGTGTGAGTTATCCTCGGATTGCTTCTTTGGATAAGGGGCGAGATCCAGGATGGGTTTGTTTGGAGTTAGTAGTTAGTTGGTTACGATACGCTATCTTATCTCCTTTCTGTTAGCCGGAAGTTCTAGCATGTTTCTGTAGTTGGTTAGTGCAGCCCGCTGCCGCATCTTTTGTATCACCCATTTCTTCCGTTGAACCCAAAGCATCTGTGCTTGGTGTTGACGGGTACACTTTGGTGAACTGTGAGTCTTGCTTGCCAGTACGTTTATGTACTGACCCCTTTGTTGCTGTGGTTTCCGCAGACTACGTTTCCGAGGATCCCCATGGTGGCTACTACGTGGAGTATGACGAGGCTGCTGGCGAGTAGATAGCGTACCCGGGCACGATCCGAGACTTCGTGGATGGGCTCCGTCTTTTCGTTGCCGGCCTCTTAGGCCTATTTGGATCTTGTCTGTACTCAGACACTTTGGATGCTTCCGCTGTGTTGTAATGATGAATTGTTGGGACATGTCTCCTCTGGATGATCGTATTTGCTATCTCTGCTCTAGTGAGAGCCATTCGCAACCTATTTCAATCTTTTGTGTCTTAGAGATACGTTGTGATATCGCTTGTTCAAATGCCGTTGACGTACCATGTGTGTATGTTATGAAGTACGTCAACGGAAGTGTCCTGATTTCTATGGGATGGTTTGCGCAAACGATGGATAGTAGAGAATGGTTGTCACACGTTTACGTGTTGGCCTGCTCATATTGAGATGCGGGTGCCGGTATGCCCCGTAAGCCATTTGTTCTACTATTTAGCGGACTGTGAGTATCCCCTAGAAGTCAGGGTGCGACAAATGGTATCAGAGCCTGTCTGCCTGTAGGATCCCTTTTTACTGGTCGCAGTTGAGTCTAGAAACTATTTTGTAGTTATATAGGAAAAATGAAACGTGAGAGTAGGAATTCTACCCTTTTATTTCTTTCCCCACCCACCCTCCCTTTTCTGGTAAGGAAGTGCAACGTTGTTTTCTATTCTCATCTAAACTTTCAAGTTAGGTTTTCACGAATCCTGGTTTCTCTAGGATGGTTATATCTACTAGACCATAGGAATGGAGGTGGTTGTGACATGATTTATCATGTTGCCTACTCACGATTGAGAACGGAGGCGTGTAAGCCCCGGAAGCAAATCCTCTATTCCTTAAGCAGTAGATATTGATCCTTTAGAAGCCCGGATGGGTTTTCCGTAGTACCTCAGGAGTGTTTTGGTCTCGTGTTTCCCGATGTTGCTTCGATATCCTGTTCTTCTCAACATCCTTTTCGTCCGTTCAAATCTTGTTGTTGCTTCCCACTTCAGTTATTCTACCGGCGTCTAATCAATAACTCTGTTCCACCCTTCTGGCCAGATAGTCTATTCTCCAAATGAATCAAGTTATATTCAGCTATACACCCTCGATACAAAACCTCTACCTCTACTCAAAAATGTTCCGGTGGTTTGCAAATTCCCTGACGTTTTTCCAGAAGAGTTGCCAGGAATGACTATCGTCTTGAAATTCCATAAAAACTATCCAAGGTGCACGATGTGTTTCACGTGTCACAGCTCAAGAGGATCTTCGCAAGAAGTATCCGGACCTTTTCTTTTCTCAGTAGGAATCTCGGGGCGAGATTCCTTCAAGGGGGGGCGTTTTGTAACATCCCAAGTATGAAAAATAGCCATTAGAATGTTTGCTCTCTGTTATTTTATGTTTTGCATCATGACATCATGTTCATTGCATTTGTTTTTCTTGTTTTCCATTTGTTTTCCTCTGTTTTCACTTGTTTTCCTTTGTTTTCTATTTGAATTTCAAACCAAATTTTAAACCTTTTGTTTCATACTTGTGATGTTACAATTTCCAAATGAGTATTCAAAATCAAAACAATTGTTTGTTTCCATTAAAGTTGTAATATCAAACTATTGTTTTGTTTCTAATCAATATTTCATTTAATACCAAAACATTTTCAAATTCAATTAATTTCCAAAACAGCAACCATTTGAAATTAATGAAACAAAACACTCCAATCAATTTGTTTCAAATAAACATGGAAAGTTCACAATAGTTTAAAATGTTTCTTTCAATAAGTTAATTAATGTCAATTTTGCTCAAATTCATTTAAAATACAAACATCACCATAAATCAAAATGTTTGAGAAAACAAAAGTTGCATTTAGGTGCTGTTACAAAACCTAATCAAATACAAATTTTTCCTAATTACTCTAAACCCTAAAAACCCTTCCTTTTTCTCTTTTCCTTTTCAGCAAAAAAAAATAAAACAGAAGCAAAAAATAAAAAACAGAGAGGGAGAGAGGGGCAGGCCAGCAGGCCCAGCCCACCATCTCTCACCCCTCAGGCCCGATACCCCCTCGCTCCTTTCTTCTTCCTCTGTACGGATCGATCTGAAGCTGTCCACGTAAGGTTCAGAGAGCAGCAACGGCTGCAGCTCTCCCCCCTCCTCTCCTAACCCTAGACCTACCTCCCTCTTTCCCTCTCCCCCGCCTCCATTTTCTCTTCCTCTCTCTCTGCAACTGCACCTCTGCCCCTCTCTGTAACTGAACCCCACCAAAACCCCACCTCCTCCCTCTGGGGATCGCCGGCGACCTGGTCCCCCTCCGAGCAGGGTAGGGCCGGGAATCGGACCTCCTCGCCACCCTCATCCTCCCCGACCACTCAGCGCGGACGGGGAAGGCCCGGAGCGCCGCCGCCGTCCTCCTCTTCGTCGACGGTCGACACCACCGAGCCAAGCCGCCTGCTCCTCCTTCGCCCGAGTTGATCACCTCCCCTTCCTCCCTCTCGCTGTACTCTCCTTTTTTCCTTCGCAACACACACGCACCACAGCGCACGCACCACGCCGCAGCACGGCAACGGCCACCAGAGCCACAGCTGCCGCCTGCCTCCGTCGAGGTTCAGAAACGAACCTGCAGAAAGTTCAGTTAGCACCGCTAGCTGAAGGTTAACCCCCCCCCCCCCCCCCGAGCCTTACCTGTGAACAAACTTTCTGCTACCGCAGTGGCTAACGCAGCCGCGCAGCGCACAGGGGGTCGTGGGATCGAATCCCACCCCCGCGGTTTAACCCCAGCCTTTTCCATTTTATTTTTCACAACCAGAACAAACTGCTAATTGCACACAAGTCCTTGCTAGGTTCTTCTAGGTCCCTGTAAAATAAATTCTAAGTCCCTGGATATTCTTTAAAATGGCAGATTAACACCTAAACTATAAAAATGCATAACTAAATCATTCCACCTCCAAATTCAACATTTTAAATATGTTTTCCACTCCAAATTAAAATCTCTACCCAAATATAAATTTTGTTTACTGTTTTGAATATTTTAAATTGGTGAAATATTTGAATCCTTGTTTAATTCATTTAATTTTGCAAAATTCATAACTTGGGCATAAAAAATCCAAATTCAACAAACTAAATATGTATTCCATTCAATTTTTCATGAACTTTGCAAATATCAACTTTGTTTTCTGTTTTGAAGAAATTAAATTGCTGAAAACAACTGTTTCTTGATTAATGCATTTAAAATTGCCAAATTAATAACTTGCTCATTTTAAATCCATTTTCAACAAATGAAGTATGTTTTCCATGCTAAATTAAACCCTCTTTCCAAATATAAACCTTGTTTAATGTTTTGGATAATTAAAATTGGTTAACTAATTTAAACCTTGTTTAAATCATTTAATATTGTTAAATTCATAACTTGGTCAAATTAAATTCCTTTTGAACATATAAAATATGTTTTCAAACCATAAAAGTATAAACTTTCAAATATGAATTTGGTTTAATGTTTTGAACAAATAAAAATTCAAATAAGTTCATGCTTGAATTAAATTCATTTAAATCTTGTTTAAACTTGTGTAATTCATAATTAATTCATCTTAATTCCTTTTTCAATAAGTAAAACATGTTGTCCACCTAAAATTTTGTGCTCTTTTCAAGTATGAACTTTGTTATCTATTTTGAACAATTAAAATTGATGAAAACAACAAATGCTTGTGTGACACCTTTAAGAAACCAAAATTTCTTAACTTAATAAATAAGATTCCAAACTTGGTAAACTTTATTTCAAATTGTTTCTATTGTTGTTTTCTTTTTGTTTTCCTCATCCATGCATCATGCTAATCCACTTTCACATGTTGGTTAGTGGTAGATCATTTAATCCAACCATAATTCATGGGTTTTCCATATGCAATCCAATTGCATATGGGTCCATTTAAACATGTTATCTTGACAGCTAGTTTATTTTTGATGCATCAATTAAATGGTCATGCATCATCCCATGTTTGTGCACTATGCCATGATATTGATTGTTTGTCTCTCTGCGTTGTTTGTTTGCTTCTTCTCGAATAGACGACGACGTTGAGACAGACGAGGTTTACGATACTACTTCTGAGGATCTAGCTCGGTACCAGGCTGCTGAGTTTGCAGGCAAGTATTCACTCACATGAACCATGGTGTTCCTTTCCACATTGGATACCGATACTTTCCGTTGTCTATTCTGCTAGCCCTATGAATCGTTGCTTGTGTTACGAACCTATCATATGTTATCCTTTAACCCTGATATAGCCTCACCTCCACCCCTATAACCCCATTGCTTGTTGCCCGTGTCTTACTAGCATGCTTAGGGTTGTTTCTGCTCGAGTCTGTTGTCCGTTACTTTCTATTACCATGTTTATTATGTTCCGGGGCTCGATGTTAAACAACAACCTGTTAATGTTTGAGGTAATGCTAATTTGATGATAAGGCACCGGCAGGAGGCCCGGCGTGGTTTTGAGGCCTGCTAGTGTCGACCCTAATTAGGAAAAGGGTCTTGTCTACTGATCCATGATGAGCGCACTAACCGCATGTGGGAAGCGTGTATGGGCGCCCCCTCAATTTGATTCGATTCACATCTCGTCCAAATCGCCACACTTAGTTCGGGCTTTCCATTTGATGCATGCATGTGCAGGTGCGAACCCTTGGCGCCAAAGTGGAATTTTTGTAGTCGACATTTAGGGCGGCGTGGTCTTAGAGTGCTATGAGGGTCCCCCTTTTCTTCGTGGGGGCTCGATTAGCCGCGCACGCACAGCATGTGGTTCTTTGGGCTTGATGCGAAGAAGAGTTGAGTTGTGTTGAGTGCCCCGCTTGGTGGAAAGGCCATTCCATCTGGCGGGTTATTCTTACGTGTACGGCCAAATTAGTGCATCCCTGCAGGGTTAAATCTTCTCGAGAAGCCGTGTTTTCCGCGGTTAGGGATGACTTGGTGAAAGTACTGGCTAACAAGTACTCAGAACAACTTACACCTAACTAATGATAACTTGACTAGTAATAGTCTTATTGACACAATAACTTGAACCATCATTAATCCAACTGTGTGAGTTATCCTCGGATTGCTTCTTTGGATAAGGGGCGAGATCCAGGATGGGTTTGTTTGGAGTTAGTTGTTAGTTGGTTACGATACGATATCCTATCTCCTTTCTGTTAGCCGGAAGTTCTAGCATGTTTCTGTAGTTGGTTAGTGCAGCCCGCTGCCGCATCTTTTGTATCACCCATTTCTTCCGTTGAACCCAAAGCATCTGTGCTTGGTGTTGACGGGTACACTTTGGTGAACTGTGAGTCTTGCTTGCCAGTACGTTTATGTACTGACCCCTTTGGGGTTGTGGTTTCCGCAGACTACGTTTCCGAGGATCCCCATGGTGGCTACTACGTGGAGTATGACGAGGCTGCTGGCGAGTAGATAGCGTACGCGGGCAGGATCCGAGACTTCGTGGATGGGCTCCGTCTTTTCGTTGCCGGCCTCTTAGGCCTATTTGGATCTTGTCTGTACTCAGACACTTTGGATGCTTCCGCTGTGTTGTAATGATAAATTGTTGGGACATGTGTCCTCTGGATGATTGTATTTGCTATCTCTGCTCTAGTGAGAGCCATTTGCAACCTATTTCAATCTTTTGTGTCTTAGAGATACGTTGTGATATCGCTTGTTCAAATGCCATTGGCGTACCATGTGTGTATGTTATGAAGTACGTCAACGGAAGTGTCCTGATTTCTATGGGATGGTTTGCGCAGACGATGGATAGTAGAGAATGGTTGTCACACGTTTACGTGTTGGCCTGCTCATATTGAGATGCGGGTGCCGGTATGCCCCGTAAGACATTTGTTCTACTATTTAGCGGACTGTGAGTATCCCCTAGAAGTCAGGGTGCGACACATTACAACAAAATACATAGACCGTCATCCAACTGCATCTATGTCTAATAATCCACCCTCCAAATATCATCCGAACAAACGTTGAGTATTAAGTTGCAAGCAACAGATTATCGCCGTAAGCAAAGTGTGTAATGTAACCAATTTAAACTAGATAAACACCGTTGTTTTATCCCTAATGGCAACAACACATCCTCCATACGTCACCTTTCTATCACTCGAGCACAGATGCAAAGGAGGCATGAACCCACTATCGAGCATAAGTACTGCCTCTTGGACTTACTAGCATATACTTGGCCAGAGCATCTACTAATAACGGAGAGCATGCAAGATCATAAATAACATCTGCATGAAGATAACATGATAGATTGATAATCAGAAGACATAGCATTCAACATTCATCAGATCCCAGCAAACACAACATGTAGCATTACGTAAAGATGATCTTGATCATGTTAGGAAGCTTACAAGATCTAAACATGAGGTACAAAGTGGAGGAGGGCATGGTGGTGTAGACCCCTCCGGTGATGAATTTCCCTCCTGGCAGGGTGCCGGGGGAGAGCTCCAGAACCCTCTTCATCTCACGATGACGATGACGGCGGCCTCGGGTGTTTTTCGGGACGAAGTGGCATATTTTTAGGTTTTACGTCTCGGGGGGTATAAATAAGCAAAAGGGCAAAGGCGGTGGAGGCCGGGGGGCCCACACCACCCCATGGCGTGGCCAGGGGCGCGCCGCCCTATTGTGTGGCCCCCCTCCGGGTCTCTTCGGGGCTCCATGGAACCTTCGGGAATTCTAAGACTTCCGGACTTCGAATTTCCCAATTCCGAGAATATTTCCAGAACAACTTTTCTACAACTAAAAACAGCAGAAAACAGGGAACTGGCTCTGTGGCATCTTGTCAATAGGTTAGTCCGGAAAATTGATAAAAATGTCATAAAGTGTATAGCAAACATGTGGGAAACAATAAGAAAATAACATGGAACATCAGAAATTAAGGATACATTTATGACGTATCAAGGGTGATGGTGATGGTGGTGATGATGATGACGATCTTGATGATGCCCGGAGCAATGACGGCGACGATGGCGATGATTCCCCCTCGCCGGGGAGGAATTTCCCCGGCAGATTTCTCCCTACCGGAGAGCTTTTCTCTCTCTGTTGTTTTCCACCCTGAGGCGGTGGCGGAATAATTCTTCGATGATGTCCTGGGGCTTAGGGTTCCCTGGGGGTCAAGTACGAGAAAGAGGGCGCCCAGAAGTGGGCCAGGGTGGCCAAACCACCCCAGGCGCGACCAGAGGGGGGCACCGCCTAGTGGTGTGGGCCCCAGGTGGCCCCCCTCCGGGTTCCCTTCTGGCTGACTTCCTCCTAGGAACTTCTAAGACTCCTCTGGTATTCCCCTCTTCTTCTGATCTTCTGAAATAGGGTATCTCGGCGGTGCGTTTTCCATCAGATTTCTGGTTCCGGTGTTTATTCTCCAAAAATTATAAAACATGCAAAATAAGATAAAATAACATAAGTTATGCATCATAACATGAAATATATCAATGAATAATAGAAAATAACAATATAAAATTGTGATGCAAAATGGACTTATCAACTCCCCCCAAGCTTATACCTCGCTTGTCCCCAAGCGAAACTAAACTCAGTAAACATGACCATAGGTTTATGGAGTGAGGTGTCGATAAATAAAATACGGACAAGAAGCATCACATCTAACAAAGAACAAGTCATTTTAGACAACAACTTCCTCCGATATAATCAAACTTGAAACAAGTAGAGGAAATCACAATAAAGGTACAAAAGGAAATAAAAATTGGTAAAGAAAACTTCGTTCTTGGTCAGAGAACAATTAACAGTGTACTTATCTTTCGATCAGAGTCTTTATACTAGAGCTTATATTGCAGATTTTATCATGCTCAATTATAACAGTCTCTTTGCAGACATTGGTATATTTCAAAGTGGTATTAAAACAGATAAAAGCATTTGTACAAACAAGGAAGAATAAAGAACAAGATTAAGTAAATCAACATATAGATGGATGGATCACAACAACTCAAATGCTTGCTTAAGACAGAAAAAGTAGATTTACTGAATCAACATAAAGGTAAAAGAGAGGCCCTTCGCGGAGGGAAGCATGGATCACTCATCTGCTAGAGCTTTTATTTTGTAAAACAGAGGTATAAAATGGTTGACGCTCGGCCCAACCTTTCTTTCAGAAACCATGGCTAACCAAATCCTCGGGTGCCTGGCAACAATCACATACCATGGAGGAGTGTTTAAATTTTGAGAGGTGTATGCTTATGTCAACGAATGGAAAACATAAGATACAGTACATCACAAGCCAACTAGACTTCACAAGAGCGGCTCCCATAGAGGGACGCAACTGGTATAGAAGGTCATCCATCTTTCTCTTTTGTTTACACAATTATGCTTTGAGTGATAAATCAGGGGCAAAAATAGTGAAGACGGTTTGTATTATTATTTGGGGCTGGGAACCCCACTGCTAGCTCTTCCAGCATTTGGATAAGCGGATGAAGCCACTAGTCCAGGGTGTGAAATCCAATCAACAAGTGAGATAAATATTCTCAATTTGCGTCCTCATGAGCTAAAACAGGGGCACAAAACATGTGTAATTTTGAAGTTTTAAAGGTAGCACACAAGCAATTTACTTGGAGTGGCGGTGAAAAACCACATATAGGAAGGTATGGTGGACACAAGTGTCATGGTTTTGGGCTCAAGGTTTGGATGCACGAGAAGCATTCTCTCTCAGTACAAGTTTTTGGCTAGCAAGGTTGGGTAGCAAGCATAATAGTTGAGGTAAAACAGGAAAATACATATATGATAAAGCCAATCATGCAATCTTCCTTGAAGGTACAGACAATCTTAATTGAGAATACTAAGCTTATGAGCTAACAAGAAATAAAGATCATGGAATAATATATCTACATGCAACTCTCTCTTTTCTACTTAAGTCCCAATGAATTGTTGCTACTGACCAATGCTAAGTTTGCCAAAACCAACTAAATTAACTTGAAGCTCCAACATTGATACCAATACTAATAACAAGATCAACCATATAAGAAAAATTGCAAACTATAAAGTGAAGCAAGTAGATGATGAAACTTCTCATTAATATTTCATTACGAAAACTCAAACCAAGGGATACAACGATAACCAACTAAAGAGTGATACTTCCATACTGCAAACCATACTTTTTATATTTCCCCTACTCATGATATGACTCTACTAAAAGGTAAAAATGGTGAAATATAAAGGTGTGATACCACGACACTCCCCGAAGCTTGGAACAAGCCAAGGGGATGCCAATACCAATGACGAATAAATTGTTCGGTGGTGGTGGTGGTGAGTCCTTTTCATCATCAGACTTCCAAGGTAAACGCTCTCCATCAACAAATCATGTCTTGGTCTCCAATATCCTGAAACTAGCAGTAGAGCTTATACGTTTAAACCTGTTCTCATACTCACGGTTCTGATTATGCACATCGTAGATTTGTGCTTGAAATTTGTTGGTGGTCTCGGTGAGTGAGAAGATCTCCTCCCAAAGCTTTGAAGTCTCCTTCTTGTGCTCGGCGATCAGTTCTGTCTTCATCCTGTGGATGATGTCAACTTCACGCTCCGCCATCTTGTACCTAAAGACTTCTTGCTCCTGTTCATCCATCCTAGCTTCCAGACTTCCTTCTCCTTTAGGGCCCCAAACATCTTCTATCTGCACCTCCCCATCCTTGAGCAACAACTCTTTGGGATGCATCTTCAACTCGTTCATGTACGGGTTGACGACGTTCGCAAAGAAACTGCCTTTGGGAGGTCCGGAAGAGGATGTTGTGGCTCTAGATCTGAGGGTGTAACCTGGCAGAAACATATCGAAACATAAACACGACGAGAAAACAATATACGGACCTCAGGGGGGCGGCGGGTTAAATATTAGAAACATAGATAACAAAAGGAAACTCCAGGTCGAAAACGGGTCGGAGAGGGGCTCCGGGGTGCCCACACCATAGGGTGGTGCGGCCAGGGGTGGGCCCACGCCCCCAGGTGGTGTGGTGCCCTCGGTCACCATCTCCTACCCTTCTCCGGCTCGGTATTTTTCATATTTTCCAAAAATCAATAATTTATAACTTGGGAAGTAATCCGCGAACTTTTTCTTAACATAACTGTTACCTATTCAAAAACAGACTCTGCAGATTCTGGAATCTTCCCCCTAATGAATTTCTCTCGAGTCATTACTTGAATAACATCAATATCTTCATCATAAGATTCCTCGGAAATATAATGTTTGAGTTTTTGCCCATTTACCACTTGTGAAGTGTTATATTTAAGGGAAGAAATTTTGATTGCACCCGAACGATACACTTCTTCAATAACACAAGGGCCTTCCCATCTCGAGAGTAATTTTCCTGCAAAAATCTGAGACGATACCTATACAATAGAACTCTCTCACCAACATGAAACTCTCTTGTAAGAATTCTCCTATCATTCCATTTTTTAACTTTTTCTTTAAAGAGTCTAGCATTTTCATAAGCTTCACATATCCATTCATCTATATGATTCAAATCAAGCATTCTTTTCTTACCAGCAATTTTAAAATATTTATTTAGTTCTTTCACTTCCTAATAAGCTTTGTGTTCTAATTCTAAAGGCAAGTGACAAGATTTTCCATAAACCATTTTATAAGGATACATACCCATAGGATTTTTATAAGCAGTTCTATAAGCCCATAAATCATCATTCAACTTATCAGACCAATTCTTCCTAGATTTATTAACAGTCTTTTGCAAGATAGATTTAATTTCTCTATTTGATAGCTCTATTTTCCCAGTGGTTTGAGGATCATAAGCTGAGGCAATTCTATGATTAACATCATATTTAGCAAGGGTTTTTCTAAAACCACCATGAATAAAATGTGAACCTCCATCAGTCATAAGATATCTAGGCACACCAAACCTAGGGAAAATAACATCTTTAAGCATTTTTAAAGAGGTCTCACCATCAACACTTTTTGTAGGTATAGCTTCTACCCACTTAGTAACATAATCAACAACAACAAGAATATGTGTGTAACCATTCGAAGGAGGAAAAGGACCCATAAAGTTAAATCCCCAACAATCAAAAGGTTCAATAACAAGAGAATAACTCATAGGCCTTTCATTACGTCTAGAAATATTACCAACTCTTTGACATTCATCACAAGATAAAATAAATTTACGTGCATCTTTAATGTGAGTAGGCCAATAGAAACCTGATTGTAGAACCTTCTGTGCAGTTTTATCTCCAGCGTGATGTCCTCCATAAGCACTATAATGGCACTTCTTCAATATTTCACGTTGTTCATGATCTGGAACACATCTTCATAATACCATCTACTCCTTCTTTATATAAATGTGGGTAACCCCAAAAATAATGCCTCAAATCATAGAAGAATTTTCTTGTTTGTCGAGCTGTAAATGTTGGAGGAAAATACTTTGAAACAATAAAGTTAGCATAATCAGCATACCATAGACTATATTTAGAGTTTACCTTTATTGCATCCAACTGTTCATTTGGAAAACTATCATTAACAAGAATGGGGTCAAAAGCAATGCTTTCCAATCTAGACAAGTTATTAGCAACAGGATTTTCAGCACCCTTCCTATCCACAATATGAAAATCAAACGATTGTAAAAGCAACACCCATCTAATAATCCTAGGCTTAGCATCTTTCTTTTCCATAAGGTATCTAATAGCAGCTGATGCTCGTGATACACACGGTTGTTGGGAGACCCCAAGAGGAGGGTGTGATGAGCACAGCGGTAGGTATTTCCCCTTAGTTAGAAACCAAGGTTATCAATCCAGTAGGAGAAAGAGGACCTTCGGAAGGTTGATGCCACTGACGGTGGTGCTGGCGCTTCACCGGTGTCAGCAACAACGTGGAACCTGCACACAACACAACCAGAATACTTTGCCCCAACGGTACAGTGAGGTTGTCAATCTCACCGGTCTTGCTGAAAACAAAGATTAGACGTATAGTGTGGAAAACAGTGTATGCTTGCAGTAAGTAAAGAAAGCAAGAAATTGTTGTGGTTTGTTTAACAGTGTGGAAAAGTGGACCGGGGTTCATAGTTTCACTAGTGTTGTCTCTCCATAAAAGATAGCATGTTGGGTGAACAAATTACAACTGGGCAATTGACAAATAGAGGTTGCACCGTAGTGCACAATATGACATAAAGATTATTATGATATTTAGTGAGGGCATTACAACAAGATACATAAAACGACATCCATCTGCATCTATGACTAATAATCCACCCTCAGGTTATCATCTGAACCCCATTAGGTATTAAGTTGCAAGCAACAGATAATTGCATTAAACAAAGTGTGTAATGTAAGCAATGATTATGCACGCGGGCACTCTCACCGTTGTTTTCTCCCTAATGGCAACAACACATCCCCCCTTCACGTTTTTGTCACTCGAGCAAGGCAACAAGGAGGCATGAACCCACTATCAAGCATAAATACTCCCTCTTGGAGTCACTAGCAACTACTTGGCCAGAGTAACCACTAGGAACGGCAAGCATGCAAGATCACAAATAACATATGCAATAAATACTATAATCAACTTGGCATAAGTTCAATATTCATCGGATCCCAGCAAACACATCACAGAGAATTACATAAGATCAATCTCGATCATGATAGGCAGCTCACGAGATCTAAACATGGAGTCATTTGAGGAGAAGACAACCATCTAGCTACAGCTACGAACCCGTAGTCCAAGGATGAACTACACACGCATCACTTCGGAGGCAGGCATGGTGATGTAGAAGCCTCCGGTGATGATCTCCACTCCGGCAGGGTGCCGGAAACAGCTTCAGAACCCCCCTGATCTAGGGTTGACGGTGACGGTCGCTGTGGAACTTTTTCGGGGATTTTGATCAGGTGCTTAGGGTTTTCCATCCAGTGGATTAAATAGGCGAAAGGGCAAAGGTGATGGAGGCTAGGGGGCCCACACCCATAGCTGGCGCGGCCAGGGAGGCCGCGCCACCCTATGGTGTGCCCCCTGCTGCCCCTCTTCGGCTCCTCTTCGGTCTTCTGGATGCTTCCGGGGAAAATAGGGCTTCCGGGCTTCGAACTTCCCAATTCCGAGAATATTTCTAGAACAACTTTTCTGAAACTAAAAACAACAGAAAACAGGGAACTGGCTCTGTGGCATCTTGTCAATAGGTTAGTTCCGGAAAACGTATAAAAATGCTATAAATAAGGGAGAAAACATGTAGCAATTGGCAAAATATGATCATGGAGCATCAGAAATTATGGATATGTTTATAAAGTATCAACATCATGATCAGTATGAATAGTAACCTTTGAATAGGAACTCTTTCTCAGTTGTAGCATAATTCTTTTGATCAGAATCAAGAGTCTTACTAGCATAATGAATAACATTCAACTTCTTATTTACTCGTTGTCCAAGAACAGCACCTACAGCAAAATCACTAGCATCACACATAATTTCAAAAGGTAAATTCCAATCAGTGGTTGAACAATAGGAGCAGTAGTTAAAGCCTTCTTTAAAGTTTTAAAGCTTCCTTACAATCATCATAAAAAACAAATGGTACATCTTTTTGAAGAAGATTAGTGAGAGGCTTTGATATTTTAGAGAAATATTTAATAAACCTCCTATAAAAACCAGCATGACCAAGAACACTACGAATACCTTTAACATCCCTGGGACAGGGCATTTTCTCTATGGCTTCCACTTTATCTCTATCAACTTCAATACCTCTTTCAGAAATTTTATGTCCAAGAACAATTCCTTCATTCACCATAAAGTGGCATTTCTCCCAATTAAGAACAAGATTAGTTTTCTCACATATCTGCAGATCTCCATCAAGGTTGTGCAAGCAATTATCAAAAGAAGTTCCATAGACGGAGAAATCATCCATGAATACTTCCACATTTTCTGCACAAAAACCATGAAAAATAGCACACATGCATCTTTGAAACGTAGCAGGAGCATTACACAAACAAAAAGGCATACGTTTATAAGCATAAGTACCATAAGGAAAATTAAAGGTTGTTTTCTCTTGATCTTGCTTCCTAACAGCAATTTGAGAAAACCCAGAATAATCATCAAGAAAGCAAAAAAAATTAGTTTTCTTAGATAACCTCTCTAACATTTGATCAATAAAAGGCAAATGATAATGATCTTTCTTAGTAACCTTGTTAACCTTCGTAAAATCAATGCACATTCTATAACCAACTACTACTCTTTGAGGAATAAGCTCATTATTTTCATTAGGCACAAAATTCATTCCTTCCTTCTTAGGGACAAATTTCAAAGGGCTCACCCATCTACTATCAGCAATAGGAAAAGTAATACCCGCATCGAGAAGTTTTAATACCTCATTTCTTACCACTTCCTTCATCTTATGAATTAAACGGCGTTGATGTTCAACTACTGGCTTTGCATTAGGTTCAATATTAATAACATGCTGACATATAAAGGGAGAGATCCCTTTCAAATCAACAAGAGTATATCCAATAGCTCCATGGTGTTTCTTCAGAATTCACAATAATCTTTCCTCTTCTTCACCTGAAAGTTTAGCACTAATAATAACATGATATATTTTCTTATCATCAATATAAGCATATTTAAGATCATCAGGCACAGGTTTAAATCAAAAACAGGATCCTCCTTGGGTGGTAATGTGGTACCCAAGTCTTGCACAGGTAAATTATGTTTCGGTATCACCGGTTGACGAAGAAGAATATCGTCAATCTCATTTCTTTCTTCCATAAAGAACTCACTTTCATGATCCTCCATTATTGCTGCAAAACATTGTTAGTAGCAAGAGAAATAGAGTCAAGCTGTTCAGCTCTAAAATTCTCATTAGGCAATTCAGATTCATAAGGTGCTCTAGCAAATTTGGAGAAATTGAACTCATAAGATTATCCATCAAATTTAGTCAATATCTTCTCCCTCTTGCAATCTATAATAGCACCACAAGTGTTCAAGAAAGGTCTACAAAAAATAATAGGACAAGTTTTACTAGCAGCCTTACCAAGTACTAGAAAATCAGTGAGATATTTGGTTTTACCACATAAAACTTCCACATATCTAACAATACCAATCGGAAAGACAGATTCTCTATTAGCAAGCTGAATAACCACATCAATATCCTCAATCTTGAGAGAAATAGCACTAGAACTAATTTCATGCAGAGTTTATTTATAAATCTCATAAGGAATAGCACTAGAACTAGCACCAATATCACACAAACCATAATAGCAATGATCACCAATCTTGAGAGAAAGCACATGAACACTATTTTTCTTAGGTCTATTTGGATGTGAGACAATATTAGAAGCATCCTCAATAAAGACAATATGTTCATCCTCTACGTTTCCACATATAAGATCTTTCACTATTGCTATAGCAGGTTCAACAGTTATTTGTTCATTAGGTTCAATAGATTTCTTAGTGCTCTTATCAACCACACTAGTTACAATAGAGTGTTCTTTCACCTTAGCAGGGAAAGGCATTTTCTCAGTATAAGGCTCAGGAACAGCAGGATTAATAGCATGCACTTGTATATTACTAGTAGGAACAATATCTTTATAAGGTGCATGGTACTTGCTAAATTCCTTTTTAGGAATATCAAGATAGGAGGCAAAAGCTTTAAGACAGTTTGCAAAGATTTGAGAATGAAGACCACAAACAACACTAACATTATAGAAATCGTCGGTTCCCATAAAAGATTTAATGCATTCATAATCATTATGGAAATCGTCGGTTTCCACGGTGGGCGCCAACAGTCGAGTGTTCTTAGTATGGATATGGCAAGGAGTGGCATAACCCGAAAGTAGGAAGGTAGGGTAGAACGTAGGGAAGTTGCCGGTGGAGGAAATCTTGTTTTACCCAGATTCGGTACGCCGTTGAGGTGGTGACATGCTAATCTTGCAATCACACTAAATCAGGCCTAAAGTCTGAAGTATACAAAGTACACGTGAGTATGAGGTCTCTGTCCTTGGACCTTGGACGGCTCCCATCCGGATTTATATAGATAGCCGAACTAGGATTTATAGAAGAGGAAACTATTCGTATTAGGAATCTATCTCTAATTTGGAAACTAATCCTTCGACTTCTTCTCCAAGCCGGATGCCGGATTACACCGTCTTCGGGTCTTCTAGAATCCGTCTCTTCTGCGCGTCGGCCTACTGGACCACCCGGAGAAGCCTCCTGCTTCTCCACCGATGGGCCACCCTGCCAGGCCGGCTTTCAACCAACACTGGATTATCCCCTTATTTGGCATAACTCCGACAAAGACAAAAAGGAACTACAGTCAACCAAAAAAGACAATCTTGGACTTGATCGTTAGGCACTACCTCTACGCCTTCCACCGCCACTCTTATTAGAATAGCAAGCATGCTTGGACCTGCACTCAGTCTTATCTACTGTGGCCCAACTAGAAGAGGGATATAGGATAGTACGGGCTGCTGCCTTCTCCCAGTTCGACCTAGACATGGCTACAGCCATGTCCATCTCGTTCAAGGAAGTGCTGGCGGCATCGGACGACGAGGCGGAGAAGTGGTCCACCCGTGAGCACGGGATCATCTACGTCGACGACGACGACGTCGTCGAAGTCCGGGCGGAGCCTGCCGAGGTTGAGGTCAAGGCGGGACATCGACGAAGGCGGTGATGTCAACAAAGCAGGCGATGACGACGACGAAAGTGGAGACGATGACAGCGATATCGGGGCGTACGTGGGGGCGGCGCAGGCCACTAACGGACTGTACAATATGTTTAGCGATCATTTTTTTCTAGTTCTTTAGTTCCAATTTAGATCAATATAAAAACTTCTGAATTTGAATGGAATCCGCCGTTTGAATTTCAATTTGAACTTCTCTCCCAGTAGCACTTGTCTCCCAAATTGTAGACACGGTTGATACTATCAGCGGTTTAAAGATTTACCGGTTAAATTTAATAACAAGTTGAAAAGAAAATAATTTTAGAAACGGCCAGGGCTAACGACCGTCTGAAGGTTAGTCCGAGAAGGTTTAGTTTGGACGACGGCTCTAATGTAAACAATTTTAGAGACGGTCAGAAATATTCTTTTGGAGACGGTCAAAAATATTCACCGGCGCAAACTTTATTAGACGGTTTCAAAATATTGTCCGTTTGAAAGATAGCATCTAAGTCGGATATTTTTTTACGGAATAACCGCTCTGGACACCGTCCAATACACTAGGTTTTGTACTAGTGCACCGAATGCAACATTGTCTACATTCAGATTTTTTTTTACAGATTTTTTTGGAACTTCAAAGTATGATTTTCAAACTTTTCAAAATAAAAGGCTCCCAGAAACTTGGCCTCCATTTGTGGTCCAAGTATACAACACCAGGTGCCTATATATACCCTCACAAATTTTTTGAAGTTCAAATAGATTTAATTTTTATTTGTAGGAAAAAACGGATTTGAACAAAATGTGGCCCACTTGAATAATTTGCCAGGTCAAACACAGATTATGGTTCAACAACATACTCGCACGACCACATTGTTCCAAAATTGAGCAATGGAATGAACCACACCACTGGCAAGCCGGTATTCTTTCACCAACTTCGGCTTGGCAAGGCATTCCTCTCAAAAGATAAACCGAACATGTCAAATAGGGATGGCAATGAGGCGAGTTTGGACGGGTTGATCTGATCCAAATCCATGCTCATATTCATGAGCTTCTTCTTTTCCCACCCATGAAAGTATCCATGGGTCACAGGTGCTACTTATGCACATACCCGTTGGATATCCATCTATCCGTGGATATCCAGATCCATAAAGCATCAAAATACCGTCCATAACAATATGGACGTGGCAACATCAACGATTAAAATAAAAGGTCACATAACGCAAAACACCATCCATAATAATGCATTATTCCTTAGTAGGCATAAAATTAGGCCAATGGGCCTTGTATGTTGGTTTTTTAATAAATTATACTTATAATTTAATCGATATTAAATTACACGTGTCACATACATGTGGGCCATTATTTTTAGATGTATATCCAACGGGTACCCATGAAGATAGAATTAGATCCATGCCCAACCTATAAGTTCGTGGATATCCACCCACGAAAATCCATGGGTAGAAGATGCCCTCAAAACCCTTACCCAACCGGTTGGATATCTATGGATACCCTGATCGGTGGATAATATCGCCATCCCTAATGTTAAAGGCTCGCTCTCAAAGTTGAGAAAATCAGGTCAGACCTAGGAAGCAAAATCACATAATCTCAACAGAAAACGGACAACTAGCTACCAAAGTTTCCTACACAAGCAGAACAGGAGCATATAGCTACAGCACTATGAAAATACCTCCGTTTTTGTGTTACAGTTTCTGAACAAAACAATACCATATGAGAGTGGACAGAAAAAATATTGAAAAACGAGAAGCGCCCACCGTGGGGCTCGAACCCACGACCACAAGGTTAAGAGCCTTGCGCTCTACCAACTGAGCTAGACGGGCTTACTGACAACGTCTTGAATGTACAGCTCACAACTTGATAGCACTCACTAGTCCTAACAATATTCTATATTACAAATTTGATCTCCTGAAGATATGCAATCTGTCATCTCACCCATACTAGAAACGGCAAAACATCACCATCAGCTTTGTGATAAGCTCCGGTAATATTACGCCCTGATCACCTGAGACTACCACTCTGTTCAACTTGGTGATGCATCAACGCTTGCTTATCGTCATCAGCATCAACCTCTTCCTCTCCATACTCGATATCCATCACAGTGGCATCCTTCCTTCCAGCGTATCGATCTCTTGCTCCATGAGACCTTTCTAGCTCGATCAGCTGTAGCTCTGATGCGATGACAGTGTCCATTCTTGCCCTCTCCCTGTCTCGCGGGTAGGTCCCATACAACAGGGAGTAGATGAAGCAGCAGAGTAACATCGGGACGGCGATCGCCGTGTAAAGAGCTTTTGCTAGGGCAGCAGCATTGGACCTATCACTCCCAACATTGCTCACTCCATCCCCATATGAAATGGGGCGGTAGCCGTATGCGTGCTGGGCTAAAAAGCCAACGACTGGTGGAGCAAATGAGGCTAGGACCGACTCAAAGGAACGGTCCAGTGCGTAGATACTTGCCCTTGATCTCTCAGGAACGATCTCCGCAAATATGGGGCTGCATAAAAAAAAGTTTATATTTATGGCCAACAAGCAGAGATTTCATAGATTATGAGCAATTTGTAGTCCCTATACATATCTTAAGCCCCTTATTACAGATCAGAAAAATGAAGTACTCCCTCCGTCTCAAAATAATTGTCTTTAAGTTGGACAAAAATAGATGTATCTTACACTAGAATATGTTTAGATACAGTGGCGTAGCCACGTTAGAGCTGTGTAGTCAATTGACTACACAGCTTTTTTTGAAATACAAGAAAAAGCCTTGCAAAATTATAAGAAAAATGGTACAAATACTAGTATTTGACAGACAACTTTGTATTGACTACACAGGGTTGATTTGCTGGCTCCGCCACTGTTTAGATACATCCACTTTTGTTCAACTTTGAGACGATTATTTTGAGACAATTATTTAGATACAGTGCGTAACTAGTTTGGTGAACTATAAGTTGTTTCACTTTCACGGCTATTGGATGCATTGTTGTTATAAACTTAAAATGCATTTTGTCGTTGTCTTTGAGTATCTAACAAATCAATAAATGAAAGGTTACTTACTTGTTAGTAGCAGGGCCATTCCAGGAGATGCTTAGCCCCATGATAAATATAACAAGTCCATGCAAGACAACAGTAGAGGAGTCATATGGTAGTCCAAGCAGCAACAGAGCTGCAAGCGGAATTGCAGAAGCCGAGCTTATTTGAGACAGCACTATCCGTCCAGAATTCGGGAAGCGGACAGAGAGATAGTCCCCCATCTTTCCACCAAAGAGCCCTCCAAGTGAGCTTGCCACTGAAAATATTGTTGTGAGAAGTCCAGTTTGGTTGTGTGTAAAGCCCATCAGCTCCAACCACATCGGGGCAAACGACAACGCCGACCATGGAAATGACCCAGTGACGCCCTGAGCCACGATGATTTGAAACGATGGTATCTTCACGACAGCTTTGGCTTCTGTGACCAAATCCTTCATCTCTGCCCATGCCGACTTGCGCAAGAGCTGGCCACCACCCTCAATGTTGCAAAAATGAGGATCCACAGCAAAAAGATAGACCAATGCCCCTACCATCACGCTGATGAGAGCAACAATGTGAAATGCGATACGCCAACCAGCTATACCCAAGATTGTGGTTGATGCTAGCATGATGGAGAACACACCTCCAATCACTGAACCTATGTTGCCTGTGAGTTGAAGCCATCCAAACGCAGAGCCCCGCGTGTTATCATCGGTGTAGTCTGCCACCAGAGATTGGATGGCTGGAGTGACAAGTGCTAGGCCAACACCGTTCAATCCCCTAGCTACTGCTACCTGCTTAAAGAAGCATGTTTTCATCGAAAATCGTTCTCGATTGTCATTTATGCAAAAACAGAATGAAGAATGTTTAGGAAGCTTCGAAACATTATGGCCAAACAGATCTCATTGCACACATTTGCTGCAGTGAAGTATCTAGCAACCTTAATCCAGATTTTTATATTGGCACACTGAATATAAGTCACCAGCATTTCACTTGATATTCAAATCTTACACGGTTGGAATAAAAACATCACAAACAAACAAAAAATAGAATAGAGAACTAAATTTCTAAATATAATAAAGAAACAAACATAACTTTCCCAGGAAATCACAGATAAGCATGCTTTACTTCGCCCGTATTTGGCTATGCTACATTAATGGCAATATCATACAACTAAAAGTTGGTTACCATTTGGGGATCCGTTTTGAGATGCGAATATTCTCTGAGCAAAATTTTAGTCTGATTTGCTTCGGTTACAACGACATGAACTTTGCTTCAAACTTGGCAGCTACGTCAAATGCAACGCGCGCAGGTCGTTAAAACAGAGCATTCGTCAGCTTTTGGCTGTAAAGGGTAAACGCACGACGAAAATGGACCCACCAGAGGATTTTCTGCGGATGAGCAAAAGCATATACCCGTGGCGAATTCCCAAAATTCGACCGACAATTCAGTGGGGACGGTCTCGAATCGCCGCTGAAACGCGGAGGAATCGAGTATTATCGTTAGGGGAGGGCGGACCTGGGCGAAGGTGCCGGAGACGGCGACGAGGAAGGTGGCGGCGGCCCAGAGGAATGCCCCCACGGCGATGACGTGGGCGCGGTTGTAGCGCACGGCGGCGTAGGCGGCGAGCGGGTAGCACGCGGCCTGCACGAAGGATCGGTACAGCGTGAGCGCGCCGAGCTCCATGGGCGTGGCGTGCAGCGCGGCGCCCACCTCCCTGTACACAGCCGGCAGCAGCGCCTCGTCCGCGCGCTCCATGATGGCCGCCAGGTTCACCAGCAGCAGCGTACGGCCCGGCGCCGCTGACTGCGCCATCTCGCCGCCTCTTCCTTCCCCGCGCGCGAGCTCCAGTCGGCGGTCGTTGGCCTACCGGCAGCTAGCGCTTCCCCGAGAATGACGCGAACGAGGAGGAGGGACGAGGGCGTGCCTAGTCTGCTTCCTGGCGTTGTTTCGAAACGACTTTTCCCGTGGTTACGGAGCGAGTGGCGCACAATCACGGCCGTTCGTACCTAAGTGAATGGTTCGATGGGCTTCTGGCACTGTAGCAACGTGTTGGATCAGTCAGCTGATGGGAACAAGCGAGGACTGGGGAGTACGATGGATTGGGTCGGCTGGCCGGACGTCGCCGGCTGCGCTTCCACGTGGCTCGGCGCACGGCGGAGATTGGCCGGAGTATTCAACGCGTGGCCGCGGCGGGTCCCAGTGCCGCTTTAACGCCGTCCTGACTTTTGTTTTTTCAGGAATCCTGAATGTTTTTATTGACCAGGTCAGGGGAAGTTGCGAGAAAATGAGTGAATGGTTTGGGCCTCTGGCCCAATTTGACGTTACAGTTTCTCAAGCGTGTCATTTGTTACAGGCAGAGCTGGTATAAGCCCACTATGACATTTTTCGTCCTAACTTGTTAAAAGATTAAAAAAAAAACTTATACTCCCTCCTGTATCATATTAATTGACTTACATACACTTTTGTGCAACTTTGAGACAATTAATATGAGAAGCAAAAACTATTAAAAGAAAATGAACGAAAACGACTTTTTTTTATAATCAATGCCATGATATATTATTCTAGCACATTATACATGGTAGAGATACAAAGGCATAAGCTGACTACATCGGTTAAAAAATATTAACAAATCTTCGAGATTTTCAAAGTATTTCTTTTTTCATGACATAATCTTGTACTTTTATGAAACCAGCCATAAAACTTAGAGACCAACCCACAAACCTGTAAGCATCGACGAGGGTTCTCCCATTATTTTTGTGAGCCGCAATGCCAAGACCAAAAGCACGCAAAGATCTATTAAAGTAATTAACCAACATCATCACGAGTATCAACACCGGCAGGGAAAAGTAACCGAACAGCCTGATCGACGTCGCTGGGAGCCGAGAGTATGAACCACCACTATCGAGGACGTAGGGGACAAATATTACAAGGATAATTCTCCTCGCGAAAACCTTGAGAAAAGATCCAAAACTGATATGACGAAGCAAGATTTAAAGGAACATACCTAGATAAACTGAATCTTTCAACACCACCATTAACGTCGGAAAGGAGATCTCGTTGTGAAATAGTTGCCCAAAGATCTCTTATTGCAGACGATGTCATATCCATTGATCATTGACGAAGAAGACGCATAATAGAACTCTAATCTAATCTCTTGAAAACTCTTGTTTAACTTAAAACTCAAACAATAGAACAGGTTCCCCAACCCCTTCTAACCAAAAAATGAATGGGAATGTTGTGTTCTCTTGGGAAACGACGATGTATTTGTCGGCACGGGAAGGTTGTTTTATCTGGAGTATTGTTTTCCCTGTAAGAAAACAACTTCGTAGTCTAGAGAAGAATATTTCCATGTTCATCTCTTATGTATTCGGTCCTCTACCCATGTTAGGCGGATGTTATTGTTTTGGCAAGCGCCGAGGGTCCTCTGGAGGATCGGAATTCCCGATCCTCCGCACAGAGCGCGTGACACGTGTCCTCCCGAGCGGTCAAATGGAGAAAACGACTACGTGCGTGGGTTCGATGGGTTCGTCTTGATTCCCTTCTTCTTCTTCTCTCCCCGTGCGACCCAGCCCTAATCTCCGGCGGCGGCGTCTGCCTTTCTCCTTCCCTGCTGCATAAGCCAAGCCGTCGACATTACAAAAATCCTCCCGGCGAGGTCTTCCGATGATGCTCCCTTCGAAGCGCCACCCGTGAGAGCTCGCAGACCTCCAATCCTTCCCTTGGCAGCATCATCTGCCTCATATGGAAGCACCACTGTCGTCGCCGGTGAAGACGCCGGCGTCGTACCTTGCAGCTCCACCATCGGCCGCTTGCAGCACCGCCACATGCCCGTGGTAGCAAGGCCTTAGGGCATCTCCAGCCGTTTCCCCAGAGCCCCCCCCAAGCGGCGTTTTTCGCGCCGTTTCGCACCAGTCGCCCCCCAGGATCCGATTTAGCGCCGCTTTCCGCCGTTTTTTGCGCCGTTTCGCGTCGCCGAACCCAGGCCAAACCCAGCGCGCTGGGTTCGGCCTAGGGGGGCGAAATGCGTTCGTGGGCCACAACTGTCGGCGACGGAAGGCGATTTCCCTCCCTTTTTTCGGCGGTTCCCTCCACTTTCCCCCCTCAGGTACCTCTCCCCCCACTCCATTCCCGCCATTTGCCACCCAACCCGAGATCTAGATGCCATGGCTCCCGCCCGATTTACAGGACCCCGCTCCGCCGCCGCCGCCGTATCCATTCCCGCGACCTCCGACCTCGGCAAGAAACTGCGCAAGCCGAGAGCGCCGAAGGAGAAGCCGCTCGGCATGACCAACAAGGAGTGGATCGACGAGAGAGCGCGCCTGGCAACGGCCAACGTCAAGCGCCGGGGGAGAGAGGCGGCGCAGCAGCAGAGGCAGTTGATGGCGCAGCGGCAGGCGGAGGAGCAGGCCGCCGCCGAGGAAGAGGAGTTGGAGGATGAGGAGTAGGACGAGGTCGCGCCGGACGAGCCGCCTACTCCGGTCGCAGCCATAGCGCCGCTCGCCAAGCGGAAGAGCCCCTTCGGCCCCATCTTCGCCGGATGGAAGCAGTCGCCGTCGCCGTCGCCACGCCCGTCACCGCACCCGACGCCTGCGTGGTTCGTCGAAGGCGACCCCCTGGGAGGTTTCAACCCCAACCTCACCTTCCCCTACCACCCGCCGATGATGTATGGCACCTCGCCGGGCTACGCAGCTTCCCCGTCCCACCGTCGTGCGATCATGGCCGGACTTCAGCCCCAGGACAACAGCTACATGGAGGAGATCATCGTGGCCGGCTCGATGGCGGCGGCGGCGAGCCCGGGCTTCCTCGAGCACAGCGGGGAGTTCTTCACGCAGGGAGGTGGCGACTACGGCGAAGGGTGCTCTACCGGCACGCAGGCGACGGAGGTGCAGGGCAACGACGACGAGGTGGACGAGACGCCGGTAGCGCCAGAGGGGCCAGATCCGGCCGGCGAAGGCCGAAAGCGCCGTGGTCCTGGTCGTCCCCGCAAGGAACCCAAGGTACCCCCGCCCCCCGTCGAGCCTCGCATCAAGTGGTTGAACAGGGAGGACGTCCTCCTCGCCGAGGCGTGGAAGACGATCAGCATGGACCCGATCGTCGGCGCCAGCCAGTACGTCGACAACTACTGGAAGCGGGTGAAGACCGTTGGGCAGTCTCCTGTTCTTTTCGCTCGCGCTACCCAGACGCAAATCCATCTTCTCCCAATCATCAAAATGTGAAGAATACTGAACAAAAACACTACACCGATAGATGTGGTTGGAAACCAAGTGCCGGTGTGGATATCGCATTTTCCATGCGCGCTTGATTGTGCACAGATTAATCTTTTATCATAGTATCTCAGCAACCTACTCCTTATATTTGATGGAAGAATCATACTGCTAATTAATCTTCTATAGCCCTGTACTGGTATATATCACCACACTGTGCCCCTCCTGAAAAGACAAGATTTCCGGAAGATCACGGTCGAAAATTGTTTACGTTACCCAGGTTGATCCTGTCCGTTTCTCAGGGGCCTTTCGGAAAGTAGTAAAGCTGCCCCGCCTTTAATTTTACTCCTATATATGATGTCAATTCGTTCGTGTGTCCCTCCTCTTTACTTCCTTTAGTAGACAAGCTGTCTTTCACTCACGGGCACATCAAGCCTGCTCGCTTTTCACTGTCGTCCCAGTGTTTTGCTTGCTGGACAGAAGAAACACATGGTAATAATACCCGCAATATGTGCTTGTGTAATTGGACATCATCAGGAATAGGAGGCGTCAAAAGGGAGAGGGAAAAGAAAGAGCCTCTCAGCCGCTGGGCTCTTCATGAGCGTTCGAAGTGGTATCTTGTCCGTGTCGGCTGTATCCAGATACTCACGTCCTAATTTGCTTCCGACATGCTATTCGATCTAGAGATAAAGTTCGCTACAAATGATGGTACTTTGCCTTTCTCTTCTGCCCGGATCTAGCGAAAGATTGCTCCACCAAGATCCAGAACCGTGCACATGTACTCTTTTTTTCCTTATAGTAAAAAAAGATTTGCCGAAAAGGGTCTCTCCCATAATGGTGTATGGGGGAGCAACTTGCAAGTCTTCGTCAAGCGGAGCATGTGCTAGCAATCACCATCAATAACGAGGATCCAACCTGAGAGAGAGTCAAGATCGTCATCATCTATCTCAAGTGGAATGATCAAGGTAAAGGTATGATCTTGATAGGTTTTCTATTTTACCGGTCTCATGCGTTTGTGAGACCGGGTTATAGGATAGATAGTCGTACTATCAAGAGGGCCTCTCAAGTGAGTAACTTGATTGAATCGTTGTGGAGAGCTCAAACCTTTGCATACTTTCATATCATATTTCTTGGTTCTTATTTGGCTTTTATATCCGTGGAGTTTTGGTGCTTGTCGTGATATTCATGACAAGACAAGGTTTATCGAAAATGGATTTCGTAAGGAAAACTTGTTACGTTTTTGGTGGTGAATATCCGGTTCATCTTTGAGAATGTTCCAACACCTTCCATGTGCTGTAACTTCTCCATTCTTTGAGGTATCAAGATTCTCTCTTTTTGGTTGGATATTCCTTGTTTTTATCTTTCCAACTCAATTGGATTCACTTTATTCGGAGTTCATTCGCAAAAGTTATGTGTGTTTTCAGTGTTGGAGGTTTTACCGGTAGTTCCTTTTAGAGAGGGTAAACCTTTCCCCATTTGGTTTTTATTTCCATTGTTGGTTAATGGTGTTTATCTGCATGATCTTTTAGATATTGTCATTGCGAATTCAACGAGCCAAAGATCATCGATAACAGTGTCTAAACGGAAAAGTTATGGGGTTTCAGGTTCAGCCTATCAGATGCATAAGGTAACCGGAAATTTCCAGCCAGAATATCTAGTACTGAAGAGGAGATTGAAAAATTGGCAAAGGACTAGCAAATTTTGGCACGGAAGGTACAGAAATTGCAACCAGAATTTCCTATTGAATTCATGCCCATCAACTGTCATATTTTGAGGGGACCTATTTAAGGGGTCTTCTTTCCCATTAGTCCCCAAGTTGCCCAAGCACGTTTTTCTCTCTCTCTCTCCCACCATTCTTGACCTCAGAAAATCTTGCCCCCTCTCAATCGCTCCCATGATTCTTGCATCTCTTTGAGGGAAAAGTGAGAAAAGATCTAGATCTATATTTCCACCAATCTATCTTCCTTCTTAGTGAGGGAAACCTAGTAGATCTTGATCTTGGAGTTCTTGGTGTTTCTCCTACTTTGTTATTCCTCTTTTATTCTCCCATAATCATTTGTTGCTTTGTTACAATTTGAGAGTGAAGGATTTGAGGACTTGTGCTCTTGCCATTTGCATTGGTCGCATCAGTTTGCTCTTCCCACGAGGATTCGTGGAAGTGAAAGTTTGTGGACTTGTTACTCTTGGTTCTTGGAACCTAGACGACTTGTGGTGTTCTTGGGAGCCTCCAATTAAGTTGTGGATGCGTTCCCCAAGATTGTGGTGACATCGAGAGTGTCCAATTAAGTAGTGGATGCTTGCCTCGAGATTGAAGGTTGCCAATACTGGAAGGTGAACTAGGACTTTGTGGCGAGGTTCATCGAAGAATAGGTTGAGGCCTTTGTGGCATTGAGTAGGCCTGTTGTGGCGAGCTCACACCCCTCCAACGATGTGTACTCCCCTCAAAAGGAGGAACTCGGGAATACATCATCGTCTCCGTGTGCCTCGGTTATTTCTATACCCGAGCTATTTACTTATGCAATTTACATTGTGATAGCCTTCGTGCTTGAAGTCATATATCATACTATCACCTTGTTACTTGTCTTGCTTATATTAAGTTGTTGGTGCACTTAGTTGAGCCTAAAATATTTAGGTTGTGTGCTTGTTAATTTAAACACCTAGTTTATTTCCGCTTTTAGCAAGACTTAACTGGAAAAGTTTTAATCGCTTATTCACCCTCCTCTATGCGACATTGTTTTCCGTTCACCATGGTGGATGGGGCACAGGAGGAGTGCATGATCTAGCTCCTTAGTAGTAGTTTCTGCCTTTTGTTTTCCCGCGACTTCGTGTAAATTCTATACTTGTTTTGTGAAAACTAAGCCATTATGAATCCTGACATCTCCATTGCAATCTGGAATGGGCGTGGACTTAACTCTAGGGCTTGAAGGGCAGCGATTTAGCAAGTTTTGGCCCCTGTAAAGGCCGCGGTGGTTTGCATTCAGGAGACAAAGATGGAGGTCATTTGTGACCGTGTGGTTCGGGAATGCCTAGGTTTGGCTTACTATGGGTATTTATGCCTTCCGGCTGATGGCACCCGCGGTGGAATTCTACTTGCGTGGCAGTCCGCGTTGGTTATGGTCTCCAATCCTCACGTGTCTTCCAACACTATCACGACGCGCATCTCGGTGATGGTGACCATGGTTGGTGGTTCACGAGTGTCTATGGCCCCTCCCAGGGAGATGATAATAACAAGGCCTTCCTAGATGAGCTGCTGGACATTCGCGATCTTCACGCTAGCCCGAGGGTGGTCGTTGGCGACTTTAACCTAATCGCGTATGTGGGGGATAAGAACCAAGGTGCACTCCACGGGGGATGATGGGTCGATTCAAGCGCGCGTTGAACCATCTCGAGCTAAAGGACCTTTATCTAAATGGTTGACTGATGACCCACAAGTGTAGGGGATCGCAACAGTCTGTGAGGGTAAGTGTAACCCAATTTATTGATTCGACACAAGGGGAGTCAAAGAATACCAATAAGTCTTAGCAGCCGAGTTGTCAATTCAGCCACAACTGAGAAGCACTTAGCAAATGATATTAGTAACACAAGGTGGAATAAAACAACAGATGGAGTGGTGTTGTGATGTTTCTCTTGCGTCATCAACACACCTAATACAATGGCTATATCTAATAGTCCACCTCGAGAAATCTATCCAACATGCATCTATATCTAATAGCGCACCTCAAGAAAGTTATCCAACAAATCTATCTAGTATTAAGTTGCAACAACAAAGTGATTGCTTTGTGTGCAACAGACAATTGCATTAAGAACAATGTGTAATGTAAGTAATGGTTCTCATCCGTAGACAAGAGCACCGCTGTTTTCTCCCTAGTGGCAACAACACATCCTCCCCCCCCCCCCCCCGCATGTTTCTGTCACTCCAGAGAAGGCAACAAGGAGGCATGAACCCACTATATAGCATAAATACTCCCTCTTCGAGATGCATACAACTATGTGATCAAGATAATCATACACATCGGAGAGCATGCAATAACACATTAAACCACTCTAACGATATAATTGAAGATTCGCATATAATGACATGAACAAGATAATCATAATTACATGGTTCATCTGATCCCAGCAGACACAACACACAACATTACATCAGATGGATCTCTATCATGTGAGGAAGCTCAAGAGACCGTGGTATTGATCAACAAGGGGGAGAGAGTACCAACTAGCTACTGCTATGAACCCATAGTCCACGGGGGAACTACTCATGAAGCATCACGGCGGAAGATCGGTCGATGGAGATGGCACCGGGGGCACTTCCCCCTCCCAGTAGGGTGCCAGAACAAGAACTTCTATATCCCGAAGTAGAGTTTTCTATGGCGGCGGAGCTCACATGCTTTTTGAAAAAATCGTTGACCGTTCCTCTGTTTTTAGGTCATAGGTGAATTTATAAGCGAAAGGGCGACGTGAGGCGGTGTCGGGGTCATCCAGGAGCCTCCTAGGCATGACCAAGGGGGTGGCCACGGCCACCACCCTCCTGGGGGCCGTGGTCCCCATCTTGAACTGCCCTTCTGGCTCCTGGAGTTTTACAGGGAGTAAAAAAATCCAGCTCATTCTGAGCACTTTGATTTCTAATCTATTTCTGCAATGCACCGACAAATAAGTAGGAACTAACACTGGGGCATCTTGTTAATAAGTTAGTCCAATAAATGATAGAAATCAAAGGAAATAATAGGGAAAAACATGTAGAAAATAAGCATGGAGCATCAAAAATTATAGATACGTTTGGGACGTATCAGCATCCCCAAGTGATAACAACATAATTTTCGAGGTGACATGCTACCAACACAATCTTGATCAAATAATAATGTAAAGCATGTAAACTAGAATCAAATGAATAAGAGATGGGATTTATAGTTGATATCAAACGAGTAATGTATAAACCATTAGAAAAAACAAAGTAAAAAAAACTTTCAATGAATCAATACTAAAATACAATCAGCTGTGCAAAGTATACGGAAGATGATTTTAAGATTCAAGCATAATAATATAATGATCCAATGCATCAAACACTCACAACAATTCATGTTAGGATCAAGTCAAGTGATACGACGGCTCGCCCTACGCTGATACGTCATAAATGTATCCTTAATTTCTGATGTTCCATGTTGTTTTGTTATTGTTTCCCACATGTTTTCTATACACTTTATGTCATTTTTATCGATTTTCCGGACTAACCTATTGAAAAGATGCCACAGAGCCAGTTCCTTGTTTTCTGCTGTTTTTAGTTTCAGAAAAGTTGTTCTGAAAATATTCTCGGAATCGGAAAGTTTGAAGTCCGAAAGTCTTAGAATTCCCGAAGGTTCCACGGAGTCCCGAAGAGACCCGGAGGGGGGCCTCAGGGGGCCCACACCATAGGGTGGCGCCCCCCCTTGGTCGCGTCGGGGGGTGGTGTGGGGCTCCGCCGCCTCTACCCTTTCGCCTATTTAATTGCCCCGAGGCAAAAACCCTAAAGGGATCCCACTTTTTCCCGAGAAACACCCGAGGCCGCCGTCACCGTCATCCCAAGATCGGGAGGGTTCTGGAGCTCTCCCCGGCACCCTGTCGGAGGGGGAAATCATCACCAGAGGGGTCTACACCACTATGCCCTCCTCCGAAGTGATGTGTGAGTAGTTCATCCCTGGACTACGGGTCTATAGAAGTAGCTAGATGGTTGTTCTCTCCACTTTGTACCTCATGTTTAGATCTTGTGAGCTGCCTATCATGATCAAGATCATCTTTATGTAATGCTACATGTTGTGTTTGTTGGGATCTAATGAATGTTGAATGCTATGTCTTCTGATTATCAATCTATTATGTTATCTTCATGCTTATGTTATTTATGATCTTGCATGCTCTCCATTATTAGTAAATGCTCTGGCCAAGTAGATGCTAGTAACTCCAAGAGGGAGTATTTATGCTCAATAGTGGGTTCATGCCTCCTTTTCATCTGTGCTCGAGTGACAGAAACATGACAGATGGAGGATGTGATGTTGCCATTAGGGAGAAAAACAAAAATGCTTTGTCTAAGGATGATGTTATTATTTACATTACACACTTTGCTTACTGCGATTATATGTTGCTTGCAACTTAGTACCTCGGAGGGTGTATTTTTAGTCATAGATGCAGTTGGATAACGGTCTCTGTATTTTGTTGTAATGCCCGCATGAATCACATAGTAGTCTTTATGTCTTGCATATGCACTACGGTGCAACCTTCATGTCTGTTAATTGCCCAACTGTAATTTGTTCACCACACATGTTATTATCTTTCACGGAGAGATACCACTAGTGAACTGTGGACCCCGATCCTTTTTCCTCATACTGATAAAACACATACTGCTTTCATACTCCTCTCATACTGTTCCTACTGTTTTCCACACCATACGTTTAACCTCTTTGTGTTAAGCAAAACCGGTGAGATTGACAACCTCACTGCTTCGTTGGGGCAAAGTGATTTGATTGTGTTGTGTAGGCTACACATTGCAGCTGAAGCGGTAGTGCGTCCTGCCATCTCAGCTGTTTCAACCTTCTGAAGTTACTCCTTCCTCCTACTGGTCGATTCAACCTTGGTTTATTTCTGAGGGAAACTTGCTGCTGCACTCTTCATACCTTCCTCTTGGGGTCTCCCAACGAAAGTGTGTTCACACGAATCAAAGCATTTTTGAACGGACAACGACGTCGCCTAGAGGGGGGGTGAATAGGCGATTAAAACTTTTCCGGTTAAAGCTTGCTAAATGCGGAAATAAACTAGGTGTTTAAAATTAACAAGCATACAACCTAAATATTCTAGGGTCAACTAGATGAACCAACAACTTATGCTAAGCAAGACAAGTAACAAGGTGATAGCAAGATATATAACTTCAAGCTCGAAGGCTATCACAATGTAAATTGCATAAGTAAAAAGCTCGGGTATAGAAATAACCGAGGCACACGGAGACGAAGATGTATTCCCGAGTTCCTCCCACAAAGGGGAGTACGTCTCGTTGGAGGGGTGTGAGCTCGCCACGAAGGCCTACTCAACGCCACAAAGGCCTCACCCTATTCTCCGATGAACCCCGCCACAAAGGCCTAGTTCACCTTCCACTATTGGCAACCTTCAAACTCGAGGCACGCATCCACAACTCAATTGGAGGCTCTCGGTGTCACCACAATCTCGGGGCACACATCCACAACTCAATTGGAGGCTCCCAAGAACACCACAAGTCGTCTAGGGTCCAAGACCCAAGAGTAACAAGCTCACAATCTTTCACTTCCACGAATCCTCGTGGAGAGACCAAACCGATGCAACCGATGCAAATGGCAAGAGCACAAGTGCTCAAATCCTCCACTCTCAAATTCCAACAAAGCAACAAATGCTTATGGGGGAATAAGAGAGGAAGAACAATGGAGAAACACCAAGAACTCCAAGATCAAGATCTACTAGGTTTCCCTCACTAAGAAGGAGGATGGATTGGTGGAAATGTAGATCTAGTGTCGGGGGGTTACCCCCGAGTAGGGTAAAGACAGGTGGTAAAGGCAGCTTACAGAAGAGAGGTTTGGTCGAGTAGCCGACTACCTGGTACTCGCTACCCGGTCGACTGCTACTCGGTCTCACCTCAAGATGACCAGAAGGAGATATCAATCAAGTTCTATCCTTTCGAGTAGAAGGGTTGGCCCGAGTACAATTGGCGGGAACAATTGGCGGGAACCTACTCGGGCCAGAAAGTCAAAGGAGCCGTTCTGACACAGGATCCCGCGTATCCTGGGTCCGTACTTGGCAGCATTCGAACTACTGTTCATCTGGGGCCGGTCGCCCTGACAGTGACAGCATGGAAGCAGGCGGTGGCAGGATAAGGGGGCCCTACTCTGTGCCTAGGTACAGTGATACCAGTCTGTCCCCTAGTTTTGCCCAACGACTTTACGGAAGCAGCCAAGATTAGGAACCAAAGCTGTCAGCGGGTACCCGGAAGAAGGACGGTGTGCACACTATGTCGACACTTGTCTAGATTTGGACGTATCCGGCTGGGCACCATGTATATAAGGTGCCCCGCCGCCTCCTGCGCGAGGCATGCTAACAGTTGCTCACTGGAAACCCTAGAATCCCTAAGTTCTTGACCTAGCTCTACTCGGAGAGGAGAGAGAGGCTACTCGGTAGAGATACCATTTGTACTGTGGCTACTCGGAGAGACATCATAATACATAGAGAAAGGCAGGAGTAGGGGTTTTACCTCCTCACGAGGGCCCTGAACCTGGGTACATCGTGTTGTTTGTGTTGTGTGGATCTTACCTCACGCGGCTACTCGTCGCGTGATCCCTCCCCGGACACCTCCAGCGTCCATCGTCCCCACATCTTTAGCCGTCCTATGGCATCTGCCGTGACACCACCACGACATTTGGCGCCCACCGTGGGGCAACCAGCGGCGCTGGCTGGAGTTTCTGTTCGGACGGGATCTTCTTCGGCGGAGCGCGTAGTTTGTGGCCTTGTCCACAGATTCGGCTCCTTCGACTTCGTCACCGACAACGCCGGCTGTTTCGGCGGCATGGCCATGCCCGAGGGCGGCTCGGTGATCTCCTTCGGCTCGCATCTCGTCTACGTCGCCACCGTCGCCAACAGCGCCTACCCCGAGCTGGTGCATGACGCGGAGGATCCTCCTGCGGTGGTTGCTGCTCGCGGAAGGCCTGCATGCAGCTCTGCATGCTGTGCTGAGGTGATGGTGACGGGTTTGGCGGCAAACACTGGCGCAGCTGCTACTGGCGCTGCGGCCGTCGTCGAGGAGGTTGATGACCCGCCTGCTGGTGGCAGGAATCACCGGCCCTACGAGAAGGAGAGCAACTTGCCGCCTTCCACGTCGACGGTCATCCCCGCGTCTGCTGCGCGAACCGGTATGCCCACTCCCACCGATATCGAGCTCCTAGCCGCGAGGGAGCAGCTCGAGCGGCAACGCCAGGAGCTGCTTGCCGAGCAGGCGGAGTTGGAGAAGATCAGGCTTGAGCTGAGTTTGGACCAGCTCGAGTACAACAAGGCTCACGGCTTCACGCCGGTCGCCAGGAGGCCTAGCAGGGTAGGCGCTACGCAGCGCAACCTGGGCGCCGAGATGGCGACAGTTGCGGAGGAAGCCGCGCAGTCCGCCACCGCGAACACCTTCACAAGGCCAAGGTACAGCACACCCGCCAAGACGCTCAGAGCTGCACAGGCCGTGGCGGCCGAGTTGCCGCGCCTGGATGGAGAGGCGCGTCTCAGGCAGCAGGAGAGGCTCAACGAGTTGGTGTTGGAGGCCGCCAGGCAGAACGAGGAGTCCCGGAAGGCCAACCCGGGAGCTGGAGCTTCGCAGGTGGTTCACTCGCACGCGGCTAGATCTAACGATCAGGCCTCGTCTCCGCATCCCAGCCGCGAGAAGAGCCGCAGCGGGCGCTCGGGTAGAGACAGGCAAATGCAGGTGTATGACCCGGCTGCTGCCGCGAAACAGGTTGCTGTGCCGCAGCAGCCCGGGCAGGAACACAACGCTGCAAGAGCAGGCTCTCAAGCCCATCAAGCTCAAAGCCGTGCCCGAGAAGCCGCGCGTCCGGGTACTTCTCGGCAACCCGCGGCTCAGCCTACTCGGCAGAGGCAGCAGCCGCGCCCAGTGGCACCAGTCGCCAATCCGGTGGAGCAGCCCGCAGCTATGCAGGTGGATAGGTATGATGATGGCTACTCGGCTATGGAGATGGCTGGTTATGACATTCATGACCGTGTTGGTGAGCGCGTGTTGGCGCCTGGAGATGCAAGGCACCAGCTGGATCGTATCAGCTTGTCGGCGCGGCTTGAGAGCACGGGTCCTCCCGGCCCCGAGTGCTTCGGCCCGCGCATCATGAACGAGCCTTCCGTGAAGGGCTTCCAGCTCGCAAGGGGCACCAAGAGCTACAATGGTAGCACCAAGCCCGAAGATTGGCTCAATGACTACGTCACCGCGGTCCATATTGCGGGTGGCAACAGGAGATGGGCAGTGCGGTACGTCCCGCAGATGCTAGAGGGTCCAGCTCGCACTTGGCTCAACAACTTGCCCAAGCACAGCATAAATTGCTGGCTGGATTTCTCGGACGCCTTCGTCAGCAACTTCACGAGTACATACAAGAGGCCGAATAGGCCACAGCAGCTGTCGGCTTGCAGGCAGCGAGAAGATGAGACGGACCGCGAGTACCTTACTCGGTGGAGCACCTTGAGGAACACTTGTGAGGGTGTGAATGAAGCACAGGCCATCACTTGGTTTGCGCAAGGTTGCCGACATGGCAGCATGCTTTGGCAGAGATTGCAGAGAGAGATGCCGAATACCCTGGCCGAGACCATCAAGATTGCGGATCAGTACGCACTCGGTGATCCCACTCAGCCACTGATGGACTCCTCTGAGCCGAGAAGAAACTTCAACAGCAGCAAGCGCAACGAGTTCCGCAACAAGCGCCGAGTAGATACTCGGTATGATCCTGAAGAGGTGAATGCAGTGAATGTTGGAGGCGGTGGTGGTCAAAGGCAGAAACCTGCTGGAACCTACGGGCAGAACCAGAACCAGGGCCAGGGCAACAAGAAACCGTTCCGAACTGCGCAGTCGGGTAGCGGGAACTCCGAGCAGCCGAAGAAGTTTGTCTTCGATGACATGAAGGATGGTCCATGCAGCTTTCACACTCATCATCCCTCGAGGCCTGCTAACCACACTACTCGGCAGTGCGAGTGGTGGGATGTGATCAAGAGTGATGGCTTGCCTCCTCCTCCTCCTCTGCCAGCCGCCAATGCTACTGTTCAGCCTACTCGCGCACCTGCAGCTCGGCCGCCAGTGTACCCGAGAAGAGAGAATGTCAACCAAGTGGCTTTAGGAGCCAACCGGAACTTCAACAATGAGAGATACCGCAACAACAACAACAACAACTACAACCGCAACAACAACAACAGAGGCAACAACAACTATCAGGGCAACAACAATGGCAACAACGGCAACAATGGGGGCAATGGCTCCAACCAGTACCAAGAGCACCATGAGAGCTATATGATCTTCACTTCTGAGGCAGTCGACAAGCAGTCACAACACAGGCGGGCCATGGAGGTCAACGCAGTGATTCCTGCTGTCCCTCACTACATGTACTGGTGCGACCAGGAGATCAGGTGGACTCGGGCAGATCACCCCAAGGTGATGCCCAACCCGGGCACCTATGCCTTGGTGTTGGATCCTACCTTCCTGGGCCCCGAGAAGAATGTGAGGTTCAGCAAGGTGCTAATCGACAACGGCAGCAGCATCAACATTGTGTACAAGGACACACTCGAGAAGCTTGGCCTGGCCGAGAACATGATGCTGCCTAGCAAGACCACTTTCCATGGCATTGTGCCCGGGATCTCATGCAATCCGATTGGCCGAGTGTGGATTGATGTGCTATTCGGTACTCGGGAGAACTGCCGCACAGAGCGCCTGCAGTTTGAAGTAGTGGATCATCAGAGCCCCTATCACGCTCTACTCGGCAGGCCTGCTCTGAGCAAGTTCATGGCCTCTACACATGTGGCTTATCTGAAGATGAAGATCCCCGGCCCCAATGGCATTATCACCATCTCGGGAGATTACAAGAAGTCCATGGAGTGTGCCTCTGCTAGCTCCCAGCTGGCAGAGTCAATGGTGATTGCTGCCGAGAAGAAGAAGATGTACGAGGTGGTGGCCATGGCTCAGTCCGCACAAGCTGGCGCACAAGGTGTGCCGAGTACCCAGCATGGTACTGCTTTCCAAGCTGCCAAGGAGACCAAGACAGTCCAGGTTGACCCCGAGTTCCCGGAGCGCGTGGCCATCATTGGTTCCGGGTTGGCGGAGAAATAGGAAAGCGCGCTCATCCACTTCCTCCGTGAGAATCGGGACGTGTTCGCCTGGACCAATGAAGATCTACCAGGAGTCCCGAGGGAGTTGGTTGAGCACTCTTTGCATGTGCGTCCTGACGCCAAGCCCGTGAAGCAGGCTTTGCGCCGTTTCGGAGATGAGAGAAGGAAGGCCATCGGTGATCAGATCACCAAGCTGCTGATAAGTAACTTCATCATGGAAGTGCTGCATCCGGATTGGTTAGCCAACCCGGTCATGGTCGAGAAGAAAAAGGAAGATCCCAAGGCTGCCACTGCATGGCGCATGTGTGTCGACTACACCGACTTGAACAAGGCATGCCCCAAGGATCCTTTCCCGCTACCTCGCATCGATCAGGTGATCGATTCCACTGCCGGCTGTGAACTGTTGTCTTTCATAGATGCCTACTCTGGTTTCCACCAGATTGCACTCAACCCTGCTGATCAAATAAAGACTGCTTTCATTACCCCGTACGGGGCTTATTGCTATCGTGTCATGTGTTTTGGCCTGAGGAATGCGGGTGCAACCTATCAGAGATGCATGCAGAAATGCTTGCATGACCAGCTCGGCAAGAACGTGCAGGTGTACGTAGATGACATTGTCATCAAAACGAATAAAACACATACTCTGCTTGCCGACCTGGAGGAAACCTTTACTAACCTACGCAGGTACAAAATGAAACTGAATCCGAGTAAGTGCACCTTTGGTGTACCAGCTGGAAAGCTACTCGGTTTTCTGGTTTCTAGTCGGGGCATTGAAGCCAATCCTTCTAAGATAAAAGCTATTGAAAGCATGTCTTTGCCGAGATCACTGAAAGATGTGCAAAAGTTCACGGGTTGTCTGGCATCTCTGAGCCGCTTTCTGGGCCGAATGGGCGAGAAGGCTCTGCCTCTGTACCAGCTGATGAAGAAAAGCGACAAGTTTGTCTGGACTCCGCAAGCGGACGTGGCATTCAATGAGCTAAAAGCAATGCTGGCTAGCGCTCCCGTCTTGGCTAGTCCGCTACCCAAGGAGCCTATGCTGCTGTACATTGCTGCGACTAACCGAGTAGTCAGCGTGGTGATAGTGGTGGAGCGAGAAGAAGAAGGCAAGAGTGTGCAACGCCCAGTCTATTATCTCAGTGAAGTGATGTCCAGTTCCAAGCAAAACTATCCGCATTACCAGAAGATGACATATGGTGTGTACCTGGGCGCCAGGAAGCTGAAACATTACTTCCAGGAGCATCCTGTCACTGTTGTGAGCTCTGCTCCCATCTCGGATATCATGGGAAACAAGGAGGCGAGTGGCAGGGTAGCCAAGTGGGCAATTGAGCTGGCCGCGTACGCTCCCGCGTATGCGAGAAGAGAAGCAATCAAGTCTCAGGTCCTGGCAGAATTTCTTGTGGACTGGGCCGAGATGCAGTATGAACCTCCCGCTCCAGTTTCCAACTATTGGAAAATGCACTTTGATGGCTCAAAGGTGAAAGAAGGCCTTGGTGCTGGCGTTGTGCTTACATCGCCCAAGCGGGATCAACTCAAGTACGTGCTGCAGATTCATTTCAAGGCATCCAACAATGTAGCCGAGTACGAGGCAGTGGTGCATGGTTTGCGAGTAGCAAAGGAGGTTGGCGTGCAGCGCATTATATGCTATGGTGATTCAGATCTGGTGGTGCAGCAAGTCTCGGGTACCTGGGATGCTTTGGATGCCAACATGACATCGTATCGTTTCTTGGTGCAGTCAATGACTGGGTTTTTCGAAGGCTGTGAGTTCCAGCACATTCACCGAGCAGAGAACGAAGCGGCAGACGAGCTATCCAAGTTGGGATCTTCTCGGCAGTCCATCCCGGCAGGGATTGCCTTGGAGCATTTGAGGAAGCCATCCATCAAGCCTTCCCCCAACTCGGAGTCTATCTTTGTTCCTTCTCTGCCAAGTGAAGAATCTGACCCAATGGAGATTGACTGGGAGAGTGCTGCAGGGAACCCGGGGACTGCCGTCCTCTACTCGGGGACTGCCACTCCGTACTCGGGGACTGCCAATCCCTACTCGGGGACTGCCATTCCCTACTCGGGGACTGCCACTCCTTACTTGGGGACTGCCACTCCGTACTCGGGGACTGCCGCCCTCAACCCAGAAGCTGTCGCATTCATTGAAGAAGTTCTCGCCAATCGGTCTGGGCTGCAGAGAAGCGCTCCTACTCCTCCTGTGCAACCACAAGAGCCTGCCCCAATGGAAATGGACGAACCAGTGTTTCCCGTGCGGGAGACACCGAGTTGGGCAATGCCCATATTATCCTTTCTAAGGGACGGTACTTTACCTGAAGATGAGGTGACTGCGAGGCAGATTCAGAGAAGATCCAAGGGCTACACCATAGTCCGAGATGTGCTGCACAAGAGAAGTGCCACCGGCGTGCTGCAACGCTGCGTGAGCCCAGAGGAAGGAGAAGAAATTCTGGTGGAGATACATCAAGGGGAATGTGGGCATCACGCCTCATCTCGGGCTTTGGTCAAGAAAGCTTTTCGGCATGGCTTCTACTGGCTCACTGCACTGCAGCAAGCTGAAGATATTGTGAGGAAGTGCACCGGCTGCCAGATGTTCGCAAGTAAGATTCACATGCCAGCTTCCGAGTTGAAAACAATTCCTATCACATGGCCATTTGCTGTTTGGTGCTTGGATATGGTTGGTACTTTCAAGCCTGCTAAAGGCAATATGACACATATCTTGGTCATGGTGGACAAGTTCACCAAGTGGATTGCGGTGAAACCTATTCGGAAGTGCGATGGGGTCACAGCTGTGAAGTTTGTGAAGGATGTGATCATGAGATATGGATACCCGCACAGTATCATCACCGACAACGGCACCAACTTTGCAGAGGGGGCAATGGTGCGATTCTGCAGAGATAAGCATATCCGACTAGACGTTGCGTCAGTCGCGCACCCTGCCTCCAATGGGCAAGTTGAGAGAGCAAATGGAATGGTACTGGCAGGCATCAAGCCAAGGCTGATTGAGCCATTGCTGAAAACACCTGGGTGTTGGCTAGAAGAGTTGCCAGTGGTGTTGTGGAGTCTAAGGACTACCCCTAACCGGTCAACCGGCTACACGCCATTCTTCTTGGTATACGGGGCTGAGGCCGTGTTGCCAATAGACTTAGAGCATGACTCCCCCCGAGTCGCCCTCTACACTGAGGTGGAGGCGAGAGAAGCTCGAGAAGACGACGTTGACCTGCTTGAAGAAGCAAGAGAGCTGACTCTGTCACGTTCGGCTATCTACCAGCAAAACCTGCGGCGTTATCATAGCCGAAAGGTGAACCCAAGGGTTTTCCGAGAAGGAGACATGGTCCTTAGGCTGGTGCAGCGCACAGCCGGGATGCACAAGTTGTCTCCTCCATGGGAAGGGCCTTTCATTGTCAGCAAAGCGCTGCACAATGATGCGTACTACCTTGTAGATGTACGCCCGTCGCAGGCGAACAGGGCGGATAAAGCTGGAGAGGAAACCAAGCGCCCTTGGAATGTAGCTCTACTTCGTCGTTTTCATTCGTAAGCAAAGATGTGTATGTACCCTCTTATCCGAGTTGAAATTCTACTCTGCAATCTGAAATTGTTCTCGGGGACTGCCCTCGTCCAAAATTTGCTCTAAGTGTTTTTACTCGGCTTGACCTTTTGTCTATTCGGTTGCTCCACTTCAGAACTCATAAGTGCATTGAGTACTGTGTTTAAACCTATATGCCAACTCTTCGACTCTGCTGCTGTCCGAAACCCGGCTTCATGGCAAGCAAGAGAACAAGCAAAAGGTCAATGAGCACACGAAAATCGCTAAGGAAGAAAGAGTGCAGGAACCGAGTAGATTGTTTGTTACTTTTGTTCCCTGTTTTCGTCTTCTCAGCTAAGTGGTGGGCTGCGTTACCATGATTGTTTCTAGCGGCTAAGTATTTGCAGCCCTACTACTTGAATCTTGTGACTCGAATACCAAACAAGCGACAAGTCGCGGGTAGAGCAGAGATGAAAAGATAGGGTGAATAAGAAATGCTACTCGGGGACTCGCATGGAAACGCAACTCGGCATTAAGCCAGCGTCGTTCAAATTGATTAATGTCGAAATAAACAGAGTGGGCATAAAAACTGAGTAGCAAGCAAAACAAAGATAGTCTATTACATCTGCTCCCGGCATCCCGGGGATCTGATAAGTGTTCGAGTTGAAAGAGAGTGCAGGTTGCTTCAAGATGAGGAGGCAATGTTCTCGGCGCTGGCCTTGGCTGCTGTTTCTTCGGCGGCGCTCTTGGCAGCGGCTTCTTCGGTGGCGGTCGTGGCGGCTGTTCCTTCGGTGCTGGCATGGGTGGCATTCGCTCCCGTCTGGACGGTGGAGGATTCCTTCATCTCGGCATCATCCTGGGTGGCCGCCTGCTCGGAAGTGGCCGTGGCCACCGAGACGGGTCCTGGAGCCGAAGAGGAGCCTGAAGCCTGGCCAGGAGGGGGCACCGTGTCGTCGAGAGCAGCACCTGAGGAGGTGCCAAAGTCGAGTGCGGCGGTGTCGATGTGGGCGTACTCGTCCTCATCGCTACTCGCGACGGCGACGTTCTTCCCCTTCCCGGCCTTGCCCTCAGGAGATTCGAAGAGGCCTTCCAAGTCGGATTCCACTTCGTCGTCCTCTTCCTCTTCCTCCTCGTACTCGGTGTCGGGCTCGGGGAGGCCATCGATGAAGGTCTCCGTCTCAGCGCACTCCGCGACCTCGTAGGCGATTTGCTTGCGGGTGGCCACGCAATCGGGATCTACCTCCCACTTGGAGTTGTTGCGCTTCCCGCGGATGAGCTGCATGTTGAGGTTTTCATACCAGGATGCTATGCAGAGAAGCATCACGTCTGCACCAGCACGGGCGCCCGAGGCACGCCACTTCTTCAACTCCTTCTTCACATTCTTCAGCTTGAAGGCTAGGCCCTTCATGGTGGTTGGCCGATCATCATGAGGCCAAAACAGCCTGTGGAGCTCAAAGCCCTCGTGCACCAAGTCAGTTCCGATACCAGCCAGCTGTTCGAAATAGCCTTTGAGCACCAGCAAGCTGTCCTCGATCCCGGCTCTGGTATCTGCTGCCTCACCTTTTGCAAGGCGAGCTGCTTGGGCCTTGGCCACCTTAGGCGCAGAAGGGGAATCAAGATGAGGCCAGATCTCTGAAATAGCATGTGGTAACTTCAGAACCGAGAAGAGAAGAACCGAGTAGAGGAAAACCGAGAAGAAATACGACCGAGAAGAAAAGAAGCAGCAACGAAAAGACTTACCGGACAGTTCGTTGCGCAGCCGCTGCAGCTGGGTCCTCCAGGACTCTTCGTTGGAAATGTGCTTTTCTTGGATCAGGCGCAAGCTATCCATCTGAGCAAAGAGATCAGCGTTGGTCTTCTTTAAGGTTTCGCATTCCTGCTCAAGGGCCCTCTCCTTGGCTCTGAAAGTGGTCTCGGCCTTGGCCTTCTCGGCGATTGCTTTGTCCCTCTCGGCGCCAATCTTGACGGCATCCTGGAGTGCCTTTTGCAACTGGAGTTGCAGCTTCTCGGTCTCCGTGGTGTGGTCCTTCAACAGCTCAACGGCCTGGTCGGACAGCTGCTTCTGCACCTCTGCTGGCTTGACACAATCTTGGTGTGCCTCAGCAAACAACTTGTAATCTTCTGCGAAGAGATAGATGAGGTTAGCAGAGGAGCAGAGAAGAAACAAATTCAGAGTCAAACCGAGTAAACAACAAGCTTACCTTCTAGCCTTTTGATGGTGGCCTCGGAGTTCTCCACGAAGCTGCGGCACTTCTCATGTTCGTCTGCTAAAGCCTTCAGTTTTTCTGCAGAGAAGGAAAGGTTAGCGCATAAGAAAGCAGAAGCGGGCGTACACATAAAACGCAGAAACCGCGTAGCTAAAAGCGTACCTTGTACTTCAGCCAGCTGCTGGGTGCTGTCGTTGGCGTTCTTGCTGGCAGCCTCAGCAACTGCCTTTTCCTTCTCTAGTGCAGCAATTCGCCTCCTGGCGATGGAATGGTTCCAGAGAAGAATGCGGTATAAGTGGGTCCGCTTAAGAACGCTATCCTGAGAACCGAGAAGAAAATGAGTTAGGCAAAGCAGAGAAGATTCAGCCCGAGTAGGAGGCTACTCGGAGAGTATCTGTCTACTCGACCCGAATCTCGGGGACTGGGGGTGATGGTAAGAAAGAAGAAAGGCGAGTAGAAGAGAAGAAAATTCAACTCGGAAAAGGCAAGAAGGACTTACTGCATAGGACTGCTCGATGTCTTCAGCGTTCTTGCGGTGCAGGAACATCTTGGCTGCGAGGGTTGCGGTCTCGGTGGAGACGGACATGGGCCTGTGTCCCAGATCGATCTTGTTCCAATCCACGCGCATGTGGTCGATGCCGCCAAGGGTCAGGCCGTGCCATTTCTCCTCCCCGAGAACCCTGCTGTCCCACCTGGCGTTGATGTGGCCAACGGTGTCCAATACCTGTTCAAGACCCTTGGAAGTTATTGGTTTGTCTTGGACTCCACGAGAAGCGATGTTGACAGACTGGGGTTGGCTTGGATCTGGAGGAGGGGAGTTCATGGCTACAACCTTCCTTCCCCTTTGGATAGCTAAAGCTTTGTCCTTGGGAGGGAAGCCGATTGAGTGCTGATGGCTAACCTCAATCATGTACTCCGGGTAGCAAGGCTGGCCAGCAGCGCGAGCGTCTGCAGAGAGCGCAGCAGGAATCGGGCCGGACTCGTGGATCACGAGCGCTCCGCCTGAGGATGTACTCTGGTCTCTGGCCCGCTTCTTCGTTTTCTCCTTCTCAACCCTCTGCTTCTCGGGATCCTCAGTCTTCTTCCCCTCAGCCTTGGCCTTCGCCTTCTCGGCAACTGCCTTCTCGGCAGCTTGCTTCTCGGCCTTCTTCTGCTCAGCCCTGGTTTTCTTCTGCTCAGCCTTGGCCTTCTCAGCAGCTTCCTTATCAGCAGTTTCCTTCTCGGCCTTGGCCTTCTCAGCAGCTTCCTTCTCGGCTTCCCTTCTAACAACCTCATCCTTCAGAGCATCCAAGGCTCGCTGCCTGGTTACTCGCCCGGCAGGAGGGCTGGATGCGTCCTTACTCTGCGGCGACGAGGAGGAAGTTGGCGGTGTAGGGCCTTGCGCAGTTGGTGGTGTAGGGCCTTGCGCAGTTGGTGGTGTAGGGCCTTGCGCAGTTGGTGGTGCCGCCGGTCCGTCGCCCTGTGCAGCTCCTGGCTGGGCGCTACTCGGTGTCACGCCCGGCTGCACGCTGCTCAATGGGTAAGCGTCAGTTGTGGCGGCATCCGCGGCGGTGGTGTCTTCTACTCGCTGCGCGGCAGCGAGGCTCTCTTGTGCAGCAGCCCCTGTGGCGGGCTGCTCTTGCTCTGCTTCAGGCCGCTCGGCGGCGGTGTTGTCTTGCATCTCTTGATCTTGGTTCTCCTCGGCATTGCTAGCCGGAGGAGAAGGCGGTCTCTCATCGTGGACGGCAGTGTCCTGTGCTGCTGGTTCTGACGCTGCTCCTTGTGCATCGGCGGTCTGTGGGTTGGCAGCAGCAGCATTGGCGGTGTGGTCCTCATCATCATCGTCCAGATTGACCAGAGGTACTGGTTTTTCCTTAGTATGGTCAGACGCGAGAGCTGCGTTTGCGTCCATAGGAGGTCTGCAGAGAAAGGGAAATCACAAATTAGAAGAAGATTGGGGAAAATAGCACAGCGCAAGAAGGGAGGCGACCGAGAAGAGGGCTTACGCGGTGGTGCACTTGAGTTCTCGTCTGGACCTCTTCACAACCACCTTCTTCTCGGAGGGCTTCTTCCGCTTGGCAGGAGGCGCTGGTGCTCCGCTACCAGTCCGTTTGCGGGTCTCAGGAGCGGCGACGGACAGAGGCTTGATGACTAAGGGCGCATCGCCCTCGTTCTCGTCCTCGTCCTCGTCGTCCTTTTCCGCGGCAGCTTCATCTAAGAATCCAAGAGAAAAGAGAAAAGAATCAGAAACAGCAAACGAGGGATTGATGCTTCTCGGAAACAAACAGAATGAAAGGGTAGTTACCGTCAAAATCCTCGTCGGACCAGGTGCGGAGAGCGTCGCGCTTATCAGTGATGGGGGAGCGAGAGAGGTTGGTCTGCTCCGCGGCATCGAAAGAGGGCACATCATCCTCCTCACGGTCAGGAGACCAGTTGCCCTCAAAAACCTCGCAGCTCTCGATTATCTGGCGAGTGAGGACCTGAAAAGCAGAGAAGGATCACAGACTAGCCGAGTACCAGGAAGGAATTCTACTCGGACAGGCGTGCAGGTACAAAGCACACAAAGCCTAGGCAGTCTACTACGCATTCTACCCGGATAGGCGTGCAAACACAAAGCATACTAAGCCTAAGCATGTTTGCCGAAAGGTATTACTCGGAAGGGCGTGCAGGTATAAAGCACATCAAGCCTAAGAATCGTTCTCGAGTAGGCTATCCGGCAAGGCGTGCAAACACAAAGCATACTAAGCCTAAGGCGATTCGGCTAGATGTCCTACTCGGAGCGCAAGGCAATTGCTAGTTGATGCAAGAAGGAGGAGTTATCTACTCGGAAAGTGTATGCAGAGAGCAAAGTAAGAAAGGCGTACCCGCTCAATTGGCTTTGTACGGCTGTACGGGACGAACCCGTATTGCCAGTGGTCGCCAAGGCTTGTCGTCAAGATGTTCCTTGCGTGCCAGGGAACGTCGATGTTGTCGATCTCGATGGTGGTGGTCCTGGTGCAGTCGCGGGGGCCTCCCATGTAACACATGAGATGGCAGCGCTCCTGCAAGGGCAGTACTCGGCGTTGGATCCAGCAGGCCACCGGGTCGTCGTTCTTGAGGCCCTCCGCCTTCAGCCAGCCGAGTCTATTCTCCATCTCGATGGCGTCATCGTCATTGACGGGCTTGTCCTTCCAGTACATCCCGATTGGAGCACGATTGCTCCAAACGGGCAAGTTGATTCGATCGTTCACCGGGGCTCCTTCCGCAGCGGCGACGTTTCTGACGTAGAGGAACGTCTTCTGCCATAGCTTGACGGAGTCCAGCCCCTTGATGCGGGGGTGGTTCGTCCCGGACCGCTGCACCATCATGGCGCAGCCGGTGTCGGTGGCGCGGGCGACGCCCGCGGAGTCCTTCTTCCCGGTGGATTGCTGGCGCAGGTGGAAATACCTGAGCCACGTCTCCCACGTGGGCCGGATGCCGAGGAAGGCCTCGCAGACCACGGCGTGGTAGGCGAGGAAGACGACGGCGTTGGGGGGCAGATGATGCATCTGGATGCCGAAGTGGTTGAGGAACTTCCGCAAGAAATCGGAGGCGGGCAATCCGAACCCGCGCTCGAAATGCGCCAGGAAGACGACGCGCTCTCCCTCCCGCGGAGACGGCACGATTTCACCGTCCGGCGCCCGGCACTCCACGCCGGGAGGGACTCGCCGGGTATTGACGAGCCAGGCGCAATCTTCCGCGGTAACGCAGGAGCCGGCCCAGCCAGATTTGGCCATTGTGGCGAGTTGGGAAGGTGGAAGATTTCGAGGGGAGTTGGTTGGTGGATTGAGTCCGCGGCGGCGCGAGAGCTTGCGCGGCGGCGGAGAGCTCGGTGGCGGAGAAGAGCAGGAGACGAAGAAGGAATAGTGCAAGGGAAGGGGAAAAGGAAGTTACCGGCGGGGGTATTTATATCTCCTCCGCGAGTTTACCGTTACCGTCGTGGGAGTGGGATCGATTGTGCCGTGTGGTGGATCCTGTGGCCGGCTAGAAACGCACACAAGCGCCGGTTGCGCGCGTAATGGCCACAGTTGATCCCACCACCGAATCGTGGCCTATAACTACACTTGATGGGACATGACGGCCGGTGGGCCCACTGCGTGAAAACTGGACGCGTGGCGGGTCGTGTCCTGGGCAACGAAACGACAAGGTCGTGGATGCTTGACACGTGTGCAGTTGCTGCGCGAAGGGCTGGATTGTGCTCTGTGCTGCAGAGGCTCAATCTGAGAAATTTCTCTAAGTCTTTTTACTCAGTTACAGAGTAGAAAGCAAGTGCTACTCGGAAAAGAGGAAACTCAAGGTACTTTCCAGACAGCTACTCGGAGGACCTACTCGGCATCTTGAGGTTCAAGGGCTGAGATGCAAAGCCTGGTTTTAAGCTGGCAGAGCCTAGTGAACAAGTTCGCAAGACTCAACCAGCTTCGGGGACTGCTGTCGGGGGGTTACCCCCGAGTAGGGTAAAGACAGGTGGTAAAGGCAGCTTACAGAAGAGAGGTTTGGTCGAGTAGCCGACTACCTGGTACTCGCTACCCGGTCGACTGCTACTCGGTCTCACCTCAAGATGACCAGAAGGAGATATCAATCAAGTTCTATCCTTTCGAGTAGAAGGGTTGGCCCGAGTACAATTGGCGGGAACAATTGGCGGGAACCTACTCGGGCCAGAAAGTCAAAGGAGCCGTTCTGACACAGGATCCCGCGTATCCTGGGTCCGTACTTGGCAGCATTCGAACTACTGTTCATCTGGGGCCGGTCGCCCTGACAGTGACAGCATGGAAGCAGGCGGTGGCAGGATAAGGGGGCCCTACTCTGTGCCTAGGTACAGTGATACCAGTATGTCCCCTAGTTTTGCCCAACGACTTTACGGAAGCAGCCAAGATTAGGAACCAAAGCTGTCAGCGGGTACCCGGAAGAAGGACGGTGTGCACACTATGTCGACACTTGTCTAGATTTGGACGTATCCGGCTGGGCACCATGTATATAAGGTGCCCCGCCGCCTCCTGCGCGAGGCATGCTAACAGTTGCTCACTGGAAACCCTAGAATCCCTAAGTTCTTGACCTAGCTCTACTCGGAGAGGAGAGAGAGGCTACTCGGTAGAGATACCATTTGTACTGTGGCTACTCGGAGAGACATCATAATACATAGAGAAAGGCAGGAGTAGGGGTTTTACCTCCTCACGAGGGCCCTGAACCTGGGTACATCGTGTTGTTTGTGTTGTGTGGATCTTACCTCACGCGGCTACTCGTCGCGTGATCCCTCCCCGGACACCTCCAGCGTCCATCGTCCCCACATCTTTAGCCGTCCTATGGCATCTGCCGTGACACCACCACGACATCTAGATCTCCTCTAACTTCTCCCTCAAAGATATGCAAGAATCATTGGAGGGATTGAGAGAGGAGCAAGCTTTCCAAAGTCAACAATGGTGTGGAGAGAGAGGGAAAACGGGCTGGGAAAGACTTGGGGACTTTGGGGAAGAAAGCCCCTTAAATAGGTGCTCAAAAAACTAGCCGTTTGCCACTTTTTCCGTCCATTCCGGAATGGTCCGGAATATTCCGGACCCCGGAATGACCCGGAATGGCCCGGAATCGATTCCGGAGCGATTCCGGATGGAAACAGAGCCTTTTCCCGTTCTGGCCGGAATATTCCGGAATATTCAGAAAAATCCGGATTCCGGAATCATCCGGAATATTCCGGATTGCAAACCGAAGACAGAACACCGATACGAGAAATGCAATAACTTTTGCATATAAACTCCGTTTTCGATGTTCTTGGGCTCGTTGGAATCGCAACGACGAGCACTACAAGAATATGCATAGAAACATCATTGTACATAAATGGAAGATAAAACCAAATGGGTAAAGGTTTAGACCACTCAAATAGGAACACCCGGTAAAACCTCCAACACGAAAACACACATAACTTTTGCGAATGAACTTCGAATAAGGTGAATCCAAAAGGGTTGGAAAGGTAACAACAAGGACTATCCAAACAAAAAGGAATGGAGAAGTTACCACACATGGAAGGTGTGGAAACATTCTAAAAACTGAACCGGATATTTTCACCACCGAAATCGCAACAAGTTTTTCTTACCAAAACCGTTTTCGATAAACCTTGGCTTGCCATGAATATCATGACAAGCACTAAAACCCAAAGGAGACAAAAGCCGAATAAGAACCAAGAAAGATGATATGCAAGTATGCAAAGGTTTGAGCTCTCCACAACAATTCGATCACGTTACTCACTTGAGAGCCCCTCTTGATAGTACGACTATCTATCCTATAATCCGGTCTCCCGAAGACACGAGACCGGTGAAATAGAAAACCTATCAAGATTATACCTTTGCCTTGAGCATTCCACTTGAGCTAGATGATGGCGATCTTGACTCTCTCAAGTTGGATCTTCTTTCTTGATTGCACTTGCTAGCACAAGCTCCGCTTGATGAAGACTTGCAAGTTGCTCCCCCATACACCATTACGGGAGAGACCCTTCGGCAAATCTTCACAAGGCCACAATCTCCAAAAGGGTTGCAAGCATCAAGCATAGGATATCTTCTAGATACTTCACTTGAGCTTACCACGTCAAGCTAGATGACGAACACCGCTTGACGACGACAAAAACCATGGGCTATAAGAAATCTTCCTTTTGGTTCATGCCCATAGAAAGATACCATGAGATACACAATCCCACTTGGTACAACTTGTAGCTTTGTGTGTTGATCGCTTGCTTGATCAACCTTGTATCTTTGCTTCTCACTTCTAAAGATGATGTCTTGAAGATGATAATGAAAGATCACCTAATCCTTTTCTTCAAGACACACTAGCAATAAGCTCAACTCAAACCATGACCGTTCTTGATATAAATCCTTGAATGTAACAATGGCCATCAAGGAAGCTAATATAGTTCAACACATGAACTCCATTATTTCCTATGGACAAGATCTACAAGGATAACTCAATGCAAACATTAGTCCATAAGGATTGTCATTAATTACCAAAACCACATATGGGCGAACCATGCGCTTTCAATCTCCCCCATTTTGGTAATTGATGACAATCCCTTTTTACGAGGGTTTATATGATGAATAAAGCAAACATGCTAAACTAGAGCAAGGATGCAATAGCATGGAAAGGCAAATGCTTAAGAACGAAACTAAAGCATAAACCAAATTCCCTTAAACCCTCTAAACTTCTCCCCCATTGGCATCCATTGCCGAAATGGGCAAAAAGATTAGAAGGCCAATATAGTAAGAGCTCCCCCATAGTGTATGCATTCCTCATGATATGAGTGAAATCAAGTGCATATATCCAACTATGAATAGATGGAGGGAGATCAAACTATATTGAGGATCCAAAGATTTATAAGCAAAGTAAAATTGAAGGATACTTTCACAAAGAAGCAACCAACCACAAGGATCCGAAAAACCGATTGACCAACATCAATATTTTGATAGGATCAACCAAGTGTTCTAGAAAATCAAGAGGGAACTCCCCAAGGTACATGCACAATGTTAGATTTGAATTACTATATAATGTGCACAACATGGAATCATCACTCCCTTCTAGATAATTTTGAACACAAACAAGAGCAAGATAATAGATTGGAGATGAAGCAAAGCAACTTGCAAACAAACAAAAGTTGAGCAATGAAGATCAAGAAGTGACAAATAAATACTTACTCAACCGAAATAGATGCGTGTGACAAGGAAAAACATTTTTAGGAGACTAATAGGATGATAGAATCATCAACATAGTCTTTCAATATAGGAGGCACATAGTGCATATCATGTCTTTCCCATACACACAAACCATCAAATGATAAAACACATAGGTCCACAAGCTTATTAAGATGCAAAAGGAATACCAAACCAAAAGCAAAGCTTGTGCCTTTTAGGAACCACAAAGGAATATAAAGCAATAAAAAGTGGTCACTAAAGAAATAGAATATCAATTAAAGATGTAACTATTATCGTGTGTATAAGTTTCTAAGTGGACAACAATCACAAAGATATATATCCACAAAGAAACATGCAAACACAAAATAGGTACAAAAGATGAAGAACATGATATCCAAGAGAGGTTCATTAATATACCAATAAGATTTTTGCTTGAAAGCAAAGCACTAAGCTTAGTTTAATCTTAAGGGGATATAGATGAACACACAAAACTCATCAAAGCATCACAAATATCACAAGGGAAAAGTGATAGTTGGAATGCTTCGAGAAAGGTAACGCATATCACAAAAGATTCAAATGGTTTTTTTTTTGAGAATTCATCAATATTGCATATGAGATACTTCAAGAAGAAGTTGCTAGATTAAACTACTTGGGATTGGTGAATCATGGAAATGATTATAAATATCCCCTTAGTATGTAATCTTCCCGGCTTACTCATAGTTGCAATAAAGATGCTTTTGATAAGACATTTGCAAGAACCAAATGAAATGCAACAAAGGGAAATCATGCGAAGATGCAACCTACACAAGGTTGAAAGCTATAAATGTATGCATGAGATAGATACTTGTTACCGAGACGACATTGGTGATGAAGAGGATGCGAGTGTGATAATCATCGTAGCTTGACTCCTATAATACCATGGTGAGAACACCTTCCTTATGAATGGAGCAAGCAACCAATGTATCTCCATTGTACCTAAAACCAAAATTCAAGTACAAAATGGTACCCAAACTCATTGGGTCCGAAGTAGTTAGAACAACTAAAATACATAGGACAAACTCCACATAAATATGTGCATATTGATATGAATTTGAATATCATGCACATCTTAGCCATTTAGGATTTGATGGAGTTTATCCTATATATTGGATCAACGAAAGTAAGCATGCCAAAAGATATATAGTAAATATGCATGCACAAAACTTTCAAGAACCAAAACAAGATACAAATTGGACAAAGAACTAATTAAACCAAGAAGCCACTCACAAGAGTGAAAAGAAAGAGAATTGTCCAAAATATATCAAGACCCAAATCAACACATGATTGAGGAAACCAACATAGAGAGGATACCAAAAAAAACATAAAAGAGTGAACAAACCCTCTACACTTTTCATGATAGCACACAAAGTACCAAGACGAAAAGTGTTTGTCTTCCAAAGAGACAAGTCATTGCGATAAAATGCAAATTTAAAGACAACAAGTGTTCAAACGCATATAGGATAGTTCTTCCAATAATAGTGCATTATTTATGATCTTGCATTTGAATACAAAATGCACACAATGGAATCATTACTATCCATATATATTATTCAAACACTAGTCAAGTTTAACTAAAATCAATTAGATGCAATACCAATTTAAAGAACGGTGATCTACTCAATGTAGGATAGCTTCCCCAAGAATAGTGCAACCCAAAGAAGTATGACTTTGACAAAGTATGGGATCATTGCTTTTCCTAACTCAAAAATCATAAAACAAATTTTGAGTAGAGCAAGGAAGACACAAAGGAGTTTGAACGAAACAAATCATTGGCAAGAAACAAGGAAATTTTAGAGCAAAGGCCAAAGTAAATATGATCAATAAACTTACCACAAATTATTATCACTTGTCAAAGACAAGAGATGTATGGAGATATTTCTCGGTGGTAGAATTGTTCACAATCATATTCACAAAACATAAGCATGTGACAAAAGATAGGAATAACAAACATGCTTAGATAGAGATTCTTGAAGGCTTCAAACAAGATCGAATATTCAAAGCACTAAGAAACTCTCACAAACAAGATACCAAAGAAGAGAGACGCAAGATATTTTAAGCAAATATGGAACTTGTTTGAGCAACATGCCACAAGAACAAGATAACTAACAATATCAACTCTAGGTGGCAATACCTCAAATGTTCACATTTTCTAGGCTTGTAATATGCACATAGCTTATTACTCCCCCATAATGTGATAATCCATTTTTTTTAACAAGAGGCAAAGAAAATAAATCCAACTTGAGAAAGTTAATGGACATTAGAAATTGAATTTCTCATGAGAAAGAGATACCACATAGAGACTAGATAATATTGATATATAAACACTAAGTGGTATTCCTCATGTACACACATTTTAGGATAGTAAAGTGCAAAGCATATTACTCCCCCAAAATGGGATAGTCCATTAATCTCCCAAAGAGCCAACTAAGATAAGCAACAATAGCAATGAAGGCTCAACACAAAGAACACAAGTACATGGAGTGCAAACCAACAAACATAACTAGATTACTCAAGATAGGTAAGTAGGAAGCACAACATATACAAACACATGCTATAAACAAAACTAACATATGCAAGGGAGCATGCAACTTTCAATGTATATAGATTTAAATACAAGTTACCGCTTGGAGGAACATTGGGTGAGAGATATATATAATCCAAGTGACTTGGCTTGAGGAAATATAATTGATGAAGATTCCTTAATTCTTCATGAAATAGCCAAGTCTCCAATGCCCTCCAACAACACCTATTGATCAAGTTTGAACTTGTTGGTCCCCAACCAAGTTGGGTCCTAAGAGGTTAGTCACAATAGGTTTGGCAACCCAAATGGTTCTTTTCTTGACACCACTTGGAGTACCAACATACTTGGCAAACACATTGCCCACATTATCCTTCCTAATAGAATAAACATCATCAACAAGGATAGGGTTGGATAATGTACCATTAGTGCATGAAGAAGCAAAGTGTCCCTTCTTGCGACAAAGGTAGCAACATCGACTCTTTTCTTTCTTCTCAATAGGCTTCTCAACAAGAGGAGCATTGGCTTGAGTCTTCTTAGGAGGTGGCCGTTGTTCAACTCGTGGTTGAGCATGAGATTGAACAAGAGGCCTCTTCCCTAGTTGCTTCTCACTAAGAGGCTTCTTCTTCAAAGGGCAAGATCTAACATGGTGCCCTTCAATCTTGCACTTGAAGCAAATAATCTTGGCCAAATCTTTGACTTGTTCTTGGCCCTTCTTCTTGTCAATAATGGACTTGTTCTTGATATTGGAGTTGAATCCAAGTCCACTCTTGTCATTGGGAAGTCTTCGCACTCTCAACATCTTGTCAAGTGTGGAACTCCCTTCATGACACTTTTCCAAGTCTTTCTTCAAAGAAGTGACTTGGGCCTTGAGCTCTTTAATTTCCTCTACATGGTTAGAAACAACACAAGAGCTAGAGGAAGTAGATGCTTCATTGTTAGAGCAACAAGGCAAGGAAAGCAATTCATCACAAGATGTAGAAACATTATGGGAGGATGAATTACTAATACGAGCACAAGTCAATATAGCATTATTAGAAGATATTGTGCTAGTAACCACATGAGGCTCACAAGATGTTACCTTTGTAGTGATAGCCTCAAGAGCTAGTTTTAGCTTGGTATGAGATTCTAGAAGATCCTCATGAGAGCTAGATAGCTTTTCATGACTTTCTTCCAATTTCCCATACTTGCTAGTCATTAGCTCAAGTTGAGCCCTTAGCTCAACATTCTCCTTCAAAATAGATGCTTCACAAGATGTGGAGTTAGTAGCACAAGCATCAATTGAAATAGAAGAAGATAACTTGGCAAGCTCATTATTTAACCTAGAGTTTTCTTCAATTAGATTAGCATTGCCAACAACAAATTCAACCTTTTCATTTTTAAGCACTTTATATTTAGCATGGGTATGGTCACGTGCTTTAGTGAGATAGGCTATTTGTTCATTATAGAGCTCCTCAATAGATTCAAGTTTCTCCTCAAGAGTAACTCGGAGCTCATACTCTTCCTCAAGAGACATAGTGAGGGATGCCTTTTCATTGGCATCACTTCTTTCAATCTCACCTTTCTTTTCAATGATTTTAGCGCTATAAATAGCAAAAGACAATATTTCACTAAAAGGAGTGATAGCTTTACTACCTTTAGGGAGATCAAGAAGAACCAACTCACCCTTCTCCATTAAAGAGTCTTCGTCCTCATACTCTCCATAAAATATATCATCATCCTCATCATCACAAGATGTAGTGGGTTCCAAAGGTGGTGATACCTTTGAATCCCTAGCCATAAGGCACATATGAGAAATGGATGGCGATGATGAAGATATACTAGAAGAGCCATTAAGGTCCATGTATTGTTCCACAAAAAGGTGGGATTCCTCTACATTGTTAGCCACACAAGTACTAGAGGAAATGGAAGCATTATTTTCATGAAAACAAGACATAGGAAGCATATCATCATGAGATTTAGTTAAACAACTATTACTTGATATGCAAGGTCTATCAACACTAGCATGTATGGAATTTTGAGTGCTAGAAGATATTAAGTCCAAAGATAGATCATTGCAATGGGATAGAGATGAAGTATAGTCAATAGCAAATTCACTATTCACAATGCAATTTCTATCACCACTCACCATATCATTACCTTGTGACAAATCACATGTTGGTGGAGTGGAGAAAGATGTGAACTCATCACGGGCGGAAGTGGATGGAGAACAATCATCCTCAATAATATTGGACACATCATATATATCTTGAAGTTTTGTCCATAGCTCATGAGCGTTCCGAAAAGGCATGATTGATTCAATAACTACATCGCTCAAAAAGGACAAGAGACCATTAGATACAAAAGTATCGAGATAAGAGTTTTCCTTATCCTCTAAAGATAAATCTTGAGAATCCTTAGGAGGAGGAAAATCCATATCTACAATTCTCTTAACATACTTTGGACCCATGTCCGTAAGAAATTTAAGAATGCGAATTTTCCAAACATCATAATTTCTACCATAGAATATAAAAGCGGAATCATGTTCTATTTCTCTAAACGACATCGTACTCTCTAGGATGTAAAGCCTAATAAAGAGAGACGAGGCTCTGATACCAATTGAACGGACAACGACGTCGCCTAGAGGGGGGGGTGAATAGGCGATTAAAACTTTTCCGGTTAAAGCTTGCTAAATGCGGAAATAAACTAGGTGTTTAAAATTAACAAGCATACAACCTAAATATTCTAGGGTCAACTAGATGAACCAACAACTTATGCTAAGCAAGACAAGTAACAAGGTGATAGCAAAATATATAACTTCAAGCTCGAAGGCTATCACAATGTAAATTGCATAAGTAAAAAGCTCGGGTATAGAAATAACCGAGGCACACGGAGACGAAGATGTATTCCCGAGTTCCTCCCACAAAGGGGAGTACGTCTCGTTGGAGGGGTGTGAGCTCGCCACGAAGGCCTACTCAACGCCACAAAGGCCTCACCCTATTCTCCGATGAACCCCGCCACAAAGGCCTAGTTCACCTTCCACTATTGGCAACCTTCAAACCCGAGGCACGCATCCACAACTCAATTGGAGGCTCTCGGTGTCACCACAATCTCGGGGCACACATCCACAACTCAATTGGAGGCTCCCAAGAACACCACAAGTCGTCTAGGGTCCAAGACCCAAGAGTAACAAGCTCACAATCTTTCACTTCCACGAATCCTCGTGGAGAGACCAAACCGATGCAACCGATGCAAATGGCAAGAGCACAAGTGCTCAAATCCTCCACTCTCAAATTCCAACAAAGCAACAAATGCTTATGGGGGAATAAGAGAGGAAGAACAATGGAGAAACACCAAGAACTCCAAGATCAAGATCTACTAGGTTTCCCTCACTAAGAAGGAGGATGGATTGGTGGAAATGTAGATCTAGATCTTCTCTAACTTCTCCCTCAAAGATATGCAAGAATCATTGGAGGGATTGAGAGAGGAGCAAGCTTTCCAAAGTAAACAATGGTGTGGAGAGAGAGGGAAAACGGGCTGGGAAAGACTTGGGCACTTTGGGGAAGAAAGCCCCTTAAATAGGTGCTCAAAAAACTAGCCGTTTGCCACTTTTTCCGTCCATTCCGGAATGGTCCGGAATATTCCGGACCCCGGAATGACCCGGAATGGCCCGGAATCGATTCCGGAGCGATTCCGGATGGAAACAGAGCCTTTTCCCGTTCTGGCCGGAATATTCCGGAATATTCCGGGGATCCGGATTCCGGAATCATCCGGAATATTCCGGATTGCAAACCGAAGACAGAACACCGATACGAGAAATGCAATAACTTTTGCATATGAACTCCGTTTTTGATGTTCTTGGGCTCGTTGGAATCGCAACGACGAGCACTACAAGAATATGCATAGAAACATCATTGTCCATAAATGGAAGATAAAACCAAATGGGTAAAGGTTTAGACCACTCAAATAGGAACACCCGGTAAAACCTCCAACACGAAAACACACATAACTTTTGCGAATGAACTTCGAATAAGGTGAATCCAAAAGGGTTGGAAAGGTAACAACAAGGACTATCCAAACAAAAAGGAATGGAGAAGTTACCACACATGGAAGGTGTGGAAACATTCTAAAAACTGAACCGGATATTTTCACCACCGAAATCGCAACAAGTTTTTCTTACCAAAACCGTTTTCGATAAACCTTGGCTTGCCATGAATATCATGACAAGCACTAAAACCCAAAGGAGACAAAAGCCGAATAAGAACCAAGAAAGATGATATGCAAGTATGCAAAGGTTTGAGCTCTCCACAACAATTCGATCACGTTACTCACTTGAGAGCCCCTCTTGATAGTACGACTATCTATCCTATAATCCGGTCTCCCGAAGACACGAGACCGGTGAAATAGAAAATCTATCAAGATTATACCTTTGCCTTGAGCATTCCACTTGAGCTAGATGATGGCGATCTTGACTCTCTCAAGTTGGATCTTCTTTCTTGATTGCACTTGCTAGCACAAGCTCCGCTTGATGAAGACTTGCAAGTTGCTCCCCCATACACCATTACGGGAGAGACCCTTCGGCAAATCTTCACAAGGCCACAATCTCCAAAAGGGTTGCAAGCATCAAGCATAGGATATCTTCTAGATACTTCACTTGAGCTTACCACGTCAAGCTAGATGACGAACACCTCTTGACGACGACAAAAACCATGGGCTATAAGAAATCTTCCTTTTGGTTCATGCCCATAGAAAGATACCATGAGATACACAATCCCACTTGGTACAACTTGTAGCTTTGTGTGTTGATCGCTTGCTTGATCAACCTTGTATCTTTGCTTCTCACTTCTAAAGATGATGTCTTGAAGATGATAATGAAAGATCACCTAATCCTTTTCTTCAAGACACACTAGCAATAAGCTCAACTCAAACCATGACCGTTCTTGATATAAATCCTTGAATGTAACAATGGCCATCAAGGAAGCTAATATAGTTCAACACATGAACTCCATTATTTCCTATGGACAAGATCTACAAGGATAACTCAATGCAAACATTAGTCCATAAGGATTGTCATTAATTACCAAAACCACATATGGGCGAACCATGCGCTTTCAATTTTCTGGAGCCGTTGCCGGGGAGGAAGAGAATTTCTGCAAGGGGAGTCTCTCACTTCCAATCTCTTTACTTTGTTTTTGTTTTGCTTAGTTTATTTTATTTTGTCTTGTTTGCTTCTCTTTATCAAAAACACAAAAAATTAGTTCTTATACTATTTGTAGTTTTATTACTGTTTTTAGTCTTGTTAAAATGACTATTCCTGAGAACACTAAGTTGTGTGACTTTACTAGCACCAACAACAATGATTTCATTAGCACACCTATTGCTCCACTTGCTCCTACTGCTGATTTTTATGAGATAAAACATGCCATGTTTAACCTTGTTATGAGAGAGCAATTTTCTGGTGTTAGTACTGATGATGCTGCTACACATCTTAATAATTTTGTTGAACTATGTGAGATGCAAAAATATAAATATGTAGATGGAGATATTATTAAACTGAAATTGTTTTCTTTCTCTTTGAGAGGAAGAGTTAAACAATGGTTGTTGTCTTTGCCTAGAAATAGTATTGATTCTTGGACTAAGTGCAAAGATGTTTTCATTGGAAAATATTATCGTCCTACTAAGATTATATCTTTAAGAAGTAGCATCATGAATTTTAAGCAACTTGATAATGAGTATGTTTCTAAAGCTTGGGAAAGAATGAAATCTTTGGTAAAGAATTTCCCCACTCATGGACTGACTACTTGGATGATCATCCAAACCTTTTATACAGGTCTGATTTTTTCTTCAAGAAACCTTATGGATTCAGCTGCTGGAGGAACCTTTATGTCCATGACCTTGGGGTTAGCAACAAATCTTCTTGATGATATGATGGTAAATTATTTTGAGTGGCACACTGAGAGAGCTACAACTGGTAAGAAGGTAAATTCTGTTTAAGAAACCTCCTCTTTGAATGAAAGACTTGATGCTATTATGTCTATGCTTGTGAATGGCCATGCTCCTATTGATACAAATAATGTTCCCTTAGCCTCTTTGGTTTCTCAATAAGAGCGTGTTGATGTGAACTTCATTAAAAATAACAATTTCAACACCAATGCTTATAGGAATAATTTTGGTAGCAACAATTATAGGTCATATCCTCCCAATAATAGAAATACTTATGGTAATTCCTACAACAACAACAACAAAAGTGTACCCTCTGATCTTGAGAACATGTTTAAGAATTTTATTAGTACACAAACTGCTTTTAATAAACCTGTTGAGGAAAAGTTTGGTAAAATTGATGTTCTTGATTCTAAAGTTGATAGTCTTGCTCTTGATGTTGATTTTCGGAAACTAAAGGTTATTCCTCATGATGTTAAAGAAAGTAAAACTTTTAATGCTATCCAAATTCGAATTGATGATAATGTTAGGATGTTAGCTGAATTGCATGCTAGATGGGAAAGAGAAGATGAAATAGCTAGAAAGAATAATATAGCTAATGTTTGCACCATTACCACCACTATTAAAACTGAAGCTTCTCATGCTAGAAAACGCTCTACTATCGATGGTAAAGTAATTGGTGTTGGAAACACTCCCACTTCTGCTAGTAAAAATGTAAAACCACCTGAAACTGCTAAAAATGCTCCTAATAAAAGTGCTGAAATTTTTAGAAACATGGGAGACAATGGTCCCCTTATATTTGATAAAATGGTCTTTACGTTGATGATTGCAACATAACTGAAGTGATTAAGTTCTTACAAAAGCTTGCTAGTTGTCCTAATGCTAGTGCTATGAATATGGCTTTCACAAAACATATTACAAATGCCCTCATGCAAATTAGAGAGGATGAATTAATCTCTGAAGCCTCTATCCCTAGGAAGCTAGATGATGGCTCGGAGCCTATTATTAAAATGAAAGTAAATGATTTTTTTATTATAATTCTCTATGTGATCTTGGTGCTAGTTGAAGGGAATATGCCCGAGAGGCAATAATAAAGTGGTTATTATATTATTCCTTGTTTATGATAAATGTTTATTTCTCATGCTAGAATTGTATTAACCGGAAACGTTGACACATGTGTGTTTAATAAACAAACAATGGTTCGTAGTAAAGCCTCTCTTTTAACTAGCTCGTTGATTAATAGATGATCAAGGTTTCCTGATCATGAACATTAGATGTTGTTAATAACGAGGTCATGTCATTAGAAGAATGATGTGATGAACACATACCCAATATCAAGATAACAATACGATCAAGTCATTTAGTTTATATTGTTATATCTTGCATACGAAGTAACTTATTCTTTAGACCATGAGATCATGTCAATCACTGATACCGGAAGGGTGCTTTGATGTCATCAAACGTCACTCCGTAACAGGGTGACTATAAAGGTGTCGTTAGGTATTCGAAAAGTATTAGTTGAGGCTCATGGATCAAGAGTGAGATTTGTCCATCCAAAATGACAGAGATATACTCTCGGCCCTCTCGATGATATCACATCGACACCGCTTGCAAGAACGTGATATGATCACAAGGATATCATATCACGGAAACGAGAAAAGAGTACTTTTCAGGTAACGAGATTGAACAAGGTATGGTTGATACCAATGATCAAATCTCGGACAAGTAAAATATCGCGAGACAAAGGGAATAGTTCACGACGTTGATGGTTCACACGATCACGAGAGTCATCGTTGAATATATAGGAGTCATCACGGATCTCCAGATCCCGTTGTTGATTATTGATCGGAGAGGAGTCTCGATCATGTCTATCTTATTCGCGAACCGTAGGGTGACACACTTAAGGTTCGATGACGCATTTGAGAGGATACGGAATATCGAAGAATGTTTTGGGCAGCACCGAAATTGTTTCGGGGAAAATAGAAATAGTTCAAGGGTTTTTTCGTCGAATGGTTGTTAATAGAATTAACAAATGATTCGAGGTGTTATATGCAAATGTTTGTTAATAGAATTAACAAATGCTGAAATAAAGAAATAAAAATGTTTTGTTTATTTATTAAAGAAGAACTCTTGGATTTTCTAAGTGGGAAATTATGGGAGGATGAGTGGGTGTGAGTGGAGTGTCCACTCACATGAATAGGGAATAGGTGGGGGCACCTCCATGGGCTGGCCGCACCCACCCTTGGGCTGCCTCCCCTTCCCCTATAAAAGGAGGGTGAGAGCTCTCCCTCCTCCACACACTTGTCCACCTGACTTCCTCTCCACCCGTTGCTCCTTTCCATGGTCTCCGTCTTGGCGAAGCTCTGACCGTGGGATTCTTTAGCACCACCATGCCGTCGTGCTTCTGGAGTTCCGAAGGATCCTCTACTTCCGCCTCCCCGCTGGATCGAGGGAACGGAGGTCGTCATCAACCATACGTGTGACCGATCACGGATGCACCGCCGGATTGCGGTGCACATCTTCTCGCTCTCGGGGTCGGTGTGAGTACGACTATGCTAACAACGAGATTTGATCTCGTAACGCTTTGTGTCTTCGAGGGTATGTTCTTGATTAAGACTCTCTCTATTCCCGTTGCTTTCATCTCCTAGATTAGATCTTGGCCCTTCGGGTGTCTATCGTGTAGGAAATTTTTTGTTTTCTATGCAACGAACCCATTAATGGTATCAGAGCCGGATCTATGCATAGATGATTTGTACGGGTAGAACACATAGGTGTATGTGGGCGTTGATGATCATGTTATTTTCTCCTTGAGTATTTTATGATCTTAGTGGCATAGTTGGATGAAGCTACTCCAGACAAACTTTACATGTACTTTGTACACGAGACCCGTCTCACTTGTGGCTAAGGGGGTGTCCGTTTCTCCAACTATAGTTAAGATCTCATATACGAAGGGTTGTTAAAAATATGTTTATCAACATTGTGGTTGATGTTCGTAGGTATGAACGGTTCTATCCTCGAAATCCCTAAGCCACGTAAAATATGCAAAAATAAATTAGAGGCGTCTAACTAATTTTTGCTGGGCATGTGATGTGATATGATTAATATTACAAATTTGATTATGAGATGATCTCTTTTGTAAATTATTGATATACCGGAAGGTATCCATATGGTTGTCTTATTATTGATGGACAATCAAGATGGAGGTGCCATGGAACTTGGTACCACGCCGGTGGAATGATGGAGATCATACCATGATGCACATGATGGAGATCAAGTGCAAGAAGGACCATATCATATCACATTATCCTTACATGTGATGTTAATCCTTTTTATGCATCTTATTTTGCTTAGATAGCGACGATAGCATTATAAGATGATCCCTCTCACTTAATATCAAGATAATAATGTGTTCTTCCTTAAGTATGAACCATTAAGAAAGTTCGTCGTTTCGAGACACCACGTGATGATCGGGTGTGATAGACTCAACGTTCGCATACAACGGGTGTTTCAAGCCTAGCATGTACAGACATGGACTTGAAACACACGCAATACTACGGTTCTACTTGGAGAGCCTAGCATGTACAGACATGGCCTCGGAACACGTAACCGAAAGGTAAATCATGAGTCATATGGATGATATAATGAACATGTCGATGTTCGCCTTTGAAGCTACATCATCTCACATGATGATCGGTTTTGGTGTAGTGAATTTGGTTCGTGTAATAACTAAAGACGACTAAGAGGGGTGTTGTTTTTGAGTGGGAGTTCATGGTATAATTTTGAATTAACTTGAACTTATTTATCATAAACACCCAATCAAAGTGAATTTGCACAAATTGTAGTATTCATTGGCATCCACAAAACTACCTTACACTTAGATTGTTAACTGAGATATAACTGTTATGATCTGGTAAATACCATTGAAGATTGGTACCATATTAGTGAAATTTAAAATTGAGTCCTATTGTAGATTTTTGGTATTTCCTACCTAGATCCATATTATTAAGGATTGATTGATATAGAGAGCAAATAATTCCTACTTAGAATCCAGAGTCATGGTTGCTTCTGTATTACTTTATCTTCAAAAGAATGTTCTGTCGATCAAGGTGATTTAGGAACTGAAAAATAGTTGTTTTCAGAAACAATCAAGTGAAAGATATAATGATATCTAGACACTTATTTGTGTCAACATGACTAAGTATAATTTAGCGTGACAATGTATGCTTATATTATTTGAATATATGCAATCATTGTAGACGCTAGGCGTTTGAATATTCCAAGAAGTTGGGCGCTAAAAATTATCCTCTAAATTCATTCCTTCGAGCTATATATAGTAGCTTAATCATAAAATTGTTATGATGGGATGGATTAAAAGTATGGGTAAAATCGTTTACTTTACTTGGAGATTGCTAAGAGTGGAATCTGGAAGAATGCTATTAATATGGTGATATTAGTAGAACAATCAAACTCAAAATATGACTCAATGGGTGATAGTATATGACTAACACGCCAAGGAAAATGAGCTGGTACACCTAGCATTGTTTGATGTTGAATGATTCTTCTGAAAAGGAAAGGAAATATTGAAAATAGAATTACAAAAAAAAATATGGCAGAAAAAGAAGATAACTGGAAAGGTCCAACTCAGGAGTATATGCTTGATATACAAGTTATAAATATATTACTAGTTAACAAATTATTTTTTGGGTATTTTGATACCACATTGATTGGTATGATTTGTCATACAAAGCAACGCAATGCAAGAAATACAAGAGCCTAAAAGAAACTAGTAATAGATGTGAAATCGATTATGACAAGAACAGAAATAAAGTGTTATCGTGTTCATTGTCGTATCGAACCAAACATTCAAGATTTATTTTAAGAACTTAATAAGTTGTTATTTTGTTCTGGTCTTTTGTGAGAACAAATGAGATTGTTCAAACTATGACCATATTCTATAATTGATGGATATGTTAATATAAATCATGTTGGTAAAGTAAATATCTATAAGACTAAATGCTAAACGTTGCAAGACGTAAAAGAGTTTCACTTAAATTGTGACACCACAATTTTAGTTCATATCGGAAAAGAAAAAATCAAGGAACTCCATATTGATGGACTTCCGGAGTCATTTTGTTTTGAATAAATTGACGCTTGTGAGACCTCTTCCAAAAGATGACTAGAATTCCGTTTATAGGCCAAAGTAGAATGGACGACTAATTTAATGGAGATTGTACATGTTGATGTATATAGTCCATTATGTATAGTCATGTGTGGTGAATTAATTTTTCCTTCATAAAACTCTGTCGATGATTTGAGTAGATATGTGAGTATATCTATTTAAAGAGAACGGAGTTTGACTTTTTGAATTGGTTCAAATGGTTGTTAATACGAAGTAAAAAATCATTGTAACAAGATAATCAAGTATTTATGATTGGATCATAAAGGATAAAGTTTTAAGTTACAAGTTTAGCAAAACATCTAAGGAGTTGCAGAATTGTTCTACAACTTGTACTTCTCGAATACCCCACATTAGTTTGGAGTATTCAAGAGTCAAAATCAAACCTTGTTGGACATGGTAAGATTAATAAAAATGCCATTATAATTTTTTAGTTTATACATTAGTGACAACCGCCTTTTCACTGAAAAGAGCACCATCATGATCCGTTGAAATTGACAACATATAAAATATGGTTTGGGTAGTGACCCGAATTTTCATTTTTCTTAAGTTTTGGTATGCATAGCTTGTGTAAAATGTTTACAACCAAAATAGGATAAATATATGTTTATAAGGTTATCGCAAATAAAACATTGGGTATTTCTCCTATCACCGAACCAAAAGACAAATGTTGTTTGTCAGAAAGGGTTGATTTCTCGAGAAAATAGTTCTTGCTAAACAAGTGAGTGGGAGGATAGTACAAACTCAACGAGATTAGAGAATCTTTGTTATCATGTCAAGAGTAGCGCAACACTGGAAGTTGTTCCGAGGTTTCCTATTTTGACTAAGTAGAAGACACTACAAGTGTTGTAGATAATTTGAATGAGTTTGCGAACTGAACCACAAAAGTCCTAAAACTTTATACTTAGACCAACTTATGGTTTAAGAGTAAAGTGTTGTTTTGACAACAAAAAGACCTGGACCTTATAAAGGAAGCAAATGATGGGCCCTGACTTCGTAAAATTGAGCATGAGTCATTATATCTGCCATAGTGTCCTCGTATGAATATCAAGTATGTGACTTGGTAGTCCTTTCGATAGGCATGATGCCTAACGATAGCAATCGGGTCTATATAGTGACAAAGACATGGACTTTTACATCCTTTGAAATTTGTTCTTGTCTAAAAGATGTTTTCGACGAAGTTCAAAGAGTTGACTACTACAAGATTTTGATCTTCAGTAGTGATGCTTTTGTCTATACGGATAGTTCTAGCAAAAGTTATATATTATGATATGGCAGTTGAATAACAAAAACCAACTTTCCTCCAAAGGAAGTTTGATCAAGGATATGTACTTGACACAGTCTGCGAGTTTTGTAAAATTCAACAGGTTGCTGGAAAGGTATGCACACTTAAATGGTTGAAGTGAGCATAACGAAGTTAAAATCTTTACCTTAATGAAGTTATCAAAAGATTTTGATTCCATCATGAACGATAAAGAATCTTGTAGAGTTACAAGAAATTAAGTGGGAGCGCTATGACATATTTCCAATACTTTATGTAAATGACATATGGTTGATTGGAAAATATGTATTTTAAATTAACACGGTTAAGATTTTTATTTTGATGAAAGGCTTAGAAGATATTGGGCATCGATATCCATAAGATATGGATTAAAGCGCCTCATATGGTTTAACCAAATTACATAGATGAAATATTGAAATAAGTCAATATCGAAATGACAAGAAGGAGTACTTGCCAAATGGAAAATAATTGAGCAAGATTCAAGTGTTTTGACACATGATGAGCATCATTGAAATTGAGATTTCTAAGTCATGTTTTCATGCTATGTAAACAACCATATGAGTCCTATGCTATAAAATGTTATAGCAGGATAATTCATATGATGATTAGACAACAGTGGGAGAGATCCTTGTGTCATTTTTAGAAATGATAAGGATATGTTTTCCTATGTAGTAATGACAAAATATTAGTTGTAATATGTTACACTAATAGTCTTGTCATCTATTCAAATAATTTTATTTCAATTGACATATGTAATGAAGGGTAGCACAATAGGCTGGAAGAAAGTTCCATGCTGGATTTGAAAGAGTTTCAAAATTAAAATATTGTGACAGATAGTACAAAGGCTAAGTATATCATTGTGTTGACAACAAATAATAAGAGTATTTTGTGTCAGAGAGTTCTTCATTGAACATGGTGAATTTGAAAGAATGCTGACACTATGAAGCTACATTTTCACAATGTTAGTGACATTGGTTTAAGTTGAGGAATTAAGGTTTCACCGATTGACCAAATATATACAAAGCCATCTCATTAGAGAATGAGTGATGCGTGTAGACGCAAAGAACATGCAAATACAATAGGACCTGAACAGTTCAGATCTTTTTGATGATGTTTACCACATGCGAAGTATGGTAATAACACTGGAACGCCATATGTGTTAAGTGCTTACAGACTAGATTATTGACTCTAATGCAAGTGGGAGAATGAAGGGAATATGCCTGAGAGACAATAATAAAGTGGTTATTATCTTATTCCTTGTTTATGATAAATGTTTATTTCTCATGCTAGAATTGTATTAACCGGAAACGTTGAAACATGAGTGTTTAATAAACAAACAATGGTTCCTAGTAAAGCCTCTCTTTTAACTAGTTCGTTGATTAATAGATGATCAAGGTTTCCTGATCATGAACATTGGATGTTGTTAATAACGAGGTCATGTCATTATAAGAATGATTTGATGAACACATACCCAATATCAAGATAACAATACGATCAAGTCATTTAGTTTATATTGTTATATCTTGTGTACGAAGTAACTTATTCCTTAGACCATGAGATCATGTCAATCACTGATACCGGAAGGGTGCTTTGATGTCATCAAACATTACACCGTAACATGGTGACTATAAAGGTGCCGTTAGGTATTTGGAAAGTATTAGTTGAGTCTCATGGATCAAGAGTGGGATTTGTCCATCCAAAATGACGGAGAGATATACTCTGGGCCCTCTCGGTGATATCACATCGACACCGCTTGCAAGCACGTGATATGATCACAAGGATGTCATATCACGGAAACGAGAAAAGAGTACTTTTCAGGTAACGAGATTGAACAAGGTATGGTTGATACCAATGATCAAATCTCGAACAAGTAAAATATCGCGAGACAAAGGGAATAGTTCACGACGTTGATGGTTCACACGATCACGAGAGTCATCGTTGAATATATAGGAGTCATCACGGATCTCCAGATCCCGCTGTTGATTATTGATCGGAGAGGAGTCTCGGTCATGTCTATCTTATTCGTGAACCGTAGGGTGACACACTTGAGGTTCGATGACGCATTTGAGAGGATACGAAATATCGAAGAATGTTTTGGGCAGCACCGAAATTGTTTCGGGGAAAATTGAAATAGTTCAAGGGGTTTTTCGTCGAATGGTTGTTAATAGAATTAACAAATGATTCAAGGTGCTATATGCAAATGTTTGTTAATAGAATTAAGAAATGCTGAAATAAAGAAATAATTTTTTTTTATTTATTTATTAAATAAAAACTCTTGGATTTTCTAAGTGGGAAATTATGGGAGGATGAGTGGGTGTGAGTGGAGTGTCCACTCACATGAAGAGGGAAGAGGTGGGGGCACCTCCATGGGTTGGCCGCACCCACCCTTAGGCTGCCTCCCCTTCCCCTATAAAAGGAGGGTGAGAGCTCTCCCTCCTCCACACACTTTCCCACCTCACTTCCTCTCCACCCGCTGCTCCTTTCCATGGTCTTCGTCTTGGCGAAGCCCTGACTGTGGGATTCTTCAACACCACCACGCCGTCGTGCTTCTGGAGTTCCGAAGGATCCTCTACTTATGCCTCCCCGCTGGATCGAGGTAACGGAGGTCGTCATCAACCGTATGTGTGACCGATCACGGATTCACCGCCGGATTGCGGTGCACATCTTCTCGCTCTCGGGATCGGTGTGAGTACGACTACGCCAACAACGAGATTTGATCTTGTAATGCTTTGTGTCTTCGAGGGTATGTTCTTGATTAAGACTCTCTCTATGCCTGTTGCTTTCATCACCTAGATTAGATCTTGGCCCTTCGGGTGTCTATCGCGTCGGAAATTTTTTGTTTTTTATGCAACGAACCCATCACTAGTATCTCTGTTATGCCCAAGAAACTCTATGATATTCTTGATTTACCACCATTGGAACCTTGTTATTTTGACATTCGTCTTATTGATAATGTTAGAAAGAAACCTTTGGGGAGAGTTGATGATGTTCTTATCATGGTTAATAATACTCTTGTCCCCATTGATTTTGTTATCTTGAATATCGAATGTAATGCTTTTTGTCCAATTGTTTTGGGAAGACCTTTTCTTAGAACTGTTGGTTCTATTTATTGATATAAAGGAAGGGAATATTAAATTTCAGTTCCCACTCAAGAAAGGTATGGAACACTTTCCTAGAAATATAATGAAGTTGCCTTTTGATTCCGTTATTCGAACAAATTACAATTTGGATGCTTCTTCACTTAAAAATACTTGATTCCACTTTTTTGGGCCTAGCTAAAAGGCGTTAAAGAAAAGCACTTCTTGGGAGATAACCCATGGTTTTATTTTTGCTTTGTTTTTCTATGTTTTATTTGAGTCATAGGGTTGTATACTTCTGTAGCAACTCCTTTGTATTTTTTTTCATGTTTTAGTAGTGCCAAGTAAGGTTTCTGACGAGAGTTGGAGTTGGTTTTCGGATTTCTGCGCGGGAAACAGATTTCTGCTGTCCACCGTAAAAAATCGTATAAAATCCTGGAAGATCAGAATGATCTTAATTTTTTTGCTTATTCCTCAGCTAATGCCTCAACATTTTTGTTCTTTAAGTTTTTCGGTCTGACCAACGTAAGTGTCTCGAAAAAATTCGTCTTTACAGACAGTTCTGGTTTTGACAGATTCTGCCATTTTTCTTGCATTTGCTCTTTTGCGGTGTCAAGTGTATTTCTTTGCTTCACTAAACATCAGTGGATGTAGATAATGTTTAAAAGTATCAATATCACTTGTGCCATACAGAACCATGGATTTTTAATTGTTGCACTAACCCTCTAATGCGAATTACTGTTTGAGTGTGGTGTGAAGGAAGTTTTCAAGGGTCAAGAGAAGAGGTGATATATGTGATCAAGAAGAGTGCAAGGTCAAAGCTTGGGGTTGCCCCCGTGGTTCATCCAAGCATACTTTAATAAGACTCAAGCATCTAAGCTTGGGGATTCCCAAGGCATCCCCTTCTTCATCAACTATCTATCAGGTCACTTCTCGTGAAACTATATTTTTATTCGGTCACATCATATGAAGTTTACTTGGAGCGTCTGTTTGTTTTTCATTTTTTTTCTTCTTTCGCTTTACTTTGTTTTCTTTTGTTTTCCTTTCTGCAATAATATAGTTGGATCCTAGCATTCTTTTTTTGGGAGATAGACACGCTCCGCTTTTTTGTTTGAATACTTGTTATGCTAGTTTTCTTAGTTTTTCTTCCAGCTGCTGCAAAAAAATCCTGTTTAGCTCTTATTTTCATTGCATCTCTTAGTCAGAGTTGTTAGTTTCAGTAGTGTTATGTGAGTCCTCTCATGTTTGCTTGTTGTAGCATTTAGAGACTTTTGGTTAAAGCATGTTTTGTATGGTGCTTGTTGGGAAAAGAAACTGCTGCTTGAGGTAGAATTTTTTTAACAGTGCAAGTAGAAGCTTGTATAGACTCTGGCTAGAACTTTTTCATATTATGCTAGATGTTATTTTAGTTTTAAAGCCTTGTGGTTATTGAGTAGTATTATTAGCCTCAAATATCTGAGAGTGTTTAACGTGCCATTGAAAGAATCATGTTGAAGCATAAATTTGTGGTGTTCTCCTTTGAATGTTTTATTTGGTTGACTTGGCGCATGCTCACACCATGTTTATGACAATGAACCAGTCACGGATATCCTCCATGATCATTTAGTTTTTGAACTTGCGGTACCACTTATGCTTTGATTAATGATGTTTATGTCGCTATGCATGATTATGGCTCTTATGCTCTCTTGATTTGTCGCTCCCAGTCTTTTGCTAGCCTCCACCTGTACTGAGTATGAGCTCTACTCGTGCATACAACTCCCCAAAACCAAAGTTTTCCCATTGTTTTCACCATACCTACCTACATGTGGTATTAAACCGCCACTCTAAAGTAAATTGCTCATGTGTTACCTTTAAAACTTTCAAAATTACTCCTGTTTTGTGCTCCCGTTTTAGCTCATGAGGGCGCAAATAGAGAATATTTATCTGACTTGTTGATTGGACTTTCACACCCTGGACTAGTGGCTTCATCCGCTTATCCAATGATAGAAGAGCTGGTAGCGGGGTGCCCAGACCCAAATTAATAACACAAATTCTCTTCACTATTTTTGCCCCTCATTTATCAGTCAAAGCATAATCGTGTAAACAAAAGAGAAAGAGGGATGACCTTCTACCCAGATGCGTCCTTCTATGGGAGCCGCTCTTGTGAAGTCTAGTTGGCTTGTGGCGTACTGTATTTTCTGTTTACCATTCGTTGACATAAGCGTACACCTCTCTTAAAAATGTTTTCAATACCTCTGTTTAATAAAATAAAAGCTCTAGCACATGAGTGATCCATGCTTCCCTCTGTGAAGGGACTTTCCTTTACTTTTTATGTTGAGTCTCCATCTTCTAACATTATGCACAATGGAGAGAGCATTTTTTCCATTCTGGGTTTTATGTGCATTTATCCCAGAAACATTATTAATTAATTCATGATGTCTTATTGCTTGTTCTCTGATTATTTGTATTAGTCTTCCTCGTGAACTTTGAAGGTGTCCTGGCATTTATGTTTTGCCCCACTCTTAAGGACTAGCGAACTATCACTTTGACATGTTCTCTCTATACTTGAAACAAATGTATATCTTTCTTTGCATTGTTATTCATGATCTCTTAGTTGAGTTACTTCTCATGATGCAAAGTGATTGCTATGATTTATTATTAAAGTTCTATTTATCATGCTTGTGTGTAAGTTCTATGATCTTAGTTTACTTATGCTTTTACATTATTGTTGATCAAGTTATGTTGGTAGCATGTCACCTCGGAAATTATTGTGTTTTTATCGTTTACCTACTAGAGGACGAGTAGGAACTAAGCTTGGGGATGTTGATACGTCATAAACGTATCCTTAATTTGTGATGTTCCATGTTGTTTTCTTGTTGTTTCCCACATGTTTGATATACACTTTATGTCATTTTTATCGATTTTCCGGACTAACCTATTGACAAGATGCCATAGAGCCAGTTCCCTATTTTCTGTTGTTTTTAGTTTCTGAAAAGTTGTTCTGGAAATATTCTCGGAATTGGAAAGTTCGAAGCTCGGAAGTCTTAGAATTCCCGAAGGTTCCACGGAGTCCCGAAGACACCCGGAGGGGGGCCCACACCATAGGGAGGTTCCCCCCTCCCCTTGGTCGCGCCGGGGGTGGTGTGGGGCTCCACCGCCTCTGCCCTTTCGCCTATTTAATCCTCCCGAGGAAAAAACCCTTAAGTGATCCCACTTTTTCCCGAGAAACACCCGAGGGCTCCGTCACCGTCATCCCGAGATCGGGAGGGTTTTGGAGCTCTGCCCGGTACCCTGCCGGAGGGGGAAATCATCACCGGAGGGGTCTACACCACCATGCCCTCCTCCAAAGTGTTGCGTGAGTAGTTCATCCCTGGACTACGGGTCCATAGCAGTAGCTAGATGTTTGTTCTCTCCACTTTGTACATCATGTTTAGATCTTGTGAGTTGCCTATCATGATCAAGATCATCTTTATGTAATGCTACATGTTGTGTTTGCTGGGATCTGATGAATGTTGAATGCTATGTCTTCTGATTATCAATCTATCATGTTATCTTCATGCTTGTGTTATTTATGATCTTGCATCCTCTCCGTTATTAGTAGATGCTCTGGCCAAGTAGATGCTACTAACTCCAAGAGGGAGTATTTATGCTCGATAGTGGGTTCATGCCTCCTTTTCATCTGTGCTCGAGTGACAGAAACGTGACAGATGGAGGATGTGATATTGCCATTAGGGATAAAACAACAATGCTTTGTCTAAGGATGATGTTATTGTTTGCATTACACACTTTTCTTACTGCGATTATCTGTTGCTTGCAACTTAGTACCCAACGTTTGTTCGGATGATATTCGGAGGGTGGATTTTTAGTCATAGGTGCACTGGGATAACGGTCTATGTATTTTGTTGTAATGCCCGCAGGAATCACATAGTAATCGTGATGCCTTGCATGTGCACTGCGTTGCAGCCTTCATTTATATCAATTTCCCAGCTGGTATTTGTTCACCACACATGTTATTATCTTTCACGGAGAGACACCACTAGTGAACTATGGACCCCGGTCCTTTCTCCTCATACTGATAAAACACCTACTGCTTTCATACTGCTCTCATATTGTTCCTACTGTTTTACTATTGTTTTCCACACCTTACGTTTAACCTCTTTGTGTTCAGCAAAACCAGTGAGATTCACAACCTTACTGCTTCGTTGGGGCAAAGTGATTTGATTGTGTTGTGCAGGCTCCACGTTGCTGCTGAACCGGTAGTGCGCCCTGCCATCTCAGCTGCTTCAACCTTCTTAAGTTACTCCTTCCTCCTACTGGTCGATTCTACTTTGGTTTCTTTCTGAGGGAAACTTGCTTCTGCACTCTTCATACCTTCCTCTTTGGGTCTCCCAACGACGTGTGTTCACACGCATCATACGCTAGCTTTGCATGATTAGCTCCGACAGAACAGGTATTGCATTTCCTTAGTTGGATCCGCTCATTCTCACTCGTGCAGTTGTTTTCATGGTTCTGAGATTGATCTAGAAATTAACTAACTCGACCTATCCCATTACTATAAAACATCGTATGGTAAGATAAGGACAAGGCTGCTCACTTGGAAAGGAAAATGAGGCTCCCGTAGATGATAATGAGAAAGGGCGCCCCTTGGCATTCCAAGATGGCCTCTACCGTCTTTTTGAGAGCCCCCCGTTGCCCCGTCAAGAGGCTGACCTCAATGAACTAGACCTAGAAAATTCGTTCATCCCTTCGTTCCAAGGATTGGTCGAGTACTTGGCCACATGCATGAGTAGGCCTGTTGCCGCCACTTTGGCCTTCCCCTTTGCGGTTGCAGATGCAGAGGGTGCGGAGACAGAACCGGAGGCATCGCCGAGCATCGGGTACGCCATGGGCGACGCGGGAGGCGAGGGATGAACCTCGCCGGAAGCTGCCGCCACCACGGCTGCCATAGAGGAAACATCCTCCACAACGCTCCTATCATCACCGGAATGGGCATCTCCGGGCTCCATTGTGCTCGAGGAACCGCTAGAGTTTTCTCTTTTGGAAACTTTGGATCGTTGTGTGTTCGTAGTGCGAGGGAGAAAGCTCGAGCTCGAAGGAAACTGAAATGGGAGGAAGCGAGTGGAGAAGAAGAAAAGGGGGCGGCCGTGAGGGTTTATATAACCCTGGATGGCTATCTTGGCCCTAACGGTCGTGTGCCTGCCTGGAAGCGCGCCGCATGGCACAATTTGACCGCGTGTCATGCTTATGACCGTTGCAGGAGGAGAGGTCCTTGATTAATGCGCCTAAATAGACGGAGCCATCATTAATTGCCTTTTCTATAGCGTTAATTGTCTGATAATTTCGCTCTGGCCGTTTCTCTCCACCCGGAACAGGAATGCCAGTGCAGAGGGAAACTTCATGAAGAAGATTCTTCTTTTCTCTGGACGCCGGATTTTTTCAGGTTCAACAATGGTAAAGGGGGAAGACTCAGGATCCAGTTTCGGTCGTTCAAGTTTTGCAGAAACTCAACGCCGAAAATAAGTTTCCTCAGCCTTCCCGGGGGCTACTGTCGGAGATATCCGGAATGGGGTATCTGCCGGCATCCAGAAGCCGGACCTGAAGGGCAGGCACAAAGACTGAGGCACATAAGGCACGAAGCGCATGACTGCATCCGCAATGGCGACCTTCAAGCCCATCTGCGCCCTTAGGGGATGGATGACCGTAGATTCTTAGGTTTATGCTAATGTACAGTTTGTGTTCCCGTATACCCCGATCCGGCTGCCTATATAAAGCCGGACGGGAGAAACCCTAAGGAAAATTCGAGTCATACACCTGATCTGCCCTAGGTAATTGTAATCTATGTTCGGCATCGCCGTGATAGTTGATTTGCAGGAAGTAGGGAGCCTCTCCGGCTAACCTGAAACTGAGTAAACTCAGTGTCCTCGCCCCAAAGCGCTCCCCCACGTTTTCCTTCCCGGCGGTTCACCCTAGAGAGATGGCTACCCCTTCCGGAAAACCTGATCCTAGAACACGTTATTTGGCGCCCACCGTGGGGCTAGCTACGTTCGGGGTGATCTTCAAGGCAGGAATCATGGGCGGCATTGGCAGCACGATCATCATCGGTAGCACCATCCTGAGACCGGGTGGCGGTTACTTCGTCAACAACAACACGGTAACGCCGGCTCGGGACCACATTGTCTGTTCGTACGTCGTCCCGATCGGCACCGCCAATATCTTTGTCGGCCTAACGGCGAGGCGATGGGATTCCGCAGTGGAAGTAGGTATCTCGCTCCCACCACCCACCCAACAATGGAAGGTAACATAAACGCACCCAACTCATGTAGATTTGCAAATCAGTCTCCATTGGCAAAAAACAGATCTATGTTTGTTGGTATGGTGCAAGCTGAGCCTTCGAAGGAAAACTCAGAACCCGAATCTATCCTGGCCGCCATTGACAGTAAGGTAAATTCGGAAGCCGGAACCGATTCCGATGAAGATGGCAATGGCTTTGCCGAAAAAGTGCGGAGGGCCACTGGAGTCTCCAACAGTGTCTATATGACGGAGCCAGCCAAGCCAACGGCGGAGGAAGAACAGGTGCCTCCTATGGAGGTACAAGCCCTCGAAAAGCAGGCCCCCGAGTCGCCGAATGGCAAAGGCCAAAAACCGCACTCTAAAGAACCATTGTTCCAGAAGGCGAAGTCCAAATTGCCACCGCCCCCACCAAGAAAGCCAGATCCACCAAAGCGGACAACGGCGACCGTCCCCAGGAGGCTGGACCTCTAGGATAAGCCGCTAGATATTGGTGGGCCCAGTGGCACAAAAGAGGATGGTGGGAGGAAAAAATCCCTGCCACCTATGGAGATAATAGACGAACACGATGAGTATGCTTTACTCCGAACTCCAGTTGATCCCATGGAACCCCCGCAGTTCCTGGAAGCCAGAAGACAGTTGTCAGCAAAACATACTGATTACCTGGAATGCAAGCGCAGAGGGCTGAAAAGCGCGTAAGAATCCATTGAGGAAGCTCAAAACATTGTGGAAGAATATGGAAGGCGTGTCAAACGACCCGTCGTTTGGTCCAAAGCTGTCAAGATAACAACAGATGACGATGACCCAATCCGCCAAAGGGTAGCAGCCGTCAATTGGACAAAAGAATCCACACGAAGAAACTCCAAAGAGGAGGTCGTGTTCGGGACCCCGGCAGTAAACCCAACGGCGGCTTATGAAATCTTCAATGACAACCGCTACTCGGTGGAAGACAAAATAAAGTACGGAAACGTACTGCTGCGTCAGGCTTTAACCCAGCAGCAAAACGGTGAAACGCGATCCGGGAAGCTGTTAGAGAACTCCCAACTCTGCAGAACCCATACGGTGACAGTCCTCCCTCCAAGCTCTTCCAAAGTCCCAAAATAAAAGGGTAAAACGCATAAGGAGGATGAAGCGCCAAAACATGCTCTAATAGTGGAAAGCGCGAGGAAAAGGGAGAGAAGCACTCAGCCCCTCGTAAGGAGGACATTCCTCACCAAACCCGCACAACAAGGGATCAGGCTGATTTTCCATCTCCGACAAATCCCAATGGCGGACGCGGAATATCAGCGGGACGGCATAAACACGAGCGTTCTTGTTCACCGCGCGGAAATAGGGAAGGAACAGGGAGCACACACCCCCTAGATCGCACCACAAGCCCGCCGAAAAGGCGGAAGCCGAGCCTAGTGATGACCCACAAGTATAGGGGTTGTATCGTAGTACTTTCGATAAATAAGAGTGTCGAACCCAACGAGGAGCAGAAAGTGTTGACAAGCAGTTTCGATGAAGGAATAACTGTAAATACTGAAAGATAGATTTGTGGGGGTTTTTGATATTGCAGATAAATAAAGTGAGAGTAAATAAAATGCAGTAGTAATAATTGCAGCAAGTGGCCCAATCCTTTCTTCAGCAAATGACAAGCCGGAGGGTTTACTTAAGATTAACAAACGTTCTCGAGGACACATGAGAGGTTTCTGTCAAGTGCTTTTGTTCCATGCAGCTGAATAATGTTAGGTGTTTTGATAAGTGTTTTGTGGGTGAACCTATGCTAATGTACCGGCCCATCCAAGAATAATACATACTTGTGATTATACCCCTTGCAAGCATCCGCAACTATAAGAAAGTAATTAAGAAATAAATCTAACCACAACTTTAAACTCCGGGATCCTACGCTCCCTCGTGTAATGGTTTCCTAACGGGGGTTTAGGTTTCTGTCACTCCGGCAACCCCAAAATTAGTAGACAAATACACGATGCATCCCCCTAGGCCCATAAATGGTGAAGTATCATGTAGTCGACGTTCACATGACACCACTAGGAGAATAACACCACATCTTAAATATCAAACATTAAATATTATTCAACATTACTTCACTACTAACAACTTGACTTATCCCATGTCCTCAAGAACAACACGAACTACTCACAAGACATCATATGGATCATAATCAGAGGTGATATAATGGATGATAACAATATGGTCATAAAGTGCAAACACCGATAAATCTCACAAGCATCAACTACTAACAAGTAATCCACACCGGGAGAGATATCTAATACAAAACAACGATAGAGACCCCTAATTGTTACAACGGGATGATGGTGGATGATGAGGGTGATGGTGCTAGTGGTGATGATCATGATGATGATGACGATCTTGATGATGCCCGGAGCAATGACGGTGACGATGACGGTGATTTCCCCTCTCCGGAGAGGAATTTCCCCGGCAGATTTCTCCCTGCCAGAGAGCTTTTCTCTCTCGGGTGTTTTCCGCCCGAGGCGGCGGCGGAATAATTCTTCGACGATTGTATGAGTCTTAGGGTTTCCCGGGGGACCAAGCACGCGAAAAATACCCCCCCAAGAGGTGGGCCAGGGTGGCCACACCCCTAGGTGGCGCGACCAGTGGGGGCGCCACCTCATGGTGTGGGCCCCTGGTGGCCCCCCTCTGGCTCTCCTTCTGGCTGGGTTCCTCCTCTGAACTTTTAGGACACCCCCGGTGTCCCACTTCTTATTCTGATCTTCTGAAATATGGTATCCCGGCGGTGCTTTTTCCATCAAATTCCTGGTCCCGGTGTTTATTCTCCAAAAATTATAAAACATGCAAAATAAGATAAAATAACATAAGGGATGCATCATAACATGAAATATATCGATGAATAACAGAAAATTATGATATAAAATAGTGACGCAAAATGGACGTATCACATAGGCGCGAGCACTCGAGACACAGTGCCTCGCACCACTCGAGATCTGTGCACTCTGATGCACGTGACGTACTGGATGCCATCAGAGCCGCAAAGGATGCAAACTACCTAGGCCCTAAGTGCTTTGGCGACACCATTTGGTATCTGGAGCTGCACGTGGGATTCGCCAAAGTACGAGCGACCCACGAGCGATATGACGGATCCACTAGCCCAGATACTTGGTTGCCGACTACCACACGGCAGTTAGAATAAATGGCGGCACCAACCTGGAAGCAGTACTTTTCTTGCCTTTGATGTTAATCCAAGGAGTAAGAACATGGATAGAAATCCTTTCCCCAAATCCATCAATAGCTGGGAGGATATGGCTCGGGTGTTCACCCAACACTTTCGGGGTACGTACAAACTCCCAAGAGCATCAATGAGCTGCAGAACTGCGTCCAGTACGACAACGAATCCAATGTGGATTACATATCACTATGGACCGCATTGAAGAACAGCTGTGAGGGGATAAGTGATCTCCAAGCAATGCACACATTTGTCAATGGGCTGAGAAGTGGCTTGGTCAAATTCATGATCACCTCCACCGATCATCCGGACCTCGGATCCATGCTGACAACTGTGAACAAACACGCAACACCTAATCATATGAATGGCGGAAAGTTCGACCCATACATCAACAGTCGAAGACAGCCAAAAGCTGATCGCAAACCCATCCACGATCCGCCAAAACACCAGAAAGAGGTGAACACCGCATTTGGGAAAGGCGGATCATCCAATAGCGGAAGGTGGAAGCGAAAGACCAAAGAACCTTACTTCAACAAGGACATCAGGAAGATGGATTGGGACAAGGTGAGGATGGAGCTGTGCCTCTACCATTCAAGGTTCGGAACACCTACACACTCCAACCAGCAGTGCCGCTTGAACACTGAATTCAAGCGAGATTCAGACATCGGGTACAAAGGGAAAAACTTCAAGAGAAAAGTATAACCCAAAACCCAAGCCCAAAGCCGGAGAAACTGATAGCGCCTCCGACACGGATGAACGAATCCATAAACAACAAAGAAAGGGAGAATATCATCGAATTTACATGTTTGGTACGGATCCAAAACTAACTCCAGGATACCCGGTGGATATCCATCTAAAAAGTATAGCACACATGTATTGATCATATTATGTTGCCTTATTATTGCAAACTTGCAAATTCATCTCAACCATTAAGTATTGATCATATTATGTCGTGTCCATCGTGATTGTGGTGTATGTAAAACTTAATACTTACATTGTTTATTGTCTTATGTGAACTTTTATTTTGATCGTTGATGTTGCCATATCCACATTGTTATGGACGGTGTTTTGATTGCTTCATCAATCTGGATATCCATGGATAGTTGCATATCCAACAAGTATGGGCATGGGTAGCATCCATGACCCATGGATACTTTAGTGGGTGGGAAACGAACAAGCTCATGGACATGGGCACAAATTTGGATCCGATCAGCCCACCCAAACCCGCCCCATTGCCGTCCCTACTGTTGTGGCGAAGATTAAGGCATATATGAACATATAATCTTGGAGCATTCCTACACAACCACTACTAACGACAAGCGTGAGCCCTCTTTTTTTTTAACAGAGTGCGGTCCCGGAGGACCTAGAAGCTTTCATTCACAAGCGTGAGCCCTCTTAGACACGTTCATGGGCTCCCCTGCCAAAAGGTATAGTCAAGTAAATGTTGCCATCTTTGATTCGTCTTTGTTGAATTTGTGTGGCATTGTGATTTGGGATCATATGGGAACACGTGTATGGCTGCATGTCGCGATTCTCTTCGGGGGGGTCACAATGACTAATCTTGCTGGAGCTCATGTAATACAGTATTTTTTGCCAAAAAATGTCCCTTGAACAAAACTAATAGTGTCTAAAACTATTTTCAAACCCGGCCCTTTGTTCGGCTCCAACAAGGATGAAGCCGATGTTGTGTAGCTCGATGACTGTAAAAATCACGAAAACATTGCTCGGCGTCGTTTGCATTGGAGCCGACCTAGATCGACGTCGTTTGCATTGGAGCCGATCTAGGTGTCGTTTGCATTAGAGCAACATTAGTTTTGTCTAGGGGCATTTTTGCAAAAAAGAAAATATCGCAATATATTTGACGATCATCTTCACCAAAGATGTAGGATTTGACTGAATTTATCTTTCTTGTGATTGCTTATCCAACACATCTGCTGCTTAGAGAAGGATCATTACTTGTGTGACTTAGTGACTAAAGATATTAAGAAGTTGGTCGACTCATTTAGGGCCATTTAACTTGGTCTAGTGACTACTAGTTGTTGTATGTGGCGTGATGCGCCCTCGGATTTCATCTGGAAAACTATTCGAAGTTAATAAAACGCACGCGTTATCTTCCAAGTTAAAAAAAAAGTTGGATGCAAAACTACCTACTCCACTTCAAAATATTTTCTTTGCTCCATTTCAAAAAAAGAATTGTGGACCATGGCAAACGGACAACCATGAACACCGCGTCGGTGGAACTTTCAACCGGTCCGGTCAACCATGTTACTGGTCGCCTAAATCTGCCAAAAAAAGATCATCAAGATTTTCCTCCTTCCAAGGCAACCAACCCGTCCATCCACCTGTCCGCCGAATTCCATCAGAGCCTACGCATGGCTGACCACATCTCGTCCAGGTACAGTATTTGCAAGACTGCAAACCATCTTTTCCCGTTGTGCTAGCTCGTTTAGACGGCCAATTTCAAAATGTTCAGCTCCTTTTGTTCAACTTCACCATATGTTTTCTTGTGCCGTGTTTATATGTTCTTGCATCAGACCTTACACAGGTGGAGGAGGTCATGAGCAGCGCATAACTAGGTAACTATTGTTCCTCGGATAGATCGGGAGCAATACCTTTGTTTGTAGGTCCCATAATCCACCGGCAAAAAACTTGAATTTCATTAAGGTTTGTAGGAATACAATAATCAAATTAGCATAAGCTCCTAGCCAGATAGTATAGTTGTTGAATGACGAGCAAAGCTAAACCCATCTACCCTCTCGTAGAACGGTTTCCAACCAATCTCTTTAGCGTTGCTGTTGAGCACGTCGCGTCCAAGAGAACAGATTATTACCTCACCGCCTACGTACCACTGCTCGTGCGTACAGTTTTGCGAGTGGGTGCCACTGTTCGTCGCGAGCGTTTATCATCTTCGTTAATGTGATGGCGAAATCTACGGGCTCCGGCCTCCGGATCCGCGCGTAACGTCACGGCCACGCTGGCTGCAGATCGCACGATCGTGTGCCTGCAGGGGACAGCCGGGGAGGAGAGGCGTACCCTGCTGCATTCGGTCGGCATCGCTGGCAAAACTTTTTTTTGGAACCCAAAGCATGCAGTGCAGCGCAGAAGCAACTGGTTGCTATCTTGCTGCACGCACCCCTGCCTAGCTGTCACACTTGTGGATATGATGCTAAACGTGGCCAATTGGCCATTCTTGTGCTCTGTTCAACAGTTCAAATGTCACACAAGAGAGATTGGCCGGAGTCGTCCGCCGCGGTCCCGCGCATGGGTTCTTCTAAAACTTGATGTGGTTCCACTATCGGCATGTTTAACTCGAGCTCGTGAAATTTAGCAGTTGCCTGTTGTTTCTCTGAGAGCCGCTTGTATAGTTGCACATGCTAGGAATAAATTAGCTTAGCTCTTAGGCTAACTAGGCACTTATTTTGTCCAGACGCTACGTCCCTCCGAGAGGACACGAAGCTTGCAACGAAACTTTGTATGCACCTCTTGTGGACATATAAATACCCAAACAATCATCAATACAATCAGAGATTCATTCTCAACCTTTCATTTTCAAACACGTTATCAGCACTGCCTTTACCGAGAGCATCATGCATCTAGTAGAAAAGTTGAGATGAAAAATTAGAACGGAGAGGACGGAAGAAGAAGAAACATCACGCAGCCCCGACGACGGTGGCGCGGCTTCTCCGGCGCGCGGAAGTAGTGGCCCTCGACCCGTTGCCGTCGCTCCCGCTGGAGGCGGCGCCCGGCGCTCACGGCGGAGCTCGGTCCCCTTGCCGCTGCTCCAGGAACGTGGCAACGCGCCAACGCCCACCACGTGGCTGCGCCCTCGGCGCGCGGGCGACTAGGAACTCCAACAGCGGCGCACTACGCGACTGCGCCCTCGACACGTGCGCGGCCAAGAACTCCAACAACGACGCACCCCGCAGCCTTCGGCGCGACGGAGCCCGTAGTCATGGCCCTCAGCCTGGCTCCTACCAACACGTAGGCGACTTCAATCGATGGCCTCGCCTGATGAGGACATCAGAAGGCCTGATACGACCAAGGATGTTAATAATTCCTATACAATTGATTAAGAAATAACGGGAAAATAAAGAGACATGATCCGATGTTGTTCAAAGAGTTCTCCCACGTCAACTTGGGTCGAAGAGAAATTAGAGTCCCGGTTCTCCATGTTCTGGACGCAGATTTGGACTGCAGAAATATACCTTACTTCAGAAGTCGATAACTATTGCATACGAGCTCCAAATTGAGTGATTTTTTTTGAAAGAAGGTCTCGTGTCCCACAAGAGAGATTGGCCGGAGTCATCCGCCGCCATCCCACACATGGGTTCTTCTACGTATTGATGTGGTTCCACTAGTGGTATGTTTAACTCGAGCTCATGAAATTTAGCAGTTGCATGTTAGTTTGTTTGAAAGCCGACTATAGTTACACAACTTGCTCATACTACAATTGTCCATCTTTTTCTTAAATGTTTGACTTTAGCAAAAATAAATGCGTGATATATGAGGATTTGCATGTTTTTTTTTGTATTTGCATTAATATTTTGTAGAATTTTTTGTTGCGCTATGGCTAAGAAACATTTACTTTAGTATGGGCATGTTTGATTAGCTGCAGATGCCCCGGCCAGGGCAGCGGGATGCAAATTTTGCTTGTTTAGCTACCTAATCCAATTCATATCGTTGGCCCGCATGAACCTCAACGGAGAGGATGGAAGAAGAAGAAACATCACGCAGCCCCGACGACGGTGGCGCGGCTTCTCCGGCGCGCGTAAGTAGTGGCCCTCGACCCCGTTGCCGTCGCTCCCGCTGGAGGCGGCGCCCGGCGCTCACGGCGGAGCTCGGTCCCCTTGCCGCTGCTCCAGGAACGTGGCAACGCGCCAACGCCCACCACGTGGCTGCGCCCTCGGCACGCGCGCGACTAGGAACTCCAACAGGGGCGCACTACGCGACTGCGCCCTCGACACGTGCGCGACCAAGAACTCCAACAACGGCGCACCCCGCAGCCTTCGGCGCGACGGAGCCCGTAGTCATGGCCCTCAGCCTGGCTCCTACCAACACGTAGGCGACTTCAATCGATGGCCTCGCCTGATGAGGACATCAGAAGGCCTGATACGACCAAGGATGTTAATAATTCCTATACAATTGATTAAGAAATAACGGGAAAATAAAGAGACATGATCCGATGTTGTTCAAAGAGTTCTCCCACGTCAACTTGGGTCGAAGAGAAATTAGAGTCCTGGTTCTCCATGTTCTGGACGCAGATTTGGACTGCAGAAATATACCTTACTTCAGAAGTCGATAACTTTTGCATACGAGCTCCAAATTGGGTGATTTTTTTTTGAAAGCAGGTCTCGTGTCCCACGAGAGAGATTGGCCGGAGTCCGCAGCCGTCCCACGCATGGGTTCTTCTACCTATTGATGTGGTTCCACTAGTGGTATGTTTAACTCGAGCTCATGAAATTTAGCAGTTGCATGTTAGTTTGTTTGAAAGCCGACCGTAGTTGCACAACTTTCTCATACTACAATTGTCCATCTTTTTCCTAAATGTTTGACTTTAGCAAAAAAAATAAATGTGTGATATATGAGGATTTGCATGTTTTTTAGTATTTGCATTAATATTTTGTAGAATTTTTTGTGGCGCTATGGCTAAGAAACATTTACTTTAGTATGGGCATGTTTGATTAGCTGCGTATGCCCCGGCCAGGCCAGCGGGATGCAAATTTTGCTTGTTTGGTTACCTAATCCAGTTCATATCGTTGGCCCGCACGAACCTCAAAGTAGTGCCCACCCAGGCCAAGGAGAACGGCCTATTCGCCCGTTTTCGCTGAGCTGGGCCCGGGAGAGCTTCGCGTGTCTGCGACTCGCACGCGTTGGAAAGCGCGAGAAACGGTATGTGTGACTTCCCAGCTCATGGATCAATAGGATTGATTGGATACTCATATCGGTAAGGTATACCTTTTTTTGGAGAAACTCATTCCCAAGTAACTCCGAAATTAAGTGTGTTTGGCCCGAGCAATTTGAAAATGGGAGAAACACCAGAAAGACCTTCCAGGATGCGCACGAGTGAGGGCAAAATATGTAGGAAATACTAGTGTTGGTCCGTGGGGACAATCTAGAGATCCTAGAGAGCTGCCAAGGGTAATAGGCCCGGCTGGAGGGTGGTCGGAGTTTTATATTTGGTATGAGAGTCGACCCTCACGGTTACACGGGCGTGTGTGGGTCAGTGGGCCGACATGTCGGACATCTGCCGGCAGTTGGACACACGAATAAATGCCAAGAGAGGAAGTTCCTGGACTAGGGGTTGACCGACAAGGGCGTCAGCCATTTAAGAGGGGAAGGATGTAACATCGTGGCTCAGGTTACAATAAGATTGATAGGACACTCATATCAACAAGCTAGGACACTCATATCAACACGGTATATGGCTGATAATATATTTCAGTATAGGGTCGTTTCAAGACATATTGTTAAAATGCGGTGAATTCTGGTAAGCATTGCTCAAAAGCTCTACCTCGATTAGGATACAATAGAAATAGAGGTGAGAAAAACTATATGAGTTCTTCTAGTTTAAAGTCTCCTCTGGATATTGATAGATTTTTTTTAGGATTTTTTTTTAAAACCCGTTACTATGGGGAAAAGGTCGTACCCTTCTATGCATGTGTGCGGTTTGAATTCAGGTTTTCAGTGTAAAACATAAGAAAACTGCATGATAAGTCATTGGACAAAATATTAAAAAAAATAAGGCCTCCATCCTACTATATGATTGAGCCTTAAAAGTAGTTAGAGTGCATGTTTAATAAATTCCTATAAATTGAGTATCTATATGAAGTTGGGTTTTAGCACTCCTCTCATCTAAGATTGGGAAGCGTGGTGGCGACGCGATATGGCTCGGTCTTCTACTATTTCACATGAACCTTACAGATTTGTTTTCTCCCTCTACTCTCTAACTTGAACTGGTTCTCTAGAATTCCAATATTTATTGATTGGCTATGGCTCGTTCCGCTAAGAATTAATCTAATTCTTGTTGAGGTGATGCCATCCCCACGATATTGTACCACGTGATCAATTTTCTATTGGGTGAATACTTTCGCGTAGCCCACATGCCCACTTGCAAGTAAAAATATCTTACTTGTAGTAACATCATCTATAACCGGGAAATCTTAGTTCTCGTCCACGTGCGACTCATTGGGCACACTGATCGCGATGCAAATCTGAGCGTGCTGAGTTTGAATGAACTGCTCTCAATCATATGAGAATTGGCAATAGTTTCCTCGCAACATCCCCATTGGCATATTTTACGAGAATCCCGAGTTCTGAACCTCTATAGAAATTCGCAATGTAGCATGCCGTATCTCCTTTGGTCGTTGGTAAACTTTGTAAGACCTGTGTAATCAGTTTTTGTTGCAGAGATTTTATTCAGATAAAAGGAGAAATATTACTCTAGATAGAGTGCTTTTCTCGCGGCGTACTGGCGGTGGCAGTCCATGAGGGGCATTGAACTGGCGTGCATGTCTGAGGCAGGAGGCAGGAACGTTGCACAGAAAATGATACGGCTGGACCGGCGGAGATGGCAGGGTCAAGCTGGGCATCATGGCTGTGCCCCAGAGCCATCTGACAGGCACTAGTCGCACCCTCTTTTGTGTAAGTATTTGTGGCCGCAGTGGACGATCGCCTCCTCGACGGCCGGTCCTTGACCGCTCTATACCCGGTGAGTCCTTGCCTCACCTCACCTCTCTCCGCCGTGCGATTGACGCGCCATCGCTCCGATTCCGCGCGGTACGGCTCATGCGGCATGTCACGTCGGCGTCGGGCGGCAAGCAGCGGCGAAATGCTTTCGCCTCGTGGGCCGCGAAACCGTGATACAATCGTCGCGTCACCCGTCTTTATTCTCGCCTGCGGGTACTAGTAGCGTCACCGCTTCACTCCGCTTGATGAGCCGCGCAGCGTACTCCGCCGCGTTGTCATGCGTACGGGCGCGCGCGGATGCCGGCCGGGGCAGGCAGGGAAGCCAGTTGCTTGCCCGGCCTGTTCGCTGCTGGCGCTGCCGCGTGCGTCACGTCGCGCTTCATTCCATTCCATGGCGTAAATTTCTGCGTCCGGCCGGCGGGCTGCCGGGCTGGGTGAAGAAGTACGGGTACTGTGGCAGCGGCGTCCCCCCTCCCTGTTTGCCCCCCTGCGCAGGTGGGCGTAGCGCAGCCAGCCACTGTTGACCGTGCTGCGCGGGGCCGTGGAGGGGAGGCATCGCATAAATACGACGATCCGTGGGCCGGACGCGGATACGGCTCCAATAGCTCTCGCCCATACGCCCGCCGTCCACGATCTGGGTATCGATCCATAGAATCAGCCGCGTAGTTGGACTAGATGTACTAGATGCTAATGAATCCAGATTAGAGGGCATGCACTGCACGCGAGCATTTAAATCTCCGAGCCAAACCCGACTTCACTTTCCGCAACGCATTAGGCAAAGGCTACAAAGGGAATGAATCTGGGCGGTGTCAGGGAAACTCATCATAAACAGCCAAACCCGACAAAGGGAACCGGGGCTGAACCTGAGCTTCTGCCACCCACCCTGAACACTCTCCTTTCCTCGCTCGCTGCCGCGGCAAAACTAATGGCCCTGCCGGCATTTATTCGGCACGGAAAACTAGGAGGCCGCCAAAGCCATGAAAAGAGCAAAGCCATGGTGAAAGGGCAAAATCCAAGAAGAGAGCAGTAGTGCTGCCGCTGTGCTGTGGTGCCTCCCCTCCTACGATGCGAGACGCGCCGGCCGGGCCGGACAGACAGACTTTTTCGGCACTGAAAAGCCCCTTAACTTTTGGGTACGTTTTACGTTTGGCTCCAAATTATACGGGATCAGGGTCAGGCAGGCGAGGCCCCCCCTGGCCCTGTGTGCAAGACGAGATCATCATCATCGTAAGCAACTTGTGGGAGAGAAAGGGAGAGGACGGAGAGGGGGACATCATTGCATTGCAGTGGAACAGAGTTATTCCCTGCCATGGGCGAACATGATTCCAGCCAAGAGGGGATTCACATGTTGCTACTCCTCCTAGTCCTTCCTAATCTAAAGTGCGTGCAGCTGAGCTGAACCAGGGACGGGGGTGTGGACGCAGACCATTAGGATCTCTGGGGGGGTAAGCTTATCAATGATCGATGCTCAGTTCTCTGTCAAATCAGATTAATTCCCTAGCTAGCAGGGAGTGGATGGGGGTGATATAAAACTAGTAGTAGATAATTGGCACTTTGTATCTGACTTTCGGGTAGACCCTGTAATTATCCACCGGCCTAGGTCTATGATTAGATGCTGATCACTGTTATGCAGTAACCAATGCGTAAGCTAATCATCTCTAGGCTTATAATTCTTATCAAAAGTTGCATCCGATAAACTTTATGATAGGCTTTTGTTTCTGCAACACATATCATGTCAAATTATGGAGTTACACATCATCAGATAATTTCAGAGTAAACAATTCCGAATTAAACTTTTGGCGTTTTGGTCACGAGATAATTTCAACAGATATCTAGAGTCTCCACCGGAGTCGCAAACGGCCCCCCAAAGACCGAATGAAGGTTCGGACAAAAAAAAAAAACCGCCGCAGCGGCATCCTCCAAAGATGTACACCCCTCAAGTTCCTGTCCAGGCCCCAGCCCACCCGCCAAACTTGAGGGTCTGCCCCGGGGCGCCGGACATTGTCCGGTCACCCCCACACGACAGGCGGCCCCAGCACGTCAGTGACACAAACCGCTCCCGGGCAGTTTAAAGGCGCCATGGCAGGAGGCCGATGAGGCCACGTTATGGCTCCGACGGGACGCGACTGCCTGCCAGGCGACGTGTCGCCGACTGCCCCCTAGGCAACGTATACTCCGACGGGACGCTCGACTGGCTGTCAGGCGACGTGTACTCCGACGGGACGTGTGCACGGACGCGTCCTCACCCGCTTCCCGCCCACCCTCCGCTTTCCGCGCCATCGTTTCTCGCCCATTGAACCGGCTATAAAAGGCACCGAGCCTTGGCCGCACTTGGCAGTCGCCATTGCTGCACTCGTCATTGCCACTCGCTTCTCTACGCTGCTCACGAGACCATGCCGCGTTGTCTTCATACCGACTGGGTGACGTTCACCCAAGAGGCGGCACTGCGTGGCCTGAACCCGCCGCCACAGAACGGCGGCAACGACGGTGAAGACGAGTTCCATTGGCAGGAGGAGCCGGTGGAGCCAATGGATCCTGATCTGCCGCTGATGGAGGAGGAGGCAGCGCAGCAGCATCAGCCCGATCCTGAGCCGGTGGAGGATGCCGAGCCCGAGCAGCAGCGCCCTCCGCTCTAGCCCGACCAGGTCGTGGCCTACAACTCGTTTTCCACATGGCGCAACAAGGAGGCGTTCCGCCGGGTCCGTCCTGGCTTGGAGGAGGCGGAGGCAGCGGCCGAGGTTGCCGCTATTCGGGCATCCCTGGACACCGCCCAGAGAGAGGAGTATGTTCGCGCCCTCGTAGATGCCGAGCGCCAGGTGTACGAGCAGCTCAACGCCGACGCGGCGTCCGATGAGCAGCAGTCCCTCGTCGCGCAGTTGGAGGGAGAGTCTGCCTCGTTCCTGGCTGCCCAACGTGCGGCCCACGAGGAGTTGAACGCCGCGCAGGCAAGCCGAGAGGCGATGCAGGCTGCCCGGAGCGACGTGGACAACGTGCACCGCGCCCGCGTCGAGAACGCCTTCCGTCGGTACCGCGAAGCTAAGGCGCTGGATGACGAGGCGTGACGGCGGAACGAGCCACGCATGCACCAGCGCTCGGAACATGCGCAGTTGCACCGGATGCGGCTGCAGGGCAGGGCGGAGCGGCGCTGCTCGCTTAGGTGGCAAACCAATCACCAAGCTCTCCGTCATTCGGTGCCGAGAACGATGACGAGGCTGGCCCCTCCAACATGGCAGTCGATGACGACGAGCAGGAGGACGACGAGGAGGAGGAGGAGGACGTCTAGGATAGTTTTAGGCTAGTTTTAATTCTCCGCCGTAGTTTAAATTCAAATGTAATCGTTGAAATGATAATTTGTGTCTACGCCCACACGGTGTTTGTGTCTACGCCCACTAGATAGCTGGTCCGAATTGGAGGACGCCTCTGCAGAACCGGCCCATCAAATAATCGGACACAGGTCCGGCCCCCACAAAGGGGGTCCAATTGAGGGATGCCGGACACGAAAATAGTGGATGCCGGTGGAGATGTTCTTAGGTGGTAGCACCATGGAAGATGCCTTCCAAGCCTATACTACTTGAAGTGTGTATTACTCCCAACTGATTAACTCGAGCGAGACGAGTTTAGGTTAGTGTACATGGATTTACAATGCTTTCTCCATTAAGGTGATTTATTATAACTGAATTGCTACTTCTCTGTAACATCCTAGTGTTTGGGAGGTTATAAGGATCTAAATATAATATGTGCATTTGTAAAGCCAAATCATAAAGCCCCCATAATCACCATCCATAACCATAGTGGCATGAGTTAACCCTCACCTTTTGTGAGTGGTCTAGTCTCATAAGAGAGTAGTTCACAAGTTCATCTTGTGAATGAAGCCATTTGGTTTGCTCCTGAGAATCTTCTCAAGAAGAGACAAAATCACACATGTGGTCAATTAAACTACGTGGACTACTTAGTCACTAATTGTTCTAACAATTTGCTTCCATACACAAAAGTATCAATTTCCATCAAGGAGGATTTCATCAGCATTGTATCTTGAGAAGAAGTTATGGAACTCAGAGACATTCCATTTTCATCATTTTACTCATCTATCTACCATAAGACCTGGTCATAGGCAGGACATATATACATGATGCATTCACCAACATATGTTCATGTTTCCACCTAATTTAGTTGTCAGACAACACAAACCAGAACCACTGTGATAATATACCTTGTTTGACATGTATTTGAATTAGAACCTCCGTGGCTTGTCAAGCTTATCAGAAATAAGGAATACATGTTAATCTCTTTAATGAAAACACTTATCAAGTAAGAAATGATGACCAGTCATTGCATTCCAAGGTCTTGTGTTATGTTGAGGTAGATGGCAACAAGCCACTAACTTGTTTTCCATATCCTTCTCATACATATGACAGATAGGTAATAACAAAAAGTCATCCATACACAACCATGTAAATGAATACATGTTTCTAAAACAAACATTGGATAATATCCATACTTGTAAAAAAGGCTAGAAAACAAACAAATAAGGTTCCAAAGACACACATGTTTCCCACTTGATAAAGAACCTAATATATCAAATAGGGCTTACACACACCTAAATAACATGTCAACCAAAAATTTGCTAAGTGTTCCAATTATGAAAGATGACATGGTATTATAAAAGAAAACAAGCCCTTCACCAATTAAAATCATTTGGTTTGACATGGAATAAATTCCCTATTGGATGATTTTCATTAGAGTGCATAGAAACATTACCAAGTAGTTTTTACCAAATTATATTCTAGAATATTTGGATATAAAATTTTCCAATTAAAACCCATCACTTTGTTAACCAGATGTTTATTGGGTGCTCATGTTAATCATGTATGAAATAAATTGAAAATCCATTAGAAGTTTAAAAGGAGAGAAAATAACAAAATCACTTAAAATTGAACACCCTAAGAGATAATACAAATATTCTTCAAATTCACCAAATCAAAATGTGGCGAAGTTGCATTTTTTATGAGGAATTCAAATATAATTTTTTATAATTTTTGTATTTAAAAAAGACCCTCAAAACATCATTTTTGTTCTTTTTTCAGCCACAGAAGGGCTTCCGTGAAAATTCCAACTCTTCTCAGGGGGGTCATAGGGAAAATATTCCTTTTGTCTTCCCCTAGGACGACACCGAGCATGTCACCGCCACCGACGCCTCCATGCCACCTCCTACTAGCCGCCCTCGGAAGGAGAAGATCGTCTCGTCGACGCCCACACTCTCCTTTATCCCCTCGGTCACTTTCCCCTCTCTCTTGCTCTCTGGAACGCATAAACCGAAACCCTAACACACAGCCGCCTCCGTGTGCTCGATTCCGGCTACCAGTGACGACGCCGTGCCTACCACTATCTTCGTCGTCATCTACTCTCTCTCCTCGTCGATCCTCGCATGCTGGGATGCCCTGGAGCCAAAGAATTTTCTCGTCGTCTTTAACTCCGGCCGCCGGATGCCAAGGAAGCTCCTGACGTCGTCCAAGTTCCTCTCGCCTCACCGACTGCTCCGTCGTATTCCGGGTAACCTCCTGAGCACCATGGTGCTTTCCTCTTCCTTCGTCCTCCTCTGGAACTTCCTTCCGCAATTGTTGTCATCCGCTGCCATGTTTCACTCGACGCCGGCCAGCTCCGGTGACTAATTGGTCACGGGCGCTGCTCCTCCACATCGCCTTGACCTCGTAGATCTGGTGGAGTGAATCAATCGAACCAAATCGGGGCGACTTGTGCGATTGTTGTTGAACAGGGAAGATCCCCTCCACTGTTGACGCAATCGTGATGTTATCATGACGTCATATTTCTTTTATTTTTATTTTTTAATTAAAACTGAATATGACAGGTGGGACCCAACTGCCAATTTAAAAAGGGAGAATAATTCAATAACTTTTAATCTTATAATTAGAAAAATACAAATAAGATATGAAAATGATTAGAAAAATAAAATCTAAATTTTATCAAATTTTCAAAAATGTTTGATAAAGTATAAAAATTAAAAAATTATTTAAATTTAAATTAATTCATTTAAAATTGAGAAAAATAATAAATAATTCAAAAATTCAGAAAAATACAAGTTATATACAAAATTGCTCAAAATGACTAATGCAACTCATCTATGATGTTTTCAAAGTCATTTGACCAAGTTTTCATGTGTGCAATATTTTTCCTAATCGTTTAATTCATTTAAAATTAATAAATTAATAACTTATTCAAATCTTTTCAGAAAACTTCAAATATTATATCAACTTAAAGCGAAAAGCATTTCCAACTCAAATATATAAAACATAAAACTTTTTTATTAACCTATAAACTTGTTTCTACAAGTATAATGAACTTCTACCATGTTCCATTATAACCAAAAAATAATTACCACAATAGTATTTTCCTTATTAATAAACCTCACTTTTTCACGCCTACTAAATCTACCATCGTAAGTCATTAGCAAGTTATGCGATGATAGAGTTAGTTGTATTAGTTCCTTATTTTCAATTAAACTCTTTGTCATTAGCTCTACACTTTTAAAACGTAAAACAGAATGTGTTCGTTGTCTTTTCAATAGTTATTTTCCATGTGCTATTGTATTAATACCTAACCAAGTAATAACACTTATACCTAAACATGATAACAATTGTTTTTTAAGTAAAAGTGAAACACATATAAGTCTAAAAGAAGTGAATAACATCATCACCACAAGTAATAAAAACAACTCCAAGCCATCTAAGACAAATGTGATCTTAGTATCGTATCAACCATAGCTTACACTTGTAAGTCGGGGTATTTTCAGGGTATTTCATGATGTATCTCATTACTATGCATGTATCATCTTGCCAGTGTTTTCAGTAGTCCTTACGGGACTACTTTGCTATCTTTTCGATCTCAGGATTTCTCTACGCGACCCTCGAACCCGAAGACATGGATTATTATTGTCATTATCTCAGTTCATCACTTGCTCATATCCTTTGCAGTATTTCATAACGAACTATTTGGAAAACCTCTATCATATTACCACCTATTATCAAAAGAATGCATGATCGTATTTTTCTAATAATATGACTACTTGAATGACTACCCGACTGGTAGTGTTCTGTTTGGTAGGCGGATGGAACCATGGTAAGATGAATAGGTCAAAGGAAGGTTCCATCTGCATGGGAAAGTATTACCTAGGAATTAACAACAAATGTCGTCAAGATTCTTGCGTCGTAAATACCGCGTTAACCATGGGTCTTATATGGGGCAATTAAGTCAGATGTGATATTTTCCCGTTCGCATGTCAACGGACTGCCAGAGACGTACGATGTAGGTCTTGCGGGACTACATGCACATGGGTGGGAGCCCTTACGTCCCACAGACTCTGGGGTCTATGAGTGTCTGCCAGGGGCGCCTAGATCTCTATCGTGAGGGGTAGAATCAGGGGTTCAACCTTCTGGCGGAAATGGGTGGGCATGCGTTGTGCGGAGAAGCATGGTTTGGCTTGGATCAACAACCGGGCCCCACACCTATGTGGATGTGGACATGATCTCGAGCCTGGTTGTGTAACATGGTCTTGATTTCCCATGGGTAAAGTAACGCACCTCTGCAGAGTGTAAAAGGATGTGGCATGTTACCCCCTGTTCTGGGAAGGAGTTGCGAACACCGCTGGAAAGGCAACTCCTTGAAGTTCTAATCTTGTGAAGTTCTGGCGGGCATAGTCTTCCAAATTAAAAGCAACTTTTGAAGAAAGATTTTCAAAAACCTTGCATTAGCTTATGACTCTTTTGAGTCTAAAGCTGTAGTTAGTGCATCAAACTACCCACTATATATCATGAACTTGTTGAGTAACGCTCGTTACTCATTCGTTCCCGTTTGACCCCTGCTTAGAGTTGAAGCCCTTATGGAACTCGTCATCGTGAAGCTGTCGCCACCTCATGAAGCTAGGAGGAGTCATATCTTACTTAACCAGTGAGGCATCGTCATCAACAATGCCGATGGAGGAGAAGATATCAAGGTGTAGGTGGAGTCTATTCGTGGAATTAGATTCTTACAAGCCATAGATTAGGGCTGACATCATCCGTAGTGGATTAGGTTCTGAGCTAAAGATATTCTCCAGCTTGGAGCTTCGAATTGCTTCTTATGATGTTTCATTTGCATGAGATCTTATTTGATTCTTCAAGGAGATTCTCAAGATTTTGTAATGAAGTTTGTATCCTATAACTTTTTCTTGGACATGCTATGTTTCTTTTGTACCACTCTGAGGGATGTAATATTAACAGATAAGTCCTTTTGTGAGTATTATGTCAACGACTTGCGCACTGCACATGCAGTGGTGTGCTGGGTCACCGTATTCTCACTCCCATAATGCTCCCTAGCCAAGTTATAAGTGGGTTGCACCTGACATTATGGGATGAAGTTAGACGGCAAAGATTTAGTTAAATCTCAATCGCCGGGGAGAAATTGCAATGAAAAACAATTGTTTGATTGTCTCATCTTTATAACATAAGCACCATCTTAATTATATTTTTTTCATTATTACCGACTCACACTTTTGAAAGTGTTATCACGTGGAATTCACATAGAACTTTTGATTCGCACCTGGATCATAGTAACCCGCCCAGGAAAAGCATTCTATGCCGCAATCCGGGGTCAAAGTTAATCTCGTTTGGGCGCCAAATTTGATTTAGTTGTTTCTATAACCGTATTGATTGCATCACTCTTGTGATGAAAATACTACCGCCGATCCATATTAGTTGTCACCAAATCGAATATATGTAGCAATAAAACATGTCTCGGTGCATCGAATTCGGTGACAATTAATATGGACCACAAGGAGTAATATATATAGTTCAATATTAGTACCGGATATTGCCTAGCCACTTATCCTTCCAGAACCTGATATGGGCACCTCATCATTATGTGGAGTAGAACTAACGGACTTACAATTTTTTCGATTCGGATATCTATTCGGTGTGTTTTGAATACTCTAAGCTCCAAGGGATAGCAGAAGATGTGATTCTTTATCGCCATTAGATGAGCCAAGCAGTATGAATCCTCCGATTTTCAATAAACCTTGCACATTGCATTTAAGCTTATATATTTCTATCCCACGAAAGTTTTACAAGCCCCAATCTTGATAAGAATCTTAAAAGAAATTTACAAGGAATGCTTAGTTTATAACCTCTAGGTCTTGAATATCAATACCACCATGATATTTTTTATGACGAACAACGTTCCATCTAGCGAGTCAATATTTCTTCTTCTTAATATCTCCTTGCCATAAGAATTTATATAATATGTCAAAGATCCTTTTGGAAGCTGGAAAATTAGATCGTATAAAGTATCATACTTCTGAGTACAAAATGAATGAGTGATAGCCTTCCATGGACCAATAGTAACATTTCTTTCCAACTTCTTAGCCTTGTTTCGATTCGGAGTTCGTTAGACTGCAAAACTGTATCGGAATAACCAAATGCCTAACTGGAAATTGGTTCATCTCACATCCAAATAATCACCATATTGAGAGGTCAGGGCTACACCAAAGTAGAACTATTCACTCTTATAGAATCTAATTTTACGCCCCGATAACTTGTAGAAAACTGATAGTATTTACTTCGGGTTCTTAGCAATTTTTAGGTCATGATCCTTAGACTGGTCACAGTGGGAGTAAGTTAGGTAGTAACATCACATACCCTAAGACAAGTTTTCTTATGCGTCAAGTAGTTAATGAAGAGAGAGGTGTTTATGATAACTAGCTATATTGTACCAATCTAATGAGTATATAGACTAATAAATACAATCTTGCATGACACCACACTTATTCTAGTATCCAATGGAGAGGTAGTAACTTAAACTAGTAACATTATGCATGTTACTAGTGTAAATTTCTCCCCATTATTTTTATGAAACACGACCTGGATAAAGTAGTGAATCTGAAATTTATTTTCTCAGAGTTCGAACAATTATCTAGGTTGAAGATTGAACGGGTAGTATGGGCACCTAGAGAGGGGGAGGGGGTGAATAGTTGCTACGGCCAATTTTAATTTTTCTTCAAATTAAGGCTTGACACAAAGGTAAATTCTCTAGATAATCCAACTAAGGTGAATTTACCTATATTAAAAGAACAACGATGAATACAATACAAGTAAAGTAAAGGAGAGGGAACGAGGTAACCGATAACGGAAGCGCGCGGAGATACGATGTATTCCCGAGTTCCTCCTTCTTAAGCAAATACTTCTCGTTGGAGGGGTGTGAGTTTCGCCACGAAGGCCAACTCAACGCCACAAAGGCCTCACCCTATTCTCCGATGAACCCCTCCACAAAGGTCTAGTCCACCTTCCACTATTTATCCCCTTTGAGGCGGAAATCAAGTCTTTTACAAACAAGTTTGGGGCACACACCCACAACCAAATTGGGGGCTCGCAAGAATCACAAAAAATCACCAAGAGTAGAAATATGTCTAGGTTCTCCACACAAGGAAACCCTAGAATAGTTCCCCTCAAGCAAATGAGGGGGGAATGGAAAACCGGTTGGTGAAGACGTAGATTGGGGCATTCTCCTTCAATCCTCTGAAGATCAACACTTTTGGTGGAAGGGATTGGGAGATCTAGCAAGGTGGGTGAGATCTAACAATGGTGAGATCTATTCTGGATGAGCTGACCCAAGGAAGAAGAAGGGGAGGGGTATTTATACCCCTCACCCAATTTCTAGCCGTTTGAGCTATTCCTGCGAAATTCACACCAGAGACTGCGGTGTATAGACCAGAAACTCCGGTCTAAAAAGTTTCCGGACAGCCTCAGACCGGAGACTCCGCACTTGGAATACCGGAGACTCAAGATAGTCTCCTGATTGTCTCCGGAGTGACACCAGGGAGTGACACCATCTTCACTTCGCGCTGGGGAAACATCAAGTCCGGAGACTCTGGTGTAGTCGGAGAGTTGGCGGATATTCCGCCTTTTCCTTGTCTTATTCACAGAGAGTGTGTCTGAGGTTGGTAGAGCATGCTGGGGCAGGAGATAGTCCGGAGACTCCGGTAAGTCTCCAGACAGTCTCCGGTGTATGTCCGGGGGTGACACCATTTGCGCAGATCTGGCTTCTCGTAGGAAAAACTTCATACCGGAGACTCCGATCTGGTAGACCGGAGACTCCGGCCTCGAATAAATTCTAGCAAGTTTTAACACATGGAGATCTCTTTGTCCTTTTTGTTTTTCACACCATCATTTCTAATATTATCAAAAGACCCTAAAATCATAACCACACTTAAGTATATACGTGTGTTGTTAACAAACACCCAAAACAAGATTTAGTCGCATTTGCGCTTTCAAAGATTTGTTTTCATAAGAATGAATTGTTTTTCTTTGGCGAGGCCGAGGATGTAGCTGCTCAATATCCGAAGTATTTGGTTCTGAGGAAGGTTAAGGGTATACCAATACACTATAGGAGGTTTACTAATACGGAATGAAAACATGTCAGAATTTTTTTGCAAAAGGGTTATCTAATTGGAAAAAAGGTTACTATCTTTAGGCGGGAATTTGGCTCTCATAAATTCGGTACTAACAATATGGTAATGTATATGATATCCTTCTTCCAGCTTCCCAAAGGGGTCATAAAAAGATTGAATTACTTCTAATTGACATTTTTTTGGCCAAGGGGATAGTGTGAAAAAAAATATCGATTGGCTAGTGATACGTCATAAACGTATCCCTAATTTCTGATGCCCCATGATGATATTATGCCAATTGCTACATGTTTTATCCCTTATTTGTGTCATTTTTATCGATTTTCCGGACTAACCTATTAACAAGATGCCATAGAGCCAGTTCCCTGTTTTATGTTGTTTTTAGTTTCAGAAAAGTTGTTCTGGAAATGTTCTCGGAATTGGAAAATTCGAAGCCCGGAAGTCCTATTTTCCCCGGAAGCATCCATAAGAACGAAAAGGAGCCGAAGAGGGGCAGCAAGGGGGCCACACCTGGCCGCGCCAGCTATGGGTGTGGGCCCCCCTGGCCTCCATCGCCTTTACCCTTTCGCCTATTTAAGCCCCCCCAGGATGGAAAACCCTAGGCACCTGATCAAAAATCCCCGAAAAAGTTACGCAGCCGCCGTCACCGTCAACCCCAGATGAGGGGGGGTTCTGAAGCTGTTTCCGGCACCCTGCCGGAGAGGAGATCATCACCGGAGGCTTCTACATCACCTTGCCTGCCTCCGGAGTGATGCGTGAGTAGTTCATCCTTGGACTACGAGTTCGTAGATGTAGCTAGATGGTTGTCTTCTCCTCATATGCCTCCATGTTTAGATCTCGTGAGTTGCCTATCATGATCGAGATTGATCTTATGTAATTCTCTGTGATGTGTTTGTTGGGATCCGATGAATATTGACCTTATGCCAAGTTGATTATAGTCTTTATTTTCATATGTTATTTGTGATCTTGCATGCTCTCTATTTCTAGTGGTTATTCTGGCCAAATAGTTGCTAGTGACTCCAAGAGGGAGTATTTATGCTCGATAGTGGGTTCATGCCTCCTTGTTGCCTTGCTCGAGTGACAGAAACGTGAAGGGGGAGGATGTGCTGTTGCCATTAGGGAGAAAACAACGGTGAGACTGCCCGCGTGCATAATCATTGCTTACATTACACACTTTGTTTAATGCAGTTATCTGTTGCTTGCAACTTAATACCCCAGGGGGTTCGGATGATAAACTGAGGGTGGATTATTAGTCATATATGCAGATGGATGTCGGTCTATGTATCTTGTTGTAATGCCCGCACTAAATAGCATAGTGATCTTCATGTCATATTGTGAACCACGGTGCAACCTCTATTTGTCAATTGCCCAGCTGTAATTTGTTCACCCAGCATGCTATCTTTTATGGAGAGACACCACTAGTGAAACTATGAACCCCGGTCCATTTTTTCACACTGTTAAATAAACCAAAACAATTTCCTGCTCTCTTTACTTACTGCAAGCATACACTGTTTTTCCATACTATACGTCTAATCTTTGTTTTCAGCAAGAACGGTGAGATTGACAACCTCACTGTACCTTTGGGGAAAAGTAGTTTGGTTGTGTTGTGTGCAGGTTCCACGTTGTTGCTGACACCGGGGAAACGCCAGCACCACCGTCAGTGGCATCAACCTTCCGAAGGCCCTCATTCCCCTACTGGATTGATAACCTTGATTCTTAACTAAGGGGAAAACTCCTACCGATATGCTCATCACACCCTCCTCTTGGGGTATCCCAACTAGTGCAAGATCTGCACCATCAGCTAAATGGAACATCGTATGCCGACCAGATCATGGAGGACTAGGTATTTATGACCTTCAGGTTAAGAATTCACCTCTACTTGGAATTGTCTATTTAAGCTGCTTACGGAAGATGATGTTTGACCAACGCTCCTTAAGCAAAAATATATCACAAGAAACCTGGGGATTCTCACTTTTGTGCTGCCTAATAGAGACGAAGAAACGTTTCTTTCATCTTGGGGTAAGATTAAGAATGTACCGGAGATAAGATTATGAAAGGACAAATTGTTAGGTAATACCACCATTTGAGAACAGTATCCGACACTATACATTATTATTTTGTCATCAGGGGATACCATAGCCACGGTTATGCTGTCTTCGTCCTGAATGTGACGTTCATGCGAGATTTAATCGGGCCGAGACCTGCGTCTTGGAATGTCTTGTTAGGATGGTTGGAATCCGTTCAATTTTCACAAGGTCCCGACAAGTTTTGCTGAAATTAATGTCGGAATGGAAAGTTATCGGTAGATTCCATGGATAGGGCACCAGTCCATTACGAAGTTCCGGTCGATAGTAATAAAATAATATGGCAACTGAAGATACCATTAAACCTGAAAATATTTGCGTGGCGTCTTCGTAAGGTTTCCATTTAACAAAGGATGACTTTTTAAAGAAAAACTGACATGGAAGTACGCAATGCTTTTTTCGTCCACAAAAATAGACAATAAATCACTTATTCTTCCGATGTAAGTTTGCATGTTCTTTTTGTTCAACTATCCAAATGGGTTCTAACTTTGTATCCTTCTAGGTTCGTTGCAAATGTATTTGACAATTGTTTACATGTGATTGATAATAAGTTTAGGAATATTATTAGGGTGTGAGCGCTATCCATTATATGGTGGGTCTGGCTTTATAAAAATGACAAGTTTCTCGATGATAAAAATTGTCTTGTTTGCAGTCACTATATCGGTACACAAATATTCTCCGTTCGTGGTCCATATTACAATGGACGGGGTATCGAAACTCTTTTATGGATGCATGTGTAGCACTAAAAAAAGTGACGACGATATTTTATATCCAAATTGATGCCCGCTTGATTTTTTTTTTTTTTGGATCGGTCCACCTATGCATAGACGTTTTACCTCTGTATGATTGTAATTCGTCCTTTGTTACTTTTGTCATCTGTTTAAAGCTATTGGTTAGCATATGTGTGCATACTAGTTATGCAGAGACAGGGTGTATTGCTTAAATCTTTTAAGCGATAAAACTCTTTATAAAAATAATTAAAATCCTCCCCTGTGAAAATAGGGTTTAGATTGAGAGAGGCGTTTTGGCTCCTGACCTCACATGCTACTACCTGTTTATAAAATTCAAAAAAAGTAAAACATTTCAAAAAAAAATCTTTAAAAAACCCAGCCAATATATACATGTTTACTACGATCGTGAGAACTTGAAATGACATTTTAGTTGCGTGGTGCAAATTAGAAAAAATCACCGCTCTGAAAACTAGATTTCTAGATCTTATTTTTGTTAGTGATTTGTTTGTTTTGCACATTGCATCTAAAATGTCATTAGGGCACGAAAATTTGCACATATGTAGTGAAGTTGTGTATGTTTATTGGGATTTTTTCTTTTTTTAAAAAATGTTTTACTATTGTTTTCGATTTTTTAAACATCCAGGAGCATGTGAGTTTAGGAGCCAATTCAAATTTGTAGTTTAGATTATCCTTAACTAGTTTGAGAATTTCAGGAGCATGTGAGAGGCTGCTACATCGTGGTCCAATTAGTCGGGCTTCGACTTCTACAACTGTCGACGAAAGCCAAAGTGAATGATGGTAGCGCCTTTGGCGTTGTTTCCTCGCAAATGCATTATTTTTGCAGCTGCAACATATTTGCTCGAGAGACTCCGTGGAAAGCCTCGAGCCGGGCTCTCCAGAACGGATGTTGGAGACATTTGCATTGTCGTTCTACCTCTTTAGTGCAGCGTTTTTAGATCTCATACTGACTGGAGTGGTTTGAAGGTGGAGCACTGCCGCTTCTTGCGCATCATCAGCTTTGTGTCTTGGTGGCATGGTGCAGTAAAGACTCGATGTAGGTCGCATGATGGTGGATAGGCGCAGAGTGGAGGAGTTGTCTCTCGTCATGCTAGCATTGACTGTAGGTCCGGCATGGTGAATGTATTGATTCGATGTGTTGGCGGAAGACGACGGCGGTGACTTCTGGAGCGTGTACGTCGGTATGCGGTAGAGTCCGCTGGACCGGTTGTGTCTTTGCTCGCTGACGGACGACTTGGTGAGGCCTTCAGTTTTAGATGATGCGCGTCGGTGTGTTGTAAAGCCACGTAACCCTAGATAGCGAGCGGTTGCTAAGTTGGTGGCTTCGGATGAGTTGATTGATATATTTACTCGCAAGACTCGGTGATTTCTGTTTTATTAATAAATGAAAACCGAGTCATTTTGATATAAAGGATGGGGTATATAACCTTTATTTCAAAAAGAAAAAAAGCTACAGTGGTGGTCAGATTAAAGCGTCCATGGAGCCTACTTCTTAATTGCCGGCACTAATGACAAACCTCGCCCGCGCACGTTGCGGCCGTACGTATCCAAAAACCAAAATCCCCTCCTCCATCAAGTGCAGAAATCAAATCCAGTCCCCACATGGATGATGCGATTTAATACAAAAGCCATGGACAGAAGCAAGCGGAAGTAGTACCCGCCCTTCTACGGCCGCAATCAAGTATTCCTAGGAGACATATGTCACTCCCAGTGCAAACCTCTGTCCATCTCTACATCTACATCGTCGTCGTCGTACGGATCATCGCATACGATCGAAACATTGACATCTCCTACTGCTACGAGTAGTATCGCAATGAAAAGAAAGATCTCCTCGCTAAGCAACCTCTCTTCACCGGTTACGAAGAAGATCTCCCGCGGCCGATTAAGACGACGACGACGACGGTGGATCACGTCACATGCCGTGATCTTTCTTTAATGCCCCTAGCCTACGACGGTCAGCTCCGGGGAGGGTACGGTTGTTGCTCCGGTCTCCTCCTCCCGATTAATCAAATCGGTTTTTATTCTTCTTCACTTTCTTTTCTCTCGACCTTGCATCATGTGGAGTGGTTAGCGTAGGATAGTAGCTAGAAATCCAAGGCTACTAGTACAACTACACACTACTAGAAAGAGGGGGCCTTTCCCTCGCTAGGATATGAGCTTTCTCATCTTGTCCCCGTCTTTTTGGAGGCTTTCCGCTGGTTTTTGTACGAGAAAAAGACATCTTTGGCAGTTTGATGAGTTACGGTTGAGGCCGGTGGAGCTACGGCCTCTGAGGTGCGTTCCTTCTTTCATACCAAGCGCGCCGGAAAACGTGGTCGACGGCCAGACGCCGGTGACACTTTTGGATAACAATCCTTGATTCTCGGCCGGCAAGATCAATCAACTGCTACTCGATCGCGCGCAATTCCGATCAACATAGAGAATTGCACCATCACTCTCATCTATCCTTGCATATGTGACATTTTGTATCTAAGAGTGAAGCGAATCAGAGATTCGAAGACGAGCTTTGTAATGTACAAGGACGACGGTGGCGAAGGCAAGAAATTGGCAAAACGATGGAAGTAGTATAGTGCTACTTAATAAAATGTTAATCACCGGACCTTTGTTGTTTGCGAATTGCGATGCATGGTGTCGGGGAGCAAAATTAGACGGCAGCGGGTGAACATGCACCTTTCTCTCTTTGCTACTACTCGGATGTACAAAGCCATGGGTCTAGGCCCTCGCCGCGGCTGGGCCGGGAGGCGCCGTCCGGTGGCGCGTCGGTGCTGCCTGCTGCGGACGACGACGACGCGCCGGCGTGGGAGGTGTAGTTCAGTTTGCAGCTACCGCTGCCGCCGCCGCCGCTCCCGGACGCGCCGGCCCGGACCACGCCCGACAGCTCGTCGCCGCCGCCCTGGTGGACGTCGTTTCTTTGTTGCTGGTGGTGCATGTGCATCCCCTCGGAGACCATCATCCCGCCGTGCGTGAGCCCGCTGCCCACGCTAGACAGCAGCTGCGATGGCGACTGCTCGTGCAGCCGCGGCGCGCCGTGCGACAGGCCGCCGAACATGTGCTGCGACATGGGCTGCGTGGAGCCGAGGAGGTTCTGGAAGGAGAGGTAGCTGCTGCTCTGGTCCTGCTGCATCCGCAGAAGCGCCGAGGACGGGAGATGGAAGTCGTCGCCAGCGGCGGCGCGCTGGTTGGCGGATGCTGCCGTGGCATTGACATTGGCATTGGTGCCGCCGATGTTCGCCGACGCGGGCGTCGACGAGGACGGCGACGTGAAGGGCGCGAAGGGGGAACGCGCCGCCGTCTGGAGCTTCTGCGCGAAAGGGCGGAGGAGGTAGGGTGGCAGCGAGGAGGCTGGATCGGCGGCGGAGCGGAGCGCGGAGGACGAGGAGAAGATGTGGTCGAAGCGGGAGTTGAAGGACGCGCCGGGCCCCACCGCGCCGGCCGCGAAGGGCGGGTTAGGGATGCCGGTGAACTCCTGCACCATGGCGCGGAAGTTGGAGGTGTCGGTGGTCAGCACCGTCGTGGGGGCCCGCCGCGACGCGCGCGCCCGCTTCCGCGAGCCCCTCGGCGGCGCTGGCGCTGGCGCAGCCGCCGCCGACGGATCAGAAGCCTGATGTCCCCCGCCGCCGCCCATGCCCGCGTCAGCCGGCGCGGCACGCTGGGACGAAGAGGCCGCCCCCGCCATGAACTGCGCCGACCAGGGCGACTGCTGCTGCTGCTGGTGCTGGTGCTGCGGTGGGCCGGAGGTGAAATCTTGGAGGCCGTAGAGCGAGCCGTGGAGCGAGAACGGCCCGGCCGCGGAGGGCGACGGCGCCGGTCGGAGCAGCGCGGAGAGCGGCGAGGAGTCGACGCCCCCTCCGCGCGAGTCGAAGTCGTCGTCGCCGCCGCTGGACGATTGAAGGCTGCCGCTGTTGCCGGAGTCCATGGCGGCACCAGCACGGAGCAGCAGGTCGTGGATGGATCCGTCCCTTGCAGACGCACGCACGCGGTGGTGCAACCCTCCTCCAAGAAAGCCAACTACCACCACCAAACCACTCACTGACCACAAGTGGCTAAAAAGACCGGATCTTCCATTCCACAAGAGCCCAACCCTGACTGCCCGCCCCGCGATCCAGCTGGAAGAGGAAGGAAGAGAAGCTTTGGTATGAACCCGCGGCGTGGTATAAAAGGAGGGGAGGGGAGAGGGAAGAGAGAAGGGCTGCTGCTTCGGCGCACGTTCCACCCACCCCCGACGCGAAGGGGGAGGGAGGCGTTGGTTTGTTGTTGCGGTGCGCGAGTGCGACTTGGCTGGCTCTGCGCGTCTGTGCGGTGCTGGTTTGGTGAACAACATTGTTCCGCGTCCATAATTAGTCACCGGGGAAAAGGAAAAGCTGCGTGCGTCGCAGCTGACACTGGCCCCCCGCCCCCCGGCGCCAGCGATCTAGAGAGGTTTTGTCTCCCGGGAAAATGTCCCCTCCTTGCATCACCGAATCAATGGATATGGATGCACCATATAATGTACTATCTGTATTCAATATTATAGATAGATATCGTAATCTTTTGGTTTGTTCGAATTTAGTAGGATTTGCCTAGAATTTAGTGGAAGAACGTGCAATTTGCATTCCACTTGAAAATCTATGTTTTCCCGATCCTCGCCGCACCAAATTAGGACACATGAGAGATTCTTCGCTATAATAGGTTGTGATGTTTATTAATTTGGTTGATTTGATATTTCATAAGTCAAGAGTATCATGTGCCTAGAAGATTTTTCGACACCCCCGTGGTTTTGCATATGAAAGTCGTCGTCCAATTTTTGTCCATCGTACAAATGATAACCTTATATACTAAGATGTATGAATTTTTCTTCTTCTTTTTTTTAAGCCTTCGGCAATATTTTGTGGCCGTCGGATGCGGCGCGACATGGTTTCAGTGGTCTGGATCGAGACTTCGGCTCCGGGATGACGATAATTACCCGTCATGCCACGCGTAATCACTGCTGACAAGTTTTCCTTTTAATCTATTTTCTAAACTTTTACTTTCTCAAAAAATTGAAAATTGGACTCGCTCCGAGGGAAAATGCTTGAGTCGAGAGATAATCCTTAGCACATAGTACCCGATACTCAAGTCCTTGTATCTGCCCCCAGTTCGCATGAGTTGTGTTGTGTAACTGCATGTTGTGCTTACAGCGGAAAGATAAGACCCGCGAAACTGACTCGTTGGCCTAGGGGTTGCACGACTGTTGCGCCTCTCAGTTTTTCAGTGTTTACGGTATGAAGAAAATTCCAACGGACACGTTGGGTAGAACTCTGAGTTCCGCTTGGTAAGGTCTTCACAGCTCAAGTGGAGCTACGCCACGTATTTCCAAACTATGGCATAGGGACCGGAGTTCGAGATGCCTAGTCATGTGTTTCCCCGACTGGGATTAATTGGCCACGAACTATCGGGTGAGCTAGGCATGCTAAGCTACGTCCCTCGATTCTAGTAGTACATTTACTGATTCATCAAATCATCGATGGGGCTAATAAGTTCTCGAGTTATCTGTACAACAACCTGGAGGTACTTCAGTAGAGTGCTATCTCGATGCGAGCGGTTTAAAATCCTTGATCGAATCTTCGACTCCACCAAACACTCGGGGCTACTGACGTGGGCATGCCAAGAGGACCCCCATGATGAAGATACCAGGTGCGGCCCAATTAGAGGAACCTTCCGGAAATCATGCGGGAAATATCAAGACTCAGGCCCACCTATGGGTATTTGTGTGAATCGAACTGAATGACTTACCGTGCGGGTGATGGTGCAGATCTTGCACTCGTTGGGATATCCCAAGAGCAGGGTGTGATGAGCACAGCGGTAGGAGTTTTCCCCTTAGTTAAGAACCAAGATTATCAATCCAGTAGGACAAAGAGGACCTTCAGAAGGTTGATGCCACTGACGGTGGTGATGACTCACTGGTGTCAGCAACAACGTGGAACCTGCACACAACACAACCAAAATACTTTGTCCCAACGCTACAGTGAGGTTCTCAGTCTCACCGGTCTTGCTGAAAACAAAGATTAGACATATAGTGTGAAAAAAATGGTGTATGCTTGCAGTAAGTAAAGAAAGCAGGAAAATGTGGTGGCTTGTTTAACAGCGTAAGAAAATGGACCAGAGTTCATAGGTTCACTAGTGGTGTCTCTCCATAAAAGATAGCATCTTGGGTGAACAAATTACAGCTGGGCAATTGACAAATAGAGGTTGCACCGTAGTGCACATTCATGACATGATGACTACTATGATATTTAGTGCGGGCATTACAACAATATACATAGACCGTAATCCAACTGCATCTATGACTAATAATCCACCCTCAGGTTATCATCCGAACCCCCTTAGGTATTAAGTTGCAAGCAACAGATAACCGCATTAAACAAAGTGTGTAATGCAAGCAATGATTGTACACGTGGGCACTCTCACCGCTGTTTGCTCCCTAGTGGCAACAACACATCCTCCTCCTTCACGTTTCTGTCACTCGAGCAAAGCGAAATGGAGGCATGAACCCACTATCGAGCATAAATACTCCCTCTTGGAGTCACTAGCAACTACTTGGCCAGAGCAACCACTAGCAACGGAAAGCATGCAAGATCAAGGAGAGGAAGAGAGAGAAGGGAGAGAACACGCCGAAACTCCATTGTAACCGAGATCTTACTCGCCGAAATAAAGAGACAGATAGAAGTAGGGTTTTAGGTTCTAGAAGGGCCCTGGACCTGGGTAAATCGTGCCCTCTAAGTCCTGTCAACCCTAGTAGTCCATCATTGCTCATCTCCCTACGAAACCCTAGCTCAACAAGCATGGGATATGTTGTGGTACTCCCATGACACTTGTCCTTGGTCATGCCACCGGACCGGTGAGGTGGCGATAGTGGAGCGTGGGGGGGGGGGGGTGAAGACAGCTCACCTCCGCTTGTCCATGTGTCGGGTTGCAGCATGGCTTGACGCTGGCGGGTTTCCTTGTCTTGTCAAAGGAGAACACATTTGTCAGAGCTCGGTTGGTGTCTCGTGAAGGAGGCACCACACACCCTTCCAGATGTCGCCCTAGTATACCTTGGGGTGTAGGGATGGTATGATTCTCGGGGAGGGTTGCCTATCCCTGTGCGGGACCTGCTAGCTCCTTCCTGACTGTGCTGGTTGGGCGTTCTTATGGTTGTCGAATGCTTTGGCCATCGTGGCACCCTCGGGAGTGGGGCACCAACACCTTCCTTCACAAAGATGGTATTATTTGAGGGGGAGTGGTCTTCTTCTTGTTGTTCTTCTTATTCTTTGACTTGGTAACGAACCCAAATCCTTGTTTCCCATTCTTGTCCTTTTCGGAATTCACAAGGTTATTGAGAACCTATTCACTTCCTACAATTTTAGTTGTAGCACAAGCGTTGATAGAGGTAGCAACAACATTAGTAGAGGAATTAGATACAACTTGCTTATTAGATTGTTGAGCTAGGATTTGATCGCATGACTTTGTTAGTTTATCATGAATTTCTTGAAGAGACACGAACTCTTTTTTTATTTTCTCACGATGTTATAAATTCTAGGATGATAAATCCCTAGCTCAATCTTTTCATTTTCATGAGTTTTTGAAAGAACAAGAGAAAGTTCATTCAATTTCCTAATTTTCGAGATACCAGAAGAATAGGTTTCCTCTAAACTAGAGAGCTTTTCTTGAAGAGAATACCTACGAGATTTATCTTTCTCAATAGACTTTGCGAGGCCCCCAACCTCACGAGCATGATCAACCAATGTCATGATGATTTACTCCATTTCATCCACAAGAGAATTAGCCTCGTCGAGGAGCTCCAAGAGAGCATCTACATTTATTTTTCTCTTACCTTCAAGTTTAGCTAACCATAAGTCCATCGTCTTGGACTCCTCACCCTCGTTATCAACATTTTCTACACAATCAAATAAGGAAGGAGGAGTATATGCAATGAGCTTAGAAGAAGGACAAGTTACCTATGTGGTTTTTGACATGAGACGTGTGTGGTGGATGGGTGTGCTCTCATTTGGGGATTCAAATAGTGAGGATGGTGAAGAGGACGGGGAAGCTATGTCGACATTGGCTACACCCAACATCTCCTACTTACGTGTCTTAGTGAAGACTCCATATGATATCCTCACCGGCAATAAACCCAACATCTTCTACTTCCGTGTTTTCGGTTTTAAGTGTTTCTATTTGATCAAGGGTGTTCGATTGTCTAAATTCTAAGCTAAAACTATTGAGGGTACATTTGTTAGTTATGGTGCCAAGTCCCACACTTATAGAGACTTTGACAAGGCCTCAGGATTGTCATTGAGTCTTGTAGTGTAGTGTTCGAAGAAAATGATGGCTCCCAAGTAGGGCAATTTCGTGTTTCCGATGTAGATGTTGAAATGCCTGAAGAAGCCATAGGAAGGATGGGTGTGGGTTTCTTCCGCCCCATCGAGGGACACCTTGTGGCGACTAGAGAAGAACTATGATCTACTCAAGTGGACCCCTCATCTACATTGGAAGATCAAGCCCAAGGATCAAGTGGTGCACCAACCCGAGAACAAGTTCAAGACCCTCCCATTGTTGACCAAGTCGCTATTTAAGAACCAACCACTCCTAATCCTCAAGATAGCCAAGGTCAAGGCCAAGATTCTCCTTCCTCATCTCAAGATGATGCAAGTCATGAAGAAGGGGATGTTGATGATCAAGGCCAACAAACCATTCAATACAGGGACCCAAATGATCAAGATGATCAAGTTATTCCTCCTCGCAATAATGAGGAGATCGAAACCCGTCGTGCTAGAAGGATTGATATAGCTTTGAAGAAAATTTATGCATCCGATGACAAAGTGGTAGATGATGTTCAAACTAGAAGATCCACAAGAAGGCAATTTGCACACTTTTGTGAGCATCAAGCTCACATATCCATGTTTGAACCAAAGAAGGTGTTTGAAGCTCTTGAAGATTCGGATTGGGTGGAAGCAATGCATGATGAGCTCAATAACTTTGTGCGTAATAAAGTGTGAAAGCTAGTTGAGAAGCCTAAATATTGCCACAATGTTATTGACACCAAGTGGATATTCAAGAACAAGCAAGATGAGAATGGTATTGTTGTGAGGAACAAGGCAAGATTTGTGGCTCAAGGATACACTCAAGTGGAAGGCATTGACTTTGATGAAACGTATGCTCCCGTGGCTCGTATTGAGTCCATCTGTATCCTCCTTGCATATGCTTATTCTCACAACTTTAAACTGCAACAAATGGATGTCAAGAGTGCCTTTATTAATGGTCCATTGAAAGAGGAGGTATATTTTAAGCAACCTCTGGGTTTCGAGAACCCAAACTTCCCTAACCATGTCTACAAGCTCTCTAAGGCTCTCTATGGACTTAAACAAGCTCCACGCGCGTGGTATGAGCACCTTAGAGAGTTATTGCAAGACCATGGGTGTAAAGTGGGGCAAATCGATCCCACCCTTTTCACAAAAAGGGTAAAGGGAAATCTTTTCATATGCCAAGTCTACGTGGATGACATTATCTTTGGCTCAACTAACAAAATCTTTTAATGATGAGTTCTCAAAGCTTATGACTGAGAGGTTTGAGATGTCTATGTTGGGAGAGCTCAAATTCTTCCTTGGCTTTGAGATCAAGCAATTTGCTCGTGGTACTTTCATTTCTCAAGCCAAGTATACTCAAGACATGTTTGAGAGGTTTAACTTCCAAGGTGCAAAAGAGAAGCCATCTCCGATGAAAGTCAAATGCCACCTCAAGCGCAACCGGGATGGTAAAGATATGGACCGAAAGTTGTGTCGTTCTATGATTGGTTCTTTGCTTTATCTTTGTGCATCTAGGACCGATATTTTGTTGAGTGTAGGTGTGTGTGAATGGTATGAAGCGGATCCTAAGGAAAGTCACTTAGTGGCGGTCCATAGGATCTTTCGGTATTCGGTACTTAGTGGTGGTGTCACGGCAGATGCCATAGGATGGCTAAAGATGTGGGGACGATGGACGCTGGAGGCGCTCGGGGAGGGATCACGCAGCGAGTAGCCGCGTGAGGATGAATCTAGCACTGCAAACAGCAAGATCTACCCAGGTTCGGGGCCCTCGTGTGGAGGTAAAACCCCTACTCCTGCCTTTCTCTCTTTGTATTCGTGTGTCTCCGAGTAGCCACAGTACAAGTTTTGCTTACAACCGAGTAGCCAACCTTCTCTCTATGCAACTGTAGCCTCTAGTAGTGTCGTCCCTCGTGCAGGAGGAGGCAGGGCACCTTATATACTGGTGCCCAGCCGGATACAGCCAAGATGTCGACATAGTGTGCACACTGCACATTTCCAGCTTCCCGCTGACAGCTTTGGCTTCCTAGTTTGTCTCCGTGTGGAAAGTCGTTGTGCAAAACCAAGAAGTTGATCTGTTATCACTGACAATGTCACGGGGTAGGCCCCCCTAACCTGCGACGCCCTGCTGACACCCTGGCGCGGATAAGCACGCGCTCTGCAGATGAACAGTGCTCCAGTACGGACCCAGGATACGCGGGATCCTGTGTCAGAACGGCTCCTTTGACTTCTGGCCCGGGTAGGAGACCGCCATTTCTACTCGGACCACTTCCTCTACTCGGAGGAGAATAACTTCCTTGATTCTTCCTCCTGGCCATCAGTGTGTACGGCCGAATAGCAGTCGACCGGGTAGCGAGTACCGGGTAGCCAGCTACTCTGCCAAACGTTTCTTCTGATCTTGCCCTTAGCACTTGCCTTTACCCTACTCGGGGGTAACCCCCCGACATTAGTCCCCGAAGCTGGTAGAGTCCTGCGAATTTGTTCACTGGGCTCTGCCAGCTTAAAAATCAATCTTGCCTTTGAACTCTAGGGTGCTGAGTAGAACCTCCGAGTAGCCCTTAACTCTGGCTCGAGTCTCCTCTCCTCCGAATAGAACTATTTCTATTCTCTGTCTCCGAATAAAATGACTTCGCGGAATTCCTGGAGAGAATCTCGGCGTGGCAGACCAAATCCACCTTTCCGCACTGCAACTGGGCACGTGTCGCGTTCTCGTACCCCCGACGCCTCGGTGCCCGGGATATGGCAGGCCACGCGCCCATCACTGCGGCCTGGGCCCACCGGCCCGTTAGGTCACATCAAGTGCAGTTATCACCCACGATCTCGAGGTGGGATCAATTGCGGCCGTTACGCGCGCGATATGCGCTGTGTGCGTTTCTAACCGGCCCGCACCCCACGTCGCACGATCTCTGCGCACAACTGATCCCACTAACGTTACTAGTAACGGCTACCCGAGGGGAGGGATAAATACCCCCTCGGTAACTCCTTCTTCCCCTTCCTGCTCTCATTCACTCCCTGCCTCTTCGCATCTCCGCCGCCACAGAGTGCTTCCGCCGCCGCGCTTCTCACCGCGCCGCTGCTCCCTGCGACGCCGGAAAGCTAGCAAATCCCATCAATTTTCCACGAATCTCCACCAAATCCCCTTGCATCGATGGCCCGCGACGATGACGCTCGCGCCGGATGGGCTGGATCCGAGGTCACCCTGGCGGATTGCCAGTGGTTGGTGAACACCCGTCGGGTCCCTCCCGGCGTGCACTGCCGGCAGCCGGACGGCGAGCTCGTCCCCACACCGGAGGCGGACGAGTTCGTCGTCTTCCTCGCTCACTTCAAGCGGGGATCCGGGCTTCCCGTCTCGGATTTCTTCAAGTCCTTCCTCGACCACTTCGGGCTCCAGCCGCATCACCTGCCGCCCAACGCCATGGTGATGCTCGCATACCACGCCGTGGTGTGCGAGGCGTTCCTGGGTGTGCTCCCCACGGTGCACACCTGGGCGCGCTACTTCTTCTTCCGGAAGCAGAGCGTGCCCAAGCCGGGAAGCACGGAGAGTGCCCGCAACATGACCAAGACCGGCAGCGCGATGATCCTGCAGCACGGCTCCACCCCTCACCCGCGCATCAAGGGCCTCGACTCGGTGCGCAAGTGGCAGCGGACCTTCTTCTACGTGAAGAACGTCCCTGACGAAGAAGGAGCGCCAATCGTGGACAGGATCTTGCTTCCCAAGTGGACGAACACGGCGCCCACCCAACAGAATTGGGGATTCAAGCCAAAATTGGAAGGCGACGTCTTCCAGATCAACAAGCGCCTCATCGAGCTGAAGGACATGGGACTCAAAAGCGACGATCCCATCGCCTGCTGGATTTCCAGGCGAGTGCTCCCGCTACAGCGCCGTGCGCACCTCATGTGCTACATGGGAGGCAATAGGGTCTGCACGAGGACCACCACGTTCGAGTTGAGCAACGCGGATGTGGCTGTTTGTGCGCGCTCCATCATGAGTACCGGCCTCACCGACAACTGGCAATACGGCTTCGTGCCGTATAGCCGCGAGAAGCCAATCGGGCAGGTTAGTACTTCATACTTTATCTATGCATCCTGATACCGAGTAGGTGGCTTCCCAGCTTAGTGTGCTTTAGTCTCTGCACGCTGCACCGAGTAGAAACACTTACTAGTATCCGTTAGGCTTTATGTGCTTTATGTTTGCACGCCATGTCGAGTAGAGGACTCACTAGTATCCGCTAGGCTTTGTGTGCTTTATGTTTGCACGCCATGTCGACTAGAGGACTCACTAGTATCCGCTAGGCTTTGTGTGCTTTATGTTTGCACGCCATGTCGACTAGAGGACTCACTAGTATCTGCTAGGCTTTGTGTGCTTTATGTTTGCACGCCATGTCGACTAGAGGACTCACTAGTATCCGCTAGGCTTTGTGTGCTTTATGTTTGCACGCCATGTCGACTAGAGGGCCTTAGCCAAATATGCTTTGCGTTTGCATTCCATACCGGGTAGGATCCCTTATATTGCTCAACTGATTTGTATTGCCTGCTTGTGTTTCCAGCATCTTGACCGCCAGCTCGCTGAGAACCAAGAGCTCCTCGAGGCCAAGTGGGACCCAGACCGAAAGGAAGACGACGAGACTGCCTATGACACCCATGCTACCCTCTGTGTCCCTCACACCGAACAGCAGGGTAAGCACCATGTCGATGCGTCCATTCGGGATTGGTCCGAGGACGATGAAGAAGGTGACTGAGCTCGCTTCTGCAGTTGCGGGTAGCGCAATCTATCCTTTCTTTCCGCTTCTCAACCGTTGCTTCTCTATTCTGCAGACCATGCCGATGCTGATGAGGACGACGAGGACGTCCTCGATGTCAATCCGGTTGCGGTGGCTGCTCCTTCTACCCGGAAGAGGACGGGTAGCGGTGCTCAAGAGCCCCCCGCCAAGAAGCCGAAAGCCGAGAAGAAAAAGAAGGTCTCCAGCAGGAGGCCAATCCCTACCCGCAAAGGGTAAGTAACTTCCCTCTAACTTATATCCTGTTGCTGCTTCTCGGTCTTCTTCTTCCCCTTCTCTTTTTCTGAGCTTCTCCTTCTCTTCAGCGACTCTTTGGACGCTGATGTTGCTGCTGCCCCCGCCAAGTCCAAAAAGAAATCACCCGTCGACCCCGAGTCGCTCATCGATCTTGATGAGGACGAGGAGGAGCCAGCCGCACGGGATAGGACGCGTGATACCTCTCCCGCGAAGGAAGAAGAAGAAGGAGCCAATGCCCAGGACACGGGCGCTGGTGTTCAAGACATGGACACGGAGCAGCAGGCCCGCGCAGAACCAGATGCGCAGGATGCTGCTCAAGATGAGACCCCCTCTTCTCCTCCAGCTGCCACAGCTGGAGAGAACACTGAACAAGATGCCGAGTACCAAGACCGTGCCGCCCTTGAGCGGCAGGAAGAGAACCAGGAGCAGCCGGAAGCTGAGGCTGCTGTCCAAGATGACCCCACGGTCCAGCCGCGGGTAGAAGTAACAGAAGATATACTGCAAGATCCCGCTGCCGGGCAGCGGGTTGAGACGACCACGGTGGAGCAGAAACCGCATAGCCAAGCACAGTCGGACGCTGCGCCGGGTAGCCAGCCTCCAGTGCCGCCTACACAGCTGGCTGCTCCACCCGCTGCACCAAGCTCTCCGCAGCCCGCGAAGAAAACCAAGACTGCACCGAGCCCTCCAGCCAAGCAGGTCACCAAGAAGGCAGATGCCGCCAGTAAGCAGGCCATCCAGCCTGATGCTCCAGTCCGCAAGAACCCACCACGCAACGCTGCGCTGGACTCTGCCAAGATGCCGCCACCAAAACTACCCGTGAAGCCTGCCGCGACGACTGGGCAGCTCACCATCGGCGCTACTGGCAGCTCTGCAGGCACAGCCGCGGGATCAAGTGCTCAGGAACCGCCTAGCTACCTGCCCTACATGGTGCAGATGAGCAAGCAGCATAACATCAGTCTGAGCAAAACCGAGCAGCGGCTTGCTATTACGAGGGGCAAGCAGGCCACGGCGGTGGATTCCAAGTTGCCAGCAAAGCACAGGCCCCTTTCGATCTACTCGCGCGAGGTCCAAGAGACTGAGGTGGTGTCCCAGGGGCTCGAGCAGATGATCGACCGGGTAGGCTTCATTGAAGCGGAGTGGAATGGCGAGGTCCTTGGCAATAAGACCTGGAACGGCCTGGCCTTGGGCCCGCTGGACCACTGGCGCATTGATTGGAACAAGGCGGACATGGGCTACAATCCCATGACCATTTCTTCCACCACCAGCACGCTGGCCGCAAAGATGTATGTCCACCGCAAGGCCGCTGAAGATCTCGAACAGACCTATGCTATAAGTTTTGTTTGCTTTTTCCGAGTTGCGGTTTCTTGTTCCGAGTTGCAAATTTCCTTGTTCTTCTATTCTTCTCTTTCTCCTTAACCATCATCCAGTCCCCGAGATTCGGGCAGAGTAGACGGGTACTCAACCGAGTTACCGTCTTCTCGGGCCAAATCTTCAAAACAATGTCTAACTCTTTTTCTTTCTCCTTCTCAGAATAGCCTCTTGAAGAGGACAACCCTTTACCGGCGGCTGCTCTGGAACCACTCCATCGCCAAGAGGCGCCTTGAGGCCCTGGAAGCGGAGCGCAAGACCGATGCTGAAACGGAGAAAGCAGCCCTCGATCGTGCCCTCCAAATTTCAGCACTCGAGAGTAAGCTTCTAGTTATTCGGCTAATGCGTTTTTTGTTTACGCCCGTATGTGCTCTTTGCTCTAACTCCTTCTACTCTGTAGGCAAACTTGAGACGCTGACAGAGGAACACAAACACTGCCATGTCTTCGTTGAGTCTGCTGAAAGCAAGATTAAGGAACTTGAAGGTGAGTTGCCGTCTTCTTGGTTATTTTACTCCTTTCTCTTGGCTACCCTGCTTACTGTGCCGCTTCTGTCCGCAGAAGAGTACAAGAAGTTCCGTGAGGAGCATCTTGACTGTCTGAAGCCCGCCGAGTTGAAGCAGCAGATTGAGAGCCTAGAGGTAGAGTTCAGGGATAGACACCTCGCCGAGATGGAACCACTGCAAGTCCAATTAAGCACTGCCCTCCAGGACGCCATAGACCTAACCGCTGAGAAGGACAAGATGGAGGCAGCCTTCAAGGCCAAGCAGCAGGCCCTCGAGTTGGAGAACGAGGTGCTGAAGAAGAGCAATGTGGACCTCATGAGCCAGCTGGCCGAGTTCCGCAAGGTGGAAGAGAAGCACATTGCGGATGAGGAGGCCTGGAGAAAGAAGCTGGAATCGCTACTCTGCGAGCTCAACAGTAAGTTCTCGCTTCTTGGCATTTGCTTGTTTCCGTCTTCTTCTGTTTGGCTTGATTTGCATCTCTTCTCTGCCTCTGTTTCTAACCTTTTTCTGATAGCAATTGTAGAAACCTTTTCTGACCTCTACTCGACTTGCACGCCTGCCTTGGCTAAAGCGCAAAAGATTCGAACAGATAAGGGTCTGCCCACGGACACCAAGTCTTCAATTGAAGATAACCTTTCGAGCATGCAGACCCAGCTTCAGCAACTTAGGGGCTTAGGCACTGACTTGGTGCGCACCGCCTTCAATCTGCACTCTCTGTTCTGGCCACAAGATGCTGCGCCAGCAACCATCCGCGCGCTCGCCGAGAAACTTAACGGTGCCAAGGCCGAGTTGAAGAAGTGGCGGGCATCCGGAGCTCGGGCAGGCGCCGACATGCTTCTCCTCTTCATCTGCAGCTGGTATGAGAATCTAAATCTCAATACCATCCTCGAGATGCGCCGGGACTCGAATTGGGAGAAAGATCCCGAGTGCGTGACCCGCCGCCAGGCAGTCACGTACGAGATCGCCTCCTATGCCGATACCGCGCGCTTCATCAAGGGCCTCACCGAGCCTGACACTGAGGCGGAAAGCGAGGGTGATGAAGATGATGACGAGGAAACCGAGTCAGAAGACTTGGGCTGCTTTGAAGAGACGAGTGCCGAGAAGGGGAAGGGCAAGGCCGTCGCGGGTAGCGACGAGGAGATCGAGAGCCAAGACACCACCCAGGGTGCAGCTCCCGAGATGGGCTCATCTTCCGGCACGGCACTCGGCGATGCGGTGCTACCCCGCACTCAATCCGACCCTATCTCGGTGGCCACTGCCACCTCAGATCAAGCTGCTGCCAACCCTGAAGCAGACGCCGCCAACACCAACTTGGAGAACACCGCTACCTTGAGCTAGTTCTTTCCTGAAACACTTATACTCTAAAATACTCATCAGATCCCCGGGATGCCGGGTGCATATGTATCAAACAATTTATCTTTCCCGTTGCTACTCAGTTTTTATTCCACTTGATGTTTTATACTTAGTAATTTGAGCAGCTTTGGCTTGATGCCGGGTTGCGTTATCATGCGAGTCCCCGAGTTGCATTTCTCATTCACTCCTCCTTTTTATCTCAGCTCTTACCTGCAACTTGTTGATTTTTTGGTATTCGAGTCACAAGAGTTCAAAATTGGAGTTTCAAATACTTAGCCACTTGGAAACAGTCATAGTAACGCTACCCACCACATAGCCGAAAAAAGTTAACAAAAAACAGTAAAAACACTCTATTCGGTTGCCACACGCGTCCTTCCCTTTGCAATTGTTCATGTGTTCATTGACTCTTTGGCTTGTTCTCTGGCTTGCCATGAAGCCGGGTTGCGGACAGCAGCAGAGTCGCAGAGTGTCCGGTGAGTGTAAACACATTACTTCGTATGATTTTGAAATTCCAAGCATAGCAACCGAGTAGACAAAGGTAGAGCAGGATAGAAACACTTAGAACAATTTTGGACGAGGGCAGTCCCCGAGTTCAATTTCAGATTGCAGAGTAGGAGTTTAACTCGGATAAGAGAGTACATACACACTTTTGCTCATGAATGAAAGCGACGAAGTAGAGCTACATTCCAGGGGCGTTTAGATTCCTCCCCAGCTTTATCCGGCCTGTTCTTCTGCGATGGTTGCGCATCTACAAGGTAGTACGCGTCATTGTGTAGAGCCTTGCTCACAATGAATGGCCCTTCCCACGGAGGGGATAGCTTGTGCATCCCGTCTGTGCGCTGCACCAGCCTAAGGACCATGTCTCCTTCTCGGAAAACCCTTGGGTTCACTTTTCGGCTGTGATAACGCCTCAGGTTTTGCCGGTAAACAGCTAAACGTGACAGAGTAAGCTCTCTTGCTTCTTCTAGCAGGTCAACGTCATCTTCTCGAGCTTCTCTCGCCTCCGCCTCAGTGTAGAGGGTTACTCGGGGGGAGTCATGCTCTAGGTCGATTGGCAACACGGCCTCAGCCCCGTAAACCAAGAAGAATGGGGTGTAGCCGGTTCACCGGTTAGGGGTAGTCCTTAGACTCCACAACACCGCTGGCAACTCGTCTAGCCAACACCCTGGTGTTTTCAGCAGCGTCTCAATCAGCCTAGGCTTTATGCCTGCAAGCACCATGCCATTTGCTCTTTCCACCTGCCCATTGGATGCGGGATGCGCGACAGACGCGACATGTAGTCGGATGTGCTTATCTCTGTAGAATCTCACCATGGCTCCCTCAGCAAAATTCGTGCTGTTATCTGTGATGATGCTGTGCGGGTAGCCGTATCTTAGGATCACATCCTTCAGGAAACTCACAGCAGTAGCTCCATCACACTTCCGAATAGGCTTCACTTCAATCCACTTGGTGAATTTATCAACCATGACCAAGATGTGTGTCATGCTGCCTCTAGCCGGTTTGAAGGGACCAACCATATCCAGACACCAAACAGCAAATGGCCAAGTGATGGGAATTGTTTTCAATTCAGAAGCAGGCATGTGGATCTTACTCGCGAATCTCTGGCAGCCGTTGCACTTCCTCACGATATCTTCAGCTTGCTTCAAAGCAGTGAGCCAGAAAAAACCATGCCGAAAAGCCTTCTTGACTAGAGCCCGAGAAGAAGCGTGATGTCCGCATTCCCCTTGATGTATTTCCACCAGAATTTCTGCTCCTTCTTCCGGTTCCACACAGCGTTGCAGCACGCCAGTGGGACTTCTTTTATGCAGCACTTCTCTGAAGATGGTGTAGCCTTTGAATCTTCTTTGAATCTGCCTTGCGGTAACCTCATCATCTGGGAGGGTGCCGTCCTTAAGAAAGGATAATATGGGCATAGCCCAACTCGGCGTCTCCCGTGCGGGAAACACTGGTTCGTCCACTTCCATCGGAACAGCCACCGCTGCATCTCTTTCCGAGTTGGGATTGACTCTCTGTAGCCCCGAACGGTTTGCAAGGACTTCTTCAAGGAATGCGACAGTCCCCGAGCTGAGAGGGGCAGTCCCCGAGTAAGGAGGAGCAGTCCCCGAGTAGGGAGGGGCAGTCCCCGGGTTGCAGGCGCCAGTCCCCGGGATGGAGACTGCAGTCCCCGGGTCCTCTTTTGCACCTTCCCAGTCAATCTCCATTGGAACTGCTTCTTCATTAGGCAGAGAAGGAACGAAAATGGACTCCGAGTTGGGGGATGGCTTGATGGATGGCTTTCTCAAATGCTCCAAGGCAATCCCAGCCGGGATGTACTACCGAGAAGACCCCAACTTGGACAACTCATCAGCTGCCTCGTTCTCTGCTCGGTGTATGTGTTGGAACTCGCAACCTTCAAAGAATCCTGTCATGGTTTGGACCAGGAAGCGGTATGACGCCATGTTGGCATCCAGAGCATCCCAAGTGCCAGAGACTTGCTGCACAACTAGATCCGAGTCGCCATAGCATATGATGCGCTGCACCCCAACTTCCTTTGCTACTTTCAAGCCATGTACCACAGCCTCGTACTCTGCAACATTGTTGGATGCCTTGAAGTGGATTTGCAGCACGTATTTGAGTTGATCTCGCTTGGGTGACGTAAGCACCACGCCAGCACCAAGGCCCTCCTTCATCTTGGAGCCATCAAAGTGCATCTTCCAGTAGTTGGATACCGGAGTAGGAGGCTCATACTGCACCTCGGCCCAATCCACAAGAAATTCTGCCAGAATCTGAGACTTGATGGCTTCTCTTCTCGCATACGCGGGAGCGTTGGCGGCCAGCTCGATTGCCCACTTGGCTACTCTGCCACTTGCTTCCTTGTTGCCCATGATATCCGAGATGGGAGCTGAACTCACCACAGTGATGGGATGTTCTTGGAAATAGTGCTTTAGCTTCTTGGCGCCTAGGTACACGCCGTAAGTCATCTTATGGTAGTGCGGGTAGTTCTGTTTGGAGCTGGACAGCACCTCACTGAGATAGTACACTGGCCGCTGCACACTTTTGCCTTCCTCTTCTCGCTCCACCACAATCACCACGCTTACCACCCGATTGGTTGCAGCAATGTATAGCAGCATTGGCTGCTTGGGTAGCGGACTAGCCAAGATGGGAGCGCTACCCAGCATTGCCTTTAGCTCTTTGAATGCCACATCCGCTTGCGGTGTCCAGACGAATTTGTCGCTTTTCTTCATCAATTGATACAAAGGCAGGGCCTTCTCGCCCATTCTACCCAAGAAGCAACTCAGAGACGCCAAGCAACCAGTGAATTTTTGCACATCCTTCAGGGATCTCGGCAAAGACATGCTCTCACTAGCTTTTATCTTTGAAGGATTGGCCTCAATGCCCCGACTGGATACCAAGAAGCCGAGTAGCTTGCCAGCCGGGACGCCAAAGGTGCATTTACTCGGGTTGAGCTTCATCTTATACTTGCGCAAGTTAGCGAAAGTTTCCTCAAGGTCGCTAAGCAGAGTATGTGTTTTATTCGTTTTGATGACAATGTCATCTACGTACACCTGCACATTTTTGCCGAGTTGATCATGCAAGCATTTCTGCATGCATCTCTGATAAGTAGCACCCGCATTCCGCAACCCGAAACACATGACACGATAGCAATAAGCCCCGTACGGGGTAATGAAAGCAGTCTTTATTTGATCAGCAGGGTTGAGAGCTATCTGATGAAAGCCCGAGTAGGCATCTATGAAAGACAACAGCTCACAACCAGCAGTGGAATCGATCACCGGATCGATGCGGGGTAGCGGGAAGGGATCCTTGGGGCATGCCTTGTTCAAGTCAGTGTAGTCGACGCACATGCGCCACGCGGTAGCGGCTTTGGGGTCCTCCTTCTTCTTCTCGACCATGACCGGGTTGGCTAGCCAATCCAGATGCAACACCTCCATGATGAAATTGCTTATCAGAAGCTTGGTGATCTGATCACCGATGGCCTTCCTTCTCTCATCTCCGAAGCGGCGCATAGCCTGCTTCACTGGTTTGGCGTCAGGACGCACATGTAGCGAGTGCTCAACCAACTCCCTCGGGACACCTGGTAAATCCTCATTGGACCAGGCGAACACGTCCCGATTCTCACGGAGGAAGTGGATGAGCTCGCTTTCCTATTTCTCCCCCAGCCCGGAGCCAATGATGGCAACACGGTCGGGAAACTCAGGGTCAACCTGGATCTTCTTTGTCTCCTGAGATGCCTGGAACGCCGTCCCGTGCTGGGAACTCGGCATGCCAGGCGCACCAGCTTGTGCGGATTGCGCCATAGCCACCACCTCGTACATCTTCTTCTTCTCGGCAGCAATCACCATGGATTCCGCCAACTGAGAACCAGCAGAGGCACACTCCATAGACTTCTTGTAATCACCAGAGATGGTGATCACGCCATTGGGACCAGGGATCTTCATCTTCAGATATGCAGTGTGGGTATAGGCCATGAACTTGCTCAGAGGAGGCCTGCCGAGTAGGGCGTGGTAGGGGCTCTGGTGATCAACCACCTCGAACTGCAGGCTCTCTGTGCGGCAGTTCTCCCTGGTACCGAATAGCACGTCTATCCATACTCGGCCAATCGGATTGCAAGAGACTCCTGGCACAATGCCGTGGAAAGTGGTCTTGCTGGGTAGCAACATGTTCTCGGCCATACCGAGCTTCTCAAGCGTGTCCCTGTACACAATGTTGATGCTGCTGCCGTTGTCAATCAGTACGTTGCTGAACCTCACGTTCTTCTCAGGACCCAAGAAGGTGGGATCTAGCACCAAGGCGTAGCTACCCGGGTTGGGCATCACCTTAGGATGATCCGCTCTGGACCACGTGATCTCTTGGTTGCACCAGTGCATGTAGTGAGGAACAGCAGGGATCACAGCATTGACCTCCATGGCACGCCTGTGCTGAGACTTCTTGTCGACAGGCTCAGAGGTGAAGATCATGTAGCTCCCGTGATGCTCCTGGTACCGGTTGCGGTCTCCGCCACCATTGTTGCTGCTGTTGTTGTTACCTTGGTTGTTGTTGTTGTTGTTGTTGCCTCTGTTGTTGTTGCGGGTGTAGTAGTAGTAGTAGTTGTTGTTGTTGCGGTAGCCATCGTTTTTGAAGTAGCGGTTGGCTCCTAAAGCCACATGGTTCACATTCTCTCTTCTCGGGAAAGCTGGAGGCCGAGCAGCGGGCTGCACAACGGCGTTCGCAGCTGGCAGAGGGAGAGGAGGAGGCAGGCCCTCATTCTTGATTTCTTCCCACCAACTGCACTGCCGAGTAGTGTGGTTGGCGGGTCTTGCGGGATGCCGAGTATGGAAGCTGCATGGGCCATCCTTCATGTCCTTGAAGACAAAGTTTGGTGCCGGACCCGAGTTGCCGCTACCCTGCTGGGAAGCGCTATATGGCTTCTTGTTGCCTTGGCCCTGATTCTGGTTCTGCCCGTACTGGGCTCCAGCAGTTTTTGGCCTCTGGCTACTCCCAACTCCAGTAGCCACAGCACTCACCTCCTCAGGATCGTACCGGGTATCAATCCGGTCACCTCTGCGCTTGTTGCGGAACTCATTGCGCTTGTTGCCGTTGTTGTTGTAGTTCCTTCTCGGCTCAGCAGCATCAAGAAGAGGCTGAGTTGGGTCGCCGAGTGCATACTGATCCGCAATCCGGATGGTCTGAGCGAGGGTACTCGGCATCTCTCTCTGCAACCTTTGACACAACATGCTGCCATGCCTGCAGCCCTGTGCAAACCAAGTGATGGTGTAAGGACCCCAGACCGGCAGTCTGAAACCCTCCGTATGCATACATTCACGATCCCAGAAAGATCAGTCGTGAACAACATACAAAGTTGGCATACAGAAATACATCATCCATTACACGAATACATAAAGGTATTACATAAAAGATCACATGATCAAGTTGAACACAACTGCCACATAGGGCAGGCAACTTAACAAACACAGCGGAAGACAATTAAAACACAACGTAGTTGAGCCCAAGTCACGCCTTAACCTATAGGCTGCTGACCCGGAGACGATCCTAGTTCGCAAAGCCGTCAGCTCCGTACTTCTCTTCATAGATATCCTTCGGAGGCTCCTTCTCAAAGTCTGGCAAGTAGATACTAGGGGCGAAACCATAATGAGTACATTTGAATGTACTCAGCAAGACATCCATCATATCACTTACCAACATGCAAGTATGCTTATATGGTGGAATAGGTAGGCTATAAATAGGGTTCACTATCAATGGTGTTCATATATGATGACACCACAGTTGTAGTCAGGTAAATCTGTATCTTCGTTGAAGAAGATACTTCAGAAGAAAAATAATATAGTTTTATTTCTCTTATAGATATCACATGTACAAGAGGTTTTGTAAAGCTTTATTAAAGAATATTTTCTCTTTGCAAAACTTCTTGGAATCAGTTTCCAGAATTCTTGCTTAGAGTAGAAAAGGTTTTTCTTTTTGCAAAACATTTTGTTTTGTATGACACCATCTGGCTTTTCATCATCGACGATACCTCCACGGTATAAGTTTCCATTTCCTTTCCGAACTTCACAAGTTCAACACTTCCTTTCCAAAAATTCCCTTTCAAAAACTTCCTTTTTGAAAACATTGACACAATGCTAGCTACATGGCCATTCAACTGTCCATATCCAAGGACGCGGCTTCTTCGAAAAAGTTATACTCTGCAGAGGTGTACAAATCCACCAGATCCAGTACACCTCCCGTGAACAATCACGGACTGTAACAACAGTATGTAAACATCAGGTATCTGATCATAACCATCCACTATGTTCAAACTAGAATATGCCTATCTCTCAGTTGAGTTTTACCACATCCCCGGCACCGAGCTAATCCCCGCCAAGCCAGGATGCCTCATCTGATGCGACCGGAGGGAAAATTAATCCCACACTTTATATGTCTCCACTGACGACATTCGGTTCGAGGGTACGACGCCCCTTATAGCAAGTGAGATAGCACACACTAATAAGAACAAACTTCAAGTTAAGCCCCTTGCCCATGTTGGGGTAGGGTGGCAGTACGGTAAAGGTTGTCCGGCGAAGACTAGGTTATGTGTCATTTTTTAAAACACCACTTTCTCAAAAATGACCACTTCCACATTCCTCCGGAGAACAAGGATCCGCCTTTTCTCCGGGTTTTTCCGTAAAGCCTTTGTTTTGTAGAATCACAATTTTAGGGTGTCCACTTAGGGACTAGTATATTTGATGGTAATAAATACCATATGGTGGCTTATGGGCTTGGTATTACCAAGTTTAACTACTGGCATGATAGTAACCTATATAATAGTATAGTAGTAATAGCCACATCAAAAATAGTTTTGATAATCAAGTTTTTGTAAAACTTAAGAGGTAAAACATGCATGATAGATAATGATAGGTATTGTATCAGCAAGCATCAGGATGGCTTGCCTGGTATCTCCTTGTGTCCCTGGTTTTGGAGTGACTGGAACTTGAAACAGAGCTTCACGACACTTCCTTCCTCTTCGTTTTCTAACGTCGTAAAGAGAATAAAGGACACACATTCAGAACCAATCAAGGCAAGCAACAATGCATAACATTACATACAGCAAGGAAACTAATAATAATCAATCACACAATTATTAATGGAGGCAAACAATCAAACAAACCTACTTGGCAGAAATGCCATTTAATAGGACAGCTTAAGGTTGGAGGAACATATCTCACAACCTCAATATCATGGATTCAGTGGGTGTGCCACTCTCATACCAAGATATTAATAAATCCAAAATAAACTTAGTTTCACAAGGGTGAGACTACTAAGAGTATTCAAAACATGCACAACCATAAGCATGGCAATGGGTCTATCAACCAAACCACAAAAAGAACAAGGTAGCTAATCTGCTAAGCCTAAATTCACATCAAGAATAAATAAGACACATGATTTGCAAAAGTTACTTTTACAAATCAGTGAGCCTACCCAAGTGCAACAAGGCAATAGACTCATCACAAAACACACAATTCTCATAGTGAGAACAATAGAAACAATGACTAAAAGGAGGAATCCTATAGACATGCTTCTACTAAGGGTTTGCTATGCAAGCATGCATAACATGTAAAGTACTAAAATGCAAACAAGGAACCATGTTATCATAATGGGAAGTGAAAACATGTCCTCATGCAAGGATACACAAATATCCACCAAACACAAGTTGGCAGGAAAAATAATTCCATACAAAAACTGCTAAGGAAACTAGTACTACTCACACATGAAGAATCAATGGATGTATTTCAATCAAGGAATTGAAATACAACCAGAGGGTCCATGTCATAAAAACAGGAGTGAAAAACATCTATACTTGCTATAAAAAAAATATCCAATTTGATAAAACAATGCATCAATTTGCAGGGCAACTCCCACATACGAGTGGTAATAAAAAGGGGCATTACTAGAGGAATCAAACAACACTCCAAAGATGGATTTTCACTAGCAAGACACACATGATTACAACTACTTACAAACGGAAGCATACATATTTTCATTTAGCACTTAAAATCCCAAGGCAAAAATACTAGGCACTCATTAGTTAGAGAATTTTATAAAAGAAACACATCTAGTGTGGGGGAAATAATGTTTCCACCAAAAATGCAATGACACCAGTGGGTGTTCCACTAGCATAACAAAGCATTAAGAGGTCACAAGGCCTCTCGTCACACTTGCTAAAAATTAACAAAAGACTAAACTAGCATCTAGTGCATTAACCATACTAGTAGAAAAATAATAGGGTGCTAAAATAAGCAAGGTAATGCTACTCATGCTATTGTTTTCACACAAGTGAAAACTCTAGGGTTCAATTACTCATAAAAACATCATCAAAATGCTACTGGTCCTATGAATACCACACAAAAATATGTGGCTACACAACCACAAATGTTTATGTCAAAAATTCCACACATGAGAGAATTTTTCCATAACATTCTCATAGTCATGACAAAGCTACTCATGCTTTTCTACCAACTCAAATGCAAGCTAGCAGAGGTGATAAGAACACAATATAAGTACCAACATGGTACTGGATCCAATCAAAAATCCAAGTTCTTGCACATAAATTAATCACTCAAAAATCCTATGCAAGTATAAACTAGAGAATAACATATGCTATTAATAAAAATCCTATTTCTTCTCAACTCAAGTCCACACATTCTAACATGCTAAAATAGCTAAGTAACACTTAGAAAACAAGTTCACACAACTTTTACATGCTAGAAAACAATATTGCAACACAAAAATATATTCACACAATTTAATTACTTAAAATGCCAAAATGGCAGAAACATATGAAACAAAGATCTGTCCACCAAATTTTCTAGGATGCTCTAAAAATTAAACCCAGATAGGTTTGGATATCCCTAAACATGTAAAAGACCATCCAATTGAGTTTGCATCAAAAATCATTTTTAATAATTTTATAAAAATCACCAAAGTGCTCTCTGGTGTTTTACCAAATTGCATTCCATTTCAAAAATATTAGGAATTTGGAAGCAAGGCTAATTTATCCTGTTAGAAAATTTCAAGGGTTTTCCAATTCAATTGGATACACCTCATTCTGAGTTGTGAAATTAAAATGGTGCTCATTTTGGTGTTTTCTGGTACCTGTTGCCAAATCATTTTTCATTTCAAAAATAATCATCCAAATGTAGATCTACAAATTGGATATGGTTTAGATTTTGTTGTTTCACATCTGTGAATTTTTGTTTGGTCAAATTCACCTTTTATATTAGCTTTTAAGGCCTAAAGCAACCATGTATCTTTTCTGTAAAAATTAAAAGGAAAAAAAGTGTGGATGGGCCAGATCCAGCATTGGGCCGGCCAGATCTGGCTCTACCGCGGGCGGATCTAGCCTAAGCCGCTGACTCGCGGGCCAGCCGCCACGCGGGCAGCCACGCGGGCGAGCGCTAGGCCAACGCTGCAGGTTTGACTTCACTTAGTGCGGGGTCAAGGGCGCGGCGTCAGCACGACGTCATGCGCGCGTCACCCGCCGGCGGGACGTCTCCGGCGAGCCAAAACACGACGCATCCGAGCCTTATTTCGCGATTAAACTGCACCCTCACGTTGCTCTCAACGCGGGCTACCGACCGGTGGTGGTTTCGTTTCCGGGGAGCGAACGAAGGGCGGCTGGCGACGAGGAAGAGCGGCGGCCGGACAGCGGCCACGGCTCGGCGGCGTTCTAGAGGGAGAGGGAGGGGGAAAAAGGGAGGCGGGGGTCGCCTGCTCACCGTGAACGCCACGGAGGGCTCGTAGAAGGAGGAGGAAGCTCGAGGGCGGAGGAATCCCTCGCCGGAGCTCGTCGGGGTCGGAGAAGGGAATGTGATGGCGCGGCCTCCTCGAGTCGAATCGCCACGATTCCTTCAGCACAAGTGATCAACACGTCGAGGCAGATACGGTGAGCAACACGGCGGCCGGCGGCATGGTCTCTATCGGCCTAATCGACGGCGACCTTATACGGGCTAGGGTTTGGGTTTGCAAAATATCTAAGAGAGAGAGAGGGTAGCTCGAGGGAGAGAGAGAGGGGGCAGGTAAGAGGTGCACATGGGGTTTTTATCATCTAGCAAAGCTTCCACTCGAAGCAAAGGGGCATGGGCAGCCATGCCTCAACTTGCAGCTACAGGAAGAAGAAGAAGAAGAAGAAGAGGTGACTCAGCTCACATTTTGATCCCTGGTAAATTACAAAAAGGTCCTTTCTCTCTTTTCCCTCTCTGGAAAATGCTGTTTTCACCAATCAAACAAAGTCAAAAATTGAAATCCTTTTGCCCAAAATTCTTATTAGTTAAGATACACAACATATGTGAAAATTGGCTCAATTGGATAAACTTGATAATTCAAAGTTGTTCAAATTTGAATTCTTACATAAAAGGACATTGAATTTATTAACCTACTTAGGAGCTTCCAAAAATGATAATTTTTGGCACACTTTCCTTATTTGATGTGTTCCTTATGTGGTAGAAAATTCATGTCATTTAGAGTTACTTCATAGAACAAACTTGTTCAAATTTCAAAAAGGTTCTGTCAAGAAAACAGGGGTTTTTGGCAACTTAAGTTATTCAAAAACTTGTGCCCTTTTGGTTTTCATCCTTATTTATGATATAGAGCATGTGGTATTTATTTCATGGCATTTTGAAAAAGTTTGTAGAACAAACTTGTTCAAAATTCCAATTGTTGCTGTGGAGAAAAATCATGTTTTCAGGACTTTAATGGATTCAATTTTTGGTCTCCTCTTGTGTGTCTTCCTTATTTGATATAAGGAAGCAATGGTATGAATTTCAGATCATTTGAAGAAAGTTTCCAATAGTAACTTGTTTTAGTTTTCAGTTTCTGGAAATATTGGAAATTCAATTTAATAAGGCACTTGGCTTTTCTTTAACAATGCTTTGCCAAAATATTTATGTGACTAGAGATAGAAAGTCAATGCTCTCCAATACTTTTGTTTTTAAGCTTGCAAGGTTGGAAAAAATTTGATAATATTTTGGTGAAGCATCAAAGAATGCCTCTTTTTCTGATAATCTTTTAGGGAAATTTATTAAGTGTTTCCTCTTTCTTAATTGAGGCCTTGGAATTATACTCAACAAGTATGGGATTCATAAGTTAGTTTTGGAAAACTCTTTGATCAATATTTACTTTATAACATACTGTCAAGGTCATTGGAACAATATGTTGAATATTTTTAGTTTACTGCTTTGCTATCTTATTAAGTTTGTTTTCAATTTCTTAGCCATGTAAGATTATATAATTTGTTTGTTTAGTTGCACTCAAACAAACACAACCAAAGTTTAATTGTCAAGCAATTAGCAAAACAACAGTGTTATCAGGTATTCCAAAATTGGGATGTGACAGATGGCCTGGGCCTCATTCACACCTTCACATGTGTTCCTCAGAGTACTCCATCGAGTAAGATACTCTCGGCCCGTCTCCTCTTCCCGCTGCCTGCAAGCGGATAGCTGCTGCGGCCTATTCGGCCTCCGGTAGGTGCTTGTGAAGTTGCTGACGAAAGCCTCCGCGAAGTCAAGCCAGCAATTGATGCTATGCTTGGGCAGGTTGTTGAGCCAAGTTCTTGCTGGTCCCTCGAGCATCTGCGGGATGTACCGCACGGCCCATCTCCGGTTGCCGCCTGCAATGTGCACGGCTGTGACATAGTCATTGAGGCAATCTTCCGGCTTGGTGCTGCCGTCATAGCACTTGGTCCCCCTAGCGAGCTGGAACTGCTTCACGGATGGCTCTGTCATGATGCGGGGGCCAAAGCATTCTGGGCCAGGCGGCCCCTTGCTCTCGAGTTGCGCGGACAGACTGATCCGGTCCAGCTTGTGCCTGGCGTCACTGGGCTCCAGCACACGCTCACCCACGCGATCCAAGATATCATAGCCAGCCAACCCCATAGCCGAGTAGCCATCATCATATCTGTCCACCTGCACGACTGCAGGCTGCTCCACCGGGTTGGCGGCTGGTGCGACTGCACGCGGCTGCTGCCTCTGCCGAGTAGGCTGAGCAACCTGATGCCGAGAAGGGCCTGGGCGATCTCCATCTCGCGCCTGGCTTTGAGCTTTATGGGCTTGATAGCCTGCTCCTGCAGTGTTGTGTTTTTGACCGGACTGTCGCGGCGACAGCCGGGTCGTACACCTGCATCTTCCTGTCTCTGCCGGAATGCCCACTTCGGTCCCTCTCACGGCTGGGATGCGGTGATGAGGCCTGATCGTTAGATCTAGCCGCATGCGAATGCACCATCTGAGAAGCTCCAGCACCCGGGTTGGCTTTTCGGAACTCCTCGTTCTGCCTAGCGGCCTCTAGCACTAGTTCATTGAGCCTCTCCTGCTGCCTAACGCGCGCGTCGCCGGCGAGATGCGGTAACTCAGCAGCTACAGCCTCAGCAGCTACAGCCTCAGCAGCTCTAAGGGTTTTGGCGGGGGTGCTGTATTTGGGTCTGGTGGTGGCGGTGTTTTGGCTAGCGGCCTGGCCAGCAGTTTCACCAACCGCTGCCATCTCGGTGCCTAGGCTGCGGCGCGTAGCGCCTGCCTTGGAAGGCCTCCTCACTACGGGCGTAAAGCCGTGAGCTCGGTTGTACTCGTTCTGGTCCAGGTTCAGCTCGAGCCTAACCTTATCCAGCTCCGCCTGCTCGGCGAGCAGCTCCTGGCTCTGCCGGTCGAGCTGCGCCCGCATGGTCATGAGCTCGAGCTCGGTGGGAGGCGGCATGCCCACTCGCACGGCGGATGCCGGTATCGTCGATGTCGTGGAAGGAGGCGCGTCGTAGGGCTTGTGCGTTCTCCCGCCAGCACTCGCGCCATCAAGATCCTCGATGACTCCCGCGGCGGCAGCCACGCCCTTCCCGGCATCAGCAGCAGGACCGGTCATCATCACCTCCACGCGGTCCGCAGAACAGCCAGTTGACTTTCCGCGGGCAGCGATAACAGCAGGGGGATCTTCCGCGACATGCACCTGCTCGGGGTACTCGCGGTCGATGACGGTGGCGACGTAGACGAGGTGCGAGCCGAAGGAGAGCACCGAGCCGCCCTCCGGCATGGCCCTGCCGCCGAAATCGCCGGCGTTGTCGGTGACGAAGTCGAAGGAGCCGAATCTGTGGACGAGGCCACAGACCACGCGCTCTCCAGTAGCAGAAATGGATCCCGTCCGAACGGAAACTCCAGCCAGCGCTGCTGGTTGCCCCACGGTGGGCTCCAACTGTCGTGGTGGTGTCACGGCAGATGCCATAGGATGGCTAAAGATGTGGGGACGATGGACGCTGGAGGCGCTCGGGGAGGGATCACGCAGCGAGTAGCCGCGTGAGGATGAATCTAGCACTGCAAACAGCAAGATCTACCCAGGTTCGGGGCCCTCGTGTGGAGGTAAAACCCCTACTCCTGCCTTTCTCTCTTTGTATTCGTGTGTCTCTGAGTAGCCACAGTACAAGTTTTGCTTACAACCGAGTAGCCACCCTTCTCTCTATGCAACTGTAGACTCTAGTAGTGTCGTCCCTCGCGCAGGAGGAGGCAGGGCACCTTATATACTGGTGCCCAGCCAGATACAGCCAAGATGTCGACATAGTGTGCACACTGCACATTTCCAGCTTCCCGCTGACAGCTTTGGCTTCCTAGTTTGTCTCCGTGTGGAAAGTCGTTGTGCAAAACCAAGAAGCTGATCTGTTATCACTGACACTGTCACTGGGTAGCCCCCCCTAACCTGCGACGCCCTGCTGACACCCTGGCGCGGATAAGCACGCGCTCTGCAGATGAACAGTGCTCCAGTACGGACCCAGGATACGCGGGATCCTGTGTCAGAACGGCTCCTTTGACTTCTGGCCCGGGTAGGAGACCGCCATTTCTACTCGGACCACTTCCTCTACTCGGAGGAGAATAACTTCCTTGATTCTTCCTCCTGGCCATCAGTGTGTACGGCCGAATAGCAGTCGACCGGGTAGCGAGTACCGGGTAGCCAGCTACTCTGCCAAACGTTTCTTCTGATCTTGCCCTTAGCACTTGCCTTTACCCTACTCGGGGGTAACCCCCCGACACATGCCAATTTCTTGGTAGGTATTTGGTGAGTTGGTCTTCCAAGAAGCAAAATTTTATAATTCTCACCACCGCCGAAGCCTAGTATGTGGCGGCTACTAGTGCTTGCACCCAATTGCTATGGATGAGGCAAACCCTCAAAGAGTATGATGTTCACTTTGATAAGGTGCCACGATTGTTTGACAATGAGAGTTCCATCAAGATTGCCTACAACCCCGTGCAACACACAATGATGAAGCACATTGATATTCATCACCATTTCATTCGTGATCATGTGGAAAAAGGTGACATTGAGCTAGCATATGTCCCAACCAAGGATAATCTCGCGGAAATCTTCACGAAGCCTCTTGATGATGCAATATTCATGTATTTGAGGAATGGGCTAAATATCATTTATTCAAGGAGTTTGACTTGAGGATCTTGCACACACCTCTATAGTTGACTATGTGCTTGGGTTTAGGTGTAGGCATGGACATAGGGGGAGTGTTATCCTAACACATTGGGTTCTCCTCCCCCCTATTATGCCCAAAGCAAATATTCATTGTTATCTCTATATTTCTAATATTGAATTGTGAGCTAAAATGTTGAGAATTGGCAATGCACCCAAGATATATCTTCGCGGTGTCATACCATGATCTATTACATGGTGGCTTAGGCCACCAAACTCTTCTTTGTGAAGAGTTGGATCTTAGTTGGGATTTATTTGGATTTCATTGCATTTCTCTCGTTTTCCTAGCTAAGTGTTTTGTAGGAAAATCTCTCTCACTTGGACTTTTTTTATTATTCTTGCAAGTGAGCGGGAGAAGTTCTATTATCAGTTTGGTGTTTCTATCCTAAGAATTTCTATCTATAAGACCAAATTCTATCTCGCACATAAGCATTTTGGAAACTAGGAAGTTGGGTACTGGCGGTGATCAAAATTTCTGATTCACTTTTGAACCAGAATTTCCGGTTATACCCGGAATATCCGGTCCATACTTGGACAGGAATATCCGGTTCGGCGAATCTGGCCTCAAAAGCACGGGGAGGTCGGGGTGAGTGCAGTTTCCTCCTCCTTTTCCACCCCAACCTCCTCTCTCTCCACCATAGCCGCCGCCACCTTGCCCTAGCCCTCCCGGCAACTACCTCCATTGGATCCTCAAGGTTTTGGCCGGATCCGGAGCTCCTCCTCCCCGGGAACGTTTTCATCCAAGCACTTGTCTCCATGGACGCGGGTAAAGTTCTTATTTTTTAATCTTGGGTGTTCATCCCATACCCCCTCATGGATACATATTTTTCTTGAACTGCTTGGTGGTAGATGTTCCTAGGATACCCCTTTACATTATAGAAACAATATGATAGCACCCCATTCAGTCGATCTAGTTTTTAGCCCTAGTGGAAAATCAATCTAGTTCTGTTTTCGTGGAACCAGAATATCCGGTTCAGGTCTGAACCGGAAATTCCGATTGAATTTTGTCTCATTTTTCAACTTATAGAACTTTGTTGATTTCTCCTAGGATTGTTCCATGATCGATATGTGGATGCTTTCTTATTGTTTTTATGGATGGTTACCTACTTTGGCTTGTGTTCACTCTGATGACCCCCAAGTATAGGGGGTATATCGTATTACTTTCGATAAATAAGAGTGTCGAACCCACCGAGGAGCAGAAGGTGTTGACAAGCAGGTTGGATAGAGGATTCACTGTAAACACTAGCAAACGGGTTTTTGGTGGTTTTTGATACAGCAGTTAAATAAAGTGCGAGTAAATAAAATGCAGTAAATAATATTGCAGCGAGTGGCGCGATCCTTTTGAGAGCAAAGAACAAGCCGGTTGTTCTACTTATGATTACCAAACGTTCTCGAGGACACATGGGAATTTTGTCAAGTGCTTTCGCTTCATATAGTTGATTAATATTTATTGGTTCGTTAAGTGTTGTATGGGTGAACCTATGCTAATGCACCGCCCAACTAGGACTAATACATACTTGTGATTATACCCCTCGTAAGAATCCGCAAATACAAGAAAGTAATTAAGATAAATCTAACCACAACCTTAAAACTCCGGGATCCTACACTCCCTCGTGCATTGGTTTCCTAACGGGGGTTTAGGTTTCTGTCAATCCGACAACCCCACAATAAGTAGCCAAATACACAATGCATCCTCCTAGGCCCATAAAGGTGAAGTATCATGTAGTCGACGTTCACATGACATGACGAGGGGATGACTTCAGGACCTTCGGACTACCTGGTCCAAGGCCCAGCACTGAAGCCCAGCGCAAAGGACTACCCCGTGGCTCTAGAAGGCCCAGCAGCGGCCCACCCGCAAGACTTGCGGGGCAAGATGGAAAGCTTCCACCGACTAGGGCTAGGGTTTGTAACCCTCCAAGGGTACGGCTTGAGACCCAGCCACCTATTTAAGGTCTGGGAGAGCCACCCGAGGGGGACATCCAAACTTAGTTTTCCACCACCATAGCCATAGCTTGAGATCCAATCTCTCGGCTTGCGCATCCACCATTGTAACCAATCTTCATAATACAAAGACAGACAAGCAGGAGTAAGGGTATTACCTCTACGAGGGCCCCGAGCCTGGGTAAACCATGCCCTGTTAGCCGACGTAGTCACCAGCGCCTATTTTGTTCTCCTACTCGAAACCTTATTCGATCATCCGAGGGATTTGTCGACATGCATAATCGACAATTGGCGCCGTATGTGGGAACGGCAGGCGCTGGATCCACGACATCATTGGCCTCATCTTCACCGAGCTTCAATTGGGGTCCGGAAACATCGGCTCCTTCAGAGCCAATCTGCTTCGGGTCGTTCATCTACACGCCCCACTCGCCGGAATATCGCCCGGCATTCAGCGGACTCCGGGAGGGCGTCAACATGACGTTCGGTGATTTCCACTTCCGTGCCAGCAAGGAAGGAATCTTACGCTTCCCCGACCAAATCGTGCTCGATGAATCAGACTCTGAGTCCGCCTCGAGCCTGGCGATCCCGGAATTGCCACTTAGCTACAGTGTACGCAACTCGGAGTTCAGTGACGTCTCCATCCGCTGCAACACACACGACTGAGGAGCCCTCCAAACTCAGCAAAGATCACTGGCCCACGCCAAAGTCTTACGAGCCATATCTGGCCCACGTCTACATGGCAGATCCAGTCGAAGAACCAGCCGAAATGGAGGCCAGCCTCACGGCAACAGACCAAGGTTTCGCGAGCCGCCTAGGTCAAAGCGAAGGCAGCGGTGCAGAAAGGCCACCCGATAGAACCCGGGTCCTCCCAAGAGGAGCCGATCGCGTACCACTACCATCTGTCACTGAAAAGCCGCCAGCTATCGAACACCCGCAAAGAACTCGAGTTACGTAAACAAGTGGCAGAAGCTTCGAGTGTGCGCCATGCAGCGCTCTCCAGGACCCACTTGACGGGGAACCAACCCATCAGGACGGGAAAACACGTCTCGAAGACCGCTCGAATGGACCAAGGGTCTCTCAGCGAGATCAGCAAGACCATCGATACTTCCCTCATGCACGTTGATGACGACGGAAACGTGCACCTGACGACTCCTGCCACCGCGGTCCTGACCGCTGCTAACTATTTACAGGAAAATCAGTCGCCAGGAAACGACCCCCGTGCAGATCAACATCGCCAAGTCCAAAAGGGGCTAGGCATGGCCGGAGCGGCCCTTGCCGCCCAAACTCGCAAGAATGCAGTAACCCCGGATGCTGATAAAAAATCTCGAGTGGAAAAAACACCTCGCAGACGCGGGAGTACGTCACCGAGAAGAGGAGACAAAGAATCACCTCGCCGCCCTAGGGGCAAAGAGGCAAGGCGCCGTGGCGACAGCCCACATAGCGGTGACGATAGCCCGCGACACCGTGACAGTCGCCCACGGCACCACGGAAGCCGCTCGCGACATCGCGGCAAAGAACCACGGCGAGAAATGATCATGACCGAACCCAATATGATGCGCGAGGAGACATCATGGAGAACAAGGTCGACAGAGCCTGTGCGCGAAGGAACCACACCCGCTCATTATCTACCTCCTCCGACGAAGAAGCCTGCGACGCGATGTGCTTCAGCAGCAGAATCCGCGAGGCGCCAATGCCCAAGTGATTCAAGCTCACCTTGGAAGTCCCAAAATACGACGGCTCGCAAGAATCCAAGACCTGGCTCTCGGACTACCTGACTGTAGTGAACTGCCAACGTGGAAACAAAGTAACAACCATGCAGTACTTAAACATGCACCTCGTCGGGGCGGCCCGAAGCTGGCTCGAAGGAAGACCGCGCGCGTGCTACAGATCCTGGGATGATCTCACCCGCGACTTCGAGAAAAATTTCTAGGAAACATACAAACGACCATCGTCTATCGAGGAAGTGCGAGCCTGCAGGCAGAAAAGCGGCGAATCAACCCGCGAGTACATATAGAGATGGACTACGCTCAAAAACACAGTGGGGAATATATCATAAGATAGCGGTCAAAGCTTTCACCAAGGACGCTCGACACGCAGCCTTCCGAGAAGAACTGAGACGATGCGCGCCCAAAACTAACGGCGAATTGATGGCAATAGCTGACAAATAGGCGAATGGCGAAGAGTCCCTTCGCAACGATAAAGCCTCCTCACCCGCGCACTTTGATGATCGCAACAGTGATCACAGGAGAAGGTAGAGACGACACTACAAGCAGGATGATCAGTTGGAGCTGGTAGCGGCTGAATTCACAAAAAATCACAATAGCGGATCCCGCGGAAATCGCGAGTGGAAGCCAAAACCAGACGACAAAACATCTAAGGAAGACCTTGATGGATACTGCTCCTTGCATATGTTCACAGATAAATAAACGGGCAAGCTCAAGGCCACTCACCTCCTCAAGGATTGCCGAAAGTTCCAAGACATCCATGAGGCGTATACAAGGAAGCACAAGATGGCAATAAACCAAGGATACCCGCAACTACCGAGAGGAGCCGCTACACACCCCCCTGCCGCCCCTACCTCCACCCGCTGGACACCACAATATGGCACTAGTCGCACTTCCTGCACCAGCTAATCCAGCCGCAGCAAACCAAGGAGGCAACAGCTACCCGAATCCCCAAGGGCTCCTAGGCATGATACAGAAGGTCTGCCTGTTCCCAAGAGTTCAGAAGACCAACACTCGCCATGTTAACATGGCAGTGCAAGCTCCACCGTCCAAAACTGAGTACCTGAAGATGTCCGAGCACCCGATAACTTTGTCAAGAGAGGACCATGATATGTCATAAACGTATCCTTAATTTCTGATGTTCCATGTTGTTTTCATGTTGTTTCCTACATATTTGCTATACACTTTATGTCATTTTTATCGATTTTCCGGACTAACCTATTGACAAGATGCCACAGAGCCAGTTCCCTATTTTCTGTTGTTTTTAGTTTCAGAAAAGTTGTTCTGAAAATATTCTCGGAATTGGAAAATTCGAAGTCCGTAGGTCCTAGAATTCCCGAAGGTTCCACATAGTCCCGAAGAGGCCCGGAGGGGCCCACATGGGGGTCACACCATAGGGCGCCCCCCGGCCGCGCCATGGGGTGGAGTGGGCCCCCCAGGCCTCCACCGCCTTTGCCCTTTCGCCTATTTATACCCCCCCCGATACGTCAACCCTAAATATATTCCACTTCGTCCCGAGAAACACCCGAGGCCGCCGATGGTGCAGATCTTGCACTCGTTGGGAAACCCCAAGAGGAAGGTATGATGAGCATAGCAGCAGTTTTCCCTCGGTAAGAAACCAATGTTTAATCGACCAGTAGGAGGAAGGAGTAACTTCAGAAGGTTGAAGCAGATGTGATGGCAGGGCGCACTACCGGTTCAGAAGCAACGTGGAACCTACACAACACAATCAAATTACTTTGCCCCAACGAAGCAGTGAAGTTGTCAATCTGACAGGTTTTGCTGAACACAAAGAGGTTAAACGTATGATGTGGAAAACAGTAGGAGAGCAGTATGAAAGCAGTATATGTTTTATCAGTATGAGAAAAAAGGACCGGGGTCACATTTCAGTAGTGGTGTGTCTCCGTGAAAGATAAATAACATGTGTGGTGAACAAATTACAACTTGGCAATTGACAGAAATGAAGGCTGCATATGCAAGATTACTATGTGATTCATGCGGGCAGTGCAACAAAATACATAGACCATCATCCAACCGCATCTATGTCTAACACTCCATCCTCCGAATAACATCCGAACAAAAGTTGGGTATTAAGTTGCAAGCAACAAATTATCGCTGTACGCAAAGTGTGTAATGTAAAAAATGTAAACTAGGTAAACACCGTTGTTTTATCCCTAATGGCAACAACACATCCTCCATCCGTCACATTTCTGTCACTCGAGCACAGATTAAAAGGAGGCATGAACCCACTATCGAGCATAAATACTCCCTCTTGGAGTTACTAGCATATACTTGGCCAGAGCATCTAATAATAACGGAGAGCATGCAAGATCATAAATAACATATGCATGAAGATAACATGATAGATTGATAATCAGAAGACATAGCATTCAACATTCATCAGATCCCAGCAAACACAACATGTAGCATTACATAAAGATGATCTTGATCATGCTAGGCAGCTCACAAGATCTAAACATGAGGTACAAAGTGGAGAGAATAACCATCTAGCTACTCCTATGGACCGGTAGTCCAGGGATGAACTACTCATGCATCACTTCGGAGGAGGGCATGGTGGTGTAGACCCCTCCGGTGATGAATTCCCCTCTCGGCAGGGTGCCGGGGAGAGCTCCAGAACCCTCCCGATCTCAGGATGACGATGACGGCGGCCTCGGGTGTTTCTCGTGGTGGGATAAATTTGGGGTTTACGTCTCGGGGGATTAAATAGGCGAAAGGGCAAATGCGGTGGAGGTCTAGGGGCCCCACACCACCCCCGGCGCGGCCAAGGGGGGGAGCCGCCCTATGGTGTGGCCCCCCTGAGGCCCCCCTTTGGGTCTCTTCGGGACTCCGTGGAACCTTCGAGAATTCTAAGACTTCCGGGCTTCGAATTTTCCAATTTCGAGAAAATTTCCAGAACAACTTTTCTGAAACCACAAATAGCAGAAAACAGGGAACTGGCTCTGTGGCATCTTGTTAGTAGGTTAGTGCGGAAAATCGATAAAAATGAGATAAAGTGTATAGAAAACATGTGGGAAACAATAATAAAACAACATGGAACATCAGAAATTAAGGATACGTTTATGACGTATCAACATCCCCAAGCTTAATTCCTACTCGTCCTCGAGTGGGTAAACGATAAAAACACATAATTTCTGCGGTGATATGCTACCAACATAAACTTGATCATAAATAATGTAAAAGCATAAGTAAAATGATATCATAGAACTTTAACACAAGCATTTTAAATAGAACCTTAATAATAAAGCATAGCAATAACCTAGCATCATGAGAAGTAACTCAAATAAAATATCATGAATAACAATGCAACAAAAGATATACGTTTGTTTCAAGTATAGAGAGAATATGTCAAAGTGATTTTTCGCTAGTCCTTACAAGTGGGGCAAAACATAAATGTCAGGTCACCTTCAAAGTTCATGAGGAAGACTAGAACAAATAATTAGAAAACAAGCAATAACACATCATGAATCAATTAATAATGTTTATGGGACAAATACACATAAACTCAGAATGGAAACTATGCTCTCTCAACAGTGCATAAAGTTAGAAGATGGAGACTCGACATAAAAAGAAAGGCCCTTCGCAGAGGGAAGCATCGATCACTCATGTGCTAGAGCTTTTATTTTATTAAATAGAGGTATAAATCTTGACACTCCTCCCAACCATCTTTCACAAACCATGGCTAACCGAATCCTCGGCTGCCTGCCAACAAACACATACCGTGGAGGAGTGTCTATTTTTTTAAGAGAGGTGTATGCTTATGTCAACGAATGGTAAACATAAAATACAGTACGTCACAAGACAACTAGACTTCACAAGAGAGGCTCCCATAGAAGGACGATGGGTAGAAGGTCATCCCTCTTTCTCTTTTGTTTACACAATTATGCTTTGACTAATAAATCAGGGGCAAAAATAGTGAAGAGAATTTGTGTTATTAATTTGGGGTTGGGCACCCCGCTGCCAGCTCTTCTATCATTGGATAAGCGGATGAAGACACTAGTCCAGGGTGTGAAAGTCCAATCAACAAGTGAGATAAAGATTCTCTATTTACGTCCTCATGGGCTAAAATAGGAGCACAAAACAGGAGTAATTTTGAAAGTTTTAAAGGTAACACATGAGAAATTTACTTTGGAGTGGCGGTTAATTACCACATGTAGTTAGGTATGGTGGACACAATGGGAAAACTTTGGTTTTTGGCAGTTGGATGCACGAGTAGAGCTCATACTCAGTATAGGTGGAGGCTAGCAAAAGACTAGGAGCGACAAATCAAGAGAGCGTAAGAGCCATAATCATGCATAGCGACATAAACATCATTAATCAAAGCATAAGTGGTACCACAAGTTCAAAAACTAAATTATCATGGAGGCTATTCATGACTGGTTCATAGTCATAAACATGGTGTGAGCATGCGCCAAGTCAACCAAATAACACATTCAAAGGAGAACACCACAAATTTATGCTTCAATATGACAAGAACAACTCATGATTCTTCCAATGGCACATTAAATACTCTTAGATATTTGAGGCTAATCATGCTACTAAATAACCACAAGGCTTTAAAACTAAAATAACATCTAGCATGATATGAAAAAGTCTAGCCACATTCTATACAAGCTTCTACTTGCACCGTTAAAAATTCTACCTCAAGCAGCAGTTTATTTTCCCAACAAGCACCATACAAAACATGCTTTAAAAAAACTCTCCAAATGCTACAGCAAGCAAACATGAGAGGACTCACAAAACACTACTAAGACTAACAACTCTAAATAAGAGATGCAATGAAAACACGAGCTAAACAGGAATTTTTGCAGCAACTAGAAGAAAAACTAATAATACTAGCATAGAAAGTATTCAAACAAAAAAGTGGAGCATGTCTCTCTCCCAAACAAAGAATGCAAGGATCCAACTATATTATTGCCGCAAGGAAAAGAAAAGAAAAAACAAACAAACACTCCGAGTAAACTTCATATGATGTAACCGAATAAAAATATAGTTTCACGAGAAGTGACCTGATAGATAGTTGATGAAGAAGGGGATGCCTTGGGAATCCCCAAGCTTAGATGCTTTAGTCTTCTAAAAAAATTCTTGGATGAACCACGGGGGCTTCCCCAGGCTTTGACCTTGCACTCTTCTTGATCACATATATCACCCCTTCTCTTGACCCTTGAAAACTTCCTTCACACCACACTCAAACAGTGATTCGCATTAGAGGGTTAGTGCAACAATTAAAAATCCATTGGTTTTGTATGGAACAAGTTCTCTTGATACTTTTAAACATTAGATACATCCACTATTGTTTCTTGAAGCAAAGAAATCCACTTGACATCACAAAAGAGCAAATGTAAGAAAAATGGAAGAATCTGTCAAAACCAGAACAATCTGTAAAGACAAATTTTTTCGAGACACTTACGTTGCTCATATCGAAAAACTTAAAGAATGAAAAAGTTGCGGAATTAGCCGAGGAATAATCAAAAACAAAATCGTATCATCCTGATCTTCCTGGATTTTATACGATTTTTTACGGTGGACAGCAGAAATCTGTTTCCTGCGCAGAAATCCGAAAACCAACTCCAACTCTCGTTAGAAACCTTACTTGGCACTACTAAAACATGAAAATAAAGATACAAAGGATTTGCTACAGAAGTATACAACCCCTTGACTCAAAGAAAACAGATAAAAACAAAGCAAAAATAAAACCATGGGTTATCTCCCAAGAAGTGCTTTTCTTTAACGCCTTTTAGCTAGGCCCAGAAAAGTGGAATCAAGTATTTTCAAGTGAAGAGGCATAAAATCATTACGAGATTTACGCTTACCTTTCTTACCATTATTTTTACCTTTAGGGAACTGATGGCCCAAGCATGGTTTGTAAGTGAAATTCATGGTACCTTTCTCCATATCAATAGTTGCTCCTAAGAGCTTCAGCAGAGATCTTCCAAGGGTAATTTGTCCTCCTCCTACACATTCAATAACAAGATAATCAGTGGAGACCGTTTTTCCTAGGTGTTTTGTAAACACTCCCTCAGCTACCCCAATGGGAAATATAGTGGTGTTATTAATAAGAGGAATTTATTCTCCTCCCTCAGCAAGTCCCCAAAGGTTCAAAGATTCATAAATTTCCTTAGGCATAAGAAAAAATTCAGACATAATATCACAACGAGCATGAAACGTTTCACCATTTATAGAAACCTTCTCCAAAGGAATCATATTTGGGGCTTCAGAATTTATTGGGACATAATCAAGATGTTCATGAATCTGGCCATAACCTTCTTTTAAATAAGAAATATGTGACTCAAGAGTATTCATTCTAGCATAAATACTTGCAAAGGCTTTATCAGAACTACTGGGTAAACTGTAGGTCGCAATTTTTTTTATGGCACTAAAAGCTTTCTCTCCATCACAATGGAGGAAATCTCCTCCTACCACAGTATCCAAAGCATATATATAGCAAAGAACAAGACCAAAGTAAAAGCTACGAAGAAACATGCTTAGAGTCATTTTAGGTTCAATTTTGCAATAAGAATCAAAAACTCTAGACCAAGCTTCCTTAAAACTCTCATCACTCCCTTGTTTGAAAGTGAAGATCATTTCCTCATGTGACATGGTAACAGGAACAAGAGTATTCATTTCAACAAGACTAAAAACAGGGATTAAACTACAGCTAGAAGAAGAACTTTTTTTTTGATAAAGAGAAGCAAACAAAACAAAATAAAATAAAATAAGAAAAACTAAAACAAAGAACAGAGATTGGAAGTGAGAGACTCCCCTTGCAAAAATTCTTTTCCTCCCCGGCAACGGCGCTAGAAAAATAGCTTGATGGTGCAGATCTAGCAATCGTTGGGAAACCCCAAGAGGAAGGTATGATGAGCACAACAGTAGTTTTCCCTCAGTAAGAAACCAAGGTTTAATCGACCTGTAGGAGGAAGGAGTAACTTCATAAGGTTGAAGCAGCCGAGATGGCAGGACACACTACCGGTTCAGAAACAACGTGGAACCTACACAACACAATCAAATCTCTTTGCCCCAACAAAGCAGTGAGGTTGTCAATCTCACCGGTTTTGCTGAACACAAAGAGGTTAAACGTATGGGGCGGAAAACATCAGGAAAAACGTATGAGAGCAGTATGAAAGCAGTAGGTGTTTTATCTCTCTCCGTGAAAGATAAATAACATGTGTAGTGAACAAATTACAGCTGGGCAATTGACAGAAATGAAGGCTGCACCGTAGTGCATATGCAAGACATAAAGATTACTATGTGATTCATGCTGGCATTACAACAAAATACATAGACCATCATCCAACTGCATCTATGTCTAATAATCCACCCTCCGAATATCATCCGAACAAATGTTGGGTACTAAGTTGCAAGCAACAGATTATCGCAGTAAGCAAAGTGTGTAATGTAAACAATGTAAAGTAGGTAAACACCGTTGTTTTCTCCTTAATGGCAATAGCACATACTCCATCTTTCACGTTTCTGTCACTCGAGCACATATGAAAAGGAGGCATGAACCCACTATCGAGCATAAATACTCCTTCTTGGAGTTACTAGCATCTTGGCCAGAGCATCTATTAATAATGGAGAGCATGCAAGATCATAAATAACATATGCATGAAGATAACATGATAGATTGATAATCAGAAGACATAGCATTGAACATTCATCAGATCCCAGGGAGTTCAAGAGATCTAAACATGAGGTACAAACTGGAGATAACAACCATCTAGCTACTGCTATGGACTCGTAGTCCAGGGATGAACTACTCAGGCATCACGTTGGAGGAAGGCATGGTGGTGTAGACCCCTCTAGTGATGAATTCCCCTCCCGACAGGGTGCTAGGGAGAGCTCTAGAACCCTCCCGATCTCGGGATGATGATGACGGCGGCCTCGGGTGTTTCTCAGGAAAGGTGGGATATATTTACATCTCGGGGGGATTAAATAGGCGAAAGGGCAAAGGCGGTGGAGGCCTGGGGGCCCCACACCAGCCCTCGGCGCGGCCAAGGGGGGCGCCGCCCTATGGTGTGGGCCCCCTGAGGCCCCCCTCCGGGTCTCTTTGGTACTCCATGGAACCTTCGGGAATTCTAAGACTTCTGGGCTTCGAATTCTCCAATTCCGAGAATATTTCTAGAACAACTTTTCTGAAACCAAAAAACAACATAAAACATGGGACTGGCTCTGTGGCATCTTGTCGATAGGTTAGTCTGGAAAATCGATAAAAATGACATGAAGTGTATAGAAAACATGTGGGAAACAATAAGAAAACAACATGGAACATCCGAAACTAAGGATACACTTCTGATGTATAAGCTGCCGTCATCGTCATCCCGAGATCGGCCGGGTTCTGGAGCTCTCCCCGACACCCTGCCGGGAGGGGAATTCATCACCGGAGGGGTCTACACCGCCATGCCCTCCTCCAAAGTGATGCGCGAGTAGTTCATCCCTGGACTACGGGTCCATAGCGGTAGCTAGATGATTTTTTTCTCCACTTTATACCTCATGTTTAGATCTCGTGAGCTGCCTCATATGATCGAGATCATCTTTATGTAATGCTACATATTGTGTTTGCTAGGATCTGATGAATGTTGAATGCTATGTCTTTTGATTATCAATCTATCATGTTATCTTCATGCATATGTTATTTATGATTTTGCATGCTCTCCGTTATTAGTAGATGCTCTAGCAAATTAGATGCTAGTAACTCCAAGAGGGAGTATTTATCCTCGATAGTGGGTTCATGCCTCCTTTGCATCTATGCTCGAGTGAAAGAAACGTGACAGATGGAGGATGTGTTGTTTCCATTAGGGAGAAAACAACGATGTTTACCTAGTTTACATTGTTTACATTACGCACTTTGCTTGCTGCGATAATCTGTTGCTTGCAACTTAATACCCAATGTTTGTTCGGATGATATTCGGAGGGTGGATTATTAGACATAGATGCAGTTGGATGAGAGTCTATGTATTTTGTAGTAATGCCCGCATGAATCACATAGTAATCTTTATGTCTTGCATATGCACTACGGTGCAATCTTCATTTCTGTCAATTGCCCAGCTGTAATTTGTTCACCACACATGTTATTTATCTTTCACGGAAAGACACCACTAGTGAACTGTGGACCCCGGTCCATTTTCTCATACTGATAATACACACATTGCTTTGATACTGCTTTCATACTGCTGCTACTGCTTTCATATTGTTTTCTACACCATAGGTTTAACCTCTTTGTGTTCTGCAAAACCGGTGAGATTGACAACCTCACTGCTTCGTTGGGGCAAAGTGATTTGATTGTGTTGTGCAGGTTCCATGTTGCTTCTGAACCGGTAGTGCGCCCTGCCATCTCAGCTGCTTCAACCTTCTGAAGTTACTCCTTCCTCCTACTGGTCGATTAAACCTTGGTTTCTTACTGAGGGAAAACTGCTGCTATGCTCATCTTACCTTCCTCTTGGGGTCTCCCAACGAGTGCAAGATCTGCATCATCAAGAAACTTTTCTGGCGCCATTGCCGGGGGAAAGAGAATTTCTGCAAGGGGAGTCTCTCACCTCCAACCATCTTTACTTTGATACTGATTTGCTTGTTACTTGTTTTATTATGTTTGCTATCAATGTTTGATGCCTTTGAAACTAGATCTTATTGGCAAGGTGGGTTCATGGACAAACAATAAAAGTATTATAAGGAATACCGCTTATCACAAAAAGGGATACACTTATGGGAGCAAATTAATAAATTGCATGACTATGCTAAAAACTTGTGCTCTACTTGTAATGTTACTTATTGCTTTGATAAATCTTGTTGCTGTAGGAGGTATAAACACCTCCCTTTTCAATGTGAATATAATGATAATGTTATCATATCTTCTTATGTTAAGGGAAATAATGAATTATATGATGTGGAACAAATTGAGGAATTTATTGCTTGGAAGGGTGCATTCGAAATTGCTTATTTGCTTGAAAATATTGATGATGCACCTTATAAATACGAGATTTATGCTATACTTGAATATTTCTTTTATAATTACAAGGATTGTAATTACTACATAATGGAATATCTTAATAAATGCTCTCAACCTAAGGAAGAAACTAATGCCTTGCAAGAGTCTATGGAAGAAGAAATTGTTGAATCTGGAAGCTCATTGGATGAAAAAGAGGAGGAGAGTGATGATCAAGAGGAGGAAGAATGGATCTACCCATGTCTACCTCACAATGATAGTAACTCTTTAACTCATAATTGTGATGATCTTATTGATTCTTTTGAAATATCCCTTTTTGATAAAATAGACACTTGCTATACTTGTAACCTTGATACTACTATGAATGAAACTTGTGAGAATGATATTGCTACTGTTATTTATGATAATCCATGCTACTTTGCTAAATCCTATGAGAATCCTCTATTTATTCCAACTATTGATATGCATGATCGAGAAGCTCATTAGAAAAATTATATGATAATGCTCTGGATGATGGTCCTATGTTACTTGATGTTATAAATTATAATGCTATTGAAAATAGGATTGCTATAATGTGTCCTATACCTTTTATGAGTGATCAACCATCTTGTTTTACTATTGCTAAAAGTGGGAAAAAAGAGGAGCTGATTTTAAATTTTGATCCCACCGTTTTTAAGCTTGATATGAATTGTGTGCTTTTAGACCATGACAAACATGCTTTATGTGATAGTTATGTTGTGGAGTTTGTTCATGATTCTACTGAAAATTATTATGAGAGGGGAAAATATGGTTGTAGGAATTTTCATGTCACTAAAACACCTCTCTTTTTGTTGAAAATTTTGAAGTTGCTCTTGTTCTACCTTCCCATGATTTCTAGTTTGAGCTTCTTTAATTTATTTCTTTACAAGATTACTATGCATAGGAACTGGATTATACTTAAATTTGTTTTATACGTGCTTCTTGATGCTCTCTTTTTCTTAATTCATATGTGAGCATCTTCTTCACTTGAAAACACGTGAATCCACTTTTCCGGGCCTAGCTAAAACGCGTGAAAGAAAAGCACTTCTTGGGAGATAACCCATGGTTTTGGCTTGGCTTAGCATGAAAGAGTAGAGATTAGAAAGATAGCTAAAATAGGTTCCTATTCCAAACACAACACATCAAGGAAACTCATCTTCCAACAACACATTACAAACATAACAATACATTCATCACCCCAAACAACCAAGTTTAAAAAAAACAACTAGTATTGTCATACTACTCTCGAAAGTATGATCAATACACTAATCGTGTTAACGTTGTTCTAACAAAGTAACTATATTGGTGGTCTCATCTATATCTTCTTGAGTTCTTCAAATTCTTCTCTCCATGTCTTGAGGTGTTGTTGATTGTTGTGAAGTCTATGTTTTCTTCAAGTTCTTCAATGATCTTGAGTGTAGGTCTTCATGTGGTGAAAATACTTCTTGCACTTCATGGTATGGTCATCAATAATCTTGCCTTGAGGGTATTCAAGAGGTAGGTCATCTAGAAAATTTTGAAGGTGAATAATAGATGAGAGGATATGAGAATAATTAAGATGATTGTTTTGTTTATAGAAAGTTTGAACATAGAAAATTTTCAATCCTAGGTTGATTAATGGGTTATTACCAACTTGTTGCAAATTGGATATTCACTATAGTGAGAAGTACAATGCACCCGCAAGCCAATCAGGGAACGGTCTCGTGTCCGTGGACACGTAAAGTTTTCCGGGCCGCTTCATCTCACTATGCCGCTAGGATCCAAAATAATCTAAGGAGATAATAACATGATAAAAAATGGCTTCCAAACCTAAGGGTCTCGAATACTACAGGCAACACAATGCTCTCATGCCATTTTGTAGCGTTCCCACATTTAAATAATGTAAGAACATCTGTGTTAGTGTGCTAGTCCCTGGATCAATTGCTAGCACCACAGTACAAAAGGAAATATCATGCAAATGCATCAAATTCTATTACATCGCGTGATCCAGTCTTTACAAAATAGTATTACAACTTGCATAGTCTTAGAAGAATAGCAGAAAACAAAGATATACAACAGAAAACATAGTACAACATTGAGCCCATCTTCTTCATGTGCCACAGGCAAAACATGTTGGCGATAGTCTCGAGATCCTAAACGTAATCCTCACTCGTCTTCAGAAACATTTGCAATATGGAATATGCAACCACAAGGGAGTCAATACAATTTAATGTATTGGCAAGTAACACTATGGTGGATATAAATGGCAAGACTAATACTACATGCTTATTTGGCTGAGTGGAGTTTTGGCTAAGTTTGCATAAAGCAAGTTTTTCTCCTATCTCTTTTGTAAAATAAAACTTTAATTTTCAAAGGGTGGCAACATTGGATTAAGATCCAAGAACCACAATACTGTTCACTTGGTCAAAATTTTACTTATTGAAATTGGTGATGAGATTCTTCCGTCAATCCTTGTCCAGCTGCTCATAGTTGTCCATAACCGGGGACACGGCTAAGATCTTAGTTTGTTGACTCTGCAGAGTTTGCGCACTTTCACCTTTTGTCTTCAATTAGCCCAATCATCCTATACACCCGGAGTGCATCATGGAAAGGAGAGAATTGAGACGAGATCTTTCAGAAGAAGAAATTCAACCCACCGGCAAGACCCGTTCCACCTATAATTATGCTACATCTGCTTGTCAAGCCTGGGCTGAACCCTCACAACTTAATTGATCAAGAAAGAGCCCATATTGTCAAAAGGTTGCACGGAAAGCTACTAGATTTAGAGGGACATAGTAATCTCTTTGTTCCTGGGTGGCCATCCGCAAGTGACAACCTCAAGTGAAATAACCCTTAAACAAGGGCCCTGAGGAAACACTCAACATAATCTAGTCTTACCACTTCCACCCAGGTGGTTCATTTATTATTTATACTTAGAATTTTTCCTCAACATCTAGTAAAACAATTTGTAATATTGCATAGCATCTACTAAGTTCTAAGGCTATCAAAATAACAAGGGTAAACGAGATGGCTACACACTACTAGGATAATAGCATAGCATAATATAACTTAGTAAAATTTCCTATCATGCATGCTACTCAAAATCAACTAATGCATATAGAAAATTATGGGTAGTTGATGGTGTGTTACTTGCCTTGTTGAAGTTGGTAAAGATATCACACTCTCTTCACAAAAGATCGTTGCTCTCCGTACAATCTATTCATTGAAAACACAATAACAAAATAAACAAGCATTCTAAAAATCAAACACATAAGGGAATAAAACATACAAAGCAATTGACATATCAAAATGGGTTTAACCAAGTTGGCTAGGACAAGGTCAAGGTTTGAGTTCAATACTTGTTAAGGAAATTCCAAGGGTTTACTTGGGATGGAACGGGTTGAGTTTGTAGTGATCAAACTTTATTGAAAACATATTTATCTAAGAAGTTCCAAGAGTTCACCAAGGTGATCTCACTATTTTAACTAAAGTATCACAATACAAAGTGTAACACTTAGTTGTTTTCATCAAAACATTTGAGTGATCTAGGTTAGTCCTTCCATTTTGGTTGAGGCTAGGTCTAGGTTCAATTAACTTCATAACAAAGGAGATAACAAGTTAAAGTCTTGGTATTTTCCATTTGGGTCAAGGGCTGGACAAAAATAACTTGTTATTCTTCAACTTGTGTGGATGGCTCCAAGTCTTCACATGCTTGTCTTCTTGAAGATCATCTTCATGCTTCTATTGTAGTCTTTTGCTTGGATGGATTCTTCTCTTGATCTTGATAGATTTCTTCATGGATTTCACTTCACTAATTTGGTTTGGGTATGGGATGGGCACAAAATACCACTAAGTCAAGAGAAAGAAAATAGGAAGAAAGATTGAAAGAGAGAGGGAGATGTTTTCTTCTGGATTTCTTCACACTTGTACTTCCTTGAGTTGCTTCTAGTGGTGGAGTATTTTCTTCAAAATTTCTTCATTGATCCTCCTTCTAGCTCTTCATGCTTCCACCAAGTTTAAAGTGAAGTGCCTTCTATTGCTTGAGTCTTGTTTTCCATTTGCTAACTTGATGGATTCTTGAAGCAAGAACAGGGGAATGGAGGAGTAGATAGAAAACTATGGTACTAGTGTTTGAGGTTCACTACTTGGTCTCTTATATGGTTTACATACTAAGTACTTGGTCTTGGATTCAAAATGGCCACAACAAACAATGGTAGAAAGAATAGCAACAAAATCTAAGGCATGATCAACTAGTGGTTCACTAAGTTGGATTTTTTTGTCCAACTTACAAGTAAATGGTTCAAGGTTGTCCAAAAGGTTTAGGTACTGATGTCTCTGGTTCAAGGTTACCAAAAGGATCAACTTTGCAAAAGGAACTATATTCTAATTATTTATAGAATTAAACCTATGTCAAAAATACTCAAAATACTAATTAATTCTAAATTCAAATTTAACTTTTTCAAAAAATTATTTTGGGACAAAGGGTGTCAAAGTACTCATCCTAAGGTTTCCAAATATATTTTATTTGCAATTTTTGGATTTGTAGAATTTAAATTATACCAAAATTCATCAAACAAGCATATTTGAATTGAACAAAATTTAAATGGTCAATTTTAAATTTGGCCAGTTACAGAAGTTTCTACATATTGTGCTGATTTCAAAAAGTCCAATTTTGCTAAATTTGGCTAAGTGGTTGAAAAGTAGTGATGATTATAAGTTTCAGGGACTCTTCTGCAAAACAAAAATACAATTTTTTTCTATTCGGGAGAAAATATGAAAAGGAGCTGGGTTGCTACTTGCTGCACTGAGCGACGGATAATTTCTGGGCTTGGGCTGGCTAAGCGCTGCACCGAGCGAAGGATATGCTACTTAACGCCTTGCTGACTTGGCATCTTGTAACATCCCAAGTATGAAAAATAGCCATTAGAATGTTTGCTCTCTGTTATTTTATGTTTTGCATCATGACATCATGTTCATTGCATTTGTTTTGCTTGTTTTCCATTTGTTTTCCTCTGTTTTGCTTTGTTTTCCAACTGTTTTCCTTTGTTTTCCTTTGTTTTCTATTTGAATTTCAAACCAAATTTCAAACCTTTTGTTTCATACTTGTGATGTTACAATTTCAAAAATGATATTTCAAATCAAAACAATCAATTGTTTCCATTAAAGTTGTGATTTCAAAACTGTTGATTTGTTTCTAAACAAAAAAATTCATTTAATACCAAACCCTTTGCAAATTCAATTAATTTCCAAAACAGCAACCTTTTTTTAAATTATGAAAATGACAAAACCCTTCCATCATTGTTTCCATCAAACCATAAGGTTCAAACCATTAAAATTATGGCTTTTAATAATTCACTTAATCCAAACTTAATTCAAATGTTATTCAAATAGAATTCCAAACAACAACCCAATTTGGAATCATGAAAATTACAAAGTAATTCATTCACTTGCTTCCGAGAAACTTGAATTTAACACTTATTTGCTCAAGTTCAATTAATTTTCAATTAATACTAATCTCATCCAAATTTCAAACAATTTTCAAACAGCCACATAACTTAAATATTTTTGGAAACAAAAACTTTGCACATGTTGCTATTACAATAAAGAGTTGTTACAAAAATTCCCTAAAAATTTCTAACTCGAAACATTTCTATTTCTTCCTATTTTCATCTCAGCAAAAAAAAAAGGAACAACAAACAAAAAATAAAAAGAAGCAAAGGGAGAGAGGGGCAGCCAGGCCCAGCCCAACTCCCCCTCAGCCCAACTCTCTCTCCCCCTTAGCCCATACCCCTTCGATGCCCTTCTTCCACCTCTGTACGGATTTCATCCGTTCTGTCCACGTAGGTTCAGAAGGGAGCAGACGGCTGCAGCTCCCCCTCCCCCCTATAAACCCTAACCGAACCCCTTCCTCCTGCCCTAACCCTCCTTCTTCCTCTCCTCTCTCTTCCCCCGCCTCCATTCTCTTCTTTCTTCCTCTCTTCCCTCTCTGTTCGCTGCCTTTCTCCCTCTGTACCTGAACCTGCACCAAACGCCACCGAGACCTCCCTTCCCCTCCGGTGATCGCCGCCAGGAGGCCCTCCTCCGGCCATGCTAGGGCCGGGAATGGAACCCCCCGGCCACCCTCTTCCTCCTCCACCCCGTGGCAGCGGCCGGGAGGCTCCGATGCGCCGCCGCCATCCGCATCTCGCCGCCGGTCGCCCCTGCACCGACCCCTCCCTGCTCCGCCCGTCGCTCGACAGCTCGAGGTGAGCCTCACCTCTCCCTGTTCCCCTCGCTCCCCTCCACTCCTCCCTCTCGCGGCCCACGTCGCAGCACACCCCACGCAGCCGCACGCAGCAGCCCGTGACGGCCCTCGCCGGAATCGATCGCCGTCAGCGATCTGTCCGCCCAGGTTCAGTAACTGAACCTTAAAGATTCAGTTAATCGCCCTAGCCACACCTTAACCCCCGCGCCTCCCTTATCTGTCCACAAACCGAACATCTACCGCACTGGCTAGGACCCTTGCGCGCAAGCCCCAGGTCCTGGGTTCGATCCCCCAAAGCCACACCCTTTTTATTTCTGCTTTTTCTTTTCTGCCCGAATTTCAGAAACTCAGATCTGAGCAATTAATTCTAAAATCCATATAAAATTGAATTTTGCTCCAAATTGAATGATTCAAATTCCTGTGGATCTAAAATCTTGTGCTCTTTCCATTAGTAACAAAATTGCAACATGTTTCTGTAATACTTTTTGCACTAAATAATTAATTACTGAAAATGCCATAAAAATTGGAAACTTTGGATTTTCATAACTTGAGTTTGGTACATCCAGTTTAAGCAAACTTGGGCTCTAAAAATTTGTCTTAACAAACTCTACACATTGGTATTTTATTTGGTCACAATTGAATTAATTTTGAGCATGTTTCCCCTTTGTTTACTAAAAAGGGCAGAATAAGAATGTTTGGGAAAAATTGCAAAATAAATTCAACACTCACCCAAAAATTATGTTTAATAACTCAAAATGTTCAGTGAAACATTTGCTACATGTTTTCAACCTTTTCAATGCAATTTGTTTACTGTTTTGAATATTTTAAATTGGTGCAATATTTGAATTCTTGTTTAATTCACTTAATTTTGCAAAAATCATAACTTGGGCATAAAAATTCCAAATTCCACAAACTAAATATGTTTTCCAATCAACTTTTCATGTACTTTCCAAATATCAACTTTGTTTGCTGTTTTGAATAATTTAAATTGCTGAAAACAACTGTTTCTCAATTAATGCATTTAAAATTGCCAAATTAATAACTTGCTCATTTTAAATCCTTTTTCAACAAATGAAATATGTTTTCCATGCAAAATTAAACCACCTTTCCAAATATAGAATTTGTTCCATGTTTTGAATAATTAAAATTGGTTAAATGATTTAAACCTTGTTTAAATCAATTAAAATTGCTAAATTTATAACTTGCTCAACTTAAAATATTTTTGAAACTATAAAATATGTTTTCAAACCATAAAAGTATAAGCTTTTCAATTATGAATCTCACTTAATGTTTTGCACAAATAAAAATTCAAATAAGTTCATGTTTGAATTAAATTCATTTAATTCTTGCTTAACCTTGTTTAATTCATAAGTAACTCATCCAAAAATCCTTTTTCAACAAGTGAAACATGTAATCCACCTTGTTATCTATTTTGAACAATTTAAATTGGTGAAAACAACAAATGCTTGTGTAACACCTTTAAGGAACCAAAATTTCCTAACTTAATAACTAAAATCCTAAACTTGGTAAACCTTATTTCAAATTGTTTCTATTGTTGTTTTCTTTCTGTTTTCCTCATCCATGCATCATGCTAATTCACTTACACATGATGTTTAGTTGTAGAACAATTAATCCAACCTTAATTCATGGGCTTTCCATATGCAATCCAAGTTGCATGTGGGTCCAGTTAATCATGATAAGTTACCATGGCAACTATTTTATGTTGTTGCATCAATTAAATGGTCATGCATCATCCCATGATTGTGCACTATGCCATGATATTGATTGTTTGTCTTTCTGCGTTGTTTGTTTGCTTCTTCTCGAATGGACGACGACGTTGAGACCGACGATACTTACGACACCCCTTCTAAGGATCTAGCTCAGTACCAGGCTGCTGAGTTTGCAGGCAAGTATTCACTCACATGAACCATTGTGTTCCTTTCAACATTGGATACCGATACTTTCCGTTGTCTATTCTGCTAGCCTTTTGAATCGTTGCTTCGGTTACGAACCTATCACATGTTACCCCTTAACCCTAATATAGCCTCACCTCCACACCTATAACCCCATGGTTTGTTGCCCGTGTCTTAGTAGCATGCTTAGGGTTGTTTTGCTCGAGTCTGTTACCCGTTACTTTCTGTTATTATTTCATTATGTTCTGGGGCTCGATGTTAAACAACAACCTGTTAATTTTGAGGTAATAATAATTTGCTGATAAGGCACCGGCAGGAGGCCCGGCGTGGTTTTGAGGCCTGCTAGTGTCGACCCTAATTAGGAAAAGGGTCTTGTCTAGTGATCCATGATGAGCGCACTAACCGCATGTGGGAAGCGTGTATGGGCGCCCCCCTCAATTTGATTCGATTCGCATCTCGTCCAAATCGCCACACTTAGTTCGGGCTTTCCATTTGATGCATGCATGTGCAGGTGCGAACCCTTGGCGCTAGGGTGGAACTTTTGTAGTCGGCATTTAGGGCGGCGTGGTCTTAGAGTGCTATGAGGGTCCCCTTTTCTTCGTGGGGCTCGATTAGCCGCGCACGCACAACATGTGGTTCTTTGGGCTTGATGCGAAGAAGAGTTGAGTTGTGTTGAGTGCCCCGCTTGGTGGGAAAGGCCTTCCCATCTGGCGGGTTATTCTTACGTGTACGACCAAATTGGTGCACCCCTGCAGGGATAAATCTTCTCGAGAAGCCGTGTTTTCCGCGGTTATGGATTACTTGGTGAAAGTACTGGCTAACAAGTACTCAGAACAACTTACACCTAACTAATGATAACTTGACTAGTAATAGTCTTATTGACACAATAACTTGACCCATCATTAATCCAACTGTGTGAGTTATCCTCGGATTGCTTCTTTGGATAAGGGGCGAGATCCAGGATGGGTTTGTTTGGTGGTTAGTTGGTAGGTTGGTTACGATACGCTATCTTATCTCCTTTCTGTTACCCGGAAGTTCTAGCATGTTTCTGTAGTTGGTTAGAGCAGCCAGCTGCCGCATCTTTTATATCCCCTTTCTTCCGTTGAACCCAAAGCATCTGTGCTTGGTGTTGACGGGATACACTTTGGTGAATTGTGAGTCTTGCTTGCCAGTACGTTTATGTACTGACCCCTTTGGGGCTGTGGTTTCCGCAGACTACGTTTCCGAGGATCCCCATGGTGGCTACTACGTGGAGTATGACGAGACTGCTGACGAGTAGATAGCGGACCCGGGCAGGATCCGAGACTTCGTGGATGGGATCCGTCTTTTCGTTTCCGGCCTCTTAGGCCTATTTGGATCTTGTCTGTACTCAGACACTTTGGATGCTTCCGCTGCGATGTAATGATGATATGTTGGGACATGGTCCTCTGGATGATTGTATTTGCTATCTCTGCTCTAGTGAGAGCCATTTGCAACTTATTTCCATCTTTTGTGTCGTAGAGATCTGTTGTGATATCACTTGTTCCAATGCCGTTGACGTACCATGTGTGTATGTTTTGAAGTACGTCAATGGAAGTATCTGGATTTCTATGGGATGGTTTGCGCAGACGATGAATAGTAAGAGAATGGTTGTCACACGTTTACGTGTTGGCCTGCTCATATTGAGATGCGGGTGCCGGTATGCCCCGTAAGCCATTTATCTACTGTTTAACGGACTGTGAGTATCCCCTAGAAGTCCGGGTGCGACACATCTCCCTATTGGCCGATACCTCTTCGTTGGGGAGAAGCTATCCTAGCCATACGATATGGATCGGGCCGCACAGAGAAGCTAGGGTTCTCACCTCGTTGGCGGCTGGCCGAAAATGGAGGATTCGGTGGTCCTCCGGTGGTCTGTGTGGAAAAATTCGACGGTGGCTGCTGTCCCTTGTCGCCTGGATCCTGGAGGATGACAAAAGGATGCGGCACAGCATGGGGACGTCACGGGTGGCTACCGCGTGGCTTGGCGTGCCTCCAGTCATTGGCCCGATGGAGATCCGGGGCATCCGTGGTGGTTCACTCTCCGGCGAGCTCGGCATCATCACTACACTGCAAATAACAATCGAGCACAAGCCTAAACACATGCGCAAAGACAAGGGGAAGAGATAGGGACTAAAAGGGATGGAGGACACGGGCTACCCTGTCGGAAAACAACCTCACACCACGGCGACGGACATGAACTCCGGCGAGCAATTTTGTCAACAAGGAGGCACTAAACTACGGGGATACATGGGGATTTTGGAGAGGTGGTCACGGGCTTTAAGATGGAGGGATCGGTGGAATTAATCTCGCACTAAAACGCGAGGAATCAAAGCCATTGAAAACATCGGTTTTGGTGTTCTTCGGTTACTAGAGGGAGAAGAAACGGTGATGTCATTGATGACGTCATCAATGATTTTTTTCCTGTTTCTTAATTCTTTAATAACTCTTGTTTGAATAATCCAAATAACATGAAACAAAAATATAAATTCTTAAAATTTCAAATACTTTCCAACAGTACCATTTTTGGAAACTTTGCAACATATTTTATTTAATTTTGAAATTTGAAATAATTCCTTAATAGTGATTAATGTGATTTTTAATTTAGAAAATTATAAAATATAATTATTTGTCAAATAAAATTTCAGTAGCTTTGTAATGATCAAATACTATTTTCCAAAACCAATTCAAAGTGTTTTCATATTTTATAATTTATAAAATATGATGAAAACATGAATAGTTACTTAATAGAAAAAGAGGGTTAATTATAGAAATATGATTTAAATTTTTTTAGAAAATATTTCTATGGTTCAAAATCATTTTCTAGGCCCTTCAATTTTTTTTTTCAACATATGAGCAATTCACTCATGGTATCTTATTAACATAATCAAAATAGAGAATTTATTAATAAATTTTAAATTGAGGGTGAGTAAGAATAGAGTGATTTTCTCTAATGAAGATGTTGTTTTCCCAATTAAAAACATTTTTTTCTAAGGCACTTTACTTGTTTTCATAACTCAATAATATATATAATACCTTATTGTTTTGTTGATTGACATAATACTTGGAAAACAATTAACTAGCTTTTATCCATTTGAGGTTAATAATAATAGTGTAATTTCTTGGAGAAAGGAGAAAATATTAGAGATAGTAACTCTCTGGTTTTTAGTTATCATAATCATTTTCAAAATCATATTTGAGTTGAAAACATGTTTGATAAAGATGTTTGCTAAGATAATATTTTATTCACATGTGAGAACATATTTTATTTTAGAAAAGGCTTTAGGGTTTTTGGAATTAAGGCAATTTGGATTCTTTATTCCAATTACATATTGTTTTATTTTCTTTCTTCCTTTTTATTTGGTTTTTGGTGACTTGCTTTATCATGAAAAAAAAAGTTTCAAATTTTTGTGATTTTTGAGTTTTCCAAAAATCAGGGATGTTACAAAACCGTCTTTACGGACTGTTCTGGTTTTGACAGATTGTGCCATTTTTTTTGCATTTGCTCTTTTACGATGTCTAGTGGATTTCTTTGCTTCACGAAACATCAGTGGATGTAGATAATGTTTAAAAGTATCAATAGAACTAGTGCCCATACATAACCCATGGATTTTTTTATTGTTGCACTAACGCTCTAATGCGAATTACTCTTTGAGTGTGGTGTGAAGGAAGTTTTCAAGGGTCAAGAGAAGTGGGTGATATATGTGATCAAGAAGAGTGCAAGGTCAAAGCTTTGGAATGCCCCCGTGGTTCATCCAAGCATATTTTAAGAATACTCAAGCATCTAATCTTGAGGATGCCCAAGGCATCCCCTTCTTTATCAACAATCTATCAGGTCACTTCTAGTGAAATTATATTTTTATTCGGTCACATCATATGGAGTTTACTTGAGCGTCTGTTTGTTTTTATTTTGTTTTATTTTGTTTTTCTTTCTGCAATAATACAATTTCACCCTAGAATTCCTTGGTTGTGAGATAGATATGCTCCGCTTTTTCGTTTGAATACTTGATATGCTCGTATTCTTAGGTTTTCTACTAGTTGCTGCAAAAATTCCTGTTTAGCTCTTGTTTTCATTACATATCTTATTCAGAGCTGTTAGTTTTAGTAGTGTTATGTGATTACTCTCATGTTTGCTTGTTGTAGCATTTAGAGTATTTTTGTTAAAGCATGTTTTGTATGGTGTTTGTTGGGAAAAGAAACTGTTGCTTGAAGTAGAATTTATAACGGTGCAAGTAGAAGCTTGTATAGACTGTGGCGAGAAATTTTCATATCATGCTAGATGTTATTTTAATTCTAAATCCTAGTGGTTATTTAGTAGCATGATTAGTATCAAATAGCCGAGAGTGTTTAATGTTCCATTGAAAGAATCATGAGTTGCTCTTGTCATATTGAAGCATAAATTTGTGGTGTTCTCTTTCGAATGTTTTATTTGGTTGACTTGGCACATGCTCACACCATGTTTGTGACTACAAACCAGTCATTTATAGCTTCTATGATAATTTAGTTTTTGAACTTGTGGTGCCACTTATTCTTTGATTAATGATGTTTATGTCCCTATGCATGATTATGGCTCTTATGCTCTGTTGATTTGCCGCTCCCAGTCTTCTGCTAGCCTCGACCTATACTGAGTATGAGCTCTACTCGTGCATCCAACTCCCAAAAACCAAAGTATGCCAAATGTGTCCACCATACCTACCTACATGTGGTATTTAACCGCCACTCGAAAGTAAATTTCTCACGTGTTACCTTTAAAACTTTCAAAATTACTCATGTTTTGTGCTCCTGTTTTAGCTCACGAGGACGTAAATAGAGAATATTTATCTCACTTGTTGATTGGACTTTCACACCCTGAACTAGTGGCTTCATCCGCTTATCCAATGATAGAATAGCTGGCAGCAGGGTGCCCGGCTCCAAATTAATAACAACACATTCTCTTCACTATTTTTGCCCCTGATTTATTAGTCAAAGCATAATTGTGTAAGCAAAAGAGAAAGAGGGATGACCTTCTACCCAGATGCATCCTTCTATGGGAGCCTCTCTTGTGAAGTCTAGTTGGCTTGTGACGTACTGTATTTTCTGTTTACCATTCGTTGACATAAGAATACACCTCTATTAAAAATGTGTTCAATACCTCTGTTTAATAAAATAAAAGCTCTAGCACATGATTTGATCCCTGCTTCCCTCTACGAAGGGCCTTTCTTTTACTTTTATGTTGAGTCTCCATCTTCTAACTTTATGCACAATTGAGAGAGCATAGTTGCCATTCTGAGTTTTATGTGCATTTGTCCCAGAAACATTATTAATTGAGTCATTATGTGTTATTGCTTGTTCTCTAATTATTTGTTCTAGTCTTCCTCACAAACTTTGAAGGTGTCCTTGCGTTTGTGTTTTTCCCCACTCTTAAGGACTAGCGAAATATCACTTTTCCATGTTATCTCTATGCTTGAAACAAACCTATATCTTTCGTTGCATTGTTATTCATGATCTTTTATTTGTGTTACTTCTCATGATGCAAGGTGATTTCTATGCTTTATTGTTAAAATTCTATTTATCATGCTTGTGTTGAAGTTTTATGGTCTTAGCTTACTTATGCTTTTACATTATTGATGATCAGGTTTATGTAGGTAGCTTGTCACCTCAGAAATTATGTGTTTTTATCGTTTACCTACTCGAGGACAAGTATGAACTAAGCTTGGGGATGTTGATACGTCATAAACGTATCCTTAATTTCTGATGTTCCATATTGTTGTCATGTTGTTTCCTACATGTTTGCTATACACTTTATGTCATTTTTATCGATTTTCTGGACTAACCTAATGACAAGATGCCATAGAGCCAGTTCCCTGGTTTCTGCTGTTTTTAGTTTCAAAAAAATTGTTCTGGAAATATTCTCAGAATTAGAAAATTCGAATTCCGGAGGTCCTAGAATTCCCGAAGGTTCCATGGAGTCCCGAAGAGGCCCGGAGGGGGCCATAGGGGGGTCGCACCATAGGGCGGCGCGCCGCTGTCCGCGCCATGGGGTGGTGTGGGCCCCCTAGGCCTCCACCACCTTTTCCCTTTCGCCTATTTGTATCCCCCGATACGTCAACCCTAAATATATACCACTTCATCCCGAGAAACACCCGAGGCGGCCGGCATCGTCATCCAGAGATCAGGAGAGTTCTGGAGCTCTTCCCGGGGAGGGGAATTCATCACCAGAGGGGTCTACACCACCATGCCCTCCTCCGAAGTGATTCGTGAGTAGTTCATCCCTAGACTACTGGTCCATAGCAGTAGCTATATGGTTGTCTTCTCCACTTTTTATCTCATGTTTAGATCTCGTGAGCTGCCTCACATGATAGAGATCATCTTTATGTAATTCTACATGTTGTGTTTGATGGAATCTGATGAATGTTGAATGCTATGTCTTTTGATTATCAATCTATCATGTTATCTTCATGCATATGTTATTTATGATCTTTCATGCTCTGCGTTATTAGTAGATGCTCGGGCCAAGTAGATGCTAGTAACTCCAAGAGGGGGTATTTATGCTCGATAGTGAGTTTATGCCTCCTTTGCATCTATGCTCGAGTGACAGAAACGTGACGGATGGAGGATGTGTTGTTGCCATTAGGGAGAAAAAACTGTGTTTACCTAGTTTACATTGTTTACATTACACACTTTGCTTACTGCGATAATCTGTTGCTTGGAACCTAATACCCAACGTTTGTTCGGATGATATTCGGAGGGTGGATTATTAGACATAGATGCAGGTTGATGACGGTCTATGTATTTTGTTGTAATGCCCGCATGAATCACATAGTAATCTTTATGTCTTGCATATGCACTACGTTGCACCCTTCATTTCTGTCAATTGCCCAGCTGTAATTTGTTCACCACACATGTTATTTATCTTTGACGGAGAGACACCACTAGTCAACTGTGGACCCCGGTCCATTTTCTCATACTGATAATACACACACTGCTTTCATACTGCTGCTACTGCTTTCCTACTGTTTTCATATTGTTTTCCACACTATACGTTTAACCTCTTTGTGTTGAGCAAAACCGGTGATATTGACAATCTCACTGCTTCGTTGGGGCAAAGTAATTTGATTGTGTTGTGTAGGTTCCACGTTGCTTCTGAACCGGTAGTGCGCCCTGCCATCTCAGCTCCTTCAACTTTCTGAAGTTACTCCTTCCTCGTACTGATCGATTAAACCTTGGTTTCTTACTGAGGGGAAACTGTTGCTGCGCTCATCATAGCTTCCTCTTGGGGTCTCCCAAAGAGTGCAAGATCTTCATCATCAGACCACCCTCCACGGGTATATCGACCGAGGCACGCAGCACTCGTCATCCAGGCGCAAATAGGCAACTACGACCTAGCCAGAGTATTCATGGACGGTGGTAGCGGCATAAACATCATATACGCGGATACACTCCGTAAAATGAACAGGAATCTGGAGGGACTCGCAGAATCAGAAACATCCTTTCACAGGATAGTACCGGGCAAAGCAGTCCGACCACTCGGGACAATTAACTTGGAGGTGATACTCGAAGATCGAAGCAATTACAAGAGAGAGTTCCTAGACTTTGAAGTAGTCGACTAGCCATCGCAGTACCACGCCATTCTCGCCCGAATAGCATTCGGGAGATTCATGGTAGTACCCCATTACGCCTACCTCAAGCTAAAACTACCAGGAGAATACAATACAATCACTGTAAACGGCGACTTCCAAAAGTCAGATAAGTGCGACAACAATTTCCACAAAATCGCAAAATCTTTCGGGATGCAAGAAGAGTTATAAGAGCTGGCAAAAGAACCACGGATAACTCTGTGATGCCGCTAACCAAGAAAAATGCCCCATACCTCGAGTTTAGCTCCAACAGCGGCACTCAAAAGCATCAAGTCCACCCGACACACTCTACGAAGAAGGCGACCGTGTAGACCACTGATTGCTGGTAGAGTTGACGAGGGAGTAGTTGCTTCTTGATGATGACTAACTCCCCGGCAACGGTACCAGAAATTCCTTCTGCTATGGATGGTGTGTTGGAAACCCCAAGAGGAGGGTGTGATGAGTGCAGCGGTAAGAATTTCCCTCGGTTAAGAACCAAGGTTATCAATCCAGTAGGAGAAAGAGGATCTTCGGAAGGTTGATGCCACTGATGGTGGTGATAGAGCCTCACCAGTGTCAGCAACAACCCCGAACCTGCACACAACACAACCAAAATACTTTGTCCCAATGGTACAGTGAGGTTGTCAATCTCGCCGATCTTGCTGAAAACAAAGATTAGACGTATAGTGTGGAAAATAGTGTATGCTTGCAGTAAGTAAAGAAAGCAGGAAATTGTAGTGGTTTGTTTAACAGTGTAGGAAAATGGACCGGGGTTCATAGGTTCACTAGTGGTGTCTCCCCAATAAAAGATAGCATGCTGGGTGAACAAATTACAGCTAGGCAATTGACAAATAGAGGTTGCACCGTAGTGCACATTCATGACATGATGACTACTATGATATCTAGTGTGGACATTACAACAATATACATAGACCGTAATCCAACTGCATCTATGACTAATAATCCACCCTCAGGTTATCATCCGAACCTCCTTAGGTATTAAGTTGCAAGCAACAGATAATCACATTAAGAAATGTGTGTAATGTAAGCAATGATTATACACGTGGGCACTCACACTGCTGTTTTCTCCCTAGTGGCAACAACACATCCTCCCCCGTCACGTTTCTGTCACTCAAGAACAGGCGAAAAGGAGGCATGAACCCAACTATCGAGCATAAATACTCCCTCTTGGAGTCACTAGAAACTACTTGGCCGGAGCAACCACTAGCAACGGAAATCATGCAAGATCACAAATAGCATATGCAATAAATAATATAATCAACTTGGCATAAGTTCAATATTCATCGGATCCCAGCAAACACAACACATAGAATTACATAAGAACAATCTCGATCATGTTAGGAAGCTCACGAGATCTAAAGATTGAGGGATAGGAGGAGAAGACAACCATCTAGCTACTTCTATGGACCCGTTGTCCAAGTATGAACTACTCATGCATCACACCAGAGGCAGGGATGGTGATGAAGAGGCCTCCGGTAATGATCTCCTCTCCGGCAGGGCGCCGAGAGACAGCTTCAGAACCCCCCTGACCTAGGGTTGACAACGACGGCGGAGGCGGTACTTTTCGGGGATTTTTGATCACGTGCTTATGGTTTTCCTTCAGAGGGGATTAAATAGGCGAAAGGGCAAAGGCGGTGGATCCCTAGGGGGCCCCACACCACCCCCCGGCGCGGCCAAGGGGGGCGCGCCACCCCATGGTGTGTACCCCCTGAGGCCCCTCTCCGGGTCTCTTCGGGACTCCATGGAACCTTCGCGAATTTTAAGACTTCCGGGCTTCGAATTTTCCAATTCCGAGAATATTTCTAGAACAACTTTTCTGAAACTAAAAACAACAGAAAACAGGAAACTGGCTCTCTGGCATTTTGTCAATAGGTTAGTCCGGAAAATCAATAAAAATGACATAAAGAAGGGAGAAACACATGTAGCAATTGGCATAATATCATCATGGAACATCAGAAATTATAGATACGTTGGAGACGTATCAAGCATCCCCAAGCTTAGTTCCTACTCGTCCTCGAGTAGGTAAACGATAAACAAAATAATTTCTGGGGTGACATGCTACCACACAATCTTGATCATAAAAATGTAAAAGCATATGTAAGCTGAGATCATAGAACTTTAACGCAAACATGATAAATAGAACTCTAATAATAAAGCATAGCAATCACTTTGCATCATGAGAAGTATCTCAAATAAAAGATCATTAATAACAATGCAAAGAAAGATATACATTTGTTTCAAGTATAGAGAAAGCATGTCAAAGTGATATTTCGCTAGTCCTTAAGAGTCGGGCAAATTGTGAATGCCAGGAAACCTTCAAAGTTCATGGGGAAGACTAGAACAAATAATTTGAGAACAAGCAATAACGCATCATGAATCAATTAATACTATTTCTAGGACAAATGCACATAAAACTCAGAATGGCAAAAATGCTCTCTCAACTGTGCATAAAGTTAGAAGATGGAGACTCAACATAAAAGTAAAATAAAGGCCCTTCGCAGAGGGAAGCAGGGATCACTCATGTGCTAGAGCTTTTTATTTTATTAAACAGACGTATTAAAAGTTTGACACTCCTCCCATCCATCTTTCACAAACCATGGCTAACTGAATCCTCGGGTGCCTGCTAACAATCACATACCGTGGAGGAGTGTCTATATTTTGGGAGATGTATGCTAATGTCAATGAATGGTAAACAGAAAATACAGTACGTCACAAGCCAACTAGATTTCGCAAGAGCGGCTCCCGTATGAAGGACGCAACTGGTATAGAAGGTCATCCCTCTTTCTCTTTTGTTTACACAATTATGCTTGGACTGATAAATCAGAGGGGAAATAGTGAAGAGATTTTGTGTGTATTAATTTGGGGCTCGGCACCCCGCTGCCAGCTCTTCTATCATTTGAATAAGCGGATGAAGCCACTAGTCCAGGGTGTGAAATCCAACCAACAAGTCAGATAAAGATCCTCTATTTACGTCCTCGTGAGGAAAAACAGGAACATAAAGCAGGAGTAATTTTGAAGGTTTTAAAGGTAACACATAAGCAATTTACTTGGAGTGGCAGCTAAATACCACATGTATATAGGTATGGTGGACACAATGGGAAAACTTGGTTTTAGGGAGTTGGATGCACGAGTAGAATTCCATACTCAGTACAGGTGGAGGCTAGCAAAAGACTGGGAGCGACAAATCAAGAGAGCATAAGATCCATAATCATGCATAGCGACATAAACATCATTAATCCAAGCATAAGCGGTATCACAATTCAAAAACTAAATAATCATAGAGTCTATTAGTGACTGGTTCATAGTCATAAACATGGTGTGAGCATGCGCCAAGTCAACCAAATAAAACATTTGAAAGAGAAAACCATAAATTTATGCTTCAATATGATAAGAACAACTCATGAATCTTTCAATGGCACATTAAACACTATCCTATATTTGAGGCTAATCATGCTACTAAATAACCACAAGTCTTTAAAACTAAAATAACATTTAGCATGGTACGAATAAGTTCTAGCCACAGTCTATACAAGCTTCTACTTGCACCATTAAAAATTCTACTTCAAGTAGCAGTTTCTTTTCCCAACAAGCACCATACAAGATATGTTTTAACAAAAATACTCTTCATGATACAACAAGCAAAAATGAGATTACTCACATAACACTACTAAAACTAACAGCTCTTAGATAAGAGATGCATGCAAAACATGAACTAAATAAATGCAGCAGCCTGACAAAGATTAAGAATACAAAGTATTCCTATGAAAAAGCGGAGTGTGTCACTCTCCAATAAAAGAATGCTGGGGTCCAACCAAGATTATTGAAAAAATAAAAACAAACTTAAAGCAAAAATAAAAGACGCTCCAAGTAAAACACATAAGATGTGACCAAATAAAAATATAGTTTCACTAGAAGTGACCTGATAATTTGTCGATGAAGAAGGGGATGCCTTGGGCATCCCCAAGCTTAGACGCTTGAGTCTTCTTGGAATTTGATGGGATGTACCACCGAGGAATCCCCAAGCTTAGGATTTTCACTCTTCTTGATCACGTCATATCATCCTCTTCTCTTGACCCTTGAAAACTTCCTTCACACCAAACTTCTCACAATCTTCATTAGCAACGTTAATGCAATTGAAATAATAAATTCACATGGTTCAGTTTCAACACAAGAATAACACTCAAAAACACATTAGCTACTGTCACAGCTTCTTTTAAAACTCTTTTTCGCAAAAGAACACCAAAAGAAAGAGATTAAGATGCAAATGCAATTATCGGCAGAAATCTGTCAAAACATGACAGCAGGTAAAGATGATTTTTTTCGAAAATCTTCTGTTGCTCAAATCAAAAAGTTTTCAACTAAGAAAAGTTGCGTATATAGACCAGTATTACACACGCAAAAAAACTCAGGTCGTTTTGAATTTTCTGTAATTTTATACAAATTTAACAGTGGGCAGCAGAAATATGTTTCCTGCGCAGAAATCCGAAATATTGTCTCAACTTTCCACTAGAGGCTTTACTTGGCTCAACAAAGACACAAAAGAAAATATACAGAGGTGTTGCTAATGAAATAGAAAACACCCAGGTGCAAAGAAAACAAAAGAAAACGACAGAAAACGGGTTGAAAATGGAGAAATAAAAGGGGTTGTCTCCCGGTAGCGCTTTTCTTTAACGCCTTTCAGCTAGGCATATAAAGCAACTCAAGTATTTTCTAGTGGAGAAGCATCAAAATTAAGCTTAGAAATCTCCTCAACAATGAATATTATTTCATCTATAGAAGTTTTAGATGCCCCTTTATCAGCGCTTTTAGGCACACTATTTTCATCAAATGGGTTTGCAGGAACAATCCAATCAAAATTCTTTTCTAGAGCTTCATGCATTCCTACCAATTTAAAGCGTATTGGTATTTTAATTTCATTATAATTGGATTTACCCGGTGTGCTATTAACATCTACACATGAGCCTGCCATCTCAAATCGGTTAAAAACTTTTCTAGCCTCAATGACAACATCACCAAATTCTTTCAACAGAGTTTCTAGAATAAACCTTCTTTTTTCACTATCCTTAATGTTATCAAGGTTGAGGAACATTTGTTGAATTATGGGATTAAGGTTAACAAACCTAGCTTCCAGCATATGAACTAGAGATGCTACATCGGTTTCATAATCTGGAGCAAGTTCGGCTAAGGATCTATCCTCAAATTCTGTGTGCTTACTAACATAATTAAAGAACTCTCCAATATTATCTTTCCCAATTATATCACCGCTACCTATTGGTAAGTCTTTCAAGGTAAACTTGGGTAGAATCATGCTTAGAGATTAAACTAAGATCAGAAAAGCAAAAATAACAGCTATAAAGTAAACTAATTTTTTTGTGTGTTTTTTATATAAAGAAGCAAAACAAGACAAAATAGAAACGAGACAATAAACAAAATAAAGAGGTTGAGAGTGAGAGACTCCCCTTCCCAGAAGACTTCTTTCTCCCCGGCAACTGTGCCATAAAGTCCTTGATTACTGGTACAGTTGACGAGGGAGTGGTTGCTTCTTGATGATGATTAACTCCCTGGCAACGGTACCAGAAATTCCTGCTGCTATGGATGGTGTGTTGGAAAACCCAAGAGGAGGTTGTGATGAGTGCAGTGGTAAGAATTTCCCTCAGTTAAGAACCAAGGTTATCAATCCAGTAGGAGAAAGAGGATCTTCGGAAGGTCGATGCCACTGAAGGTGGTGATAGCGCCTCACTAGTGTGAGCAACAACGCGGAACCTGCACACCACACAACCAAAATACTTTGTCCCAACGGTACACTGAGGTTATCAATCTCACCGGTCTTGCTGAAAACAAAGATTAGACATATAGTGTGGAAAATAGTGTATGCTTGCAGTAAGTAAAGAAAGCAGGAAATTGTAGTGGTTTGTTTAACAGTGTAGGAAAATGGACCGGGGTTCATAGGTTCACTAGTGGTGTCTCTCCAATAAAAGATAGCATGCTGGGTGAAAAAATTACAGCTAGGCAATTGACAAATAGAGGTTGCACCGTAGTGCATATTCATGACATGATGACTACTATGATATTTAGTGCGGGCATTACAACAATATACATAGACCGTAATTCAACTGCATCTATGACTAATAATCCACCCTCAGGTTATCATCTGAACCCCCTTAGGTATTAAGTTGCAAGCAACAGATAATCGCATTAAGCAATGTGTGTAATGTAAGCAATGATTGTACACACGGGCACTCACTCCACTGTTTTCTCCCTAGTGGCAACAACACATCCTCCCCCGTCACGTTTCTGTCACTCGAGCACAGGCGAAAAGGAGGCATGAACCCAACTATCGAGCATAAATACTCCCTCTTGGAGTCATTAGAAACTACTTGGCCAGAGCAACCACTAGCAACGGAAAGCATGCAAGATCACAAATAGCATATGCAATAAAGAATATAATCAACTTGGCATAAGTTCAATATTCATCGGATCCCAGCAAACACAATACATAGAATTACATAAGAACAATCTCGATCATGTTAGGCAGCTCACGGGATCTAAACACTGAGGCATAGGAGGAGAAGACAACCATCTAGCTAGTGCTATGGACCCGTAGTCCAAGGATGAACTACTCACGCATCACTCCGGAGGCAGGCATGGTGATGAAGATGCCTCCGGTGATGATCTCCTCTCCGGAAGGGCGCCGGGAGACAGCTTCAGAACCCCCTGATCTAGGGTTGACGATGACGGCGGCTGCGGAATTTTTCGGGGATTTTTTATCAGGTGCTTAGGGTTTTCCTTTGGAGGGGATTAAATAGGAGAAAGGGAAAGGAGGTGGAGCCTTGGGGGCCCCACACCACCCCCGGCGCGGCCAAGGCGGCGTGCCACCCCATGGTGTGGGCCCCCTGAGGCCCCTCTCCGGGTCTCTTCGGGACTCCGTGGAACCTTCGGAAATTCTAAGACTTTCGGGCTTCGAATTTTCCAATTCCAACAATATTTCCAGATCAACTTTTCTGAAACTAAAAACAGCAGAAAACAGGGAACTAGCTCTGTGGCATCTTGTCAATAGGTTAGTCCGGAAAATCGATAAAAATGACATAAAGAAGGGAGAAAACATGTAGCAATTGGCATAATATCATCATGGAACATCATAAATTATAGATACGTTGGAGACGTATCAACCACTCTATCATCCGCATAGGAAAGCACGCTCGTCGAACTCCTCCGTGAGTACTGGGAGATTTTTTTCTGGCAGCCATCCGATATGCTAGGGATACCCAGGGAGTTCACCGAGCACTCATTGGAAGTGTTCAAAGATGAAAAGCCAGCCAAACAAACCACTCGACGCTTCTCTGAGCCAAAGAAGAGAGCACTCGGAGAAGAAGTGAACAGATTCCTAGTCGACAGGTTCATCAGGGAGAACAAGATTTCCACCTGTTTAGCAAACCAGGTGCTGTTCCCGAAGAAAAACACAGATATCCTTCCTTTGTGCATTGACTACACGTCGTTGAACAAACACTGGCCCAAGGATAACTTCCTGCTCCCGCTACCAGATTATCGGCTCCACAGCAGGCTGCCAACGCTTCTCCTTCCTGGACGCCTACTCGGGTTATAATCAGATCAGGATGAAACAGGAAACGAGGAGAAGACAACATTCATCACACCACACAGTGTCTACTGCTACACAACCATGCCTTTCGGGCTAAAAAACGCAGGCGCAACGTATGAGCGTGCACGCAAAAATTCCTCGCCAAGCTCATTGGCAAGAACGTACAAGTGTACATTGACGACATCATCATCAAGACTCGAGTGGAGGACACACTCCTCGAGGACATAAGAGAAACTATCAACGCACTCAACGCATATAGAATCAAGCTCAACCCGACGAAATGCGTCTTCGGTGTGCCTGCCGGCCAGATACTCGGCTATTTGGTCTCAGCCCGAGGAATAGAAGAAAACACAGAGAAAATTCAGGCAATCCTAAGAATGAAAGAGCCAACAAATATCCACGGTGTCCAACAGCTGGCAGGGCGACTGGTGGCCCTCGGCAGATTCATCAGACGGTTGGGCGAGCAAGCCCTACCCTTCTACAAATTGTTGAACAAAACCGATAAGTTCGAGTGGACCACAGAATCAAAAAAGACGTCCGTCGACTTGAAAAGAGTGCTGCAGAGCAGGCGAATACTGTCCACGCCTCAGGACGGGGAACCCCTCTACCTTTACCTATCCGCAACTAATCAAGTGGTCAGTACAGTAATAGTGGTCGAGCGACCAGAGAACGGAAAAGCATATGGTGCTCAGAGACCAGTATACTACATCAGCGAGGTACTCTCGTCGTCCAAGAAGCGATACCCCCACTACCAGAAACTCGCGTATGGGGTGGTCGTTACAGCTCGCAAGCTTAAGCATTACTTCCAGGAGCATACCGTTATGGTGCTAAACGACGCATCACTCGATACAATCATGAACAACCCTATCTCATCAGGAAGAATCTCAAAGTGGAGCATCGAGCTAGGCGCCTGGGAAATAATATACACAGGACACAACACCCTCAAGTCCCAGGTGGTCGCAGAGTTCCTTTGCGAGCGGACAGAGATGCAAAATCCAAGACCCTCAGAGTACACAAGCTCCTGGATCATGTGCTTCGACAGGTCGAAAAGAAACGAAGGAGCGGGAGCCGGCATAATCCTCATATCGCCAAGGGGTGACAAGCTCCAGTATGTTCTACGTCTCGACTTCCCCCTCGACGATCCAACATCCAACAACGACGCCGAGTACGACACACTCCTACACGGCATGAAAATGGCGATCGCCTGCGGCGCTACACGACTGATGATCTGTGGAGACTCAAACCTTATCGTAGAATAGACGATGAAGGAATGCGATGCAGTCGCAGATAACATGATTGCCTATCGCGACATGTATAATCTGCTCGAGGAAGCTTCAAAGGGTGCAAACTGAAGCACATTGCGCGATCACGTAACAAAGAAGCTGACAAATTGGCAAACATCAGTCAACAAACGCCCCAGTTGTGCCAGGAATCTACTTTGAGCGAATCAGCAAAAGATCGGTCAAATTAAAGAAGCACACGGAGGTGCCAACAGCAACGGAAACATAAGGTAGTCGACAAAGCACCATTATTGAACGCACTCACAACATCTCGCAACAAGTCTTCCTAGTTGAGCCAGTGTGGACGAACAAGTACCTCGACTACTTGATCAGAAAGCTGCTCCCGGAGGATACCTCTGAAGCAAGGCAGATCGTTCGGCGCAGCCAATCCTTCCGGGTGATAAAAGGCGAACTTTACAAGCAAAGTATATCGGGAGTCCTCCAAAGGTGCATCGCACCCAAATATGGAAAGGAACTACTCTGAGACATACACCAAGGCGACTGCGGACACCATGCAAGCTGGAGAGCCATATTGGGCAAGGCTTTTCGAGCAGGATTTTACTCGCTAACGGCAGCCAAAGAAACCAAGGAACTGGTCGACAGATGCGCCGCTTGCCAGCGATTGTCTCCCAAGCCGCACGCACCGGCCACAGAGCTTCACATGATCCCTTTGTCCTGGCCCTTCGTGCAATGAGGGCTAGACATGGTAGGACCACTATGCAAGGCCGCACCCGGAGGATACATGCACCTACTGGTCGCAGTCGACAAATATACCAAATGGATAGAGGCAGTCCCAGTGACGTCGCAACACGCGAAGTGCGCAGTCAAGTTCCTCGAGTCCATCGTGTACCGATTCGGCGTCCCTCACAATATTATCACGGATAATGGGACAAACTTCACAGCAAAGGAGATGGCATCCTTTTGTGAAGAAAAGGAGATAACTCCCAGCTTCGCCTCAGTGGCACACCCCCAAACAAACGGCCAAGTCGAGAGGTCCAACGGATTAGTTTCGGCCGGCCTAAAGAACTTCCTACTCGACAGACTACATCCAGCAACAGGATATTGGGCCGAGGAGCTACCGTCCGTCCTGTGGAGTCTAAGAACAACTGCAAGAAGATCCACAAACTACACGCCATTTTTCATGGTTTACAACACCGAAGCAGTCTTGCCTAAGGATGTTCGATTCAGTGATCCACGGGTCGTTGCATACAACAAAGAAGCTTCCAACAGATCACTCGTGGAAGACGTGGACGCACTGGACGAGGCCAGGGACGTTGCGCTCTCAAGATCAGACGTCTATCAACAAGCACTACGCAATTACCACAGTAGCCGTATCCGCAGCAGATCCTTCGTGGTAGGCGACATGGTGCTACGACTCAAGCATGATAGTGAACACAAGCTCGAGCCACCATGGGAAGGACTCTTCATCATACACGAGGTCATCCCTGGAGGCGCCTATCGCTTGAAGAACCTAAAAACAGGCGGCGTCTATTCCAATCCATGGAACGTGGCGCACCTGCGGAAATTCTATCCCTAGGAGAGTACTTTTACTCGCAAAATAAGGCTGTTCCAGCCACATTGTAACCCGAGCAAATACATGGCTTCTCATTCATCGCAATACAAACATGGTTTCTCAACCATAGCTATAAAGACTACTTAGTCGCATCTTTTTTTCTTTTTTCTTTACATGCTAAACAACGGTCACATCCCAACACACGGGGGCTACGCCAAACTAGCATAAACAATCTTCGAGTGCCTATGCACAACAATATTTTACAAGGTTACAAGGTACACACCTTAACACACCTAAAATGACTCAAATAACACACAAGGTACATACACCTTATCAGACACAGCTATCGCCGAGCAGTAGCCTCTCAAAGCAGCCGCTCTGTCTCTGCAGCGGTTAGCCGAATGATTCGCTCCGCTGGAGACCGCACAACCTCATAGTGAGAAACAAAGTCAATGGCCGCTCCTCGGGTCTCAGGAAGTTGCGCCACAGAGTTGAAGTTCACATCAGGATGCCACAGCCGCACAAACGCAAGCGCCACTTGAGCGCCGCAAATAAGATGTTGAAGCACACAGTCGCGATCATCTTCCAGCCGACGAAACAACCTTAGCAGACCACTCAGTCGATCAGGAACAACGTCGAATGGATACATCGCCCAATAGACCGAAGAAAGGGCCTCCCGACAAGATTCAAAGAAGATTTCCGCCTGACTTACTCGATACTGCAGCGTACCTAGAACAAAGCCCCTGCTGCGATCAGACCAGAAGTTGCACGCATGGATGTTGGAGCTGCTTGACTCGCAAGCCACTTTGTTATCCACCCAGTGACCTTCACACACTTCGTCACGTTCGACAACTACAGGGACAGGAAGCGCGTCAGTCCGCAAGCAAGAAAACACCAAAGATACTCGGGGGGACTTGCGGGACTTACAGAGCATGCTCTTTGCGACATAGGCCAGCTCCTCCATCACAAACTGATCGCGATCAGCAGCAAGCTTATGCTTGGACTTGGCAACATTTGCCACACCCTGCAGAGCATTAAGCTTATGCTCACCATCCGCGACGCGACCTCAAAACAAAGCAAGCATACTCGCATCCGTAATCGACGGCGTAGTCGAAGGAGCAGCACCCCTCGAAGAGCCACCACCAAAATCCACAACCTGGAAAGAATACATGACACACGACAGTTTCAGTCACAGAGATGTATCCCACTTGACGATATACAACGAACATATCTTCGAATGCTAGGGGACTACTCTCATCGGAAGAACACAAAGTAAAGCAAACCAACAAATGTTAACACTTTAAATCCTTCATTTAGAAATTAAAACATAGAGTACTTCAAAAGGTTCATTACAAGACTAGACATGCAAAAGTAGAAGTTCTATCTAAGCCTAGGGAACAACGGACTTCCCGGAACCAGCTCCGTTGGCAGATGGTTTCGCGCCACGACTGCGCGAAAGAAGATCAGAAAGCGTCTTTGCTAACTTCCCAACACGGTCGCCGAAAGGACATAGCGCTACCTTTTTTCCCAGTGAGTCTCGAGGAAGCTCCGAGTATATCTTCTCCATGTCACCCGAGACATTGTGCGCCAGAGCAAACTGGATAGGTGTCCTGGCTCCGCACTCAGTCTGGGCGATAGTGTAGTCCTAAAGAAGATCTCCTTTGCCAAGGAAAACTTGCAGGAGGCCCTCCAAGGTCGATCAAACTGGCTTCTCTGCGAGTAGTAGCTGGTGCAGCTGCGATAACACTCGAGAAGCATCACGAAGGGAGAGGCACGCCTTCTTCCCGTGCTCCTGCACTGGGTGCACACATCCGCCAGAGCGTCGACCCGGGCTCCTCCAGGAAGCGTCCAGGTAACGCCAAGCGCGTCTGCAAAAAGATGAAACAAGTCACAAAAAGGAAGAGGAAAGCGACAAGGTAAAACGCGCGAATGGACAGGAAGCGTACCTGCCAAGGCCTGAGCTATAGAGCAACGGATTTTTACCAGTTCGTTGTCGTGCGCCGCACCCGCGTCCTCCAGCTTCTTCAGAGACTCGCGAGACGCAGCGAGACACTCGGCCGCTTCCTTGCGAGTGGACTCCCGCTCCCTTCGAGTAGACTCCAACTCCTTCTCGAGATCCTTGACCCGAGAGTTAGCTTTAGTCTTCTCTATGTTCGCGCGAGCGGCCTCATCTGTAACACGGAAAGAGTAGTCAGATAATGATACGGTCCGAAGAAACAAAGTGAAAATCATGAATCGCGCAACAACGCACCTCATGCGGAATGGGCGTCCTAAAGGCATTGGCCGCGCTCCTAACGAAGAAAAGCGCACTCCGCCTCAGCCACAGCAAGGAGACGCCCGAACGCGACCAAAGAATCAAGAATAGCCTGCAAGTCAGATAAGCAATGTTTGAGTTTATACACGATTGCACGCAATCGAGTATAGACTCGGGGGCTACTCCCATCGGGAGCACTGCCATGCACCCGATAAAATCAAAACAAAAGAAGAAAAAGCGGTGAAACCAAGGACGCAACTTGATTCTATAACCGACTGTAAACAGTCGATCACAGAATCAGGGGCTACTCCCATCGGGAGCACTGCCGTGCGCCCGATGAAAATAAAAGGAAAACTACTCGAAGAAAACAACATTACCTTGCCATTCAGGGTCGAAAAAGGGTCGGGCAAACTAGCCGAAGCCCCTTTGCTCGCTGACACCCCGGCACCCAAATGTTGCTCGTGTGCCAGGATGGTCATCGCGTACGCAGAAGCATCGACCGTCCTCGCAGGGCTCAGAGATCATCGAGGAGGACTTGAAGCTCGAGGCGGACTCGTGGTAACCCCCTTCTGCTTCGTATATTGGGTGGAAGATGCAAATTGATCCCTGCCAATGACCACAAGACTGAGCGAAAGGCACGAAACTTACTCGTCCTCGTCATCCTCGTCGATATTATCCATGTCCCAGGCGGTGGGAATCTTCGGCTATTGGATTGAAGGAGGGAGCACATTCAAAGGAGTCGCCATAATCGGGCGAGTCTCGATCTCCTCGACAGCATCCTCACTCAAGGATCTGTCTTTGGAGGTCGCCTCGTCATCCCCCACCCGACGGCGCTTCCGGTGCTCGAGCTCCTCCTTCTCCTCCAGCTCATCCCGTCCTTGCTGGACTCTGCATCCATGACGCTGGCTTCGGGAGGAGCCTCGAAGTTACTCGCCAGAAGATCTGAGCCTCCATCATCCGTGGAGAGTTGCGGGTAGCACTTCGCCACATCCTTGTTATGCAACAAATAGGAAGGAAGGAAGGATGCGGTTCAATCGACATAAATCCATAAAAGAGAGAAACTAGGAAAAGGAACAACCTAAAAGTTTACCTTAGTCGGAGGGTGTTGGGCGTCGAAAAGTGTGAGGGGACACGGCGAGTGGCTCTCCCCCTTCTTCAAACTGGTGATCACGACAATCTTTTTCTCGAACTCGACATTTTAAAGGATGTCATCGCACGTCCGGCTCGGATCGTTGATGCCCAAGAACTCCCACATAGGAGTGGGCCTGTCCTGGAGCGGTTGGATCCTCCGGCGCAGGAAGACGTCCGCCAGATGCATCCCATTCAGCAGGGGCCCTTGATCCTTTCGATGAAGCCGCCCGAATTGCGCGAGCAGGGGAGACACCGTCTTCGACTCTTCGGCTGATATCTTGTGCGTCCAGGATTTTCTTCGCTTCAGAATCGTGAATGGCTTGAATTCTGGCACGCCACCCGCATCATCGTCCTGGACGTAGAACCACTTCCAGCGCCATCCTTGCGCCGACTCGACAAAGTCCATCTCCAGATACGGAAACTCCTTGGTCGTATGGATCCCGAAACCGCCAGTCGCCAGCGGCTCCCCCACTCGCTCACCCTCCAGGAGCTTCTCCTGGAAGATCCACACCTGGAAGTAGACTTCCAAAGCCCCCAATGAGGGCGAATGCCGAGAAAGCACTCGCACATCACGATGAAGCACGAGATGTGCTGCACCACATTGGGAGGAATATCGTGCAGTTGTATGCTGTACACATACAGCAGCCCGAGAAGAAATGGGTGGATGGGGAAGGAAATACCGTGGGCGATGTGGTCGGAGAAGATGACGCGCTCGTCTATGTGCGGATTGGGCACCTCCTCGCCCTTCGTCGGCGTGCGGACGCGCCTGGAAGCTTCCGAAGGGAGCAGACCCTCCCTCTGCATCTCCACGATGCTCTTTTTCGTCACATTGGACGTGTGCTACTAGTTCGTCCTCTTCGCCGGAGCCCCCGTGGAAGCGATGGCCGCCTCATTGCGGAATCCGCCACTGCATCACGTTTCTTGGTCGGTGCCATTGGTATCCGCTCTCTCGCATAGTAAGGTGGGCGCGATGGAAGGAAGAAGATGAATAGAGGCCGGGAAGCATAATTTTCCCCTAAGGCCCACTACTTATACTGCTTCTGGATCACCGGGAGCCGTTGATTTTCATACGTGGCACGCATCCTGGCTGCCACGCGGTGAGCCGAAACGAGGCGGCACAGAGCGGTTACTCCGCACGATCTTTAACACAAGATTGTGCGTAATTACTGCACGACCTGTGGAAAAACCGGCGCACGACGGCACGCTTCCGGTCAAAAGCTGACATGATGGGCCCTACGCGCCCTGCCCCATAGCGTCACGTCCCATTGGGAGCAGGTGAGTGCACAGTGAAGTCACTCCGCACATCACTACGTGAAAATTCTTCGCATGAAACCTCACAACACGAAATTTCTTTCGTATGAACTCGGAAGAAAAGCTCACCTTACTCGAGGATTGCAAGGAGAAAACATTGGCACTCTCCACTTCCCAGGAACAAAGAGAGGCACTCTCCACTTCCCAGGAACAAAGAGAGGGACTCGCCACTATTCGGAAATGAAAGACAACACTTGCTGCACGTCCAAAAGAAAATCGCGAGTACGCGGCTCCTGCAACTCCGCACTACGATGTACTAACACGTCATCTTACCCTGGATTGTTCGGCCGACTAGGCACATCCGGATACCGTATTTTTTGAGTACGAAGGTAAGACCCAAGGATCTCTATCGTGGGCTTGGAATCGCACCCGGGCTGCGTCCTCCAATAAAATTTCCGTGTCAACAACATGAAGAAAAATCCTAGCGGACGCGCTGGGTACCCCTTTAAGTTTAAGTTCGACTCGATAAGTCCTCCACGGACCAGTCGCAATGATCACTTCGCCGAGTTCGAGTCGAAGGTCTCGAATTCGTGTAGGCCAGAACTGTTTTTGCCCGAGAAGCAATTAATTGGCCCTGATCTTTCGGGAGAGCGAAGCGACTGAGCCATACCCTTCTGCGAAAAAGCCAACACAAGACGCACTTTTTGCTAGATACTCGAGTACATCTCATACAGGGTACACACCTTCAATCAAGTATTCGACTAACTCAGTCGTGAGATCCAGAGACGGGCTCTGAGTGCTTACTCGACTATTCTCGGTCGAACAAACACTCGGGGGCTACTAACGAGGGGATGACTTCAGGACCTATCGAGTGAGCCTACCTCGTTCAAGGCCCAGCACTGAAGCCCAGCGCAAAGGACTACCCCGTGGCTCTAGAAGGCCCAGTAGCGGCCCACCCGCAAGACTTACGGGGCAAGATGGAAAGCTTCCAGCGACTAGGGCTAGGGTTTGTAACCTTCCCAGGGTACGGCTTGAGACCCAACCACCTATTTAAGGGATGGGAGAGCCACCCGAGGGGGACATCCAATCTTAGTTTTCCACCACCATAGCCATAGCCCGAGATCCAATCTCTCGGCTTGTGAATCCACCATTGTAACCAATCTTCATAATACAAAGACACACAAGTAGGAGTAAGGGTATTACCTCTACGAGGGCCCCGAACCTGGGTAACCCGTGCCCCCTGATAGCCGATGTAGTCACCAGCGCCTATTTCGTTCTCCTACTCGAAACCCTATTGGATCATCCGAGGGATTTGTCGACATGCATAATCGACATGACACCACTAGAAGAATAGCACCACGAATTAAATACCGAACCACGAGATATTACTTCAACATAACTTCACTACTAACATCATGACTTCTCCCATGTCCTCAAGAACTAAACGAACTACTCACGAGACATCATATGGATCATAATCAGCGGTGACATAATGGATAATAACAATCTGGTCATAAAGTGTAAACACTGATAAATCTCAGAAGCATCAACTACTAACAAGTAATCCACGTCGGGAGAGAGATCTGGTGGAAAACAACGATAAAGACCCCTAATTTTTAGAGAGGGATGAGGGTGGACGGTAACAGTGATGGTGCTAGTGATGAGGATGATGATGATGATGATCTCGATGAAGCCCGGAGTGATGATGGTGATGATGGCGACGATTTCCCCTCTCCGGGGAGGAATTTCCCCGGCAGATTTCTTCCTGCCGGAGAGATTTTCTCTCTTTCGTGTTTTCCGCCCCGAGGCGACGGCGGGATAATTCTTCAAAAATCTCATGGGTCCTAGGGTTCCCTAGGGGTCAAGTACACGAAAGGGGGCGCCCTGGAGTGGGCCAGGGGGGCACACCACCACCAGGCGCGTCCAGAGAAGGGGACGCGCCGCCTGGTGGTGTGGGCCCCAGGTGGCCCCCCTCCGGGTGCCCTTCTGGCTCACTTCCTCCTTGGAACTTCTAAGACTCCTCTGGTATCCCCCTCTTCTTCTGATCTTCTAAAATAGTGTATCTTGATGGTGCTTTTTTCCATCATATTTCTGGTTTTGGTGTTTATTCTCCAAAAATTATGAAACATGCAAAATAAGATAAAATAACATAAGTGATGCATCATAAAATGAAATATATAGATGAATAACAGAAAATAACAATGTAAAACAGTGATGTAAAATGGTCGTATCACACTCATCTTATGCTATCCATCTATATGCTCGATTCACAGGTGGCTCTCGAGGTGGTTCTCGCAAGCGCCAGCTACGCCTTGATGGTTCCTTGACGGGGAGACTTCTTGATGATGATGAATTTTAAGTCCCCGGCAACGGCACCAGAAATTCTTGATGCTTGTGATGGAGTGTTGGGAACCCCAAGAGGAGGTTGTGATGAGTACAGTGGTAAGAATTTCCCTCAGTTAAGAACCAAGGTTATCAATCCTGTAGGAGAAATATGATCTTTGGAAGGTTGATGCCACTTACGGTGGTGATGGCGCCTCACCGGTGTTAGCAACAACATAGAAACTGCACACAACACAACCAAAATACTTTGTCCCAACGGTACAGTGAGGTTGTCAATCTCACCGGTCTTGCCGAAATAAAAGATTAGACATATAGTGTGGAAAATGGTGTATGCTTGCAGTAAGTAAAGAAAGCAGGGAATTGTAGTGGTTTGTTTAACAGTGTAGGAAAATTGACCGGGGTTCATAGGTTCGCTAGTGGTGTCTCTCCATAAAAGATAGCATGCTGGGTGAACAAATTACAGCTGGGCAATTGACAAATAGAGGTTGCATCGTAGTGCACATTCATGACATGATGACTACTATGATATTTAGTGCAGGCATTACAACAATATACATAGACCGTAATCCAACTGCATCTATGACTAATAATCCACCCTCAGGTTATCATCCGAACCCCCTTAGGTATTAAGTTGCAAGCAACAGATAATCACATTAAGAAATGTGTGTAATGTAAGAAATGATTGTGCATGCGGGCACTCACACCGTTGTTTTCTCCCTAGAGGCAACAACACATCCTCCTCCGTCACTTTTCTGTCACTCGAGCACAGGAGAAAAGGAGGCATCAACCCAACTATCGAGCATAAATACTCCCTCTTGGAGTCACTAGAAACTACTTGGCTAGAGCAACCACTAGCAACGGAAAGAATGAGAGATCACAAATAACATATGCAATAAAGATTATAATAAACTTGGCATAAGTTCAATATTCATCGGATCACAGCAAACACAACACATAGAATTACATAAGAACAATCTTGATCATGTTAGGCAGCTCACGAGATCTAAACGTTGAGGCATAGGAGGAGAAGAACACCATCTAGCTACTTCTATGGACCCGTAGTCCAAGGATGAATTACTCACGCATCACTCCGGAGGCAGGCATGGTGATGAAGAGGCCTCCGATGATGATCTCCTCTCCGGTTGGGTGCCGGGAGACAGCTCCAGAACTCCGCTGATCTAGGGTTGAAGACGACGGTGGTTGCGGAACTTTTCGGGGATTTTTGATCAGGTACCTAGGGTTTTCCTTCGGAGGGGAATAAATAGGAGAAAGGGCCACCAGGATGGCTTCACCACCCCCAGGAGCGGCTATGGTGAGGACCCACTGGTGCCTGTCTTTGACTCCTCTTCAGACTTCTGGATGCTTCCGGGGAAAATAGGAACTTCGGGATTCGTGGGGTCCAATTCCGAGAATATTTTGAGAACAACTTTTCTGAAATAAAAAACAGCAGAAGACAGGGAACTGGCACTTGGCATCTTGTTAATAGGTTAGTCCCGGAAAACGTGTAAAATGCTATAAAGAAGGGAGAAAACATGTAGCAATTGGCATAATATCAAGATGGAACATCAGAAATTATAGATACGTTGGAGACGTATCAGCGCCCATGTTACAAGGAAACAAGTGATGAGGAACCTAGTGACTCTCGGCCTCCTAGGCAAGCCGTGGCTAAAAGCAAGGTTCCCCAAGCTAGTGGTCAGAAGAAGAAAGAGAAGTTATTTCCAAGAGGAAGAAGGACAAGGAAACAAGGAAGAACTACCACTATGATGTCTATGTAGCTGAGTACACTTGCATTTGTCAAGGTGACTGGTACAATACTAAACATGATGGAGAGATGGACTATACTTGTTTTTGGTGCATGGAGCAATACCATATTTTCACTAACATCTATCTTGACTACAAGCATCCCGTTCGTCCCATCAATCCTACCAAGTTCCAACCTATCAAGGACAAGGAAGTGTTTGACCAAGCTCCTATTGTGGTTGAAAGGTTCAACCTCGTGAAGCTCATGGAAACCCGGTGTCCTCACAACCATGACCTTGTGGTTCAGTTCATGTCCACTTTGTTCTTTGGAAAGGATATACATTATCGTTTGAAGTGGATGACCGGGTCTACCTACTATGAGGCACAGTTCTTAAAGTTTGCTCAAGCTCTTGGTTACAAGTGGTCCTCATTTCCTCCTCTTGGACACCGTATGCATGGGCCAGACAAACCGCACAGGGAGAGGGACATGGATGATTTGTATGCTCCTGGATTTACAGTTGGTAAGGTGGAAGGTCTTGTTCCTCTCTATGATCAGCTGGTCAGTATCTTTAGGTCCTTCATTGCTCCAAGTGGTGGGAACAATGACGCCCTCACCACTTCCCTTGGGAACTTGTTGATTCTTACCAAACAGTGTATTGAGGATCCGGACCCCACTAAGTCCTATGAGTTGGATGTCATGGATTTCATCTTCAACGAGCTCAACAATGCCATGCTTGATGGGAATACCATTCTCTATGGTCCTTATCTTATGATGTTGATCAAGGAAACTATGAAGAAGGACTTCAAGGATCTTCCTATGGAAGATCATCACTTCAAGAAGCTGTATGTCAAGAGGAAGTCTGCTCCTTCTGCTATTGCTGCTCCTGAAAGTGGTTCATTCATGGGGGATGCTCGTGCGAGTGCTACCACTTCCAGTGCTCCTGCTCCCAAGGCTGACACCACCACTATGCACAATGTCGGGAAGTTGTCCTGGTTTCGGCGCAATGTGCTTTGCATGAAGGTTGACATTCACAAGGAGCAGTATCAGTCTTATTGCAGGGACCTTGCAATGTCCAGCCCTCAATCAAAGGTTCTTCATCATCTCAGTGGTCTTTCAAGTCCACTACTCTTTGGGAACATCTTGAGGAGTCTCTTAGGTTCACAACTGCTTCGGCTAGTGCTCTAATTGATGATGATGAGGATGGAGATGATGATTTGGAAGGGGATGCCTAAGGAGAGTCCAAGCAGTCCACGGGAGAGGCCTCAGAAGACTCCGACGCTTAGCTTGCTTTGGGACGTTGGCATCACTAACTCTCTCCTTTTTGGTGTCTTGATGCCAAAGGGGGAGAAGTGGTACTATTAGGCCTACGGGATTTGCATGGGTTTGGGCACAAGCATGTTGTTTTACCATTCCTTGAGAGCTTGTGTCCATTTAGTTGTCTCGTGAAACTATTTGCTTTATCGTTTATTGTTTGAACTATGTGTTTATGTGGTTGTGAGACTATGCTATCATTGGATCATCTTGTTGGTTATTGCTATGTTGAGGTTGTCCCTTATTGTGCTACGGTATTATCTTCATATTATCTCTCCGCACAAGGTATATCATTCATCTCTACCTCATCACATTTTTTTAGTCTCTTTCTACCGTGTTGTGTGGTATGTTGGAAATTACTCTACCCTTAGGGTTGTATTTTTCATGTTTAGGCAAACCAAAATTTATGCATACTTGTAGGGGGAGAAATTTCCATCTCTTCCACAAACATGAACTTGTCTCGTTTTATTGCAAATCTTAGTATTGTCATCTAACACCAAAAAGGGGGAGATTGAAAGTGCATTTCATTTTCCCTAAGGTTTTGTGTGTTAGTTAACAATACTAAGTACATTATTTATCGAGGTGTTGAGTGTGTAGGTGTTTAGTTTATCATCCACACCGAACACCGAAAAGTGGTGAAAGTAGATCAGCCATTTTTCGGACAGAGATCAACCGGATTTTGCATGCCAACCAAAAATTCCGGTCAAGGAGTTTTCCTTCGATTTTCAACACTGGAGTCAAACAGATTATTAAACCGAAAATTTCCAGGGCAACCAAAAATTCCGGTTGGGAAAATCCCGACCCAGTTTTGGCACAGAGATCAGCCGGATTATTCAACCGGAAATTTCCAGGGCAACCGGAAATTCCAGTTGGTCACACTAGAGTCGAGCGGAAGTTTCAACCGGATTATTTGAAGGAAACCAGATATTCCGGTTTTGTTCAACACTTCCCCGTTTCCAGATCTTAAGGAGAAGGAAACCGGAATATCCGGATCAATGTTGAACCAGAAATTCCGGTCATCGATTTCTGCATAAACGGCTACATTTCCGGAGGGGGTATAAATACCCTTCCTTCTTCTCCAAGTTGACTAGTTCATCCAAGCCATTAATGTGCATTTATTGAGCTCACCAAATCCTAGATCTCTCCCAATCCCTCCACCCAAACTTATTAATTTTTTGGAGGATTGAAGGAGAAGGCCCCGATCTACGTCTTCACCAACCGGATTTTATTTCCCCTCTCATTGGCTTGAGGAATTCGTGCCTAGGGCTTCCTTGTGGAAAACCTAGGCCTTATTTCTACTCTCTTGGTGATTGGTGGTGTTTCTTGAGAGCCCCTAATTTGGTTGGGGGTCTGTGCATCAAGCCTGTTGTAAAGGACTCGATTCCCTCCTAAAAGGGGATCAATAGTGGAAGGTGAACTAGGCCTTTGTGGCGTTGTTCATCAGAGAATAGGGTGAGAACTTTGTGGCATTGAGTAGGCCTTTGTGGCGAGCTCACACCCCTCCAACAAGACGTACTCCCCTAAAAAGGAGGAACTCGGGATTACATTCTTGTCTCTGTGTGCTTCCTCTATCGGTTACCTCATTCCCTCTCCTTTACTACTTGTTTGTATCTTGTATCTTGTTGTTGTCATATAGGTAAATTCACTGTAGTTCCATAACTAGAGAATTTACTTTTGTCTCAAGCCTTAATTTGAAGAAAAATTAAAATTGGCCGTAGCACCTATTCACCCCCTCTAGGTGCCCATACTTGACGTTCATAGTCTTGATGATCATTTAGTTTTTGACTTGTAATATCATTTCATGCTTTGATTAATGATGTTTTGCCGCTATGCATAATTATGGCTGTTATTGCTATCTTAGTTGGTCGCCCCCAGTCTTTTGCTAGCCTTCACCTGTACCGAGTATGAGCTCTACTCGTGCATCCAACTCCCAAAAACCAAAGTTTGCCAAATGTGTCCACCATACCTACATATATGTGGTATTTAACCGCCACTCCAAGTAAATTTCTCGTGTGCTACCTTTAAACCTTCAAAATTCGTAACATGTTTTGTGTTCCTGTATTAGCTCATGAGGAAGTATTTTAAAATTTATCATGGTTTATGTCAAGCAAAGTTCTTCTCCCTTATTTCACCCGATGAGTATAGAATCTGTGCTCATCTAAATTCACAGAGAGCCGGTTCCAAATAATATGAACTCAAATAATAGTAAAAGGAATTCCCCATGCTTTGATGAATGATGCTGGGCACCCATGGATAGGCTAACACTCGTTTGTGAAAGGAAAGGTGGGGGAAGTGTCAACCAAAAAAGGAAAAATGCTAATGGAAACAACTCTCAAAAGTCTAAACACTTTGCTTGACATGGATTATTAAAATTTTTTCATTACCATTTGTTGACATAGACATACACCTCTCTCAAAATCGTTTTCAATATCTTTGTTTTATTAAATAAAAATCGGTAGCACATGATTAATCCCCCCTTCCCTCTACGAAGGGCCTTTCTTTTAATTTATGCCGAGTCTTCATCATCCTATTTTATGCACTAGTCAAGATAGCATAGTTTTCATTCTAAGTATAATGTGTATAGTCCCAAAATTTATTATCGATTGATTCATGATTATAGTATTGCTTTCTCTCAAATTATTTGTATCTAGTCACAATTTGAACTTCTAAGGTGTCCTCGCATTTATATTTTGCTAACCCACGAAGGACAAATTGGATACCACTTTATTATGTTTTTCTTGATGATTGAAACAAATGTATCACTTTCAATGATTCATTGTTTATTGTATTTTGTTTGTGTTAATTTTCATGTGCAACATGGTTACTAAGTTTACATTAGTTCAAATAATATTTATCATTCATTTGTTAAAGTATTATGATCTCAGCTTGCAATGCTTTTACATAACGTTGATCACGTTTTTTGTTGGCTTCATGTCACCTCAAATATTATTTTGTTATCACTTACCTACTCAAGGACGAGCAGGAGTTAATCTTGGGGATGTTAATATGTTGCAAACGTATCTATAATTTTTGATGCTTCATGCTTGTTTTCTACCCAATACCTTTTGTTTTCCACATGTTTTCTATCATTTTCCTTTGTTTCTTGATGTTTTAATTGAATAACGTATTAACAAGATGCCCTAGGCCAATTGCCATTTTATGATGTTTTTCTATTTGAGAAAAGTTCTTAAAGAAATATTCTTAGAAAGGGCTGAAAATCCATGGAGATCATTTTTTACCCGGACCAGAGGCGAGGTCCAAAGAAGAGCCGGAGGGGCGCCAGGGGGCCCCTGGGGGGTGCCAGGCGTGACCCCACCCAAGGTAGCGCCTGGTGGGCCCCTAGCGCACCTGGCCATCGCCTCTCGACGCCTCTTCACCTATAAATTTCCTTTAACCCTAAAAAACATCGGGGACAGAGTTATTTTCCATGAAACATACAAAGAGGCATCGTAATCTCGAAAGTCCAATCTAGGGCATCTACAACCCTGTTCTGGCACCCTATCGGAGAGGGGAATCTTCATCGGAGGCCTCTACATCGCCATGATTGCCTCCGGACAAATGCGTGAGTAGTTCATCTCGGGACAACGGGTCCATAGCAGTAGCTAGATGGTTGTTCTCTTCTCTATGCCTATATGTTTAGAGTCTCGTAAGCTGCCTCACATGATCGAGACCACCGTTATGTCATTGTTCATCTTTTGTTTGCTGGGAACCGATGAACCATGAGATTATGACTATTTTGTTCATGTCAATCTGAGATGCTTCACTTATATTTGTAGAGAGTTTTAATCGTGTCTTGCAATTCTCTCCGGTGTTTATGATTACCTCGGCCACATAGTTGTTTTCACCTCCAAGAGAGGGTTTATATGCTAGATGGTAGGTTCATGCATCCCTTAAATCTGTGCTCGGGTGACAAAAACGTGACGGTGTTGTTGCTACTAGGGATAAAATAGCGGTGTTATTGTCTACGGACGAGAACCATTGCTTACATAGGGCGGTGAGTGGTAGGCTCACATAGAGTTTCAATTGGAGGTAAATTATTCACATCTTCAGATTTAATACTCCTCTCTTTAATAGATTTCTTAGCTTCTTGCATGTCTTTAGGATTAAGGAAAATAAATCCTCTTTTATTGGGTGTAGGCAATGGTGTAGGTTCAGAAATATCCCAATCATCATGGTTTTTGGCTATATTGCCCAATAATTCATCGCTTCTTCTATAGTTCCTTCCCTAAAATACAACCCGCACAACTATCCAGTTATGTCCTAGATTCAATGGTTAGTCCATTATAAAATATATCAATAAGCTCATTCTTAGGTATTCTATGATCAAGCCTACCCTTGAGAGTAGCACAAAACCTCCCACAAGATTTGGGAAGTCTCTCATCCTCCAATTATTTGAAGTTAAAAATCTTTTGTAAAGAAGCATGTTGCATATGAGGAGGAAAATATTTCTCGCAAAAGATATGAGTCAAAAATGGAAGAGTATTAATGCAACCATAAGGAAAATTATCATACGAAAATTTAGCATCCCCTTTTAAGGAGAAAGGGAGCAACTTAATAACATAATAGGCTCTTATCAAATTCTCATCAGAAAACAACATGCCAATCTCAAACAATTTAGTCAAATGGGCTAGGTCATCATTATTTTCTATGCCATCAAAGGGTTCAGTTTCAACCATAGGAATAAGTGAAAGATCAACAGAGAAATCAAACTTCTCATCTCTAATGCACACAGGAGATTTAGCAAATTCAGGATCAGGAGAAAACTTGTTTTTCATGGAATGTTTCTCGAGCAGCTTCTTAAAGGTCTCAGGATCAGGGGAAGTTTCATAACTCATATACTCTTTAAAGAATTCATCATCAAGTTTATAATTTTACTCTAAATAATCACTCCTATCATTATCAAGATCAGGTCCTTCAGGTGATTGTTGAGGAGTAGATAACAGTTTATCAAAAATTTCAGCAGGTTCAATTTCTTTAGCTCTAGCAATTTGTGTGTCTAAAAAGGAACCTAGAGAAACAGAGGTATCAAGCATAGTAGAAGCATCATCAAATTCATCAGACATAGTATTATAATCAGCAGTAATAACACTCTAAGAATGTGATGGGGTAACAAGTTTGTTTAAAACAAAAGGTGAATCAAGTGCAACAACGGTGTTTAGAGTTGTACCTTTCCTTGTGGTGGAAGACAATATTGGAACCTTTGGATCAGTAGTATTTTCCATGATGGATAATAAATTTCAGCGAACAATACAATTCTCAAATGAGCTTACAAATAAAGCTATTCTCCCTGGCAATGGTGCCAGAAAATGGTCTTGATGACCCACAAATGTAGCGGATCACAACAATTTACGAGGGTAAATATAGCCCAATTTATTGATTCGACACAAGGGGATCCAAAGAATATTTATAAGTCTTAACAATTGAGTTGTCAATTCAGTTGCACCTCAAAAGTGTCTTGCTTCACACAATTTATTAGTAGTAACAGTGATATACCATTAGTAGTAGTTTAACAGTAGCAATAGCAGGAAAACAGTAAAAGAAATAGTAACATCGAATGTAAACAGAATAAGTAGCGGTGCTTAAAACACCGTAGGTATAGGGATGGATGTACAGGTGTTGCATGAATGAGATTAACCATGTAATAGGGGGTAACAAAAGGCATCCCAAATATACAAGAGAGTATACAAGCCACAAACTATCATAGGCATGTTTCCCGAGATTTGTCGTAAGTGCTTGCAATAAGAACTTGCAGGACATGTTTTTTCCTACCATCCCGTTGTTGCGGGGCTAAAAAGGAACTAAAGATAATTAAGGTACTTGTTCTACCAAGCACCGGAGCAAAGCATTAACATACGGTGGAAACATGTAATCTTCGAACTAGAGTCCATCCCCTCCGATATCCAAGCCATGCCACCTTGGGGTCTCGGGTTCCGGACAATAATAAGTGTATACAACCAGTAGATATGATCAAAAACAACAATTATACTCGTAAAAAAAACATGTTCAGATCTGAAATCATGGCACTCGGGCCCTAAGTGACAAGCATTAGGCACTCCAAGTTGCAACAACGACAATAAACCACAATAGTGGATACTAGGAATCAAGCCCTAACAATCTCGTGATCTATTACATGATGAATCTCATCCAATCCCCACCATCCCCTCTGCCTACAACAAGGAACTACTAACACATGATCGCCTGGGGAATCATGGAGGGTTGATGGAGAGGTGATGGCGATGACGATAGCGACGATCTCCCTCAGTCCCCGTCCCAGCAGGGTGCCAGAACAGGAACTTTTGTCTCCTGAACTAGGGTTTCGAGTGTCGGCGGAGATATGGATCATTTTTGGGAAAACCTTCGGGGGTTCGGAGTTTTGGGGACGAAGGAGTATTATGGCCAAAGGGGACCCTTGGGGTGGTCCAATGCTGCCATGGGCCCACCAGGAGCGGCCACCACCTTGCTCGTGGCCTAGTGCATCCCCTCTAGCCGTCCTTGAGGCTCCGGGAATCTTCCGGAGGAAACTAATTTTCTCAATTTTTCCGAGGAAATTGATTTTCTACACAAAACTAGACACCAAGGGTAATCCTACTGAAAAAAACGTTAGTACGTGTTAGTTTGATCCAAATCATGAAAATGCGAGGGAAAACAACAAGAAAAGTGGTTGGAAAAGTAGATACATTTGCAACGTATCAAACCACTGCTTACGTTATGTACTTGTTCTTAATGCATTTGTCTATTGCACACAAAGAAATCACTTGTTGCTGCAACTCAATACCAGAGAGATTAACCGTATAGCTTTCTTGAGGCGGACTTTTAGATATAGATGCATGCTGGATAGCGGTCCATATGCCTTGACGTAATGCCTACAATGTTAGAACCCGTGAACTATATCTCGTCATAATAGTATTGTTATACGTTCATGATTTGTCAATTGCCCAACTGTAATTTTTTCACACAACATGTTTTTTTCTTTGGAGAGACACCGCTAGTGAACCTATGACCCCTAGTCCTGTTTTCCTCATAATTTTTTCATTGTTGTTCCATTCTTACGTTTATTACTTAGCAAGAATCTATATGTTTAATTCTCTAGTTTTCAGCAAGACCGGAAGATTGACAACCTTCCGGAAAGTTGGGGCAAGAGAGAGTTTTTGTTTGTGTGCAAGTTCCACGCTTGTTGATGCGCCAGACAACAAGCAAACTTATCCAAGACTACGAAGTCCTACTAGTTCCATAAACCCTGGTTCCTTATTTGGGGGAAATTTCCGCCTGACTACATCATACCTTCTCCTTGGGGACTCCCAACGAACGCGTGATCACGTCAGCATCACGCCTTCTTGAGCATATAGAGCCCCTGGGATTCTTCTTCAAATTTCTTGGTGGGGGATTCTTGATCTTGTCCTTGTGAATGATCTTCCCTTTATTTTATTCTTGTGGATCAAAGGGACATTCTTTAACAAAGTGATTTTCACTTCCATGATTGCAGCACGTACTTGGACACTAAAGTCTTTTCTTGTTGCCCTTTTTCCTTGGGAGCCTTGGAGCACGAGCCTTCCTATCCACTCTTCTCTTCCAATATCCATTGGCGGCCAAAGTGATGACCTTATGGAGCCCTTTTTGGATGGCATGTTAATCACTGTCATCACCATATTCTTCGTATTATTATACATGGGAAACCACCTTGGACTTCAAAGCAAGATTGGGGGATTTACTCACTCCCCTTGAGTGATCAAGAGCATCATCCGCAATTTTGTGAGCCATGGCCATATCCACGAATTCACTTAGCACACTAATCGAGTGGAGTGGGTTCTAATTTGAGCTTGCTTGAATCTTGCACAAGGTTGTCCATATGTGCAACTAGGTGAACAACCTATGTGATACAATACAATGTACGGAACAAAAGCACTAAGTAAAGGTACAAGATAAACAATAATAGTGAAGACACAGAGATAAGGATATTTTTCTCGTAGTTCCTTCCCAAGGGAAGTATTTGTACGTTGCACGGGTGAGGAGCCACCTAAGCGCTCCAATAGGACGGACCTGTACACCATATTCTTCGTGTGCTTCTCCGGTGAGGTAGATTTTCGTTTCCCCGACGAGTTTGACTTCAAGGCATAGACCAAACCTTTACACAAGGTTGAGGCGACTCCATAACTTAATTGGAGTCTCTCAATAAGATATAAAGCTTCTTTCAACAAGTTGGAAGCTCTAAGTGTCGTGGTGGTGTCACGGCAGATGCCATGGGATGGCTAAAGATGTGGGGACGATGGACGCTGGAGGTGTCCGGGGAGGGATCACGCGACGAGTAGCCGCGTGAGGTGAGATCCACACAACACAAGCAACACGATGTACCCAGGTTCAGGGCCCTCGTGAGGAGGTAAAACCCCTACTCCTGCCTTTCTCTATGTATTACGATGTCTCTCCGAGTAGCCACAGTACAAGTGATGCCTCTACCGAGTAGCCTCTCTCTCTTCTCCGAGTAGAGTTAGGTCAAGAACTTAGGGTTTCTAGGGTTCACTATCAGCCTGTGTGTACCTATGGGAGCATGCCTCGCGCAGGAGGCGGCGGGGCACCTTATATACACGGTGCCCAGCCGGATACGTCCAAATCTAGACAAGTGTCGACATAGTGTGCACATCGTCCTTTCTCCGAGTACCCGCTGACAGCTTTGGTTCCTAACCTTGGCTGCTTCTGTAAAGTCGTTGGGCAAAACTAGGGGACAGACTGGTAACACTGTACCTAGGCATAGAGTAGGCCCCCTTATCCTGCCACGGCCTGCTTCCATGCTGTCACTGTCAGGCAGGCCGTCCCCACGTGAACAGTAGTTCGAATGCTGCCAAGTACGGACCCAGGATACGCGGGATCCTGTGTCAGAACGGCTCCTTTGACTTCCTGGCCCGAGTAGTTTCCCGCCAATGGTTCCCGCCAATTGTACTCGGGCCAAACCTTTACTCGTCAGGGTAGAACTTGATTGATATCTCCTTCTGGTCATCTTGAGGTGAGACCGAGTAGCAGTCGACCGGGTAGCGAGTACCTGGTAGTCGGCTACTCGACCAAACCTCTCTTCTGTAAGCGGCCTTTACCACCTGTCTTTACCCTACTCGGGGGTAACCCCCCGACAGCAGTCCCCGAAGCTGGTTGAGTCTTGCGAACTTGTTCACTAGGCTCTGCCAGCTTAAAACCAGCCTTTGCATCTCAGCCATCGAACCTCAAGATGCCGAGTAGGTCCTCCGAGTAGCTATCTGGAAAGTACCTTGAGTTTCCTCTCTTCCGAGTAGCACTTGCTTTCTACTCTGTAACCGAGTAAAAAGACTTTAACGAAATTTCTCAGATTGAGTCTCTGCAGCACAGAGCACAATCCAGCCCTTCGCGCAGCAACTGCACACGTGTCAAGCATCCACGACCTTGTCGTTTGGTTGCCCAGGACACGACCTGCCACGCGTCCAGTTTTCACGCAATGGGCCCACCGGCCGTCATGTCCCATCAAGTGCAGTTATAGGCCACGATTCGGTGGTGGGATCCACTGTGGCCATTACGCGTGCAACCGGCGCTTGTGTGCGTTTCTAGCCGGCCACAGGATCCGCCACACGCCACAATCGATCCCACTACCAAGACGGTAACGGTAAACTCGCGGAGGAGATATAAATACCCCCGCCGGTAACTTCCTTTTCCCCTTCCTTCGCACCATTCCTTCTCTGTCTCCTGCTCTTCTCCGCCACCGTGCTCTCCGCCGCCGCGCAAGCTCTCGCGCCGCCGCGGATTCGATTCACCAGCCAACTCCACTCGAAATCTTCCACCTTCCCAACTCGCCACGATGGCCAAGTCAGGCTGGGCTGGCTCCTGCGTCACTGCGGAGGATTGCGCCTGGCTCGTCAATACCCGGCGAGTCCCTCCTGGCGTGGAGTGCCGGGCGCCGGACGGCGAAATCGTGCCGTCCCCGCGCGAAGGGGAGCGCGTCGTCTTCCTGGCGCATTTCGAGCGCGGGTTCGGGCTACCCGCCTCCGATTTCCTACGGAAATTCCTCAACCACTTCGGCATCCAGATGCACCATCTGCCGCCGAACGCCGTCGTCTTCCTCGCCTACCACGCCGTGGTCTGCGAGGCCTTCCTCGGCATCCGGCCCACGTGGGAGACGTGGCTCAGGTATTTCCACCTGCGCCAGCAGTCCACCGGGAAGAAGGACTCCGCGGGCGTCGCCCGCGCCACCGACACCGGCTGCGCCATGATGGTGCAGCGGTCCGGGACGAAGCACCCCCGCGTCAAGGGGCTGGACTCCGTCAAGCTATGGCAGAAGACGTTCCTTTACGTCAGGAACGTTGCCGCCGAGCCAGGAGCCCCGGTGAACGACAGAATCAACCTGCCCGTTTGGTGTAATCGCGCTCCAATCGGGATGTACTGGAAGGACAAGCCCGTCAACGACGACGACGCCATCGAGATGGAGAATCGACTCGGGTGGCTGAGGGCGGAGGGCCTCAAGAACGACGACCCGGTGGCCTGCTGGATCCAGCGCCGAGTACTGCCCTTGCAGGAGCGGTGCCATCTCATGTGTTACATGGGAGGGCCCCGCGACTGCACCAGGACCACCACCATCGAGATCGACAACATCGACGTCCCCTGGCATGCCAGGAACATCTTGACGACAAGCCTTGGCGACCACTGGCAATACGGGTTCGTCCCGTACAGCCGTACAAAACCGATTGAGCGGGTACGCCTTCCTTACTTTGCTCTCCGCATAAATTTTCCGAGTAGGTAGCTTCTCCTTCTTGCATCAACTAGCAATTGCCTTTCGTTCCGAGTAGGACATCTAGCCGAATCGCCTTAGGCTTTAGTATGCTTTGTGTTTGCACGCCTTGCCGGGTAGCCTACTCGAGAACGATTCTTAGGCTCCATGTGCTTTATGCCTGCACGCCCTTCCGAGTAATGTCTCTCGGCAAACATGTGTAGGCTTAGTATGCTTTGTGTTTGCACGCCTATCTGAGTAGAGTTCCTTCCTGGTACTCGGCTGGTTTGTGATCCTTCTCTGTTTTTCAGGTTCTCACTCGCCAGATAATTGAGAGCTGCGAGGTCTTTGAGGGCAACTGGTCTCCTGACCGTGAGGAGGATGATGTGCCCTCCTTCGATGCCGTGGAGCAGCCCAACCTCTCTCGCTCCCCCGTCCCTGATAAGCGCGACGCTCTCCGCACCTGGTCCGACGAGGATTTTGATGGTAACTGTACTTTCATTCTGTTTGTTTCCGAGAAGCATTAATCCCTTGTTTGCTGTTTCTGATTCTTTCCTCTTTTCTCTTTGATTCCCAGATGAAGTTGGCGCGGACAAGGACGACGAGGACGAAGACGAGAACGAGGGCGATGCGCCCCTAGTCGTCAAGCCCCTGGCCGTCGCCGCTCCTGAGACCCGCAAACGGGCTGGTAGCGGGGCACCAGCGCCTCCTGCCAAGAAGAGGAAGCCCGCCGAGAAGAAGGCGGTTGCGAAGAAAACCAGACGAGAGCTCAAGTGCACCACCGCGTAAGCCCTCTTCTCGGTCACCTCCCTTCTCGCGCAGTATTATTTTCCCAAATTCCTTCTGATTTCTAGTTTCCCTTTCTCTGCAGTCCTCCTATGGACGCGAATGCAGCTCTCGCGTCCGACCAAGCCAAGAAAAAACCAGTACCTCTGGTCAACCTGGACGATGATGATGAGGACCACACCGCCAACGCTGCTGCTGCCAATCCACAGGCCGCTGATGCACAAGGAGCAGCGTCTGAACCAGCAGCACAGGACACTGCCGTCCACGACGAGAGACCCCCTTCTCCTCCGGCTAGCAATGCCGAGGAGAATCAAGATCACGAGATGCAAGATAACTCCACCGCGGAGCGGCCTGAAGCAGAGCAAGAGTAGCCCGCCACAGGGGCTGCTGCACAAGAGAGCCTCGCTGCCGCGCAGCGAGTAGAAGACACCACCGCCACGGATGCCACTGCTTATCCATTGAGCAGCGTGCAACCGGGCGTGACACCAAGTAGCGCCCAGCCAGGAGCTGCACAGGGCGCCGGGTCTGCGGAGCCACCAACTGCACAAGGCCCTACCGCATCAACTGCGCAAGGCCCTACACCTCCAACTGCGCAAGGCCCTACATTGCCAACTGCGCAAGGCCCTACACCGCCAACCTCCTCCTCGCCGTCGAAGACTAAGGATGCATCCAGCCCTCCCGCCGGGCGAGTAACCAGGCAGCGAGCCTTGGAAGCTCTGAGGGACGAGGTTGTCAGAAGGGAATCCGAGAAGGAAGCTGCTGAGAAGGCCAAGGCCGAAAAGGAAACTGCTGACAAGGAGGCTGCTGAGAAGGCCAAGGCTGAGCAGAAGAAAGCCAGGGCTGAACAGAAGAAGGCCGAGAAGCAAGCTGCCGAGAAGGAAACTGCTGACAAGGAGGCTGCCGAGCAGGCAGTCGCCGAGAAGGCGAAGGCCAAGACTGACGGCAAGGCGACTGCGGATCCCGAGAAGCAAAGGGTTGAGAAGGAGCAAACGAAGAAACGGGCCAGAGACCAGAGTACATCCTCAGGCGGAGCGCTCGTGATCCACGAGTCCGGCCTGATTCCTGCTGCGCTCTCGGCTGATGCTCGCGCTGCTGGTCAGCCCTGCTACCCGGAGTACATGATTGAGGTTAGCCATCAGCACTCCATCGGCTTCCCTCCCAAAGACAAAGCTTTAGCTATCCAGAGGGGAAGGAAGGTTGTGGCCATGAACTTCCCTCCTCCAGATCCAAGCCAACAACAATCTGTCAACATTGCTTCTCGCGGAGCCCAAGACAAACCAATAACTTCCAAGGGTCTTGAACAGGTTTTGGACACCGTTGGCCACATCAACGCCAGGTGGGACAGCAGGGTTCTCGGAGAGGAGAAATGGCACGGCTTGACCCTTGGCTCCATCGACCACATGCGCGTGGATTGGAACAAGGTTGATCTGGGACACAAGCCCATGTCCGTCTCCACCGAGACCGCAACCCTCGCAGCCAAGATGTTCCTGCATCGCAAGAACGCCGAGGACATCGAGCAGTCCTATGCAGTAAGTCTTTCTTGTCTTTTCCGAGTTGAACTTTCTTCTCTTCTACTGGCCTTTCTTCTTTCTTACCATCACCCCCAGTCCCCGAGATTTGGGTCGAGTAGACGGATACTCTCCGAGTAGCCTTCTACTCGGGTCGAATCTTCTCTGCTCTTGTCTAACTTGTTTTCTTCTCGCTTCTCAGGATAGCGTCCTTAAGCGGACCCACTTATACCGCATCCTTCTCTGGAACCACTCCATCGCCAGGAGGCGTATCGCCGTACTGGAGAAGGAGAAAGCAATGGCCGAGGCCGCGAGCAAAGATGCTACCACCAGCACCCAACAGCTGGCTGAAGTGCAAGGTACGCCTTTAGCTCCGCGGTTTCTGCGTTTTATGTTTACGCCCGCTTTTGCTTTCTTATGCGCTAACCCTTCCTTCTCTGCAGAAAAACTAAAGGCCTTGGCAGATGAACATGAAAAATGCCGTAGCTTCGTGGAGAACGCCGAGGCCACCATAAAGAGACTTGAAGGTGAGTTTGCTGTTTACTCGGTGTGACCTTGAATTTGGTTCTTCTCTGCTTATTTACTAACCTCATCTATCTTTTCGCAGAAGATCATAAGTCATTTGCTGAGGCACACCAAGATTGCGTCAAGCCAGCGGAGGTGGAGAAACAGCTATCCGACCAGGCCATTACTCTGGTGAAGGACCACACCACCGAGATGGAGAAGCTGCAGCTCCAGCTTCAGAAGGCACTCCAAGATGCCGTCAAGATTGGCGCCGAGAGGGACAAGGCCGTCGCCGAGAAGGCCAAGGCCGAGACCACTTTCAAGGCCAAGGAGAGGGCCCTCGAGTCGGAATGCGAGACTTTGAAGAAGACCAATGCTGATCTCTTCGCTCAGATGGACAGCTTGCGCCTGATCCAAGAAAAGCACATTGGCAACGAGGAGTCCTGGAGAACCAAGCTGCAGCAGCTGCGCCGCCAACTGATCGGTAAGTTTTCTCTTCATTGCATCTTTTCTTCTCGGTCTTGTTCCTTCCCGGCTTCTTTTTTCTTCTCGGTTTTTGATCTTGCCACTTGCTATTTCAGATATCTGGCCTCGTCTTGATTCTTCCTCTGCGCCTACGGTAGCCAAGGCCCGAGCAGTTCGCCTTTCGCTGGGTGAGCCAATTGACACCAGGGCTGATATCGAGGACAGCTTGCTGGTGCTCAAAGGTTACTTCGAACAGCTGGCCGGCGTCGGAACTGACCTGATGCATGCGGGCTTTGAGCTCCACCGGCTGTTCTGGCCTCATGACCCCCAGCCAAGAAACATGCGGGATCTCGCCCACAAGCTGGAGAACGTGAAGGCCGAGCTGAAAAAATGGCGAGCCTCTGGAGCCCGTGCTGGTGCGGACGTGATGCTTCTCTGCATAGCATCTTGGTATGAAAACCTGGATATGCAGCGCATCCGCGGGAAGCGCAATGATTCCAAGTGGGAGACGGATGCCGAGAGCGTGGCCTTGCGCAAGCAGATTGCGTATGAGGTCGCAGAGTGCGCCGAGACGGAGATCTACATCGAGGGCGTCCCCGAACCTGACACCGAGTACGAGGACGAAGGAGATGATGACGAAGACGATGACCTTGACGGCTTCTTCGAATCTCCCAAGGGCAAGGCCGGAAAGGGAAAGGCCGCCGTCGTCGCGAGTAGCGATGAAGACGAAGGGGCGCACATTGACTCCGAGCCACTCGACTTCGGCACCTCGTCAGGTGCTGCTCTCGACGACACGGTGCCTCCTCCTGGCCACGCTTCAGGTTCCTCTTCGGCTCCAGGACCCGTCTCGGTGGCCACGGCCACTTCCGAGCAGGCGGCGACCCAGGAGGATGCCGAGATGACGGAATCCGCCACCGTCCAGACGGGAGCGGATGCCACTCAAGCCAGCACCGAAGGAACAGCTGCCGCGACCGCCACTGAAGAAACTGCTGCCAAGACCGCCGCCGAGGAAACATCAGCCAAGGCCAGCGCCGAGAACACTGCCTCCTCAACTTGAAGCAACCTGCAATCTTTTTTCACTGGAACTCTTATCAGATCCCCGGGATGCCGGGAGCAGATGTAATAGACTACCTTTATCTTGCTTGCTACTCAGTTTTTATGCCCACTCGGTTTATGTTGACATTAATCAATTTGAACGACACTGGCTTAATGCCGAGTTGTGTTTCCATGCGAGTCCCCGAGTAGCATTTCTTATTCACCCTGTCTTTTCATCTCTGCTCTACCTGCGACTTGTCGCTTGTTTGGTATTCGAGTCACAAGAATCAAGTAGCAAGGCTGCAAATACTTAGCCGCTAGAAACAATCATGGTAACGCAGCCCACCACTTAGCCGAGAAGACGAAAACAGGGAACAAAAAAGGTAACCGACAATCTACTCGGTTCCTGCACTCTTTCTTCCTTAGTGATCTTCGTGTGCTCATTGACCTTTTGCTTGTTCTCTTGCTTGCCATGAAGCCGGGTTTCGGACAGCAGCAGAGTCGAAGAGTTGGCATATAGGTTTAAACACAGTACTCAATGCACTTATGAGTTCTGAAGTGGAGCAACCGAATAGACAAAGGAACAAGCCGAGTAAAAACACTTAGAGCAAACTTGGACGAGGGCAGTCCCCGAGAACAATTTTAGATTGCAGAGTAGAATTTCAACTCGGATAAGAGGGTACATACACATCTTTGCTTACGAATGAAAACGACGAATGAAAACGACGAAGTAGAGCTCACAACAGTGATGGGGTGCTCCTGGAAGTAATGTTTCAGCTTCCTGGCGCCCAGGTACACACCATATGTCATCTTCTGGTAGTGTGGATAGTTTTGCTTGGAACTGGACAGCACTTCACTGAGATAATAAACTGGGCGCTGCACACTCTTGCCTTCTTCTTCTCGCTCCACCACTATCACCACGCTGACTACTCGGTTAGTCGCCGCAATGTACAGCAGCATAGGCTCCTTGGGTAGCGGACTAGCCAAGACGGGAGCGCTAGCGAGCATCGCTTTCAGCTCATTGAATGCCACGTCCGCTTGCGGAGTCCAGACAAACTTGTCACTTTTCTTCATCAGCTGGTACAGAGGCAGAGCCTTCTCGCCCATCCGGCCCAGAAAACGGCTCAGTGATGCCAGACAACCTGTGAACTTCTGCACATCCTTCAATGATCTCGGCAAAGACATGCTCTCAATAGCTTTTATCTTAGACGGATTGGCTTCAATGCCCCGACTAGAAACGAGAAAGCCGAGTAGCTTTCCAGCTGGTACACCGAAGGTGCACTTACTCGGATTCAGTTTCATTTTGTACCTGCGTAGGTTAGCAAAGGTTTCCTCCAGGTCGGCAAGCAGAGTATGTGTTTTATTCGTTTTGATGACAATGTCATCTACGTACACCTGCACATTCTTGCCGAGCTGGTCATGCAAGCATTTCTGCATGCATCTCTGATAGGTTGCACCCGCATTCCTCAGGCCAAAACACATGACACGATAGCAATAAGCCCCGTACGGGGTAATGAAAGCAGTCTTTATTTGATCAGCAGGGTTGAGTGCAATCTGGTGGAAACCAGAGTAGGCATCTATGAAAGACAACAGTTCACAGCCGGCAGTGGAATCGATCACCTGATCGATGCGAGGTAGCGGGAAAGGATCCTTGGGGCATGCCTTGTTCAAGTCGGTGTAGTCGACGCACATGCGCCATGCAGTGGCAGCCTTGGGATCTTCCTTTTTCTTCTCGACCATGACCGGGTTGGCTAACCAGTCCGGGTGCAGCACTTCCATGATGAAGTTACTGATCAGCAGCTTGGTGATTTGATCACCGATGGCCTTCCTTCTCTCATCCCCGAAACGGCGCAAAGCCTGCTTCACGGGCTTGGCGTCAGGACGCACATGCAAAGAGTGCTCAACCAACTCCCTCGGGACTCCTGGTAGATCTTCATTGGTCCAGGCGAAAACATCCCGATTCTCACGGAGGAAGTGGATGAGCGCGCTTTCCTATTTCTCCGCCAACCCGGCACCAATGATGGCCACGCGCTCCGGGAACTCGGGGTCAACCTGGACTGTCTTGGTCTCCTTGGCAGCTTGGAAAGCAGTACCATGCTGAGTACTCGGCACACCTTGTGCGCCAGCTTGTGCGGACTGAGCCATGGCCACCACCTCGTACATCTTCTTCTTCTCGGCAGCAATCACCATCGATTCCGCCAGCTGGGAGCTAGCAGAGGCACACTCCATGGACTTCTTGTAATCTCCCGAGATGGTGATAATGCCATTGGGGCCGGGGATCTTCATCTTCAGGTAAGCCACATGGGTGGAGGCCATGAACTTGCTCAGAGCAGGCCTGCCGAGTAGAGCATGATAGGGGCTCTGATGATCCACCACTTCAAACTGCAGGCGCTCTGTGCGGCAGTTCTCCCGAGTACCGAATAGCACATCGATCCACACTCGGCCAATCGGGTTGCATGAGATCCCGGGCACAATGCCATGGAACGTGGTCTTGCTCGGCAGCATCATGTTCTCGGCCAGGCCAAGCTTCTCGAGTGTGTCCTTGTACACAATGTTGATGCTGCTGCCGTTGTCGATTAGCACCTTGCTGAACCTCACATTCTTCTCGGGGCCCAGGAAGGTAGGGTCCAGCACCAAAGCATAGGTGCCCGGGTTGGGCATCACCTTGGGGTGATCTGCCCGAGTCCACCTGATCTCCTGGTCACACCAATACATGTAGTGAGGAACAGCCGGGATCACTGCATTGACCTCCATGGCCCGCATGTGCTGTGACTGCTTGTCGACTGCCTCAGAAGTGAAGATCATATAGCTCTCATGGTGCTCTTGGTACTGGTTGGAGCCATTGCCCCCATTGTTGCCATTGTTGTTGTTGTTGCCCTGATAGTTGTTGTTGCCTCTGTTGTTGTTGTTGCGGTTGTAGTTGTTGTTGTTGTTGCGGTATCTCTCGTTGTTGAAGTTCCGGTTGGCTCCTAAAGCCACCTGGTTGACATTCTCTCTTCTCGGATAGACTGGCGGCCGAGTTGCGGGCGCGCGAGTAGGCTGAACAGTAGCATTGGCAGCTGGCAGAGGAGGAGGAGGAGGCAAGCCATCACTCTTGATCACATCCCACCACTCGCATTGCCGAGTAGTATGGTTCGCAGGCCTTGAGGGGTGGTGAGTGTGAAAGCTGCATGGACCATCCTTCATGTCATCAAAGACAAACTTCTTCGGCTGCTCGGAGTTCCCGCTACCCGGCTGCGCAGTGCGGAACGGTTTCTTGTTGCCTTGGCCCTGGTTCTGGTTCTGCCCGTAGGCTCCAGCAGGTTTCTGCCTTTGGCCACCACCGCCTCCGACATTCACTGCATTAACCTCCTCAGGGTCATACCGAGTATCTACTCGGCGCTTGTTGCGGAACTCGTTGCGCTTGCTGCTGTTGAAGTTTCTTCTCGGCTCAGAGGAGTCCATCAGTGGCTGAGTGGGATCTCCGAGTGCGTACTGATCCGCAATCTTGATGGTCTCGGCCAGGGTGTTCGACATCTCCCTCTGCAATCTCTGCCAAAGCATGCTGCCATGTCGGCAACCCTGCGCAAACCAAGTGATGGCCTGTGCCTCATTCACACCCTCACAGGTGTTCCTCAAGGTGCTCCACCGAGTAAGATACTCGCGGTCTGTCTCGTGTTCTCGCTGCCTGCAAGCCGAAAGCTGCTGCGGCCTATTCGGCCTCTTGTAGGTGCTGGTGAAGTTGCTGACGAAGGCGTCCGAGAAATCCAGCCAGCAGTTAATGCTGTGCTTGGGCAAGTTGTTGAGCCAAGTGCGGGCTGGACCCTCTAGCATCTGCGGCACATAGCGCACCGCCCATCTCCTGTTGCCACCCGCAATGTGGACCGCGGTGACGTAATCATTGAGCCAATCTTCAGGCTTGGTGCTACCATTGTAGCTCTTGGTACCTCTTGCGAGCTGGAAGCCCTTCACGGATGGCTCGTTCATGATGCGCGGGCCAAAGCACTCGGGGCCAGGGGGACCCGTGCTCTCAAGCCGCGCCGACAAGCTGATACGGTCCAGCTGGTGCCTTGCATCTCCAGGCGCCAACACGCGCTCACCAACACGATCATGGATGTCATAACCAGCCATCTCCATAGCCGAGTAGCCATCATCATACCTATCCACCTGCATAGCTGCGGGCTGCTCCACCGGGTTGGCGACTGGTGCCACTGGGCGCGGCTGCTGCCTCTGCCGAGTAGGCTGAGCTGCGGGTTGCCGAGAAGTACCCGGACGCGCGGCTTCTCGGACACGGCTTTGAGCTTGATGGGCTTGAGAGCCTGCTCTTGCAGCGTTGTGTTCCTGCCCGGGCCGCTGCGGCACAGCAACCTGTTTCGCGGCAGCAGCCGGGTCATACACCTGCATTTGCCTGTCTCTACCCGAACGCCCGCTGCGGCTCTTCTCGCGGCTAGGATGCGGAGATGAGGCTTGATCGTTAGATCTTGCCGCATGCGAGTGAACCACCTGCGAAGCTCCGGCTCCCGGGTTGGCCTTGCGGAACTCCTCGTTCTGCCTGGCGGCCTCCAGCACCAACTCGTTGAGCCTCTCCTGCTGCCTGAGACGCGCCTCTCCATCTAGGCGCGGCAACTCGGCAGCCACCGCCTGCGCAGCTCTGAGCGTCTTGGCGGGTGTGCTGTACCTTGGCCTTGTGAAGGTGTTCGCGGTGGCGGACTGCGCGGGCTCCTCCGCAACTGTCGCCATCTCGGCGCCCAGGTTGCGCCGCGTAGCACCCACTCTGCTGGGCCTCCTGGCGACCGGCGTGAAGCCGTGAGCCTTGTTGTACTCGAGCTGGTCTAAACTCAGCTCAAGCCTGATCTTCTCCAACTCCGCCTGCTCGGCAAGCAGCTCCTGGCGTTGCCGCTCGAGCTGCTCCCTCGCGGCTAGGAGCTCGATGTCGGTGGGCGTGGGCATGCCGGTTCGCGCAGCAGACGCGGGGATGACCGTAGACGTGGAAGGCGGCAAGTTGCTCTCCTTCTCGTAGGGCCGGTGGTTCCTGCCACCAGCAGGCGGGTCGTCAACCTCCTCGACGACGGCCGCAGCGCCAGTGGCAGCTGCGCCAGTGTTCGCCGCCAAGCCCGTCACCATCACCTCAGCGCAGCATGCGGAGCTGCATGCAGGCCTTCCGCGAGCAGCAACCACCGCGGGAGGATCCTCCGCGTCATGCACCAGCTCGGGGTAGGCGCTGTTGGCGACGGTGGCGACGTAGACGAGATGCGAGCCGAAGGAGATCACCGAGCCGCCCTCGGGCATGGCCATGCCGCCGAAACAGCCGGCGTTGTCGATGACGAAGTCGAAGGAGCCGAATCTGTGGACAAGGCCACAAACTACGCGCTCCGCCGAAGAAGATCCCGTCCGAACAGAAACTCCAGCCAGCGCCGCTGGTTGCCCCACGGTGGGCGCCAACTGTCGTGGTGGTGTCACGGCAGATGCCATGGGATGGCTAAAGATGTGGGGACGATGGACGCTGGAGGTGTCCGGGGAGGGATCACGCGACGAGTAGCCGCGTGAGGTGAGATCCACACAACACAAACAACACGATGTACCCAGGTTCAGGGCCCTCGTGAGGAGGTAAAACCCCTACTCCTGCCTTTCTCTATGTATTACGATGTCTCTCCGAGTAGCCACAGTACAAGTGATGCCTCTACCGAGTAGCCTCTCTCTCTTCTCCGAGTAGAGTTAGGTCAAGAACTTAGGGTTTCTAGGGTTCACTATCAGCCTGTGTGTACCTATGGGAGCATGCCTCGCGCAGGAGGCGGCGGGGCACCTTATATACACGGTGCCCAGCCGGATACGTCCAAATCTAGACAAGTGTCGACATAGTGTGCACATCGTCCTTTCTCCGAGTACCCGCTGACAGCTTTGGTTCCTAACCTTGGCTGCTTCTGTAAAGTCGTTGGGCAAAACTAGGGGACAGACTGGTAACACTGTACCTAGGCATAGAGTAGGCCCCCCTTATCCTGCCACGGCCTGCTTCCATGCTGTCACTGTCAGGCAGGCCGTCCCCACGTGAACAGTAGTTCGAATGCTGCCAAGTACGGACCCAGGATACGCGGGATCCTGTGTCAGAACGGCTCCTTTGACTTCCTGGCCCGAGTAGTTTCCCGCCAATGGTTCCCGCCAATTGTACTCGGGCCAAACCTTTACTCGTCAGGGTAGAACTTGATTGATATCTCCTTCTGGTCATCTTGAGGTGAGACCGAGTAGCAGTCGACCGGGTAGCGAGTACCTGGTAGTCGGCTACTCGACCAAACCTCTCTTCTGTAAGCGGCCTTTACCACCTGTCTTTACCCTACTCGGGGGTAACCCCCCGACACTAAGTACTAGGTTTCTCTAGGGTTACAAGACACCAAATATATTACAAGATCCGCTACGATTTGGTGGATGGATTTTAATTCCTTTGGAGAAATTATGGATCTAGGGCTCCTCAAGCACTCCACAAAGTATCAACATGGCTGGGTAGATGGAGTAAGAGATCTAGGAGGTTGAAGCTTTGTATTAATGGTGGTGTGAGAGAGAGTGTGTGTGCGCGTGAGAGAGAGAGTATGTGTGAAGCTTGGGTCTTCAAGTGGGAGAAGACCCCCTTTAATGCTCTTCTTAGATCTGGCCGTTGGGGTACAATCCTGTAGGGCAGGAAGTTCCGACCGGGTGGAACTTCCTTTCAAGGTGAATTCCACCAGTCCAACGGTCTTCACACTCGCCTTTTCTTCTTTCCACACGACCAAAACTTCTGCAACAACAACCATAACTTTCGACCGGTGGAACTTCCGAAGAGGCATCTGGTTTATCTTCCACTTCAAGAAATCCAACATCGGAATGGAACCAGAGCCCAACCAGAAGCTTGACTAGAACTTGGTGTGGAACTTCCACGAGGAGGAACTTACGTACCGAGACCGAAACTTCCGGTCAAGCAGAACTTATGTTGTATCATCCGATTCAACATCCTCTTTTGAGAATCCCACATCTAAACCATACAAGGGGCCAATCATAAGTTCTACCGGGACAAGGCCAAGAACTTTTAGCGTTCCAGAACAGAAACATGAATCCAACACTCTATGAAGGGAGGGTGGAATTTCCGATCTCTGGACCGGAACTTCCGGCACCTAACATTTTCACATAGTAGTAGCGAATAATTTTTTCATCTTGATTTGTCTCTTTGTGTAGGCGTGAATTATCGCACGTGCTATATTCAAATGTACCTATACGCTCGTTTGCAAAACACGTTGTCACTGAACATCAAAACCTCTTAAGGATGGAATGCTCTTACAGGGTAGTAATGAACAATAAGATATCTTCCTAGTAATGAACACCAAGAAATCCATTAGACAAACATCAGCAAACTGCCCATCTTCACCTACAACAAGCCATCTCTTTGTCTCACTGCTTCCTCTTGGCTGCTGAGCTTCATTTTAGCTTTGTTTAAGTTGAAAATTCCCTTTACACTTTCATGCAAGGAACATGTGGTTAGATAGCAGTACCACAATCAAGTGAAGTGAATTAATTTGTTTACATTAAAGCTATATAAACTGACCATGAATAGTAAGGGCACAACAAGAATAATAACTAAGCACATGCTCGCTATGGTAGCAACGTATCCATAATACAATAAGGAAAACAACTAAATAGGTAGACCATGTGGAATATGGATGCACAGAAAGAACTAACTGAAATAGCCTACCATGTGTAATAAGTAGCTATGTTAACTATGTATACTATCCATAAGCGAAGAAAACGTCTAGTCACTGAGCAAGTTACAGTAACTAAGTAAATGGCCAGTAACTAAGCAAATGTACAAACTGAATATACACTTCATAACTAGCATGCACCAACTACAAACTAAATTGGCCCGTAACTAAGAAAATAAATTGGCATGTCATGTAACAAATTAAAACTAAGCAACCTACTATTGAACAAATGTAGCTTAACAAATAACTACTAATGCAAAGAATGGCATATTAGAATCAAAGGGTGGGACATGAGTTATAATGATAGGAGTTAATTAGCTACCTGGATTAAATCTAACACCAATACATTACTTCTACTTGGAATGCCAACCAACATAACTATATGCAACATATTTACATCAACCAAATCACTTATCAGCCAATAAAAAATAGAGCAAGCATGCATTACTCCAGAACCACCATGTCACTGAGCTTTGGCAATTGTTGAACATAGGTAATTGAGCCCATGATCAAGTACTAGAAAACTAGATTGCAGAGACACTACTATACAACCATAAACATTGCAACAAGCAAGCAAGGACCCGCCAATTTTTTCATGTCAAACCATAGCTATATGAAGAAAGGACTAGGAGAACCAATGATTCTCAGTGAGCAAGCAATCAACCCTCCATGAACCAGAGAGCAAGGCAAGACACAACAACCCTGGAATGCCATGACACCCAAGCCATGAGGACAAACGCTAGAACGACACGACATAGGAGAAGCTAAAGAGATCAACGGAGAATAATGATCACAGGTGCTAAGAGTAGGACCTATGGCCGTTACCGTTTGCAGCTACCCGCTAATGGCCATCCTCGCTCGTTGCTACCCGCCTATGGCCGTCCTCACGAGCATATCCCGCGTGTTGCTCGGCACTCCCCGCGTGTGGCTGTCATGTGAGGGTCTCCCGCGTGAAAACATGAGGTTTGAACCTTTGTGGTCTCACGACACAGTCAACCTCCACCCAACCACAGGTTGTGCGGTGACCCAGCACAGTACTGCATGTGTAGTGCACACGTTGTTGACATAGTACTCACAGAAGGACTTATTTGTGAATATTACATCCCTCAGAGTGGTACAACAGAAACATAGCAGGTCCAAGCAAAGCTATTGGATAAAAACGTTCATTACAAAATCTCGAGAATCTCTTTTATGAATCAAAGAAGATCTCATGCAAATGAAACATCAGAAGAAGAAATTCAAAGCTCCAAGCTGGAGAAGAACTCTAGCTTGGAACCTAATCCACTACGGCTGATGTCAGCCCTAATCTATGGCTTGTGAGAATCTAAGTCCAAGATTGGTATCCTTCTCCAACTAGGTAGCTTGTCCTCCACCAGAATTGGTGATGACGTTGCTTCATTGGTTAAGCAGTATAAGACTCCTCCTAGCTTTATGAGATAGCGATGGCTTCCTGATGAAGACTTCCTTAAGGCTTCAAGTCTAAGCAGGGGGTCAAACGGGAATGAATGAGTAACGAGCGTTACTCAACAAGTTCATGATATATAGTGGGTAGTATGATGCACTAACTACAACTTTAGACTCGAAAGAGTCATAAGCTAATGCAGGGTTTTGAAAATCTTTCTTCAAGCAGTTGCTTTTAATTTGGAAAACTATGCCCTCCAAATCTTAACAGGACTAGAACTTCATGGAGTTGCCTTTCCTGCGGCATTCGCAACTCCTTCCCGGAATAGGGGGTAACATGTCACATCCTTTTACACTCTGCAGAGGTGCGTTACTTTACCCATAGGCGATCAAGACCATGTTGCACAACCAGGCGATCGTTCCTGTCCACACCCACTTAGGTGTGGGGCCCGGTTGTTGATCCAAACCAAACCATGCTTCTTCGCACAACACATGCCACGTAGGTTTAACCACTGATTCCACCCCTCACTAAGACAAAGAATCTAATTGGAAATGGGTGTATAACACAATCAACCCAACCATCTTGTAATCGAGTAATGTTTGTGATGAGGTGAGGAAGTGCAAAATTATTAGAATTCAGTATTAAAGAAAATAGGGCGGTGATGGTTGGTCCTACTTATATTGGAATCTTATAGACTTCCACTATACTTCTTAAAATATAATTCATAAGTTAAACAAAACGTTTTTTAGCATATTTGAGTTGGAAATATTTTTCTCTTTAATTTGGTATATCATTTGAAGTTTTCTGAAAAGATTTGAATAAGTTAGTCATTTTCCAATTGTAAATGAATTAAATAACCAAGCAAAATACTACACACATGAAAAATTGTTCAATTGACTTTTAAAATTATCATACATGAGTTGCATTAGTCATTTTGAGCAATTTGGTATATCACTTGTATTTTTATGAATTTTTGAATTATTTATTATTTTCTCAATCATAAAAACTTTATAAACATTTGGATTTTATTTTTCCAATAATATTTATTTTTAAACTTTATAAAACATTATAAAACATTTTTGGAAAGTTGTTAAACATTTGGATTTTATTTTTCTAATCATTTTCATATTTTATTCGTATTTTTCTGATAATTGGATTAAAAGTTATTGAATTATTAAGTTTATGGATTATTCTGTCGTTTTTAAATTGACAGATGGGTCCCACCTGTCATATTCGATTTTTGAATCAAAAATAAAAATAAAATAAAAAGAAAATTATGATGACGTCATGATGACATCATGCTTGCATCACAACGGAGATTGATCTTCTCTGTTTGATTTCAATCGACCGAACTGCGATGAATTTGCAAGTCTGATTTGTTTCTATAGCTAGGGCATGACGTACGGAACCTAGGGACGGCGGCGCCTTGACCAAATGGTCATCGGAGCTTTACCGACGGCGACCCTCCGTGGCGGCGGACGATGGTTCACTAGGACATCCAGGAAATCGACCCCGATTGGAAGAATTAAAGGAACCATAAGGTTTCTCAGCTCACCATGAGGCTCGTGGTCGAGACGGGGAAGCAAGGCGAGGTAGAAATCGGCGACGAGGAGCTCTTCTCTCTTGTGGCCGGAGAAGATGGCGACGGGAAATACGTCGGCTTCCTTGCGTTCTAGCCGACGTGGCTCGACGAGGTGATAGAGGACGTCGAGGTGGAGCTCGGTGGTGGTCTCGATTCCTCCCGGGACTGCCGGAATCGACGGCACCGAGTGATGGCAGGAACCTAGGGTTAGGGTTTGGGTTTCAGACTTTCAGAGAGATAGAGAGGAAGAGAGGCAGCGAGTGAGGAGGAAGAGAGGAAGCACACGGCCTCTCCTGGCTTTTTCCTCGCGAGCAGGGACGCAGGCCAGAGGTGGCATTCGACGGCAGTGGCATGGGAACGTCTCCTCTGCTTTATGGCCAGAGGTTGAAGAAAAGAAATACCAATTTTTGAATAACCCCCTACAACTTTCCATAATTCACAGTTTATCCCTTCTGTCAAAAAAACTAAGAAGAAATCCTTGTTTTCAGGGCCTTTTTGTGAACATAATAATTATTAAAAATCATATTTAGAATCCCTATCAAATTTCCCACCTCACCATGTTTTGTTTTGATCAAATCGAAGAATATTTAAATTTTAAACTTGGGTGATCACTTTAAGTGGTTTTTGTTGTTTTATCTCCATTTAATTTATTAAATGGCTTTAAAATTATTCTATGGATGAGTATCATGAGCACAGACAACCATCATGTGGATACCAAAGTGGTGGAACTTAATTAAACAATTTTAGATACAATTCCTTCTAGAAAATAATTTGGTAAAACTACTTAGTAGTGTTTTATGTATTATGGAAAATTCACCAACTATGAAATATCACTCCAAGTCATACCAGATGATTTTAATTGGTGAAGGGACTTGTTTTCTTGTAGGTGGCTTTGTTATTTTCATATTTGAGGTTCTTATCAAGTCTGGTGGACATTCCCTTATATTGTGTGTAAGCCATGTTTTGATATATAAGTACTTGATCAGGTGTATAACATGAGTGTCTCAGGCTCACATTGATTCCCAATATCAAGAGACTATATGTTTGTTTTCCAACCTTGTTTACAGTATGGATATTATCCACTGTTGTGATTAGAACATGTAAACATTTACATGTTGGTGTATGGATGAATTCTGGTTATTATACCTTTGTCTTATGGATGAGAAGGATCTGGAAAACAAGGTAGTTAAGCTTGTTTCCATCTATCTCAACATATCCCGAGACATTGGAATGCAATGGCTTGTTATTATTTCTTACTTGGTAGTTGTTTCCATTAAAGAGATTATCATGTATTCCTTATCTCTGATGGACTTGACTAGGCAAAGAGGTTCTAAGTTCTTTAATATTACCTAATGATTCACTGGATAATTTCTTATGCTCCCTTATTGAGGCAGTGTTGCTTCTGGTGGTCTTCTATTTCCTGCAATATCCTTGTCTCTAGGTTCCACTAGTCTTCAGGTACTACCTTTGTCACTTGCAAGTAAGATCATCTCTTGGATTCCATCTTCAACTGTCTCACCCTTGTGGTGAACACAACCCATTACCCCAAGCAAAGATTTTACTTAGATGCTTATAATAGAATGTAGATATATGTTATGACATTAATCTTCCCTATGCATATAATAAAAATTTGTTAACAAGGTAGCTAGTCTTGCCTCCAAATTACTATTCATATACAATAGGCTGAGATGTACCAGGTTATTCAACCTTCTGTTTGTTTGTGTATGACACTCAATTGTGTGAGTATACAAAAGTGATCTGTTAACAAGGTATACATGCTTGTTACCAAACTACTTCTATATAACACTAACATTGGAATATCACACTATTTATTGAGGAATTAATAAGATCAGATTAAAATATAAGAGTTTCAAATACTCTTATGATAGATTGGAATAACACTTCTAGAACACTCTAAAGAATCTTCCCGAAGATCTTCTTGTGGCAGTTCCTCTTTTCTTGTGGGTTGCTTCTCTTGTAGAATGACTTCGAGAATATTGGGAAACAAAATAACAACATGGTCTAGACTAGATTGAAAGATCTAGATTAAGAGTTAGTTAAGCTTTTATTCCCTTCCATATACTTCTTATTTTATTTCCCATAGGATATGTACTTGTTTCATATATGTTTGGTTTTACTTAGCTATCAATTCCATTCCCCTAACAAAGGTTAGAACTTGTTGTTATTCCCATAATGGTATCCACAAATACTTTAGTTGTTGAATGTTGGATTTGAATAGAAGTGTGGAGTGCTTATGGAATGATGACTTAACATAATAAGTTGTTCAAATGATCCATTTATGTGTTGAGGTCTCATATGGTCATTTGTTCAAGGTTAATGAGATAATGTGCATATGGAGGTTATTGGAGTTTAATGATTTACGTCGGAGTTGTTAGTTGGTTTCTCATAGTGTCATGATTTTACTTTATATTCTTCCTTTGTAATCTTGGTCATGCATAATGCAGACATAGAGGTTTGGGAAGATCATATGTAATGATCAAGGCTTAACAATAGTTTAGGCAGATCTATTTCTTCTTTTAGGTACTTCTTTTATGGTTGATGAGATGTGTACATATTCTATAAATATGTTAATAACAATCATTATGTCATTTTCCACTTATGGGGTTTGAGTTCATACTTGTTGGTATCATTTAGAAAGATGGTGTGTGAATGGTTGATAACTTAAAGAGTTCATGTTCAGAGGACATAATATCTCTACATATGAGATGGTTCAATCGTGCATTACTATCTTGTGGAAGTGTGATCATCAGTGATGTGATTTGGATACTCACCCCTCTTTGAGTTCTAGATACCTAGTGAATTATCCCAAGTCACTTATAGACTTCTAGTTAAGGTTGTTGAGAGTTTGTGTTGGTCATCACCAATTCCGGTTTCTCTTATCAGGTGGTTTGGTTTCTTAAGATACTTGTTATAAAGATCACTCCAAATGTACTCTCAACCAGATGATCTAAACCTATTTCATCATGGCAAGTGAAACATTGGTCACTTTGCTTCGTTTAAACTTTCGTGCCAAAATTTTCCGTAATTTTAGATGCATGCTTTGTAAATGCATATATTATATTTTGATCCTTATAACTTCCCAAACACTGGGATGTTACATGTTGGTTCTTGGCTTTTTCCATCGCCAGCAAGAGTTACAAATGATGCATATGTGCTAAGATGGTAATGGGAGTTAGCTAGTACTTACTTCACAACTTCTATGATCTATGCAGATCTAAGTCATGGCAACAAGATCACAATATGTACATCGAATTGTTATGAATTACTCCCTTTGTATCATAACACAATTGTTTTTATTGTTTTATAGACAACACGTATCTAGACGCGTTTTAGTGTGTAGATTCATGTGTATCTTACACAAAAATAAGTTTAGACATGCGGTGGCGGAGCTGGCCGCGTGAGATGGAAGCGGAGGAGTTTAGCTTGGTCATGAGGAGCCGGAGGTCGACAAATTGGACGCGCGGACTGCGAGGGTGGCGGTGGTCATGGCCGTAAGGAGGAGAGGCAAAGAGAGGAGGCTGTAGTGGCCGGGTTGTCTTAGAGAGAGAGAGGCGAGGAAAAGAGGGGATCGGGTCTAGGTGTTGACGGCGGGAGGCGAGCTGGCCATGAGCAGGAAGATGGCGAGTGAGACAGGGGCCGAGGGTGTCGAGGCGAGCATCGTGAAATGAAGGCGAGCTGGCCCTGAGAAGGAATACAACGACTGAGATAGATGCCGAGGGTGTCGAGGCGAGCAACGCGAGATGAAGGCGAGCTGGCCCAGAGTCAGAATACGGCGAGTGAGATAGGGGCCGAGGGTCACTACAAGAAATGTGTTGATACATGACGTTCTCACAGCGACGATGGAAGAAAACGTCATAAAGTTATCACGATTTAATAGAAGATCGTTATTGACCGTTTGAAGGGATCAAAACCCTATAAAATAACGACGAGTTGAGACAAAACATCGTAATTTTATTAAATGAAATCGTCATAGACGATGGTGGACCTATTCTTTAACAGATCACGACGAATTTAAATCGTCATGACAAGCTAAATGTGGACGCGTTTATATGATTGGACGAACACGTCATCAATTCTGCCTACGTGTCATATCTACTGGATGGCCATATCATCAATTTTGCATATGTGTCATCTCTACTGCCGCGCGTTTGCATATGTGTCTGCCACGTGGTACCAGCAAGCCACGCCTAGAGTACTCAGCGATCTGCCATGCGGGCCTTCCGAGTAACTGAAATTTGAATTCCTTTTTTTATTGAGGGCTCAAATTTGCGATCTATATGTGCGTGCGAATCATCAAATCAGTGCAGCGATCTGCCATGCGGGCCCGATCTGTATGTGTGTGCGAGCAGTGCAGCGATCTGCCATGCGGGCCCGAGTATGTGTGGGGCCCGATCTGTATGTGTGTGCGAGCAGTGCAGCGATCTGCCATGCGGGCCCGAGTATGTGTGTGCGAGCAGTGCAGCGAAATCAGTGAGTTAAAGATGTAAAATAAGGCTCGTCAGGATTCGAACCTGGAACCTCCGGAGCTCACGACCGCAAGCAAGCCATTGGACCATCAACCGGTGCTTGTCACTAAACCGCACTCAATGTACTTGATGTGATACTCTACGTGGACATGGGCCTCGGTGGGACAAACTGGTGGGACTTGGGCCGAAATTCGACTGGGGAAGGAGATTCCTGCTACGGGCTCTCACAGCTAGCTCGTTGGGCTGGCTTAAAAAAATCTCGTTTTTTCTGTTTTCATTATCTATAATTTGATTTTGACTTCCAAATTGACCGAAAACAATTTAATAAAATTTGTAAAACTATTTTAAATAATTATAGACAATTAGGAACCATTTTTTTGGAAAAGGAAATACAATCATGCCCATGAGTACATATTACTTAGAACTTTTGGGGATTTTGAATTGCGGCTTTCGAGTCAAAACAGGGGACATTACCTTTCACATTTAGAGGATGGATATTGAGAAAATTTAGGTATATCTCTGAAGAAATATGTACTTTTGTATCTAAAAATGAATTTTACAAAAAATCATGACAAAACTATGAGACACCTGTAGTTCAAATTTAGCCCGGTTTCAGCTAAATCGGCAGAAATTTGTCTTTTTCAAAAGAGGTGTATGAAAATCTATTGAGAGGTCGGAATTTTGTTATTTGAACATGAAATGTGGAATAGTAACTTTATAATTTTATTTGGTGCAATTTTGTAACATATTTTTGGTAGGTGCTTCACAAAACAACCCTTTTTTTACACTCCGAAAAGGGAAAATGATATTTTTATTCAATGAAAAATAAAAGTTTCTTCGTCAGCATTGTTCTTTGTTCCATTATGCATTCTTGTGTAGAATATGGGCACATTTGAACAAACTATGCCATGAGTGTGGCCATAACATCCGTCATTTGGCCCGAAACCCAAGAATCTTCGGAGGAGATAGCTCATTTCTATGAACACCTTTTCAACCCAGTTGTCGTATTCCAAGTTTATTATTTTTTTTGATACTAATACATATATAATGACACCACGCGAAGTTCTTGCATCATTTTGAATTTTTTTGAATTTTCTGGAGTTTTCTAGGTCTGTTTCAGGAAAAAGTCAAGACGACGTGCATGACCGTTCGTAGCTAGGGGTTGAATATTGATAAAATCTTGATACATCTCTATTGAAATAGGTAGTTGTGTATCTAAAAATGATTTTTACAAAAAATCATGAGCAACATATGAGGCACCTGTAGTTCAAATTTGGCCCGGTCTCAACGGAATCGGCAGAAATTTGTCTTTTTCAAAAGAGGTGTATTAAAAGCTATTAAGAGGTATAAAATTTGTTATTTGTAGATCAAATTTGACATAATATATTTAGAATTTTACTTTGTACAATTTTGTAACATATTTTTGGTAGGTGCTTCACAAAAAACCCTTTTTTTTACACTCCGAATATGGGAAATGATGTTTTTATTAAATGAAAAATAAAAGTTTCTTTGTGAACATTGTTAGTTTTTACATTATGCATGCTTGTGTAGAATATGGGCACATTTCAACAAACTATGCCATGAGTGTGGCCATAACATCCGCCATTTGGCCCGAAACCCAAGAATCTTCGGAGGAAATAGCTCATTTCTATGAACACCTTTTCAACCCAGTTGTCGTATTCCAAATTTATTATTTTTGGTGGATACTAGTACATATATAATGACACCACGCGAAGGTCTTGCATCATTTTGATTTTTTTTGAATTTTCTGGAATTTTCTATGTCCGTTTCAGAAAAAGTCAAGACGTCGTGCATGACCGTTCGTAGCTAGGGGTTGAATATTGATAAAATCTTGGTACATCTCTATTGAAATAGGTAGTTGTGTATCTAAAAATGATTTTTACAAAAAATCATGCGCAACATATGAGGCACCTGTAGTTCAAATTTGGCCCGGTTTCAGCGGAATCGGCAGAAATTTGTCTTTTTCAAAAGAGGTGTATTAAAAGCTATTGAGAGGTATAAAATTTGTTATTTGTAGATAAAATATGACATAATATATTTAGAATTTTACTTTGTACAATTTTATAACATATTTTTGGTAGGTGCTTCACAAAAAAACCCTTTTTTTTTACACTCCGAATATGGAAATTGATGTTTTTATTCAATGAGAAAGAAAAGTTTCTTCGTTAACATTGTTAGTTTTTACATTATGCATGCTTGTGTAGAATATGGGCACATTTCAACAAACTATGCCATGAGTGTGGCCATAACATCCGTCATTTGGCCCGAAACCCAAGAATCTTCGGAGGAGATAGCTCATTTCTATGAACACCTTTTCAACCAATTGTCGTATTCCAAGTTTATTATTTTTGGTGGATACTAGTACATATATAATGACACCACGCGAAGTTCTTGCATCATTTTGATTTTTTTTGAATTTTCTGGAATTTTTCTATGTCCGTTTCAGGAAAAAGTCAAGACGACGTGCATGACCGTTCGTAGCTAGGGGTTGAATATTTATAAAATATTGGTACATCTCTATTGAAATAGGTAGTTTTGTATCTAAAAATGATTTTTACAAAAAATCATGAGCAACATATGAGGCACCTGTAGTTCAAATTTGGCCCGGTTTCAGCGGAATCGGCAGAAATTTGTCTTTTTCAAAAGAGGTGTATTAAAAGCTATTGAGAGGTAGGAATTTTGTTATTTAAACATGAAATATGGTATAATAACATTAGAATTTTAGTTTGTGCAATTTTCCAACATATATTTGGTAGATGCTTCACAAAAAACCCGTTTTTAGCACTCCGAAAACGGAAAATGGTATTTTTATTCAATGAAAAATAAAAGTTTCTTCGTAAACATTGTTAGTTGTTCTATTATGCATGTTTGTGTAGAATATAGGCACATTTCAACAAACTATCCCATGGATGTGGCCATAACACTCGTCATTTGGTCCGAAACCCAAGAATCTTCGAAGGAGATAGCCCATTTATATGAACACCTTTTCAACCCAATTTTCGTATTCCAAGTTTATTATTTTTGGTGGATATTAGGACATATATAATGACACCACGCGAAGTCCTTGCACCATTTTGATTTTTTTTGAATTTTCTGGAATTTTCTAAGCCGGTTTTAGGAGAAAGTCAAGACGGCGGGAATGACCGTTCGTAGCTAGAGGTTGAATATTGAGAAAATATTGGTATATCTCTATTGAAATAGGTAGTTTTGCATCTAAAAATGATTTTTACAAAAAATCATGACCAAACTACGAGGCACCTGTAGTTCAAATTTGGCCCGGTTCCAACTGAATCGGCAGAAATTTGTCTTTTTCAAAATAGGTGTATTAAATGCTATTGAGAGGTAGGAATTTTGTTATTTGAACATGAAATATGGTATAATAACTTTATAATTTTAGTTGGTGCAATTTTGCAACATATATTTGGTAGATGCTTCACAAAAAAAAAACCGTTTTTAGCAATCCGAAAATGGAAAATGGTATTTTTATTCAATGAAAAATGAAAGTTTCTTCGTAAACATTGTTAGTTGTTCTATTATGCATGTTTGTGTAGAATATGGGCACATTTCAACAAACTATCCCATGGATGTGGCCATAATGTGGTATAATAACTTTATTTCAACAGACTATGGTTATTTCAACATGAAATGTGGTATAATAACTTTATAAATTTATGTGGTACAATTTTAGAACATATATTTGGTAGATGCTTCACAAAAAACCCAATTTTTAACTTTCCAAAAATGGAAAATATTATTTTTATTCAGAGAAAAATAGAAGTTTCGGTGACAATGTTTTGTTGGAAAATTAAGCACACTACTTTTGCAAAATTAAGTATAATATGCTATTGATAATAACAATATTTTATGCAATATTAAGCCTTCAAACTTGATTATTTCAGCATTTTTTTTTTGGTGGAGTTTTTTTTTGGCTGTCACAACTATTCTGTCAAACTGGGCCGAAGCTGGCCCAGCGCAACTCATACCCTAGATCTCTGGATGTCAGCCTATTGGGATAGCACTGGACCACGTTTAGTCGTTAGATGTCCATCTGACGGTCGGGAGCGCGAGCTTCTGGAATAAAGGAGCGGGCGCCACCTGCTTTGCGGCAAACCCTACCCCTCTTCTCTCTGTCGGCGACACACACGAACCCTAGCCCCTCTCCAGCATCCCCACGATCCCCCTCCCCCCGCAGCAAGATCCAGATCGAGAGCCTCCTCCTCCCTCACAGACTCGTCGCCACCTTTCCCCATGCAGGGCAGCCAAGCCTCCACCTAGCCTCGTCGTCCTCCTCTATTCGCCCCCGAACTCCTCTCCCCCGAGCTCTCTGCCAAGGTTCCCGACCTCCAATACCACTAGATGGCGGCGAATCCCGGGTCGTGGGCCGGTGCTCGTTGCCCACGGATGGCGTCAAAGCGAGGCGGGCCAAGGAGTTTCTAAACCTCCTCTGCTGCTGGATCCTGCTGCCCATGTCTTCGACGCCGGAGGATCCGGCCTCCGCGGAGCTTCTACGACGACGAGGCCGTCGACCTCGTCCGGGTTCCTCCCGTCCTCACCAGATGGACCCTCCTAGCGCCGCCCTTCCATGGATCTTGGGCACCACCCTTGCTCCCGACGAACCTCTGCATGCCAGACGTGTTGGGGGGGTGTCCACTTCAAGCAGGAGCTAGTCCACTGCAACCCACACGAAGAGCTCGACCTGGACAGAGACGTCCACCACTGCTAAAGGTCACTTTCTTCTCGAATTCTGTTCCTGTTGGGTTAGGCTCTACCGTTGATCCCCTTGCTTGCAAATTAGCTACTATTACTTGCTGGAAAATTAGCATCTGCTCCCTCCCATGGTTTACAACATTTGTACCATGTTAGAACTACTCACCAATATATAAATGTTTTCAGTTACATTGTCTGTAAGGCGTTTTGGTACCGTGCTATGCCTCGTGCAAGATATTAGTCAGAGAACACTCCAATGTTACACTGTATGAATCTAACTCAATCAATAGTTTACAATCTGAAATTGCTCAATGTTATTACACCCTGACATATAATATGCATGAATTCATAATATGTATCTTGTTGCTAAAATGCTTAATGGTTTACACTCAGGCTAGTATTTTAGCATCCAGTTGATGGTTAGGCTGGCATGTTGTCCAGTATGCACCATGTTTAATATTCTTAGTATCATATGCACCATGTTTAATATTCTTAGTATCATCTGCACCATTTTTAATATTCTTAGTATCATCTGCACCATGTCGTATAAACTGCTATATCTCTTGTTATATGATTATCATGGTTGTTAATATGCGATTTTTCATTGACGTGACATTAATCTGTTACGAGGAGTAGCATCTTTATTACTGTCCCCACCTTTGTTCTCCCAGAACTGAAGGAGCCCTGATCATGTGCTTGTTTGCTGCAATCATGGTGTGTATTTAGCAAATGCCTTCATAAGCTGTAAAATATTATTCTCAAGCCATGATCTTCCATGTCAGATTAGAATTTGAGTTGCAGCATTGATCTTCCATTGTCTAATATATTGTGTCTGTCTTATATTTGCAGTTAGTTTGGTTTGTAGTATCTGTGGAAGAATTTTGCCTTGTCAGACCAAGCAAAAAAGGTAAACGATTCAAGCTCCGGTCTCGAGTTTCTGTTGCTACTTCTATCATTTGTCAATCCTTGAATTTGTTGCTCCTCTCTCTAATGACTTCTCATGTAGTTTGTGTGGTGTGTTTCAGAACATGAGCAACTGGATGCAGAAAGAGGTGAACTTACAGTGCTTTTCGACCAGGCCGCCTACAACAGGCTAATGTTTGTGATGTCGACATAGCACTAAACCTTCTTGCTGCGCTCGGCATCATCATAAGGTACTACGGGAGCGGCTGATGTTTGCTTGCGTGCACTGGCTAGTAGTATTAGGTCATGTTGGTTGAATGGATGGCAGTGACTCCTTGCTGAGATTGTGAGCATTGTAGTTGCTGAATTTTCAGCATCAACATACTAGTGATTTACAAAGTATCAGTTTGCTTGGCTGATGCTGATCCAGAGCTTGGCTCTTTGTTTCGGTTTGCTATTGGCAGTTCACCACGCCGTGGGATAGCAGTTGTGGTTTTCTTCGTCTCCATAGTTTTGGTGAGTTTCCGGTTCCTCTTGTTTCTGATGTCTTATTTGTGCCAACTGATTGATGATATCTCATTAATTAAGCTTTGTCTGCCTCTAATGAACATAGGATTTGTTATTTCTCTTACTAAGTATTATTGCTGGCTGGCATGTTTGGTTTTTCTGGCACGGATGTCCATTATTCATTTAGTCATCAACTTGCACTTGAATACAGTAGTATACTGTTTAATCTGAATTTTCAAAACTTGGGTATTTTCTGGATTGTCGTGAGCTAGTACATGCCTTAATCAGTTTTCCTTCTTTGCTATATATTTGGTGAACCGGTTTCAGTCATGAACGTACTAGCACACCGTCGCCATTGTTAATTTTCTAGTAGTTCTCTGCACATTGATTTAGTAGTTTTCTTCTCCCTAATTTTGCAGATTGTTCAAGGAAGATAAGATGGACTAAAAGCTTCAATTTGATAGGGAGCTCATTGGATCTGGTTATTTTGAACTCTAGATTGTAATAACTGATTTGAACTATATGATTGTAATAGTTTGTTGGAGTTGGTTGTTTTGATATTTTGTTGTATTTTCATAGCTGAATACCTGATTGTGATATTTACTTGTACTTTCATACCTAATTGTAATATACCTTGTTTGAATCAAATTTTTGTTATTCGGTTGGATGGAAAAACATGGGATGTATGTATTCTGTACCTAAACTGGTCATGCACCAGAAGTTACTGGAGTGGAGAGGCCCATAAGAAATGTGGAAGCCAAACAAAGAAAAAGGCCAAAGTTAATTAAAATGGCCGAATGCTGTATTGGGCCCAAAAAATACATGGGCTCTAAAAGGGCCCTAAATGATTCGAGGAAAGGCTCAAAAAGAGTGAAAATGCCAAAAAGAAATGTAGAAGTCAAACGAAGGAAAAGGCCAAAATTATTGGGCCAGGCCCATGAAGATCACCAAAATGGACCGGGCTGATTTTGATCCACGACGTTTTTAAATCGTCATGATTTTGCCACGTAGGACTAGCCACGTCGGAGCTGATGTGTCCTGCCCGGGCTGCTCACGACGATTTTCGATCGTCATAGATTCATGACGTTCCTAAATTCCCCAAAAAACGTCGTTGTGGTTAATTACTGACGCTCGGTTTTCAAAGATTTGTTTTTCGTCATAAGATCGTCATGGATGAAATATGATGACAATTTGGTGACGAAAACAGAGCGTCAAGTATCAGCATATTTCTTGTAGTGGGTGTCGAGGAGAGCAGCGCGAGATGAAGGCGAGCTGGCCCTGAGAAGGAATACAACGAGTGAAACAGATGCCGAGGGTGTTGAGGCGAGCAACGCGAGATGAAGGCGAGCTGGCCCAGAGTCAGAATACGGCGAGTGAGATAGGGGCCGAGGGTGTCGAGGCGAGCAGCGCGAGATGAAGGCGAGCTGGCCCTGAGAAGGAATACAACGAGTGAGATAGATGCCGAGGGTGTCGAGGCGAGCAACGCGAGATGAAAGCGAGCTGGCCCAGAGTCAGAATACGACGAGTGAGATAGGGGCCGAGGGTGTCGAGGAGAGCAGCGCGAGATGAAGGCGAGCTGGCCCTGAGAAGGAATACAACGAGTGAAACAGATGCCGAGGGTATCGAGGCGAGCAACGCGAGATGAAGGCGAGCTGGCCCAGAGTCAGAATACGGCGAGTGAGATAGGGGCCGAGGGTGTCGAGGCGAGCAGCGCGAGATGAAGGCGAGCTGGCCCTGAGAAAGAATACAACGAGTGAGACAGATGCCGAGGGTGTCGAGGCGAGCAACGCGAGATGAAGGCGAGCTGGCCCAGAGTCAGAATACGGCGAGTGAGGTAGGGGCCGAGGGTGTCGAGGCGAGCTGGCCCTGAGAAGGAATACAACGAGTGAGACAGATGCCGAGGGTGTCGAGGCGAGCAACGCGAGATGAAGGCGAGCTGGCCTAGAGTCAGAATACGGCAATTGAGATAGGGGCCGAGGGTGTCGAGGCGAGCAGCGCGAGATGAAGGCGAGCTGGCCCTGAGAAGGAATACAACGAGTGAGACAGATGCCGAGGGTGTCGAGGCGAGCAGCGCGAGATGAAGGCGAGATGGCCCAGAGTCAGAATACGGCGAGTGAGATAGGGGCCGAGGGTGTCGAGGCGAGCAGTGCGAGATGAAGGCGAGCTGGCCCTCAGAAGGAATACAATGAGTGAGGCAGATGCCGAGGGTGTCGAGGCGAGCAACGCGAGATGAAGGCGAGCTGGCCCAGAGTCAGAATACGACGAGTGAGATAGGGGCCGAGGGTGTCGAGGCGAGCAACGCGAGATGAAGGCGAGTTGGCCCTAATAAGCAGTAATACGACGAGTGAGACAGAGGCCGAGGACGTGGAGGCGATCAACATGAGAGGAAGGTCGGGAGGCGCGTCGGGCGCTGGGTCATCGGGCTCCTGGACGCAGAGAGTTGGTGTCGCGCGCAATGGAAAAGAGAGGGAGCCAGGGAGCTAGAAGGGGAATGAAGGGCTAGGGAGGAGCGCGTCGCGAGCGGAGTATAGGCGCATCGCGATAGAAGTAGAGGCACGCATCGAGCGATGGGAGAGAGACGAGGGGATCGAGTGGGTCTCCTTCCATCATGCGAGTGTGGTGTGCGTTGTGTGGCCAGAGAGTGCCACAGGGTGAACTTTTCTACGGTTGATGAGTTATGCTACCAAAATTGTTGAGACACGTGTGTTGGTATTGAATTAGACAAAAGAATTAATCCATGCCAACCCTTGTACGATTTTATTTTTGCAAATTATCCCATTTAATTGTGAAGACGTGCAGTTGCACGTGCATGCCAACTAGTATTCTAAAGAAATGTTAAAACATTCACACTTTGATATAGAGGGAGTAGTTGACATGATTTGAGCCAGGGTTTACGGCCGTGGGTTGTTTAGAGTTTCAGTCCCCCGTGTAGCAACGGCTGCCAAGAACTTAATGAGTCCTCCTGATGCGACGCACGCCCGCGCGATGATGGTTTGGTATTTTTCGCAAGGGGGGGCGCGTGCGTGCATGATGCTCTTGCTCACGGCCGGGATCCGTCGGCTCGGCAGCTCATCATGCCCGCGGATTATGATATACTCATGGCACCGTCAAACAAACGCATGATACATACTGTGCCCGGCAAAACGTAGCCGAACAAAACGTGCGCGACGGTGTGGCCGCAGGACCGAGGACAAACCACGTGAGTCTTCAACGTTGCAGCGCACCGTTCCCTTACTGATCTGACAAATAAAGCCACCTGGTTTGGATGGTAGAGATCATTTGCCTTCATTGCCACTGATGATTTCCTATTTACTCCCTCCGACCCCATTTAATGGACGCGGATTTAGACCGGACATACTGTAAGCTGCGACCACTAATTCGGATCAGAGGAGTACTATATTAGTAACATTTTTTGTTGTCGTTGTTGTTGTTATTTTACTCGTAAGAGGACATTTCTCATTCGCAAAAAGAAGAAACTGCCTAGAAAATGGCTAGAATTTGTAACGATTAACGACCAATTCAAATATGAAGCAGGTGAACCGGTGAAGAACGATCAATTTCAGGTCCATGTTGCTGCCAAAGTAACAGTCGCTGGATTTTGTCAACTGTTAGTACTACTCCCTCCCTCCGTCCGGAATTAATGTCACAAAATTTGACAAAAATGGATATATCTAGACATAATTTAGTGTTAGATAGTACATCCATTTTTGTCAAAACTTTGTGACATTTAATTCCGGACGGAGGGACTACAGTTATTACCCTTAGGTCGTACCTTGGTTAATTAACATTGTCTCAACCGTTAATCTCCATTCTTTGAGAGCTCGGTCTCACGGTTAGAAAAGTGTGACATTAACGTCGGTGAGATGGGACTTGTCAAACTACTTTAGCTGGCTCTTCTACGGTTAGTCGCCGGTCAGTCAGTCCAGCCAGCTCTGTGCGCGCAAAATTCTTCTAGAAATTCTTGACTCGTGGTAACTCTGCACGGCTGCTGTTTGATGCCATTTTCATATCGCCTTCCGAGGGAACACGCAGGCGCGCATTTTTGTTCGGTGGTCTAGCGCACGTGCTATCCACAGTAGGCAATTTAGGCACTTTCTCCGCTCTATATTAACTGTCGCAATTTTATAAATCTGCGACAATATCAATCATAGCGTAGTGTTTTCGTGAAAATTTAAGAAGAGCAACATACAAATGATAGAAATAGCTCTCTTTTCTTAGATCGAAATAGCTTTTTTTAATAGAAAGATGGGAATGGAAAACCCCACGGTACACGCGAGCACCAAGATTTCAACCCCGATGAGTGGAATCATAACCCTACAACTACACCATCACATCAAGAGGAGATTCTTAATCAAGGAGAAAGTTGCTAGAGCTCGAAGGCCAATCGCCGACTCTCGTGACCATCCTGCATCTTTTTTTCTACCCTTCTCATCCACGGAAGCTTCCCTCCCGTCAGGTATCGCTGTCGCCTACCTCGAGAGGTCCCTATGTTCATTCACTTTTCTTCTCCCTCGTTGCATTCCATTTTTCTTCTTTTGCGTCTCTCCTTTGTTGTCCACAATGTTTTGTAGGGAAAGTACTGAGACGTTCATAATTTTGTGATCAGTTATTTGGTGCAATGTTTGTCTCTTTCCAACATATTCAATTGATTATTAATTTCTATATGTTCATAGCGATCTTTCCTTCTCTGTTAAGATCCATGCCCAATTTTACTCTATAGACTCGAAGCTCTAATGAGTTGGTGACCGCTTTCTTTGCATCTTCATCAAAATAACTACTTATACACTATTAGGGAGATGATGATGATGTGGAGATATTAGTGGAATATGATGATGGTGCATGTCTAAGCTGGAAGGAAATATTAAATTTAATTGATGTCCATTATAAGGTGAATTCCTTCTTAATTGAATAGGGTAACTCTATGCATTTATGTATTAGTAGGGTTAATGATAACACAAAAAACTAGAGGAGGAGGACATCAAGATATGGTGGAAAACAAGGAAGAACCTCGGGAAAACAACAAATGTAACCTGGAAAACAAGGAGGAACTTCTGAAAAAACAACAAGAAACGTGTGAAAAATATTGAAGATATTTCACCACAAGTGCTTGAGAGAGGAGAGGGAGGCAGGAGTACAAGAGGGAGTCATGGAAAACAAAGTTGTTGCCGTGAAAAACAACAAAGTGGTGCCATCAAGTAAAATATATTTGGTTCGGACTCACAGAAGTGCCAAATTTGAAACGATCATGAACTCTTAATACAGACTCCAAATAATGCAAATAAGCACAATCTGTAAATAAAATTCGAAGAGCTTTCCAATGGGTCCGGCCCCATGCACCGGTTCGACACGTACAAGGCGTCGTGGCCGAAACAATTCACGGCTCGTTTTCTGGAGTTTCCAAATAGCGTCCTGTCAAGTTAGAAAACTTAGAGATTAGTTTGTTTTTTACTCCAACTGCAATTTGGACGTCCAGCAGCTTTTATAGGCTTGTAATTTCGTCGGTTTTAGGTTAGACTACGACAAACATTAAACCATAGATTTCCAGATTGAACAATCGTTCCTCTAAAATTATCATCACCAATTCGTATCGATCTGGTGATTATTATCCATTGCGAATTACGCGTGTTATCTGCTGTTCGATTGAAAATCGGAAGTTATAGGACCACCTTGTAGCCGGTGGCTACGTTGTGCAAGCATGTGGAGCTGCGAATATCAAGGGATTGAAATCCGTCGCATTGGCAACGGGGATTAGCTGGAGAGTTTTCAGTAAGACACGAGTTATTTATCTTTCATCTACCACCAACTCAACGAGAAGATCGGGCTACCCCATATCAGATGATCCGAGAAAGGATATTGTAGTTGCTAAAATTGAACAAGAATTTAATTATGTAAGTCATGAGCTAGCAAGTACTGACAAAGACTTGGCTCCAGCACTTTCTTCACCAAGTTGAAAGTGCCATGTGCGCCCATTGTTATTCTGTTCCCAATTAATAAAATCCCTCCAAAAGAACTCTTATGAGATTAAGAGAGCCAGAGAGAATATTTTGCGCTTGAGGGACAAAATGCCTAGGCTTGATATATATTTCAATGATCAGGAGATCAACTCTCCCAGCTACATTTTATAGCAAAATGATATCAGCAAGTCTAATACAAACTGGAAGTAAAAAAAGAAAAGAAAATGTTAAAGGGTCCTGAGAATCCCTACAGTCATAGAAAACGAGCCCAAATCGGTAGTTTTTTTTTTTTTGAGCAACAATCTGGTATTTATTCAATCAATGATCTAAGGATACAAATACCCGTAGGCGGGGTACCAAACCACACATGACGACCTCCTGATAAGCCTAATGCCTGCTGTGCAACATCATGCGGTTCAGTATTGGACGTACGTCGTTCGTGGACGAAAACAGCCTCCGCAAAACCTCCAGCCATCGTCGTTATTTCATGTGTGATGGTGTTGTAGCTTCCCAGGTTCCTCTCCTTCAACCCCTGTATCACGGACAAGCAATCGCTAGCTAGTGTCACCCGTGGACGGAGCAGGTCCTGTGCCAGGCAAAGCCCTTCCCGTACAGCCAATGACTCCAGGATTTCTGGATCAGTAATTCCCTCATAGGTCACTGCTGATGCTCCAACGTATGATCCATCCCCATTGCGTGCAACCGCGGCGACATCACGCTTTTCCCGTTTCCGTGCAACTCCCGCATCAACATTTATCTTCACGGTGCCTGGCCTTGGCTGACACCACCGGGTTCTGTCAGATACCACCGTGTTCTGTCTACTCCTCGTTGGCTCCTTCTGTTTCAGCTGGTCCAACTCGGATAAGAAATTACTCACAAACAGGTGTGTACTCAGAGGGCTCTGAAAAACCCCCTCATGGATCGCCTTCCGTCGCGCAAACCACAAAGCCCAGAATGTTATGCACATTCTGATTAGCTGATCATTAGGCAGTGTGTCAAACATCGTGAACAGCCAATTCTTGGCTTCAGGTTCCTGAACTCTACTCATATGTTCAGTCAACTCCTCATCTTCCAAGGCCCAAACTCACCTGGCCATTGTACAGTCTATTAGCGAATGCCTCCATGAATCTTCTCCCCCACATATGCCGCACACACTGGTCGAGGCTATGTGTCGATAATTAAGAACATCTCCTGTCGGCAGCGATTGCTTAGCTAACCGCCACAGAAAGTTCTTTATTTTTGCAGGAATTCGAATGCTCCATAACGTGGTCCAACACGTCGCTGTCCCCTTTGTGTCTGAGCTCGACTCCTCTCTGTCCAGCCAGGCCTCCCGCGTTGCCTTGGTGGTGGCCAGCATTCGATATGCCGAACGAACACTAAACACCCCCTTCTTCTCATAGTGCCAAGCCCAATAATCTGGCTGGAGACTCGAACAAATAGGAATATTTCTAATTACCTGAACATCCATGGGAAGAAAAGATGTCAGTAGTTTCGCTGTATCCCAACGCTTCTCCGTGTGGTTGATGAATTCTGCTACCCGTGTGTACTCTTGATCAGCTAAACACGCAATTGGCCGCAAGGCACCATCACGGGGAAGCCACTGATCGTTCCACGGGTGTGTAGTCTCGCCCGTACCAATTCTTCTGATCAGTCCCTGTACCAAAACCCCCCTCCCCTCCACGATCGAGCGCCACACCTTAGACGGGTGAGAGCTGAGCTCTGCCGTCAGAAAGTCTGACTGAGGGAAGTAAACCGCTTTCAGAATCCGTGCGCTCAAAGTATCCGGGTTCATGAGTATTCTCCATCCCTGTCTTGCCAATAGAGCTAAATTGAATAGCTCTATGTCCCGAAACCCAATTCCTCCCGCACTCTTCGGTTTCGTCATCTCCTGCCAAGAAACCCAAGACATTTTCCGCTTTCCATCCTTGCTCCCCCACCAAAATCTCCGAATAGTTGCATTGATATGATCACACAGGACTCTCTGTAATTTGAAACATGCCATAGAGAAGGTGGGAATTGCTTGCACCACCGACTTTATCAGTATCTCCTTACCCCCAGCCGAAAGACACTGCTCCATCCATCCCTGGACCCTTTTCCATATTCGGTCCTTCAAAAATTTGAAAGCTCCATTTGTATTTTGCCCTACTGAAGAAGGCATGCCCAGGTATCTCTCGCTCAATGCCTCTTTCTGCACATTGAGAATAGTTTTCAAAGCATCCCGTATCATTGTTGGACATCTCTTACTGAAGAAAATCGAAGATTTGTCCAAGTTGACTCGCTGCCCCGATGCTTGACAATAGGCCTCAAGTGTATCCCTCGCTTCTCCCGCACTCGCTTCATTTGCTCTGAAAAACAACAGGCTATCATCGGCAAAAAGAAGGTGATTTACTGCTGGCGCAGTAGTTGCCACCTGAATTCCTTGAAGGTTTGATGATTGACTTCTAAACTTTAGGAGGCACGATAGGCCCTCTGCAGCTATCAGAAACAAATACGGCGATATTGGGTCGCCCTGACGGATTCCTCTTAAGGGCGTAAACTCCTGCAAACGCTCCCCATTAAAAAGAACTGAGAATGTCACTGTACTCACCATCCTCATCATTGTATCCACCCATGTGTTGTGAAAACCAAGCTTAATCATGATCGCCCTCAAATATGCCCACTCCACACGATCATACGCTTTCCTCATATCGAGTTTCAGCGCACAGAATCGATGCTTCACTGCCTTGTTCCTTTTCATGAAGTGTAAACACTCATACGCGGTGATGATGTTATCTGTAATTAGTCGCCCTAGCACAAACGCAGACTGCTCGTCTGAGATGATCTCTGGCAGAATTTTCTTCAACCTGTTGGCCAGTACCTTCGAAGCAATCTTGTAAATCACGTTACACAAGCTTATCGGCCGAAACTGACCCAAATCCTCCGGCTTGTCCACTTTCGGAATAAGAACTATACAAGTTTTGTTGAACATCGTCGGATCATCCTCCCCTCGCAGCACACGCAGCACCACTTGGGTAACCTCCTCTCCGCACATCTCCCAATTACGCTGGAAAAAATGCGCCGGTAGCCCGTCTGGCCCTGGAGCCTTGGTGGGAAACATCTGGAACAAAGCCTCTTTAACCTCTTGAGCTTTAATAGTTGCGATAAGTCCCTCGTTCATCAGCTCAGTAACACGGTTTGGGACCGTGTCTAATACGGCCGCCATATTCTCCGTCCCCTCCGACCTGTAGAGATCACAATAAAATCGATTAGTCATCTCCGCCATCTCCTTATGATCTTCCGTCACCTCCCCTGTTGGTTTATTCAGGCGAGTAATTTTATTTCTCCTCTTCCTCTGGCTAGCGCGCAAGTGAAAAAATTTCGTGTTCTTATCTCCCTCCGCTAGCCACTGGACGCGAGATCGCTTTCGCCACATGATCTCCTCCCGTTGATTCAACTCAACCAGCCGCTCTACAACTTTGAGATCCACGTGCGTCGGCCCCACACGAGCCGGGTCAGCCCTCATTCTTGTCAGGTCTTCCCCTAGTCGCTGAATTTCCATACGGACGCTTCCGAAAGATTCCCTTCCCCATCTCTGAAGTGCACCTGTAACTGCAGTAAGTTTATCCTGCAGCTCCCTTAGGTTTTTCGCCCGTCCGTACTGGTTCCACTCATGCTCGAGTGTTGGCTGTAGATTTTCATGCCTCTCCCACATGATCTCATAACGAAAACCACGGCTCCCTGCTCCCTGGTTGCCCAAATCGGTAGTTGCGACTATAAGAAACACAGCACAAGCTATAACAAATAAGAAGATAGCCCTTTTTGCACATGCACAAAAGCAGGCTATCCAGTTAGAAGCTCAAACTAGGACTCTTAAAAGGCCAACCATTTTTACTTTCAGCGTCTCCCAGTAGGCCTAAAGCCATGTGGGCTGTGTTAACGCCACCGCGTAGAGCGAGATGAGCCCATAGAGGTCAGCTCAAACCGCTCTTTAATTCTCAAAACAAAAAGCTCAAACCGTTCTTGATTCAAAAAAAAAAAAAAAAACTCAAACCGCTCTTGGCTGTAGCCTCGTCCTCTCGCGTTGCACGTGTCACCGCGCCGGCACACGTGCCGCGGCGAGCTCCAGCTTCTTAAGTCCGCCGGCCGCTCGGGTGATCCTCTTCCACACGTGTCGCGCGCAATCGGCCACGCCACGAGCGAGTACTGCTGTGCTCCGTGACGATGCTGAGGAGGACGCTGCCTCGGCTGGCCTCGGCGAAGGACCGCGTGGTGGAGGCGGCGAAGCAGGCCGTGAAGGGCGACGAGCACTTCCCGTCCCTCAAGGGCCACCCCGCCGCGCGAGTGCACGCCCGAGAGTCCGCGGAGAACCAGTCCGGACTCGCCGCCGCAGAAGAGGAGAAGGCGCGCGGAGGCAAGGCCTCGACGGTGAAGGAGTTCCAGATTTACCGGTGGAACCCGGACAACCCGGGCCGGCCGTTCCTGCAGTCCTACTTCGTCGACCTCGGCACGTGCGGACCGATGGTACGCTGCTATGTCAGTCTTGGATGTTGTTTGCAACTCTGCTTGTGCATGTCCGTATGGTTAGGTTTCTCGATCGGTTGATGGATGGGCAGGTGCTGGACGTGCTCCAGAAGATCAAGTCGGAGCAGGACTCGACGCTGGTGTTCCGGCGGTCGTGCCGCGAGGGCATCTGCGGCTCCTGCTCCATGAACATCGACGGGGTGAACACGGTGGCGTGCCTGAAGCCCGTGGACACGGACACGTCGGCGGCGACGATGATCACGCCGCTGCCGCACATGTACGTGGTGAAGGACCTCGTCGTGGACATGACCAACTTCTACCAGCAATACAAGTGCGTGCAGCGTGGCTACAGAACTAAGCTAATTCAGATCTCGTTAAACTTGCCTATGTTTCGTGTGTGTGTGTGTGTGTGTGTGTGTGTGTGTGTCTGCTCTCGTTAATTTTACATCTGGCCGAACGGGTTCGCAGGTCGGTGGAGCCGTGGCTGAAGAGGAAGCGTCCGGCGGCGGAGGGGCGTGAGCACGCGCAGTCGCCGGGCGAGCGGAAGAAGCTGGACGGGCTGTACGAGTGCATCCTGTGCGCGTGCTGCAGCACGGCGTGCCCGTCCTACTGGTGGAACTCGGAGGACTTCCTCGGCCCCGCCGCGCTGCTCCACGCCTACCGCTGGGTCTCCGACAGGTACCTAGCTATAATTTCTTTCTAGAGCCAGCCTGCATATTGGACGCTGCAGTGATTATCCAGTAACTGATTGGAGTGTGATTCTGTGAATGATAAAACCTGAAGCCGCGACGAGTACGGGTCAGAGCGGATCCAGGCGCTGTCGGAGGGGTGGGACAAACTGTACAGGTGCAGGATGATCAAGAGCTGCACGGCGACGTGCCCCAAGAGCCTCGACCCGGCCGCGGCCATCTCCGCCTTGAAGACCAGGCACCAGCTCCGCAAGGCGTGACTCCACCAGATGTCAGTCAGCGGCTCAGACCGATGTGATCACTGGCAACCTGTGTGTTCCTGTGTTCGTCTCGAAACTACAATAATGCAGAATGTTCTTTCGGGTTAACAGGGGGGAAAATGTAATGGGACTAGTACAGCCTCAAAAAGAATAACTCCCTCAAGATCCATAAACATTTTATTACAAACTTGTATTAAGCGAGGCGAAATCGATGCACAGCCTTTGTTTTAAAATCCTGGCATGGCCCTAGAAAGAGGTGGTCCATATATTGCTGGAGTACCTGTGGACACATTCAGTTTGTCGTTCAACCTATGCCTTTTTTTTAGTCCCATACCGCTAACCGAGCAGCCTCCGCACCAGCTTAAATAGCCACCCATCTGCAGCTTCAGCAGCCGAGCGTGGTAGCGCTCGCTTGTGACTCCAGCTTCTGGAGGGCTAGAGAGTTGGTATGTTTGGTTGTGGATTTGAAGCCCGTGTCAGAATGCAGTATAGAAGACCGTCTTTTGCCATTGCCAGGTTCCGTCGGCGGGCTCGCAGGAGGGGAGGCGCAGGCGCGCTCGGGTGTTGACCAAGGAAATGGGGGCGTGAAGATCTGATTCTGGCCCCAGGCTGCTTGGCAAACGCCGGGCGGGCTCCAAAACGCCCTAAATCGTATGCCTGTGGGCTTCCACGTAAAACGGCCGGCCCGAATGCTCTGGCATCCTGTCTTCAGTGAGGGGAGACGTTGCCTTGCGTTTGGGCGTACTGGGGGGTACATGGCCATTTCGTGTAGCATGGGTTCGCTCACTAACCAAACATACCAACTCTTTTTATTTATTTTAACCACTCCACTCTCTCCGGTCCACTAGCAGATTTGCAATGCAAGTCTCAGATTAATATAAACTAGAGCGCCCCTTGGCCGAAATCACATCTTGTATGCATTTAAGAAAAAGGTTGACTGGTCACACATAAATATTAACCTGTTCATATTTGTATAACCCGTAATGTTCAGAACTGGTTAGCAAATTACAATGTAAAGAATCTGACTATATAATGAATCAAGGCAAATCTTTTGCCTTTTCCTTCAAAGAATCTGACTATAGTCAGAAAGGTAGGTCCCTACCTGCAATTTCATCCGGACGAAACCAATGCACGAAACAAGGAAATTACATTGGCACTAGATTAGTCTGCCTATTGTTCGAACCACTTCTTTCCAGCTTTGTTCTCCTCTCTGTTCGACCCGGTGAAGGCTAGTCTACCGGGAATTTTTACCGTGACTAAATAAGAATTGATGACCACATGGAAAAATCGAGCCAAACTAAGGCTTGAGGCATACATTTTAGACTCAATACATAGCACAAATTCACAAGACTTATTATGCAACTGACACGCATGAGTAATAAAAGTTAATGGGCATAGCTGGTCGATAAAGGAGTACAAGTATTACCGAATCGAGCACCTCGAAAGTATGACCTAGTACAGCGTGTATTTTAAGCAAATAAAGGATGATCGTACCTCCCAAAAAGAATGGTTGAAAAACTTAAGAGACATAGCATTAGAGTCGCAATGACACTAGTCACAATGCGCTTAACGAATACTATAGCTCCACTATGTACGTTGCGCCTAGACTGGCACCAGAAAAGTTAATCCAATTCAAAACCATGCGGCAAAATGTTAAAAGTCCGTGAAATACAGAACTTCAAGAAACAGATAAAATAATGTCTAACCTCGGTAAATTTGAAAACTTCAAATTTTCCTATAGCAGTGTAAACAATCCGTTGTGAGAAGAGAAGAAGATGTTTGACAAAAAGAAACCACAAGTGCTAACTACCTCTCCAATTAACACTCTGGACACTAAATCAGAATTATGAGGTACTGCAGCAAATTGCAAAAGAATAAACCATCTCCTAAAGTCGCCACCTCTTTTAAGAAGGCAAAGGAAGAATTCACACAACAAGATGAAGCACGAGATATGCTGCACCGCATTTGGCGGGAGGTCATGGAGCTGAATGCCATAGACATAAAGGAGATGGTGGAGAAATGGGTGCAGGGGCGCACGACATGCTTCGCGAAAACAACTCACTCATTACCTTGCGGAGACGGGACGATCTCTTCCTTCCCAGGCTGGCGCACCCGCTTCGAGCTCTCCGAGGGAATCACCCCGTATTTCTGCATCTGGCGCAGGCTCTTCATAGTCACGTTCGAGAACGCCATTTGTCGGTCTTCTTCGGATAGGCCGACGAAGTAGCGCCCCCACTTTTGGTCGACGTTGCCGACGTAGCACGCCTGCTCTTTCCACCACCGGCCATGGAGGTCTTCCTCGAGGAACAGAACAAGGGGAGTGGGCGCCGAGGAGGAAGAAGAGGAAATGTGAAGGAAAAGTTTAATCCTCCTCCACTGGCCCCGCTTTATACCGCGTTTGGACCAATCCAATCGGTTGATCCCTGGCTAAGGAGGGCACGTGGCATCGATCCCGGCCGCCATGCACCGCATGGAGGTGAAACAACTACAGACGGTTGCTCTGCACGATCTTTAATGTGCCCACACGTAAATTACTGTGCCACCGAGCGGGCAAACTGGCGCACCTTGGGTGGTTTCCGGTAAAAAGAACTAGCACAGCGGGCCCACCACGTCCTGTCCCACTACGCCATGTCCCATCGGGATGAGGCGATGCGTCTTGACATTGTCATAACGCCAGCACACCGACTCATTTTCATACGAGTCCAGAACAAAAAGGACACTCGCTCTCAAAGGGTTTTGAGTCCTGCAAACGAAATGGCACTCGCCATATTATGCGTAATAAGATCGCGTGATGACACTCGCTGAATCTGCTAAAGGGAAACGTCACGAGTGCATGCCCGCTTGAATTCTCCTCAACAATATCGCAAATCGGATGTACAGACACATCGCGCACCATTCTTAAACTCCCAGGCCTATTGCCATCGCGATTCGCCTGGATGTCGCGTTCTGCGAATGTGAAGGTAAGACCCAATGATCCTTCTTTTGGGCCCAATAATAGCACTCATGCTGCATTTGCGGTAATTTCTATGCCAACGACGTGATGAAAAATCATGGCGGACGCGCTGGGTACCATGTTAAAGGTTAAGCTTGACTCGGTAAGTCCTTTGTGGCCCGAGTTGTAGCAATCACTTTTCCGGATTGGAGCAGGAGACTCGAATTCATGTAGGTTGGTACTGCTTTTGCCCAAGTACAATTAATTGGTCCCGATTCATCGAGTGAACAACCTTCTGAACAACATCCCTTTGCAAACTGCTATATAAAACACATTTCTCGACTCGATACCCGAGTCCCTTTCATACGGAATCTACACATCGTTCAAAGAGGCTTTCAGCTTTTTGGCCGTAAGAAATCAGACAAGTTTTGAGTGCTTAATCGACTCTCTGGAGTCAACAAACACTCGGGGGCTATTGACGTAGGGATACTTCCCGAGTCCTCCTTACGGGCCTATCATGTCTAAGGCACGCACATAAGCCCAACACGTGGAGTCACCTTAATCTTCCAAAGGCCCAAACTACGGCCCACCCACAAGACTTGCAGGACAAGGATTGAAGGTGCAACCGACGTTAAACTAGGGTTTTGTAAACCACCCGTTAAACTAGGGTTTTGTAAACCACCCGGGTCCGGTTTCGGGACCCAACATCCTATATAAAGGCTGGGAGAACCTCCCAGGAGGGGGGATTTTCATTGTTTTCCACCATAGGTGCCGCCTCGTTCGAGATCCAATCCATCTCTCACGACTTGCGCACCTACCATTGTAACACACCATTAATACAATCCATACAAGCAGGAGTAAGTATTTTACCTCCTCGAGGGCCCCAAACCTGGGTAAATCGTGTCCCCATGTTAACCGTCAACTCCACAAGCGCTCATATGTTTCCTATTCTCTAACACCCAGCATGTCACCTAGGGGATATGCCAAGTCAGGTGCTCGACAGGGGGCTCTAGGGGTGTGGCTGGGCGGAATTTTCCTTAGCCGCAAAAAATGGCAAAAAAAATGTGGTTCCTAACGTGGGGGGGAGCTGGAGGGAGCTGGGGGGCGGCTGGACATGCTCTAATGGAGAAGACCAGGAGCAGGGATGGAGACATGTGTGACAACTTAGCAAGTAGCGGTCCCACCTTTTAATAAAGGCAAGAACCCCTGTATTACTGTGCTAGTCCCTGGATCAATTGCTAGCACCACAGTACAAGATGAAATATCATGCAAATGCGTCAACATCTTTATTATATCGCATGATCCAGACTTTACAAAATTGTTTTACAAGTTGCATAGCTCAAGGCTAGCGTAAATACAAAGTTCTGCAGCGGAAAACATAGTACATCAATGAGCCTCATCCTCTTCATGTGCCACAGACAAAACATGTTGGTTGTAGACTCGAGAACCTAACGAAATCCTCACTCGTCATCGGAACCATCTGCACGTTGGAGTATGCAGCCCCCAAAAGGAGGTCAGATCATTCTGAGCAATGATGGCAAGTGACACTATGGTGATATATAACTGGCAAGTGCTAATCTACATGCATATTTGGCTGGTGGAGTTTCTAGGCTATTTTGCATAAATGCATTTGTTCTATCTTTTGATATAAAGTAATTTTGCACATATTCTGGACACTTTGGTTGATAGCAAAGTGCTCCTAAATAATTGGACACCTTGGTTGATAGCAAGGTGCTCCTACCCTTTGGATTAGCACGCTGAAAAACCACCAGGCACTTCTCCAATAACCCATAGTCAAATTGGTAGTAATCAATAAAACAAGATGAACGAGATAGGTCATGTTTCCCATCTAGTTGTTAAATTGTCCCTAACCAATGGAACACGGCTAAGATCTTAGTTTTAACCCTCGCGAGGTTTGTGCCCTTTACCCATGTTGCCTAATCGACCCTAAACACCATGATACACCACTAGTACCACGGAAGGAAAGAAGATCAAGCCATAAATCATAAGAAGTAGATCCCCAAACCCACCACGAGCCAGACCAACCTATCACTAATCTACATCTCTGGACACGTTGGGTTCGAGTCACCACAACCTACAATCTATGTCTAGCCCATACTAATATGAAACATGGTTGCACGAAAATAACAACTACATAAAGAAAGTAAACATGATCTCAAGATACTGGGCGGCGGTCCCCACCAAACTTTGTACTCTGATGACATGCTAGCAATCCGCCCAGTGGTTAATTAATTATCATGTTGTTTTCATAAGCAATTAAAATAATGAGTAGAACTTTAACATGATAATAATCCCAACGACGATATCTATAGCATGGCTAAGCAATCTACAAGTACGATGTTTGCCTACCATATGGATGCTACAATCTAGGGGTAACATATGATCACTCCACCTGGGTGTTAGTGAAGCCACCCCTAATAATATCTAGCATAGCGATAACACTCAACTCCTACTCATGCATAACTACTATAAAACTCTAATGCATATAGTAAAATAATAGGTTCATGTGTGTCACTTGCCTTTTTGAAGTTTGGTGTATAATCACACTCTCTTCACAATTAGAACGTTCCTCTCCGTATCATCTAAACAATACAGATAAATAACAATAAACAAGCAAATCACCAACACAATGCAAACAAAGGCAAACAAAGGCAAACAAACATAGAAGTGTGTTTAAAGCAAGATTGCTTTAGGTTATTTATTGATAGGTCAGTGCTTTTCACATAATTCAATATGCAAAAAGAATTATGATTAGGTTGGTGGGTATTCTTTTATGGACAACGTTTGGGCTTGAAGGATTCAAACTTGAGTGGCTCATATTTGTCAAGGAAGTTTCAAGAGTCCAAACGGTTGGTCTCTGATCACAATGCTTATGCTAGGTTTTGTTCTAAAGGTTTTAGAGCAAACATGATTCACACAAAGGTTTTATGTAATAGGGTTCTAGTAAAGTTACAACATAACTCATAAATAAATAAAAGGTTTTTCTATATGGATTACAGGTTTACTTGCTATTACATTAGGTGGTTAACATATATTTAGTTTTGTTCATGACCCAAATGATCACACCACAATTGGTTATTAGCTATTAACAACTAGCATATCATATTCAATTGGTATTAAACACTAAGTAGGGTTGTAGGCCAAGATTACATAGAATAGGTTCACTAATTCTCATATGGTTTAGTTATTAGTCTCTCTGGTCCAAGTTTACTAAATGGAAAATTATTGTAGAAGGAATCGTATTAAAATTATTTACTGAATTTAAACTAGATCAAAATTACTCAAATGGGTATTTAGATTTAGATAAATTTTAAATAATAAAATTAGAAATTAAACAATGCTAAAAGATTCTATAGGTTAAGGGCTTTTCAAAAAGTCCAAGTTTGCTAAATTTGGCCTTACGGTTCAAAAGTTATGAATATTCTAAATTGTAGGGGTTCTTAGGTAAAACTAGCCGACGAATTTTCTACGTGGCATTTGTCCGGAAAAAGCATTAGTCCGGAAAAATAGATAGACTACATGGTATGACATAATTGGCTAGTAAAATTAGTTTAAGTGATCTACTTGTGGTCGTAGGATCAAAATCGTGTGGCTACGGCTATAGCGTGTCTTTTTGTCTAGTTTACGTCGCGCAGTGTACGTACGACAATTAGTACGCTAGTCTAAAGTTAAAATAAAATATACTAAGAAAATAAGTCTAATACTAAAGCGACTAAATCCGCGGCCTCATATATACTAAAACATGTATTCTACAAATAAACATACAAAAGCGAGTTTCTGTGGTACCTTAGTCGTGGGAGAAGCGCCGCCGAAAAAGAATATAAGAAATCCCGCCAAAAAAATATATTTATTTTATTCTAGTCAAACCAAAATAAATGGTTCAAACTGAATTTATTTTTGTATTTTTGCCTATGTCATTGGTCCTATTATATAGGCGGGTGGTGGGTGTGAAATTTGCTCAATAACCAATGTGGGACTAAAAATGGCAACCGGAAGGTGCGCTCGCCTCGCATGTGCGTGCGCGGCAGGCCCAAGCTGGTCCATCGTGCGTGCATGCGTGCGATAGTTTGCTTTTTTTTTTCCACCGACCATGCTGACATAAATGTTGATGTCATCGGTTTTTTTTCCCCTTTTCCCAATCAGGTTAACACGTGCAGGCGCGGTTGACCAGGTCGGCTCCCTTTTTTTTTTTCCTTTTCCTGTTTTTCCTATTTTCTTCATATCTTTTGAATCAAATCTCCAAATGACACGAAACCAATTGCGGTAGTTTTGTAGAAACAATATCTATTAATATATGTGATTTTGCTAACATTTTGATTAATTAAAATTCTGACACTTTCAAATATTAATTTAACTACAAATAGACATTTGTGTCTATTTCCAAAATAGTTTCAATTTGGCTTCAACAAAATTATGGAAAATACTATACACTATATTATTAATTTTGAAACACTTTGGTATTATCTTCATACAAAATAATCTTGTTAAACCCTTTTAAATTATTTGAAATCTTGATAAAATATTAGTATATGCATATACCTACATTTGGGCTTTTAAAATATTTAAGAAGACCAAAAATATCATTAAGGTTTATGATCCTCTAGTTTTAAATATCATATAAACATTTTCATAACATTATTTGAATTGAAATCATTTTACGCAATAGATCTTGCTTTTAAATAATGTGAATTATTGTGCAAGTATATTCATTACAAACGATTTTGAGGGTTTATAAAATGGAGGTTTATTTGGATTAGCAATTACAAATACTTTGAAACGTCATATTATCTATTTTGTGGTTGAAATTTATTTGAATTTGGTGGCTTTCATTTACAACACAAAAAGTTTTAAATACAACACAAAAAGTTTTAAATTTTCCCAAAAATCTGGGATGTTACAAACTACCACCCTTAAAAGAAATCTCGTCCCGAGATTTGAGAAGGCTAGAAAGAAATATAGGTTTGTGTATCTGGGTTCCAAGGGAAACTAAGTAGGCTACCACCCTTAAAAGAAACTTTTGTGGGTATACTAATCTCATAGCTTGATTGTGTATCTTGTCTCCAGATGGTTTGAGTAGAACTTTCTTCGTAGTAGGGTTGAAGACTAATTGGTGTCTCTTGAACTTCATTTGATACTAAGGGTCACTCTTTGGGTCAATCAAAAGTCCAAGTTGAGAGCATTTCAAAACCTCGTCTCATCTTTTTCATTGATGTCCATAGTAGGCTTCCATCTTGTCAATTTCTTCTTTGAATGCAACACCATGCTATTTCTAACGGAACTCTCATGGTGGGCAATATCTTCCATGGCATGTTACCTCCAAGGTTGGTTTCATCCTCGCCGAAGATTAATACGATTCAGCAACACTTGCCTAACATAGGGTTATAATTATATCCTACCATTCTATGGTTCAGGCTTAACATCGTCGTCTCTTTATTAGGTATGACACTCAGATTTATCATTCCTCGTATCAAAGGTGAATAATGTGAGTAGTCATCATGGGGGCCAATCCATGTTGCACCCAATCATTACCTTGTACTTAGATTGGTGAATCACGTATGATAACACTCGGTCATCCTCGCTTGTCGAACAGAAAGTGACCAATCTGTAAGACATACCTGACCTAAACTATCGTTTCTTAAACTCGTAGTTTCGCGTAAACTCTTATAAAACACTAACTGGATGGTTGTAGTTTCTTCATCTATCCTTCTCCTGGTGTAGCAAATTCTTCATAACCTTCATAGCTCATGTATTCTTGATTCCACATTTATATCCTTACTTGTAGGTTGATCCTTAGGATAGAAATGGCATTGATCAGGTATGTGATTCTTCCTTCACAGTAAAGAACGTAATCCTGAGATCCGTCATAGCTCCTCAACTGGATGCATTTTTTGTCTCAATAGGGTATTACTCACAACATCTTGAGTGTATTGCTTGTTCTTCCACTTCATATGGTAGATCACTATGGTTGGTAAATAGGGCATGGGATTTGGTTGGGTTTAGCATGGATGAGTAGAGATTTGAAAGATACTAAAGAAGAATCCTACCCAACACAACAGAGCAAGGCAATTCATCTTTCAAACAACGTCTAACAAGCATTCATCACACCAAACAACTAATTCAGCAAACAACCTAGTATTGTCATACCACACTCATTTGTATGATCAATACACTAACACGATATCGTTATTCTAACCAAGTAACTAGATTGGTGGTCTTTTCAATATCTTCTTGAGTTCGTGAAATTCTTCCTTCACTTCCATGAGGTGTTTATGATTATTGTGAAGTCTAAGTTCTTCGGTGGTCTTCCTTGTAGTACTTCATGTTGAATCCAATGACGACATATGAAAAAAAACATTTCTTGCACTCCATGGTAGGGTTATCTAGAACAAGAGAAGAAAGTTTTGAAGGTGAATGATAGATGAGAGGATATGAGAAAGGATTAAGATGAGAAGTTGTGTTTCTAGAAAGTTTGAACAAATTAGATTTTTAAACCTAGGGTCTGTTCCTAGTTCTAATCCAAACTTAGGTCTCGGATCCTACAGGCAACACAATGCTCTGATACCATCTGTAGCGGTCCCACCTTTTAATAAAGGCAAGAACCCCTGTGTTACTGTGCTAGTCCCTGGATCAATTGCTAGAACCACAGTACAAGATGAAATATCATGCAAATGCGTCAACATCTTTATTATATCGCATGATCCAGACTTTACAAAATTGTTTTACAAGTTGCATAGCTCAAGGCTAGCGTAAATACAAAGTTCTGCAGCGGAAAACATAGTACATCAATGAGCCTCATCCTCTTCATGTGCCACAGGCAAAACATGTTGGTTGTAGACTCGAGAACCTAACGAAATCCTCACTCGTCATCGGAACCATCTGCACGTTGGAATATGCAGCCCTCAAAAGGAGGTCAGATCATTCTGAGAAATGATGGCAAGTGACACTATGGTGGTATATAAATGGCAAGTGCTAATCTACATGCATATTTGGCTGGTGGAGTTTCTAGGCTATTTTGCATAAATGCATTTGTTCTATCTTTTGATATAAAGTAATTTTGCACATATTCTGGACACTTTGGTTGATAGCAAAGTGCTCCTAAATAATTGGACACCTTGGTTGATAGCAAGGTGCTCCTACCCTTTGGATTAGCACGCTGAAAAACCATCAGGCACTTCTCCAATAACCCATAGTCAAATTGGTAGTAATCAATAAAACAAGATGAACGAGATAGGTCATATTTCCCATCTAGTTGTTGAATTGTCCCTAACCAATGGAACACGGCTAAGATCTTAGTTTTAACCCTCGCGAGGTTTGTGCCCTTTACCCATGTTGCCTAATCGACCCCAAACACCATGATACACCACTAGTACCACGGAAGGAAAGAAGATCAAGCCATAAATCATAAGAAGTAGATCCCCAAACCCACCACGAGCCGGACCAACCTATCACTAATCTACATCTCTGGACACGTTGGGTTCGAGTCACCACAACCTACAATCTATGTCTAGCCCATACTAATATGAAACATGGTTGCACGAAAATAACAACTACATAAAGAAAGTAAACATGATCTCAAGATACTGGGCGGCGGTCCCCACCAAACTTTGTACTCTGATGACATGCTAGCAATCCGCCCAGTGGTTAATTAATTATCATGTTGTTTTCATAAGCAATTAAAATAATGAGTAGAACTTTAACATGATAATAATCCCAACGACGATATCTATAGCATGGCTAAGCAATCTACAAGTACGATGTTTGCCTACCATATGGATGCTACAATCTAGGGGTAACATATGATCACTCCACCTGGGTGTTAGTGAAGCCACCCCTAATAATATCTAGCATAGCGATAACACTCAACTCCTACTCATGCATAACTACTATAAAACTCTAATGCATATAGTAAAATAATAGGTTCATGTGTGTCACTTGCCTTTTTGAAGTTTGGTGTATAATCACACTCTCTTCACAATTAGAACGTTCCTCTCCGTATCATCTAAACAATACAGATAAATAACAATAAACAAGCAAATCACCAACACAATGCAAACAAAGGCAAACAAACATAGAAGTGTGTTTAAAGCAAGATTGCTTTAGGTTATTTATTGATAGGTCAGTGCTTTTCACATAATTCAATATGCAAAAAAGAATTATGATTAGGTTGGTGGGTATTCTTTTATGGACAACGTTTGGGCTTGAAGGATTCAAACTTGAGTGGCTCATATTTGTCAAGGAAGTTTCAAGAGTCCAAACGGTTGGTCTCTGATCACAATGCTTATGCTAGGTTTTGTTCTAAAGGTTTTAGAGCAAACATGATTCACACAAAGGTTTTATGTAATAGGGTTCTAGTAAAGTTACAACATAACTCATAAATAAATAAAAGGTTTTTCTATATGGATTACAGGTTTACTTGCTATTACATTAGGTGGTTAACATATATTTAGTTTTGTTCATGACCCAAATGATCACACCACAATTGGTTATTAGCTATTAACAACTAGCATATCATATTCAATTGGTATTAAACACTAAGTAGGGTTGTAGGCCAAGATTACATAGAATAGGTTCACTAATTCTCATATGGTTTAGTTATTAGTCTCTCTAGTCCAAGTTTACTAAATGGAAAATTATTGTAGAAGGAATCGTATTAAAATTATTTACTGAATTTAAACTAGATCAAAATTACTCAAATGGGTATTTAGATTAAATAAATTTTAAATAATAAAATTAGAAATTAAACAATGCTAAAAGATTCTATAGGTTAAGAGCTTTTCAAAAAGTCCAAGTTTGCTAAATTTGGCCTTACGGTTCAAAAGTTATGAATATTCTAAATTGTAGGGGTTCTTAGGTAAAACTAGCCGACGAATTTTCTACGTGGCATTTGTCCGGAAAAAGCATTAGTCCGGAAAAATAGGTAGACTACATGGTATGACATAATTGGCTAGTAAAATTAGTTTAAGTGATCTACTTGTGGTCGTAGGATCAAAATCGTGTGGCTACGGCTATAGCGTGTCTTTTTGTCTAGTTTACGTCGGGCAGTGTACGTACGACAATTAATACGTTACGTGTAGGATCTCTTTGGTGGGCATTTGGAAACTTGGACATTTGAACTTTTGTAGTAGATTGTTGGAACTTTAATATTATCTTATTATGTACGGGAACAGTTTACATGTCTTATTATGTACTCTCTCCGATCCATATTAATGGTCGCTAAATCGGATGTATCTAGCACTAAAATATGTCTAGATACATCCGATTTAGCGACCATTAATATGGATCGGAGGGAGTACTAGTTTCATTTTGGTAAATCACGACATATCCTCATATTGAGCACTTATGAACATTTCTATGTCTTAATATGTATTGAAACCATCTTTTGACATGAATATTGTTGTGCAAGCTAAATTTTCCCTAGGTGATGCTTATATTAGTTGACGAGCGTGCAATTTTTTTTTGTCACGTTTGTGTCTCGCCCAGGCTTTGAAAAATTTCTAGGTCCCCCACTGTCCATAGATATTCCAGGCTGTCGCTGGCGGGCGCTGCCATGCGTGCGCAGTGGACGCACGGGAACCCCTCTGTTCGCGCGGACGAGCTGCCGGCTGCCATGGCCCTGGGCCACGCGCCCACGACACGACGTGCATCCTCGCCGGGAACGGCCCGAGTGAGGTGCACGCGCCAGTCCGTGGCACCGTGCCGCATACCCGCAGCTTGCCGTTGCAGTACTATGTCAAGTGCAGCCTGGAGCCACCGCTCCTCGACCCGCTGGCCGAGCTCGGGACTGCGCCAGCCACGCAGAGATGGAAGACGTCCTCATCCTGAGCGTCTGACAACGATCTGTTTCAGTGAGGCCGAAACCGCGGGACTTGGTGTTGACCGAGCATGGCCGGTTTGGTGCCCTCGTGCACGCCGACAAGCTGCAGGCCCGCGGGGCACGGCGCGGTACGACGAGGTGGACGCGGCCGGGTTGAAGGTGGCGGCGGTGGGGCAGTTAACGCACCCGGAGCAGGGATCGACGCGGACACGTTGCCTGTGTCGACGGCGAGGAGGAGCTGTTGTGGCGGGTTCCTCTGCGCGGGCGCACCACGCACTGGAGGAGCTGCAGCTCGGCCACGGCGAGCGATTCGAGGTACAACAGCCGGCTGCCGGCCACATGACACCTGGTCAGATAGAGACCCTGGCCGCCCCGTATCCCAGAGGAGAGCACGGCCCGAACGCGTCCGAGACCTGGAGCGTCGCCTCCTAGTCCGGTGGCGTGGCTGAGCCTGGACCGCTGGGGAATCTTGTGCTCGAACTAAAGGGCGTCGTGGGAGAAGCCGGAGAGCGCCAATGGAGTGGCATTGGAACTCGCTGAGACGAGGAAGGCAGACAGGGCGCAGACGAGCAGCACAAGAGCTGCTCGACACAATGCACGAAATTGTTTTGGGTGAAGATGCTGACAGACAGGTGGGCCCATGGTGTGCAGTGAGACGGTACGAGGTATCAGTGCCACGTCAGCATCGATATCGGGTCCTTTTTTTGAGACCGTGTTACGTTGGGGGTGGCTTCTTGCGAAAAAAGCGTATCCACATTGTCTCCTGATTAGATTTTGGTGAGGAGCGGCCTCATATATACTAAAACATGTATTCTACAAATAAACATACAAAAGCGAGTTTATGTGGTACCTTAGTCGTGGGAGAAGCGCCGCCGAAAAAGAATATAAGAAATCCCGCCAAAAAAAAAAATTTATTTTATTCTAGTCAAACCAAAATAAATGGTTCAAACTGAATTTATTTTTGTATTTTTGCCTATGCCATTGGTCCTATTATATAGGCGGGTGGTGGGTGTGAAATTTGCTCAATAACCAATGTGTGACTAAAAAGGGCAACCGGAAGGTGCGCTCGCCTCGCATGTGCGTGCGCGGCAGGCCCAAGCTGGCCCATCGTGCGTGCATGCGTGCGATAGTTTGCTTTCTTTTTTTTCACCGACCATGCTGACATAAATGCTGATGTCATCGGTTTTTTTTTCCCTTTTCCCAATCAGGTTAACACGTGCAGGCGCGGTTGACCAGGTCGGCTCTCTTTTTTTTTCCTTTTCCTGTTTTTCCTATTTTCTTCATATCTTTTGAATCAAATCTCCAAATGACACGAAACCAATTGCAGTAGTTTTGTAGAAACAATATCTATTAATATATGTGATTTTGCTAACATTTTAATTAATTAAAATTCTGACACTTTCAAATATTAATTTAACTACAAATAGACATTTGTGTCTATTTCCAAAATAGTTTCAATTTGGCTTCAACAAAATTATGGAAAATACTATACACTATATTATTAATTTTGAAACACATTGGTATTATCTTCATACAAAATAATCTTGTTAAACCCTTTTAAATTATTTGAAATCTTGATAAAATATTAGTATATGCATATACCTACATTTGGGCTTTTAAAATATTTAAGAAGACCAAAAATATCATTAAGGTTTATGATCCTCTAGTTTTAAATATCATATAAACATTTTCATAACATTATTTGAATTGAAATCATTTTACGCAATAGATCTTGCTTTTAAATAATGTGAATTATTGTGCAAGTATATTCATTACAAACGATTTTGAGGGTTTATAAAATGGAGGTTTATTTGGATTAGCAATTACAAATACTTTGCGTCATATTATCTATTTTGTGGTTGAAATTTATTTGAATTTGGTGGCTTTCATTTACAACACAAAAAGTTTTAAATACAACACAAAAAGTTTTAAATTTTCCCAAAAATGTGGGATGTTACAACTTTGGTTTAAGGGAGTTTGGATGCAGGAGTAGAATTCTATACTCGGTACAGGTGGAGGCTTAGCAAAAGACTGGGAGCGATAAATCAAGAGAGCATAAGAGCCGTAATCATGCATAGTGACATAAACATCATTAATTAAAGCATAAGCGGTATCACAAGTTCCAAAACTAAGTGGCCATGGAGGTTATTCGTGACTGATTCATAGTCATAAACATGGTGTGAGCATGCGCCAAGTCATCCAAATAAAACATTCGAAAGAGAATACCATATATTGATGCTTTACTATGACAAGAACAACTCATGAATCTTTCAAGACATATTAAACACTCTCAGCTATTTGAGGCTATTCATGCTACTCAATAACCACAAGGCTTTAAAATTAAAATAACATCTAGCATGATATGAAAAAGTTCTAGCAACAGTCTATACAAGCTTCTACTTGCACCATTAAAAATTCTACTTCAAGCAACACTTTCTTTTCCCAACAAGCACCATACAAGATATGTTTTAACAAAAATACTCTACATGATACAACAAGAAAACATTATAGTATTCACATAACACTACTAAAACTAACATCTCTGAATAAGAGATGCATGAAAATAAAGGCTAAACGCAGTACTAACAAAAGGTGAACACCCACAGAACAATAAAAATGAAAACTAGAATGTTCTAAGCAATGAAAACGGAGCGTGTCTCTCTCCCACACAAGTATGATAGGTCCCAACTATTTATTACAGCAAACAAAATGAAAGAAAAAATAACGGACGCTCCAAGTAAAGTACATAAGATGTGACTGAATAAAAATATAGTTTCACGAGAAGTGACCTGATAATTTGTCGATGAAGAAGGGGAAGCCTTGGGAATCCCCAAGCTTAGATGTTTGAGTCTTCTTGGAATTTGCTGGGATGTACCACCGGGGCATCCCCAGGCTTAGGATCTTCACTCTTCTTGATCACGTCATATCATCCTCTTCTCTTGACCCTTGAAAACTTCCTTCACACCAAACTTTTCACAATCTTCATTAGCAACGTTAGTGCAAGTGAAATAATAAATTCACATGGTTCAGTTTCAACACAAGACTAACACTCATAAACACATTAGCTACTGTCACAATTTATTTTAAAAATCTTTTTATCAAAAGAACACCAAAAATAAAGAGATTAAGATGCAAATGCAATTATTGGCAGAAATTTGTCAAAACAGGACGGCAGGTAAAGTTGATTTTTTTTTGAAAATTTTCTGTTTCTCAAATAAAACACTGGTCAACTAAGAAAAGTTGCGGAATTAGCCGAGGAATAAGCACAAAAAAATTCAGATCATTCTGATCTTCCAGGATTTTATACGATGTTTTACGGTGGACAGCAGAAATTTTACTCCAACTTTCGGCAGAAACTTTACTTGGCACTACTAAAACATGAAAAGAAAGATACTAAGTGACGAAGGGATGAACCTTGGACCTATCGGGTGAGGCTACCCGGTCCAAGGGCCAAGACCTAAACCCAAGGGGAGACGCCATGGACTATTCTAGAAGGCCTAGTTGAAGCCCACCCGCAAGGCCTTGCGGGTCAAGTTAGGAAACTTGTAGCCGACTTTAGGTTAGGGTATGTATCCACTCCGGGGATGGTTTGAGACCTGGCCACCTATATAAGGCCAGGAGAACCACCAGGAGGGGGACCAAGCAATACCGCACCACCAAAGCCTTGAGATCGAGATCATACTCTCGACTTGAGCATCCCCCATTGTAACCGATCTACTCGTCAATACGGATCGACAGGAGCAGGAGTAAGGGTTTTACCTCTACAAGGGCCCCGAACCTGGGTAAATCGTGCCCCCTGTTAGCCGACGATTGTCACCAGCTCCTACACGTTCTCCTAATCAAAACCCTATGGGTTCACCCGAAGGACTTGTTGAGATGCATATTCGACAATTGGCGCCGTTTGTGGGAACGGCGGGCGCTGGATCTCCGGCTTCATCGATGACCAACTCAAGCTGGAGCCCCGGAACTTCAACTCCAACCAATCTGATCCGAATCGGGTCGGTCATCGTCGCGCCTCACTCGCCGGAATCACGCCCGGTATTCAGCGGATTGGAGAAAAGCATCACCTTGACGTTCGGGACCTTCCAGTTCTATGCTGACAAAGAGGGAATTCTGCACTTCCCTGAGCAAACCAATATCGAAGGATCGGGCTCTGAGTCGATCTGGAGCCCAGGAGCTGTCGACTTGTTGCCCAACTACGCGGATCGCAACTTAGCAAAGAGCGGCGAATCCATCCGCCGCAACACCCGCAACTTCCACACCCTCTCCGTAGAAGAACCTTCTCGGGTCAGGAAAGCTTTCCAAACTACGCCTAGGACTCACGAGACATATCTGGCTCAAGTCTGCATGGCAGGATCGAGCGACCCACCCGAAGAATCAGAAGATAGTGCAAGGGAACGCGCATCCATCAACGTATCGCGAGACGCTTGGAACCGGGCAAAGGAGGCCATCCGCACAAGCAAACCAATCGAAGTCGGAGCCCCTCATGAAGATATGACCGCATACCACTACCACCTAGTGAGGGCGGCAACCTTGATCAAGGAAGCTCGCAAAGATCTAGCTGAGCGGAGAAAATTGGCGGATGAGTCAAGTCAGTGTCGTGCAACGCTATCCAAGACACATTCTATCGGGAACCATCCCGGGAGAAAAAGATACGTCTCAAGAACCGCAACCATGGATGGCGAGTCCCTGGCCGGGATCAGTAAGTCACTCGAAGCCTCCCTTATGCGCGTCGACGAGAACGGCAACATGCACCCGACGACTCCTGCCGCCGCAGTACTGGACGCAGCCACTTACCTGCAGATGAATCAGCCAGGGGAGAACGACCCCCGTGCAGAGCAATACAAGAAAGTCCATAAAGGAATAGGCATGGCAGCCGCAAGACTTGCCGCCTACGATCGCAAGAAAGCGGCTGCACAGAAAGATAAAGAAGCGCCCCGCAGACATAGGAGTACATCGCCCAGAAAGGAGAAATCACCTCGTCGCGCCCGAGGAAAAGAAGCCCGACGATGCGGTGATAGCCCGAGTAGCAGCAATGATAGCCCGAGGGATCGAGATTGCAGCTCGCGACATCACAGCAGCCGCTCGCGACACCGCAACAAGGAGCCGCAGAAGGAGATCGATCGCGATCAGCCTGGATACAATGCGCGATCTAACATCATACAAAACAAGGTGAACAAGGCCCGAGCAGCCAGGAACCGCGCGCGTTCCTCATCCACCTCTTCTGACGAAGAGGCCTGCGGCGCATTATGCTTCACTCGCAACATCCGTGAAGCGCCAATGCCCAAGAGATTCAAGCTTACTACGGAAGTACCAAAATACGACGGTTCACTGGGGACGCAATCCTGGCTGTCGGATTACCTCACGGCAGTAAAATGCCAACGTGGGAACAAGACCACAGCTATGCAGTACCTTAACTTGCATCTTGTAGGAGCAGCGCGCAGCTGGCTCGAAGGAAGACCGAAGGCATGCTACGGTTCATGGGCCGATCTAAACTTCGACTTCTGCAAGAACTTCCAGGCGACAAATAAAAGGCCCTCTACCATCTAAGAGCTACGAGCTTGCAAGCAGAAGAGTGGCGAGTCTACTCGCGAATATATCCAGCGATGGACCACACTTAGAAACACAACGGGAAACATATCAGAAGATGTCGCAGTCGAAGCTTTCGCCAAGGGAGCTTGGCGAACTGCCTTCAGAGAGGAGCTAGGACGAGCCGAACCTAAAACCATTAGAGAACTGATGGCTATAGCCGACAGATGGGCCAATGGAGATGACTCAGTGCGCAACGAAAAAGCATCCTCGCCAGCACCCGAAGACGACCGTCATGGTCGAAAGAAAAAGAGGAAGTATTACGATCATGACGACCGAGAAGAACTGGTAGCAGCGGAGTTCACGAGAAATCGCAACAGTGTGCATCGTGGAAACCGCGAATGGAAGCCAAAGCCGTAGGATAAAACTCTCGAGGAGGACCTCGATGGTTACTGCACGCTACATCTATTTACAGATAAGCGCACCGGCAAAACCAAGGAAACACACCTTCTTAAGGATTGCCGAAAGTTCCTTGACATACACGAGGACTTCTCGAAGAAAAACAGAGCGGCCATCAGTCAAGGCTACCCGCAGCTCCCAGGAGGAGGAAACCTGGGATTCCACCCACCACAACCCCTGCCTCCGCCAGGAAACCAAAACGTGGTGCTAGCCGCACTACCCGCGCCACCCGCCGCAAACCAGGGAGGCAACGCGTACTCGAACCCCGTAGGACTCTTGGGGATGATACAAAAAGTCTGCCATCCCGTAGGGTTCAGAAGACAAACACACGACAGATATGCATGGCTGTCCAAGATCCACCGGCAAGGCCCGAGTACTTGAAGATCGCTGACCAACTGATGGCTAGGTTGAGACTCCAAGTGCAGAGTGTGTAGCTAGTGGCAAGCCTTCTTCCCCACGAGGGTGACTCGAGGGTTTATATCGAACTCTTGGGGAGCCAGTATTTCAGCAGTTGTCTTCCAAGCTTCCTCCAGGATCCTGCAAACAAGTAGAGAATTTTGTGCCCTCAACCTCACCAAGTGGTTGTCAAGCACAAGGTGTGAGACTTCTAAATTGCAATGCAAAACTGAAAGTAAATGTGCAATAATTAAATCTACTACTAAATGCAAATGAGAAAATAAATATGCAATGGATTGTTTTTGTATTTTTGTGATGCAAGTGGTGATGGAGATAATGTAAATTCAAATTGGAGATGCAAGTAAAGTAAATTGAAAGTAAAGTAAATTGCAGCAAAGTAACTAGAGTGTTTTCTTATATTTAAAATAGGACCGGGGTTCATGGTTTCACACTTGCATTCTCTCAAATAAAGTGGTAGACGGTGGACATAAAGAATTACATGTGAGATTACAATAACATGTTTAACATTGAGTACTTTCATATGGGCATCACGTCCTAGCATAGAGATCTCTACGGTCATATTGATCCCTCTTATACTCCACCAAGATGCGAAATAAATCATAACACCTCGATAATTAAGGAAAAACCAGAGTATAGCTTTAAACAATGTGACATGAAGTTGAAGTAAGAACTTGCTAGATCTAGTCATGGAGATTGATTAGTGTCACTTCAAATCCCCGGTAACAAGGTACTCCTTTTTATCCCTAGTGAGGTAACTAAGAAAGGTTTAACAAAACCTAAGTGGATCGCTGAACTTCTGTCACTTTTACAGCACTAGCCACCCCCCGTTACTCCAACTAATGCACCCATCACCCCACACATGCTCTCAAGAACTAGATTGATCAAAGCTAGCAAATAAGAACGGGGTACATAAGATACATCTACTCAAATAACTCAAGAGAAACAATTGCAATCTCAGATTCAATAACTCATAGAAAAGATCCACCACATAGGAATTACAACGGTGCCCGTAATCATGTGAGGCAGCTCATGCGGATCTAATTAGTGAAGCACATAGAGAGAGAGATACAAGTGCTACTTCCACAAACCCATAGCCCTGGGGTGGACTACTCCCTCTTCATGGAGATGTCGATGGAGATGACGTTGGAGGGGTAGGAGATCACACCGGCGGCGCCCCGCTGGAGTTTTCCCCCTCCAATCTGGAACTTCTGGTCTCTGTTTTGGTGTTTCGATGTTTCGGCGGCGCTCCTCTCCGTAAGGGTACGGGGGACCCTTTTTATAGTCGGTTTTAGGTCAAGACGGAGTCGGTAAGTCGAAGATGGAAGGAATTGGGGCCACATGGGCCAAAAGGGGGCCTCTCGCGCGGCCAAGGAATCTGGCTGCGTGGAGGGTCCTCTTTTGGGCCTCCTTGCCCAATTCTCGTGGATCCTTCGCCCGCAAGTCTTCTCCTTCCAAGAAAATGACCCCCGCAGATTTTCAGGTGATTTCGCGGAAGTTTGCCCCCTGAAACGTCAAAAATATAGAAAACGGGGTTTCTGACAGGCAGGGTTAATTCCATAAAAGTTGGGGGACTTTGTAATTTAACCCCAAAATACTATAAAACATTGAATTATACCCTTATATGATGCAATATGTAATAGAAAACCATGTGAAAATATGCAAAATTCATCAATGCATTTTACATGCATCAACATCCCCAAGCTTAACCCATGCTCGTCCTCGAGTATGAAGGTGATAAAACTAATATGGGTTTTGCATATTGAAACAATCATGGGATATCAAGGAGGATTATTCATGCTACATATAATCAAATGATTAATACTAGAAATGAGTAGCAATATACAATTCATGTTGTAAGAAATATCAAATATGCAAGCAAAGATGCTTCATGAAAGTTCACAAAGTGTATAATAAAATAAAAGCACTATGGACCAAATGCATACACAAAATGAAAAATAAAATTCTATATTGGTCAAATAATAGCATAATGGAGAATAGAAAATATAGTGGACACTTTGGAGAAAATTGAGTAGAGGTAAAACATGATCAAGTCTTATTTAGCCTCTAAATTGTTCAACTAAAATTACTAATTGAAATGTGGTATCCATTGATCTAGGACTCTCATTGCCCCTTTGACGAAGGAATGGATCTTAGACTCTGCGGGAAAGGACACCCCCGTCTCCGGCCCAAGGTTAAGGCCCAAGAGGAAGAGCCCTTGGAGTACCGGAAGGCCCATATGAAGCCCACCCGCAATATCTTGCGGGCTAAGTTAGGAAAACTGTAACCGACATAGGGTTAGAGTTCGAGTCCTCTCCGGGTAGGGTTTGAGACCTGGCCACCTATATAAGGCCAGGAGAGCCACCGGTAGAGGACCAAGCAATACCGCACCACCAAAGCCTTGAGTTCGAGATTGTACTCTCGACTTGAGCGACCACCATTGTAACCGATCTATTCGTGAATACAGATCGACAGAGGCAAGCGTAAGGGTTTTACCTCTACGAGGGCCCCGAACCTGGGTAAATCTTGCCCTTGTCTAGCCGACGATCGCCACCAGCGCTCATGGGTTCTCCTATTCGAAACCCTATAGGTTCACCTCAGGGATTTGCCGTGCAACAGATTCGACAATTGGCGCCGTCTGTGGGAACGGCGGGCGCTGGATCTCCGGCGTCTTCGGCTTGCTTCATCAACAACCAACTCACGCTGGAAACCTTCGACTACGGCTCCGACCAACCCTATCAGGATCGGATCTGTCGTGGTCACTACTGCCCGGTATTCAGCGATCTGGAGAGGAGCGTCACCTTGACGTTCGGGAGCTTGAAGTTCGTGACCAACAGGGATGGAATCCTCCACTTCCCGGAGGAATCTGAATCTGAATCAGGAGCCGTCGACTCGCGCCTTCATCTGGAGAAAAGCGGCGAGTCCGTCCGCTTTAACAACAACGACTACCATACCCTCTCGACAGAGGAACCTTCTCGAGTCCAAGGAGCTTTCCGATCTACGCCTAGGACGCACGAGCCACGACTGGCCCAAGTCTGCATGGCAGGATCAGAGCTACCCCCGGAAACAGAACACAGCGCGGCAGAACGCGCTATAATCGGCGTCACCCGAGAAGCTTGGGACCGAGCCAAGGAGGCTATGCGAACAAGCAAGCCACCCGCAGCGGAATCGCCACACGAAGATATGGTCGCCTACCACTATCATCTAGTGAGAGCAGCCGCAATTATCAAGGATGCTCGGATAGATCTGGTCCGTCGAAGAAGAGCGACGGATGAATCAAGCCAACGACGAGCTGAGTTATCCCTAGCACCCTCGGTCGGAACCCGACCCGCGAGGAAGGGATACGCATCAACATCTATGGACATCGAGTCCTTGGCCGGAACCAGCAGGTCGATCACACCTTCCCTTATGCGGGTTGATGAAGACGGGAACGTCTACCCGCAAACTCCTGCTGCCGCAGTCCTGGCCGCAGCAACTTACATGTAGATGAACCAGCCGACGGAAAGTGATCCTCGAGCAGAGCAGTACAAACAAGTGCGCAGGAGGCTAGGACTGGCAGCCGCAAGGCTCGCCTCCTACGACCGTCGGAAGGCCGCCGAACAACTAGAGAGGGAAAAGGAAAAGGAAAAAGAAGCATCCCGCAAGCATAGGAGCGCTTCGCCGAGAAGAAACAAGTCACCTCGCCGTGGTCGAGGAAAAGAATCTCGGCGCCGCGATGACAGTCGAAGCAGCAGCGAAGGCAGCCTAAGATACAAAAGCTCGCGACACCGCAGTAGTCGCTCGTGAAGACGCAGCAAGGAGCCACGAAAGGAAGCTGATCGCAGCCAGCCAGGATACGATGCGCGATCGGATATCGCGCAAAATAAGGTGGACAAGGCAAGAGCAACACGGAATCGCGAACGCTCTTCGTCCGGCTCTTCGGATGACGAGACCTGCGGTGCGCTTTGCTTCACCCGCAGTATCCGCGAAGCACCCCTACCCAAAAGATTCAAGCTCAACAAAGAAGTAACAAAGTACGATGGCTCGCTCGAGCCGTCGTCGTGGCTAAACGACTACCTCACGGCAGTAAAATGCCAACGTGGGAACAAGAATACGGCTATGCAATACCTCAATCTACACTTGGTTGGCGCGACACGTAGCTGGCTGGAAGCAAGGCCAAGATCCAGTTACGCATCGTGGGACGACCTGTACCGCAATTTCTGCAAAAACTTTCAGTCAAACTACAAGAGACCAGCAACTATTGAAGAACTACGAGCCTGCAAACAGAAAAGCGGCGAGTCCACCCGTGAGTACATCCGGCGATGGACCACGCTCAGGAACACCGCAGGAAACATCTCGGAAGAAGCCGCGGTTGAGGCCTTTGCAAAAGGCGCCCGACGAACTGCTTTCAGAGAAGAACTGGGACGAGCCGCACCCAAAACTATTGGGGAGCTGATGATCATAGCCGACAAATGGGCTAACGGAGAAGACGCGGTGCGCAATGAGAGAGCATCATCGCCTGCACCCAAAGAAGACCGCCATGGTCGAAGGAAAAGGAGAAAATACTACGATCACGAGGATCGGGAGGAGATGGTAGCGGAGGAATTCACGCGAAGTCGCGATACCGGACGCCGCGGAAGTCGCGAATGGAGACCGAAGGCTGAAGATAAAACTCCCGAGGAGGACCTCGATGCATACTGCTCGCTACATCTATTTACAGATAAGCGCACGGGCAAAACTAAGGCAACACACCTTCTTAAGGATTGCCGGAAGTTCATCGAAATCTCAGAGGCCTTCTCGAAGAAAAGCAGATCGGCAGCCAATCAAAATTATCCACCGTTTCCGGGAGCAGGACACCAAGGATTCCAGCCGCCACAACCCCTGCCTCCACCAGCAAATCCAAACATGGCGCTAGCTGCACTACCTGCGCCACCCGCACAAAACACCGGAGCCAATGCGTACCCGAACCCGGCAGGACCGTTAGGAATGATCCAGAAGGTATGCCCATCCCGCAGGGCTCAAAAGACTAACACGAGACAACTATGCATGGCTGTGCAGACCCCGCCAACAAAGCCCGAATATCTGAAGATGGCGGACCAATCGGTCACATTCTCAATGGAAGACCATCCACCACGCGTCTATCGACCAGGACACGCTGCCCTCGTAATCCAAGCACAGATTGGCAACTACGAACTGGCCCGCATATTCATGGATGGTGGCAGTGACATCAATATTATCTACGCGGATACACTCCGCCGGATGAACAGGAACCTGGACGGCCTCGCAGAATCAGAAACATCCTTCCACGGGATAGTTCCAGGAAAGGCAATCCGTCCACTCGGAACAATTAACCTAGAGGTTGTGCTGGGCAATCGACGCAACTACAGAAGGGAAATCCTTGACTTCGAAGTCGTCGACTGGCCCTCACAGTACCACGCCATCCTCGGCCGAACAGCGTTCGCCAGATTCATGGCAGTACCACACTACGCATACCTGAAGCTCAAGTTACCCGGAGAATACGGTGTCATCACCATTGACGGAGATTTCCAGAAATCCAACAAGTGCGACATTGAGTTCAATGAAATCGCAAAATCTTTCGGGATGCAAGAAGAATTGCAAGAGCTGGCAAAAACCACGGATCACTCCGTGATGCCCCTCACGAAGAAAAACGCGCCTGAATTGGAGTTCAACGCCAACAGCGACACCAGAAAACATCAGGTGCACCCGACAGATTCTGCGAAGACAGCGATGGTCTCAACTACCCTCTCGCAAGCATAGGAAAGCGCGCTCGTCGAACTCCTCCGTGAGTACTGGAAAAAATTTGCCTGGCAGCCCTCAGATATGCCGGGAATACCCAGGGAGTTCGGCGAGCACTCACTCGAAGTCTTCAAGGATGCAAAACCCATCAAGCAGACCACTCGACGGTTCTCAGAACCCAAGCAGAAAGCGCTTGGAGAAGAAGTAAATAGATTGCTAGCTGCAAAATTCATCAGGGAGATCAAGATATCCACCTGGTTAGCAAGCCCGGTGCTGGTCCCCAAAAAGAACACTGACATCCTTCGAGTGTGCATTGACTACACGTCATTAAATAAGCACTGCCCCAAGGATAACTTTCCCCTCCCGCGAATCGACCAGATCGTGGACTCTACTGCAGGCTGTCAGCACCTCTCCTTCCTAGACGCCTATTCGGGATATAATCAGATCCGGATGAAGCAGGAGGACGAAGAAAAGACAGCATTCATCACACCACACGGTGTATACTGCTACACGACAATGCCCTTCGGGCTCAAAAACGCGAGCGCAACATATCAGCTCTGCATGCAAAAATGCCTCGCCAAGCTCATTGGCAAGAATGTACAAGTATACGTTGACGACATCGTCATCAAGACTCGAGTAGAGGACACACTCCTCGAAGACATCAGAGAAACATTCGACGCTCTCAACGCATACAGGATCAAGCTCAATCCAACAAAATGCGTTTTCGGCGTCCCAGCAGGAAAACTTCTCGGGTACCTGGTATCCGCCAGAGGCATTGAAGCCAACGCAGAGAAAATACAAGCAATCTTGACAATGAAGGAGCCAACCAATCTACGCGGAGTCCAGCAGCTCGCAGGGCGACTAGCCGCCTTGAGCAGGTTTATCGCGCGATTGGGAGAGCAAGCATTGCCCTTCTACAAGCTGTTGAAAAAGACGGACAAATTCGAGTGGACCCCAAAAGGTAAACAAACATTCGCATAATTCAAACGATCGTTGCAAAGCAGACGCGTCCTTGCAACACCACAAGAGAGGGAGCCACTTTTCCTATACCTAGCCACAACAAACCAGGTCATCAGCACAGCAATCGTAGTCGAACGACCTGAGGAGGGCAAGGCATATGGAGTCCAACGACCGATCTATTACATAAGTGAAGTGCTCTCGCCATGCAAGCAACGATATCCTCACTACCAGAAGCTCGCATATGGAGTCGTTCTTACAGCTCGAAAACTCAAGCACTACTTCCAGGAACACGCCATCACAGTGGTTAATGACGCATCACTCGGTACAATCATGAACAACCCTATGGCATCCGGAAGAATAGCAAAATGGAGCATCGAGCTGGGCGCTTGGGACATCACCTATGCAGGACGCAATGCAGTAAAATCCCAGGTACTCGTGGAATTCTTAAGCGAGTGGACAGAGCTACAAACGCCCGGACCGCCTGAATACACGAGCAACTGGATAATGTACTTCGACGGGTCCAAGCGAAACGAAGGAGCAGGAGCCGGAATCGTCCTAATATCACCTAGAGGAGACAAGCTGCAATACGTCCTACGATTGGATTTTCCACCCGATGATCCGGCATCGAACAACGACGCAGAATATGAGGCCCTGTTGCATGGGATGAAGATGGCAGTCGCGTGTGGAGCCACCCGACTGATGATCTACGGCGACTCCAACCTCATCGTGCAACAGACAATGAAGGAGTGCGACGCTATCGCAGAAAACATGGTCGCCTACCGTGACATGTACAACCTACTCGAGGGCAGTTTCAAAGGATGCGAGCTAAAGCACATTGCGAGATCCAGTAATGAAGAAGCAGACAGGCTGGCCAACATCGGTTCCACAAATACACCCGTACCGCCAGGGATATATTTCGAGCGAATGACTAAGCGATCAGTCAAAGTCAAGAAAGCTGCCGGAGCACCTGCAGCACCGGAAACAGAGGTCAGCCCGCAAGTTGCCATTATCGAGCTTATTCATAATATTTCGCGACAAGTTTTTCTGGTCGAGCCAGTCTGGACGCAGAAATACCTCGACTACTTGTCCGCCAAACAGCTCCCAGCAAATCTTCGCGAGGCTCGACAGATAATCAGGCGCAGTAAATCTTTTCGGATGATCAATGGAGAGTTATACAAGCAGAGCATCTCGGGTATACTCCAGCGATGTATAGCACCCGAAGATGGCAAGGAACTACTACAAGACATCCACCAAGGAGACTGTGGACATCACGCGAGCTGGAAAACAATCATGGGAAAAGCCTTCCGAGCGGGATTCTACTGGCTTACAGCGGCCAGAGACGCAAAGGAGCTAGTCGACCGGTGCAACGCTTGCCAGCGATTCGCACCAAAACCGCACGCACCCGCTACGGAACTGCATATGATACCCATCGCCTGGCCCTTCGCACAATGGGGGCTGGACATGGTAGGACCACTACGCAAGTCCACGCCAGGTGGATACACACACTTGCTGGTCGAAGTCGACAAATTTACCAAATGGATTGAAGCCATGCCAGTAACCTCGGCTAGCGCCCAATGTGCCGTCAAATTCCTCGATTCCATCATATGCAGGTTTGGAGTAGCACACGACATCATTACAGACAATGGTACTAATTTCACAGCAAAAGAAACACAGCAGTTCTGTGAGGAAAAGGGCATCAACTTCAAATTTGCCTCAGTTGCACATCCACAAACCAACGACCAAGTCGAAAGATCAAACGGATTAGTTTCGGCTGGCATCAAGAAGCGTCTACTCGATCGTCTACACCCAGCAGCAGGACATTGGGCAGAAGAGCTACCCTCCGTGCTATGGAGCCTCCGCACAACTCCAAACCGATCTACAAACTACACACCATTTTTCATGGTATACGGGGCAGAAGCAGTCCTTCCCGAGGACGTCAGGTTCAGCGCCCCACGAGTTGTTGCCTACAAGCGAAGAAACCTCCAACAGGGCACTCGCGGAAGATATGGACGCACTCGATGAAATGCGCGATATTGCACTCGCAAGATCCGCAGTATATCAACAGTCACTGCGAAACTATCACAGTCGCCGCATACGCCACAGAGCCTTCGCAGTAGGAGATCTGGTGCTACGGCTCAAGCAGAAGGAAGGACACAAGCTCGAGCCACCATGGGAAGGACACTTCATAATACACGAAGTTATCCCAGGCGGAGCCTATAGACTGAAGAACCCGGCGACTGGAGGCATCTACTCCAATCCTTCGAATATTGCACACCTCTGCAAATTTTATCCTAGATTTATTTTCCTCGCAGTAATAAGGCTATACTAGCCATCTTGTAGCTCGACAGAAAAACACATGACTTCTCAGTCATTGCAATAAAATACATGGTTTCTCAACCATAGATACTCGAAGATTCCTCATCCTTACATGCTAAAAGTAACTGGTATACACCCCACAAACACACGGGGGCTACGCCTAACTCAGCATTACAGGAAAATTTATATACCCAAGATAAACACCTTACAACAGTTTTTTACAAACTACACAGCGAAACAGGATATATACATCCTACACTTACACATGGCGATGAGCATTCTCAGCCGCCAAAACCCGATCTACCTCATCCGAGGTCAATCGAATGATTTTCTCTGCCGTAGGTCGAACAACCCTATAATGAGGAGACATATCGATCGGACCATCAGGAAGTCTAGCTACGGAGTTGAAGTTCACCTCAGGATGCCACAACCGAACGAAAGAGAGAGCCACCACCGAGCCGCAAGTCATCTGATTGCGAACACACTCGCGAATCTCTCCTTCTCGACCAAACACCCTGAGAAGATGGCTCCAATCTTCTGGACCCCTTTGCAGCGGATAAAAAGCGGCGTTCATTGCAATCAAAACCTCGTGAAAGGAACTCACGAGTATCTTCGCCTGGATGACTCGGAACTTCAAGGTGGCAAGCACAAAACCTCGACTACGATCAGACCAAAAATTATTCGCATGAGGCCTTGAGCTACCAGCTTCTTGAAAGATGTGGTTCTCTGCCCACTGTTTCTCATTCCTGTCATCCGGTCGAACAACTGAAAAGCAAAGATACATGATCAAAAGAGAGCACAAGATAAGAAAGACTTGGGGGCTGAACTACTTACAGAGCAAATCATTGGCAACAGACGCCAATTCATCCATCACAAACTGCTCGCGTTCAGTCGCCAGCTTTTGTTTGGACTTAGCCACATCAGCTACCCCACGCAACGCTTTTAGCTTGCGTTCACCATCAGCTACACGATCACGAAGACCTGCCAAGGTACCAACCGCGGCAACAAGAGGATCTGCTGGAGTAGCAAGCCCACCTGAAGGCTCCGCAGCCACCCCGGATACCTGAAAAATACAAGGAAGTTCAAGGAATAAGATGCCCCATTCGAGATATATTAACCACCTATTCGACAGGTGCTCGGGGCTACTCCCATCGGGAGTAAACACACAATCACGGGAAGCATTTCAGCAGAACATCTCGATTAAAATATTGAAAATACGGGAGCACATCCCAAGATTCATTACAATCGAAACATCGAACTACAAAAGGAATTTACTAAGGAGCTACAGTCGTGCTACCGCTCGCGGCGGTGGTCCCTCCCTTAGCACGGGCAAACAACTCGGATAACTTCCGAGCGAGGACTCCGGCTGGCTCGCCAAAACGACGAAGCCCTACCTTTTTGCCCGTAGCAGGGTCGACAGGAAGCTCCGAGTAGGCCTCCTCCAAGCCAGTGACTCCATGCGCCAGCGCGAACTGGATGGCGGTCTTCGCCCCAGATTCTGACTGAGCAACCGCGTAAGCTTCAAGGAGATTGCCCTCCGAGAAAATCTTCAACAGATCGCTCAGTGCGGGTGGAGAAACAACATTGACGAGAAGGCGGCCGTGCAGCTGCGTCAACACTCGAATGGCGTCACCAATCAAGGTGCAAACCCCTGCAGCATGCCTCCTGAGCTGGGCGCAAGAATCTGTCAACACGTCCACTCGAGGAACCCCAACAAGCTCTAGTGGGACACCCAGAAGACCTACGAAAGGAAAGTGTTAGGGTCCAAAGGATTTCATCAAGATAAAAAGCAGATCGTAGACAAGAACAACTTACTCGCGAAGCGCTCCGCAAGGGGACAAAGAAAGTTGACAAGATCGGCGTCCGCCTTGGTTCCAGCATCCTCCAAGCTCTTCAGAGCATCCTGGGCAGCCGCAAGTTTTCCTTCGTAATCGTCCGACAGCATGCGGGAAGACTCGAGCTCCCGTCGGGCAGTCGCTAACTCAGCTTCTTGAGCTGTTACCCGAGTGGAGGCACTCTCCTTCTCCTTCTTCAAAAACTCAAGTTGAGCTGCACAACAACATTTATCAGAGCCGAAGAATTGGTGGAAAAACGAAAACAGGAAAAGATGGTAAACTTACTTCGAAGAAGCTCATTCTCTGAGGCGTGTCGATCACGGTCCGCTCGAAGGATCCCGCATTCTGACTCAGCGAGAAGAAAACGGCGACCAATCGCCGCAAGGGAGTCAATAAGCGACTGCAAGGAACACGAAGACAGAAGAATCACAAGAGTGAAATTTGAGCCTATACTCGATTGTAAACATTCGAGTATAGCCTCGGGGGCTACTCCCATCGGGAGCACTGTCGTGCACCCGATAAAAAGAAGAAGAAAGAAAAGACTATCTTGGAGCCTGTAGCCGATCACATGCGATCGACTACAGCCTCGGGGGCTACTCCCATCGGGAGCACTGACGTGCACCCCATAACAATTCCAAGGACGATAAAGCATTAAAAAGCAAGTAGTGGAGTTTACCTGGCCTTGAGCGAGGGAGAGAGGATCCGCCGAGCTGCCCGACACCTCCTTCGGAGCCAAAGCCCCAGCAACAAAACTAGGGATTCTGTACTCCGTAGTCGCTGCGTTGGGGGCTACACTCAGAGAATTCTGGACGGTGCCGGCGGTAGGAGTTTCACCTGCAGATCCCGCTTTATTCCTCCTTTCGGGAGGAAGGGAAGAGGCGTACCTGCGAGGGCTGATAGCTTGAAGGCTGCAATGAAGACAAAGCGTCAACAAGATGCCGAAGGAAAACGTTCGGCTAAGAACGAGAAAAGAAACTTACTCGTCTTCATCGTCCTCCTCGTCCAGCATATCCGCGTTCCAGGAGGTTTGGATTGCTGGGAATGAAGGAGAAGGGGCGCACGTACGCAGTGGAGTAGCGTTGATGGGCTCCTTCCCGGGTGATTCCTCCAAGGAGTTGTCCTTGGAAGTAGCCTCGTCACCCTCCACTCGACGGCGTTTGCGATGAAGAAGACCGCCATTCGAGTCTTCTACATCATCCGAAGAATCTTGCTCGGAACTCGAGGAGGCGTCAGCAACACTGGTATCGGCTGGGCCATCCAAGTTACTTGCCAACAAGTCCGAGGCATCCTCCCCGGATATTGGCGGGTAGCAGGTAGCCACGGCCAAGCTCTATTGACAAAGACAGAAGAAAAAAAAAGAGAAAATTTTCAGTCGACAAGATCGCAAAACAAGGAAAAGAAATTAAGACAGGGAAATTCAAAACTTACTTCAGCTGGCGGTGGCTTCGATGCCTCAAAAGCGCCTACCGGGCAGTCGGGGAAGGTATCACCTTCCTTTAAACTGGTGATGGCCGCGATCTTCTTCTCGAATTCAGCATTCGAGAGTTCTTCACGGCTCACACGACTAGGGTCCCCAGCGCCCTGATACTCCCACATCGCGGATGGCCTATCTTGCAGGGGCTGAACCCTGTGCTTGAGGAAGACACTCGCCAAGTGCAGGCCGTTCAGCGCAGTTCCTGCGGCTTGATCACGAAGTGCAGCCACCTTGGCGAGAAGGGGAGTGATGACTCGGTTTTCTTCAGCCGAAAGTTTGTGCGCCCAAGACTTCCTTTTCTTCAAAACAGCAAACGGATGGAATTCGTTGACTCCACCCGCTCTGTTGTCGGTTACATAAAACCACTTCTTCCTCCATCCCTGGACGGAGTCGATGAAGTGCATGGTGAAGTAGCCGTTCTCGGACTTCGCCTGGATCCCGAAGCCGCCGGTGCGCAACGGCTCCGCCAGCTCCGTCTCCACCCGCGATCTTTCATGGAAGACGCGCACCTTGAAAAGGGCCTTCCAGAGACCCCAGTGGGGGTGAATGCCCAGGAAGCACTCGCAAAGAATAATGAAGCACGAAATGTGCTGCATTGCGTTTGGAGGCAAGTCATGGAGCTGTATGCCATAGACATACAGCAGAGCCACGAGGAAGGGATGGAGAGGAAGAGAAAGACCGCGCGACACGTGATCCGCGAAGATCACGCGTTCGTTCGCGCGGGGATTGGGTACCTCCTCCTTTTTGCCGAGGCGCACCCGCTTTTCCGATTCCGGAGGCAGCAACCCGTCCCGCTGCATCGTCTTGACGCTTTTGGCCGTGGTGTTAGGCGAACGCCAATCACCTGAGCGCGGCGCGGGTGGCGGAGGAGCATCTCCTGAAGCCCTCGACGACGAAGCGACAGCACGTTTCTTGCCGCCCGCCATTGCTGCTAGCACGAGCTTGGAGAGCGAAGGAAGATGGAGCGCGAGGAGGAAGATAAGCAAAGGAGACGAAGACTGGGAAGTTTTTCACCGTTCCACCAAGTCCTGTATTTATACACGGGATCGCTCAATCCTGGCCACTTGATACGCCACGTGGCATCCATCACGGCCGCCGTGTGCGAAGGCGAAACAAGAGGGCGGCAGATGTTGTTTCGTGCCACGATCCTAACGGAGGATCGTGTGCATTTACTGCGCAGTTCGCGTAAAAAACGGGAACGACGTCTCGTTTCCGGTCAAAAAGCTGACTAGGTGGGCCATCCCTTCTGCTCTCACTCCGTCATGTCCCATCGGGAGGATAAAAGTGCGCCATGACGTCATAGCGTGCATCATCAAACTGAAGAAGCTTTCGAATGGAAAGTTCAAACATGAAAATAACTTCGTATGAGCAAAATCCTTCGAATAAGAAGATCCAAACACAGAAGTAACTTTTCATGAACAAAGTCATGAAGTGAAATCTCTCTAAAATAGAGAGAAATACCCTACACACAAAAACTCTTTCGTATGGTCACGACATCCCAAACATGAAAACTCTTTCATACGGGCATAAACTCCTAACACGAAAGCTCTTTCGTACGATTACTGTCACTTCAAATCCCCGGTAACAAGGTACTCCTTTTTTATCCCTAGTGAGGTAACTAAGAAAGGTTTAACAAAACCTAAGTGGATCGCTGAACTTCTGTCACTTTCACAGCACTAGCCACCCCCCGTTACTCCAACTAATGCACCCATCACCCCACACATGCTCTCAAGAACTAGATTGATCAAAGCTAGCAAATAAGAACGGGGTACATAAGATACATCTACTCAAATAACTCAAGAGAAACAATTGCAATCTCAGATTCAATAACTCATAGAAAAGATCCACCACATAGGAATTACAACGGTGCCCGTAATCATTTGAGGCAGCTCATACGGATCTAATTAGTGAAGCATATAGAGAGAGAGAGATACAAGTGCTACTTCCACAAACCCATAGCCCTGGGGTGGACTACTCCATCTTCATGGAGATGTCGATGGAGATGACGTTGGAGGGGTAGGAGATCACATCGGCGGCACCCCGCCGGAGTTTTCCCCCTCCAATCTGGAACTTCTGGTCTCTGTTTTGGTGTTTCGGTGTTTCGGCGGCCCTCCTCTCCGTAAGGGTACGGGGGACCCTTTTGATAGTCGGTTTTAGGTCAAGACGGAGTCGGTAAGTCGAAGATGGAAGGAATTGGGGCCACATGGGCCAAAAGGGGGCCTCTCACGCGGCCAAGGAATCTGGCCGCGTGGAGGGTCCTCTTTTGGGCCTCCTTGCCCAATTCTCGTGGATCCTTCGCCCGCAAGTCTTCTCCTTCCAAGAAAATGACCCCCGCAGATTTTCAGGTGATTTCGCGGAAGTTTGCCCCCTGAAACGTCAAAAATATAGAAAACGGGGTTTCTGACAGGCAGGGTTAATTCCATAAAAGTTGGGAGACTTTGTAATTTAACCCCAAAATACTATAAAACATTGAATTATACCCTTATATGATGCAATATGTAATAGAAAAGCATGTGAAAATATGCAAAATTCATCTATGCATTTTACATGCATCACCAACCAATAATTTTCTCCAAAGAAGACCATCCCCCGTGAGTTTACCGACCAGAACACGCAGCGCTCGTCATCCAGGCGCAAATTGGCAATTACGAACTAGCCCGAGTGTTCATGGACGGAGGAAGCGGAATCAACATCATTTACGCGGACACACTCCGTGGGATGAACAGGAACTTGAACGGACTCGAACAAACAGAGACATCCTTTCACGGGATAGTACCAGGGAAGCCGGTCCGCACACTCAGAACAATCAACTTGGAGGCAGTACTTGGCAATCGAAGCATTTACACGCGAGAATTCCTCGATTTTGAAGTAGTCGACTGGCCCTTACAGTACCACGTCATTCTTGGCCGAACAACGTTTGCAAGATTCATGGCGGTACCACATTACGCCTATCTGAAGCTCAAGTTACCTGGGGAATATGGCACCATCACCATCGACGGCGATTTTCAAAAATCCAACAAGTGCGACATCGAGTTCAATGAGATCACCAAATCCTTCGGAACGCAGGAGGAGCTGGAAGAGATAGCAAAAACCACGGATCACTCTGTGATGCCTTTCACAAAGAAGAACACCCCAGAGCTCTTGTTCAGCGCAAACAGTGATACCCGAAAGCATCAAGTGCACCCGACAGAGCCCGCGAAGACAGCGATGGTGTCCACCACCCTCTCGCCAGAATAGGAAGACGCGCTCGTCGAACTCCTCCGTGAGTATTGGGAAATTTTTGCCTGGAAGCCTTCAGATATATCAGGGATACCCAAGGAGTTCGCCGAGCACTCACTCGAAGTCTTCAACGACACCAAGCCTATCAAGCAGACCACCCGACGGTTCTCAAAGCCCAAGCAAAAAACACTTGGAGAAGAAGTAAACATATTACTGGCAGCAAAATTCATCAGAGAAATAAAGATATCCACTTGGTTAGCAAACCCAGTGGTGATCCCGGAGAAAAATACTGACATCCTTCGCGTGTGCATCGACTACACGTCGCTGAACAAGCACTGCCCCAAGGATAATTTTCCCCTCCCACGTATCGACCAGATCGTAGACTCCACTGCAGGCTGCCAGCGCCTCTCCTTCTTAGATGCCTACTCGGGATATAATCAGATCAGGATGAAGAAGGTAGACGAGGAAAAGACAGCGTTCATCACACCTCACGGTGTCTACTGCTACACGACAATGCCCTTCGGGCTAAAATACGCATGCGCAACATATCAACGTTGCATGCAAAAATGCCTCGCCAAGCTTATTGGCAAGAACGTACAGGTGTACGTTGACGACATCGTCATCAAGACTCGAGAAGAGGACACGCTCCTCAAGGATATCAGAGAAACATTCGACGCCCTGAACGCATACGGGATCAAGCTCAACCCGGCCAAATGCGTCTTCGGTGTCCCTGCAGGGCAACTTTTCGGGTACCTGGTGTCCGCTCGAGGAATTGAAGCCAACCCAGAAAAAATACAAGCGATCTTGACAATGAAGGAACCAACCAATCTTCGCAGTGTGCAACATCTCGCAGGACGACTAGCCGCCCTGAGCAGATTCATTGCGAGATTAGGCGAGCAAGCATTGCCCTTCTACAAGCTGTTGAAAAAGACAGATAAATTCGAGTGGACACCCGAAGCAAGACAGGCATTCCTCGACTTGAAGCAACTACTGCAGAGCAAGCGCGTCCTGGCAACGCCAAAAGAAAAGGAGCCTTTATACCTCTATCTAGCCGCAACTAATCAAGTAATCAGCACGGTCATTGTAGTCGAGCGACCGGAAGAAGGAAAAGCGTACGGTGTCCAAAGGCCAATATATTACATCAGCGAGGTGCTCTCGCCGTGCAAGCAGCGATACCCTCATTACCAGAAACCCGCATACGGCGTGTTACTCACAGCTCGAAAACTCAAGCACTACTTCCAAGAGCATACCGTCATGGTGCTAAACGACGCATCACTCGGTACTATCATGAACAATCCCATGGCATCCGAAAGAATTGCAAAGTGGAGCATCGAGCTAGGCGCTTGGGATATGATATACGCAGGGCGCAACTCTGTGAAATCACAGGTACTTGTGGAATTGCTAAGCGAATAGACAGAACTGCAAACGCCAGGACCACCAGAATACACGAGTAACTGGATCATGTAATTTGACGGGTCGAAGAGGAACGAATGAGCTGGAGCTCGGGTCGTCCTCATATCCCCCAGGGGAGACAAGCTGCAGTACGTCCTGAGATTGGATTTTCCACCCGATGACCCAGCATCCAACAATGACGCAAAGTACGAGGCCCTACTTCACGGCATGAAAATGGCGATTGCCTGCGGAGCCACGCGATTGATGATTTATGGAGACTCAAACCTTATCGTACAACATACGATGAAGGAGTGCGACGCTATCGCGGATTGGTCGCCTATCGCGATATGTATAATCTACTCGAAGGAAGCTTCAAAGGGTGTGAGCTGAAACACATTGCACGGTCTAGCAACGAAGAAGCAGATAAACTAGCAAACATAGGGTCTACAAACACACCCATACCGCCAGGAATATATTTCAAAAGAATGATCAAGCGTTCAGTCAAGGTCAAGAAGCCTGCAGGAGCACCCGCAGCATTGGAGACGAACGTCGGCCCGCAAATCGCTGTCATCGAGCTCAGCCACAATATTTCAAGACAAGTTTTTCTGGTCGATCCAGTCTGGACGCAGAAATACCTCGACTACTTGTCCAACAAACAGCTCCCAGCAGACGTTCGAGAGGCTCGACAAATATTACGATGTAGCAAAACCTTTCGGGTACTCAACGGGGAGCTAGACAAACAGACCATATCAGGAATATTGCAAAGATGCATAGTACCCGAGGATGGAAAGGAACTGCTGCGAGACATACACCAAGGAGATTGTGGACACCATGCCAGCTGGAAGGCAATTATGGGCAAAGCTTTCAGGGCAGGATTCTATTGGCTCACGGCAGCGAGAGACGCAAAAGATCTAGTCGACAAATGCAACGCTTGCCAAAGATTCGCGCCCAAGCCCCACGCCCCCGCCACCAAGCTCCAGTGCTCCACATGATAACTCTCGCCTGGCCTTTCGCTCAATGGGGCTAGATATGGTAGGACCGTTGCATAAATCTACACTCGGCGGATACACCCACTTGCTCGTGGCAGTCGACAAATTTACAAAGTGGATAGAAGCCATGCCAGTCACCTCCGCACACGCCGAGTGCGTCGTAAGATTCCCCAACTCCATTGTGTGCAGGTTTGGCATACCACACAACATCATCACAGATAATGGGAGCAACTTCACGGCCAAGGAAACGCAGGACTTCTGCGAGGAAAAAGGAATTACCCTCAGCTTCGCCTCGGTCGCCCACCCGCAAACAAACGACCAAGTCGAACGATCCAACGGGTTAGTTTGCGCTGGCCTCAAGAAACGACTACTCGACAGACTGCGCCCAGCAGCAGGGCACTTGACCGAAGAATTACCATCGTTACTATGGAGTATGCGCACAACTCCAAATCGATCAACAAATTATACACCATTTTTCATGGTATACGGAGCTGAAGCTGTCCTTCCCGAAGATGTCAAATTCAATGCTCCACGAGTCGTCGCATACAGCGAAGAAACTTCAAACAGGGAACTTTCTGAAGATATGGACGCACTAGATGAGATACGCGATATCGCACTCGCAAAATCCGCAGTATACCAACAATCGCTGCGCAACTACCACACTCCCGTATACACCACAGAGCTTTTGTGGTCGGAGAATTGGTGTTGCGGCTCAAGCAGAAGGAAGGACACAAGCTCGAGCCACCATGGGAAGGACCTTTCATAATACACGAAGTTATCCCTGGTGGCGCATACCGATTGAAGAAGCCGAAGACTGGTGGCATCTACTCCAACCCATGGAACGTGGCGCATCTCCGCAAATTCTACCCTTATCATTATTCTACTCGCAAGAAATAAGGCTCTACTAGCCATTCTGTAGTTCGATCAAACACATGGCTTCTCAACCATATCAATAAAAACATGGTTTCTCAACCACAACTATTCGCATCTTCAATTCTTTACATGCTATAAACCACAAGTACACACCCCAAACACACGGGGGCTACGCCTAATCAGCATAAAAATAACACAAGGTTCAACAAGGTACACACCTTATTGACACCTTAAAAATACACAGAATGAACTGTACAGAGTTTACAGGACTACACTTTTGAAGACATTACAATAAGAATACATGGTATTTACATTCTATAATGATATCTGAGACGAGTAGTCGCCTCGGCCAACATTTGATCAACCTCTTCAGAAGTCAGCCAAATAATCTACTCTGCTGCAGGATGAACGACTGCATAATGAGGAGAAAAATCGACTGGAGCATTGGGGAGCCTAGCCACAGAGTTAAAATTGACCTCAGGATGCCACACCCGAACAAAAGTGAGCGCTACTTGAGCACCACAGATAAGCTGCTGGAGAACACACTCGCGAACTTCGCCCACTCGGACAAAAATTCTTAGCAGGTCGCTCAACCCTTCTGGAACGGTGCCCAGCAGATAGAATGTCCGGTGCACAGAAGACAAGGCTTCGCGACAAGAATCGACAAGTATCTTCGCCTGGCCAGCCCGGTACTTCAAGGTAGCCAAGATAAAGCCTCGACTACGGTCAGACCAGAAATTATTCGCATGCGGCTTTGAGCTACACAATTCATGGGCAATATGATTATCCACCCAATGCGTTTCACAAGGAACGTCAGGCTCAACAACTGCAAAAAACAGCACAAAGGGTTAAAAGTGAAAAGAAGGCAGATAGCAAAGTGCTAGGGGGCTTGTAGGCTTACAAAGCATGTCTTTTTGCAACAGCTGCCAGCTCCTCCATTACGAATTGTTCACGCTCAGCCGCAAACTTTTGCTTTGATTTGGCTACATCAGCCACTCCCCGCAAAGCCTTTAGTTTGTGTTCTCCACCCGCAACACGGTCACAGAGTGAGGCGAATGTGCTGGTGGCAGAAACAAGGTAATTCTCGCTTAGGAAGGTGTATTCTGGTGGTCCTGGTGTTTGCAGCTCTGTCCAATCCCTTAGGAATTCACCTGCGCACTTGAGCCACTTGAAGACCCTGCGTTGGGATCAAGTGCCTGAAAAAAAAAGCAGACACAAGTTCAGGAATACAACAAGACCCCACTCGCAAAAAAACACCACCTATCCATCGGGTGCTCAGGGGGCTACTCCCATCGGGAGTGCATAACAGTGAAACACAACAAGCAGACACCGAAGATTTCAATAAAATACTTCGATTAAGAAAATACGGGAATACATCCCAAGGTTCATTACATCGACAGGCCGAAAAAAGAAATTTTAAACTAAGCCTAAGGGGTTGCAGAAGTATTGCCACTCGCAGCAGGCTTCCCCTTGCGACCAGCACGGGCAAGCACTTCAGAAAGCTTCTGAGAAAGACCTTCAGCCTGAGAGCCGAAGGGGCGAAGTGCTATCTTTCTGCCCAAGGCGTCGTCGGGGAGGCTCGAGAATACCTTCTCCGGGTCTGCGATTTCGTGCGCTAGCGCGAATTGGATGGCCGTCTAGCTCCGCACTCAGACTGGGCGACTGAGTAAGACTGGAGAAGATTCTCGTCATCCAGGAAACTTCCAGAAGGCCACCCAATGTAGGCGGGACCGCCACATCCACCAGCAGGCGCTCATGGAATTGCGTCAACACTCGAATGGCTTCGCCAATGAGGGAGCAAATCCCACTCGCGTGTTTCTGGAGCTGGGAGCAGGAATCCGTCAGGGCATCCATCGTCGGCTCCCAGGTAGCTCCAGTGCAACGCCAAGGAAATCTACAAAAGGACACCGTAAATTCCCAAGATAGCCAATTAAATTGCGTCGCGACGGAAAAACAGTCAAATGCAGCTTACCCGCAAATTGCTGAGCCAAAGGGCGGATGATGCTAACAAGATCGTTATCATGTTTGGCACCAGCCTCTTCCAACTGCTTCAGCGCCTCTTGGGCCTCGGCAAGCTTCCCCTCAAAATCAGCCGAATGTTTGTGAGAAGACTCCAGCTCCTTTCGGGTGGACTCCAACTCGGCCTCAAGGGTTTTCACCCGAGTGACAGCTTCAGCTTTCTCGGCCCTCAGGAGATTGACTTGAGCTGCAGAGAAATGAAACCAGCCTAAGCAAATTTATACGATTAGTGGAAATATTAAAAAATGGAACAGATTAACTTACCTTGGAGAGCTTGGCCGTCCTCGACGAGTCGATCACGATCCACCCGAAGGGAAACGCAATCCGCCTCAGCCGAAAGCACTCGGCGACCGATGGCAGCAAGGGAGTCGAGAAGAGACTGCAAAGGCACAAGACAAGAAGTTCAAGTTATGGGCAAAATCTCTTGAGCCTATTCACGACTGTACACAGTCGAGTATAGCCTCGGGGGCTATTCCCATCGGGAGCACTGCCATGCACCCGATAAAATCAAGAAAGAAAAGAAAAGAAAAAAAAACTTAAACTTGAGTCTGTGGCCAATCGCAAGCAATTAACCACATCCTCGGGGGCTACTCCCATCGGGAGCACTGTCGTGCACCCGATAAAAATCATAAACAGATGAAGCAGAAGATACAAATGAGGTGACAAGATTTACCTGGCCTTGGGCGGTGCACAAAGGGTACGCCGAGCTACCCGAAACTTCTTTACTCGCCGAGGCTCCACCCGCGACGCTAGGCAACCTATAATCTGGGGCCGCAACTGCAGGTGCTGGGCTCGGAGACTTCTGGGTAGCCTTGACAACTGGAGTTTCACCCGCAGTTGCTTCTTTTCTCTTCACGGAAGAAACAGAAGAAGCAAACTGGCTAGAGCTGATGGTTCGAAGACTGTCATGAAAGGAAAAATCGAACAAAGGCATAAGGGAAAAAGAAGAAAACTTTCGACTTAAGGATAATGCGAAAGAAAAAACTCACTCATCATTGTCGTCATCATCCAGCATATCTGTGTTCCAGGCGATGGAGACATTCGGCCTGAAGCCCAGAGGAGGAAGCACGTTTAGAGGCGTCACCCGAAGAGGCTCGGTCGCATTGCCGGATCCGCCACCCAAGGAGTTATCTTTTGAAGTGGCTTCATCATCCTCCGTCCTGCGGCGTTTGCGGTGATGAAGCTGATCGCTACCCGACTCTTCCACGACATCCAAAGAACCATGCTCGGAACTCGAGTCGGCTTCAGCGACGCTGGTGTCGAGAGGGGGCTCAAGGTTGCTCGCCAGCAGGTCCGAGGCATCCTCGGCCAAGATTGGCGGGTAGCATGTTGCTACCTTCAAACTCTACGAAAGAGGAACAAGAAGAAAGAAGAGAAATCTCATTCAATAAAGATTCAGATGGCGAAAAGATTAAAGCAGAGAAGAGAAGAAAACTTACATCGGCTGGAGGAGGTTTCGAAGCCTCAAATGGTTCAAGAGGGCAGGCAGCAAAGGACTCACCTACCTTTAGCTTGGTGATAGCCGCAATTTTCTTCTCGAATTCGGCATTTGAGAGGATAACTGGGCAAACACGGCTAGGGTCTTGGATACCCTGGTACTCCCACATAGTTGATGACCTCCCTTGAAGGGGCTGGATCCTACGCCGGAGGAAGATGCTCGCGAGGTGCAAACCATTCAGCGCGACCCCCGTTGTCTGGTCGCGAATAATTGCCACCTTTGCGAGTAGCGGGGCGACGATCCGGCTCTCTTCGGCTGAGAGCTTGTGCGCCCAGGACTTCCGTCGCTTCAAAACAGCGAACGGGTGGAATTCGTGAGCTCCACCCGCGCTGTTATAGACTACAATAGATGTAAGAATTTGTGACGCACATTCTGTGATGATTCAATGAAAAAACGTCAGGGAATCACCTTATTTTCACAAAACGTGACGTTTTTTCACTGAATCGTCACAAAATAAGCGTCACAGATCATCACATTTGTTGTAGAACCATTTCCTCCGCCATCCTTGCGCCGACACATTGGTCACCATTTTGATCACCGTGTGGACGGCTGTAGTTGCTGTTGTCGAACACCACCACGGACGACGAGTAGTTGAGGTTGGCCACGCCACTGGGGATCGTCATCAAGCCGCACCTGACACTCCTCTCTGGCACGAACTGCCGCATCTTCTCCGCCGTGTAGTTGAGATTGAAGAGAAAGTCCGCGTAGTCCTGCGTGCCGGCGTTGTACCAGGTACACCAGGCCGCACGCAAAACCGACCAAACGGCTGACCAACCAAGCAGAGACACAATCGCAACGTACACGGCCAAGCAGATCTAAAAAAGGTATGACATGCGGGCCCGGAGGGAGGGCACACCACAGCCCTCCAATTCCTCCCAAGTTAGGGAAGTAAAGGATATCGCAAGGGACACCTTACTACTGTATTTAAAAACATTTATGGCATTTTTTCTTCAAAATATCATGAGCTATTTTCTATACACATGAATTTTATTGTATTGCAGGTGCGGATCTTTTTTAGAAAATCACGGCAACCCACAACTAGTTGGACTAGAGTGTTCTACAAAAAAACTAGTTGAATTAGAGCATCTCCAGTCGCGCCCCCCAAACGCGCCCCCACGGCCTCTTCCCGTCCGGACGGGCTCCGAGCGCGCCCATTCGCGCCCCCCATTGGGCCTTCCCGTTCGGACGTCCCCTTGTTCCCGTCCGGCAAATCTAGCCCAACCCCTCACCCTAGGGGCTCCCGTGGGGGCGCCGGACGAGAAGAAACGCGCTACGGGCCCGTCCTGCCAGCGACACAAGACGGCCAACAACTGGCCCACACCGCCACGTCTGATTCCTCTGCCTCACAGCGCCGCCACACTCGCCATCGGCGCCGCCGCCCAAGTCGACAAAAATGAGCGAAAATTTGAAAACTAAAATTCATTGATAGGGGGGGCGAATATAGGCGATATTTTTACATATTTTAGAAGAAAATTAAACTAAATATGACGCCTACATGCCTAGGGCCTTGTACATCTTGGTGTAGTCGCCCTTGTCGTCGTCGCTCGGTGGCTCGGCTTTCGGGGCGGCGCTGCTGCTGCCCTGCCCTGGGTCGCCAACGTACATTGGCGGGGGAGGGCAGGCGGCGTCTTTGTCGTCGCTGTCAGAAAGAGGATGAAGTCGCCCGGCGCCTGCGGAGGAGGGCCTTCCCTGATGGCGAGGGTCTGGCTGCGGGTCTGCCGGCGTGGAGGCGCCTCCTGTGGCTCCTCCTTGACGACGACGAGAGGGGTAGGCGGCGGAGAGGACGCGGCCGCACGGTGGTTCCTCCCCCGCAGCCTGATCTGCCGCTCGATGTGGGCGAGGACACGGGCGACCGTGCGCCCGGGCTTGCTCCACCACATGCGGCGGTCGGCGGCATTGTTGCGGTCTGAGATGAAGCCGCGGGTAGGGGCCTCGGCGAGCTCCCGCTCGAACCTATCCTGGAAGTACCCCGTCCAGGCCTCCTCGTTGGCGGGAGGCCACTTCGGCTGGTTGCGCATCGCCGGCGGCAACAGCTTCCGGATCTCTTCGATCTCGGCGGCGCGCTCTGGCCCAGTAGGCGGCAGAGGCACAGGCACGCCGGCTGCGCTGAGCCTCCAGTGCCTTGGCGCGCTCATCCCCGGCGGCGAGTGGTAGTTGGCTTCGTACAGAAGACGCGCCTCCCAGACGCGCCGGGTTCGGCGTCCGAACCCGTTGGCGGCCGCGCGCGGCGAGGTGGTTGCGGCTCACCAAGGCTAGGGAGGCGGGAAGAGCGGCGAGGGGAGGCGGGAAGAGCGGCAAGGGGGAGGAAGGAAGAGCGGCGAGGAATGGTGCCGAGGATGGCGACGGAGACGGGTTTTTGTAGCCGAGGCGGCGGCAGCGCCATTACTCCGCCGCGTGGGCGATTGGACTGCTCTGCCGCAGCGTTCCATCTCGTCGAGGCGTCAATGCGCGCGCCTTCCCAAGGCGACGAGTTTTCCCTCGCTGACAGGGCGGGCCCGCAGCCCGAAGGGGTTTGGCTTGGGCTGCGAGTGGAAATGGGACAGCCCCGTGGGCGGCTTCTCGTCCGGACGAGCCCCAAAGGGCCTCGCCGGGAGTCCATCCGGACGCCTATTGGGGGCTCGACTGGAGATGTTCTTAGTGTCCAATAATGTTCTTTCGGACGGTTACAGAAAAAAGTTCATGATTTTTTAAGGAAAAAAAAATGAGACTGATACAGCCTAGGCTCCAGAGCAACAAAAAAAACAGAATCCCGTGCACAGCATTTATTTTATTTTTTACATCAAAATCCTGGCATGGCCCATCGCAAAACAGCTGAGGCCTAAAAGAGGGGGGGGGGGGGGGTTAGCCCATTGCAAACCATATTCGCTAAATACGCCTAGACACGCCCGTGGTTTAATTATCCACGCCTTGTTTTAGTCCCATACTGCTAACCGAGCAGCTTCCGCACCAGCTTAAATAGCCACCCATCTGCAGCTTCACCAGCCGAGCCCGGTTGCGCGCGCTTGTGACTCCAGCTTAAGGAGGGCTAAAGAGTTGGCATGTTTGGTGGTGGATTAGCAGCCCGTGTCAGAAGTCAGTGTACAAAGGCGCACCCATCCGTGAGCAGCGCAGCGCTAGAGCACGTTGGTGCTTGGAACGTGTGCGCCTGCCACGAGAGACGAAAGACCCGGTCAGAGAGAGTGTTCGTCACTCGACCGAGGTGAAAGTTAAAGAAGGCCCGTCCCAGAGAGCTACCCCGTAGAGGGAAAAGAAAGAGCTCAATGGAACTAGGTCTTGCGCACCGGTGTCAAAAGTGAGTGTGAGGCCACATTGCGGTGGCGCTCTCCTCGAGAGACTTTGGACGCAGGTAGCGCGGCCGGAGAGATCGCTTCGCAGACGTGCGAAGCGCTCCGGCGAAAGGGGAGTCGCTGTCGCAGACGTGCGTAGGCGCTCCGAATGAAAAGGGGTGGCTATCTGATTCTGGTCCCAGGCCGGCTTGGCAAGCAGCCGGCGGGTTCCTACAGCCCTGATCTCGGATGCCTGTGGGCTTACACGGAAACGGCCGGCCTGAAGGGTTGCCTTCGGGTGTAAGGTGGCCATTCCGTGCAGCACGGGTTCATTCACTAACCAAACATACCAACTCTTTTTTTATTATTTTCAGTAATACTCTAAAACCACTTCTTATTTGAAATCGAACTCTTTTATATTATTTTTTCAGTAATACTTTAACCACTTCTTGTTTGAAAATCGAACTTTGTTCCTATGTTACCCGTCAGCACCCTCATTTGTATGGGACAAAGTATTCATTTCTTGTGAAATCCATAGTTAAATTGTTCCTTTATCACCACCCTTTTGTGTATAGGAGCCAAGTATGCATTTCCTATCAAATACTGTACATGGTTAATTTGCTCCTTTACCACCTATCACCAAGTATGCATCTCTCGTGATGATGTGAGTGCGATGTGTATTTAAAACCTAGAATTGGGTTATAGAGTTCAAGTTCAACTATGCATTTCTTGTAATGACGTGAGTGTGATGTGTATTTAAACCTGGAATTGAATTTATCAGAATCGATCTGCATGCGACTCTTGTTGTCCGATTTGTGTACGATGCTTCGATCCATCGGTCCTCGTTCAGCCCATGAAACCAACGAAGGGTCCATCGTTTGTATCATACAAATGTCGTACGTAAATCATCGTACGCCTAGATGCGCTCTTAGATTATATAGCTACAAAACTCACGGGAACAACTGATTGCATAGGTAACCAAGTCCATCCAATCCAAGCAACTTTAACAAATGGATATTTCAACTTCACGCGATTGGATAATCACTAGACGAATAGGCACGCTTTGCCGCGCCGACTGCATAGCATCTGGCACGGTGTCCGGTACGAAGTGACCTTCAGGGTAGTGGTGCGATCTGTGCTAGAGAGGTTTGTGTGGAGGAATCCATGGGGGACATGAACACACTGGTTACACATGTTCCGTAGGTGGCAACTATTTTAGTCCACTAGAGCAACACACGCCAAACTGCATCGCACGCTCACAGGACCATTACCAGGGTCACAAGCCATTCGCACGCTCACAGTACCATTAGCAGGGCTGAGCCGGCGGGATAGAGGCAGCTAGGGCACAACACGACGGTTGATAGGACGACATATAGGCAGAGATAAGCCGTAGCTAGCCGGTCTTACAGTTCATGAAAATTCCTTAACAATAGAGTACTTATTTTCATTCACAATCTACCAATGGAAACATATAAATGGCAAGATATCAAAACCAACATATCCTACTAACATAGAGGCATGTGGCTGGATTATGAGATTTCATACGTAACTTATGAAACATAATTTAATGGCCATTTCACAAGAGCAAGCACATTGTTGTAAACTGTAACTATGATTCTGCTACACAAGTTCAGTACTACATTTGTCTCTCATCACTTGTAATGGTCACATACACTACTCAAACTTGCAGTTTTTCTCAAACAAGGGCACAACTCAAATGCAATACAAATAGCTCAAGAAGTGGGCATTCACCAGTACGCCAGGCTGATAGGCTCCACAGAGTGGTCCTCCAACTTGTACTCAATGCCTATCTCGATTCGTGAGGACTATCTCCAGGAGCAGCTGATGGGGCTGACTTAGCGGTATCCATGTTGGGTTTTCATGTTGGGCGCAACCCAAATGTATCCACAACCTCCCGCACCATCAAAACAAATTTTCTCAAATCAATACCGTCATTACAATAGTTAGGAAAGATCTCAAATGTGACGCCCCGGAATCGGGCACTATGCAGATTTCAGCATTTCCGCCAAAATCCACATAATAACCGATTTCAGGTTGCCACTTGTGATAACATTACAACAGTTCACGAATAATCCACAACAACAACAGAGGAGGTATATACAAGACGACTCAAACGAGTCAAGGATACAACTGATACGATACAAAGATCCAAATGACAGCGGAAGAAACAACAAAGTGTCCGACTACGGACAAGATACAAATTGGACTAAGAGTCCTGAAGATAACCGATGGCGTCCAATCCCTGCCCAGGCCAAGCCGGAGGGATTCCCAAGCTAACGTCGCCAGACTTCAAACCTGTTGACTGCAATGTGGAATATGCAGCCACGAAATGAATTCGTGGGTCAGTACTATTAAGTACTGGCAAGTGGATAACCCATACTCACAAGATACCAGCGTAACCAATCATCACAAGATACAAATATTTTGGGTACAACGGAAAGGAAGGGATTATTGCAAAGAAGCGGCAGCGGGCTGCACTAACTAAATACAGAGACGCGCTACAACATCCGGCTAAAAGAAAGGGATAAGATAGCGCGACAAAACCAACTATAACTACTCACCAAACAATACCCATGCAGTGTTACCCCCTACTAAGGAAGCAACCCAAGGAAACTCACACTGTTGATTAAGGTGACATTCATTTTTATGGTGGAGGTAATCTATATTACTAGTCAAGTTATCATCGTTAAGTGTAAGTTGTCTGAGTACTTGTTAGCCAGCACTTTCACCAAGTCATCCATAACCGCGGACAACACGGCTTCTCGAGAAGATTAACCCTGCAGGAATGCACCAATTTGGCCGTACACGTAAGAATGACCCGCCAGATGGAAAGGCCCTTCCACCAAGAGAGGCACTCAACACAACCCAACTCTTCTTCGCATCAAACCCAAAGAACCACGTGCTGTGCGTGCGCGGCTAATCGAGCCCCCACAAAGAAAAGGGGGACCCTCATAGCACTGGAAGACCACGCCGCCCTAAATGCCGACTACAAAAGTTCCACCCTGGCGCCAAGGGTTCGCACCTGCATATGCATGCATCAAATGGAAAGCCCGAACTAAGTGTGGCGATTTGGACGAGATGCGAATCGAATCAGAATTGCGGGGGGCGCCCATACACGCTTCCCACATGCGGTTAGTGCGCTCATCATGGATCGGAGGACAAGACCCTTTTCCTAATTAAGTTCGACACTAGCAGGCCTCAAAACCACGCCGGGCCTCCTGCCGGTGCCTTATCATCAAATTATTATTACCCAAAACATTAACATGTTGTTGATTAAGACAAGCCCAACTATCAACTAAACAGGTGATAGAACAAAGGACAACAGGACTAGAGCGCAAACAAACCTAAACATGCTAGTACGACACAGGCCAACAAACAACAGGGTTATAGGGTTGGAGGTAAGGCAATATCGTGGCAGCAGGGTAAACATGTGATGGGATCGGAACACAAGCATCGAAAATACTAGGCTAGCATAAAGACAACGGAAAGAATCGGTAACAAGTGAGGAAAGACAACATAGGTAGCAAGTGAGTATACTTGCCTGGAATCCAGCAAGTAGAGGTACATCCGTAGAACTTGTCGGTGCTCACATCATCTCAACGTCCTATCCGCGAAGAAGCAAAGGCTAAAAGAAACACCGGATGCAACAAATACTTCTACGGCAAAAAATCCAGCATGATCCTATTTTATATGCATGACATGGCAAGATGCAACACTCGATGCAACATTAAGCAATTTAATCGGAACCGGAGTCTGGACAAATAATTATTGGTTCAAGTTGTTTATCTAACCATTAAGTTAAATATTGATTAGCATGGAGAACAATAGATAGGTGAGCTAAACAAGATTAAATAGAATAGGGCAATATTTAAATTAATTACCCCAACACATTCCATGTTTAGTTATTAGGTGGCATGCATAACACTACTACAAATACAATATACAAGATGCAAACATGAGCATGTATGGCATATTAATATTCCTTGCATTTTTCTGGTTGGAAAACATGTTTTACATGTTGGAATTGGATTTGAATTGCCCAAGTTATGAATTTTGCAATTTAAAAGGTGTAATTAAAGTATTAAATTATTGCACCAATTTTAATTAGGCAAAACATTAAATAAAGTGCATAATTGAAAAGTACAGGAAATTTTGAAAGGAAAACATATAAAATTTGTGTCATTTGGATTTGTGGTTTGAAAGTTATGATCATTTGAAGTTTGGGGGTGCATTTTGCAAAGTGCAGGGACTGGACTGTGATAGAACCAAAAGATTGAGGGGCGCCGGTGCAAAAAGAAAAAGACAGGGGCCTGGATGCAAACCCCCAGATCAAGATCTGGATCTGGGCGAGTTTCACCCACGGCAGCGCTAGCCACAGTCTATGATTGGCGGGCCCCGTGTCCAGCAGGGCGCTGACGAGGCGCGGGTGAGACCACGCTGGCCACCACGGTCGCTGACCGGTGGGGCCAGCCGCGGGCGCGGAAGAGAGGCAAAAATGGGAGGCTTTATGCCTCCGAGCGGAATCGAACCAGCGATCTCACGGATGCGGAAGATGGGCCTGGGCCACTGGGCTATGCGTGCGGCTTGTGTAGGGATACGGATCTGAATCAAGATGAGGTGCAAACGGGGGGTGTTAACTGACGAAACTGAACCTGCGCCAGTGTTCCTGCGAACGACGGACCGACGATGGGAGACGGCGGCGACCTGAAGCATGTGGCGCTCGAAGGCGACCACCAGAGCAAAGGGGAGGAGAGGGGAAGGAGGTCCAGGCGGACGGATGCTCACCACGGGGTTGGAGGAGGACGATGGTGGCCGGGGATGTGTCGACGACGAGGAAGCAGAGCCGCTACGTGTGCACGGACAGACGCAGTCGACGGCGAACTTGACGATGATCCGGGAAGCTACGGCTCCTGTTCTTCCGCGTAGATGACGAAGATGGAACGGAGGTTCCATTCCCGCAGCTATGGAAGCACGACGGAGACCATGGCAGCGAGGTGACGGCGAGGTCCTCCGGTGAGGCTTTGTGGGTACAGGAAATTCAGGGAAACATGAAGAGAGGAAGGAGAAAGAAATGGGGGGCGGAGGCAGGGAGGAAGAAAAGGGGAGGGCTAGGGTTCCTGGAGGGCTCTCCTCGGGTAGATAAGGAGGAGGGTGGAGGGGGACCATGGAGGAGGTGGTTCGGTGGTGGGGGGTGACGTCTGCGTTCGCTTCCGTACGAAGAAGAAAGAGACAGGAGAGGTGGGCTTGGGCTGGAGGGTTGGGGTGGCCTGCTGGGTCGTAGGTGGCTGACTGGGCCTTGTTGGCCCAGTTCGGCTGCCTCCCCACTTCCTTTCTTTCTTTTCTTTTTTCTTTTTGTAAGAGAGAAAAGGGAGAGAAGAAAGGTTATTTTGAGGGGTTTTGAAACTCCAAAAAATTATGAAAACAATTTCTATGCAATCAGCATTTAAAATGCCCAGTTGCACAAACTTTTGGTTTTTTTGAAATCTTTAAAATATTTGCTAATTTGAATTTGATTGAATTTTGGGTGAATTTTTAAATTGGTTTGAATTTTTAAATGATTTTGAAAACAAAGTGCAATGCATATGATGCAATGCAATGCGAAAAGAAAAACAACCAAATCTAATTGGGGGAAATCCCCCGGGTGTTACATCAAACAACCAAGAACATAAAATTCCAATCGTGTAAGAGCTGCACCTAACTCCTGGCTAAATCAATCAAGAACACTTATTGAGTAATACCAAGACTTCCATAAATTTAGCCAAACACCGTTGGATTACATTTTGGCGTCAACAAAAACTCAGAACTTTCCCAAGACACCAAAGATTTGCTCTGCTCCAGTGTTTAATTTCCCTAATATTCTGCTAAACATATCAATCCGAAGAATGGTGAGATTTGTCTTAAAGTAGTCAGCATAGTCTATAAACACATAACTTGCATCAAATATATAGATCTCTCCTTTTTGATGTTGGGTTGTTGTAGTTGCAATCGTGTATCTAAGCACAGTGATTATATCAACAATAGTTTTGACGAATATGATATTTTTAGTTTCCCAAGTATTCTCGAGGAAATTTTCTTTGATGATACTTTGCCGCCAATATATGATGATTATAATGATGAATATGTTATTTTCAGTCACCACCTGCTATTGAGGACAAAATTAATTATGATTAAAATATGCCTGCTATATATGATGATTATGGTGATCAGAATAATAATGATACCTATTGAATTTGCTCACACTACTATTAATAAGAATAACTATGCTTATGTGGAGAGCAATAATTATACATGTGGCTCATGATAAGAATGTTTTATGTGATAGTTATATTGTTAATTTTATTCATGATGCTACTGGAAGTTATTACGAGAGAGGGAAACATGATTTTATGTATCTCAATAATATTAAGTTTCCTCTCTTTATGTTGAAATTTTTGAAGTTGCACTTGTTTTCTCTTCCTATGCTAGCCACTTTGTGCTTTATTGACTTGTTTTTATACAAGATTCTTTTTCATAGAAAGTGGGTAGACTGTTTTTTTTTTACATTTTCTTATTGATTCTCTCTTTTTCTTAAATTAATATTTCTCATGTGAGCATCTTCTCAAATTATCATGCCTAGCTAAAAGGGTTTAAAGAAAAAGCACTTCTTGGGAGATAACCCATAGATTTATTTTTGCTTTGTTTTTCTCTGTTTTATTTGAGATAAGGTGTTGTATAATTATTTAGCAACTCCTTTGTATCTTTATTTTCATATATTAGTTGTGTCAAGTAAAGTTTCTAGCGAAAGTTGGAGTTGGTTTTGGATTTCTGCGCAGGAAACATATTTCTATTGTCCACCGTAAACAATCGTATAATTCACAGAAAGATCGAAATTACCTGAAACTTTTTGGCTTATTCCTTAGATAATTCAAAAACTTTTTCTTTATTTAAGTTCTTTTTATTTGAGAAACTTAAGTGCCCCGAAAAAATTCGTCATTACAGACTGTTCGCGTTTTGGCAGATTCTGCCATTTGTCTTGCATTTGCTCTTTTATGATGCTAAGTGGATTTATTTGCTTCACGAAACATCAGTGTTTGTAGATAATGTTTAAAAGTATCAATATAACTTGTGCCCATGTAGAAACCATGAATTTTTTATTGTTTCACTAGCCCTCTAATGCGAATTACTCTTTGAGTGTGGTGTGAAGGAAGTTTTCAAGGGTCAAGGGAAGAGGGTGATATAATGTGATAAAGAAGAGTGCAAGGTCAAAGTTTGGGGATGCCCCCGTGGTTCATCCTAGAAAATTCTAAGAAGACTCAAGCATCTAAGCTTGGGGATGCCCAAGGCATCCCCTTCTTCATCAACAATTTATCAGGCCACTTCTAGTGCTATATTTTTATTTGGTCATATCATATGAATTTTACTTGGAGCGTGAGTTATTTTTGTATTCCAGTTTAATTTTTTTTTGCTGTAGTTTATGGTTGGATCCTATCATACTTGCTTGGTAGAGAGACATGCTCCGTTTACATTGCTTAGAACACTCTAGTTTTCATTCTTATTGTTCTGTGAGTGTTTACTTTGTGATAGTTCTGCGTTTAGCCCTTGTTTTCATGCATGTCTTTTTCAGAGCTGTTAGTTCTAGTAGATTTATGTTAGTACTCTCTTGTTTCATTGCTATATTATTTGGAGAGTTTTTTTTGTCTGGTGTTTGATGGAAATATAAAATGCTACTTGTGGTAGATGGTATAACGAAAAAGCTTGCATATTCTTGTAGATCACTAAACTATTTAACTTGATTATTTGATGTTGTTTTGAGATATTAATATGCGTAATGGTAAACTTGCTGGTTTAGTAAAGTAAAAACAAAATGGTTGGTCCAAAAGCTTGAAACTATGCCACACTCAAATAACCAGTTGATGGGATAATGTTATATGACTTCCTTTGCTGATAGCAATCAGAATGTCTTTTTGTTACGCGCTACGGTCGAGGTAGCTAACAGTGAATCGTCACTGCCACAGACCCTCTTGGAGTGATTTTCATTATGCCTTGTAAGATCATAATTTTCGTTGTATTATTTTAACTTGTGAGTTCTATGTTACGGTTTTCTGGCACTTCCACCATCCATATTTGCTAGCCTCTTCGGTATTGTGCATTGCTCATTCTCATATTGAGAGTTGGTGCAAACTTCGACAGTGCATCCAAACCCCGTGGGAGAACTTTGTTCTTATACACATAAGTCAAAACTTATCTTCCTCAAAACAGCCACCATACCTACCTACCATGGCATTTCCATAGCCATTCCGATATATATTGCCATAAAACATCCATCCTCATTATATCACTTTATGTCATGCTTCATTGTTATTTTGCATACTGCTACACTGGCAGGAGCATTTAGTTTTATATACATCAGATATATTTCAGTTTGAGTTATGAGTACTAAAAGTGTGATGATCCATTGTAAAATAGAGTGTCCCCCTACCAGTGAGGTTATATAAAAAAAACAAAAAAAGGCAAAAGAGAGATAATAAATAGAGAGGGGGCAACACTACTATCATTTATTCCACACTTGTGCTTATTTATAACCAATACGTCAGTTTGGAGAGAGTTTTCATATCATGGCTTGCATAACTATGTGGGGAATTTCACGTTATAGAACTTGGCTTGTATATTTCAATGTGAGCCTCCTCAAAAGAGCTCTAAGTCTTTGTGAGCAAGTAAGTTGGATGCACCCCCACTAGTTTCATTGGTTAGCTTTCATACGCTTATAGCTCTATGTGCATCCGTTGTGTGGCAACCACTACTCCTTACATAACTTAGATTGTAAGACTTCCTCTTGTCTAATGTTCACTTTCAGTTGTGTGAGACTTTCTTCCATTGACCATCCAACCCCCCCCCCCCCCCCCCCCCCATAATGTTCTTTTAGCTACAACATCCTGGTGCCAGGGATCAATGCAGAACGCTTGCTTGTTTTGAGTGCACAAATATTTTAATGATTTTCCTGCGTGCATATTAGTGTCACTTGACTTGATCCTAATAATAGTTGTTGTGAGAGTTTGATGCTTTGGATGATTATATTTTTATTCTTGAAGCTTAAATCATTTTTAATAAACCATTGCACGGTTGATTGTCTTTTATTATTGATTCATTGAATTTTTTTACTTTGTTCTTCCTAATGGTTTATACATTATTCTAATTGATATCAAGTATAAACCACAACCTTTATTCATTTGATCCTAGTTTACATTATTTACATTACTATGATGATCAAGATAATGTTGGTAGCATGTCACCTCAGAAATTATTTGTTTTTATCGTTTACCTACTCGAGGACGAGTAGTAACTAAGCTTGGGGATGTTGATACGTCATAAACGTATCCATAAAATCTGATGTTCCATGTTGTTTTCATACTATATGCTACATGTTTCTTATACACTTTATGTCATTTTTATGGATTTTCTGGTACTAACCTATTGACAAGATGCCATAGAGCTAGTTCATGTTTTCTGCTGTTTTTAGTTTTAGAAAAGTTGTTCTGAAAATATTCTCAGAATTGGACGATTCAAAAGTCAGAAGTCTTAGAATTCCTGGAGGGTCAAGGAAGTCCAAAGGAGACCCGGAGGGGGGCCTGGAGCCCCCACACCATGCCTGGGCGCGGGTGCCCCCTGGCCGCGCCTGGGGGTGGTGTGGGACCCTCGTGCGCCCACCACCATCTCCCTTTCGCCTATATATGCCCCTAGATGCATAAACCCTAAATATATCAACGCCCTTCCATGAAAAGTTACGTAGCTCCTCCACCGCCGCCGACAAATTTTGGGGGACAAAAATCTCTATTCCGGCTCCATGCCGGGATGGGGAAGTGCCCCCGGAGCTATCTCCATCGACTCCACCGTCATCGTCATCGCCGTTGTTGTCTCCTATGATGAGGAGGGGGTAGTTATCCTCCGGGGATGAGGGCTCTACCGGTAGCGATGTGTCTTGCCTCTCTCCCATGGTGTGATCTTTATGTAATCATGAGCTTTGTAATCTAGTTCAATAAGTAGATATTACTCTTCATCTGTTATGCTACTGGTTTTGTTATGAGATCTCCGTAAACACTTTGATCATGGTGTAAAGGTGACAGTGTGTGCACCGTGTGGTTTAGCATGATATTTATATCTTGTGTTGGATGACCCTATAAAATTGTGGCGTTTGTTTAGTACTAATTTGGAGCGCTCATAGTGACAGCATTGTTGGAACGCGTAGAGATAAACAAAAACTTTTCTACGCGGTACTTCCAAGATCTAGCCGAGGTAGAAGGCCACGAGGAGTACCACTAGACGTGCAGGTGCAGATTATAGATGAAGCACGTCGATGCAGTGTAGTCCCACAATCCGATCCAGACGATCCATTCCCGCGAACGTAGAAGTGCTGGTCGTACAACACCTCTGCCGATATCCACACGTACGAGGAGGAGCTCCGATGGCGGACTGCTAGATCGGGTGCGGCGGCTGAACTGAGTGGGGCTAGGGTTCCCAACGCATGGGAGTGGAAACTTGTGCATGTTGGGCAACCTGCGCCCCTCTTTATATAGAGAGTGGGAGTGGGCTTCACAATGCTTGTGGCCCATTTCCGTGAGTCCAACTCACTAATTCAGTCCATTTCCGGTTCGGGTCCAACCCGACCAATATATTTTCTCCCGCTCTTAAGTGTGCGACCTTGCAGGCTCATGGCGACTTGGACATGATTGGAGTCCGACTCCCAATCGATCCATCGGTAGTGGCTCCTAGCAGAACGTGCCGACTCCCAAGTCTCACAGAGTCATGACAACATACCTTCCAATGTGAATTTCATCCGAGTCCCTTTTGCCTCACGATATACCTTGTCGAACTATAGGCGAATTATCGAAATCGCTTAAATAGCTCAACTCTCTTCTCGGTCTGTGATATATGATTCATCTGACTAACTCTTAGTCAATAGACCCAAATAACATTTAACTGAGTCACGCATGGCCATGCTTTCGGAATCATATCACTCGAGAGGGCCCAGAGAATATCTCTCCATTCGGAGGGGCAAAATCTCATCTTGATTATTCACATCATGCAGCTTGCTTCTCATTTGACCCGAACTCTGCCTTTATAATTGCCTTGTCACGGAACAATGTTTGACAAAACCTAAGTCGGTGATCCACAACTCAGATTGTGCGACAATCTCAGGTGTAAGGATTACATTGATTGAGACATGAAAATGACGACTTACTCGTTGCATCTCAATATGGGTCAGTCCGACTTGCTAAACTCTTTAGACGAGTTTGTGAACGTTGGAATGGCATCGCCATGCCCATGACAAGTGGAACCGAGTCATCAGCCAACACTCACATTAGTCTAGGGTGTGTGTCCAGCACAACCTTAATGACCAGGGACAATTTAGCATGAACAACATGAATACGTAGTTCCACAATCGAATCACATATTCAATGACATATATCAGATGTTCAAAACAAAGACGACTTAATAATTTTATGAATACATTGGGAATTACATCATACATGATTGCCTCTAGGGCATATTCCCAACAAGCGTGGGGTGCCCTAGAGAGGGAATACAGACTTGAGGAGTGCTGTTATATCCCTATGCAATGATTGGTTTATAGTAGCGTAGTGAAGAGAGATATTTATGCATGAAATTATGTTATCATTGTTGAGAGTGTCCACTAGTGAAAGTATGATCCCTAGGCCTTATTTCTAAGCATTGAAACACCGCTTACAATCAGTTTTGCTACATGTTCGCTTGCTGCCATTTTTATTTCAGATTGCTATTATCACTTATAATCATCCATACTACTTGTATTTTACTCTCTCTTCTCCGAACTAGTGCACCTATACAACTGACAATTGTATTAGGTGTGTTGGGGACACAAGAGACTTCTCATATCGTGATTGCAGGGTTGCTTGAGAGGGATAATTTTGACCTCTTCCTCCCTGAGTTCGATAAACCTTGGGTAATCCACTTAAGGGAAACTTGCTGCCGTTCTACAAACCTCTGCACTTGGAGGACCAACACTATCTACAAGAATAGAAGCGTGCGTAGAAATCAATGACGATAGTGATAGCGTAACCAACAACCACGCTAAAACTTACAAACAAACCATTAGAGGCGTCTAACTTTTTTTACAGAGTATGTGTGTGGTTTGGTATAGCTATTATGTTCCTGTGTTTTGACATGATGGCCAATGCCAAAGGATTGTAAATTGTTTGACATCAACAATCAGGCATTCGTTGCAGAGCTCGGAGGAAGTACATCATAGGAGAAAGTGGCCATTTCTACACTATGGTGAAAATAACGAAGATGGATGATCCTTGTTGGAGATGCGTCAAGAAATCCCCGAAGAACAAAGGCTATATACCCAATCACACAAATTTATAAGTTCCCTGTAATGTTTATCCTTTGTTGGTTGCACCTTGATTGTGCACCAGTCGTTTATTAGGGTGATTCCTCACATAAAAATATCAAGGTTGTTCGTCTTCTCCCATCCTGTGGCAACCATCATAACAGATTTGCGTCCACCACTTGTATCCAATGGTCAACACATTCTTATCATATGTAGATGGGTATGGATTGATGACTTGTATACAAGAATCAGTCTGTACAAGCAGTATGCGATGGTTATCTTGATGTTCAGGCATAACTAGTTATGAGCTCGGAACACAATCATCGAAAGATGAGCGAGAATCACATGTGTGATTGGCAAGGTGGCCTAATATTTACGTTATGATTAGTTGAGATGTATCCATGCTTCTTGTCATAATTTATTGGGATCTCGTTTCACTAAAAGTTGATCTTGAGGAATATCAGTTTCAGTGGGAGCATATATTAATATCAATTTTAATTGAATTAAGTAGTGCAGATTAATTTTGAACTATAGTGTCTAAATAAACCTATTTTATTGTAGATATGGATTACTTTGTTTGATATCAATTTAATCTGATGATGAGTCATGAGCCTTTGGCTGCAAACAGAAACAATTTGTCGAATGGTTTCATGTTCTGACGGGGGTTCTTAGGAACTCCAGTATGGATCACTTTGTGGTCACATGCCTAGAGATGAGGATCATGATGGACATCACATCCAATGTGACATGTGCCTTGTCAAGGATATTATGGACATATGCATTGATGGAGAGCTGGTAGATCGGTTCCGTAACCATCATCCCTACTATCTAGTAGAGGAACCGAAAACTCTGTTCTCATGTGCAATGAGCGTTTTAATTTGACGAGACAACTGATAAATAGTCGGCTTAGATTGGGTGACCAATATAGTTGTTTGAAATCAGGATAGTCAGATTAGAAATAGAACTCGGAGATGTTGGTATTCTAACAACTCATGAGAATTTTTGTGACATCGTACTAGGAAAACTTCCGCCAATATTCCATGGTTTTGTAAATCTTTACAATACCATTACGGAAGAGTGGCCAGTTCATATGTTGTTTGCTTCACTCAAGGAAGCAGAAGCTGATATTGAAGTCGGAGATCCTACATGGACTAAGATAGGTATAAAAGTTATACCATCAACTATTGACATAGTTCAAGCAAAAATCAGTTAGTATGAGATACTAATTGATGCTCTTATTTGCACCAGTGGTAGGTACTTTGGAAGGAGAAAATGCTTGAATGAAGAGGAGGTTGTGGAATGACGTATCAAATGCACTTGGAGTGCAACTGGTCATCTCAATAAGTCCAAGTCAATAAAGAGGATCAACACGAGGAATTCGAAATAAATAGTTATTTTGAGTTCGATCATTATGTAATGAATATTTTGTGTTGGTGAACCCTGTTGAGTTCGAATTATAAAATAAGTATGGGAATTCCAAGCTTGGGAAAGGAAATTTTATGATCTTCTTTATTGTGTTATGTCAATGAGTTTTATTATTAAGTCTTGAATATTTTGATTAAAATTATTGCTCAAGTTTGAGTAATATTTTTATGGCTTGTTAAATAAATTGGAGATTAGTCTTTTATTTGATTTATCAAGGGCGAAAGACTGCCTCCAAAATATTTATTATGGCCAAAATCCATTAAGTGCTAGGCACTTATGAATTTCAAAATTCACATAAGTTTTGGATGTTTTATCAATTAAATTAATTCCATTGAAGATTCAATATGATAAGTTAATCATATTGATGAAGTGGAATATATGAAATAATTGAAGTTTCAATACTTTGCAAAAGTTAGTGGGAGGAATTTTTGAATCAAAAACTAAGATAAAAGAAATTTGATTGAAATAGAAAGTGACTTAATAAAAATTCTAACATGGACTAACAAAGAATATTTTATTAGTCAATAATTACTTATGATGAATTTTGAGAGATTCAAAATTATCGTGATAAGAAAATATTTGTGAGATAAGGATTTGAGCAGTTATAATTGTCAAATGTCTTTGTGTGACAAGGTGATAGCGTGAAACGAAAATAATTCTCAATCCGCTAAAGATTTTTTTTTTTGAGTTGGGACTATGTCATTGATTCACTTAGATTTATTTTAATGATAACTTCCTAGTAATCAATATAGCTCAAGCACGAGGCATAGTTAATTTTTGTGTGTGCATAAAACCAATAAGTTTATTGGTAGTAAATTTCCACTTTTTACTCCATGTGTTTTAAACACGTTGGATTAAGGAGAAACGTGACTTATCATGAAAGAGATGTGGAAATTATATTATGTTGAGATTGTGAATCTTTGGAGAAGGAGTGAATGAATGGGTCAACATGCAAATGTTTCCGATTCATCACCTTGTCCATGAATTTATGTATGAGGTACATAAAGTTCAAACTTAATATTTGAGTAAAGTTCATATGATGAATTTGATGTAATATTCACATTGTGAAATATTCATCGAAGTTTCAGATAATGACCACAAGGTGCAAAACAAAACAAACAAGATAATAATACTCATAAATATATGATATTGCATTATCATATAGATCCATGGTTTAAAACATATTCATTATGACTCCAAGATTTTAACTTGAGAGTAAGTTGGAGTGATTTTATAAATCACAAGGAAAATGCATATTTTCATAGGAACAACATATATGAATATTTTATGTTCATAAAGCTAGCATTGATAAAGTTGTTTTATAAAATACAAATAAATGATAATGATGAGTTGAATAACTTATCATATCAATTGCTTGGTTCTATTATTAGATCAACTAGCAAAATTACTTGGCTAAGTGTAATTAATTTTGATTACGAAGAGTAATCAGAAATTAAAAGTATGAGTATTAAGTTAATCATGTTAATGAAACAAGAAATAATTTATTTTTCATTATATAAATAAACGGGACTCAAAAGTCAGTGGGATATGATTGTGATCTTTTAATTTTCCTTGGCCTAATTAAAGGAAAGACACCTCGTGGAAAAGATTTAAAGAGGTTTTAAATGCAATATTAGAAAGTGTCTTATTAAATTCAGGGTCTATGAGATAGATTAAAGAATTTAATAAACATGAATATGATGGGTGTGCTACGTGTAACTCTAAAATAAATTTTGAATTACATTGAGATACAATTATTTTGTCTCAAAAGAAAAATGACATGATATTTTGCAATATACATGACCTTCGGAGTCATTGTTGAACATAATATAAAGCGTTGAGCTCAAATCATAATATTTTGTGATTTGTCCATTCTCATAGTCATAAAAGGAAAGGCACACAAAAACCGGTAGATTTCTGTTGACTAAAATTGTTTTAGTCAATCTGGTATAATGGAGAAAAACTTAAAGAAAAGTTTTTTCTAATGCAGTAAATTGTTTGTAATAAAACCATGGAATATTATGGTGAGAAGTTTCTCACGGAAATATTCAACAGTAATATTACAAAGTGATAAACACCTCAGTAGAATTTTGTATAGCGACAAATAATATTGTGATAAGTATTCACATATGTATCTGTGGTGGAATTACAAAATCAAATCTTTATTGAGTTTAACTCAGATTATGATTTTTTCAATTGATAATATTGTATGTTTTATAATTATCTACATTAGAATATTATGAGTGGACTCTACAGTATTTTTGTGGATAGTCGCAACACAATTTTAGACACTGTTGGTTGTAAGTTATTGGATAAAAGTCATTCGACTTAGTGAGGTTTCAAACGATAATATAATAATTCATTTGGAGATGCTTGAATTATTAATATTTTCATGGAATCATGTTCACACAAATCCAATTTCTAATAAATACAAACAAAAGTTTATCACAAGTTGATTAGATCAAAAGGTGAAAGATAGAAGTCTAAGGTGCCACATCCATAGTGTGAGTAACACTGGAATTCCATAGGTGTTGTGTCATCATACTAACTTGATTATTAGTTAATTCTAGTGCAAGTGGGAGACTGTTGGAGGTGTGTCATAGAAAAAATAATATTCAGTTAGTATTCTATCTCCAAGTTCAGAATTAAGTTTATGTCATCGTGCTAAAGTTGCTATAGCACAAAAAAAGTGAGTTTTCAAAGGAAAATCTTTGTGCGGGTGTGAAGACATAAACGAACAAGAGTTCCTAATCTTGTCTCTAAGATTATCTTATGGTTTGTGATATGATCACATTTTCCTGATCATGGACTTAGAAGAAAGTCTAGCAAAACAAAGAGTTTACTGTTAGGGTAACAACAGTACCGAACCGACCCAAGTGTATGTTGTTACTAAAAGAGACTAAACAATCATTATGTGTTTTAGTAAATGCATATCAAGTTAACGTTGACTATAATTCATATACTATGAGAATATCTAGTGACCGCATGATCGAAAGTTATACTTTGGATATCATCAACCGTCTTGCCGTACGTCGGGATTGTAACAGTGATATCTGGGTATGACCTAGAAAGTGTAATGGAACCGAGATCGTTCAAGACTAGTACTTAACTCCTCTAGACGAGAGATAAATTCCCTGGGCCCTCTCAGTATCACCGATGGCATCGTCTGACCAGACACAATGTGATTTTATCGCAGGATCATCGGGGATATGGATGAGAAAATAGAACGATATCGGTAAACGAGTTATATGTGTTATGATCAAAGAGTTTGATCATATTAGATCACATAGTATCACCACGTGATATCATAGGTATCGTGAAGTTAAGGGAACACATGCAATTAGTAACTTATAAGGTCCCCTCATTCTTCGGGAACACACATGAGCCATCATGGACGCCGAGGGTCCCGTTGTTGGTTATTGTTCTGTAAGTACCCGAACATGACTGCGTGTTATCGATCCTTTACGGGTCACACGCTTAAGCCGTCCCTACCTTTTATTGAGATAAATAATATGTTGATATTGGTTTATGAATGTTCGATGTCGTTACGATATCAAAGAAACAAGTATGGTGTCAATCGGAGTGGTTTCAGGGAAGTTGCTATAAGAGAGAAATTATGCCAGTGTTAGGAAGAATTTATATGAGAAGTTACGGAGGACATGAGATGTCCCGGGGTGTTTATCGATGATTTTATCTATAGGGGTCACTGGGATCCAGAAGAGTTCCGGGGGACTTTCCTTATATGGAAGTAGTGCCGGAGGGGGGCAGTTTTCCTCCTATGGGAAAAACCTAATTTTAGGGGAAGCTAGGTGGGAGCCATGGTCTCACAAAGTGCAAAGCTTTCCGTAGGAATTTTCCTGAATTTATTTGAGAAATAAATGAGTGGGGCAAAAAAAAAGAAAAAAAAGGAGGGGTTGGACTCCACTTGAGAGTCCAATCTGAGTTCCCCTAGGAGGGGCGGTGCGGCCAAGGGAGAGGAGAGGGAAACCAACCTCTCCCCCTGGAAGGTTCCCTCCTTGCCCCCACTATATAATCCTCACCCCTCCTCTTTGGATAACACAACAGTTGAGTCTTTGGTCTCCTCTCTCTCATAGAATTAGCGATCTAACTAGGGAGCCTCTATAGAATTAGAGCCAATAATTAGAGAATCTCTAATTGAATTAGAGCCTCTAATTCAAAACACCTCTAATTTAATTAGATCCTCTTCTAATCGGGTTTTTGAGTCATACACTCACGATTTGAGTTAGCTCTAATTAGTTTTCTCTCTCATGTGTTGAGAACTTCTAGATTCATAATTTGATTAGAGCTACCAATTAGCAACGCCGAAAGGCTGTCTCTCTTCACCGGTGTCGAGTTCTGGATGGCAAAGCGCTGACGGGTTGACATGAGCGTACACATGCACACCATAAGAGGGATTACACACATGATCCTTGATGAGGGAAGACTTAGCGACATCTTTTCAACTAGGCCTAGTTGTGAGGATCTACGATTGTTGAGAATTCTTCTACGACTACATAGAATCCGCTGCCCGATGAGTCGTTATCCCAATCCTTGTATGGGCATGTCTCGTTATTAGCATAGTGATCTTGGCGGACTACATAGGCCAATTATTTTAAATTCTGCAGCATAGACCCGCATTGATCTCCCAGATACTTGCAATATATCCTTAGGGTGTCGAGGTTTATCTCTGATCAAATCTACATGAAAAGTCATCCCAGAAGTTGTGGCGGGAGCTTGTTGCTCTAAGGAGGATCTGGCTAGTGTCTGATGACACATTCAGCGGTAGTACCGACAGAAGTAGTGGTAGTACCGATGGAAGTAGTGGTAGTACCGCTGCCTGTATATTTAGGGCAGCTAGGACCAGCAACATCCCTACCCCCCTTTGAGCTACCGCGGCAGCGGTAGTACCGCTTGCGGTACCGCATATATGGCCTTCCGTCACTCAGCGACAATACCAAGCGGTAACTACAACAGTGGTACCACCCAGCGGTAGTATCGCTCACAAGGGGTGGGGAAGCAGCTGGCCGAGGCAACGACAACACCGGGCCTGGTAATGCCTATTAACCTTTTGGGATGGGGCTTCCGGTACTTCCATTGGTAGTACCACAGGTACCACCGGTAATACCGAGAGTGCAGAAGGAGAGCATTGTAGAGTCGTTCAATGGCTCTGTGCGTTCGCCCAAGCAGTGGCACATGTGCTTTGCGCGGTAGTACCGCGGGTGCAGGTTGATGTGCCCAACGGCCAGATTTGGAGGGCATGTACTATTTCCCTCCTTCTTCCCCAAATGAGTCAAGCTTCACACTCTCTCTCCTTAATGCAAGTTTTAACCTCCTAGATCTTCCACTCCTTCCACCCAAACATATTGATATTTTGTAGAGTGTTAGAGGAGACCTAGATCCATAGTTCCACCAAAGGAATAGCAATTCTCCTTATCGAATCCTAGTGGATCTTGAAACCTCTTAGGTGCTTTGAAACCCTAGTGCTTGGAGCTCCCACCTTGTTGCAAGAAGCTCTGAATCTTGTTGAGAGCCTCCAATTGAGTTGTGGAGTTGCCTCAGCCTTGCGTAAAGGTTTGATCTACGCCTTCAAATCGATCTCATAGTGAAAATGATAAGCTTCCTCACCGGGGAAACTCACGGAGAATTAGATGTGCACCTCCGTTCTATTGGAGTGACTAGGTGGCTCGTCATCTCTCCATCATTGGTTAACAACAATAATTATAGAGGAAACACTCACTTGCTCACATAAACACCGTTCAAATACTACTTATCAACACTTGTCTATGGTTGAATGGGAATCTTCCTATGAATTCACCAATTTTTTTTGCCAAACATATATGTGTAAATAAAATAAAATAAGAATCTCAAAACTAGACCTCAACTAATAACACTAAATGACCGATATCATTTACCTGGGAGAAATTTCTTATATTTATTTTTCAAAAAAAAGATTAATTTGTTAAAGTAAGCCGACAAACCTCTATAATTGTTTTGGACCGGAAATCTGACCTAAATATAGTACAAAATTCTTAACGAAGCTCATCCGCCTGTGAATTAAAGGAACCACGATCTCAAATTAGAGCTGAACTAATAAAAATATGAAAATACAGGGAAAATTCACATAGAGGGTATAATTTTCTTTGAAAGAAGTGAAGCGACTGTGAAAATGAAGCGACGAATTCTTGCGAGCAGGAAATCATAGTAGATCAGCCCAGAGAGCAAAACGATCTCTAGGGCTGCACGAAGATCAAACTTGCTTTCTTGGACCAGAAGTTGAACGCGCCCGACCGAGCCGAGACCCCAAAAACCTCACCAAAACTTCCCAGTTCCTCCCCTTCCCCTCTCCATCCCCTTTTGTCCTCTCCAGTCTCCACCACCGCCCCTGCCTCGCTCCTGACTCCGGAGCCTCCTGCCGGTCCCCAACCATGCTGCCCGCGCGCCTCCTCAAGCTCTCACTGCTTCGCCGCCTCGGCGCCGCCCGTGCGGCCGAGGTGCCCCCGCCCTGGAAGACCAGGTACGGCTACCTCGTGTCTCGGTCGTCTTTTCCGCGTGATGCTCCGGTCCTTCGCGCGCTACCTGTTTGTGCTAATGCCGCATCGAACGCTTCCGCGATGGCGTATTTGGCTGGTCCGATTCTCGTTTGGGTTGGGGACTGAGGCCTGTAGGATACTCTGCGTGGGGAAGAACCTGAGCCGTGTCTCCTTGTGTAACGTGGAGGGAAGGGGAAGGATTCAGGGCTCGCAAGTATTGTGGGCGTGGGGAAGAACCTGAGCCGTGTCCCCATTTCGAAGAAAAAAACCGTTGTCTATTCTTGTGTGAGTTGGGAGACAAAATTGCTCGCAAGTATGTCCAGCGAGTTACCACAATTGTGTGTGCCCTGCACTTTATGCCTCGCTATGTAGTCTATATTCTTCATTCTGGTGCCGCAATTTAGTCAGTACATGTGATTCATGAATGCTTACACTAGTATTTGACACACATAGGTGTTCTTTATTCTGGTTCCTTGATAGTCATGGCTGCTTAAACTAGTACTATTTGACACACATGCCAATTATGATCATGACCTAGTGTTCAATTCACTGTGCTGCTGTTTATCATTTCTAGTTGCAAATGTGTACACATTCTGTTTCTGTTGGCTCACACTAGCATTAGTGGCTACATCATGGTAGCATGGTGAATTATTGTTGGTTATACCATACATTCCCACGAAAGTTAGACGCAACTTGGTTCGACAATTATTTTGCTACCCCTTATAGATGATAGTTAGATTTATTTTTACCTAATTTAGACCTCAAATGATTCTTCCAAGCCTGTTTGCATATAACTTGTTCTACATGGGCATATATTTGTTTGTTCGATTGTGTGGTTCCTGAACATTTGGTTCTGCAGGCTATTTCCAGCGCAGGGTTACCAGTCTCGAGGTTATTCTACCGGAGGAAGCTCCAAGTATAATAGACCAATGAGACAATTTCCTGAAGAGAATGTGTCAACTTCTCAGCCGCTGATATATTACATTGTCGTATGTTACTTTTGTGGCCTGCCTGATCTTTCTCCTTTATCATTTTTCGCTTAACAAAGATTTATTATAGTTTTTGCAGTATTGTGAAATGTAAAATTATTATCATGGCTTATTGGTGAATTTTGATAGTTTTTTGGACATCTGCACTGTACTTTGGCCTAACAGGATCTGTTGGAGCATTTTGCATCTGCAATATTCTTATGTAAATGTGAATGTTGGTTTTGCAGCCATCTGCCATTCTAGCCTTTGCTGGACTAGTCACTTATGTTCACTATAATGACGAGAAGCGTATGATTCCCTTAGGTACGTACAATTTTTTTAAGAAGTGATGCTTCATATTGTTCGTGAAGTAATACAGTTGATGTATTTATTTTCTCAGCCAGTTCAACTCTGTTATTCAGTGTTAATTTTTTTTAAATTTTGATATTAGACTAGGTGATGCCATGGTCAGAGTAATGAAAGATCCTTAAAATGCCCCCTTGTTCGTCATCCAGATCTTAGAAATAAAAGGAAAATGCTGAAATCCTATCAATTGAAAAAGAAAATCTGTGCATGGTCTGATATCCCATGACAATCTTGTTTTATTTTGGACCGGTGTCTCTCTCTTCTAATAATTTGGTCCTTTCTGGGTATTTTTATTTCTTGGAATTACCATTCTCTTCTATAATGCCAAAAGCTTATTAGGTTTAGTTTTGAATAAAAAGAATAGGAAGTGCATGATAGTAAGTTACTTTTCAGTTGTACATGGCAACTTAGCTCGAATGATATCAGGTTTTTATTGTTACTTTTCAGCTGCAGATGGTCACTAAGAATGAATGGCCAACGGTTTTCATTTAGCCTTTTTTCCGTGTCTTATTGAGTTTATTGTTGCTCTTAACTATGTCATCATGTTGTTTCAATGCAAAAGAAGCACAGCAGAGCACTGTTCCCAAAAGGTGTACCACCAACAGACCTGCAATAGGAGGACCATTTAAGCTCTATGATACAGAAAACAGTATGGTGACTGAATCAAAGCTTCGAGGAAATTGGACGCTGATGTATTTTGGCTATACATCATCCCCAGATGTGGGGCCAGAAGAAGTTCAGAAGATCGCTGATGTTGTTAAGCTGTTAGGTCCGTCCCTATATACCACATCCTGCTTCATTGTTATGAATATATGATTGGAGACATCGCATCTTTTGACATTGCTTATTGTTGTTGTTATTTATCATATCATCATATCTGTGTTTTGTTTTACAGATTTACCTCATATGCATAGTGCATATGGTTTTCTTGGTCTGTGAGTGCACAAATGCATGTTTTGCTTATATCATTTGGGCTGAAACATCCTATTTTCTTACAACATTTGACAGAAATTCCCAATGATATATTGACCTCTGCCTGAAATTAGTATTAATTAAGTCATTTATCATAATCATGTTGTTAAATCTATTTAACTAGTTCTCTTCTGTTAGTCTCAGTCATGCTTAAGTTTGAAGTCTGACCTACCGTGTGTCTGGTGGGATTAAAAGTGATGTCAGTCCACATTCTAAAGCAGCGATTTTCTGTGTGCTATATTCTGCTTGCAATGAGTATATTTTGTTGAACACTGCTGTTTGTACCACTTATTTGTTATCTTCATGATCTTTTGTGAACATTTATCTTTTGTTACATAGAGTCAAAGCATGATATCAAGATTAAACCACTCTTTATCACAATTGATCCTCAACGTGATTCACCTGCTCAGCTTAAGGCATATCTTAGTGGTAAGTTACTCTCTGTTTGTTCTATGTTATTGGAGCCTGAAAAATTATGCACTATGTTTTGAAATGATGACTTGTCTCCTTTAAACTGCAGAATTTGACCCAAGAATAATAGGATTAACAGGCTCCGTCGATGCAATAAGACAGATAGCACAGGAATACCGCATTTTCTTTAAAAAAGTTGGTGAAGTTGGTCAGGATTATATTGTAGAAAGCTCTCATAACATGTAAGAGCGCATGTGGTTCTTCATTACCTTCCTTTGTTGATAAAGCTTCAAGAACTTGACTGTATGAAGTTGTAGGTACTTGCTAGATCCATGCTTGGAGACAGTAAGCTGCTTTGGAGCTGAGTATAAGGCATCAGACCTTGCTGAGGCGATAAAAATGGAGGTCCAGAAAGCATCTAAATCAGCAACAAATTAGTCTATATGTTGCATGTGGTATACCTCTTGATTTTTATTTGCTTCAGTTAATTGTAATTGAGATATTTAAGCATGTATATATATATATATATATTTTTGCATTTGTTGACCGTTTCATTCCTATAAGTAAAAGTTGCTGCATACTAATAGATTTAATCTTTGTTATCTTAGGTAGCTTTCTAGAGGTGATGGTGAAAGAATTTTCTTCTGGTAGTTAATTGGTAATACTTATCACTTTAACCTGTTCTTTATTGTTTCTTACCACAAATTACTTGCATAATTCCTACTTTTACACCCAGCACACCAGCTAAAGAACATAATAATACGCTGGTCTATCTAGGTTTTTTGGGCACCTTTTTTAACTGTGTTGTCACATTCTTCTCATTCAGTCTGACCAAATATCTGCATTGATCCAATATAATGATTTAAATATCTGCATTGTTCTTTCTCATTTACTCCCTTGGTTTCTAATTATAAGATGATTTAGATATTACAATGTGGACAACATACGGATTAAAATGAGTAAATATACACACTAAAACGCGTCAGATGCATACGAATCTGAGAAAATAGAGAAAAGCTAAAACATCTTTTATACTCCCTCGGTTCAGAAATAGATGACTTCCATTTGTCTAAATATGAATGTATCTAGACATGTTTGTGTTCAAATACATTCATATTTAGACAAACGGAAGTCATCTATTTGTGAACGGAGGGAGTATTTAGGAACGGAGGAAGTACATCTTAAATATATACTATGTTGCAGATACGTGTGTTGTAGATACGTCACATCTTAAGAGAATATGTTTGTCTGGATTGGTTGATGCATTTGTTTAAGTAATGCCGCTAACACAGCTTCGCTGCAACCGTTTTCCAGGGTCAATTCGACGTTGTTAGTAGTTTCCGATGTCTGCTCCGAAGCGCTTACCCTACCCCTTGTATAGCCTTGCCAGCGGAATGGTGACATGGCGAACCTTTTCATTTAGCCCTTCCTTCAACTGATCCGAGCTCCTATTCCTATCCCCGCTCTTTGCTGCGTAAGATTTGAGAAAAACTGTACATTGCCTCCCGCGACGAATGTTTCTTCGGAGTTACAAATCATCTGCAGTTTCGTTGTTCCTGAATGTTTTTCTAAACGGATGTACAAAAACTGCATGTAATCAGCTCCCGTAGCATAGATTCAGGAACTCGCTTATGCGGTTATGCCTTTTGGATGAGCAGGTAAACGGGAAACTTTACAGCACTGCACATGTTCTGTCATGTGTATGTCTTCAGAGAAACAACTGTTAGCGCAAGCTCTCCGATTTCTGAACAATTTAGCTTTCAAGGGTGACCAAGGGTAGAAACAGAGCTTTCTTTGCCGTTTCCCTTTGGCAAAGTCTTCGCTATTCGTAGCGAAGATGCATATTTAACTATGTGTCGTGTCTGGACACAGCTGGACATCCGCCACCTGCTGCCATTATGCTTGCCTCAGTGCAGTTCGGCACACTCATTTCCTCGAGGCTACTTTTTTTTTTGAAACTTCTTTTAGGCTCCTTTTGTTATGCTAGGTGTTGACATATTTGCGGAGATGCCACTCTTTTCCTCCGTACTCCTATTCTGAGTAGGGTTAATTAGGTCCTCGTGCGTTGGTGTAAACCGATGCATGCAGTTTGGGTTGCAGATTGAGAGATCATCGGTAATCATCTATTGATTATTTGGTGATCTTGCGATGGTGACGCCGCAGGTTTACAAGCTGATGCCAAGAGTAGCACTCTACTACTAACTACGCTGTCACCTCGGAAGCTGTGCCGAGTTCATTTTACATGCTACTACCACCGTAGTAATTTTGATACGGCGATCTTCAGAATCTGGAGGTGCATTCTGACAGGAGCCTGATCGTTAAAAACAGGATTCTGTGTTGTGATGCGTGCAGATTACGAGATGTCTATAATAGCATCCCAATGTGTGGGTCTATAGCAAGAAGCCAAGTCCCTTTCATCTCATCATCGTGCCACTTGTGCATACGAATCAGAGGTTCTCTGACGATCATCCCAACATTGAACCACGCAAGGAGCAATCGCGATGCTAAAACAGAACATTTTCTGTAGCTTTGACATATCTATAGACTATAGTTATATTTTGCAACTGAAAAATAACACAGCCGGTAGAGCTCTGTACAAGGAATCCCACTGCTGCGACGCCTCACGAGCGGTCACCTCTTCCAGCTCCGGCTCCGCGCGAGGGGGTCGACGCCGCCGACGACCCACGTCTCCTTGGCAATGTCGATGGACAGCTTCAGGAAATCCGGCGCCGTTCTCATGAACACCATGTCGTCCCTGTCCTCCTCCGCGCTTCCCTTCTCATGCGCCGTCTCCTCGTCGTCCGTTGGCTCCTCTGCTCCTTTCCTCGCCAGGCCCTTCGCCGGCGCCGACCGGCACCGCATTAGAAGCAGCGCGTTCGCCGGCGGCGCGGACGGCAATTTGGAACAGTCGTCGTGCGCCTCTCTGCTGGGCCGCTCGTCATCGTCGTCGTCGCCTCGGGAATCTTGCTCCTGGGGTTCTTGGCTCCGTTCCAGCACCATGAGCCACTTGGAGAACACGCTCGTGGCGGCGCCCGGTACGCGTTCGTGCTCTCCCGCGTCGTCGTCGTCGTCGTCGTCCGTGGAGGAGTCCACGGGGGCGTGGAGCGATGACCCGAAGCAGCGCACCTTGTGCCGGAGGCTCCGGAGCGCGCCGCCGAGGAAGGGCAGCGCGTCCCGCCTGATCCCGAAGGCCTCGAGCCAGCTCGCCTTCTTCCTCTGCTCCTGCAGCCGCTCGATCTCCTCCGCCACGGTGATCCACCCCCTCCCGCTGCCGCCGACGCCGCCGCCGGCGCACCTACCGTTTTGCTCCGTCGCCACCGGCCTCGGCTTCCTCGGCCGGACGACCTTGATATGGCCGGCGCACGTCACCTTGGGCGACTGCGGCTCGTCGTCCTCCTCCACGGGCTGCTTCGCCTGCGAACCACGGAACAGCGGGCTACTACCACGCCCACGGCCTCCCGCTCCGCCGCCGCCTCCGCCACCGGAAGGTAAAGAACGCGCGGCTGGGAGCTGAAGCTGCCTCCGGCGCGCGGCCACCGCCCTGTCCAGCGTCGCGCGGGACGGGCTGCAAATGGACTTGGGCATCAGCGCCAGGTGCTGGCGTCCAGGGAAGCAGACGAGCAGGTCGGTCGGCGCCGTGGCCGCCCCCACCTTGCGGCCGCCCGCCACCTTAACCTTCTTCATTGCTCCGGCCGGCTCTCTCCGCGGGTAGCTTTAGGGGAAGCGGAGGATGAGGAAGGAGGAGGCGCGCTTTAAAAGAAAAGAAAGCGCGCGGGCGGATGGGGGCAGCTATGCTCTGCCTTTGCGGTCGCTTTTGCTGGTACTACTACTCCTACTCCAGATTTGTTTAGCCACTCTGTCATTTTCTCTCTTTTTGCATCGATGTCTCGTTCTCACTCTTCTCCTTTCCGCTGTCTGATCCGTCTCTGTTGTTCCCCAATCTAGGACTGGCTCGCCAGAGGCAATACCAGGCAGGCAGCATGCCAGAGAATATTACTGCCATGCAGTTTGTGTCTCGGTGGTTTCATGGGAATTCCAACACTCGTCAATGTTTGCAAAGTTCTTGGTGGTTTCATGGGAATTCCAACACTCCGCAATCTGTACAGAACTGGACGCTGACACTCAAATTTATCCTTGAAACAGCTAAGAAAAAAATCCGGTGACATACAACACGAAATGTTTTATCTTAGTACCTTTGATTGCCTTATGAGATGTTATGCTCTACTTGCACCACTACCGCCACGGTTCGCAGTATGGTTAGTTTGGTCGTCCCTTTACCTAATCCGCCGACAGGTTGATGAAATGAAATGTGTTTTTGGCAACACAGTCCTGCATATGTACCACTTTTACTTTCTCCGTTGTCGCTTTAGACAAGTGTTCATTTGTTCACCGTACCCCCTTTCTGCACCATGACATGTCTCTTTCTATTTTAGAACTCAATACCTAATCCTACAGAACTACACTCTACAGAGATTAAAAGGAGGATAGGCCTAGGCCTTTTTTTTTTTTTTGGCTCCCGAGCTCACGTGCTCAGGCCCAATGAAATGATATTTGTAGTGTCGTGTGCAAAAAAAGGAAAAAAAATTAATGCTATAAAAACTATATCTAAAATGCAAGGGAAAAAATAGCATGGTATGAGAAATAGCGGTAGACTCCTCCAGATATTATGCACGCTGTAGCGTGCTATATCAAAATAGCGTTTTGAAAAAACTATCAAATATATCTCAAAAATTGAAGGATTACAACAAGAATAAATAAGATAGTCCAAAAATGTGAGACCAATATTTGCATAACCACATACAAAATTGTTCTCTAGTTGGTTAGCGCATAATATCAACAATTCAACATCCCAATGGGAAATAACATAGTAAATTTACTTATTTAGAATTATAAACATGGCGACATCATCTTCACGATTGTTGTTCATTGCCACGTAAAACAGGAAGCAACCTTTTCTTCTTTCTAAGGTGAAAAAGTCGGGCCTTTGGGCCGATAGGCCGGAAAAAATAGTGTGCTATAACGTTATGATATTTTATCGTGATATAGCGTGCTATTTCGTGAACAACGCAATAGCGAGCAAAAGTGCTAAAATTTAGCGTGGAGTCTCCAGATATGCTATATCGTGCTATTAGTGTATCTATCCTATTATGATCAAAATAGCAATTGCAATGCCTGTATAAATCCCGTGCAACCAATTCCAGCCGGCTGCACCCAGTATCCAAAGCCTCGCGCTTCTCCATTAGATGTAGGTAAGATGTACGGATCCGGTGAGTAGCCATTGGTACAACCTGCAAGAAAGAAGTATATTTTGCATTGTTAAAGATATAATCGTTGTGTATATTCCATATGGTCCAAAGTAAAGTGGAGACACCCGCTCAGATTTTCACTCTCATTTTTATTAACGCCCCTTAACCAATTCCGGAGAAAGTTGCATATGTTATTGGGGCTGAATATTGAAGGTCATAAAGACAACACGCCATACAATTTTAGCTAGTGGGCATGTTATACATAAACACAACACGCCATACAATTTTAGCTAGTAGGCATGTTATAAATAAGTGTTGGATAGTCTCTTCTTGGTCAAAAAACAACACTTTTTACAACCATTCCAATTACGCTTAGCTAAATTATCTTTGGTAAGAGTGAATTTTCGAAATAGGAACGACATAAAGATCTTAATTTTTAATGGCACCTTCATCTTCCAAATATATTTACGGAGAAATCTAGTATGATCATCCATATAATCTAAATACAAAGATTTAACCGTGAAGTTTCCTGATGATGTTAAACCCCACCTGAATACATCGGGATCATTTGAAAAATGCACTTCCATCAAACGGCTAACAAGGTGCAACCACATGTCCCACATGTTACCAGTTGGGGTTCTCCTAAAACTTGTATTCGGAGGAGGGGCTAATCCCCAAGCCAAGTGTCCTCCTAGAAACGGGTAGTCTCTCCGTTGCGAATAACGAAAGATCCTCAAATAAAGAAGTTATCTTTGACCTTCATGAGGCCCTTCCAAAATGGGGAATGGATGGGCGAACTTTAACCTGGGTTAGCGATTTAGAATGTAAATATTTATTGTGAATTAACTCATGTCAAATCCATCCTCTGATAAAAGCTTGAAAATCCATCTACACAACAGACTTTTGTTTTTAATCTCTAAAACCTCCATCCCAAGCCCCCCTTGATTCTTTGGCCTACAAATCATGTTCCATTTAGTAAGTCTATACTTCCTCTTATGAATGTCACTTTGCCAAAAGAATCTGGATTGGAAAAAAGTTCATTCTTTTGCAAACTCCTTTGGGTAATTCAAAGAATGATAACATGAACACGGGAAAGCTTGTTAGGACTGAATTAAACAAAATAAAACGGTCAACATAAGATAAAAGGTTCCCTACCCAACTAGGAAGTTTCTTCTCGAAACGTTCCTCAACGAGCTTCTGTTCCCCATTTCTTAGCTTCCTAAAGTGATTAGGTATACCCAAGTATTTAAAAGGAAACGAAGCCGATTTGCATCCAAACAGATCTCTATAATGGTCTTCCACTTCCTTTGCTTTTCCAAAGCAGAAGATCTCACTCTTATGAAAGATAATTTTAAGTCACAGTAGTTGTTCAAAGATGCATAAGATGAGCTTCATATTAAGAGCTTTCTCAATGTCATGGCTCAGAAAATAATAGTGTCATTGGCATATTGGAGGATCGATACCCCTCCATCTACTAGGTTAGGTATAAGTCCATCCACCCAGCCATCATATTTCACCCTAGTGATCATAATTGCCATCATATCCACAACAATATTAAATAACAAAGGAGACAAAGGATCTCCCACCTAAGACCCTTTAGCGTTTGGAAGCAACCGCCGAAGTCATTGTTAACGTTAATACCAACGCCGCCTCTACTAACAAACGGGTCTACCCAAGGACACCATTTGGGATCAAAACCCTTCATAGTAAACACTTTTTGCAAAAAGGCAGCTCAACATTATCGTAAGATGTCTTGAAATCAATTTTCAGTAGCACGACATCCATTTTCTTCGGTTTAAGCTCATCGATAATTAACACCCCCTCGAGGATGTGTCTCCCAGGCATACAAGTTGTTTTTTTCGGACATACCACCTTCTGTGCCACCTCCATTACACGATTCATACCCACTTTCGTAAAGATCTTGAAGCTAACGTTGAGGATACAAATAGGACGGTATTGCTGAACATGCACAATATTTTCTTTCTTAGGGAGTAATATGATGGTTCCAAAGTTGAGCTGGAACAAACGCAGCTCCCCTTTTTGGAAACTCTCAAAAAACATCATCAGATCCTCCTTAAGAACCTCCCAAAACTTTTGATAGAATTCCGCTGGGAACCCGTTTGGTGCCGGAGCTTTATTATTTTTCATTTGCAGTATCGCTTCTTTGGCCTCTTTCTCAGTAAATTCTGCTATAAGGATCGCATTTTCCTCAACAGAAATATGTGGGATATCTGACGTTTCAGATTTACAAGAGAAAAAATGTTCTTGTCCGATGCACGAAACAATCTCTTGTAATAATCAGTGTTATAATTGTTAATATTTTCATGCCCTCCATCTTCTTGCTCGAGCTGAAAAATCTTTTTTTTTATCTATGCTTGCTATTTGCTATCAAGTGAAAATATTTGGTATTGCTCCCCTTGTTGGATACGTTTTACTTTTGTTCTTTGGGCCCATTTAGCCTCCTCATCTCACCTCATATTAGCTACTGCATATGTAGCCGCTCTCATATCTTCTCGCCCAGAAGCTATAAGAGATATAGTCTCAGCCTTGACATCTAGATTGTTAATAAGGCTAAGTAGACGAGATTTTTCATTTTTATAGACAATACTTGGATTCTTAGCCCAGCCCCTAAGAAAAGACCGTAAATGGCGGATCTTATTCTTCGACGCCTCCATATGGCCGCTACCATAAGAGATAGATGCCCACTCGTTTGCAACCAACTCAAAAAAAAAACTTCCTGTCTTAACCAGGCAGTTCAAAAGAAAAATGTGCCTTATTACCCAAATGGGCTTGTTCTCCCGAATCTAAGAGTAAAGGAGTGTGATCTGACACAGCTCATGTGAATGCCCATACACTTGCTAAATAAAACTTTTGTTTCCAAGGAATACTAGCAAGGACCCTATCCAACGTATCATGAATAGGATTCGGTCTATGACTCACCCACGAGTACTGTGAGAAGGATATCTCTTCTTTTTTCAAGGTAGGATGTTATCTCTGAAATGTCAACAACTTCAATATTGTGACAATTTTTGTAAAAGGTGATGTATATTAATACGAGATAGGGTTGTTCTTACAATCTCGCAATAAAAATTCGGGTCGGTACTTTGCCTTGCAACACTTCCTTAGACAACACCATGCTAGAGAATTTGCCTCCCTGTTTACCTCGATCATCTTCATAACTCTTTTATGAATAATAAACTTAGGACGGTTCAGTTTGTGCTGCATTAGGAAAGTATACTAGTTCATGTCGTTTCCCTGTTACGTATTAGACAAGTTTTACAAACCAGTGTTGTACTGCGTCGCGTTGTGCTGGGCATGTGTCATGTTGGACGCGGTTGTATCCTACTATATAATGCAATGAAAAGGTCCCCCAAAAGTAGTATGTATTGATGCGCCAAATCTCTCTTAGTATAAATTCAAATTAGAGTCTGTGTATCTCTGCTATTCCTTTGATATCGATCCAGCAGTTGGTATCAGAGCCTCGTTCCTAGATCTTCTGGTAACGGGAGGTCATGGACGACGTCAAGGATAAGAATGAGTTAGTAGAGATGTCATGCCCAAATTTATAAGTTGCGGCGCTGGGGCCATCATCATCGCAATTCCCACGGTTTGATCGCAAAAACTATGGAGTTTGGGCAGCAGTTATGTAGTGCGCCAAGAAGCGAGCCCAGCTCACTTGGTTAGAGAAGTGGATGTACAACCCAGCCACCCAGGTTCAAATCCTCAGGGAGGCAGACTTGGGTTGTTATTATTTGAAAATTAAAAAACCCGATGTAGGGGCTTTCCCTACCGCATTCCTTTCAAAAAAAATGATGCAGTGCGCCATGGATTCGCACGGGCTCTAGGACATCGACGACCCTGGCGGCGATGATTTCAAGAAGGATGGGGCGCAACACTAGTGAGACCGCCAGGTGGCTACGACCATCTACTCGGCTATGCCGATGGATTTGATTCATCATCTAATCTCCAAGGAAACTGCGAAGGACGTGTGGAACACTATCAAGATGCTACAGGTAGTGCACGAGAGGGTGCGCGAAGCTTCGCTTCAAACGATGATAATTTGCAGAAAGAAGATGATGAATCCGTGGAGCAGTTCGTGGCCAGGGCGGTGCCTCTGGTCAATAAAATTTGTACGCTCGACGAGAGGCTCGATGAGATCTCGGTCATGTGATGTTTCCTCCTAGAAGCGACCGCACATTACTTATCAATAGTATCAGCGATCGAGCAGTGCGTCGATCTGAAAACCCTCATGTTAGATGATCTAATCGGGAGGTACAAGGCTCACGATAAGAGGATGAAGCTAACATCAAGCGACAGAAGCAAGATGAGGTCATTATGCTCACGCGCAACCAACTACAAGCAATGGTCACAACGGAGTACAAGAACCATGGTGCACCCAGCAATGGTGGAGAATGAGAATCGCCCGGCGGCTAACACCGGAGGCGGCGGGCAGAAGAAGAAACATAACCCGAAAAAGAAATTTGACAAGCGCTTGGTGTGCTATCACACTGTAACTTGCTCGAGTTCTTCAAATCTGAGTGCCGGAAAAAATTCTCGTAGCCGCGAAGGATGAAAAGGAAGGTTATAATGATGCGCGTTTTTTTATGTGGGTATGTGGGCTGATGGAGGAGACTCCAAAAAATTGTCAGAAAGAAGCTACGGAGCATATGGTGTCAGTTACGGAGAAGGTGTTTCTCCACGACAGGTTACGAACCAAAACAACTTGGTGACAACAGCGCGATGGATAGCTTGGTGGATGATGCGACGGCGGCGGTGTTGTGGTGGGTGGTGGCGGCGGAATTTGCGATGGTGGAAGGCCGCGGTGATCTGCGAGCGTGCGAGGTGATGCGGCAGCGGCGATGACAAACTGTGCAAAGAACTCGAAAATCTACGGGACTAGACGCTAAGACCACCAACTTGACACGACGATGCAGACAAAAACTCAACGATGCCATTATAGGATGGGATGATCTAAATATAACAATTTTTCTGGCCTTTTGTGGACTGTAGGTATAAATAACAGATGCAATCTAATATAGGAAAATAAGAAATCTCACCGACCAACCTAAAATCTGATACCACTTGATAGGGAAAAGGTAGTATGTTCTTTCGATGAGATAGATACGTCGATTTGTTGTGGAGTTTGACCTTGGTGATCCGACTACTACGCACACGTACGCAGTGCCAATGCAATCATTAAACCAGGGCCGGTCCATAGCCCAGGGCAAAGGGGCGACCGCCCTGGGCCCCCAGCTGCCAGGGGCCCCATCCCACGTATGCATGTAGGCTAGTGTTACTACAGATTGTTACTTCCTGTTTGTAAAAAAAGGCCTAGCCCAGACTTTTTGTGTTGCTACATCCAGTAGAAATAAAAGAGAAAACAAAGGTCAAAAGTCCAGGTCTACACGAACAATGGAACGAACCAGTAGTTGGCTTCTTTCACTCAAAAATAAAAGAAAGAAAAAGAAAGTAGTTGGCTTCTCTCCGTGTGAACTCCTAGACACACAACCATGGTGCTGCTCCCCCTGTTTCCCAAATTGGTGCCCGCCGTTAATATTAAGAACATAGCATGAGTTATTGTGTCCTCACATTTACATTTTCAGAAAAGTTCTCCGTCTCAAAATAATTGTAACTAAAATGTATCTAGTGATGACACACATCTAGATACGTACATTTGCGACATTTATTTTCAGACGGATTGACGAAGGCATGGATCCTGGACCCTGCGGGTAAGGACACCCCCTCTCAGGCCCAAGGACAAGGCCCAAGAAGAGGCATCCTTGGAAGACTCCAGAAGGCCCACCTGAAGCCCATCCGTGTTAGACTTGCGGATGAAGTTAGGAAATTTGTAACCGACCTAAACTAGGGTTCGAATCCTCTCCGGGTGGGACTTGAGACCTGGCCATCTATATAAGGCCAGGAGAGCCCCCAAGGAGAGGACCAAGTATTACCGCACGACCACAAAAGCCTTGAAACTCGAGATCTACTCTCGATTCGAGCACCCTGTAATCGATCTAATCATCCAATACAGATCAGCAGAAGGCAGGAGTAAGGGTTTTACCTCTTCGAGGGCCCCGAACCTGGGTAAATCTCGCCCCCCTGTCAAGCCGACGATTTCACCAGCGCCTATGACATCTCCTAGTCGAAACCCGATAGGGTCACCTGAGGGATTTGCGGAGCCAAAGCTTCGACAATTGGCGCCGACCGTGGGGACCGCGGGCGCTGGATCACCGGCATCTTCGGCTTCATCGACATCCAACTCCCGTTGGAAACCATCGACTACGGCTCCGAACAATCCTGTACGGATCGGATCCGTCATAGTCACGCCTCACTCGCCGGAATCACGCCCGGTATTCGAGGATCTGGAGAAGAGCGTCACCCTGACGTTCGGAAGTTTCAACTTCATGGCGAACAGAGACGGAATCCTCCACTTCTCGGATGAATCTGAACCCGAATTTGGAGCCGTCAACTCACGTTTCCCTATGGAGAAAAGCGGCGAGTCCATCCGCTTCAACACGATCGACTACCACGCACTCTCAACGGAGGAACCCTCTCGGGTGCGAATAGCCCCCCGATCTACGCCTAGGACACACGGACCACGACTGGCCCAAGTCTGCATGGCAGGGTCGGAACAGCCCTCGGAAACTGAATATAGCGCAACCGAGCGCGATCTAATCGGCGTCTCGCGGGAAGCCTGGAAAAGGGCCAAGGAATCCATGCGAAAGAGTCAGCCACCTGCAGCAGGCGCCACGCAAGAGGATCTAACCGCCTACCACTATCACCTAGTGAGAGCGGCCTCAAACATCAAGGATGCCCGAGCAGATCTAGCCCGTCGCAGGAGAGCGGCGGATGAGTCAAGCCTACGTCGAGCCGAGCTGTCCCTTGCACCTTCGGTCGGTACCCGACCCGGGGGAAAAGGACCCGCAGCGTCGACAAGGGACCACGAATCCATGGCTGGGACCAACAGGTCTACCACGTCTTCTTTCATGAGGGTTGACGACGATGGCAACGTCTACCCGCAAACTCCAGCCGCCGCAATTCTGGCCGCGGCAACCTACATGCAGATGAACCAGCCGACGGACAGCGATCCTCGGGTGGAACAATACAAGCATATCCGCAAGGGTCTAGGGCTGGCAGCCGCGAAACTCGCCTCCCACGATCGCAAGGAACAACTGGAGAAGGCGCGACAGGAGAAGGACAAAGACAAGGAGACGCCCCGCAGGCACAGGAGCTCCTCTCCGAGAAAGGATAAATCACCGCGTCGCGGCCGAGGAAAAGAGGCTTGACGCCGCGGCGACAGTCGAAGCAGCAGCGACGACAGCCCGAGAGACAAAGATTCGCGGCACCACAGCAGCCGCTCGAGAAAACGAAGTAAAGAACCAAGAAAAGATAGCGACCGCGACCGGTCCGGGTACGACGCGCGATCCGATCTCGCCCAGAAGAAGGTGGATAAAGCAAGGGCTTCACGATATCGCGAACGCTCCTCATCCGGGTCTTCGGACGATGAAACCTGCGGAGCACTTTGCTTTGCTCGCAGTATTCGCGAAGCACCTCTACCCAAGAGATTCAAGCTCAGCTCGGAGGTGACAAAATACGATGGCTCACTCGAGCCCTCCCAGTGGTTAAGCGACTACCTCACGGCAGTAAAATGCCAACGTGGTAACAAGAACACGGCCACGCAATACCTCAATTTGCACCTAGCCGGAGCGGCCCGCAGCTGGCTGGAGAGGAGACCACGATCTTGCTACGCATCGTGGGACGACCTGCACCGCGATTTCTGCAAAAACTTCCAGTCGACCTACAAAAGGCCAGCTACAATCGAAGAACTACGAGCTTGCAAACAGAAAAGTGGCGAATCCACGCGAGAATACATCCAGCGGTGGAACACGCTCAGGAACACCGCAGGGACAATCTCTGAAGAAGTGGCGATTGAGGCCTTCGCCAAAGGAGCAAGAAGAACCGCGTTTCGAGAAGAACTCGGCAGAGCTGCGCCCAAAACCATAGGGGAGCTCATGGTCATAGCCGAAAAATGGGCCAATGGAGAAGACGCGGTACGCAATGAAAGAACATCATCGCCCACACACGACGAAGACCGTCATGGGCGAAGAAAGAGAAGAAAATATTACGACCACGAGGATAGAGAAGAACTAGTGGCAGCAGAATTCACGCGAAGTCGCGACTCCGGTCGTCGTGGAAGTCGCGAATGGAGACCAAAGGTAGAAGAAAAATCACCCGAGGAAGACCTCGATGCGTACTGCTCGCTACATCTGTTCACAGACAAGCGCACGGGCAAGACTAAGGCAACACACCTTCTCAAGGATTGCCGAAAGTTCATCGAAATCTCGGACGCGCTCGCCAAGAAAAGATTCGCTTCCACCCAAAACTATCCACCGCTACCAGGAGGCGGACAACAATTCCAGCTACCACCGCCACCACCTCCACCAGCCAACCCAAACATGGCACTCGCCGCATTGCCAGCACCACAACAACAAAACACGGGAGCAAATACATACCCGACTCCGCACGGACAACTCCTCGGGATGATACAGAAGGTATGCCCCTCTCGCAGAGCTCAAAAAACTAACTCGAGACAAATATGCATGGCAGTGCAGACGCCACCAACGAAGCCCGAGTACCTGAAGATGGCCGAGCAGCCAATCACGTTCTCGAAGGAAGACCACCCGCCACGAGTCTATCGACCAGGACACGCCGCCCTTGTCATTCAAGCTCAAATTGGCAACTATGACCTGGCCCGCGTATTCATGGACGGCGGCAGCGGCATCAACATCATCTACGCGGACACACTCCGTCGAATGAACAAAAACCTGGACGGCCTAACGGAATCAGAAACATCCTTCCACGGGATAGTTCCGGGCAAGGCAATACGTCCACTCGGAACAATCAACCTTGAAGTTGTACTGGGCTCCCCACGCAACTATAGAAGGGAATTCCTGGACTTTGAAGTCGTCGACTGGCCCTCACAGTACCACGCCATTCTTGGTCGAACAGCGTTCGCCAGATTCATGGCCGTACCACATTACGCATACTTGAAGCTCAAGCTACCCGGCGAATACGGTGTGATCACCATTGACGGGGACTTCCAGAAATCGGATAAGTGCGACATAGAATTTAATGAGATCGCGAAATCTTTCGGGATGCAAGAAGAACTACAAGAGCTGGCAAAAACCACGGATCACTCCGTCATGCCCCTTACGAAGAAAAACGCGCCTGAACTGGAATTCAGCGCCAACAGCGACACTCGCAAGCACCAAGTGCACCCGACGGATTCCGCCAAAACCGCGATGGTTTCCACAACCCTCTCGCCAGCATAGGAAAGCGCGCTCGTCAAACTCCTCCGTGAGTACTGGGAGATTTTCGCCTGGCAGCCCTCAGATATGCCAGGTATACCCACGGAGTTTGCCGAGCACTCACTCGAAGTCTTTCCTAACGCCAAGCCCATCAAACAGACGACTCGACGATTTTCAGAACCCAAGCAAAAGGCGCTGGGAGAAGAAGTAAATAGGCTGCTAGCCGCCAACTTTATTAGAGAGATCAAGATATCCACCTGGTTGGCAAATCCGGTGCTGGTCCCCAAGAAGAACACGGATATCCTTCGGGTATGCATTGACTACACGTCACTAAACAAGCACTGCCCCAAGGACAACTTTCCTCTACCACGAATCGACCAGATCGTGGATTCCACAGCAGGTTGCCAACGTCTCTCCTTCCTGGACGCCTACTCGGGATACAACCAGATCCGAATGAAAAAGGAAGACGAAGAGAAGACGGCATTCATCACACCACACGGTGTATACTGCTACACGACAATGCCCTTCGGGCTGAAGAACGCAGGCGCAACGTATCAACGTTGCATGCAGAGATGCCTTGCCAATCTCATTGGCAAGAATGTACAAGTATATGTCGACAACATCGTCATCAAAACTCGAGTAGAGGACACACTCCTCGAAGATATTAAAGAAACATTCGACGCCCTTAATGCATATCGGATCAAGCTCAACCCGACAAAATGCGTTTTCGGCGTCCCTGCAGGAAAACTCCTAGGATACCTGGTATCCGCCAGAGGCATTGAGGCCAATCCGGAGAAAATACAAGCCATCCTTACCATGAAGGAGCCTACCAATCTACGCGGAGTCCAACAGCTCGCAGGGCGATTGGCCTCCCTAAGCAGGTTCATCGCACGATTGGGAGAGCAGGCGTTACCCTTCTACAAGCTACTGAAGAAGACGGACAAATTCGAATGGACACCCGAAGCCAAACAAGCATTCGCAGACTTGAAACGGTCGCTGCAAAGCAGGCGCATTCTTGCAACACCACAAGAAAGGGAGCCACTTCTTCTCTATTTAGCCGCCACAAACCAGGTCATCAGCACTGCAATCGTAGTCGAACGACCTGAAGATGGCAAGGCATACGGAGTCCAGCGCCCAATATATTACATCAGCGAAGTGCTCTCGCCATGCAAGCAGCGATATCCTCATTACCAGAAGCTTGCATATGGAGTTGTCCTCACAGCCCGAAAACTCAAACATTACTTCCAGGAACACGCCATTACAGTGGTTAATGATGCATCACTTGGGACAATCATGAACAACCCTATGGCATCCGGAAGAATAGCGAAGTGGAGCATCGAGTTGGGCGCTTGGGATATCACCTATGCAGGACGCAATGCAGTCAAATCCCAAGTTCTCGTGGAATTCATCAGCGAATGGACAGAGCTACAAACACCCGGGCCACCCGAGTATACAAGCAATTGGATCATGTACTTTGACGGGTCCAAAAGAAACGAAGGGGCAGGAGCTGGAATCGTTCTTATCTCACCTCGTGGAGACAAACTGCAATACGTCCTGCGACTAGACTTTCCACCAGATGACCCAGCATCGAACAACGACGCAGAATATGAAGCACTATTGCACGGAATGAAGATGGCGATTGCTTGTGGAGCTACCCGGTTGATGATTTATGGCGATTCCAATCTCATAGTGCAACAAACAATGAAAGAATGCGATGCCGTTGCTGAAAACATGATCGCGTACCGCGACATGTATAATCTACTCGAAGGAAGCTTCAAAGGATGCGAGTTGAAGCACATTGCAAGATCCAGCAACGAAGAAGCGGATAGACTGGCCAACATGGGTTCCACGAATACACCCATACCGCCAGGGATATATTTCGAGCGGATGATTAAGAGATCAGTCAAAGTGAAGAAAGCCCTAGAGACACCCGCAGCACAAGAAACCGAGGTCAGCCCGCAAATCGCGCTTCTCGAGCTTACTCATAACATATCACGGCAGGTTTTTCTGGTCGAGCCAATCTGGACGCAGAAATATCTCGACTACCTGCTCAACAAACAGCTCCCGGCCGATCCACGCGAGGCTCGACAGCTAATCAGGCGTAGCAAATCCTTTCGGGTAATCAACGGAGAGTTATACAAGCAAAGCATCTCGGGCATCCTTCAGCGGTGCATCGCACCCGAAGACGGCAAAGAGTTACTCCGGGATATACACCAGGGTGATTGCGGACATCATGCTAGCTGGAGAGCAATACTGGGAAAAGCCTTTCGAGCAGGATTCTACTGGCTAACAGTAGCCAACGATGCAAAAAACCTGGTCGATAGATGTGACGCTTGCCAGCGATTCTCACCCAAGCCGCACGCGCCCGCCACAGAGTTGCACATGATACCCATCGCCTGGCCCTTTGCACAATGGGGGCTCGACATGGTTGGCCCACTGCGCAAATCCACTCCAGGAGGGTACACACATTTGCTGGTTGCAGTCGACAAATTTACCAAATGGATCGAAGCTATGCCAGTGACCTCGGGTAGCGCCCAATGCGCAATCAAGTTCCTCGACTCCATAGTATGCAGATTCGGGGTACCACACGACATCATTACAGACAATGGTACGAACTTCACTGCAAAGGAGACACAACAGTTCTGCGAGGAGAAAGGAATCAATCTGAAGTTTGCTTCGGTCGCCCATCCGCAAACAAACGGCCAAGTCGAAAGATCCAACGGCTTAGTTTCGGCTGGCATCAAAAAGAGATTGCTCGATCGGCTACATCCCGCTGCAGGACATTGGGCAGAGGAGTTACCCTCCGTACTTTGGAGCCTCCGCACAACCCCCAATCGATCAACGCAATACACACCATTTTTCATGGTATACGGGGCAGAAGCCGTCCTCCCGAAGAGGTTCGATTCAGCGCCCCACGAGTTGTAGCCTACAGCGAAGAAACCTCCAACAAAGCACTTGCAGAAGATATGGACGCACTCGACGAAATTAGGGACATTGCACTCGCAAGATCTGCAGTCTACCAACAATCACTGCGCAATTATCACAGTCGCCGCATACGCCACAGATCATTCGTGGTTGGCGACTTGGTGTTGCGGCTGAAGCAAAAAGAAGGACACAAGCTCGAACCACCTTGGGAAGGACCCTTCATCATACACGAAGTGATCCCAGGAGGAGCCTATCGACTGAAGAATCCAGAGACTGGAGGCATCTATTCCAATCCATGGAATATCGCGCAACTGCGCAAATTCTACCCCTAGGTTTATTTATTTTACAACAATAAGGCTATACTAGCCAATCTTGTAGCTCGAACACATGACTTCTCAGTCATAGCAATAAAGACATGATTCCCTCATCATATTCACTAGACAGCTTTCAAGTTTACTACATGCTAAAAGGTTACAGGTACACACCCCATAAAATACACGGGGGCTACACCTAAAACTAAGCATCACAGAAAAGAATTATCGAGTACAAGGTTGCACACCTTACTATAGTTTTTACAAACTACAGATAAACTTACAGGATATTCACATCCGATAAAGTCAGTCGAAACGCCGAGCATTCTTAGTCGCTAAGACCCTATCTACCTCTTCAGAGGTCATTCGGATAATCTTCTCGGCTGCAGGACGAACAGCATCATAGTACGGCGCAATATCTTCGATTGCATAATCTGGACGCCGAGCTACGGAGTTCAAGTCTATCTCAGGATGCCATATTCGGACAAACGAGAGAGCAACAACCGCGCCGCACGTCATCTGGTTGCGAACGCACGCGCGAACCTCTCCTTCTCGTCCGAATAACCTGAGAAGATAACTCCAGTCTTCGGGGCCCCTCTCAAGTGGATAAAAAGCAGCGTTCACCGCAACCAGGACCTCGTGGAAAGAACTCACGAGAATTTTCGCCTGGCGGACTCGAAACTTCAAGGTAGCTATCACAAAACCTCGACTGCGATCAGACCAGAAATTACTCGCATGAGGCTTTGTGCTGTTAGCTTCTTGATGAATGTGGTTTTCCACCCACTGCTTTTCTTCCCTGTCATCTGGTTTCACAACTAAGAAGCAAACGCACTTAGTAAGCTAAGAAACACAGAGGAGGAAATAGCATGGGGGCTACACTACTCACATAGTAACTCCCTTGCAATCGAAGACAGTTCACCAATTAGAAATTGCTCGCGCTCAGCCGCCAATTTCTGCTTGGATATTGCCACGTCAGCTACTCCGCGCAGCGCTTTCAGCCTACGCTCACCCTCCTGAACCTTATCACGAAGGCCAGCAAAAGTGCCCACGGCAGCCACAAGTGGACTTACTGGATTACCACGTCCACTCGAAGATTCAGCGGCAGACGCAATCGCCTGGAAGAAGTACAAGGAAGGAAGTGAGACGCCCTACTCGAGTTGTCTCTAGTCGCACATCTGACTAATCGCTCGGGGGCTACTCCCATCGGGAGGCAAAGTATAGACGACAAGGATAAATTCTAAATGCAAAATGCTTCGATTAAAGACCAGCAAAGGTATACATCCAAGCAACAGAAACAAAAGAAAAAGAGCCTACGAAGCCGCGTTGGTGCTGCCACTAGCAGCGGTCGACCCTCCCTTCTTCCGAGCAAACATCTCAGATAATTTCCGAGCAAGAACAGTGGCTTGCTCGGAAAAACGAGATAGCCGTACCTTCTTGCCCGTGGAAGGGTCGACCGGCATGGACGAGTAGGCCTCCTCCAGACCATCAACTCCGTTCGCCAGAGCGAACTGAATCGCAGTCTTTGCGCCAGCTTCCGATTGAGCAACCGCAAAGGCTTCCAGGAGGTTGCCTTCCGAGAAGACCTTCAGCAGCTCGCTCAGCGCAGGCGCAGGAGTATCGCTGGCAACAAGACGGCCATGCACTCGCGCCAACGCTTTGGAAGCATCATTAATCAGGGAAAATATTCCCTCAGAATGCTTCCTGAGCTGCGCGAGAGTGTCGGTCAGCACGTCCACCCGCTGAATCCCAGGAATCTCCAGAGGAACACTCAGAAGATCTACAGACAAAGAAAATAATGCTTAGCAAAAATCAACAGCAGGAAAAGTTCAAAAACCCAAGACACTTACCCGCAAAGCGTTCGGCGAGGGGACGAAGGAACGCGACAGTGTCGTTGTCAGCCTTACTGCCGGCCTCCTCCAAGTCCTTCACGGCCTTCCGCGCCTCCGCAAGCTTCGTACTGAGTTCCTCCGATTGCTTGCGAGAAGCTTCCAGCTCTTGTCGGGTAGTCGCCAGTTCAGCTTCCCGAGCAGTTACCTGCTCTGAAAGTTTGGTCCTTTCAGACTCTGCGAATTCGGCTCGAGCTGCAAAGGGGATATTAATCAGAAATCAAGAATGGATGATACACTGAAGCCAAGAAGATAATGGAATTTACCTTTAAGAAGGTCGCTCTCAGATTTGAGTCGGTTAACTTCTGATCGAAGCGACTCGCAATCTGTCTCGGCCAGAATGACGCGGCGACCGATCGCCGCAAGGGAATCGACGAGCGACTGCGGAAGCACGAAGATAGAAGAGTTAGAGTAATTAAGACTTGAGCCTGTACCCGATTATTTACAATCGACTACAGCCTCGGGGGCTACTCCCATCGGGAGCACTGTCGTGCACCCGAAGAAGACAAAATAAAGAAGAAGAGAAAGAGGTTTTGAGCCTGTACCCGATTATTTACAATCGACTACAGCCTCGGGGGCTACTCCCATCGGGAGCACTGTCGTGCACCCGATAAAATTTGTTTGTGAAAGCCAAAGAGATAGAAGTTTACCTGTCCAGAGGCGCGGGAGAGGGGATCCGCAGAGCTGTCCGTCGCCTCCTTCAAGACCGAAGTTCTAGCAGCGGAGCTGGGGACCTCCCGCTCCACAGTCGCAGCATCAGGCGCTGCCCTGGGAGAGTTCTGGACGGTACCCGCAGTAGAGGTCTCACCCGCGTCCTTTGCCTTATTCTTCTTTTCGGGAGGAACAGCGGCGGCGAACCTACGCGGGCTGATCGCCTGCAGACTGCAGTGAAGGACAAAGAAACGTCAACGTTGACAAATAGAGATTGATCAAATTAAAGTATGGAAAAGTCCTACTTGTCATCCTCGTCGTCTTCATCCAAGTCATCCGCATTCCAGGCGGTTGCGAACGGAGCCAGAGGAGGAAGAGATCGAAGCGGAGTCGCGGAAATTGGAGCTTGGCCAGGTGACGCCTCCAAAGACTTTGGAGGTGACTTCGTCTTCGTTCACCCGACGGCGCTTTGGTGGAACGCCATTCGAGTCTTCAACATCATCTGAGGAATCATGCTCAGAACTCGAGGAGGCGTTGGCCACGCTGGTGTCAACCGCGCCGTCCTGGTGGCTCGACTGGAGACACGAGGCATCTTCGCCAACAACGGGCGGGTAGCAATTTGCTACAGCTAGGCTCTACAAAGATAAGAAGACGATAAAGATCTTATCGACTACGAAATTCTGAAGATGGAAGAAAGTTAAAGACAGGAAACTAACCGCAGCTGGAGGAGGGTTTGAAGCAGAATAAGCCTCGACTGAGCAATCGGGGAATTGCTCCACAACCTTCAGTCGAGTGATGGCCGCGATCTTCTTCTCGAATTCCACATTCGAAAGTTCTTCGCGGCTCACTCGGCTGGGATCTTCTGCACCTTGATACTCCCACATAGTGGAAGGCCTCTGCTGCAAAGGCTGGATCCTGCGCTTCAAGAAGAGGCTCGCCAGATGGAGCCCATTGAGCACTACTCCCGAGGTTTGGTCTCGAAGAGCAGCTACTCTTTCGAGTAGAGGTGTGACTGTCTGGGTTTCTTCGGCTGACATCTTGTGGCTCCAAGACTTGCGCCTCGCCAGAACTGCGAATGGGTGGAACTCTACAAGCCCGCTCGAGCTGTTGTCGGCGACGTAGAACCATTTCTTCCGCCAGCCTTGGGCGGAGTCGATGAAGTGCATATTGAAGTATGCATTCTCCTGGCGCGCCTGGATCCCGAAGCCACCCGTGCGAAGTGGCTCACCAGGCTCGGACTCCACCCGCGATTTCTCGCGGAAGATCCGGATCTTGAACAGCGCCTTCCAGAGCGCCCAGTGCGGGCGAATGCCAAGATAGCATTCGCAAAGCGCGATGAAGCACGAGATGTGCTGCACCGCGTTCGGGGGAAGGTCGTGGAGCTGTATGCCGTAGGCACACAGCAGCCCGATGAAGAAAGGATGAAGAGGGAAGGAGAGGCCTCGAGTCACGTGGTCCACAAAGACCACGCGCTCGTTCGAGTGAGGGTTTGGTACCTCTTCCCTCTTCCCAAGACGGACGCGCTTCTCCGCCTCCGCCGGCAGCAGACCCTCCCGTTGCATCTCCTTGATGCTCTTAGCGGTGGTGTTGGGGGTGCGCCAGTCGCCGGCGCGAGGGGCGGGTGGCGCAGAAGGCTCGCCAGACGCGGAAGTTCCAGCGCCACGTTTCTTTCCGCCGGCCATTGTTCACGGCGAGAGCTCGAGCGCAAGGAAGACGAAGACGAGCGCGAGGTGGAAGATGAAGATAGAGAGCGGAGAAAGTTTTACCGCAGCGCTAACACCTGTATATATACACAGGGTGAAACGATTTCAGCCGTACGATGCGCTACGTGGCATCCATCGCGGCCGCCACACGTGCAGATGAAACGAAGCGGCGGCCCAGTGCTTTTTCGTGCCACGATCTTAACAGAAGATCGTGCGCATTTACTGCACGTTTTGCGTAAAAACCTGGAACGACGTCTCGTTTCCCGGTCAAAAAGCTGACAAGGTGGGCCAACTTCTGCTGCCACTCCGTCACGTCCCATCGGGAGAAGAAGAGCACGCCTTGACGTCATGGCGTTCGTCATTCAAAAGGGAAATCTTTTTCGAATGGAAGTTCAAACGCGAAATTATCTTCGCACGAATATCAATTCCTTCGGATAAAACACAATTTTCCCATGAAGAAATTCATGGATCAAAGCCTCTTCGAACAAGAGAAACATACCTTATACACGAAAACTCTTTCGTACGGGCACAATTTTCTAAAACATGAAAACTCTTTCATACGGAACTAACATTTCCTACACGAAACTTTTTCGTACGGAACTCATACCAATCTAATCGGGTAGAAGGAACCTACCTTATGCGTGATAATTATACATCACAAGAACCTGGATTGTACAGCCGACTAGGCACATCCGGATGCCATATTCTTCGCATATGAAGGTAAGACCCAAAAAGATCTTTCTTTTGGGCCTGGAATCGCACTCGAAAGCTGCGTCCTCCGGCATAATTCCGTGTCAACAACACGAAGAAAAATCCTAGCGGACGCGCCGGGTACCCTCTTAGGTTAAGTTCGACTCGATAAGTCCACAACGGCCCAGTCGTGACGATCACCTCATCGGGTTCGAGTCGGAGGTCTCGAATCTGTGTAGGACAGGAGTGCTTTTGCCCTAGTCGCAATTAATTGGCCCTGATCTCTCGGGAGAGCCAAGCTACTGCGCACATCCTTCTGCAAATATAGCCGCAAAAACTGGCACCTATGCTGCTCGATACTCGAGTGTTTTAATTCGCGAAACAGGGAACACACCCTTCGTAGACAACAACTGTCGAGCTGAACTTCCAGGAGGAGATCAAAAAAGGTCTGACCGTCTACCCGACTGGAAATAAATCCCAGTCGAGCACACGCTCGGGGGCTACTGACGAAGGCATGGATCCTGGACCCTGCGGGTAAGGACACCCCCTCTCAGGCCCAAGGACAAGGCCCAAGAAGAGGCATCCTTGGAAGACTCCAGAAGGCCCACCTGAAGCCCATCCGTGTTAGACTTGCGGATGAAGTTAGGAAATTTGTAACCGACCTAAACTAGGGTTCGAATCCTCTCCGGGTGGGACTTGAGACCTGGCCATCTATATAAGGCCAGGAGAGCCCCCAAGGAGAGGACCAAGTATTACCGCACGACCACAAAAGCCTTGAAACTCGAGATCTACTCTCGATTCGAGCACCCTGTAATCGATCTAATCATCCAATACAGATCAGCAGAAGGCAGGAGTAAGGGTTTTACCTCTTCGAGGGCCCCGAACCTGGGTAAATCTCGCCCCCCTGTCAAGCCGACGATTTCACCAGCGCCTATGACATCTCCTAGTCGAAACCCGATAGGGTCACCTGAGGGATTTGCGGAGCCAAAGCTTCGACACGGATGGAGTACTATTTGTCCAAATTTTCTATGATTTTTTTCGTGTTTCTCCTTCCAGTCCTATAGATACATCTCTATCAAGCTGCTTGTGCCCCTTGTTTGACCAAATCTTGCATAATTTCTTGATTTTTTTTGAACCATCACACTCTAAAAAATTATCCATCCGCTAATTACAGGAGAGAAAAGAGGAAATGTAAAGTCACTTCGGTAGAGTCGTGAAAAGAATCAATAATAAAACAAGGAATAACTTTGGTTTTGTGATGTCCATTTTAATGTTTGTGTCCCTTTGTACTGAATCGGTTATTCTGCTATTGCAACATAGATTAGCCATATTATTTGTTTGTGAGTTAGGGCCCTGAGTCATGGTTTCGCCCCGGGGCCTCCAATATGATTGGACCGGCCCTACATTAAACCAATCTCCTAGAGTTACCGATCTTGCGGATGCATGATCACCCTGACCAACAGGTCTAGTTTTACCTGCAATCGAGAAACAAGTAAGAACAAATATTGCAATCTGGAATTGCGGATAGAAAGAAGGTTTATTGAAAAGATAGGTTTCCGTTAAGCGGTCTGGATCAGTTTGTTGAGTACTAACCGAGTACACAAAGAGTGAGAAATTCGCTAGCAGTCTTTTAACTAAACAAAATTCAAGTCTAAAAGAATCCATAGGGGATGTATTTATAAGGGGAAAACAGGGAGAATTCCTACTCTCATGGGTGGGGCCATGAAATCTAGCTCAAACCTCTTTTCCCCATCAATAGCGACCCTCAAAACTGCCCACAAAGGGGTATGAAGAAAATACATGGGTCTGGCTCAGTAATAAGGTGACACAAGACCTATAAAAGGACTTGGACGAAAATAGTGAAGTGGTAACTTGTATAATTCGTCCAAGCCTTTATTTGGCATTATGGTGACTTCAGGCTGCGGTAGTCTCCCTCCTTGGCAACGTCATCTTCACCACTTGTGCTCCTGCTGCCAGCTCCATCCATGAACATGCTCTATAGCTTATTCCTCCCATCCATGTCAGGTCCATTATTTCTGAGAGAAACAAACACATTTGATTTAGGCAGTATCATATTCTCATGTATATTATGAGCAACTCGTAGAAACGATAGTACTTGCTGAATAAGTTGGCGTGCACGAGCTCTAGTCATAGGTCCTTGTAATGGTGTAGTAGTTTTGGTTGTATCTATAGTAGGGATGTCCTCATCAAAGGTGATGAGCACAAGGTTTTTAATCTGCCGAAGGCGTTGTATGGACTGCGTCAAGCACCGAGAGCATAGTATGCTAAGTTAGATGACACATTCTTATCACTCGGTTTTGAGAGGAGACTTATGGAGCATGCAATGTACAATCGTGGTAAAGATAAATCCAACTTGTTAGTAGGGGTGTAAGTGGATGATCTGGTGATCACAGGAGACGAAGTACTTAAGATTGAGAAGCTCAAGTCTCGGATGAAGGATTTGTTCAAGATGAGCGACCTTGGATTGTTGAGTTATCACCTAGGCATCGAAGTACATCAAATGTGAGGTTATACTACACTTTGCCAGGAAGAATATGCAAGAAAAATTCTCGAGAAACATGGGATGGATAATTGGAATCTAACTCAAGCACTCATGGAAGCTAGGCTCAAGTTGAGAGAGCAGAGGGCATCACCACTTGTTGATAAAACCATGAACATGAGTGTTGTAGGAAGCCAAGGAGTTTGGTATCTTTAGCAGTCACAGAAGTAGAAGGTAGTTTCACTCTCGTCATGCGAAGTGGAGTACATTGTAGCGACAACATCAGCAAGTCAGGGAGTCGTGCGTCTTCTCTGCAATTTCCTCAACCGTGATCCAGGCAATGTGGTGTTGAACATAGACAACAAGTCAGCAATATATTTATGCAAACGCGGTGTTTCATGACAGAAGCAAACACATTGGTTGAGGTATCATTACATCAGGGAGTGCATCACTAAATATCCGCTTGTCAGATATATTGACGAAACCATTGGGAGGAGTCAAATTCTTGGAGATGAGGAAGAGGATCTGTCTACGAGTTGTGAAGGAACCACCGTAAACCTAGAGGGGTGTGTTAGGAATAATAAGGTTAGCACTATTGAGATTGTGTTGCATTAGGAAAGTACACTGATTCGTGTCATTTTCCTATTATATATTAGGCAAGTTCTACAAATCATCATTGTATTGTGTCGCGTCATGTTGGGTCTTTGTCATGTTAGATAATCTCCACCGACACCTCCCAAATGGCCCATTGGGGGCCCGGGCCAAAAAAAACGCCCACAACGGCACCCCCAATGGATAATGGTGTCCACCCATCAAATTTGTGTCCAACACCCCCATCCCACCCGCCAAACTCGGGGGACCTTTCAGGGGTGTCGGACATTGTACGGTCAGCCCACCTGACAGGGCCCCGCTCCTCATAGAGAGAAGGCGGTGGCGGGGCGTGAGTAAAGACGTTGTGCAGGAGGCCGGTCCGCGTTAATGCCGCTCGTTGGTTTCCAATGCGACGAAGCGTCTGCCTGCAACACGCCTCACAATTACACCGACGATGCGACATTTGCGATGACGCGTTGCCGGCATTGCGCCTTCCCCACGCGTAGCATCTACGATGTCGCCGCCCTTCGGCCAGGGATAAAAGGCACAGGATTTTGCTCGTCGTGCCGCACCGCCTCCTCTCCCCCGCACTCTTCCCCTCGTCGTCCAAATCTTCTCGCCCTTGCCCTCTCCCTCGTCTCTCCATGGAGGCTAACAACTGGGAGGACGGCTCCTCCTCCGGCTTGAGGCTCACCAGCGGGCGCACCATCAACACCGACGAAGCGTGGGAGCTGTATCGGTATGGGCTCCTCGCCCCTCCAGATTGCCGCATCCCGAAGGAGTGGCGCCTCTCCCAGGGCGGCCTTGTCGTGCCACCGATGCCAGCAACGGCGGAGCAGATCCGCCAGTACATCACTCGCCAACGTAGCTGGATGACGCCACAGAGCGCCGCCTCCCCGAGAACGACGACGACCAGCACAATTGGGGAAACTGGCTCGACTAGTTCGAGCAGGAGCGGCAAGCGGTCATCAAAATCGTCGACAGCTCCAACGTGGTCCTATCGTGGCACCACGTCGCAGGGCACCATTATTGGTGGGATCGCATTGGCCACACCGTGGCCAGCACGATCGAAGCCGCGAGGCGACACGCCACCATGGGGAACGTGCTGCCGCTGCCGCCAGTGACGCGCCCCATGGCACCGCTCCCCACTCCGTGGAAGCTCGGGTATCGTTATCCGTGATGCCCCATGGCGCCGCTCCTCCCCACCCCGACGCCAACCCCAAGGCTGTCTTTTTCTCCGTCCCTACAGCCCGGAGCCGCCGCAGCCCCGCGACGCCATCAAAGAGGAGCCACGGGAGGACGACTTCTATAGCCCCCCTCTTGCCGCTACGCGACCCGTTCGACGGCGACTGCCCCGGCCTCCTCGCAGCGATTGCCAACTCGGTGGCCACGCTGGAGCAGGAGGCACCTGTGTTGCTGACGACGATCAACTCCACGACGATGGAAGCCTACGGGAGCCGCGGCGCCTCCTACAGCGCGGCCCATTCCGGGGCCTCCAGCAGTCGCACCCCTCGCGCTGGCCCCTCCTCGAGCCGCGCCACCGCCTACTTCTCAAAGGTCATCATTCTCGAGGATAGCGACGACGGCGACTCGTGGTTCGACTGGAGCGGCGACAAGGAGTAGCTAGGGTTAGGCGGCCGTCGTGGCCAAATTTCATTCAAAATATGTAAAATAGTTTAAATACTGATTGAAATTTGCAAATTTTAATTAAATTTTGGTGTACAAAGTTTTTTTTTTTTGCTTCTTTTTGTTTAACGGGCGTTGTTGTGGTCGACACCCACCAAATTTGTGAACACAAGTTCATGCCCCATAAAGAGGGTTCCATTAGGCATTAGGGGTGCCGGACACAAAATAAATGGATGCCGTGAAGATGATTTTAATCGCGGTTGTATTCTGCTGTATAATAAAGGACCCCGAAAAACAGTCCGTATTGCTGCGCCAAATCTCTTTGTCTAAACTCGAATTAGGGTTTATATATCTTGCTTCAATATCGTGCCAGATCCGACAAGTTCTTCCATCCAGTTTCTTCCCATTGAAGTCCTGAGCAATGAGTTGATATGGATCTGCCCTCACCTCTTTGTCCACTACTCTCTGAACATCGTTGTTTGAGCTACCCGTGATGCAACTCTGTCGAGATAAAACGTCACGTCTGCCGTGCAGGCTGAATCACCTCCGTTTCCTCCAGTTTTTAATTTATAGCATCAGGAGGTTGATGAACTGGAAACTGGGTGTGCTTCTGTTTAATAAGTTATCATATGCACTTTAGTACCGTTTACGTGGTGGGTTGCAGCTAAGCACTGGTAGACGAGGAGTAAAAGAAGCATGAACGGCCCAGCTTTTGCATGCCCTGTTTAACCTCAACTGCATGCCCAGCAAGTTCTTTCCGGTCAAATAATTTCAGGATCACGATCTTAGTGGTTGCCTTTTCTTTCTCAGGAAAACTTTTTCTTGAAATCATCAGTATTATTAAAAGTACTCGCAGGGATCATCAAAAAGACTGGTAGGCAATCTAAATATAATACGGCAAACGTGCAAAGGGCTGATGCAACTACTGGCCGGTCCATGATCGGTGGTTTAGGTAAAACCTTTTTGTTGCTACCTCAGAGTTGTTAACACCAAGTGGAGACCATTGCAGTTGTATAGTGCAACGTAAAGGCCGCGCACTCCAATTTAATGCAGGCACCAGCCGGTTCATGGAGAGCTGCTCGGAATCAATTAACTCGACCGCCTCGATTAATTAAAGTAGAGCACCTTGACAATGCTACTGCAAGTTTACTCCTCAACTACTGCATCATAGGAGTGCCCAGCAACCTCTTTGATAAACCTTCAAGTGGTGGCTAAACCCATTAGCTAGGTCCCGTTGCTCTCAAGTTTCAGCCACACACTATTTTTCGCTTAGTTTTCCTCGTGTTGATTGAGCCGCAAACACGATGCTAAATCATAACCACGTCATCCATCAAAGGATCAATTTTCCATATGATTTATTAGAAAGAGAGAGAAAAAAAACATGACCATGAAAAGCTTTTGCCTCCGTTTTTATTTAATTTTATTTTTGAGCATTTTTTTAATGACGTACGGTAGCAGTCTTTTTTTTTTTTGATAGGAATGTACTACAAGTGCTTATGCTCTGTGCAACTGGGCTGCAATTTGTTATTTGACTGAGGGAGGATGCCAAGTTTTTTTTAAAATATAATGTTCGGCCCATCCAATGAGATAAACAAAAAAAAAGAATAAAATTAGTCTTGGCCCACCCATATCCACATTGGGCTCTAGAGATTTGGCCCATCTCAGTATTTATAAATCATAGAAATTTGATTATAGCTATAAAATTGCTAAAAAATCTAATGTATCAATAAAATTCGAGTAAAAATATACTTATAATGGGTTAAGGAAACTAATTTCCATAGAAGGTATTTTTTTATTTAAGTTCATTATTCATAATTCAAACACTTTTGCTAATTTATTGCATTTAAGCCCAAATGTGCACCAAAATTTACTAAATCTATTATGGGCTCGTATTAGTTATTACTAGTAATTTCAACATGATTTTTTGAGAAGATTTGAGAATACATGGCCACAAGTTTGTTGTAACTGGGCTACTTTGTTATTTGACTGCACAGAATATATTTCCTTACTTTGACTTGTAATTTCTATAAAAAAAGATTGTTCAGCATTGCACTATGTATTTTTAAGTAACTATGTAAGGCACTTGAGAAGTAGGGATAGAATAAAACTCGAAACTCACGTGTCGGATATATGTCAACTAGGGGTATGTCCGGCATTGGCCAAAGGCCGGATTACCAGGGTGGCCCGCAGGCAATGGAGTGAGGTCCATTGGGCGGCTCAGTAAACTCATGTGCAGGAATCTGAATTCTAGAAGAAGCCGGACCACGGCCCACTACGTGGTTCGTCTTGGAGAAGAAGCTGGATGGCTTACTTTCCGTAGTCTTCTAGGTTTTCTTTTCTGTAAGTCCTAGTCCGACTATCTATATAAAGCCGGACGGGAGAAAGAGAACAAAGAGATAAGAGAGAACAGAGGTTCCAATAAGTAGAAGCCAACTCGCCGGGAAGTTCAACCTTGCCGAGTTAGCGAAACCATGCTCATAATTGTACTCTGTATACTTTAGGCTTCAACCCTGATTTAGTGAGATTGCAGGAGTAGGAACGTCGCCAAGTTGCGTCGTACCGAACCTGGGTAAATCGTGTCCTCGTTTTCAGTACTACCATGCTTCCACCCACGGTTCTACCAGTAGGATTATGGCACCCCTGTCCACGATCCTAACTAAGAAGACACGACAGTTGGCGCCCACCGAGGGGCCAGCGGCGTCGGGAGTCACGTTTCGAGCGGGGATACTCGGCGGAATCGAAAACACGATCATTGTCGGAAGCCTGGAATTCGACGGAAACGTCGGGCTCTTCCTCAACAACGGATCCTATATGCCGGCATGAAATCACCTAGTAAGTTCTTGTGTCTTACCAATCGGATCTGCTAATACTTTTATCGGTTTGACAGCAGAAGCAATGACATTCCATGGAGGAAGCAACTTTATCCCACCCTCCCTATGCCCAATAGATGAAGGGTTCAATGCCGGAATCAAGGTTACTCCGGAATAGCCATCCTTTCCCCTTGGGATTCAGTTGATGTTCCTCCAATCTTCCTTGACTGACCCTCGAGGATCTATTGGTGCGGTGGACCAGCCGCAAGGTTGAAGTGGTTCCAATCAAGGTGAGTTCGAGTGGATTGTTTGCCGGAGGCGGCTCGGGTTTAGTTGCCGGTATCTCAAATCGTCTAGTTCACACTAGTTATCTGATTACCCTTTGTTTTCCCACGAATTCCCCTCATGTTCTTCCTTGTGTTCTTCGTTTTCCCCTTCGTGTTCTTGGTCAATTCGTGAGATCGGGCCACCCTAGAGGTCAACACTCCATCACCTTGTGAGCGACGTATCTACCGCGATGAATGCAAAGATTGCTAGGAACAAGGGCCAGGTCAAAGACACCATGAAATGACTTCCCCACCTGTCCACCTTCATTCTCAAGCACATGGCGTCGCTCATCAGGACTTGGGTGAGGACTGACAATGGCTTCAAATAGGTGATCTGATGCCTGCGCCGAAGATTTTTTTGAGCACTGCGGTGCCGAGGTCATTTCAACTCAAGTGTACAACCATCTGAGGAAATAGAGGATGCGCTGGATTCAGCTGAGCAAACTCCGGGGCCTGAGCGCCGCTCAATTGTGTGAGGAGACCCACACTTTCATCCTCGAGAGCACACACTATGTTGGCCACGTCTCAGTGAGCCCCTCCACTCTTGTTCATCCACTAACCTTGATCCGGAAATTGAACTCACTGCTAACAAAATGCATTCCAACTTTAGTATCACCCTAAGGACGACGAGTTCCTGAACAAACTCATTATAAACTATGTTCAGATGGTCATCATCTTCTCGTACGGGCTGGCCACCGGAAAATTTCCATGGGCTCAGGTGATCCCCTCGGCACGCCCCTCTCGAAGGATGTCGAAACGCAGGGGTCCGACACCGTCATCCTAGATGGACCTTGATACGTCCATTTTGCATCACTATTTTATATCATAATTTTCTGTTATTTATCGATATATTTCATGTTATGATGCATGTCTTATGTTATTTTTATCTTATTTTGCATGTTTTATAATTTTTGGAGAATAAACACCTAGGGCTGGAATTAAAAATCGAAACTCGCGAGTTAAACGAGTAGCTCGCAAATCGACTCGGCTCGGCTCAAACTCGTTGTCCAACGAGCCGAGTCGAGTTTTCGTTTTCGACAGTAAACGAGTTCAAGCTAAACGAGCCGAGTTTACGAGTACTCGTTTAGCTCGTTTAACTCGGTAAAAAGAGTTTCTAATGATATCCCTATATATGTGAACATTTTTTTTTACTGATTATTGTAGTTTATTTACTACAAATTATTTTGTAGTGACATATTTTCATTAATTATTGTGATGATTATATTATACATGCCCAATATAATGAAATTAATTATATATACAATATATAATGTTAACCTTTTATAGTTTTACAAAATAAAAAAGTTAAACGAGTAGCTCGCGAGCTACTCGCGAGTTCACCGAGCCGAGCCGAGTTTTAAAGTTGGACTCGTTTGTTGAACGAGTCGAGCCGAGCTCGACTCGTCAGTTCACCGAGCTTGAGCGAGTCGAGCCGAGCTGACTCGGCTCGGCTCGAATTCCAGCCCTATAAACACCGGGACCAGAAATCTGATGGAAAAAGCATTGTCGAGATACCATATTTCAGAAGATCGGAAGAAGAAGGGGGACATCCAGGGGTTCCTAAAAGTCCATAGGAGGTACTCAGCCAGAAGGAGAGCCGGAGGGGGGCCACCAGGGGCCCACACCTAGGGGTGGCGCGCCCCCTGGCCGCGCCACCTAGGGGTGTGGTCACCCCGGCCCACCTCCGGGGGTCATCTTTGGCGTGCCTGGCCCCGAGGGAACCCTAAGCCTCATTCCATCCTCGAAGAATTATTCCGCCACCGCTGCGGGGCGGAAAACACCCGAGAGAGAAAAGCTCTCTGGCAGGGAGAAATCTGCTGGGGAAATTCCTCTCCGGAGAGGAGAAATCACCGCCATCCTCACCGTCATTACTCCGGGCATCATCGAGATTGTCATCATCATCATCATCACCACCAGCACCATCACCCTCATCATCCACCTTCATCCCGTTGTAACAATTAGGGGCCTCTATCGTTGTTTTGCATTAGATCTCTCTCCTGGCGTGGATTACTTGTTAGTAGTTGATGCTTGTGAGATTTATCGGTGTTTGCACTTTATGACCAGATTGTTATCATCCATTATTTCACCTCCGATCATGATCTATATGATGTGTTGTGAGTAGTTCGTTTTGTTCTTGAGGAAATGGGAGAAGTCAAGTTATTAGTAGTGAAGTAATGTTGAATAATATTCAATCTTTGATATTTAAGTTGTGGTGTTATTCTTTTAGTGGTGTCATGTGAATATCGACTACATGATACTTCACCATTTATGGGCCTAGGGGAATGCATCGTTTATTTGGCTACTAATTTTGGGGTTGCCGGAGTGAAAGAAACCTAAACCCCCGTTAGGAAACCATTACACGAGGGAGCGTAGACCCCAGAGTTTAAAGCTGTGGTTAGATTTATTTCTTAATTACTTTCTTGTAGTTGTGGATGCTTGCAAGGGGTATAATCTTGTCCTTTGCTGAAAAAAGGACCGGGCCACTTGCTGCAATTATTACTACTGAATTTTATCTACTCGCACTTTATTTATCTGCAATATCAAAAAACCCTACAAATCTGTTTTCCAGTATTTACAGTTATTCCTTCATCGAAATAGCTTGCCAACACCTTCTGCTCCTCGTTGGGTTCGACACTCTTATTTATCGAAAGTACTACGATACACCCCCTATACTTGTGGGTCATCAAGACTATTTTCTGGCGCCGTTGCCGGGGAGTGAAGCGCTATTGGGAAGTGGAATTGATAAAGGAAACTTCTGCTGTAAGTGTTATTTTTATTTCTGTCTACTGCTTTATTACACTATGCTTGGAACTCCTTTTGAGTCCTTATTTGCGGGCACTGCTGCCACTGCTAGGGTAGTAAGTGACCCACTGCATGATGATTTGGATCCTTATAAAATACCTATAAAGATTGTTAAACATGTTATGGATAACTGCTATTCAGGCGATGGAAATGTCCTTCCTGGTGACCATTTGCTCTTTTTACATGAATTATGCGATTTGTTCAAGTGTGCAGGCATTACAATGAGCCAAGTGAAGAGGAAATTATTCTCTATATCATTGATAGGCCGAGCCGCTGAATGGTTCAAACTGCTGAAAAATAGCCAGACTATTGAATGGGAGGAAATTGTACCTCTCTTTTATTCTAAATTCTAACCTCCAAGTGAAATCCATAGAGATCGGAATTATATATATAATTGTTGGCGTCATGACGGAGATATTATTGCCCAAGCATGGGGGGGGGTTGAAGTTACTAATGCTCAAATGCCTTGTTCATGAGCTCCCCAGTAATATTGTTATTAATAATTTCTGTGCAACGCGTTCTCTTCATGATAAGGATTTATTGGATGCTTCTTGTTCTGGATCATTTACACGTATGAAAGATGAAGCTAAATGGGATCTTCTTGACCGTATTCAAGAAAACACTAAAGGATGGGAGAATGACAAAGGTAGAAAGTCAGGTATAAATTATGATTATGAATGCATTAAAACTTTTATGTCATCTGATGATTTTCATAATGTTAGTACTGCTTATGGTCTTGATTCTCAAGTTGTTGCAAACTTATATAAGGCTTTTGATTCTTATTTTGATATTCCTAAAAAGGAATGGGATAAGTATCATGCACCTTATAAAGATACTATTAATTGTGTTCCTGCTAGAGATATAGAAGTTCATACTGTTGATTCTATTGTGCCTGAACCTTATATTGAGAAAATGCCTTTCCCTGCTAACGTAAAAGAACATTCTATGTTAACTAGTGTGGTTAATAAAAGTGCAATGAAACCTGTAGAACCCGAGAAAAAAAATAACTATAGAACCTACAGTAGCAATAGTAAAGGACCTTGTTTCAGAAAATGTAGAAGAAGGACACATTATATTCTGTGAAGATGCTTCTAATATTGTCTCTCATCCTAGTAAATCTAGGAAACCCAGTGTTCATGTGCTATCTGTTAGGATAGGTGATCATTGTTATTATGGTTTATGTGATATTGATGCTAGTTCTAGTGCTATTCCTTATGAGCTTTATAAAGAAATCATGCATGAAATTGGGTCTTGTGAACTTGAATACATTGATATGATTATTCAGCTTGCTAACATGGAAACTATTTCTTCGATTGGTATTGTTAGAGATGTTGAGGTCTTATGTGGTAAAACTAAATATCCTTCTGATTTTCTAGTACTAGGCACTTCTGCTAGTGATACTTGGCCTATAATATTTGGTAGACCTTTTTTAAACACTTGTGGTGCTGTTATTGATTGTAAAAAGGAGAAAATTATTACAAAGTTTGATGGAGAGTCTTATGAATTTAATTTCTCCAAATTTGCTAAAACACCCTACGAAGCCGAATTACCTAATGAAAATTATAGAGTTGAAGAGTTGGCTATTATTGCTCTTGCTCCTAACAATCCTTTGCAACAATACATGGGAGACCACGAAAGTGATGCCTTTATGGGGGAAAGGAATGAAATTGAGGAGATTTTCCTACATCAGCCAGTAATGCTGAAACATAATTTGCCTGTGGAAGATTTGGGTACAACATTACCACCCAAGGAAGATCCTATTTTTTTGATTTAAATCCTTTGCCAGATAATCTTAAATATGCTCATATTGATGATAAGAAATTATATCCTGTTATTATTAGTTCTCAACTTTCTGATAAAGAAGAGGAGAGATTATTGGGGATATTGAAGAAACATAGAGGTGCTATTGGTTATACTCTTGGTGATTTGAAAGGGGTTTCTCCTACTATATGTCAGCATGCTATTAATATTGAACCTGATGCAAAGCCAGTTGTTGAGCATCAACGCCGTTTAAATCCTAAGATGAAGGATGTGGTAAGAAATGAGGTATTGAAACTCCTTGATGTTGGTATTATTTATCATATTGCTGATAGTAGATGGGTTAGTCATGTGCATTGTGTCCCTAAGAAAGGAGGGATGACTGTTGTGCCAAATGAAAATAATGAATTTATTCCTCAAAGAGTAGTGGTTGGTTATAGGATGTGCATTGATTTTAGGAAGGTTAACAAAGTTACTAACAAAGATCATTATCCTTTGCCTTTTATTGATCAAATGTTAGAAAGGTTGACTAAGAAAACTCATTTCTGCTTTCTTGATGGTTATTCTGGGTTTTCTCAAATTGCTATTAAAAATCTTGATCAAGAGAAAACAACTTTCACTTGTCCTTATGGAACTTATGCTTATAGACATATGCCTTTTGGTTTATGTAATGCTCCTGCTATCTTTCATGGTTTTTGTGAAGAAATTGTGGAAGTCTTCATGGACGATTTCTCCGTCTATGGAACTTCTTTTGATAATTGTTTGCAGAATCTTGATAAAGTTTTGCAGATATGTGAGGAGACTAATCTTGTTCTTAACTGGGAGAAATGCCATTTTGTGGTTAATGAAGGATTTTTTCTTGGACATAAAATCTCTTAAAGAGGTATTGAAGTTGATAGAGCTAAAGTTGAAGCTATTTAGAAAATGCCCTCTCCTAGGGATGTTAAAGGTATTCGTAGTATTCTTGGTCATGCTGGTTTCTATAGAAGGTTTATTAAAGATTTCTCTAAAATATCAAAACCTCTTAGTAATCTTCTTCAAAAAGATGTACCATTTGTTTTTTATGAAGATTGTAAAGAAGCTTTTGAAATTTTAAAGACGGCTTTAATATCTGCCCCTATTGTTCAACCACCTGATTGGAATTTACCATTTGAAATTATGTGTGATGCTAGTGATTATGTTGTAGGTGTTGTTCTTGGACAGCGGGTAGATAAGAAGTTAAATGTTATTCATTATGCTAGTAAAACTCTTGATGCTGCTCAAAAGAATTATGCTACAACTGAAAAAGAATTCCTAGCTGTAGTTTTTGCTTGTGATAAATTTAGGCAATATATTGTTGATTCTAAAGTTACTATTCATACTGATCATGTTGCTATTAAGTACCTTATGGAAAAGAAAGATGATAATCCTAGGCTTATTAGATGGGTGCTTCTCTTACAAGAGTTTGATTTACATATTGTGGATAGGAAGGGTGCTGAAAATCCTGTTGCTGATAATTTGTCTAGATTAGAATATATTTCTGATGACCCTAACCCTATAATGATAGTTTTCCTAATGAACAATTAGCTGCAATAAAAGTGAGATCTCAAGAGAGTCCATGGTATGTTGATTATGCTAACTTTATTGTTTCCAAGTATTTGCCGCCTACCTTTACAGCTCAGCAAAGAAGAAAATTCTTCTATGATTTGAGGCATTATTTCAGGGATGACCCACACTTATATAAAGAAGGTGTTGATGGTATTATGAGAAGATGTGTTCCTAAAAATGAACAACAAGAGATATTGAGAAAATGTCATAGTAGTGCTTATGGAGGACATCACGTTGGAGATAGAACTGCACATAAAGTTCTACAATCAGGTTTTTATTGGCCTACTCTCTTTAAAGATGCTAGAAAATTTGTTTTATCTTGTGATCAATGCCAAAGGGTTGGAAATATTTCTAGACGTAATGAAATGCTTATGAATTATTCTCTTGTTATTGAACCATTTGATTGTTGGGGTTTTGACTTTATGGGTCCTTTCCCTCCTTCAAAAGGTTATACTCATATTCTTATTGTTGTTTATTATGTTACTAAATAGGTAGAATCTATACCTCCTAAAAGTGCTTATGGTGAAACCTCAATAAAAATGCTTAAAGACATTATTTTCCCTAGGTTTGGTGTACCTAGATATCTTATGACTGATGGGGGTTCTCATTTTATTCATGGTGGTTTTAGAAAAACCCTTGCTAAATATGATGTTAACCATAGAATTGCCTCACCCTATCATCCTCAAACTAGTGGGCAAGTAGAATTATCAAATAGAGAAATCAAATCTATCTTGCAAAAGACTGTTAACAAATCTAGAAAAAATTGGGCTAAGAAATTAAATGATGCTCTGTGGGCTCATAGAACTGCTTACAAAAATCCCATGGGCATGTCTCCTTATAAAATGGTTTATGGAAAAGCTTGTCACTTGCCCCTAGAATTAGAACACAAAGCTTATTGGGCAGTGAAAGACATAAATAGAGATTTTAAACTTGCTGGTGAGAAAAGGTTGCTTGACTTAAGTTCCTTAGATGAATGGAGGAGTGAAACATATGAAAATGCTAAGCTCTTTAAAGAGAAAGTTAAAAGGTGACATGATAAGAGAATTATTAAAAGAGAATTTCATGTTGGTGAGAAAGTGCTATTGTATAGGTCTCGTCTCAGATTTTTTGCAGGAAAGTTACTCTCGAGATGGGAAGGACATTTTGTTATCGAAGAGGTATATCGTTCGGGGGCAATTAAAATGGTTTCCCTTGAAGACAATTCTTCACAAGTGGTGAATGTCCAAAGACTCAAGCATTATATTTCTGGAGATCCTTATAATGAAAATGTTGATTGCATTCAAGCCATGATCCCGGAGGAGTTTATTAAGAAGCATATTTCAGAAACTGTAGAGTCGGTTTTCGAATAGGTAACGGTTTTGGTAAATAAAAATGTCCGCGAAACATCTTCCAACTTTTATTTTTGCTGTTTTTAGAAAATATGAAAAATTATTAGCCGGAAACGAGGGGGAGACGGAGCCCGGAGGCTCCACACCATAGGGTGGCGCGGTCCCACCTATGGCCGCGCCAGCCCATGGTGTGGGCACCCCGGAGCCCCTCTCCAACTCGCTTTCAACCTGGACTTTCCTTTCGTTATGAAACTTTTTGCTATATAATCCCCCTGACCCCCCGAGGTCCGTATATCGTTTTCTCGTCGTGTTTCTGTTTCGAGCTGTTTCTGCCAGGATCTGTTTTCGGTTTTAGAAGCATCATGGTCTCCGCCAACGACAACAAGGGGAAGGGACCAAAGGAAGATGATGTCCAAGACCTGAAGCCAGAGGAGGAGATCGGGAGTGGAGCTGAAGGAGATGTAGAAGAAAACCCACGAGTGCGTCCACGCGGCACCATCGCAAGCATTAGGGTGGTGGCTAACCCCTTAAAGCTCAAGAGAAACATGCAGATGAGCACTGGAGGGAAGGTTCCACGTTACTCCCTGGCTTCGAAGACACCTGCTGCGGGCGTCAAGAACTACTTCCACACATTAATTCATGATTATCAAAGCAAAAAGGTGCCCAGTAGGGATTTGCCCTCCATGTGGGATATGAATCGTTCTAACCATGCAGATGAAGGAAGCTATCAACCTAAGGAAGAGTGGGGGGGAAATCTTGGTGGCTGGGATTCACCGTCTGACAGGCATGCAAACTGTATTGATCGCAATACGGAGGTGATGCATATGCTTATGTTCGCGACTGGAGATATGAAGAAATCTATTGATAAGCTCATCGAGAAGGATTCAACACCACCACCGAAGAATTGATTCGTAATTGGTTTTGGCATCCCCTCGGCTTGTTCCAAGCTTGGGGGAGTGTCGCGGTATCACATCACTATCTTTCATCTTTTTACTCTTTCAGTAGAGTCATATCATGAGTAGAGAGGTTATCATATAGGATGGTTTGCAGCATGGAAGTGTCTCTCCCTAGTTGGTTATCATTGTATCCGTTGGTGTGAGTTGCCAGTTTGAAATATTAATGAGAAGTTTCATCATTTACTTTCTGCGCACATTATTTCAGTTTTCAACCTCTGTCATATGGTTGAGCTTGCTATTAGTATTTGCTATCACTCTAGAGATCCTCAAGTTAATCTAGTTGGTTTTGGCAAACTTAGCTCGGGTCAGCAGAAATAATAATTTGAGTTGCTAGTATAAGAAAGAGGAATTTGCCTATTAGCTCATAAACTTAGTATTCACAAGTTAAGATCATTTGTGCTTTCAATTAAGATTGCATGATTGGTTTCATCATATGTACATTTGTTTGTTTTCCTTCAACTCTTATGCTTGCAACCCAGCCTTGCTAGCCAAAACCCTGTACTGAGAGGGAATGCTTCTCGTGCATCCAAACCTAAAACCCAAAACCTTGCCATTCGTGTCCACCATACCTACCTACATGTGATATTTCACCGCCACTCCAAGTAAATTGCTCATGTGCTACCTTTAAAACTTTCAAATTACTCCTGTTTTGTGTTCCTGTTTTAGCTCATGAGGACGCAAATAGAGAATCTTTATCTCACTTGTTGATTGGACTCACACACCTGGACTAGTGTCTTCATCCGCTTATCCAAATGCTAGAAGAGCTGGCAGCGGGGTTCCCAGCCCCAAATAATAATACAAATTCTCTTCACTCTTTTTGCCCCTGATTTATCAGTCAAAGCATAATTGTGTAAACATAAGAGAACGAGGGATGACCTTCTATACCAGTTGCGTCCTTCTATGGGAGCCGCTCTTGTGCGTCTAGTTGATTTGTGACATACTGTATTTTCTGTCTGCCATTCGTTGACATAAATATACACCCCTCAAAATTTAGGCACTCCTCCACGGTTTGTGATTGTTGGTAGGCACCCGAGGATTCGGTTAGCCATGGTTTGTGTAAGATGGATGGGAGGAGTGTCATGCATTTTATACCTCTTTTTATTAAAATAAAATCTCTAGCACATGAGTGATCCATGCTTCCCTCTGCGAAGGGCCTATCTTTTACTTTTATGTTGAGTCAGTAAACCATTTTCTTCTATCTCCAACAAGCATTTGAGTTGTTGTGTTCTCATCATCTATATGTTGATTTATTCAATCATGTTTTCTATCCTTCTTTGTTTGGCACATGCTTTATTATCTGAATGAATATTACTTTGAAAGCTATGAATCACTGTAAAAGAGTTGTTATAATTAAACATGTTAAGCCCTACACAATAAATCTTGTTATAAAGACTTCACCTAAGATAAGTATAATTTCATTAAATGTTCTCTAACAAAGAACGAAGTTTGCCTTTACCAATTTTGATTCTCTCTTTTGCATCTTTGTTTGTGACTCCCTTTACTTGTTTCAAGTTAAGTTATATGAGAGGAAGTTGTTGTTTGTAATGATTGGTGCATAGGTAAATGTGATTTTTCTTGTCCGTATTTTATTTATCGACTCTTCACTCAATAAACTTGTGGTCATGTTTCTGAGTTCAGTTTCGCTTGGGGACAAGCGAGGTCTAAGCTTGGGGGGGAGTTGATACGTCCATTTTGCAATACTATTTTTTATCATAATTTGTTGTTATTCATCGAATATTTCATGTTATGATGTGTCTCTTATGTTATTTTATCTTATTTTGCATGTTTTATAATTTTTGGAGAATAAACACCGAGACCAGAAATCTGATGGAAAAGGCACCGTCGAGATACCATATTTCAGAAGATCAGAAGAAGAAGGGGGACATCCGGGGGTTCATAAAAGTCCAGAGGAGGAACTCAGCCATAAGGAGAGCCGGAGGGGGCCACCAGGGGACCACACCTAGGGGTGGCGCGCCCCCTTGGCCGCGCCACCTAGGGGTGTGGCCACCCTGGCCCACCTACGGGGGTCATCTTTGTCGTGCCTGGCCACGAGGGAACCCTAAGCCTCATTCCATCCTCGAAGAATTATTCCGCCGCCGCTTCGGGGCGGAAAACACCTGGGAGAGAGAAAAGCTCTCTGGCAGGGAGAAATCTGCTGGGGAAATTCCTCTCCGGAGAGGGGAAATCACCGCCATCGTCACCGTCATCACTCCGGGCATCATCAAGATCGTCATCATCATAACCATCAACACCAGCACCATCACCCCTAATCATCCACCTTCATCCCGCTGTAACAATTAGGGGCCTTTATCGTTGTTTTGCATTAGATCTCTCTCCCAGTGTGGATTACTTGTTAGTAGTTGATGCTTGTGAGATTTATCGATGTTTGCACTTTATGCCTAGATTGTTATCATCCATTATTTCACCTCTGATCATGATCTATACGATGTGCTGTGAGTAGTTCGTCTTGTTCTTGAGGATATGGGAGAAGTCATGTTGTTAGTAGTGAAGTAACGTTGAATAATATTTAATGTTTTAGATTTAAGTTGTGGCGTTATTCTTCTAGTGGTGTCATGTGAACGTTTACTACATGATACTTCACCATTTATGGGCCTAGGGGAATGCATCGTGTATTTGGCTATTGTGGGGTTGCCGGAGTGACAGAAACCTAAACCCTTGTTAAAAAACCATTACACGAGGGAGCGTAGGACCCCTGAGTTTAAAGTTGTGGTTAGATTTATTTCTTAGTTACTTTCTTGTAGTTGCGGATGCTTGCAAGGGGTATAATCACAATTATGTATTACTCTTGGATGGGATGGTACATTAGCATAGGTTTACCCACACAACACTTATCAAAACACCAAACATTATTCAGCTGCATGGAACAAAAGCACTTGACAGAAACCTCCCATGTGTCCTCGAGAACGTTTGTTAATCATAAGTAAACTCACCGGCTTGTCCTTTGCTGAAGAAAGGATTGGGCCACTTGCTGCAATTATTACTACTGCATTTTATTTACTCGCACTTTATTTATCTGCAATATCAAAACCCCCTACAAATCTGTTTTCCAGTATTTACAGTTATTCATTCATCGAAACTGCTTGTCAACACCTTCTGCTCCTCGTTGGGTTCGACACTCTTATTTATTGAAAGTACTACGATACACCCCCTATACTTGTGGGTCATCAGACCTCCGGAGAAGCCCGTACATGGTGGCAAGAGGAAGAGGGGATCCCTAGGCAACAATGATATCCAGGCCTTTGCAAGCATGACAGAGGCGGTCAAGGAGGTGACCGTGGGCATCAGGGAGAGCAAGCCTACGGACATTGATGTCTACGCACGCTTCTATTCTTGTAGACAGTGTTGGGCCTCTAAGTGCAGAGGTTTGTAGAACAACATCAAGTTTCCCTTAAGTGGACCACCCAAGGTTTATCGAACTCAGGGAGGTAGAGGTCAAAGATATCCCTCTAAAACAACCCTGCAATTAAGATACAAGAAGTCTCTTGTGTCCCCAACACACCCAGTATACTTGTCGAGACATCGTAGTAGAGTTCATAGACTGGGGTTCCATGAGCCTACGGGTAGATACGTGGGGGGACGTGGTAGTACGACAACCAGGAACACCAAATTTACCCAGGTTCTTTATGGCGCTACTAGGCGACGTTCCTACTCCTGCAATCTCACTAAATCAGGGCTGAAGCCTGAAGTATACAAAGTACAATGTGAGTAGGGTTTCGCTAACTCGGCGAGGATCAACTTCTTGGCGAGTTGGCTTCTAGATAATTGTCTATATCTTCTTCTCTCCCTTCCGACTTTATATAAATAACCGGGTTAGGGCTTACAGAAAGGAAACCTAGAAGACTACGGAAAATATCTAACTTGGAAAGCAGGAATCCGCCTTCTACTCCAAGCCGCACCACGTTGGCCGTGGTCCGGGTTCTTCTAGAATCCGGCTTCTGCGCGTCAGCTTACTGGGCCGCCTAATGGACTGTGATCCATTACCAATCAGGCCACCCTGGTAATCTGGCTCTTTAGGACAATGCCGGATATACCCCTATTCAGTATATATCCGACAGTAGCCCCCAAGAAGGATTGAGACTTGACTCTGCCACCTTTCGTCAATCCGATAAATGCTGGTGCTTTGTCTCAATTCTTCTTTTTCCCAAAACTTCATGACGCATAACTCAGATTTCACCAAAATTGGCTTTTCCTTCCACCATCCTTTGTTGAGAAGGAGTTTCTCGTTGTGTAACTCAAAACTCGGATTTACCAGAATCCGGCTTTTCTTCCACGAGCCTTCGTGGAGAAGGAACTTCGTGACGTCAGCGATAAAAGCGCGCTAACATCACGGACGTTTGGGTTGATTCAAATCCTGAAACATATCTCTGACAGATTCTCGCGGGAAACGAGGAGATAGAACTTATCACTCCGCCTCCTTATTTCCCGGGTTTTCTGGTGCGTGACACGCGTCGAAGATCTAACGGTCAAAACAACCGTTGCACGCATCTCCACATTTTTCGCTATAAATAGCCGCCCTAGGGTCCTTCGATTTCCCTTCCGATCTCACTCCATCTTCCAGCCCCCAAGTACCATTGCTCCCGAGCCAAAGCTTGGAGTGTGAGCGGAGCCCGTGCATCCCTCACCGTCCCCGAAAATCATCATCGGTGGTTCCGGATCTTCACCGCGCCGCCCGAAAATGGTCAACCGCGATTCACCGCGTGCCACCGAGGAAGGCTCCGTCGCGCTCGACATCGACGACATAATCAATGACATCGACCCTCAACTAGATTCTCCCGGCCGCGCCGCCGCGAGCGCGCCGGAGGAAAATGCTGGTAACCTGGCTCGCGAGGGTCCTTCTCTCACGGCCAAAAACGTGCCTTCATCGTCCACCGTGCCGTCCCCGCCTTTCACCACCGAGCCCGTGGAGGAGAGCTCACTATCGGCAACGAGGAGCTCGTTGCCGCAGCTGCCGCCGGAGGGGAAGAAGACGGAGAAATTTCCGGGAATTGGAGTCACTGCAACGTGGCTCCATCCCTTCTCTCGGCTATGGAGAAGGAAGGATTCGTTGTCAAGGGAAAATGGCGGTTCGAGGAAGACGACTCTGAGCCACTGCCGAAACCCGGAGAAAGGGTTCTCCTAGACTCTCATATAATAGAGGTATAGGTTTCCCACCTTCTTCCTTTTTCCTCCAGGTCCTAGACCATTACAACATTCAGCCGCATAACCACCCACTAAATTCTATTCTCTATCTCGCCGGGTTTCAATCCCTTTTCGAAGGCTACTTAGGAATAGAACCTAGGCTAGATTTCTGGCAATACTGCTTTGGGGTTAAGCGAAACCCTTCTGAGGGCGCGCTCCCAACTTGCGGGACCATTTCCTTCACCCTCCGTAGGTTTAGGGAGGATTGGTTCCCCAAGATCAAAACCTCGGAATCCTTCAAATTTTGGACGGGTTCCTTCTTTTATCACAAAGATGTACCGTTTCCTAGAAAGGAGACGGGCATTCCACCTTTCGAGAATTCCGCCGCCACCCCCTAAGATAATTGGGCTGTGGACGCGGTCCAGATTCTGCCAGCAGATCTGATGAGGATCAAGCGGCGCATAACCAAGCTTGTATCCGCCTCTCCTCCTCTCACCGGCATAGACACAGTTTTGTGCTGGCTCGGACAGCATATTCAGCCATTAGCCTATCACGGAACCCGGCTAATGTGCACATACTCGGGTCCGGACGACAAAATGAGGACGGCGGACAAGGGTTTCTTGAAGAAGGACTTCAAGAAACGCCTGAATTAATTGATCTCTACTCGAGATTGTTGGAAATATGAGCAATTTACCACATAATTTATTTACTAGAGACAGTAGGTAAAGCAGAACTACAATTGCAATAGTCAAAGTAGTCATTTGAATTTTCGTAGAGTAGACAAAGAGCATGCATAGTTTAATCATATGAATTTTCAGAGAGTAGGCAACAGGCATACATAGTATAGAATTTGGAGAAAACAAATCTACTCCAAATGCTAGAACAAGGAATTCTAGTAGGATCTGAAACATGAGATTGAACAGAGAAGACATGAACACATACTGGACAGGAGCTGGTGCAGCAGCGGGACCATTGTTGACGTTGTCGTCCATGTCGTCGAAGAGATCGTCGACTTCCGGGAAGAAGTCGTCGTTCGGGAAGATGTCGCCGTCGTCCGTGATGAAGAAGCCAGTAGTCGCGCAGAGCGCTCCCCAAAAACCTTATCGCCCTTCTCCCGTACAGGACTCGAAGTAGCGCAGTTTCGGAGGCCTACTGTCCCGACCGGCGGTGCACGCCGCAGGCCAGGATGGGGAAGACTTGAGCGGTGGCGCAAGGCTTGGAAACGAGAAGGCAGTGTATTGCTGTGTGTCTATCTGGAGAGGAGCGACCTCTGGTTTTATAGGCACGGAGCAGAAGCCGAACAGGCCACGCGAGAAGATGAAACGAAGAGTCGGAAGGCAAACAGCCGAAGCTGAGCAGCCTCCGTAATCAAAACCCACTTAGGAAAGCGTTTCGTTTCAGATTCCTGTGCCTGTTCATATTCTAATTCGTGCGTGTGGCAAAATAAAGAGAGAGAGAGGCTCTCGGCTCGAGGCATTCCCGCAACCCGCGGCGCGCGCGCGCGTCGTGACGAGGCGAGGCGAGGCGTGGCGAGGCGGGCGGCGGAGGAGGAGCGCGCGTGTAGTCATCTCTTTCTCATGCTCATACAACAAGTGGAAAGCCCTCCCTTATAAACAGGTAAAACTTCCACTCAACTAGCAATGTGGGACTAAACATTTGTCCCACCTCTTGCCATGCACGAATGGGCCAAGTGGGCCTCTAGGATTTATTAGGAATTTCTGGAATATTAAATGGGCTGGTTTATTTGGGCCAAAATTCCAACAATCCCCCACCAGATCCCAGAGGCACACGAAATTTGCCTTTGGTTCCAAAACATTGTTTTATATACCGATGCTTAGTGGAGACTGTGAAGTTGAACTTCCACCTAGAACTTTATGCTACACTAGTAAGCAACTTGGACAGTGGACTGCGCCTTGAACTGCAAGTTTTCTGCGAATCTAGTTTCACATAAAGCCTTGATCGATACTAGGCTGCCGCAGGACTTCCCCGCGGGTGGAGCTTATGCGTCATACTCCTTGACCTTTCATGAGTTTATTAGAGAGCACCCAACTCTCATGGACTGCGACGTTTGACAGTCAGACTCACATAGGTGTGTTCTTCAAAGGATGTTCTGCAGGACAACATCTCTGCTTAAATAAGCCACTTAGAACACATTAAGATAAACATCAACCTGCCTTGCAGAGTAGGAGAGCATTGCATCTTCATGGAGTGGTATAAATATAAAAAGTAGGGATACTCTCCTCTCAGTTGATCAACAGCTTGTCTCCCAATTCTAATTCACGGGATCTCCGATCACATAGAGTGGGTTGCCACAGTGAACAACTTATATTGTGGGTCTCATACCCATCTCCTTCGATGCATTATCTATCACGTTACGCGATAGACCCTTTGTGAAGGGGTCTGCCAAGTTTTTAGATGTATGGATATAATCCAATGCAATAACTCCGGAGTTTCTCATTTTTCTGACAGTTTTTAGTCTCCTCTTCACATGCCTTGATGACTTCATATTGTCCTTAGAACTGTTTACTTTGATGATCACAGTTTGATTATCACAGTTCATCGGGATAGCGGGTATAGGTTTTTCAACCACAGGTAAGTCCATCAAGAGCTGTCTCAGCCACTCTGCTTCAACAGTGGCTGTGTCCAATGCTGTGAGTTCTGCTTCCATAGTTGACCTCGTTAAGATGGTCTTCTTGCAAGACTTCCAAGAAACAGCGCCACCACCAAGTGTAAATACATATCCACTCGTGGCCTTTATCTCATCAGCGTCAGATATCCAATTTGAATCACTATAACCCTCAAGTACCCTTGGGTACCCAGAATAGTGAATCCCATAGCTCGCAGTGCCTTTCAAATAGCGCATGATTCTCTCAAGAGCGCGCCAATGATCATCGCCCGGATTTGAAACAAATCTGCTAAGTTTGCTTACAGCATACGCGATGTCAGGCCTCGTCGCGCTAGTTAAATACATAAGCGAGCCAATAATCTGAGAGTATCTAAGTTGATCCTTTGCAATTCTTCTGTTTTTACGAAGTAGCACACTGGGATCATATGGAGTTGGTGAAGGCTTGCAATCGCTATACCCAAAACGACTCAAGACCTTCTCAACATAGTGAGATTGAAGCAGTGTTATCCCACCATTGTCATCTCTCAGTAACTTGATGTTAAGGATAACATCAGCAACTCCTAGATCTTTCATCTCAAAACAGTGAGATAGGAAACTCTTGACCTCTTCGATCACTTTGAGGTTAGTTCCAAAGATTAGTATGTCATCAACATACAAACAAAGAATGACTCCTTCGCCCCCATCATGGCGATAGTACACACATTTGTCAGCTTCATTTACAGCAAAACCTGCTGCAGTCAAAGTTCTTTCGAATTTCTCATGCCACTGCTTAGGCGCTTGTTTAAGGCCATATAAAGATTTCAGCAATTTGCACACCTTTCCTTCCTGACCATCTACCACGAATCCATCTGGCTGGTCCATGTAAATTTCCTCTTCCAACTCTCCATTTAGGAAAGCGGTCTTAACATCCATTTGATGAACAAGAAGACCATGTGAAGCAGCCAGCGAAAGTAGAACTCGAATGGTGGTCAGGCGTGCCACAGGTGAGTAAGTATCAAAGAAATCTTCACCTTCCTTTTGAGTATAACCCTTGGCCACAAGCCGTGCCTTGTACTTCTCAATAGTACCATCAGGCCTAAGCTTCTTCTTGAACACCCACTTGCATCCTACAGGTTTGCACCCGTAAGGACGATCAGTGATTTCCCAAGTTCCATTAGCCAAAATGGAATCCATCTCACTACGGACGGCTTCCTTCCAATAGTCAGCATCTGGAGATGCATAGGCCTCTGAAATGGAACTGGGAGTATCATCCACGAGGTATACAATGAAATCATTACCAAAGGACTTTGCAGTCCTCTGTCTCTTGCTTCTTTTGGGAGTTTCACTGTTGTCCTCCATAGGATTTTCAACGTGTTCCATCGAAATGGTAGGTTCAGGAAGTGGAACTAATTCTTGACTTGATGAATTAGGAATCTCCTGATGTGACGAAGTAGACATATCCTTCATAGGAAAAATGTCTTCGAAGAAAGTCGCATCATTTGACTCCATAATTGTACCAACACGCATGTCAGACACATCGGATTTTATGATCAAGAATCTATAGCCAATGCTATGAAAAGCATATCCCAGAAAAACACAATCCACAGTGTTTGGTCCAACCTTGCGCTTCTTAGGGAATGGAATATTGACTAACGCCAAACAACCCCAAGGTCGTAGGTAAGAGAGTTTTAATCTTTTCTTCTCCCATTCCTCAAATGGAGTTATCTCTTTGTCTTTTGTAGGGACTCGGTTTAGGACATGACACGCAGTCAGAATAGCCTCCCCCCACCATGCCTTGGAAAGACCCGATGTATCTAACATGGCGTTAACCAAATCAGTTAGAGTACGATTCTTTCTTTCAGCCACCCCATTTGACTGAGGTGAATAGGGAGGCGTCCTCTCATGAATTATACCATGTTCCGCACAAAAGGAATCAAACTCGTTCGAAAAATACTCTCCACCCCGATCAGACCTTAGCCTCTTAATCTTTCGATCAAGTTGGTTTTCTGCTTCGGCTTTATAAATTTTGAAGAAACTCAAAGCTTCATCTTTTGATTTCAGAAGATACACATGACAATATCTGGTGGAGTCATCAATTAATGTCATGAAATATTTCTTTCCACCTTTTGTTAACACACCATTCATTTCACAGAGATCAGAATGTATGAGCTCTAGTGGTGCCAGATTCCTCGCCTCTGCAGTTTTATGGGACTTGCGAGGTTGCTTAGCTTGCACACACACTCGGCACTTAGAACCCTTAATAGGTGTGAAGTGGGGAATTAAGCTCAATTTGGATAGTCGTGTCATGCAGCTAAAACTGATGTGACAAAGACGTGAATGCCATAAATTTGATTCATTGTTGCAAACATGGTTTACAACGTTATTACAGACATCAGTCAAAGATAAGCGAAACAAACCACTACATTCATATCCTTTACCAACAAAGGTTCCAAACTTGGACACTACAAATTTATTCGACTCAAAGACAAGCTTGTAGCCATCTCTACACAGAAGAGAACCGCTAACAAGATTCTTATTTATAGAGGGCACATAGTTCACGTTCTTCAGTCGTACAGTCTTCCCCGAAGAGAACTTCAGATCGACCGTACCAACACCGCGAACAGAAGCATGTGAGCCGTTTCCCATCAGCACGGAAGAAGTTCCTGCTGCCTGATAAGAAGAGAACATGGAAATATCAGAACATACATGTACATTGGCGCCCGTATCAATCCACCAATCAGGAGAATGACATACTGAAAGAACAGTAGGAAATATACCGTACCCTGCGTCCTTCATCTCAGTATCACCAATGACAACATTGACGGTCTTGCCGCCTTTCCCATGTTGACGCTTGTCAAAGCGATTCGGGCAGTTGGGAGCCCAGTGTTCAGGATCACCGCAAACATGGCAGACTCCTTTCTTCTTCTCATACTTCTTCTCATACTTCTTCTTGAAGTTGGTAGAATGTGGTGTCTTGTTCTTCACATCAAACTTTCCTTTACCCTCAAACTTGTTCTTGTTTCTGAACTTGTGGGTTTGGAAGTTTCTCTTCTGTACCAGGTTGGCACTAGAACTTCCATCAGCACCTCGAGCACGTGTGTCCTTTTCTCTTGCCTTTTCTTCGACATCAAGAGTCCCGATGAGATTAGGGACAGAAAACTCCTGTCTCTTGTGCTTCAGAGACGTAGCAAAGCTCCTCCATGAGGCAGGAAGTTTGGCAATGATGCCTCCGGCAATAAACTTGTCCGGTAACACACAAGTGAAGTGCTCAAGTTCTTTGGCGAGTGACTGAATCTCATGAGCCTGCTCAACCACGGAGCGCTCATCAGTCATCCTGTAGTCATAGAATTGCTCCATGACATACAGTTCAGTGCCAGCATCTGCGGTACCAAATTTTGCCTCAAGTGCATCCCACATATCCTTGCCATTGTCAAATGACGCATAAGCATCAACAATGTTATCTCCAAGAACACTGATCAGAGCAAGCTTAAAGAGGGTATTCATTTTCTCATAGTTTGCCTCCTGTTGAGGGTCAAGATCACCCGTAGGCTTGCCAAGAGTGGCATCATAGCAGTTCATGGATTGAAACCAGAGAACTGCTCTCACGCGCCATCTCTTATAATTGGCGCCCTCAAACACAGGTGGCCTCATAGACGCAGCAAATCCAGTTGGGGTAAATTGCCTATAATAAGGTTTTTGGATTGTTGGAAATATGAGCAATTTACCACATAATTTATTTACTAGAGACAGTAGGTAAAGCAGAACTACAATTGCAATAGTCAAAGTAGTCATTTGAATTTTCGTAGAGTAGACAAAGAGCATGCATAGTTTAATCATATGAATTTTCAGAGAGTAGGCAACAGGCATACATAGTATAGAATTTGGAGAAAACAAATCTACTCCAAATGCTAGAACAAGGAATTCTAGTAGGATCTGAAACATGAGATTGAACAGAGAAGACATGAACACATACTGGACAGGAGCTGGTGCAGCAGCGGGACCATTGTTGACGTTGTCGCCCATGTCGTCGAAGAGATCGTCGACTTCCGGGAAGAAGTCGTCGTTCGGGAAGATGTCGCCGTCGTCCGTGATGAAGAAGCCAGTAGTCGCGCAGAGCGCTCCCCAAAAACCTTATCGCCCTTCTCCCGTACAGGACTCGAAGTAGCGCAGTTTCGGAGGCCTACTGTCCCGACCGGCGGTGCACGCCGCAGGCCAGGATGGGGAAGACTTGAGCGGTGGCGCAAGGCTTGGAAACGAGAAGGCAGTGTATTGCTGTGTGTCTATCTGGAGAGGAGCGGCCTCTGGTTTTATAGGCACGGAGCAGAAGCCGAACAGGCCACGCGAGAAGATGAAACAAAGAGTCGGAAGGCAAACAGCCGAAGCTGAGCAGCCTCCGTAATCAAAACCCACTTAGGAAAGCGTTTCGTTTCAGATTCCTGTGCCTGTTCATATTCTAATTCGTGCGTGTGGCAAAATAAAGAGAGAGAGAGGCTCTCGGCTCGAGGCATTCCCGCAACCCGCGGCGCGCGCGCGCGTCGTGACGAGGCGGGCGGCGGAGGAGGAGCGCGCGTGTAGTCATCTCTTTCTCATGCTCATACAACAAGTGGAAAGCCCTCCCTTATAAACAGGTAAAACTTCCACTCAACTAGCAATGTGGGACTAAACATTTGTCCCACCTCTTGCCATGCACGAATGGGCCAAGTGGGCCTCTAGGATTTATTAGGAATTTCTGGAATATTAAATGGGCTGGTTTATTTGGGCCAAAATTCCAACAGAGATCAGTATGAAGAAAACCGAGAAATGTATCATGCTAAGAATCCAGCTCCAAAGGTAAAATTTTTCTCCTTTAGGAAAATTTCTCACTTTCCCTTTTCTCGAATGTTTTAATCATACACGGATCTTTGTCGTTTTTTGACAGCTTACAACCCTTCCTGGTTCGGAACTTGCGTCCGACGCTGAATTGGACGCTCTGCGTGCCAAATTTGCTGGTGGGCGGAAACGTAAGAAGCCTGCCACCACTCAGAAAGTGGTTGAACTTGACGGGATTCCCGTCTCTACCTCCAGGTAAACCATCCGAGTTTTCTGTTTTCCCTGCTTTTTGTCGCAGGAGTTCTTTTCTTTTTTCGGGATTCTAACTTCTCAGATTTTCTCTTTCTAGCCTGGCTCCAACATCTTTGAAGCCAAAAGGCCGGAAGAAAATCAAGTCTGTGGCCCGGAGAGGGACACAGCCTTCTCCTGCTGTTGCTCCCGACACTCCGGTCGCAGCTGCGGAGGAAAACACTGCTGCCAGGGAGGAGGAAACCCAGCAGACCAGCCAGCACATTGCGGAAGAAACGAACAAGAGGGAAAGGGCGGTGACTGAGGTGGGAGGTCCTTCTCGAGTTCCAGAGGAGGAGCCAATCCCGACATTCGAAAAGGATTTCAAGGTAAAGGAGGAGCCCTTTGACGAACACGGATTTATGAAACCGTGGGCGACAAAACACTTCGCTCCTGCTCCCTTAATCCGTCCTTGGCCGCAAGGCGGGCTTATTATAAGGAATAACTTCGTATTTTCACCTCGGCAGAGTATGCAAAAGAATTCAACGAAAAATTGTCGGGTTTGCAACGGATGAGCCATGTAATATCTCTAGCCCCCAAACATTTTGTCAAAAGTATACTTTTGACTTAATGCTTTTTCCATTACCTTGCTTGATTTTTTTTACTTAAGCGATTTGTTTCTTTTCCATGTTTCAGCAAACTGCTGAAAATATTAACATGGAAATATTCATCAAGCTTACCATCAAGAATAAGGAGGTGAAAACCCTTCTTAGTATTCTTGAGGATAAGGAGTCGAAGATGGCATCCGTTCAGCAACAGCTGACTGAATCAGCAGGTAAATGTTCTATCTTCTTACATTGATAGTTTTTTCTAAGTAATTTTCTGAGTTTTAAACTCTTCCGTTTACTTGCTTTTCATCTTCTTTGGCGAAAGACAAGCAAATCGATGAAGATACCGGCAACACCGAGAACCTCCGCCGAGAAAACCTGGACCTTCACAAGCTCACTATGAAGCTCCAGAAGGATTTGGAGGCCAGCCAACTAGCTGTTGGCATTGCCGAGTCCAAGGCCTCCAACCCGGCCGAGAAGGACAAAGCCACCATCACGGACCTGGAGAACGCCCTGAACCAACGCCTAGAGGAAGGCACGGAGATGGACCGCTTCCTCAGTAAGTATTTTGTCTTTTACCAGATTTTGACGTTTTTTTTCTTCTTCTGCTTTCCTTAACTTTCTTTTGTTGATTGAAACAGAAGGTAGCCCCCAGCTAACCCGGATCGAAAGAATCTGGGCTTTCGAGAAGTTCTTCACCACGCTCAAAGCTGCGAGGATGTTACTTATTAATAAGTACATTCCCGACAAATCAGGGGAGTTCTTGAAAGTTAGAAACTTCCGGAGGCGATCGTGGAGGTGGCGAACCGCAAGGAGTCTTGGTTCCGCTCCGCGGCTCGCGGTGGTGCGCGCATGGCCCTTGGGCTCATGCGTATGCACTATACCACCGCCAAGTCTTGGAGCGTGGCATCCGATATTTCTTAGGGATACACGGGCGCTCAGCGGGCCAGCATCTTTGATGCAATCAAAGGCCACGCCACCAAGATTGGCAACATGGTGAGCATCTCCACCTTCTACCTCGAGGAGGAGATTCCGACAACTCCGGAGGAATCCAGCAGCAAAGACGAAGACTCGGATGCCGAAGAAGCTGCTTGAATTCCTGGGTAGAAGATAGGAAAATGGAAGTATTACTGTTCTTACAATGTAACACTTATTGTAATGCTATCTATTCTTTTGTATAAACAAGTACTCCGCTTTTGTAGTTAAATTATTAAGTCTTTGCAAGTTTTTCGGGTTTTAATTCCTTTATCTTCTAAATTCTCTGGTTCACATGTCTTAACTGTCCTTAGTGTTTGAAATGGCTCGATAGTACATAATCTTCACGCCAAGTGACTGGGTATAACCTAACATACAAACAATCAGATAATACTTAGAGAAAGTAAGGAATTTTGAAAAATGTATGAAACTCAGGCACGCAGGCACAATCTGGGTTTCCTTAAGCCTCCTTAGGCTGAGAAGCATTCGGTTTTATAACTCCGAGCACGCAGGCACAATTCGGGTTAACATTGAGTATTTTGAAAGATCATTGGGAAATAGATAAGGCGGACTTATGCTTTGTATGAAAATAGATAAAACATTAATGCATGAATTCCAACAACTTTATTTCATGGTCTCAAAGATGTTTACACAGAAATTGAACTAAGTGTAGAAGGGATGTAACTGCTGGATGCTCCAAGGCCTTTTTGTCTCTCCTAATTCAACATCTAATGTAACATCCCAAGTATGAAAACACCCCTAGAATGCTTGCTTCTTGTTTAATTAATGTTTTGCATCATGACATCATCATTGCATTTGTGTTGGCATTTGTTTTCCAATTGTTTCCCTTTTGTTTGCATTTGTTTTGCATCTGTTTTCAATTGTTTTCTATTTCAAATTCAAACCAATTTCCAAATCAAATTGTTCATACTTGTTATGTTACAATTTTCCAAATAAAAAGTTCAATCAAAACAACCATTTGTTTCCATTAAACCATAAGGTTCAAACTATTTAAAATTGGCTTTTAATATTTCACTTAATTCAAATGTTATTCAAATTCAATTGCAAATTACAAACAACAAACATTTGAAATTTATGGAAATTACCAAAACAAACCAATCACTTGTTTCAATTAAAAACTTGAATTTAAAACTTTTAAGTTGATCAAGTTAAGTTAATCAATTAATATTAAAATTCCATCAAATTTCAAACAAATTTCAAACAACCACATAATTTAAATATTTTTGGAAATCTAAACTTGCAAGTTGTTGCTGTTACAATAATGAAACAATATAAAAATTTTCCCTAATTTTTCTAAACCCCAAAAACTTTCTTTTTCTTCCTAATTCTATTCAGCAAAAAAAAAAGGAAACAGAAGAAAAAAATTAAAAAGAAAAAAACACGCAGAGGGGGAGAGAGGCAGGCCAGTGGGCAGGCCCAGCCCACCACACTGGCCCGGTACCCCTTCGATCCCCCTCGCCCCTTCTTCCTCACGTACGGCAGCGCATCCGCGCTGCCCACGTCACCGCCGTCGTGACAGACGGCCACCGAGCGCTCCCACGCCCTATAAACCTACCCCTAGGGTTCCCCTGCAGCCCTAGACCACCTACCACTCCTTCTCCCTCGCAGAGCGCCGCCGTTCCCTCTCTCTGCCACGATCCCCTCCTCTCTCTGAACCTCACACCGGCGCTTCCCTCTCTGAATCCATGGCGTACGCCGACGACCTGTCCCTCCTCACCACTGGCTAGCAACGGGAATCAGTTCCCCGCTGCTCCCTCTCCCTCTTGGACACCTCAGCAAGCCCGGAGAACCTCTGCTTCCACGCCGCCGTCCTTGTCGCTGTCGCCACCGTCGCGTTCTTCCCCGGGCCTCTGCTTCACCTACAGCGGAGGTGAGCACCGCGACGTCCACCTCCTCTCTCTGCACCGTGGCACACCAGCACAAGCACGCACACGCCCTTGCGCCAGCACGCAGCAGCATCCACGCAGTTCACCGCCGGCGAGCGTTACAAGCGCGGCCAAGTTCAGTTCAGTTAACTGACAAAGTTCAGTTAACGCAGCTGAACCTCAACCTAGCTGCGTATCCTATACTGTCAAAGAACGATTCGCAGCGCAGTGGTAGCAGCTAGCACGCGCGCTCCGGAGGCCAGGGTTCGATCCCTGCCTCCCGCAAATTAATCCCCACCTTTTTGCGAAGGGCACTGACAGGGTGGCCCCCCCTGTCAGCTGTTGTGCACGCACGCGGGCCACCGTGGCCCAGGGGCCCCTCTGTCAGTGGCTGGAGCTAGCCACTGCGGAGTGAAAAATGATTTTCAGCCTTTTCTTTTTAAATCAAATCCTTTTCTTTTTACAGTTTGGTCCCTAATATTAAAAAGCTAATAACTTTTATTTTCTAAATCCAAATAATGCAAATAAAATATGTTTGCTGAACCAAATTAAATTCTCTACATGATTACATCATTTGTTTTCTGTTTTGCACATTTCAAATTGTTTCAAATTTCAAATTCAAACAACTCCTTTTAAATTTGATTAAATGCATAACTAATTCAAACTTAACTCAAATAACACAAATAAAATATGTTTTCCATGCTATTTTGAACCATCTTTCCAAATATAATTTTTGTTTCATGTTTTGAATAATTAAAATTGGTTAAATAATTTAAACCTTGTTTAAATCATTTAAATTTGCCAAATTCATAACTTGCTTAAATTAAATTATTTTTGAACATGTAAAATATGTTTTCAAACCAGAAAAACATAACCTTTTCAAATATGAATTTGAATTAATGTTTTGAACAAATAAAAAATTCAAATAAATTCATACTTGAATTAATTTCAATTAAATCTTGTTTAAACTTGTTTAATTCATAATTAATTCATCTAAATTCCTTTTTCAATAATTGAAACATGTCATCCACCTAAAATTTTGTGCTCTTTCCAAATATGAACTTTGTTATCTATTTTGGACAATTTAAATTGGTGAAAACAACAAATGTTTGTGTGACACCCTTAAGGAACCAAAAATTCCAAAACTTAACAAATAAAATTCCAAATTTGGTAAACCTTATTTCAATGGTTTATATTGTTGTTATTTTCCTGTTTTCCTCATCCATGTATCATACTAATCCACTTTCACCTATTGATTAGTTGTAAAACAATTATTCCAACCTTAATTCATGGGCTTTCCATATGCAATCCCAAATTGCATGTGGGTCCAATTAATTATGTTATGTTACCATGTCAACTAGTTTATTTTTATGCATCAATTAAATTGACATGCATCATCCCATGATTGTGCACTATGCCATGTTATTGATTGTTTGTCTCTTTGTGTTGTTTGTTTGCTTCTTCTCGAATAGACGACGACGTTGAGACAGACGAGCTTTACGACACCCCTTCTGAGGATCTAGCTCAGTACCAGGCTGCTGAGTTTGCATGCAAGTATTCACTCACATCAACCATTGTGTTCCTTTCAACATTGGATACCGATACTTTCCGTTGTCTATTCTGCTAGCCTTTTGAATCGTTGCTTCTGTTCGATCCTATCACATGTTATCCTGTAACCCTGATATAGCCTCACCTCCACACCTATCACCCCATTGATTGTTGCCCGTGTCTTACTAGCATGCTTAGGTTGTTGTGCTCGAGTCTGTTGTCAGTTACTTTATATTATCATATTTATTATGTACTGGGGCTCGATGTTAAACAACAACTTGTTAATATGAGGTAATGCTGATTTGATGATAAGGCACCGGCAGGAGGCCCGGCGTGGTTTTGAGGCCTGCTAGTGTCGACCCTAATTAGGAAAAGGGTCTTGTCTACTGATCCATGATGAGCGCACTAACCGCATGTGGGAAGCGTGTATGGGCGCCCCCCTCAATTTGATTCGATTCGCATCTCGTCCAAATCGCCTCATTTAGTTCGGGTTTTCCATTTGCCGCATGCATATGCAGGTGCGAATCCTTGGTACCAGGGTGGAACTTTTGTAGTCGGCATTTAGGGAGACACGTTCTTAGAGTGCTATGAGGGTCCCCTTTTCTTCGTGGGGCTTGATTAGCCGTGCGCTCAATTTCACGGGGTTCTTTGGGCTTGATGCGAAGAAGAGTTGAGTTGTGTTGAGTGCCCCGCTTGGTGGGAGGCATTCCATCTGGCGGGTTATTCTTACGTGTACGGCCAAATTGGTGCACCACTGCAGGGATAAATCTTCTCGAGAAGCCGTGTTTACCGCGGTTATGGTTGACTTGGTGAAAGTACTTGCTAACAAGTACTCAGAACAACTTACACCTAACTAATTATAACTTGACTAGTAATAGTCTTATTGACATAATAATTTGAACCATCATTAATCCAACTGTGTGAGTTATCCTTGGATTGCTTCTTTGGATAAGGGGCGAGATCCAGGATGGGTTGTTTGGTGGTTAGATATAGTTGGTTACGATACGTTCTCTTATCTCCTTTCTGTTAGCCGGAAGTTGTAGCATGTATCTGTAGTTGGTTAGTGCAGCCAGCTGCCGCATCTTTTGTATCACCCTATCTTCCGTTGAACCCAAAGCATCTGTGCCTGATGTGGTTGGGGTACATTGTGGTGAACTGTGAGTCTTGCTTGCCAGTACGTTTATGTACTGACCCCTTTGGGGCTGTGGTTTCCGCAGACTACGCTTACGAGGATCCCCGTGATGGCTACTACGTGGAGTTTGACGAGGCTGCTGACGAGTAGATAGCGGACCTGGGCAGGATCCGAGAAATCGTGGATGGGCTCCGTCTTTTCGTTTCCGGCCTCTTAGGCCTATTTGGATCTTGTCTGTACTCAGACAGTTTGGATGCTTGCGCTGTGTTGTAAATGATGATATGTTGGGACATGTGTCCTCTGGATGATCGTATTCGCTATCTCTGCTCTAGTGAGAGCTATGTGCAACTTATGTCAATCTTTTGTGTCTTAGAGATATGTTGTGATATCAGATGTTCTAATGCCGTTGACGTACCATGTGTGTATGTTATGAAGTACGTCAACGGAAGTGTCCTGATTTCTATGGGATGGTTTGCGCAGACGATGGATAGTAGAGAATGGTTGTCACACGTTTACGTGTTGGCCTGCTCATATTGAGATGCAGGTGCCGGTATGCCCCGTAAGCCTTTTGTTCTACTATTCAGCGGATTGTGAGTATCCTCTAGAAGTCCGGGTGCGACAAATGGTATCAGAGCCTGTCTGCCTGTAGGATCCCTTTTACTGGTCGCAGTTGAGTCTAGAAACTATTTTGTAGCTATATAGGAAAAATGAAACGTGAGAGTAGGAATTCTGTTCTTTTTCTTCTTTCCCCACCCACTCTCCCTTTTCAGGTAAGGAAGTGCAACGTTGTTTTCCCTTCTCATCTAAACTTTCAAGTTAGGTTTTCACGTATCCTGGTTTCTCTAGGATAGTTATATCTACTAGACCATAGGAATGGAGGTGGTTGTGACATGATTTATCATGTTGCCTACTCACGATTGAGAACGGAGGCGTGTAAGCCCCGGAAGCAGATCCTCTATTCCTTAAGCAGTAGATATTGATCCTTTAGAAGCCCGGATGGGTTCTTCCGTAGTACCTCAGGAGTGTTTTGGTCTCGTGTTTCCCGTTGTTGCTTCGATATCCTGTTCTTCTCAAAATCCTTTTCGTCCGTTGAAACCTTGTTGTTGCTTTCCACTTCAGTTCTTCTACCGGCGTCTAATCAAAACTTCCCCAATCATCTGCAGATGGATCTCAGGTTCTACCCGCAGGTGGTTCGGATGACTCGTTGCGAGAGCACCGCCGGTTATCCGGAGATGCTGAGGGACATGGTCACTTATCTGGGGTTCCGTTGGGCACCAGAGTACCAGGTCTACGAGCAGCAGCGAGAGTTTGACCAGACCTACTACCATGCTATCGTCTACATTCTGTCAGATGATGGCATGAGCGTTGTCCACCGCTACGAGGCAGTAGGTTCCACAGTGGATATGGCTGTGCAGCAGGCAGCTTATGTGATTCTCACCGTCCTTCGTGCTGACTACTGGGGATTTGACGATTCTATCTATCGCCACATCCCCCGTGGTTACATCACTTCGGAGGGAGCTCACTTCACTCTCTACGACAACTTGGATGTCTACGAGCATGACAACTCCAGGCTGCACACCACCGCTCAGTTTGTGAGGCACAGTGACGCAGTTGCCAGCACACTATCTCAGGAGTTGGCTTCCGTCAGAGAGCAGCTCTACCTTGCTTTGACTCGTCTGACGACTTACACCACTGACTTTGTTGGAGATGAGCGCTTTGCACGCTTCGATCAGCCAGTTGGTCGTCGTCTGCCAGATGCTGGAGGTTACGAGCCGATCAGAGGTCCACTCCTTAACCTTGGTGCTGGTTACACTGGGATTCCACGCTTTGGAGCACAGGGAGTCGACGCTATGTACTTCACCACACCTAGAGTCGCTCTCAGACCACGTCAGATCTATGTGGATCGTCGTTCTACCTACTTTCATGGGCGAGCTCCTCACCGTACCTCTCGTCGTACTACTCACCGCCGTCCTGCGTGATGAGCATGGGAGTACCGATGTATCCATTCTTAGCTATGTTTAGTTATCCTTTGGCATTTGAACCATTTATGGTGTGTTGGATATTCTGATGTATTTGAACATGTGATGATGTACCTGTTGGTTATCTATTCATGCGTCGGAATAATCTCTCTTTCGGTTTCCAAGTCTATCCTTTTCTATTGTTGTGCTAAAATGCATTTCCATTCAGGATGCCGCCAACAAGGAACACCCCGCCTGAGCCACCGCCAATCACGGAGCTGTTGACTCAGATGACTCAAGTCATGGCACAGATGGCCCAGTTTCAGACTAACCAGCACAACAACCAGAATGCTCCACGAGTCAGTATCAAGGAGTTTCTCAGTCTGGGCCCAAGATCTTTCGTGGCAACACGCGAGCCTCTGGATGCTGATGACTGGATCCGTGAGATAGCTAAGGCTCTGGAGATTGCTCACGTTGCTGAGGAAGACAAGGTCAAGTTTTCCTCCTATCTCCTGAGGGGTCAGGCAGCTACTTGGTGGGAAAACTACCAGACCATGAGAGCTGGCTATCCAATCACCTGGGGTTGTTTCAAGGAAGCCTTCCTGAAGCACCACATTCCAGATGGTCTCATGGAAAGGATGCGTGAAGAGTTTTGCTCACTCAAGCAGGGCAAGCTGGACGTCATTGGATATCAGAGTGAGTTCAATCGCCTCGCTCGTTACGCTGGTGATGAGGTGTCCACTGAGGCTAAGAAGATGGCAAGGTTCCGCAGAGGTTTTAACCCGGAACTCAAGTACGCCCTCACCAACATCAAGGCCAACAACTTCGAGGAGCTCGTTAACACCGCGCTCAATGAAGAAAATGGGCGCAAGGCGTTCGAGGAATCTCGCAAGCACTCGCGTGAGGGTGGTTCCTCCTCCAACATGACCACCCCTCCGCAGAAGCGCCGCATCTGGGTGCCAAATGGTGCTGTCACTAGGGCTCCATATGCCCAAGCTTCTCCAGGCTTCGCTCCCCGCCCACCCAACCCTGCTCAGATGCATGATCAGAGGGCTTCGATGGGGCAGCCAAGGCCAGGGCCTCCTCGTGTCGTCACTTGCTACAAATGCAAGCAGACGGGGCACTACGCTGACAAGTGCACGAAGAGGCAGCTACCTCCACCACCACCTCGTCCCAACACAAACCAGGCAATGGTGCGCGCTCCCCCGCCTAAGGCCTTCAACTCCAACAACAGGCCTGTCGGGAGGACCGCAAGGGTGAATCATGTCAAGATCGACAAAGCTGAGGAAGCTCCTGACGTCGTTCTCGGTATATTACCCGTAAACTCTTTTCCAGCTAAAGTGTTGTTTGATACCGGAGCATCGCATTCTTTTGTGTCAAGGATTTTTGCCACAACAAACAACCTAATGGTGGTTCCACTAAGCAATCAAATCACTGTTCACTCACCGGGATCTCAAATGTTGACTTCCAAGATAAGTAAGGATAATCAAATCCTAATTGGAGGCCACATTTTCCTCGCCTCTCTCATGTTGCTGGGAAGTTCTGACATTGATGTCATTCTTGGTATGGATTGGCTGAAAGCTAATAAAGCAAGGATTGACTGTGCTCAAAAGTCAATAACTCTGTTCCACCCTTCTGGCCAGATAGTCTATTCTCCAAATGAATCAAATTCCGTTCAGCTATGCACCCTCGATGCAAAACCTCTTCCTTCAATTGAAAATGTTCCGGTGGTTTGCGAATTCCCTGACGTCTTTCCAGAAGAGTTGCCAGGGATGCCTCCGGACAGAGCAGTTGAGTTCGTGATCGAGCTTGAACCAGGTACTGCTCCAATCTCTAAGCATCCATACAAGATAGCTCCTCCTGAACTGAAACCGTTAAAGGAGCAAATCGATATGTACATGGAAAAAGGTTACATTCAACCTAGTTCCTCGGCTTGGGGTTGCCCAACTCTGTTCGTTGCAAAGAAGGATCAAACAAAGAGACTCGTGGTTGACTATCGTCCTCTCAACGAGAAAACCATCAAAAACAAGTATCCAATTCCTCGTATCGATGATCTTTTTGATCAACTTGCTGGAGCCTCAATATTCTCAAAGTTGGACTTGAGGATGGGTTACCATCAAATAAAGATCAGAAAGTAAGATATTCCAAAGACAGCTTTCACCACTCGCTACGGTCTATATGAATACACCGTCATGTCCTTTGGTCTCACCAATGCACCGGCGACATTCTCTCGACTCATGAATTCTGTCTTCCATGAATACCTCGACAAGTTCGTTGTGGTATATCTTGATGACATTCTTGTCTACTCCAAATCCGAGGAAGAGCATGGAGAACATCTTCGTCTCACTCTCATGAAACTTCGCGAGCATCGTCTATATGCCAAGTTCTCCAAATGTGAGTTCTGGATTCCAGAAGTTGCTTACCTTGGTCATGTCATCTCTGCCAACGGCATAGCCATTGATCCAGAAAAGGTTAAAGCAATTGTTGATTGGAAACCTCCAAAGACGGTAAAGCAAGTAAGAAGTTTTCTTGGCTTGGCTAGCTATTGCCGTCGTTTCGTCCAAAACTTCTCCAAGATTGCCAAACCTCTCACTGATCTCACAAAGAAGGACAAGAAGTTCGTTTGGTCTCCACAATGTGATGAAAGTTTCAATCTCCTGAAGACTAAACTCACTTCTACACCAGTTCTGGTTGGCCCAGATACTACCAAACCTTTCCAGATATTCTGTGATGCATCTCTCCAAGGTCTAGGTGCAGTTCTTATGCAAGAACGTCAAGTTGTGGCTTATGCTTCACGTCAGTTGAACGTACATGAGCTCAATTATCCCACTCATGACCTTGAACTTGCAGCAGTTGTGTTTGCCCTCAAGAAATGGAGGCAATACTTGTTGGGTAATCGCACTGAAATCTTTTCCGATCATAAGAGTCTGAAATACATCTTCACTCAACCAGATCTAAACCTCAGGCAAAGGAGATGGATTGAAAAGATTAAGGACTTTTATCTCACCATTTCTTACACTCCAGGCAAGGCTAATGTTATGGCCGATGCTCTCAGTCGCAAGTCATATTGCAATAATCTCATGATCATGGAAAGCCAACCTCCACTTCATGAAGAATTCCAGAAGCTGAACCTTGGCATTGTTCCTCAAGGCTATCTTGCGAACTTGACAGCCAGTCCAACTCTCGAGGATAAGATTCGTTTTGAACAACTTCGTGATGCTAAAATCAAGAAGATGGTAGAACACATCAAAGAAGGCAAGGAGAAATTTAAGTCTTTCTCAATCGATGACAAGGGAACTGTGTTCTTCGAAGGATGCATTGCAGTTCCTCAAGTTCAAAGTATCAAAGACGTCATTCTCAAGGAGGCTCATGAAACTCCTCTCTCCATACACCCTGGAAGTACAAAGATGTACCAGGATCTTAAGACGCTGTATTGGTGGCCTGGCATGAAACGTGAAATTGCTCAATACGTTTCTGAATGCGATGTTTGTCAACGTGTTAAGGCAGTCCATCAGAAAACAGCCGGTCTTCTCCAACCTCTGAAAATTCCTGAGTGGAAGTGGGACATGATTGAAATGGACTTCGTCACTGGTTTTCCAAAGTCCAAGAAGGGGAACGATGCAATCTTCGTTGTTATTGATCGTCTCACTAAAGTAGCTCACTTCTTTGCTGTCAAAGAAACAATCTCAGCTAGCCAGTTAGCAGAGCTCTACACAGCAAAGATTGTTCCTCTTCATGGTGTTCCATTGGAAATAAGCTCAGACCGTGGAAGCATATTCACTTCTCATTTCTGGAAAAGCTTTCAAGAAGCATTGGGCACCAAACTTCTGTTCAGCACAGCCTATCACACTCAGTCTCAAGGGCAAGTCGAAAGAGTCAATCAGATTCTCGAGGATATGCTCAGAGCATGTGGTCTCTCCTTTGGCATGAAATGGGAGGAATGCCTTCCATATGCTGAATTCTCCTACAACAACAGCTTCCAGGCAAGCCTAGGCATGGCACCATTTGAAGCTCTCTATGGCCGCAGATGCAGGAGTCCAATCAATTGGTCTGGAGCTGGTGAACGTTCACTCTTAGGCCCTGACATTGTTAAGGAAGCCGAAGAGAAAGTTCAAATCATTCGTGACAATCTCAAGATTGCTCAGTCTCGTCAGAAAAGCTACTATGACAGCAAGCACAGGGATATGATCTATGCACCTGGTGACAAGGCATATCTACGTGTAACTCCCCTCAGAGGCACTCATCGTTTTGGTGTGAAAGGAAAGCTTGCACCAAGATACATTGGTCCTTTCAACATTCTCTCAAGGCGTGCGGAAAATGCTTATCGTCTTGAACTTCCAGAAAAACTATCCAAGGTGCACGATGTGTTTCACGTGTCACAGCTCAAGAGGTGTTTCAAAGATCCAGATCGTGCAGTTGATCATGATTCCATTGAACTGCAAGAAGATCTATCTTATGAGGAGCACCCTGTTCGTATTCTCGATGAGACCGAGCGTAAGACTCGCAACAAGAGCACCAAGTTCTTGAAAGTGCAGTGGTCCCATCATTCCGATAAAGAGGCAACGTGGGAGACCGAAGAGGATCTTCGCAAGAAGTATCCGGACCTTTTCTCTTCTCAGTAGGAATCTCGGGGCGCGATTCCTTCAAGGGGGGGGCGTTTTGTAACATCCCAAGTATGAAAACACCCCTAGAATGTTTGCTTCTTGTTTAATTAATGTTTTGCATCATGACATCATCATTGCATTTGTGTTGGCATTTGTTTTCCAATTGTTTTCCTTTTGTTTGCATTTGTTTTGCATCTGTTTTCAATTGTTTTCTATTTCAAATTCAAACCAATTTCCAAATCAAATTGTTCATACTTGTTATGTTACAATTTTCCAAATAAAAAGTTCAATCAAAACAACCATTTGTTTCCATTAAACCATAAGGTTCAAACTATTTAAAATTGGCTTTTAATATTTCACTTAATTCAAATGTTATTCAAATTCAATTGCAAATTACAAACAACAAACATTTGAAATTTATGGAAATTACCAAAACAAACCAATCACTTGTTTCAATTAAAAACTTGAATTTAAAACTTTTAAGTTGATCAAGTTAAGTTAATCAATTAATATTAAAATTTCATCAAATTTCAAACAAATTTCAAACAGCCACATAATTTAAATATTTTTGAAAATCTAAACTTGCAAGTTGTTGCTGTTACAATAATGAAACAATATAAAAATTTTCCCTAATTTTTCTAAACCCCAAAACCTTTCTTTTTCTTCCTAATTATATTCAGCAAAAAAAAGGAAACAGAAGAAAAAAATTATATTCAGCAAAACGATTCGCAGCGCAGTGGTAGCAGCTAGCACGCGCGCTCCGGAGGCCAGGGTTCGATCCCTGCCTCCCGCAAATTAATTCCCACCTTTTTGCGAAGGGCACTGACAGGGTGGCCCCCCTGTCAGCTGCTGTGCATGCACGCGGGCCACCGTGGCCCAGGGGCCCCTCTGTCAGTGGCTGGAGCTAGCCACTGCGGAGTGAAAAATGATTTTCAGCCTTTTCTTTTTAAATCAAATCCTTTTCTTTTTACAGTTTGGTCCCTAATATTAAAAAGCTAATAACTTTTATTTTCTAAATCCAAATAATGCAAATAAAATATGTTTGCTGAACCAAATTAAATTCTCTACATGATTACATCATTTGTTTTCTGTTTTGCACATTTCAAATTGTTTCAAATTTCAAATTCAAACAACTCCTTTTAAATTTGATTAAATGCATAACTAATTCAAACTTAACTCAAATAACACAAATAAAATATGTTTTCCATGATATTTTGAACCATCTTTCCAAATATAATTTTTGTTTCATGTTTTGAATAATTAAAGTTGGTCAAATAATTTAAACCTTGTTTAAATCATTTAAATTTGCCAAATTCATAACTTGCTTAAATTAAATTATTTTTGAACATGTAAAATATGTTTTCAAATCAGAAAAACACAACCTTTTCAAATATGAATTTGAATTAATGTTTTGAACAAATAAAAAATTCAAATAAATTCATACTTGAATTAATTTCAATTAAATCTTGTTTAAACTTGTTTAATTCATAATTAATTCATCTAAATTCCTTTTTCAATAATTGAAACATGTAATCCACCTAAAATTTTGTGCTATTTCCAAATATGAACTTTGTTATCTATTTTGGACAATTTAAATTGGTGAAAACAACAAATGTTTGTGTGACACCCTTAAGGAACCAAAAATTCCAAAACTTAACAAATAAAATTCCAAATTTGGTAAACCTTATTTCAATGGTTTATATTGTTGTTATTTTTCTGTTTTCCTCATCCATGTATCATACTAATCCACTTTCACCTGTTGATTAGTTGTAAAACAATTATTCCAACCTTAATTCATGGGCTTTCCATATGCAACCCCAAATTGCATGTGGGTCCAATTAATTATGTTATGTTACCATGTCAACTAGTTTATTTTTATGCATCAATTAAATTGACATGCATCATCTCATGATTGTGCACTATGCCATGTTATCGATTGTTCGTCTCTTTGCGTTGTTTGTTTGCTTCTTCTCGAATAGACGACGACGTTGAGACAGACGAGCTTTACGACACCCCTTCTGAGGATCTAGCTCAGTACCAGGCTGCTGAGTTTGCAGGCAAGTATTCACTTACATGAACCATTGTGTTCCTTTCAACATTGGATACCGATACTTTCCGTTGTCTATTCTTCTAGCCTTTTGAATCGTTGCTTCTGTTCGATCATATCACATGTTATCCTGTAACCCTAATATAGCCTCACCTCCACACCTATCACCCCATTGATTGTTGCCCGTGTCTTACTAGCATGCTTAGGTTGTTGTGCTCGAGTTTGTTGTCAGTTACTTTCTATTATCATATTTATTATGTACTGGGGCTCGATGTTAAACAACAACTTGTTAATATGAGGTAATGCTAATTTGATGATAAGGCACCGGCAGGAGGCCCGGCGTGGTTTTGAGGCCTGCTAGTGTCGACCCTAATTAGGAAAAGGGTCTTGTCTACTGATCCATGATGAGCGCACTAACCGCATGTGGGAAGCGTGTATGGGCGCCCCCCTCAATTTGATTCGATTCGCATCTCGTCCAATTCGCCTCATTTAGTTCGGGTTTTCCATTTGCCGCATGCATATGCAGGTGCGAATCCTTGGTACCAGGGTGGAACTTTTGTAGTCGGCATTTAGGGAGACACGTTCTTAGAGTGCTATGAGGGTCCCCTTTTCTTCGTGGGGCTTGATTAGCCGTGCGCTCAATTGCACGGGGTTCTTTGGGCTTGATGCGAAGAAGTTTTGAGTTGTGTTCAGTGCCCCGCTTGGTGGGAGGCATTCCATCTGGCGGGTTATTCTTACGTGTACGGCCAAATTGGTGCACCCCTGCAGGGATAAATCTTCTCGAGAAGCCGTGTTTACCGCGGTTATGGCTGACTTGGTGAAAGTACTGGCTAACAAGTACTCAGAACAACTTACACCTAACTAATGATAACTTGACTAGTAATAGTCTTATTGACACAATAATTTGAACCATCATTAATCCAACTGTGTGAGTTATCCTTGGATTGCTTCTTTGGATAAGGGGCGAGATCCAGGATGGGTTGTTTGGTGGTTACATATAGTTGGTTACGATACGTTCTCCTATCTCCTTTCTGTTAGCCGGAAGTTGTAGCATGTATCTGTAGTTGGTTAGTGCAGCCAGCTGCCGCATCTTTTGTATCACCCTATCTTCCGTTGAACCCAAAGCATCTGTGCCTGATGTGGTTGGGGTACATTGTGGTGAACTGTGAGTCTTGCTTGCCAGTACGTTTATGTACTGACCCCTTTGGGGCTGTGGTTTCCGCAGGCTACGCTTACGAGGATCCCCGTGATGGCTACTACGTGGAGTTTGACGAGGCTGCTGACGAGTAGATAGCGGACCTGGGCAGGATCCGAGACATCGTGGATGGGCTCCGTCTTTTCGTTTCCGGCCTCTTAGGCCTATTTGGATCTTGTCTGTACTCAGACACTTTGGATGCTTCCGCTGTGTTGTAATGATGATATGTTGGGACATGTGTCCTCTGGATGATCGTATTCGCTATCTCTGCTCTAGTGAGAGCTATGTGCAACTTATGTCAATCTTTTGTGTCTTAGAGATATGTTGTGATATCAGATGTTCTAATGCCGTTGACGTACCATGTGTGTATGTTATGAAGTACGTCAACGGAAGTGTCCTGATTTCTATGGGATGGTTTGCGCAGACGATGGATAGTAGAGAATGGTTGTCACACGTTTACGTGTTGGCCTGCTCATATTGAGATGCGGGTGCCGGTATGCCCCGTAAGCCATTTGTTCTACTATTCAGCGGACTGTTAGTATCCTCTAGAAGTCCGGGTGCGACATCTATCTTCCTCTTTCTTTTGCGATTCGGACGCTTGGGATCATCTTCCGTGTCTCGAATATCTACAAGATAATAAGATCCATTTTTCATAGCTTTGCTAATGACAAATGGTCCCTCCCAGACTGGGGCTAACTTGTGCTTCCTTTCTTGCACCAATCTTAGCACTAGGTCACCTTCTTTGAAAGATCGATGCCTGATTTTCCGACTATGGTAGCGTCTCAATCCTTGCTGATAAATGGCGGATCTTTGAAGCATAAGGTCTCGTTCTTCTTTTAAAAGATCGACGGCATCCTGTCGTGCACATTCGGCATCCGAGTCATCGTAAGCCTGCACTCTTGGGCTATCATGGAGCATGTCCGTTGGAAGCATTGCTTCTGCGCCATAGACCAAGAAAAACGGGGTTTGCCCTATTGATCTATTTGGCGTCGTTCGAATACTACAAAGCATGGAAGGTAATTCTTCTACCCATGCTCCAGCTGCTCTATGAAGAGGAGATTCAAGTCTTGGGCGTATTCCTTGCAGGATTGAGCTATTCATTCTTTCAACCTGCCCATTGGATTGTGTGTGAGCCACACATGCAAGATCTAGGCGTATTCCCGTTTGTCGGCAACATTTTGCCAACTCTCCAATAGAGAAATTTGTCCCGTTGTCGGTGATTATACTGTGTGGAACGCCGTATCTCATGACTACATTAATGATGAAGTTTCTGGCAGTCACAGCGTCAAGTTTCTTGATGGGTTTGGCTTCCACCCACTTGGTGTACTTATCCACTGCAACGAGTAGATGTGTAAGTCCGCCTCTTGCAGTTTTGAATGGTCCCATCATATCTAGCCCCCAGACCGCGAAAGGCCATGTTATAGGGATAGTTTTGAGTGCTTGAGCTGGCATATTTGTCTGCTTGACGTAATACTGGCATCCGGCACATGTGTTTACTATGTGTTCGGCATCTGTCTTGGCTGTGAGCCATAAAACCCTGCACGGAATGCTTTTTTGACTATGCTTTTTGATTGAGCATGATGTCCGTAATCTCCTGCGTGGATTTCTTGCAAAATTTCTCGTCCTTCCTCTGGCGCAATACATCGCTGAAAAATTCCGATAGTGTCGCGTTTATACAGGAAACCATTGATTACCGTGTATCCTTTGCATCGACGCTGTATCTGTCTTTGCAAGACCTTGTCTGCTCCATCCGGGAACTTCTGATCAACTAAGAAGTTTAAGTATGGAATCGTCCAATCTGGATTAACTAGCAGAACTTCAATTGACTCGGAAACGAGAGGATAATAAACATCTCCACCTTTGATCGATGGCTCGTGCAAGTGTTGGACAAACACACCAGGTGGTAGAGTTCTCACTCTTTCCGACCCCATGCGGGCTAATGCATCCGCGTTCCAATTTTCTTCCCTTTTGATATGAAGTACTTCAAATCTAAGGAAACAAATGGCGAACTCGTCCACCGTTTTCCGATATTCGTCCATGATGGGGCTTTTGGCGTCCCATGTTTGGTTTAGCTGATGTTGTACCAAATCCGAGTCACCATACATAGTATGCGTTTGACGCCTATTTCTTTTGCGATATGCAAGCCATGAAGCAGTGCTTCGTATTCTGCCACGTTATTACTGGCGTTGAAGTGTATCTGCAATACATACTCCATAATGTCACCTTTTGGGGATTTCAGCACTACACCAGCTCGAGCACCTTCTTTCATCTTGGATCCATCAAAGTGCATGATCCAGTACTCCGACTCCGGCATTGGTGTGTTCTCCATTGCTTCTGTCCAATCAGCGATAAAATCTGCCAACACCTGGGATTTAATTGTCGTCCGGGGTTGGTACTTAATATTGAACGCAACTAGCTCAATGCCCCATTTGGCTAATCGGCCTTTTGCGTCCGCATTGTTAATGATATCCCCTAGTGGTGCTTTGCTTACCACTGTTATGGAATGTCTTGGAAATAATGGCGGAGTTTTCTAGATGCGAAAAACACACCATATGCCAGCTTTTGATAATGTGGGTACCTTTGCTTTGACTCGGAGAAAACTTCGCTAACAATGTGGATACTGGATGTTGATCCGGTATACTTTGTTCTTCTTTCCGCCTTTCCACAATTATCACAGTGCTAATAACCTTGTTTGTTGCTGTAAGATACAACAACATAGGTTCTTCGTCTTTTGGTGATGCCAAAATCGGTGCTTTCATCAAGGTTTCTTTTAGCTGGGTTAATGCTTTGTTCACCTCCTCTGTCCACTCAAATTTTTTGAATTTCATCAACAATTTGTATAATGGAAGAGCTTTATCTCCTAGCCTGCTTATGAACCTGCTGACTACGGCTGCAGAACCCGTCAATCTTTGTACATCCTTTAAACACGTAGGCTTTGTGATGTTCAAGATTGCCTTGATCTTTTCCGGGTTTACTTCTATTCCTCTGTGAGAAACGATAAAACCCAGAAGCTTTCCAGAGGGAACCCCGAATACGCACTTTAATGGATTCAACTTCATTTTGTAAGTGCGCAAATTTTCAAAGGTTTCTCATAGATCTTCAAGGAGTGTGTCCTTTTCCTACGGCAGTATCGTCCATGTAAACGTGAACATTTTTGCCAATCTGACTATGCAAGCAACGTTGCATTCAACGCTGGTATGTAGCACCTGCGTTCTTCAGGCCAAAAGCCATGGTTATGTAATAGTATATTCCATACGAGGTTATGAAGGAAGTTTTGATTTGATCTTCCTCCTTCATACGTATTTGATGATACCCGGAGTAAGCATCCAAAAAGCATAAAAGCTCAGAGCTAGCAGTGACATCTATTATTTAATCGATTCGCGGTAACGCGAACCTATCTTTTAGACATAATTTGTTCAATCCGGTGTAATCTATACACATCCTGAGAACAGTACTATCTTTCTTCGGGACTAATACTGGGTTCACAGACCAATCAGTATATATAACTTCCTAGATAATATCAGCTGCTAAAAGCCGGATAATTTTCTTTCCTATAGCGTTCCGTCTTCTTCCATTAAAACGACGAAGACCTTGTTCGACGGGTTTTGAACCTGGAATTACCATCAATTGATGCTTATCAAGTTCCCTGGGTACTCCCGGCATGTCTGCAGGACACTAGGCAAAAATATCCCAGTTCTCACGGAGGAACTCGATGAGCGCGCTTTCCTATTTGTCGGTCATCCCTGTCCCTACTACGACAAATTTTGTCGGATCTTTGGGATCTAGGATAACCTATCTTGTATTCTCGAAAGCTTTGAAGCAATCTACCGGCTTCCTGCTTTCTTTTCCTTCCGGCATTTCCATTGGCGATACTTCCTTTGCCAAATCTTTCAATTCTTCCTTTGCTATTACTTTTTTGGTGCAAAGGGCGTTTCCTTTTTCCAGTTCGTTCCCCAATTTGAAGTCTCCCGATATGGGTATTACTCCTCCTTTTGGCCCTGGCATCTTCAGCTTGTTATATATATAACATGATTTTGCAATGAATTTGGCGAAAACCGGACGTCTGAGTATTGCGTGGTATACATTTTCGAACGACACCACCTCGAAAGAGATTTTTTCCTGTCGGAAATGTTCTCTTTCTACAAAGGTTACATCTAGGAAAATTTCTCCTAGGGAATGTGTTTGTCTGCCAGGGACGATGCCGTGGAAACGTATGTTGCTATGTTTGAGCTGGGTTTGGGAAATTCGCAGATGCTTCAGTGTATCCAGGTACATAATATTGATACTGGATCCTCCATCCATCAACACTCTTTTTAGCCTAGTGTTTTGAACAATAGGGCTTACAATTAGAGTCTGTGTGCCAGGTTCTGGGATATTTCCGGGATGATCTGACTGATCCCATGTAATTGGCGTGTTGGAATACTTCAAGAATTTGGGCGTTGGTGGGAGAACCGCGTTTATTTCTCGAAGTGTTTGCTTTGCCTGATTTGCTGAGGTAGTTGCGAGGAAAGTTAAATTGCATTCTCCATCAATTCTCGAGAATTTTGGCTCGCCTTTTCGCTGCTGTTCCTGGATTTTTTCATCAGTGTCCGATTCACTGTCTTCTTTTTCAGCTTCTGGCTTTTGCTTGGAGAATTTCCTCTTGGAGTTCTTTCCTTATTCTCGGATCCTTCAGTGCCCTTCATATGTTTATTGAGGCAACACTGCGCATTTGTATGGGTAGGCTTCCCAAATTGCGAATGGTGGACACAGTTTTAGGACTTAATTTTCCCCCACTCTTCCTTAGAATAGGAGATAGGTTATGTGCTTATTCCTTTCCATTTGCCGCTAGTATCCTTTCCAAAGGTTAAATTTACTTCTTTGGGCTTTGTCCGCGCTTCTGGAGCGGTCTTCTTTTCAGAACGAGGCATCTTTTTGGCCTGAACCAACGCATCAATATTTCCACCTCTTGCTCTTATGTCGTCTTCGGCCGTTGCGTGTTCATTGGCGGTAGTGAGCATAGATCCAAGATCTTTGTGCTCCTTTGAACCAACCATGAATGGTACTAGGTCGGGTTTTAATCCATTGATGAAAGTATGCATTCCTTGTACATCACTTACTCCAGAGCAGCTGTTTTTCATTGTTGTCCATCTTGATATAAAGTCGACATACGACTCATCTTCAAGTTGGACGCAGCGATTTGGCTGGTTGATGCTCTTAGGGTGTTTGTACGTACCCCGGAAGTGCTGAGCGAATATTCTAGCCATATCATCCTAGCTATCCACTGTTCTTGACGGAAGCCCGTTAATCCAATCTCTGGCTCCATCCAGCAACATTAGGGGGAGGAATTTTACTGCTTCCAGGTTTGTCCCTTTGTTGATCTGAACGACAGTATAGTAATCTGAGAGACGTGTATCCGAGTTTGTGATTCCGGTATACTTTTGGTAAGTTTGACCAACCTTGGCAAAGCCAGAATGTAGAGTTATTCTTCGGATCCTGTTAGTGAAACACTTAGGTCCAAAGTATAGATCATCTCTTTCCGCCTTATCGGCGTGTGCGGAATATCTGCCGGCTGAATGGACAGAAGGGGATCTGCTCCTTTCTGGCCCATTGTTGCGCGAATGCGCTCTTCCGGAATTATCCCTGTTTCGTCCGTTATCGTGTCCTTTGGAATGTGGCGGAGTTCTACTCCTTGGCCTTTCTTTATTCCTAGGAGGAGTACGGGACCTCTCACATCTGTGAGGATTTTCGTGTCTTCCGGCTTTTTCAGCTGGGCGTCTCGGAGGCGGCATCATTTTTCCGTCTTTCCTGTTTTGTTCCTCCCGATCTTTATGATTGCGGGGTATATTTCCGCCTTTCGGCATATGGGATCCCGTTCTGGACGCTTCATCCCAATTGTCCTGGATTTTCTTGTCCTTCTTAGGATCTCCCTTTTTGTCCTTAGAATCGCCTGAATCTCCAGGTTCTCCGGGTCCAGGTGCTCCAGCGGCGCAAGTGGCGGTTTTACATAGGACCGAGTCGTCATGCAACTTCCCTAATCTTGCCTGACCTCGGTGCTGCTGTTCCAGTGCTTTACCCAGGAAAGCATACACTCCTTGCAGCTTTTCTTCTTTGGAGTACATATCATCATTAAGGATGGCAAACGCGGCTTCCGCGTTTTCAGCTGCGGTCTTATAGATGCGTTCTCCCTTAGTGTTTATGTCGTCAACCTGTCGTTGCCAGGAAGGGTTTTGCAACCGTTCCTTTGCTGGCAGTACATCCAGCCTTGTGATTCCTGGTAATCTCGTGGGTTTTATCCCAGACATATTCCGTCTTTCGAATTCTTCAATTTCCTCTTACTTTGCTTTTACAGTACCTTGGGCTTTGAGGAGATTTTCTTGCGATCGGAATAATTGTTGCTGTTGCCGCATAATGGCTTGCCTTCTGGGTTCCAGCACTTCCGGTGGCTCGTAAGGTCCGACCGGGGTTTCGAGCAGATTGATCTCGTCCTGTTCTGACAATTCAGGAACAGGGATTTCTTTCTTTTTCTTCTCCACGGGTGTGACCCCGCTTGCTCCTCCTGCTTCCAGGTTTTGGCTAGCATTATCTGCCAACCTTTTCTTCTGTAGTTTGAACTGGAGTTTCTTGGCAGTCTTCTTTTTCTTCTTGGAAGAGGGAGGTTTTTTGCCAGGTTCTTTTTCTGTCAATTCCTTGACATCAGGATAGATAAGGTTGGTTTCGCCATCCTCTCTTTCCTTATCTGGTGGAGGTGTTTTGGGGTCTTCCTCATCTTCGACGTCCGAGTTATCAGTCGGTTTTTCCATAAGTACTTCATGGAAGCCCCCCGTCATAGATATAACATTTCTTTCGAAAGCGTCCTCATCTTCGTCTTCTAAATCTATGTCTTCAGATCCAGGTTCTGACTCGAATCTTGCCTCTATGGCAGCTAGTACAGAGTCGGCTTCAGAGTTCACCGTTTCTTTGGCGGGCGTCGGATCTTCCACTGGCTCTTTGTGGGATTGTTGTTTTCTGCTTCTTCCACGAGATTACTTACTTCCGTGTTTTCAGCGACCTCGGATTGCACCATGCCAATGAAGTGAGATCTGATTACAGGCATCTCCGAAGAGGCAGCAGATTCAGGGTTTTGGCGATCTGAGAAAAATCCGGTATCATAGTTTTCTTCAATTGGGTATAGGGCGGGTGGGATAAATTTACTTCCACCACAGAATCCCGTTGCTTATGCAGTTAATCCGATAAATATGTTTGCAGATCCAATCGGTAGAACGCAGGCACTTACCAGATGATTCTGTGCTGGCATGTACGATCCATTGTCGAGGAAGCGCCCAACGTCGTTATCGAATTCCAAGCTTCCGACAGTTATGGTACTGCTGATTCCGCCGAGTATCCCCGATCGAAACTTAACGTCTGACGTCGCTGGCACCACAGTGGGCGCCAACTGTCGAGACATCGTAGTAGAGTTCATAGAATGGGGTGCCATGAGCCTACGGGTAGAGACGTGGGGGGACGTGGTAGTACGACAACCAGGAACACCAAATATACCCAGGTTTGGTACGGCGCAACTAGGCGACGTTCCTACTCCTGCAATCTCACTAAATCAGGGCTGAATCCTGAAGTATACAAAGTACAATGTGAGTATGGTTTCGCTAACTCGGCGAGGATCAACTTCTCGGCGAGTTGGCTTGTAGCTAATTGTCTATATCTTCTTTTCTCTCGTCCAGCTTTATATAAATAGCTGGGTTAGGGCTTACAGAAAGGAAACCTAGAAGACTACGGAAAGTATCTAACTTGGAAAGTAGGAATCCGCCTTCTACTCCAAGCCGCACCACGTTGGCCGTGGTCCGGGTTCTTCTAGAATCCGGCTTCTGCGCGTCAGCTTACTGGGCCGCCTAATGGACTGTGATCCATTACCAATCAGGCCACCCTTCTAATCCGGCTCTTTAGGACAATGCCGTATATACCCCTATTCAATATATATCCGACAAGACTTGTCAGGTATATAGTTGCACTAGTCGGAGAAGAGATAGTGAAATGCGAGTAATATGGATGGTTATAAGTAATAATATCAATCTGAAATAAATATGGCAGCAAGCAAACATGTAGCAGAACATGCAGAAAACGGCGTTTCAATGTTTGGAAACAAGGCCTAGGGATCCTACTTTCACTAGTGGACACTCTCAACAATGATCACATAATTGAATAACTAAATATCTTCTCTTCACTATGCTACTCTTAACCCTCTTCGGTTGGATAATGAACACTAATCATTGCGTAGGGCTGCAAAAAACATTTCTTAAAATAAGAATTCCCATGTCTAGTTAACCCCACGCTGTCACTATGAGCGCCCTAGAAGATACTAGACAAACACCACAATTCATAGAGGAGACACACACGATGTGCACACTGTCACATTCACACCGCGGGACAAGGTGACTCGAAAGTTGATATTAATAAAACACTTGAGTAGCACAAGATGAAGAGTAACATCTACTTATTCAACTAGATTACAAAGATCACGATCACATATAGATCACACCATGGGAGAGAGAGATGAACCACATAGCTACCGTTAGAGCCCTCAGCCTCGGGGGAGAACTACTCCCTCCTCATCATAGGAGACAACAACGGCGATGGAGATGTCAGTGGAGTCGATGGAGATGGTTCTGGGGGCACTTCCCCGTCCCGACAGGGTGCCAGAACAGAGATTTGTCCCCTGAAACTTGTCGGCGGCAGCGGCGGAGCTACGGATGTATTTTGTGGAAAATATCGATTCTTTCAGGGTTTATGCATCGGGGAGTGTATATAGGAGAAAGGGCGATGCCGGGAGGTGGCCAGGGGGGCCACACCACCTGGTGGCGCGGCCAGGGGGTGGTGGAGCCACCCTATGGTGTGGCCACCCTGTGGCCCCCCTCCGGGGCTCTTCGGGACTTCTGGATGCTACCGGGACTTCTAAGACTTCTAGTTTTCGAATCGTCCAATTCCGAGAATATTTCCAGAACAACTTTTCTGAAACTAAAAACAGCAGAAAACATGAACTGGCTCTGTGGCATCTTGTCAATAGGTTAGTCCCAGGAAATCGATAAAAATGACATAAAGTGTAAGGAAAACATGTGGGAAACAACATGAAAACAACATGGAACATCAGAAATTATAGATACGTTGGAGACGTATCAAGCATCCCCAAGCTTAGTTCCTACTCGTCCTCGAGTAGGTAAACGATGAAACAAAATAATTTCTGAGGTGACATGCTACCACACAATCTTGATCATAATATGTAAAGTAGAGCATGTAAACTAGGATCAAATGAACTAAATCTGTGATCTATATTTGATATCAACAAGTAATGCATAAACAAATAAGAAAGAAGTAAAACTTTTAATGAATCAATACTAAAAGTTTATCAACCGTGCAAAGTTTATTAGAGATGATTTAACCTTTCAAGAACAACAATATCATGCACGTCAAACGATCTTCACAACCCCTGTTAGGATCAAGTCAAGCTTTCCACACAATGCAATGCTTGAATCTTAAACTATTTGCGCACTAAAAACAAGCAAGTGTTCTGCGTTGGTCCCTGGCACCGGGATGTTATGGCAAAGAGAACATTATGGGGGTTTGAAAGGTCAATGGAAGAAAGTCTCACCAAGTTGAAAGTGGTCATTAGACAAGAGAAAGTCTTATAACCGAAGCTATGCAAGGAGTAGGGATTGCCACACAACGGATGCACATAGAGCTATAAGTGTATGAAAGATCTCCAATGGAACTAGTGGGGGTGCATCCAACTTGCTTTATCACGAAGACCTAGACTCATTTTAGGAGGCTCATCATTGGAATATACAAGCCAAGTTCTATAATGTAAAGTTCCCCACATAGTTATGAATGAATGATAATATGAAAACTTTCTCCAAACTGAAGTATTGGTGCTAATCATGAAGCACAAGTGTGGTATATAAAGGATAGTGATGCGCCCCCTCTCTCTTTATTCTCTCTTTGGCCCTTTCTTTTTCTTTTTTCTTTTTGGGATTTTTTTTTATATATCCTCACCATTAGGGGCAACATCCTATATTACAATGAATCATCACACTTTTAGTACTCATAACTCACAATGACATATCTCTGATGTATCCAACTGCATGCTCCTGCCAGTGTAGCAGTATGCATAAATAACCATGAAGCTCATCATCAAGTAACATAATGAAGGTGGATGTTGTGCAGCAATATATCTCGGAATGGCTATGGAAATGCCATGATAGGTAGGTATGGTGACTGTTTTGAGGAAGAATATATGGGCTTATGCGTAGGAGAACAAAGTCCTCCCACGGGATTTTGATGCACTGGCAAAGTTTGCACCAACTCTCAATGTGAGAAAGGGCAATGCACAGTACCGAAGAGGCTAGCAAATATGGATGGTGGAAGTGCCAACAACCGCAACATAGACTCACAAGTTAAAAGATTGCAGCAAGCAAATCATTTTACAAGGCACAATGCAAATCACTCCAAGAGGGTCCGTGGTAGTGACAAATCACTGTTAGCTACCCCGACCGTAGCGCGTAACAAAAGGCCGATCAGAAATGTATCACTCGTAGCAATCATATACCATTGTTTCTATCAGCTGGTAATTTAAAGTGTGGCACAGTTTCAAGTTTCTTAGACCAACCATTAAAATTTTATACTTACTAGTCCTTCCGTTTTATCCATTAAGCAAATTAATATCTCAAAACAATAGCAGTGATTCAAGTGAAGCAATTTAGTGATCTACAAGACCATACAATCCTTTCCACTATACCAACTATCACAATAGCATTCCTATTTCCAAGCAAACACACATGTGAGAACCACCTAACTACAAAAGCTAACATCTCTGAACAAAGGATGCATGAAAACAAAGGCTAAACGCAGTACTAGCAAAAATTGAACACTCACAGAACAATAAGAATGAAAACTAGAGTGTTCTAAGCAATGAAAACGGAGCGTGTCTCTCAAGTATGATAATATCCAACCATAAACTACAACAAAGAGAACTAAACAAACTGAAATAAAAAATAAAAGACGCTCCAAGTAAAGCACATAAGATGTGACCGAATAAAAATATAGTTTCACTAGAAGTGACCTGATAATTTATCGATGAAGAAGGGGATGCCTTGGGCATCCCCAAGCTTAGACGCGTGAGTCTTCTTGTAATTTGTTGGGATGTACCTCCGGGGCATCCCCAAGCTTTGGCTTTTCACTCTTCTTGATCACATCATATCATCCTCTTCTCTTGACCCTTGAAAACTTTCTTCACACCAAACTTCTCACAATCTTCATTAGCAACATTAGTGCAATCGAAATAATAAATTCACATGGTTCAGTTTCAACACAAGTATAACACTCATAAACACAATAGCTACTGTCACAACTTCTTTTAAAACTCTTTTTCTCAAAAGAACAACAAAAGAAAGAGATTAAGATGCAAATGCAATTATTGGCAGAAATCTGTCAAAACAGAACAACAGGTAAAGATGATTTTTTTAGAAAATCCTATATTGCTCAAATCAAAAAGTGTTCAAATAATAAAAGTTGCATATATATCCTAGGATCACGCACAAAAAAACTCAGGTCATTTTGAATTTTCTGTGATTTTATACGAATTTAAAAGTGGACAGCAGAAATCTTTTTCCTCTGCAGAAATCCAAAATATAGTCTCAACTTTCCACTAGAGGCTTTACTTGGCTCAACTAATACATGAAAATAAAGATACAAAGGAGTTTCTACAGAAGTATACAACCCCTTGACTCAAATAAAACAGATAAAAACAATGCAAAAATAAAAACATGGGTTATCTCCCAAGAAGTGCTTTTCTTTAAAGCCTTTTAGCTAGACATGATAATTTGAGAAGATGCTCACATGAGAAATAAGAGTTGAAGAACAATAAGAGAGCATCAAGAAGAAAATATAAAACACATTTAATTCTAACCCACTTCCTATGAAAAAGAATCTTGTAGAAAAACAACTCAACGAAGCACAAAGTAACTAGCATAGGAAGACAAAATAAGTGCAACTTCAAAACTTTCAACATAAAGAGGGGAAACTTAATATTGTTGAGATGCATAAAACCATGTTTCTCTCTCTCATAATAACTGTCAGTAGCATCATGAATAAAATTAACAATATAACTATCATAATAAACATTCTTATCATGAGCCAAATGCATAAAAGAATTAACAATCTCCACATAAGCATGGTCATTCTTATTAATAGTAGTGGGAGAAAATTCAACAAAATAGCTATCATTATTATTCTCATCACCATAATCATCAAATATAGGAGGAATATTATAATCCTCCTCAATAGTAGGTGGACTGAAAATATCATGTTCATCATTGTAAACATCATATATACAAGGCATATCATGATCACAATAAAATTTATCATTCATAGTAGGTGGAACTAGAATACCACAATCATTATAATCATCATATATTGGAGGCAAAGTATCATCAAAGAAAATTTCCTCCTCAAAACTTGGGGGACTAAAAATATCACATTCATCAAAACTAGCTTCCCCAAGCTTAGATTTTTCCATAGTATTAGCAATAACGGTATTTAAAGAGTTCATACTAATAACAGTGCCACTAGCATGCAAATAAAGTTCCATAGGTTTTTTAATTTTCTCTTCAAAATCATCATGTCCTAATTGAAGATAAATATTATAAAGTGCTATCATATTTTTGTTGTTTACCATTAAGACTACTAGTAAAAAATAAAAACAAGAAGCGAGTCAAAATAAGCCTAACTAGTGAAAACAAGAAACAAAAAGATAAAATTGCAGAATCTAAAGGAAATAACTTAGACCTCTCACACCCGAGGATGTGAGTACGTTTTACCTTACCTCCCCGGCAACGGCGCCAGAAAAGAGCTTGATGTCTACGCACGCTTCTATTCTTGTAGACAGTGTTGGGCCTCCAAGTGCAGAGGTTTATAGAACTGCATCAAGTTTCCCTTAAGTGGAGCACCCAAGGTTTTTCGAACTCAGGAGGTAGAGGTCAAAGATATCCCTCTCAAGCAACCCTACAATTAAGATACAAGAAGTCTCTTGTGTCCCCAACACACCCAATATACTTGTCAGGTATATAGGTGCACTAGTTCGACGAAGAGATAGTGAAATGCGAGTAATATGGATGGTTATAAGTAATAATAGCAATCTGAAATAAATATGGCAGCAAGCAAACATGTAGCAGAACAGGCGGGAAACGGTGTTTCAATGCTTGGAAACAAGGCCTAGGTATCCTACTTTCACTAGTGGACACTCTCAACAATGATCACATAATTGAATAACTAAATATCTTCTCTTCACTATGCTACTCTTAACCCTCTCCGGTTGGATAACGAACACTAATCATTGCGTAGGGCTGCAAAAAGCATTCCTTAAAGTAAGCATTCCCATGTCTAGTTAACCCCACGCTGTCACTATGAGCGCCCTAGAAGGTACTATACAAACACCACAATTCATAGAGGATACACACACGATGTGCACACTGTCACCTTCACACCGCGGGACAAGGTGACTCCAAAGTTCATATTAATAAAACACTTGAGTAGCACAAGATGAAGAGTAGCATCTACTTATTGAACTAGATTACAAAGATCACGATCACATATAGATCACACCATGGGAGAGAGAGATGAACCACATAGCTACCGCTAGAGCCCTCAGCCTCGGGGGAGAACTACTCCCTCCTCATCATAGGAGTCAGCAACGACGATGGAGATGTCGGTGGAGTCGATGGAGATGGTTCCGGGGGCACTTCCCCGTCCCGGCAGGGTGCCAGAACAGAGATCTATCCCCCGAAAATTGTCGGTGGCGGCGGCGGAGCTACGGATGTATTTTAGGGAAAAGGTCGATTCTTTTAGGGTTTATGCATCGGGGAGTATATATAGGCGAAAGGGCGATGCCGGGAGGTGGCCAGGGGGCCCACACCACCTGGTGGCGCGGCCAGGGTGGTGGTGGCGCCACCCTGTGGCCCCCCTTCGGGGCTCTTCGGGACTTCTGGATGCTTCCGGGACTTCTAAGACTTCTGGATTTCGAATCGCCCAATTCCGAGAATATTTCCAGAACAACTTTTCTGAAACTAAAAACAGCAGAAGACAGGAACTGACTCTGTGGCATCTTGTCAATAGGTTAGTCCCGGGAAATCGATAAAAATGACATAAAGTGTAAGGAAAACATGTGGGAAGCAACATGAAAACAACATGGAACATAAGAAATTATAGATACGTTGGAGACGTATCAGACATGCACATGAACCTCTACTCGGCTGTCATTGGCTTCACGGAGGAGGACCCCATGGTAGCTCTCAGCCACCTCGTGGACAACAAGGCCCAGGGTGTGAACTTTGTCAGCATGGCGGAGCAGCACATGTCCCTCTGGCTCAGTACCTTCCTGGGAAAGTACTACAAGGAGTGAGCGTGCCTTCTGGGGTGGCAGCTGCAGAAGTAGAATGACAACGACGACGATGATGTTGTAAATTTTTGGGTAGTTAGGGATTCAAAACTTCTCTTATGGCATGTATATTTTGATGAGGTGGTATATAATAACCCTCTATGATGGTGAACTTGGTGGTGGTGGTGGTGGTAGGATTACACCCACTTTTGATATGGTGGTAGGTTAACACCATAGTGATAGGATGAACTCGTGATCCTGTTTTGCTAATGAATATGCATGTTGTTTTAGGTTTATGTTCGAGTCAACTTGTGATGCATGATTTTATGTTGTTTGATGCGTGTTGTAGTGATGAGCTTGTCATTTATCTTTCCAGATGAACTCCTATGTGGTGTACAGAGGGAGGCGTCCTGAAGTGTATCGTTCGTGTAAAAGCTGCGAGGAACAAGTCAATGGCTAGTCGAACAACCGTTATGAAGGGTTTGAAAATTTGGGGGAGACACAACATAACTTCTACAACTTCCTCAACGCTGTTGATGTGGTATCTCATGAGATACCAGCTCATGAAGTTGTACCCGAAGTGGCAAATGCGGTCCGACATAGTAGGATCAAAGACTTCATCATCATCGTCCTGATTGTGGTGATTGCGAGACTCATGTTATTCTAACTCAAGTTTAATCGGATGTATCAAGAACATTGGTAACCTCACCATATTTAAACAAGGTAACCATAGTGGGTCTCTTGCATGCTACCAAACAAGGCGCTGCCGTTTCAGCTGAGCCTCAAAGCAAGCAATGCAGGATACCAAACACAACACAGTCAAATAACCAACTCACACATTCAACTTATATGCAGCCTACCAAAGTAGTAATACAAAGTGACTAAGAGCATCTCCAGCCGCCGCACCCTAGGAGCCCCCCAGGGCCACTTTATTTTCGTCGGCGCCCGTTATTTCGCCCAGTCGCGCCCCCACGAGGCCAAATAGCGCCAGATTGGGCCAAATTAGCGCTCGACGAACCCAGGTCAAACTCATCGCGTCGGGGGCGGCTCCGGATGAAGCGGAAATGGCGTGAAACCTAGCGAAAGAAATTCCCGCCGTTCCCTCGCCCGTTGCCCCGCCCTGTCAATGAGAGAGATACCTATCGTCCTCATCGCCTCTGCTGTCGCGCGCATTGACGCCTCCGGTCAGTCAAGACGACACGCGGCGGCGGAGCAGTCCAATCGCCCATGTGGCGAAGTTATGGCGTTGCCGCCGTCGTTTCGTCTATCCCGCCCGCTCGCCGCTACATGAACCCGACCCCCGTTCTCCTCGCCATTCTCCTCTGCTTCTCCTCTCCATTCTCCTTCCCATTCTTCTCGCTTTTCCCTTCGCCATGGTTCACAGGCATCCCCTCCTCGGCGCGGCCGCCAATGGGTTCGGCCGCCGAATCCTGCACCTCTGGGAGGCCAGTCTTCTGTACGAGGCAAACTTCCACGCGCCGTCGGGCATAAGCGCGACGAGGACATTGCGGCTTAGCGCAGGCGGCGTACCTATGGCTCCGCCACCGACCGTCCCCGAGCGCTTCGCCAAAATCGAGGAGATCCGGGCGCGCACGCCGCCGGAGGAGCGGCGCCAGCCTCAGTGGCATCCCGACAACCACGCCTCTTGGACGACGTTTTTTGAGGAGCGCTTCGAGGTGGATCCCGCTGAGATCCCCACCCACGGCTCTATTTCGGGGCGCAACAACACTGGGGGCCGCCGCATCTGGTGGAGTAAACCCGTGCGCACTCTCGCCCGGATCCTCGACCACATTCAGCGGCAAATGAGGCGGGGGAGGAACCGCCGCACGCCGGCGGCTGCTCCCGTTCCTTTTGTTGTCGTCAAGGCGGAGCCAGAGGAAGCGCCGCCGCATAGGCGGACTCGGAGCCAGACCCTCGTCATCAGAAAAGGGCGAGCTCCTCCTCAGTCGGTTGCCGATGTCATACTCCTCCCCGACAGCGACGACGACGACGCCTGCCCTTCCCCGTCGATGTACCTCGGCGGCCCAGGGCAGAGCAGAAGCATCGCCCCGAAGGCGGAGCCGTCGAGCGACTCCGATGACGACGACGGCGGCGACTACACCAAGATGTACAAGGTCCTCGGCATGAATTAGCCGGGTTTTTTTAAAAAATCGCGTCTAGTATGTAAAAATCGCCTATATTTCGCCAACTTCAATGAAATCGTCTAGTATTTTACCAAATTTTCGCTGTTTTCATAGTTTTTGTCAAATTTCGCCATGTTCGCTTGGGGGCAAGGCTGAAAACTGTAGCGCCGGACGCCCCAGGAGGCGCTATTTAGCGTCGAAAAACGGCCCTAGGGCGAATAGCCGGAGAGGCTCTAACCTCCGTCTGAGATTGGCCATGCGTGTCGGGACCGGCCCGCGCAGGCTACCAAAGACGCGAAACATACAAACTTTGAGCGTACGTCCACAAGAAGTGAGCTGTAGCGTTGAAAAAGCGTGTAGTCAAGGTGACCGGCAATGAGAATCAGCTGCGATTGCACCGGCTAGTGTCGTTTAATTAGACTCGTTCCTGCATGAGCCTGTGAGGGGTCGGGCTATACGGCGCACAAAATCTCCCATATTCAGACCTCCGCCAAATGGAGTTTAGTCAGATCGTGGCGCGAAAAGAAGATGGAAATGTAGAATAGTCGGATCGTGGGAGCACATGCCACCGAGGCAGTTTGGTGGCGAAGAACTACATGCGGGCCCGAGGCAACGTAGGCGTTTGACAGGCTGTTGACCATGGATCGGAGCGCCCAGGCGGTTGCCGGTTGGAGCAACGCGTGCGCGCAGCCGGTGACGTGTTCCCGCTGGGTTCCGAGGCCGCGCGCCCGCTGGAGGCAGGTTGCAGGCTTGCAGCCCTTGTTGGCCCGACCAGAGAGCCGAAAAGCCGTCGCACGAAACGGCAGAACGCACCACCGTCCACCGCGACGAGGAGCAAGGGCCAGCTGCTCCGGCACGTGGCGCGGGTGGTCGCGCGTGTCGAGCGCGTACGGAACCCACGTAGCACGCGCGGGCGGGAGCGGCGCCATGCATCGCTCGCAGCGGGAGTACGTACGTACGTCCGGTGCCGGCAGCGCGAGAGGTGGCCCTTCTTGCATTCTCGGTGCTGCGTACGTACGTCGATGGGCGCGCCGTCGTTGGGCAGGGCATGGGCCGTGAACTGGTCTAGGCGTCTAGCTAGCTACCCACCTACTGCAAGTTGGTGCAAGTTGCACGACCAATGCGCGTGCGTGCGTGGTGCAGCTGCCGAAGCGAGCGCTGATATTTGTGGCAGAGATCTGGATCCCGGATTGATCGACTACTCCTAGTTTGGGTCGTTTATCTTATTGATTGAATGAATGTTGTGATCGGTGACTATACTTTGGAACGAGCCAATGCCCATTCGCCTGCACCGAGAATCACGGAATCACCTGTCCCCTGCCGAAAAGCAGGACCCGTCTCTGCTTTCCGCATAAGGCTGGTCACAATCGAGAGTAACATAAGGTAGGAACCTACACACTTTTCTAGACTATGTTCCTACCTCCACAATGGGGAGTAACATGTATGTAGTGTCATGCAACAATGCATTTATTAGGCTATAGACTCATTGTTTCTTGGAGTGTGTGATGTTCCGGTAACTAAATACGTGCCACATAAGCAAAATTGTATTGGAGTGTGTGATGTTACTCCTAAGTTCCTCCCCATTGTGACCAGCCTAAGCAAGACTCGTGAAAAATCACTGTTAGAACTCAAAGTGAATGAATGAAACTCTGTTCTATTGATCTGGGCAAAACCCTATTTATACAAGGATTTGGGACGTCTTCGTAGAGACGTCCGTTTACAGAGGCGCCTGTTCAGCATTGAGAAGGCGTCCGTACGGGCCTTCGTATCCGTTCGGCGCTCTCTACACTAAGCAACACGTGACTATTGTCCTAATGTCGATTTGCTACCGACGGTTCATTATGGGTCGTGTCGGTTGATTCTTAACACTCCCCCTTCTATAAAGCAGCTTCTCATAGTCTTGTATTCCTTGTATAATCTTGAAAATATCGATCTTGATCACAAGTATGTAATATCTTGAGTAACTCCTCCAAAAATCCCGTGGGAAAAATATGAGGAGATTTTGTGTATGAAATGTTGTTAAAACTCCTTTAAGCCCAATGGGATAATAAGGAGAAAATGATGCAACATATATTGATTATTGTCTCTTTGGTAACTCATATGAGAAAACCTTAATAGAGGAAAAACACATATGCGAGTTCAGAGAACAATAAATATGTCTGGTATATTTCCTTTAGAAACCCCGATGGGGGAATCTTAAAACCCAATGGAAAAAATAAGAAGAAAATGATACAACATATGATGATAATTTTCTCTTTGATAACTTATATGAGAAAACTTTAAAGGGATAAAACTAATTGGCAAGTTTAGAGGACAATTTATATGCCTTGTATACATCCATCAAAAAATCCGGCGGGGAAAATAGGACATATGTCATATATTCTTGTGTTGATATTACCTCATTAAAAATCTTGATGAGAACCTTGAAAGTAAAATCATAAAGGGAAAAAGAGTGTAATATAATGTTTGAATAAGTTATAATTCAGGAACAGACTCCCCCTGATCCTTACAATTTACGTGCAATATGTGTAGTGATATTGCTTTTGTATAACCGGTTTGCATTCGAGCAACACAAGTATTATTATCTTTATAGATAATAATTGTTGATTCAAAATAACTGATGCCACATGAATGTTGTATGTGGTTTATCATTCCGTGAAGCCACACATATTTATGTGAAGCCTTATATTTCAGAATGATAGGTGGTTGTAGACATTAGAGTCCGTTTAAAGACAACAATGGAATGGCAAGTCCACCATATAGGTACATTAAGCCTAGTAGTGGCTGATATCACTGGGATCGGATAAGTAGTCTAAATCAACGCATCTCATGATACTGGAGTTTAGATTTCTCTGAAATTTTACAAATAGTTCAAGCTATTTGGTGCATTGGAGATATCAGAATATACTCTTGTTCTTGTCCACTAGTGTTAGGTCTAATGGCACTAATATATGGAACATTATGTCCCAACTTCTCTTCTCCATCTTTCATGGTTTTGAATATTTGTTTCTCTACGTCTAGAGATTGAACAACCATAAAGTTTGGATGGATATGAATCATACTTGAATTTCTCCAATAATTTCTTGATATAGGATAACTGGTGTACCTAACTCTTGAGTGAAGGTGCTCAAACTGTAGCTAAAGAAAAATTTGGTTTTGCTTATATTCTTCATCTTAGATTCCGTCTCAGATGATTACGTGCTTCATCAACGTAAACTCATTTGATGAATGCCTTATTTAGGCTTAATAAAAACATGTGAACAATCATCATTGTTAGAATAATCTTTTTGTATAAAGAACTCATTAAGTCGGTTGTGCCAAATTTGTTCCGACTATTGTAAGTCACGAAGTGACTTCTTGAGTTTACATTATATATGTTGCGATTTGTATTTGAATTCAGAATTGGAATTCCCACGGGGAACATATATGTCTGAATCAAGTGACACATAAATATGTATGGTCACTACATCTATCAACTGCATAAATAGACGATTTGTGCTGCAATTTGAGACAAGTTATCGGAAAGTGATATCACTTGTGTCTAGAGAATGGATTTTGGGTATCTACGTGAACCTTTATGCTACATTCCTTGCCATTGACTCACCACATTGTTGTTCTCATTCCATTATTGGATGAAAATCTGGAGTAGGTATTCCTTTTGTGTATACCTTCCTTTATTAAGCAAAGATGTTTCTCCATGGATTGCATCCTTTGACTGAGCTCATTCCAAACAAGTGTTTTAACTCTGCCATGGCCATGGTCTTTGTATATGGATCATGTTAAAGGTTGTTTACAATATGGTGGAGAAATGTATTTCGACTGTTGTAGGCTTTAGTTATATGATTCTTCAGAATATATATAGTTGGTGAAAATCTTGTTTACCCTTGATGACTCTTCGTGTTTTCCCAATACGACCGAGTCTAGGTATTCTGATATTCCAGTCATTGTGTACACTGTTGAGCTGGGTTGTGGTGGATTTCCATCCACTAGGTGTATATTACCCATTTTGTGTCTATCAACGTGAAGTTGACTTGCATTTACTGATTAGGAGGTTTTCTTCCTCATTTTCCTTTGTTGTTTGCAAGACGTTGAATCCTACTTTGTGGCCTTACTTCTCCTCCTCTTGTTTTGAAGGAGTTGAGTGGTTTATGTTGGTACCTTCACTCTTTCTGGCACAATTGTTGTAAGATTATAGGATTTTGTGATATATTTATAGTCAGTAAATGGATTTGGCAGGTTATTTGCAACCTATTGCAATTTTTTTTCTTGAACGTGAAGTTCAATGTCTTGAGTACGTGAATTTGAGGTAGAAATGTGTCGAACATTTCAATTGATTTCCTGGCATTCTTTTTGGTACTTAAAATCTCCCCTAATGCCTAGAAATTGTCCTCACTATGCAAACTAGCCTTGAATAACTCCCCCTAATACGGGCTTGTGGTATTTGACGAAACTGGAGTTATTCCCCACATAGATCCCAATTTTCTGTGAGGGGCCATAGATGTGGCCGTTGGCGGCCTGCTCACTTTCCTTATCTTCCTTCCAATTGCTTAGCGTGAGCGTGTTGATAACGTGTTAGAACTCAGAGTTAATGAATGAAACTGTGTTCTATTGATCTGGCAAAACCCTATTTATACAGGGATTTGGGACGCCTCTGTAGAGGCTCCCGTTTACAGAGGCGCCTGTTCGGCATTGAGAAGGCGTCCGTACGGGCCTTCATGTCCGTTCGACGCTTTATACACTAAGCAACACGTGACTATTGTCCTAATATCGGTTTGCTAACGACGGTTCATTATGGGTCGCGTCGGTTGATTCTTAACAATCACAAAACTGACCTTGGGATAAAGTTCGGCACAAAATAAACTCGTTCGGATTTTTTTCGGAACTAACCCTTTTGGGTAGCGCCCGCAGCAATGGCGCGGTCGTCCAGAGGGCAACGCCGAGGTTCCCGGCACGGTGCTTCTACCACGTTGGCAAGGCGGGGCCCACGTGCGGTAAGGTAGCGCCTGGGCGCAAGGCGCGGTGCTTGAGGGGGCAGCACCCATGTGCTCGGCGCGGTGCTTCCAGGCACATAAAAAAGGCTCGGGCCCGACCCCCTCTCCCTCTCCATTTCACTTGTTCATCTTCTACTCGAGCGGGTTCCCTTCTCTCTCCCCTCTCACTCCCCCAACTCTCCCACTAGCAAATCCCTCCATTTTGGGTCCATAGTTGTTGGATTTCGTCCCCCCTTTGTGAAAGAGGTACTCTCCCTATGCTTTATCTTTGTGTCCAATTAGAATTTTGTTGTGTAGATCTTAGAAACACTAACTTTTGCATATGAGGGGAATTGTGTGGTTTAATTATTTAATGGTTGTGTATGATGACTATGTAGTGGTGTGCACATGATTTCAAGGTCAGGGATTAGAATATATTTTAGATCTAGTTAGTGCGCTATATTACTTAGGGTTAATGTTAAATACCTCGTACTATGCTTAAGGTTAGATGTAGTAATTGGCCTATATTACTTAGGGTTAGATCTTATTATTTTAGTAGCTTCAAATAAATGCTAAGCGTATATATTTATATTTGATGATCAATTGTGTTGTGTTGCTGTAATCATTTTTTAGATGAAGAAATTTGTTAGTGTTCATTATGTGGATTAGTAATTTTTTTTTGAGAGGCATGTTGATCATGACCCGGAGTAGGTTGTGTTGATGTTTGATCGTAATCCTAACTATGCCAAGGTTGTGGAAAAAGTGAGAATTAAACTGAATTGGATGAATCCAAATGATGTAGTTGAATTGGTGGGAAGGCATAATATTGGAACCGGGATGCACTCTCGTTGGAAGGTCATACTTCTCAACTCAGAGTATCGTTGGAGTGCTTACAAGGAGATCGTGGCAGAATCTCAAGACAAATCTCGTGAATTATTTGCCACAAAGAAGGTTGCTCCCCTCATGCACTTTGACTTGAACCGATGTGTCTTCCAAAGTGATGTTAGGAGCCCTATTCCTAACGAGCCATTTGATGACCATGAAGTGTATGCCACATCGTCGAGTCCACCTCCAATGACCCAACATGACATGAGCCAACCTACAATGAGTCAACATGAAATCAACCTACCTCCAAACCTTTCTCAAAATGACCAAGATGTATCATCGGAAGACAATGAGTTGGAGGATGAGCTTCACACCAATGATGTTGGTGACGTGGAGGCATATTGTTTGCAAGAGGACATGGATCCTCAAATGCCTTATATGCATAGGACTCAGATGATGATGGTTCTAAGGAAGATGTTGAGAGGATGGGTTAATGGCTAGAGAAGCCGAAGTTTTCAAGAAGGTAGTGGGCCGGGATCATCGGATACGATTATTCCATGATCTTAGTCTCGCCGACAAAGCCGTGGTCGATGGAGGCACGAATGAATTTCTTGAACCAAGCCCAAGTTCGAAAAAGGATATGGATCCCAAAAAGTATGGTATTTATGAGGGGGTGAAGTTTAAAAGTTTGTTGGAACTGAAGACATGGCTCAAGGAGTATGTGGTTAAGTATTACCGATATTTCAAGGTGGTTCACTCGGACTCCAAAAAGCGTTACACAGTAAAATGTGAAGAGGCACACAAAGCGTGTCCATGGAGTGTGCATGCTAGACCATGGAAATGAGGGACTCAATGGGAGATTACAAGTTGCGTGTCAACTCACATGTGCGGTTGTAAGGATATCGATGACATTGAAGTTAAGAATGATTACCAGCAACTAACCTTGGATTTCATTGGTTATAGACGTTTCATCGAAATATCGTAATTTCCATCTTATACTATACGGCCTATCATAGATACGGTGAAAGCACTATCCAGTTACACGGTGAAGTATGGGAAGGCATGAAAGGTGAAGTAAGCCGCATTTAAGATGTTGTATGGTGATTGGGAGGAAGCATATAACCGACTCCCTAGGTTGTCGGGAGCGATGGCGGCTACAAACCCGGGCATGGTTACGGTGGTGGAGCCATTTGGCACAATGACTAGGGAGTACAAGGGTGCAAATGTCCGGGTATTTGGCCATGCATTTTAGGCTTTTGGGCAATGCATAAGGGCCTTAAAGGGTTGTAGGCCGGTTATCTCGTGGATTTTACATTCTTGACCGGGCAGTCCCGAGGTACACTCTTGGTTGAAGTAGCGCATGATGCCAATGACCGGTTGTTGCCTTTGCCTTTTGCTTTGGTTATGGCGGAGAACAACGATAATTGGGCGTGGTTCATGTACCAAGTGAGAACCAAGAAATTCGAGCATCAAAGAGAGGTTTGTGTCATCTCGGACCGCCACCAAGGGATACTCAACGCGATGGAGATCGATATCCCAGGGCATCCTCGTTTGCACCATCGATGGTGCATGAGGCATTTTGTGTCCAACTTCTATAGGGCATGCGGGAATAAGGAGCTTTCCGATGATCTCAAAAATTGCTGTCTCGCTTTCACCGAGAGTCATTTCGCGAGATTGTACAACCGACTGCTCAGACTCACAACATCGGGGCGGGGCCAAGAGTTCCTACATAGGCATGAGGAATTGTCCCACAAGTAGGCTAGAGCTTTAGACGAGGGTGGTAGTAGGTACGGAGACATGACAAGTAACATGATAGAATGTTTCAACAATGTGCTCAAGGGTGTCCGTGTGTTGCCCGTGACAACAATAGTTCAATATACATTCGACAAGTTGAATATGTATTTTTAGAAGTACAGTGAGGGAACGGATGATGAGATTGAAGGAAAAAACAAGATGAAAAAGAAGTACAAGTATCCACTGGAAGCAGACAAATGGATAGAATATCAGAAAAGGAAGGACGACTCCCAAACGGCTCAATGTTTTGATAACGACGAGTGGATTTACAAAAGTCATTGAGCCAGGAGGCACCACAGTAGGAGGTGTGCAACACAAAGGTCGGACGTGAAAAGTATTGCTCAAGAAATGTGAGTGCTCGCACATGATGGCTCAATTGCTTTATCTCCCTTGCTCGCATTTGCGGATGACGGCGTGTGTAAGAAAAGTGGGTGTTGATAATACACTAACGGTAAGGTTAGAGGAGTATTCAAATCAGCTATATCAATATTTTAGCAGGGGTTTTACAAAAGGTACCACCCCGTGCACTCCTCGTGATCTATGGACTCTCCAGAGCACGCTCCTAATCTTTAGTTGCTTCCTGAACTTTGTCTATTGTTTAGAAACCAAGCTGCATATGTGCGTAGAAGATCCAATGCACCTGCTCTTGTGTTCTGTCAGAATATTACACCTTGGAATGTAAGGAGAAACAAACTATAGTACCTCGTTCATCTCTAGGATCAGGTCAAAGTTTTGTAGTTTGCAGATTAAAGAAGTTTCATTAGTTTTTGTTCTGCTCTACCCTCAAGAATCACACTCTTAAATATCAAGAGGCCGTGTTGAGTTTCATGGCCTTATTGATGAAGTGATGCTCTTACACATATTTACTCACCTTCCTCCAAGCTTGAATTCTCGAGAATGTTGGTTGTGCATTGATGTGTGTATCAGTTATTCTTACCAATTCTTATTGCTTTTAAAAAATAAAAATAAAACATTTGTATTCTTTTTAGCACTACTGGTCACCCGGTCTCTATTGAAAGTTGACCGTGTTATCAAACCCGTTCATTTTTTAGTGAAAATTCTCGGTCAAAGAGTTAGGTCTACGCCGAAGCTCTTAAGACCATATCGGTTGCTTTGAAAAGCAAGAATTCTCTCGAACTCTGAGACATTTTGGTGGTTCGTGATACCCTAGTTGTCTTTCTAGAAGTATCACCAGGTTTGCCACCAGACCGTGATGTCTAAACAAAAGGTAATTTGAACTACTACTTTCTCCAAGAAACAATGTTGGATACCCTAAACTAGTTGGATGAACGTAGACAATAACTTGGAGAGTTGAAAGGCAAGAGCTCTACCTAATTTGTTCCTCCACTAAGGGATGTCTAGTTCTTCTCATGCTAAAGTAGGATAGTATCTCCTTTGTGGACATGCTATCATTCTACCTTTTGATTTGATTTGGGCTGTCGTCAGATCAAGTTTAGATCCAAGGACTATCTTCATGGTGTTCTCACTCATGGTGTTTTGCCCGAGTACACCTTCATGTCATTTAGTCTGACCAATTTTGGCTCTTTCGGTACCGCCGTAGACACTTCTTTCGCTACTACAGTGTCTGGTACACGATCTCGGAAAATAGATCTTGGAATTTATATTCACTTTTATCTTCATAGCAAGGTTTTGATTGTTGCGTAACAAGTTTGACGGAAATTTTAAATTCTGTTGCGCAACCTAGCGGGGGCGACGGTTTCCAGCCACGAATCCAATCCCGCGCATCTAGCCCACCTATTTTTCACCCAATGTCGGCATAGATTTCATGTTTTTTGCCCAAATTCGTCATCATTTTGGCATAACATGGTTTTTTAACCAAACTCGGCACAATTTTGGCACATATTCGATACAACATAATTTTTATCACAAAATTTGTCACATAAATCAATACATATCAACTATTTCAATGAAATATTATCGTAATTTAATAAGTTTTGAACACAAATTGAAACACATCAAATTAGTGGTTGCCCTTGAGCCTTCATAGACTCTCCACCATATCATGCTACAACTCTTGATACACATGTAGGTCTCGGATCTCCTGTCGCATAGTAGGGAATGCGGCCCATGATGCCCACACCTGATGATCAACATCTGCAAGAGGACACTGCCTTAAATATGGTTCAATGTCAACCGCTGGGTCGCCCCGCTCGCTCCAATGATCATATTGTGAAAGATTACACAACAATTCATCACATTCCACATATGAGATTTCGATTAGGTCAGAGAAGGGTACCAGAGAATAATAAACCGAGCTTGGAGCACACCAAATGGCCACTCGACATCCTTCCTGCAATCCTCTTAGCGCTGAGCAAACCAGGACTGCTTGCCTCCTGGCAGAGGGTTAGAGATAGTCTTCACAAATGTTGACCATCTTGGATAGATACCATCTGCTAGGTAGTATCCCTGGTTGTACTGGAGATCGTTGACCTCAAAATTCACTAGAGTAGCATGACCTTCAACAAGTTTGGAAAAGACATAGGAGCCGTGCAGGACATTGATGTCATTGTGAATTCATGGCATACCAAATCCAGAGACACTTTGTAGCCACTGGCTCAAGTATCACACTGCAAACTCCTTTCATGCCTTTGTACATCCCTTGCCAAGCAAACAGACAGTTCTTCCATGCCCAATGCATGCAGTCGATGTTTTCAAACATCCCAGAAAATCCTCTTACCCCATTCCGTGGTAGGATCCGAGCAGTGTCTTCAGCATTGGGTGATCTCAAGTACGTTGGTCCAAACACTGCCACCATTGCGCTGCAGAACCTTTTCAAACAATCAATGGCGGTGAACATGGCTATGCGCAGATAGTCATCGTGTGTATCGCCGAGAGTGTCGTATGCAAGTATCCTTAGAGTCACAATGCACTTATGGAGCGAGGAGAAGCCAATTGTGCCAGTGCAATCCTTCTTGCAAAATGAAATAGTTGTTATACTCTCGGATGACATACCCAATGGCGACGAAGATTGTTCGACTCATCCGAAAACGTCACCAAAACATTGTATTGTTGTGCAATAGAGCATCGGCGAAGTAGTCAGCGTAAAGAATGCAGTAGCCCTCTATTCACTGCCTGGGCTTGCTATTCTGCCGTCCATACGCCGAGCCATCTCCCGGGACTGCGGGTTGTGCGCGAATAAGCCAGCCAGAGCGGCGAGGATCATGAGGCGTTCGTCATCGTCGATGCCAGCCTCGGCTTCCTCCTCCACCAGAGCAATGAATAACCCCTTGTCATTAGAGTCCATTGCCAAACGCCGAACACCTTACGGGTGTGGCAGGCCGTTGGGTACCTGCGTGCTCGTCAGGAAGTGGCAAAAGTTCGGCTAGAAGAGGGAGAGAGGTTGACGTGGCTTCGCTTACTCTTTACAACGGCTGAATGAATATCTAGCGGCGGTTGAAGAGGTGTCACCGATATCGGCATGGAGGAGAACGGGAAGTGGTGTTATGGGTGGGGGTGTGGGGGGGGGGCAATTTGTGCGTGGAGTCTGAGTGCTACATTGTCCCACAAGCCATTCCTTTCGTTGGAGCCCAGGCGTGCATACTTAGGGCCACAACTGATATAACTGAACTGGTGAACTACCTGCGGTGGTTGGCACCCATGTCTAGCACATCGACGATCGATCAGAGACCGTAGTGCGTGCAATGTGGACTCCATGCACTGGTAGAAAATAGGCCTTCGGTACGCCCCCATTAGTCCCCAAAATAATGGACCCGCGACCATAGGGGTCTTTAGTCACGGTTCGGGACGAGACCCGCGACCAATAGTCTGGGCCCAGCGCGCTCGGCCCACAGCTGGCGGAGGGGAGGGGATTTAGTCCCGGTTGGCCAGACCAACGGGGACTAATAGGTCCTCGGGCCGGCCCCACGGCCTTTAGCCGCGGTTGTCCAGGTGAACCGGGACTAAAGGCCCATCCCTATATATAGGACTCACCTCGCTGCACTTGGCCACATTTGCTCACAATATTCACAAGGGGGTGGTGGGTATGCTTTTGGTTCCTACTATGCACACAAGGTGTTCGATGAAATGCCCCATAGCATGAAACACACTTGAGCGTTTTCATTTATTTTACCTCCGTGATCGCGGTTAGCAACTTGAACCTTTCATGATTTGTATTATTTCCAGCTAGCTAGTTAGTTTAACAGATGCATGATGGTTAATTATATACTTTATATAATAATAATGCAGATGAATCGGCAATGGATGTACGGTAACCGACTCTCCGGTGAGTTCACTACGGGTTTGAAAGATTTCCTCGTAGTGGCAAATGCGAACAAACAGCGAGGTTTTATTATGTGTCCATGTGCTGAATGTAAGAATGAGAAGGGTCACTCCTCCTCAAGAGTCGTTCACATGCACCTGCTTCGGCACGGTTTCATGCCAAGCTATAATTGTTGGACCAAGCATGGAGAAAGAGGGGTTAGAATGGAAGAAGATGAAGAAGAGGACGATATCGATTTCAACTATCATGACCTTTTCGGTGATACTTTCATGGAGGATGATGCTGAAGGTGGGGAAGGGTTTGGTGAAGGTGAAGAAGAGGCACATGATGAGCCCGCTGATGATCTTGGTCGGACCATTGCTGATGCACGGAGACGCTGCGAAACTGACAAGGAGAGGGAGCATTTGGATCGCATGTTAGAGGATCACACGAAGTCACTGTACCCAGGATGCGACAATAGTCTGAAAAAGCTGGGCTCCACACTGGATTTGCTGAAATGGAAGGCACGGGAAGGTGTAGCTGACTCATCATTTGAAAATTTGCTGAAAATTTTGAAGAATATGCTTCCGAAGAATAACGAGTTGCCCACCAGTACGTACGAAGCAAAGAAGGTTGTGTGCCCTCTAGGTTTAGAGATTCTGAAGATACATGCATGCATTAACGACTGCGTCCTCTACCGCGGTGCATACGAGGATTTGAATGAATGCCCTGTATGCACTGCATTGCGTTATAAGATCAGAGGGGATGACCCTGGTGACGATGTTGAGGGCGAGAAACCCAGGAAGAGGGTTCCCGCCAAGGTGATGTGGTATGCTCCTATAATACCTCGGTTGAAACGCCTGTTCAGGAACAAAGATCATGCCAAGTTGTTGCGATGGCACAAAGAGGACCGTAAGTCCGACGGGGAGTTGAGACACCCCGCTGATGGAACGCAATGGAGAAAGATCGACAGAGAGTTCAAAGATTTTGCAGCTGACGCAAGGAACATAAGATTTGGTCTAAGTACTGATGGCATGAATCCTTTTGGCGAGCAGAGCTCCAGCCATAGCACCTGGCCCGTGACTCTATGCATCTACAACCTTCCTCCTTGGTTGTGCATGAAGCGGAAGTTCATTATGATGCCAGTGCTCATCCAAGGTCCGAAGCAACCCGGCAACGACATCGATGTGTACCTAAGGCCATTAGTTGATGAACTTTTACAATTGTGGGGCAAACCTGGTGTACCTGTGTGGGATGAGCACAAAGAAGAGGAATTTAACCTACGAGCGTTGCTTTTTGTAACCATCAACGATTGGCCTGCTCTCAGTAACCTTTCTGGACAGTCAAATAAGGGATACAAAGCATGCACGCACTGCTTACATGAGACTGAAAGTGTATTTTTGGATAACTGTAGGAAGAACGTGTACCTGGGTCATCGTCGATTTCTTCCCCGAAATCATAACGTAAGAAAGAAAGGCAAGCATTTCAACGGCAAGGCAGATCACCGGCCGAAGCCTGCGGAACGTACTGGAGATGAGATATTTGATATGGTCAAGGATTTGAATGTCATCTTTGGAAAGGGTCCTGGCGGACAATCAGTTCCGCAGGGAGTTGACGGGCACGTACCCATGTGGAAAAAGAAATCGATATTTTGGGAGCTACAGTATTGGAAAGTCCTAGATGTCCGCTCTGCAATCGACGTGATGCATGTTACGAAGAATGTTTGCGTGAACCTGCTAAGCTTCTTGGGCGTGTATGGGAAGACAAAGGATACAAAGGAAGCACGGCGGGATCAACAACTTTTGAAAGACCCAGATGACCGGCATCCGGAATGGTTTCAAGGTCGTGCCAGCTACGCTCTTACGAAAGAAGAGAAGGTCATTTTTTTTGAATGCCTGAGCAGTATGAAGGTCCCGTCTGGCTTCTCGTCGAATATAAAGGGAATAATAAACATGGCGGAGAAAAAGTTCCAAAACCTGAAGTCTCACGACTGCCACGTGATTATGACGCAATTGCTTCCGATTGCTTTGAGGGGCCTCCTACAGGAAAATGTTCGAGTAGCCATTGTGACGCTGTGTGCATTCCTCAATGCAATCTCTCAGAAGGTAATCAGTCCAGAAGATCTACCACGGTTACAGAACGATGTGGTCCAATGTCTTGTCAGTTTTGAGTTGCTGTTTCCACCATCCTTCTTCGATATTATGACGCACCTCCTGGTCCACCTAGTCGAAGAGATTTCCATTCTCGGTCCTGTATTTCTACACAATATGTTCCCCTTCGAGAGGTTTATGGGAGTATTAAAGAAATATGTTCGTAATCGTGCTAGGCCAGAAGGAAGCATCGTAAAGGGCTATGGAAATGAGGAGGTAATTGAGTTCTGTATTGACTATGTTCCTGACCTTAAGCCGATTGGTATTCCTCAATCGCGGCACGAGGGGAGACTAAGTGGAAGAGGCACGATCGGAAGGAAATCAACGATATGTATGGACGGTCATTCTATGACTGAAGCACACTACACAGTTCTGCAAAATTCGAGCTTGGTGGCTCCGTACTTCGAGCAACACAAGAATATTTTACGCTCGAACAACCCGGGGAAGCCTGAATCATGGATTAGAAAGGCCCACATGGAGACTTTCGGCAGTTGGTTGCGAAAACATTTAATGAATGACAATGATGTTGAAGATCAGTTGTACATGTTGGCCAAGACACCATCTTCGACTATCACGACTTTCCAAGGGTACGAGATTAATGGGAATACATTTTACACGATCTCCCAAGATAAAAAGAGCACCAACCAAAACAGTGGTGTCCGCTTTGATGCAGCAACCGAGATTGGGCAAAAGGTCACATATTATGGTTACATAGAGGAGATATGGGAACTTGACTACGGATCCTATTTTAAGGTCCCTTTGTTCCGGTGCAAATGGTTCAAGCTAACAGGAGGTGGGGTAAAGGTGGACGAGCAATACGGAATGACAATGGTGGATTTCGACAATCTTGGTTACCTTGACGAACCATTCGTCCTAGCCAAAGATGTCGCTCAGGTTTTCTATTTGAAGGACATGAGTAGCAAACCGAGGAAACGGAAAGATAAGAAAACGATCAGTGCATCATGCGATGATCCAAAGCGTCACATTGTTCTTTCAGGGAAAAGAAACATCGTGGGAGTGGAGGACAAGACAGACATGTCAGAAGATTATAATATGTTTGGTGAAATTCCGCCCTTCAAAGTGAACTCTGACCCAAGCATTAAGTTAAATGATGAGGATGCTCCATGGATACGTCCAAATCGTAAGAAAGCGGGGACACAAGGAAAGAATTGATGTGTAATAATTTATTGTACCAAACTTTGTTGAATGGATCATGTTTAATGGATCATTTTGAATTATATTATCTCTAATTAATTTATTGTACCAAACTTTTACTAAAAACAGAAAACAGACGCGCTAGCGCGCCGCAGTGTCGCCGGAATGCAAATTCTTTTATTAAAAAGAGAAAACATACGAACACTAGCTACTCCTCGCCGTCGTCGTCGGGGAACTCGTCGGTGACCTCCTCCGGGTCATCATCGTCGCCGAACTCGTCCGTGACCTCCTCGTCGTCGTCGGAGGTGCATGATGGTATGTCCGAGATAGGCCCCCACCTCGGATCGTCGGAGGCCCAGACTTCGCCGGCGCGGTCGGCCCGACGAAGCTCCTGCAGCGCCCTCGTCCTCGCCTCCCGAGCGGCATCTAACGCGAGGTGGCGTTCGAGGCGGCGCTCCGCCCGCTGACCCGCGCGTGTCTGCCAGAGCTCCTCGTCGGCGCTCTCCTCCCCCGGGTTGTTCCGGTAATACTCGCGGACGACGCGGTCTTCCCTGGCGTCGACTAGGCCCTGAAACGCGCGGTGGCGGAGGTGGAGGTGGTCGGCGGCAGTGATGATCTGCGGCTTCGGCGCCCTGGCCTCCGCTTCCCAGACGGTGTCGCAGTCGTTGAAGTTCATCAGCGACCGCGGGCGGTTGAGGCGCCAGGCCGCCGCGTCCCAGGCGCGGGCTGCCTCCGCCGCCGTCGCAAAGGTGCCGAGGGGGATGCGGTCGTCCCCCCAGCGGATATCTGCGCTGAACATTCCGTTCTGCCGTGCTCGCACGCCGCGGAAGCCGGTGGTGCTGTTCCTCCTCGGAGGCATGGTGGAAGCGCGACGGTGCGTGGAGAGGAGAAGACGCGCTCGAGGCGCGACAGTTTATACCGCGCCCTCCTGGCCACGCGTCACAAACTACCGCGCCACGCGTCGCAACTCCCGCGCCACGCGTCACAATTCCCGCGCCACGCGCCACCCTAACACAACCAAGCAAATAGTTGCACATTACAGCCCTACCAAATGCCCGGTAGGACGTATATATGATGGCGAATCCGGATGTTTTGTATTTGCTCGATGAACTGACCGGTGTATGAAGGTGGGCTATATATAGGGTCCTCTGGCTCACAAAGTGGTGCTAGGGTTTTGATCCAACGGTTAAGAAACCACCTCATCCACGGCTCACAACAACTCGAAAGAAACACACCGTAGCCCTGATCGAACGGCTCACAACAGCTCAAAAGAAACACACCCCGGATCCAACGACTCAGAAGCGCTTTAAAGAAACACACGATCCGTGTGATTCTATCTGATTGGTCCAAACGAAACCCTAACCCATTTAGTCCCGGTTGGTGTCCCCAACCGGGACTAAAGGGATGTTTTCTTCTCGCTATATATATGTGCATTGCCACACCATTGGCATAAACACATACAAACTCACCACTCTCTCATGGCTTCTACCGTACCCACTCTAACATTCAACCAGGCCGAGGCACTTTCCGCCTCGAACTACCCCTGCCCGCCCGGCTACAGTGTTCCCGCCGGTTGGATGCTGAGCGCCGGAGGAGTGCCGGTCCCTCCTCTTCCTCAAGGTGTGGCACGTCGGGCGGCCATCACGAACCATTACTACAACGAGCTCACGCCGGAGCAGCGGAGAGATCCCAGCTGGCATCCCGATAACCAACATACTTGGGATGCCTTCTTCATCAATCGGCGTGAGAGGGCGCTCGCCAGGTATGAGGAGGACGGCCTGCCTCCTGGGAACTTTCACGAGGCCGGTCGTCGGCTATGGTGGTCCGGCCGGACTCTACAGAGCGTCATGGACTACATCAGGGCCGGCGATAACCCCCGCCTGCGCTACCCTCAGGCCCAGTCCTGGGCTCTGAATTTTCTCATGTCGTCGTAGGCCTAGGCAGGAGTATGACTAGCAGCAGATATCAGATCATGCATGCATCTATGCTCTCCGTTTAGGTTTAGATCCACTCTTGCCATTATGTACTGCCTTTTTTATCTATGGGAATTTTTAAGATTGGAAAAAGAATTAGTTCTATTTTTCTGAATTTTCTGATATATTATTTGTATTTTTAAGATTGGAAAAAGAATTAGTTTTATTTTTCTGAATTTTCTGATATATTATTTGTATTTTTAAGGTTGCACGCATCTATTATTTCTATTCGAATAACCACCTTTAGTCGCCGTTCGTGTCACGAACCGGGACTAAAGGCTCGTTCTGCGCGGGAACGAGAAAGCCGCGAAAATTTTCACCATTAGTCCCGGTTCGTGACACCACCCGGGACTAAAGGCCCGCGGAGGGTACCCCAGGGGACCTTTAGTCCCGGTTCGTGACACCACCCGGGACTAAAGGCTGGAACTATATATGTGGATGCCTTCCTGCCCCAAAATTTTCTAAGTCACAAACCCTCTTCTTCCCTCGCGCCGGCGCCTGCTCGTCTTTCTGCCCCGTCGCCGTCGCCCGCGCAGAGGACCGCGCCGTCTCCATCGCCGTCGCCGTCGCCGTCGTCGAGTCCTTCTCTCCACCGCCTCCACCCTGCTCCGCCCCCGTCCCGTCGCCGTCTCTCCGGTAGGTTCCCCGCGGGCTGTCGCCGTCGCCCTAGATCCAACGCGCGAACGCCATCGAACGGATCGAGAACACGAATCACGCGCGAACGCGCCGCCCTCGAACGGCGACCACGAACTGAGAACGCGCCGCCCTCGCGCTCGCTACCGCGGCCAGATTCGCCGCCGGCGAGACAACAGTGGCCGTGTGGCCTCGTCCCCATCTCCGTCCCCTCCCCCGTGGCGAGCACCACAGTGGCCTCCTCCCCATCTCCGTTCCCTCCCCCGTGGCCGGAATCGTCGGAATCGCCGGAGACCCGAGAGCCTGAACTGCCACCGCCGGGCCACCGTGTGACGCCAGGGGTGACGTCATCATGACGTCACCTGGCCACGTGTTGACGAGTTTTTTTAATGACGTCATCATGACACGTGGGGCCCACTGTATATGGAATTACAGAACATAATTAAATCTTCTAAATTAAATAACTTTTAATTTATAATTCCAAAAAATATGGAAAAATATGCAAAATGTTCACAAAAATGTAAGCTATCTGTTTATATCATTATCATTCATGTTTGACAAAGTTTAAAATGAGACCATATTTGAATTTGAGTTAAATTCATTAAAATAATGAAAGTAAGTTTTAATTCAATAAATTCAGAATATTAAGTATAATATACCAAAATGACCAGAAAAGCAAATGCAACCTAGCTTTGGGGTTCTCCAAGTCATTTGAGAGACCCTACCAATCTGTTTTCCCTCTTTCTACGACAATATTTGCTAAGTCTCCTATATACTTAATTAATTTTTACTACATGCATGTCTGCAGGAGTGACATATGGCAGACAATAGAGACCTGACGGCGGAACAGGAGGCTGAAGGTTATATATTAGATATCATAGCCGGAGGAGGAACAGACATTGACGATGATGTAATCTCTTCTTATCTGAACCTTGAGGATCAAGAAGGTGAAGGAGGAACAGACATTGTCGATGATCAAGGAGGTGAAGAAGGAACAGACATTGTCGATGATCAAGGAGGTGATGAAGGAATGGACATTGATGACGGAGGTCAACCGTCGACAAACGACGATCTCCAATTGCAAAGAACAACCACCTCCGGCGAGGTATATATTTTAGCCCTCGGTCTTATTTTAGCCCTCGGTCCAATTGCAAAGACTAACGCGCGCGACTCTCTTTCTTATTTTAGCCCTCGGTCGGATCTAGTATGACAAAGCGTGGCAAATCCAAAGAGATGAAAGATTCCGAAATATATACCATCGAATCAGTCAGTCAAATCGGCAAGCCCCTACAGCACACCACAAAGTTTATCAACCAATGCGGAGTCATTGTTAGAGACGTCGTCCCGATCACCGTCCAGGAATGGAAGGAGCCAAAGAAAGCACGTGTTGGTTTCACTTATGTCGACAAGAGAACGAAAAAGATTATGTTTAGAAAGCTTATTGCACATTTCATTCTACCTCCGGAATACAACAAAAAAGATGAATTCGGTCAGGACGTTCCGGGTGGACGTGAGAGGAGGAGGATAGTCAAAGAGTTCGCTCTTCAGAAGATGGCCGAAGCATTCCGGAACTTCAAGAAAAAATTGTTCCGTGAATATGTCAGCCAGGGCAAGACTCCGAATTTCACTGGACAATATGAGAAACTGAGAGATGATTGGACAGAATTTGTGACGCAACATAAATCGGAGCATTTCAAGGTAATGTCGGCAAAAAATAAGGCTAATGCGAAAAAGAAACAGTACCATCATGTTATGGGGCCAGGAGGATACCGCGTTTCGGCGCCTAAGTGGCAGGCAATGGAGGACGGCCTAAGGGCAAGAGGAATCCGTCTAGGTACAGAGGGATGGGACGAAAGAGCCAAAATGTGGTGGTACGGGCATGGGGGATCGCTAGACCCGGAGACAGGGGAGTGTGTTCACCGGCAGAAAAAGTTTGCTCCCACAAAAGAACTTGTTGACGCAATGACCAGAGCTCAACAGGGCAAGATCACGTTCAACAGAGAGAGAGACCAACTGACAGTTGCCCTCGGAAATCCTGAACACGGAGGACATATACGAGGCAAAGGCAGAATGCCGTGGAAAGTAGGGTTTTCCCAGGAGGGTGACCCGTACTGTTACAGAAGCCGTAGGAGAGGTACGGACCGGGCTGCAGATGAACTGGCGAATCTTGCAATGGAAGTTTCTGACCTGAAGAAGGTCGTGGCGGGAATACTTGAGAAAGAAAAAGCGTCGGCTGCAGGGCCGCATCAAGAACATGCAACGGATCTCGGAAGCCAGCAGCGGAGAAGCAGCGTGGCTTCCACGGAGGCCCCGACTGCAGGTGCTAATGCACCGATGATCGAGAGTCGTGCACCGGAGCCTCACTACCCCGTGGATGACGTAAAGGAGATGAAAGAATGTGATCTGCATTATCCCGTGGGGAACATTTCCATGAAGGTGGCTACCGGCAGTGCTTTACCCTATACACCTGGAGCACTCCATCACAACAACCCCATTCCATATGGCTATGCTCGTGTCACGGTGGAAGACATAGTCCAAGCGTTTGAGGACCTGGAGATTGACATAGCTACACCCGAAGGGGAGAGAAGACTTGGAGATGTCAAGCGCCAGTTCATTCTATGGAAAAAGAAGTACATAGTGTTTCCAGGCGAGACGCCAAGGCTAACAAGTCCACCCCCCTACGATGGTGCAGGTGCTGGTGGTGGTGGTGGTGCTAGTGCTGGTTCACCTACGCCTCCTTCACGCCATTCGACGCCGTCCCCCGATCTTCCTCCTCCGGTGGTTAAGCAGCCGTCGCCCACGATTCCTCCTCCGGAGGAAAAGCAGACGTCTCCCACTATTCCTCCTCCGGAGGAAAAGCAGACGTCGTCGCCCCCCATTCCTCCTCCGGAGGATAAGCGGACGTCGCCCCCCATTCCTCCTCCGGAGGATAAGCGGACGTCGCCCCCCATTCCTCCTCCGGAGGATAAGCAGACGTCGCCCCCCATTCCTCCTCCAGCGAAGAAACAGAAGCAGGCGGGCAGCAAGGGAACACACTCTTGGTCTATTAACCCGGACCCTTATGTACCTAAGACCACACGGGTACCGGAGCCATCACTGAAGCCTCTCACCCCAAGGCCTTGGGAACTTAGTGATGCTGAAACCAAATTGGTCGTGAAGGCTGACGTTGAGAAATGGAAGGGCAAACTGAAGGCGCTAAAGGAGCCTGAGCCCAAGGAAGTATTCCCTCCGATTGTAGACTATTGGGCTACGGATTTTTTATCGACAGTGTCCCAATCCGTGAAGAATTTGCCTAAAGACTATGATATTGAACTTCGTAAGCAAGCAGGAATATTGGAGGAGGAGAAAAAAAAAGCAAAAATGATACAAAGCGGGAAACAAGTTGCCCAGCTCGGGATGCAGAGTAAACAATCGATATCCCCCCTCATAGTGAAAGCCGCTCCGGAACATGACCCCGAGGTCATAAATGCTGTGACAGCAATGGGATTGACTGTAGCTACTGCCATGCAAAATGCGTCCGAGGCCGGTATGTCTCTCCGTGCCTTTTTAGACATGGACGATATGCCAGTGGCTGATGTAGCATTAAAATATGTGAAGAAAGGGCCTCTCGTCGAGCCTGCGAAGGAAAAGGATCTACCACCACTAATGCAAAGTCTTCTACGTTGGTACAAAGATTTCATAACTTTTACCGACAAAGAATATGTGTATGTGGATTATACAGAGGAGCATCACACCAAAAAGTACTCTGTAACAGTTGAGTTGAGTGAATTGTTCCAACTGTTCAATATGCGTGAGCTCGACAAATCTATCCTGAGTTGCCACGTTCTGTAAGTGATTTATTTCTACCTCATCTCGTTCTTCATTTGCCTACACTATATATATATATATATATTGTCCTAACTATATTGTTCCGTACGCTATTATGCAGATTGAAGATTTGGGAATGCAAAGTAAGACTCATCCATGATATTGGGTTCATTGACCCACAAATCATTAATGGAACTATGTTAGAACGTCACCCCATAGACGTGGAGAAAGACTTGTACAATTTTTTTAAAAAGCATGAATCCAAAAGATATATTCTATTTCCTTACCATTTTGGGTGAGTGTTTCTCTCATGTTCCCATTCTCTTTTGTTTACTCCATGCATGGTATGTCCAATCGATAAATTATGCATGACTCTGCATCTAATGTGTCCGCAGGTACCACTGGATTCTGCTAAAAATTGATCTTCACGAGGCCATAGTTTTCATCATTGACTCTATGAATTCAAATACAAATCTTTGGGTCGACATGAGACAAATGATGCAAAAGTAATTATTTTTCAATCATTTGCGCTCTATATCGATCGGTCTCTTTTGTTCATTTTCTAAGCTAATAACTCCCTTGTTCATTTAATTTTATTTGCATTGTAGAGTTTGGAGACGGCTCTCACATCAACATGTCGGTGAATTCAAAGATGCGCTAAAATTTAAAAATGTGCTCAAAGGTGTGGATAAGCAGCCACCGGGGACCGGTCTATGTGGATACTATGTCTGTGAGAACATACGGAAAGAAATATCTGAGAGGAAGAAGGACGAGAAAACGCGGAACGGTCTCAATAACTTGCGGAGGGCGCTTACTCCAGAAGCTCGCTTCCGACCAATTCAAGAGGAAATAGCAGGATTTTTCCTTAGGCATGTCATCCAGAAGAAAGGAGAGTTCCATGCGTCCACCGACGATGACTTTTATAAGCATGTATAAGCCCTAAGTACTTTGAAACTTGTGCGAATTTGTGTATGCTCGTCCATCTTAATTGTGTAATATGGAAACTTGTTCGAGGTTGTATATATGGTCACCCGATATTGAATATATATTATATATTCCTATTGAATTCGCCTCGTTTGATATTTCATATATATATATATATATATGCATGAATATGTGTACTGAAATTAAAACAAAACAAATTAAAAAGGAAACAGGTTTAGGGGGCCTAAAACCCTAAACCTGCGCAGGTTTTCAGTCCCGGTTAACCACAAGACCCGGGACTAAAGGTCTTCCGCCGCAACGGACCCCTAGCGCCCACGTGGACGGGCTTTTAGTCCCGGTCCGTAAGTGGCGGGACTATAGGGGGGGCATTTAGTCGCGCATAGCTAGTCCCGGTTGCCCGGACGGGATTAATAGTCCTGGTGAACCGGGACTGTAGGACTATTTTCTACCAGTGATGGCTAAGAAACGGTGATGCGTTAAGCATGAATTTCCTAGACCGATCAGGGACTGTGTTGCATATGACAAAAGTAACAGATCTACGTAAACAAATACAGTACTCTAGTTACCATTCACTTATGATCTCCGAGAAAATGAAACGAGAAGCGATGGCGGGAGCGAGAGAAGAAGCGGTCGCACGTACTAGTACAAGGCGCGGAGGCGGCATGCAAGGGGGCCAGCGCAGCCCCACGCGTGGAGGTGCAACGGCCACGTCGCGCCGGTGGGGGCCACGTGTATGCCTGCCGGGCCCATGCCGAGGCTGGGTCCCAGGCGAGGTGGCGCTGAAGCAGGGGCACGAGTCCTGGGTGCGTGCGAGGTGTCCCTCAACGCGTGCGTGGCGCGTGAATGCATGCATGCATGGGGTTGCCTCCCACGTAGTACGCGCGAGCCGCGGTCTTCCTCCGTCCGTCTCCCGCCCCTCTGAACTGCCTTCTCCCTTCTCCGCCTCTCCCCTTCTTCCATACAAACGGGAGGGAGGGAGCGCGCGTCTCACTCTCTGGTCTTTTATTTAAGAGCGGGCGACTAGCTGCACTCCTCACTCAGACACACACACATAGAGTACATCCCTTCTCCGCTCCGTCTGCGAGATCCCCTGTTATGGCGTTCTAACAGTGCACCTCCACGATCTCAATCTCCATCTCCATCTCTCCGGATACTAGGTAGTGTCACGCGAGTTCTGAAGTTCGAAGCAGCGGACTCCCAGTGTGGTAAGCACTACACACCACTAGGTAGCCGTTTCTAGCCTTCTAGCTAGCACTCGTTACCAGCACTAGCTAGCAGCACGTAATCGTTGTTTTCCTTTGCAAAAACCAACAATATAATAGATGATCAGAGTGTGTTGGGAGATTTTGCCTCTCGCTGTCAACGGATGTACGCATAGTTTCGTTCCTACGCCAAATATCTGAAAATATCTTAGACTGAACTGAACAGTCGGCACTGTACGGATCATAACATCGTCAGCTCAATTATAGCAGGCACTGCACCGTTAAACACTCCCCAAGATTATGTGTGCACGCGCGCCTCTTTATGTTCCTGATTGTAACGTGTGCTGCCCTTGTATCGAGCAGCATTGCCGACCCGATGGCGTCCCGGGAGGGCGGAGGAGCGCAGCAGACTAGCCGGGCGCCGCTGAGGGTCGGGCAGACCACGGAGTACCGCATGGGCAGGGACACGCAGCTGCTCGCGGCCGAGGGCTCGCCGGTGAGCCTCTTCGTGCTCTGCGGCGACCGCTTCGAGGCCACGCAGCTGTTCCGCTCCGGCGAGCTGTCCGTGCACATGATCCGGGTCGAAGGCCACCCGGTGTCCATGGCCACCTGCGCCGTCGGCGACCACCAGTGGATGCTCGCCAGGGACGCCCTCGTCGCGCGCCTCGACGCCCGTGTCTTCGTCTTCGAGCTGCCGGCCTTCTTCTACGCTGTCGTCGTGCCACCGGACGCGGACGGCAGCGTGGCCGCGGCGGAGAGGAAGTGCGCCACGCTCGCCGAGATCTTCTCCCGTTTCTGCGCTTACCAGGATATCTCCAATGCCGAAGGTAAACAACATTGTTCTTACACCTATATAATTTTTTTTTGCATTCATACTTCGAGTACTAGGTTGCTTGATGTATATTCTAGGGAGATGGTCCAAACTAACTTTAGCATTAACCAACGCCCACGCATGCCTTTGCCTGAATCTCAACTTTATGTTGGTACTGATACGTGTCGAGCCTAGAGACCAAGATGTTCACTTTCTTCGGTGTGTATTGTACCGGCCGCAACTAATTGATTTTGTCTACTGTTCCATTTCGTTCAGGTGCAGAGGAAGGCGACGAGCAGAGCCAGCACTGGAACCCATGGGTCCGTGCCCACGCGAGGATACAGCGCCTCGGGAGGCCCACCACGCCGCCCGGCCGTGCGGTCAGCTCCGCGGCCGCCACCGGCACAGCCCGGCAGGTGGAGCGCGCCGTCCGCACGTCGGCCGTCGTTAAGCTGCTCAACCGCTCCCTCCTCGCGGGCGCGATCCACCCCGCGCGCCACCTGACGATCACCCTCGGCGCCCGCAACGAGGCCGCAGCCGGCGCACATCTCCCGACCGCCTTCGCCGCGGCGCTACCGAGCAAGTCTGTCGTGTCCGACCTCCTCGACGCCATCGAGACGAGCCGGGCGGGCGCTCCTCGCCGCGATCTAGCCCGCCGCGGCAACGGCCCGGGGTGGTGGAGCCTCAACGTGGAGGGCGTCATGATGCTCCTCAGAGTCGTCCAGGCGATGCGGGGGCGGGGGCTGCAGGCAGCGCCTCTCGGTGTCGGGACGAAAAGACCGCACGACGAAGGGAGCAGTGGCGCCGGGCACGACGGTCTGAGAGGTGGCGGCGGAGCTGCCTTCAGGGGTGGCGCGGCGCGGAGGTGGTGCGGCGGGAGGCAGAGGAAACTGGGGAACACGTTGGGTGCGTGTGGAAGCTCCTGATGTGGCATTAGCGTTAGGTGCTCCCAAAGGGGAGCTGAGATTAGGAGGGATTGAGCTGGGTTTTAGGTTATTTGCAGACGAGGTTAATTAGCGTCAGTCTGTACACTTTGATGCATGCATGTCTTAGTAGAAAGGCTGAGTGTGCAAAAGGAAGTTCAGGTGAAGTTCTTGCTTTAATCGTTAGCTCTGTAGCCTCGACATAAACTCCACAACACTGTATAACCATGTTATCTATATATCTATATAGTTTGGCATTCAACTAGCAGTTTATAAACAAGAGGAAGTTTAACAAGCAGATCTATACATTTGGTCCACCGTGATTATTTGAAGAATTGTCGTGCTGACCAAGATCAGCTACTGTATGATAATTTGAGGCAAAATATACATCAGATCCTTTTTGGTGGATCCAAATTATAATATCTAAGATAATAGCCGGGCGGTTGTCGGAAAGTGCAAATGGAGCTGGGCTCCATAGACAAATAATCTGATCATTTAAGTTTTTCAAAATGTAATTTCAAGTATTTCAAAATGTAATCGTTCATAGTCATAAATCCGTCCATTTGTCAATTTTTTTGGGTTCAAAGTATACCGAATTTTGGATTTACATATTTATAAATCATATTATTATCTACATCTTTTGTTTTCTTTTCATGTTTATTAGACAAACTTCAACGTACAATTTTTAAACATCAAAAAGAAAAGAAAAACTCACTGGAGCATGGCCAGGTGGTGGTTTTGAGTAAATAAATGGCCTGGTGGTTTTGAGTAAATAATTTTTTTTTAAATGAGGCAAAAACTTTACCATATAGAAGAAGCAAACATGATGTGGCCGAGACCAAAAGAAAATGATCGCCGCTAGTAATCTAGACTAGCTCCCATGAGGGACCGAGTCAACCTACTCCATCTAACCTCTCCGAGAGAAAAATCGTCATCTCTTCGGCTTTACGGTGAGGCGGTACGGCCTGGGAACCAGGTAGCAGATCAGATGGATACGTCCCGCGTCGCTGGTGGCGGAAAATCTTTGCCCCCCAGACCAGCAAGGACAGTCAAAGCTTCATCAGCAGACTTCATTAATGGCAAGTTCAGCCTAAAGAGGGTCGACAGGTCGACAACGCGTCGATTGCCGAACCTGAAAGAGGAGTCTTAAGGGTGCTCGCAAATACTTTGTAGCCTCGACCAGGGGCATATCCCCAACGTCGAGCCCCATCTTCTTGTGGAGAACTCGTACCGCTTTGTCGACAGCTGGGAGGAGAGGCTTCGCCGCAAGCCTACTGCTGCGACGGTCAGGGATGGGCGGGTCCACCGGAGCCGGAGGCGTCGATGGTGGAGGCGTGGACAGCAATGGCACAACAGAAATAACCGGCCGGGGAGGTACGTGATTTGTGAACCATGGATGTTTAGGTGAAGTACTTGCTTTTCAAAATGTAATTTCAAGTTTTTCAAAATGTAACTGTTCAGAGACATAAATCCATCCATTTGTCAAATTTTCCGGTCCAAAGTACAACAAATTTTGGATTTACATATTTATATATCATATTAGTATCTAACATCTAGTATTTTTTTTCCATGTTTACTAGACAAACTTCAATGTACAATCTTTAAACTCTAAAAAAAGAAGCAAACTCACTGAGGCATGGCTAGGTGGTTTCGAGCAAATAACCGGGCAGGTACGTGATTTGTGGAACATTTGTGGGATGTCTAATTGTGTTCCCTTCGTTTCTATTCACAAGGGTATAGTTTTTCTTGAAAAGTCAACCTTTCCTATTTTTTATCAAGATTTTAAAATATTATTAACATTTACAATATCAAATCAGTATATTTTGATCCATAAGAAAGTATATTTTTATAATTTATTTTCTAGTATTTAAAATGTTCCTAATTAAAAAAAAAGAATTGGTAAATTTTTTGACTTTCTGACAGAACTATACTCCCTTATAAATAGGAACATGGGAGTATTCGTTAGCTGATCTTCAATTCATCATCACTCACATTTGTTGTCGTTCGATCGCTGAATCATGGAGGATGTATTGGCGACATGTCGCAACTGTGACGGTGTTCTGGTATACATAACATTACATTCAGCGGTTGCGCCTGATTGATTTGTTTAGGGGGAAAGATCGAAAAGATTGTGGGATTAGGCAGCGAATAGGTTAGATTTGGCCTGCTTGACAGGGCGTGGTACACCGAGGTAAACATAGCCATGATAACAAAGAACAAACCAGAAAACTCCTATGTTCTGCCAAAAAAACACCATTACGTTTCCACTTTTATTTCAGAATAAGAATTTCCATTTTATTTCACGAAATTTTACTCTTCATTTCTTTATTTACTCTTCGTTTCCGTTTCATATTTTCTCTAGGATTAGTTTTTCCATGCAGAAGTCAGGAACTTCCCTCTTCATTTTTTATTCCCACTATGAGAGACCGAGGGATCGAGGTGGAGATGCTAAGTCATCGGCAGGCAGGGTATTGAGGCGGTGAATTGTCATCGCCCATTTGGGAACCCAAGAGGAAGGTGATGTCGCTAGTATTAAGTTTTTCCTGAGTGATGATATAATGATGACGTGATCACACGCTCGTTGGGAGACCCCAACTGGAAGGTATGATGTAGTCTAGCGAAAATTTTCCCCGGTGTGAAATCAGAGTTTATCGAATCAATAGGACTTCGTAGTCTTGAAAAATGTTGCTTGTATCAACAACGTCATTTATCGATGTTAATCAAGCATGGAACCTTCACACAAACATAAACTCTCTCTTGCTCCAACTTTCCGGAAGGTTGTCAATCTTCCGGTCTTGCTGAAAACTTTAGAATTAAACGTATAGAGTCCTGGAAAACAATCAAAGTAAAAAATAGAACAACGAGTAAACAATGATGAAAAAGTTTAATAGAAGGTTGCAATTATGAGAAAAATAGGACCGGGTGTCATAGATTCACTAGTGGTGTCTCTACAAAGAAAACAAACATGCTGGAGGAACAAATTACAACCGGGTTGACAAATCATGAACGTATAACAATACTATTATGAAGAGATATACTTCACGGTTTTTAACATTGTAGACATTACGTCAAGGCGTATGAACCGCTATCCATCATGCATTTATATCTAAAAGTCCACCTCAAGAAAGCTATACAACAAATCTATCTGGTATTAAGTTGCAACAATGAAATGATTGCTTTGTGTGCAACAAATAAATGTATTAATAACAATACATAATGTAAGCAGTGGTCCTCGTCCGTAGACAAGAGCATTTTCTCCCTAGTGGCAACAGCACATCCCCCCTCCCCGCATGTTTCTGTCACTCGAGCGCATGCAACAAGGAGGCATGAACCCACTATCTAGCATATAAACCCTCTCTTGGAGGTGAAAACAACTACGTGGCCAAGGCAATCATAAACACCGGAGATCATTGCAAGACAAGATTAAAAATCTCTACAAATATAAGTGAAGCATCTCAGATTGACATGAAAAAATAATCATATTAGCATGGTTCATCGGATCCCAGCAAATACAACATGCAGAATTACATAAAGGGGGTCTTGATCATGTGAGGCAACTCACGAGACTCTAAAAATGGAGTCATAGGGGTAAGAACAACCATCTAGCTACTGCTATGGACCTGTAGTTCCGAGATGAACTACTCATGCACCTGTCCGGAGGCGATCATGGCGATACAGAGGCCTCCGATGATGATCCCCCTCTCCGGCAGGGTGCCGGAGTAGGACTCTAGAAGATCTAGATTCAAATTTTGAGGTGACAACGCCTTCCTATATGTTTCGTGTAAAATAACTCTGTCCCCGTGATTTTTAGGGTTAATGGCAATTTATAGGAGAAGAGGCGACGAGAGGCGGTGGCCAGGGACGCCAGCGTCCCATCAAGCGTGGCCAAGGGAGGGGCCGCGGCTGGCACCCTCCTGTTGGCCCCCTGCCCCCTTCGGCTCTTCTTTGGACTTTGTCTTCGTTCCGGGTAAAAAATGATCTCCGTCGATTTTCAGCCCTTTTTGAGAATATTTCCTTAAGAATTTTTCTGAAATAGAAAAACTACAGAAAACAACAATTGGCCTGGAGCATCTTGGTAATAGGTTACTCTATGAAAACATCCGGAAAACGATAGAAAACATGTAGAAAATGTAGGCATTGCATAGAAAACAAGCATGAAGCATAAAAAATTATAGATACGTTTGCAACGTATCAGCATCCCAAGTTTAACTCCTACTCGTCCACGAGTAGGTAAGTGATAACAAAATAATTTTTGAGGTGACATAAAGGTAACACAAATCTTTATCAACGTTATGTAAAAGCATTGCAAGCTGAGATCAAAATACTTTACCAAAGTTATGATAAATATTATTTGAACTAATATAAAGTTAGCAACTATGTTGCACATGAAAAGTAACACAAACGAAAGACAATGAATAATGAAACATTGAAAGTGATATGTTTGTTTCAATCGTAAAGAAAAACATAATATAGTGGTATCCATCTAGTCCTTCGTGTGGTAGCAAAACATAAATGCCAGTACACCTTAAAAGTTTAAGTTATGACTAGATACAAATAATTTGAGAGCAAGCAATACCACAATCATGAATCAATCAATAATAAATTTTGGGACTATGCACATTATTCTCAGAATGACAACTATGCTCTCTTAGCTGGTGCATAAAGTAAGAAGATGAAGACTCAACATAAAAGTAAAATAAAGGCCCTTCACAGAAGGAAGCAGGGATTACTCGTGTGCTAGAGCTTTTTATTTGATAAACAGAGGTATTAATTTTTTTTTTGAGAGAGGTGTATGTTCATGTCAACGACTGGTAATGAAAAATATATCATAATCCAAGTCAAGAAAAGTGTTTAGACTTTTGAGAGCGGTTTCCATTAGCAGTTTTTTATTGGTCGGCACTTCCCCCTCACCCCACCCCCATCTTTCTTTCACAAACCAAGGCTAGCCGTATCCACGGGTGCCCACCAGCTTTCGTCAAACCATGGGGAAGTGCCTTTTGTTAATTATTTATTTGGCACCAACTCTCTGCAAATTTAGACGAGCACAGATTTCATACTCCTTGGGTGAAATAAAGAAGAAGAACTTTGTTTTACATAAACCATAATAAACATTTAACTACTTCCTCATGAGCTAAAATAAGAACACAAAACAAGTTAACAATTTTGAAGGTTTAAAGGTAGCACACGAGAAATTTATTAGGAGTGGCGGTGAAATACTACATATAGGTAGATATGGTGGACACATTTGAAAAACTTTGGTTTTGGAGAGTTGGATGCACGGGTAGAGATCATTCTCAGTACATGTGAAGGATAGCAAAAGACTGGGAACGACCAACTAAGAGAGCAGTAACGACCATAATCTTGCATAGCGAAAAAACATCATTAATCAAAGCATGAAGTTATATTACAAGTCAAAAACTAAATGATCATCAAGGCTAGAGGTGACTCTGTTTGTAGTCATAACATTGTGTGAACATGCGCCAAGGCAATCCAGATTAATCATTCAAAGGAAAAATATCATAAAACAATGCTTCAATATGAGAAAACAACACATGATTAATTTCAATGGCACATTAAGCACTCTCATTTATTTGAGAGTAGTCGTGATACATCATAAATTATGAATCATACAATTAAAAATAACATCTAACATGACATGCCAAATCCTAAGACACAGTCAAAACATGCATCCTATTACACCACTATAAGTATGAAACAATTTACTCTTCTCCAACACCAATCAACTTATTCGAAAAAACTCTCAAAGTAAATAATTATCAAATACCAGAGAGCTAATCATATATAAATGAAGCAAACCAACAATCTCTAAGGAAAATTCGAGTGATAAACAAGAGCTAAACGCGGTACATGCAAAACGTGAACACTCACAGAACAATATGAGTGAAAAGTAGAGTGTTCTAGGCAATAAAAACGGAGCGTGTTTCTCTCCAAAATAAAAGTGTTAGGATCCAACCAAAAGCTACAACAAGTAAAACAAAACAAAACTGTAAGCAAAATAAAACGACTCTTTAAGAATAACACATATCATGTGAAGCAATAAAATATAGTGTTTTGAAAGAAATATGATATTTTTGTTGATAAAGAAGTGGATGTCTTGGGCATCCCCAAGCTTTGACGCGTGTACCTCTTAGATATTTCTTTGGTTGATATGGGTATCCCCACGATTGAGCTTTTTTCCATCATTCATCTCATCACATTATAGTTCTCTTCCTACACTTGAAAGCTTGCTCCACCTAAAACTTCTCACAATGTTCATTAGCAATGTTGGTGTAATCAAAACAATAAATCCACTTGGTTCAGTTTCAACACAGGTCTAACACTCACTTAAAACATTAGCTATTGTCATAACTTTTTTTAAACCTCTTCCCCTCAAAAAAACACCAAAAGAAAGAGATTAAGAAGCAAATGCAAATATTGGCAGAAATCTATCAAAACTGAACAATCGGTAAAGATGAACTTTTTAAAAAATCTTAAAGTGGGAAACTAAGGAAAGTTAGATAACAACCTGGAGCATGTTTTTAATTTTTTCAAAGCAATCCGAGATTTTGGCTGAGAGAAATAATGTTTTTGGTAACAGCCTAGAAATTTGTTTCAAGACAGCAACTTCCCCAAAATCGCACTACCTCTCTATTAAAATTACTCTTGACAAAAAAACGAAATAAAAAAAGGATAAAGAGCGGTTTCTGCAGTGGTAACAACTTCCAAGACATAAAAAAACAGAAGAAAACAAAAATAAAAACGAAGGAAAACAAAAGTGGTTTGCCTCCCACAAGCTCTTTTCTTTAACGCCTTTAAGCTAGGCAAGAAGAACGAATCAAGTATAATTATGTTTCTTATCATCAAGATCATCAAAATTTTCTTCAATATCCCCCTCAGCAGTTATAATTCTTTTAGCAACATTTTTCATAGCAAATAAATTTTATCCACTTGGTCGGCTATCTTATTATCTCTCTCCTTTTGTTTCTGAATATTCTCCTCTATAGCACCCAACCTTTCTAACACTTGTTCTATTGGAATATTAGTTTTGTTCTATTCGCAAGGGGCGTTTCCTACCAAACTTCTAATAGCCTTATAAGCTTCTCGAGTAGAGGCTCCTAAAAAATCCCCTCCTGTTAAAATGTCAACAATATATCTATGCCACATGGTAGGACCAACATAAAAGTTTCTAGGGAGGATCTTGGTGGTATGCTTTTTAGTAGATCTGTTTTGAACATCATTAATTCTATACCAAGCATCTTTTAAACTCTCCCCACCTCTTTGTTTGAAGGTGAGGATCTCAACATCGGGAGACAAAACAAAAGGAGTAGAGCTAGAAATACTAACAAAATAAACTAACAACACAAATAAAAGACTACAAACTAGAGAACTAATTTTTGGGTTTTTGATAAAGAGAAAACAAGACTAAACAAAGTAAACTAAGCAAGAACAAAACAAAAGAAAGATAGTGGAACTGCAAGACTACCCTTGTAGCAAGCTAGAAGTCCCCGGCAACGGCGCCAGAAAAAGTACTTGATGCTGACCTGACCACACACTCGTTGGGAGATCCCAAGCGGAAGGTATGATGTAGTCTAGCGAAAAATTTCCCCCACTGTGGAACCAGAGTTTTTCAAACCAGTAGGACTTCTTAGTCTTGAAGAAGGTTTCTTGTATCAACAATGCCATGTATCGATGTTGACCAAGCGTGGAACCTGCACACAAACACAAACTCTCTCTTGTCCCAACTTTCCGGAAGGTCGTGAATCTTCCGGTCTTGGTGAAAACAGGAGAAGTAAACGTATAGAGTCTTGGAAAACAATAAAAGTAAAAAATGGAACAACAAGGAAACAATGATAAAAAAGTGCTTAAAAGAAGGTTGCAATTATGAGGAAAATATGATTGGGGTCCATAGGTTCACTAGTGGTGTCTCTACAAAGAAAACAAACATGTTGGGTGAACAAATTACATCTGGTCATGAATGTATAATAATACTATTATGAAGAGATATAGTTCACGGGTTCTAACATTGTAGGAATTACGTCAAGGCATATGGACCGCCTATCCAGCATGTATCCATATCTAAAAGTTCATCTCAAGAAAGTTCTCCAGCAAATCTATCTGGTATTAAGTTACAGCAATGAATTGATTGCTTTGTGTGCAACAGACGAATGCATTAAGAACAATACATAATTTGAGAAGTGGTCCTCGTCCGTAGACAAGAGCACCGCAGTTTTCTCCCTAGTGGCAACATCACATCCCCTCCCCCTCCCCCCCCCCCCCCGCATGTTTCTGTCACTCAAGCGCGGGTAACAAGGAGGCATGAACCCACTATCTAGCATATAAAACCTCTCTTGGAGGTGAAAACAACTACGTTGCCAAGGTAATAATAAACACTGGAGAGCATTGCAAGACAAGATTAAAACTCTCTACAAATATAGGTGAAGCATCTCATATTGACATGAACAAAATAATCATAATCTCATGGTTCATCGGATCCTAGCAAACACAACATGCACAATTACATAACGGTGGTCTCGATCATGTGAGGCTGCTCACGATACTCTAAACATGGAGGCAAAGAAGAGAGAACAACCATCTAGTTACTTCTATGGACCCGTAGTCCCAAGATGGACTACTCACGCATCTGTCCGAAGGCGATCATGGCGATGTAGAGGCTTCCGATGATAATCCCCGTCTCCGGCAGGGTGCCGGAGCAGGACTCTAGAAGCCCTAGATTGGACTTTCGAGGTGACGACGCCTCTTTGTATGTTTAATGGAAAATAATTCTGTCCCGTGATTTTTAGGGTTAAAGAAAATCTATAGGCGAAGAGGTGATGAGAGGTGGTGGCTAGGGCCGCCAGGGACCCACCAGGTGTGGCCAAGGGAGGGGTCGCGCCTGGCACCCTCCTGGTGACCCCTGACCTCCGGCTCTTCTTTGGATTCTGTCTTCATTCTGGGTAAAAAATGATCTTCGTGGGTTTTCAGCCCTTTTCGAGAATATTTCCTTAAGAACTTTTGTAAAATGGAAAAAACAGTAGAAAACAGCAACTGGCATGGGGCCTCTTGTTAGCAGGTTAGTCTGTGAAAACATTCGGAAAACGATAGATAACATGTACAAAACATAAGGGCATTGGATAGAAAACAAGCATGGAGCATCAAAAATTATAAATACGTTCGCAACGTATCATGAGACCAAGTTTTAGTCGAATCAGCGTGACTTAGAGATCTATAACACGGTGGTAGAAACCTTGTTCGTGTACCTGCACACAATACACAAACTCACTTTTTTTAAGTGCATGGTGCCTATGTGATTTTGGTAATTAATGACAATCCTTATGGACTAATGTTTACATTGAGATATCCTTATAGATCTTTTCCGTGGGAAAATAGTGCAGATCATGTGTTGGACTCTAGACGCTTAGATGATGACCATTGTTATATTTAAGGACTTATATGAATAATGTTCATGTATAGAGTTGTGTATATTGCAAGTATGTCTTGAAGAAAAAGATTAGGTGGTCTTTCATGATTATCTTCAACACGTCATCAAATGAAGAAAGAAGAAAATATACAAGGTTGATCAAACTTGTGTTCAACACATAAAGCTACAAGATGCACCAAGTGGGATTATGTTTCTCGTGGTATGGTAAGAATTTGTCCATATAGCTTTTGAAGTAACCAATGATATGTGTGTGTGTGTGTGGAATTTCTATGTGTGGTTAGGTATATTTCCACGGGCATGCATCAAAAGAAAGATTCCATATAGCCCATGGTCGATGACGTCAAGCGGTGTTCACCATCAAGCTTGTAGTGGAAGCTCAAGATAAGCGTCTCGAATAAATCCTATGCTTGATGATTTCCACCCATTTGGAGATAGTGACCATATGAAGAGTTTCCAAAAAGGCTCTCTCCCATAGTGGTGTATGGGGGAGCAATTTGCAAGTCTCATCAAGCGGAGCATGTGCTATCAAGCACGATCAACAAAGGAGATCCAACTTGAGAGAGTCAAGATAGTCATCATATAGCTCAATTATAATGCTCAAGGAAAAGGTATGATCTTGATAGATTTTCTATTTTACCGGTCTCATGCTTTAGGGAGACCGGGTTATAGGATCGATAGTCGTACTATCAAGAGGGGCACTTGAGTGAGTAACTTGATCGCACCTTTGTGGAGAGATAAAGCATTTGCATAGTTGGCATATCATGTTTCTTGTATCTTATTTTGGTTTTCTGTTTTCTCTATGTGGGGTTTTGGTGCTTGTCATGATCTTCATGACAGGCCAAGGTTTACCGAAAACGGATTTCATAAGAAAAAATTGTTGCATTTTCGGTGTTGGAGATTACCGGTTGTTGTTTATAGAGTTAAAAAATTTCCCCGTTTTGTTTTATCTTGTAGTGCTTGTTATGGTGATTTCAACGAGCCCAAGAACATAAAAAACGAAGTTCGTATGTAGAAGTTATGGCACTTTGCGTATCGATGCTCAGTCAGTCCAGATTAATCCGGGGCAATCCTACATTCTAGATTAAATCCAGAATTTCCGGATTGGATCCAACATGAATGTGAATCCGTCTATTAGCATCTGTATTAATCCAACATGCCGTATTGAATCCGACATGGGGGATTCTAGCAAAAAACGGCTATTTTATGTAGGGACCTATTTAAGGGGTCTTTTTTCCCATTGGTTCCAAGCTTTTTCAAGCACATTTTTATCTATCTCTCCCACCATTTTGGACCTTGTAAAGATTTTCCCTCTCTAAATTACTCCCATGATTCTTGTATATCTTTGAGGAAAAGTGAGAGGAGATCTAGATCTACATTTCCACCAATCCGTCCCTCCTCTAAGTGAAGGGAACCTAGTAGATCTTGATCTTTGATTTCTTGGTGTTTCTCCTTCTTTGTTATTCCTCTCTTATTCCCACATAAGAATTTGTTGCTAAGTATTTTAGCACTTGTGCTCTTTCCATTCACATTGTTTGCATCAGTTTTCTCTCTCCATGAGGATTCGTGAAAGCGAAAGTTTTTGAGGTTGTTACTCTTGAGTCCTTGGGCCCTAAACGACTTCGTGGTGTTCTCTGGTCCTCCAATTCATTTGTGGATGCGTGCCCCAAGATTTTGGTAACATCAAGAGCCTGCAATTAACTTATGGATGCGTACCTTGAGATTGAAGGGTACCAATAGTGGAAGGTGAACTAGGCCTTTGTGGCGAAGTTCATTGGAGAATAGGGTGAGCCCTTTGTGGTGTTGAGTAGGCCTCTTGTGGTGATAACACACCCTCCAACGATATGTACTTGCTGGTTTATGCTATAGAATTTTAATTTTTTTCCTATGTAGTCTGCCAAGATCACTATGCAGATAACAAGACATGCCAATACATGCAAGGATTAGGATAACGACTCACCGGGCAGCGGATTCAATGTAATTGAAGAATCGTAGATCCTCGCAACTAGGCCTAGTTCCAAGGATATCGCTAAGTCTTCCCTCGTCAAGGATCACATATGTAATCCCTCTTATAGTGTGCACGTGCACGCTCGTCTCAAAACCGTCAGCGCTCCGCCGTCCAGGACTCGACACCGACAAAAAGAGACAACCTTCCGGTATTGCTAATTGATAACATTAATCAACTGTGATTAGAGCTATTATGACACTGAAAGTTCTCAACACATGAGAGAGAAAACTAATTAGAGCTAGGTCTGATCGGGAGAGTGTAACTCAAAAACCCCGATTAGAAGATGTTCTAATTAAGTTAGAGATGTTTCAAATTAGAGGCTCTCTAATTAGACCCTAATTAGAGGTTCTAATTCTAGATTCCCTCTAATTAGATAGAGAGAGAAGGACACAAGGCTCAATTGATATGGTCTCCAAAAAGGAGGGGGTGGTATTATATATTATGTGCTAGGTGGGCACCTGCCAAAGGAGGGTGGGTCGGTTTCCCCCTCCCTCCCACTCCTCCTAGGAGGACTCTTATTGGACTACCATGTGGAGTCCAATGCCACCTCCCTTTTTTTCTTTTACTTTTACTTTTTCCCCCTTATTTATTTCTCAAATATATTTAGTAAAATTTCTACGGAAAACTCGTACACTTTGTGAGACCATGGGCCCCATCTGGCATTCCCTAAAAATAGGTTCTGCTCATAGGGGGAAATCTGCCCCCTCCAACACTGCTTCCATACAAGGAAAGTCCCCCAAAACTTTTTTGGAACCCCGTTACCCCTATAGATAAAATCATCGATATTATCTAACGATGTTAGAAACTCATTTCTAACACCCTGGGATATCTCATGTCCTCTGTAACTTCTCATATAAATTATGCCTAACATCGGCATGATTTCTCTTTTATAGTAACTTCCCCGAAACCACTTCGATTGACACCGGGCTTGTTTCTATGATATCGTAACGACATCGAAAATTCTTAAAACCAACATATTAGTTCTATCAATTAAAGGTTGGCACGGTTTAAGAGTGTGACCCATACAGGCTCGATAACACATAGTCATGTTCGGGCACTTACCGAACAATAATTAACAGTGGGATCGAGGACGTCCATGATAGCTCCTGTGTATTCCCAAAGTATACAAGGGAACCTTATAAGTTAATCATTGCACTTATTACCTTAAATTCATGATTCCAACGATATCACTAGGTGAGACTATGTGGTCTGATCTGATCAAATTCTTTGATCATAACACATATAACTCGTTTACCGATATAGTTATCTTTTCTCATCCATATCCCTAATGACCATGTGATAAATCACACTGTGTCTGGCCAAACGATATATGATCGATGATACTGAGAGGGCTGAGAGAATGTATCTCTCTATTGTCTAGATGAGTTAAGTACTAGTCTTGAACGGTCTCAGTTCCATTACACTTTCTAGGTCATAACCAAATATCACTGTCATAATCCTCCAGTTAGGGTAAGACGGTGATGATATCCAAAGTATAACTTTTGATTGTGTGGATGATACGTCATAAATGTATCCTTAATTTCTAATGTTCCTTGTTATTTTCTTGTTGTTTCCCACATGTTTGTTATACACTTTATGCCATTTTTATCGATTTTCCGGACTAGCCTATTGACAAGATGCCACAGAGCCAGTTCCCTGTTTCTGCTGTTTTTAATTTGAGAAAAGTTGTTCTGGAAATATTCTCGGAATTGGAATCCGGAGATCCTAGAATTCCCGAAGGTTCCACGGAGTCCCGCAGAGGCCCGAAGGGGGACCACAGGGAGCCCACACCATAGGGCGGCGCGCCCCTGACCGCGCCATGGGGTGGTGTGGGCCCCCCGGCCTCCACGGCCTTTGCCCTTTCGCCTATTTATACACCCCGAGACGTAAACCCTAAAGATATACCACTTCATCCCGAAAAATACTCGAGGCCGCCGTCATCGTCATCCCGAGATCGGGAGGGCTCTGCAGCTCTCCCTGGCACCCTCCCGGGAGGGGAATTCATCACCGGAGGGGTCTAGACCACCATGCCCTCCTCCGAAGTGATGCGTGAGTAGTTCATCCCTGGACTACAGGTCCATAGCAAGAGCTAGATGGTTGTCTTCTCCACTTTATGCCTCATGTTTAGATCTCGTGAGCTGCCTCACATGATCGAGATCATCTTTATGTAAAGCTACATGTTGTGTTTGCTGGGATCTGATGAATGTTGAATCCTATGTCTCCTGATTATCAATCTATCATGTTATCTTCATGCATATGTTATTTATGATCTTGCATGCTCTCCGTCATTAGTAGATGCTCTGGCCAAGTAGATGCTAGTAACTCCAAGAGGGATTATTTGTGCTCGATAGTGGTTTCATGCCTCCTTTGCATCCGTGCTCGAGTGGCAGAAACGTGGAGGATGGAGGATGTGTTGTTGCCATTAGGGAGAAAACAACGGTGTTTACCTAGTTTACATTGTTTACATTACACACTTTGCTTACGGCGATAATATGTTGCTAGCAACTTAATACCCATCGTTTGTTCGGATGATATTCGGAGGGTGGATTATTAGAGCCTTCATTTCTGTCAACTGCCCAGCTGCAATTTATTCACCACGCGTGTTATTTATGTTTCACGGAGAGACACAACTAGTGAACTGATAAAACACCTACTGCTTTCACACTGCTTTCATAATGTTCCTACTGTTTTCCACACCATATGGTTAACCTCTTTGTGTTTAGCAAAACCGGTGAAATTGACAACCTCACTGCTACGTTGGGACAAAGTGATTTGATTGTGTTGTGTAGGTTCCACGGTGCTGCTGAACCGGTAGTGCGCCATGCCACCTCAGTTGCATCAACCTTCAGAGATTGCTTGTCCCCCTACTGGTCAACCTTGGTTTCTTTTTTGAGGGAAAACTTGTTGCTACACTCTTCACAACCTTTCTCTTGGGGTTTACCAACGTCAGCCTCACGTCAAGGCATCATCAACAAGTTTTCTGGCGCCGTTGCCGGGGAGAAAGAGAATTTATGCAAGGGGAGTCTCTCACTTCCAATCTCTTTTCTTTATTTTTGTTTTGCTTAGTTTATTTTATTTTAGCTTGTTTGCTTCTCTTTATCAAAAACACAAAAAAAAGTTCTTATTCTAGCTGTAGTTTTATTCCTGTTTTTAGTCTTGTTAAGATGACTACTCCTGAGAATACTAAGTTGTGTGGCTATACTAGCACCAACAGCAATGCTTTCATTAGCACACCTATTGCTCCACCCGCTCCTTGTTGCTTCACCTTAATGGTTCCTTGAGGCGCCAGAAATCCTTTGCTATGGATGGTGTGTTGGGAACCCCAAGAGGAGGGTGTGATGAGTGCAGCGGTAAGAATTTCCCTCGGTTAAGAACCAAGGTTATCAATCCAGTAGGAGAAAGAGGATCTTCGGAAGGTTACTGCCACTGACGGTGGTGATGGCACCTCACTGGTGTCAGCAACAACGCAGAACCTGCACACAACACAACCAAAATACTTTGTCCCAACGGTACAGTGAGGTTGTCAATCTCACCGGTCTTGCTGAAAACAAAGATTAGACGTATAGTGTGGAAAATAGTGTATGCTTGCAGTGAGTAAAAAAAGAAGGGAATTGTAGTGGTTTGTTTAACAGTGTAGGAAAATGGACTGGGGTTCATAGGTTCACTAGTGGTGTCTCTCCCTAAAAGATAGCATGTTGGGTGAACAAATTACAGCTCGACAATTGACAAATAGAGGTTGCACCGTAGTGCACATTCATGACATGATGACTACTATGATATTTAGTGCGGGCATTACAACAATATACATAGATCGTAATCCAACTGCATCTATGACTAATAATCCACCCTCAGGTTATCATCCGAACCCCCGTAGGTATTAAGTTGCAAGCAACAGATAATAGCATTAAGCAATGTGTGTAATGTAAGCAATGATTGTGCACGCGGGCACTCACACCGCTGTTTTCTCCCTAGTGGCAACAACAGATCCTCCCCCGTCACGTTTCTGTCACTCGAGCACAGGAGAAAAGGAGGCATGAACCCAAGTATCGAGCAAAAATACTCCCGCTTGGAGTCACTAGCAACTACTTGGCCAGAGAAACCACTAGCAACAGAAAGCATGCAAGATCACAAATAACATATGCAATAAAGACTATAATCAACTTGGCATAAGTTCAATATTCATCGGATCCCAGCAAACACAACACATAAAATCACATAAGAACAATCCCGTTCATGTTAGGCAGCTCACGAGATCTAAACATTGAGGCATAGGAGAAGAAGACAACCTTCTAGCTACTGCTATGGACCCGTAGTCCAAGGATGAACTACTCACGCATTGCTCCGGAGGCAGGCATGGTGATGAAGAGGCCTCCGGTGATGATCTCCTCTCCGGCAAGGTGCCGGGAGACAGCTTCAGAACCCCCCTGATCTAGGGTTGACGAGGATGGCGGCTTCGGAACTTTTCGGGGATTTTTGATCAGGTGCCTAGGGTTTTCCTTCAGAGGGGAATAAATAGGCGAAAGGGCGGCGTCGGTGGGCCACCACGGTGGCCTCACCACCCCCAGGCGCGGCCAAGGGGGGTCGCGCCTGGCTATGGTGAGGACCCCCTGGTGCCCGTCTTCAACTCCTCTTCGGTCTTCTGGATGCTTCCAGGGAAAATAGGAACTTCAGGATTTGTGGGGTCCAATTCCAAGAATATTTCTAGAACAAATTTTCTGAAATAAAAAACATCAGAAAACTGGGAACTGGCACTTGGCATCTTGTTAATAGGTTAGTCCCGGAGAACGTGTAAAAATGCTATAAAGAAGGGAGAAAACATCTAGCAATTGGCATAATATCATCATGGAACGTCAGAAATTATAGATACGTTGGAGACGTATCACTCCTACTGCTGATTTTTATGAGATAAAACCTGCCCTGTTAAACCTTGTTATGAGAGAGCAATTTTCTGGTGCTAGTACTGATGATGCTGCTGCCCATCTTAATAATTTTTTTGAACTATGTGAGATGCAAAAATATAAAGATGTAGAGGAGATATTATTAAACTGAAATTGTTTCCTTTCTCTTTCAGAGGAAGAGCTAAAGAATGGTTGTTGTCTTTGCCTAGAAATAGTATTGATTCTTGGACTAAGTGTAAAGATGTTTTCATTGGAAAATATTATCCTCCTGCTAAGATTATATCTTTAAGAAGTAGCATTATGAATTTTAAGCAACTTGATAATGAGGATGTTTATAAATCTTGGGAAAGAATGAAATCTTTATTAAAGAATTGCCCCACTCATGGACTGACTACTTGGATGATCATCCAAACCATTTATGCAGCTCTAAATTTTTCTTCAAGAAACCTTCTATATTCAGCTGCTGGAGGAGCCTTTATGTCCAATACCTTGGGTTCAGCAACAAAGCTTCTTGATGATATGATGTTAAATTATTCTGAGTGGCACACTGAGAGAGCTACAACTGGTAAGAAGGTAAATTATGTTGAAGAAACCTCCTCTTTGAATGAAAGACTTGATGTTATTATGTCTATGCTTGCGAATGGCCATGCTCCTATTGATCCTAATAATGTTCCTTTAGCCTCTTTGGTTGCTCAAGAAGAGCATGTTGATGTGAACTTCATTAAAAATAATAATTTCAACACCAATGCTTATAGGAATAATTTTGGTAGCAACAATTATAGGCCATATCCTCCCAATAATAGTAATGCTTACGGTAATTATTATGGTAATTCCTACAACAACAATAAAAGTGTACCCTCTTATCTTCAGAACATGCTTAAGAATTTTATTAGTACACAAACTGCTTTTAATAAATCCGTTGAGGAAAAATTTGGTAAAATTGATGTTCTTGCTTCTAAAGTTGATAGCCTTGCTCTTGATGTTGATTTTCTGAAACTAAAGGTTATGCCTAATGATGTTAAAGAAAGTAAAACTTTGGATGCTATCCAAATTTGAATTGATGATAATGTTAGGATGTTAGCTCAATTGCATGCTAGATGGGAAAGAGAAGATAAAATAGCTAGAAAGAATAATATATCTAATGTTTGCACCATTACCACCACTAGTAAAACTGTCACACCCCAGTTTTTGGAATCTTGTAATGTGTTCAAGAAGACAGAAATTAGGGCCAACAATTTTTTTATCTAACAACATGATTGTTTGAACTGACATGTGTTTATGATCTTAATCGTATTTGCAATACAAGTTTTGTTTCTTGATAAAACCAATAACAAAATTTTCTAAAAACACTTTTATTATTTTTCCCTGTTGTTTTCTTTGTGGATTACTTGAGTGGATTTTTATTCCAAGACTTGGGTCATTCTTGTTTGAATCTTAAAATAAACTTTTAGCTTTGTTGGATCCAAGAAAACAAAATTTCAAAATGATTGATCGAAGTTTTCTTTTAAGTTTTCTATAGAAACTATTCCCTGAAAATATAGCCAAGTACCTGTTTTCCACCTTTGTTTTCACTAGGCTATAAAATGTTATTTTATGTTTTCTTGACTTTTATTTGTTCCTTGATATATGTACTACAAATCCATAAGATTGGTTTTATTTTTGGATTGATAAAAATGATCTTTTTCTTGTTGGCTTTGTGGTATAAAAATAAGACATAAAAAATGCATTTTTGGAAAGCAGAGAAAAACAGAAAGTATACCTTTCCCACATTGTTTTCATGGCTTTAAACTATTTCAATTTTATTTTCAAAAGTTGTTTCTGAAAATATAAAACATGGTTAACAAGTTCCCACTTTGAGAACAAAGATTGGATTTTATTTGACCCTTGAAAACAGTGCCAACTTTCTGATGTTTTTAACAGATTCCAACACTTACCCCCTGTTTGGATGTATGAAAAACTGACTCGGAATTGAATTGGACTAGAATACCAAATCTAAGATGGAAATGAAATGACATCCAATTCTAATTCTATTGTTTGGATGTGTTTGGTATTTGTTGTTAGAATCAAAGGTAGCACCAAATTCCAAATCATGTTTGGTTGTGCAATCCATGGAATTGGCACCACTAACCACAGGAAATGCAAAGACATGTGAACCACGCCGGGATCTCGTCCCAGCTCCTCGAGTGTACCATCTCCCATCTCCAGGTACAACGGCTTCGACAGGAGGACGTCGTACGGGGCCAGGCGCACCTCCGTCCCCGACACGCGCCGGCAGGCGTCGCTGCTCGAGAAGCTCCAGAAATTCCACAAATCCTTTTCTTCCTTGACGGGGACGACGATGTGGAAGCCGCCGTGGTGCGCCGTGGATGGTTCGTACGCGAGGCAGACCCTGAAGCCGTCGTCGCCGGCATACCGGTCGTCACGGAACGGGTGGGGTCACCGGGTTGACGACGAAGCCGGCGCCGCCGCTGACCAGGGTGACGACCAGAGAGAGGATGCCGCACGTGCGGAGCAAAGCCGGAGGCGCACGCCTCCGACAGGGCGGAAGGAGAGGGAGGCGTTCGGCGGGGCGACGACAACGGCGCCGGGGGTGAGGACCTTGAAGCTGACCCTGTGGAAGCGGGCGAGGACTGCGGTGGCCGGCAAGGGGCACCGTGCCTGCGCGCGGGCGAAGGCGGGGTCGCAGAAGCGGCCGGATGCGGCGACGGCGGGCGAACCTAGGCGGCGATGCGTTGCTCGATCTGTTTTCTCGCTGACGACTGACGAGCGAAGAGATACGATGGGGAGACGAGACTCGTTTCCGTGCCTTTCCGAGGTGTGAGGCTCGGAATTAGCTCGCACGGGCTGGACACGCGTGGGCGCTGCCTTGGAATTGGACTGGTTTTCTATGGGCCAATTCTTAAACCACCCCAAACAATGGAATCGGTGAGATTTCCAATTCTGAGCTAGTTTTCCTACATCCAAACATAGTTTTAGAGAAATTCTCTAAGTCCTTAAAAATTGAATTTTATGAATTTTTCACAGACAGTTGTTTTCCAATTTTTGAGCAGATGTTTTCCTTTGGTTCTTGTTCAAGTTTGGAAACCTCACTTTGCCAAAGAGATTCCTGGGTATTTAGACTTAACAGTAGGACCTTTTGTTGCTTCTAGAAGGTGGAGAGGAGGAAACTTTCGAGAGAGAAAAGAGGTGGCAGAAAACAGTGTGGTCATGGCATGGGCACCTCTGGCTTTGACCCTTGTGGCCATGCTGTGGCCTTTCCAGCTCGCAATGGCCGCCCCTTAGCTTGCCCCTAGCTCCAAGGCACCCCATGGGCCCTTCCCTTGCTCTGCTCTGTCGAGGGCACGAGCTAGAAGCTCACACCCGTGCCATTTCGAGTCATCCCGAGAGCGCGCCCTTGTCAACCCCTCGGCCCCGCGTCTACAAGTAACCTCACGCCGCCCCCGCTCTCCACTAGCCTCCCCACCTCGTTCACTCTCGCCTCTGGCCAAGAACACGAGCCCTCGAGCTCACCACAGCCCCCTCGGGCCGAAAATCCGCCGCCGGCCACCGTGCTCTGGCTCGAGGTGATGCCCCCGTTGCAACCCCTCCCCGCACATGTCACCACCGTTTTTTAACACCCCGCACCGCGTAGGCTAGCCCTGACGTGTTCCCGTGATTTGCTGCGTGCCGGAGAACTCCCGCCGTCATCGTCGCCGCCGTGGCTGCCCCGCGCCCGCACCGCCGTTTGGGGCTGCAACAGGCGCCACAACCAGCGCCCCTCGACTCCCCCTACGTCCTGCACCCTTCCCCAACCCCGCATCGTCCCCGCCGTGCCCCACAGTGAGCCCCTCAGCCCTCACTGTATCTCAGCCGTGTCCCGAGTGAGAGAGAGGTGGTGAGAGGAAGAAGAGGACGCCGGGAGCGTCGATCCTGAGATCGACGGCTCCCATTGAATCTGGCCGCTTCCCGCGTCCCCGCGCGCGCAAAAAGTGGCGTTGGGCCGCTCGGCCGCTTATTTGGGCCGCGCCCGTAGAAAACCCAACCCACCCCTCTGTTTTGATTTTCTTTTAAAAATCAGCAAAGTTTATCTTGTATACTTTTGACCTGTTAAAAATAGTTATCAGACAAATTAAAATCAACCAAAAATAATGGCACGACTATTATGTTTTCCTAACCATCCAAAATTTATAGATCTAAGTTTTGACTTGTAGTTTTGTCACAAGACCTGTTTTGCCACTGAGTGTCTGTAAGCTTGTTCTGGCATAACTTTTTGGATCTGTATCCAAAATGGTCAAACTAATATATTTTGGATAGCTATTGAATATATCTATCCATAGGACTTGGCCTCACATCAAGATGAGTTACCAAATGGAAATGCCGTCCATTTTGGTAAATGGCCAGTAGGCTTTTCTAGGATTTTTAGAAGGAGTTTAAAAATTATTTTTGAGGTGAATCCAATTGGATGTGTTTTCATATGACTAGATATACCTAGTAATAGCTTGGATTAATTTTTGGAGCCCTAGATTAATTTTGGTGAGCAAAACTAGAAACATCAGCTTTTCGGTTTTCATTATTACTTGTGTGTTTGTTTGTAAACAAGTGTGTGATTGTTTGAATCTTGCTCCCTAGCATGTATAGATGTGTTGGATCTTGTTATTAGGTTGTTTGCTTGCAATATGTCTACCTTAGAAAGTGTGTGCATGTTTTGGAAGTCAAATAGCAATAGAAATATCATTTGTTATTTTCTCGTTTTATTACTTGATTATTGTGTGTGGACCAAATCTTGGTAGATTTGTTTTGCCTAGGTTTGTGATATGTTTGAGTGGAGTCCAGTATCATTTTGGGTACTGTTATTTTGATGTTATTATCTCTGTTAGCTTGCAACTTATTTTATAGCAAAGCATGTGTAAGATTTGTATTTGTTTTCACTAGTATTGTTTTCACTAGTATGAATAGCTATGTGTGGATTGCTTTGTTAGATTAATATTGTCATGTGTGACCAGAGGCCTTGTTACCTATTTTGCCTTGGTATTGGTGGGCCCATAACCCACTGGTCCCATTGCATCTTGGTTAAGGATGAAAATCCCCTACCATTGCACTAGAGTAAAAATAGCATGCATTACTATATGTTTGTCTAGTATTTTCCACCAAGGAAAATGTAGTTGTTTTACTTGTTTGATTGAAGTGTTTAGTATTTCTTTGTGAATACTATATGTTTAGTGGTGGTTCATTTGTTAACATAATATTCCCTTAGGGTATCATGTTAAGGAATGTTTCACTGTTGTTTGGTAAATTAAATATTGTTTGCTAATAGAATGCTTCCTAGTGATTGATAAATTATTTGTAAATAGATTTCATTGAGTGTTTGGATTTTTGAAAGTGTTTAGTTGATCTTGTGTTGAGTGCATAGATACTGGTTGTGTAGTTTATACTTTGATTGCTTGCTATTTAATTGAGTAGAAAAGCATGTATTATTAGAATTGGTTTATGCTTGCTCAGTAGATGTTTTCATAGAATTAATTTAGTGTTTATGATTACTATCATGTGTAAGGTGTACGTGATTTTAGTAGGAATTTATGTTCATGACTTGGTTGTTTAAAGTTAAGCATCCTTGTAGTGATGTTTGCTTCTCTAGTGATGAACTAGTGTCACCACTAGAGATTATGAGTTGCTCTAGTATTGCTGTCGTTTATTTTATGAGTGTGTGATTATCCTAGCATGTTTAGGATGTTATTACTTCTGTTATTATGACATGAATTGTTGAGTTTATTGTTGCTATAGTTGTAGAATACAATTATTTCTTATAGCATGCTTGTGTAGAATTCCATACTAGTATGCTGTTAGTGGACTGCTGTTGTTATGTGTGTTCTAGCCTTATTATCTTTTGTGATGATTGGTGTTTTAGATTACATATTATGACTTGTTACTATTGGTTGAGATACTGATTTGTTTTGTTTGTTTTCATGATTGATGGATTCCATAACTTCAAGTAGACATAAGCATAGTCTATAACTGGCCTATTCATCTGTGGTGTGCTTGCTTGTTGTTTGGAAACTGTCTGAGTGTTTGACTTGCATGAGTATTATACTTATGCTATTGTCTTGATAGTGTTGTTGTTGTGCTTAATAGTATCTTGTTATCTAGGCATTAGTTTAGTTTTGAACTTGTTTGATGATGAATGCTTGTGTGTTGCTAATACCCACTGCCATGAGTATTGCTTTGATTGATTGTTATTATCTTAGTAGCCTCACCTTTTGGACCCACAAGCTATATTTTTAGCTTCTTGAATATCTTATTATGAGAGTGGCACACCCACTCCATATATGGTATGTAAGATGTGGGATATGGTTCTCAACCATATGTTTGTCTGACGACGGTTTTGTACCCTGAGAGTTATGTGAGATAGATTTCTCGATAACGTTTGAGTGATTGCGCTAGTATAAGTTTGCTTGATGTATGTATTGTCTTGTTTAGTGTTTTGGGCGTTAGTTCTGAGTGTGTGTATTTTATTCTTTTACGACGCTAGAAAATGAAGAAGAAGAAGAAGCAGTTGTGGAGCTGTGCGTCAAGTTCAAACTACTTCAAGGACAGGGACACTAAGAGTTTTAAGGCAAGCCATCCTGATGTTTGATGTTATAATACACTTATCATTATCTATCATGCATGTTTTACTTCTGAAAGTTCTACAAAAACTTTGTTTACCAAAAACTATTTTTGAGTGACTACTACTACTATTTTATATACTATTACTACGCCAGTAGTTGATACTTGGTCTTACCAAGCCCATAGCCACCATATGGTATTTATTACCATCCAAAGTATTAGTTCCTAAGTGGACACCTTAAAAATTTGTTTTTGAAAAACAAAGGCTTTATGGAAAACCCGGTGGAAAGGCGAAGCCGTATCCACCGAAGAAATGTTGAAGTCGTCATTTTTGGGAAAATTGGTGTTTTACAAAAATGACACATAACCTAGTCTTCGCCGGACAACCTTTACCGTACTGCCACTTTACCCCAACATGGGCACGAGGCTTAACTTCAAGTTTATTCTTGTTAGTGTGTGTTCTATCTCAATTTGCTATAAGGGACGTGACTTCCCTCGAACCGAAATGCCGCCAGTCATGAATCAAATAGGCATACAAAGTGAGGGATTAAGTTACCCCCCGGGTGCGACTGTTGGGTCTCCTGCCGTGGCGATGTGTGACATGGTGCCGGGGGGAACAAACCCAGTTGAAGAGATAGTAATATACTAGCTTGAGCATAGTGGATGGTTAGGATCAGTTATCTGATGTTCACATACTGTTGTTACAGTCCGTGGATGTTCACGGCAGATGTACTGGATCTGGTGGATTGTGTACATCTCTGCAGAGTACAACTATTTCGGAATAGCCGCGTCCTCGGATATGGACAGTTGAATGGCCATGTAGCTAGCATTGTGTAAATGTTTTCAAAAAGGAGTTTTCAGAAAAGGAGTTGGACTTGTGAAGTACCGAAAGGAGGAAAATCTTGTACCGTGGAGGTACCGTTGATGAAAAGCCAGAAGTTGTTTTACAAGAAGTTTTGCAAAGAGAAAACCTTCTTTTACAGAATGAGTTTATAAAACCTCTTGTACATGTGATATCTACAAGAGAAAGAAAAACTATATTATTTTCTTTTGAAGTATCTTCTTCAACAAAGATACATAGATTTTCAAAATCAACTATGATATGTCTTACATATATCATTGATAGTGAACCCTATGTATAGCCTACCTATTCCACTATATAAGCATACTTGCATTTTGGTAAGCTACATGATGGATGTCTTGCTGAGTACATTCAAATGTACTCATATTGGCTTCGTCCCTGGTATTTACTTGCCAGACTTCGAGGAGGAGTCTCAGGAGGAGATCTACGAGGTGGAGTACTGCGCTGATGGACTTGCAAACTAGGATCGTCTCCCGGTCAGCAGCCTGTAGGTTAAGGCGTGACTTGGGCTCTACTATGTTTGTGTGTGTTAGTATTCCGCTGTGTGTTGTGTGTTGCCCTGCGTGGCAGTTGTGTGGACTTGGTCAGGTGACCAGGTTCCTTTTGTAAGTGTTTTATGCAATCGTGTAATGGATATTGTATCTGTGTACCAACTTGATATGTTGTTCACGACTGGTGTGATCTGGGATCGTGAATGTATGCATATCGAAGGTGTCCTTAAACAGTGGTTCTGGGGGACCTTACAAAAACTGAAGCTTCTCATGCTAGAAGACCTTCTACTATCAATGGTAAAGTAAATGGTGTTGGAAACACTCCCACTTCTGCTATTAAAAATGCAAAAATGCCTGAAACTTCTAAAAATGTTCCTGATAAAAGTGCTGAAATTTTTAGAAATATGGGAGACAATGGTCCTATTATCTTTGATAAAAATGATGTTGATTTTGATGATTGCAACATAACTGAAGTGATTAAGTTCTTACAAAAGCTTTCTAGTTGTCCTAATTCTAGTGCTATGAATATGGCTTTCACAAAACATATTACAAATGCTCTCGTGCAAATTAGAGAGGATGAATTAAGATGTGAAGCCTCTATCCATAGGAAGCTAGATGACGGTTGGGAACCCATTATTAAAATGAAAGTGAATGATTTTGATTGCAATGCTCTATGTGATCTCGGTGCTAGTATCTATGTTATGCCCAAGAAACTCTATGATATTCTTGATTTACTACCATTAGAACCTTGTTATTTGGATATTCGTCGTATTGATAATGTTAGAAAGAAACCTTTGGGGAGAGTTTATGATGTTCTTATCATGGTTAATAATAATCTTGTCCCTGTTGATTTTGTTGTCTTGAATATTGGATGCAATTCTTCTTGTTCAATTGTTTTGGGAAGACCTTTTCTTAGAACTGTTGGTGATGTTATTGATATGAAAGAGGGGAACATTAAATTTCAGTTCCCACTCAAGAAAGGTATGGAACACTTTCCTAGAAAGAGAATGAAGTTTCCTTTTGATTCCATTATTCGAACGAGATATAATTTGGATGCTTCTTCACTTGAAAATACTTGATTCCACATTTCTTGGCCTAGCTAAAAGGCGTTAAAGAAAAGCACTTCTTGGGAGATAACCCTTGGTTTTATTTTTGCTTTGTTTTTCTATGTTTTCTTTGAGTCAAGAGGTTGTATACTTCCTTAGAAAATCCTTTGTATCTTTAATTTCCTGTTTTAGTAGTGCCAAGTAAGGTTTTTGACAAAAGTTGGAGTTGGTTTTCGGATTTCTGTGCAGGAAACAGATTTCTGCTGTCCGCCGTAAAAAATTGTATAAATCATAGAAAAACCAGAATGACTTGAAATTTCTTGTTCTTATTACTCGCCTGATTCCGCAACATTTTTTTCTTTAAGTTTTTCGATCTGAGCAACGTAAGTGCCTAGAAAAATTCTTCTTTACAGATTGTTCTGGTTTTGACAGATTCTGCCATTTTTCTTGCATTTGCTCTTTTGCGATGTCAAGTGGATTTCTTTGCTTCACGAAACATCAGTGGCTGTAGCTAATGTGTAAAAGTATCAATAGCACTTGTGCCATATAGAACCCATGAATTTTTTATCGTTGCACTAACCCTCTAATGTGAATTACTCTTTGAGTGTGGTGTAAAGGAAGTTTTCAAGGGTCAAGAGAAGAGGGTGATATATGTGATCAAGAAGAGTGCAAGGTCAAAGCTTGGGGATGACCCCGTGGTTCATCCAAGCATATTTTAAGAATACTCAAGCATCTAAGCTTGGGGATGCCCAAGGCATCCCAACTTCATCAACAATCTATCAGGTCACTTCTAGTCAAACTATATTTTTATTCGGTCACATCATATGAAGTTTACTTGGAGCGTATGTTTGTTTTTCATTTGTTTTCTTTTGTTTTCTCTTATTTCCTTTTTTCCCTTGCTGCAATAATATAGTTGTACCCTAGCATTATTTGTTTGGGAGAGAGACACACTCTGTTTTTTAGTTTGAATACTTGCTATGCTAGTATTCGTAGTTTTTCTTCTAGCTGCTGCAAATTTCCCTTTTTAGCTCTTGTTTTCATTTCATCTCTTGTTCAAAGTTGTTAGTTTTAGTAGTGTTATGTGAGTACTCTCATGTTTTCTTTCTGTAGCATTTAGAGAGTTTTTTGTTAAAGCATGATTTGTATGGTTCTTGTTGGGAAAAGAAACTGCTGCTTGAGGTAGAATTTATAACGGTGCAAGTAGAAGCTTGTATAGACTATGGCTAGACTTTTTCATATCATGCTAGATGTTTTTTTTAATTATAATGCCTTGTGTTTATTTAGTAGCATGATTAGCCTCAAATTGCCGAGAGTGTTTAATGTGCCATTAAAAGATCATTAATTTTTCTTGTCGTATTGAAGCATAAATTTGTGGTGTTCTCCTTTCAATGTTTTATTTGGTTGACTTGGCGCATGCTCACACCATGTTTATGACTATGAACCAGTCACTAACAGCCTCCATGATCATTTAGTTTTTGAACTTGTGGTACCACTTATGCTTTGATTAATGATGTTTATGTCGCTATGCATGATTATGGCTCTTATGCTCTCTTGATTTGTCGCTCACAGTCTTTTGCTAGCCTCCACCTGTACTGAGTATGAGATCTACTCGTGCATCCAACTCCCAAAAACCAAAGTTTTTTCCATTGTGTCCACCATACCTACCTATATGTGGTATTTAACCGCCACTCCAAATTAATTTCTCATGTGTTACCTTTAAAACTTTCAAAATTACTCCTGTTTTAGCCCATGAGGACGTAAATAGAGAATCTTTATCTCACTTGTTGATTGGACTTTCACACCCTGGACTAGTGGCTTCATCAGCTTATCCAATGATAGAAGAGCTGGCAGCGGGGTGCCCGGCCCCAAATTAATAACAACAAATTCTCTTCACTATTTTTGCCCCTGATTTATCAGTCAAAGCATAATTGTGTAAACAAAAGAGCAAGAGGGATGACCTTCTACCCAGATGCGTCCTTCTATGGGAGCCGCTCTTGTGAAGTCTATTTGGCTTTGTTTACCATTCGTTGACATAAGCACACACACCTCTCTTAAAATATAGACACTACTCCACGGTATGTGATTCTTGGAAGGCACCCGAGGATTCAGTTAGCCATGGTTTGTGTAAGATGGTTGGGAGGAGTGTCAAGTTTTTTATACCTCTGTTTAATGAAATAAAAGCTCGAGCACATGAGTTGATCCCTGCTTCCCTCTACAAAGGGACTTTCTTTTACTTTTATGTTTAGTCTCCATCCTCTAACTTTATGCACGGTTGAGAGAGCATAGTTGCCATTCTGATTTTTATGTGCATTTATCCCAGAAAACTTATTAATTGATTTATGATGTGTTATTGCTTGTTCTCTAATTATTTTTTATAGTATTCCTCATGAACTTTGAAGTTTTCCTGGCATTTATGTTTCGCCCCACTCTTAAGGACTAGCGAAATATCACTTTGACATGTTTTCTCTATACTTGAAACAAACGTATATCTTTCGTTGCCTTGTTATTCATGACCTTTTGTTTGTGTTAATTCTCATGATGCAAGGTGATTGCTATGCTTTATTATAAAATCTATTTATCATGTTTGTGTTGAAGTTCTATGATCTCGGCTTACTTATGTTCTTACATTATTGATGATCAAGTTTATGTTGGTAGCATGTCACCTAGGAAATTTTGTGTTTTTATCGTTTACCTACTCGAGGACGAGTAGGAACTAAGCTTGGGGATGTTGATACGTCATAAATGTATCCTTAATTTCTGATGTTCCATGTTGTTTTCTTGTTGTTTCCCACATGTTTTATATACACTTTATGTCATTTTTATCAATTTTACGGACTAACCTATTGACAAGATGCCACAGAGCTAGTTCGCTGTTTTCTGCTGATTTTAGTTTCAGAAAAGTTGTTCTGGAAATATTCTCGGAATTGGAAAATTAGAAGTCCGGAGGTCCTAGAATTCCCGAAGGTTCCACGGAGTCCCAAAGATACCCAGAGGGGGGCCACGGGGCCCACACCATAGGGCGGCGCGCCCCTGGTCGCGCCATAGGGTGGTGTGGGCCCCCCCGGCCTCCACCGCCTTTGCCCTTTCGCCTATTTATACCCCCCGAAACGTAAACCCTAAAGATATACCACTTCATCCTGGAAAACTCCTGAGCCCGCCGTCATCGTCATCCCGAGATCAGGAGGGTTCTGGAGCTCTCCCCGGCACCCTGCCGGGAGGGGAATTCATCACCGGAGGGGTCCATAGCAGTAGCTAGATGGTTGTTCTCTCCACTTTGTACCTCATGTTTAGATCTTGTGAGCTGCCTAACATGATCAAGACCATCTTTATGTAATGCTACATGTTTTGTTTGCTAGGATCTGATGAATGTTGAATGCTATGTCTTCTGATTATCAATCTATCATGTTATCTTCATGCATATATTATTTATGATCTTGCATGCTCTTCGTTATTAGTAGATGCTCTGGCCAAGAAGATGCTAGTAACTCCAAGAGGGAGTATTTATGCTCGATAGTGGGTTCATGTCTTCTTTGCATCTGTGCTCGAGTGAAAGAAATGTGACGAATGGAGGATGTGATGTTGCCATTAGGGAGAAAACAACGATGTTTACCTAGTTTACATTGGTTACATTACACACTTTGCTTACTGCGATAATCTGTTGCTAGCAACTTAATACCCAACGTTTGTTCGGTTGATATTCGGAGGTTGGATTATTAGACATAGATGTAGTTGGATGATGGTCTATGTATTTTGTTGTAATGCCCGCATGAATCACATGGTAATATTTATGTCTTACATATGCACTACGGTGCAGCCTTCAGTTTTTTCAATTGCCCAACTGTAATTTGTTCACCACACATGTTATTTATCTTTCACGGAGAGACACCACTAGTGAACTGTGGATCCCGGTCCTATTTCCTCATACTGATAAAACACCTACTGCTTTTATATTGTTCCTACTGTTTTTCTACTGTTTTCCACACCATACGTTTAACCTCTTTGTGTTCAGCAAAACTGGTGAGATTGACAGCCTCACTGCTACGTTGGGACAAAGTGATTTGATTGTGTTGTGTAGGTTCCACGGTGCTGCTGAACCGGTAGTGTGCCCTGCCACCTCAGCTACATCAACCTTTAGAGATTGCTTGTCCTCCTACTGGTGGATTCAACATTGGTTTCTTTTCTGAGGGAGAACTTGCGGCTACACTCTTCACAACCTCTCTCTTGGGGTTTACCAACGTCAACCTCACGTCAAGACATCATCAGTGGACACTAGATATTCTCATAGTATAGAAATTATAGTCAATGTTAACTTTATATGCATTTGCTTAAATACATAATGTTTTTTTAGTCTCTTTTAGCAACAACATACACTTGAGTCGGTTCAGTACTATTGTTACCCTAACAATACACTCTTATGTTTTGCCAGACATTCTTCTAAGTCCATGATCAGGAAAATATGACCATCACACAAAACATAAGCCGATCTTAGAGACAAGATCAGGAACTCTTGTTTGTTTGTGTCTATACACCCGCACAAAGATTTTTCTTTGAAAACACACTTTTCAAGTGCTATACGGTTGTAGCATGATTACATAAACTTAACTCTGAACTTGGAAATAGAATAATAATTGAATATTATTGTCTCTACAAAATACCTCCAACACTAACATAAGGACTCATAAAATGCCTAATGGGTCCACCGAGTACACACTAGCAACTGGGACATGGGTGGAAGAGTTACCTTACATATTATGGAGTCTGCGAACAACACCAAATGGGTCCACCGAGTACACACCACTTTTCATGGTCTAAGACGCAGAGGCTGTCCTACCCGCTGAGGTACGACATAATGCACCACAAGTCGCTGCTCAATCGTAAGATCAATCCAACGCAGCAATGGAGGACGTTGTGAACACACTGATGAAGCGAGGGATATAGCACTCGCAAGATCAACAATATAGCAGCAAGCACTGAGAAATTACCACAGCCGTCGAATGCATAGAAGATCATTTGACATAGGAGACTTGGTCTTGCGGCTGAACCAAACAAGCCATGAAAAGTTGTCACCCATGTGGGAATGGCTTTTTATCATCACAGAGGTTATAGGAAAATGTGCTTAGAAGGTTAAGGATTTCAAGACCGACGTACGTTACGACAACCCGTGGAACATCTTTTAGCTACATTTTTTAATGCATAAATTTATTTTCTATAATTTCAATAAGGCCGTCGAGCCATATCTGTACTGTATTGGTCAAATCTGCATATACGCATATATTATGAAAGTTCTGTCATGTCCTTGAACAACGTAATAGGCAGGTGGGACCCGATTGCTGCAGGCGAGCCTGAGCCTGAGCACTTGGGGGGTTGTGCCATGGTACAGTTACAATTTACGCAGTCAGACTCGAACACTCTGGTACGGTGTCGCAAAACTGTCTAAACTTTAATTCCATAGGGTGACTCCTTCCTGCAGTCACACCCGAACACTCGGGGCACATCAAAATTGTCAAAACGGAAAACCCGTAGGGTAACCACTAGGGCAATTGTACTCAAACACTCGGGGCTGTGCATCAAAATCATTGAAACTCAAAAGGGTGACTCCTAGCCGCAGACATACCCGAAACACTCGAGGGTTGTGCTGCAAATCTATCACAAGTCGAAAGTTCACTAGATAGTTACAGGCAGGTGTCATATTCGATTATTCAAAGACTGTGCCGAGAAGTTTAAGAAGACTAGGAGGGAAGCAGAAACATAAATATGGAAAAAATATATCAGCAAAAAATACAACTTACAAGGTGATACGTTGCAATTCAGAGGGTACATGTGCAACTAGAAACACCCCAATTGTGTCAAAAAGTTTTCGACAGAATTACAAGCATCGAGTATATCTACTCCTCTGGCTGGGCACAAAGAAGGTTGACCAGATCTGCTAACTAGGTGCAAGCCCAAAGTGGTTGAGTAATTGGGCCTCGAGTAGTTCAACTTGAGCACTCGGTAGAATCTTCGAGTCATACCTTGTACTTGGGGGCTACTCCAATTAGAGCGCTGTCGCGCATTGAAAATACAACAATTTTTTTAGAAGGGTAAAGGAATATTTACTTCGCCTCGCCATCTTGGGGGAAGTAGAACCCAACGAGCGAGCTTCGTCCGATGAAGGAGACCGACAGAGATATCACAGTTCCTTGTCGGCGTTCCCCTCTCCAGCCCCCAAGCCCTCCACTGCCTCCACCTGACTACCCTCATCAATGGGCTCCGCCTCACTGTCATACTTGTTGCTTTCCTCTCCATCGGAAATGGCCTCGTCGGAGATTGCCCAAAATCACCTCCGCGTCGCCCCTAACGGGTGACCAAGATTTTCGGTGTCCATTCCGGCGGGGGGGGGGGGAGGGGGCTAGTTGCCGGCAAATTGTTTTAAGAGTTAGATCCTTTTTTTTGAAATGGGGTTTCCCAGTCTGCATCACATCGATGGACACAAATTTTCATTAAAAATAAAAGTTGCAAAGTAACAAGTGTCGACCTCGGTAGAAATCACAGACCAAAAAGAGTGGCCACATGAATAAGTCACAAAAAGACCGACGACATAGAAAAACTACACATACTGCAATCATCTAGTGTGCAACCAACTACACTTGTTGAAGACAGCCCAACGATCGCCATCAACCGAGTGCATCCAGAGTCCAAATGCATGCGCTGGTCCTCCGGAAGGAGAAGAAACCATATGCGAATTTAGTATGTAGCCCGATGAACAACCGGTAAAAAATTGCCCGCTCCCACGTTGCTAAAAATCATACTGTCACTATAATTCCAAATTTTCCAAATAAAAGAACATACACCTATGTGTATAGAAGTTTTAGTTGTGTTCTCAATCCCAGCCAACCAATTGTCCTACATATTTGTAACACTAGTCCGAGGGCTAATGCTAAATGTGAAGTGAACTAGTCTCCAAATTTTTCTAGCCAAGTCACATGATATAAAATGATGCTCTACAGACTCTTCTGCACCATAAAGACACACTTTTTACAACAAGTTCATCTTCTCTTAGCCATATTATCCTTGTTTAACAACTCTTCCATAGGCAGGAACCACACAAAAATCTTAATTTTCAAAGGCGATGTTAGTTTTCAAAGATATTTACGAAGAGGAGATGGTTTTCAACATATATGGTGTTTATTAGAGAGCAATATAGTTGTATCGGAAATGTTTGCCCACTCAATATTTATGTTATGTCCGCCCGACTTGTGACATGCAAGATTACATTTTTTTTTTTGAAATGAACATGAAATATTACATGCACTATGATGTCATGTTATAACCGATGTAGGGGTCTTTGGTTTAATGCCACATTCAAGTTTATGTTTCATTCACAAGTTGTTCCTAAACCACGGTCGCTCTGGTCACCTCACGGCAGAGGTAGGGTTTCTATGGACTTTCAAGAGCCAACAGTGTACACACCATCACGGGATGAGATTCTCGCTTTCAGAGGAATTCTCGAACCGTAGCTGACTGGCCTTTTCTCCGGTGCATACATTCCAGCACGCCAAACATGGATGCTCATCTGATGGAGAGAGCAGTGTCGAGGGCTGACTCTCGCGATAATATGAAAGGTGCGGTTCCGACTCCAAAAATTTCTTTTCATCATATCCCGATAGTGTCCTGGTTGCTAAGGCTAGCAAACTAGGTGTTTCCTTTGGCAAGACTCCATCTGAAAGTGCTGAGAAAGACCTAACTAAGAGAAAACTCATAGTACAAGTCACAACATTTAATAAGGATGTGAGGGAGTAGTTCTATTAAGAATCTTAAAGATGTGAAAGAGGATAGATCTCTAATTTTCTTAAAAATAAATGAGTAAGCAGGATGATGATCCACGAAGCCTTTTTCCATACAAAGTTTGCGGTCTTTGTGAAAACCTAACTGCGGAGGATGCGGCCGATCTAGATGATCAGACGGATCAACCATGTTAGGAATAGACTATTAAATGAGGTCGCAAGAAAGTTCCGAATAACATACCATTGCTCATTGATTCAGGTGACGAAAGAAACACGAGGTCACGGAACTACGGGAGTCATCTGGGTAAAGAATAGTAGCGATGGAAATCAGGGTAAGGTCGCGAGATTTTTGGGATCAATTTGGCAGGAGCAAACCAGAAATATCGGGGGCTTCGTTGATGGGCCATTTATTTTTTTGGTGAGAAACCCTGATTCATACGGGACATGTGATGGGAAATGAATCAGATGGCGTTGAATCAGTCCGACATTGTTCTTTCCATCGGACTAGCATGTATAGTATTTACTTATAAATATTATTGACAAGTTGGATATTAAAGCCGATACTTGTACTCTCGATTCTTTGGAACGTGAGCACTATCTAAATTATGCAGGGATGAAGAGTCCAAATGGGCTCAGAGGGTAAACATTAAACATATATAAGAAGGTGGAAATAACACAAAATATTTTACTTAATTACAAACAACAAAAATAGGAAAAATAAAATCTTCTAGTTAGAGATGAAGGAACAATTGTGGAGGATAAATATAAAAATATACATCACTGAATATTATAATTGGCTATTTGGGGAACCGAACCATAGAGCTCATGGCCCGAACCGTTTCCAGTCGGGTTTTATAAAACATTTTGCAATGTCATTAACAGAAATTTGATGGCAATGTTTTTTCAGTTGCAACAAAGTTTGTTGCCTCTATACAAGTTCAATTTTGGTGTGATCACTCTATTGCCAAAAAAAATTATGTGGTCCAAATTCAACAATATATGTTTATTTATTTAATCAATGTGATTTTAAAATCTTTACGAAATTAGGGACAGATTGTATTTCTGAGTTGGCTCATAGAGTTATCGGACCAACTAAGACTGCTTTCTCTGAGTTGGCTCATACATGAGCTTCATAGGAATGAAATGGATGAGGTCCTCTTCAAAATTGATTTTGAGAAAGCATGATAAAGTAAAATGGTGTTTTATGTTGCAAACGTTGTGAATGTAAGGTTTTGATCATAAGTGGTGTAACTTGATCCAAAATTTTATTAAAGGGGGTTTGCTGGGAATACGGGTCAATAATGTTATTGCCAAAACAAGAAAGGGACTTTGTCAGGTTAATCCTCTTTCTTCAATTATTTTTAATATTGTATTAGATATATCGACTATTCTCATTGCAAGTGCAAAGGAGGATGTCCAACTTGGAGGCCTTGTTACTCATATTATTGAAGGAGGGGTCTCCATTCTGCAGTATGTTGATCATATAATTTTATTGACGGAACATGACCTTGAGTAAGCGGTTAACATGAAATTGATTCTATGTATTTCCGAGCAGCTATCAGGACTAAAATCAATTTTACAAGAGAGATATTTTATGTTTTGGGGAAGTATAAAGATCTTGAGAAACAATATAGAAAAATCTTTGGATGTGAATATGGCAGATAGGGATTCCTATCCACCATAGGAAACTCATCAAGAAAAATGGAATCCATTAAAGACCTGGTTTGAGAAGAAATTGGGATGCTGGCAAGGAAACTGCTCTCATACCAAGATAGGTTAGTACTGATTAATTATGTTCTCACTAGCTTATTGATGTTTGTGCTATCCTTTTTAGAGATACCTAAGGGGTGTTGAAAAGGTTAGATTTTTATAGGTTGCGCTATTTCTGACAGAGTGATCAACGCAAACGTAAATACCGTCTTTCAAAGTGTAATATTATTTATAGACCAAAATATCATGGCATGTTGGGAACTGAGGTACTTAATATAAATAAAATTGCTTATTAAGTAAGTGACTATTCAAGCTCATTAATGAGTAGGGAGTTTGGCGGGAGCTCATAAAAAATATACCTTCAAAATAAAAATCTGTCACAAGTGACAGCCAAACCCACCGATTCTCAATTTTGGAAAAGTATGATGAGGTTTAAGGATGAATATTTTAGGAGAGGATATTTTTTTTACAGGAGACGGTCAAGCCACACGGTTTTTAGGAAGATACTTAGTTGGGTGATATGCCACTAGCCTCTTAGTATCCGCTGCTTTATAATATTGTGCGATGAAAATATGGTTTGGATACTGATGTTTTAGCTAATAATCCTTTACATATCGAGTTAAGGAACTTGGTAGGTGCCAAATGGGATGCTTGGATTAATTTAGTCCAACGCCTTATGACCATAAATCTCCCAAACAAAGAAGATACACTTGCGTGGAAATTTACTTCATTAGGTCTTTTACGGTTAAATCCATATTCGTATATATGGATATGTTGAATGGTCATACTGTTTACCTACGCAAATATAATTGGAAATTAAAGGTTTCATTGAAGATTAAGATTTTAATGTGGTTCCTTCTCAACAAGGTAAATGGAACGGATGTAATAAATATGTTTTTTTATGAATCGGAGTCTACATATCACCTTTCTTCACTTATCCATTTGCAGGTCTCCGTTGGATTGCAGTGCATTCTGATTTTCATATTACCTCACCATTAAATGTTACAAATATGTTATGTAGCTGGCTTAATGGGGTTACGAAGAAAATAAAAGCACATATTTATGTGGGAACATGTGATTTATTGTGGTCTCTATGAATGATATTATCTTTAATAAAGTAGCACGTTCTAATTTTTGGAGGTAATTTGTATGGCTACGAGCGGTCCTTCCTGGTCCCTGGAGGCACAAAGTGCGCATAGACTCTCGATATGCCCGTTTGAAGGATGGCCCACATGATATATACACCAAATACTTTGCGGCTCTCTAGATGTCTAGAAGATGCATAGGTTATTTTATTACACTCTTTGGCTTGCTTTTAGCACTTTCTTATTCTAGCACTTTTCATATGATGAGATATAACTCTGAATTTGTTGAAACACTGAAATAAAAACTTATGTGCATTGATTGATGCAGGGGCCATGCTATATTTTCCATTTTAAATAGTCGTATTATCATGCAAATCCATCTAGGTTATATATGTATGGTAAACCCTTGCGATTAGCATGCCTCCCCCAAGACCAAGCATGACGAAGAAGGATGCAACTCCCCTAACGTATGTCACTTTGTAGTGGGGTCGATGACACGTGGGTCCATGAGAAGTGGGGCCCACATGACAGTGAACCCGATGTCCGAAGAAGAAGGCTAAGAACCTCCAATAGAGAGAGAAAATGCAGCTGAATTCATAATTATTTTGGGTATAAAATCAAAACCAAACTGAGCCAAGAGGAGGCCTCCCATACATCCCTCACGGTCTGGGTGATTTTGGTCGTTAAATCTTCCTTTCCGCATGTTCCGTCCGTTGGATTTCATTCCATCTCGCGCAGATTTTTTTTTTGAGCAAAAAACCTAAGCTTTATTAAGATATTGAAATGTTTACAAGAACTCCCATCTCCGTGGGTGCAGAGAACCACAAGTGTCTTCCTACAGGAAGTGAAACTGAAGCCTTAGCTAGCCGATGACCTCAACAATAGCTTCTCGACGTTCATGAACGAAGCTTAATTCCTGGAAACTACTCCTCCGATTGTTGATTTCCTTGATGACATACAGTTTGGTCCTCTATCCCTTGCCTCATTGATTCCAGTGACGACATTGAGACAATCCGATGATGTTTGCACCCTAGGCATCTGTAAGTCCTCTACCAATGCCAGAGCCTCCGCACACGCTAGCGCTTCCAACACCTCTGGATCGGTTATTCCATCGAAGATCACTGCTGATGCTCCCAGGAACAACCCCTCACTGTCACGAAAAACTGCAGCCACAACGCCTTTCTGCAGATGTCTTGCCACTGCCGCATCAACCTGAATTTTGACAATGCCCCGAGGCGGCGGGATCCACCTCGATCTACTATCCCTCGAACGGCTCGTAATCACCTCCTTCTTCTGATTGGACATATTGATCTCTTCCAAATATCTGGATATGAAGAGATGCGTTGACAGAGGCGATCTCTGCTCACCTTCATGAATAAACTTCCTGCGAGCCCACCAGATAGCCCATAGTGTTGTCAAAACCTCAATGAATTGTTGTTGAGACAACATTTTGCTGAGCGAAAATAGCCACAGCTTGGCATCATCTGTTTCATCTCCAAACAGGGGTAGACCAATGTCGTCATCCTTCATCGCCCAAACGCTCCGTGACATATTACAATCAAGCAAAGCGTGTCGCCAAGTGTCTCGAGCTGATAGACATACATGACACGCCGCGGATGGTGCCATTCCCCTATGGGCTCGCAACTCTCTAGTGGGAATAGATGACCTGGCAAGTCTCCAAGCAAAGATACGAATTTTTGAAGGAACTTTAACCTTCCACATTTTCTTCCAACCCCTCTCAATATCTGCCGAGTTGGAATTAGCCGTTCTGCCCTCAAGGAAATCCTCCCTCCTGCGCTTTGTTTCCATGATTGCATGATATGCAGTTTTGACAGTAAAAATTCCCTTTCTGTCATAATGCCACGCCCAGAAATCCGGTCGCCGAAGGAAACTAATTGGAATCTCCTTAATCGCTTCCACATCCATCGGTAAAAAGTGTTTCTGAAGCTCATCATGTCTCCACGTCCTAGTAGCGGAACATATCAAATCAGCTACCCGGGCTGGGGGCTCACCCTCACTGATACAAACCACCGATTTCAGTTGATGATCCCGAGGAATCCAATTGTCTGCCCATATATCTGTAGTCTCCCCATCTCCAATCTTCCGAATTAATCCCAGCTTCAAAGCATCCCTACCCTCACATAGAGAGCGCAAATTTGGGAAGGGTGGGATCCCAAATTGGCAGACAGAATATCCGTGTGAGGGTAATAAATGGCTTTCAACACTCGAGCACTCAAAGTGTCCGGATCCTCCAGTAAACGCCAAACTTGGCGAGCTAATAGAGCAAGATTAAAGATCTCCACATCCCTAAAACCCATACCACCTTGGTATTTTGGCATGGTCATAGCATCCCACGAAACCCAAGCTGCCTTGCGCTGTCCTTGCTTACAGCCCCACCAAAATTTCCTTGTCATCGAAGTAATATGTTCACACAAACCTCTGGGGAGTTTAAATAATGCCATTGAATAAGTTGGGAGGGCCTGAATTACCGATTTAATGAGAATTTCTTTCCCTCCTCCGGAGAGTGCCTTCTCCATCCACCCCTGCAATCTCTTCCATAATCTATCCTTCAAATATGAAAAGGCTCCATTTTTCGCCCTACCAACATCAGATGGAAGTCCCAAGTACTTCTCCTTTAGAGTTTCATTCTGTACATCCAGAATTCCTTTAATCTCTGTCCTTGTAATTTCAGAGCAACCCTTGCTAAAGAAAATAGATGATTTGTAATTGTTGATCCGCTGCCCCGATGCATTACAATAAGAGACCAAGATACTAGCCACCTCCCTCGTTTCTCTTTCCGTAGCCTTCCAAAACATAATGCAATCATCTGCGAAAAGAAGATGATTCACACTCGGTGCAGTGATTGCAATAGAAACTCCTACCAGCCTCTCCATGCTCATCGCATGCTTTATAAGACAGGACAACCCCTCAGCTGCTAAAAGGAACAGATAAGGGGAAATCGGGTCCCCCTGCCGAATTCCTCGTGATGGTCTAAACTCTTCGGTTCTTGCACCATTAAATAATACAGAGAAGGTAACAGACCGAACTCCTCTCGTAATAGCCCCAACAAAACGTGGTGCAAAGCCCAGCTTCTCCATTATAGCTTCAAGGTAGCTCCACTCTAAGCGATCGTAGGCCGTTTGCATATCCAACTTAAGAGCATAGCTAGCTCTCTTTTTGCTCTTATCACATTTCATGAAGTGTAGGCACTCAAATGCAGTAATTACGTTATCCGTGATGAGGCGACCCGGAACAAAGGCAGACTGTTCTTCGGAAACAATTTCGGGGAGGAAACTTTCCAACCGGTTAGCAAGTACTTTCGAGACGATTTTATACACCACATTGCACAAACTAATCGGTCTAAACTGCAAAAGAAACATGGGTTTTTGTACCTTAGGGATAAGTACGATGAACGTCTTGTTGATTTCTTCCGCGGAGTCTTCTCCCTCCAGAATACGAATCACAATCTTGGTTAGTTCGTCCCCACATAAATTCCAATTCTTCTGAAAGAAATGTGCCGGGAACCCATCCGGTCCCGGTGCCTTTGTAGGAAACATTTGAAACAAAACCACTTTCACCTCCTCCAAGCTGTAAGGGGCTAATAAGGAGGCGTTCATAACCGGTGTGACTTTACAAGGTACATGTGATAGTACCTCCTCCATGCCAATAGTGCCCTCCGAAGCATACAGGTTTTCATAGAAAGCCGATGCCATAGCCTGCAACTCCCCTTCCTCAGTGCACACGGTACCATTCTCCCTTTGTAATCTGTCCACTCTATTTTTCCTCCTTCGAATGTTTGCTTTAAGATGGAAAAACTTGGTGTTTTTATCCCCCTCCGCAAGCCACTGAACTCGTGACCGTTGCCTCCACATTATCTCCTCTCGAGTAGCTAGCTCAATCATCCTCTCCTCTATCTTATTTTCCTCGTACGAGGGCCCCAACCGGTGTGGATCCTCTCTAAGAATTTTCAGCCGAGCTCGCAACTCACGCAGTTCCTTCCTCACAGCCCCAAACGATTGCTTCCCCCAAGCAGCACAACGAGCACCCAAAGACTCAAGTTTTACATGCAAGTCCCTGGTTGTCTCGACCTTGTCCTCCCCCCAAGCTTGGGTCACAAAGTCCTTAAACTCAGCCTCTCGCTCCCACATGAGTTCGTAACGAAATGGCCTTTCTAAAGCAATTCGCTGGTTGCCAGCCTCCATCTCATTCAGAAGCAGGATCGGAGAATGATCTGATTTAATTGCAGGAAGATGTTTTACGGAAGCAAAGGGGAAACGAGAGCACCAGTCTGCAGATGCTAACACCCTATCCAACCGAACTCTACAATATTCATTATTCGCCAGCCTCCTCTCAAAAGTCCAATCAAGCCCACTATATCCGATATCACACAATTCGCACGCATCAGCTGCCTCTCTGAATTGGTTTATCTGCCACATCTCTCTCTCGTTCGGACCCATCTGTTCTTCCCTTCGCAATACCTCATTGAAATCCCCAATACATGCCCACGTCATATCACAATCAGCCTTGAGGAAACGCATCATATTCCAAGTCCTGTAACGAAGATTTCTGTCAGCCTCCCCATACCATGCTGTAAGCCTCCACGGCTCCTTGCCATCCTCCTTCACCACCATATCAATATGATATTTAGAGTAGTTCCGTAACTCAAGCGTATACGGTTGCTTCCAAAAAATGCACAGTCCTCCACTTATACCCGAACTCCCCACCGCAAATGATGATTCAAAGCCAAGGGTATTGGTTAACCCCTCTACTCTAGCTTTTGCAATCTGTGTCTCCATTACACACAAAATTGCAGGCGTATAGATACGCGCAAGATCGCGCAGCTCATGAACTGTCGCGGCATCGCCAGCTCCACGACAGTTCCACCCCATCGCACTCACTGGGTCCGGCGGTCACCCTCGAAAGGGGCCGCCGAGGTTCCCAAAACCTTATCATTAGTTGACTCCAATTTGCGTTGTTTTGTACGCTCACGAGGTGATACGTAGTTGGGTGGCAGAGGTGGAGTCCCCCCAAGCTTTCTTCCGAATCACCAACCACTTCTTTCTCACTACTTCCTTCCGATGGCCCTCCCTCGGATTCCATGTTTAGCTTCCTGGCAGTATTGCTTCTAACCCTCTCGGTGTCATGCCCCTCCGCTGATTTCAGCGGGCTTTGCGCCGTGTCGTCCAAATCTGCATCCAGGTCTGCTTCTCCTGATGATCTTTTCCTTGACATCGACGGTGCTACACCTCCTCGACCACGTCCCCCTCTTCCTCTGCCCGTGGGTACAAAGCGCCGAGGCTCCTCCATAGGCACCATAGATCTCTCTTTGCTAGTAGCCAAGAACCATACTGGAAATTGCTAACATCCCAGGCACCATCTCCACACTCCTCATGATCGTGGCCAAGGTGACCACATTGCTTACAGAAAAACGGTATCTTCTCAAATTTAACAGGCAGCAATTTCCTCCCTTGTGGGAGTGTCAAGGACACCACACGAGTTAGTGGTTTCGCCACATCAATGCGCACCCTTAATCGGACATAGTTTCCTTCAAATTACAATTTAGGACTAAATTGAACCTCTTTTACTTGTCCAATCCTTCGTGCCAGGCCATCAACTACCTCTGGTTTGCGGAATAATTCAGGGATACCATGGATTTGTGCCCACACAGTCAAACCACCAAACACTACCTTCTCTGGATCAATCAGCCCGTCATAATCCTCAAGCATCAAACCCCATCCTCTAAAGGTCCACGGTCCTTGGTGTACCACCTTTTTCCAATCTCCCAAGCAATGCATCTGAAATATGAATAGGTTCTCCCCTGCCTCCCGAAAGCCAGGTTCGCGAGCAAGATTCCAGATGCTCTTCATCTTCTCGAACAGGGCTACGCCACTGAAAGACCTAGTTGTCAAGACCTTTCCAATCGCAAGCCATCTCGCCTCCTTTCTGTACTCCTTGATCTCATCTTCTCCAACCGTGACCTCATCAAGTTCATCCTCGTTGAGGTGGAGGTGGCCGAAGATGTCCTCGATCTCACCCCCCTCTTCCGATCTCACTTTCCCGTCCGCCATCGTTGCTAAACTCGCCGTCTTCTGTACTCTGAAGCAACTAGGGTTCCCAGCACACGAATACGTCGCCGAATCACCTGTAGACCAAGGCCGGGTAGTCACCCGAGGGAACCCCTTATTCAGCCCGAGTCCAACCGGAGTTCGAGACGGATCCGGTGAGGTAAGCAGCACCAATCTCACGCCGGCGATCAGAGTCGCCAGCGGAGCACTAAACCCTAACGGAGAGGGTACCTGGAGCACCTATCTTTGGCCCCATCCTGCGCAGATATGTCCCACAGGATGCTTCACTGGGCATCAAGTTGGCCCTCTCTGGTGTATTGGGCCGGACGACGCGCTAAAGCCCAGCGATGCACTGAGCTGAAAGCGGAAGCGACGCAGTCTGTGAAAAAAGAAAAGACTACGCAAAAACAAAACAAAAAAAAGGCGAGGCCGCTCCGCGGGACAACGACCGACGGAGACGCCAGGTTCTCCCTCTCCCGCACCAGCTTCACCCGTCTGACTATCTCTCACATCCATGGCGGCGGCCGCGCCCAAACTCTCCACAGTATTCCCAGTTCGCTCTGTGGTGTCTTGTGAGACCTCGCCACTGTCGCTGCCAGAATCCATCTAGATCAAAGGTCTGGTGACCTTCTCATGTCTTTCATTTCCATGTCCTTTGCTGCCGACCAGAACAGACTGCGGAAAGAGACCGCCCCTATATGCGCAGTTAATTAATGAAAAGTATTTTTGGGATGTTCGTGCTGCTGAGCCCAGTGCCCCAGCGGCACTGAAAGGGAGAAAGAGGAGTGCGTCGTGAGTGCCCATATCTTGCAATGTTAGTTTTACTTATTTCATGACATAGGTCGAGCCAAGTACAATCTATTAGTAACACTGTTTGATTTAAAGTTTTTCGAAGTCATTGAGACCATCCAATAGTCATGTTGGGTGTGTAGAAGGATGAGATTGGCGGAATATGATGGATGTATTATTGAGCCTCATGGACGAGTATATATTGGGGTACAAATTTGGAGGGCAAGAAGCCTCGTAGAGATAGAGTAGAAGATTGATATAAATCCTAAACTACCAAAGATACGTACACCTAATATATCTCTAACATCCCCCCGCAGTCGTAGCAGCAGCGTTGCGAACAACAGGAGCGTCGCGGACGGTCAGACTGGAGAGAAACCGAAGTAGAATCCAATGGACTGACATCGTGGACGGTGTCACGGCGCTGGAGCTTGGACCGTAGAGGAAGCTGATGAGTGCTCAAGGCGAGATGATAGCCCTTTGTGCCGAGGTCGAGGTAGCCGAGAGCGTAGGGTGGTGTAGCCGTGGTCGAGGTAGCCGTGCGAGGGTTGCCGAGGTCGATGTCGAGTGGGGGTAGCCGGTGTCGAGGTAGTCGCCGTGTAGCCGCGGGGCGCAAGGAGGCGCCAAGTTAGACATAGGCGCAGTGGTGTTGAAGTAGTGGTGCGTCGGGAAGAAGACGGTATGGACGAGGCGTCGCGCCGGGTTTGCCAAGCCCGTGGACGCGTCGTGGACGAAGGCACGCGCCAGTGTTGCCAGCACCGGGCATGCGTAGAAGGACGAAGTCGATGTTGACGAGGCGTCGCACCAGGCTTGCCAGGCCCGAGGACACGTCGTGGACGAAGGCTCGACGACGGTTGCAGCGCCAGTCGGCGTGGGGGTAGAAGGTGCCGATGTCAACCACGGTTGTCGGAGCAGAGGAAGTGGTCGAGGAAGATGACGGCGATGCGTAGAAGGACGAAGTCGATGTTGACGAGGCGTCGCAACAGGCTTGCCGGGCCCGGGGACACGTCGTGGACGAAGGTTCGACGACGGTTGCAGCGCCAGTCGGCGTGGGGGAGAAGGTGCCGATGTGAACCACGGTTGTCGGAACAGAGGAAGAGGTGGACGGCGATGTAGTCGGCGGAACCAAAGGCAGCCCGTGGGGGGGCCATGTCGGTTGCCGTTAGGAGCGACACGGCGGCGGTAGCCCGCGAAGGGCCACGGCGGTCACGTGTAGAAGCGCGACGGCGATACTCGTAGTAGGCGAGGAAGAACCCAACAACTCGAAAAAGACCACGCGCGGACGGTGGCGTTCCCGCGCCTAGGGAGGCAACACGGCGCATACAAAGAAGAGGTCAACGCGCGGGGACGGCGGAGTGGACCGCACGTCGTGGCGCTACGGCTTGAAGAGCGACGCAGCTGCGACGTGTGTGTCGGGGCGACGACGGGAAGACCTCGGGGCGGCGACCTGGACCGTGTGTGTTGTGGCGCTATAGCCCGAAGGGGTGACGCAGCGGCAGCACGCCGTCAGGGCAACCCCGGGAACGGCCTCGTGGTGGCGGGCACCGCGTGTTGTGGCACTACGTACGGCCCGAAGGGACGACGCAGCGGCAGCGCACCGCCAGTGAACCGCTGGAACAGCTCGGGGCGACGGCGGGGACGGTGTGATGCAGCGCTACGGCCCGGAGGAGCGACGCAGCGGCGACGCGCGGGGTGATGCAGCCGCGGTGAGAACCACGGGGCGGCGGCGCTACGGCCCGATGGGGCGACGCAGCGGCAGCCCGTTTGCTCGATCGGTGATAGACGCACACTCATGGACGGTCTTCACGGGAACCTGCGGAGGCGCACGCAGACGACTGTACGGGTCGGCCGCGCAGCCTGGATGGAACGGATCGCGGGCGGGCGGGTGATCAATCCGCTTGCTCGCGAGGTGGAGGATGCGCCGCTCAGCACGATGATGATGACGTAAGACTGGGTAGTGGAGGCCGAGCGGCGAATGCAGCGCCGTGCCTGAGCGGCCAAGGCAGCTCCGTGCGTGAGGCAGCCACGGTGAAGGCGGGGTGGTGGAGGAGTCCTGATCGGAGCAGGGGCGATGACGACCGACACAAAGCGACGGGCGGGTAGACGTGCGGAAGGCGCCGTTAAGGCCGCCGAGGCGGCGAAGAGGCCACATGGACAATGGCCATTACGGCCGCCGCGTGGCGTGTGACTCCGCCGTGTCGGTGAAGAGGCCGGTAGTCGTGCTTGTTTTATTAATTACTACCAAATTTGACTATGGGTTATTGGAGAAGTGCCTGATGGTGTTTCAGTGTGCTAATCCAAAGGGTAGTAGCACTTTGCTATCAACCAAAGTGTCCAATTATATAGGAGCACTTTGCTATCAACCAAAGTGTCCAATTAGGTGCAAAATTACCTTCTATTAAAAGATAGTACAAATGCATTTATGCAAAATAGCCTACAAACTCCACCAGCCAAATATGCATGTAGACTAGCACTTGCCATTTGTATACCACCATAGTGTCACTTGCCACCATTGCTCAGAATGATCTGACCTCCTTTTGGGGGCTGCATATTCCAACGTGCAGGTTGTTCGTATCCGGAGTGATCGACGTAGGTCTCGTGACTCCACTCAACATGTTTGTTCGCCTGTGGCACAAATCGAAGAATGGAGCCCTTATATTCGCTTTGTTATACTTGAATAAGTTTTGTACTAGCTTCCGGTATGCAACTTGTAAAGAATTTTGTACTCTGGATTATTCGCTAGATATGAGATACATTTGTTTCTTTGGATATCTATCTAGTTGTGTGTGCTGGTGAACGGTCCAGGGGCCAGTACTACACGCAACAGTATAGCCTGTGTTGGGCCGTACTACTACAGATGTCGGCCAAGCGACCGGCGGAGAGAAAGACACTCTAGGGCAGCCGATCTACGGGACCGGCGGACGAACCCTAGGTACGGGCGGCGCGACCCCCGGCGACGATCATAGATCCGTCCCGGGGGCGGCGCAAGGCGGAAGCGGCGGCGGCGGCTAGGGTTAGATCGTGTTTAGTCTGATACCATGTAGAAGGATGAGATTGGCGGAATATGATGGATGTATTATTTAGCCTCATGGACGAGTATATATTGGGGTACAAACTTGGAGGGCAAGAAGCCTCGTAGAGATAGAGTAGGAGATTGATACAAATTCTAAACTACCAAAGATACGTACACCTAATATATCTCTAACAGGGTGCACTCCATCTTGGTTGTACTGATCAAATTTCCTTGTGGATGATAGTGTGATTCCTATATTGGGAGAGAAGTCAGAGAACCCAAATAATCCCTTGATATTACCGTGATCAGTTTCTATAAGCAGTCGCTCCCTTAAGGTACTAAATGTTCTAAACTTATGGATATTTTTATATCTTCTCGTTACTTCTGCTATATATAATAAGATTATTGCATTGAGCAGATTTTCAAAGGAAGTATTGTACATATATATGCAACAACACATGGAAAGAAAAGGAGAGGTCCACTTATATCTTCTTAATTAAAGAGGTGAAATACAAGAAAGCAATACACATATTTGTAGAATTTTTCTTTCCCGGGAACATGAAAATTTGAAATACATCGTTTAACCATATTGTTTGTAGTGTTTCTATCTTACAACACCTTTTTTTTCTTGACGCGGTAATCATCATTAGGGAAGCTACTAAGTTTCTGAAATTCTTAATAGGACCGAACAAATTTTGCATGACCAAGAGTTTTGTGTGATTCTTTATGGAGATCCTACACTAGCAAGAAGCAGACTAGAAGATCATTAAAATTCCGATAGACTCAATCAATTATGTTCCGAAACAAGCATACACATTTATCATGCTTTATACTTCCAGGTAAGAGAAGTTGCTCATCGTGTTTTATTGTTCTTGAGAAATACCTTTACCAAATTTCATAAATTCCTTTCGTCAGTTCCAGGTTTAATAATATGTTACAGTCTGCAGTTGTTGAAATAGTATCATGATGTTTTTTTATGACTTTCAAGCGTAATATTTTTCATTCTTTCAAAATTTTCATTTTTTGGTTGGCACCTTGATTCAATTCCTCAACCGGCATATCCACACGCCATCTGCATGACCAGTGTTGGTATGATCATATTTCTCGCTCCCTGTTCAAACTATCATTGTTCATTTTATACCCTGATTGTGAATTGTTTTACAAAAAATATAATCTCTAAATAGCATGCTACTATTCATAGGTGTTCATCCGTAAAATTTTCAAAAGCAACTCTCAGTATATGTATTCTCTATACTGAAACATTGTACCGATTACTGAATTTTTAAACATTGTACCGATTACTGATTTTTTTTTTTTTTGAGATATAGATAGTAACAACACGAAAACCATCCACCTAATGTGGTTTGTTCAATCACAGAAGCCATGGATTGTGAGTATTTGCTACGTCTTCATATGTTTCTACATGTGAATTTGCAGCTATACTCTTGCCAGTATGTAACATCTGAATAAGAAAGCTGAAATTTTTGGAGTCGGCACATGTCTTTTGCCGCACAATTATTTAGCTTTTTAAGTTCTTTTCGCTTGCTATATCATGTATCAATATTGCAATTTTCATGTTTTCCAGCTAACATTTGTGGATTTGATTTATGCAAGTTATGAAATGTATGATAGGAATCTTTTAGCTGTCTCGTGGCCCCCAATTGACAAGCTATATCAAGAACTATCACTATTTCATTGTATGTCACTATGTTAACTTGTCATTTTGCAGGCTTCATAGAGCAGAACTAGCTGATGCTATCTGATTGTACGGAAGAGATTTCAAATTTACAAAACGGAAGTTAAAGAGCTCACATCTAAGCTATTGTATAGTTACAGATATTCAACACTGCACACTACTTCCATGTTTTTCTGAATATTACATTGAGAAGCTAATTATCGCAGCCAACCTAGAATATTATGTTTTTTGCATGGTTATGATTGAGGGTCCTCTAAGGTTGCTTAGCCAAATCCTTGCCACCAGAATATTCTTATTGGAGCTAACTCACATGACTTGAAGTTTTATGTTTGAGGATTCCAAGACTGAACTCAGCCACTTCTTCTACAGATTTACTGGATAATTCATTTTTGGGCAAGAAGGGTGGACCGATTGCAATATCAGTTTTGTGGACTATTCTGGGGAGCAGAAATAAATATAATCACAGAGAAGTACAGTACCAGTCCCATAGGTATACTGAGCATGTTGATGAATTGGAAAAACCACTGAATTTACGGACAAAAATTGGTCGTGCTACAATAATTTAAGAATGTTAAATGGTGTCGACCTGAAATTGAGTGGAATTAACTTCAATACTTCATACCAATGGTGCTATTGACAGCCGCTCAATCTGCGCAAGGTCATGAATGTTGCTAAGAATGATGGTGAACAGTTGGTTGCAGTAGAATGTGCATATGAATGTCAGTGACCCATTCATAGCGAAATCATGCATGTAGAGATGCTATTCTGCTGGTGAGAGCAAATGGGTATGACAGAGTACTGATCGATACTGATTGCCAGAGTTTGGTCACCTCATTGCACTCTGAACTGGAGCAGCACTCGTCCTGTCTCCACTTGTCCAGGGAGATGAAATAAGCTATCTCCAACCTCCAGGGAGTCATTCTGCTATTCCCCCGGCGAGAAAAAAATATAAAGCAGCATATTGGGGCAGCACTCGTCCTGTCTCCACTTGTCCAGGGAGATGAAATAAGCCATCTCCAACCTCCAAGGAGTCATTCTGCTACTCACCTGGCGAGAAAAAAATTAAGCAGCATATTTATGAAAAATTAAGCAGCATATTTATGCGCACATGAAGCTCTTAGTTTAAATTCTATAGTTATGAACTTTAGAGTTACCCCTGATTTTTTGTTTGAGCTTATACAATCAGAAATTATGTCATCTATGGAATAAACTGCCTAGGGAGATTATGTGAAAAAAAGAATTGGACACGTATTTTAACTATGATATCATATTGGTTCTTTGATTTTCATGCCAGGCTTCCAACTGAATAGGACGACTTCGTAAAATGGTGGACGATGGTCCTACACTCTACCACTCATACATTAAGGAAGGGCACATTGTCGATAGTTATTGAAAGTACACAATGGTCAACTAGAGGGGGGGTGAATAGGTGACCTACAAATTTTAATCCTTTTTCACTTTTAAATGGGGTTTAGCAAGTAATCAACTTGGTTATCTAGATGTGCAACTAGGTAGACACCCTATGTGATAAGAAATAGGTATGCAACGGAAGTAAATGCAAGGCACAAGATAACCACAAGTGAAAACACGGAGACACGGAGACAAAGGATATGTTTCGCGTAGTTCCTTCGTAAAAGAAGTACGTCTACGTTGGAGAGGTGGAGAGCCACCTAGGCACTCCTCAATAGGACGGTTGTGCACACCTTGTTCTCCTTGAGCTTCTCCGGCGAGGGAGATTCTCGTTTCCACTATGAGGTCGACTTGAAGGCATTGACCAAACCTTTACAAGGGGGTTGAGGCTACTCCACAAGTGAGATGGAGACTCTCAACAATCCGAAACTTCTTGCTACAAGGTGGAAATTACAAGCACTAGGATTTCTCTAGGACGACAAAGCAACCAAGAGATTTACAAGATCCCAAGGGGTATGGTATGGGAAAACAGTTTTTGGCTTGGTAGAAAGATAGATCTAGGCCTCCTCCATCAGATTCTTAAAGTGCATCGAGTTTGGTTGGAGGAGGAGGGAGATCGGGGCGTTTTGAGCTCTTGAACAATGGAGGAGCGAGAGGAATGGACGAACTGGTTGTCTAGACGAAGAAGACAACTATTTATAGCCTCCTCCAAGATCTGACCGTTGCACCTCTCCAGGGATGGAATATTCCAGTGTTAGTACCGGAAATTTCCGGGGCAGTCAGGCCGGATATTTGAAATATCCGGGGGCGGATTTTTGAATAATCCGGGGCCGGAATTTTCCGGCTAATAATCCACCCCCATCTCTGCAAGCGGGAAGCAGCGACCCATTTGATTTTGCCGCTAAGGACCAAGGGGCCGGATATTTGCCCCGAAATATTCCGGGCAAATTTCCTCCCCATCTTCTGCGAGCGGGCACCAGCGACACCTCCAAAATCTGCTAAGGACCAAGGGGCCGAAAATTTGCCCCGGAAATTTCCGGGCAAATTTCCGCCCTAGCTTCTGCGAGCGGGCAGTTGGAGGCTGGGACTTCATCTTTTGAAGCCTCGAGAGGGCCGTAATATTCCGGTGCTGAGGCCGGATATTCCGGCCTATATCCACCGGAAATTCCGGGCAAGTGACCTAAATAATCCAGCTGCAGTTTTTTCCTTCTTCAGAAAACCTTTGTGTAACTTCTCAAGAATATCATCGTGAATTATATATGAGGCCAGTTGTAGACACTTAAACCATATGGTTAGTAAACATACCCGCGTTGTTATCATCACCAAAATCATCAGAGGAGACATGAGCTTTCAATCTCCCCCTTTTTGGTGAGTGATGACAACACGAGTATTTGTGTCGTGGTGTGGAGAAGACAGATGCCATAGTGTCGTGGTGGTGTCACGGCAGATGCCATGGGATGGCTAAAGATGTGGGGACGATGGACGCTGGAGGTGTCCGGGGAGGGATCACGCGACGAGTAGCCGCGTGAGGTAAGAACAATGCACTGCAAACAACACAATCTACCCAGGTTCAGGGCCCTCGTAAGGAGGTAAAACCCCTACTCCTGCCTCTCTGTATGTATTATGATGTTTTTCCGAGTAGCCACAGTACAAATGATATCGCTACCGAGTAGCCACCCTCCTCCTTCCGAGTAGAGCTAGGTCAAGAACTTAGGGTTTCTAGGGTTCAATGTGAGCATGTGTTCGATCCTCACGCAGGAGGCGGCGGGGCACCTTATATACCTGGTGCCCAGCCGGATACGTCCAAACATGGACAAGTGTCAACATAGTGTGCACACCGTCCTTCTTCCGGGTTCCCGCTGACAGCTTTGGTTCCTAACCTTGGCTTCATCTGGAAAGTCGTTGGGCAAAACTAGGGGACAGACCGGTATCACTGTACCTAGGCACAGAGTAGGCCCCCCTTATCCTGCCACGGCCTGCTTCCATGCTGTCACTGTCAGGCAGGCCGGTCCCAGATGAACAGTAGTTCGAATGCTGCCAAGTACGGACCCAGGATACGCGGGATCCTGTGTCAGAACGGCTCCTTTGACTTTCTGGCCCGAGTAGGTTCCCGCCAATTGTTCCCGCCAATTGTACTCGGGCCAACTCTTCTACTCGAAAGGATAGGACTTGACTGATATCTCCTTCTGGTCATCTTGAGGTGAGACCGAGTAGCAGTCGACCGGGTAGCGAGTACCAGGTAGTCGGCTACTCGACCAAACCTCTCTTCTGTAAGCCGCCTTTACCACTTGCCTTTACCCTACTCGGGGGTAACCCCCCGACAGCAGTCCCCGAAGCTGGTTGAGTCTTGCGAACTCGTTCACTAGGCTCTGCCAGCTTAAAACCAATTTTTGCCTCTTAGCCCTTGAACCTCAAGATGTCGAGTAAACGGCCTCCGAGTAGCACTCTGACAAGTATCTTCTGTCTCTTGTCTCCCGAGTAGTACTTGCTTTCTACTCTGTAACCGAGTAAAAAGACTTAGAGAATTTTCTTGAATGGAACCGTTGCGGCGCAGAACAACATCCAGCCGTCCTTGCTGCGGCCGGACGCGTGTCAAGCATCCACGACCCTGTCGTTTCGCTGCCCACGACACATCGTGCCACGCGCCCAGTTTTCACGGGGCGGGCCCACCGGCTCGTTATGTCCCATCAATCGTAATAATAGGCCACGATCTGATCGTGGGATCTACTGTGGCCGTTACGCGCGCATCCCGCGCTTACGTGCGTTTCTATTCGGCCACAGGACCCACCACACAACAATCATGGCCACGATTGATCCCACTACGCCGATGGTAACGGTAAAATCGCGGAGAGGATATAAATACCCCCGCCGGTAACTTCCTTTTCCCCTTCCCTTGCACTATTCCTCTTTCGTCCTCTGCTTCTCCTCCGCCACCGAGCTCTCCGCCGCCGCGCAAGCTTTCGCGCCGCCGCGGACTCAATTCACTCAACCACACCGTCCAATTTCTTCCACTCCTCCTACCCGCAACAATGGCCAAAGCCGGCTGGGTGGGCTCAGTCGTTACCAGTGAGGATTTCGCCTGGCTCGTTAATACCAGGCGAGTTCCTCCCGGCGTGGAGTGCCGGGCGCCTGACAACGAAGTCGTGCCAACTCCGCGGGAGGGCGAACGCGTCGTCTTCATGTCGCACTTCGAGCGCGGCTTCGGACTGCCGGCCTCCGAGTTCCTCCGTAAGTTTCTCGACCACTTTGGCCTCCAGATGCATCATCTGCCGCCGAACGCCGTCGTCTTCCTCGCCTACCACGCCGTGGTGTGCGAGGCCTTCCTCGGCATCCACCCGACGTCGGAGACCTGGCTGAGGTACTTCCACCTCCGCCAGCAGACTGTCGGGAAGAAGGACAGCGCGGGCGTGGCCGGCCGCGCAACCGACACCGGCTGCGCCATGATGATACAGCGGACCGGGACGAACCACCCCCGTATCAAGGGGCTGGACTCCGTTCGACTGTGGCAGAAGACATTTTTCTATGTCAAGAACATTCCCGCCGCCGAAGGAGCCCAGGTACACGACAGGATCAATCTTCCCGCCTGGAGCCTCCGTGCTCCCACTCAGAAGAACTGGAAAGAGAAGCCCGCCAACGACGACAACGCCATCGAGATAGAGAACAGGCTTGGCTGGCTGATAGAGCAAGGCCTCAAGAATGACGATCCGGTGGCTTGCTGGATTCAGCGCCGAGTGCTGCCTCTGCAGGAGCGCTGCCATCTCATGTGTTACATGGGAGGCCCCCGAGACTGCACCAGGACGACAACCATCGAGATCGACAACATCGATGTTCCTGGGCATGCAAGGGCCATCTTGATGACGAGCCTCAGCGATCATTGGCAGTACGGGTTCGTTCCGTACAGCCGCACGAAGCCGATTGAGCGGGTACGTTCTCCTTACTCTGTTTCTGCATATGCTTTCCGAGTAGATAACTCTTCTTCTTGCCGCGAGTAGCAATTGCCTTCTGCACCGAGTAGTATACTTAGCCGAATCTCCTAGGCTTAATATGCTTTGTACTTGCACGCCTTGTCGGGTAGCCTACTCGGGAACGATTCTTAGGCTTAGTGTGCTTTTACGCCTGCACGCCTTTCCGTGTAGGATACTCTACAATCACGCTTAGGCCTCATATGCCTTGTATCTGCATGCCTATCCGTGTAGAAACACTCAGCGAGCTGCCTAGGCTTGGTGTGCTTTGTGTTTGCACGCCTATCCGAGTAGAATTCCTTCTCGATACTCGGCTAATCTGTGACCCTTCTCTGTCTTTCAGGTCCTTACTCGCCAGAAAATTGAAAGCTGCGAGCGCTTCGATGGCAACTTCTCTGCCGATCGCGAGGAGGACGATGTGCCCTCCTTCGAGGCCGCGGATCAGATCAATCTCTCACGCTCCCCAACAACAGAGAAACGCGAGACCGAATCATCTCTCCGCGACTGGCCGGAGGACGAATCTGAAGGTAATTGCGCACTTGCTTTGCTTGTTCTCAAAAGGCACCAATCCACCGATTACTGTTTCTGACTTGCTCCTTTTCTTTCCTGAATCCGCAGATGATTTTGCTGATGAGCACGAGGATGAGGACGAAGACGAGAACGAGGACGATGCGGTCCTTGTCGTCAAACCTCTGTCCGTCGCAGCCCCCAACACCCGCAAGCGGACTGGCAGTGACGCCCAAGGGCCTCCAGCCAAAAAGAAGAAGCCAGTCGAGAAGCCGAAACCGACCAAGACAGTCGTGAAGAGATTAAGGCGAAAGCTCCCTTCCACCACTGCGTAAGTTTTCTTCTCGGTCGTCTCTCCTCTCGCGCCGTTCTGGTTTCCTCGATCTGCTTCTAATTTCTGATTCTTTCTTTCTTGGCAGCCCTGCCATGGATGCGAACGCCGTTCTTGCGCCCGACCAAGCCAACAAAGCACCAGTACCTCTGATCAATCTCGACGATGAGGAAGATGATGCCACCAACATCCAAGGATCAGAAACAGAACAGCAGAACCGTGCGTCGTCAGCAGCACAGGACACTGCTGCTCATCAGGACAGAGCGCCTTCTCCTCCGGCCAGCAATGCCGAGGAGGGTCAGGACCAGGAGATGCATGACACCGCCACCCACGAGCAGCCAGACGCAGAGCAAGAGCAGCCCACCACCGGGGCTGCCGCACAAGAGAACCCGGCTGGCGAGCAGCGGGTAGAGGACGCCACCACTGCGGATGCCACCATGGCGGACGCCTATCCACTGAGCGACGCGCACATAGGCGCCACACCGACTAGCGCCCAGACCGATGCCGCGCAAGGTGATGGTTCCGTGGTACCTCCAATCGTTCAAGGCACCGCACCACCGGCTTCCTCCTCAGTGCCACAGAGCCGGGACCCAGCCAGGCAACAGGCCCTAGATGCCCTGAGGGATGAAGTTGACAGAAGAGCAGTCGAGAAGGAAGCTGCCGAGAAGGCCAAAGCTGAAAAAGAGGCAGCCGAGAAGGAAGCCGCCGAGAAGGCCGAGGCCGAGAAAGAGGCAGCCGAGAAGGAAGCCGCCGAGAAGGCGAAGGCGAGAGCTGAGGGGAAGAAAATCGAAGATCCCGAGAGGCAGAGAGCCGAAAAAGAGAAGGCGAAGAAACGGGCCAGAGATCATAATCAAATGCCGCCGCCAGCCTCTGGTGGAGCACTGGTGATTCGAGAATCCGGCCCGGTTGCCACTGCGACCGCTGCCGCCGCCATCGCCGCTGGCCAACCTTGCTTCCCGGATTACATGGTTAAGGTTAGCCAGCAAAACATAATTGGCTTCTCTCCCCAGGACAAGCAGCTTGCCCTTCTAAGGGGACGAAAGGCCGTAGCCAGGAACACCCCTCCCCCAGATCCAAATCAGAACCAATCCGTCAGCATTGCTTCTCGGGGAGTTCAAGATCCAACGATAAAATCCCGGAGCTTAGAGCAGGTGCTGGATACCATTGGCTATATCGACGCCAAGTGGGACAGCAAGGTTCTCGGCACGGACAACTGGCATGGTCTTGGTCTTGGCACAATTGACCACATGCGCGTTGAGTGGAACAAAGTGGATCTGGGATACAAGCCCATGACCGTCTCCACCGAGACTGCCACTCTCGCCGCCAAGATGTTCCTGCACCGCAAGAACGCCGAGGACATCGAGCAGGCTTATGCAGTAAGTTTCACTTGTCCTTCTCTGAGTTGAACTTTTCTTCCCTTCTATTCGCCTTCATTCTTCTTTACCATCACCCAGTCCCCGAGATTCTGGCCGAGTAGGTGGATACTCTCCGAGTAGCTTCCTACTCGGGTTGAATCTTTTCTGCTCTGTCTAACTTGTTTTCTTCTCGCTTCTCAGGATAGCGTCCTGAAGCGGACCAACTTATACCGCGTGCTTCTCTGGAATCACTCTATCGCTAGGAGACGAATCGCTGCATTGGAAAAGGAGAAGGCAGCTGCGGAGGCTGCGAGCAAGAATGCCAACGACAGCACTCAGCAGCTGGCTGAAGTGAAAGGTACGCTTTTAGCTATGCGGTTACTGCGTTTCTTGTTTACGCCCGCGTCTGCTTTCCTTTGCGCTAACCTTTCCTACTCTGCAGAGAACCTGAAAAACTTGGCTGAGGAGCACGAGAAGTGCCGTGCGTTTGTGGAGAACGCCGAGGCCACCATCAAGAAGTTAGAAGGTGAGTAGCCGTCTACCCGGCATCATTCTTGTGCCTACCTCCTTTGCTTCTCTGCTAACCGTGCCTTGCTCTTTTCAGAAGATCACAAACTGTTTGTTGAGGAACACCAGGACTGCGTCAAACCGGAGGAGGTGCAGAAGCAGATGTCCGACCAGGCTGTTGAGTTGGTGAAGGACCACACTGCAGAGGTGGCGGAACTGCAAACCCGGCTGCGGACAGCACTCCAGGATGCTGTTACGGTTGGTGAAGAGAAGGACCGAGTAATTGCCGAGAAGACCAAAGCGGAGACAACCCTCAAAGCCAAGATCAAGGCCCTAGAGCTGGAGTGCGAAACACTGAAGACATCCAATGCTGGGTACTTCACTCAGTTGGATTCTCTGCGCCAGATTCAGGATAAACACATATCCAATGAAGAATCCTGGAAGACCCAGCTGCAGGCGCTGCGCGTCGAGCTTAAGAGTAGGCTTTCTCTTCTCTGCATCCTTTTCTTCTCGGTCAAGTTTCTTCTCGGTTCTGCCTCTACCCGGTTCTCTTCTCCTCTGATTTTGAATTTCCTACTTGCTTTCCCAGAAATCTTTCCTGCCATTATGCCTTCCGGCGTGCCCGCTCTGGCCAAGGCCCAAGCAGCACGTGCTGCAAATGGCGAGCCAGAGGACACTAGGGCCGAAATTGAAGATAGCATGCTGGTGATGCGAAGCCAGTTCCAGCGCCTATCCGCCGTTGGTTCTGACCTCGTGCGCGTGGGCTTTGAGCTTCATAAGCTCTTCTGGCCTGAGGAACCTGAGCCAACAACCATTCGGGGCCTCGCACTCAAGCTGCAGAATGTGAAGGCCGAGTTGAAGAAGTGGCGTGCCTCGGGAGCTCGGGCTGGTGCGGACATAATGCTCCTCTGCATTGCATCCTGGTATGAAAATCTTGACATGCGACTCATCCGCGGGAAGCGCAACGACTCCAAGTGGGAGACAGACCCCGACTGCGTGGCCGCGCGCAAATTGCTTGCGTATGAAGTGGCGGAGTGCGCTGAGACGGAGATCTACATCGACGGCCCCCCCGAGCCCGACACCGAGGTGGAGGAGGACGAGGAGGAGGAAGATGAGGAGACAGAGTCCGACTTGGAGGGCCTCTTCGATTCCCCCAGGAGCAATGCCGGGAAAGGGAAAGGCACGGCCATCTCGAGTAGCGATGAGGAGGCCGAGCACATCGAGACCGTCCCACTCGACTACGGCACCTCTTCAGGGGCCGCTCTTGACGACACAATGCCCGCCCCCGGCCTAGCCTCCGGTTCCTCTACAGCTCCAGGGCCCATCTCGGTGGCCACGGCCACTTCCGACCCGGCAGCCACCGAGCAGGACGTCGAGATGAATGAGTCCGCCACCATCCAGTCGGATGCGGATGCCACCCACGCTAGCGCCGAGGAAGATGCTGCAGCTAGGGCCACCACAGAAGACGCAGCCGCCAATGCCAGTACCGACAACACTGCCACCTCCACTTGATTTTACCTGCATATTTTTTACTCGAACACTTATCAGATCCCCGGGATGCCGGGAGCAGATGTAACAGACTATCTTTGTTTTGCTTGCTACACAGTTTTTATCCCCTCTTTGTTTATTTCGAAATTAATCAATTTGAACGACGCTGGCTTAATGCCGAGTTGTGTTTCCATGCGAGTCCCCGAGTTGCATTTCTTATTCACCCTATCTTTTCATCTCTGCTCTACCTGCGACTTGTCGCTTTTTTGGTATTCGAGTCACAAGAATCAAGTAGCAGGGCTGCAAATACTTAGCCGCTAGAGACAATCATGGTAACGCAGCCCACCACTTAGCCGAGAAGACGAAAACAGGGAACAAAAGTAACAAACAATCTACTCGGTTCCTGCACTCTTTCTTCCTTAGCGATTTTCGTGTGCTCATTGACCTTTTGCTCGTTCTCTTGCTTGCCATGAAGCCGGGTTTCGGACAGCAGCAGAGTCGAAGAGTTGGCATATAGGTTTAAACACAGTACTCAATGCACTTATGAGTTCTGAAGTGGAGCAACCGAATAGACAAAGGACCAAGCCGAGTAAAAACACTGAGAGCAATTTTGGACGAGGGCAGTCCCCGAGAACAATTTCAGATTGCAGAGTAGAATTTCAACTCGGATAAGAGGGTACATACACATCTTTGCTTACGAATGAAAACGACGAAGTAGAGCTACATTCCAAGGGCGCTTGGTTTCCTCTCCAGCTTTATCTGCCCTGTTCGCCTGCGATGGGCGCACATCTACAAGGTAGTATGCATCATTGTGCAGCGCTTTGCTCACAATGAAAGGCCCCTCCCATGGAGGAGACAATTTGTGCATCCCGGCTGTGCGTTGCACAAGCCGAAGGACCATGTCTCCTTCTCGGAAAACCCTTGGGTTCACCTTTCGGCTATGATAACGCCGCAGGTTTTGCTGGTAGATAGCCGAACGTGACAGAGTCAGCTCTCTTGCTTCTTCAAGCAGGTCAACGTCGTCTTCGCGAGCTTCTCTCGCCTCCACCTCAGTGTAGAGGGCTACTCGGGGGGAGTCATGCTCTAAGTCTATTGGCAATACGGCCTCAGCCCCGTATACCAAGAAGAATGGCGTATAGCCGGTTGACCGGTTAGGGGTAGTCCTTAGACTCCACAACACCGCTGGCAACTCTTCTAGCCAACACCCAGGTGTTTTCAGCAATGGCTCGATCAGTCTTGGCTTTATGCCTGCCAGTACCATCCCATTTGCTCTCTCAACTTGCCCATTGGAGGCAGGGTGCGCGACTGACGCAACGTCTAGTCGGATATGCTTATCTCTGCAGAATCGCACCATTGCCCCCTCTGCAAAGTTGGTGCCGTTGTCGGTGATGATACTGTGCGGGTAGCCATATCTCATGATCACATCCTTCACGAACTTCACAGCTGTGACCCCATCGCACTTCCGAATAGGTTTCACCTCAATCCACTTGGTGAACTTGTCCACCATGACCAAAATATGTGTCATGTTGCCTTTAGCCGGCTTGAAAGGACCAACCATATCCAAGCACCAAACAGCAAATGGCCATGTGATAGGAATCGTTTTCAACTCGGAAGCAGGCATGTGAATCTTACTTGCGAACATCTGGCAGCCGTTGCACTTCCTCACAATATCTTCGGCTTGTTGCAGTGCAGTGAGCCAGTAGAAGCCATGCCGAAAAGCTTTCTTGACCAATGCCCGAGAAGAGGCGTGATGCCCACATTCCCCTTGATGTATCTCCACCAGAATTTCTTCTCCCTCTTCCGGGCTCACACAATGTTGCAGCACGCCGGTGGCACTTCTCTTGTGCAGCACATCTCGGACTATGGTGTAGCCCTTGGACCTTCTCTGAATCTGCCTCGCAGTCACCTCATCTTCAGGTAAAGTGCCGTCCCTTAGAAAGGATAATATGGGCGTAGCCCAACTCGGTGTCTCCCGTATGGGAAACACTGGTTCGTCCAGTTCCATTGGGACAGGCTCCTGCGGTTGCACAGGAGGAGTAGGAGCGCTTCTCTGCAGCCCAGACCGATTGGCGAGAACTTCTTCAATGAATGCGACAGCCTCCGGGTTGAGGGCGACAGTCCCCGAGTAAGGAGTGGCAGTCCCCGAGTACGGAATGGCAGTCCCCGGGTTGGGAATGGCAGTCCCCGAGTGCGAAGTGGCAGTCCCCGAGTAGGGAGTGGCAGTCCCCGAGTAAGGAGTGGCAGTCCCCGAGTAGAGGACGGCAGTCCCCGGGTTCCCTGCAGCACTCTCCCAGTCAATCTCCATTGGGTCAGATTCTTCACTTGGCAGGGAAGGAACAAAGATGGACTCCGAGTTGGGGGAAGGCTTGATGGATGGCTTCCTCAAATGCTCCAAGGCAATCCCTGCCGGGATGGACTGCCGAGAAGATCCCAACTTGGATAGCTCGTCTGTTGCTTCGTTCTCTGCTCGGTGAACATGCTGAAACTCACAGCCTTCGAAGAACCCAGTCATTGACTGCACCAGGAAACGATACGATGCCATGTTGGCATCCAAAGCATCCCAAGTGCCCGAGACTTGCTGCACCACCAGATCTGAATCGCCATAGCATATAATGCGCTGCACGCCAACCTCCTTTGCTACTCGCAAACCATGCACCACTGCCTCGTACTCGGCTACATTGTTGGATGCCTTGAAATGAATCTGCAGCACATACTTGAGCTGATCTCGCTTGGGTGACGTGAGCACGACACCAGCACCAAGGCCCTCCTTCACTTTCGAGCCATCGAAATGCATCCTCCAATAGTTGGAAACTGGAGCAGGAGGTTCATACTGCATCTCGACCCAGTCCACAAGAAACTCCGCCAGGACCTGAGACTTGATTGCTTCTCTTCTCGCATACGCGGGAGCGTACGCGGCTAGCTCGATTGCCCACTTGGCTACTCTGCCACTCGCCTCCTTGTTGCCCATGATATCCGAGATGGGAGCAGAGCATACGACAGTGATGGGGTGCTCCTGAAAATAATGTTTCAGCTTCCTGGCGCCCAGGTACACACCATACGTCATCTTCTGGTAGTGCGGATAGTTTTGCTTGGAACTGGACAGCACTTCACTGAGATAATAGACCGGGCGCTGCACACTCTTGCCTTCTTCTTCTCGCTCCACCACTATCACCACGCTGACTACTCGGTTAGTCGCAGCAATGTACAACAGCATATGCTCCTTGGGTAGCGGACTAGCCAAGACGGGAGCGCTAGCCAGCATTTCTTTCAGCTCATTGAATGCCACATCCGCTTGCGGAGTCCAGACAAACTTGTCACTTTTCTTCATCAGCTGATACAGAGGCAAGGCCTTCTCGCCCATTCGGCCCAGAAAACGGCTCAGAGATGCCAAACAACCCGTGAATTTCTGCACATCTTTCAGTGATCTCGGTAAAGACATGCTCTCAATAGCTTTTATCTTAGAAGGATTGGCTTCAATGCCCCGACTAGAAACCAGGAAACCGAGTAGCTTTCCAGCCGGTACACCAAAGGTGCACTTACTCGGATTCAGTTTCATTTTGTACTTGCGTAGGTTAGCAAAGGTTTCCTCCAGGTCGGCAAGCAGAGTATGTGTTTTATTCGTTTTGATGACAATGTCATCTACGTACACCTGCACATTCTTGCCGAGCTGATCGTGCAAGCATTTCTGCATGCATCTCTGATAGGTTGCACCCGCATTCCTCAAGCCAAAACACATGACACGATAGCAATAAGCCCCGTACGGGGTAATGAAAGCAGTCTTTATTTGATCAGCAGGGTTGAGTGCAATCTGGTGGAAACCAGAGTAGGCATCTATGAAAGACAACAGTTCACAACCAGCAGTGGAATCGATCACCTGATCGATGCGGGGTAGCGGGAAAGGATCCTTGGGGCATGCCTTATTCAAGTCGGTGTAGTCGACGCACATGCGCCATGCAGTGGCAGCCTTGGGATCTTCCTTTTTCTTCTCGACCATGACCGGGTTGGCTAACCAATCCGGATGCAGCACTTCCATGATGAAGTTACTTATCAGCAGCTTGGTGATCTGATCACCGATGGCCTTCCTTCTCTCATCTCCGAAACGGCGCATAGCTTGCTTCACGGGCTTGGCGTCAGGACGCACATGCAAAGAGTGCTCAACCAACTCCCTCGGGACTCCTGGTAGATCTTCGTTGGTCCAGGCGAACACATCCCGATTCTCACGGAGGAAGTGGATGAGCGCGCTTTCCTATTTCTCCGCCAACCCGGAGCCAATGATGGCTACGCGGTCGGGGAACTCGGGGTCGACCTGGACTGTCTTGGTCTCCTTGGCAGCTTGGAAGGCAGTACCATGCTGGGTACTCGGCACACCTTGTGCGCCAGCTTGTGCGGACTGAGCCATGGCCACCACCTCGTACATCTTCTTCTTCTCGGCAGCAATCACCATCGATTCCGCCAGCTGGGAGCTAGCAGAGGCACACTCCATGGACTTCTTGTAATCTCCCGAGATGGTGATGATGCCATTGGGACCAGGGATCTTCATCTTCAGATAAGCCACATGTGTAGAGGCCATGAACTTGCTCAGAGCAGGCCTGCCGAGTAGAGCATGATAGGGGCTCTGATGATCCACCACTTCGAACTGCAAGCGCTCTGTGCGGCAGTTCTCCCGGGTACCGAATAGCACATCAATCCACACTCGGCCAATCGGGTTGCACGAGGTCCCGGGCACAATGCCATGGAAGGTGGTCTTGCTAGGCAGCATCATGTTCTCGGCCAGGCCAAGCTTCTCGAGTGTGTCCTTATACACAATGTTGATGCTGCTGCCGTTGTCGATTAGCACCTTGCTGAACCTCACATTCTTCTCGGGACCCAGGAAGGTAGGATCCAGCACCAAGGCATAGGTACCCGGGTTGGGCATCACCTTGGGGTGATCTGCTCTGGTCCACCTGATCTCCTGGTCACACCAATACATGTAGTGAGGGACAGCCGGAATCACTGCATTGACCTCCATGGCCCGTCTGTGCTGTGACTGCTTGTCGACTGCCTCAGAAGTGAAGATCATATAGCTCTCATGGTGCTCTTGGTACTGGTTGGAGCCATTGCCCCCATTGTTGCCATTGTTGCCATTGTTGTTGCCCTGGTAGTTGTTGTTGTTGCCTCTGTTGTTGCTGTTGCGGTTGTAGTTGTTGTTGTTGTTGCGGTATCTCTCATTGTTGAAGTTCTGGTTGGCTCCTAAAGCCACTTGGTTCACATTCTCTCTTCTCGGGTACATGGGCGGCCGAGTTGCGGGTGCGCGAGTAGGCTGAACAGTAGCATTGGCGGCTGGCAGAGGAGGAGGAGGAGGCAAGCCATCACTCTTGATCACATCCCACCACTCGCACTGCCGAGTAGTGTGGTTAGCGGGTCTCGAGGGATGATGAGTGTGAAAGCTGCATGGGCCATCCTTCATGTCATCGAAGACAAACTTCTTCGGCTGCTCGGAGTTCCCGCTACCCGACTGAGAGGCGCGAAATGGCTTCTTGTTGCCTTGGCCCTGGTTCTGGTTCTGCCCGTAGGCTCTAGCAGGTTTCTGCCTTTGGCCACCACCGCCTCCGACATTCACTGCATTCACCTCCTCAGGGTCATACCGAGTATCTACTTGGCGCTTGTTGCGGAACTCGTTGCGCTTGCTGCTGTTGAAGTTTCTTCTCGGCTCAGAGGAGTCCATCAGTGGCTGAGTGGGATCACCGAGTGCGTACTGATCCGCAATCTTGATGGTCTCCGCCAGAGTGTTCGGCATCTCCCTCTGCAATCTCTGCCAAAGCATGCTGCCATGTCGGCAACCCTGCGCAAACCAAGTGATGGCCTGTGCTTCATTCACACCCTCACATGTGTTCCTCAAGGTGCTCCACCGAGTAAGGTACTCGCGGTCCGTTTCGTCTTCTCGCTGCCTGCAAGCTGACAGCTGCTGTGGCCTATTCGGCCTCTTGTATGTACTCGTGAAGTTGCTGATGAAAGCATCCGAGAAGTCCAGCCAGCAGTTAATGCTGTTCTTGGGCAAGTTGTTGAGCCAAGTGCGAGCTGGACCCTCTAGCATCTGCGGCACATAGCGCACCGCCCATCTCCTGTTGCCATTCGCGATATGGACCGCGGTGACGTAGTCATTGAGCCAATCTTCAGGCTTGGTGCTGCCGTTGTAGCTCTTGGTGCCTCTTGCAAGCTGGAAGCCCTTCACGGAAGGCTCGTTCATGATGCGCGGGCCAAAGCACTCGGGGCCAGGAGGACCCGTGCTCTCAAGCCGCGCCGACAAGCTGATACGGTCCAGCTGGTGCCTTGCATCTCCAGGCGCCAACACGCGCTCACCAACACGGTCATGAATATCATAGCCAGCCATCTCCATAGCCGAGTAGCCATCGTCATACCTATCCACCTGCATAGCTGCGGGCTGCTCCACCGGGTTGGCGACTGGTGCCACTGGGCGCGGTTGCTGCCTCTGCCGAGTAGGCTGAGCTGCGGGTTGCCGAGAAGAACCTGGGCGCGCGGCTTCTCGGGCACGGCTTTGAGCTTGATGGGCTTGAGAGCCTGCTCTTGCAGCGTTGTGTTCCTGCCCGGGCTGCTGCGGCACAGCAACCTGTTTCGCGGCAGCAGCCGGGTCATACACCTGCATTTGCCTGTCTCTACCCGAGCGCCCGCTGCGGCTCTTCTCGCGGCTAGGATGCGGAGACGAGGCCTGATCGTTAGATCTAGCCGCGTGCGAGTGAACCACCTGCGAAGCTCCAGCTCCCGGGTTGGCCTTCCGGAACTCCTCGTTCTGCCTAGCGGCCTCCAACACCAACTCGTTGAGCCTCTCCTGCTGCCTGAGACGCGCCTCTCCATCCAGGCGCGGCAACTCGGCAGCCACGGCCTGTGCAGCTCTGAGCGTCTTGGCGGGTGTGCTGTACCTTGGCCTTGTGAAAGTGTTCGCGGTGGCGGACTGCGCGGGCACCTCCGCAACTGTCGCCATCTCGACACCCAAGTTGCGCCGCGTAGCGCCTACTCTGCTAGGCCTCCTGGCGACTGGCGTGAAGCCGTGAGCCTTGTTGTACTCGAGCTGGTCTAAACTCAGCTCAAGCCTGATCTTCTCCAACTCCGCCTGCTCGGCAAGCAGCTCCTGGCGTTGCCGCTCGAGCTGCTCCCTCGCGGCTAGGAGCTCGATGTCGGTGGGAGTGGGCATACCAGCTCGCGCAGCAGACGCGGGGATGACCGTTGATGTGGAAGGCGGCAAGTTGCTCTCCTTCTCGTAGGACCGGTGGTTCCTGCCACCAGCAGGCGGTTCGTCAACCTCCTCGACAACGGCCGCAGCGCCAGTAGCAGCTGCGCCAGTGTTTGCCGCCAAACCCGTCACCATCACCTCAGCGCAGCTTGCAGAGCTGCATGCAGGCCTTCCGCGAGCAGCAATCACCGCGGGTGGATCCTCCGCGTCATGCACCAGCTCAGGGTACGCGGGGTTGGCGACGGTGGCGACGTAGACGAGATGAGAGCCGAAGGAGATCACCGAGCCGCCCTCAGGCATGGCCATGCCGCCGAAACAGCCGGCGTTGTCGGTGACGAAGTCAAAGGAGCCGAATCTGTGGACAAGACCACAGACCACGCGCTCCGCTGAAGAAGATCCCGTCCGAACAGAAACTCCAGCCAGCGCCGCTGGTTGCCCCACGGTGGGCGCCAACTGTCGTGGTGGTGTCACGGCAGATGCCATGGGATGGCTAAAGATGTGGGGACGATGGACGCTGGAGGTGTCCGGGGAGGGATCACGCGACGAGTAGCCGCGTGAGGTAAGAACAATGCACTGCAAACAACACAATCTACCCAGGTTCAGGGCCCTCGTAAGGAGGTAAAACCCCTACTCCTGCCTCTCTGTATGTATTATGATGTTTCTCCGAGTAGCCACAGTACAAATGATATCGCTACCGAGTAGCCACCCTCCTCCTTCCGAGTAGAGCTAGGTCAAGAACTTAGGGTTTCTAGGGTTCAATGTGAGCATGTGTTCGATCCTCACGCAGGAGGCGGCGGGGCACCTTATATACCTGGTGCCCAGCCGGATACGTCCAAACATGGACAAGTGTCGACATAGTGTGCACACCGTCCTTCTTCCGGGTTCCCGCTGACAGCTTTGGTTCCTAACCTTGGCTTCATCTGGAAAGTCGTTGGGCAAAACTAGGGGACAGACCGGTATCACTGTACCTAGGCACAGAGTAGGCCCCCCTTGTCCTGCCACGGCCTGCTTCCATGCTGTTACTGTCAGGCAGGCCGGTCCCAGATGAACAGTAGTTCGAATGCTGCCAAGTACGGACCCAGGATACGCGGGATCCTGTGTCAGAACGGCTCCTTTGACTTTCTGGCCCGAGTAGGTTCCCGCCAATTGTACTCGGGCCAACTCTTCTACTCGAAAGGATAGGACTTGACTGATATCTCCTTCTGGTCATCTTGAGGTGAGACCGAGTAGCAGTCGACCGGGTAGCGAGTACCAGGTAGTCGGCTACTCGACCAAACCTCTCTTCTGTAAGCCGCCTTTACCACTTGCCTTTACCCTACTCGGGGGTAACCCCCCGACACATAGGGTGGCTTAAGTTTGGGGCCGATGGACGTTGTAGGATTCAGGGGGGATCGCACGTCACGTAGACGCGCTCAGAAACACGGCAAACACCAAGATCTACCCAGGTTCGGGGCCCTCGTGTGGAGGTAACACCCCTAGTCTTGTCTACCTCTCTGTATATAGCTGGTACCGAGTAGCCACAGTACAAATCCGGCCTCTGCCGACTAGCAACCTCTAGTTCTCTCTCTGTCTAGTACTAAGTCACGCAATAAATGCTCTCCGGGCCAACGTCCCTCGCGCAGGAGGGGGCTAGGCACCTTATATACTGGTACCCAACTAGTAAACAATGATAAAAGGTACACGAAGTGACAACTCTACAGTGACAACGGCGCATGCCTCCGTGTTCCCGCTGACGCCGTGGCGAGAAGTCGCCGCGCCGTCCGGCTGACATGACTTGTCCACCCTGTCAGTCTCACAGAGTAGGCCCCTGATACGTCATGTCCCCCCTGTCAGTGACAAGACATGACAGGCGCCCACCCTCACTGTATCCACGCCGTAACACGGATAACCATGTTCCTAGTAAGTTGAAACGCACGCCTGTACGGCTGCGGGATACAAGGGATCTCGTCAGAACGGCTCCATTGACTTTGTGCCCGAGTAGGATTGCTGCCCATCTACTCGGACCACCCGAGCTCTACTCGGTCAATTCTGAACTTCACTTCTTCTCCTTGGCCTTCAATACTTATCACCGAGTAGCGTCTACCGGATACCAGATACCGGGTAGCCGCCTACCCGGCAACAGTACCTTGAACTCTGTTTTATCACCTGTCTTACCCCTACTTGGGGGTAGCCCCCCGACATTAGTCCCCGAAGCTGGTAGAGTCCAGTGAACTTGTTCGTTGGGCCCTGCCAGCTTAAACCAAATTGCCTCCGTGAAGTAGTGTGTCCGAGTTGCTCCTCAACTCGGACACCCATAGTCCTTACTCGAACATCTCTGATTATGGTCTTGGGAGAAATCTTCTCGGTGCCGAGTAGACCACGCAATGCAGAGCTCTGCCGAGAACTTTCCCTTAGCGAAATTTTCAGCGCGCTCCCGCTCGATCCAGCGCGAATCCATCTTCACGTGTCCAGGGAGGGCACGTGTCACGCAACCGCGCCCCCGACGCCTCGGTTCTGGCGTTACTGCGTGCCACGCGCCCATCACTGCAGCTGGGCCTCACGGCCCGTTGTGTCACCTCGCATGTGTACTCGAGAGCCCACGACCCACGTCTTTGGATTAACTGCGCCCGTTACGTGCGCATATCGTGCTGTTTGCGTTTCTTAACGGGCAGTTAATCCCACTCTGCATGATCGCACGCACGATCGATCCCAATTCAGTAACCGCAACTGCGGCGGGATAAATACCCCCGTGCCACCCCAGTCGTCTCTTTTCTCGCACTTTTCCCCAACTCGCACTCCTTCTCCTCGCCTCCGCCTCCACCGTAGAGCGCAGCGCCGCCGCGAGCTCGCCGCGCACCACCGCTTTGAAAGCGAAGCGAGAAACAAAGAGAGAGTGAAGGCTCCCGCGCACTTCCGCCTTCGTCGTCATCCTCAACCTCGACGCGGCCGTTCCCTCGTCGACCTCACCTCCATGGAGCTCGATAACCTCGCCGGAGACCACGAGGAGGAGATGGCGCCAGCGCGTGCCGGCTGGGAGGGATCAGATGTCACCACCGCCTACTGCCAGTGGCTGGTGAACACCCGCCGCGTCCCTCCCGGCGTTATATGCCGCCCTCCCGGCGACGAGATCGTCCCTGCTCCCGAAGCCGGTGAGTATGTCGTCTTCCTCTCCCACTTTAAGCGAGGATTTGGACTCCCCATCTCCAAATTCCTTCAAGATTTCCTCCGCCACTTCGGCCTTCAGCCGCACCATTTGCCCCCAAATGCCATCGTGATGCTATCCACCCACGCCGCCGTCTGCGTGGCCTTCCTAGGAGTTTAACCCACCGTCCAAACCTTGGCCAAATACTTCTTTCTCCGCCAGCAGAGTATTCAAACCCTTCCAATCCTCTAGTTCCACGCGTGATGACCCAGACGGGTAGCGCTATGATGCTGCAGCGTAGCACTGGGCAGCACCCACGGGTACTCGGATTGGAGACCGTCCGCAAGTGGCAGAGGGGTTTCCTCTATGTGAAGAACGCTCCTGCTGCAAAAGGAGAGAAGGCCGTGGACAGGATTGGGCTCCCCGAGTTCCAGAATGTCCTTCCTACTGGACAAGAATTGGGGGTATAACCCCAAGAAGACGGTGCCTGATGTCGTCCAGGTAGACAGGCGCCTGGAGCAGCTGGTGAAGGAAGGACTCCTCCAAGACGATCTGATAGCCTGCTGGGTGGAGCGCAGAGTACTCCCGCTCCAGCACCGAGTACACAAGATGTGCTACATGGGTGGCCCCCGTGACTGCACCCGGATGACCACCTTCGAGCTCACCAGAGCAGAGGTGGCGATCTGGGCCAAGTCCATTCTGCGGAGCACCCTCACCGAGAACTGGTACTATGGCTTCGTGCCGTATAGCCGCACTAAGCGCATCCCCCAGGTGAGTTCCATTCTCTGTATGCTTACTATTTGTATTTGATGTCGGGTAGCTTTCCTCTGTAGGTACTTAGCTTACTGTGCTTAGTGTTTGCACGCTGTACCGAATAGGACTCCTCTGTCAGTACTTAGCTTAATATGCTTTATGCTTGCATGATGTACCGAATAGGACTCCTCTGTTAGTACTTAGCTTAATATGCTTTATGCATGCATGCTGTTCAGAGTAGCGCCTTCCCTGTTTTATTTTTCCTAGATCCCTTAGCATTATGTGCTTTGTGTTTGCACGCTAGACTGAGTAGAACCATTACTCGTTTGCCTCCTCTGGTCCTTAGCATTTGGTGCTTTCTGTTTGCACGCTAGACCGAGTAGAATATCTATTCTGCCGGGACTCGATTTAGTGTGCTTTATGTTTGCACTTTCAGCACATCACTCGCCAGAAACAGGAAGACCACGCCATCTTTGAAAAGAACTGGAAACCGGACCGGGCTGAGGATGACGAGACCGCGTACGACATCCAGGATACGCTCTGTATCCCCTATGCCCGTCAGGACGGTAAGTCCCAAGTCGATGCCTCTATCCGGGACTGGTCAGAGGATGAAGAAGGTGACCGAGTTCACCTTGTTGCTTGCTTGCCGCGCGCTTTGATCCTTTTCTCTTCCTTATTCTGATCTTTTGCTTCTTTCAACTACAGAGGAACCGGACCTGGAAGAGGGGAGGAACCATTGGATGTGGTTCCTGTGTCCGTTGCCGCTCCTACCACCACCGGGAAGAGGACGGGTAGCGGGGCACTGGAGCCCCCTTCCAAGAAGATCAAGAAGAAACCAGGAAACAAGACCAACAAGCCCAACCCGCGCAAGAAGCGCCCCACCGCAGACGGGTAAGTGCTTCTGAGTTGAATTCAATCCTTTGTCTTCGCCATCTACTCTATTTTCTTCCTGGCCTCCTTCTCTGCACACTTTCTGATCTTCTTTCTTTTCCATTTACTATTCTTCAGTGACCCCCTCGACGCTGATGCCACCAACGAGCCATCTCCCCGGAGGAAGAGAAAGCAAGTTTGAGAACTCGTGGAGCTCTCCGACGATGAAGGGGATGATATACCAGAGGCCAGGACGCCGACGTCCTCCCCCTCCGAGAAGAAAAAGAGTGTGGCGCCGAGAACCCTGGCGCCGAGAACCCTGGCGCCAAGATGGAGACCGAGTGCACCCTGGAGCAGCCGCAGCCCAACGCGCAGCACGCTGCCCAGGATGCCACCAACACCGAGAGGCCACCAACTCCTCTAGCTACCTCCGCTGAGGAGACAATTGATAACTCTGCCGAGCAGTGGCAAGACGACATCGTCAAGGAGAGACCAGACCTTGCTGCGGAGCAGCCAGACCCTGCCGCCGAGCAGCGGATAAAAGATCCTTCGGTGGAGCGGCCAAGGACCCCACCTGCAGAGAACCGAGCTGAGGAGTAGCCACCACGCCAAGATCTAGTGCAGCCAGATGATGCGCCGGCTAGTCAGCCACAGGCGCCACCACCAAAGAAAATGCCTCCGCCTCCGCAGCCAGCTCCTGCGCCTTCCACCAAGAAGCAGCCAGCGCCCTCTACCGCCAAGGTGGTCCCACAGGCAACCAGGAAGGCGCAGCGCAGGCTGGTGCGCAGCCAACCGGGCAGCGGCAAGCTGGGCAACAACAACTGACACTCCAGCCATCAGGGCCCCAGAAGCCAGGCGGCCAGCCAGGTGGGCAACCCGCACAACAACGGCCGCCACCTAAGAATGCCAACTGGCCACTTAACAAGGCCCGGAAATCCCCCAACCCGAACACCAGGCTGGTGCAGACCAACATCAAGTTTGGCCCTGCAGAGAAGCAGTATCCCGGCTCAGGCGCCAGCGACCCCGAGAAAGCTCCTACCCTCCCTGAATACTGAGTCCAGTTGCAGGAATGGCACAAGATCCAGATGTCGAAGGAGGCTGAGCGGCTAGCTGCTCTGAAAGAGCGAAGGGCCGTGGTCCGCTCCGGAACCAAGGGAAAAAATGATTCCCTGACCATCAGAGAAATCACTTCCCACGACTAGGATGACGAGGAGCTCCCCACAGAAGGCGAAGCAGCTATTCTCGACCGAGTAGGCTTCATCGAGAAGTTCTGGGACAACACCAAACTCGGCCACGCCGCCTGGGATGGTGTTGAGCTGAGGAACCTCGACAATTACCGGCAGGAGTGGAACAAGGCCGACATTGGCCCTGTTAGCATGGCCATGGCCGGATGCAGCAGCACTCTGGCTGGAAAGATGTTTGTCATGCGCAAAAACATTGAAGACATTGAACAGTCCTACGTGGTAAGTGCCTTCCTTCTTTTGACTTTTCCGAGTTGCCAGATTTCTTCATTACTACCCTTCCTTCTATCTACTACCCAGTCCCCGAGATTCGGGCCGAGTAGGTAAAGCTCAACCAAGTTTCCATCTACTCGGGCCAAATCATCCAAACTCACCAAATTTCCTTCTTCCCTGCAGGATAACATCCAGAACAGGACCAAGATTTTACGCCAGCTCTTGTGGTCGCACCGACAGGTCCGGGATAGGAACCGGGAGCTGGAGTACAAGAAGAGCGAGATGGACGCTATGGAGAAGAACGTCACGGAGAACGCCATCAGGCTGTCCGCCGTTGAAAGTAAGCTTCTAGCATTTTGGTTTGTGCGTTTTTTGTTTACGCCCGTTTTATGCTTTTTGCTCAAATAATGTCTTCTCTGCAGGAGAACTCAAGGCTCTGGTCGAGAGGCACCAAGACTACAAGGTCATGGCTGCCTCAGCACAGAGTACGATCTCCTCTCTGGAAGGTGAGCTGATCCTTCTCTGTTCTCTTCACATAGCTTCATGATGCTTGCTTACTTTGCTAACTTGCTGCTCTATCCGCAGAAGAATACAAGAAATTCCGAGAGGAACACCTGGAATGCCTCACCCCAGCTGAAGCACATCACCAAGTGCAGGTCCGAGAGGCCGAATTGCAGAAGGAGCGGGAAACCGAGAAGGCGGAATTTGAGAAGCTCCAACTTGAGCTTGCCGAGGCGCTCAAGACTGCAATCACATATGTTGAAGAGAAGAAAGCAATGGAGAAACAAGCTGCCAAGGATAAGCAGGAACTTGAGAAGGAGATCTCGTCTCTGAAAGAGAGAAATCAGGCTCTCAAGACCATGCTTAATGACTCCCGCCGTGTACAAGACCGGCAAATCCAACTTGCTACTGACTGGAAGGCCCGACTAGGGGCCGTTGTCTTGGAACCGAACAGTAAGTTCTCATTACCCTTCACTTTACTCGGTTTTTGCCTCTCTGCCTTTTCCTTACTCAGTTTTTCTTCTTCTTCCCGGTTCATCTCTTTGATTCCCACTAGCGTTCCCTGACCCAGATACCTTCCCGGATCTCCATGAAGCCGTTGAGTCTGCAGTGGAGAAAGCAAGAAGGGCCAGGGCAGCATCCGACCTTGATACAGACCAGGCCGCCAGCATTGATGATCATATTCTGAGTATCAAGACCCGGGCTGCAGGTCTCAAAGGTCTGGGCACCTCCATGGTCTCTACCGCAATGAAACTGCACAAGTTGTTTTGGACACATCGCCAAATTCCAGACACCATCGGCGACATGGCAGCCAACCTGCCACGTCAAGGAAGAGCTGAAGAAGTGGCGTGCCTCCGCAGCTCGGGCTGGAGTGGACGAGATCCTTCACTTCATCCTCTCCTGGTATGAGAATGTGAACCTTGACCGGATTGGCACCCGCAGAAATGGCTCCAAGTGGACTGAGCGGCCTGAGTGCGTCCTACGCCGAATGGAAGTGGCGTACGAGCTTGCCTCTTATGCTGAGACTAACCAATACATCGACGGCCCCACCGAGCCGGATACTGATGTTGACGAAGATGAGGAGGAGGAGGAGGCCGAGTTCAATCAAGATGACGGTGAAGACCGCAGCCGAGGCGACGAAGAAGCCGAGTACGAGGAGGACGAGCACAAAGAGGTTGAGCACGAAGAAGCCGACCAAGAGGAGACCGAGAAGTGCAGCCACGGAGTAATCCGGAATGCAAGCTGATCCGGAAACCGTCAAGCCAACAGTTGGCTCGGACGAGGCCCGGGTTGAGCCGCAACCCGCCGCTCAGGAGGAGGTTGTCACCACCGAGATGGTGATTGACGACCCCGCTCCCGAGTTGGGCGCGACTGGGGCTCCCACCGAGAACATCACTTCCGTGCTCTATCCGCTTCCCAGCGAGTCAGCTACCCAGGCCACCAACCCTGGATCGGAGCCAATCTCCGCTACTCCAACTTCCTCTGCGGCCGAGCCTGCGTCTACCACTGCTGCCTCCGAGCCCGTGGCGCCTACCAACACCGACTCGGATACTACTACCTCCACTGTAGTTTGACTTCCTGCAACTTTTATCTTAAAACATTTATCAGATACCCGGGATGCCGAGAGCAGATGTAACAAATACGTTTAAGGTTTCTCTTGGTACTCATTTTTAACGTATTTCTGTTAGCAAGACTGACTCAATGCCGGATTGCGTTAAAATGCAAGTCCCCGAGTTGCTTTTTTCATTCACTGGGCTCTTTTGTCTTTGCTCTTACCTGCCACTTGTGGCTTTTTTGGTAGTCGAGTCACAAGATTTCAAAAACCGAGTTTCAGATACTTAACCACTTAGAAAATTGCATGTTAACACTGCCCACCACTTAGCCGAAAAGAAAAAACAGAGAAGTAAAAAAACACCCTACTCGGTTGTCGCACTCTTCTTTGCTTAGTAGTTTTTTCATGTGTTCATGGACCTTTAGCTTGTTCTCTTGCTTGACATGAAGCCGGGTTGCGGACAGCACCAGAGTCGAAGAGTTGGCTCTTGGGTTTAAACACACTACTTAATGTACGCATGAAATCTTAAGTAGAAGAACCGAGTAGGCAAAGGAAATAAAGTAAACAACACAAGGCAAGGTTTTTGCACATGCAGTCCCCGAGTTTGAATTCAGAGTGCCGGCTTGAATTTAACTCGGTTAAGAAGATACATACAATGTTTTGCTCATGAATGAAAACGGCGGAGTAGAGCTACATTCCAGGGACGTTTGGATTCCTCTCCGGATTTATCCGCCCTGTTCTTCTGTGATGGCTGCGCATCGATGAGATAATAGGCATCATTGTGCAGCGCCTTGCTCACAATGAAAGGTCCTTCTCATGGAGAGGATAGCTTGTGCATCCCGGCCGTGCGCTGCACGAGCCTGAGGACCATGTCCTCTTATCGGAAAACCCTTGGGTTCACTTTCCGGCTATGATACCTCCTCATATTCTGTTGATATACAGCTGAGCGGGACAAAGTTTACTCTCTTGCTTCTTCGAGCAGGTCTACATCATCTTCTCGGGCTTTTCTTGCCTCCGCCTCAGTATAGAGGGTTACTCTGGGTGAGTCATGCTCAAGGTCAGTGGGCAACACGGCCTCAGTTCCATATACCAGGAAGAATGGTGTGTATCCGGTTGATCGGTTAGGGGTAGTCCTTAGACTCCACAACACCACCGGCAACTCGTCCAGCCAACAACCAGGGGTTCGCTGTAATGGCTCAATCAGCCTTGGCTTTATCCCGGAAAGGACCATGCCATTTGCTCTTTCAACTTGCCCATTGGAAGCCGGATGGGCGACTGACGTGACATCTAGTCGGATCCGCTTATCTCTGCAGAACCTAGCAAAGGCTCCCTCAGCAAAATTTGTTCCATTGACTATGATGATGCCATGCGGATAGCCGTATCTCAGGATGTATCTTTCAGGAAGCTCACAGTTGTGTTCCCATCACACTTCCGGATAGGATTCACCTCAATCCACTTGGTGAACTTGTCCACCATGACCAAGATGTGAGTCATGTTGCATCTAGCTGGCTTGAAAGGGCCTACCATATCCAAGCACCATACTGCAAAGGGCCAAGTGATAGGAATGGTCTTCAACTTGGAAGATGGCATGTGAATCTTGCTTGCATATCTCTGGCACCCATTGCACTTTCTCACTATGTCCTCTGCTTGCTGCAAGGCAGTGAGCCAAAAGAAACCATGCCGGAACGCCTTATTCACCAGGTCCCGAGATGAGGCATGATGCCCGCACTCTCCTTGGTGTATCTCCCTTAGGATCTCTTCTCCTTCTTCTGGTTCAACACAGCGTTGCAGCACACAAGTAGGGCTTCTCTTGTGCAGCTCTTTGTTGATGATAGTGTAGCCCTTAGATCTTCTCTGTATTTGCCTGGCTGTGACCTCGTCACTCGGCAATGTGCCATCCGCTAGAAAGGATAATATGGGAAAAGCCCAACTCGGTGTCTCCCAGATGGGAAACACTGGTTCGTCCACTTCCATTGGATCAGCTGCCATGACTTGCTCTGAGTTGGAGACGAGTCCCCGAGTTCCCAAGTACTGAGAAATAATCCCCTCGATGAATGCGACAGTCCCCGGGTTGCAGAGGCAGTCCCCAGGTTGGATGGAGCAGTCCCTGGGTTCTCTTTTGCACCTTCCCAAGCAATTTCCATAGGAACAACCTCTGAGTCCAGCAGACCTGGAATATATATTGACTCCGAGTTGGGAGATGGTTTGATAGACGGCTTCCTCAAATGCTCCAAGGTAATACCAGGCGGGATGAACTGTCGAGAAGACCCCAACCTGGACAGAGTATCTGCTGCATCATTTTCAGCTTGGTGGATGTGATGGAACTCACACCCATCAAAGAATCCAGTCATACTCTGCACTAGAAACCGGTAGGACGCCATGTTGGCATCCAAGGCATCCCAAGTCCCCGAGACTTGTTGAAGTACTAGGTCTGAATCACCATAGGAAACAATATGCCGAACTCCAATCTCCGATCTCCTTGGATACCCTTAAGCCGTGTACCAGTGCTTCATACTCGGCAACATTATTCGATGCCGAGAAGTGGATCTGCAGCACATATCCGAGTTGATCTCGCTTGGGTGAGGTGAGAACCACGCCAGCACCAAGCCCTTCTTTTACTTTGGAGCCATCGAAATGCATCTTCCAGAAATTGGTTTTCGGCAAGGGAGGCTCATACTGCATCTCGGCCCTCCACCAAGAAATCCACCAGGGTTTGTGACTTGATTGCCTCTCTTCTCGCGTACAAAGGGGTGTACGCGGCCAGCTCAATCACCCACTTGGCAACTCGTCCACTTGCATCCTTGTTGCCCATGATCTCCGAGATGGGAGCGGTGCACACCACCGTGATGGGATGCTCTTGGAAATAATGCTTGAGCTTCTTGGCACCCAGGTAAACGCCATACGTCATCTTCTGGTAGTGAGGGTAATTTTGCTTGGAGATGGATAGCACCTCGCTGAGATAATACACCGGCCTCTGCATGGTCTTTCCTTCCTCTTCTCGTTCCACCACCACCACCACACTGACTACTCGGTTGGTGGCTGCAATGTACATCAACATTGGCTCCTTGGGCAAAGGTCTTGCCAAGATGGGAGCGCTACCCAGCATGGTCTTGAGTTCCTTGAAAGCCACATCATCTTGTGGTGTCCAGACAAATTTGTCACTTTTCTTCATGAGCTGATAAAGAGGCAGTGCCTTCTCGCCCATTCTTCCCAGGAAGCGGCTAAGAGAAGCCAGGCATCCGGTAAATTTCTGCCATCCTTCAGTGATCTCGGCAAAGACATGCTCTCAATAGCTTTTATCTTTGAAGGATTGGCCTCAATGCCCCGACTGGATACCAAGAAGCTGAGTAGTTTGCTAGCCAGGACGCCAAATGTGCACTTGGTTGGATTTAACTTCATCCGGTACTTGCGCAAGCTGGCAAATGTTTCTTCAAGATCTCCTAGCAGAGTATGTGCTTCTTTCGTTTTGATGACAATGCCATCTACGTACACCTGCACATTCTTGCCTATCTGTTCATGCAAACATTTTTGCATGCATCTCTGATAAGTAGCCCCAGCATTTCTCAACCCAAAACACATGACAACATAGCAATAAGCCCCGTACGGGGTAATAAAAGCTTTCTTTATTTGATCAGCCGGGTTCAGAGGAATCTGGTGAAAACCAGAGTAGGCATCAATGAAAGACAAAAGTTCGCACCCGACAGTGGAATCGATCACCTGATCTATGCGGGGTAGCGGGAACGGGTCCTTGGGGCAGGACTTGTTCAAGTCGGTGTAGTCCACGCACATGCGCCAGGCGATGGCGGCCTTGGGATCCTCCTTCTTCTTCTCCACCATGACCGGATTGGCCAACCAATCCGGATGCAGAACCTCCATGATAAATCCACTTGTCAGCAGCTTTGTGATCTCATCACTGATAGTTTTCCTTCTCTCAGCCGCAAAGCGGCGCATTGCCTGCTTAACCGGCTTGGCGTCAGGGCGCAATGCAACGAGTGCTCAACCAACTCCCTCGGGACACCCGGCAGGTCCTGATTGGACCATGCGAAGACATCCCGATTCTCACGGAGGAAGTGGATGAGCTCGCTTTCCTATTTCTCCTCCAACCCGGCACTCCGGGTCAATCTGCACTTTCTTCGTCTCCTGGGAGGCCTGGAAGGTAGCCCCATACTGTGAACTCGGCATGCCTGGCATACCGACTTGAGCTGCTTGGACCATAGCCACAACCTCATGTATCTTCTTCTTCTCGGCAGCAATTACCATGGACTCAGCAAGCCGAGATCCAGCAGATGCACACTCAAAAGAGAGCTTGTAATCACCCGAGATGGTGATGACTCCATTGGGACCAGGAATCTTCATCTTCAGGTAGGCCGCATGAGTAGAGGCCATGAACTTGGTCAGAGCAGGCCTGCCGAGTAGAGAATGATAAGGGCTCTGAAGATCAACCACCTCAAACTGCAGGCACTCGGTGCGGCAGTTCTCCCTGGTGCCGAATAGCACATCCATCCAGATGCGGCCGATTGGAGCACAAGATATTCCCGGCACAATGCCATGGAATGTAGTCCGACTGGGTAGCACCATATTCTCAGCAAGGCCGAGCTTCTCCATGGTATCCTTGTACATGATGTTGATGCTGCTCCCGTTGTCGATCAACACCTTTCTAAACTTCACATTCTTCTTGGTCCCCAAGAAAGTGGGGTCCACCACCAGAGCATATGTACCTGGGTTGGGCATAATCTTGGGATGATCAGCTCTAGACCAGACTATCTCCTGATCGCACCACTCCATATAGTGAGGCACAAATGGCATCACGGAATTTACCTCCATCGCACGCCTATGCTGAAACTGCTTGTCATCCAGCTCCGTGGTGAACACCATATAGCTCTCATGGTGCTCCTGGTACTGGTTCCGATCCCCAGCACCACCATCATTGTTGTTGTTCTGGTGTTGTTGTTGCGGTTGTTGTTGCGGGTGTAGTAGTTGTTGTGGCGGTTGTTGTTGTTGAAGTTGCGGTTGTAGTTGTTGTTGTTGTTCCGGTTGGCTCCTTGAGCTACCTGGTTCACGTTCTCCCTCCTCTGGTTCTCGGCTGGCCTGGGAGCAGCTACCCGGATTGGCTGCACATTGGAACCGGAAAGCGGAAGAGGAGGTGGAGGAGGCAGCTGACCGAGAGCCTCGCCCTTGATCCTGTCCCACCAGCTGCACTGCCGGGTAGTGTGATTGGACGGCCTACTCGGATGCCGAGTATGGAAGCTACACGGTCCATCCTTCATGTTCTCAAAGATGAACCTGGCAGGGTCTCCGGATCCCTAGGAGGTGCTGGGCTGCTGAGGAGCATTGTACTGCTTCTTGAAGTTCTGGCCCTGATTCTGGTTTTGCCCGTATTGGGCTCCAGCAGTTTTTTGTCTTTGGCTGCTCCCGGCAGCACCCTGATCCTGAGTAACAGCTGCTACATGGTCAGACCCGTAGCGGATATCTGACGGTCTTCTCTTCTCTTGTTGCGGAAGTCCTGGCGGTCATAGCGCCGAGAACCATCATGGTGCTTCCTCTTGGGCTCGAAGGAATCAAGCAGAGGTTGGGTAGGATCACCGAGTGCATACATGTGAGCAATCTTGATTGTCTCAGCAAGGGTACTCGGCATCTCCCTCTGCAGTTTCTGCCACAGCAAGCTGCCATGACGGCAACCCTGCGTGAACCACGCAATGGCCGGCGACTCATTCACACCCTCACGGGTGTTCCTCAGAGTGCTCCACCGAGTAAGGTACTCCCGGTCAGTTTCCTCTTCTCTTTGCTTGCACGCCGAGAGCTGCTGTGGCCTGTTTGGCCTCTTGTAAGTGTTAGTGAAGTTGCTGATGAAGGCTTCCGAGAAGTCAAGCCAGCAGTTGATGTTGTCTCTGGGCAAGTTGTTGAGCCAGATCCGGGCAGGGCCCTCCAGCATCTGGGGCACATACCGAACTGCCCACCTCCTGTTGCCACCTGCAACATACACAACAGTCACATAGTCATTCAGCCAGTATTCCGGCTTGGTGCTTCCGTCATAGGTCTTGGTCCCTCTAGCCAGCTGGAACTTGGACACGGGTGGCTCCCCCATGATCCTGGGACCAAAACAATATGGCTCTGGTGGGCCCTTCCCTTCTATCTCCTCGGACCGGTAGAGCCGGTCCAGCTTGTATCTTGCGTCACTTGGTTCAAGCATTCTCCCTCCCAACCGGGTAGCGAGATCTCTTGGGTCGGCGTACCCGGCACGATCCATGGCCGAGTACCCTTCATTGTAGCGGTCTTGAGGCACTGGCCCGGGTTGAGCAATCGGGTAGGCCACAGTAGCAACCACATTTGGTTGAGCAACATGTTGGACAGGGTTAGCAACATGCTGCCGAGATGGGCCTTCTCAATTACCTCCTTGCCCCTCTTGGTGAACTCTTGCAGCCGGATGGGCAGTACCTGCAGCGTTGTGTTTTTGGCCGGGCTGTCGCGCTACAGCGTGTTGTTTTCCAGCGACAGCCGCGTCGTACACCTACATCTGTTTGTGTCTCCCCGAGTTTACACTCGATGCCCTCTCTCCCCCGGGAAGCGGCGATGAGGCCTGGTCCACGGATTTTGCCCCATGCGACTGAACAACATGAGACGCACCGCCCCCCGGGTTGGCTTGCCGAAATGCCTCAGTTTGCCTGCCAGCTTCCAGAACGAGCTCATTGAGCCGCTCCTGCTGCCTTACTCGGGCCTCGCCAGCGAGATTTGGCAACTCTGCAGCAACAGCCTCTGCAGCTCTAAGTGTTTTTGCAGGGGAACTATATTTCGGCCTACCAGCTGTGTTTTGACTGGCAGACTTGCTAGCAGCTCTACCATCTCTAGCTAGCTCAGCGCCTAAGTTACGCCGAATAGTCTCTATCTTGCTAGGATTTCTAGAAATAGGGGTAAACCCAGGCGCCCTATTGTACTCATTATAATCCAAGTTAAGCTCAAGCCTAACCTTCTCCAGCTCCTGGGCCTCCCGCAGCAAAGAGAGTCGCTGTTGCTCGAGCTGCACCCTCACCACCGCTGTATCAGCGTCCGTGGCGATAGTCATGCCGAGCTGCTCGACACCAGCACGAGCAGCCGGTATCGCGGTCGATGTAGAAGGATCCACGTAGCCCGGAATGTTCCGGGGCATCTCATAGGGCTTGTGGCCCCTGGCAGCAGCCGGTTCCTCGATGACCTCAGCCGCAGCGGCCGTGCCCTTCTCGGCATCGTAGCCGGGCCCGTCATCATCACCTCCACGCTGCCCACAGAGCAGCCAGCCGGCTTCCCGCGGACAACGAGAACAGCGGGGGGATCATCGGCAACGAGCACCACCTCGGGGTACTCGCGGATGACGGTGGTGGTGACGTACACCAGGTGTGCACCGAAAGACAACGCGGAACCGCCTGCAGGCAAGGGCATGCCACCGAAATCACCGGCGTTGTCGCTAACGAAGTCGAAGAGCCGAATCTGTGGACAAGGCCACAAACCACGCGCTCTCCCGACGGAGTAACCGGTCCCGTCTGAATATGCACCCCAGCCAGCGCCGCTGCTGGCCCCACGGTGGGCGCCAACTGTCGTGGTTTGGAGAAGACAGATGCCATAGGGTGGCTTAAGTTTGGGGCCGATGGACGCTGTAGGTATTCGGGGAGGGATCGCACGTCACGTAGACGCGCTCAGAAACACGGCAAACACCAAGATCTACCCAGGTTCGGGGCCCTCGTGTGGAGGTAACACCCCTACTCCTTCCTACCTCTCTGTATATAGCTGGTACCGAGTAGCCACAGTACAAATCCGGCCTCTGCCGAGTAGCCAACCTCTAGTTCTCTCTCTGTCTAGTACTAAGTCATGCAATAAATGCTCTCCGGGCCAACGTCCCTCGCGCAGGAGGGGGCTGGGCACCTTATATACTGGTACCCAGCGAGTAAAAATTGATAAAAGGTACACGAAATGACAACTCTACTGTGACAACGGCGCACGCCTCCGTGTTCCCGCTGACGCCGTGGCGAGAAGTCGCCGCACCGTCCGGCTGACATGACTTATCCACCCTGTCAGTCTCACAGAGTAGGCCCCTGACACGTCCTGTCCCCCTGTCAGTGATAAGACATGACAGGCGCCCACCCTCACCGTACCCACACCATAGCGCGGATAACCATGTTCCTAGTAAGTTGAACCGCACGCCTGTACGGCTGCGGGATACGCGGGATCTCGTCAGAACGGCTCCATTGACTTTGTGCCCGAGTAGGATTGCTGCCCATCTACTCGGACCACCCGAGCTCTACTCGGTAAATTCTGAACTTCACTTGTATCTTCTCCTTGGCCTTCAATACTTATCACCGAGTAGCGTCTATCGAATACCAGATACCGGGTAGCCGCCTACCCGGCAAACAGTACGTTGAACTCTGTTTTATCACCTGTCTTACCCCTACTCGGGGGTAGCCCCCCGACAATTTGCATAGTGATAATCCAACAATACGATAGGAAATAGAACAACACAGATAATCATAACTTAGGAGACATGCCTCCCGTTAATATAAGTTCACGAATAGGAAATCCATGAATGAACGGTCACAAAGAAAAATGAAGTTCGAAAAGCACGAGAGATAAAAAACAAGCAGCCCACCCAAGCAAATCCCGCGATCTCTAGATCTTCTCCCCCTTGGCATCAGGATACCAAAACGAGAGAAGGATGCACTACGTCCCAAGGAACAAGCTCTAGGCCATGACATCATCATCCTCCGCATACTCGGTGTTTTCTTCCTCCTCACCAGGAGTGGCGATGTCATCATCATCAGGCACATCGAAATCCCAGTCCACATCACGGTTGTTCCAGTTGCGGTAGGGAATCTGAGCACGAAGAGGAGCAGGAACATTGGGCATGTTGAGGGTTGTCATTATGGCGCACTGATTCTCTTGAATGGTGCGACGCTCGACATAGGCATTGTAGTTATCCTTGTGGATGCATACATTCATGCACATCACCTTCTCAATGGCACGAACAATCCAGGAGCACTTCTTTGTACCAGGAGGAGGCTGTCTCATGCGAGGATCACTGTGGCCCTGTCTAGTGGCACCAACATCATGTGCAGCTTGTTGAGTGTGGGCGCTCTTCTTGTACAATTTCACATCCTTGTGCGTCTCACAGTCCAACTCAAGATCATCACGAAGATCAGCGGGATACCTGGACTTGATGAGCTTCATGATGTATGGTGCATAAGGGGGCACCTTGCGGTGGAAGAGAGCATAGTGTATCTCATTGAAGATGAAGTCCATCACATCAATCTTGTGGCGCTCAGTATCCTCAAGATCTCCCTCGGTGAAGGTCAGGAAGGCATGATGCATAAGGTTCACCAAACCGCCACGGATCTCATCATTGTTGCCACCGCTAGGGGCAATGGTCTCCCGGAACATGCGCAGAAGGATGTCATAGATAGCATAGAGGCCCTTGGCAGAACCCACAACACCACGAGGACCATACAGCTCAAAACCTGTTATTCTCATACTCCATGTCATGGATGTGCATGCGAGCCCCCTGAGGGACATTGAGGCCAGCAAACGGATACCGGAGCTCAGTAGAAAAATCATGGAACATGGAAGTGAGCAAGTGGGGGCCACATCCAGGACATACCAATCTCCTCGGACTCATCAATAACCAGGGTGGCGAAGAACTACTGGATGGAGGTGGTGTTGTAGGAGCATTGGGTCTCCATGAGATGGCGCAGTCCAAGGAGCTCACCAATATGGACACAGTTGTTGAAGTAGGCGAGATTGGTAGCCATGTGTGCAAAGTTGATATACTTCATTGGGCAGACTGACTTTCTCATCACTGTGTAAACTTGCTTGAACAGAGTATCCTGCTCCACATGCCAGAAGCAGGAATCAATAGCTGGGACCTGAGGACCCTTTGTGTACCAGGCCTTGGAGCGCCATGCCTTGAACTCAGCTACATACATGGTGGCCACGTTGAGAGCTGCCTTGCCCTGTTTCTTGTTGTCCCTACGAGCTGCCCTGTCGGTATTGCGCTGACGCTCATACTCTTGCTCTTCATCATGCTGACGTCGATGAGTCTCGGCTTCGTCAACAAACACACCATCATCATTCTCCCTTAAGTTGCACCACCATTTGCGAGAGCTAGTCACCTTGGTGGGCCTAGAGCTTGAACATCTGCGAGAAAAGCGAAAGCAAACCAAAAAGAAAAAGCAAGAAACAACATCAAATAGGGGCTCACATCTTTCAGGAGTGGAATAAGGGATCTCTGTAAAAGATTCGGAGCAGGCCGGAAATTCCGGCCCTTGCTGAAATTTCCGAGGGAGGAAATTCCGGCCAGGGGGCGGAAATTTCCGTCCCTGGAAAATCGCATGAGGGCTACGAATCCAGGCCTGCAACAAATCTAAAACAAGATGGGAGGAACAACAAGGGATAAACTGGACTGGTAAAGGAAAGTTCCAACCCTAAACTCGTGGGAGATCGAATCTACCGAGATATAGTCGACCGAGAAACCCTAGATTGAGGAGAAAACATGACACATACCGGGTTCCATGGTGAGCACGGATGTGCGGTCTCTTGATCCGCAAAAGGTAGCCAGAGAACGGGGAAGGGAAGCGACGAGGCCTCCCGGGAAGCTCGGAGGCGGCGGCTGCGGTTGGGGAGGGACCGGAGCCGAAGGGAGAGGAAAAGATCTGGGAACTCCCCTCTCGTCGCCTATTTATAGCCCCCAGCCGCTTACCCCGGAATATTCCGGTGTTAAGGCCGGAAATTTCCGGGGGCCGGAGATTTCACCCGGAAATTCTGCCCCAAAAATCCGGGGTTCCTTCTGCGAGGGGGCACAACGAATTGGGGTTGAGTTTCAGGGGAAATCTCGAAACCCGGAAATTTCCGGGCGTAAGACACGGAATATTCTGTCCCCCGGATATTTGCCTCGGAAATTTCCACTCAAAATTCCGGAGTGCCTTCTAAGAGCTGGCACAGAGGAAATGACGGAAAATTTCAAAAACAAGTATCACTGGACCGGAAATTCCGGGGTTCCCGCACACATCGAGTTTTGAAAAATAAGAGATAAGATATGAGCCTCCAAAAATGAGAAAAAACAACAACGACAATGAACACACAAACACAAAAACGAGGAAAGAGCAAAAGAGACAATCAACACAACAAAGAGAGAAATGTTGGTGGCCGGAGCCACCGTGTTTGAGTGTATACCAAGGAGCCGCGAAGATATATCTTGGGCCCAAAAGCATGACTCATGTTAAAGCACAATAAGTCACATAGTGACTAGATATGCATGAAGTTTTGATTGTTTTGCGCATGATAGGAGGAGTGTTGGTTCATGATTTGAAATACGCTCCCCTTATGTCCATGCCTACATCTAAACCTAGATAACATGTGTAGTGAAGGTATCTATGCAAGGGTTCAAGTGAAGTTAGACGCATAGATCACATTTAGTTCATTCCCCAAACCCCGAAACCTTGGTTCATAAAGGGCCTTCGTGAAAATATCCGCAAGTTGATCCCTGGTCGGCACATAGGAGAGATCAATATCACCCTTCTCAACATGATCCCGAATGAAGTGATGAAGAATTTCAATGTGCTTCATCTTGGAGTGAAGAACGGGATTGTAGGCGATCTTGATAGCACTCTCATTGTCGCACAAGAGGGGGACCTTGTCGAAGTCGATACCATAATCTTGCAAAGTTTGCCGCATCCATAGCAATTGAGCACAACAACTTGCCACGTAGATGTACTCGGCCTCGGTGGTTGAGAGAGCGGTGCAATTTTGCTTATTGGAAGACCAACATACCAAAGAGCGACCAAGAAATTGACAACCACCAGATGTAGACTTCCTATCCGTCTTCTCTCCCGCATAATACGCATCCGAGTACCCGATGAGCTGAAAGTTTGAACCCTTGGGATACCAAACACCAAAGTTTGGGGTATGAACTAAATAGCGAAAGATGTGCTTAACTGCTTCAAAATGACTTTGCCTCGGAGAGGCTTGAAACCTTGCATATTTACCTACGCTATACATGATATCGGATCTAGATGTACAAAGGTAGATCAAAGAGCCAATCATGGAACGGTATACCTTTTGATCTACCTCTTTACCATTCGGGTCGGGTTTCAAGTCAATAGTCGTGGACATAAGGGTTTTCATAGGCTTGGCATCATGCATGTTGAATCGTTTGAGCATATCTTGAGTACACTTGGCGTGCTTGATGAAGGTGTCTTCAGGGTGTTGCTTGATCTCAAAGCCAAGAAAATACTCCAACTCGCCCATCATAGACATCTCAAATTTGTCCGTCATAAGCTTGCAAAAATCATCATTGAACTTGGCGTTAGTAGAACCAAAAATGATATCATCCACATAGAGTTGGCGTATGAACAAGTCACCTCCAACCTTTTTGGTGAAAAGGGTGGGATCGACTAAACCAACATTGAACCCACGATCCACTAGAAACTCTTTAAGGTGCTCGTACCACGCACGTGGAGCTTGTTTAAGTCCATAGAGTGTCTTATCGAGTTTGTAGACATAATCGGGGTGCTTGGGATCCTCGAAACCCGGAGGTTGCTTGACATATACCAACTCATGAATAGGACCATTTAAGAAAGTACTTTTAACATCCATTTGTTGTAGTTTGAAATTATGATGAGAAGCATAGGCAAGAAAGATACGAATAGATTCAAGATGAGCTACGGGAGCGAAAGTTTCACCGAAATTGACATCTTCGACTTGAGAAAAGCCTTGAGCTACCAATCTCGCCTTGTTGCGAATGACGACACCATCTTTATCTTGCTTGTTCTTGAATACCCAGTTGGTGACGATGACGTTCTTGCAATCCTTTGGCCTTGGCACTAACTTCCACACTTGGTTGCGCTCGAAGTTGTTGAGCTCATCATGCATAGCTTCAAGCCAATCTTGGTCTTCAAGCGCTTCATAGATCTTCTTGGGCTCCATGTGAGAGACGAAAGCATGAGCCTTGCTAAAATCCGCCAATTGTCTTCTTGTGACTACCCTTACACGAACTTGTCCAAGAATCATGTCCTCCGTGTGACCGGCACGAGCAAGATTTTCTAGCCTTCTCTTATCCCTACGCGCTAGAAACTCCTCCAAAGACTCCTTAGATATGGCTTGATCATCACCTTCATCATCGGAGTCATGGCCATCTCATTCTTGATCTTGTTCCTCAATGGGAGATGGATCTCTTATGTGTTGGGTTCTATCACCAACATGAGTGTCTTGTCCTTGTCCTTCATTATGAGCTTGGCCTTGAGTGTTAGCTTGGCCTTGATCGATGGAATGATCTTGATCATTAGCTTGGCCTTGATTCGTAGCTTGAGTACTTGGTGCATCTTGTTGGGTAGCTTGCGTATCAATGGGTGTAGTCAATGGCTCCACTTGAGTATAGCATAGTCCTTCTCCCTCCGTCATACGGTAACCCTCAGTGGGGATTATTTCACCAATCCTCATTCTTCTTATGACGATGGAAGGAATTGCATCTCCTAAAACACCATGATCTATACGGCCCCCTTGGGACCCATTATCCTCATCAAACACCATGTCCATAGCTTCTTAAACTTGTCCGGTGGACTTGTTGTAGACTCTATAGGCGTGAGCGTTTGTGACATAACCAACAAAAATACTCTCATATGACTTGGTCTCGAATTTTGGCAAGCGTTTACCTCTCTTACGAATGAAGCACTTGCAATCAAAGACCTTGAAGTATGAAACATCCGGCTTCTTGCCCGTGATAATCTCATAAGGTGTCTTGTTCAAGATCTTGCGGAGATACAACCAATTGCTACCATGGCAAGCGGTGGAGACGGCCTCGGCACAAAAATTGTATGGAGAAGAGAATTCCGCAATCATGGTCATGGCGCATCCATTAGTGTCCGGTTCTTACTCTCCGCCACACCATTTTGTTGAGGGGTATAGGGAGTGGAATATTGATGAGCAATCCCCTCTTCGCTAAGAAATCCCTCCACGGTGTAGTTCTTGAACTCGGAGCCATTATCACTACGGATCGCCATAATTATCGTATTGTGTTGGCAATCTACCAAAGTGATGAACTCGATGACCCTCTTTTGAGTCTCACTCTCCCTCTTGAAGAAGTACACCCAACAATATCTTGAATAGTCATCCATAATCACCAAGCAATACTTCTTGCCTCCAAGACTATCATATGATAGGGGACCAAATAGGTCCAAATGAATGAGCTCGAGGATTCTTGAGGTGGTGATGTTGGTCTTGGTGGGGTGAGCTTCTCCATGTTTCTTTCCAAGAACGCAAGAGCTACACACACGTTCTTTGGCAAACTTAGCATTCGTTAGTCCTAGAACATGATTTCCACTTTGAAGGTCATGCAACGTCCTCATATTGGTATGAGCTAACCGGCGATGCCATAGCCAACCCACATCAACTTTAGCCATTAGGCATGTCGCGGCACACGTGTCTCCTTTAGAGAAGTCCACTACATACATGCCGTTCTCGACATGCCCAACAAAGACTACTTTAAGAGTCGTCTCTCAAGTGACAATCACATTCTCTTTATTAAAGAACGAGGTAAAACCACTTTTTGCAAGTTGAAGAACTGAGATGAGATTGTAACCAAGGGACTCAACTAGGAGAACATTCTCAATTGATAAATCATTTGAGATAGCTACCTTGCCTCGTCCCAATACTTTATCTCAGAGTTATCACCAAAAGTGACACAATTGAGATGAGCTAATGGAGGATTAAGTTCACTCATTGCGTCCTTGCTTCCGGTCATATGTTGGGATACACCACTATCCACCATCCATTTGCCTGACCCAGAAGCACTTCCCTACAATAGATTAGTATTTTTATTTAGGTACCCATCATTGAATGGGTCCTCTTTTGTTAGCAACAAGGGTCTTTGGAACCCAAATAGTCCAATGATAGTCATCACCATAAGAAGTACCAACATATTTAGCATACACATGAACATCTCTAGATTTCATAAGAACATAAGATGGATTATATTTGCCGGCAAAGTCATTATGAGTGGTGCTCCCCCTAGAGGTCTCACCATCCACAATGGTGTTGGTCTCCTTTTCTTTGACCACCTCTCCCTCTTTCACAAATTTCACTCCTTGTGATGAAGATGTTACCTTCTTGTTGTTGTTCTTGTACTTCTTCTTTGACTTAGCTACATATCCAAGTCCCTCCTTTCCATTCTTGACTCTTTGAGGAACCACCTCATTGAGAGTCTTCTCACTTCCTACAATATTAGTTGCACCACAAGAATTTCTAGGCAAAGTACTAATGCTAGTAGATGAAGAGGACATGACTTGCTTATTTGATTGTTGAGCTAGAAGATTGTCACGAGATTTGGTTAGCTTGTCATGAATTTCTTTAAGAGACGTGAACTCCTTTTCTAGTTGTTCATGACGAGCAACAAGTTCCTCGTGAGCAATTCCTAGCTTCAACTCTTCATTTTCAAGTGTTTTAACAAGAGCAAGAGATTGTTCATTATCTTTCCTAAGCTTAGAGACACTCATAGCAAAAGTCTCTTCAAGACTAGATAATTTCTCCTCAAGGGAGGCTCTAATGGAACACTCATTTTCAAGATCCTTTTCAAGCTCTTTATCATTGCAAGACTGACCTACATGTCTTTCCAAGGTCATGATAATTTCCTCCTTTTCATCTACAAGAGAGTTAGCATCATCAAGTTGTCGCAAAAGGGCATTCACTTTCTCCTTAGTCTCACCTTCGAGGCTAGCTAACCAAATGCCTAGCTCCTTTGCCTCACTATCCTCCTCACATACATTTTCAACACAATCCAATAATGAAGGAGGGATAGTGACAATGGTTTTGGAGTTGGGAGAGCATACCGAAGTGGCTTTTGCCATAAGACATGTAGGTCGGATAGCCGCAATCTCATTGGGGGATTCAAATAGAGAGACCGATGGAAATGAGGCGGTAGCTATGGCAACATGGGCCACACCTACAACTTCATCTTCTCCTTCATCTCCGGAGATATAGGTTTCCAACACCGCCCCTTCTTGAACGAAAAGAGCCCTTGGCACTATTCTAGCGAAGTTCTTGTTTTGTGGAGCCTTGGCCTTGTTCTTGCGGACTAGCTTGTCTTCATTTTCTTCTCTTGGCTAAAAAGGCACTCCTTCACGTAATGATTTGCACTTCCACAATTGTAGCATGTCCTTGGTCGCTCCACCTTCTTCTTGTAGTTCTTGTTTCATGGAGGTCTTGGAGAGCCGAGCTTGTGAGCTTCCCATCTCTTCCAATATCCGTGCATAGAAAGGGAAATGCACTTATGAGCGCCGGTGTAAGTTGTAACACCTGGGGTGTTCCCCCTTAGTAGAATTGGTTGCTTATTTTTCCTTTTTGCATCACATGCATCACATGAGCATTGCATCCTGATCACAAAAACAACTCAAATTTCAAACCAAATTAAACTTTCAAACATTGTCCAAATTTCCAATTTAAAAAATTGCAACCAAACAACTCCAATTGTTTTCAATAGTTTGAAGTTATTTAAATTGCTTACTCACTAAAAATTCCTTTTTATCAAACACCCTAATGGCAAATTAAATTTCAAATCAATTCCTTCTTAATGGGCTTGATCCAATTGTGGTTTAAACATTAAAGTTTTGCAAACAATTAAATTCAACAAATGTTTTCATAATTGTTGAGTCATTGAATAAAATTGGTTAAAAAAAATCAACTCCTTATGAAATACAATGGAAATGCAAATAGCAATTTAAAACTCAAATAAATATTTCAAATCTTTGGACTTAATGTTCACAATTGCCTTGATTTGCTGTTTGCAAATTAATAAAACATTTCATATAAAATACAAAACCCCAAACCCTATTTGAAATTCAACTACCAATTTAAAAATCAAACTAATACTTCAAAGGTTTGAAATCCATGCTAACATTGCTTGACATTTCTGTTTTGAAAACTAACAAAAATATTTCCTAAAAATATAACCCTAACCTTTATCCTTTTTCTCTCCCTCTTTCTTTTACAAAAAAAAAGGGGATCAAAAGAAATAAAAAACAAAAGGAGAGGTGAGCTGTGAGAGGCAGCCCACCCCATCCCTTTTTCTCCCACTAGCCCACCTTCCCCTAGCCAGCCCACCACTTAAGCCCTGTACCCTTTCGGCCTCTTTCTTCCTCCTCGAGCTGTCGTCAGCAGTACGAACAGCTGCAGCGCCGTGCGATCATCCCCTCCCCCTCCCGATTGCTGCCGTACCAAGCTCACGGCTCCATAAAACGCCAACCCCTCCTCTCTGCTCACCCTAGATCCCCTCTCCCCTCTTCCTCCGCCGCCATGACCTCCTCTCCCTTCCACCTACCCTCTGCTTACTTCTGAACCCTGAACCTGCACCTCCACGCCGCCGTCAGAAGCTCGCCGATCGCTGCCACCACGGCCCTCCTCGAGCTGCGCCAACCACGGGGATGGAACCGTGGGGGTTCCACCTTGCCCCTCGCTTCCTCGCCATAGGCTAGGAGCTCCCAGGGAGGCCGCGGCGTCGCCCACTTTCTCTCTGCAGCCGGCTGCCTCGCCGGCTGCCTCGCCGTCGCCGGGACTCCTCCTCTGTCAGTCGCCGCGAATTCTCCCTCCTCGACAACGCGGGGTGAGTCTCCCGTCCCCCTGGACCACTCTCCCTGTCCCTCCTCCTTGCTCTGCGAGCGTGGCCTTCATGCCACGCCGGTGTGCGCCGCCGTACCCCCCTCGATCCTAGCTCGCCGTGCAGCACCTGACGATCAACTGCCGCCCGTCAGTTTTGTCAGGGAAAAAATTTCCCTTGGCAGATCTACTCAAAAGGTCACCGTCGCTCTCTGAATCACAAACGAAGAGATAGCACACTGGCAGCGAACCGTGCGCGCACGCCCTCGACCGCGGGTTCGATTCCCACCCAGGGGAATTAACCCCACCTTTTTTTCCTTTGCCTCGCGCGCAGGGGCAGGCCCCACTGGTCAGTGGCCCCTGTTGCCACCTCACTACGCACACACGCCCACGTGGCCGCCACAGGGGCACGGGCCCGCACTGCAGAGGCCCAGGCTAGGTTGCCCTGGGTAAAAAACGCCCCAGGGGCCCCTCTGCGATCCTTTTTCTTTCTTTTAGGCCCCTGTTTTTACAGATTGGTCCCTAGTTTTAAAATGTTAATAACTTTTATTTCCTAAATCCAAATAATAAAAATAAAATATGTTTGTTGAACCAAATTTAATTCTCTACCTAGTTAAACCATTTGTATTCTGTTTTGAATAATTCAAATGCATTCAAATTTCAAATTTAAACAAGTCATTTAAAATTTGAGTAATTTCATAACTAATTCATACTTAATTCAAATAACACAAATGAAATATGTTTTCCATGCCATTTTGAACCACCTTTTCAAATATAAATTTTGTTTCATGTTTTGGATAATTAAAATTGCTTGAATAATTTAAACCTTGTTTAAATCATTTAAATTTGCTAAATTCATAACTTGCTCAAATTAAATTATTTCTGAACATATAAAATATGTTTTCAAACTAGAAAAGTATATCCTTTTCAATTATGAATTTGAATTTATGTTTTTAACAAATAAAAATTCAAATAATTCCACACTTGAATTAAATTCATTTAAATCTTGTTTAAACTTGTTTAATTCATAATTAAATCATTGCAATTCCTTTTTCAATAATTAAAACATGTATTCCACCTAAAATTGTGTGTACTTTCCAAATATGAATTTTGTTATTTGTTTTGAACAATTAAAATTGATGAAAACAACAAATGCTTGTGTAACACCTTTAAGGAACCAAAATTCCATAACTTAATAGCTAAAATTCCAAACTTGGTAAACCTTATTTCCAATTGATTTTATTGTTGTTATTTTTCTGTTTTCATCATCCATGCATCATACTAAACCACTTTCACCTGTTGGTTAGCTGTAAAACAATTGTTTCAACCTTAATTCATGGGCTTTCCATATGTAAACCAAATTACATATGGGTCCATTTAATTATGTTATGTTATCTTGTCAACTAGTTTATTCTGATGCATCTTTAACTTGTCATGCATCCATATCTTGATCATGCTGGATCTTTTGCCGTAGTAGTAATTGTTGCATCCGGTGTTTGTTCGAGGTTCGTTGCTTCTTCCCGGATAGGACGTTGAGATGATGTGAGCAACGACAAGTTCTGTGGATGTACCTCTACTTGCTGGATCTCAGGCAAGTATACTCACTTGCTGCCAAATGGCTGCCTTTCATCACTTGTTACCGATTCTTTCCGTTGTTCTTATTCTAGCCTGTTGATTCGATGCTTGTGTCTCGATCCTATTATATGTTTACCTTGCAGCCATGATATAACCTTCCTTCCACTTCCTATCAACTGTTGCTTGTTTACCTTGTTGGCCCCCGTGTCGTAGTTGCATGCTTAGTGTTGTTTGCGCTCTAGTCCTGTTGTCCTTTTGTTCTATCACCTGTTTAGTTTGATAGTTGGGTTTCAATTCAATCAACAACATGTTATGTTTGGGGTAATAATAATTTGATGATAAGGCACCGGCAGGAGGCCCGGCGTGGTTTTGAAGCCTGCTAGTGTCGACCCTAAATAGGACAAGGGTCTTGTCTACTGATCCATGATGAGCGCACTAACCGCATGTGGGAAGTGAGTATGGGCGCCCCCCTCAACTTGATTCGATTCGCATCTCGTCCAAATCGCCACACTTAGTTCGGGCTTTCCATTTGATGCATGCATATGCAGGTGCGAACCCGAGGCCAGGGTGGAACTTTTGTAGTCGGCATTTAGGGCGGCGTGGTCTTCCAGTGCTATGAGGGTCCCCCTTTTCTTCGTGGGGGCTCGATTAGCCGCGCACGCACAGCACGTGGTTCTTTGGGCTTGATGCGAAGAAGAGTTGGGTTGTGTTGAGTACCTCGCTTGGTGGGTTGATCCCCCGTCTGGCGGGTTATTCTTACGTGTACGGCCAAATTGGTGCATCCCTGCAGGGTTAAATCTTCTCGAGAAGCCGTGTTTTCCGCAGTTATGGTTAACTTGGTGAAAGTACTGGCTAACAAGTACTCAGAACAACTTACACCTAACTAATAATATTTGACTAGTAATAGTCTTATTGACACAATAACTTGATCCATCCTTAATCCAACAGTGTGAGTTATCCTTGGGTTGCTTCCTTAGTAGGGGGTGACATTGGATGGGTATTGTTTGGTGAGTAGTTGTAGTTGGTTACGATACGCTATCTTATCCCCCTCTTTTAGCCGGATGTTGTAGTGAGTCTCTGTAGTTGGTTAGTGCAGCCCGCTGCCGCTTATTTGCAATAATCCCTTCCTTTCCGTTGATCCCAAGGTATTTGTATCTTGTGATGACTGGCTATGCCGGTATCTTGTGAGTATGGTTTATCCACTTGCCAGTACTTAACCGTACTGACCCACGAATCTTTTTCGTGGCTGCATATTCAATATTGCAGTCAACAGGTTTGAAGTCTGACGACGTTAGCTTGGGAATCCCTCCGGCTTGGGCTGGGCAGGGATTGGACGCTCTCGGTTATCTTCAGGACTCTTAGTCCAATTTGGATCTTGTCCGTAGCCGGACGCTATGTTGTTTCTTCTGCTGTTATTTCGATCTTTGTATTGTATCAGTTGTATCCTTGGCCGTTTGAGTCATCTTGTATATATCCTTTCTGTTGTTGTTGTGGATTATTCGTGAACTATTGTAATGTTATCACAAGTGGAAACCTGGAATCGGTTATTATGTGGATTTTGGCGGGAATGTTGAAATCTGCATAGTGCCCGATCTCGGGGCGTCACATAAGTGTCCTCATAGTCTTCCTCATCATCATCCTCCTCTTCAACTTTTTCAACTCGAGCCATTTCCTTTACTTCAATGCAAGATTGGGTGACTTTCCCATTCCTCTTGAGCGAGAGCATCATCCGCACTCTTGTGCGATAGGGATATGGCGATGAATTCACTAAGAACACCAATGGAGTTGAGGGAATTGTAGTCCGCTCTTGTCCGTATGCTAGTGGAGAGGTTCTTCTCGAAAGGTGTAATTTCTTTGATGAACTTACTCTTTATCCACTCATCCGAGATCTCTTCTTTTCCAAACTCTCTCAGTTGATTGGCAAGGGTGACAACTCTCCTATATAGCTCTTCGGGGGACTCATCCTCTTGCATAACAAAGTTCTCGGACTTGTCAATGGCCACATCATACTTGGATGATTGGATGCTAGCATTGCATTGAAACAAAGTGTCAAGCTTGTCCCATGCTTCCTTGGAGGTCTTGCAACCTCGAATGTGAGTGAGATGCTCCATTGGAAGAGCCTTTTGAATGATGACAAGGGCGGTCTTGTTGAGTTGAGATTCCACATCTTCCCTAGGAGTCAAGTTGCTTGGGTCATGTGGATGAAACCCATGAATCACACTCCTCCACAAGGCGATGCAAGAGCCGGAAATATGTGACTCCATTTCAATCTTCCAAGAAGAGAATTCATTAGTGTTAAGCATGGGAGGAAGTCCAACATTAAGAATATGTGGCATTGAAACTATTGGATGGATGGAGTCATAATTTTGAGCTGGTGGAACTTTTGAGTTGGACCCCGAACCATTAGCCGCTTGAGACATGGAGCCTCCGGAATTCTCCTTTGCCTTAGCCTTTTGTGTGGCTTTCGCCTTAGCTTTGGCAATGTTGTCTTCGACTTCGGTATCGTCCGGAACAGTTTCCTCTTCCGAACTATCTGTTGGGAATATGCCCTAGAGGCAATCATGTATGATGTAATTCCCACTGTATTCATAAAGTTATTAAGTTGTCCTTGTTTTGAACATCTGATATATGTCATTGAATATGTGATTCGATTGTGGAACTATATATTCATGTTGTTCATACTAGATTGTCCTTGGTCATTTAGGTTGTGCTGGACACACACCCTAGACTAATGTGAGTGTTGGCTGATGACACGGTTCCACTTGTCATGGGCATGGTGATGCCATTCCAACGTTCACGGACTTGGCTAAAGGGTTTAGCAAGTCGGGCTGACCCACATTGAGATGCAACGATCAAGTCGTCATTTGCATGTCTCAATCAATGTAATCCTTAGACCTGAGGTTGTCGCACAATCCGAGTTGTGGATCACCGACTTAGGTTCTGTCAAACGTTGTTCTGTGAAAAGGCAACTATAAAGGCAGAGTTCGGGTCGAATGAGAAGCAAACTGCGTGATGTGGATAATCAAGATGGGATTTTTTCCCTCCAAATGGAGAGATATTTTCTGGGCCCTCTCGAGTGATATGATTCAGGAAGCATGGACATGCGCGACTCAGTTAAGTGTTAACTGTGTCGGTTGACTAAGAGTAAGTCAGATGAATCACATGTCACAGATCGAGAAGAGAGTTGAGCTATTTAAGGGATGACGATAAATCGCCTATAGCTGGACAAGGTATATCGTGAGGCAAAAGGGACTAAGATGAATATCACATTGAAAGGTATGTCGTCATGACTCAATGGTACTTGGGAGTCGGCACGTTCTGCTAGGAGCCGCTACCGATTGATCGATTGGGAGTTGGACTCCAATCGTGTCCAAGTCACCATGAGCCTGCAGGGTTGCACCCTTAAGAGCGAGAGCAAGTATTGGTCGGGTTGGACCCGAACCGGAAATGGACTGGTTTTGTGAGTCGGACTCACAGAGGGAATGGGCCACAAGTGTTGTGAAGCCCATTACCATACGCTATATAAAGAGGGGCGCAGGTTGCCCAGCGGGCACATTAGTCCACTCTCCCATGCGTTGGGAACCCTAGCCCCACTCAGTCCAGCCGTCGCACCGGACCTAGCAGTCCGCCGTCGGAGCTCCTCCTCGTACGTGTGGATACCGGCAGAGGTGTTGTACGTTCAGCACTTCGACGTTCGAGGGATTGGACCGGCCGGACCGGATCGTGGGACTGCACTGCCCCGACACGCTGCATCGATAATCCACACCTGCGCGTCTAGTGGTAATACTCGTGGCCTTCTACCTCGGCTAGATCTTGGAAGCATCGCGTAGGAAAAGTTTTCGTTTATCTCTACGCGTTCCAACACTATCCGCATTGGACACATGGGGAGAATCCGTGCGTCCCTTAGGTTTACCCATCATGTTCTCCAACATCCTCTTGATGGAAGAAACCTCCGAACCAACACTAGAGCTAACCTTGGACAATTGGATTTGAACGGTCACAACCGTTGTCTCTAGGTTAGCTATAGTCTCGGCCATTTTGGAGAGCTCCTCCTTAGAGGATTCGGGGTCATCTCTATTGGCCATGATACTCTTAGGCGGTTAAGCCCGATATAAGAGCCGAGGCTACGATACCAATTTAAAGTACACACTTGTCAACTAGAGGGGGGGGGTGAATAGGCGACCTACAAATTTTAATCCTTTTTCACTTTTAGATGATCTTTAGCAAGTAATCAACTTGGTTATCTATATGTGCAACTAGGTAGACACCCTATGTGATAAGAAAAAAGTATGCAACGGAAGTAAATGCAAGGCACAAGATAACCACAAGTGAAAACACGGAGACAACGAATATGTTTCCCATAGTTCCTTCTTAAAAGAAGTACGTCTACGTTGGAGAGGTGGGGAGCCACCTAGGCACTCCTCAATAGCATGGTTGTGCATACCTTGTTCTCCTTGAGCTTCTCCGGTGAGGGAGATTCCCGTTTCCACTATGAGGCGACTTGAAGGCGTTGACCAAACCTTTACAAGGGGGTTGAGGCTACTCCAAAAGTGAGATGGAGGCTCTTAACAATCCGAAGCTTCTTGCTACAAGGTGGAAGCTACAAGCACTAGGGTTTCTCTAGGATGACAAAGCAACCAAGAGATTTACAAGATCCCAAGGGGAATGGTATAGGATTTTTTTTTGGCTTGGTAGAAAGATAGATCTAGGCCTCCTCCATCAGATCCTTGAAGGGCATCGAGTTTGGTTGGAGGAGGAGGGAGATCGGGACGTTTTGAACTCTTGAACAATGGAGGAGAGAGAGGAATGGACGAACTGGCTGTCTAGAGGAAGAAGACAGTTATTTATAGCCTCATCCAAGATCTGACTGTTGCACCTCTCCAGGGCCGGAATATTCCGGTGTTAGTACCGGAAATTTCCGGGGCAGCCAGGCCGGATATTTGAAATATCTGGGGGGCGGATTTTTGAATAATCCGGGGCCGGAATTTTCCGGCTAATAATCCGCCCCCATCTCTGCAAGCGGGCAGCAGCGAACCATCTGATTTTTCGCTAAGGACCAGGGGGCTGAAATTTGCCCCGGAAATTCCAACCCAGCTTCTGCGAGCGGGCAGTTGGAGGCCAGGACTTCATCTTTTGAAGCCTCGAGAGGGCCGGAATATTCCGGTGCTGAGGCCGGATATTCCGGCATATATCCAACGGAAATTCCGGGCAAGTGACCTGAATAATCCGGCTGCAGTTTTTTCCTTCTTCAGAAAACCTTTGTGTAACTTCTCAAGAATATCATCCTGTATTATATATGAGGCCAGCTGTAGACACTTAAACCATATGTTTAGTAAACATACCCGCGTTGTTATCATCACCAAAATCATCAGAGGATACATGAGCTTTCAGTTATGCTGAGGGCGTGGTGGATCTGGAAGCATCACAACGCGGGCGTCTTCGAAAATGCAATCCCCTCGATGGGCACTTTGGTGGAGATCATCAAAGTGGAGGCCCGCGCATGTGTGAGCGCCGGGGCTCGTGACCGTGGACAGTTTCTCTCCTAGTTTGGTCGGGTTGAGTTGTACTATGTGGGATGGCCTCTCCCGTGGGCTTGTAATTATAACTCTATCCTTTCTATTTTTTTAGATAAAGAATGTATATTAATATCAGGAGATGCAAATTACACACAGCCTCTGCAACAACGCAATAACCAGAGTCATTACGGATGCACACAGCCGAAAGACAATAAGAAGAAGAAATAAAAAAGAAAAGTCCTGCTACAGAGTTACTGTCCTTGCAGCAGCCGCACAACCACCACCAGAACAACACCTGATATCCAATTTTTCAAAAGCAACGTCTTATGGAAGAACAATGCCAGGCACAACCAATTAAGGCCAGACCTTGGGTTTTCACCCTGAACATAATCCTCGCTCTCAAAACATTGTCTCCAACACGACCACCGTCAGGCACAACCAATTAAGGCCAGGCCTTGGATTTTCACCATGAAAGTTAGGACTTTGAACTTCACCGGTGTTATCGCCCCCGCTTACATACTGCTGCCATGATTCCTGAAACTCCGAGCCAGTTCCTCATCAATGCAAAGGCTCCGAACACCATTGCCAGTCCTCCGATCGCAGCTTCCATGACATTCTCCCTCTGACTTCACCGTGGATTTGCCCATGATGGCAACAGATTAGAGCTTCGCGCCGCTTCCTCCGGCACGACTGAATACCACTCAATCCAGGAATCTCTAAGCATTTCGCTAGTGGGAGATCGTCAGCAGAGCCTTCCGGAACCCGACACTCTGGCCATATCAAAGAAGACATGCGCGCGGTAGTTCTTCGTCTTGGCGCCAGAGTAACCTTACGACCATTGCCATTATTCTTCTGCCCCGTAGGCCCCGACGCCGCGAGACCACTCCCAACAGGAACGACAGTGTAAGAGAGGCAAACCAGTGTACAATTTTGATCATCGGCGAGGCAAAATCCACAGGACGACCATCGCATTGGCCCTGGCCAGACCTCACTGGCCCAAATCGTAGCCCATCGGACCAGCTCGAGCACCGAGGTACGAAAATCCCCGCAGCCAGACGCCTAGCGTCGAAGGCGACCGGTGGCATCCCACCATCTCCGCCACGTCGCGCCGTCGGAATCAGGTCGATCCCCTCCGACGAAAAAGGAAACCGCCACCACCATCGTCCTCCTGTTACGAGACCAACCCCAGAAACCAGCCGTTGACCCGAGGAGGGAAGACGAGGGCCGCCGCCGGTCTGCCGCCGAAACCCATCTGGGTCTGATGCGCCCACCGGCCGCCGCCACTGGCCCGCCGCATCCATCGCCAGCAGTTCGTCCCAGGTCGCCACTTACCCGCACCAGTGCTACAGATCAGGCCAGGACGAGTCGCCGTCGCCCCGATCCAATCTTGGCGAAGAGGAAGGCCGCTGCCACCGCCTGCCGTCATACGGCCATGGCCCTGCGACGAACCCAGAAGCAGCGGCGGTAGGGGACTCGGGGGAGGAGGTGTTCGGGGACGGAGGGGACGAGGGCCTCTCCGGTGTGGCGCGGCGCCGCCACACGGGAGAGAGAGAAACACAAAGCTTTTGTGTTTTCGCGAAAAACATGTTTATTTGTATGGCTATTATAAATGAGGTTGAGTTTATTTGTTTCCTACATGTATGCACAAAAAACTTCCCAATTAAATTCCAATTATATTTTTATAAATTCCTAACATTCTATGGTTATATGGACGTGCGCGACAACGTGCGGCTACGTGATCTAGTAACTGATAATGGGTGATCTAGTAAGTAATACGGGCGAACATGGTTTCCATTATGCGGTATACGTCGGATCGGGTCAGTGGCACATCTTAGCACATACCAGAGCTATCGCGACCTGCGGCCATGGCAACACAGCCGCCGCCGCCGCACGCCTGATCTCCCTCCTCCGGTGTCGTCTCGGAGTCCTGCGACCAGATCCGGCATCCTCTCGTCGCCCTCTTCCTGTCCGTCCGCCTGGCATCTAAGGGCTGGGCCAGCTGTCCCCGCAGCCGCTCTTGGATCTTCCGCCCTCCAATGGCAGTGACGGTGGCCTCCATGGCCTCATGTCCACTGTCACCACCACCGCTCTAGCTGCAGTTGCTCTGGCCTCCTGCAGGTCATACCCTTCGATTCTTGGCAATATTTTGGTGAAGCGCTGGTCTGCGACCGTGAAGACTGTCAGTTCCGGCCTTGCTACCCGCCGCTCCACCTCCCCTCGCCAGCGTCCCATCCGGTCTGAAGTCGATGCTCTTGGAGCTGCTCTCTGCAGGTTGTTCGTAGCCGACGCCAATGCAGTGCTCCGAGGCAATCCCTGTTGTTGTCGATGCGAGTGGCGCGGGGCAGGTGGAGCCGCCTTGGGTGCTCGTACAGCCTAGGCGGCGTCACGGCCAGCGTGGCATGGCTTTCGTCTCTCCGGCATCGAAGACCGCCTCTTCGGCATCGAAGACCCGTCCGTCACCTCCGTCTTGGCTTAAAGGGAGATGTCACCATTGCCATGAAGCCGGGAAATGGGCTTTAGTCCGCTGTGAGCCACTCAAGTGCAACAATTGTCGCCAATTTGGCCACAAAGCGAAGTTCTGCACAGGAAGAACGGCTCCTCGCCCTCCTCCGGCCCAAGGTCGCCACATTGCGAAGACGCCTGCCGCTGATCGTCCTTGTGTCTTGCAACCCTCGCCGCTTCGATGTCCTCCACCTCCCCTAGCAACGACGAAAGATGTGCAGCCTACCCTGGCTGAGCAGGCCTTGTTGCTTCATTCAGATCTTCTCGGTTTCCTCGTGAGGGTTGAGATTTTCTTGGTGAGGGCGGGGGCTGCCCTTGGTGCATCCTCTGTTGCGCCTGAAGCCCCTCCTTTGGTCGATCTCAATGTTGGTTCAGCTAATAGTGAGGAAGAAGACATGTATGGCATTTTTGCCGGCTTCCTCTGAGAGTGAGGTCATGGCTCCGGTCATGATGATCATGCCCGAGCTGTAGGAGTTGTCTGGGGAGTCGGCTCCTCCCGTGTCGATGGTGCTTTTGGATGTGGGCTTGCGTGGACCCTCGGCGGTGGCTTCTATTTCACCATCTCTAGAGCCTAGCCAACAACTTTCCTTTGTTGACTCTGATCTCCTCTTTGAAAAAGAGCTTTGCGATCTTCTGGTCGGTCTAGAGACGGCCAATCCTGGATCTAGCAAAGAGATTGCTTGCATCCTATCGGGGAAGAATTCGGGAGACAAATCAAGAAGGCGAAGGAGTATCTTGGGAGCAAATGCAAGAAGAGTGGCATCACGAGAAATGCATCCGCGGCTGCTTGATGGATGGTTCTCCTTTCTTGGGGTTGTCCTGTCGGAGATCTTTGTTGATGTGTTTTCAATGGGTTGTATCGAGGGTTTGCGTTTGTTGCGGATTGGGAGAGGCTTACCTAGGCGATCGGGGAGTTGCATGCGCCGGGAATAATCCGCGTGTGTTTCTATTGTATCGGTTTTCCGTTAATTATCTGAGCAATTCTCTTATTCTTAATTAATAGATTGGGGTAAATCTTTTGCCCCTGTTTAAAAAAAAAAGATAACAGGCCAACATGCATGTCGAGGGAACGAAAAGAAAATATCAATGCTAGGTATAGCCAAACCAGGCACCTACATCATTATAGATGCATGATTGGCTATAATAAGGGCCACCTAGGCTTACATCATGAGCACGTCCTCTCAGACTTTAGGCTAATTACTATTTGCGACCATGGCATGTTTATCTCGATGATAACTACTTGAAGATAAAGAGTTGGGGATAACTGATAGGCCCTCTTAGGGTCCTCTCCTATATCCACACAATCCTTTTTTGCGATTAGATGTTTAGATGGGTAAACAATTCGGTGAGGAGTTAGATGGATTTGTATGTGTGCTGCTTTCCCGTCGATTAACAGTGACTCCACGATCAACCGTACACATCAGGCATACATTTGTCGTGAGTTTTCATAGCTTAGAACGGGGCCCGGCCGGCCGTTGCATTTGTTGTAGCCATCCAGGACAATGTAATCTTCAGTTAACAATGACTTGAGGCTTTCCGGCAAAACAGGAGCTGAAGCAATCGGTATTCTAATACCCCAAGAACTTAACAGGGAGCCTTGTTTGCACACACAGGGATCGAACCCATCCAGTCAAATGAGCACTGACGATCATATTCCTTGCCCATCCCAGCAGATTGGGCCTGGTCTGGTCAATCGACCTTCTTCTATGCAAATAATCCCTGGTCAATGAATGACATATGCTCTGTTTAACTAGCACGGTTATAAACTGATCCAGCCGTACAATTTACCGTCCAAAATATCCGACGGTATGAACGACCACAACTCCATAAGTCGGCATCGATGACAGCATGAACCAAAAACCCATCCACCTCCACTACCCCATCATCTTCCCACCCCACCCCGGGACAAAAGAGAAAATTGCAGCCATTCTAGCGTCGCCATCTCCGATGTGGAATCCAACTCGTCGCCGAAGAGGCAGGCACATCATCGCCGTCAACACCACGCGTGTCCGCCGCAGATTCCATTTGGCCCTCGCTAGCCAGCCTGCTAGTGGTGGTGCCTCCCTTTCATGGCCTTTGGGTAGCTCCGGCACCAGAGAACACAAGTGCATGCACAGATATTATCCCCCAAATGGTAAAAAAACATGTATGGATACATCGATCGACATGCGTTGTATATTATCCAAAGATTCCCGCGCCACTTGTGCCCCGCTAGCTATCCCCTTTCTGATGTGGGACTGACCAATTGGTGGCGCGGGATCGCATCGTCGCCTCGCCATCAGGCCGAAACCTAGCTAGTGCGGCCTTTACCACTGGCAAATATCGCCGGCCGTTGATGATGATTAGTGCGTAGCTAGCGTACGTGTGTGTGTTGCTAGTTATTGTATTGGTAGCGGCACTGGTTCCGTCGTTCTGGTTGTTAGGAAGACTTGGGAGAGAGATGAGATTATGCCATGCCGCCATTGGCCTCGCCGAGGTTCATCCATGATTAGCTCGATTAATCTGTCTGTCAGAATCTATCGGGGCGATGATGCGGATCTGACAGGTTTTGGTATCCGTACGAGGTTCTTGGGCACTAAGTTTCCACGTGTCCAGGAATTATTTTGTATCGGGCCCGTACGTGGTGGATGGATCGATCTTGGTAGGTGGATAGATCCAAGCAAGGACAAGCAAGGAGTCCCGTCAAAATGATTCATCTGCAGTAGTCCGTCCAAAGTTAAGTGGTCGATCTATCATAGCTAACGACGCACCGCGACCTACTGCTCTACACCTTGTTTGTTTGTGACTGCTGCATCTCAGCTATACTGTGTGCCAGCTACCTCGCGGAGCCGTACGCACGCGCGACGACAGAGATCGTTCAGAGTAAAAGCAAACATTTTCCCGGCGGCGTGATGACAAAGATCACGGTCAACATTTCCAGCTGCGTACGGAGGTGAGGTACGACGGCAAACAAGTTAGAGCGCGCCCACAGTGAAGGGCCGGAACAGTTGAGATCGCCAGCCCGAAGCTTGAGCCGCACACGGACGACGATGCCTCGTCAGAGATCGGGACGGATCGCGGAAGGAGACAAACCACAACGTACGAGGCCGTAGCACCGCATGCCATCACGTGAAGCCAGGCGTTGGCTGCATGCGGCTCGTCCGACCTAGCTAGCTTACTTACTTCTGAAGCAATGGAACGATCGTAGAGGCGAAATGTACAGACATGGATAGAGTTGCTAGTTACTCATATATAGATTTTCTCCAACTTATTTATATCCGCCCCTTGTACATACTACACAAGGTGATTTACATGATTAATATATAATCGGTCGGTCGGTATACATCCCCAGAAAAAGAAGGGAGAGAGGAGATCAACAGAACCTATGCTGTATGCTCCACACACAGGTTCGTCGTCTCGTACACGTTCCTTCTTCTCATCCACGAACGCAGCCTTCGGCCTTGTTCGGTGGGACGAGCAGGGGAATTAGCTACTAAACTAGATTACACGGTGAATCAATCAACGGAAACCGGGGCCGTTAATCATCAAGACTACTAGCTAGCTAGTCCCGATTCTTGTAGTTATACGTAGCAGGTGATGCATGCGTGTTCTTCAGGGCTTGGATCAGGCGGCGCCTTTGTCGGCCTGCCGCCGCAGCCTGAGGCGAGCCTTGGAGAGCTGCTTCCACTCGACGAGGCGGAGCAGGAACTCCATCACCTCGGCGGGCTCCTGCAGCGAGAAGGACGCGCTGGTCTCCTTGGGGTGCTTGGACACTAGGATGCCCTACGCCCTGGCCCCGCCGCCGCAGCACCTTGAAGGCGTCCTCGTCGGTGCGGTCGTCGCCGATGTACACGGGGAGGACGTTGCTGCAGTCGGCGTAGCCCAGCGACTCGAGCAGGAACTCCAGGGCCTTGCCCTTGTCCCACTTGATGGTGGGCCGCACCTCGAACACCATCCGCCCCTGCGACAGCCGCAGCTTCGGGTACTCCCGCACCACGCCCTTCACCGTCTCCGCCAGCGCGGCCCAACTCTGCATGCGCCATCGTTGTCATATCGGTTAGCTCAGCTAGCTATTAATCAAGTGATTAGGCCTAACTAACCTGCCCACTAGCGACAAAAGGGACGCTTAGCAAAATAACGCCGGTGGGGGGAAAGCCATAAACGGGAAGGAAAGCGGCAGCCATTAATTCTGCGTCGTCTGTCTCTGTTTCTGTACCTTTTCGTCGACGCATCGGAAGTGAACGGATACGCAGAACTTGTTGTTCTCCACCTTGGCTCCAGGCACGTGGCTCGTCTCGTCGATCAGGCGCTGATGCACCTGAAGAAACAAATTGAATGAATTTTTCAGAACTGCAGTTCATTCTCGATGTATATGTGTGTGTGTGTGTGAGGACAGAAGGACGTGTACCTGCTCTATCATGGGCAGGAACTCGCTTGCTGGCTGAAACAGAACTCCTTTAGCCTGCGGGACAAAAGGCATATCACTTTAGTTCGCGATAGATGAGATCAGAATATTCGTGCGAATTGATATGTTGGTGCTGATAGATCGGTCCGTGATGGCGTCGATCCGAGAGGAGAATTAAATTCACCTTCGCCGACTTTGCGTGTCCGGTGGAGGGTTTGGCAGGGCCCTTGATGTCCATGCCGTGGCTGCCGGCGTAGTAAAGCTCCGCCAGCTTCACGAACTCGAACACCTGCAGGCGATTCAGCTCCATCGGTTAGCTTAATTTCGGTTGTGGTTAACTTAATTAGTGCTGATTGCTCTGCAGATGATGGCAATGGGAAGAGTTAATTGCATGTATGTATGTACCTTGTCGCGGCACCGGCCGCTCACGATCGCCGTCGGGAACTGCTTGGCGACGCTGCGCACGGCCATCCGCATCTGCAAGTTCATCATGAGAAATTAGCAAGGGACGAACGTGCAGCGAGGTGAGCAAAGGCGCATGGTAGTATGTATAGCAAGTTACTAGGAAGAAACAGAGTTGGGTGGTTCACCGTCTCGCTCATGAAGGCCGCGTCGGGGTCATCGACGATGGGCGACAGCGTGCCGTCGTAGTCCAGGAACATGACGATCTGCTTCCCCTTGGACGCCGCCACGATCTCCTCGAACTTTCCCAGCGCCGACGGGTGCTTAGCCTGCGCGCGCACGCAAAATGGTTCGTGTCAGAGAGACATGTATCGTCAAGCAAAGAAGAGAGCAAAAGAATCTATCTAACGATCGACGCTAGCTAGCTAGCGAGTGTCGTGCAGGGAACGGACCATCCAGGCGGCGTGCTCCTCGTCGACGCCAGCGGCGAGGGCGGCGGCGGCCCTGGCGTGCGTGGGCGACGACGCCCGCATGGACTCCACGAGGCCGTTGAGCAGGCCCGGTCCGAGCTCCGCCTGTGCCGCCCGCAGGCACTTCCGGCGCACGGACATCCCGGCTGATCCGGCTCGCGGCGGCGGGTACGGGAAAAGGGACCCCGGGCAGGGGCACGCAGTCGCCGTCATGCCCACCTCCGGCACCACCACGCTAGTCTGTGCCATCAAACTCGATCCACTATCTATCAGCAACTAGCCCGGGAAGTCTAGCGAAGGAGAAAAAGGAAGCTTCGATCGGGAAAAGGAAGCGCGAGAGAAGATCGAATTCGAATCAAGGGGGATTCGAGGGGGAGAAGAGAGTGAAGAAATGATTGGTGTTTGTTAGAGTGGAGGCGGGAGGTGGTTATTTATAGAGGGAGGGAAGCGACGGGAAGACGCGAATGAGGCGCGGCTGGGGGCGGCCCCGCCGATGTCTTGGACGCGTCCGCCGCCGCGCAGCCAGGTGGCCGCACGCGAGCACGTGATGGACCCGCCCTGGTGGAGCCAACGCGCGGACGTGTGGGCCTCCGGCGCGTGACACCTTAGCCTACTTTGTCGACGACGAAGGCCCTTTTCCCCTGTGAGGCTGTTCCTTCATCAGATCCAGCATTCTGGTAAGATCCAGCTTTCCGGTAAGAGTAAAAACTCGTGCGCTATGTTCTTTGTGCTTCTCTTCCAAAAAAAATGTTAGGTAAAGAGATGAAATGAGGTGGGACAGGGTTGCACTGTCGTATATAAATCCATACAAACATATAAAAAATGGATTGTTACTCTATTTCTGAATAAAAACATTGGATTTTAAGCATTTGGACATTTCGTCCTTTTCTTGTTTTTTTTTCGGCCTAGCTTTGGGTAGTAAATATTGGGAACCAAGCTTGGCCTGTTAATCACGCTCTTAGAGCCCCTAGACGAGTGAAAGCTTTTGACCATGAGCTCGCATGCTTTGCTATCAGTTTACCGTGGTCATGATGCATAGAAATGTGCACTTAAACTTCGATCACAACTTAGGGCGTCTCCAATGCTTAGGTCACAAGTAGACTATAAGGTGGGGTCCATGTCAGATGGAATAGCAGAGTGAAGACTCCACAATGCTTAAAATCACTTTGGGGTCTTAAGCTGGACCTACATATCTGACACCTTTTCTTTTTCTAAGACTTTTGCCCAAGCCTTACACGGCTCTGCCCAAACTTTGCATGCGAAGAGAGGGAAAGAATCAATTGTTTTTGCCTTGTGGTCGAGCCATACCAGTACGAGCGACCTTAAGCTTTTTTCTCTTAATACCAAGCCTCACAATGCTTAAATCTGTCTACGGTCGACCTCAAGGCCTTATGGCTGAGGCTTATCTCCACATTGGAGACGCCCTTAGGGAGCGTTTGCCCTTTTGGGGCTGGGGGGCAGGCCGACCAGGGCCTGGCCACGTTCAGATAATACGTGTTCGTGTTGTGTGAATTGTTTGGTAGTCTACATCACAGAACATGGTCGAAAGTGACGGTGTGTTTGGTAGGTTGCAGCCTCCATTTCTGGACGTGTAGCAACGAGTGCACGATGTTTGGTTCATGCACCAACAATAAATCCACTCACCACTTTCAAATTGGGTGAAATTACTAGCACACAGGCAAAGAACAAGAACAAAGACAGAAGCTAGAGTAACAGCAACAGCAAACACCCAATCACAGCAGAACTAATAGCATAGTAGGTAATTAACAGGTAGCCTAAAGTTACTTACACCAGGGGTACACACCCCTAGCACAAAAGAACAGGTAGGAATTCATCAGGTGCAATCCCTGCACCTGGTTAGTAGTTAAGTCAGGGGTACACATCCCTAACACCAAAAGCAGTAGGGACATCCAATATACTGCCTCTAAAACCATACGTCAACAAGTTCATCAGTCATCACCATCATCAGTAGCGTTGGTGGACGTCGCAGAAGAAAACATGCTGGGTAGAGTTCACCTGCTTGCAGAGCAAGACCTTGACGAGATCGCCCAGCCCAAGATTGATACTCCGGGCGAACTCCTCTCAGCCCTGGAAGATGACGAGGTGCCCATCGAACCACCGTAGCTGCACGTAGAACGGGCAATAATTGGTGGTGCGAAGGGGAATGCAGAGCTTTGGCTCGCTCTCACTCTTCTTGTCGTGCTTGTTCTTATGCTTCTTCAGCTTGAATTGCTCGACGAGGAGGGGGGTGATCGCCTGCGGGGTGATCAAGGCCTTGAACTCCAAATCGGCGACCTCCACGCTGAAGCGCTTCGGCACCGGCTCATGTTCCTCCTTTCCAAGCTGCGGTTTACGCCCTAATGGAGCTTGCTTCTTGGCCTTCTGCATCTCCTTCTCCTTCATCGCCATGGCCAACTCCGGGAGAAGAGGCTTGGTGCGCTTGTAGAATTCGTTGTGCCACACCATGTCTTCCATCCCAGCGCCCTAGAGCCTACAGATCTCCTCCCAGGTCTGTCAAAATTGAAACTGACAAGTTGATGATCCAATACAACACTATGAGCACTATCATGATGAATTGATGATCCAATACGACACATGGACAATCATGAGCAGTTGGATGTTCCAATACAACACATTAACAATCATGAGTAGTATGATGATCCAACACAACACTATGAGCACTACCATGACGAATTGATGATCCAATACACACATTGACAATCATGAGCAGTATGATGATCCAACACAACACTATGAGCACACTATGAGCACTACCATGGTGAATTGATGATCCAATACAACACATTGACAACCATGAGCAGTATGATCATCCAACACAATACAACACTATGAGCACTACCATGATGAATTGATGATCCAATACAACACATTGACAATCATGAGCAGTATGATGATCCAACACAATACTATGAGCACAGCCATGATGAATTGACGATCCGATACAACAAATTGACAATCATGAGCAGTATGACGATCCAATACAACACCATGAGAACTACCACTATGAGCAATATGATGAATTGATGATCCAATACACTATCAGCATTTCAACATTACAGTAAGACAATCATCATTTCAGCATTACAACACTATGAGCAGTACCACTATGAGACATTGGGGATTCAGCATGCCCCAAGTTCTGCATTTCCCAATTGGGGAGGTTGAGCATTTGAGCAATGCTGAATTGAGCATTGTCCAATTGAGAAATCCCCAATTCAGCATTGCTAGATCTATGTGGTAGCAAAGACTATCTACTAGTTCGTACGGTACTAGCAAACACTATCTACTAGTTCACGCATGGGGTATGTACCATGGATTTGAAGGCCAAAGGAGGCAAAGGAGCAGGCGGCCTGGAGGGGCCGGCTTCATCGGGCACAGGAGACCTTGAAGATCCAGCGTCGACCGCTGCATATCTAGGCAGTGGATACGTATCCATCGTCGGAGGGTGCGCCGACATGGGGCTGAATCCTGGTGGGTGCGAACAGTGGCGGGGTAGGGTTACGTGTCGAACTCCATGAGCGCAGCCACCTGACGGTGCTCCGCTGCCGCCTCCCTCCTCCGTGCGTCCATCGCGGCCGCAGAAGGTCGATGGGAGATCGGCGATGCCTGATTGAGATGGGGGAGTTAGGCAGCGTTGATTTGCATCGTCGTGCTCTTCTTCCTGCGCCATCTCGTATTCCGTGATGGCGCGTGTGGTCGCCGCCGAGACCCGGTGGCTGTAGTTCTTCATGCACGGGGCGTGGCCCGACGGTGGTGGAGGAGGAGGAGCGGCGGACATGGCGGAGGGTTTTCTCCCGGGGGCAGTTGAAAGTACAATATGGTCAACTAGAGGGAGTGGTGAATAGGTTGACTACCATTTTTTCTCCTTTTCCTTTCTAGTTTGGGTTAAACAAGCAATACAAAGTTATCTACATGTGCAACTTGGTGAACAACCTATGTTATACGAAGCACAATACGCAACGGAAGCAATAAGTAAGGTAGCGAGATAAATCACAAGTGTAAACAAGGAGACAAGGATATGTTTTCCGTAGTTCCTCCCCAAGGGAAGTATGTCTATGTTGGAGAGGTAGGGAGCCACCTAAGCACTCCTCAATAGCATGGATGTGCACACTTTATTCCCCTTGAGCTTCTCTGGTGAGGGAGATTCTCGTTTCCACTATGAGGTCGACTTGAAAGCGTTGACCAAACCTTTACACAAGGTTGAGGCATCTCCACAAGATGGATGGAGGCTCTCAACAATCCGAAGCTTCTTGCAACAAGGTGGAAGCTCCAAGCACAAGGTTTCTAGGCCTCAATTAGAGTTCTAGATCTACTCGGATGTGGTGGATGGATTTGCAATTCCTTTGGTGGAATCACGGATCTAGATCTCCTTAGGCACTCCGCAAAGTATGGTGTCGATTCGATGAACGGAGTGGGGGATATAGAAGGTTGAAGCTCGCATTAATGGAGTAGAGAGATAGTGAGTGTAAAACTTGACAATAAATGAAGAAGACGGCCTCTTTAAATAGATCCTCAGAAAACTGGCCGTTGGGGGGAATCTCCCGCGCTGCCGGAACTTCCGGAAAATCACCAGAACTTCCGGCCATGTGACGAAACCCCATTTCTTCGCTCGCTCCATCTCTTTATACTGAATCCACACCGCCGGAACTTCCGCCAAACCAGCGGAACTTCCGACCAAACTGCTGGGCCAGGTTCCACCACAGAAATCCCAACTCCAGTACCTAGGGGATATATCAGAAGTTGGGGTGGAACTTCCGCGGGCCGGAACTTCCGTTGTGGAGTCGGAACTTCTGCCTAAGCGGAACTTCCGGCCAAGGTTCCACGCCAACTTCCGCTTTGGAATGCACGGGTACAGTACCGAAATCGGGAATCCGGAAGCAGGGGTGGAAGTTCAGTCGGAACTTCTGCTGGGCGGAACTTTCGGCCCAACAGCCGGAACTTCCGCGACCTGAAGTAATTTCCTAGAAAATCCCAGAAAATACATATAAGAAAATCACGAATCGAATCGTCATCAAACTTTAAAACAAATAGGAAGGTAGATGCACTTTCAGTGTTGAGAGCGAAGCGTCGATGAGACGTGTGAGAGAGGAGTGGGAGGTAAAAACAGTGGAGAGAGAGTGTGTGGGGAGTTACTCGCGTCTCCCGCGCTTCTCCACGCGATCAACCGCTCGGAAAAAATGGCCACGCTGCGCTCGCCCCGGTTTGGCTCTACGGAAACGGCCGAATCGGCCGTTCCTAGCGGGGACTGGCCTGGTGGTGCTTTGAGGTTCATGCGGGCCATATTTTCGCCCGCACGGAACCAAACGGGCGGCCGGCCACACACTGCCAGGGTTTGGCCTGGCAGGCTGCCGGCTACCAAACGCGCCCTTAGGTTCCTTTCGGGTCATCTCCGCTCCACCAACTACGCTCCCGAAGCAGATGGAGCAGCGCCGAACACACCCTACTCCGCGGAGAGCAAAGCGGAGGCACTATAAAAATGGATTTTTACTCCTATTTCCCAATAAAAAAAAATATTGTATTTTAAGCATATATTATGAGGTGCATATCTCACAATAGCAAAGAAGGTCATTACTGCACAACATACAGTTCAAGAAAAGAAATATTTCGCTCATATAATAGATAAACTAGGGTTCATTCATAACACCAAGTAAACTACTCAATTATGGAGGCACAAGACATCATAGGAATCTTATAAATGATGGATGAGTGTTGGAACAAATACACGATAATATTACAACGAGGTGTATGGATGAATCTATGGTTGCGGTGGCATAGACAATCATAGTGTTGACGTAGATGCCTTGGCCTCCTTGTCCCAAGACTTGTCTAGATTTCCAATGGATGGTGAGGTGGTGTTTTTGTAGTGGAGATGGCGGTGAGACGGCAGCAAATCTCTGGGCGGCTGTAATGGTGGATGATTCTTCTGCGAGGGGTTTCTCCTCCTTATATGGCCATGTAGTCCGGTTCAATATTCTGTGAACCGACCGCACGGAATATGGGGTTCAACCCTTAACAAAATTTGCTTGTTTTGACGTCGTGGATCAGAACATGTTTGGTACGGTCGATGGTACGATCACTGCCACCGTACCCGTGCTCGTTGAAGTTTCTATAAACTTATACTCGACACCATTTCTTCATAGAAACTCCGTTTTGGGTGTTATTGGACTCATTGAGCTCTATGGACGAGGAGCACAAGATCATGTTGTTAGATCTTCATTTTGGGCTTATGAAAAAAATCTTCGTAAAACACTCCAATGGCTTGCATCTGATGTCTCCCCTTTTGTCTCCTGCATCTCCTTTCATCATAATTTATTTATGATTTCACGTACACATATCTAGATATTAAAACAAGGAAAAATAAGTAAAATCCTAATAAAAACCTATGGTGGTGAAAAGCTCTTTGAAAAAATAATTTGGTGTTGAAATCAACATAAAAGGTAGGAACCAATATAAAATAGTGCCAAAAATCCAATGTAAACATATGAAAAACTATGGGTAAAATAGCGTATAAAATGGACGCACCATTCATCACAAAAAATCTAATTATTCTTTAATTTATATCTAGAAGGAAGTAAATCCAATTGATATATTTGTAGACTTATATTTCCGTCCCCGTTCTTGATGCTAGACATGATCTATCTAGTAGGGAGCGTGTGAGGAAACATGTGTATTGTACGGAGACAAATTTGTACTATGTACTAGCCTGGTAATAATATAGACTAGAAAACTAAGGAGTGTAGGATTTTTTTGTTCCCACTCTACATTTGCAAGAACCATATAGAATTTCCCATAATTTGGTTTGTCTCAATGATTGCCCAAGTGAATTTCCTTCGCGAGAGAACTAAGTTTTTAAGTTTAAGACATATAATGATAGCATAAAAAAATGAAAGGACATCGGGCATTAAGTTGTCATTATTTGTTTCTTTTGGATGACAAATAATTTTAAAATCACTAGCAACCAACAACGAAAGAAGTACTTCTTCACATAAGGGAATAAACTCCAACAAACTCTGGTTTCTTGGCATCTTGAGCAGCTCCATAAACCACAACTAGAGACCATTTAAAGCAATCTAGCTTAGATTTACGGTGAAATTTAACACAAAGATCCTAGGTAGAACATTCATAGTTTGCCGCGGTGACAAGTTAACCCCTACAAGAATACCCCGTGATCTCCCAAGCACCGCTAGGTAATACCAAGCATAATCAAGTACCCCGAAGAGGTGTTGCGAGAATGATCTCGAATAATTATACTTAACATTTCCATGATTGCAAATAAAAATAGTTTATATTCCTTTATCGTTTCATGTATAAGTGAGTGTTTGGCTGGATCACTTTTTTTCCAAACGACACAAGCCGGGTTCCACTATCGCGAGATAACAGAACATAGCTCTTTTTTTTACAAACTTAAAAAGAGAAAACACACCTAAGCTTGGAAACAGACATCTCCACCCACAAAGGAGGAAGAGCCCCCCCCCAAGCAAACACACAGAGTACCCCAAGGCAACCAACAACTAGAGTTTCAGTCGAACCTGGACGAAACAACAACCAAACGGGAAAAGGCGACAGTTTTCAAGACAAGTATCATGACAAAATAAGCGGCCGCACACAGGCGGCTAGTCAAGCTGTAGCATCATGGAGAAGGACTTAACCAACGATGTCAACATCCTCATCATCGTCATCTTCTTGATGAATCGTCAGGCGTGGTCGAGTACGAGGGTGCTGGCCCAGCGCAGCTTCCTGGATTATCCTGGCGCCCTCCTCAACGTACCTCCTGTCATCAGCATTCTGAAGACCTGCCCAATATCGAAGAAAAGCACACATGTAACAAATAAGTTCTACATGAGAGGATATGAGTTTTTTCTCGAAACAAGCTCTATTTCTAGACTTCCAAATTGCCCAGCAAAAGGCAGTAATTCCAACAATATGAAGATTTGTTTTTATGAGGAAAAAATTTGGCAATCCACCAAAAGTATTGAGTAAAGTTAGCAGGTCTGTTAAGGGCCCCAAGAACAGAGCAGACAATCCCCCACATAAACACAGCAATAGGACAAGAGAAAAACAAGTGGTGAAACAAAAACTGCAGGAGTAGTCCCCTTTCCAATTCCTCCTTTTCATGTTGTCTTTTGTAGAAATAGAATTATGCCATATCAACCACAACCAAACTTTTATTTTAAGAGGGATTTTGGCTTTCCAGAGTTGAGAAAAGGATATTTCCACTTCAGAGGAAGACAGATGCTTATACATAGACTTAATAGAGAAGATTCCATATTTTGTAAATTTCCACTTAGGTCTATCAGGACCCACCCCCAAGGCCACAGTCATGAGACAATCCTTTAGTTTAGAAGCTTGATCTTGCAACTCAACACTGAGCCATCTCCTGAATCCTAACTGCCGCCTTTTAGCATGCATCTCTTTAACAGTGCAAATATGAGAAGAGCAAATTTCATACAATCCAGGATAGGAATCACATAGGGGAAGTTTACCACACCAATGGTCATGCCAAAAATTAGTTTCACCTCCACCATTAATTATCATCATTCTCCCTTGCATGTACCACTTTTTAACTTTCAGTAGATTTTTCCAAACAGGTGAGTCTTGTTGCCTCATGGCAACCCTCCAGATCCCATGAGAGATGCCATACTTGTTCTTAACAAGACTCTACCACAGCCCATCCTCCATCTCCAGTCTCCACCACCATTTACACAGGAGACAATAGTAGAAAACCTTTAGATTTTTTATCCCCAAACCACCCTTAGATATAGATTTGTTGATAATGTTCCATCTGACCAAATAATACTTCTTCTTGGAATTTGTACCCTCCCAAAAAAATCTTCTGATAATTTTTGTCATATCCTCCAAGCAGGACTCAGGCAACAGATACATGGACATGTGATAGATAGGAATGCTACTGAGTGAGGACTGGATCAGAGTAAGGCTCCCTCCAATGGAAGAGTTGTTACCAGCCCAGCCATCCAATTTTTTCCCAACTTATCAACAAGGGGTTTCCGGTCAGCAACCAACACCCTTCAGCCACTGACAGGGACTCTAAGATACTTCATTGACCAGTGCCCCAACTTACAATTCAACATATCAGAATATGCAACACTTTTGATGGAATCTTTCAGCACCAAAAATAGTTCACTTTTCATGAAGTTTATCTTTAGTCTAGACATAGACTCAAACAGATATAGAATTAGTTTTAACTGTCTTATCTGATCCACATCATCCTGAACCATTAAAAGGGTATCATCAGCATATTGAAAAATGGCCACCCCTTTGTCCACCAGGTGTGGAACCAAACCAACAATATGCCCATTATCCTGAGCTTGTTGGATCAATTTTGCCAGCCCTTCAGCTGCCAAATTGAAGAGAAAGGGAGAGAAATGGTCCCCTTGTCTCACTCCCCTATGGCTGCCAAAATCCTTCCCTCTAGTGTTATTGATTTTCACACATAAAGTGCCATCTCTCACAATCTCCTCAACGAGCCTTCTCCATAGTGGACTAAAACCTTTAAAGGACACACAGTGAAGTAAATATGACCAGTCAACCTTATCATAAGCTTTCTCAAAATCTAACTTCAAGACCACTCCTGGTTGCCCTCTCTTCTTAGATTCATGCACAATCTCATGAAGAGACATAATCCCATCCATAATGTTCCTACCTTTGATGAAAGCAGTTTGACATTTTGAAATAAGTATTCCCATAAAAGGTTCCACTCTGAGGGTGGCCACTATAGTGATGATCTTATAAATCACCTGCAGCAAACAGATGGGTCTGTATTTTTGTAAACAGTCAGCATCAGGAGTCTTTTGCAACAGAATAATCATTCCAAAATTCAGCCTATACAGACCAAGACCCCCCAGGTACCAATCGTTGAACAGTCTCATAACATCATCCTTAACTATGTTCCAGCATGCTTGAAAGAACTCAATAGGAATACCATCTGGGCTAGGAGTCTTGTTCCTAACCATAGAATCAATTGCAGTCTTAACCTCATCCACAGAAAAGGGACTATCCAACAAAGCATTATCAGCCTGAGATAATTTTTCCTCCTCCCTCCATACATCAGGAGAGAATCTCAACAACCCTCCTTCCCCAGGCCCAAAAAGTTGCCTATAATAATCAGTGCCATGTGTGGGAATCTCTGCAGTCCCCTGGACACAAGCATCACCATTACCCAAAGAGTACATAATATTCTTCCTCCTACCATTGGCTATTCTATGAAAAAAGGGAGAATTTGAATCCCCCTGAAGAAGCCACTTTGCACATGATCTTTTATATCAAAATTTCTCTTCCTCAGAATACAACCTCATCATCTCACCCTGAATAAACCCTTTCCTCCCATATTGATCAGCAGAAAGCACACCCAGTTCCTCCAACTGTTTAAGAGACTCAAGTTCAATAGACAACTCTTTTCTTAACCTGGTGGAATCTCCTCTAATGTTGGCCCCCCATCCTTTGAGGCAGTTCTTGACCTTTTTAATTTTCAACTGAATAGATGACACACTATCCACAAAGGGAATAGTGGTTCCCCATGCTTTCTCAACTCTAGCAACAAAATCAGGATGAGCCAACCAGGATTTCTCAAATCTAAATTCTTTCTATTTAGGGACCACCACCTCACCAGTGTCCACAATCAAAGGATTATGGTCTGAAATGGTCCTAGGAATTTTCCTCACACTAGTAAGGGGAAATAAATTTTCCCAATCAGAGCTCATAAGGACTCTATCAAGTTTCTCAAGAGTTGGGCACTTCTGATTATTAGTCCAAGTAAACAAACCACTAGCCCTATCCACTTCTCTAAGAGAATAGGTCCTAATAACTGAATTAAAAACATCAGAAAACTTTGTAACTCCCCCAGGTTTATTGTTCTCAAAGGAGAATCTTAAAATATTAAAATCCCCCCAATCAAAGCAGGTAAATACATGTGTGAACACACACTAGCAAAAGAGGCAAGAAAATCAGTCTTATCACAATCCTGAGCAGCCCCATACACCACCATAAAAACCAGCACCTTGTTGATTTTCTTGTCTAGGACATGTGATTTAACAAAGAATCTATCAGTGGTGGCATTGATGATGTCAAACCTAGAGGACTTGACACCACACAAAATACCTCCAGATCTACCAACAGAAGGTGACCAATGCCAAAGGAAATTACCCTCTGGATCAAACTTTCTCCAAACATTAGGTCCCACAACAGTTTTCATCGTTTCTTGCAACCCAATGAAGTCAAAATCAAAGTCTCTAATCATATCAAGAAGGTTGATGGAAAACCCCTTCTTACCCACCCCTCTGCAGTTCAAGAAAACACCTATCATAATAACTTTTTAGGTTTGGATACTCTAGGCCTATCAACAATTCCACCCAGAGGGTGGTTTGCATGGACCCTACCTAGGGAAGAAATACCACCAAGGGGTACATCCTGAGAAGATTTACTCTTAGAAATATATTTCTTTTTTAGATTTTTAGCAGTCCTTTTGGAAATCACATGAGTGAAAGGAATGGAATCACTATCAGAGGAGGATTCCACTGCATGTTCCTCAATGGGCAGTAACCTATCAGAGACATCAGGAGCTTGGTGTATGGGAGCCACAGAACTTCCAGGATTCGAAATTGATAAACCTTTTTTTTATTTAACAGATTAGCCCTAGCTACCTCCCAATCCCTAAGTAAATTGACAGTTTCCAAGGTAAAAGAAGATGGATCAATGCCAAGCTCTAAAGCTTTATCTGAAATATCATTATCAGCAAGAACAGAAAAGGAGTTAGAACACAAAGGCATACCTTCATCCCTCCTAGTAATAAATTGTGTGGCCCTATGAACCATATCATCACTTGCTCTCCCTGAAGCAACAATTCTTGCACTGGCCCTAGAGGGGGCAGGCTGAGCAGGTGTAATCGATGAAGGAGGTACCCCAGCAGGGAGGGAACCAGTAGTCACAGATGGACTAAGAGTTATTTCAGTAATGTGGACCGTAGAGGGGTGCACTTGCTGAAACTCCTCGGACGCAGCAGACATCGCAGATGTAGACTTTGAAAATCCTTAAGAGCTGTAGGAGGTAATAGGGGACTCAACCACAGGTTGTAGCTGAGAACCAGGGATTTGATTCAGTTTATCTTTCCACAGATCCTTCTTGTCACTTCTTGACTGCATTAGTTGCTTCATGAAATCCTCATAAGTAAGTTCATTTTGCAACGATTCCTCAGGATTCTCTACAACCCCATCAGTAATGAGTTTGGGCTTTGCCAGGTACTCCAAGTACCTGCTATAGTGGTCCACAGCAGGGCCAGGTTAGCTCCTAGTGCTAGGACTACCAACAGGCATAGGAATCAATTGGTTTTGATCTTGATGGGCATTATATCCCAGCCTGTGAACCTGGGCCGCAAAAGATTCCTCCTCACTGTCCTCCCGTGAACCGACAGAAGGTTCAGGAGCCTTCCTTTTACCTTTCTCATCAACAATCATGTCCTTGCACTGTCCAGTTTTGGATGAACAACCAGCCTGTCTGCCATAAGATGTCCTGACATCCCTCATGAAGCCACCCGAAACAGTATTGGTAGGTGTCTTGTTAGCATTAGATCCATCTTGTCTGGATCTCTTTGGAGTGTGATGAGACTCACTTCCTCCATGATTGTTCCCCTCCTTTGAGGTACTAACAGGTACAACAGACTATTCTGAACTTTGCTTACTCACAGGGATTTATCTAGTGAACTCAATATCATAAAAACTGCTTGCATATTGACATTGGACACCACAGGGGGAACCAATGAGACATCCAAATTCCCAATCTTAATCCTGACATAGTCCACATTATTGAGACTATGCATGTCCACTAGAATAGCTCTACCCACCAAACTTCTAACAAACACAGCAGTGGGACAGTTTCTGTTGTCGAGTGGAATCCCTTTTACCTGAAACCAGGCAATATCCAATTCTCCAGTGGCTCCATATTCAGGAGTCCAATGATCCACCCTGATCACAACACCAGGAATAGTTCGCAGATGAGCATTGCTAAAATGGACCCAAGCATCTATATCCCTTGAGCTAGGAAAACGCATAAGGAACTTCTTTGCAGCAAGTGGTTTTGCGTACCATCTCCATGTGCACATCCTACCCGCCCACTCCGAAAATTCTTCTTCAATATCCCTCCCAGATGGATTACCTTCCAGAACTTCAATGACAGCTTGATGCATCTCCTTAGGGGGTGCCACATTCCTAATATCTGGGATTACAAAGAAACCCCCACCAGGGATCGCTGCACCCACAAAGGGGGTTGCATATTCCCATGGATTAATTTCATTGAAAACAAATTTGTCACAGTGGTCATCCCCACATATCAGACATAAGTTATCCAAGTCAACATGAACATCATTTTCCTGGAAACGAACTGCACGAGGAGGATCAAGATCATCCCTGTCATAAGCGTACACCTCTTGAGGTTGGTTTTGAGAAGAAACAAATCTAGTATCATCCCTAACCCTAGTGGGCCTCGACTGCGGCTGCAAAGGTACAACGCCATGATCACTCCCTACCACAATCGTCCCCACGACTGCAGAGGAGTCGTCGAGGTTCTGCATATTAGGATTAACAGAAGACGAATCTCTCCCATCCCCATTAGAATTATCTGATTCAACCTCTAGCATTTCTGCCATGTGATTCCAACGATCCCGATTACCTTGAGTTGACGAGGAAGCCCTAGATGGAGTGCGGCCGTGGGCGCCCAGCCGGTTGTTGTTGTAGCTGGATCTCCCCGCATCACGCCCCGTACCATGACCACGATCGCGGCTACGAGATCGCGAATCGCCATGGCCACGCCTATCTTCAAGGCGAGATTCGAATATGCCCCGCGGAGGAGCAGGAACAGCGAAACCCGCGGCACCCGTGTGGTGATTCTCCGGATCGAAGGCACCAGCTGCGTACCCACCAGGAGGACGACGTGGAAGGAAGTTTGCTCTCGGAGGAGGGCCGCTCCCCCTCCCTCCCCGCCTGTCGTGGTTGTAAGCCATCGCCGGTGACGGAGAGGAGTCCCCTTGTACTGTGCCGCCCAACGAACCGGCCCACAACGCTGGATCTGGACGAACACAACCCTAGATCTCCCCGTCGCCCTCCCTCTCTCCCAGATATGAGCGAATCTGGAAAGTGCATCTAGAACAGGTGGGGGCGAGGGGATAAGGGTACCTCGCCGCACGCACCGAGAGGCCCACCCGCAGCGGATGTGGGCGGTGCGCCGTGGCACCTCTCCGGTGGGTCACGGAACAAAGCACGAGGGCCCAGAGATGGGCACGGTCGCTGAGGGACGCGTGCACCATTGCCCTGGACGCGTGGCGATGTCATGGCGTCACCAACCAAGGCCGTGTGACACGGGAAGTGTACCCAAGCGCCCGTGCGGACCACTTCGTCGTGTCGGAGTAGCCGGACATCAACAGCGATCCCATCCGCTCCCACGAGAACGATACGGCGCTCCGCGCACCTGAGCACTATCGTGCCAGATCTGTCGTGTACCACACCCGAGCCGTGGTACACCGAGCTCCATCGTAACGACGAAGGCAATGACGGCTACGCGCCAACAGCCCGCGAGGGTGAAGATCCACCGGGGGCGTGGCGGTGGTCGGCGGCCGGCGGTGCTTCATCCTCAAGCGACACCGTCTCCCCAGTAGACGTAATAGACGGGTGTAAAAGAGTAATTGAATGCCTGATGATATTTTGGCTGGATCACTAACACACGCACTATTTCGGAAATACCTTTTGATTGGTACTGAATTTTAAACATTCTTAATAATTCTAGGGCTTTTCCATACCATCAAAAGATCTTTCTATTTTTTTGTTATGTATGCTTAACTTTCGCCCCGCCGGTAGGTGCGGCCGTATGATCCTCAGAGCCTTGATGCCCCTCCTCCCCGAGATTTGTACTGATACAAGACTATTCAAAGCATGATTGTCTTTCTAGCAAAATCCTCATGTCTATTTAACGTCACTAAAGTTCTATGAAAATCTATTTCTTTGATCAAACTAAAAATGAAACAAATTGGCTCGGTGATTGTCCTAAACATGTGCCAATTCTAGCAGCCATGGTAACAACAACTTCATTCGGAATGGAAGCAATAGAATACTTTGGCAAAGTTGTAGTATATGGGGACGTAGTGAAATTGCAAGAGGTAACCAGCTGATGTGCCTCTCCAATTGGGTTGCATCAGCGTTTGGTTGAGCATAGATACACCCACTGGAGCGAAGGCCCGTCACCCACTACGTTACTCAGGTATCCCGCTTATGTGACAACCACCAAGAAAAACACCGGTGCCACCGATATCTTGATATCTTCTTGACATGGTAGGCATCGTCCGATCTCGGGATAGATAGGCGAAGTGGAGATCGATCTAGCCAACACCCCCTCCTGGAGTACGCAGCGATAATACGCCGATACCACCTCGAGGCGTGCATCAGAAATAGGCGAGGACACAACTGACGAACATACCATCAAGACATCATGTCTCGGTGTCTGCAAACCCGCAGAAGACGTGTCGAGGACAAAGCACTAGAGCAAAAGAACCAAGATGTCCACTTGATTTGGTGGTGAGCCAAGTTGAAGAAGAGCCGTGGTCCCAATTTTACTCGTGTATTTTTCATCCACTTCTCCTACTCCCTCCGTCCACTTTTATAAGGCTCACTTCTTACTATTGAAATGCTAAGAAATGAGTCTTATAAAAGTGGACGGAGGGAGTACAAATCATGTAGGCTCTAGTGCTCTACCCTCACCCCCTTTAGCATTGACGCGCGACAATTCCTCTAAGGTCTCATTTACCATTAATCATTAAAGTCTTTGCTAAAGAAAGTTTGTAGATCACGCGAATAAGAGCAGTATCTCTTTTAGACGTGAAAGTAGTAGTTTAAGAAATTTGGCACAGTCTACTGTAACTGTCTACTAGCAAAAGGCAGATCTTAAAACAGCTAAACATCATTGCAGTTAGTCGTTACACCATTGATACGTCCGAGTAGAATATATAGAGATATATGGTGTGGTTGGTGGCGGGAACCAGAATCCATCCATCCATCCTCCCCGATGCGTGAGATGGATCGAATCTGTTGGTTGGGCCAGTCGGCGGCCGGCCGGTCCTGCCCCGGGAAAGGGATCTCGCGAACCAGGCTATGGCTTCCACGACGAACGAATCGGAGTTGGTACGCGCACATGAGTCGGTGCCGAAAACGAAAAGAGACCATCCAACGAACGAACATGCTAAGCAGCACGGCACATGTTCCCCCCCGGTACGTGGTGCGCATCACCCCGCGGGCCCGAAGGTAGCGACGGCGAAGCGCGGACTGGACGAAACAGGGGCAGGGGCCGGCCGCCGCAGAAACAGCGCTCCGGGCGAGCGGCGCCTACCAAAACCAGCCGCGCCGGCAGGCAGGTTGATTCTGGTTTACACGTACGCTGGCGCGCATGCATGTTCGCTGGGCGAAGATTACCTTAATCTCGTCGACTCTTGGTCGCGCCATCGGTCGTCAACCTTCGTTCCGTTAGTCATTTTATTGCTACTTATCGTTGCTTTGCTTCTGTTTTTTGTATTGCTAGCTACAGTAGCTGTATGGCGGGCCTGCGTAGGCGCCAAGCGGTTAGGAACCTTTGTTCACGTGCCTGCATGCTTCCGCGCGTGGCCGCCGAGTGAGGTGAAGCTTTTGCCATACCATGCATACGTGCGGAATATCCACCAACGGACGGCCGGGGCGAGCCGCGGAGGAACCGGAATTAATCAGAGATAGAAAGCGATGCTCGGTGTGGCCATATGACCACATCGATCGTCGTCTGAAGAACATTGCATAGTGGATACGTACATGCATAATGCATGCATGCTCTATGCATCGGATGATCTGACGCTGCATCAATTAATGGTTGAGTCTGTACCAGGACACCTATGCTGCAGCGATCGGAGGCGAATAGGTTCCCTAGCTAGATAGCTAGAGGTCTCGTACGTAGCTGACTCTTCGCTCGTGGATCGAGCTGCCATTATCATCGTACCGGCTGATCGATCGAACGAGCAAAAGATCTCCACAATAATTGCACGTCTTTGAATAATTGCGCTAGCTAGCTCACAAGTTACTCGTGTGCAAAGTTGTTACGGTTTTAGCTTTGGACAGATTCGAAGCGACTTTACACATACGCGCCCTCGCTCGCGCAAACGCAATTACCTTCTAGCGTTGTAGATGAGGTGCTGCTTTCGGCAGATTCAGGGCATATATCTTTCGACAAATGGAATAACCATAGTTCGTATATAGCCTAGTTTCTTCCCAAGAAAAAACAGACCGGCCAGCCGGAGACGCAAATTATCGCACTGATCGAATGGATTCCTCGATCGAGCACGTGCGTATACACACACGTATCCGTATTCCGTAATAATCGAGCGGCTGATGGTTGTACGCATGCATGTTGACGTGACTAGTGCGGACAAGAAAACGTACGGACCAGTCGTGTTAATATAATTGCCTGGAACTGTTAGGAATATATAGTGGTAGTGGTGGTAGTCCATTCTGTGCCGTACGTACGTGTGCTGTCTCCGATCCAATCATTTTTGTGTGCGCCGCACCTCAGGCATAATCTGATGTCTCTGTGTACAGCCTCAATCACAACGACTCAACGGTCAACACGTGTTGCCTGTACGTCGGCTCCTCTAGCTGTCTGCTGATATGTGTGCTGCTTTGCGTAGCCGCGAGCTCACTAGCACCCGCTTATGTATGCCGATTTTCGTCGTGATTTCATTTTTGGTTGTAACCTAGCCAGTAAAGTCTAAAATACTAAACCTTGAAGTTGTAGAGGCTCTCCGGATTAAACCATGAACTCCTAACTGTTACAATTCGTAGGCGTTTAGTCGATCTATCGAGTAACAAGCAATCGCAACAATGATGACGATACCGAGATTTGTTAACGCAGTTCGGAGAACTCGCCTACATCTGTGGGGCATGACTACGGGCGCTCCTCCCCATCGATACTGCTGTACCGGCCGCCTTGGTCGCCGGCTCCCCTTGCGTGCATGCTGCTATCAAGTCGTTATAGGTTACATGCACTAGTGGAAACAGGGCCTTTTGTCCTGGGTCGTAACGGCCAGTTGTCCCGGTTGTGCAACCGGGATGGGCTGGCCGGGACAAATGGCCCGTCCCATTGGTCCCGGTTGTGCCAGGACCCGGGATGGTAAGGATAGGCCACGTGGCGAACCTGGGCCAGGGAGTTCGTCCCGGTTCGTTCAAGGGACCGGGTTGGATACTTTTTTGACAAAAAAAATATATATAATCGTTCAGTTTTCGCGTCCAGGCCCCATGTTTTTTTGGGCTCCTGTCTCCCAATCCCGAGCCGGCCTCCCCTTCCCCAACCGCGTCCAGACCCACGTTATTTATTAAGCCCACTGGTCACATTTTTTTGTCAAAAGGGCCCACTGGCCCGCGTCTTTTATTATGGTCAGTCAACGGTTCGAAGGGCCCACTGGCCAGCGTGGTCAGTCAATGGTTCGAAGGGGCCACTGGCCAGTGGCCGTTGGCTGGCTCGCCTGGTCCCTTAAATTAAGACTACAAGACGGTCAAAGGGCCAGTCGCCTCGTCTTCCCGCCCCGCCTCGGCTTCCCGCGCCCCCACTTCCCCACGCGCGCGTGCCACGGCTGCAACCGCCGCCACGCCTCGGCTCCTGCCCGCATTCATGGCCGCCTGCAACCGCCGCCACGTCCAGGCCGCCGGTTGGCATGCCAGCCCACCCCGGGTCCTTTTTAAAGGCCCCCCGCCGCCCGTACAACCCATTCACCCCGGCCGCGCCCAAGGCAGACCAACCATAGCCACCATGTCCCGCTGGTTCGGCAGCGGCTCCGGCAGCGGCTCCGGCAAGCGCCCCAGGAATGAAGGCTCCTCGAGCGGCGCCGGCCGCGTCCCACCACCGCCGGCGGAGGCCTTCGGCTACGGCCCTGGAGGTGTCCGCCTCGGTGGGACGCCGCGCGTCCCCGCGCCACCTCCGGCTGCACGCCCGCCGCCCAGCGCCGCGCCCAAGGGCAAGAGGTTCCGCCGGTACGTCCGGGTGGACGAGGCCGAGTGGCACTGGAACAACGCCACGCCGGTGTTCTATGCTGACGTCCATCTCCCGGACGGCTGGCACCTGAACCCCCAGCGGATCCCTGTGCCACCGGTCCCGACCGGCCAGGCGCTGCTCGAGGAGATCGACCGCCGGCGCGAGCTCCTGCCGGCCCCCGTCCGCAGGGAGCGCGCGTACGCGCGCAGCTCCCCCTACTGGGGCGCCTGGCTCGAGCAGGAGCACGAGCAGCGCCGGCGCTCCTACATCCCCGCCCCCCACGAGGTGGACGTCGAGGACTACCCGCCGCCACCGCCCGGCCGGGAGAGGGAGCTGTGGCTCCTCGAGGACATCCCGGAGGACTTCTCCGGGGAGGAGGACCCCGTGCTCCGGGCCGCCATGGAGGATGCCTGCGAGGCCTCCCGCCGCTCCCTCGTCGAGGACGAAATCAAGCGGTGGGAGCGGGTCGTGGCCGCCGCCCGCGCCGACGCTGTCGCCATGCCGCCGCCGCCGCCCCCCGAGCCTACCCCCTGGTGGCACGCGCTCTACGCCGAGTATGAGGCGTCCGAGGACCAGCCGCCGCCGCAGCCGCTCCCCCCCGGGCTGGAGTACGGCATGTCCTGGGCCTGGACCGGCGGCGTTTGGGCGCCGGGGTCGCCGGAGCAGGAGGAGGAGCTGCCCCCTCCGCCGCCGCCGCCGCAGGAGGTGCTGCCCCCGCCACCGCCGCTGCCCCCGCCACCGCCGTACGCGCCTCCGATGCCCCCGATGCCTGCACCCCCGGCCCAGCCGCCTGCCCACCTGTGGCAGCCGCCCCCCTACCAAGAAATCTCCTCCGACGAGGAGGACTAGTAGATCGGCCGGTCGCCTGTGGCCGCGCCGCCGCCCCCTATTCTATGTAAGCAAGGCCCCTAGCTACCCCACAAGAAAACGGCCGGCCGCCTGTGGCCGCGCCGCCGCCCCTTTATGCAAGTATGGCCGGCCGCCTGTGGCCGCGCCGCCCCCTATCTATGTAAGCAAGGCCCTTGGCCTTTTTTTAATATAAGTTGTATGCCCCCTAGTCTACCATGTCCCTAGCCCATACCCGCCGGCGGTCCGCCGGCGGGATCTGTCTACTCGTTCCCGCCGCCGGCAGGGCTTCGCCCAGCCATGTCCACTCGTACCTGTCCCTGGGGTGTTCGTTCGGCCTGGAGAGAGGGCCGCGATTTTTATACACCTGGGCCTCTAGTCCCGGCCCGTGCAACCAACCGGGACTAGAGCCCATTTGGTCCCGGTTGGTACCATGGCCCGGGACCAAAAACAAATTTCGAATTTCGGTGGCACCCCTGCGCGCCCAAAAATTTTTAGCGCCAAAATTTGAAAAGGTTAAGTTTGCACATTAACAACTTCTATATACTTTAAAATTTGACAAAAAATCCAACATGAAAAATGCTAGAATTTGCAAAACTAATTTAAATCCATTTTTCGTTTAACTAAATAATTATTCTAACTATTGAAACTATTAATTATTTTTTCATTTGTATATAATTTGAATATAAAAATGTTACAATTTTTGATTTCTCTCGTGATCTTCCTAATTCAAAGCGAGTTGTACCTTATTGACACGGTGAATTTGAGATCTTCGTCTACAACAGAAAAACCATAGTTTTCCTTCGAAGTTTTACTCTGCGCATCCACACGTATTTTCCCTTTATCCCGACCCCCGCTTGAAAACATAGTAACTTCCGTGTACGCTATCATTAGTGAGAGACTTCACGTCGGCAATCTCAATTAAAGTGCCAGTTTGTGTCTGATCCCACCAACCCCTCAAAATCCTCCTATTAACTTCACCTATCTCAACTGAAATCACTGTCTTCATGTGGATGACAAGCCTGTGCAAAGCTATCTCTCCTCCTCCAATACCGGAGAATAAGGACACCACATTAACACCATTGGGAAACATGTTCTTCAACACCGACAAGTGGCAACCCACAGTATCAATTTGGAATGAATTGCCTTCCGTGTACGCTATCATTAGTGAGAGACTTCACGTCGGCAATCTCAATTAAAGTGTCAGTTTGTGTCTGATCCCACCAACCCCTCAAAATCCTCCTATTAACTTCACCTATCTCAACTGAAATCATTGTCTTCATGTGGATGCCAAGCCTGTGCAAAGCTATCTCTCCTCCTCCAATACCGGAGAATAAGGACACCACATTAACACCATTGGGAAACATGTTCTTCAACACCGACAAGTGGCAACCCACAGTATCAATTTGGAATGAATTGCCTTCCGTGTACGCTATCATTAGTGAGAGACTTCACGTCGGTGATCTCAATTAAAGTGCCAGTTTGTGTCTGATCCCACCAACCCCTCAAAATCCTCCTATTAACTTCACCTATCTCAACTGAAATCACTGTCTTCATGTGGATGCCAAGCCTGTGCAAAGCTATCTCTCCTCCTCCAATACCGGAGAATAAGGACACCACATTAACACCATTGGGAAACATGTTCTTCAACACCGACAAGTGGCAACCCACAGTATCAATTTGGAATGAATTGCCTTCCGTGTACGCTATCATTAGTGAGAGACTTCACGTCGGCAATCTCAATTAAAGTGCCAGTTTGTGTCTGATCCCACCAACCCCTCAAAATCCTCCTATTAACTTCACCTATCTCAACTGAAATCACTGTCTTCATGTGGATGCCAAGCCTGTGCAAAGCTATCTCTCCTCCTCCAATACCGGAGAATAAGGACACCACATTAACACCATTGGGAAACATGTTCTTCAACACCGACAAGTGGCAACCCACAGTATCAATTTGGAATGAATTGCCTTCCGTGTACGCTATCATTAGTGAGAGACTTCACGTCGGCAATCTCAATTAAAGTGTCAGTTTGTGTCTGATCCCACCAACCCCTCAAAATCCTCCTATTAACTTCACCTATCTCAACTGAAATCACTGTCTTCATGTGGATGCCAAGCCTGTGCAAAGCTATCTCTCCTCCTCCAATACCGGAGAATAAGGACACCACATTAACACCATTGGGAAACATGTTCTTCAACACCGACAAGTGGCAACGCACAGTATCAATTTGGAATGAATTGCCTTCCGTGTACGCTATCATTAGTGAGAGACTTCACGTCAGCAATCTCAATTAAAGTGTCAGTTTGTGTCTGATCCCACCAACCCCTCAAAATCCTCCTATTAACTTCGCGACTCCCCTTGTGTGGTTTCTTGGGAGACCGAGTAAAAATTCCATCTCATCTGGCTCTAGAGGGGCAACCTTGTTATTCTCAATTGGCAAATTATGGATGTAGCCTCTTTCTTGAGCAGCTGCACAGAAGTGCTTAGAATCCACAAACTCCGGCTCTATGTCATACAAATTTCTGGAAATTTCCACCCATACACTTTTTGGAGCTAGGGCCTCATTTTCATAGTAGAAGTAGGGTGGCTTGTTCATCCTCTAGAGTCGATGTCATGTGGAATAATAATGAAGTCAGACTGGTCATAGTTGTCAAGCACTCAATGCTTGCCAGCTTTTGACCGATCAATACAAATTATTGGTCAAACTTGCACCTACTCCATTCATAATCACATAATATGTATAAATATCATTTTGGCTAACAAAATCTCATTCATACTACGTTATAAGAACTATGATCATGTATTCCACGTTTATTATTACACATCACCAACAACATCCCTATCTAGTCTTCTGAATTTTCTTCGTGTCCCTTGCTTATGATCGCTTCGGCCGTAACCGTGGAGCATCTTCATTATTTAACGGGATGGTGGGGTCAGCTTTCACTGTGAAGGGTGGAATTTCAACAAACTTATTATAATCTTCTGACATGTCTGTCGTGTCCTCGATTCCCACGATGTTTCTTTTCCCTGAGAGAACTATGTGACGCTTCGGCTCATCGTATGATGAAATTGTTCCCTTATTTTTTCTTTTCTTCGGCCTGGAAGACATGTCCTTCACATAGAAGACCTGAGCCACATCATTGGCTAGAACGAATGGTTCGTCATTGTAACCAATACAGTTGAGATCCACTGTTGTCATTCCATAAAGCGGGTCTACCTTTACCCCTTCTCCATTCAGGTTGACCCATTTGCACTTGAACAAAGGGACCTTAAAAGAAGGTCCATAGTCAAGTTCCCATATCTCCTCTATGTAACCATAGTATGTGTCAGTTTTTCCATTCTCGTTTGTTGTATCAAAGCGGACACCACTGTTTTGGTTGGTGCTCTTCTTATCTTGGGAGCTCGTGTAAAATGTATTCCCATTTATCTCGTACCCTTGAAAACTCCCAATAGTCGAAGATGGTGACCCTGCCAACATGTATAGCTGATCTTCAACAGTGGTGTCATTTATAAGTCGTGTTTGCAACCAACTTCCGAAAGTCTCCATGTGTTCGCGTTTAATCCATGAGTCATCCTTCCCCGGGTTTGCAGACCGTACAATATTCTTGTGTTCCTCGACATACGTAGCCATGAACATAGAATTTTGTAGAACTGTGTAGTGTGCTTTGGTCAAAGAATGCCCGTCCCTAGGTATCATTGTTTTCTTTTCCAGCGTTCCTTTTCCCCTCAGTCTCCCCTCATGCCGCGATTCAGGAACACCAATTGTCTTAAGGTCAGGAATAAAGTCAACACCGAACCCAATGACCTCCTCTGTTCCATAGCCCTTCGAGATGCTTCCTTCTGGCCTAGCACGGTTATGAACATATTTCTTCAAGACTCCCATGAACCTCTCAAAGGGGAACATATTGTGTAGAAATACCGGACCGAGAATATGAATCTCTTCACATAGGTGAACAAGGAGATGAGTCATAATGTTGAAGAAGGATGGTGGGAACACCAACTCAAAACTAACAAGACACTGGACCACATCCCTCTGTAATCTTGTCAGAATTTCTGGATCGATTACCTTCTGAGATATTGCGTTCATGAATGCACATAGCTTCACAATGGGTACTCGAACATTTTTCGCCGTCAACATCACCAGGATCATCTGCTCTGATCTTACCGCAGTGCAGTGCATATCGGACATTCATCCAAATTCTCGTACTTCTCACCGCGGAAGAGAATGCAGTCATTAATGCATGCATGTATCTTCTGCACATCTAATCCTAGAGGGCAGAGAGCTTTCTTTGCTTCGTACGTACTCTCAGGCAATTCGTTATCCTTTGGAAGTTTTGGCTTCATTAGTTGAAGTAAACTCTCAAATGCCTTGTCAGTCACACCGTTTTGTGCCTTCCATTTCAGCAACTCCAGTGTGGTACCGAGCTTTGTGCTACCATCTTCGCAATTTGGGTATAACAATTTTTTGTGATCCTGTAACATGTTGTCCAGCTTCAACCTCTCCAATTTATTTTCACAGTCTTCCCTTGCATCAGCAATAACTCGGCCAAGATCATCATCGGGCTCTTCTGATGCCTGTTCTTGATCACCTCCTTCTTCTGCATTCTCTTCCATTGCAGTATCGTCGTATTCAGGGAACAAAGGATCTTCTTCTTCTTCTTCATCGTCTTCCATCACAACCCCTCTTTCTCCATGCTTGGTCCAGCAATTATAGCTGGGCATGAAACCTCTCCGAAGTAGATGGCCGTGAAGGATTCTTTCGGAAGAATGTTCTCTGACGTTCCGACAATCAACACATGGGCAACACATGAAGCCATTATCTTTGTTCGCCTGAGCTACAGCAAGAAATGCATTCAGGCCTGCCATATACTCGGAGGTGCGTCGGTCACCGTACATCCATCGCTGCCGTGCATCCATCTGCATCATATAATTAAGTTTATCAAAATACATATTAATACAGAGATGACCACAGTACATCGACAAATAATACTTTTTTATGTATCAGTTACAGATGAAAAAGATAATTTGTTAACCTCGGTCGAAGATACCATTTTCAGTGAGCTTGTGTGCGTCTCGGGAATTTTGTCGAACACCTCGTGTGCATAGTAAAAAAAACACACTAACACCACACTCTCTCACACCTCCAAGAAAAAAAAAGATGGAAGGAGGGGGGGCTGGGGCAGTATATATAGGGGAAGGGGGCATTGGTCCCGGTTCGTGGACTGAACCGGGACAACAGGTCATGCGCGTGCCACGTGGCCTGTGGCTAGGCATTGGTCCCGGTCCGTGGCACGAGCCGGGACCGATATGCCCCCACGAACCGGGACCAATGCGCCCAGGCGATTCCTGTTGCCCCGGGCGCACGAACCGGGACCAATGCAGGGCATTTGTCCCGGATTTGGTTGCAACCGGGACAGCTGCCCCCCGGCCCCCTGGACGAGATGGGTTGTTTCCACTAGTGATGTGTGGTGCCCCTCTCATTATGAGAGGCCAAGTCTACTAGTGTCCGATTCGAACACTACCTGAATCTATCCACACCTATTACAACTCGAAGTCCAAACGTAACCTAACACGTACACTATATTCGACACAAAATACAACAAACTCCACCTTGCGAATATACTCCGCCACCTTGAATTCGTCAATGTGTCAAACCTCCATGTACTCGGACTTGAGCTGCCTTCCATGAGCTCCACTGCTACTCCCAGACTCCACGTGCCTCCACCTGCAAACATAGTTCCTTCTTCTCATTCAACACCATCACATACCGACCACTGGTCTACGTGAAGGAGCTTCAACTTGAAGGAATTTCACCGTCGCCCTTTAGACACACCTTGAGTCAAATTCGCAGTTGTCTCATCCTTTTCTTGATAGTCTTCTACATGTCATGCAGCTATATCACTCTGCCTCCTTCTGCATCTTGTCAACCCGCACTTTTCCATGTGCACTAAACATCACAGAATATACGGCCATGTACTCTTCAAGCTTCCAACATTATAGACTTTTCAACACATTCTCAGATTCCCCATGGTTGACCCATGTCTATCACCTGACGTTAATCTCCATAGACCTAGTCACCAACTTGAATCTGGTACTCGCCAACACTGCTTCAGAACCCCTGCACACATGTCAAATCTCATGTCCGACCGCCCGTGCCCTGGTCCGTCGCCGTGTCCCGTGCTTACCGCACACCTCGCCGCTATTACCGTGTCGAACATCCACAATCTTGGCCAAGATCTCAAGGGTCGCTAACCCACACCATCTCAGGCTCCGCTGCAGATACCACCAGTCATACCTGACCGGTGCCGAGTTCCACGTATCTCTCGAACCCCGACGTCCAGTCCGACCAACGTGCTTCTCGTCTTCCCGCTGACTAAGCTCCGACTCTCTGTATACTTACGCCGTAGCCCCTCCATCAGCCGAGTGGAATCGTGAGACTCCAACTCCACCTTCAACATGACTCCATGGTAGATGATCTGTCCACCCCGCGCCATGTCAAAGCGCGCATAACCATGCGCCACATGTTCCCACGCCACAGAATTCGGACACCATCAGCTATCACGCTTCTACGTCGTCATCGCCGAACTTCACCGTACTTTGTCCCGTTGGACTGCCCAGTCCAACCCAGCCGAACGTATCCGACTGCAACCTTGCTCCACCTTGCGCCTAGTACACACGCCAAATTGGTGTGCGCCGTCCGGCGCCTTGCATATGCATGATCCTCCACGACATACTCCAAACTCCACGAGTCTTATACGCACATCGTCTGTCCCACCATAGATTTTTTGGTACATATTTTCTCGTGAACAATTATAGCTTATCACTTGTTACAATTCGTAGGCGCTTAGTCGATCTACCGAGGAACAAGCAATCGCAACAATGATGATGACACCGATATTTGTTAACGCAGTTCGGCGAACGCGCCTACATTTGCGGGGCATGACTATGGGCGCTCCTCCCCATCGATACCGCTGCACCGGCCGCCTTGGTCGCCAGCACAATCCGCCGGCTCCCCTTGCGCGTCTGCTGCTATCAAGTCGTCATAGGTTACATGTGTGGTGCCCCCCTCATTATATGGGAGGCCAAGTCTACTAGTGTCCGACTCGAACACTAGCTACCTGTATCTATCCACACCTATTACAACTCGAAGTCCAAACGTAACCTAACACGTACACTATATTCGACACAAAATACAACACTAACCCCGAAAATCAGGAACCTAAACTTATAGTTTCCGGTCAATACATGCTTGGCACTTGTTTCTTCGCTGATTTGCTGACGTGGCAACTGTCAAACCCGGGATCGTTCAATGATCTTTGACTCAGCGGTTTTAAACCGTGAACTTCTGGGCCATGTGCCGTTATCGAATGTCGGTATGCTCTTGTCGGCAACGTTAGCGCGGGGGCCACGAGCACTTTGCAATGGCGAGCATGCTCTCGCCGCACTTGTTCGGACGGTGCCTGGAAGGCGAGCACCTCCAGCATGTCCCGTCGGGCATGCCCATGATGCCACTACCACCGTCCTCCATCTGAAACACCATTTCCGCGCGCCATTTGGAGGAAGACGTCGTATCGTCGGTGCATGCCCGTTGTCACTTAAATTCAGAGTCGTGCACGGGTTCAACCACGGCACGGGCGAGTTCAAAGCGGTTGAGAACAACCAGCTCAAGCTGTTCCCCATGCCGCGAGATGAACTAATGCTCTTCTTCCCCGTGAGAACAATGGTACTCACAACTCGCAAACTTCCCATCATCGCCCGTAGCCGACTGAAGCGACAAAACGGCTTCAAATACAAAAAAAGAAGTTCATACATGTCATTGAATAGTATTTCCCTCCAACCCCAACTCGGCCGCCTTTCGATTCAATTCCATGCCGGGGGAGTTGCTAATTGCATAGCGGGGCGCCATCGCATCCTGTTTCTACTCCGGTGCCTGCTCCTCCGACTTGGAGTCACCTGTTTGGGAAACGACCTAAATGATACCTTAGACCGGGAATTGAAAGTCCGGGGTGCTGATTTTCAGGATTAGGAGTTTAGGTTTTAATTCGGGCACCCTCTACAACTTCAAGGTTTATTTGAGACTTTACCCTAACCTAGCTAACCATGCATGTGCATGGATCCTGCAACATAGACAATTGCTCCGTCCATATCAAAATATATGTTTTATGCGTTCTCTAGAAAATAGGTATCTATATAAGTTTTAGTTTTTTATATGCGGATTCATGTACATCTTTGCAGTAAAACATGTCTAGGTACGTGTAGTTTAGAAAACGTTAAAACATATTACGTTTCCGATACGGAGGGAGTAATTGTTTTTGGGAATGTCATTATGCTATCAGGAGAAGCAATATCTGGCTGATCGGTCGTGCATACAGGTGCAGTGTGTATTGTGGTCGTTGATACAGAACTGGTCCAGGACTTGTTGGTGGTTAATTAGCTAGAGACAGGCCGGTGGAGAGACAGATCGGCGTGGGCAACAACAGGCGGACCAACACGGGAGGCAGACCGCCGTTGTGCAGTGTGGTACTAGTCGCGACCATCCGACGCTGGCGCCGGCCCGACCGGCATCATGCACCGCGCGAGCTACTAGCAAGGACCGGCCGGTGCACATGCACGGATCCGGCGGCGGGACCAACTTCTTAATTTCCTTGAGCGCTTGACTACATGATTGACTTGGGTCAAACTTCGAACAAATCTATGGCTCGACGCTGTTCGATGTCCATCGTTGGACTCTGTCGTCGTTCTGCATTTTGCTGTCTCTGGTCTATATGTGTGACTACGCACACGCATACACGGCGTAGAGAGAGACTGGTGATAATGTCGGTAGCTAACTGCAGCTCATCAGTGCTACTAGGGGAGCAGAGGTTGGTCGATCGCTGGAACATGAAGACCGCTGGGCCACAGTAGTAGAAGCAGCAGACAATGCATGTGTGCTAGTATGGCAGCAGGCTAATACTACGATGCGACGCACCGGCGCCCGGCCGGGAACGGCCGGCCATGTACGGCATTAGTGCTTGCAGCTGCGCCGTCGTACGTCACCCTTCCCTGTCATGCATGACGATTTGCTACACGGAAAAATAAATACGCATGCATGGCTGGGCGAACAAAGAAGTGTCACGGCGCCGCCGCTCCAACGCTACGAGAGACGTACGAAAGCTGCAGTGTAATAAACAGAGGTGCTAGTAACAGTTCTGAGTGTTGCTACAAGATACGACGATGAACAACTCGATCTCAGAGGTGCGTAGAATGTTTCAACGACAACGGCCGGGTAAAACAGACTCGCGCACGTCCAAGTCTCGCAGATAGTGGCTCAAGTAGCTTTACTGACAGTTGAGTGGAGCCCTGACGAGGACCGGAAGAGGATCCCTCGGTTTCGCTAGCGACCGCCCGGGGGCCGGGGCCGCCATTCGATCTCACCTACCGGCCTCGTACGTCCCACGCCTCGCCGACCTGGCATCCTAGTCACACATCTCCTTTAACAGGTCGACCAGCTTAAACTATACGCGCCACCTTTTGTATTTTTCCACACGACCGATACCGCGACGCATGATCATTATATATCAATCAAAGCACAACAAAAATCCTAACGATATCCTGGCCCAAATGATTGACGCCTTTGTGCTAGCAGCTAGCTACTTCGTGATTTAGCGATGGATCTTCGGATTTTCCTTTTTGTTCCTTAACTCGATGCTGTGATATTCTTCGAGATTATCGGCCTTAAACAATTAGAGAGAGAGAATATGTAGAGGGAGTCGGGGAGGGGGGAAAGCAGGCGTGTAGCTTGTGTACATATGATTACTCCAGCAACTGATCCACTTGCAAAGTTCCACTGGTCCAATGATGATTTGAAATAGCTAGCTTGTTGCATCAGATACACGGTACTCTATCCTAACCGCCATAGTCTCTAGTCCAACTCCTAATATATATTCGTTCCACCGCGACTGAGATATACCCTAAATTTAAAGAGAGAACCATATCTTACCCACCGTTAGAGTTTGTTACATAACATCCATATTTCCGCATCATGTGCGCGCGCGAGGAATATAGAGAATTCTCATGCCATTCTATATGTCGTTCTGAACTAGTAGTATTTTTTTGGACTTCTATACACAGCCGAACCGTAACTCCTTCCTTAAAAAAGATAGAACATATGAGAAGGAAGATAGCGTAAAGGTACAGCAACATGGTAATGAGTGCGGCTTCTTTTTTTTCTGTTTTGCAACAGGCAAAAAGCTTTAATTACCTTTTCATGAATTAAAGAGATTTTACAAATAAAGGGGCGATGGCCACCAGAAACATAAACAAACAAAGAAACAACAAATCTCTCGTAAAACAAAATAAGTGTACTCTCTCGCATGTTGTTCAAATGCTTTGCACCCGTGCGTCAAGCCATCGTCTCCTTGTTAATCTTGTCGGTGCTAATTAGTTGACAGAGTGTTAGTGTGGAAGAAAACCTCCGTGTTCCTCTCATTCCAAATAAACCAAATGACAAGCATCATAAGCGAGGCTTAGGCCTTACTAGTACTTCGAGCTCGGGCCAATTAAGCTGGCCCGTCGTTCTCAGATAGAGGAAAACACTCCACTCCAGGCCTACTCACAGTAAAACAATGTTCCAAATCCGAACTGCAAAGCAGCTAGCATTTCAAGAGCAAGTGTGAAGTCGATTCTTGCACACCCAGGGAAAGCTCAAAAAGACCCACAATTGGGCCAACTCCGGCATATAAGGAGATCCGCCGTCGGAGAAATAATCTGAAATTTGTTTACAACATGGCTAAGGATATATCTACAAGTCAAAAAAATAAGACAAAATTAGATCTGCGGTCGGAAAAAGGTCAAATTCGATTGTGAATGGTATCAATTTTAATAATCAACGTTTTATAGTATGCATTACAAAGAAAAATCCCGTTCCTTAAGTGTAGGCCGATTCACGGGTGCATTTTTTCTGTTTGTATATATAATATGAATGTTTGTTGTCATTTTCAATAGAAAATTGGACATTATATTTTTTTTTAAGATGATCTCCTAGATCCTAACTAAGAGGAGATCCTACCTAAGCCCACTCCCCCGCCCCCTACCAGGCTACCATGTCTTGAAGTTGGGCGTGTGGTAGCAAAGTTGAAATTATTGAAAGTGCATCTAGTTCCCTCCCTTGTTGATGATTAATGAAATATGATTAAGATACAGACGATTATAATAAGTGTACATGGGTGAATAGTCCCATAAGTTTGGTTTAACCTACAGGTTGTCGACCCCTGAAAATGAAGTAGGAATGCATGACTTGAAAATGAAGACTCGAGGTAGGCTTTTTCAATAGTTTTGGTGGTTCAAAGAACCACATTAAGTATAGGAAAAGGTTGTACTATAAAGAGGCAGGGCAAGATACCTTATAAATACGTGAAAATTATTTGCTTGCTCAACTACGTTCATCTCTTACAACAAATCCATCGTAGGTCTCTAAAAATATAGAATAAAGTACGCCCGGGCATAACCAGTTTGAGTATCGGTATGACCGGCTTCACTGGCTTGTGTTACAACTTTGTTATGTTGAGGCTCGTAGAGCTCCAAAGCGGTATGACCGGTGTTGAGCCCGCTGCTACCAAGAATAACCATTATTCTCTAGATGAGATAAGGAACCTTGCCCTTGAAGGTTGGTCTAAGTGATGATGCTTCAGGAATGGTGAAACTGGTTTCTAAAGAAGCGCTTTCGTCTGCTGCACTTTGTTAAGGCACCAGGAATGTTATCCTTGTGAGGATTCTAGTATGACCAGTTTGAGTGACTGGTGCAATGGATGGTGGAATATTCCATACAAACGGCTAGTTTCTAGATACGACTATACAAGGATTCAATCCCTGCAGGACAGGGTTAACGACTTTGAGTAAATTTCTAAATCTGATATTCCTTTGAAGTTTCCCCCCTCTTATTTATAGAAAAAAAAATGTTTGAGAGGAATGAGTTACTCTTGTACATTTGCATCTCTTAGCTGGTAAGCAAGAATGTCTTGTCTGTGGAACAGCCTTGAGCGGTTTGCAAAGATTTAGTGATTACCTCAAGATCTTGCTAGAGTGACTAACATGATGCGGAGAAACTTGAGCTCAAGGGGAAGAAGGCTCAGTCTGATGGCTTGGGCGTACGTTTGCCTAGGCTCTTCAACAAAGATGTATAGTTGAGGCCAACAAGTTGAACTTCGAGAATGAAATCTGGTGTCTTTACATGTCTCTCTAGTTCCTAGTTTTCTACACTTGCTTTACTTTGTTGCGGTTTGTTTCTAGATCTAAGTTATCTGCATGCTTTTTAGCAATTTCTTCTGTTGATTCTGTACTAAACCTACACATATGTTGTCGCTTTACTACATATGTTATTTCTCCAAAGTATATGTTTTATCTTCTCATACTAGAAGCAATTTTCATAAATTCCTATTCATCACCCTCCCCCCTCGTCCATAATCCCGATCATCGGCCATCACCAACATCGAAGATGGTCAGCTATCAGCCCTATCCCGAATGGAAAACCATTTGAAGGATTTACACATCGATATCATAGAGACCGATAAAAAATATTTGATTGAAAAATGCGTGTGGAATTAATAATCTTCAATTTCAGGAAAAAAAATATTTTGGCTCAACCGTGATGGTCGACCTTTTCATGTGTGGGTACTGTGCTTGGTTGTTTTCATGCCAATGCTAGTAAGTACTTACATTCAGGATTTATTTTTTCTTGATACTAATTTCCACTAGGGGCCTTGTTAATTTTCTCTTCATTTTTTGTCACTTAGACTCTTTTTTCTGTATATATGGTCCTCTTTGGATGTTAGGGAAAAAAAGCATGGGGATAAGACATTTCTCTTTGATAGCATTATTTATCCATTTCGATTCAAAGGAGTGTACTAAATAAAAGACAGAAAATTTTATTTTGATATCAGTTTGAAGGGAAAAATTGTACTCTATCTGATCCATATTAATCAATTGTCGATGAATCAGATATATCTAGCACTAAAACATGTCTAGATAAAGCTGATTCAGCACGATCAATATGGATCGAAGGAGTAGCATCTTAAAATCTAATTAAAACTTCTTTAGAATTTGTACGCATGAAGTACGAGACCAACGTATCTAGCAACGTAATAGCATACTAATTTTAGCAGTTCATGTTCTTTGATTTTTTTTTTAGTGGTATCTATAGGATTTGTGTGTTTTAACTATTATTGCAAACTAAGCACACTGAGTTTATAAAAATTGTGTATGGGTATGCGTTCCTATCATATTTATGTATTGTAATATTTTTACATTTTCCGAATCATGTGAACCAAAGAGACAACAAGTACGGATGGTTTATTCCCTAAAAAAAGTACTGATTGACTTATTGTAGCTGCAACTCTCAAATTAGAAAACATAAATCAATTTCTCTGCACGCACAGGTCCATTGTGGTCTGGAGTAATCTAGACGATTTCCACTTCAGGTAACTATGGATATACTGTATTATATTATGATCCAAACGGGCAAAAAGCTTGTTAGTGTGGAAGTAGCTGGCTCCAGATAGGATATACATTATCCCTGCGTGAACGGGGCCAGAAAACTACAAATCCCAGGGTAAAAATCCTTTTTCGTTTGGGACAAACAGATGATAATAAAAACTAAGAAATGTGGATCTGCATGCCAAGGGCACTTGAGCTACTAACCTAGGCAGCTAGTTAGCTAGATCTTGGCATCTGCAAAGGAGCGTTTTCAGTGCCGCCTTAAACAAATGAACAGATAATGAACTGAACATGCATGCAAACCAGGGATCAAACTGCTTATCAGGATTGACCGCACAAACGGCATGATATGGGCAAGATACCTATCCAGCCCAGGCCTGCAAGCGTGTTCTGTGTTCTCGCAATCATATGTTAGGATTGTCTTGTGCATACGTGGAGTACAGGAGAGCTCCACAAGGTGCTGCACGTACGGTGGGTGACACGGGAAACTATCTGAATATTAAGTGAGTGCACTAGTCTTATCAGTCTCGTCTACAAAATTTAGTAATGCATATCTTGTGCTAATTAAGAATTTCTGTCCACCAGTAGAGGTGGCGTGAAATGATTACGGTTGATGGGCGCATGGCCTCGCTTCTTGATTAATTAGTGGCGATCGAGGCTTACTAGCAAAGGCAACCTGATCTACCTTAAAACCCACCAATTTCTATCTTTTTTGCTGCAATCCTGACGAGCTACCTATCGTTAGTGGATGGTGAAGCCACTGAGATATTTTTCTTATGAAGGGCAGACCAGCTAAGAGCATGTCTAACAGGCCCCCTAAAGCGCGGGCACCCCGTAAAATTCCGGCGGCATACGGAGTGCGGGCCAAAATAGCCATCTAGCAGCCCCCGTATGCGGCCCGGCCCGTACGTAAAATTTAGGGGGCCTGCGAAATAGCCCCCGCCGCCCCCTACAAGTAGTGGGTGAGGGTCGGGGTAGGGGTCCACCCCCCACCCGCAACCCTAGCTCCGCCGCGCGCCGCCCTAGCTCCGGCGAGCAATCCCACGTCCCCCGCCGCCGCATTTCTCCTTCCTCCGCCCCTAACACCTCCGCCCCTAACGCCTCCGCCTCCCGGCGATGAGCTCTCCCGGATCGAGCTCCTCCACCGGCCGGTCGAAGCGACGCCACGAGCCGGAGACGCTCGAGGAGGCGTGGCGGCTCCACTGCAAGCATTCGTTCGCCGGGAGCCGCCGCGCCGCCTGGAAGTACGCGGCGTTCCCGGAGAACATGCCGCCGTCGCTGGTCGACTTCGCGGAGGGCGGCCGGTACTACTCCGTCGACCCGCCGCCGAGGCCGATGCGCGGCCCCCAATTCGAGAAATGGCGCGCCGAATGGGAGATGCTGCAGCAGTGCAAGCGGGGCCGCGGCGGCGCAAGCGGAAGCGGAGGAGAAGGCGCGGCGGTGCAAGCGGTGCCGGCGACAGCGGAGGAGGAGGAGGCCGCGTTCTTGGCAGCCGTCGAGCTGTCCAAGAAGGACGCCGAGGCAGCGGCGCGCGCGGAAGCGGAGGAGGAGGCGCGGGCCCTCGCCGACGTCGAGGCCTTCAGGGCGATGGAGGCCGCCGGCGACGTCGTGTTCATAGATTAGGCTAGTTAGGCTAGTAGATGGACGAGCTCGAGCTCGAGCTGCTGTAGCAGCAATGGTGATCAAATGAAATCGAACATTGTTTTCTCCCGCGAAGTTTTAATTCAAATATACAGGCCGGCTATAGGGGGTCTGCTAGATGGACGAGTTCATCTGAGCAAAAAAATTGCTCGATTTCGTGTGCAGGGCCCTCTACACGTGATTTAGGGGGCGAAAATGTAAGGGGTCTGTTAGACATGCTCTAAGCTTATCGTAGGCAGTGGCGTTGCTAAACCACGGGCCGGTGCGAGTTAGGAACGGGGGAGGAGGTTTACGTTGCATTCAAGAAAGTGTGTACGGAGTAACTCGGTTGATGTCGCTGTGGAGATGATCATGCAGTGTACCACGGTGTCTACTCTGGAGACCATTGAGAAGGCACGCTGCGGCGGAGCAGTCCAATCGCCCCCGCGGCGAAGTAATGGCGTTGTCGCCGCCTCGTCTTGCCCGCCCCGGCTACAAAACCCGGCCCTGACGCCATTCTCCTCCTCCCCCCTTCAGCGAGGGAGAGACTCGTCGTTTCGGGAGCCGCGCGCTTTGACGCCTCGACGAGACGGCACGCTGCGGCGGAGCAGTCCAATCGCCCACGCGGCGAAGTAATGGCGTTGTCGCCACCTCGTCTTGCCCGCCCCGGCTACAAAACCCGGCCCCGTCGCCATTCTCCCCTCCCCCCCCCCCCCCCCCCGCCTTCTCCTCGCCTCCTCCTCGCCATGGTTAACCGTAACTACCTCGTTGGCGCCGCCGCCGAACCCTGCACATCTGGGAGGCGCGGCTGCTCTACGAGGCCAACTACCACTCGCCATCGGGGATGAGCGCGCCAAGGAACTGGCGGCTCCGCGCAGGCGGCGTGCCTGTGCCTCCGCCGCCCACCGGGCCCGAGCGCCTCGCCGAGATCGAGGAGATCTGGGCGCGGATGTCGCCAGCGATGCGCAGCCAATCTCAGTGGCATCCCGCCAACGAGGCCGCCTGGACGGCGTTCTTCCAGGACCGCTTCGAGGCGGAGCTCGCCGACGTCCCCATCCACGGCCCCTTGTCGAGCCACAACAACGTCGGCCGCCGCATCTGGTGGAGCAAGCCCGGGCGCACTCTCGCCCGGGTCCTCGCCCACCTCGAGCGACAGGTGAGGCGGCCGCGCCTGCTCCCGCTCCCGTCCCTCTCGCCGTCGTGAAGGAGGAGCCAGAGGAAGCGCCTCGTCGCCGACGGACTCGCAGCCAGACCCTAGTCATCAGGGAAGGGCGGGCTCCTCCGCAGGCGCCGGGCGACGTCATCCTCCTCTCGGATAGCGACGACGGCGACGACGCCTGCCCCACACCGCCAATGCACGTAGGCGACCTAGGGCAGGGCAGCAGCAACGCCGCCCTGAAGGCGGAGTCGCCGAGCGACTCCGATGACGACTGCGACTACACCATGATGTACAAGGCACTAGGCATGTAGTAGACTTTTTATTCTAAATCCTATGTGAAAATATCCTATATTCGGCCCCCTATGAATGAAATCTAGTCGTTTGCCAAATTTTCGCATATTTTTTTGTCAAGTTTCGCCTACTTGGGCGGCGACGCTGGTGGGCGAGAGCGGCGGCGCTGTGAGGCAGAGAAAGCAAACGTGGCGGCGTGGGCCAGTTTTTGGCCGTCTTGGATCACTGGCAGGACGGGCCCGCGGCGCGAAACGACTCGTCCGGCGCCCCCAGGAGCCTCTAGGAGGCAGGGTTGGGCTGGGTTTGCCGGACGGGAATAAGGGGACGTCCGGACGGTAAAGCCCAACGGGGGACGCGAGTGGGCGCACTCGGGACCCGTCCGGACGGAAAGGCGCTTCGGGGCGGCCTTTGGGGGGTGCGACTGGAGATGCTCTTAGACTCCTAATTTTGTAGTGGATGTAAGCTGGAATTCGTGTGGTTTCATTTTATAAAGAAATGGCAATATGGAAGAGCTCCCTTTTGCTTTAAAAAAATGTTCACTTGCGGCCCTCGTTCTCCTTTTTTTTAGAACTCATTCTCTTCGTGACGGGGAACTCCACGCCAATTCCCTTGTAACCTCGCGTCCTAGCTCGAACGAAGACACCCGATAGGCCCGACTTCCCCCAAATGCCCCCATCGCTAGGCCTTTTAGGCTGGTCACGGTGGTATTAACATAAGTAGTAACTTCAGTGTCACGTAAGTAAAAAAGATGATGTGGAGGCTAATTAATGAAGAGAGAGGCAAATGGAGTAACATAGCTAGTTACTGTAACATCACATATATCAAGAGAATATGAGTCTATAATGCAATAAATGAAGACTTGCATGACAACACATATAAGTTACTACCCATTGTGGAGATATTAACATAGTTTAGGAAAATGTGATATTACTGATGTATGTTAGGGCATCTTCAGTCGACCCTCCAGAGCCCCTCCCCCCCTCCCCCAAGCGGCCTTTTTAGCACCGACGGAACCAAAAAAACGCCGTTTTTGCACCAGCCGCCCCCAGAAGCCCAAATAGCGCCGCTGCACCCAGGCGAAACCCAGCCCGCTGGGTTCGGCTTGGGGGGGCGAAATGGCGAGGCAGCCCACGCGGGCCAGCGCTGTCAGCGACGCGTGGGGAAACCGCTGGAACAGAAACCCCCACCCGTGAGGTTCTTCTCGGTTCCCGCGTCGGACAAAGGCTGCCGGCGTTTATGGCGTGGCGGGCGGCTAGTGCATGCGCCCGTTCAAAGGCTGCTGGAGTAATGGCGTGGCGGGCAGCCGGACGGGCGCGCGGCGCAGTAAATGGCCCCCAGCCGGACGGGCACGCCAGAGCTACAAAAGGCGCCCCCGCCGGCCCTCTCTCCCCCATTCTCGACGTTCTTCCCCTTGCCGCTCCCCTCGTCTCGCCCTCACCGCATTCGCTCCCCCTCGCCCTCGTCAACTAGACACCCCGAGACGATGCCGCCTCGGCTCGCCATTGTACTGCCGACCCGCGGTCTCGACGCGTGGCCACGGTGACGACGACAGCGACAACGAGTTCTACAAGGAGGACGAGCAGCCGGCGCAGGAGGAGGCGGCGCCCGAGCAGCAGCCGGCGCAGGAGGTGGCGGCGCCCGAGCAGCACCCAGCGCAGGAAGAGGCGGCGCCCGAGCGGCAGCCGGCGCAGCCAATCTGGCCCGAGCAGCACGCGGCGTGCAACTCGTTCGACACGTTGTGCAACGAGGAGACGTTCCGCCGGGTCCGCGCTGGCCTCGAGGAGGCGGCGGCAGTGGCTGAGGCCACCTCTGTTCGGGCATCCTTGGAGACCCATCAAAGGGAGGAGGCGGAGCGCTAGGTCTACCAGCAGCTCGCCGCGAACACGGTCTCGGATGAGCAGCAGACCCTCGTCGCGCGGTACGAGAGCGACCGGCGCAAGGTTGTCCTGCAGAGCGAGAGGCGCAACCGCCAACCCTCCGAGCAGGCGCACAGTTGCACCGGTTGCGGATGTAAGGCAGGACGGAGCGGCGCTGGCTCGCTACGGTGGTGAACCCACCGCCAAGCGACCCATCGCCCTTCGCCGAGAACGAACACGAGGCTGGCCTCTCCAACATGCCGGACGACGACTGCGAGGAGGACGACGAGGAAGAGAACGACGTCTAGGAGGAGGGCGGCGACTAGGCCGGGCGATCGCGGCGAGCCTAGACGTAATTGTTTACTTTTTTTAATGTTTTTAGTTAAATTATACAGTCTTTCTGTCAAAATATCGTCGAATCTATGAGTTTGCGCCGAATCTATAAATTTGAATTAATTTGAGCCGAGTCTTGGGCTGGAGTGAGACTGGAAACCGTGCCCCCTCAGGTTTCAGATTAGCGCCGTTTGGCGCCGCGGCGGCACCAAAACAGCGGCGATTTGGGCCCTGGGGGGGCGACACGGCTGGAGATGCCCTTACTCCCCATTGTGACTAGTTTTAGAATAGTCATAGTGGGGAGTAACTAAGTAATAACATCAACGCCACGTAGGCAAAAAATCTAACGTTACAATTAATTAATGTGGAGTAGTTACCATCATATCACATATTTCAATGCACAATATGTTTACAACATAATAAATACTTGTTTGCATGACACCACATGTATGTTACTTTCAGGGGCGAAGCTAGGGCTGGTGCTACCGGTGCTGTAGCACCGGCCCAGCAGCTCGACTGTAACTACCATGTGTTGAATTTTAAGGCTACAAAATAAAAAATTAGATAAGTATCACTAGTAGACCAGTGTTAGCACCTGACTTGTGCTGTTTCCGGCTCCGCCACTGGTTACTTTCCACTATGGAGGTAGTAACATATACTAGTAACAACTGTTGGGATGTGTTGATCGTAAAGTCAACATGTTCACATTTAACATGTTCTGATCAGGAACTTTATCATCTTAAGTCAACTTGGTGGGTCCCCCCAGTGCACAGTGTGTTTATAAAGAAAAGGGAGAAGGGATGAGAGGATACGGTTCTAAGTGCAGCTGCTGCTCTCGCAGCTCTTCCTCTCATCCTCCTATCAAGGCTACTGATCAAGCCAAACGTTGGAGCACTGGGAAGGATTCATCCTCAGCCACCTGAATATCTTTGGGTGTTTATCTAGGTGATATCTATCGAGCAGGAACTGATCAAGGCCAAGCAAAAGAATGGCTTCATCATCTACAGATCAAGGTATGATCATCTCCTCTCTCTCTCTGTGGCTCAAGCTTAAGCTAGTTGATCTTCTGGATGTTCTTAACATTGGTATCAGAGCACCTAGCTGTAAGCTTGAGCTCATCAAGCTCAAGGTCATGTTTGATCTGTTATGTTCTTGCTAAAGTTTAATGTCTAGGCCCTGTTTCATGGTTGTGCCATGTTTCCTTCTAAAGATCAAGCCCTAATGATGTTGTTAGAGGCCTAGGGTTTCAAGTTTAAGTGCTTATGGTGGGGATTGATGCAACAGAACATGTTCCATATGATTTCCCCAATTTCTGGAAACCCTAGACCACTAATCTCTAATGAAATCCCCTCTGATATGATGCTTTTGGGTTCAATTAAGCAAGAGATCATAAAAGGGGAGGAACATCACTGAGAAAATCCCCAATTTTTTGGAGCCCTAGTTCATCTAAAATCCCCAAATTATGATGAACCCTAACTCTAATGATCAAGGGCAGTGGACAATACCTTACGGGCCTCTCCGCCGTCGCTGGCCACGGCGGCGTTGATGCCATCTTCTTACGAAGGCAGAGGAGCTCGGGCTCGGTCCCGAGCGTCCATGCCGTCCGCTGCGCCGGGCCGTGGTGGCTTCTCCCGCGCGCGTTCGTCGCTGTGGAAGGCTGCCGCGGTACCGGCCTGGTGCTGGACGCCGACGCCGTCGCGGGGACGCCCGCTCGTGCGCCGTCGCTGGCACAGGGCGCCGCCCAGCGCCACTCGACGGAGGTGCGCGCTAGCCAAAGCCGCACGCAGCTCCGGCGAGGGGGCCTGGACGCTGCTGTCTCTCTCCCTCCGGCCGTGCGGTGCTCCTCGCCGTCGCCGTTCTCTGTCTCGCCGTCGCCGCGGGAGCAGAGGAGAAGGGGATGGGGATTAGGGTTTTTCGGGGGAGAGGAGGGCCGGGGACGGCGGCGAAGCGGTGGGTTTTGTCCCACGCGCGCGCGCGAGCTCGGCCGTTGGATGCGAATCCAACGGCTCGTCTTTCCCCAGCTGCGGTGGACCGGGCCACAGCCCAGTAAGGGACCCGGGAGATTAAGTGGGCGAAAGCCCATGCGAATCAGAGGGGAGTGGACCGGGCTGGGCCGTTTTTGGCCCAGTTTCGGCCAAATGAAAGCTCTCTTATTTTTCCGGGCTGAAAAAAAAGGAGAAGGAGGGGCTTTTGGGGCCTAGTTCTGTGGGCTGGACTGGGCCGTTTTTGGCCCAGTTTCAGTCAAATTAATGTTTTGGTTTTGTTTTATTTTCTGTTATTAGTTGTTATGTTTTATGTTAGTTGTTTTAACTGCTTTAGCATGTTAATTTATTAGTCATGCTTAATTATGGTATTTATTATGATGATCAAGTTATAATGTTTTCCGCTGCGAAATAAAGTTTAATGAATCCTCAAATAAAGTGTGGTTTTATGCTTTGTCATTCTGACCAAAGTTGATTGACGGGCATTTAAATCACAAAGATCTTTTATTACCCTGTTTCACTTCTGGCCAAAGCTGATGTGAATCAGGTTAATGGAAGAAAATTAATGATGAGGATTATTAATGTGTGGCTTTTATTTGTCAATTTGGCCAAAGCTAATTGACGAATATCTGTTCACAAAATTTTGTTGTTCATATTCATTTCTGGCCAAAGCTGATATGAATTTGATCAATAATGTTTGATAATGATGATGCTGCTTACTAAGGCAATTTTTGAATTCTTTTTGCAGCACCTAATGTCTCTCATATTACTGGGATGCTTAATGGCATAGAACAACTTAATGGTAGCAACTATGCTACATGGAAGGAGAAGCTTGAAATAACGATGGCCTTACTGAATATTGATTATGCTCTCCTTAATGATCCTCCTGAGGCACCTAAAGAGAATGTTGAAAATTATGAGGGCCTCAAGAAGGAATATGATGTTATCAAGGCTAAGTGGGATGACTCTAATCGCAAGTGCCTTATGATGATAAAGGGCTCCATTACACAAAGTATGAGGGGAGCCCTTCCTGACTGTGAGACAGCTAAAGGGTACTTTGCGAAAATTGAACATCAGTTCAAAGGGTCTTCTAAAGTTTATGCAACAAGTCTTATTAGAAGGCTGATTGATGAAAAATATGATCCCACTGGAAGCCTTCGAGAGCATATTATGAAGAAATGCAACATGGCTGCCAAGCTTAAGACTATGGAAATGGAAATTTCTAATGGTTTCCTTGTCCATTTTATCATGTCATCTTTGCCTCCTGAATTCTCTCCATTTATGATCAATTATAATGCAATGGATGTGAAATGGGAGATTGATGAAATGATGGCGCGATGTGTGCAAGAAGAAGAAAGGCTTAAGGCTGAAAGAATTGACCACATTAATCAGGTCAAGCATTCACAAAAGAAGAGGTATAAGAAGTTTGTGAATGAATATATGAAGCCTAAGCCTAATCAGTTTAAAGATAAAGGCCAATCTTCAAAGGGCTCTCACCAAAAGAAGCCTGAAAAGGCGACTGATGGAGAAGCAAAAGATCCTAATGCTTGTCGCCATTGTGGAAAACTTGGGCATATTCGAAAGAATTGTTTTGCCTTTAAGAAATGGCTTCAAGATAGAGGTACTGATGTTATTACTTTTGTTGAGGAATCCCTTTATGTTAATTATGCCACCAATACATGGTGGATTGATTCAGGAGCAACAATTCATATTGCAAATTCGTTGCAGGGATTCAATATGAGGAGGACCCTAAAAAGAGGGGAAAGAACCATTAGAGTTGCTAATGGTGTTGAGACTGATGCTGAAGCGCTTGGAGATCTTACTCTTACGCTCCATACGGGCTTCAAGCTTAGGTTGAATAATGTTTTATATGTACCCTCGATGAAACGGAATTTAATTTCCGTTTCATGCCTAGATGATGATGCTTATGAATGTCACTTTGGGAACAAGCGTTGTATAATTATGTATGACAATAATAATGTTGGTCTTGCCTTCCGGCAAGATAAGCTTTATGTTATTTCCCTTTGTGATGATATAAATAATGTGGGTTCTACCTCAAATATGAATGTCAGTACCAAACGCAAGCATAATGATAATGAGACTTCTTCGAAATTATGGCACTATCGTTTAGGCCACATTTCGAGGGGGAGAATTGAGCGTCTCATTAAAGATCAAGTTCTTCCTTCCCTTGATTTTACGGATGCCGATATCGATCACTGTATTGATTGCATCAAAGGAAAATATGCCAAGAAAATTAAGAAAGGTGCAAACCGAAGCACGGGAGTTTTGGAAATAATCCATACGGATATATGTGGTCCGTTTAATGTGAAAACGGTGGATGGTTTTAATTCATTTATTACATTCACCGATGACTACTCCCGTTATGGATATATTTATCCCATTAAGGAAAGATCAGAGGCATTGGACAAGTTTAAGATTTTCAAAGCTGAGGTTGAAAATCAATGTGATAAAAAGATTAAGATTGTGAGATCTGATCGTGGTGGTGAATACTACGGCAGACACACTTCTTATGGCCAAATTCCTGGACCATTTGCAAAATTCTTACAGGAAAATGGTATTATGGCCCAATACTCAGCACCGGGCGAACCCCAGCAAAATGGGGTGGCTGAAAGAAGAAACCGCACTCTCATGGATATGGTGCGGAGTATGTTGAGCCACTCCACTCTGCCGGTAAATTTATGGATGGAAGCCCTTAAGACAGCGGCACATATCCTTAACAGGGTTCCCAGTAAATCGGTGCCTAAAACACCGTATGAATTATGGACTGGGAGAAAACCGACTGTGAATTATTTTCATGTATGGGGCTGTCCTGCTGAAGCAAGGATTTTTAATCCAGTTATGGGAAAGTTAGACCCCAAGACAGTCAGTTGCCATTTTATTGGTTATCCTGACAAATCTAAAGCATATCGGTTCTATTGTCCAAATCAAGCAACAAAGTTTGTTGAAACAAGACACGTTGCGTTCTTGGAAAATGAAATGATGAGGGGGAGTATGACACCTCGGGAAATAATATTGGAAGAAAGCCGGGAATTTTTCCCAGTTCCAATAATTCAAGAACCAGTTTTCCCGGTGTCTACTGAAGTTGCACCTCCTGTTGAGAGGGATATTAGAGCAACTCCTGCTGAAAGTCCTGTGGCTATTTCAGATGTCACACCTGATGATGTTATTGTCGAAGACGTTCAGCAGCCTCAAATTATTAATGAAGTGCCAAATAATGAACCTCTCAGAAGGTCACAACGGACTAGGAAGTCTGCTATTCCTGATGATTATGTCACCTATATGAGTGAGGATATGAATGAATCAATGTTGAATAATGATCCTACCTCATTTAAAGAAGCCATGCAAAGCGAATTTTCGTCTGAATGGCTTAATGCTATGAAAGATGAAATGAAGTCCATGGACACTAATGAAGTGTGGGACTTAGTAGAAATCCCTAAAGGAGCTAAAGTTGTTGGATGTAAATGGGTCTATAAGACCAAACGTAACTCCAAGGGTGATATCGAAAGATTCAAGGCAAGATTGGTGGCAAAAGGTTTTACTCAAAGAGAAGGGATTGATTATAATGAGACCTTTTCTCCTGTCTCTTCTAAAGATTCCTTCAGAATTATAATGGCACTTGTGGCTCATTATGATTTAGAGCTGCATTAGATGGATGTTAAAACGGCATTCCTAAATGGAGACTTATATGAAGATGTTCTCATGGCACAACCGGAAGGTTTTGTTGTGGAAGGAAAAGAACATTTGGGATGTCATCTTAAGAAATCCATCTATGGCTTGAAGCAAGCATCACGACAGTGGTACTTTAAGTTTGATCAAGTCATAAGGAAATTTGGTTTTGAAGAGAATAAAGTGGACAATTGTGTTTATGTTAAGTTCAGGGGGAGTAAGTTTATCTTCCTGATACTGTATGTTGATGACATACTTCTAGCCAGCAGTGATAAAAATATGTTGCTGGAAACTAAGAGGTTCCTATCCTCTAGTTTTGATATGAAGGATCTCGGTGAAGCAGCTTATGTCTTAGGAATTGAAATTCACCGAGATAGATCCAGAGGGATCTTGGGGCTATGTCAGAGAGCATATATTGAGAAGGTACTGAAAAAGTACAACATGAATAAGTGCTCAGCCTCGCCTGCTCCTATTGTTAAGGGCGATAAGTTTGGGACATTTCAGTGTCCTAGAAATGATTATGAATCTGCGCAGATGAAGTCAATTCCTTATGCATCCATTGTTGGAAGCATTATGTATGCACAAGTGTGCACTCGCCCTGATTTAGCATTCGTGACCGGGATGCTTGGCAGATATCAGTCTAATCCAGGTTTGGATCACTGGAAGGCTGTTAAAAAGGTCTTGCGTTATTTGCAAGGAACTAAAGGCCTCATGCTTACGTATAAGAAATCTGATAACCTCGAAGTGGTGGGTTATTCAGATGCTGATTTTGCGGGGTGTGTTGACACTAAGAAATCCACTTCAGGATATATTTCCGCCCTCGCAAAAGGAGCTATTTCATGGAAAAGCTCCAAACAGACTGTCACTGCATCGTCAACAATGCAGGCAGAATTTGTGGCATGTTATGAGGCTACCGGGCAGGCAGTATGGCTGAAGAATTTTATCCCGGGACTCAGAGTGATTGATAGCATTTCCAAGCCACTCACTCTTTACTGCGATAATCAACCCGCAGTAATCTATTCGAGTAACAACAAATCAAGTGGTGCTGCCAAACACATTGATATAAAGTATCATGTTGTGAAAGATAGAATCCAGGATCAGACAATCGACGTCAAGTACATAAGTACTAGGTTGATGTTAGCGGATCCGCTCACGAAAGGCTTACCACCCAGTGTTTTTAAAGTTCATGTTGCCGGCATGGGTTTGGTTGAAAGCTTTTGATCCTGGTAATGTTGGGACCAATGAAAACACCATCTCCCCAAAAGACTCATTCCGAGATTAGATGGGAACCATAGCCAATTGGTTCAGCAGTACTTAATTGACTGTTGTAATCTATTGTCTTGGTGTACTGTTTCATCAAAAGGATGAGTCTGTAATGTTTATGATGTTTATGTAATGTATTATGTCAATTAATGTAATGTATGATGAGAATAAAGTTTATGGAGCTCATAAAGTTTAAGGAGTTTCATTTCGATATGGGGTGATGTATTATAGTCACTAGGTTCAGTGGCATCTCTTTTAGCCATTGAAATCTTTTCGTCTTAATGCATTACCTTGTTGAAAAGTGAAATTATAAAGTTTAAAGTTTTACGATCAAGGGGGAGAATGTTGGGATGTGTTGATCGTAAAGTCAACATGTTCACATTTAACATGTTCTGATCAGGAACTTTATCATCTTAAGTCAACTTAGTGGGTCCCCCCAGTGCACAGTGTGTTTATAAAGAAAAGGGAGAAGAGATGAGAGGATACGGTTCTAAGTGCAGCTGCTGCTCTCGCAGCTCTTCCTCTCATCCTCCTATCAAGGCTACTGATCAAGCCAAACGCTGGAGCACTGGGAAGAATTCATCCTCAGCCACCTGAATATCTTTGGGTGTTTATCTAGGTGATATCTATCGAGCAGGAACTGATCAAGTCCAAGCAAAAGAATGGCTTCATCATCTACAGATCAAGGTATGATCATCTCCTCTCTCTCTCTGTGGCTCAAGCTTAAGCTAGTTGATCTTCTGGATGTTCTTAACAACAACATCATGTGGGCGGCGTCCAGTTCCTCGTCAAATTAACTGGGACAGGCGTGTGAACTAAATCGGGTTTAATTAGCCCCGTGAGGCCCATGCCGTTGCTCACGTTAAAAAGAAATACCGTTGCTACAATCTTCTTGCTTTTTCCCCCTAAACGAGCCTTCTTTTCACTACTGCACTACAAAATTCGCACACTGGCGCACGGCCTTATATTTTGCTATGCGAGTCTGCTGCAGCTGACTAGCAACGTCAAGCCGTATAGGAAGGGTTAGGGCCGGCCCAGATAATCAGCTCAGTATCAAGTCCGCTTTAAACCCATCTCAAGGGAAGTCTGCTTTAATCGGACCGGAAGAAGGTTCAGCAGTTTACAAAATCAGTTGAGCCCAGTAGCTAACGTCAGGACAGAAAATGCAACGCCGATCTGCGTCCAAGCCACGTCTTTCACAAAAATAGATTTTACTTATTGTTCTAGAGATAGAGAGTCCGTTGCTCATTTGTTAGCTAAGAAGTGTGATACCCAACCGAACGTTTGGTTTAAGGATCTACCCGTTTTTATTATCGCGATGTTAATTCACGATGTAGTGTGATTTAATCAATAAATGACACAGCAGTGTCCTGCTGTTTACCCTTAAAAAGACGTCAGGGGAGAAAACAAAAACTCCGACATGCATTTTTTTTTTTACATACGCCTCCCACAAGGAGAGCCGGGTTCCATTATTGAAATAACAGAACAGGAGTCTTTTACAACTTAAACAAGAAAAAGGTCCAACGGTAAGAAACTAAACCCACAGCAAAGTACCAGAACCAACGTCTAAGAAACAGTTTATCAGGTCTCCAACCTGAAACCACACAACCGGCCACAAAACCAAAAGGCCCAACCACAAGATCAACAAGAGTATCGACCCTTAACCAAGAGAAAGTAGCTTGACAACACCACCCGCTGAACGAAAAGACAAATCAAACATCAGTTTCTTCCTGAACAGCATCATCAGCATGTTCTGTCTCCTCTTCATCTTGTGCCGAAGATCCAGCTGACGCATAAGCCGTTACTGCAACATCTTGAATCATCTTAGCTCCTTCCTCCAGCAAGCTCTTATCCGCTTCCCCCTGTAGACCTGCCCAGTAACGAAGAAAAATACACATGTAACACACCATCTCAACAGGAGATGATATAGTCTTGCCATCAAAGCAAGCCCTATTTCTCAGTTTCCAAATAGCCCAACAAAGAGCAGCAATACCCACTACATGTAAATTTGTTTTCCCAGGAAAGAACTTGTTTATCCACCAAAAATAATGAGTAAAACCAGTGGGCCTAGCAGTTGCACCCAAAGCTATACACATCGAACTCCACACAAAACTAGCAGCAGGACACTCAAAAAACAAATGACTAATAGACTCATTCATGTGACAGAACCTGCAAATTGGACTGCCAACCCATTTTCTCCTCAACATATTATCCTTAGTGGCAATTGCATTATGCCACATAAGCCAAAGCCAAATCTTGATTTTAAGAGGAATCTTTGCCTTCCACAGATATTTGAAAGATCTATCTGGTCCAGACGAGGACAACTTGTTATACAGAGATTTTACAGAAAAAATTCCATTCTTAGTAAGTTTCCATTTTGGTATGTCTTTCCCAACCCCTAAAGCTACAGTTGCTAAAGCATTCCTTAACTCTCTTGCCTGCTGTTGCAGAACTGGTGTTAGCCATCTTCTAAAGGAAAATGTCCACCCAATATTATGCATTTCCTTCACAGTTAATTCTTGTTGATCACAAATTTCAAACAACCTAGGGAAAACACTAGCCAAAGGAGTTTCTCCAAGCCAAGCATCCTGCCAGAAATTAGTTTCATTTCCCCCAACCACACACATTTTCCTACCCAAAAGATAAAATTTTCTTACTTTCAAAAGGTCCTTCCACACAGGGGAATCACCTTGTTTTGGTTTAATTGCCCAAATCTCTTTGTCTATGTTGTATTTATTACAAACCAGATTTTGCCACATTCCATCTTCAGATTCCAACCTCCACCACCATTTACACAACAGACAGATATTCTGAATCTTTAGATTTTTAATTCCCAATCCTCCTTTTTTCCTAGGTCTACAAACAACATCCCATTTAACCATGTAATATTTTTTCTTACTCCCAGTACCCTGCCAAAAGAACCTCCTGATTATTTTTGTTAACAACTCCAGATTAGACACAGGCAACAAATACATAGACATCAAATAGATAGCAGTCCCCCCCAGGGAGGATTGAATCAAAGTTAGTCTCCCTCCAATTGAAGAATTATTCCCTACCCAACCATCCAACTTCTTTCTAAGTTTATCTGCCACCCCATTTAGCTCGACCACTTTCAACCTAGAGCCACAAACAGGGACTCCCAGGTATTTAATTGGCCAGCTACCCAATGTTTATATCATCTTTAAGTATCATCATAACCTCACTTTTTTCCAAATTAATTTTCAAACCAGACATGGCTTCAAAAAGAAAAAGAATTAACTTCAGATGTATTGCCTGTTCCTTATTATCCTGAATCAAGAGAATAGTATCATCTGCATACTGTAAAATAGCAACCCCCAAGTTTACCAAATGTGGGACTAAACCCACTAAAAGACCAGCCTGTTGTGCCTGAGTAATCATTTTTGTTAGATTTTCAGCTGCCAAATTAAAAAGGAAGGGTGAGAGAGGATCTCCCTGTCTAACCCCTCTAAAACTAGGAAAATCTTTTCCTCTGGTATCATTAATCTTGACACACAAGGTGCCATTTTGGACAATGTCCCTAATAATTCTTTGCCATCTATCATTAAACCCTTTCTGAGAAACACAGTTTAACAAAAACTCCCAATCCACCTTATCATAAGCCTTTTCAAAATCCAGTTTTAGCACCACCCCCTGCTGATTTTTCCTTCTAGATTCATGCAAAATTTCATGTAATGATAAGATCCCATCCATAATATTTCTACCTTTAATGAAAGCATTTTGGCAAGGTGAAATCAGTTTTGACATAAAGGGTTCAAGTCTGCATGTTATGACTTTAGTAAGAATCTTATACAAAACTTGCAACAAACAAATGGGTCTATACTTCTGGATAACATCTGCATCAGGAGTTTTTGGAAGCAAAATAATGATACCAAAATTTAACCTGTACAAAGGAAGATTTCCTTCATACCAATCACCAAAGAGCTGCATTATCTCTGATTTAACTACAGGCCAGCAAGCCTGATAAAATTCAATAGGAATTCCATCAGGACCAGGGGCTTTGTTTTTTTCCATATTATCTATAGCTGATTTAATTTCCAATTCAGAGAATGGGACATCTAACATTTGAATATCTTCCTCAGAGAGTTTCTCCTCTACATTCCACACATCATTTGCCATATTAATCACACATTGAGGGCCATGCCCAAATAAAGATTTGTAATACTCAGTTGCATGGCTCAGAAGGGCCATGGTCCCTTGTATTTCCACACCAATATTAGTTAGTGAGTACATTGTACTTTTCCTCCTCCTTCCATTTGCAATTCTATGAAAATAAGCACTGTTAAGATCCCCCTGTAACAACCACTTTTCACTAGACCTACTAAACCAATATTTTTCTTCTTCCTCCAAAATGGACATCATTTCCTTCTGCACATTCCCTTTTCTAATGTACTGTTCTCCAGTCAGCATCTGATTCTCTTCAATTTGCTCAAGATCTGCCAATTCAACTTGAAGGCATTTTTTTCTAGCAATAGAAGCTCCTCTTACATTTGCACCCCATCCCTTAAGAGAGTTTTTCACTTTTTTTATCTTGTTTTGAATATTAGAGATACTGTCTGAACTGACCCCAGAGGAGTCCCAGGCTAATTTAACCCTATCCTGAAACTCAGGATGCTCAATCCAGGATTTTTCAAACCTAAATTCCTTAACCTTCTTAACAGACCCCTCTCCTGTATTTAAAATCAAAGGATTATGGTCAGAAAGGAATCTAGGAATCTTCATGACATGAGTTAGAGGAAAAGAATTTTCCCACTCATTATTCATGAGGACTCTATCCAATTTTTCCAAAGTAGGGTTAGAATGACCATTGGACCAAGTAAACTGCCCACCAGACATATCTACTTCTCTCAGCCCATATGAAAAAATGATTTGATTAAACCTATGAGAAAATCTAGTCACTCCCCCTCCTTTATTCTTCTCATTCTCAAACCTAAGAATATTGAAATCCCCACCTATAATAGTAGGCAACTGAAGCTCAGAACAGATACTTTCCAAAGCATCCAAAAACATTGTTTTAAACTCATCCTGAGCAGCCCCATAAATCACAGTCAAACAGATTTTGATGTTCAGTTTTTTGTCAAAAACAACAGCTAACACGTGAAATCTACCCACTTTAGTTTCCACCACATCAAACCTATCACTCCTGATTCCACAAAGAATACCTCCAGACCTGCCCACAGAGGGGGACCAGTGCCAAGTAAAAGACTTATCAGGGTCAAATTTTCTCCAAAGAGAGTTGTCAATATTTCTCCTCATTGTCTCCTGTAATCCAATGAAATCAAGATGATGTTCAGTAATTAAATCCCTAAGAGAAAAAGCAAAACCTTTTTTCCCTACCCCCTGCTATTTAAGAAGGCTCCAATCATTAATTTCTATTAGACTTACTCCTTGTTCTTGGTCCAGATACCACATCACTCCAAGGGTGATTGGTACTGACCCTAGAAGGGATTCTTGTGCCACTAAGGGGCACTCCCTGAGTAGAATTTTTAGCAGCCAAATTTTTCTTAGCCTGCTTTAAAGATTTTTTTAGACTTAACACTAACAAAACCATCATCATCAGGCTCAAGATGCTGAGTAGGAAATTTTACTTGATCATCATCCGCCAAATTTTCTAGAGCACCCTTACTAGGAGTTTTTTCATTGCAAACAGCTTCCTTAACAACCCTTTCTTTTTGATTTACTGCAGCAATTCTAGCAACCTCTAGATCTTTGAGTAAATTAATGGATTGTAAAGATAAAGTTGACACATTAATTCCAATTTCAAGAGCTTTATCCAGGATATATTCATCATCTAACACAGAAAAAACATTAACAGATGAGTTAGTTTTTTTACCTTCAGTCTTATCCCTAGATTCCAGATGAGCCATGGCCTTCTTGACAACATTTACATTGATCTTGGAATCAGCTTGAAGTCTGGCACTCCCCCTTGATGGCAGTGGCTGATCAGGAGTTGGTATGAAAGGCAACTTCTGCCTGGATTTGGAACTAGCTTCTTCCTTCTCTTCAGGGCTAGAGAACACCTCAGTAATTACCACAGTTGAGTTCAACACTTGCGTGCAATCAGCAGAATCTGCAGACATAATCTCATCTGATACTCCATCACCACTGTCCATATCATCATGGCCAGAAACTAATGGAGATTCTACAACAGGATCCTGCACTGCCCCAGGCACATTCTGCAGCTGCTTCCTCCACTCCATCTTTTTGTCACTATTTGTCTCCAAAAGCCTTTTCAAAAACTCTTCATAGGAGAGCTCATACTTAAGCGGCTCATCGGGATTTTCCACAACCCCAGCAGTGATCCTAGGAGTTTTAAGATATGCTAGATATTGTGCATAGAAATCCACAGCAAGATGCGGCGTTTGAGGGGTTCTGGAGGAACCCACACCCACCTGTGTCAAAACAGGGACTACAGCAGAGCTGTATCCTAGGTCCTGTACCCTGTGAGCAAAATCCTCTTCATCACTCTCTTCTTCATCCTGTTCAGGTTCAGTCATCTTCCTCTTTCCCTTGCTGCATACATCCTCCTCCGAATCCTGTTTGGCCATCTGTTTCCCAGCAACAGAGTGCATATAGGAGGTTCTAGCATCACGCATAAAACCTCCCTGCACAGCATTTCGAGGTCCACTCCTCTCCCCAGCAGCAGCACCATCATTAGTTTTCTGTTTCTTGGGAGTATGATTAAAATCACCTCCCCCATTCTCAGGAAGATTCTGGCCAACATGCTCTACATGTACCTGAGCCTTCTCCTTACCCAGCTGCCCACAGACATTTTCCCTGGTAAATTCAATATCATAAAAGGCCCCCCCCAATGTTAACATTAGGCACAACTGGTGGAACAAGAGAGACATCGAGATTTCCGATCAAAACACGAATATAATCAACATTATTCAAGCTTAATCTATCAACAGATAAAGTCCTGCCCACCAAACTGCTTGCATAGGAAGCAGTCGGGTATTCCTGTTATCCAGAGGGATTCCACGCACCTGGAACCACGCCATGTCCAATTCAGCTACAGCCCCATAACCAGGAATCCAGTTCTCAACACGCAGAGCCACAGAAGGCATTGTTCTCATATTAATTCTCCCAAAATGTATCCATGCGTCCACATCCCTTGAGCTAGGGAAACGCATCAGGTACCTGTTGGCAGCCATTTGCTTGGCGTACCACCTCCAAGTGCACCTATTCCCAGCCCATTGAGTGAACTCTTCTTCAATATGCCTCGCAGATACGTTTCCTTGAAGAACTTCCACAATTGCCTGATGAATTTCCTTAGTGGGAGCAGGATTCCTAATTTCTGGAATAACAAAGAACCCACCATTGGGAATCGCTGCGCCCACAAAGGGAGCTGCCAGCTCCCAAGGTCTAGGGTGAGCATGAATGAGATCCACATCATGATTAGCTCCACAGAGGTTGCAAATAGATTCAATGTTAACAACCTGGTTCTGATTTTCCCTAAACTGAACGGCACGCGCAGGGCCGCGTCTAATTTCACGATTTGGCTGCTCAGCAACCCCACCTCTCTCAGCTTGATTGGGCAGATCCGTAGAGGAGAGATTAGGAGTGTTAGAACGCCTAGGGTTTACTTGTGCAGGATACGAACGCTCGTTAGCAGAGCTATCCGAATCTGTATCACGCATCTCAGGACGATGCGCAAACCTATCACGACTAAAAACACTTTGACGACCACTAGCAGAAAACGATCGTGAACCAATTGCTCCAAGGCGATTATCCATACCTCCCCTGAAGTCTTGATTTGGCCGTGGTTGCTCAGAGCTAGTAGATCTACTGCCCTGGAACCCACCCCTCGCTGTCACTCGCCTAGGCATCCGGCCACGAGCACTTGAATCACCAAGATCCCGCGGTCCAGCGTGAAGAGCGTGCACCACAGGAGGGCGGTCAACAGGCGCCGTGTATCCTCCCAGCGGCCGCCGTGGAGGGAAATTTGGACGTTGTGGTTGCCGTGCCACACCTCCTCTGCCGCCGCCACGATTGAACGGATACATAGTAGCCCTAGGGACAGATCTGACCACCGCTGCAAAGGAACGGTGATCCCCGCCCGCAGTACCCTCCCAAGATTCACGAGTAGTAGGCTTGAGAATCGAAGGAGGAATTATCTTGCTAACGAAAACAACCCTAGATCCACCAGCCGCTCTCCCTCTCTCCCAGATGTGGTTGAATCTCGAATGACACGAAGAATAGGATGAGGTGGGAGGGGCAGAGAGTATATCCGCTTTGTTATTTTGCAAGCGGCCCCTCGCACTATCCTGGTTTCTTGAATCCCCACCACAAGGCCTAGAAGGCGCGGGTCTCACTTCGTCACTGACACATGGGTCCAACCGCGGGAATAACGCCCTAGGACCAAACGGCCTCCGTGTCTGCTCAGGAGACCACGGGAGTCTAGCTCTCTCTCGCTGCGAAAACCAGCGCACACCTACAGTAACCGAAAAACAGGGGAAATCTATCTCCGCTCCGGGCACCACCACCTCGCCGGAGTTGATCTGACGCACATCAATCGCGATACCATCCCCGCCAAGCAGAACTAAACGCTTATCCTCACAGCGCAGCAACAAACCACCCGCACATCTCCTAGCTGAACTCCCAATCGGAGCAAACAGAGCATCCCATCGATGAGAAAGCGGAGATCGAGAAGATGATAACTCACCGGCGTCTGGGTTCGCAACCCTCTGATGAACCTGCACCCTAGTCGTGTGCACCATGAACGAACTCCCCTCCTTGATCGATCTATCAGAGGACCAATCGATCCACTGTAGAATCATATCCCCTTCATCGATCAGGATCAAACGGCGCAGATCCCAACGAAGGACCAACCACCCCCTCCTCGCAACCGCATCCATCGGAGCAGTCGCCTCGGAGAAAGTTGCTCGCCATCGAGCGGCCTCCCACTTCGCCCTGGACGCCGCCCGAGCCGCTGCACTCACTCCGCTGCCGTGATCCTGAACGAACGCCTTCGCACCCGCCGCGACAGTCGCCACGGCAGGCACTCCTCCAATCGCCGCACGAGAAGCACCCAACTCCCCGTCATCCTCCACAGCAGTCCCTGCGCCGGTAACGCGAGCCGCGGCGCTCACCCCCGCCTCGCAAGGGGCCGCGTCCAACCCGCCGTCGCCCGCCGCGCGAGTCACCTCCCCCGTCACGCGAATCGCCTCACGAATCGCCATCCTAGCCGGCGTCGGTCTACTAAAGACTTTTTTAGGCCCGCTATCAGTACCGGAAACTTATTACTTTATTCACTGCTACTACGTCCCCCCGGAGACATCCAATGCCTCCTGAAAACAATTCATGGTAACACTAGTCATTCAGAAGGTGAGGTGGAAAACCCAAAGTTCCAGGTAAGTTTGAAGGGAGATTGGCGAAGATCTTCTTTTTGCCAATGGTGGCTGTTCTTTTTCTTTTTTTTGATATAAAGAAGGTAGAGGCGGGCTCTACCTTATTGTTACAAATGCGGCGGGGGATTTACAAGTAGGGCATGGCCCAAAAGAAGTGCTAAAGAAAAACAGAAAAGAGAGAAAAAAAAGAAAAGAAGGAACGGATTGTGGGGTCTTCTGTCTTTTTAACATGCTAGTGATCATGTAGCTTCTGAACCCAAGCTGTAATGGGTTCTTGGTTTCTTGTAGACCTCGTAGCCCAGAGCAGCAGATCCTCATAGATGTTTTTGATCAGCCTTTGTCTGCACTCTACCTTGCCATTAAAGATACGATCGTTTCTCATTTTCCATAAGCCAAGTAAGCACGATGCAAAGCAGATAGGCCACGTGTCTTGCCTTAGCTTCAGATTTGCTTGCTGGCAGAAATCTGAGATGTTGTCTGAGCTAGTTGCTAGGACTGAGAGTTGCAGCTTGTCCCATACCCAGCTCGCGTATCTGCAGCTTAGGGCAATGTGATCTATGGTTTCAGTAGATGGGCAGTGATCGCAGGCATCGTTGTCTTGCCATTTTTTCTTCACCAAATTATCCTGTGTGTTTAATCTTCCTTTGAATGCTAACCATAGAAATATTTTGTGTCTCGGTGGTATTTCAGTTCGCCAAATCCATCTTTCATTTCTGCATCTAAGCCCACTGTCGCTGAAGAGTCTATATAAATCTTTCGTTGTTGATCTCCTCCCCGTGGTAAGTAGCGTTCGCATGTCCTTCCCGTTTTCAATGCCACAAGGGTGGGCATTAAAGTGATCATGCAGCATGTCTAGCTGACGTTGCGCCGTGGCTGAGAGTGGTAGCAGTAATTTCAACTCCAGATTGTTTCCCTGGAACTGGGATGCCACGGTGCAAGATGGATCTTCCGCGAAGGTGTACAGTATCGGAAGTTTGTGTCGTAGGGTGCCCATTTCTGACCAATTGTCATTCCAAAAAGAGACAGTGGGTCCAGACTTGATTTTGCTCACTGTTATTGCCTGCGCGATGGGGATTAGAGGCAGTATTGTTTTCCAAAACGGCGTGTCTCGTTGGTTAGGTAGAGTAGGAATGCTGGTACCCAGGTACCATCTGGCTAGCCAAGTGAAGCAAGGTCCCTTGCCATCTGAAATTAGTTTGATAACTAGGTTAGTCATTAGGGCCATGTTGTGTGTGTCTAGATTCTTGACTTCTAAGCCCCCTGATTGTTTTGGCATTGTGACATGTCTCCAAGCAACTAGGCATTTCCCCCCTGTAATTTCATTCGTGCCTGCCCACGGAAATGCTCTCCTTAGTTTGTCGATCATTTCAATGCTAGCCTTGTCCCACATGATGCAGGCCATGAAAAAGGTAGGGATTGCAGATACAACTGAGTTCACGAGTTGTACCCTGCCACCTGAGGAGAGTAGCCCAGGCGCCCAACCCGACAGCCGTCTGTCGTCTCTCTGAATTATTGGCTGCAGCATTGATCTTGAGATTTTTTGTATTGATAGGGGAAGCCCCAGATATGTGCAAGGGAATTGTGATATTGGGCACCCTAGTATGCTAGCAATACTTGTAGCCTCGTTCTTGTTGATGTTTATGGGTACCAAGGTGGCTGTTCTTCACCGTAGGGGTATGACCTTGACGGCCGCATGCTCTTTCTATCACACAGCTAATGACTCAGTGGCATCACTCTCTAATGGTATGTACTCCCTCTTTTACGGAAAGTAAAAAATGTATAACAATTTTGCGACAATGCAGCGAAATCGTGAAAGACATTATCTGCCCATCACGAGCGAGTTCCATGTCAAAGGAAACAACGAACCAACGATTAGTTATCTCAAATAGAAGGGGGGAAAAAGCCAATTGTTATACGGGAAAACAATTTGACTCGCGGCACGCCAACCTCGCCTCCCATCTCAGCATCCCACCGTCAATATCGTCCACCATATCCCCGGCCATCTCGCCCACTAGATCCTCGCCCAGAAGATCTCCAGGTCATGACTAGTGGCTTCTCTCTTCGTGGATGCTTGCTTCTCCACATAGATCGCTAGAGAGGGTCTCACTAGCACCCACATCCTGCTACAAATCGCCGCCCCCATCCCACGGCCTCGCCGGCCTTCTTGGTATTGCTCGCCCAACACGTCGTCGACTCCCCATCGGTGATTCTACAACAGTAAGGAAAATATAGATTTTATTTTCTTGTTTGCTTGTCATTGTGACAACTTCAGAACATGGCATGGCGAAATTGGGCTGCAATCGAAGAAACCACACATCTATCGGCCGATAGGATTTCATTGGGTTCCACGTTAAATGCATAAAAACGTGTTATGGATAGTTGTATAAATATCAACATTAGAATATTATGTGTGGACTCTACAGTATTTTGTATGGATAATTTCAGCTCAATGTTAGACATTGCTGATTGCAAGTTCTTCGATAAAACTCGTTCGGCTTAGTGAGGTTTCAAACGATGGTATGATAGTTCATTCAGAGACACTTGAATTATTAGTGTTGTCACAGAACAGGTTCACATAGATCCAAATTTCAATAAATTTAAACACAAATTTATCACAAGTTGATAAGATCAAAAGGTGAAAGATAAAAGTCTAAGGTACCACATTCATAGAGTGAGTAACAACGGAGTTCCATACGTGTTATGTCATCATACTAATTAGAATATTTATTGACTCAAGTGCAAGTGGGAGACTGTTGGAGGTATGCCCTAGAGATAATAATATTCTTTTATTATTCTATCTCCAAGTTCAAAATTAAGTTTATGTCGTCATGCTATAACCGCTATAGCATTTGAAAAGCGAGTTTTCAAAGGAAAATATTTGTGCCAGTGTGTAGACATAAATAAACAAGAGTTCTTAATCTTGTCTGTAATATTGGCATATGGTTTGTGAGACGATCACATTTTCCTGGTCGTGGATTTTAAGAAAAGTCTAGCAAAACATAAGAGTTTATTATTAGGGTAACAATAGTACTGAACCGACCCAATTATATGTTCTTGCTAAAAGAGACTAAACAATCATAACGTATTTTAGTAAAATACATATGAAATTGCCATTGACTATATTTCCTATACTATGAGAATATCTAGTGACCGCACGATCGAAAGTTATACTTTGGATGTCATCAACCGTCTTGCCGTAACTGGAGATCCTAACAGTAATGTCTGGGTATAATCTAGAAAGTGTAATGGGACCGAGATCGTCCAAGACTAGTACTTAACTCATCTACACGATAGAGAAATGCACACTCTAGGTCCTCTCAGTATCACCAATGTCAACAGGCCAGACACAATGTGATTTATCACAAGGACATCAGGGATATGGATGAGAAAAGAGGACGATGTCGGTAACGAGTTTTATGTGTTATGGTCAAAGAGTTTGATCAGACCAGATCACAAAGTATGACCTCGTGATATCATTGGTATCATTAATTTAACGGAATAAGTGCAATAAGTAACTTATAAGGTTCCCTCATTCTTTCGGAACACACCGGAGCTATCATGGACGTCCATGGTCCCGATGTTGGTTATTGTTCGGTAAGTTTTCGAACATGTTTGTGTGTTATCAAGCGTTTATGGGTCACATTCTTAAGTCGTGCCAACCTTTAATTGAGAATATTAACATGTTGTTATTGATTTTATGAATATTTGATGTCGTTACGATGTCATAGAAATATTTTTAAATGTGTCAATCGGAGTGCTTTTGAGAAAGTTGCTATTAGAGAGAAACTATGCCGGTGTTAGGAAAACTTTATATGAGAGGTAATGGAGGACATGAGATGTCTCGGGATATTAGAAATGTGTTTCTAACATCGTTAGATAATATTGATGATTTTATCTATTGGGGTTATATGGTTCCGGAGGATTTTCGCGGATGTTGAATATATGCCAAATGAGGGTATATCCGGTATTGGCCAAAGACCGGATTATCAGGGTGGACCGCAGTTAATGGAGTAAAGTTTACCAAATACCTGATCCGGCTTGGAGAAGAAGCCGGATGTCTTACTTTCCAAGAATAGGAATACTTTCTGTAGATTTCAAGCTTTCAATCCTGTAAGCCCTAGTCCGGCTATCTATATAAAGTCGGACGGGAACAGCCTTAAAGGCAGAACCCTACAAGTTAGAAGTTAGAAGCTAGATCGCTGAGAGCACATCCTCGCCGAGATAGAGAAACCCTACTCACATTGTGCTTTGTATACTTCAGGCTTCAACCCTCATTTAGTGAGATTGCAGGAGTAGGACTGCCGCCTTAGTTGCGACGTACCGAACCAGGGTAAATTGTGTCTTTGTCTCCGGCTACTCCCTACGCCTCCACCCACGACTCTACCAGCAGGCTTATGTCACCCCTTGCCATGAACCTAACTAAGAACACTCGACAGTTGGCGCCCACCGTGGGGCCAACATCGTCGAGAGTCACGTTTCGAGCGAGGATACTCGGCGGAATCGGTAGCACGATAACTTTCAGAAGCCTGGAATCCGACGGAAACGTCGGACGCTTCATCGATAATGGATCTTATTTTCCGCCACGGAATCACCTGGTAAGTGCTTGCGTCCTTCCTATTGGCTCTGCTAACATTTTCATAGGTTTAATGGCGGAAGCAATGGGTTTCCGTGGTGGAAGTAAATTTATCCCACCCGCCCTCTGCCAGTAGAAGACGACCCTGAGCCCCTGATGCCGGATTTGGCTCGGGTCTACCTTAATCATACGTTAGGGAAGACCAAGATTTATGATCTGTATACCGCCAAAGCATGAGTGGGTTTTCTGCCTATCAGAAGATGCCTACTACCAGATCGCACTTTGTTGGCATGGTGCAATCAGAAATCGTCGAAAACACGGAAGACGGTAATCCCGTGGACGACCCAGAATCCGCCAATCAGGCGACAAGCTCGGAAGCCGAATCTATTCTAGCGACAATTAAAGCAAAGCTGGATTCGGAAACCGGATCTGCATGTGGTAACTCAGATTCCAATGATGATGCACATGATTTCGAAAGAAAGGTCAAATCCATGAAGGGAAGTTTTCACGAAGTACTCATGGATAAACCGACTGGAAAGTCGGATACCGAGGAAGAAGAGGAAGCAGATCCCAAAACACCTCCGCTAGCTGATAAGGAGAACGGAGAAGAAGAAGATGGCGAGGAAAGCCCGGCATATCCTGATGTTAAGGAATTGACGGAAGACGAACCTCAGAAAAAACTTCCAGCGTCCAAGAAAAAAAATGCCGCCAAAAAAAGCTATTCACCAAATCCCAGAAGAAAAAATTGGAAAATTGGCTTGACATAGCCAACCAAAACTTGGAAGTCGGCGGAGGCAGTGGCCTAAAGACGGAAGAGAAGAAAAAAGAAGCAGATTGAGGTGGTGCGAGTTCCCTAGATGTCAGAACATGACGAACTCGATTTAGTCCAAACCATGGTTGCAAGAGGGAAACCACCGGAAGTGCTGGATGCGAGGATAAAAGTCATAACATGTACATCAATGAGCCTAATCCTCTTCATGTGCCACAGGAAAAACATGTTGGTTGTACACTCGAGAACCTAAACGAAATACTCACTCGTCATCGGAGCCATCTGCACGTTAGAATATGCAGCCACAAGGGAGTCAGTAAAATTTAACGTACTGACAAGTGACACTATGGTGGTATAATAATGGCAAGTCACTAATCTACATGCATATTTGGCTGGTGGAGTTTCAAGGCTAATTTGCATAAAGACATTTTCCTATCTTTTAATACAAAGTAGTTTTGCGCATAATTGGACACTTCGGTTGACACAAGGTGCTCTTACCCTTTGGATTAGCACACTGAAACACCATCAGACACTTCTCCAATAAACCCATATTCAAATTTTTAATAATTAAGAAATCAAGATGAACGAGATATGTCATAATTTCCCATCTAATTGTTGATTTGTCCCTAACCAATGGAACACGGCTAAGATCTTAGTTTTGAACCCTCGCGAGGTTTGTGCCCTTTACCTGTATTGCCTAATTAACTCCAAACACCATGATACACCATTAGTAACATGGAAGGAAAGAAGATTAAGCCAGAATTCATAAGAAGTAGATTCCCAAACCCCCACGAGTCGAACCAACCTACTACTATTCTACATCTCTGGCCTCGATGGGTTCGAGTCATTACAACTTATAAATTATGTCTATCTCATACTTATATGAAACACGGCTATACACAAGTAACAACCACACAATGAAACCAAACGTAATCTCATAATACTGGGCGGAGGTCCCCACAAAATTTTGTACTCTGATGACATGCTAGCAATCCGCCCATTGGTTGATAAATTATCATGTTGTTTTCCACAAACAATTGAAATAATAATCTTTTGTAACAATATGATAATCATTCCCAACCACGAATACTACAAGCATGGTTAAGCAATCTAGCACTACGGTGTTTGCCTAAGATATGGTTTGCTACAGTCTAGGGATAACATATGATTATTGGGTGTTAGTGAAGAAATCTAGCAATAGCAATAATCACACAACTCCTACATCATGCAAACTACCACAAAAAGTCTAATGCATATAATAAATTAGTGGGATCGTGTGTACCAGTTGCCTTTTTGAATTTGGTGTACAATTACACTCTCTTTATAAATAGAACATTCCTCTCCGTACAATCTAAACAATGCAAATATATAACAATCAACAGGTAACTCACAAACACAATGCATACAAAGGTAAACAATCATATAAGTATGTTCAAAACAAAATTGATTTAGGTTATTTATTGATAGGTCGGGGTTTTTCACATAATTCAATATGCAAAGAGAATTATGATGATTAGGTTGGTGGGTGTTCTTTTATAGACAAGGGTTGAGTTTGAAGGATTCAAACTTGAGTGGTTCCTATTTGTCAAGGAAGTTCCAATAGTCCAATTGGTTGGTCTTTTCTCACAATGATCATACAACATTTTGGTACATGGGTTCTAGATGCACATAATGGTTTTGAGTACTAGGATTCTATAAATTTTATAACATGACTTGTAAATTGAAAATGGTTTTGGTATATGGGTTTCAGATCCCATTGCTATTACATTATGTAATTAACATATATTTGGTGATGGTCTTGACCAAATGATCACATCACAATTGATTATTAGTGATTAACAACTATCATATCATGTTCAGTTGGTATTAAACACTAGGGATGGTTTTAGACAACGATTACATATAATAGGTTCACTAGTACCATATGGTTTTGGTATTTATCTCTCTAGTCCAAGGTTACCACATGGAACATTTTTGTAGAAAGAAACGTATTAAGATTATTTACGGACTTTAAACTAGGTCAAAATTACCCAAATGGGTATTGAATTTAGATAAATTTTAAATAGTCAAAATTTAAAATCAAACAATGCTAAAAGATTCTACAGGTTAAGAGTTTTTCAAAAAGTCCAAATTTGCTAAATTTGTCCTTACAATTCAAAAGTTATGAACGTTCTAAGTTGTAGGGCTTTATGTAAAACTAGCACACGAATTTTCTACTTGGTGTTAGTTCGAAAAAATAGGTAGATTATATGGCATGATGTGATTGGCTGGTAAAATTAGTTTAAGTGTACTTAGGATTAAAATCGTGTGGCTACGGATATATCGTGTCTTGGTTTAGTTTGTGTCGCGCAACGTACGACAAATATTACGCTAGTCTAAAAATTAAAATAAAATATATTAACTAAAAGCTAAGTTATTGGACAAAAATACTACGACAACTAATTTTACGACCTCGAATTTACTAAACATATATTCTATAAATATAAGTACAAAAAAGAGTTTATGTGGTAGCTTCGTGTGAGAAGCGTAGCCGGAAAAGAATATGAGAAATCCCGTGAAGAGAAAATTTATTTTATTCTAATCAATCCAAAATAAATGGTTGAACCTGAATTTTTATGATTTTGGCTAAACCATGGTTGCCATTATAGGCGGAAGGTGGGGCATGGGATTTGCTAAATTAGCAACGTGGACTAAAAATGCAACCGAACGTGCAGCGCTTAAGAGTGCGAGCGAGGTGCGTAGCTTTTTTTCTCAATATGCTGACATCATTGCTGATCTCAGCGGTCTTTTTTCCTTTTAACCTTTTTAACATGCTCACGTCATCGCTGACATGAGCGATTCATTTTTTTCCGGATATTCATGTTTATTTCATATCTTTTGATTAAAACATCCAAATGACACCAAACCAATTACAGTACTTTTATAAAAATAATATCTATTACACGACGATATTTTTGCTAATATTTTAATGAATTAAATTTTTGACAAATTCAAATATTACTTTATTTACAAGTAGGCATTTGTGCCTATTTTCAAAATAGTTTTAATTTGGTTTCAACAAAATTTTAGAAAATATAATATATTATAACATTGATTTTAACACATATTAATATTATCTTTATACAAAGTAATTTTTTTGAAACCTTTTAAATTATTTGAAACCTTGATAAAACATTAACACATGTCTATACTTATGTTTGGTCTTTGAAAATATTTAAGAAGACCAAAATATCATTAAGGTCTATGATCCTATAGTTTGAAATTCCCTATAAACATTTTCAAAACAATAGTTCAATCAAAATTATTCTATGGAATAAATCTTGCTTTTAAATATTGTGAATTACTGTGCAAATGTATTTGTTAGAAACGATTTTGAGTGTTTAGAAAATAGAGAATTATTTGGATTAACAATTACATGTATTTTGGAAAAGTCATATTAGTTGTTTTGTGGTTAAAATTTATTTGATTTTGGTGGCTTGCATTAACAACACAAAAAGTTTTAATTTTAGCGATTTTTTTACTTTCCAAAATTCTGGAATGTGACATTGACACGAGCGTACGCATGCACGCCATAAGAGGGATTACACGTGTGATTCTTGACGAGAAAAGCTTAGCTATATTCTTACAACTAGGCCTAGTTTTGTGGATATGCAATTGTTCTGAACTGTTCTACGACTACATCGGATTCGCTTCACGGTGAGTCATGATCCTGATCAATGCATGTATGGAAAAATGCATCGTTATCCACATAGTGATCTTGGCGGTTACATAGGAGAAAAAATCAAATTCTGCAGCGTATTCCAGTAGTACCTTGATGACTCCCAAGTGCAGAAGATCAATTGTAGTACCTTTCGATAAGTATTTGAGTGCCGAACCCACGAGGATCTGAAGGTAGGCTATCTATTCTCTATAGCCCTATAACCCTCTTATATGGTTGTTTATGCAAAGCAATAAGTTTGACTAAAAGGAACTAACTAATTAAAAGCAAGTGACGTGGAGTGTGGTTTGTCTAGTAACTAGTGAAGCAAGTTTAAAATGCAAGTAATCCTAGAGCAAGTTCTAAAGCAAGTTTCTAAGCAAGTTTCACAAGTAGCAAGCAGCAAATATCTCAAGTATCTTAAGAGAGAAAGTGTTCTAGCAATAGGTGTTTCGTTCGTGTGGTTGTCACAATTAGTGAAGCACATGTTTTAGTCTTAGTTGTTTCTTCTAGGAAGCAGCCATGAATAGGTATAGTCAAGTAAATAATCTACAACCCCTTATGACGGATCATGTGGCCAAGTAAATGACTGCACAAGATTGATTAAGACATAAAATCCCACCATAGCCTTACATTCTAAGGTCCCCTATATATATCTCCCAATAACTTAACTTTATGGCTCGGTCTCAGGTTACTGTCACTCCCAAGTCACCACCACTCCATTATGCTACCGGTGATCACCTTACATGCATTCCCCAACATATGCGTGCACTCATTTATTGTACATAAAGACAATCATAGAAGATAACAAACTTGTATGCAACCAATCAACGAACTATTTCACCATTGCCAAGAACAATTCACTACTCAAACATAGACGAGGAGACACAATACATTAAGGGAATATAGTATTGCATCATACATCGTGTTTGCCAAGAGATTACAGTGGAGAGATGGAGCTGATCTTGCTGTAGATGTTGATGATGAACACGCCGGAGGGGAGTGGAGCCCTCCGGGGGTGATCCCGTCGACGTTTCCCCCCTCCGATCTTCTCCGGCGGCAGCCTTCTGTCTCTCTGCTTTCTGGTTTCGTCTCTCGGTGCCGCCTCCTTCTCGAAAAGCCCAGGGGACCCTTTATATAGTCGTTTTTAGGTCATGAGACACTCGGGAGAAGAAAGATCGGCGGCATCGGAGCCACGGGGGCAAAAAGGGGGCCCCACACGCGGCCAAGGAATCTGGCCGCGTGGAGGGTCCTATTTTCCACCTGGTTGGCCTTTTGGCCCTCTACTTTGTCCCATGGTCTTCGTCTCGAAAATTCTTAACCGTGCTCTTTGGCCTTGCCCTTTTTGGAGTCCCGAAGCTCCCGGAAAGTCTGAAACACTAAAAAGTACGTTTTCTGGAAAAACAGGGTTAGAACCAAAAGAAGGGGGATTGTTCAGAAAATCCCCCAAATCATTATAAAACATGAAGATAAATTTCTAATATGTAGGATAAACAAGTAATAACATGCAAAGTTCATGTATGCATTTTACATGCATCAACATCCCCAAGCTTAACCCATGCTCGTCCTCGAGTATGAAGGTGATAAAACTAACATGGACTTTGCATATTGAAACAATTATGGGATATCAAGGAGGATTATTCATGCTACATATAATCAAATGATTAATACTAGAAATAAGTAGCAATATACAATTCATGTTGTAAGAAATATCAAATATGCAAGCAAAGATGCTTCATGAAAGTTCACAAAGTGTATAATGAAATAAAAGCACTATGGACCAAATGCATACACAAAATGAAAAATAAAATTCTATATTGGTCAAAGAATAGCATAATGGAAAATAGAAAATATGGTGGACACTTTGGAGAAAATTGAGTAGAGGTAAAACATGATCAAGTCTTATTTAGCCTCTAAATTATTCGACTAAAATTACTAATTGAAATGTGGTATCCATTGATCTAGGACTCTCATTGCCCCTTTATCACTAGCATCTTATATGGTGAATGTTGAAGTAATGTGAATGACAAGGTGGTTGAAAGCCTCATGCCCCGTGAGTGTGAAAACCTACTCCATGATTACTCAACTTAAGATTCCTAATAAGCTTTGTACAATCATAATAAGTATTAATGACATCATAGAGAACCGCAAAGAGGTACCTCTTGCCCCATGACATGGAAATAAGCCCATGTCACAATGACAAGACAAACAAACGGAGTAGACTCATCATCATTTTTATTTTCCTTCACTATTATGCATAGCTTCTTATTTTATTGTAGGATGTGTTGTAGAGTCACTCAAACTGTAAGTAAATTTCCACCATGATAAAGCATGGCTTGGGTTAGCGGACCAATGCGTTTCTCTAGTCATATAGATACTTACTCATCAAAAATTACTATTCCTCTATTTCATTTCGGCATGGCAGGAGTCCAAAAACAAAAGTACATTATATCAACCAAATGTAAATTTTTGTGCAATGTTGAAAGCTTTCCGGTGATACACGTTTATAGCTAGCTCCCAACCACACACTTGTCAAACGCAAAACTTGTGGCTCCCATTATTGGGTCATGTTTATTAGATGCATAAAAAGTAAAGTGTGCCTTCAAAAGTTTGTGAGAGTCCTATCCCAAGTTCAACCCATGACAATTAATAAAGTGAATATCTTAATTTAGAACATAAATAACACAATAACATGGTGAACATACTCGGAATAGCAATGAAGCTAATGGGAAGATATGGTGGACTCACTGGAAATACTTGGCTAAGGAGTGTTGGAAACAAGTTTTTACTTGTTGGAATTTTTAAATTTTTGGCTAGAAAGAGGGAGATAGTTGACCAGCTACTACGCATGCATATGTCCATAGAACTACTCATTTCATGACAAACTAAATAAACCAGCAATTAACATCAAGGACATGAATAAGAGATAGCTCAAGACAACATTATTGCAAATTTCTACACATAAAAAGACTATAAATCATGCAAACATATGTAGCTCTTCAAATCAACCATGGCATCCCTACTCCAAGTCATAATACTAGCATCCAATACATTCCAAACCCAAACTCCAGTAGCTCAATCTCATATAAAATGATGGGTGTGGTCTTATCAAAACAAAAATAAAAACAAAAACTAGACGCTTCAAGTCTCTACGATAAATGCTTTGCTTAGAAAAACAGAAAGTAGACGTGTGCTAACCAAAAGAGTGTAGCTCCAGTGGGGTGTTCATCACATCCCCAAGCTTATGGCTTTCACTATTCTTGGATGTCTTGAGGCGCAGCTCCTCTATTCCCTGTGAAAAAAACTTCACAAAACATGTTTCTCCCATTCTTTTTCTGTGGGGTGAGATTAGCAAAGACAAACAAATCACATTCTTGTTGTGCAAAATTCCAAATCAAATGCTCCAGTAGATAGACAATAAGGTTCATTATGTTGTATGTTCACTCTCTTGCTTGAAAGAATCATGGAAATTCGATTCCCAAGCCCAAAGAGTGCATAAAACAAAAGAAGGCAGAATCTGTCCAGAAAAACAACACCAGCAAAACGAACGTTTTTCCCTAAGCTAGACTCGTCAAAAAATTAAGCCAATTTGTGTGCTTACATAGTACGAAAAGTTGCAGAAAATACTAAAATATTAGCTCAATCTGACATACCAATAAAAAACGTAAAATCATACGGTGAGCAGACTCGTGCTGAAACAGAAATTTCATGCACTAGGATAGCAACTTATAAGTCCAAATGGGTTTGACTTGACTCTTTATTGAAAACTCCAGAATTAAAACAAAAAAAACTAATCTCTTAAGACAGCAAGAGTACACTAGGAAAATCTAACAAAAACAACCGGGTTGCCTCCCGTAAAGCGCTTTCTTTATAGCCATATAGCTAGGCTTTACTTACTTAACATCATGATGGTTGGAGTGAGGTGGCTCGGCATCCCCAAGCGTGGATTCTTGTACTTATTTGATACATGTAGGGTGAGCCCAGGGGTACATCCCCAAGCTTGATTGGTTGTCCCTCTTGATCTTTGTTCATCTCACTCAACTCTTCCTCCTGAAAAATTCTTCTTACACAAATCTCAACATAAAACTTGATTAGAGGGGTTAGTGCCTCCATAAATAAAATCCACATAGGTACAGAAAAGACACATCATGAGTTGATTCTAAATATTAACTATTGTTACTACAGTTGTGCATTGCTCTTTGATCGAAAGAACCACACAAAACACAAGTAATGAGAGCAATGCAAAATAAAGACATAATCTGCCAAAAACTAAACAACCCGTAAAGAGTGAATTTTTAGAGGCACTTAAGTTGCTCAAATCAGAAAACTTAAAACTAATGAAATATGTAATGATAACTAAATATTTCTGTCGTAAATTACCAGGTCAAAATTCCTCTTCTGTGATTTTAAACATTTTTTGCAGTGAAGTTCTGGAATCTGTTTTCTGGACAGCTAATTACTATTGTTTAATCATATCTCTCATATAAGATTATTCTTGCAATTTATGATGATAAATAAGACAGAAATGTGATGTTAAAGTAGTGAACTAATATTTTTATTGTTTTTATCTTTGGAAAAAGTTTTAATGATAGAGACTTTGCAATGGTTTCATTGGCATGAACAACACATGTTCAAGGTCGACCCCAACTTCTCCATTACTCATCCTTCTCATTTACTTTCCCAAAAAAATTATAAAATGAAAATCTTAAACTAAATGATAGATAACAGTAGGTAAAGGTATTTTACATGTTGAAAAGACATAAATGTGTGCTCAAACCGAATAGGAAATTAAAGCATAAGGAACACACCAAAAAAATATTAAACAATTTATTTTTAAGTCTAACCCCTTTCCCATGCATTCGCATTTTGTAATGAAACAAATAAAAGAAGCACATAATAGCAAGCATAGAAAGGTAGATCAAGTGCAACTTCAATACTTTCAGCATAAAGAGGGGAAACTTAATATTGTTGAAATATGTTTAACCATGTTTCCCTCTCTCATAATAATTTTCAGTAGCATCATGAATAGATTAAACAATATGAATATCACATAAAACATTCTTATCATGAGCCACATGCATAAAAGAATTATTACTCTCCACATAAGTAAAATCCTCATTAGTGATAGTGGGAGTCAAACATTCATAATTTTCATTGCAATCATCATATATAGGAGGCATGGTATCATCAAAGTGAATTTTCTCCTCCAAGCTTGGGTAACTAGAAATATCATGCTCATCAAAACCAACTTCCCCAAGCTTAAAACTTTCCATAGAATCAGCAAGTATATCATTTTTATCCTCAATAGTAGGGGGACTAAAAATATCATATTCATCAAGACAAACTTCCCCAAGCTCAAGGTTTTCCTTAGCAATAAAGGTGTTCAAAGAATTAGTACTACCACAAATATGATTGTTGTGCAAATAATTTTTCAATTTCTCCTCAAACACTTCATGTCTTAATTCAAGGTAGATATTATACAGTTCTAAAATTGTTTGGTTGTTTTCCATTTTATAATTTTTTTTTGTGTGTGTTTTAGGTTTATATGTTAGTACACAATGCAAACAAGAATAAAGGTTTAGCACAACGCTCCCCGGCAACGGCGCCAGAAAAGTGCTTGATGACTCCCAAGTGCAGGAGATCAATTGTAGTACCTTTTGATAAGTATTTGAGTTTCGAACCCACGAGGAGCTGAAGGTAAGCTATCTATTCTCTAAAGCCCTATAACCCTCTTATATGGTTGTTTATGCAAAGCAATAAGTTTGACTAAAAGGAACTAACTAATTAAAAGCAAGTGACGTGGAGTGTGGTTTGTCTAGTAACTAGTGAAGCAAGTTTAAAATGCAAGTTACCCTAGAGCAAGTTTCTAAAGCAAGTTTATAAGAAAGTTGCACAAGTAGCAAGCAGCAAATATCTCAAGTATCTCAAGGGAGCAAGTGTTCTAGCAATAGGTGTTTCGTTCGTGTGGTTGTCACGATTAGTGAAGCACATGTTTTAGTCTTAGTTGTTTCTTCTAGGAAGGAGCCATGAATAGTTATAGTCAAGTAAATGATCTACAACCCCTTATGATGGATCATGTGGCCAAGTAAATGACTGCACAAGATTGATTAAGACATAAAGTCCCACCATAGCCTTACGTTCTAAGGTCCCCTATATATATCCCCCAATAACTTAACTTTGTGGCTCGGTCTCAGGTTACTGTCACTCCCAAGTCACCACCACTCCATTATGCTACCGGTGATCACCTTACATGCATTCCCCAACATAAGCGTGCACTCATATATTGTACATAAAGACAATCATAGAAGATAACAAACTTGTATGCAACCAATCAACGAACTATTTCACCATTGCCAAGAACAATTCACTACTTAAACATAGACGAGGAGACACAATACATCAAGGGAATATAGTATTGCATCATACATCGTGTTTGCCAAGAGATTACAGTGGAGAGGTGGAGCTGATCTTGCTGTAGATGTTGATGATGAACACGCCGGAGGGGGGTGGAGCCCTCCGGGGGTGATCCCGGCGGCGTTTCCCCCCTCCGATCTTCTCCGGCGGCAGCCTTCTATCTCTCTGTTTCGTGGTTTCGTCTCTCGGCGCCGCCTCCTTCTCGAAAAGGCCAGGGGACCCTTTATATAGTCGTTTTTAGGTCACGAGACACTCGGGAGAAGAAAGATCGACGGCATTGGAGCCACGGGGGCAAAAAGGGGCCCCACACGCGGCCAAGGAATCTGGCCGCGTGGAGGGTCCTCTTTTCCACCTGGTTGGCCTTTTGGCCCTCTACTTTGGCCCATGGTTTTCGTCTCGAAAATTCTGAACCGTGCTCTTTGGCCTTGCCTTTTTTGGAGTCTCGAAGCTCCCGGAAAGTCTGAAACACTAAAAGGTACGTTTTCTGGAAAAACAGGGTTAGAACCAAAAAAAGGGGGATTGTTCAGAAAATCCCCAAATCATTATAAAACATGAATATAAGTTGCTAATATGTAGGAAAAACAAGTAATAACATGCAAAGTTCATGTATGCATTTTACATGCATCATACCTCTATGAAAGTTTCATCCTAAAAAACGCTAGTTGGGAAAATTATGTCGTCCTTGCCGGTTTTTTGTTCTTCCTGCTCTAAGCTTCCCCTATTTGCTCGCGAATCTCCCTCCCCGGTACTTGGGAAAACTCAACAATAATGTTGTGAGAGTTGCTTGCCCTTGAGTCACGCCCTGCTCTTAATTCATTTTCTTCTTCTTCCTGATTATATAATTATAGTTATTTTTCTGCTTCTACCATTTGCTTTTGCATGGTAATATTGTCTCCCTCCATATATTCATTTTTTATGCACTTCGGAGTCCTTCTATTTTTTTTTCTAATATCATCCAAATATAGTTTTGCCAATACATTTTAAGAGCTCTAAAAATGACATCAAGTCCAGTAACCTCAACTTATTTATCTAGTTCATCCAATGGTTCGTTGAGTTCTTTTTTCTTTATTTTGTATTCTCCTTCCGCATTTTTATTCCATCCTTTAAAAAATCCGCATATCCTTCAATCTGTTTTACCATTTTTTAAGTTCATGTGTAAAATTTCTTCCAGCATGGATACTAAATCACCAAAGTCATGCCTCTGCATCCAAAAATTCTCTAATCTAATAAAAAATAGGAGGAGTGTGATCAGAATGATCATAGTCAACGGTGGAAACATATACCAACAGTATTGTTTCTCCCAACAGGATCAAACAAGCACTCTGTATGAGTGAAGATTTGGTGCACCTGAGGAGTGCTCCTGACATTTTTTTAAAAATCGAAAAAACTATTTATGAGTTTTAAAAAATTCTGAAATAAATCCGTAAGTAGCCAATGGTATATACTACAAACATACAAAAAATCAACTTCAAAACCTTGTATCATGAACTACACAAAAATGATAAAAATTTAGATCTAGGTAATGTCTATTTTCAAATATATAGATTTCATCATTTCATCGTTTTTGTGTAGTCCATAATACTTTGATTTTAGAATTGAAATTGTGTACGTTTGTGGGATATACCCTTGACTACCACCAGATTTAATTTAGAAATTTTTGAAACTCATAAATATTTTTTTTCGAATTTTTTAAATTGGCAGGAGAACTGGTGCTTGGGAGCCTAAAACGCTTTCCGTCTATCTAACAATTCATAAGTGTATTTTATACCAGTCTTGGCAATTTCCATGAGATGAAATTGGTCAATTACAGCATTAAAAGGAGAACTCCATCTACTATAGCCTCGAGGTTCTGAAATTGATGAATCTACTATTCGCGCTAGCAAAGTTTATTAAACAGCTGGTTATACTTCTAAAGTTGACATGTCAAACTGTCCCCCAAGCCAAATTTTGATATCTCCAATATAATTTCATCCCTAACCAAAACCAACTCCGATCATGGATGTTTGCCATAGTGCGGAGAGTCGGAGAGGCACATGCTGGATTTCCTATCTCTAAAGCAGCCCAAGAAACCCTCAAACTCCCGGATATATCCAAATGGGAGAAACCGCAGGAGGGCTTTTTGAAAGTGAACTTCGACAGGGCTTTCGACGACATTACTGATAACGGTGGTTGAGGCTATATTATTTGTGACCATAAGGACGACTTTGTTGCAGCAGGGGTGGTGAAATCATGCAATCTCCGGGACTCCTTGCACGTTGAAACCCTAGGATGTCTTGCCGCCGTTGAGGGTGCCACAAGGACGGGTGCAAACCGTATTATCTTTTGACGCATATGCCTCAAATCTTGGTTGGTCTCTTAACAAGGATGAACTTGATCGATGTGTCATTGGGTGCTGGTGACAGAAGCTAGAAGAAACTGTTGGCGGAGTTTTGATTGTTGTGTAGCTCATGAGCTTGCAAAGTTTGGTGTGATGTCAGATCTGATATGACTACCTTTTGGGAGGACTCTGCCCCCCATTGTGTAACAAACATCGTTGCCAAGCGATTTGGCTGAGCTTGTTGGAATTTCGTATTCCCATAAAAAAAACCCAGCTCCGGTCAGTTAATGAGTTCAGCAGGCTACTCCTACTCTGCTCCAAGTTTCCTATTTCGAGGTACCGAATGCCCTAGGCCTACCTCGTTTGGTTGGCCTAGGCCGTGAAGTTGAAGTGGTGCGCAGTGCACACACACTTGGCCGTGAAGTGGGGCGGCACCGCAGCAAGCTCCCCGACTCCTTCACTTGTTCCGCGTTTTTCGATGGCATCTCGCATCCTTTCTCCTATCGCTAACCGAACCACTACTTTGGTTACCAACACGGCGACGAGCCCACTGATGATGAATGGCATGAACAGAATGTGCGAGCAGCGGCAAGGAGGGCGGAAGGAGACACACTGAACGGACCCCACGGTCCCCGTGATAGGTGGGTCCCAGCCGCAGGCAGAGAGGCAGCGACGTACGGCAGCAAGCAGGCTCGCTGCTTTTGTCCAGTGGGTTGGTGTGCCCACCTTTCGCATTTACAACAAGGATCAAATGGATCACCAAAGGATAGGATCATACTACTACTACTACATGATCGTGTCCATCCATCCGCACAGAGACCGCTGGTGGTAGCGATCCCTCCGTCCGCTGGTGCTCGGCACTGTTTTGGGGGCTTCCCCGATTCCTTTTTGACCGGAGATGAGGCTGGCAGGGCAGGCGTGCACAGCCGGATGAGACTGGGCACTTGCCCCCGCGTTTCCAGACGATTCTTTTCTTCTTTCCTTCCCCCCGGTGGGACCCGCGGCGTCATGTCACAGTCGCCTTTGTGTGTTCGCGCGGACGCGGAGGCGACGCGGATTTTCGCCAATCAATTACTGTAGTAGGCCGAGGAAAGAGCGTGCGGCGAATTCCGGCGGGAGAAAAAACTTTGCTTTCGCGCCCTCGTTTCAACCCCCTACGATCCTCTCACGATCTCGTCTCCCACCCCGCCGTTTTCCAAACACTGCTCCACACCGCTAGCATCAGATGCCTGTTCGTGCTGATGCACCACGAGCAACCTGATCAGAGGAAATATAATAGAGTGGTAAGAATTTTAGATTATTTTGCATAATTTTCATGGTCTACCATCGAGATCATCAGGGTCGAATTTTGGCGCTGCAGGGTATCATCCGTGGGCATTTTCTGGAACGCGCGGGCGATCCGCACGAAAACGACGGGATGGTGGTGTGGCGCGTCAGCACAGCAGGTTCAGCATGGCAACTTTGCAACGGCGCTCCGGTAGGTGACAACTGACAAGAGAGATCACGTCGTCGTCTGACCATCGAGGAGCGTCTCCTTCAAATCGCAAAAATATATGCGCTAGAAAAATATCGTCACAGGAGGAAGCTTCGTGCCATACAGCTCACGTCCAGCCCGGCGCTATCTGTTCGACCTACTCCCTTGTTGAGTAGTTAACTCATAATATTTGGATTAAAAGCAAAGCGACGTGGTGAGAGGGATGTGTTCCCCTTTTTTCTCTTCTTCCTGCACCTAAAATGAAGTAAGATGATCCCTCAAGCAACGGCCGAGCGAGCACGGAAGTCGTGACAAGTTGCGGCGAAGCCCCAAACTGAACCTCTCCGGCGACAATCACTCAGCCGCAAAGAGAAACATCCATTGCGTCTACTAGCTCACAGGTTTACCGTCCCCGTACACTTGCTCAGTTAAACTCTCAGACAATCATGAAGTTTCACGAATTTCACAAAACAACATACACAAGACTAACAACAAAATAATATATAATCCACATTACACGATTTCGACGAGGAGCTAATTTTACAAGACATACGACCACTGTTACAATCTGCAGAGCAGCGGCACCTAGCTAGAACACTGGACACGAGACTTCACCGGCCGGAGTCACTGACCAGTGACCGACCAGACCACCGGAGACCATGCCGGGCACAAAAACGCCGGCTTACACCCCTCCGGGACTGACTAACATACCAAACCCTAACACGAGAGAAACGAATCCGGAGATCTACACAACGAACGAAAGGATTAGAGGCTTAGAGCTAATCCGCTAAAGGCCCGTGCAGAGTGTCTAAAATGCCATCTGCATCGCGGCGACGACCATTAACCTAGCATCATCATCATGACGACACGCTAAAGACGGACGGTACTAGTAGTAATAATGAAGAGGATGGAACGGCTGGCTGGGTGTTAATTGGTGGCGAGAAGCGAATCCCAGTCGATCTCGTACGAGGGGTACTTGGTGAGGGCGAAGCAGGCGGCCTCGTCCCACGGCGCCTCGCTGAAGTCCAGCTGCTGCATCTCCAGAACCTCTGCGGCGGCGGTGGTGGTGGCGGGTGACGACTCCGGGGACTCCAGGGAGGACGACTCCTCGTCGGAGGAGGGCGAGGAGCAGTTGCTGGTCGGGGTGGAGGAGGTGGCTGCGGCGGTGGACGCGGAGACGGAGGCGGCGGACTTCTTGGCGTTCTTGGTGGCGGTGATGTTCTGGCAGAGCGTCTGGAGCTTGGCGTCGACGGACGCGTGGAGCGGGCCGCGGGAGGCGGCGTTGTCGGGGAAGTTGAGCCGGGCGGCGTCGCCGCGGAGGCGGTACGCGGCCTGGTCGTAGGCGAGGGCCGCCTCCTCGGCGGTGTCGAAGGTGCCGAGCCAGAGGCGGGTGCGGTTGCGGGGGAGGCGGATCTCCGCCACCCACTTGCCCCAGTGGCGCTGCCGCACGCCACGGTACAGCTTCTGCGGCCGCGGCGGGGCCGCCGCCGCCACGGAAGCGGGCTTCATGGGCTGGGCCCGCGGGCCGAGGTGGCCCGGCTGGCCGGTCTGGCGCTGGAGGTGAAGGCGTGCCTGGATGTAGTGCATCTGGGCCGGGCTGAGCTCGGTCTGGGCCTGGGCCTGCACCCCGTACGGGTACCCACTGTAGGCGGCGTGGGGGAAGGAGAACGGCGAGGAGGGGCTAAGATGGGGGTGGAGCGGAGGGGAAGCAGAGGCATCTCCGATAAAAGGCTCGAGTGCTCTCAGCAGGTCTTCCCCGGACAGATCTATAGCAGCAGCCATCTACTCTAGCTTCAAAGATCTACTAGGACAAACTGGGTTTTTTTTGGATTTTTTTTCTTGGAAAAAAGATGAACAAGAAAGAAAGCTGCCTGGGTTCCAAACCAAAACGTAGAACAGGCAGAGGAAAACAAGATAGATCAACAGCCACAGCAAAAAGAGATGGCTTTGGTGGTAGATCTAGACACGAGCCGCAAGGAGGTGTGGAAAAAGAACCTCTCTTGGCAAGCAACTACACTAGAACGGAAGAGAAAACGAACAGATCTGAAGCCCGGGATCTAAAAGGCCCTGGATACCTCGCTGACTGCTCTGTGACCGACGAGACCAGCAAGATCGGGGGGGAGGGAGAGGGTTTGAGATTCAGACGAACTTACCTTGGAGACGCAAGAACTCGCTCGGATCTATGCTTACCTCGCTCGAACTCACGGAGGCTTGTGGGTTTGTGGGCTTTTTGGTGGGTCGTTGGTTGGCTGTGGAGTGTGGATGAAGGTCGGAGTGGGCGAAATGGAAGGCGGGGAGGAGGACTGGAGGGCCAAGCAGCTTCTTTATAGCCGGCCCCTGCCAAACCCACGAGTTATGATCATTGTTTATCTTCCTGCGAATAATAATTTGCCCTTTTCCGTCTTCTCGCGGTTGTTTTAGACCTGTGGTTAGTGGTTCCTTCCTTCTTACTCCTCCTCCTAATCACTTTCAGTGACGAAGAGCTGCGATACTGTCATGTGGGACCGTGGGTGGATGCACCGGGCATTAAATACGATTTGGATGTGATGCTCGTGATGAGTCAGCGAACCGAGCAGCGTGCGCCCACTTCTACCACTGGGAGAAGGCCAGCTGTCCTTGTCACCGACACGTGTGAGGTGAAGGAACCGGGTGCCGCCGGTGGAAACAACGTGGCTGGAACTCACCGGAAGTTGTGGTGTTTGCTGCCCAACGGCGATCAGCATCGCCGGTGCCGCGAATATTCCGCAAGAATCGCTGCACCTGCCGCTGCAAGTGGCGAACGGCTCGTTTCCGTCAATCACTCGCAACTTGCACATATAGTACTAACCGCCAGCGGTTATTTCTGGTTATCAGGAAATTTTCCTGAGTTTTCTGTTTCTCCAAACGACTTTAGCTTGTGAGAGCCAGCGTCCATGCTGTGCACAAACAGCAATTCTCTCCCGTAATTGGAGTGTACTGTATTTGTCAACGGTTACTTCTTGTTATTAGGGATTTTTCTTTAGTTTTCTTCAAACAACTTTACCTTGTGAGAGCATCCGCATTGTGTACAAAGAGCAATTCTTCCATGTTTGGAATGTGTTTGAACCCATTAATACCACTTCATGCAAACCGTCAAACTAGTCGTTGGTATCACCATGTCTTTTGGAGCTTCCAGAGTATGATATATCTGTTCGTAATTCTAAAAGAATCAATTTAATTTTAGATTCCAACAGCCTCTTTGTTCTTCCCTGCCGGTTCCTTTCGTCTCCCCCCGCCTCTATGAGACCACACATCTTTCATCCCGATAAATAAAATTGGAGACCCACGTAGATCAATCCAACGGCTAGCACGTGCAGTTGGAGGTTGCGAGGATTCGGTCGAGGAGTGGTGACGTTGTGTGAGCGTGGAGAGGGGCGGTTTGTAATTGATCGAGACGGGTCACCAACGTTCTCTCACAAGGGATGGTCCTCAAATGACCATACTACGGTGAAGTGGAACAACGTCGCATCTTGGGGGAGGTACCATATATTGGCCAAGAGGTATTGATACCTCTCTATATCTCCTGATCACTTGAGAACCGCTCATGCTCGGGTATAGGGGGTCACTATGAATATTTTCTTGGAAGTACCATCTAGCTAAAGTAGTCGGAGTGGTATCACAACATAAATACAAGTGAAGAAACTCAGGTAGTTGATGTTCACATGCTAGCAAGGAAACTAATCACCGTTTGAGAGGTATGGAAACCACAAATTTTCCCGAATGCAACCACTTAAGGAGGAACTCCTCCTAGAGTAACAAGCTCACATGACTCCCACTATGACAAATATACGTGATAGCTCAAGTAAATGTACTAAATCAAAAGAAGAAGAATGAAAAGGACAGCTCTCGTCCGGGCATTCTTACCTTTCCTCTTCTGCTTCTCCGTTAACGGAGTCGGGGTTGTCGTGCTCCAAGTTGATCCATGTGTGGGGGGACGACGACCATGGTGACGATCGGGGGCGGCGCGACGCCGGTGTAATGATGTCGCACCCGGACTTCTAGAGGATACTCGCAGTTCCGTTGAACAGTAGTTGATTGGATTACGGGGCTTACCGGCACCCGCATCTCTTACGAGTAGGCCAACACACGTATGTGTGACAACCAACCCCTACTGTTCATCGTCTACGTAAACCATCCCATAGAAATCAGGATACTACCATTGACGTACTTCATACCATACACACATGGTACGTCAACGGCGTTTAACAGAATGATAGCACAACATATCTCTAAGACACAAAAGATGGAAATAAGGTGCAAATAGCTCTCACTAGAGCAGAGATAGCAAATACAATCATCCAGAGGACACATGTCCCAACATATCATCATTACATCTCAGCGGAAGCATTCAAAGGGTCTGAGTACAGACAAATCCAAATAGGCTTAAGAAGCCGGAAACGAAAAGACGGAGCCCATCCACGATGTCTCGGATCCTGCCCGGGTCCGCTACCTACTCGTCAGCAGCCTCGTCAAACTCCACGTAGTAGCCGTCACGGGGATCCTCGTAAGCGTAGTCTGCGGAAACCACAGCCCCAAAGGGGTCAGTACATAAACGTACTGGCAAGCAAGACTCATAGTTCACCAAAGTGTAACCCGTCAACACCAATCACAGATGCTTTGGGTTCAACGGAAGAAAGGGTGATACAAAAGATGCGGCAGCTGGCTGCACTAACCAATTACAGAACATGACACAACTTCCGACTAACAGAAAGAAGATAAGATAGCGTATCGTAACCAACTATAACTAACCACCAAACAAACCCATCCTGGATCCCGCCCCTTATCCAAAGAAGCAACCCGAGGATAAACTCACGCAGTTGGATTAATGATGGATCAAGTTATTGTGTCAATAAGCCTATTACCAGTCAAGTTATCATTAGTTAGGTGTAAGTTGTTCTGAGTACTTGTTAGTCAGTACTTTCACCAAGTTAACCATAACCGCGGAAAACACGGCTTCTCGAGAAGATTTAACCCTGCAGGGGTGCACCAATTTGGTCGTACACGTAAGAATAACCCGCCAGATGGAATGCCTCCCACCAAGCAGGGCACTCAACACAACTCAACTCTTCTTCGCATCAATCCCAAAGCACCACGTGTTGTGCGTGCGCGGCTAATCGAGCCCCATGAAGAAAAGGGGACCCTCATAGCAATGGAAGACCACGCCGCCCTAAATGACGACTACAAAAGTTCCACCCTGGCCTCGGGTTCGTACCTGCATATGCGTGCATCAAATGGAAAGCCCGAACTAAGTGTGGTGATTTGGACGAGATGCGAATCGAATCAAATTGAGGGGGGCGCCCATACATGCTTCCCACATGCGGATAGTGCGCTCATCATGGATCAGTAGACAAGACCCTTTTCCTAATTAGGGTCGACACTAGCAAGCCTCAAAACCACGCCGGGCCTCCTGCCGGTGCCTTATCAGCAAATTATTTATTACCTCAAAATTAACAGGTTGTTGTTTAACATCGAGCCCGAGAACATAATGGAAATATAGTAACAGGAAGTAACGGGTAACAGTCTCGAGCAGAAACAACCCTAAGCATACTAGTAAGACACGTGCATCAAGCAAAGGGGTTATAGGTGTGGAGGTGAGGCAATATCAGGGTTCAGGGTAACAGGTGATAGGTTCGTAACAGAAACAACTATTCATAGGGATAGCAGAAAATGACAACGGAAAGTATCGGTATCCAATGTTGAAAGGAACACAGTGGTTCATGTGAGTGATAACTTGCCTGCAAACTCAGTAGCCTGGTACTGAGCTAACTCCTTAGCAGTAGTGTCGTAAACCTCGTCAGACTCAACGTCGTCGTCTAATCGAGAAGAAGCAAACAAACAATCGAAAAAGAGACAAACAATAAATACATGATATAGTGCACAATCATGGGATGATGCATGGCAAATTTATTGATGCATCAAAGTAAACTAGCTGACAGGGTAACACAATTTAAATGGACCCATATGCAATGGAATTGCATATGGCAAGACCATGACTTAAGGTGGAATAAATGATCTACCATTAATTACCATGTGGAAGTTGATTAACATGAGGCATGCATGAAGAAAACAATAAGGTAACAACATTAGATGCAGATAGAATGAAATTTGACAAGTGTGGAATTTTATTTAACAAGTTAAGAATTTTTGCTTCTTAATGATGTTACACAAGCATATGTTGTTTTCATCAAGATTAATTGCTCAAAACAGATGACAAAGTTAATATTTGAAAAGAGCACAAAATTTTAGGTGGATTACATGTTTCAATTATTGAAAAAGGAATTACAATTATTTAATTATGAATTAAACAAGTTTTAAATGAATTAAATTCAAGTTTGAATTTATTTGAATTTTATTTTTTCAAAACATTAAATAAATTCATATTTGAAAAGATTATGTTTTTCTGGTTTGAAAACATATTTTACTTGTTCAAAAATAATTTAATTTGAGCAAGTTATGATTTTAGCAAATTTAAATGATTTCAACAAGGTTTAAATTATTTAAGCAATTTTCATTATTCAAAACATGAAACAAAATTTATATTTGGAAAGATGGTTCAAAATGGCATGGAAAACATATTTTATTTGCATTATTTGGATTAAGTATGAAATAGTTATGCAATTATTCAAATTACAAATGAATTGTTTGAATTTGAAATTTTATTGCATTTGGAATGTTCAAAACAGTACACAATTGGTTTAAATAGATAGATAATTTAATTTGGATCAACAAACATATTTTGTTCATATTATTTGGAGTTTGGAAATGAAAGTTATTAGCAAATTAAACTTAAGGACCATTCTGTAATTTAAAAGGGCTTAAGTTAAAAAAGAAAAGATTGAAATTCCTTTTTACACCGTGCAGTTAGCTACCCTAGGCACTGCCAGTGGGCCTTAGGCCAGCGTGGAAGCACGCGTGGCACCAGTGCCACAGACAGGTGGGGCCTGCCTGTCAGTGCCCAGCGCAAAAGGTTGGATTTTATTCCGCGGCGCAGGGCTCGAACCGACGACCTGCCCGTGCGCGCGCAACGCTGCTGCCAGTGCGGTAAGCGATCGTTCTCTGTCAGTATACGCGATGCAGCAAGGTTGAGGTTCAGTTCTCTTAACTGAACTTTTAACTGACGAAAAGTCTGAACTTTCGACAGAGAGGAAAACGCCGGCGGCGATCACCGTGGTGGTGCGGTGCGGTGCTGCTGCTAGCTCGTGCTTGCTGGTGTGCGTGTGGGGGTGCTGCGCAAGCAGAGAGAGAGGAGGAGGAGGACACGATGACGCTCACCCTCGCCGTAATCGAAGCAGTGGCTCGGGGCAGCGAGCTCGACGGTGACGTGGAAGACGGCGGCGACGTTGTGGACTCCCTCCGCGGCTGCAGTGATGTCGAGGACGTCGAGGTACGTACGGGGGTCTCGTCCCCGTGGTCAGCTAGGGTGGAGGAGGGCTGCAATGGCGGCGGCGTCCATGGGTTCAGTCGACGGCGAGGTGGACGACGCGGACAGCGGCGAGGATGGCGGCGTGGAAACATGGGGTCTCCGGGGCTGCTGCGGTGTCCAAGAGCTCGAGGAAGATGCGGTGAGCTCGTTCCCGCGGTCAGCGAGGGAGATGGGGTACGGGAACGGCGGCGGCCATGGCGGATTCAGAGGTGGCGCGCTCCGGTGAGGTGCAGGGAGAGGGGATCGGCCGCGAGAGAGAGGAAAACGGCGGCGGTTTCGAGGGGATAGGGTGGGTAGGTAGCTAGGGCAGCGGCGCAGGGTCTAGGCTAGGTTTTTATAGGGGCTTAGGGCGAGGATCGGCCGTCGGAGTGTTACAGTGCCGCCGTGGCACCTCCCGATGCCTCCCCGTACAGAAAGAAGAAAGGGAGGGAGGAGCGAAGCGGTACGCGGGCCAGCGCGGAAGGAAAATGGGCTGGGCCGCGCTGCTGCTCCCCTCCGCGCGCGCGTTTTTTTCCTTTTTTATTTTTTCCTTCTTCTGTTTTTTTTTTTGCAGAAAAGAAAATGGAAGAAATGGATAGGTTTTAGGGCTAGGAAAAATTTAGAAAAATTATGGTTAAGTTAGTTTTTACCATAGCAACTAATTTCCAACTTTGTTTTTCAAGAGTTTCAAATTTAAATTGCTGTTAGTGAATTACTTCAAATTTGGATGATTTTGATTATTGATTGAAATATTTGAAAACAAGAATTTAATTATTTTGAACCTTATTGTTTGATTAGAAACAATTGATTAGGGTTGTTGTGTAATTTTCATAAATTCAAATTGGGTGCTGTTTGATGATTTGAGTTGAATTTTTGAATGCAATTGGAATTAATTGATGGATTAATTGAATTATTAAAAGCCATAATTTTAATGGTTTGAACCTTATGGTTAATTGGAAACAAATGAGATTTTGGATTGAACTTTTGATTTGAAAAATATTGTAACATGACAAGTATGAAACAAAGGTTGATTATTGCTTGACTTTCCATTGTGAAAAATAAATAAAAACATATGCAAACAAATAGGAAACAAATGCAATGAGTATGATGACATGATGCAAAACTTTAATTAAACAAGAAACAAGCATTCTAAAGGAGTTTTCATACTTGGGATGTTACAAAAGATCTCCCCCTGCCGCTCTTGAGTTCCGTTTGAGGCCTTGTGCGGTGACCCAGCATAACGCTTCATGTTGTAGTACGCAAGTCGTTGACATAACACTTATAGAACACCGTTCCATAAATATTACATCCCTCGAGGTGGTACAACAGAAACATTGTGGGTCCACATGTCATACAAACATATATTACATAACATTGTTGTGCAGACGAAGGGTGATCTCGGGATTAGGTCGCCTCATTATTGAAGTTATACAACACCAACTGAAAAGCAAATTCATGGAAACTCAATAGCCTAATATAGAAGTTCAAGGCTGCTCGATTCGACCGTGCTTAAGTACTGGGTTACTAGATCAAGCTAACCCTAGTCGAACTTTGCCTCCTCCGGATTGGCTCCATACTGGATGATGTAGTCCACCCCTTCAACTCCTCTTAAGAGATCTGGTTCCTCGTAGTAGACACCATCTTGACCTCCGATGATGTTCAAGGAAGCCTCTTCTAGGTCTTCATAGTCTAAGCAGGGTTCAAAGCGAAGGAATGAGTAACCAGCGTTACTCAACAAGTTCATTATGTAAGGTGTGTAGTTTGATGCACTATCTACAGTTGTCGACTCTGAATAGTCCTGAACTAATGCAGATTTTAAGTGAAAACGTTTCTTCATGAGATTGATTTTATATGGAAAACTATGCCCCTCAAATCTTCACAGGTTCTAGAACTTCATGGAGTTTCTTTCCTGCAGTGCTCGCGGCTCCTTACCAAACAAGGAGTAACATGTCATAATTTTTTACACTATGCAGAGGTGTGTTACTTTACCCATAAGCGATCAAAATCATGTTGCACAACCAGGCGATCGTTCCTATCCACACCTTCTTAGGTGTGGGCTCAGTTGTTGATCCAAATCATTCACCGTGCTTCTCCGCACCTCACATGCCCATACCTCCCCCATACCGGTTGACTTGCAGAGCAGCCGGATTGGACCGTTAACCGTCTAGCCAACCGGTTGCTACCTTTGGCCGGCTGGGCAGCCGGTAGATGAGCGGTAATCCCCATCCGGTCGGTGGATGGGGGTTCGGCACTATGCCCGCGTGCGCCCAGCCCCGTGCGGGTACAGAACGCGGGTATCATGGATCTTCTTTTCGCTTGCTCGAGGCACCGGGGGATCATCCCCCCGACAACATGTGTGTTTGTGTGCATGCACATGACCTCTAGCCAAAAGATAGCTGATACGTCCATTTTGCATCATCGTTTTATGTTGTTATTTTCTGTTATTCATCGATATATTTCATGTTATGATGCATCCCTTATGTTATTTTATCTTATTTTGCATGTTTCATAATTTTTGGAGAATAAACATCGGGACCAGAAATTTGATGAAAAAAGCACCGTCGAGATACCCTATTTCAGAAGATCAGAAGAAGAGTGGGGACACCAGAGGTATCTTAGAAGTTCAAAAGAGGGAGCCAGCCACGAGGAGAGCCGGAGGGGGCCACCAGGAGCCCACACCATGGGGTGGCGCCCCCCTTGGCTGCGCCGCCACATGGTGTGGCCACCCTGGCCCACCTCTGGCGGATATCTTTCGCGTACTTGACCCCTAGGGAACCCTAAGCCTCATACGATCATCGAAGAATTATTCCGCCGCCGCCTCAGGGCGGAAAATGCCCGGGAGAGAAATGCTCTCTGGGAGGGAGATATCTGCCGGGGAAATTCCTCTTTGGAGAGGGAAAATCACCGCCGTCGTCACCGCATCACTCCTGGCATCATCAAGATCGTCATCGTCATCATCATCACCACCAGCACCATAACCCTCATCATCCACCGTTATCCCGCTATAACAATTAGGGGCCTCTGTCATTGTTTTACATTAGATCTCTCTCCCGGTGTGGATTACTTGTTAGTAGTTGATGCTTGTGAGATTTATCGGTGTTAGCACTTTATGACCAGATTGTTATAATCCATTACATCACCTTTGATTATGATCCATATGATGTCTTGTGAGTAGTTCGTCTAGTTCTTGAAGACATGGGAGAAGTCATGATGTTAGTAGTGAAGTTATGTTGAAGTAATATCTCGTGGGTCGGTATTTAAGTTGCGGTGCTATTCTTCTAGTGGTGTCATGTGAACGTCGACTACATGATACTTCACCTTTATGGGCCTAGGAGGATGCATTATGTATTTGGCTACTGATTGTGGGGTTTCCGGAGTGACAGAAACCTAAACCCCTATTAGGAAACCAATGCACGAGGATCCCGGAGTTTTAAGGTTGTGGTTAGTTTTATCTTAACTACTTTCTTGTATTTGCGGATGCTTACGAGGAGTATAATCACAAGTATGTATTAGTCCTAGTTGGGCGGTGCATTAGCATAGGTTCACCCACACAACACTTCACGAACCAATGGATATTAATCAACCGTAACGAAGCGAAAGCACTTGACGAAATTCTCATGTGTCCTCAAGAACGTTTGGTAGTCATAAGTAACACAACCGGCTTGTCCTTTGCTCTCAAAAGGATTGGGCCACTCGCTGCAATATTATTTACTTCACTTTATTTACTCGCACTTTATTTATCTGCTATATCAAAAACCTCCAAAAACCTGTTTGCTAGTGTTTACAATGAATCCTCTATCCAACCTCTTTGTCAACACCTTCTGCTCCTTGTTGGGCTCGACACTCTTATTTATCGAAAGTACTACGATACACCCCCTATACTTGTGGGTCATCAATAGCCTCGGCTGGGTTCGGTCTTATCTTGTGAATTCCATTATTTTTACTGCCAAGTGGATGTCTTGCCCAGCCAATGAGGTTGTATTGAGTCCTATTTGCTAAACTGGAACAGATGTTATACTTGATCAAGCCCTAAACTCGATGATGAACTTAAATGCAACTCACTATTAGTCTAAAAGTAATCAACACTAATCCCTCTTTAGCTTCAGTTTTGTTTTGTTTCATTTTGTTTTGCATGAAAAAAATGGAAGGAAATACTTAATGATAGAAGAATACAAGAATTAGTTTAGGACAATACTTGTAATAGTTGTTTTGTTGTAATTATTTTCATGTAAGTATATTTGTAAAGGCAATGTAATAGTGTATTGAATTTAATAAAGCTATTTGTTTTTATTTTATAAACTCTCTAAATTGAATTAGATTGTACAAAGATTTGTTTTATTAATTGATTATAATTTATTTAATAACTTGTTAATTCTGTAGCTTTAATATTTAATTTTAATTCAAATAGAAATTTCATTTAAATCTCAAAGTAAGATTTCATATTCCAAACAATTGAATACCTAGAGGTCATGTCAAAATCATCTCCCTTCACCCCTCTTATGTAAACCATAAGGCATGAAGATTGGTCAACTCTGATCACTCCAGGGTTTTTAATTTGCGAAACATTTATGTATGTTTTTCAAATGCATGCATGCAGATGCACAAATTTCTATTTTGACCCCTCATTAGTTCCTAAACGCTAGGATGTTGCTGCCCCCCCTAGCAAAATGTTCATCTCGAAGTTATAGCATGTGTACTTGAAGAGCTTTGGATAGGCTTGTCGTAATTCCTCTTCCTTCTCCCAAGTAGCTTCTCATTTAGGACGATGTTTCCATTGAACTTTGCGGTACTTAATTGCTCTATTCCTGAGTCTTTTCCAGTCTTTTGCCAGAATTCTAGCTGGTTCTTCAACATAGGTTAAGTCTGCTTCCAACTCCAATTTATCATGTGTGACTGAATCTTCTGGTTCCTTCAACCATTTCCGGAGCTGGGATACATGGAAAACGTTATGGACTTGCTTCAACTTTTCTGGTGGCTGTAGAGAAGCTACATTCCTTTTATGTGCAAGAATCTTGAAAGGTCCAATGTATCGAGTACTTAATTTTCCTTTTACTCCAAAACTCTTAGCCCCTTCATCGGACTGGCTTTGAGATACATCATATCTTCTATTTTAGGTTCCCACATCAGTCTCTTCTGGTCAGCATAGCTTTTCTGACGACTCTGAGCTATTTTCAAGCGATCTCGGATGATATAAATGATATTTTCCTTGTCCTTGACATAATCTGGGTTAAATTCTGATTTTCCTCTAGCTTCGTACCAACATATCGGTGATCTACATTTTTGACCATAGAGTATTTCAAATGGTGCTGCCTTGAGACTACTTCGGTAACTATTTTTGTATGAAACTCTGCCAATGGTAGATGTTCATCCCATGATCCACCAAAATCTAAAGCACATGCCCGCAACGTGTCTTCCAAGATTTGGTTAGTCGTTTTAGTCTGCCCTCTAGTCTGTGGATGATAAGAAGTACTGAAATCCAACTGTGATCATAGGGCTTTATGCAGTCTCTTCCAGAATATTGATGTAAACACAGATCCTAGATGTGAGACTATTCGTGTGGGTACTCCATGTTTACTGACGATCTCCTTCACATAAAATCCACCAGTTTCTCTGTGTTATCCTTCTGATTTACTACTAGGAAATGTGCACTTTTGCTAAGTCGATCCACGGTAACCCAATTCATGTCCTTATGTGTCTTGGTCATTGATAGACCAGTAATGAAATCCATCCCAATTTCCTCCCACTTCCATTCTGGAATCTCTAGAGGTTGTAGTGGTCCTGCTGGACTTTGGTGTTCTGCTTTCACCCCCCCTGACATGTATGACATTCAGACCCATATTTGGCAATCTCTCTCTCTTCATGTTATTCCACCAGAATAACTCTTTGAGATCCATGTACATCTTGGTACTCCCAGGATGAATGAAGTGCGGTGTGTCATGTGCCTCCCAAAGTATCAAGTTCTTGATCTCGGGTATATCTGGTACACAAATTCTTTTATGGAACCATAGTGAGTCACACTCACCTAAATGGAATGCTGAGAGTTTTCCTTCCTCAATTCTTCGAACTTTTTCTTTTATGAATGGATCTTCGTCTTGTCGACATATTATTTCCTTCCGAATATCACTTTTTCTTTCTTCCATTAACTTCAATGTAAACAAACCTCCCAAAGTGTTAACTTCCAGTATCTCGATTTATGATTGTGCTAGTTCCCTCTTCAACTCCTTTGGCAGTTCACGGTGTATTGGTTGTATATTCGTTCTCTTCCGACTTAAGGCATCAACTACAACATTGGCTTTTCCTGAGGTATAATTGATGGTAAGATCATAGTCCTTGATCAACTTCAGCCATCTTCTTTGCCTCATATTCAATTATTTCCGGGCGAAGAAGTACTTGAGACTTTTATGGTATGTGTATGAATGGATAGTATGGGCACCTAGAGGGGGGTGAATAGGTGCTAATTTCAAATTTTAATACTTTTTCGATTTAGGCTTGACACAAAGGTAAATTCTCTAGATATGACAAGGGCTACACTAAGCAAGATACAAACAAAAAGTAAAGGTAAAGGATAGAAGGAACCGATAGAGGAAGCACGCGGAGACAAGGATGTATTCTCGAGTTCCTCATTTTGAGGGGAGTACGTCTTGTTGGAGGGATATGAGTTTCACCACGAAGGCCTACTCAACACCACAAAGGGCTCACCCTATTCTCCGATGAACTTCGCCACAAAGGCTTAGTCCACCTTCCACTATGGAATCCTTCAAGGAGGAATCTGGAGCCTTTAAAATGATCTTGAGGCACACAAAGGCCTCACCCTATTCTCCGAAGAAGGTTGATCTTGGCCTTGACCTTGGATAACTTGAATGATAGGAGTGCTTGGTTCTTGCATAGCAACTTGGTCACAAAGAGGAGGGTCTTGAACTTGTTCTTGGGTTGGTGCATCACTTTCTCCATTGGCATGTTCTTCCAATGTAGACGAGGGCTCCACTTGAGTAGAGCATAGTCCTTGATCCACCACAAGGTGTCCCTCAATGGGGCGGAAAAATCTCACGCCCATTCTTCCTATGGCTTTTTGAGGAATTTCAACATCTACATCGGAAACACGAAATTCTGCCACTTGGGAGTCATCATTTTCTTCGAACACCACAATACTAGATTCAGTGACAATCCGTGGGGCCTTGTCAAAGACTCTATAAGTGTGGGATTCGGCACCATAACCAAAAAACGTACCCTCAATAGTTTTAACTTAGAATGTAGACAAACGAACACCTTTCATCAAATAGAAACACTTACAACCGAAGACTCGTGATATGGATGTGTACTCCTAGATTGGCCCGATCTTCACGAATCGACAAGAACAAACGAAGAATGCGAAGAATACGAAGAACACGAGATGGGGGATCGAGGAGGAATCGTGGGCAATCGCGGGGAAACACAAAGGGGGATAAATTGTAAGAACCGAAAGATCCAACCTCCCGTCAACTAAACCCCGAGGGTATCCTACGGAACAATTGATCCAACTAAACTCACCTTGATACAAACCGTCTCACACCCGTAGCCGGTTCCACTACGCCAATAGAACCTCAAGGATTCACGAGAGGAAGATTGGACAACTCTTGACTAAAACCCTAAAGGGAGAGGACAAGTAGTTGGGATGTGCCTTGATACGATCCTAGACGAAGTCGTAGGAGCAACCTTGATACATTCCTAGGTACACACCGTAGGAGTAGTTCCTCAAAGAGGGATAAAAGAGATCGAAGCTCAATGTTCTAAATTCAACTCTAAACCCTAGATCTAGCTCGGGGAAGTCCTTATATAGCCGGGGGTCGACGTAGGTGAAAACGGGGGCGAAATCCGGGCGTTTCCGTGCGTTTTAGGCCACACCGGCCTGAGAGCCCGACCCTTGAGGCCGGGGTGGGAGCAGGAGGCGGCCCAGGGCGCGCCGGCCTGGGGCCGAGGTGGGAGAGGGTGGCGCCGGCCTGGGGCCGGGGTGGAGGCCGGGGCCCTCGGGTGGTCGCCCGGCCTGAGGGGGAGGGAGTCCGGCCTGGGGCCGGGGTGGGGGCCGGACCCCTCTGCCTGGTGGCCGGCCTGGAGAGGGGGAGGCCGGCCTGGCCGGGTCTTGAGGCCGGGGGGCCTGTTTTCCCCCTATCTTCTCCGCCGGAACTCCGATCTCGATGCCGTCTTCTCCTCCCTCCTTGGTAGCTTCTTGCGCATCATCTTGGGTGCTTTCCGGGGCCTCCGTGGTGGGTTCGAACCTGAGCACACAAAGGGTTGAACCATGAGGTAGCGCACCATCCCCCAAGTCACCGAAAGTATGGAGCGAGAGGAGCGAGTTCACCTTATCACGTATGTCCTTTGCTCGTGATCTTGTCATTGGTGCACTTGGTGGTGTTGGGTGGGCTACATTATCTCCCCCCCCCTAAAAAAGAGTCGACCTCGACTCGTCGTCGTCTTCATCACTTGGGTATCCATGGAAGGGAGAGATGTCCTTGACGTTGAAGGAGTTGTGGACGAGGTACTTGGATTGTGGTAAGTCGAGCTTGTAGGCGTTGTTGTTGATGCGTTTGATGACCTTGAAAGGGCCGTCGCCTCTTGGCTTGAGCTTGGAGTTGCGCTCTTCGGGAAAACGGTCCTTGCGCAAGTGTAGCCAAACGAGGTCACCTCCATGGGTTTCTTGTTCTTGTTCATGACGGAGGCTCGGTGCTCGGCATGCTTCTCAAGCGTATCTCTCGTGGAGTCATGTAGCTTCTTGATGTAGTCGGTGCGCTTTTCAATGTCCATGTTTGCTCGCTCGCGGAGAGGCAAAGGTAGTATGTCGAGGGCGGTGCTGGGGTTGAAGCCGTAGACGATCTCGAAGGGGCTTCGCTTGGTAGCTTGGTGTGGTGCTTGATTGTAGGCGAACTCGGCATGTGGGATGCATTCTTCCCAATTCTTTAGGTTGGGCTTGATCAATGCTCGAAGGAGTGAAGATAGTGTGCGGTTGACGACCTCGGTTTGTCCATCCGTTTGAGGGTGGTAGGCGGTGGAGAAGAGTAGCTTGACGCCGAGCTTGGCCATCAACGTCTTCCAAAAGTATGAGGTGAACTTGACGTCGCGATCCGAGACAATGGAAGTAGGTACACCATGGAGACGCACAATTTCCCTGAAAAACAAGGTAGCAACATGTGAAGCATCGTCGGTTCGGTTGCAAGGAATGAAATATGCCATCTTAGAGAAACGATCAACAACTACAAAAATGGAGTCCATATTGGTTTTGGTTCGTGGGAGTCCTAACACAAAATCCATACTAATATCACTCCAAGGTGCATGTGGGATAGGTAATGGCATGTAAAGACCATGGGGGTTGGAAGTAGACTTAGCTCGGAGGCATGCAGAACATCTCTTGACGTGTCTCTCAACTTGATGCTTCATCTTGGGCCAATAGTAGTGGTTTGAGAGCATGGCATAGGTCTTGTCGCGTCCAAAGTGTCCCATGAGGCCGCCTTCATGTGATTCCTTCAATAACATCAAGCGAAGAGAGGACTCGGGAATACCCAATTTGTTAGCCTTAAACAAGAAACCTTTGTGAAGATAGTAGTCATCAAATCCTCGGTTAGGCAAGCATTTCTCAAAGATAGGAGCAAAGAAAGCATCGGAAGCATATAAGTCTTTGATCTCATCCAAACCAATCACATTGATGTCAAGACGTGTAAGAAGTCACTCTTTTCTAGATAAGGCATCCGCTACAACATTTTCTTTACCTTTCTTGTAGTTAATGGCATAAGGAAAAGATTCAATGAATTCTACCCATTTAGCATGCCTCTTGTTCAAGTTAGTTTGACTTTTCAAGTATTTCAATGATTCGTGATCGGGATGAATGATAAATTCTTTAGGCCAAAGGTAGTGTTGCCAAACTTCTAACACTCTAACCAAAGCAAATAGTTCCTTATCATAGATTGAGTAATTGAGTTTAGCGCCATCTAGTTTTCACTATGGTATGCAACGGGGCGTCCGTTTTGCATGAGAACGCCACCAATTCCTATACCACTAGCATCACATTCAATCTCAAAAGTTTTCTCAAAATCCGGTAAGACAAGCAAAGGAGCTTCGATTAAGCATTTCTTAAGTGTGTCGAAAGTTTTTTGTTGCACGTTGCCCCAAACAAAAGGTACATTCTTTTTGGTAAGCTCATTCAAAGGGCAGGCAATTGTTGAAAAATCTTTGACAAAGCGGCGATCGAAACCGGCAAGGCCATGAAAGCGCCTTATCTCACCCACGGAAGTAGGGTTGGGCCAATTCCTAATTGCCTCGATTTTCTTGTTGTCGACTTTAATACCATTGGAAGAAATCACAAATCCCAAGAAAACAAGCTTGTTGGTGCAAAAATTGCATTTGGAAAGATTGGCAAAAAGTTTTGCTTTGTGAAGAGCCAACAATACTTGTGAAACATGATCAATATGATCTTCCAAAGACTTTCTATAAATGAGAATGTCGTCGAAGTAAACCACAACAAATTTGCCAATGAAAGGACGCAAAACTTCATTCATGAGGCGCATGAAGGTAGATGGGGCATTCAAGAGACCAAAGGGCATGAAAAGCCATTCATACAAACCAAGTTTTGTTTTGAAAGCCGTTTTCCATTCATCACCTATACTCATACGAATTTGATGGTAACCACTTTTAAGATCAATTTTGGAAAAGATAGTAGCACCACTCAATTCATCAAGCATGTCATCGAGCCTAGGAATAGGATGTCTATATCTAACGGTGATAGCATTGATAGGTCGGCAATTGATGGCTAGGTTGAGACTCCAAGTGCAGAGTGTGTAGATAGTGGCAAGCCTTCTTCCCCACGAGGGTGACTCGAGGGTTTATATCGAACTCTTGGGGAGCCAGTATTTCAGCAGTTGTCTTCCAAGCTTCCTTCAGGATCCTGCAAACAAGTAGAGAATTTTGTGCCCTCAACCTCACCAAGTGGTTGTCAAGCACAAGGTGTGAGACTTATAAATTGCAATGCAAAACTGAAAGTAAATGTGCAATAATTAAACCTACTACTAAATGCAAATGAGAAATAAAATATGCAATGGATTGTTTTTGTATTTTTGTGATGCAAGTGGTGATGGAGATAATGTAAATTCGAATTGGAGATGCAAGTAAAGTAAAATGCAAGTAAAGTAAATTGCAGCAAAGTAACTAGAGTGTTTTCTTATAATTAAAATAGGACCGGGGTTCATGGTTTCACACTTGCATTCTCTCAAATAAAGTGGTAGACGGTGGACATAAAGAATTACATGTGAGATTACAATAACATGTTTAACATTGAGTACTTTCATATGGGCATCACGTCCTAGCATAGAGATCTCTACGGTCATATTGATCCCTCTTATACTCCACCAAGATGCGAAATAAATCATAACACCTCGATAATTAAGGAAAAACCAGAGTATAGCTTTAAGCAATGTGACATGAAGTTGAAGTAAGAACTTGCTAGATCTAGTCATGGAGATTGATTAGTGTCACTTCAAATCCCCGGTAACAAGGTACTCCTTTTTATCCCTAGTGAGGTAACTAAGAAAGGTTTAACAAAACCTAAGTGGATCGCTGAACTTCTGTCACTTTCACAGCACTAGCCACCCCCCGTTACTCCAACTAATGCACCCATCACCCCACACACGCTCTCAAGAACTAGATTGATCAAAACTAGCAAATAAGAACGGGGTACATAAGATACATCTACTCAAATAACTCAAGAGAAACAATTGCAATCTCAGATTCAATAACTCATAGAAAAGATCCACCACATAGGAATTACAACGGTGCCCGTAATCATGTGAGGCAGCTCATACAGATCTAATTAGTGAAGCACATAGAGAGAGAGATACAAGTGCTACTTCCACAAACCCATAGCCCTGGGGTGGACTACTCCCTCTTCATGGAGATGTCGATGGAGACGACGTTGGAGGGGTAGGAGATCACACCGGCGGCGCCCCGCCAGAGTTTTCCCCCTCCAATCTGGAACTTCTGGTCTCTGTTTCGGTGTTTCGGCGGCGCTCTCCTCCGTAAGGGTACGGGGGACCTTTTTTATAGTTGGTTTTAGGTCAAGACGGAGTCGGTAAGTCGAAGATGGAAGGAATTGGGGCCACAAGGGACAAAAGGGGGCCTCTCACGCGGCCAAGGAATCTGGCCGCGTGGAGGGTCCTCTTTTGGGCCTCCTTTCCCAATTCTCGTGGATCCTTCGCCCGCAAGTCTTCTCCTTCCAAGGAAATGACCCCCGCAGATTTTCAGGTGATTTCGCGGAAGTTTGCCCCCTGAAACGTCAAAAATATAGAAAACGAGGTTTCTGACACGCAGGGTTAATTCCATAAAAGTTGGGGGACTTTGTAATTTAACCCCAAAATACTATAAAACATTGAATTATACCCTTATATGATGCAATATGTAATAGAAAACCATGTGAAAATATGCAAAATTCATCTATGCATTTTACATGCATCAACATCCCCAAGCTTAACCCATGCTCGTCCTCGAGGATGAAGGTGATAAAACTAAGATGGGTTTTGCATATTGAAACAATCATGGGATATCAAGGAGGATTATTCATGCTACATATAATCAAACGATTAATACTAGAAATGAGTAGCAATATACAATTCATGTTGTAAGAAATATCAAATATGCAAGCAAAGATGCTTCATGAAAGTTCACAAAGTGTATAATGAAATAAAAGCACTATAGACCAAATGCATACATAAAATGAAAAATAAAATCCTATATTGGTCAAAGAATAGCATAATGGAGAATAGAAAATATGGTGGACACTTTGGATAAAATTGAGTAGAGGTAAAACATGTTCAAGTCTTATTTAGCCTCTAAATTATTCAACTAAAATTACTAATTGAAATGTGGTATCCATTGATCTAGGACTCTCATTGCCCCTTTATCACTAGCATCTTAAAATTGTGAGTATTGAAGTAATGAGAATGACAAGGTGGTTGAAAGCCTCATGCCCCGTGAGTGTGAAAACCTACTCCATGATTACTCAACTTAAGATTCCTAATAAGCTTTGTACAATCATAATAAGTATTAATGACATCATAGAGAACCGCAAATAGGTACCTCTTGCCCCATGACATGGAAACAAGCCCATGTTACAATGACAAGATGAACAAACGGAGTAGACTCATCATCCTTTTTATTTTCATTCACTATTATGCATAGCTTTTTATTTTATTATAGGATGTGTTGTAGAGTCACTCAAGCTGTAAGTAAAGTTCCACCATGATAAAGCATGGCTTGGGTTAGCGTCCCAATGCGTTTCTCTAGTCATATAGATACTTACTCATCAAAACTTACTATTCCTCTATTTCATTTCGGCATGGCAGGAGTCCAAAAACAAAAGTACATGATATCAACCAAATGTAAAAAAAATTGTGCAATGTTGAAAGATTTTCGATGATACACGTTTATAGCTAGCTCCCAACCACACACTTGTCAAACGCAAAACTTGTGGCTCCCATTATTGGGTCATGTTTATTAGATGCATAAAAAGTAAAGTGTGCCTTCAAAAGTTCGTGAGAGTCCTATCCCAAGTTCAACCCATGAGAATTAATAAAGTGAATATCTTAATTTAGAACATAAATAACACAATAACATGGTGAACATACTCGGAATAGCAATGAAGCTAATGGGAAGATATGGTGGACTCACTGGAAATACTTGGCTAAGGAGTGTTGGAAACAAGTTTTTACTTGTTGGAATTTTTAAATTTTTGGGCTAGCAAGAGGGAGATAGTTGACCAGCTACTATGCATGAATATGTCCATAGAACTACTCATTTCATGACAAACTAAATAAACCAGCAATTAACATCAACGACATGAATAAGAGATAGCTCAAGACAACATTATTGCAAATTTCTACACATAAAAAGCCTATAAATCATGCAAACATATGTAGCTCTTCAAATCAACCATGGCATACCTATTCCAAGTCATAATACTAGCATCCAATACATTCCAACCCCAAACTCCAGTAGCTCAATCTCATATAAAATGATGGTGGTCTTATCAAAACAAAAATAAAAACAAAAACTAGATGCTTCAAGTCTCTACGATAAATGCTTTGCTTAGAAAAACAGAAACTAGACGTGTGCTAACCAAAATAGTGTAGCTCCAGTGGGGTGTTCATAACATCCCCAATCTTATGTATTTCACCATTCTTGGATGTCTTGAGGCGCAGCTCCTCTATTCCCTGTGAAAAAACTTCACAAAACATGTTTCTCCCATTCTTTTTCTGTGGGGTGAGATTAGCAAGGACAAACAAATCACATGCTTGTTGTGCAAAATTCCAAATAAAATGCTCCATTAGATAGACAATAAGGTTCATTATGTTGTATGTTCACTCTCTTGCTTGAAAGAATCATGGAATTCGATTCCCAAGCCCAAAGAGTGCATAAAACAAAAGAAGGCAGAATCTTTCCAGAAAAGCAGCAGCATCAAAACGAACGTTTTTCCCTAAGCTAGACTCGTCAAAAAATTAAGCCAATTTTTATGCTTACATAGGACGAAAAGTTTTATAACATACTAAAAAATTATCTCAATCTGACATACCAATAAAAAACGTAAAATCATACGGTGAGCAGACTCGTGCTGAAACAGAAATTTCATGCACTAGGATAGCAACTTATAAGTCCAAATGGGTTTGACTTGACTCTTTATTGAAAACTCCAGAATTAAAACAAGAAAACTAATCTCTTGAGACAGCAAGAGGAAACTAGGAAAATCCAAACAAAAACAACCGGGTTGCCTCCCGTAAAGCGCTTTCTTTATAGCCATATAGCTAGGCTTTACTTACTTGATAATCAAGAGGTATAAAGCTCATGAGGGAGCTTGTTCTTCAGCGTGCCCCTCTTCCTTGGGAAGTGCTCCATGCTTTTCTTGTGAGGGAACTGAAACTTGACATTCCCTTCCTTGGAGTCTATGATTGCACCTGTAGTACGAAGAAAAGGTCTACCCAAAATAATAGGACTAGGGGATTTATCCCCCATATCCATAATAATGAAATCAACGGGTACGAAAGTCATGTGCAATTCAATAATAACATCTTTTACTTGTCCTACATAATGTTTAGTAGAGTTATCAGCAAGGACAAATTCACTTGAGCACTTTTATAAATTTTCTAGTTCTAGCAATTCATATAATTCTTTAGAGAGTACCGATACACTAGAACTTAGATCTAACATAGCATGGTGAATTTCTTTTCCAATTGAAACTAGCACCTTGGGGATCCATGCATCCCCAATCTTAGGAGGTATCATGACCTCATTCTTGTACCTAGCAAATTTTTCTTGCAAGACATGATTAGCAATATAAGATCCAAAGCCAGGTTGATTAACATTTATAGTGGGATCACTAGCAAATTTTTGTAGAGTAGCAATAAGTTCTTTCAAACTACTTTTTTCTAAATCAACCAATGGATCCTTAATTTCAGTAAGCATCATAATTTCCTCTACTTTACTCTCTAATTTAGCTAGCATGCTTGATTCATGAGGACTAATTTCATCTTTGCTAGCAAGATAAGACTTATATGGAAGTAAATATTCAGGGTACTTCACTATTTCATTCAAAGGTTCTTCCAAGCTAGTAGGGACATGCTCACTTGTATTCTCAGTAATATGATCAATATTTTCAATAATAGGATCAGCAATAGTAATAGAATTCATTCCTACACTAGGTTGTGCTTGTGGCTTTCCTGCTGACATGCTTAATAGAGTTGCTTGATTATCAGCTAATTTTGACAATGCTTTATCTAAATTCGAAGATTGAACTTGCAATCCTTTAATATTACTTCTAATGGATGCAGTAGACTTATTTAACTCATGTATCATAGCATTGTGACTAGCAACTTGTTCCATAAGCAATTTATTAAATTCAGAAATTTCACTAGAAGGCTTCCACTTATTTTCATTAGCATTAGGATATGGAACAAAAGGTTTATTTGGCTCATAAGGAGGTTTACTGTATGAATTGTAAGCATTACCAAAACCATTGCTACCATAATTCCTAACAAAATTAACATCCACACTTCCATAATTACTACCAACTAGCTCTTGCAAAGGCACATTCTCCATATTTTGTTTATTAATAAAAGCAAGAATAGTGTCCATTTTAGAAGACAAATAATTGGTTTCTTCAATTGAGTTTATTTTCTTAGTGGGATTGGGTGCTCTTTTAGTATTCCATTGACTATAATTTTGCAATATGCTTTCTAATACGCTCTTAGCCTCACTTACAGTTTTACTCATAAAGGCACCTCCAGCAGCAGAATCAAGTATATTTTTAGACATATAGTTTAGACCATTATAAAAAGAGTGTAGTATGGTCCATTCATTTACTACATGTGATGGGCATGTTCTAAGCATTAATTTAATTCTATCCCATGCCATGGCTACATGTTCATTATCATTTTGCCTAAATGAGAGGATGTTATTCCTATTTTGCAAAATTTTAACGGGAGGATAATATTTCTTATTGAAATCTTCTTTTAAATCATCCCAAGACTTTATACTAGCTGTAGGTAGTGAAAGTAACCATTCTTTAGCCTTTCCTCTAAGTGAAAAAGGGAATAATTTCAGTTTTAAAACACTTCTTTCCACATTTTTAAATTTTTGCATATCACATATTTCCATGAAATCATGAAGATGCATAGAGGCATCCTCCATAGCACTACCACCGAATTGCTCTCTAGTAATTAAATTTAAATAAACTAGGACTTACTTCATAGCTTTTAGCTTGTATTTCAGGTGTAGTAATTGGCCTAGCAATGAATTGGTCATTGGGTGTATTTGTGTAGTCACTTAATTTAGTTCTATCACCCATTTTAACAGTTTTTATGTAGTTTTTAATTTTTTATGCAAAACTGAAAAGTAAAGTAACTAGGCAAATTCGAAATACTAAAATAAACTAGATAACTAAATGCAAAGCTAAAATGCAAATTAAAATAAAATATGCAAGACAAAACAAAAATAAGAACAAAAACAAAACAAAAACAAAAACAAGACAAGAAACAAAACAATCTACTTGAAAGAAGGTGGAGATAGAAAGGACGGTACTCACGTAGGTGCAACCTCCCCAAGCTTAGGTGTTTGCACACCTTGTTGGTGATGAAGACTTCTTGTGAGCTCCCTTGGACAACTCCTTCACCTATGGCTCCCCGGCAACGGCGCCAGAAAAACGCTTGATGGCTAGGTTGAGACTCCAAGTGCAGAGTGTGTAGCTAGTGGCAAGCCTTCTTCTCCACGAGGGTGACTCGAGGGTTTATATCGAACTCTTGGGGAGCCAGTATTTCAGCATTTGTCTTCCAAGCTTCCTCCAGGATCCTGCAAACAAGTAGAGAATTTTGTGCCCTCAACCTCACCAAGTGGTTGTCAAGCACAAGGTGTGAGACTTCTAAATTGCAATGCAAAACTGAAAGTAAATGTGCAATAACTAAACCTACTACTAAATGCAAATGAGAAAATAAATATGCAATGGATTGTTTTTGTATTTTTGTGATGCAAGTGGTGATGGAGATAATGTAAATTCGAATTGGAGATGCAACTAAAGTAAAGTGCAAGTAAAGTAAATTGCAGCAAAGTAACTAGAGTGTTTTCTTATAATTAAAATAGGACCGGGGTTCATGGTTTCACACTTGCATTCTCTCAAATAAAGTGGTAGACGGTGGACATAAAGAATTACATGTGAGATTACAATAACATGTTTAACATTGAGTACTTTCATATGGGCATCACGTCCTAGCATAGAGATCTCTACGGTCATATTGATCCCTCTTATACTCCACCAAGATGCGAAATAAATCATAACACCTCGATAATTAAGGAAAAACCAGAGTATAGCTTTAAGCAATGTGACATGAAGTTGAAGTAAGAACTTGCTAGATCTAGTCATGGAGATTGATTAGTGTCACTTCAAATCCCCGGTAACAAGGTACTCCTTTTTATCCCTAGTGAGGTAACTAAGAAAGGTTTAACAAAACCTAAGTGGATCGCTGAAGTTCTGTCACTTTCACAGCAGTAGCCACCCCCCCCCCCCCGTTACTCCAACTAATGCACCCATCACCCCACACACGCTCTCAAGAACTAGATTGATCAAAGATAGCAAATAAGAATAGGGTACATAAGATACATCTACTCAAATAACTCAAGAGAAACAATTGCAATCTCAGATTCAATAACTCATAGAAAAGATCCACCACATAGGAATTACAACGGTGCCCGTAATCATGTGATGCAGCTCATACGGATCTAATTAGTGAAGCACATAGAGAGAGAGATATAAGTGCTACTTCCACAAACCCATAGCCCTGGGGTGGACTACTCCCTCTTCATGGAGATGTCGATGGAGACGACGTTGGAGGGGTAGGAGATCACACCGGCGTCGCCCCGCCGGAGTTTTCCCCCTCCAATCTGGAACTTCTGGTCTCTGTTTTGGTGTTTCGGCGGCGCTCTCCTCCGTAAGGGTACGGGGGGACCCTTTTTATAGTCGGTTTTAGGTCAAGACGGAGTCGGTAAGTCGAAGATGGAAGGAATTGGGGCCACAGGGGCCAAAAGGGGGCCTCTCACGCGGCCAAGGAATCTAGCCGCGTGGAGGGTCCTCTTTTGGGCCTCCTTGCCCAATTCTCGTGGATCCTTCGCCCGAAAGTCTTGTCCTTCCAAGAAAATGACCCCCGCAGATTTTCAGGTGATTTCGCGGAAATTTGCCCCCTGAAACGTCAAAAATATGGAAAACGGGGTTCTGACAGGCAGGGTTAATTCCATAAAAGCTGGGGGACTTTGTAATTTAACCCCAAAATACTGTAAAACATTGAATTATACTCTTATATGATGCAATATGTAATAGAAAACCATGTGAAAATATGCAAAATTCATCTATGCATTTTACATGCATCAGCAATCCATACACATGCGGGAAGTAGAATCTTGCTTTGGAACAAGGATAACCGGCACCGCACAAGGGCTAAGAGATTCACGGATAAAACCTTTGTCGAGTAGTTCTTGAATTTGGTGCTCAATCTCCTTAGTATCTTCGGGGTTGGTGCAGTAAGGAGCGTGGTTGGGGAGGGGCGCGCCCGGGATGAGGTCAATGCGGTGCTCGATTCCTCGTAGAGGAGGAAGGCCCGGAGGGAGTTCATCGGGAAAGACATCTTCAAATTCCTGCAACAAAGGCAACAAAGATGGAGGAAAATTTGTCATGTCGTTAGTTTCAAGTGCTTCCCCTTTGCACACTAGGACGAAGTGGAGAATGGTGGGGTCATCTCGTAACTCTCGCATCTCCCTTTTGGTGGCAAGTAAGGCAAGGCCTTTGGGAACACTCGAAGTTTTTCCACTCATATTTGGCTTGTGCTCTCACTCTCTTTTGGGTGGATCACTCTCTCACCACTCATCTCACGAGACTTGAGCTCTTCTTGTTTACATGCAGGAGTCTTGGCGTTGTCGGCGATCACTTGGCTAGGAGACATGGGACGAATCACAAATGTCTTGTTATTCCACTTGAAGCTATAGTGATTGGTACGCCCATCATGAATAGCAATCTTGTCGTATTGCCAAGGTCGACCAAGAAGAAGATGACACACGGTCATAGGAACAACGTCACACTCCACCGTGTATTCATAGGGACCAATCTTGAAATGCATGGATACCATATGTTGAATCTTGAAGGTGCCGAAGTCACTAAGCCATTGGACATGGTATGGATGAGGATGTTGCTTGTAAGTCAATTGGAGTTTGTCGCAAAGCTCTTTGCTAGCTAAGTTGTGGCAACTTCCACCATCGATGATGACCTTGATTGATTTGCCATCGATACCGGCTCTAGTTTGAAAGAGATTTCACCGTTGATCATGCTCATCTTGAGGAGAAGTAGAAAGGACTCTTGTCACCACTAGCGATGGATTCTTGTCCTCATCGCAATATACACTGTCTTCATCATCTTTGGGAACGTCCAAAGAGTTGAGAGCAACTTGATGCAAGGCGTAGTATTCGCCTTCACTCATGGAGTCACGTTCACCGTCTTGGTTAACAATCATGATCATCTTGTTGGAACACTCAAAGGATTTGTGTCCGCTACCACCACACTTGAAGCAAGTGATAGTACTTGACTTGACTTGAGGAGCATTTGAAGAGGATGTGGTAGGAGCTTGTTTCTTGAATGGTTGTGGAGACTTGTTGGTAACATTAGAGGCTCGAGGGGATCTCTTGTTGTTGGTAGGAGTAGGAGCTTGTGTGATTGGTGACGAAGAGGAAGGCCTTGAGTTGAAGAAAGCCTTTTGCTTGTTGTACTTGAGATCTTCCGCAATTTGACGTTCGGCCTTGAGAGCTTGGTGGACAAGGGCCACAATGTTGTCATACGTTTGATTCTCAACGATCTTCTTTATAGGATAGTTGAGGCCATTGAGGAAGCGGGCCATTGTTTGCTCTTGAGATTCCATCACATGAGCTCTAATCAAAGATGTCTCCATTTCCTTGTAGTACTCATCAACGGACTTCAAACCTTGCCGAAGTTCTTGAAGCTTCTTGAAGAGGTCACGCTTGTAGTGTGGAGGAACAAATCGAGCATGCATGAATTGCTTCATCTCATTCCAAGTGGCAATAGGAGCAATGCGGTTGCGGACTCTTTCGGCTTGTAGACGATCCCACCATAAGAGTGCATAGCCTTTGAATTCCAAAGATGCCAGGGCAACCATTTTCTTGTCGGTGAAGTTGTGAATGCCGAAGATCTTGTCTACCTTGAGAGCCAAAGCAAGATATTCTTCGGGGTCATTCTCACCATTGAACTTTGGGACATTGAAACAAAGGGCACTCATTTTGTTATCTTCTTGTTGACGATGGGGTCGCTCATGGTGTCGTTCATGGGGGTCTTCATCATAGACGGGCGGTGAATCATCATAGCGGTCATCCTCATTGTCTTGGCGGTGGCGATCATGATGGGGAGGATGACGCCGGTGGTCATTAGGAGGTGGTTGTTGGTGGTGACGGAGTCTTGCTTCACGGTGTTCATTATCATCATTGTCATTGTGTTGGTGTCGATGACATTCTTGTTCTTGGCGAGGGTGTTGCGTAAGCACTTGTTCATCTCAAGGGTGTTGTGGACGATCATGTTCTTGGCGGTCATTGTTGTTGGGACGCGCATTGCGCCTAGGTGGCCTTCGATGTTGACGAGCATCTTCCACGAAATCATTATGGCCATAGTCTTGAGCGTGGCCGTGTGGAGGTGGATGATGATGTTGTCGAAGGTCCGGGCGTTGCGGTTGTTGAAGAGGGTCACCACGGCCTTGGCGATGTCGCGGAGGTGGTGATGGCGAGCTATCTTCATACCAATGTCGTCGCGGGGGTTACTGTGGTTGTGGAGGAGGTGGTTGTGGTTGTTGCGGTTGTCCACCATCCTCCATGTTGTTGTTGCGATCATAGCGATCATGACGGTCATGGCGACGAGCTTGGTGAAGATCTTGGTTGTGGTGGCTTGAGCGACGAGACCTTGAGGATGATGATGAATGACGGCGGTTGGAAAGGTTTGCCAAGTTGATGTTGATGCGCGTCATTTGATCATTCAATCTAGCCTCTTGCTCTTGGAGTCGACGCTCATAGCGTTGCAACCCGTCCTTGACGAGTTCGCGGAGTTGGAAATGGTCATTGTGGGTGACGTAGTTGACGTAAGAATTGTCGTTGTAGAATGGATTTCCTTCATCTTTCGAGCTCGGACTTGTGAATAATCCTTCCCTATCCATCTCAAAACACACAAGGGTGATATTGAAGAAATGGATGCCTCACTTACCCAACGTTACCTTTTTTGGTCGTATTGAGGCTAGTGGACGAGCCTAGGTGTAGGGCGGTATGTCAAGAGCGAATCCAAAAAGATCAAAAGAAACCGCAAACGACAACACACACACTTTATATGGAAGGCAAATGGGTTAGGAAAGTGGCGAGGAAAAATCGACTAAACCGAAGAAAAGTTTGTTGTCAAACGTGGAGAAGAACCAAAGAAAAGTTAGCACAAAATCCAAACCTAGATGATGGAAATATGGTGTAACACACACACACAAGTGATAAATGGGGTTAGTGCGGCCAATGGACGAGCGAAGACAAAATGTTCCTAACGAAGACTAAAGCTCAATGCCACACTAACACAAGGAGGACGCTAGCTCAAACCGCAAATTTGAAAAGGCAACAAGATTCGCACCGTGGCAATCGGTCACTCTTTCTCTTTTGCGACGCAATGCTACACGTTCCTACAATGGAAAGCAATTGGCATCAATCCTTTGCTTCTTTTTCTATTTTTTTTATTTTCTCTTTTGATGGATTCCAAAATGCCAATGCCTACTCGCAGCTAATCTCTCACAAGCGCCAAACTCGCACTCTCGATGCCACAAATGCGATGAAAAGCGGTGTAAAAGAACTAGTTCGAATATGTAAGGTACACAATGGATGGGTTGGATCAAGCGGAAGCAAGTTATACCTCTCTTATTGATGATCACAGACTTGCGGCCGGTGGAAGTCGATGTCGTGGCGATCCGTTGATGTGGAAGCGTAGATGGTGTCGTGGGCGTCGCGTAGCAACTTATTGCACTCAATTTGGATCACAAACGACAAAGAAAAACAAGTTTCAAAATATGTCCAAAAATCGAAGAGCAGAGATTTTCTGAGATTTTTGCTCAAATTCGAAATTTCTTCAAAATCAAGATTTTTTTTGGAAAAACTGGGGAAAAGTGGCTGAATAGAAAGGTGGGGAATGGTCTTAGGCAACAAATCCACGTATAAAATCCACGAAAAACTCAACAAATCAACAGATCGGTCGAAATCCCTTTTGGCTATTTTTGGTGAGATTTTCAAAATTTATGGTGGTAGAAGAAAAATTGGTGGAAAAGGTGGGGAGTGGGTGTCAAATTCATGTCAATCTAGCTCTGGATACCAGATGATATGGAGGTGTACTCCTAGATTGGCCCTATCTTCACGAATCGACAAGAACGAACGAAGAACGCGAAGAACATGAAGAACACGAGATGGGGAATCGTGGGCAATCGCGGGGAAACACAAAGGGGGGGTAAATTGCAAGAACCGAAAGATCCAATCTCCCGTCAACTAAACCCCGAGGGTCGCCTACGGAACAATCGATCCAACTAAACTCACCTTGATACAAACCGTCTCACACCCGTAGCCGGTTCCACTACGCCAATAGAACCTCAAGGATTCACGAGAGGAAGGTTGGACAACTCTTGACTGAAACCCTAAAGGGAGAGGACAAGTAGTTGGGATGTGCCTTGATACGATCCTAGACGAAGTTGTAGGAGTAGCCTTGATACGTTCCTAGGTACACACCGTAGGAGTAGTTCCTCAAAGAGGGATACAAGAGAGCGAAGCTCAATGTTCTAAATTCAACTCTAAACCCTAGATCTAGATCGGGGAAGTCCTTATATAGCCGGGGGTTGAAGTAGGTGAAAACGGGGGCGAAATCCGGGAGTTTCCGTGCTTTTAGGCCACGCCGGCCTAGGAGCCCGGCCTGGCCGACCCTTGAGGTCGGGGTGGGAGCAGGAGGCGGCCCAGGGCGCGCTGGCCTGGGGCCGAGGTAGGAGAGGGGGGCGCCGGCCTGGGGGAGCCGGCCTGGGGCCGGGGTGGAGGCCGGGGCCCTCGGGTGGTCGCCCGGCCTGAGGGAGAGGGAGGCCGGCAAGGGGCCGGGGTGGGGCCGGACCTCTCTGCCTGGTGGCCGGCCTGGAGAGGGGGGAGGCCGGCCTGTCCGGGTCTTAAGGCCGGGGGGCCTGTTTTCCCCCTATCTTCTCCGCCGGAACTCCGGTCTCGATGACGTCTTCTCCTCCCTCCTTGGTATCTTCTTGCGCATCATCTTGGGTGCTTTCCGGGCCCTCCGTGGTGGGTTCGAACCTGAGCACACAAAGGGTTGAACCATGAGGTAGCGCACCATCCCCCAAGTCACCGAAAGTATGGAGCGAGAGGAGCGAGTTCACCTTATCACGTATGGCCTTTGCTCGTGATCTTGTCATTGGTGCACTTGGTGGTGTTGGGTGGGCTACATCAACTCGGAAGTAGGAGACATTTGGTATGTTGACGGTGAGAATATCATATGGAGTCTTCATTAATAGTTTGCTAATGGAGATTCAGTTATATGATTGACAAGTCGTAGAGATGGCTTCGTCCCAAACATATTAGGGAGAATTGTACTCCTATAACATGGACCTAGCCATATCCATGAGGTTCTGATTCTTCCTTTCGGCTAGACCATTTTGTTGAGGGGTATATGCAACAAAATATTGATGAAGAATACTCTCTTCACTAAGGAACTCATTAAGGGTGTAGTTCTTGAACTTGGAGCCATTTTCACTCCTAATAGCCATGATGGGAACATTGTGTTGGCGTTGAACTTGATTGGAGAAATCGATGAGGGCTTGTTGAGTCTCACTCTTCAACTTGAAGAAATAGACCCATGTGTATCTTGAGTAGTCATCAACAATCACCAAGCAATACTTCTTGCCTCCAAGACTTGCCTCGGGCACGACACCAAAGAGATCAACATGGAGGATTTCTAGAATCCTCTTTGATGAAATAACCATCTTGCTTGGATGCGGAGAATCATGCATCTTTCTTTCAACACAAGCCCTGCACACACAACCTTTGGCAAAGGAAACATTTTATTTTAGTCCGAGGATGTTGCCACCCTTGTGAAGGCTTGGCAAAGTTCTCCTATTGACAAGGGACAAGCGGCGATGTCACAACCACACCCCGTCGTCCTTACTGGAGAGACACGTCGTTTGAGTGTTGGTTGACTCCGAAAAGTCTACCACATACAACTCATTTTTGACATGCCCAACGTAGGCAACATCGAGAGACTTGCTCCACATGATTACCACTTTGTCAAGATCAAATAAGACGGAAAATCCCATCTTCCCTAAGGCACGAACTAAAATTAAATTGAAACCAAGGGAATCGACAAACATGACATTTTCAAGGGTGATATTAGGAGCAACAATCACCTTGCCGAAACCCTTTACCTCAGATTTTGACTTATCTCCATAAGTGACAGTTGCTTGATTTGTATTTGGTCTCAACTCCGTCATAAGTGCCTTGGTTCTGGTCATATGACTTGTACACCCACTATCAAGTATCCATTTTGACCCACTGGAAGCATAGTCCTAAAAGCAATCATTGACTTGAGTTAGGACCCGAGGAGGGTCCTCTCATGTTAGCAACAAGGGTTTTTGGAACCCAAATCGAGTAATCAATGAAACCCTCAATAGGACCAACATATTTAGCTTACACAACACCATAATAATCAACGAATAAGAAATCATGTGGATTGTTAGTTCCCGCCGAGTTGCTACGAGTAGTGTTGTCCCTCATGACAATACCACTTGCACCAACGTTCTTCTTTGCTTGCGCGGGCTTGGCCTTGTTTTTTTTTGTTCTTGTTGTTCTTATTCTTGTTCTTTCTCTTGGCAACATATCCAAGACCTTGCTTGACATTTTATGGTCTAGGAGCAACGACTTGTGGCTTTGGAGCCACAACTTTTTCAACACTAGGACCCTTGTCCTTGATTCTTGCTAGCTCTTCCTTTACCCTAGCATCCTCCTCAATAACAAGAATATGTAGAGGTACTAGGCACATTGAATTGATCTTGTTGAGTTTGAAGTTGTTCACGAGACTTGTCGAGGGTAGAGTGTTCACTCTCCAAGGCCTTGTGAGCCTCGGTGAGCTTCCCTAGCTCCTCGGTTAGTTTTTCATGACCAACCCAAACTCAACCTTCTTATTTTTAGCCATTTTATATTTAGCAATTCCATGGTCATGATCTTTAGTGAGTTTAGAAATTAACTCATTATGCGACTCTTCAATAGTTTCAAGTTTCTCCTCGAGAGATACTCAAAGCTCATGTTCTTTCTCAAGAGCATTTGAGATGGAGCCCTTTTCAATGCAATATTCTCTCTCGATCTCACATTTCTTCTCAAGATCCTCTTGGGCCTCTCCCAACTGACTCATGAGAAGATCAAAGTACATGTTGGTCTCACCTTGCAAGTTAGTCATAAATAGACTCAAAGAGGCAATTTAATCTTCAACACTAGGGTGCAAGGTTATTATTTTCACTTTTTATAGTTGCAGGAAGATGATACCTTGGTGTACTTTGCCATGAAGCACTTTGCGGAAGTTTGAGAAAGATTCTCATTGGGGGATTCGAAAAGAGATGGAGATGACGATGATGCAATAGCAATAGCGGAAACTTCACTAGTGGATTCTTCTTCTTCATCATCAGAATCATACTCTTCTTGAGTCACTAGCACATATATTGATGATGGTTTCTTGTTGAAGGGTTTCTTCTTGAAGTAAGGCTTCTTGTTGGGGAGCCTTGACTTTTCCTTGAGAACAAGTTTTCCTCCTTGGCTTTCCTTATTTTCAAAGGGGCACTCGGAAACAATGTGATACTTTTCTTGAAAATTGAAACAAGCCCTCGCTTTTTGGGTCCCTTCTTTGCCATATATTGACTTGGTCTTGTCCTTAATATATGCCTTGGCCTTGGGAGGGTTCTTCCAAAACTTTTGCACCGCTAGAGTAATGTAGTCCTTAAGCACGGGATCATATTCTTGATCATTTAGCAGAGCCAAGTTTTCCCTCATGGCAACCTCTTCTTGTTGATCCACCACTTTGGTCACAACCTTGACCTTCAATGCAACGGAGACTCCTTTGTGCATTCCAATAGCACGGGCACGAGAGTCATGAGCAAGCTTTTTTTGAACTTGGAAGGATGTCATTTCTTGCATACCCTCACTTGAAGACCTTAGGTGATAGCTGTGGCTTCCTTGAAGGCTCTTCAAGTCCACGGGCTCAAATGGCACGAGGGCACTCACATACTTCCTTTTGATCCAATCATCATCAACATACTTTGCACCAAGAACACTAAATGCGACAGCAAGGGTCTTGAGTCTTCCGTACATGTCCTCATGACTTTCACCATCAAGCATATAGAACCATTCGGCCTCATTTATCAAGGCATCAAACCCATTCCTCTTAATGCTTTCATTGCCCTCAAACATGGAGATAAGAGCTTCCCATGTTTCTTCCCATGACCTTCTCACCGGAGGCTTGTTGGAGCATGTGCAAAGCGATGTAGTTGAGTTGGCAATATACTACTTATCTTCTTGTCAAGTTCTTGGGGTCATGAGGCTTGTATCTATCTTCAATGATCCGCCAAAGCTCAATACAAGAAGAGTTCAAATGAGTTTTTATATAATATTGCCATTGGCCAAAAGAATGTGCATCAATTTTTTAGGAGGTTCGCCTCTAGGATTAATATGAGGGTGCGGGATAGGAGGATCGGGAGAGTACTGTCCGGCGACATTGAGGTAGTCCTCATTCTCATCCTTTCCCTTAGAAGTTTTGTTCTTAGCGGAATGTGATTCACTTTTAGTTCCTCCACCCTCCTCCTCATCTTCCTTATCGTCCGGAATTTCTTCCGAAGGAATAGAAGATGAAGTTCCGTACCCTTGGGTTTCAAGAGTTACATCATTAAATCACGCAACTGCGTCATTTTGGCATCCATGGATGAGGTAAAGGAATCTTTCATTTCCTTGAGATCGTCCATAGTGACATGTGCCATGGGCTCAGCGGCTTCCCCTCCATTTACCATACTAAAGTCTTAGGTGGTTAAACCCAAAATAGGAGTTGAGGCTCTCATACCAATTGAAAGGATAGTATGGGCACCTAGAGGGGAGTGAATAGGTGCTACGACCAATTTTAATTCTTTTTCGATTTAGGCTTGAGACAAAGGTAAATTCTGAAAGTGCATTTTGTTTTCCCGGTGTTTTGTGTGTTAGTTAACAATACTAAGTATATTATTTATCGAGGTGTTTAGTGTGCATGTATTATACTTAACATCTGCATCGATCACCAAAAAGATTGGTGAAGATTGTCCATTGAAATTTGGGACAGTGAGGAGCCGGATTATTCTAACCGGATTATTCTAGGAAACCGGATATTCCGGTTAGGATGGTTTCTGTCCAGTTCGGGACAGAGATGAGCCGGAATATTTGAACCAGATTATTCAAGATGAACCAGATATTCCGATTGGAGAAGTTTTGCTCAAAATCGGCTAAGGACTGTAGATGGAACTCATAGAACCCAACCCGATTATTTGAACCGTATTATTCCGTGTCAACCGGAATATCCGGTTCAGGTTCCTACGCGGGACAGAAGCTCGCCGGATTATTGGTACCGGATTATTCAGCCCATGTTGGATATTCTGGTTGAAGTCAACAAGTTCGATTCAGATCTGAAGAAAGTTGCCAACCAGATATTCTGGTCCAAACTTGGACCGGATATTCCGGTACCCTGTTTTCTGCTCAAACGGCTAGATTTGAGAAGGGGGTATAAATACCCCTCCTCTTCCTCCTTGAGCTCTAGTTTGTCCCCAAGCATTGAATAGCATTTATTAAGCTCACCAAATCTTCAATTACTCCCAATCCCTCCCACCAAACTTGTTGATCTTTGGAGGATTGAAGCAGAAGGCCCTGATCTATATCTTCACCGAGCCCTTCTTCATTTCCCCCTCATATTCTTGAGGGATTCGAGTCTAGGGTTTCCATTTGTGGAGAACCTAGACCTCTGGCTACTCTTGGAGATTCTTGGTGTTGGGAGCCCCCAATTTGGTTGTGGGTGTGTGTGCCCAAAGCTTGTTTGTAAAGGATTCGATTCTCACCTCAAAAGGGGTCAATAGTGGAAGGTGTACTAGGCCTTTGTGGCGGGGTTCATCGGAGAATAGGGTGAGGCCTTTGTGGCGTTGAGTAGGCCTTCGTGGCGAGCTCACACCTCTCCAACGAGACGTACTCCCTTAACAAGGAGGAACTTGGGATTACATCATGTCTCCGCGTGCTTCATATCAGTTACCTCGTTCCCTTCCCCTTTACTTGTGCTTGTATTGTGTTTGTGCTTGTTTTTTTCATATAGGTAAATTCACCATAGTTGCATTATCTAGAGAATTTACCTTTATGTCAAGCCTAAACTTGAAGAAAAAATAAAATTGGTCGTAGCACCTATTCACCCCCTCTCTAGGTGCCCTCGCTATCCGTTCAATTGGTATCAGAGCCTCGGCTCTTGTATTGGGCTTAACCTCCCAAGAGTTTAATATGGTTGATGTTCCCGATGTCGTCGGTTCCATGGCGAGTGTCTTGATGGATGATCTCAATGAGTTGAAAAATTTATTGACCTTATCCATGGAGAGCAAAATCGAGGAATTGCAACACTCATGTTGCAATTCATGAAAGCTAAGGAACCGACAACCTCCACTGAATCCCATACGGTTGAACCACCGGAGGGTGCCGAGGTTGGGGAAGATGGTGAACCACTTAAAGATGCTTCCGCTAAGAACTCCACCGATAAGGGTTCAAAAGGAAAAGGAGAATTCCATGCCGTCGAGGGACGATATTCTCCTGATCCTCCCGTCCCACATCCCCATATAATTCCTAGACGAGATCCACCTAAAATTGATGCATATTTTTTTCCTGAATGGAAATATTATATGGAAACTCACTTGAACTCTTCTTGTATAGAACTTTGGAGGTTCACTCGAGATGGATACAAGCCACATGACTCCAAGAACTTGACAATAAGAGAAGCCGTAGATTGTCCACTCAACTACACCGCCTTGTCTATTCTTCAACAAGCTGTGGGTCCCAACCACATGCCTCATCTTCAACAATATTCCACCGCCAAGGAAACATGGGACGCTCTTGTCGTCATGTTTGTGGGCAATGAAAGAATGCAAAGGAATATGTATGATGCCTTGAGCAATTAGGCCAAAGGGTTCTATATGCATGATGGGGAGAGCCATGAAGACATGTACCGAAGGCTCAAGACTCTTTCCACCGCATTCCACAATATTGGTTCCAAGTACATTGATGATGCTTGGATCAAGAGGAAGTACATGATTGCTCTCATGACATTTGAGCCCACGGACTTGAAGAGCATTCAAGGAATACATGACTTTGCTTCTTTGACCTCGACCCAAGTAATGCAAGAGGTTTGCTCCTATCAAGTGCAAACCAAGAATGCTCTTGACAACCGTGTTAGATCCATAGGAATGCACAAAGGGGCATCAGTTACTTTGAAGTACAAGGTTGTGTCAAGGGAGGTTGAGTATGAAGAAGAGTGCCATGAGGACTTGGATCCATTGAAGGATCAACAATATGATCCCCCAAGTCCAAGGCATATGTTGAGGATAAGACTAAGTCTTGCTATGGCAATGATGGGACTCAACGAGTGAGGTCTTGATTCAATTGTCAAGATAAGCATCATTTCATTGCGGAGTGTCCCTATGAAAATAGAGAACTCCATGGTGGCAAGCTCATTAGCAAGGACATGTCCAAGGTTTCTTACAAGAAACCTCATTTCAAGAAGAAACCATTCAACAAGAAGTCCCCCACCAAGTTTGTTCTAGTGACTCAAGAGGAGTATGATTCTGGAAGTGATGAAGAAGAAACCAAAAGTGAAGTGGCCGCTCTTGCTATTGCTTCTACTCCATCATCTTCATCTCTCTTTTAGTCCCCCAATGAGAATAATCCTCACCCAAATGTCAAGTGCTTCATGTCTAAGGCCTCGGACGTATCACCTTCTCCCAACTCTAAGACCCCAAGTGAACTAGAAAATCATGCTAGTCTTAGAGTAGAAGATGAAATTCTCTCTTTGGAACGTTTTATGTCTAAAATTCAAGGGGACACCAAGAAGTACTTTGATCATATCATGAGCCAATTGGGAGAGTCCCATGAAGCTCTTGATAAGAAAGGTGAGATTGAAAGAAGGGATGCAGATGAGATATCATCTCTCTCCATGACTCTTGAGGAAGAGCATGATGGTAGAGTTTCTCTCGAGGAGGAACTTGAATCTATTGAGGAGTCACATAATTAACTTGTTTCTAATATCACTAAGGAACGTGACCTTGCAATTGCTAAATATAAAAAGTCTAAAAATGATAAGTTTGAGTTTGGTGTTGGTCATGATAAACTAACCGAGGAGTTTGAAAAGCTAACCAAGGCTCACAAGGCCTTGGAGAGTCAACACTCCTCCCTCAAAGAGTTACATGAACAACTTCAAACTCAACTTAACAACCCTAGAACCTCTACTTCTTCTTGTGATCATGCAAATATTATTGAGGAAAATGCTAGGTTAAAGGAAGAGCTAGCAAGGCTCAAGGGCAAGTGCCCTCAAGTTGAGAAGGTTGTGGCCTCTAACCCACAAGTGGTTGCCCCTAGCGCACATGTGGTTGTTTCTATACCACAAATGAGTGCTCCAAGGCAACAAGTGGACAAGAAAGGTCTTGACTATGTTGCCAAGAAGAAGAACAAGAAGAATAAGAGCAAGAAGAAGGCCAACAATGGTGCTTCAGGTGGTATTGTCATTAGGGACAACACTACTCGTAGCACTCCCGCACAAGCTAAGAATGGTGCTTCGAGTGGTGGTGTCATAAGGGACAACACTACTCGTAGCATTTCCGCGGGAACTAACAATCCACACCATTTCTTATATGTTGATTATTATGGTGTTGTGCAAGCTAAATATGTTGGTCCTATTGAGGGTTACATTAACTATACCATTTGGGTTCCAAAGACCCTTGTTGCTAACATGAAGGGACCCTCCTCGGGTCCTAACTCTAGTCAATGATCTCTTGCAGGACTATGCTTCCGGTGGGTCTAAATGGATAATTGATAGTGGATGCACTAGTCATATGACCGGAAGTAAAGAACTTGTGACGGAGTTGCGCCCAAATGATATTAATGCAACCGTAACTTATGGAGACACGTCCTCGTCTAAGGTATCGGGGTTTGGCAAGGTTGTGATTGCTCCTGATATTACTATCGTGGACGTCTTGCTTGTTGAATCCCTTGGTTTCAATTTACTTTCGGTTTGTTCTCTTGGGAAGATGAGTTTCTCCATCTTCTTTGATGAAAACAATGTGGTCCTTTTGAGGAGCAAGACTCTTGACGTCGCATACATGGGACATGTTGAAAATGAGTTGTTTGTGGTGGACTTTTTGAAGTCTACCAATTCTTAATCAATGTGTCTTTCGGAAAGGCGGACGTGGGGTGGTTGTGGCATCGCCGCTTATCCCATGTCAACATGAGAACTTTGCAAAGTCTTCACAAAGGTGTCCTTATGCTCGGACTAAAAGAAAATGTTTCCTTTTCCAAAGATCGCGTTTGTAGGTCGTGTGTTGAAGGAAAGATGCATGATGCCGCCCACAAGGCCAATACTATTATCTCATCAAAGAGGATCTTGGAGCTTCTCCATGTTGATCTCTTTGGTGTCGTGCCCGAGGCAAGAAGTATTTCTTGGTGATTGTCGATGACTACTTAAGATACACATGGGTCTATTTATTCAAGTGCAAGAGTGAGACCCAACAAACTATCATCGACTTCACCAACCAAGTGCAACATCAACATAGTTTCCAAATAATGGCCATTAGGAGTGATAATGGCTCCGAGTTCAAGAACTACACTTTGAATGAATTCCTTAGTGATGAGGGTTTTCATCATCAATATTCCGCCACCTACACCCCTCAACAAAATGGTGTAGCCGAGCAGAAGAATAGAACTCTATTGGACATGGCAAGGACATTGTTGCGGAGTATTCTTCTCCCCAATATCTATGGGCGGAGGCTATTTCTACCGCATGCCACTCCTCCAACCGCCTCTACATCCGCAAGGGCTTGGACAAGACTCCATATAAGATCCTCACTGGCAACAAGCCCAACGTCTCCTACTTCCGTGTATTCGGTTGTAAGTGCTTCTATTTGATCAAGGGTGTTAGGTTATCTAAATTTCAATCCAAAACTATTGAGGGTATATTTGTTGGTTAGGGTGCTGAATCCCACACTTATAGAGTCTTTGACAAATCCTCACGGATTGTCATAGAATCTTGTAGTGTGGTTTTCAAGAAAAATGATGGCTCCCAAGTGGCACAATTTCATGTTTCTAATGTAGATGTTGAAATGCCTCAAGAAGCCATAGGAAGGATGGGTGTGGGATTTTTCCGCCCCATTGAGGGACACCTTACGACGACTCGAGAAGGACTATGCTCTACTAAAGTGAAGCCCTCCTCTACAATATAAGAACATGCCAAGGAGCCAAGTGATGCACCTAACCAAGAACATGTTCAAGACCCTTCTCTCATTGATCAAGTTACTACGCAAGATGCAACCACTCCTATCATTCATGCTAGTCAAGGTCAAGGCCAAGATCAACCATCCTCATCCTTCTCTCCTCAAGTTGAAGCGAGTGTTGAAGATGTTTTTGATGATGATGATCAAGGCAAAGTTGCTCAAGACGGTGACCCAAATGATCAAGATGATCAATTGATTCCTCCTTGCAATAATAAGGATATCGAAGCCTGTCGTGCTAGAAGGATAAGAAGATCTTTGAAGAAAATTGATGATCAAGACAACACAGTGTTGGAATATGTTCAAGCTCGAAGATACACAAGAAGGAATTTGGCACATTTTAGTGAGCATCAAGCTCACATATCTACGGTGGAACCAAAGAAAGTGTTTGAAGCTCTTGAGGACTCAGATTGGGTTGAAGCTATGCATGATGAGCTCAATAACTTTGAGCACAATAAAGTTTGGAAGCTAGTTGAAAAGCCCAAAGATTGCCACAATGTTATTGGCACTAAGTGGATATTCAAGAACAAGCAAGATGAGCATGGCATTGTCATAAAGAACAAGGCAAGATTGGTGGCTCAAGGCTACACTCAAGTGGAAGGCATTGACTTTGATGAGACCTATTCTCTCGTGGCTCGCCTTGAGTCCATCTGTATCCTCCTTGCATATGAATCTTCGCATAATTTCAATTTGCAACAAATGGATGTCAAAAGTGCTTTCTTGAATGGCCCACTAAAAGAGGAGGTATATGTTAAGCAACCTCCAGGGTTCGAGAACCTCAACTTTCCTAACCATGTCTACAAACTTGATAAGGCGCTCTATGGACTGAAACAAGCACCACGTGCGTGGTATGAGAACCTTAGAGAGTTGTTGGAAGACCGTGGTTTTGAAGCTGGGAAGATCGACCCCACCCTTTTCACAAAGAGGGTAAAGGGAGAGATTTTCATATGCCAACTCTATGTGGACGATATTATCTTTGGCTCAACTAACCAAGCTTGTAATAATGAGTTCTTAAAGCTTATGACTGACAGGTTTGAGATGTCCATGATGGGAGAGCTTAAATTCTTCCTTGGCTTTGAGATCAAGCAATTGGCTCGTGGGACTTTCATTTCTCAAGCCAAGTACACCCAAGACATGCTCAAGTGGTTTAATTTCCAAGGTGCAAAGATGTAGCCATCTCGTGTGCAAGTCAAATGCCACCTCAAGCGCAATCCGGATGGTGAAGATGTGGAACAAAAGTTGTATCGTTCTATGATTGGTTATTTGCTTTACCTTTGTGCATCTAGGCCCGATATCGTTTTGAGTGTAGGTGTGTTTGCAAGGTATCAAGCGGCTCCTAAGGAAAGCCACTTAGTGGCGGTCCGTAGGATCTTTCGGTATTTGGTTGATACCTCAAGGTTTGGTTTGTGGTACCCAAAGGGGGCATAATTTTCACTCAAGGGCTACACGGACTCGGATTGGGCCGATGAGCAAGATGATAGGAAGTCTACTTCCGGGGCTTGCCAATTTCTTGGTAGGTCCTTGGTGAGTTGGTCTTCCAAGAAGCAAAATTTCATATCTCTCTCCACTACCCAAGCTGAGTATGTGGCGTCCGCTAGTGCTTGGACCAAATTTCTATGGATGAGGCAAACCCTCAAAGAGTACGATGTTCACTTGGAGAAGGTACCCCTCATGTGTGACAATGAAAGTGCCATCAAGATCGCCTACAACCCCGTGCAACACACAAGGACGAAGCATATTGAGATTCGTCATCATTTTATCCGGGATCATGTGGAAAGAGGTGATATTGAGCTAGCATATGTCCCCACCAAGGATAATCTCGTGGACATCTTCACGAAGCCTCTTGATGATGCAAAATTCATGTTCTTGAGGAATGAGCTAAATCTCATTGATTCTAGGAGTTTGACTTGAAGATCTTGCACACACCCCTATAGTTGATACGTGTTTGGGTTTAGGTGTAGGCATGGATATAGGGGGAGTGTTATCCTAACACATTTGGTTCTCCCTCCCCCCATTATGCCCAAAGAAAAAATTCATTGTTATCTCTCTTTTTTAATGTTGAATTGTGAGCTTCAATGTCGAGTATTGGCCATGCACCCAAGATATATCTTCGCGGTGTCATACCATGATATCTTACATGGTGGCTTAGGCCACCAAACTCTTCTTTGTGAAGAGTTGGATCTTAGTTGGGGTTTATTTGACATTCCATTGCATTTCTCGTGGTTTTCCCTAGCTAAGTGTTTTTGTAGGAAAATCTCACTCACTTGGTTTTTGTAGATAGATTCTTGCAAATGAGCGGGATAAGTACTACTTCCAGTTTGGTGTTTCTATCCCAAGCCTATCTAACCAAAAACCAAATTATATCTAGCACATTGCTCACTCCATTGAAACTAGGAAGTTTTGAATCAGAAGGCAGCCGGAAAATCCGGTTCAGTTTTGTAGGGTTTTTTGATATTGCAGATAAATAAAGTGCGAGTAAATAAAATGCAGTAATAATAATTGCAGAGAGTGGCCCAATCCTTTCTTTAGCAAAGGACAAGCCGGTGAGTTTACTTATGATTAACAAACGTTCTCGAGGACACACGGGAGGTTTCTGTCAAGTGCTTTTGTTCCATGCAGCTGAATAACTTTGGTGTTTTGATAAGTGTTGTCTGGGTGAATCTATGCTAATGTACCGTCCCATCCAAGACTAATACATACTTGTGATTATAACCCTTGCAAGCATCCGCAACTACAAGAAAGTAATTAAGAAATAAATCTAACCACAACTTTAAACTTCGGGATCCTACGCTCCCTCGTGTAATGGTTTCCTAACGTGGGTTTAGGTTTCTGTCACTCCGGCAACCCCACAATTAGTATCCAAATACACGATGTATTCCCCTAGGCCCATAAATGGTGAAATATCATGTAGTCGACGTTCACATGACACCACTAGAAGAATAACACCATAACTTAAAATATCAAACATTAATATTATTCAACATTACTTCACTACTAACAACTTGACTTCTCCCATGTCCTCAAGAACCACGCGAACTACTCACAAAACATCATATGCATCATAATCAGAGGTGATATATTGTATGATAACAATCTGGTCATAAAGTGCAAACACCGATAAATCTCACAAGCATCAACTACTAACAAGTAATCCACACCGGGAGAGAGATCTAATGCAAAACAACGATAGAGGCCCCTAATTGTTACATAGGGATGAAGGTGGATGATGAGGGTGATGGTGCTGGTGGTGATTACAATCTTGATGATGCCTGAAGTGATGATGGTGACTATGGCGGTGATTTCCCCTCTCCGGAGAGGAATTTCCCCGGCAGATTTCTCCCTGCCAGAGAGCTTTTCTCTCTCGGGTGTTTTCCGCCCCGTAGCCGCGGCGGAATAATTCTTCGAGGATGGAATGAGGCTTAGGTTCCCCTTGGGGTCAGGGGGCCAAAGATGACCCCCGGAGGTGGGCCAGGGTGGCCACACCCCTAGGTGGCGCGGCCAGGGGGCGCCACCCCTAGGTGTGGGCCCCTGGTGCCCCCCCTATGGTTCTCCTTCTGACTGTGTTCCTCCTCGGGACTTTTAGGAACCCCCGGATGCCCCCCTTCTTCTTATGATCTTCTGAAATATGGTATCTCGACGGTGCTTTTTCCATCATATTTCTAGTCCCGGTGTTTATTCTCCAAAAATTATAAAACATGCAAAATATGATAAAATAACATAAGAGATGCATCATAACATGAAATATATAGACTAACAACATAAAATTATGATATAAAATAGTGATGCAAAATGTACGTATCAGCATCTTCATCCATGGACGCCGGTAAAGTTCAATCTCTTTGAATCTTGGTGCCATAACCCTACCTCTCCATGGATTCGTGTTTTTCTTGCAAATGCTTGGTAGTGAATGTTCCCTAGGGTATTCTATACATGCTAGAGACAATAGGTTAGATTCCCATGTCACCGATCTAGTTTTTGAATCTAGGTAAGATCAATGTAGTGCTGGAGTCGTGCACCCGGAATATCCGGTTCAGTTTTGAACCGGAATATCCGGCTGGGTTCTGTCACGAAATCGGAATATCCGGTACAATATTGAACCGGAATTTCCGGTTGAGTTCTGTCCCGATTTTCACCAGCACTATTTTGATCCTAACTAGAATTAATTCTCGATCGTTGGGTGGACTCTTCCCTATTGTTTTGTCGTATGATTCCTTCATTTGATGACATGTGTGCACTTACCCCCATTGCTCCCTTCTATGTTATTCATTCACAGGTAGCTCTCTCACTGACAAGTTGGGCCCTCGCAAGCGTCCTTCATACAAGGACACGAGCGATGAGGGCCCCAGCGACCCTCATCCTCCAAGGGGAAGGCCAAGTCTATGGACACTGAGCCATCCTCAAAGAAGAAGAAGGGCAGGGATATCAGGTTGAGCTACAAGTATGACGTGACCACTCAGGAGTGTGCTCAGATCCTTCAGGGAGATTGGTACAACACTCCCAGAGATTTGGAGTGTGAGGATGCTCGATTCTGGTGCAGAGAGCAGTCCTACATATTTGCGGATATTTATTCTGACTACAAGTTCCCTATCCGTCAGGTGCATCCTACCAAGTTCGAGTTGATCAAGGAAAAGGAAGAATTTGTTGATGCTGCGAGTATAATTGAGAGGTTTGGTCTTGTGGATATCTTGGAGACTCGGTGCCCCTACAACACGGACCTTGTTGTTCAGTTCATGTCCACTCTAGTGTTTGATTCCGGTGTTCCATGTGGTCTGAAGTGGATGACCAAGCCACTCCTTGTGAGGCCCAATTTCATAGGACGGGTCGTTTGCTTGTCTACAAGCACAAATCCCATCCTCCTCTTGGTCACCGTATGCATGATGTGGAGAGACCTTAGAGGGAGAGGACTATGGCAGAGATGTATGCTCCAGGTTACACTGTTGGGAAGTTGGAAGGGCTTCTTCCATTCTATGTTCAGCTCGTGCCCCTCTTCCGGTCCTTCTTGGTGCCTAGTGGAGGTAACAATGATGCTCTCACCAGTCCGCTTTGCAATCTTCTTATTCTGGCTAAGCAGTGTATGGAGGATGAGGATCCTACTGCTTCCTATACTGTGGATTTCATGGACATTATCTTCCATGAGCTGCGCAATGCTATGATTGGTGGGAACACCATTCACTATGGACTGTATATTATGATGTTGATAAAGGATACAATGAAGAGGGATTTCCGTGAGCTGCCCTTGGAAGAACATGCCTTCCATAAGATGTATGTCAAGAGGAACAAGGCTGTACGTGCTCATGTTCCTCTTCATGAGGGTGGTTCCTCTATGGGAGGTGTGGCCCCTTCTAGTGCTCGGATGACTGATCTTACCACCACTTTGCGCAATGTCAGGAAGCTTTCTTGGTTTCAGCGCAATGTACTGTGCATGAAGGTGGATATCCACAAGGAGCAGTACCAGGCCTACCGCAGGGACACTGCTATGTCCAGCTCTCACCGTCAGATTCTTCACCATGTGAGTGGTGCGACTGTGGTCTTCCTACTGCTCTTGTTCCACAGTCCTATTCTCACTAGTCATCCAGAGACCGTACCCCTTGAGAGCGGATCGAGGAGGCTCTTCGTGCCATAGCTGCTTCTTCCAATACTCATGTTGGAGATGATTTTGATGAGGAATATGAGGATGCGGACGAGGATCTGGAGAGGGCTGCTGAGGGTGCTTCTGATGCGTCAGCTGGAGAGTCGTCTGAGCATTCTTACGCTTAGATTGTTGTTGGGACGCTAGCATCACTACCGATCTCCTTTTTGGTGTCTCGATGCCAAATGGGGAGAAGTAGTATTAGGCCTACGGGATTTGCATGGGTTTTGGGCACAAGCATATGCTTTTACCATTTCTTGAGAGCTTGTGTCCATTTTAGTCGTTTTCGTGAACTATTTGCTACTTATTGTCTCGTTTAAAACTCTGTGCTATTATGTGTTGTGAGACTATGGTGACTATGTTTATTTGGTTATCTATGATTATGTTGAGGATATTATCTATTATTGTGCTTCGGTATACTTGGAATTATCTCTACGCACAAGGTATCTATTTCCACTTCCTCAACATATTGGTTATAGTTTTGTTGGCATTTTTGTTTTACTTGTTGGAAATTACTCTCCGTATGGATATTGCACATTTTGCATTTGAGGCAAACAAAGGATATGAATATATGTAGGGGGAGCAATTTCCATGTAAATTCAAACATGTACTCATCAAAGTTTTATTGTAAATCTTAGTATTGTCATCTAACACCAAAAAGGGGGAAATTGAAAGTGCATTTTGTTTTCCTAGTGTTTTGTGTGTTAGTTAACAATACTAAGTACATTATTTATCGAGGTGTTTAGTGTGCAGGTGTTATACTTAACATCCGCATCGATCACCAAAAAGATCGGTGAAGATTGGACATTGAAATTTGGGACAGTGAGGAGCCGGATTATTCTAACCGGATTATTCTGGGAAACCGGATATTCCGGTTAGGATGGTTTCTATCCAGTTCGGGACAAAGATGAGCTGGAATATTTGAACCGGATTATTCAAGATGAACCAGATATTCCGATTGGAGAAGTTTTGCTCAAAATCAGCTAAGGATTGGAGATGGAACTCACAGAACCCAACCGGATTATTTGAACCGGATTATTCCGTGTCAACCGGAATATCCAGTTCAGGTTCCTGCGCTGAACAGAAGCTGAGCGGATTATTGGTACCGGATTATTCAGCCCAGTCAGATATTCTGGTTGAAGTCAACGAGTTCAATTCAGATCTGAAGAAAGTTGCCAACCGGATATTCCGGTACCCTGTTTTCTGCTCAAACGGCTAGATTTGAGGAGGGGGTATAAATACCCCTCCTCTTCCTCCTTGAGCTCTAGTTCGTCCCCAAGCATTGAATAACATTTATTGAGCTCACCAAATCTTCAATTACTCCCAATCCCTCCTACCAAACTTGTTGATCTTTGGAGGATTGAAGGAGAAGGCCCCGATCTACATCTTCACCGAGTTGTTCTTCATTTCCCCCTCATATTCTCGAGGGATTCGAGTCTAGGGTTTCCATTTGTTGAGAACCTAGACCTCTTGCTACTCTTGGTGATTCTTGGTGTTGTGAGCCCCCAATTTGGTTGTGGGTGTGTGCCCCAAGCTTGTTTGTAAAGGATTCGATTCCCGCCTCAAAAGGGATCAATAGTGGAAGGTGGACTAGGCCTTTGTGGTGGGGTCCATCGAAGAATAGGGTGAGGCCTTTGTGGCGTTGAGTAGTCCTTCGTGGCGAGCTCACACCCCTCCAACGAGACATACTCCCTTAACAAGGAGGAACTCAGGATTACATCGTGTCTCCGAGTGCTTCATATCGGTTACCTTGTTCCCTTTCCCTTTACTTGTGCTTGTATTGTGTTTGTGCTTGTTTTTGTCATATAGGTAAATTCACCGTAGTTGCATTATCTAGAGAATTTACCTTTATGTCAAGCCTAAACTTGAAGAAAAATTAAAATTGGTCGTAGCACATATTCATCCCCCCTCTAGGTGCCCTCACTATCCGTTCAAATTCTCTAGATATGCAACTATGATGAATTTACCTATATGACAAGAACAACACTAAGCAAGATACAAACACAAAGTAAAGGAGAGGGAGCAGGGTAACCGATAACGGAAGCACGCGGAGACAAGGATGTATCTCGGAGTTCCTCCTTTTGAGGGGAGTACATATCGTTGGATCGGTGTGAGTTTTGCCATGAAGGCCTACTCAACGCCACAAAGGTCTCACCCTATTTTCCGATGAAGTTCGCCACAAAGTCCTAGTTCAGCTTCCACTGTTGATTCCTTTCGAGGCGGAAATCGGTACCTTTACAATGAGCTTGAGGCACACACCCACAACCGAATTCAGGCCTCCCAAGAATCGCCAACAATCTTGTTACAGTGACAAGTGAGCAACAGTGGAGTCTAGGTTTTACTAAAAAAAACCTAGACTTGAATCCTCAAGTGAATGAGGGGGAAATGAAGAACAGTTTGGTGAAGATGTAGATCGGGGCCTTCTCCTTCAATCCTCCGAAGATCAAAGAATTTGTATGGAGGGATTGGGAGATCTAGCAAGGTGGGTGAGCTCAATTAATGGAGCAATGAATGTTGGACGAGCTAGCTGGAGGAAGAAGAAGGGGAGGGGGAATTTATAACCAATCCCCAAAATCTAGTCGTTTGACACCTTTCTGCGAATGTCACACCGTAGACTTCGGTGTAAAGGTCGGAGACTCCGGTCTAACAAAATCTTCGGTCAGATTCCGGTGGGCCTGAAACTTTGTGAAAATCCAGAGACTCCGGACACATTCCGGGCAGGATCCAGTGGGTGACACCACTTCGTATTCGCGCTGGGAAAGTCTTGAGGGCGGAGACTCCGGCCATGCCAGAGATTCCGCACAATCTCTGGACACTTTCCGTCTTGGATATAGTGGGTGACACCACTTGTGTCTTGTGTAGGTAAATTCCCTCAGTCTGTGCACACCGGAGACCGGTTGGGTCAAAAACTCCGGGCACACTCCAGACACAATCCGGTGAGGTTCCATAGGGTGACACCAAAGTTCTTCTCATTGGAAAAATCCTGAGTCCGGAGACTCCGGTTTGGAACCCAAAGACTCCGGCCTTGAGAGAATTTCTAGCTCCTCCAACACTTATAGATCACTTTGTTCCTTTTTGGGAAACAAAACCACCTTCCATAATCATATAATAATATCCCCTAAAACATCAACACGCAAGTTAAAATGATATAAGTGTTGTTCTCAAACACACAAAACTCAATTAGGCGAGATATGCACTTTCACGAGCTCTTTGAATCAACGATATTTAGCTCATTCCTGAAGAACATAAATCTTGTCTCATCAAGAGGCTTCGTGAATATATCGGCAAGTTGATCCTTGGTGGGCACTGATGACCCACAAGTATAGGGGATCGCAACAGTCTTTGAGGGAAGTAAAACCCAAATTTATTGATTCGACACAAGGGGAGCCAAAGAATATTTATAAGCCTTAACAACTGAGTTGTCAATTCAGCTGCACCTGAAATAGACTTGCTCGCAACAATTTATCAATGGTAACAGTTTTATAACAACAGTAGTAATAAAATGACAGTAGGAATAAAATAGTAACAACAGTAGCAATCGCGGGAAACAGCAGGATGAAAGTACCGTAGGCATGGAGGGAACGGATGAACGGGATTTGCATGGTTAGCATAGGTCATGTAATAATCTAAACATGGGCATTGCAGATAATAATAATAAAGCATTCAACTTCTAGGCAAACAATAGGCATGTGTTCCAATATAGTCGTACATGCTCGCAATGAGAAACTTGCACAACATTTTTTGTCCTACCAGCCCGTGGCAGCGGGGCCTCGAGGGAAACTATTGGTAATTAAGGTGCTCCTTTTAATAAAGCACCGGAGCAAAGCATTAGCACTCCGTGAACACACGTGATCCTCACATCACAACCATCCCCTCCCGTTGTCGCAATTTCTGTCACTTTGGGGCCTCGGGTTCCGGACAATGACATGTGTAAACAACTTGCAAATATGATCAAGAAACATAATTATACCCATGAAACAATAACATGTTCAGATCTGAGATCATGGCACTCGGGCCCTAGTGAAAAGCATTAAGCATAACAAGTTGCAACAATGGTAGAAAACACTAACAATGGATACTAGGCACTATGCCCTAACAATTATGCATTATTACTTGCTCGATCCCATCCAATACCTTCCATCCCTCTCAGCCTACAGCGGTGTTTGCTCACACATGGACGGAGGAATCATGGATGGTTGATGGAGAAGAGGTGGCCGTGTCGATGGCGATGATCTCCTTCAAATCCCCGTCTCGGCAGGGCGCGAGAATAGGAACTTCTGATCCCCGGACCGAGTTTCGAGGTGGCGGCGGTGTTCTTTTGTGTTTCTATGGAATATGACGAACCCCCTCGCGTTTAGGTCTATGGGGGATATGTAGTCGAAAGGGGAGCCCGATGGGGTGCCTACGGGTCCCACACCACCAGGCGGCGCAGCCAAGGGGGGGCCAGGGGTGGTGTGGCCCCCTCCTGGCCCCTCTCCGGGACTCCTTCTGGCTCCGGGGGGTCTACGGGTGTTTTAAGGTCTTTGGGATCTTTTCTCGACATTTTCCCGAAAGTTGATTTTTCTGCGCAAAAACGATATGCCAAGGTAATTCTGCTTGAAAGAGCGTTAGTCTGTGTTAGTGGTATCCAAAACTCACAAGTTTAGAGGGAAACAATAAGAAAAGTGTTCCGAAAAGGAGATACGTTTTGGAAGTATCAACTCCCCCAAGCTTAGCTTATTGCTTGACTCAACCAATTCAGTGACAACTGAGTGCGATAAAAGACTATTACGAATACATTTGTGTCATGTGATGAAAATATACTCACTATATGACCAAGTGTCGAGGCAATTCATAATAAAATGTATGCAAGATAAAAGTCACCTAGCAGTTATGCAAACCATGAAGAGATGCCAACAAACTAATAAATGCTAGGGTACGATAAAGTGTACTCACTTGCCCTTAGTAGTGGATCAAAACATAAATGGTAGGGCACCTCTGAAGTTCAAATAAAGACTAGAAATAAAGATATCAAAGATACAAGCATGAAAGTTATACCACAATCAACCGTGTTTTGGGACAAGCACATTACAGTAAGAATGACAGCCATGCTCTCAAGAAGGTGCATAAAGTGAGAAGGTGAAGACTCAACATAAAAATAAAAGAAAGGCCCTTCGCAGAGGGAAGTAGGGATTAACTCATGTGCTAGAGCTTTTTATTTTATTAAACAGAGGTATTGAAAACATTTTTAGAGAGGTGTATGCTTATGTCAACGAATGGTAAACACACAATATAGTACGTCACAAGCCAACTAGACTTCACAAGAGAGGATCCCATAGAAGGACGCATCTAGGTACAAGGTCATCCCTCTTTCTCTTTTGTTTACACAACTATGCTTTGACTCATAAATCAGGGGCAAAAATAGTGAAGAGAATTTGTTGTATTAAATTGGGGTTGGGCACCCTGCTGTCGGCTCTTCTATCATTTGGATAAGCGGATGAAACCACTAGTCCAGGGTGTGAAATCCAATCAACAAGTGAGATAAAGATTCTCTATTTAAGTCCTCATGAGCTAAAACAGGGGCACAAAACAGGAATAATTTTTCGAAGGTTTTAAAGGTAGCACATGAGAAATTTACTTGGAGTGGCGATTAAATACCACATATATTGGTAGGTATGGTGGACACATTTGGAAAACTTTGGTTTTTGGAAGTTGGATGCACGAGTAGAGCTCATACTCAGTACAGGTGAAGGCTAGCAATAGACGGGGATCGACAATCAAGAGAGAAACAAATGTCATAATCATGCTTGCTACAAAACAAAATTAACATGGGCATAAAAGTGATACAAATACTCTGACGCAAAATAAATCATCGAGGCTTAATTGACTTTTTGTTTCCAGTCATAGCATGTGTGAGCATGTGCCAAGTCGATTCAAGCAAAACAATCAGAGGGATATACCACAATGTCATACCCTTCTATGAATAAAACAATGCAAGCAAATATTCATGCGACATGCTATCTTATATTAATAAGTTGGAACTAAACACATGAGAGAACGAACTACTAAGCATCAATTAAATAACATACCCCTTACATGAACGAACTAAGAATGTTCACATGGATGAGTATATGTACAAAAATAAAACAAATAGAGTTCACAGTATCTCACCACAATTTGGATTGTCGTAAATCGTCATTATTGCTCTTTGATACGTCCAAAATGTATCTCCTTTTCCGAACACTTTTCTTATTATTTTCTTCTAATCTTGTGAGTTTTGGATACAACTAACACGGACTAACGTTGTTTTCAGAAGAATTACCTTGGTGTCTCGTTTTTGTGCAGAAAAATCAAGTTTCGGGAAATTACCCAGAAAAGATCCCATTGAGCTTAAAACAGCAGAAGACCCTGGGAGCTAGAAGGAGTCCCGGAGGGGGGCCAGGAGGGGGCCATGATGGAGTGTAGAAACACGCTCGTTGGGAGAACCCAAGCGCAAGGTGTGAAGAGTGCAACAACAAGTTTTCCCTCAGAAAAGAAACCAAAGTTGAATCGACCAGTAGGAGGAATAAGCACTTGTGAAGGTTGATGCAGCTGAGATGGCACGGCGAACTAACAGTTCAACAGCAACGTGCAACCTATACAACACAATCAAATCACTTTTCCCCAATGAAGCAGTGAGGTTGTCAATCTCACCGGTTTTGCTGAACACAAAGAGGTTAAACGTATGGTGTGGAAAACAGTAGGAAAACAGTAGGAACATTATGAAAGCAGTAGGTGTTTTATCAGTATCGGGAAAAATGGATTGGGGTCCTTAGGGGGCCCACACCATAGGGCCATAAATGTATCCTTCATTTCTGATGTTCAATGTTTCTTTCTTATTGTTTCCCACATGTTTGATATACACTTTATGTCATTTTTATCGATTTTCCGGACTAACCTATTGACAAGATGCCACAGAGCCAGTTCCCTGTTTTATGCTGATTTTAGTTTCAGAAAAGTTGTTCTGGAAGTATTCTCGGAATTGGAAAATTCGAAGCCCGGAAGTCTTATAATTCCCGAAGGTTCCACGGAGTTCCGAAGATACCCGGAGGGGGGAGGGTCCTCAGGGGGCCCACACCATAGGGCGGCGCGCCCTCCCCTTGGACGCGCCGGGGGGTTGTGTGGGCCCCCCAGGCCTCCACCGCCTGTGCCCTTTCGCCTATTGAATCCCTCGAGACGTAAACCCTAAATATATCCCACTTTTCCGAGAAACATCCGAGGCTGCCGTCACCGTCATCCCGAGATCGGGAGGGTTCTCGAGCTCTCCCCGGCACCCTGCCGGAAGGGGAAATCATCACCGGACGGGTCTACACCACCATTCCCTCCTCCGAAGTGATGCGTGAGTAGTTCATCCCTGGACTAGGGTCCATAGCAGTAGCTAGATGGTTGTTCTCTCCACTTTGTACCTCATGTGTAGATCTTGTGAGCTGCCTATCATGATCAAAATCATCTTTATGTAATGTTACATGTTGTGTTTGCTGGGATCTGATGAATGTTGAATGCTATGTCTTCTGATTATCAATCTATCATTTATCTTTATTCTTATGCTATTTATGATATTGCATGCTCTCCGTTATTAGTAGATGCTCTGGCCAAGTAGATGCTAGTAACTTCAAGAGGGAGTATTTATGCTCGATAGTGGGTTCATGCCTCCTTTGCATCTGTGCTCGAGTGACAGAAACGTGACGGATGGAGGATGTGTTCTTGCCATTAGGGAGAAAACAACGGTGTTTACCTAATTTACATTTTTTTACATTACACACTTTGCTTACTGCGATAATGTGTTGCTTGAAACTTAATACCCAACGTTTGTTCGGATGATATTCGAAGGGTGGATTATTAGTCATAGATGTAGTTGGATAACGGTCTATGTATTTTGTTGTAATGCCCGCATGAATCACATAGTAATATTTATGTCTTGCATATGCATTACAGTGCAGCCATCATTTCTAGCAATTGCCCAGCTGTATTTTGTTCACCACACATGTTATTTATCTTTCACAGAGAGACACCACTAGTGAACTGTGGACCCCGGTCCATTTTCCTCATACTGATAAAACACCTACTACTTTCATATTGCTTTCATAATGTTCCTACTGTTTTCCACACCATACGTTTAACTTCTTTGTGTTCAGCAAAACCGGTGAGATTGACAACCTCACTGCTTCGTTGGGGCAGAGTGATTTGATTGTGTTGTGTATGTTCCACGTTGCTACTGAAACGGTAGTGCGCACTGCCATCTGATGCATGTAAAATGCATAGATGAATTTTGCATATTTTCACATGGTTTTCTATTACATATTGCATCATATAAGGGTATAATTCAATGTTTTATAGTATTTTGGGGTTAAATTACAAAGTCCCCCAACTTTTATGGAATTAACCCTGCCTGTCAGAAACCCCGTTTTCTATATTTTTGACGTTTCAGGGGGCAAACTTCCGCGAAATCACCTGAACATCTGCGGGGGTCATTTTCTTGGAAGGAGAAGACTTGCGGGCGAAGGATCCACGAGAATTGGGCAAGGAGGCCCAAAAGAGGACCCTCCACGCGGCCAGATTCCTTGGCCGCGTGAGAGGCCCCCTTTTGGCCCCTGTGGCCCCAATTCCTTCCATCTTCGACTTACCGACTCCGTCTTGACCTAAAACCGACTATAAAAAGGGTCCCCCGTACCCTTACGGAGAGGAGCGCCGCCGAAACACCGAAACACCAAAACAGAGACCTGGAGTTCCAGATTGGAGGGGGAAAACTCCGGCGGGGCGCCGCCGGTGTGATCTCCTACCCATCCAACGTCATCACCATCGACATCTCCATGAAGAGGGAGTAGTCCACCCCAGGGCTATGGGTTTGTGGAAGCAGCACTTGTATCTCTCTCTCTATGTGCTTCACTAATTAGATCCGTATGAGCTGCCTCACATGATTACGGGCACCGTTGTAATTCCTATGTGGTGGATCTTTTCTATGAGTTATTGAATCTGAGATTGCAATTGTTTCTCTTGAGTTATTTGAGTAGATGTATCTTATGTACCCCGTTCTTATTTGCTAGCTTTGATCAATCTAGTTCTTGAGAGCGTGTGTGGGGTGATGGGTGCATTAGTTGGAGTAACGGGGGGTGGCTAGTGCTGTGAAAGTGACAGAAGTTCAGCGATCCACTTAGGTTTTGTTAAACCTTTCTTAGTTACCTCACTAGGGATAAAAAGGAGTACCTTGTTACCGGGGATTTGAAGTGACACTAATCAATCTCCATGACTAGATCTAGCAAGTTCTTACTTCAACTTCATGTCACATTGCTTAAAGCTATACTCTGGTTTTTCCTTAATTATCGAGGTGTTATGATTTATTTCGCATCTTGGTGGAGTATAAGAGGGATCAATATGACCGTAGAGATCTCTATGCTAGGACGTGATGCCCATATAAAAGTACTCAATGTTAAACATGTTATTGTAATCTCACATGTAATTCTTTATGTCCACCGTCTACCACTTTATTTGAGAGAATGCAAGTGTGAAACCATGAACCCCGGTCCTATTTTAATTATAAGAAAACACTCTAGTTACTTTTCTGCAATTTACTTTACTTGCACTTTACTTTACTTGCATCTCCAATTCGAATTTACATTATCTCCATCACCACTTGCATCACAAAAATACAAAAACAATCCATTGCATATTTATTTTCTCATTTGCATTTAGTAGTAGATTTAATTATTGCACATTTACTTTCATTTTTGCATTGCAATTTAGAAGTCTCACACCTTGTGCTTGACAACCACTTGGTGAGGTTGAGGGCACAAAATTCTCTACTTGTTTGCAGGATCCTGGAGGAAGCTTGGAAGACAACTGCTGAAATACTGGCTCCCCAAGAGTTCGATATAAACCCTCGAGTCACCCTCGTGGGGAAGAAGGCTTGCCACTAGCTACACACTCTGCACTTGGAGTCTCAACCTAGCCATCACCATCTCAGCTGCATCAACCTTCAGAAGTGCTTCTTCCTCCTACTGGTCGATTCAACCTTGGTTTCTTTTCCGAGGGAAAACTTTCCGCTGCACTCTTCACACCTTGCGCTTTGGGGTCTCCCAACAAGCATCCATCCTTGCTTGTCATTAAGATTAAACAAAAGAGGGGCAGGAAAAAGTACTACTCTATCAGTTTTAGTCACTCTCCACCCGGATTGTTTGGAGAAAGTTATTTTGTAAGCTAAATTGTTCAGGTGAGCATGGGTAGAGAGAAACTTATGTTGAATCATGGAAACAAGGTCCAACCTCTCTAAAGGAAACTATAGGTCTAGAGGGTGTGGCTCCACACCATGCAAAGCTAGCAAGCATGAGGCAATAAGACCTCCACAAATTCCGCCCTTCTCACGGTTAAGTGAGAGACGATAGGCAATTAAAGCACCAAAGTTATAAGACCTATCACGTCTTAAGGCAGCTGAGATAAAAGCAAAATCATAAACAAATAGCTTGTTGGCAGTTTTTCTAGCTAACACACATTTAGAAATAAAATAAGCAAAGTATCGAGTGCTAGGGAGTTGATTTCTCGTATTTTACCACTCTCCCCCATGAAGCTTCTGCCTTGGCAAATCTCCTCATATAAATCCAGCAGTGTTTTAGGATTCCCTCTTATTTTCTCACATTTACCCCACTCTGGTACCTTGATAGCTGCACAAAAATCACTGAAAGGCAAGTCTACAGCTATATTATAAATTTTGTAATGGACCATAGGGTTATTTGAAGACCATCTAAAGGGAAAATCCTGCACCACAGACATAGTTACTTTAACATGTTGGATAGGTTCATCCTCAGTGAAGCGATCCAATCCTGCATTATGCACAAGAGTGTAGAAATCCTACAGAATTCCCGTAATCCGCATGAATTCCTGGCATGGATAAATCGATGGAAACACTCTTTATTAATGGTGCACATGCATGACCTCATGCAACTCCAACTCATGATGGTTTACTTGATGCACATTGTGCTCCATCTCTGGATTTCTTTTTAATAATCATCACAAAAACCGATTTCAAGCAACTATAAGGTGGAAACTACCATAGAGACTTATAGGAGAGTGATGCCTACGCACACTTCTATTTTTGTAGACAGTGTTGGGCCTCCAAGTACAGAGGTTTGTAGAACAGCAACAAGTTTCCCTTAAGTGGATCACCCAAGGTATATCGAACTCAGGGGGGTAGAGGTCAAAGATATCCCTCTCAAGCAACCCTGCAATTAAGATACGAGAAGTCTCTTGTGTCCCCAACACACCCAATATACTTGTAAGGTATATAGGTGCACTAGTTTGGCAAAGATAGAGTAAAATGCAAGTAATATGGATGATAATAAGTGATAATAGCAATCTGAAATAAAAATGGCATCAAGCAAACATGTAGCAGAATAGGCAGAAAACGGTGTTTCAATGCTTGGAAATAAGGCCCAGGGCTCCTACTTTCACTAGCGGACACTCTCAACAATGCTCACATAATTGAATTAATAAATATCATCTCTTCACTATGCTACTCCGAACCACTCTTCGGTCGAATAACGAACATTAGTCATTGCGTAGGGCTTAAACAACACTCCTCAAGTTTATATTCTCTCTCTAGGGCACCCCAATGTCACTACGAGCGCCATAGATTAGTAAACAAACGCCAACAATTTCATAGGTTCATCTTCCAACACAAGATATAAATATCATGCTAAACCACACGGTGCACACACTGTCACCTTTACCATGTGATCAAAGTGTTTACGGAGACAACAAAACCATTTGAGTAGCATAACAGATAAAGATCAATCTACAGATTCAACTAGATTACAAAGCTCATGATCACATAAAGATCACACCATGGTAGAGAGAGATGAACCACATAGCTACCGGTAGAGCCCTCAGCCCCGGGGAGAACTACTCCCTCCTCATCATAGGAGACAGCAACGACGATGGAGATGGCGGTGGAGTCGAAGGAGATGGCTTCCGGGGGCACTTCCTCGTCCCGGTAGGGTGCCAGAACAGAGATCTGTCCCCCAAAACTTGTCGGCGGCGATGGCGGAGCTACGGATGTATTTTGCGGAAAAGGTCGATTGTTCTAGGGTTTATGCATCGGGGAGTATATATGGGCGAAAGAGCGATGCCGGGAGGTGGCCAGGGGACCCACACCCCTAGGTGGCGCGGCCAAGGGGACCCACGCCACACCATGGTGTGGCCCCCCTCCGGGTCTCTTCGGGACTACTGGAAGCTTCCGGGGCTTTTAGGACTTCTGGCTTTCGAATTTTCCAATTCCGAGAATATTTCCGGAACAACTCTTCTGAAACTAAAAACAACATAAAACATGGAACTCGCTCTGTGGCATCTTGTTAATAGGTTAGTCCCGGAAAACATAGGAAAACATACGGAAAACATGTAGCAATTGGCATAATATCAACATGGAACATCAGAAATTAGGGATACGTTTATGACATATCAAGCATCCCCAAGCTTAGTTCCTACTCGTCCCCGAGTAGGTAAACGATAAAACAAAATAAGAAGAAAGAAGCAAAACTTTTAATGAATCAATTCTAAAAGACTATCAACCGTGGAAAGTTTATTAGAGATGATTTAAGCTTTCAAGAACAACAATATCATGCACGTCAAACGACCTTCACAACCCCTGTTAGGATCAAGTCAAGCTTTCCACACGATGCAATGCTTGAATCTTAAACTATTTTCACACTAAAAACAAGCAAGTGTTCTGCGTTGGTCCCTAGCACCGGGATGTTATGGCTAAGAGAAAATTATGGGGGTTTTGGAAGGTCAATGGAAGAAAGGCTCACAAAGCTGAAAGTGGTCATTAGAAAAGAGAAAGTCTTACAACCGAAGCTATGCAAGGAGTCGGGATTGCCACACAATGGATGCACATAGAGCTATAAGTGTATGAAATCTCTCCAATGGAACTAGTGGGGGTGCATCCAACTTGCTTTCTCACGAAGACCTAGAGCTCATTTGAGGAGGCTCATCATTGAATATACGAGCCAAGTTCTATAATGTAAAGTTCCCCACATAGTTATGAATGATAATAATATGAAAACTCTCTCCAAACTGAAGTATTGGTGTTAAACATGAAGCACAAGTGTGGAATAAAGGATAGTGATGCGCCCCCTCTCTCTTTATTCTCTCTTTGGCCCCTTTTTTGGGTTTTTCATTTTATTTATTTTTTATTTATTTTATATATCCTCACCGGTAGGGGCAACATCCTATATTACAATGAATCATCACACTTTAGTACTCATAACTCATATAGAAATATCTCTGATGTCTCTAACTGCATGCTCCTTCCAGTGTAGCAGTATGCATAAATAACCATGAAGCTCATCATCAAGTAACATAATGGAGGTGGATGTTATGCAACAATATATCTCGAAATGGCTATGGAAATTCCATGATAGGTAGGTATGGTGGCTGTTTTGAGGAAAAATATATGGGCTTATGTGTATGAGAACAAAGTCCTCCCACGGGATTTGGATGCACTGGCGAAGTTTGCACCAACTCTCAATGTGAGAAACGGCAATGCACAATACCGAAGAGGCTAGCAAATATGGATGGTGGAAGTGCCAGGTACCGCAACATAGACTCACAAGTTAAAACATTACAACAAGCAAATCATCTTACAAGACAAAGTGCAAATCACTCCAAGAGGGTCCGTGGCAGTGACAAGTCACTGTTAGCTACCCCGACCGTAGCGCGTAACAAAAGGCCGATCAGAAATGTATCACTCGTAGCAATCATATACCATTTTTTCTATCAGCTGGTAATTTAAGTGTGACACAGTTTCAAGTTTCTTAGACCAACCATTAAAATTTTATACTTACTAGTCCTTCTCGTTTATCCATTAAGCAAATTAATATCTCAAAACAACAACAGTGATTCAAGTGAAGCAGTTTAGTGATCTACAAGACCATGCGAATTTTTCCACTATACCAACTATCACATAAGCATTTATATTATCAACCAAGCACATATATGAGAACCACCTAACTACAAAAGCTAACAGCTCTGAATAAGAGATGCATGAAAACAAAGGCTAAATGCAGTACTAGCAAAAAGTGAACACTCACAGAACAATAAGAATGAAAACTAGAGTGTTCTAAGCAATGAAAACGGAGCGTGTCTCTCTCCCACACAAGTATGATAAGATCCAACCATAAACTACAGCAAAGAAAACTAAACAAACTGAAAGTAAAAATAAAATACGCTCCAAGTAAAGCACATAAGATGTGACCGAATAAAAATATAGTTTCACTAGAAGTGACCTGATAAATTGTTGATGAAGAAGGGGATGCCTTGGGCATCCCCAAGATTAGATGCTTGAGTATTCTTGGAATTTGCTTGGATGTACCACCGGGGCATCCCCAAGCTTAAGCTTTTCACTCTTCTTGATCACATCATATCATCCACTTCTTGTCGCACCCGGACTTCTAGAGGATACACACAGCCCGCTAAATAGTAGATAATTGGCTTACGGGGCCTACCTGCACCCGCATCTCAATATGAGTAGGCCAACACGTAAACGTGTGACAACCATCCTCTACTATTCATCGTCTGTGAAACCATCTAATAGGAATCCGAATACTTCCATTGACGTACTTCATAACATACACACATGGTACGTCAACGACATTTGAACAAGTGATACCACAACGAATCTCTAAGACACAAAGAAATAGAAATAAGTGGCAAAAGCTCTCACTAGAGCAGAGATAGCAAATACAGCCATGCAGAGGACACATGTCCCAACAAGTCACCATTACATCACAACGGAAGCATCCAAAGTGTCTGAGTACAGACAAGATCCAAATAGGCCTAAGAGGCCGGAAACGAAAAGAACGGAGCCCATCCACGAAGTCTCGGATCCTGCCCGGGTCCGCTATCTACTCGTCAGCAGCCTCGTCATACTCCACGTAGTAGCCACCATGGGGATCCTCGGAAACATAGTCTGCAGAACCAGCAGCCCCAAAGGGGTCAGTACGGACGAGTACTGGCAATCAAGACGCACAAGATACCAAAGTGTACCCGACAACACCAAGTACAGATGCTTTGGGTTCAACGGAAGATAGGGGATACAAAGGTGCAGCAGCGGCTACGCTAACCAACTACAGAGACACGCTACAACATCCGGCTAAAAGAAGGGGATAAGATAGCGCATCGGAGCCAACTACCACTAACCTCAAACAAACCCATCCTGGATCTCGCCCCTTATCCAAAGAAGCAATCCGAGGATAACTCACACAGTTGGATTAATGAAGGTTGAGGTTATTGTGACAATATGCCTATTACTAGTCAAATTATTATTAATTAGGTGTAAGTTGTCTAATCCTTGTTAGCCAGCCCCATCACCAAGTCATCCATAACCGCGGACAACACGGCTTCTCGAGAAGATTTAACCCTGTAAGGATGCACCAATTTGGCCGTACACGTAAGAATAACCCGCCAGGCGGGGATCAAACCCACCAAGCAGGCCACTCAACACAACCCAACTCTTCTTCGCATCAAGCCCAAAGAACCACGTGTTGTGCGTGCGCGGCTAATCGAGCCCCCACGAAGAAAAGGGGGACCCTCATAGCACTGGAAGACCACGCCTCCCTAAATGCCGACTACAAAAGTTCCACCCTGGCGCCAAGGTTTCGTATCTGCATATGCGTGCATCAAATGGAAAGCCCGAACTAAGTGTGGCGATTTGGACGAGATGCGAATCGAATCAGAGTTGGGGGGCGCCCATACACGCTTCCCACATGCGGTTAGCGCGCTCATCATGGATCTAGAGGACAAGAACTTTTCCTGAGTTCGACACTAGCAGGCCTCAAAACCATACCCGGCCTCCTGCCGATGCCTTGTCATCAAATTAGCATTACCTCAAACATTAACAGGTTGTTGTTTAAAACATCGAGCCCCCAGAACATAATAAATATGGTAAAAGAAATAACGGACATCACACTCGAGCACAAACAACCCTAAGCATGCTAGTAAGACACAGGCAACAGGCACCAGGGTTATAGGTGTGGAGGTGAGGCTATATCAGGGTTACAGGATAACATGTGATAGGATCGGAACACAAGCAACGAATCATAAGGCTAGCAGATTAGACTACGGAAAGTATCGGTATCAAGTGTGGAAAAGGACACAATGGTTCAGGTGAGTGAATACTTGCCTGCAAACTCAGTAGCCTGGTACTGGGCTAACTCCTCTGAAGTAGTATCGTAAACCTCGTCTGTCTCAACGTCGTCGTCTATTCGAGAAGAAGCAAACAAACAACGAAGAGAGACGAACAATCAATAACATGGCATAATGCACAAACATGGGATGATGCATGACATTTTAATGCAAGTAAGATATCATGGACATGATCATCAAGTTAAATGAGTGTCCCAAATAAGTTTGCATTATTTGGAAACCTCTCATATTTATCTTAGTGGCCTATTATTAATTTTAATAAGACCAATACATCAAAAGTATTCCCACATGCATGAAATGATGCTTTTCTGTTATTAATTGAAGTTCTTTCCATTTTGGTATAGTTTCCATAATTTTTGGGTGAAGAAAATAATAAATAAGAATTAATTCTTATTGTTTTCATTTCTGCATTTTTGGTAAACAAATTAAAAAGAGGTACTTTCAGTTACAAAAGCATGGGGAATACTTGAAAACATGTGGACAATGTTTCACTGAACATTTTGAGATATTAAACTTAATTTTTGGATCATTATTGAATTTATTATGCATTTTTTCATAAGCATTTTTATTCTGCCCCTTTTAGTAAACAGAAGGAAACATGTTCAAATTTAATTCAATTGTGACCAAATAAAATACCACTGTGTAGAGTTTGTTAGGACAAAATTTTAGAGCCCAAGTTTGCTCAATTTGGGTGAACAGAACTCAAGTTATGAATTTCCAAAGTTTCAAATTTTAAAAGGCATTTCTGTATTTAATTATTTAGTGCAAATTTTTTACAGAAACATGTTGACATTTTTACATATTTCGAAAGTGCTCACAGTTATGAATCTACAGAAATTTGAATCACCAAAATTGGAGCATTTATGAATATTTGGTAGAATTTACAAATTAAGATGTGATCTGCTTTGGGGCTGGGCTGCAGGAAATAAAACCAAAAAGAAAAAAATGCGCGGGGGGGGGGGGACTCGAACCCGCGCCCTGCTGTGTGCGCGCGAGAGGCCTGGGCCACTGGGCTGGGCTGCTGCTTTGTGTTACATCTATGATGCGAAAATATTTTGAGGTGGGCTCTCGCGGAAAAAACTGAAAACTGAACGCAGTTCAGTACGGAGAGGACGAACATAACCATCGACGGCGACGAACTGCTGCTGCTGCGCGTTCTGCGAGCAGCGTGCTTGTGCAGCCAGCGGAGGAGAGAAAAGGAGGGGGATGGGGACGTGCTCACCGGGCGCGGAGGGAGGAGGCAGGGAAGAACGTGTCGAGGTCGCAGCCTGACGGACGACGGGGACAGGAGCTCACCGGGAAGAAAAGCTCGACGGCGTCGACGCTGCAGCCCGCCTCCGGCCGCGACGTCCTCAGCAAAAGTGGAGGTGGTACTCCCCCGGTTCCATTCCCGCGAAGAGATGCCCTCGAAGATGACCACAGCTCCTACCCCGCCACCTTCAAACTCCGGCCATGGTGGTGCTGCTTGGGTTCAGAAAGAGAAAGGTTCAGAGAGCGAGGAGGAGATCCGAGGGAGAAGAAAGGATGGCGGCGCAGGGAGGAGAAGGAAGGGCTAGGGTTAGGGTTTGGGGTGGCTCCTGGTGATGGCTTTATGGAGGGGAAAAAGGAGGTAGGGAGCTGCAGGTGGGGGAGGAGCTCCCCTCCTCTGTCTCCGTACAGAGGAGGAAGACGACAGCGAAGGGGGCGCCTGGGCCTTGGGGTAGTAGGTGGGCTCAGCCCACTTGGGCTGGCCTGCCTCCCCCACTATTTTTTCTTTTTATACCTTTTTTTTGTAGAGAATAGAAAAGAGAGGAAATAGAAGGGTTTTTAGGGTTTATAAAATTATGAAAACAAGTTGATTGCACTGAACATTGGAAATGCCCATATGCACCAACTTTGGTTTTTCAAAATTTCAAATATTTATTTGGTGTTTGAATTTGAATTTGAAATTCAAATTAGGGTTTTAATAAAAGGAATTTTATTGTGCAAATATTTTTAATGGATTAAATAACTCAAAAGCCCAGTTGCATGATGTTTTGTTTCCAAAAAATTTAAATATTTGTTGATGTTTGAATTTTAATTGTAATTTTCTTGAATTTTGCAATATTTGAATTATTTGAGAAATTAGCCAAGTCACTCATTTGAAAAAATCAAGTTTATGGGAAGCAATAAGACTATTTGATTTGTTTCTGTTAGTGATTTATTTGAAACCATTGGAACATACCAAGTAATGAACCAATTGGTTTGAATTTGAATTGAATTTCAAAATGAAACACATGCCACATGCAATGCTTATGATGACATGATGCATAACATAAATTAACAAAAAGCAAAACATTCTAAGGTTGTTTTCATACTTGGGATGTTACAAAACGCCCCCCCTTGAAGGAATCGCGCCCCGAGATTCCTACTGAGAAGAGAAAAGGTCCGGATACTTCTTGCGAAGATCCTCTTCGGTCTCCCACGTTGCCTCTTTATCGGAATGATGAGACCACTGCACTTTTAAGAACTTGGTGCTCTTGTTGCGAGTTTTGCGCTCGGTCTCATCGAGAATGCGAATAGGGTGCTCTTCATAAGAGAGGTCTTCTTGCAGTTCAATGGAATCATGATCAACTGCACGACCTGGATCTTTGAAGCACTTCTTGAGCTGTGACACGTGAAAGACATCGTGCACCTTGGATAGGTTTTCTGGAAGTTCAAGACGATAGGCATTTTCTGCACGCCTTGAGAGAATGTTGAAGGGACCAATATATCTTGGTGCAAGCTTTCCTTTGACACCAAAACGATGAGTGCCTCTGAGGGGGGTAACACGGAGATATGCTTTGTCTCCAGCTGCATAGACCATGTCCCTGTGTTTGCTGTCATAGTAGCTTTTCTGACGAGACTGAGCAATCTTCAGATTGTCACGAATGATGCGAACTTTCTCTTCGGCCTCCTTAACAATGTCAGGGCCTAAGAGTGAATGTTCACCAGCTCTAGACCAATTGATTGGACTCCTGCATCTGCGGCCATAGAGAGCCTCGAATGGTGCCATGCCTAGACTTGCCTGGAAGCTGTTGTTGTAGGAGAATTCAGCATATGGAAGACATTCCTCCCATTTCATGCCAAAAGAGAGACCACATGCTCTGAGCATATCCTCGAGAATCTGATTGACTCTTTCGACTTGCCCTTGAGACTGAGGATGATAGGTTATGCTGAACCGAAGCTTGGTGCCCAAGGCTTCTTGAAAGATTTTCCAGAAATGAGAAGTGAATATGCTTCCACGGTCTGAGCTTATTTCCAATGGAATACCATGAAGAGGAACAATCTTTGCTGTGTAGAGCTCTGCTAACTGACTAGATGAGATTGTCTCTTTGACAGGAAAGAAGTGAGCGACTTTAGTGAGTCGATCAATGACAACGAAGATTGCATCGTTGCCCCTCTTGGACTTTGGGAAACCAGTGACGAAGTCCATTTCAATCATGTCCCACTTCCATTCAGGGATTTTCAGAGGTTGTAGAAGACCGGCTGTTTTCTGATGAACTGCCTTGACACGTTGACAGACGTCGCATTCAGAAACGTATTGAGCAATTTCACGTTTCATGCTAGTCCACCAATACAGTGTCTTGAGATCCTGGTACATCTTTGTACTTCCAGGGTGTATGGAGAGAGGAGTTTCATGAGCCTCCTTGAGAATGACATCTTTGAGACTTTGAATTTGAGGAACTGCAATGCGTCTTTCGAAGAACACAGTTCCCTTGTCATCAATTGAGAAGCACTCAAATTTCTCATTGCCTGCTTTGATGTGCTCTACAATCTTCTTGATTTCAGCATCACGAAGTTGTTCAGAACGAATCTTGTCCTCGAGAGTTGGACTGGCTGTCAAGTTTGCAAGATAGCCTTGAGGAACAAGACCAAGATTCAGCTTCTGGAATTCTTCATGAAGAGGAGGTTGGCTTTCCATGATCATGAGATTATTGCAATACGACTTGCGACTGAGAGCATCGGCCATAACATTAGCCTTGCCTGGAGTGTAAGAAATGGTAAGATCAAAGTCTTTGATCTTTTCAATCCATCTCCTTTGTCTGAGGTTTAGATCTGGTTGAGTGAAGATGTACTTCAGACTCTTATGATCGGAAAAGATTTCAGTTGGATTACCAAACAAGTATTGTCTCCATTTCTTGAGGGCAAACACAACTGCTGCAAGTTCAAGGTCATGAGTGGGATAATTGAGCTCATGTGTGTTCAACTGACGTGAAGCATAAGCCACAACTTGACGTTCTTGCATGAGAACTGCACCTAGACCTTGGAGAGAAGCATCACAGAATATTTGGAAAGGTTTGGAAGGATCTGGGCCAACCAGAACTGGTGTAGAAGTGAGTTTAGTCTTCAGGAGATTGAAGCTTTCATCACATTGTGGAGACAAGACGAACTTCTTGTCCTTCTTTGTGAGGTCAGTGAGAGGTTTGGCAATCTTGGAGAAGTTTTGGACGAAGCGACGACAATAGCTAGCCAAGCCAAGAAAACTTCTGACTTGCTTCACCGTCTTTGGAGGTTTCCAATCAACAATTGCTTTAACCTTTTCTGGATCAATGGCTATGCCCTTGGCATAAATGACATGACCAAGATAAACGACTTCGGAAATCCAAAACTCACATTTCGAGAACTTGGCATAGAGACGATGCTCGCGAAGCTTCATGAGAGTGAGACGAAGATGTTCTTCATGCTCTTCCTCGGATTTCGAGTAGACAAGAATGTCATCAAGATATACCACAACGAACTTTTCGAGGTATTCATGGAAGACAGAATTCATGAATCGAGAGAAGGTCGCCGGTGCATTGGTGAGACCAAAGGACATGACAGTGAATTCATATAGACCGTAGCGAGTGGTGAAGGTTGTCTTTGGAATATCCTCTTTTCTGATCTTTATTTGATGGTAACCCATTCTCAAGTCCAACTTGGAGAATATTGAGGCTCCAGCAAGTTGATCAAAAAGATCATCGATGCGAGGAATTGGATACTTATTTTTGATGGTCTTCTCGTTAAGAGGACGATAGTCAACAACGAGTCTCTTTGTTTTATCCTTCTTCGCAACAAACAGAGTTGGGCAACCCCAAGCCGAGGAACTAGGTTGAATGTAACCTTTTTCCATGTACATATCAATTTGTTCCTTCAACAACTTCAGCTCGGCAGTTCCTATCTTGTAGGGATGCTTAGAGATTGGAGCAGTACCTGGTTCAAGTTCGATCACGAACTCAACAGCTCTGTCCGGAGGCATTCCTGGCAACTCTTCTGGAAAGACGTCAGGGAAGTCGCAAACCACCGGAACATTTTCAAGTGAAGGTAGAGGTTTTGCATTGAGGGTGCATAGATGAATGGAACTTGATTCATGTGGAGAATAGATTATCTGGCCAGAAGGGTGGGACAGAGTTATTGACTTTTGAGCACAGTCAATTCCTTTATTAGCCTTCAGCCAATCCATACCAAGAATGACATCAATGTCAGAATTTCCAAGCAACATGAGAGAAGCAAGGAATATGTGGCCTCCAATTAGAATTTGATTTTTGTGACTGATCTTGGAAGTTTGCATAGTTGCTCCAGGGGAGCTGACCACTAGCGGGGAACCCAAACCAACAAATGGGAGTTTAATTATTGTAGCAAAGATCTTTGACACGAAAGAATGTGATGCTCCGGTATCAAACAACACTTTAGCTGGAATAGAGTTTACGGGAAATGTACCGAGAACGACGTCAGGAGCTTCCTCAGCTTTGTCGATCTTGACATGATTCACCCTTGCGGTCCTCCCGACAGGCCTGTTGTTGGAGTTGAAGGCCTTAGGAGGGGGAGCGCGCACCATTGCCTGGTTTGTGTTAGGACGAGGTGGTGGTGGAGGTAGCTGCCTCTGCGTGCACTTGTCGGCGTAGTGTCCCGTCTGCTTGCACCTGTAGCATGTGACGACACGAGGAGGCCCTGGCCTTGGCTGCCCCATCGAAACCCTTGGATCATGCAGCTGAGCAGGGTTGGGTGGGCGGGGAGCGAAGCCTGGGGAAGTTTGGGCGTATGGAACCCGAGTGACAGCACCATTTGGTACCCAGATGCGGCGCTTCTGCGGAGGGGTGGTCATGTTGGAGGAGGAACCACCCTCACGCGAGTGCTTGCGAGACTCCTCGAACGCCTTGCGCCCATTTTCTTCATTGAGCGCGGTGTTAACGAGATCCTCGAAGCTGTCGGCCTTGACATTGGTGAGGGCATACTTGAGTTCCGGGTTAAAGCCTCTGCGGAACCTTGCCATCTTCTTAGCTTTAGTGGACACCTCATCTCCAGCGTATCGAGCGAGGCGATTGAACTCACTCTGATACCCGATGACGTCCAACTTGCCCTGCTTGAGAGAGCAAAACTCTTCACGCATTCTTTCCATGAGACCATCTGGAATGTGGTGTTTCAGGAAGGCTTCCTTGAAACGATCCCACGTGACTGGCATGCCAGTTCTCATGGCCTGGAAGTTTTCCCACCAAGAAGCTGCCTGACCCTTCAGCAGATAGGAGGCATACTTGACCTTGTCTTCTTCATCTACGTGTGCAATATCCAGAGCCTTGGCTATCTCACGGATCCATTCATCAGCGTCTAGGGGCTCGCGTGTGGCCACGAAAGCTCTCGGACCCAGACTGAGAAACTCCTTGATGCTCACTCGTAGAGCTGTCTGGTTGATGTGCCGATTAGCCTGAAACTGAGCCATCTGTGTCATGACTTGGGTCGTCTGAGTCAACAGCTCCGTGATTGGCGGTGGTTCAGGCGTGGTGTTCCTTGTTGGCGGCATCCTGAATGGAAATGCATTTTAGCACAACAATAGAAAAGGATAGACTTGGCAACCGAAAGAGAGATTACTCTGACGCAAGAATGGATAACAAAAAGGTACACCATCACATGTTCAAGTACATCAGAATATCCAACACACCATAAATGGTTCGAATACCAAAGGATAACTAAACATAGCTAAGAATGGATACATCGGTACTCCCATGCTCATCACGCAGGACGGCGGCGAGGAGTACGGCAAGAGGTACGGTGAATAGTACGCTCACGAAAGTAGGTGGAACGACGATCCACGTAGATCTGACGTGGTCTAAGACCGACTCTAGGCGTGGTGAAGTACATATCGTCGACTCCCTGTGCTCCAAAGTGGGGAATCCCAGTGTAACCAGCACCAAGGTTAAGGAGTGGACCTCTGATCGGCTCGTAACCTCCAGCATCTGGCAGACGACGCCCAACTGGCTGATCGAAACATGCAAAGCGCTCGTCTCCAACAAAGTCTGTGGTGTAAGTCGCCAGACGAGTCAAAGCAAGGTAAAGCTGCTCTCGGACTGAAGCCAACTCCTGAGATAGTGTGCGGGCAACTGCGTCACTGTGTCTCACAAACTGAGCGGTGGTGTGCAGCCTGGAGTTATCATGCTCGTAAACATCCAAGTTGTCGTAGAGAGTGAAGTGAGCTCCCTCCAAAGTGATGTAACCACGGGGAATGTGGAGATAAATAGAATCGTCAAATCCCCAGTAGTCAGCATGAAGGATGATGAGGCTCACATAAGCTGCCTGCTGCAAAGCCATATCCACTGTGGAACCCACTGCCTCGTAGCGGTGGACTACGCTCATGCCATCATCTGACAGAATGTAGACGATAGCCTGGTAGTAGGTCTGCTCAAACTCTCGCTGCTGCTCGTAGACCTGGTACTCTGGTGCCCAACGGAACCCCAGAAAAGTGACCATGTCTCTCAGCATCTCCGGATAACCGGTAGTGCTCTCACAACGATTCATACGAACCACCTGCGGGTAGAACCTGAGATCCATCTGCAGACGATCGGGGAAACTTTGATTAGATGCCGATAGAAGAACTGAAGTGGCAAGCAACAACAAGGTTCCAACGGACGAAAAAGGATCTTGAGAAGAACAGGATATCGAAGCAACATTTGGGAAACACGAGACCAAACACTCCTGAGGTACTACGGAAAAACCCATCCGGGCTTCTAGAGGATCAATATCTACTGCTTAAGGAATAGAGGATCTGCTTCCGGGGCTTATGTGCCTCCGTTCTCAATCGTGAGTAGGCAACATTAAAATCATGTCACAACCACCTCCATTCCTATGGTCTAGTAGATATAACCATCCTAGAGAAACCAGGATACGTGAAATCCTAACTTGAAAGTTTAGATGAGAACAGAAAACAACGTTGCACTTGCTTACCAGAAAAAGGGAGGGTGGGTGGGGAAAGAAATAAAAGAACAAAATTCCTACTCTCACGTTTCATTTTTCCTATATAGCTACAAAATAGTTTCTAGACTCAACTGCGACCAGTAAAAGGGATCCTACAGGCAGACAGGCTCTGATACCATTTGTCGCACCCGGACTTCTAGAGGATACACACAGCCCGCTAAATAGTAGATAATTGGCTTACGGGGCCTACCTGCACCCGCATCTCAATATGAGTAGGCCAACACGTAAACGTGTGACAACCATCCTCTACTATTCATCGTCTGTGAAACCATCCAATAGGAATCCGAATACTTCCATTGACGTACTTCATAACATACACACATGGTACGTCAACGGCATTTGAACAAGTGATACCACAACGAATCTCTAAGACACAAAGAAATAGAAATAAGTGGCAAAAGCTCTCACTAGAGCAGAGATAGCAAATACAGTCATGCAGAGGACACATGTCCCAAGAAGTCACCATTACATCACAGCGGAAACATCCAAAGTGTCTGAGTACAGACAAGATCCAAATAGGCCTAAGAGGCCGGAAACGAAAAGAACGGAGCCCATCCACAAAGTCTCGGATCCTACCCGGGTCCGCTATCTACTCGTCAGCAGCCTCGTCATACTCCACGTAGTAGCCACCATGGGGATCCTCGGAAACGTAGTCTGCAGAACCAGCAGCCCCAAAGGGGTCAGTACGGACGAGTACTGGCAAGCAAGACGCACAAGATACCAAAGTGTACCCGACAACACCAAGTACAGATGCTTTGGGTTCAACGGAAGATAGGGGATACAAAGGTGCGGCAGCGGCTGCGCTAACCAACTACAGAGACACGCTACAACATCCGGCTAAAAGAAGGGGATAAGATAGCGCATCAGAGCCAACTACCACTAACCTCAAACAAACCCATCCTGGATCTCGCCCCTTATCCAAAGAAGCAATCCGAGGATAACTCACACAGTTGGATTAATGAAGGTTGAGGTTATTGTGACAATATGCCTATTACTAGTCAAATTATTATTAATTAGGTGTAAGTTGTCTAATCCTTGTTAGCCAGCCCCATCACCAAGTCATCCATAACCGCGGACAACACGGCTCCTCGAGAAGATTTAACCCTGCAGGGATGCACCAATTTGGCCGTACACGTAAGAATAACCTGCCAGGCGGGGATCAAACCCACCAAGCAGGCCACTCAACACAACCCAACTCTTCTTCGCATCAAGCCCAAAGAACCACGTGTTGTGCGTGCACGGCTAATCGAGCCCCCACGAAGAAAAGGGGGACCCTCATAGCACTGGAAGACCACGCCGCCCTAAATGCCGACTACAAAAGTTCCACCCTGGCGCCAAGGGTTCGTACCTGCATATGCGTGCATCAAATGGAAAGCCCGAACTAAGTGTGGCGATTTGGACGAGATGCGAATCAAATCAGAGTTGCGGGGGGCGCCCATACACGCTTCCCACATGCGGTTAGCGCGCTCATCATGGATCTAGAGGACAAGAACTTTTCCTGAGTTCGACACTAGCATGCCTCAAAACCATACCCGGCCTCCTGCCGGTGCCTTATCATCAAATTAGCATTACCTCAAACATTAACATGTTGTTGTTTAAAACATCGAGCCCCCAGAACATAATAAATATGGTAAAAGAAATAACGGACATCAGACTCGAGCACAAACAACCCTAAGCATGCTAGTAAGACACAGGCAACATGCAACAGGGTTATAGGTGTGGAGGTGAGGCTATATCAGGGTTACAGGATAACATGTGATAGGATCGGAACACAAGCAACAAATCATAAGGCTAGCAGATTAGACAACGAAAAGTATCGGTATCAAGTGTGGAAAAGGACACAATGGTTCAGGTGAGTGAATACTTGCCTGCAAACTCAGTAGCCTGGTACTAGGCTAACTCCTCTGAAGTAGTATCGTAAACCTCGTCTGTCTCAACGTCGTCGTCTATTCGAGAAGAAGCACACAAACAACGAAGAGAGACGAACAATCAATAACATGGCATAATGCACAAACATGGGATGATGCATGACATTTTAATGCAAGTAAGAGATCATGGATATGATCATCAAGTTAAATGAGTGTCCCAAATAAGTTTGCATTATTTGGAAACCTCTCATATTTATCTTAGTGGCCTATTATTAATTTTAATAAGACCAATACATCAAAAGTATTCCCACATGCATGAAATGATGCTTTTCTGTTATTAATTGAAGTTCTTTCCATTTTGGTATAGTTTCCATAATTTTTGGGTGAAGAAAATAATAAATAAGAATTAATTCTTATTGTTTTCATTTCTGCCATTTTTGGTAAACAAATTAAAAAGAGGTACTTTCAGTTACAAAATCATGGGGAATACTTGAAAACATGTGGACAATGTTTCACTGAACATTTTGAGATATTAAACTTAATTTTTGGATCATTATTGAATTTATTATGCATTTTTCCATAAGCATTTTTATTCTGCCCCTTTTAGTAAACAGAAGGAAACATGTTCAAATTTAATTCAATTGTGACCAAATAAAATATCACTGTGTAGAGTTTGTTAGGACAAAATTTTAGAGCCCAAGTTTGCTCAATTTGGGTGAACAGAACTCAAGTTATGAATTTCCAAAGTTTCAAAATTTAAAAACCATTTCTGTATTTAATTATTTAGTGCAAAATTTATTAAAGAAACATGTTGACATTTTTACATATTTCGAAAGTGCTCACAATTATGAATCTACAGAAATTTGAATCACCAAAATTGGAGCATTTATGAATATTTGGTGGAATTTACAAATTAAGATGTGATCTGCTTTGGGGCTGGGCTGCAGGAAATAAAACCAAAAAGAAAAAAATGCGGGGGGGGGGGGGGGGGGGGACTCAAACCCGCGCCCTGCTATGCGCGCGCGAGAGGCCTGGGCCACTGGGATGGGCTGCTACTTTGTGTTACATCTATGATGCGAAAATATTTTGAGGTGGGCTCTCGCGGAAAAAACTGAAAACTAAACGCAGTTCAGTACGCAGAGGACGAACGGAACCATCGACGGCGGCGAACTGCTGCTGCTGCGCGTGCTGCGAGCGTGCTGCGAGCAGCGTGCTTGTGCAGCCAGCGGAGGAGAGAAAAGGAGGGGGACGGGGACGTGCTCACCGGGCGCGGAGGGAGGAGGCAGGGAAGAACGTGTCGAGGTCGCAGCCTGACGGACGACGGGGACAGGAGCTCGCCAGGAAGAAAAGCTCGACGGCGTCGGTGCTGCAGCCCGCCTCCAGCCGCGACGTCCTCAGCAAAAGTGGAGGTGTTACTCCCCCGGTTCCATTCCCGCGAAGAGATGCCCTCGAAGATGACCACAGCTCCTACCCCGCCACCTTCAAACTCCGGCCATGGTGGTGCTGCTTGGGTTCAGAAAGAGAAAGGTTCAGAGAGCGAGGAGGAGATCTGAGGAAGAAGAAAGGATGGCGGCGCAGGGAGGAGAAGGAAGGGCTAGGGTTAGGGTTTGGGGTGGCTCCTGGTGATGGCTTTATGGAGGGGAAAAAGGAGGTGGGGAGCTGCAGGTGGGGGAGGAGCTCCCCTCCTCTGTCTCCGTACAGAGGAGGAAGACGACAGCGAAGGGGGCGCCTGGGCCTTGGGGTAGTAGGTGGGCTCAGCCCACTTGGGCTGGCCTGCCTCCCCCACTATTTTTTCTTTTTATACCTTTTTTTTTCTTTTTTTTTGTAGAGAATAGAAAAGAGAGGAAATAGAAGGGTTTTTAGGGTTTATAAAATTATGAAAACAAGTTGATTGCACTGAACATTGGAAATGCCCATATGCACCAACTTTGGTTTTTCAAAATTTCAAATATTTATTTGGTGTTTGAATTTGAATTTTAAATTCAAATTAGGGTTTTAATAAAAGGAATTTTATTGTGCAAATATTTTAAATGGATTAAATAACTCAAAAGCCCAGTTGCATGATGTTTTGTTTCCAAATTTTTTAAATATTTGTTGATGTTTGAATTTTAATTGTAATTTGCTTGAATTTTGCAATATTTGAATTATTTGAGAAATTAGCCAAGTCACTCATTTGAAAAAATCAAGTTTATGGGAAGCAATAAGACTATTTGATTTGTTTCTGTTAGTGATTTATTTGAAACCATTGGAACATACCAAGTATGAACCAATTGGTTTGAATTTGAATTGAATTTCAAAATGAAACACATGCCACATGCAATGCTTATGATGACATGATGCATAACATAAATTAACAAGAAGAAAAACATTATAAGGTTGTTTTCATACTTGGGATGTTACACTTCTCTTGACCCTTAAAAACTTCCTTCACATAAAAATTCTCACAATCTTCATTAGCAACGTTAGTGCAATTGAAATAAGAAATTCACATGGTTCAGTTTAAACACAAGTATAACAATAAAAAACACATTAGATACTTTAACAACTTCTTTAAAAACACTTTTTCTCAAAAGAACACCAAAACAAAGAGATTAAGATGCAAATGCGATAAATGGCAGAAATCTGTTAAACAGAACAGCAGGTAAAGATCGATTTTTTCAAAAATCTTCTGCTGCTCAAATAAAAAAGTGTTATTCTAATAAAAGTTGCGTATATAACTCAAGATTAAGCACAAAAAAGCTCAGGTGATGTTGAATTTTCTGTGATTTTATAATGAATTAACTATGGAAATAAGAAATCTGTTTCCTGCGCAGAAATCCGAAATATAGCCTCAACTTTCCACTAGAGGCTTTACTTGGCTCAACAAAAACTCAAAAGAAAAGATACATAGGGGTTGATAAGGAAATAGACAACACCCAGGAGCAAAGCACACCAAAGAAAACGAAAGAAAACGGGTTGAAAACAGCAAAATAAAACGGGTTGTCTCCCAATAGCGCTTTTCTTTAAAGCCTTTTAGCTAGGCATGATAATTTGAGAAGATGCTCAAATAATACATATTAGTTGAAGCAAAAGAGAGCATCAAGATGCAATTTTTTTTTAAAGTCAAACCCACTTCCTATGAAAAATAATCTTGTAGAAAAACAAGTCATGATAGCACAAAGCAACGAGCATAGGAAAGCAAAACAAATGCAACTTCATAATTTTAACCATAAAGAGAGGAAACTTAATATTGTTGAGATGCATAAAACCATGTTTCCCTCTATCATGATAACTTTCAGTAGCATCATGAATAAAATTAACAATATAGCTATCACATAAGATATTCTTATCATGAGCCACATGCATAAAAGAATTATTACTCTCCACATAAGCATAGTCATTCATATTAATAGTAGTGGGAGCAAATTCAACAAAAAAGCTAACATTATTATTCTCATCACCATAATCATCAAATATAGGAGGCATAGCATCATCAAAATAAATTTTCTCCTCAATAGTAGGTGGACTGAAAATATCATATTCATCATTGTAAATAGGTGGAACTAGAATACCACAATAATTATAATCATCATATATTGGAGGCATATCATCAAAGAAAATTTCCTCCTCCGTGCTTGGGGGACTAAAAATATCATATTCATTAAAACCAACTTCCCCAAGCTTAGACTTTTCCATAGCATTAGCAATAATGGTGTTCAAAGAATTCATACTAATAACATTGCTACTAGCATGCAAATAAAGCTCCATAGGTTTTTTAATTTTCTCTTCAAACACTTCATGTCCTAAGTCAAGATAAATATTATAAAGCTCTATCATATTTTTGTTGTTTTCCATTAAGACTAACTAGTAAAAACAAAAACAAGAAGCAAGTAAAAATAAGCCTAACTAGTGAAAATAAGAAACAAAAAGATATAATTACAGAATCTAAAGGAAATAATGTGGGGGCCCCAGACCAGCAGTCCGAGACCTCCAGTATGCATACATTCACGATCCCATGATCAGTTAGTCGTGAACAACATACTCGAGTTGGCATTACAGATACAACATCCACTACACGAATACACGACTTACACAACTGGTCACATGACCTAGATGAAAACACGTGCCACACTAAACAGCGGAAGTCTTCAAAACACACTCGTGGTAAACCCAAGTCATGCCTTGACTACCTATAGGCTACTGACTCAGAGACGTTCCTAGTTCGCACAGCTGTCTGCGACACCATCTTCGACGGGTTCTCCGGAGTTCTGCTCAAAGTCTGGCTAAGACCATAGCCAGGGACGAAACCAATATGAGTACATTGGAATGTACTCTCAAGACACCCCAAATGAAAGCTAAACATGCAAGTATGCATATATATAGGTGGTAGGAAGGCTGTAATTAGGGTTCAACTAGCTATGATGAATTTAAGACCCATCATAGTTGCACAAGTTTTATTTTTCTTTCTTGAAGAAGATACTTCAAAAGATATTTCATTTCCCTTTGTAGATATTGCATGTCCACAAGGTTTTGATAAAGCATTTTAAATAAAAGAAAGTTTATCTTTGCAAAACTTCTTGGAAGATCACATCTTCAAGATCATCATTTATCCGGTACCTCAAAGGTACAATCATTCCCTTTCCACGTACCTCCCAGGCACAATTCCAAAAACACTTATCAAGTTGTTTTAAAACATTGACACAATGCTAGATACATGGCCATTCAACTGTCCATATCCGAGGACGCGACTATTCTGAATAGTTTTACTCTGCAGAAGTGTACACAATCCACAAGATCCAGTACATCCGCCATGAACAACCACAGACTGTCCAAGACAGTATGAAAAACATCAGATAACTGGTCCTAACTATCCACTATGCAAGTGCTAGTAAATGGCTAACTCTTCAACTGGGTTTGTTCACCCCGGCACCGAGTGAGTCAGCCGTATCGATCCGATTTACCCTGACAACACACTGCCATGACAGGAGACCCAACTGTTGCAACCGGTGGCGAACTTACTCCCACACTCTGAATGTCCCATGCTTTCCTTTCTGGCGACAATTCGGTTCAGGGGACTCTAACCCCTATAACACATTGAGGTAGACACGGACTAAAACCGACAAGCTTTTAGTTAGACCCCGTTCCCATATTGGGGTAATGTGGCAGCACGACTTGGTTGTCCGGCGAAGACTAGGTTATGTGTCATTTTTGGAAAACAGGTCGAAAACATTTCCTTCTTCACAAACCTCCCTCGGACAAGGTCCCACCTTTCCTCGGGGGTTTTCCAAAACTTTTGTTTTTCCAAAATCATCAAGTTAAAATGTCCACTAAGGGACTTAAGTTGATTCAGTGGTGATACTAAAATATCTAAAGGTCTTGGTAACACCAAGATTATATAGTGGATATAGCATATTAGATACATAATAAAGACAGTGGTATAGTCCACTAAGAAAATAGTTTTTGAATCAAACTTTTGTAAAACTTTAGAAGTAAAACATGCATGATATATAATAATAAGTAATCAATGAGCAAGCATTTAGAGTGGCTTGCCTTGGCACTGGTCTTACGCTTGCTCTTGAAATAAACAATAGTTGCAATAAAAGCCTCTCCGGGAAATAACGTCGTCTTCGTTATCTAACGTCGTAAAATCAAAATAAAAACACCCAATCAGAACCAAACAAAGGAAAGCACTTGATAACAAATTAAACATACATCAAGCAATTCATCAACCAAATACACTCAAATACAAAAGCATTAGGGTACACACCAACAAGAAAAACAAGCACAAACAATACACGTGAATAACACTAGAATTGATGCTATGGATCCTCAAGCAAAATGGCATGAGTTCAGTGGGTGTGTCACTCTCTCTGGTCATTCATGAGGATGAACAAATAACAAGAAAATAACCTAGGAACACATGCACATGCACAGGAAAATAATAACAAGCAATACTACAAGCCTCTAGTAACACATCGTTTTCTAAACATGGAGAAATAATATAACCAGTAGCTAAGCAAACTAATAACAAAGACAAATAAATACCAAACATGGCATGGAATCACTCAATACAAGTAAACAACCATGGAGCAAAACAACAACTGAAACTAGATGTCGAGACATCGTAGTAGATTTGATAGACGGGGGGTGCCATGAGACTACCGATAGAGACGTGGGGGGACGTGATTGTAGGATGATCGAGGACACAGGGTTTTTACCCAGGTTTGGTACGACGCAGTAATGCGGCGTTCCTACTTCTGCAATCTCACTATTCAGGACTAAGCCTAGGAATACAGAGTACAATGTGAGGTTCTATTAGCTACTCGTCAAGGATCAACCTCTCGGCGAGTTAGCCTTTTGCTTCTTGTCTATCTATCTTACCTAACGTCCGGCTTTATATAATAGCCGGATTAGGGCATACAGAGAAAGAAACCTAGAAGACTACGGTAACTATTAACTTGGAAAGTAAGGAATCTGCCTTCTACTCCAAGCCAGATCACGTGGGCCGTGATCCGGGTTCTTCTAGAATCCGGCTTCTGTGCGTCAGCTTACAGGGACGCCCAATGGACCGTAGCCCACTACCATTTAGGCCACCCTGGTAATCCGGCACTTTAGACTACCATCTGATATACCCCTAGTTGGTATATATCCGACAGTAGCCCCCAAGAAGGATTAAGACTCCGATTTGCCGTCTTTCGTCAAGTGTTGCATGTTGTCCGAGAAATATAGGCTCTCTGTCTTGATTCTTCTTTTTATCAGAATAATGTCGTAACACAAAACTCAGATTTCGGAAAATTCGGCTTTTCTTCCACGAATCTTCGCGGAGAAGGAACTTCCTACGTCAGCGCTTTAATCTTGCTGACGTCAGGGACGTTTGGGTGTCGAGCGGGAAACCCTGAAACGTATCTCTGACAGATTCTCGCGGGAAACGAGGAGATAGCAATAATCACCCGTCATTTCATTTCCTAGAATTTTCGGCGAGTGACACGCGTTGATCATCCAACGGTCAAAAGAGCCGTTAGCACGCATCGTGACGGGTTTCCGGCTATAAATAGTCGCCATCATCCTCTCCGGCAAACCTTCTGCTCCCAACTCTCTTCTCGCCTTCACAGCGCCCAAGTTTACTGCGAGCAGAGCGAACCTCTCAACGAACGCACGAACGAGCGCCTTCCGGGACTTCATCGGAGCTCACGATCTTCACCGCGCCGCCAAAAGATGGCTTCACCAAACTCCTCTCCGTCCCGCTCCGTCGCGGCGGAGATCGAAGAGATCATCAACACCATGGACCCCATGGTGGATTCTCCACTGCGCGCAACCGGCGACGAACCGGAAAAAGCTACCAGCAGCGCAGCGAGCGAGGAAATTCCTCTCGGCGCCACCAACCTCGCGGGAGCCTCCTCCGCGCCATCCCCGCCGTTCGCACCCGAGACGGCAGAGGAAAAAATCATCCTCGTCGGGGACGAGCTCGCGGCCGCGTCCGCCGCCACCGGGGCGGAAGAAGAGGGGGAAACTGCCGGCAATTGGAGCCAGAGCAGTATTCCGCCTTCCCTCCTTCCGACCATGGAAAAGGAGGGGCTGCTGCTGAAAGGTAAATGGCGGAGCCCGGAAGACGAGTCCGAGCCAACGCCAAAAAACGGGGAGCGTGTTCTCCTTACCTCCCACATCGCAAGAGGTATGGGATTGCCACCTTCCGCCTTTTTCCTAGAGGTCCTCAACCATTATGGTGTTCAACCTCACAATCTTCCCCCAAACTCCATTCTCTATCTAGCCGGCTTCCAAGCCCTTTTCGAAGGGTATTTAGGAATAGCACCTATATTAGACTTTTGGCAATACTGCTTCGGAGTGAAACGTAACCCTACAGAGGGTGTTCTTCCCATCTGCGGGACCATTTCTTTCACTCTTCGGAGATTTAGGAAAGACTGGTACCCAAAGATAAAAAAATTAGAATCCGTCAAGTTTTGGACGGGTTCTTTCTTTTATCACCACGACATCCCGTTTCCCGGAAAAGAAAACGGGGTTCCTCCATTCATCAATTCTGCAGCCACTCCCTAAGAGAGTTGGGCAGTCGAAGCTGTGCAAACCTTGCCGGATGATCTGTTGAAGATCAAACGGCGTATTGCCAAACTCACCTCTTCTCAGTCTCCTTTGACCGGAACAGACACAATTTTGTGCTAGCTCGGTCGTCGTATTCAACCTCTTGCCCTCCGCCCTCGACTTCTTTGTGAATACAAAGGCCCAGAAGACGGAATGAGAGGGACCGACAAAGCCTTCACAAAAAAGGATTTCAAGAAACGAGTCAACCAATTGGTCGCTACTCGCGACCAATATAAGGAGAGCTTGGAGATGTATCATGAGGAGAACCCTGTCCCTAAGGTAATTTTGGTTTTCCTTGATTTGACATTCTCTCGGATTTTTATCTTTCCTGGATATCTCAGACTTAGTCGGATTTTTTGCTCTCTCTGTAGTTTGACAATCTCACGGAAGCAGATCTTGCATTCGACGCCGAACTTGACGAATTGCACGCCAGCTTTTATGGCGGTCGCAAACGCAAGAGGCAAGTGATCACAGAGGAGGTGATAAATCTTGATGGAGTTCCCATCGCCACATCCAGGTATTTTTCTGAGGTTTCTGATCTCTCATTCCATTCTGGTTCTTCGAGGTATTTACTTCTTGGGTATTTCCTTTTCAGCCTTGCACCAGTTCCTTTGAAGTCAAAGAAACTGAAGAAACATAAGGCTACTACTGGCAAGGGAATGCCGTCTTCAGCTGCAGCTCCACCCACTCCGACAACTCTTGGTGGGGAAGATAGAACCGCAAACCCGGACGAACAATTCCAGCCGTCCAGCCAGCCTATTGCATCCAACTTGGTTGCGAGGGAAAGGGCGGCGCCGGCGATGGGCAGACCTTCTCGGACATCTCGAGAAGACGATCCCATCCCTATTTTTGATAAGGACTTCAAGGTAAAGGAAGAACCTTTTGATGATCTCGGATACATTCGTCCGACAACTAAGAAGTTCTTCGCTCCTGCTCCCCTGATCCTTCCTTGGCCACAAGGCGGACTAATTGTCCGAAATAACTTCGTGTTTTCACCTCGTCAGGTCATCCAAGACGGCATGCACCATGTTGGAATTCTTTTTTCTGAATATGTAAAAGAATTCAACGAGAATTTGTTAGGTTTGCAGCGGATGAGCCAGGTAATATCTCTAGCCCCAAAGAAATAAGTCAAATATCTGCTTTTCACTTAATGCTTTCAACTGTATCATGCTTGTTTCTAACTTAAGTGTTCTGGTTCGTTTCCGTGTTTCAGCAAACCGCTGAAAGCATAAACATGGAACTTTTCAACAAGCTAACTGTCAAGAATAAGGAGGTTAGAAGCCTTTTCTCTATTCTTGAAGTTAAGGAAGCGGAGCTGGCATCATCTCAACAACATCTGGAGAAAACAACAGGTATTTTAGTCCTATGAGGTTTCACTTTTATGCTTTTTTCTCTAAGTACTTTTCCGAGTTTTCTTAACTCGGACTTTTTTCCTTGCTTTTCAGCTGCTTTGGCTAAAGCCAAACAGATTGCTGAAGATGCCGGCAATGCCGAGAACCTCCGCCGGGAGAACCTGGACCTTCATAAGAATCTTATGAAGGTTCAGAAAGAACTGGAGGCCAGCCAACTGGCTGTTCGCATTGCTCAGTCCAATGCCTCCCAGCAAGCTGACAAGGGCAAGGCAACCATCCGAGATTTGGAGAATGCCTTGACCCTGCGCCTGGAGGAAGGATCTGAGATGGATAGGATCCTCGGTAAGTCATTTACTTTTACCGGATTTTCCATGTTTTGATTTCTTTCTCTGCTTTTTCATTAACCCTTTGATTTTTATCTAAAAAAACAGGAGATGACCCAGCACTTACTCGGATTGAGAAAATCCGAGCTTTCGGGAAGGTATTCACCGCGATAAAAGCTGCGGGCATGCAGCTGATCAACAAGTACCTTCCCGCAAGAACTCGGGAATTCTTGGAAGTTGAGAAACTTCTGGAAGCTACCTTGGAGGTGACGGAGTCCAAGGAGTCCACGTTGCGCTCCGCAGCACGGGGTGGTGCACGCATGGCTTTAGGCCTTATGCGTATGCACTATCCCACTGCTAAATCTTGGCGTGTGGCGTCTGGCATCCCTCGAGGATATACGGAGACCCAGTGGACCACCATCTTTGATGAGATCAAAGGTCACGCTACCAAGATTGCTTCTATGGTGAATATCTCCATCACCTATCCGGAAGAAGAGATTCCAGAAGCCCCCGAGGAGTCCAGCAGCGAAGATGACTCGGATGCTTGAAGAATTTTCCTTGCCCTGGATAGGAAAGATGGGAGATAGGAGCATTACTGAACTTTTAAAATGTAAACCTTATTGTAATGTTTCTATCCATTTGTATGAACAAGTACTCCGCCTTTTGCAGTTAATATTATTAATCCTTTGCAAGTTTTCCGGGTTTTATATTCCTTTATCTTCTAAGTTCTCTGGTTTATGTGCTTTAACTGTCCTTAGTGTTTGAAATGGCTCAGTAGTATTTTAATCTTCATGCCAAGTGACTAGGTAAAACCGATCAGTTCAAACTTGGAAAACATGGATCATACTAAAGGCATTTTTACTTACTAGCTCCAGTGACCTAGCACATAAACAATCAGATAATACTTAGAAAATAGTGAGGAACTTTTTTGGATGAAACTTGGGCACGCAGGCACAATCCGAGTTTCCTTTAGCCTTTAGTAGGCTGAAAATCATTCAGTTTTTAAACGCCGAGCACGCAGGCACAATTCGGGTTAACATTGAGTATTTTGTAAGATCATTGGGAAATAGATAAGACGGAATCATGCTTTGTACTATAATAAACTTGTAAAAACATGGATGTAAGAATTCCGACAACTTTATTTCATGATCTCAAAGATGTTTACATAGAAATTGAACTAAGTATAGAAGGGACGTAACTACTGGATACTCCAGGGCCTCTTTGTTTCTCCTAGTTGATCATCTATCTTTCTTTTTCTTTTGCGATTCGGCTTCTAGGGATCATCTTCCGTATATCGAATGTCTACAAGATAGTATGATCCATTCTTCATGGCTTTACTGATGACGAATGGTCCTTCCCATACTGGGGCCAGTTTGTGCTTTCTTTGCTGCACCAATCTTAGCACTAGGTCACCTTCTTTAAAAGAACGACGCCTGATTTTCCGACTATGATAACATCGTAAACCTTGCTGATAGATGGCGGATCTTTGAAGCACAAGTTCTCGTTCCTCTTCTAAGAGACCGACGGCATCCTGCCGTGCGCTTTCGGCATCTGATTCATCGAAATCCTGCACTCTCGGGCTGTCATGGATCGTGTCCGTTGGGAGAATTGCTTTCGCACCATAAACTAGGAAAAACGGGGATTGCCCTGTTGACCTATTTGGCGTGGTTCGAATGCTCCAAAGCACAGAGGGTAACTCTTCCACCCATGCTCCCACTGCTCTATGAAGAGGAGATTCGAGTCTTGGGCGTATTCCTTGCAGAATTGAACTATTCATTCGTTCAACCTGTCCATTGGATTGCGGGTGTGCCACAGATGCGAGATCTAGGCGAATTTCTGTTTGTTGACAATATTTTGCCAACTCTCCAATATAGAAATTTGTCCCATTATCAGTTATTATGCTATGTGGAACGCCATATCTCATGACTATGTCAATAATGAAATTTCTGTCAGTTACACCGTCAAGTTTTTTGATGGGTTTGGCCTCCACCCACTTGGTATATTTATCCACTGCAACGAGTAGATGTGTAAGTCTTCCTCTTGCAGTTTTGAATGGTCCCATCATATCTAGCCCCTAGACCGCAAACGACCATGTAATGGGGATAGTTTTGAGTGCTTGGGCTAGCATATTTGTCTGCTTGGCGTAATATTGACACCCTGCACATGTATTCACTATGTGCTCAGCGTCTGTCTTGGCTGTTAGCCAGAAAAACCCTGCACGGAATGCTTTTTTGACTATGCTTTTTGATTGAGCATGATGTCCGCAATCTCCGGCATGGATTTCTTGAAGGATTTCTCGTCCTTCTTTTGGTGAAATACATCGCAGAAAATTCCAGTAGTACTGCATTTATACAGGCAATTGTTAATTACCGTGTATCCTTTGCATCAACGCTGAATCTGTCTTTGCAAGACTTCGTCTGCTCCATCCGGGTACTTCTGGTCAACTAAAAAGTTTAAATATGGAATTGTCCAATCCGGGTTAACAAGCATGACCTCAATTGACTCGAAAGCCAGAGGATAATCAACATCTCCACCTTTTATCGATGGTTCATACAAGTGTTGGACGAACACACTAGGTGGTAGGATTTTTACCCTTTCTGGCCCCATGCGGGCTAATGCATCCGCGTTCCAGTTTTCCTCCCTTTTTACATGAAGTACTTCAAATCCGAAGAAAAATATTGCAAACTCGTCCACCGTTCTCCGATATTCGGCCATGATGGGACTTTTGGCATCCCAAGTTTGGTTGAGCTGATGCTGTACCAAATCTGAGTCGCCATAGCACAAGATGCGTTTGACACCTATTTCCTCTGCAATATGCAAGCCGTGAAGCAGAGCTTCGTATTCTGCCACGTTGTTACTGGTGTTGAAATGTATTTGTAATACATACTCCATTGTATCTCCTTTAGGGGATTTTAGGACTACACCAGCTCCAGCACCCTCCTTCATCTTGGATCCGTCAAAGTGTATGATCCAGTACTCGGACTCCGGCATTGGTGTTTTTTCCATTGCTTCCGTCCAGTCGGCGACAAAATCTGCCAGAATCTGGGATTTTATTGCCGTCCTGGGTTGGTACTTAATGTCGAATGCTGCTAGCTCGATGCCCCATTTGGCTACTCGGCCAGTTGCCTCCGCATTTTTTATTATATCCCCTAGTGGTGCTTTACATACCACTGTTATGGAATGTCCTTGGAAGTAATGACGAAGTTTCCGAGATGCGAAAAATACGCCATATGCCAGTTTTTGATAGTGTGGGTACCTTTGTTTGGACTCGGAGAAAACTTCACTTACATAGTATACTGGATGCTGATCTGGTATGCTTTGTTCGTCTTTCTTCCTTTCCACTACTATTACCGCATTAATAACCCGGTTTGTAGCCGTAAGGTACAGTAACATAGGTTCTTCGTCTTTTGGGGATGCCAAAATCGGAGTTTTCATCAAAGTTTCTTTCAACTGGGTTAATGCTGCATCTGCTTCTTCTGTCCACTCGAATTTGTCGGATTTCTTCAACAACTTGTATAGTGGCAGAGCTTTGTCCCCTAGCCGGCTAATAAACCTGCTAACGGCTGCTGCAGAACCCGTCAATCTTTGTACATCTTTTACGCATGTAGGCTTGGAGATGTTTAAGATTGCTTTGATCTTTTCTGGGTTTACTTCTATTCCTCTATGAGAAACGATGAAACCCAGAAGTTTTCCTGAGGGAACCCCGAATACGCACTTTAATGAATTTAGCTTCATCTTATAAGTGCGCAAATTTTCGAAGATTTCTCGCAAATCTTCAAGGAGCATATCTTTCTCCTTGGACACGACAGCAATGTCGTCCACATAAACATGGACGTTTTTGCCAATCTGACTATGCAAACATCGTTGCATGCAACACTGGTAAGTTGCACCGGCGTTCTTCAGGCCAAAAGGCATGGTTATGTAATAGTACGTTCCATATGGGGTTATGAAGGAAGTTTTGAGTTGATCTTCTTTCTTCATGCGTATTTGATGATACCCAGAATATGCATCCAAAAAGCATAAGAGCTCAGAGCCTGCAGTAGCATCTATTATTTGATCGATTCGCGGTAACGCAAACCTATATTTTGGACACAATTTGTTCAGGCCGGTGTAATCTATACACATCCTAAGGGTAGTACTATCTTTCTTTGGGACTAATACTGGGTTTGCTGACCATTCAGTATGTATAACTTCCCGGATAAAATCTGCTGCCAAAAGCCGGATAATTTCCTTGCCGATGGCCTTCCGTCTTCTTCCGTCAAATCTACGGAGACCTTGTTTGACGGATTTAGATCCTGGAATCACCTTAAGTTGATGCTCATCAAGTTCCGTGGGTACGCCTGGCATGTCCGCAGGACACCATGCGAAAATGTCCCAGTTCTCACGGAGGAACTTGATGAGCTGGCCTTCCTATTTGTCGGTCATCCCAGTTCCTACTACGAAAAACTTTATCGGACCTTTAGGATCTAGGATTACCTGTCTTGTGTTCTCGGAAGCTTTGAAGCTGTCTGCAGGCTTCCGTCTTTCCTTTCCTGCCGGCATCTCTGTCGGCGATACTTCCTTTGCCAGCACTTTCAATTCTTCCTTTGCTATCACTTTTTCGGCGCAAAGGGCGTTTTCTTTTTATAGCTCGTTTTCTAGCTTGAAGTCTCCTGTTATGGTAATTACTCCTCCTTTGGGCCCTGGCATCTTCAGCTTGTTATGAATATAACATGATCTTGCCATGAATTTGGCGAAATCTGGACGTTCGAGTATTGCGTGATACACACTTTCGAACGACACAACCTCGAAGGATACTTTTTCCTGACGGAAGTGATCTTTGTCTCCGAAGGTTACATCTAGGGAAATTTCTCCTAGGGATCGTGCTTGTCTGCCAGGGACGATGCCGTGAAAACGTATGTTGCTATGATTGAGTTGGGTTTCCGAGATTCGCAGATGCTTCAGTGTATCCAGGTACATTATGTTAATGCTGGATCCTCCATCCATCAGCACTCTTTTTAGCCTAATGTTTTGAACAATAGGACTTACAATTAGAGCTTGCGTGCCGGGTTCAGGGATATTCCCGGGATGATCAGACTGATCCCAGGTAATTGGTGTATTTGAATACTTCAAGAATTTCGGGGTTGCAGGGACAACCGCGTTTATTTCTCGAAGCGTTCTCTTTGCCACCTTTGCTGAGGGAGTTGCCAGGAAAGTTAGGTTGCATTCTCTGTCAACTCTCGGAAACTTAGGCTCGCCTTTTCGCTGCTGTTCCTGGATTTTTTCGTCAGTGTCCGTTTCACTGTCTTCTTTTTCAGCTTCTGACTTTTGCTTGGAGAATTTCCTCTTGGAGTTCTTCCCTTTGTTTTCGGATCCTGCACCGCCTTTCATATGCTTGTTCAAGCGGCATTGTGCATTAGTATGGGTGGTTTTCCCAAATTCCGAGTGGTGGACACCGTTTTCCGACTTTATTTTTTCCCACTCTTCTTTGGTGTAGTTTATCGGCTCTGTGCTTCGTCCTTTCCACTTGTTCCCATTTTCTCTTTCAAAGGCTATGTTAACTTCTTTGGGATTTTGTGTTGCATCTGAAGTTCCTTTTTTCTCAGGGCGAGGGGTCTTTTTGGCCTGTATCAGTGTATCGATATTGCCGCCTCTCGCTCTGATGTCGTCTTCGTCCGCTGCATGCTCATTGGTGGTTGTAAGCATAGATACGAGATCTTTGTGCTTTTTGGAACGGTATGAGTCCGGGTTTTAGGCCATTGACGAAAGCATGCATTCCTTGAACGTCAGTTACTCCAGAGCAACTATTACTTCATTGCAGTCCATCTTGAGATAAAATCCACGTATGGTTCATCCTCAAATTGGGTGCAGCGGTTTAACTGGTTGATGCTGTTTGGGCGCTTGTAAGTTCCTCGAAAATGCTGAGTAAAGACCCTAGCCATATCATCCCAGCTATCAACAGTCCGTGATGGTAATCCATTGATCCAATCTCTGGCTCCATCCAGTAACATTAGGGGGAGGAATTTTACTGCCTTCAGGTCTGTCCCATTGTTGATCTGAACGACTGTATAATAGTCTGAGAGCCAGGTATCCGGGTTTGTGCTACCGGTATACTTTTGGTATGTTGGACCAACTTTGGCGAAGCCAGAATGCAGAGTTATTCTTCGGATCCTATAAGTGAAACACTTGGGTCCAAAGTATAAATCATCGCTTTCTGCTCTGTCTATGTGTGCGGAGTATCTGCCGGCTGAATGGACAGAAGGGGGTCTACTCCTTTCTTTTCCATTGTGGGACGGACGCGCTTTTCCGGGATTATCTCTATTTACTCCGTGACCTTGCCCTTTGGAACAAGGTGGAGTTCTACTCCTGTATCTTTCCTTATTCCTGGGGGGCGTCCGGGATCTCTCACGCCTGTGAGGCATATCCTGTCTTCCAGCATTTTCTACCGGGCGTCTCGGAGGCGACATTGATTTTCTGTCCTTCCAGTTTTTCTCTTCCCGATCACGGGGGTTAATTCCATCTTTCGGGAGATGGGATCCGGTTTTGGACGCTCCAGCGGCGCATGTAGCTGTCTTGCATAGGGCAGAGTCTTCATGTAATTTCCCTGATCGCTCTTGCGCTCGCTGTTGCTGTTGAAACGCTTTTCCTAGGAAAGCGTACACCCCTTGAAGTTTTTCACCGTTGGAGTACATATCATTGTTGAGGATGGCGAACGCCGCTTCCGCGTTTTCTGCTGCGGATTTGTATATTGGCTCGCCTCTGGCATCTTTGCCGTTTACCTACTTTTGCTAAGATGGGTTATGAAACCTTTCTTTTGGCGGCAGTACTTCCGGGTTTGCGATTCCGGGTAACCGCGTAGGTTTAATGCCAGATCTATTCTTTCTATCGTATTCCTCGATTTCTTCCCGCATGAGCTTGGTGTCAGCCTGGGTTTTTTGGAGGTGTTCTCGAGTTCGAAATAGATGTTGCTGTTGCCTTTGGAGAGTCTGCCTCCGGGCTTCCAGCACTTCAGGGGGCTCGTGCGGTCCCACTGGTGTTTGGAGTAATTCCTGTTCGTCTTGTTCTGTCATTGGCGGAACAAGGATTTCCTTTGTTTTCTTCTCCGCGGGTTTTACTCCGCTCGCGTCTCCTACTTCCGGGCTTTCATTGGCTGGATCAGCCAATTTCTTCTTCCGGAGCTTATACTGGAGCTTTTTAGCAGCTTTGTGTTTCTTCTTCGAAGAGGGAGGTTTCCTGCAGGGTTCTTCCTCTGTCAACTCCTTGACGTCGGGGAATTTTGGAGAGGTTTCTCCTTCTTCTATCTCTTCCTCTGGCGGAGACGTTCTAGGGCTTTCCTGACTGTCGGCATCCGTGTTTTCAGCCGGTTTTTCCATCAGTACTTCGTGGAATCCCTCTTGGAAGGATTTGACCTTTCTTTCGAAAGCGTCTTCGTCTTTGGTATCGAAGTGATCCAATCCGGGTTCCGACTCTAATCTCGCCTCAATGGAGGCTAGTACAGAGTCAGCTTCCGAGTGCGTCGTGATGTCGACGGATGTTGGATCTTCCACCTCTGTTGTGGGAGTGTTGTTTTCTGCCTCTTGCACGGGATTACTTTCATCCGTGTTTTCGGCGATCTCGGACTGCACCATGCCGAAAAGTGCGATTTCGCAGTATATCGACGAGCTGAGCAAAATCCGGCATCATAGTCGTCTTCGACTGGGTATAGGGCGGGTGGGATAAATTTGCTCCCACCACAGAGTCCCATTGCTTCTGCAGTTAATCCGATAAAGATGTTTGCAGATCCAATCGGTAGAACGCAGGCACTTACCAGGTGATTCCGCGCCGGCATGTACGATCCGTTGTCGATGAAGCGCACGACTTCATTGTCGAATTCCAGGCTTCCGACAGTTATAGTACTGACAATTCCGCCGAGTATCCCCGATCGAAACTTAACGCCTGACGTCGCTGGCCCCACGGTGGGCGCCAACTGTCGAGACATCATAGTAGATTTCGTAGACGGGGGTGCCATGAGACTACCGATAGAGACGTGGGGGGACGTGATTGTACGATGATCGAGGACACAGGGTTTTTACCCAGGTTCGGTACGACGCAGTAATGCGGCGTTCCTACTCCTGCAATCTCACTATTCAGGACTAAGCCTAGGAATACAGAGTACAATGTGAGGTTCTATTAGCTACTTGTCAAGGATCAACCTCTCGGCGAGTTAGCCTTTTGCTTCTTGTCTATCTATCTACCTCCAGTCCGCCTTTATATAATAGACGGATTAGGGCATACAGAGAAGGAAACCTAGAAGACTACGGTAACTATTAACTTGGAAAGTAAGCAATCCGCCTTCTACTCCAAGCCAGATCACGTGGGCCGTGATCCGGGTTCTTCTAGAATCCGGCTTCTGTGCGTTAGCTTACAGGGACGCCCAATGGACCGTAGCCCACTACCATTTAGGCCACCCTGGTAATCCGGCACTTTAGACTACCATCTGATATACCCCTAGTTGGTATATATCCGACAATAGACATGGAAAGAGGCCTATTTAGACATGCATACATGCATAACAATAATAGATCACCAAACAAGCTTTATTCTAACATGATAGATCTATTAGATAGCATTCATATAACAGAGAAAACAAAACCTATACATGCTAGTAATATCAAAATAACAATCTAAGCAATGCATCATATTTAAGCATACAAATAACTATTATGGCAGAAAACACCTAAAACTAGTATTGCATGCCAAAATGATCTAGAGCACACTCAAGTATGTAAGAAAGTATGACATAACAAAATAACAGTAGCTATGCTATGGAAAACAATACTAAAGCATTTACTCAAATCATCACAATAGAAAGGAAACATCAAATATTAACCCATTTTCACTAGGAAAACAACCATATGAGAATAAAATCCTAACAACCATGGTTTTTCACACACAAATCCTAACATGCTAGTGACACACACATAGCACAACTCAAACATGTATTACCACCCTAAACATGCTTGGAATCATATTTATAACAAAAACACTATAACACAATAATAAATAAAGGCATAAATATAAATAGCAGAAAAGGACTAAACACTAAATAATTCATCAATCCTACTATATAACTCCTAAAATCATGAAATTCTAGTATTAGGTTCTCCTAGTCACTAGCAAACCAACACAACTGGATTCATCTCAAAATTCATCACCAATAAAATCAAACAATTCGCTCTCTTGGCCTAAAACTAACATGCATGCCATTTTCAATCAACAACTCAAGTCAACACAAGGTCAACTTCCACACATAGATATCATCAAGGGATACTCAGAACAATTTAGTTTGCATGATTTGGATACATAAAACTCAAGTTATGAATTTATTGGTAAAAAGAGTACTTCGTCCATTTATTTTATTTCTCCTAAAATATTGCACTAAACATGGATCTGCAAGTTAGAGGTGGTTAAGAATTTGTAGATCTAGCGCTATGATTTTTATTTTAGCAATATTAACTTGTTAGCATTTTTTGATTTAAACTAACGAATTAGATCTGGATTTGCACGAATAAGAAATTTTAAACCTGCCAAAAAAGGTAAAAGGGCCAGATCTGCTTCAGAAACAGCACACAAGACGGTGGCGGCGAGTTGGGCCAGCCCGCCAGCGGTTCTTGCGTGTAGAAGGGGGGTAAAAGCCCGGCCTTGCGGGTTCAGCCCGTAAATGGCCTGGCCTACGAGTCGACGCCCGTGGTCGTTCGATCGGAATCCAACGGCCAGGGTTCAACTGGATCGATTTGCGCCGGCGGCGACCCAGAAAGACGACGGTGGCCGCCCGCGCCGCACAGATGGCCGGAAAACTCGTCGCCGATGGTTCTAGTGAGCGCCATCAAGCGTGACCAACACCTGGAGGTCCAATAAGGCGAGGCGGAGCCGATGCCCCCACCGAATCGTGACGGGAAAGGCCGCAGCGGGAGGGTCGCCATGCATCCGCGGCGTCAGGCCATGGTCGCGGTCGGCGGCTGCCCTGCAAGGGGTGGAGGTGCAAATTGAGAGGGGCTCGAGAAATTATAGGACTTTAAGAAGTTAGGAAAGAAAACAGATGGGCCGGAGACTCTCTGAGCTTGGGTCTTGGCGAGGATATCACCGGCGGCCATGCCGGGCTCGATGCCGGTGAACCAGACGCGAGTGAGGGGGATTTTCTCCCCGATGGTCGATTGAGAGGAAGCAAAGGTGGAGCGGCAGGGTTGACATCAAAGAGGAAGCTCGAATGGTCTATCCACGAAGCTCGGCGCGCGGCGCCCATGGTGGCCACGGTGGCTTGACCAAGCTGGCCAGAGAGGTGTTCTTCGGGCGATTTGTTGCCAAAGAGATAGGGCACGGTGAGGGAGTTCTCCTAGTGAGAGAAGAAGGCAGGAGGTGCACGGGGGCGTTGGCAAACAATGGTGCCCACGCAACATCCGTAGGTGTTTGACATGAGGGAGAAGGGGAAAGAGAGCGAGATGAGAGAAATGAGGTGCACGGGCGTGATCCAGGATGTCCCGTAATGCTAGTAGACAATGTGAGGGAGCAATGTGTGGCGACTGAAGCAGAGCTCGACGTCCACCTGTGATGTAGCTTGGCATCTAGTCCATGGAGGAAGTGTGGAGAAGAAGGGAGCGGTTTTTGGGGGTAGAGATCATGTCCAGGGTGTTAAGTGAGAAGTTTTGTATCTCCCAGAGCAGGAGAGAGATAGAGAAGGGGAAAGGATTGGTCAGAACATGCCTGCTCTCAACAGTGACTAGAAATACAAGAAATGGTATTTCATTGTTTTCTCAAAAAATTTGAACAGAACACATGTACAAAATCATGTCCATTGGATAGAGGATGAGAAATGGAGTCTAGGGGTGTTAGCCTCAAAAATGGCAGAAACTGTTTTAAATGTTTTCTCCAAAATTTTCAACACAACTTCCAAATTTTTTCTATAAACAAGTCCCACATCACCATAGGCATGTTGGGTAATTTTTCCAAGATTTTAGGAAATACTTTTCTTCACAAAATATTTAAAAGTCCATTTCTGGCCTTTTGGAAAATGGAAAATAATAAATAGAAAAAAAAATTAAAACAAATATTTTTGAGTTGGGATGATATATTATATAATATAGTTCTCAAAAGTGATTTTTAATAAACAACTATTTTGAAAACATTTGAGGTTCCAAGTGGAAAAAGGGTGAAAACATGGGTTTATTTAATAGGCCAAAAACCATGAGAGCAGAATGTTTAAATGGCCATTGAAAAATAAATGGGCCATATGGAAGTGATATATAAGTTATGAATATGGCAAGGATAGGTTGATGGGGCTTGAAAAAAATAAGGAGTGATTTGGAGTAACATGGGCAAAGTGCTTCGAGATAACATGGATATGATCAACATTTCAGGGATGCCTTCTAAAGGCCCTTGAAAGATGATACCAAAGATTTTTCAATATCAAAATTAATAACTTGGATGCATAGCATAGGTATAGACAAATATATTTATGATGATGCATTGATGAATAGCTCAAGATCTGCCATAAAGGCATGTCTCCAAAGTTGGAAGTATTTAAGAAAACAGAAGATGGGATGGACATATGGTGGAATATGATATTGATGCTTGGTCTTGTTATTACTAGGTTTTATTTACTTAAAAAAACACATATACATAGGCAAAACAACATAATCACTCCAATGCAAACATAAGGGAACATCACACATTAAGCAGGGAAAATAACAAGACAAACAAGATCACTCAAGAAGGTGAGTTCTTCAACTCGATTTCCGTGATGTTTTCTCATGTGTTAGATAAAGGTAGTGATCATGACACACCATGACAAGAGGATTTTGTAAAGAGATTCAGCTCAAAGCTTGTTATTTCCAAAAGAATATAATTGAGGTAAAACACAGGGGTAATATAATCCCCACTTATAGTTTTTGCAAAAGAGAAAATGAGAGGAGGTTTTTGGAATACTTGGAAACATATTTTGGTTCAAAACAGGTAGGAGATGATTACCTCCAAAATACATTTCACATGGTTTTTGGAAAATACCTTTTGTTTTCTAAAAACTTGGCCTTTGGGTTTCTTCTAAAATCAAAACATTTTCAAAAAGGTTTTTGCCAAAAGACGGTGATAGATGAAGGTGATAAGCTTTCTTGTCATGACTTGATCACAAGGGTTGTGTTTTAAGAAAAGTTATGATCATTTGTTTTAATGTTACTTGTTAACAAACTCAAACACAAACACAAACACAAACACAAACAAACAAGCAAATAGAAAAGAAACACAAGCATTAGTCGAACATATCAAAAAAAAATTTTGTTGGCCCTAATTTTTGGGTTATTGAAAACAAGTTTTTCCTATCTTCCAAAAATTGGGCTGTTACAGCTCTTCCCCCTTAAAATGAATCTCGTCCCCGAGATTCGTAAGTGGGTACTATAAGAGCGGAAAAAACAAACAAGAGTCTCAGGCTTCTTCACTTCTTTTGTAAAAGATGATCCTTGGACGAGGTGGTCTTCTGAGAACTCGAGGTGTTGATGTGTCAGGATTTTGCTTGTCGAGAAGATGGATATCTTCACTTGGCATTTCATGTCCTTGTTGTTGATGTTGGTGAAACAACACAAGCTAATGAAGGGTCTTGATTTTGCTGTCTCGTAGACCATCTGTAGTTGTCTGGATCTGGTATTCTTTTAGGAGTATCGCAGATAGTTACCCATGGCAACAATTGGGTCTCATAGGGCGTCAGGTCCGTAGACTTGACTCTCTCCGATTACTGCTATGAAAGCTGTCAGGAACTCCTATAAGCTTCTTTGCTTCTTGAGTGGTCGACATCGTTGAAGTGCATATGCTTCCCCCCTTTGAGTATTCTTGGTAGGTTTTCGATGGATGATCTTCATATTCTTCTTGGTTTGGTGGCGAAGGCAGGTTGTCGAAGACTTCATTGGGTCTTGAGCTTCACGGAGATTTGCAGGTGTCTTCATAGGTGGTTTAGAGTCATCCAGTTAGCTTTCCCTTGGGAAAACTAGCTAGTACCCTTGCAAACTTGGGTTAGATGTTAGTCTAAAATTAGATAGTTATGTTAGTAGTGTTGGACTGGTAAAGTTTCTGTTGGACTTGCGAGACACATCTCGCTTTATCTCGGGCTTGAATCTGAATTCTTCGTCCTTTTTTATGGCTCTTGATGTAGTTGCTCAAAAATGGTGTGTGAAGTCCGCTATCTGTCTTCAAGAAGATTTCAGAAATCTTGGGCTCTCGGGTTGAAGTAGAGAGTGTTCCATACCTTGCACTTCTCAGGAGGTGATGGGGGATAAAACCTTTTTTTTAAAAGGGTTTTTTGCTTTGTCATACTTTTTAAGAGATATCAAAAGTGTAACTATGGCCTAACAAGGCAAAAAGTTTTTTTTCAAACAGACAAAATTAAAGCAAGAGGTAAAAGTGTGGTGACTTTCTTTTGACGAAAAGGCGTGCTAGTGAGACACTCATGCAAACAATTCAAAAGAACACCCAACACGGGAGCAATTAAAAACATCACGCAGAAGTAAACCACACAAACAACACACAAGCGAAGAACAAACAAGGTACCTTTAGTACCGTCAAACGTCTAATACCGCTGGAGAATGGGTAGCTCAAGCAAAACAACTGAGCACAACCTATCGAATCCTATGGGTCTGGGTCGACGAGAGGGTTGTAGAAGGCTTCATGTTGTTACGTCGTTGTATACTGTCGTTGTTGAGCTTGATACTTGGGAGAGTCTTCTGATCTCGAGGTCTTCCTTCATCTTGTTTAGGTTGAAAAAGACTTGACGGTGAGATCGCTTCAGTGTAGGAGGTTGTAGCAGGGCTTCGGTATTTGCAGAGAATTCATTTTGATGTTGAGGTCCTCAGAAGGAAGCTTCTTTTTCTTCGGGTTGCCAAGTACCAAGGTATTCTTTGGACATCGTCAAGTATGCAATTCAATAGAAAAGATAACAGAAGAAAACATTTTTGTAAATGTTTAAATAAGAAAGGGAGTTTTAAGTTAATTTTTTTTGAAAACCTTTGAATAAGAGCCAAAGCTTCATAAACTCATGTTTATTTATTTATACAAAATATTTTGAGTCATGAAAACAAAAAGAAAAAAGGTAGTTTTCGGTTTTCCAATTTCTTATTTTCATAAACTAGTCAATAATTTTAAGAATAAGAGAAAAGTGGGAGCTATGCTTAGGGTTCCTTAGATAAAAACAATTTAGGTAGTAATATAGTTTTTACCAAAATATTTTTGTTTCCTATCTGACGTCCATGCTAACTAAGGTCTCCTAAAGTCAGGATGGCTCTGATACCAGCTCTGTGGGGGCCCCAAACCAGCAGTCCGAGACCTCTAGTATGATACATTCACGATCCCATGATCAGTTAGTCGTGAACAACATACTCGAGTTGGCACTACAGATACAACATCCACTACACGAATACACGACTTACACAACTGGTCACATGACCCAGATGAAAACAACTGCCACGCAAGGCAGGAAACCACACTAAACATCAGAAGTCTTCAAAACACACTCGTGGTAAACCCAAGTCATGCCTTGACTACCTACAGGATACTGACTCAGAGACGTTCCTAGTTCGCACAGCCGTCTACGACACCTTCTTCGACAGGTTCTCCGGAGTTCTGCTCAAAGTCTGGCGAAGACAATAGCAGGGACGAAACCAATATGAGTACATTGGAATGTACTCGCAAGACACCCCAAATGGAAGCTAAACATGCAAGTACGCATATATATAGGTGGTAGGAAGGTTGTAATTACGGTTCAACTAGCTATGATGAATTTAAGACCCATCATAGTTGCACAAGTTTTATTTTTCTTTGTTGAAGAAGATACTTCAAAAGATATTTCATTTCCCTTGTAGATATTGCATGTCCACAAGGTTTTGATAAATAATTTTAAATAAAAGAAAGTTTTTCTTTGCAAAACTTCTTGGAAGATCACATCTTCAAGTACCTCAAAGGTACAATCATTACCTTTCCACGTACCTCCCAGGTACAATTCCAAAAACACTTTTCAAGCTTTTTGAAAACATTGACACAATGCTAGCTACATGGCCATTCAACTGTCCATGTCCGAGGATGCGGCTATTCTAAATAGTTTTACTCTGCAGAGGTGTACACAATCCACAAGATCCAGTACATCCGCCATGAACAACCACGGATTGTCCAAGACAGTATGAAAAACATCAGATAACTGGTCCTAACTATCCACTATGCAAGTGCTAGTAAATGGCTACCTCTTCAACTGGGTTTGTTCTCCCCGGCACCGAGTGAGTCAGCCGTATCGATCCGGTTTCCCCTGACAACACACCGCCATGACAGGAGACCCAACTGTTGCAACCGGTGGCGAACTTAATCCCACACTCTGAATGTCCCATGCTTTCCTTTCTGGCGACAATTCGGTTCAGGGGATTCTAACCCCTATAGCACATTGAGTTAGACACAGACTAACACCGACAAGCTTTTAGTTAGCCCCCATTCCCATATTGGGGTAATGTGGCAGCACGGCTTGGTTCTCCGGCGAATACTAGGTTATGTGTCATTTTTGGAAAACAAGTCGAAAACATTTCCTTCTTCACAAACCTCCCTCGGACAAGGTCCCACCTTTCCTCGAGGTTTTTTCAAAACTTTTGTTTTTCCAAAATCATCAAGTTAAAATGTCCACTAAGGTACTTAAGTTGATTAAGTGGTGATACTAAAATATCTAAAGGACTTGGTAACACCAAGATTATATAGTGGATATAGCATATTAGATACATAATAAAGACAGTGGTATAGTCCACTAAGAAAATAGTTTTTGAATCAAACTTTTGTAAAACTCGAGAAGTAAAACATGCATGATATATAATCATAAGTAATCAACGAGCAATAATTTAGAGTGGCTTGCCTTGGAACTGGTCTTGGTATTGGTCTTGAAATAAACAAGAGTTGCAATAAAAACCTCTCCGGGAAATAATACCGTCTTCGTTATCTAACGTCGTAAAATAAAAATAAAAACACCCAATCAGAACCAAAAAAAGGCAAGCACTTGATAACAAAGTAAACATACAGCAAGCAATTCATCAACCAAATACACTCAAATACAAAAGCACTAGGGTACACACCAACAAGCAAAACAAGCACAAACAATACACATGAATAACACTAGAATTGATGCTATGGATCCTCAACCAAAATGGCATGAGTTCAGTGGGTGTGCCACTCTCATATCATGCCCAAATAAGGTTAAATGACTCTCTGGTCCTTCATGAGGATGAACAAAATAACAAGAAAACAACCTAGGAACACATGCACATGCATAGGAAAATAATAACAAGCAATACTACAAGCCTCTAGTAACACATCCTTTTCTAAACATGGAGAAATAATATAACCAGTAGCTAAGCAACCTATTAACATAGACAAATAAATACCAAACATGGCATGGAATCACTCAATACAAGTAAACAATCAAGGAGCAAAACAACTACTAAAGCTAGACATGGAAAAGGGGCTATTTAGACATGCATACATCCATAACAATAATAGATCATCAAACAAGATTTATTCTAACATGATAGATCCATAAGATAGCATTAATATAACAGAGAAAACAAAACCTATACATGCTAGTAATATCAAAATAATAATCTAAGCAATGCATCAATATTTAAGCATACAAAAAACTATTATGGCAGAAAATACCCAAAACTAGTATTGCATGCCAAAATGATCTAGAGCACACTCAAGTATGTAAGAAAGTATGACATACCAAAATAAAGTAGCTATGCTATGGAAAACAATACTAAAGCATTTACTCAAATCATCATAATAAAAAGGAAACATCAAATATTAACCCATTTTCACTAGGAAAACAACCATATGAGAATAAAATCCTGACAAACATGGTTTTTTCACACACAAATCCTAACATGCTAGTGACACACCCAGAGCACAACTCAAACATGTATTACCACCCTAAACATGCTTGGAATCATATTTATAACAAAAACACTATAACACAATAATAAATAAAGGCATAACAATAAATAGCAGAAAAGGACTAAATACTAAATAATTCATCAATCCTATTCTGTAACTCCTAAAATCATGAAATTCTAGTATTAGGTGCTCCTAGTCACTAGCAAACAACACAATTGGATTCATCTCAAAATTCATCACCAATAAAATCAAACAATTCACAGAAGTGCTCTCTGGCCTAAAACTAACATGCATGGCATTTTCACTCAACAACTCAAGTCAACACAAGGTAAACTTCCACAGATATATATATCATCAAGGGATACTCAAAACAATTTAGTTTGCATGATTTGGATACATAAAACTCTAGTTATGAATTTATTGGTAAAAAGAGTACTTCGGCCATTTATTTTATTTCTCCTAAAATATTGCACTAAACATGGATCTGCAAGTTGGAGGTGGTTAAGAATTTGTAGATCTAGAACTGTGATTTTTTATTTTAGCAATATTAACTTGTTAGCATTTTTATTTCGATTTAAAGTAAAGAATCAGATCTGGATCTACAGGAAAAAGAAATTTTCAACCTACAAAAAAAGGTAAAAGGGCCAGATCTGCTTCAGAAACAGCACACGGGCCGGTGACGGCGAGTTGGGCCAGCCCACCAACGGTTCCTGCGCAGAGAAGGGGGATTAAAGCCCGGCCTTGCGGGTTCAGCCCATCAGTGGCCTGTCCTGCGAGTCGACGCCCGTGGTCGTTCGATCGGAATCCAACGGCCAGGGTTCAACTGGATCGATTCGCGCCGACGGCGACCCAGAAAGACGACGGTGTACGCCCGCGCCGCAAAGATGGCCGAAAACTCGTCGTCGGCGGTTCCAGGGGGCGCCATCAAGCGTGACCAGCACCTGGAGGTCCAAGAAGGCGAGGCGGAGCCGATGCCCCCATCGAATCGTGATGGGAAAGGCCGCAGCGGGAGGGTCGCCATGGGTCCGCGGCGTCAGGCCAGGGTCGCAGTCGGCGGCTGCCCTGCAAGGGGTGGAGGTGCAAATTGAGAGGGGCTCGAGCAATTAGAGGACTTCAAGAAGTTAGGAAAGAAAACAGATGGGCCGGAGACTCCTTGAGCTTGGGGCTTGGCGAGGAGATCACCGGCGGCCATGCCGTGCTCGATGCCGGTGAACCAGACGCGAGTGAGGGGGATTTTCTCCCCGGTGGTCGATTGAGAGGAAGCAGAGGTGGAGCGGCAGGGTTTACATCAAAGAGGAAGCTCGGATGGTCTAGCCACGAAGCTCGCCGCGCGACGCCCATGGTGGCCACGGTGGCTCGACCAAGCTGGCCAGAGAGGTGTTCTTCAGGCGATTTGTTGCCAAAGAGATAGGGCACAGTGAGGGAGTTCTCGTGGCGAGAGAAGGAGGCAGGAGGTGCACGGGGGAATTGGCAAAGAATGGTGCCCACCCAGCACCCGTAGGTGTTTGACATGAAGGAGAAGGGGAAAGAGAGCGAGATGAGAGAAATGAGGTGCACGGGCGTGATCCAGGATGTCCCATGATGCTAGTATACAATGTGAGGGAGCAATGCGTGGCGAGTGAGGCAGAGCTCGACGTCCACCTGTGATGTAGCTTGGCATCTAGTCCAAGGAGGAAGTGTGGAGAAGAAGGGAGGGGGTTTTGGGGGGTAGAGATCATGTCCAGGGTGTTAAGTGAGAAGTTTTGTATCTCCCAGAGCGGGAGAGAGATAGAGAAGGGGAAAGGATTGTTCAGAACATGCCTGCTCTCAACAGTGACCAGAAATACAAGAAATGGTATCACATTGTTTTCTTTTGAACAGAACACATGTACAAAATCATTTCCATTGGATAGAGGATGAGAAATGGAGTCTAGGGGTGGTAGCCTCAAGAGTTTTTGAAAATATTTCTTTCACAAAATTTTAGAATTTCAAAAATGGCAAAAACTGTTTTTAAATGTTTTCTCCAAAATTTTCAACACAACTTCCAAATTTTTCTATAAAAAAGTCCCACAACAGCATAGGCTTGTTGGGTAATTTTTCCAAGATTTTAGGCAATACTTTTCTTCACAAAATATTTAAAAGTCCATTTCTGGCCTTTTGGAAAATGGAAAATAATAAATACAAAAATGCTTTTAAGACAAATATTTTTGAGTTGGGATGATAGATTATATAATATAGGTCTCAAAAGTGATTTTTAATAAACAACTATTTTGAAAAGATTTGAGGTTCCAAGTGGAAAAAGGGTGAAAACATGGGTTTATTTAATAGGCCAAATACCATGAGAGAAGAATGATTAAATGGCCATTGAGAAATAAATGGGCCATATGGAAGTGATATATAAGTCATGAAGATGTCAAGGGTATGTTGATGGGTCTTGAAAACAATAAGGAGTGATTTGGAGTAACATGGGCAAAGTGCTTCGAGATAACATGGATATGATCAACATTTTAGGGATGCTTTCTAAAGGCCCTTGAAAGATGATACCAAAGAGTTTTCAATATCAAAATTAATAACTTGGATGCATAGCATAGGTATAGACAAAGATATTTATGATGATGCATTGATGAATAGCTCAAGTTCTGCCATAAAGGCATGTCTCCAAAGTTGGAAGTTTTTAAGAAAACATAAGATGGGATGGACATATGGTGGAATATGATTTTGATGCTTGGTCTTGTTATTACTAGGTTTTATTTACTTAAAACAACACACATACATAGGCAAAACAACATAATCACTCCAATGCAAACATAAGGGAACATCACACATTAAGCAGGGAAAATAACAAGACAAACAAGATCACTCAAGCAGCTGAGTTCTTCAACTCGATTTCTAGGATGTTTTCTCATGTGTTAGATAAAGGTAGTGATCATGACACACCATGACAAGAGGATTTTGTAAAGAGGTTCATCTCAAAGCTTTTTATTTCCAAAAGAATATAATTGAGGTAAAACACAGGGGTAATATATTCCCCACTTATAGTTTTTGCAAAAGAGAAAATGAGAGGAGGTTTTTGGAATACTTGGAAATATATTTTGGTTGAAAACAAGTAGGAGATGATTACCTCCAAAATACATTTCATATGGTTTTTGGAAAATACCTTTTATTTTCTAAAAACTTGGCCTTTGGGTTTCTTCTAAAATCAAAACATTTTCAAAAAGGTTTTTGCCGAAAGACGGTGATAGATGAAGGTGATAAGCTTTCTTGTCATGACTTGATCATAAGGGTTGTGTTTTAAGAAAAGTTATGATCATTTGTTTTAATGTTACTTGTTAATAAACTCAAACAAACAAGCAAATAGAAAAGAAACACAAGCATTAGTCAATCATATCAAAAAGTTTTTGTTGGCCCTGATTTTTGGGTTATTGAAAACAAGTTTTTCCTATCTTCCAAAAATCGGGCTGTTACAAATAACTTCGAGAACTCACACCCGAGGTTGTGAGAACCTTTTACCTTACCTCCCCGGCAACGGCGCCAGAAAAGAGCTTGATGTCTACGCACGCTTCTATTTTTGTAGACAGTGTTGGGACTCCAAGTGCAGAGGTTTGTAGAACAACAACAAGTTTACCTTAAGTGGATTACCCAAGGTATATCGAACTCAGGGAGGTAGAGGTCAAAGATATCCCTCTCAAGCAACCCTGCAATTAAGATACGAGAAGTCTCTTGTGTCCCCAACACACCCAATATACTTGTCAGGTATATAGGAGCACTAGTTCGGCGAAGAGAGAGTAAAATGCAAGCAATATTGATGATAATAAGTGATAATAGCAATCTGAAATAAAAATGGCAGCAAGCAAACATGTAGCAGAACAGGCGGAAAACGGTGTTTCAATGCTTGGAAATAAGGCCCAGGGCTCCTACTTTCACTAGTGTACAATCTCAACAATGCTCACATAATTGAATTAATAAATATCATCTCTTCACCGTGCTACTCCGAACCACTCTCCGGTCGAATAACGAACACTAATCATTGCGTAGGGCTTAAACAACACTCCTAAAGTTTATATTCCCTCTCTAGGGCACCCCAATGTCAGTACGAGCGCCATAGATTAGTAAACAAACGCTAACAATTTCATAGGTTCATCTTCCAACACAAGATATAAATATCATGCTAAACCACACGGTGCACACACTATCACCTTTAACCCGTGATCAAAGTGTTTACGGAGACAACAAAACCACTTGAGTAGCATAAAAGATGAAGATCAATCTACAGATTCAACTAGATTACAAAGCTCATGATCACATAAAGATCACACCGTGGGAGAGAGAGATGAACCACATAGCTACCGGTAGAGCCCTCAGCCCCAGGGGGGGAACTACTCCCTCCTCATCATAGGAGACAAGAACGGCGATGGAGATGGCGGTGGATTCAAAGGAGATGGCTTCCGGGGGAATTTCCTCGTCCTGGCAGGGTGCCAGAACATAGATCTGTCCCCCAAAACTTGTCGGCGGCGGCGGAGCTACAGATATATTTTGTGGAAAAGGTCGATTTTTCTAGGGTTTATGCATCGGGGAGTATATATGGGCGAAAGGGAGATGCCGGGAGGTGGCAAGGGTCCCCACACCCCTAGGTGGCGTGGCTAGGGGGACCCGCGCCACCCCATGGTGTGGCCACCCTGTGGCCCCCCTCCGAAGCTCTTCGGCACTTCTGGAAGCTTCCGGGACTTCTAGGACTTCTGGCTTTCGAATTTTCCAATTCCTAGAATATTTCTAGAACAACTTTTCTAAAACTAAAAACAACAGAAAACAGGGAAATGGCTCTGTGGCATCTTGTTAATAGGTTAGTCCCGGAAAACATAAGAAAACGTAGGAAAACATACGTAAAACATGTAGCAATTGGCATAATATCAACATGGAACATCAGAAATTAGGTATACATTTATGACGTATCAGAGAGCTAAACATTCATCAAGACTATATTATTTCTAATAAAATCAAGCATGCAAACTCACATAAGCTGTCATCTATAGTACCAAAATACTCCACCAAAAAAAATTCTACTTGGATAATCGAAGGAGTCACATACCGAAGAGCAAAAGCACAAAATTTTAGCACAAATGATGGGCTGAGCAAAGAGATCAAAAATCTCGAGGAAGAACAGCAAGAACTCGGGTTCCAGGAGATGTTTTGGGTTTGTGGGGGGAGAGAGGAATCTTTGGAAGGGGAGAGAGTTAGTGGAGGGCCAGGGGGCCCCACACCATGTGATGGCGCCACCAGGGGGCAGGCCGCGCCCCCTATGGTGTGCCTGACTGGTGGGTCCCCTTGGGGTCTCCCAGGTGGCTCTCTGCCTCATTTTGTACATAAAAAAATTATAAATTTTCTGGAATTTGTCGAGAAACTTTATTTTTGTGGTATTTCCAGAATTTAATAATTAATAAAACTCAGAAAAATAAAAGTGAAAAGGTGGAAAAGAAAAACAAAACCAGAACTACAGAGGTTCTATGACACTCCAATGGAAAAATAACTAAGGAAAACAAAGGTGGAAGTGGTGAAAACAAAATTATGGATTGTGAAAACATGCATAACGAGAGCAATCAAGATGAAACATGACTATGGATGATGGAAAACATGATTGTACTAAAGTAGCAAGGTGATAACAGAGGTAAACATGGTGAAAACATAATGGGGAAGGTGAAAACATAGTGAAAACATTTCCCTCTTCATTAAAAACCATTTTGTTAACAAGGGTGATCAAGTCTTGTTACCAGAACATTTTTTATATGAGGCAAAACTTTGCTAATCACTAAATAATTATGTTACCTCAACCTTGATAGACATAGTCCCAATCATAATATTTCATATTCTTTTGGTGGCATTGGAATGGGACAATAAAATTCTCCAATCTTGATGGTCTCAATATTTTCAGTTGAATTTAAACCATATCTTCTATCAATCTTCTTGGGAAAATAAACAGTATGCTCCTTACCATTAACATTAAAAGTTACTTTTCCATGATTGCAATCAATAACAACCCCTGCAGTGTTAAGAAAAGGTCTCCCAAGAATAATAGACATATTATCATCTTCAGGCATTTCCAACTGAACAAAGTCAGTTAATATCAAACAATTAGTAGCAACTTGAACAAGAACATTCTCACATATACCAAGAGGAATAACCGTAGATTTATCAGCCATTTGCAAAGATATATCAATATGTATCAATTTTTCAAGAGAGAGTCTCTTATAAAGAGAGAAAGGCATAACACTAACTCCAGCTCCCAAGACACATAATGCAGTTCTAACATAATTATTTTTAATAGAACAAGGGATAGTAGGAATACCAAGATCTCCAAGTTTCTTTGGAACATTGCCATTGAAAGAGTAATTAGCAAGCATAGTAGAAATTTCCTCATTAGGAATCTTCCTTTTGTTAGAGACAATATCTTCCATATATTTAGAATAAGGAGGCAGTTTAATAGCATCAGTCAAAGGGATTTGCAAAAGAAGAGGTTTCATCCACTCACAAAACTTGTTATAATTTTCTTCTTCCTTTGATTTGTGTTTCTTATTAGGAAAAGGCATTGCTTTTTGTACCCAAGGCTCTTTTTCATTACCATGTTTATTAGCAATGAAATCCTCCTTAGTATACTTCAAATTTTTAGTTTGCTTTTCAGGTTCAGCTACAGTTTCTTCTTTATCAGAAGCATCACTTTTATCATTACCACTTTCAGTTTCAGCATCAGAAATAGATATACTATTAGGATCTTTAGCAAGTTCAGGAGATTCTACAACATTTTTATGTCTCTTTTTCTTTTTCTTATAAGGAGAACTATTCTTTTTAGGTTTCTAAGAATCTTGTTCAATTATTTTAGGATGTCCTTCAGGATACAAGGGGTCCTGAGTAGAAACACCACTTCTAGTAATTATTTCACAAACATGTTTGTCTCTAGAAGTATTAGTTAGCATATCTTTTTGCACTTTAGTGAGTTGATCAATTTGAGTTTGAACCATGTGAAAATGTTTAACAAGCATTTTAACATCATTAGAAGTTCTCTCAATAATACCATGCAAATTATCAATAGCCCTAGAGTTCTCCATAAGATGGTTTTGCACTCTCATATTAAAGTTGTCTTGCTCAACAACATAATTATCAAATTCATCTAAGCATTGATCATGTGGTTTAGAGTAGGGAATATCTCTGTTATCAAAGTATTGGAGAGAGTGTACCTCAACTGTTGATGGATGAGGAATAGGCTTACATAATTCTTCTATGGGAGGTAAATTCTTCACATCTTCAGATTTAATACCCCTCTCTTTAAGAGATTTCTTAGCTTCCTTCATCACTTCATCATTTAATTCAATCATCCATCTCTTCTCGGGTGTTGGTATTGGTGTTGGATCTGGTGTAGGTGTAGACTCAGGTATATTCCAATCATCATTATTTTTGGCTATTTTAGCCATTAATTCTCAGCTTCTTCTGGAGTTCTTTTCCTGAAAACACAACCAGCACAACTATCCAGGTATGTCCAAGATTCAACAGTTAGTCCATTATAAAATATATCTAGGAGCTCATTTTTAGGTAAAGTATAGCTAGGGCTAGCTCTTATTAAAGAACAAAACCTTGTCCAAGATTCAGGCAATTTCTCTCCTTCAATTTGCTCAAAGTTAAAGATATGCTGCACAACAACATGTTGGGCACTAGCAGGAAAATATTTTTGAAATAAAGCATTAACCAAATCCATAGGACTAGTAATAGATCCAGGTGATAGATTGTTAAACCAAGTTTTAGCTTCACCTTTCAATCAAAAAGGGAAGATCTTGGTAAGAAATAAGTACGCAATTTAGTATCATCAGAAAATAAACTACTCAAAGATGAAATATCATTCATGTGTTCCATAGCACTTTTACTTTCAGTTCCACAAAAAGGTTCCTTCTCAACAATAGATATGTAAGATAAATCTAGAGAGAAATCATAATCCTTGTCTCTAATGTGTATGGGAGATGTGGAAAACTTAGCATCAAGAGAAGATTTATATTTCACAGCATGTCTTGCAAGAAGACTCTTAAGAGCACTTGCACCAGTAGTAGCCCGAGCTTCTTCAATGAAGTCATCATTAAGTTCAATATAGGCTTCATCAAGATCATCAGTAAACTCAGGTGAATTAACAAGTGTACTAGCATTTTCAACAGAAATTTCAACATTTTCAATTTGTTTAGATTTAGCAATTGTAGCATCTAGGAAAGTTCCTAGAGAATCAGTATCATCAAGCACATTAGAAGCATCATCAAAAGTATCAAAAACATTTCCAGACTCAACAAAAGTAACAGTGCGTGTAGCATGTGGTGGTGTAAGAAGCTTACTCATAACAGACGGTGAATCAAGAGCAACAGAGGTGTTCAGAGTTGTACCTCTCCTTGTAGTGGATGGTAATATAGAGACTTTTCCATCACGAGTCTTACCCATGATGAAAGGCTTGCAGCAAACAATATCACGATCAAGTGAGAAAATAAATAAAGCTATGCTCCCCGACAAAGGCGCCAGAAAATAGTCTTGATGACCCACAAGTATAGGGGATCGCAACAGTCTTCGAGGGAAGTAAAACCCAAATTTATTGATTCGACACAAGGGGAGCCAAACAATATTTATAAGACTTAACAACTGAGTTGTCAATTCAGCTGCACCTGAAAGTACACTTGCTTGCAACAATTTATCAGTGGTAACAGTTTTATAGCAGCAGTAGTAATAAAATAACACCAGGAATAAAATAGTAACAACAGTAGCATTCATGGGAAACAGCAGGATGAAAGTACCGTAGGCATGGAGGGAATGGATGAACGGGCGTTGCATGGATAACATAGATCATGTAATAATCTAAACATGGGAATTGCAGATAATAATAATAAAGCATCCAACTTCCAGGCAAACCATAGGCATATGTTCCAATATAGTCGTACGTGCTCTCAATGAAAAACTTGCACAACATCTTTTGTCCTACCAGCCCGTGGCGGCGGGGCCTCTAGGGAAACTACTGGTAATTAAGGTGCTCCTTTTAATAAAGCACCATAGAAAAGCATTAACACTCCGTGAACACACGTGATCCTCACATCACAACCATCCACTCCAGTTGTCCGAATTTCTGTCACTTTGGGGCCTCGGGTTCCGGACAATCACATGTGTAAACAACTTGCAGATATGATCAAGAAACATAATTATACTTACGAAACAATAAATGTTCAGATTGAGATCATGGCACTCGGGCCCTAGTGACAAGCATTAAGCATAACAAGTTGCAACAACGGTAGAAAACACTAACAATGGATACTAGGCACTATACCCTAACAATCTGGCATTATTACATGATCGATCTCATCCAATCCCTTCCATCCCTATCAGCCTACAGTGGTGTTTACTCACACATGGACGGGGGAATCATGGATGGTTGATGGAGAAGAGGTGGCGGTGTCGATGGCGATGATCTCCTCCGAATCCCCGTCCCGGCAGGGCGCTAGAACAGGAACTTCTGATCCCCGAATTGAGTTTCGAGGTGGCGGCGACGCTCTGTTGTGTTTCTGTGGAATATGATGAACCCCCTCGCGTTTTAGGTCTACGGGGGATATGTAGTCGAAAGGGGAGCCCGAGGGGGTGTCTGGGGGGCCCACACCACCAGGCGGCGCGACCAAGGGGGGCGTGCCCAGGGGTGATGTGGCCCCTTCCTGGCCCCTCTCCGGGACTCCTTCTATCTCCGAGGGTATTCGGGTGTTATAAGGTCTTTGGGATCTTTTCTGGACATTTTCCCGAAAGTTGATTTTTCTGCACAAAAACAAGACACCAAGATAATTCTGCTGAAAACAGCTCCGCGGTTCCGACAATGTTGTAACATCCCAAGTATGAAAACAACCCCTAGAATGTTTGCTTTCTGTTAAATTTATGTTTTGCATCATGACATCATGTTCATTGCATCTGTTTTACCTTGTTTCCATTTGAATTTTCAAATCAAATTTCAAATATTTGTTCATACTTGTGCTGTTACAATTTTCAAATAAAAATATTCAAATAAAAACAACCATTTGTTTCCATAAAAATAGAAAGCTCAAACTATTAACTTGTTCCCTTTAATAATTCACTTAATTCAAATTTCATTCAAATTCAAACAAATTCCCAAACAACAACCATTTGAAATTTATGAAAATTACAAACACTTCCATCATTTGTTTCAAATAAACTTGAAGGTTCAAACTTTTAAATCATTGCCTTCAATATTTCATTTAATTCAAATATTCACTAAAATTCAATTAAAATTCCTAACAGCAACTAGGTTCAAATTTTGGAAAAAACAAAAGTTGCACATTTGTGCTGTTGCAATGACAAACTATAAAAATTAACACAAAATTTGAAAAACCCCAAGCACCTATTCTTTTCCTTCCTTTTTCAATCCTGCAAAAAAAAACAGATCAGCAAAAAAAAAGGAACAGAGAGGGGCAGGCAGGCCCAGCCCACCAAACCGGCCTGCATACCCCCCTCGTCATCTACCTTCGTACGGCAGGACATGCGCCGTGTCCACGTCGCTGCAGAGGGGAGCAGACGGCCGGGAGATCCTCCTCCCCTCCTTAAAAACCCTACCCTCGAGCTCCCCGTGCCCTATTTCTCTTCCACCTCCTTCTCCCTCACGCAGCGCCGCCGATTTCCTCCTCTCCCTCTGCCCTGCTCTCTCTCTCTGTACCTCACCGCACCACCGCCGCCTGAACCCCGGTGATCGCCGCTGTTGCGATGCCCCACCGTCCGGGCTAACTGCGGGAATCGTTTCCCCGTCGCTTCCTCGACCTCCTCGACACCACAGCAGCCTCGGGGACCCACCGGATCTTCGCCGCCGTCCTTGCTTCTGTCGCCGGCGTCCACCTTCCCCGAGCCCCTGCTTCTCCTGCAACGCCGGTGAGCACCACGACGTCCACCTCACCTCTCTCCTTCCTCCTCTCTGCACCGTGGCACACAAGCACGTGCGCAGCACACGCACGCATCCACGGCACGAGCAGCGCAGCAGCAGCTCGCCGCCGGCCACCGTACCTCTGTCGAATTTCAGTTACCTGAAACTTACAGTTTCAGTTAACGCGCGTATCTGAATGATATCCTCCCTTTGCACGCTATACTGACAAGCGAACGCATCACATCGCAGTGGCAGCAGCACTGCGCTTACACCGCGAGGTCGTGGGTTCGAGCCCCCGCGCGCAACTTTTTTTGGGATTTATTCCCCCTCGTCCAGGCCCACCTGTAAGTGACCCCTGTGGCCCAGTCAGCTGCCACGCTGGCCACAGTGGCCCCAGGGCCCCCTCGTCAGTGGCCAGGCTAGGCCACTGCGAGGTAGAAAATGTTTCTGCTTTTTTTTTAATTTTAAGTCCAAATCTTTACAGAATAGTCCCTATAATCAAAATGCAAATAACTTTTGATTTTCAAATCCAAACAATACAAATGAAATATGTATTCTGCACCAAATTAAATTCTCTACATGATTAACGCATTTGTTTTCTGTTTTGAACATTTCAAATTGTTTCAAAAATTCAAATTCAAACTACTAATTCAAATTTGGTTAATTCATAACTAATTCAAACTTATTTCAAATGTCACATATGAAATATGTTTTGCAGGCTAAATTGAACCACCTTTTCAAATATAAATTTTGTTTCATGTTTTGAATAATTAAAATTGGTTAAATAATTTAAACCTTGTTTAAATCATTTAAATTTGCTAAATTCATAACTTGCTCAAATTAAATTATTTTTGAACTTATAAAATATGTTTTCAAACCAGGAAAGTATAAACTTTTAAAATACGAATTTGGTTTAATGTCTTGAACAAATAAAAATTCAAATAAATTCATACTTGAATTAAATTCATTTAAATCTTGTTTAAACTTGTTTAATTCATAAGTAATTTATTCTAAATCCTTTTTCAACAAGCGAAACATGTATTCCACCTAAAATTTTGTGTTCTTTCCAAACATGAACTTTGTTATCTATTTTGAACAATTAAAATTGGTGAAAACAACAAATGCTTGTGTAACACCTTTAAGAAACCAAAATTTCATAACTTAGTAAATAAAATTCCAAACTTGGTAAGCCTTGTTTCAAATTGATTCTATTGTTGTTGTTTTTTGGTTTTCCTCATCCATGCATCATGCTAATTCACTTTCACATGATGGTTATTGTAGAACAATTATTTCAAACCTTAACTCATGGGCTTTCCAGGTGCAATCCAAATTGCATATGGGTCCATTTAAACATGTTACCATGTCAACTAGCTTATTTTTGATACATCAATTAAATGGTCATGCATCATCCCATGTTTGTGCACTATGCCATGTTATTGATTGTTTGTCTCTCTGTGTTGTTTGTTTGCTTCTTCTCGAATAGACGACGACGTTGAGACAGACGATACTTACGACACCCCTTCTGAGGATCTAGCTCAGTACCAGGCTGCTGAGTTTGCAGGAAAGTATTCACTCACATGAACCATTGTGTTCCTTTCCACATTGGATACCGATACTTTCCGTTGTCTATCCTGCTAGCCTTATGAATCGTTGCTTGTGTTCGATCCTATCACATGTATCCTTTAACCCTGATATAGCCTCACCTCCACACCTAAAACCCCGTTGCTTGCTGCCTGTGTCTTACTAGCATGCTTAGGGATGTTTATGCTCGAGTCTGCTGTCCGTTATTTCTGTTACTATATTCATTATGTTCTGGGGCTCGATGTTTAAACAATCAACCTGTTAATATTTGAGGTAATGCTAAACTGATGATAAGGCACCGGTAGGAGGCCCGGCGTGGTTTTGAGGCCTACTAGTGTCGACCCTAATTAGGAAAAGGTTCTTGTCTACTGATCCATGATGAGCGCACTATCCGCATGTGGGAAGCGTGTATGGGCGCCCCCCTCAATTTGATTCGATTCGCATCTCGTCCAAATCGCCTCATTTAGTTCGGGTTTTCCATTTGCCACATGCATATGTATTTGCGAACCCAGGCCAGGGTGGAACTTTTGTAGTCGACATTTAGGGAGACACGTTATTAGAGTGCTATGAGGGTCCCCTTTTCTTCGTGGGGCTTGATTAGCCGTGCGCTCAATTGCACGGGGTTCTTTGGGCCTGATGCGAAGAAGAGTTGGATTGTGATGAGTGCCCCGCTTGGTGGGAGGCATTCCATCTGGCGGGTTATTCTTACGTGTACGGCCAAATTGGTGCACCCCTGCAGGGTAAATCTTCTCGAGAAGCCGTGTTTTCCGCGGTTATGGATGACTTGGTGAAAGTACTGGCTAACAAGTACTCAGAACAACTTACACCTAACTAATGATAACTTGACTAGTAATAGTCTTATTGACACAACAATTTGAACCATCATTAATCCAACTGTGTGAGTTATCCTCGGGTTGCTTCTTTGGATAAGGGGCGAGATCCAGGATGGGTTTGTTTGGAGTTAGCTGTTAGTTGGTTACGATACGCTATCTTATCTCCTTCTGTTAGCCGGAAGCTGTAGTATGTTTCTGTAGTTGGTTAGAGCAGCCTGCTGCCGCATCTTTTGTATCACCTATTCTTCCGTTGAACCCAAAGCATCTGTGCTTGATGTTGACGGGTACACTTTGGTGAATTGTGAGTCTTGCTTGCCAGTACTTGTCTGTACTGACCCCTTTGGGGCTGTGGTTTCCGCAGACTACGTTTCCGAGGATCCCCGTGATGGCTACTACGTGGAGTATGACGAGGCTGCTGACGAGTAGATAGAGGACCCGGGCAGGATCCGAGACATCATGGATGGGCTCCGTCTTTTCGTTTCCGGCCTCTTAGGCCTATTTGGATCTTGTCTGTACTCAGACACTTTGGATGCTTCCGCTGTGTTGTAATGATGAATTGTTGGGACATGTGTCCTCTGGATGATTGTATTTGCTATCTCTGCTCTAGTGAGAGCCATTTGCAACTTATTTCAATCTTTTGTGTCTTAGAGATATGTTGTGATATCAGTTGTTCTAATGCCGTTGACGTACCATGTGTGTATGTTATGAAGTACGTCAACGGAAGTGTCCTGATTTCTATGGGATGGTTTGCGTAGACGATGGATAGTAGAGAATGGTTGTCACACGTTTACGTGTTGGCCTGCTCATATTGAGATGCGGGTGCCGGTATGCCCCGTAAGCCATTTGTTCTACTATTTAGCGGACTGTGAGTATCCTCTAGAAGTCCGGGTGCGACAAATGGTATCAGAGCCTGTCTGCCTGTAGGATCCCTTTTACTGGTCGCAGTTGAGTCTAGAAACTATTTTGTAGCTATATAGGAAAAATGAAACGTGAGAGTAGGAATTCTGTTCTTTTATTTCTTTCCCCACCCACCCTCCCTTTTCTGGTAAGGAAGTGCAACGTTGTTTTCCCTTCTCACCTAAACTTTCAAGTTAGGTTTTCACGTATCCTGGTTTCTCTAGGATAGTTATATCTACTAGACCATCGGAATGGAGGTGGTTGTGACATGATTTATCATGTTGCCTACTCACGATTGAGAACGGAGGCGTGTAAGCCCCGGAAGCAAATCCTCTATTCCTTAAGCAGTAGATATTGATCCTTTAGAAGCCCGGATGGGTTTTCCGTAGTACCTCAGGAGTTTTTGGTCTCGTGTTTCCCCAATGTTGCTTCGATATCCTGTCCTTCTCAACATCCTTTTCGTCCGTTGAAACCTTGTTGTTGCTTTCCACTTCAGTTCTTCTACCGGCGTCTAATCAAAACTTCCCCGATCATCTGCAGATGGATCTCAGGTTCTACCCACAGGTGGTTCGGATGACTCGTTGCGAGAGCACTGCCGGTTATCCGGAGATGCTGAGAGACATGGTCACTTTTCTGGGGTTCCGTTGGGCACCAGAGTACCAGGTCTACGAGCAGCAGCGAAAGTTTGACCAGACCTACTATCAGGCTAACGTCTACATTCTGTCAGATGATGGCATGAGCGTTGTCCACCGCTACGAGGCAGTAGGTTCCACAGTGGATATGGCTGTGCAGCAGGCAGCTTATGTGAGTCTCACTGTCCTTCGTGCTGACTACTGGGGATTTGACGATTCTATCTATCACCACATCCCCCGTGGTTACATCACTTCGGAGGGAGCTCACTTCACTCTCTACGACAACTTGGACGTCTACGAGCATGATAACTCCAGGCTGCACACCACCGCTCAGTTTGTGAGGCACAGTGACGCAGTTGCCAGCACACTATCTCAGGAGTTGGTTTCCGCCAGAGAGCAGCTCTACCTTGCTTTGACTCGTCTGGCGATGTACACCACAGACTTTGTTGGAGATGAGCGCTTTGCACGTTTCGATCAGCCAGTTGGACGTCGTCTGCCAGATGCTGGAGGTTACGAGCCGATCAGAGGTCCACTCCTCAACCTCGGTGCTGGTTACACTGGGATTCCTCGCTTTGGAGCACAGGGAGTCGACGCTATGTACTTCACCACACCTAGACTCGCTCTCAGACCACGTCAGATCTACGTGGATCGTCGTTCTACCTACTTCCGTGGGCGTGCTCCTCACCGTACCTCTCGCCGTACTCCTAGTCGCCGTCCTGCGTGATGAGCATGGGAGTACCGATGTATCCATTCTTAGCTATGTTTAGTTATCCTTTGGCATTCGAACCATTTGTGGTGTGTTGGATATTCTGATGTATGTGAACATGTGATGATGTACCTGTTGGTTATCTATTCATGCGTCGGAATAATCTCTCTTTCGGTTTCCAAGTCTATCCTTTTCTATTGTTGTGCTAAAATGCATTTCCATTCAGGATGCCGCCAACAAGGAACAACCCGCCTGAGCCACCGCCAATCACGGAGCTGTTGACTCAGATTGACCCAAGTCATGGCACAGATGGGCCAGTTTCAGACTAACCAGCACAACAACCAGAATGCTCCATGAGTCAGTATCAAGGAGTTTCTCAGTCTGGGCCCAAGAGCTTTCGTGGCCACACGCGAGCCTCTGGATGCTGATGACTGGATCCGTGAGATAGCTAAGGCTCTGGAGATTGCTCACGTTGCTGAGGAAGACAAGGTCAAGTATGCCTCCTATCTGCTGAAGGGTCAGGCAGCTACTTGGTGGGAAAACTACCAGACCATGAGAGCTGGCTATCCAATCACCTGGGGTTGTTTCAAGGAAGCTTTCCTGAAGCACCACATTCCAGATGGTCTCATGGAAAGGATGCGTGAAGAGTTTTGCTCACTCAAGCAGGGCAAGCTGGACGTCATTGGCTATCAGAGTGAGTTCAATCGCCTCGCTCGTTACGCTGGTGATGAGGTGTCCACTGAGGCTAAGAAGATGGCAAGGTTCCGCAGAGGTTTTAACCCGGAACTCAAGTATGCCCTCACAAACGTCAAGGCCAACAACTTCGAGGAGCTCGTTAACACCGCGCTCAATGAAGAAAATGGGCGCAAGGCGTTCGAGGAGTCTCGCAAGCACTCGCGTGAGGGTGGTTCCTCCTCCAACATGACCACCCCTCCGCAGAAGCGCCGTATCTGGGTACCAAATGGTGCTGTCACTCGGGCTCCATATGCCCAAGCTTCTCCAGGCTTCGCTCCCCGCCCACCCAACCCTGTTCAGATGCATGATCAGAGGGCTTCGATGGGGCAGCCAAGGCCAGGACCTCCTCGTGTCGTCACTTGCTACAAGTGCAAGCAGACGGGGCACTACGCTGACAAGTGCACGCAGAGGCAGCTACCTCCACCACCACCTCGTCCCAACACAAACCAGGCAATGGTGCGCGCTCCCCCGCCTAAAGCCTTCAACTCCAACAACAGGCCTGTCGGGAGGACCGCAAGGGTGAATCATGTCAAGATCGACAAAGCTGAGGAATCTCCTGACGTCGTTCTCGGTACATTCCCCGTAAACTTTATTCCAGCTAAAGTGTTGTTTGATACCGGAGCATCGCATTCTTTTGTGTCAAAGATTTTTGCCACAACAAACAACCTAATGGTGGTTCCACTAAGCAATCAAATCACTGTTCACTCACCGGGATCTCAAATGTTGACTTCCAAGATAAGTAAGGACAACCAAATCCTAATTGGAGGCCACATTTTCCTTGCTTCTCTCATGTTGCTGGGAAGTTCTGACATTGATGTCATTCTTGGTATGGATTGGCTGAAAGCTAATAAAGCAAGGATTGACTGTGCTCAAAAGTCAATAACTCTGTTCCACCCTTCTGGCCAGATAGTCTATTCTCCAAATGAATCAAGTTCCTTTCAGCTGTGCAACCTCGATGCTAAACCTCTACCTTCACTTGAAAATGTTCCGGTGGTTTGTGAATTCCCTGACGTCTTTCCAGAAGAGTTGCCAGGGATGCCTCCGGACAGAGCTGTTGAGTTCGTGATCGAGCTTGAGCCAGGTACTGCTCCAATCTCTAAGCATCCCTACAAGATAGGAACTCCCGAGCTGAAGTTGTTAAAGGAACAAATTGATATGTACATGGAAAAAGGTTACATTCAACCTAGTTCCTCGGCTTGGGGTTGCCCAACTCTGTTCGTTGCGAAGAAGGATCACACAAAGAGACTCGTTGTTGACTATCGTCCTCTTAACGAGAAAACCATCAAAAACAAGTATCCAATTCCTCGTATCGATGATCTTTTTGATCAACTTGCTGGAGCCTCAATATTCTCCAAGTTGGACTTGAGAATGGGTTACCATCGGATAAAGATCAGAAAAGAGGATATTCCAAAGACAGCCTTCACCACTCGCTACGGTCTATATGAATTCACCGTCATGTCCTTTGGTCTCACCAATGCACCGGCGACTTTCTCTCGACTTATGAATTCTGTCTTCCACGAATACCTCGACAAGTTCGTTGTGGTATATCTCGATGACATTCTTGTCTACTCAAAATCCGAGGAATAGCATGAAGAACATCTTCGTCTCACTCTCATGAAGCTTCGCGAGCATCGTCTATATGCCAAGTTCTCCAAATGTGAGTTCTGGATTCCAGAAGTTGCTTACCTTGGTCATATCATCTCTGCCAAGGGCATAGACATTGATCCAGAAAAGGTTAAAGCAATTGTTGATTGGAAACCTCCTAAGACGGTAAAGCAAGTAAGAAGCTTTCTTGGCTTGGCTAGCTATTGCCGTCGTTTCGTCCAAAACTTCTCCAAGATTGCTAAACCTCTCACTGATCTCACAAAGAAGGACAAGAAGTTCGTTTGGTCTCCACAATGTGATGAAAGTTTCAATCTCCTGAAGACTAAACTCACTTCTACACCAGTTATGGTTGGCCCAGATCCTACCAAACCTTTCCAGATATTCTGTGATGCTTCTCTCCAAGGTCTAGGTGCAGTTCTTATGCAAGAACGTCAAGTTGTGGCTTATGCTTCACGTCAGTTGAACGCACATGAGCAAAATTATCCCACTCATGACCTTGAACTTGCAGCAGTTGTGTTTGCCCTCAAGAAATGGAGACAATACTTGTTGGGCAATCGCACTGAAATCTTTTCCGATCATAAGAGTCTGAAATACATCTTCACTCAACCAGATCTAAACCTCAGGCAAAGGAGATGGATTAAAAAGATTAAAGACTTTGATCTCACCATTTCTTACACTCCAGGCAAGGCTAATGTTATGGCCGATGCTCTCAGTCGCAAGTCGTATTGCAATAATCTCATGATCATGGAAAGCCAACCTCCTCTTCATGAAGAATTCCAAAAGCTGAACCTTGGTCTTGTTCCTCAAGGTTATCTTGCGAACTTGACAGCCAGTCCAACTCTCGAGGACAAGATTCGTTCTGAACAACTTCGTGATGCTGAAATCAAGAAGATGGTAGAACACATCAAAGAAGGCAAGGAGAAATTTAAGTCCTTCTCAATTGATAACAAGGGAACTGTGTTCTTCGAAGGACGCATTGAAGTTCCTCAAGTTCAAAGTCTCAAAGATGTCATTCTCAAGGAGGCTCATGAAACTCCTCTCTCCATACACCCTGGAAGTACAAAGATGTACCAGGATCTCAAGACACTGTATTGGTGGCCTGGCATGAAACGTGAAATTGCTCAATACGTTTCTGAATGCGACGTTTGTCAACGTGTTAAGGCAGTTCAGCAGAAAACAGCCGGTCTACTCCAACCTCTAAAAATCCCTGAGTGACAGTGGGACATGATTGAAATGGACTTCGTCACTGGTTTTCCAAAGTCCAAGAAGGGCAACGATGAAATCTTCGTTGTCATTGATCGTCTCACTAAGGTAGCTCACTTCTTTGATGTCAAAGAAACAATCTCAGCTAGCCAGTTAGCAGAGCTCTAGACAGCAAAGATTGTTCCTCTTCATGGTGTTCCATTGGAAATAAGCTCAGATCGTGGAAGCATCTTCACTTCTCATTTCTGGAAACGCTTTCAAGAAGCATTGGGCACCAAACTCTTGTTCAGCACAGCCTACCATCCTCAGTCTCAAGGGCAAGTCGAAAGAGTCAATCAGATTCTCGAGGATATGCTCAGAGCTTGTGGTCTCTCCTTTGGCATGAAATGGGAGGAATGCCTTCCATATGTTGAATTCTCCTACAACAACAGCTTCCAGGCAAGCCTAGGCATGGCACCATTTGAGGCTCTCTATGGCCGCAGATGCAGGAGTCCAATCAATTGGTCTGGAGCTGGTGAACGTTCACTCTTAGGCCCTGACATTGTTAAGGAAGCCGAAGAGAAAGTTCGCATCATTCGTGACAATCTCAAGATTGCTCAGTCTCGTCAGAAAAGCTACTATGACAGCAAGCACAGGGATATGATCTATGCACCTGGTGACAAGGCATATCTCCGTGTAACTCCCCTCAGAGGCACTCATGGTTTTGGTGTAAAAGGAAAACTTGCACCAAGATACATTGGTCCTTTCAACATTCTCTCAAGGCGTGCGGAAAATGCCTATCGTCTTGAACTTCCAGAAAAACTATCCAAGGTGCACGATGTGTGTCGTGGGATAATCACGGCAGATGTTACCGGGGGTAACTGATCTAGGGGCAAGTCGACACAGGTATTTGGGAGAGGGTTTAGCTTGAAGGAAGACATGGCGAAAAGCAATCTAAGAGCCGGAACACAACTCGCCGGATCTCGATATGATTATACTGGATACTCGATAATAGGTGTTACAGTTATGACTTGAATCTCTCTCAGGCGAAGCCTAGGGGTTGGTTTATATAGTACTCATACCCCCTTTGGCTTGCCATACAAAGCGCTCCTTGAGTCCTACTCGAACTCTACATACGTATCCTAGCTTTCCTTATCGTAACCCACAATCCGGGTTACGATCCTTACAAGCCCTGGGCCTTCCGGAAGCTTCTGCGTCCTTAGCCGGATTTGGTCCATACGCCGTTTGGGCCGGATTACACCTGGGGTTGGCATACCGAGTTACTATCCCCTCATCAGTAGTCCCCAGAATAGCTTGGGCTTCCAAGATTTACTCTTCGAAGCGCTGGCTATTCCCTACAGAAATATCAGATGCAAACACATGAGGATTAAGACGCAGCGCGTCTATGAATAGCCGAGACTGGCGCCAAGGAAGCCAGGTAAAAACCCGGCTCTTCTTTTTAGGTTCTTCCTTAATCTCTCAAACTTAAATCTCAATAGGAAACTCCCTGACTCCACATCCTTCTTGATAACTACCGCTGATACAGGGAAGGCAATTTCCCCTTCCTTTTTCTCTGGATCATATTGGCCTGCGCATAAAATGTGCCTTTCAAATTTCGAAATCACCAATTACTCCGCATTCCCCGGGTCTCGACCGTTAGGCCAAGCCTTTCCACCCGGACGGTTATAAATAAAGACCAATGAGCAAATCCAACTCTTAACGGCTCATTTCCCCCATTCCACTTCTTCCCAAGCTCGAGCTCGCAGAGTGCCACCACGGGAACCCCACGCATCTCGCCGGAGCCCATCCGACTTCGTTTGCGCTCCGCCACCGCACGAACCGCTCCAGCTCCCGAATCCGCCGCCAAGCCTCCGATTCGCCGGCCAACGGTCACGAAAGGGCACGAATCTTGCGCTATCTGTCTCCGCAAGGCCTTACTCCAATCCTCTTCGGTAAGTTCCTTACACCCTCCAGCTTATTCTCGCAATTTCTTAGTTCTTCCTCAGATTGGATCTGAATCGAGCGGTCCGCGATTTCTCGGGCTGCGCCAAATTAACTCACCGATTTCCACTATAATCACTCCCATAGATAGGATTTATAGCTTGTATTGCTCCCCTAACTCCAGTAATCACTAATTTGGTCACAAATTTAGAAATAAGATCCCCAATCTAGGCTCGGGCCATCTAGAGTTTCCGCCTTTGCTCTCCCTCCTCAGAAAATCTTACTTCTCCGGCTCATTCGCAGATAGTATGCGTATAAGTATCCCCCTAGCTTCTCCAAACATTTGCTTTTGCGGAAAGCTCTTTGGGTTTTGTAAAGTCACTTGATACCCGGACGAACCATACTTAACCCGGCGAGGCAATAGCCGGATTACGTTTAAATTGCCGATAGCTGCTTACCTGCTAACTTCCAAGTTTTTGTTTCTTACGTCCTTTTCTTCAATGTTTCACCAGGTCAATCCCATGGCGCCCAAGAGGCAGGGGAAACAGCCGGCTAAGGCTAAATCCACAAACGCCATTTCAGCCAACTGGGGGAAGTCCTCCATCACCAAGACCAAACTGGAGGAATTGGTAGAGCTTGGAATCCTACCTCCACAGGAATCCATCCGCTGGAGAGCACCTGGCAACGAAGCCCGGCCTTCTCCAGCCACGGATGAGGTAATATGCTTCGTTGAACACGTGACCCGGGGCTTCAGGCCTCCGGGTCATCCCTTCTTCCGTGACGTCTTAGACCACTACAAACTCCGTATCTTTGATATAGGCCCGAACTCCATTTTAAACATCTCCCATTTTATCGTTCTTTCCGAGTCTTACTTGTGCACTCCGCCAAGTCTGGCTCTTTTTGTCGAACTTTTCCAGTGCAAGCCGTGTCGCGAAAGCGGCGACGGCGCACTTCTTACTTGCGGCGGGGTTTCTATCCAGCGCCGCAAGAACTCCCTTATGCCTCCCATTTCTCTCAATTCTCACGTAAAACACTGGCAGCTTTCTTACTTCTACTGCCAGGATACCTCTCCACCCGGCGAAAAAAAGTTGCCGGGTTACTCGGAGGGTCAACTTGACATCTCCGAGAAATTCAACGCCTTCGCCCCTGACTCAGACAGGGAGGCGATCTTGCCTTTGTTAGCTAGGATCTCCATCTTGTCCGCCCGAGGCCTCATCGGACTAAACCTGGTGAAGACCTGGGTTAGCTTCCGCATTCAGCCAAACTCCCTTCGTGAGAAGCTGATGTGCGAATACTCGGGTCAAACCACGGACCCAATCCGCTTCTCTACCAGCACCCTTGCTCCGGGTGACATCAACAAAACGATTAAGGGTTTTCTGACAGAGAAACTCGAGGTAATCCGGGGCATAGCCGGATTAGAACCTTTTACCCTCGAGAATCCAGCCCCCGCAGTAAGTTCCCTGCCTTTTGATTTTGACTTCTGACAGCTTACTTTTATCCGCTTCTCTTGTCTTGATATTAACCATTACTCTGGCATTCTCTCCTCAGGCCGATGACGCCTTCTGGAAGGTCGACACCTCTCCTAGTTCCGAAGACGCGGAGGAGGAAGACGATGTCATTGACTCGAATGAAGGTACACACTTGATTCCCTTGCACACGTTATATCCTGCCACTTCTTCTTCTTTATGCGGGAACTCGGATATTTTTCAGAGCGAGAGGACCAAAGCGAAGAAGAAGAAACAGACAGCAGGGGCGGGTCCACCAGCGAGGAGGAAGAGCCGGAGCCGGCCACCAAAGCCGGAACAAAGAGGAAATCCCAGAGGATAGCCCTCCAGGTTTTTACTTCATCTCCTCACACTTTGGTTTTCTGTTTCCATAACGTCACTCCGGGGCTAACCCCATCTCCACCCCTTTTGATCGTAACTGAAGGAGCCGCCCGCGACTAGGCGCCGAGTAACCCGGAATCATCCGGGCAACGAGACCCCTAACCCGGTCGCTTCGCCGCCCCCGGTTCAACACCCTGGTATTTGTTGTAAACAAAATTTCTTTCCGATCGTTCCTTTGTAACATAATCCCAGGTCTTTCTTGCCATTTTCCAGTCTCTTCTGGGTCTAGTGACGGCTTTCCCTCGGACTTCCCGGTGAACACCGGGTAAGCGCCTTTTCCTGATATTACACCGAACTTTCATCCTTTTTTTTTTTTTTTTTTTTTTTAAAATCAAAGACTAATTGCGCCCTTGCGCCTTCTTCAGAGCCACGGTTATTAGTAGCGACCAGGAGGACTCCGGGGCTAGGGTCCGGGTCGAGAGCGAGCCGGCTGATGATGCCTTCACCACGACTGGCGACGAGCAAGTGTCGCCACCGGAGCCAGCTAGGCATGACGCCGAGTATCCAACTGCTTCGCACGCAAGCGAGAAGGAGAAGGGAGCAGCTTCAAGCGCGGGAGGGGGACCAGACTCCGACATTCGGATGACCCGGGTGCCACCTCCTGTTACAAGAAATGCTCCTTTTCCCACTTTCCAGGTACCCGAGCCATCTAACCCGGATAACGCTGACTTTAACCAGCTTATGAGCGCTCTTCTCGCCATGAAAGCTTCAGAAGGGACTGTCTTAGAACGTATGGCTGCAGCACATCAGGTAACTTTCACGTGATACTCCTTATTATACGTCCAGTCCCCAAGTCCCGAGTATAATTTTCTTTAATTATCCTCGGTACTTCGCATAGTACTTTCCGGTACTCATTTCCTCAGATGAAACACTCTCATGATATCCGGCTCACAGCTTTACCCGGCCTTTGCAGGCAGAGATTACTCAGTCAGATGAAGCGTTACTTAAAGCTGAGCAGCTCTTGCTGGCTGAAGTTAAGCGTAGGGAGGCCCTTGAAGCGGAGATAAAGACATTGAAAAAAGATGTCTCCATTTACAAGAAGAAGTACAATACTGCCCAGTCTTCGCTGAATAACCTGTCGACTCAGCTTACGGACACTTACCGTATCTTGCTAAGTAAGTTTGCTATTTGCGATTAATTTGCGTATCTCTATCTTGCTGCTGTAATAACCAACATTACTGATATGCTCTTGCATGTTTCGATTGCAGGTGCTAACCTTGCTGCTCCGGAGGAGAATGCCATTACTCAAGTTAAAACTCTGAAGACTATGCTCCGGACGTTTTTTGCCGGCACGAAACTTTTGCTGGATGCTATCAAGTGGCCTTCTGAGGTATACCCGGGAGAAGATAATCTTATGCAGGCCTTCTCAACGGTGCCTGGATGGATTGAGATAATGAAGCGCTCAGCTTGCCGGATTGGAATGACCCGGGCCCTTACACTGGCGAAGGCTTATTTTCCTAAGCTTGACCCGGCCAAGGTAACATCCGGGTTTCCAGAATTCAAAGCTGACGGGTCCAAGTTTGAGCCCAAGGACTTCAAAGATATTCAACGTGCTGTACGCCCCTCAGCCACTACCTTGGCCGACAAAATGGAGCTGGACCAGATCATGAGTTCATATGACGCTGAGGGCAAAGTTATTTTGGTGGATGCACCTCCTCCTTTTGATATGGTGGAAAGATGGTCGACTGACCTGGCCAGGAGGAAAGAAGAGGCCGCAAAGAGAGAAGCAGAGCTAGGCGCAAAGCCGTCCACCTCTACACCGGCCGTGCCTCCGCCTGTCCGTCCAGATGTGAAGAGCCCGAGCAAAACTGCTGGCAAGGCCAAGGAGCAAGTCCAAGATCTAGACCCGGAGGGCCGCTCTCAGGATGCCGAGTAGGATGCTACCTTGTGCTTTTCGTTTCTCGATACTGATATGATTTTTGTAGTGCGCCTGTGCGCCATTGATGCTGATACTATGACTGTATGCTTTGTTAATTCATGATAACTCTTTGCCTTCCCTGGCTTTTGATAATATCCGTCCTTGTGTTACTTATGAGCTTATTCTCGATACTTCGAACTCTTGCTTTCAATTTCCTTTTGAGACTCGGTTAACCGAGTATCGTAGGTTTTGATAGATGGACTTTTCTTTAAGTCCCCAATACTCGGCAACTAAGGTTTACAGACCTTGGTAGTTAAATAGTTTGTTTCTGTTTCGAAGTCCCCAGTCCCCATGACCCAAAGTACGAGCTATGGGGGCGTGGGCTTTCTCAGATGACATACTGCTGTTTACCAAGCTGAAGACCAATAGCTGTTCTCATAAATACTGAAGTCATGCTTAATATTTGTTGAGTTTCCGGCTATGTTAGCCTTATACTCTGCATGGACTTGTGGTTTAGATGACCCTTTTGATTACCTTGTACTATAAGCCGGCTTTCGCGTGGATACCATGTCGTTGCATCTATACGAAAAACAAAATCAAGCACGCTCCATTGGGCTGCATAGTTTGATTGTAATCGTAAGTGAACAGATCATGCCACTTTGGTGCGAGTCACATCGAGCTTAAGTAAGAATAATCAAGAAAATTGGCTCCTTCGTCCAGTTATAGGATTGTAGCCGCACCCGTTTGTACGAGTAACCAGCCCCCATAACTTATAGGCATCATGGCCGGGTCTCCGGGTTTGTGATTACTTATTGAAGTAGATCAACCCTCCGGAGACCTATATTCACGTAATGTATTTCGATGATATTGATGTATTGATAATAACAATGTTACTTACTTGTAACTGAAGCAAGGATCATGATAAGACTCGAAACCATCTTCTTTTATTGATAAAAATTTCTTATTTGAATCAGCAGGCCGCCTCATTAAAAACCTTCCAGTCCCCTTAGGTACCCTGGATAGGAAAAGAGTGCGTATGAAACCTGCCGCCCATTACACTGCTTTAGTTATTCTCGAGAATCGGCCTCGCGTTGGTACGGCCGATACACATTCTCCACTTGCTATGCCCTTTCGTAATGAGTACCGGATTTGCTAGCCATTCCGGGTATATCGCCCTTGACACGTGATCAGCTGCGGATGGTGGTACGTCTTCTTCTTCCCTACTGAGAGTTTTGAAAATATCGTTCCCGATGAAGCCTACCATCTTAGGGTTTTGTTCTGCCCTAACTTTTGCTTTGTCCCCCTCAGGAGTTGGCTTTTTTGACGTTGCTCTCTCTTCTAGGTCCACCTGAGAACGGTAATGTTTGAGCTCTTCCTTCCTACAGGCTTGCTCGGCCATTGCCGCGTCTCCTTCATCACACTCAGCTGCTATATCTCGGTTTCCGTGTACGGTGATGGTCTTTTTAGGACCCGGGATCTTCAGCTGTAGATACACATAACATGGTCTTGCCATGAACTTGGCATAAGCCGGCCTTCCAAACAATGCATGATAAGGGCTGCGCAACTTTACTACCTCAAAGGTAAGCCACTCGATTCGATAATTGTCCTTTGACTCCCCGAAAGCTACCTCCAATGCCACTTTTCCTTCGGGGCATGCCGAATGACCCGGCACTATCCCGTGAAAAACTGTTGTACTTTTTTGCAACTGTGATTCCTTTAAGCCCATGCGCAGAAAAGTTTCCCAGTATAGGATATTGATACTACTCCCTCCATCCATCAAGACTTTCTTCAGCTCGTAACCATTGACCTGTGGCGCCACTACCAAAGCCAGGACTCCCGGGTGATCAATCCTATCCGGGTGATCTCTTCTGCTCCATGTTACCTCTTGCTCTGACCACCTCAAATATCTTGGAACAGCGGAGGAGACTGAATTAACTGCTTGTTTCAGTATCTTCTTGTCCTTGCTAGAACCTCCAGTAGTGTGCACATGATACTGACCCAGCTGTTTGGGGTTAGCTTGAAATCCTCCCGCTCCCCCTTGATTGTTACCTTGATTTCCAACTGGCGGATTGCCGGCTGGGGGCGGCCCGTTGCCCGAATTTCCACCTAGACCCGGACCTCCTCCTCGGCCCGCACCTCGCATGGCCCTGTTCACTTCCTCGTTCTTCCACCTTTGTAAGTCGGCACACTGCTCCAATGAATGATTGGCCGGCTTGCCATTCCTGCTATGCTTCGGGCACGCCATCCTAAATATGTCCCAACTGTTGCTTGGTCTTGGGGGTACTTGGTAGTGTCCCCCATTGTGATTTCCGGTATTAAAATTCCCTTCGGATCTAGGTCTCGAAGACCCGGCCTCTGTATTGGCCACAAACTCGGAACTCCCCTCAAACGGGCGCTTGTTCTGGCTATTTCCATTGTTGTTTGGTGCCGATCCATTGCCGGTCTTCCCACTGCTACTTGCGTTTGCTTTTGCCTTCTTGTCATCAACTTCCTCTTCTGTAGTATCCGTTGCAGCGTGTTTGTTGCATGCATCCATTAACTCTCCCATCGTAACCTCCGCTGCATTTCTGCTGGATTTCATGCGGGTTAGCTTTTGTACTAAAGGAACATACTTACATGTTTTCGCCATAGCTTGTAGTGCGTCCTTTGGTTGGATATCTGTAGATGAGTGGAGTATCTCCATAACCCGGCGTACCCAGCTTCGTGCTGACTCTCCTTTCTTCTGGACGCACCTTTCTAAGTCATCAATAGTAAATAACTTCCTACAGGTCCCATGGAAGTGCTTGATAAATGCGGTTTTTAGCTCCTCCCACGACTTGATCGACTTTTCCGGTAAATTGGTGAACCATAACTTTGCTGCTCCCTCTGACATCATTAAGTACATGAACTTGGCTTGGAGATTCTCGGATGCGTTGCGAATTGACATTGCCATCTCGTAGCTGCTTAACCACGTTTCCGGATCCATCGTTGGCTCGTAATTCACTACTTTCCCCGGTTCTTTGAACTTTTCCGGGTAAGGTTCCGCTCTGATATCATCCGAGAGACACTTGGGTCCCGCAAGGGTGGTTGGGGCTGGTCTCGCCCGGGAAATGCGTGACCCGGCCGGGGGTGCCACGGGGTGAGGAGCCACCGGTGGATCGTGTGCTGCAGACCCGGCCCCGGCTCTTCTGGCCCTGGAGCTGTCCACTACTGCCTGTGCTGCTGATACTGCCGGTACTGTCTGGACGCGCGGTGGGGGTGGCATCTGCTGTTGCTCTTCCCTTCGTCGTGCCGCGCTTGTTTGGACGTTGCCCTGTTGTTGACTCACGTATGGCGTCCCATGCATCCCACTTCTGTGATCTGGATAATTGACTTGCTGTGCTACCGCGGTGTGCAGCAGATCTATCGCTCGCCGGGTTTCTTCTGCGTGCGGCGAGTCTCTTACAGGAATCTGGTTTAATGCGAGTGTTGCTGCATACACGTTGTCCATGGGGTTGTTGTAGTGACCTGCTGGGGTACGGAATCGCGATGGTGGAGGCGGCATGATGTTGCCGGCTGTCGCCCCCGTCCGAGGCAAGGGTAACCCGGCTGGCGCGTTTACCGGCTGCACTCCCGTTGCTGGTTGCGGTATGGTCCCTTGGTTCGCCGGTGGGATTGGCTGATCTTGAGGCGTGAACACCAGGGCAGTCGGGTTGATAACCCCTCCTGTTGCCGGTAACATAGTTCGGTGCCTTTGGTGAATCCTCGTCGTTTCCTCCCGAAGCCGGGTCTCTAGGTCATCCAGTTCCCGCTGCCGCGCTGCCATCCCCTGCTTTTCTGCTTCTACCTGCCTTCTTTGCTGCTCCAATGCACGACGAGCCACGTCCAGATCTCTTACACGCTCTGCTGCGTTTTCTGGGGTGATAACTGTAGCTAGGACTGTGGGATCCAAGATCAAATTATTATCAAACAGAGCTGGGTGACGCGGATTCGAGGGGCCCGCCCCTGGTGTCCGGTTTGCTTGGAACCCAAACATATTTGCGTGTCGCTCCTCCTCCGCTGGGCGACTGGTGACTGATGCCGATTCTCCATCGACCTGGGCCAAGACCGGGCCAGCCGTACCTTGTTGCTGAGCCAGCACCTGCGCCGCCCCGACTGGCGCCGCGGCTGCGTTTCCTTGATTGGTATTGATTGCGGGGGCCGCATAAACTGCAACCCGGCGCATAATGCTTGGCGTAGATTCGTACCGTTCTTCCTCTTCGCTATTTTCCTTCTCGTATCGGTCCTCCGATAAATCCCGTATAGACTCGGCACCTTCCTCCCTCTCTGTCGGACCCGTTGTTCCGATCGATTTTTCTTTTTCCGATTGAACACGCGTGTCCTCCCCTGACACAGAATCAGATTCAAGATTATCACGGCTTGAATTGGAAGCACATACCATACCGATGAAGACGTTGATGCGGCCGACTGTCACGACGGATCCGGTTTCGAGGTGATCCGACTCTGGCCCCCAGCCAGAATCGTCTACCATCTTCTCTCCTTGGTTGTTGACGTAGATTTCTCCGACGACGAGGTTCCTCATGTTCTTCCGAGCTTCTCCCGTGATGTAAACACCTTTGGACGCAGGCCCCACGGTGGGCGCCAACTGTCGTGGGATAATCACGGCAGATGTTACCGGGGGTAACTGATCTAGGGGCAAGTCGACACAGGTATTTGGGAGAGGGTTTAGCTTGAAGGAAGACATGGCGAAAAGCAATCTAAGAGCCGGAACACAACTCGCCGGATCTCGATATGATTATACTGGATACTCGATAATAGGTGTTACAGTTATGACTTGAATCTCTCTCAGGCGAAGCCTAGGGGTTGGTTTATATAGTACTCATACCCCCTTTGGCTTGCCATACAAAGCGCTCCTTGAGTCCTACTCGAACTCTACATACGTATCCTAGCTTTCCTTATCGTAACCCACAATCCGGGTTACGATCCTTACAAGCCCTGGGCCTTCCGGAAGCTTCTGCGTCCTTAGCCGGATTTGGTCCATACGCCGTTTGGGCCGGATTACACCTGGGGTTGGCATACCGAGTTACTATCCCCTCATCAATGTGTTTCACGTTTCACAGCTCAAGAGGTGTTTCAAAGATCTAGATCGTGCAGTTGATCATGATTCCATTGAACTGCAAGAAGATCTCTCTTATGAGGAGCACCCTATTCGTATTCTCGATGAGACCGAGCGTAAAACTCGCAACAAGAGCACCAAGTTCTTGAAAGTGCAGTGGTCCCATCATTCCGATAAAGAGGCAACGTGGGAGACCGAAGAGGATCTTCGCAAGAAGTATCCGGACCTTTTCTCTTCTCAGTAGGAATCTCGGGGCGCGATTCCTTCAAGGGGGGGCGTTTTGTAACATCCCAAGTATGAAAACAACCCCTAGAATGTTTGCTTTCTGTTAAATTTATGTTTTGCATCATGACATCATGTTCATTGCATCTGTTTGACCTTGTTTTCCATTTGAATTTTCAAATCAAATTTCAAATATTTGTTCATACTTGTGCTGTTACAATTTTCAAATAAAAATATTCAAATAAAAACAACCATTTCTTTCCATAAAAATAGAAAGCTCAAACTATTAACTTGTTCCCTTTAATAATTCACTTAATTCAAATTTCATTCAAATTCAAACAAATTCCCAAACAGCAACCATTTGAAATTTATGAAAATTACAAACACTTCCATCATTTGTTTCAAATAAACTTGAAGGTTCAAACTTTTAAATCATTGCCTTCAATATTTCATTTAATTCAAATATTCACTAAAATTCAATTAAAATTCCTAACAGCAACTAGGTTCAAATTTTGGAAAAAACAAAAGTTGCACATTTGTGCTGTTGCAATGAAAAACTATAAAAATTAACACAAAATTTGAAAAACCCCAAGCACCTATTCTTTTCCTTCCTTTTTCAAACCTGCAAAAAAAAACAGATCAGCAAAAAAAAAAGGAACAGAGAGGGACAGGCAGGCCAGTGGGCAGCAGGCCCAGCCCATCAAACCGGCCTGCATACCCCCCCTCGTCACCTACCTTCGTACGGCAGGACATCCGCCGTGTCCACGTCGCTGCAGAGGGGAGCAGACGGCTGGGAGCTCCTCCTCCCCTCCTTAAAAACCCTACCCTCGAGCTCCCCGTGCCCTATTTCTCTTCCACCTCCTTCTCCCTCACGCAGCGCCGCCGATTTCCTCCTCTCCCTCTGCCCTGCTCTCTCTCTCTGTACCTCACCGCACCACCGCCGCCTGAACCCTGGTGATCGCCGCCATTGCGATGCCCCACCGTCCGGGCTAACTGCGGGAATCGTTTCCCCGTCGCTTCCTCGACCTCCTCGACACCACAGCAGCCTCGGGGACCCACCGGATCTTCGCCGCCGTCCTTGCTTCTGTCGCCGGCGTCCACCTTCCCCGAGCCCCTGCTTCTCCTGCAACGCCGGTGAGCACCACGACGTCCACCTCACCTCTCTCCTTCCTCCTCTCTGCACCGTGGCACACAAGCACATGCGCAGCACACGCACGCATCCACGGCACGAGCAGCGCAGCAGCAGCTCGCCGCCGGCCACCGTACCTCTGTCGAGTTTCAGTTACCTGAAACTTACAGTTTTAGTTAACGCGCGTATCTGAATGATATCCTCCCTTTGCACGCTATACTGACAAGCGAACGCATCACACCGCAGTGGCAGCAGCACTGCGCTTACACCGCGAGGTCGTGGGTTCGAGCCCCCGCGTGCAACTTTTTTTGGGATTTATTCCCCCTGGTCCAGGCCCACCTGTAAGTGACCCCTGTGGCCCAGTCAGCTGCCACGCTGGCCACAGTGGCCCCAGGGCCCCCTCGTCAGTGGCCAGGCTAGGCCACTGCGAGGTAGAAAATGTTTCTGCTTTTTCTTTTTAATTTTAAGTCCAAATCTTTACAGAATAGTCCCTATAATCAAAATGCAAATAACTTTTGATTTTAAAATCCAAACAATACAAATGAAATATGTATTCTGCACCAAATTAAATTCTCTACATGATTAAAGCATTTGTTTTCTGTTTTGAACATTTCAAATTGTTTCAAAAATTCAAATTCAAACTACTAATTCAAATTTGGTTAATTCATAACTAATTCAAACTTATTTCAAATGTCACATATGAAATATGTTTTGCAGGCTAAATTGAACCACCTTTTCAAATATAAATTTTGTTTCATGTTTTGAATAATTAAAATTGGTTAAATAATTTAAACCTTGTTTAAATCATTTAATTTTGCTAAATTCATAACTTGCTCAAATTAAATTATTTTTGAACTTATAAAATATGTTTTCAAACCAGGAAAGTATTAAATTTTCAAATACGAATTTGGTTTAATGTCTTGAACAAATAAAAATTCAAATAAATTCATACTTGAATTAAATTCATTTAAATCTTGTTTAAACTTGTTTAATTCATAAGTAATTTATTCTAAATCCTTTTTCAACAAGTGAAACATGTATTCCACCTAAAATTTTGTGTTCTTTCCAAATATGAACTTTGTTATCTATTTTGAACAATTAAAATTGGTGAAAACAACAAATGCTTGTGTAACACCTTTAAGAAACCAAAATTTCATAACTTAATAAATAAAATTCCAAACTTGGTAGCCTTGTTTCAAATTGATTCTATTGTTGTTTTCTTTTTGTTTTCTTCATCCATGCATCATGCTAATTCACTTTCACATGATGGTTAGTTGTAGAACAATTATTTCAAACCTTAACTCATGGGCTTTCCAGGTGCAATCCAAATTGCATATGGGTCCATTTAAACATGTTACCATGTCAACTAGCTTATTTTTTATGCATCAATTAAATGGTCATGCATCATCCCATGTTTGTGCACTATGCCATGTTATAGATTGTTTGTCTCTCTGCGTTGTTTGTTTGCTTCTTCTCGAATAGACGACGACGTTGAGACAGACGATACTTACGACACCCCTTCTGAGGATCTAGCTCAGTACCAGGCTGCTGAGTTTGCAGGCAAGTATTCACTCACATGAACCATTGTGTTCCTTTCCACATTGGATACCGATACTTTCCGTTGTCTATCCTGCTAGCCTTATGAATCGTTGCTTGTGTTCGATCCCATCACATGTATCTTTTAACCCTGATATAGCCTCACCTCCACACCTAAAACCCCGTTGCTTGCTGCCTATGTCTTACTAGCATGCTTAGGGATGTTTATGCTCGAGTCTGCTGTCCGTTATTTCTGTTACTATATTCATTATGTTCTGGGGCTCGATGTTTAAACAATCAACCTGTTAATATTTGAGGTAATGCTAAACTGATGATAAGGCACCGGCAGGAGGCCCGGTGTGGTTTTGAGGCCTGCTAGTGTCGACCCTAATTAGGAAAAGGGTCTTGTCTACTGATCCATGATGAGCGCACTATCCGCATGTGGGAAGCGTGTATGGGCGCCCCCCTCAATTTGATTCGATTCGCATCTCGTCCAAATCGCCTCATTTAGTTCGGGTTTTCCATTTGCCGCATGCATATGTATTTGCGAACCCAGGCCAGGGTGGAACTTTTGTAGTCGGCATTTAGGGAGACACGTTCTTAGAGTGCTATGAGGGTCCCCTTTTCTTCGTGGGGCTTGATTAGCCGTGCGCTCAATTGCACGGGGTTCTTTGGGCCTGATGCGAAGAAGAGTTGGATTGTGATGAGTGCCCCGCTTGGTGGGAGGCATTCCATCTGGCGGGTTATTCTTACGTGTACGGCCAAATTGGTGCACCCCTGCAGGGTAAATCTTCTCGAGAAGCCGTGTTTTCCGCGGTTATGGATGACTTGGTGAAAGTACTGGCTAACAAGTACTCAGAACAACTTACACCTAACTAATGATAACTTGACTAGTAATAGTCTTATTGACACAACAATTTGAACCATCATTAATCCAACTGTGTGAGTTATCCTCGGGTTGCTTCTTTGGATAAGGGGCGAGATCCAGGATGGGTTTGTTTGGAGTTAGCTACTAGTTGGTTACGATACGCTATCTTATCTCCTTCTGTTAGCCGGAAGCTGTAGTATGTTTCTGTAGTTGGTTAGAGCAGCCTGCTGCCGCATCTTTTGTATCACCTATTCTTCCGTTGAACCCAAAGCATCTGTGCTTGATGTTGACGGGTACACTTTGGTGAATTGTGAGTCTTGCTTGCCAGTACTTGTCTGTACTGACCCCTTTGGGGTTGTGGTTTCCGCAGACTACGTTTCCGAGGATCCCCGTGATGGCTACTACGTGGAGTATGACGAGGCTGCTGACGAGTAGATAGAGGACCCGGGCAGGATCCGAGACATCGTGGATGGGCTCCGTCTTTTCGTTTCCGGCCTCTTAGGCCTATTTGGATCTTGTCTGTATTCAGACACTTTGGATGCTTCCGCTGTGTTGTAATGATGAATTGTTTGGACATGTGTCCTCTGGATGATTGTATTTGCTATCTCTGCTCTAGTGAGAGCCATTTGCAACTTATTTCAATCTTTTGTGTCTTAGAGATATGTTGTGATATCAGTTGTTCTAATGCCGTTGACGTACCATGTGTGTATGTTATGAAGTACGTCAACGGAAGTGTCCTGATTTCTATGGGATGGTTTGCGCAGACGATGGATAGTAGAGAATGGTTGTCACACGTTTACGTGTTGGCCTGCTCATATTGAGATGCGGGTGCCGGCATGCCCCGTAAGCCATTTGTTCTACTATTTAGCGGACTGTGAGTATCCTCTAGAAGTCCGGGTGCGACAAATGTCCATCGGCCCTATCTTTAGCCATCCTATGGTGTGCCGTGATACCACCATGAAAATTTCGCAACCATGACGAATATCTACATTGCTGACCACTTCAACAAACCTGGCCTTACCCCTATCCTTACTCCTATTCTACTTTGCATCACTCGCAATCGCCGAATAGTTGCCCCACAGAGAACTTTCATGTGATGCCTACTCGATAGTATTGACTCCATGATGGAGATCACGAAGTCGGACATGCCCACTTTAAGGCGCAACAAGTTGTTGTCATTTGTTCGGCTCAAATATAATGTTTATGCCATGTTCCAGACCTGAGGGCTTCACGCGTTTTCGAGTTGCGAATTGACTCTTTTAGGGTCTATCAAACGCTACAATGTAAGTGGATAGTCTTAAAGATGTATTTTTGGTTAGTTAGGAAGCAATATGCAAGGCGTGGTCAACTAAGACAAAATTTGCCCCTCTAACTTAGAGGAATTTCCTCTTGGTCCAGTTGAGGGACCGGATTCGAAAAGTAAGGCCATGCGACTTGAGTAAGTGTGAATTCAGTTTCGAGAACGATATCACGGGACCGAGATATCAATAAGGATTATATGCATTTGCCTTGATCTTGACAATGTATATTGAGAGGCAGAATGAACAAGACATTTGACATAATGTCAATGTCCGTAAGATTGACTTTACGTCAATGGGGAGCTGGCATGTTCTATTAGCATCCGCTACCAACTATTGCCTTAAGAGAGTAGTGTACTCAAAAAGTTAAATCGTCTCTGAGCGGCCGTGAAGCTGCATGGTCACAAACTTAAGGGGTATACGTCTCACTCAGATATGATCAATTGAATCAAACCAACTTAGGTTGGATCATACTAGTATTGGGATAAGAGTCCCATTCGGATTGAAATAGTAAGCTACTAGAGTTAGGGTTTTATGGGTCATGTGGCCATGTCCAGGCAGACGCCTATGTAATGTGGACTTGTGGAGGCACACACGACCTAAAGATCACGACAATTGTTCTAAGGATTTTGGAAGCCCGAGCCGCCACCACCTCTCAAGTCATGTGATCAGATCTGACAATCCGCCAGATTGATGTTACACGTTGAACATGTAGATATTGTAGAGGCGTGCAAGTTGCACGTGTGACACTCAGGACGATGAGTTCATGGAATCCACAATGAATTCGTGAGACCGAACCAGTAAGACCGCAATGCGCTACATTGAATTCCGTATCTATACCTACAGTGGTAAACCCGTGACCTAAACATCGATATGTTTTTGGTGCCGCGCGAACGACAAATATGAGTTCACCTAAGTAGACATTCTTTTCCATCTAGGCGACGTCTCTCCAACGAACAAAATTTATCGCACTCACGCTTCTCTGAAAACCAACTCGGAAAACGAAATCGATATATTTGTCTACTCCATATTCAGTTATTCATCACATGTTGAACCTTGGACATGGATCTAGTTGATCATACGAGAATTATGAAAACTATGAAATCGATCGTATCACTTTAATGTACCTCCATGGATGTAAGCTTGGCAACAATCTCATCTTCAAAAGTATTTCGTGATTACGGCCCCGCCGTGGTATTTTGCAACGTCGTGAGATGGTAGAAACCATCCAACAATCTTTGTAGGAAAAAAAAAGGAATAACATCAGACTATGGTTTAAAAAGAGGTTGTTGTTCCATCTCCATGTGGAGCTGAGCTCTCACCTCCCCAAACGTAAGGAAGTTGACCCGGCCTCTAGATCCGCAATGAACAGCTCCATATAGAAAAACCTGAAGCATACGCATCTTACTTAGCTGGAAACAATACTCGATCCACTAATTAATCCAGCTATGATCTGACCTTACAAGTAAAGCAAAACCAAAGCAAATATTCTACCCCGCACCATCATCGACGAGTACTAACCAGCGAGCTGTATCCAGGGCAGGTGCTCGTATACAACTCACGCAAAGGTATTCGTTGCTTGACTTGCTTTGTAAACCTGTCATGTGCTTATCTCGCTAGACACAAATCCATTTCCTAATCACAGCTCCTGTTTCCATTCTTTGCATCACACCTTCACATCACAGCTAAAAAGGACACTCGTCGTGCGCGTCTCTATTTCTCAGGCTCCCACCTCGGGCCCCAGCACCTCCCCCGTCTGCTCTCCACAATTCATGTCGATGTAGTGTAGTTGGTGCACCAACATCATGTATGGCCACTTTGTCTGTTGTCACTCTCGCCCTTCCTCGTCGCTGCTGTCTTCCGTCACATGACGCCATAACCACCTTGCTTCTGCTACGACTGCCCATGAGCTACGCGTGGTGTTCCAACCTGTTGTGCTCAAGGATGCCACAGATATCATCGTCGCCGCTTTTATGGGGTCAGAGATGCGTGCCTCCATCAAAATGATTACTCGTAATTACTGCCGTGACAGCCCCCCAAATCAATCATTAAACCTGTGAGGCAGAACGTATCCAGTCTACCAGGAGAATCTGTGCACCAACGTCTTGACAATTTGGAAGGGTGAGGTTAACCTTAATTCGGCTCTGGAATCTGGAGTTGTTCCATGTGCAATCATATCTCCTCAAATATGAGGAAGTTGATCTTTAACCTCTAGATCTACATTCAACTTGACTCTAAAAGAAATCGACTTTGATGCATATTAGAAGAAAATTGCAAAAAAACACCTCATTTGCGTCCAAAATTTCGGAAGCCACCACCATTGCGGAAAATCACAAAACACAACTGGTTCTTACGTGAGTTGGTTTCAGAAAGCATCGATCCTCGATCTTACGCTGGCTAAGTGTGTTTCTGATGGGTGGGCCCGAATGTCAGGTCGATGTGGCAACGAGGAAACAGCCGTGTGCATACAACCATTAACATCCTACTTGTTGGCACGGTTAAGGAGACCGTTGCTCACTCTCGTAGGCCACTCTTGAGCTCACACTCCCTCCATTCTCTCTCGCTCCCGACCACCACCAATGCCGATCCGCCACCACACCGCCGGAGTCGCCATGCCTTCCTAGAATGACGACTAGACCTGCGGCGGGAGTGGAAACCTTCGCTCCTTGTTCACGAACGCACGAACGAGTTTCTCTTCTCGGTTAGGGTTAGGGTTGGTAGATGTGGATTTTGTCCATTAAGTTGGAAAATTTAGGATTTAGGATGCATTTTATTTTATACCTTAGATTTGTATCGTGTTGTATCCCATTTAGATGCCAAAGACCATTTACGATCCAGATTGGGATGGAATTGAGAACGAAGAGAAGGGAGTGTGTGACCATGACAAAAAACTTAGGAAATATGTTTGTTTTGTAGGAACTAATGTTGGCAGAAGTTTCATGAGTTGTTATAAGACAATATGTTTTTGGTCTCTTAATTTGTGAAAATGTTCTTATTTTGAAATTTTTGTAACATGTCTCTCTTTTCCGTTAACAGAGTTCAAATGCTATAATAGAACTAGTAATATGATTGTTTTAGTTAACAATGTTCATATGCCATCATGGAATTAGTAATATGGTTATTTGTTTTTTATCATTATTTAATGTGACTTATGCACTAGGAATTACTTTATGTCTATGTTTCTCTTTAATTATGATCTAGTTATTACAAAATTATTTTTTACAATTTAGGATGGTGGGGTATGTGCAAAAGTGGAGTAGGTTGATCCTGAGTGGCCACCTCATCTACAGAAAGTTTTGATGAAGTTGTGGAATGTGTATGCGTATGGAAACACGGAGAGGTTTAAATAAAATTGTGATGCTGCTGAAAAGTATAACAAGCTAGTCAAAGAGAAGTAGGATGCTGATGGATTAAACAAGAAGTTACAGGCAGAACTGAAGATTTATTAAATGAGTATCAGACTGGAGCAGTTTCACAACACCTCCTAGATATTCACAAGTTTCTCGGGGAGAAGGCTGAAAAAACAAAAGGATCTACTCAAGGAGGAGAAGAGGAAGCTGAAGTATTATATTGCTTCGTTGTTGGAGACAAGAGAATAGTACAAGGAAAAACTGCAGAAGATCAAGTATATTTTAAATGATTGAATCGATGTTGTAATAATTTCAATTGTGATGTTTAATACATGTAGTTAAGTAAGTATTTGTCTCACCATATAGATGAGCAGTTGTGATGTTAAAGACATGTTATCTGAATTAGCTATGTTTATAATCGATTCACACCTGAGTATTAAATGTTGGTCTATGGTTTCAGTGTTGTCTTTCTTGTTCCGCGTTATCTTCAAGTTTTTTTTTGCAAGAAAAACACCGGGTTTGTGGCTGCATTGACATGAAAGTGGCATCATGCATGATTTAAAATTGTTAAATGACGTATCTTTAATTTTTTATTTTGCAAATATCCACCAGTTTTGTGGTAACATTAACAGAAATCCTAGCACATCATTGCAAACTGACACTAATAACCACATAGATCATAACATAGTCGTACATATAGATCACAACATAGACTTACATATAGATAAAAACATAGTCTTACAGAACGTACATCACCACATAGTCTTAGGTAGCATACTTAATTGCAAATGACAAATTGTTTAGTGGGGAAAACAAAAATACATCACGTAAATGTAACTGATTAACACATGCAACACATAACTTTCAGCTACTACAAGTTAAAGTCATGGATGTCCACTGGTCAAGAATATCCAGTTGCATATGATTGATCCAACTAGCATTCAACATCTGCTCATATTGGTTGGCTCCCCATTTTGCATCAATTTTGGAGATTTCACCTGTTGCTCCATAGGTGTGTTCATTATTCGTCTTCCTCGACCAAAAAGTGTTTTCAGCTGCAATTTTGGAAGCCACCATATAAAATGAAAAACCGTCCTCTATCTACATGGCAATAATTATGTCCTTGCAGTTCCTGTGACGCTCGAAGTTTCTCAGTTGTTCTATGTGCAAATTCCCGAGAGCATGTATGAACTGGTAGACATCTATGAAACCCGTCTTTGAACAAAGTTGTTGTTGTGTAATTATCCTTTTCTCATCCTACCAATTTCCCAACTTGTTATTATCTTCTCTGCTCTTCCTTCAATCTTTCAAGACAATGGACATTTCTCCAGCTTCATCACCATCATCTACATCTATACCAGATATTTCATCAGTGACTTCACCACTAGAAGGCACATAATTAGGCATTTCAGAATTAGTTGTACCCTATGCTCTAGTGGTTGCCCCCCTTTCTATTGGTGCTCTTTTTTGCACTGGCTCTGTAATAACACCTTCTTGATCCCCTAATTCATGCTCTTCAGAATAATAAAATAAATCCTCTTTGTCAGCGTTAGCTCCTGACTCGACCAATGGAATAACCCTTTTCCTCTTCTTCATATCAACAATTTTCTGACTTAGCTCAGCCTCTTTTTCATTTCTCTGTTGTTCCTGGTATTCAACTTTGTACTCTGACAAAATCATCTTTATACCCATATTTTTCTTCTACTTCGTCACTACCAAATTCTTCTTCTTGTTCATTGTCAAAGTATTATTTCTTCGCCATAACCAATCATTTCTTGTTTAGTATCTAAATGAACTTGCTTCTCATTCGGCTTTAGAAAACTGTTTCTCTAGTGAAAGCGGAGATACAACATTGCAGAAGTAATTGTGATCTGTTGACCATGAAACATGACACGTACATTGTCAACATCATAAACCAAGGGATTTCATATATCTGTAATAGGAACATATTCTTCATCTCCAATGTTCATGTATGCAGGAATTGCACACCCTTAATGATAGTCAAATTAATGCACTTACAATTCTCATATATGTTAAGCGTTTCATTCACCTTAGCCATTCCATCCAGAATTTCCATGCCTGCCAACCCCCTTCTCATTAACATAATGCAAATTGTTATGTAACCCATATTGCATTGTGTAAATTAGTGCCAAAATGCTAAAATATATGATATCAGAGCAGACTAATGTCCTTTACAAATTATGTCTCCCAACGAAGGGGATTCTAACATCCCAACACTCATCATAGAATCCAGAAATTTTGACAAAATAAATTCGTTTTCGGGTACACAAAACCTACAAACCTAATCGGAGATGTACGACCAAATCGACATTGCGGAGGCAATGGTAGAGGTTTCTTACTCAACATCGCCGAGAGAAGAATTCCATAGCTTGTCGGATTGACCTTCTGAACCTTTGCCAGGGATGACTCCACAGACAATAACGAGCTCATGGTAGCTAGGTTTGAGTTGTCGCAAAATTCCACCTTGTAGGCCACCAAATCATTGACCCCAATTCCACCGTCACCGGTCTTGCTCTCATTCATGCTAGTGGTTGCATCGCCACCGCCGGGATTCACGATATCTATGGAGTGAGAGAGAAGATATGATAGAGGGTGAGGGGCAAGCGACCTCCATCTACGAATGTGGGAACCAACGCGCCATTGACGTCCATTTCCAAACTATCAATTGATCGCCATGTCAGCCTGACATAGTGAAAATACAAGGATGCCGCCTATAGGGGTGAATAGGCGCTTTAAAAAAATTACATTTTAGTCTTGAATAAACATGGAATAAAACTAGTGTTTAATTTATCAAGTACAAAACCTGAACAAGTTAGGTTCACCTGTGTGCACCAACAATTTATGCTAAACAAGATACTCAACTAAGTGATAGCAATATAGATGATCTCAAGCACGATGACAGTCACAAAGGTAAATGCATAAGTAAAGAGCTGAGGTATATAGATAACCGAGGGACACAAAGACACCAAGGTGATTCTCGAAGTTACTTTCACAATGGAAGTACTTTTTCGTTGGAGAGGTGTGGAGACACCAAGGCACTCAAATGCACAGTTATGCTCACCCTATTTTCCTTGAACTTCTGGAGTGAGGGAGTAGCTCGTTTCCACCATGAGGTCGATTTGAAGGCATTGTCCAAACGTTTACACAAGGTTGGTGAACTTCTCCACAAATTAATTGGAGCCTCCCAACAATCTTGGAAGCATCTTTCAATAAGGTGGAAGCTAAAAAAACGTTTAGGGTGCATAATGCACCCAAGAGTAACAAACTTACAAACTTCACTTCCACGTATCACCGTGGAGAAATCAAACCGATGCACCTAATGCAATGGAAAGTGTTTAAAGTATTCAAATCTCAAATCACACCAAATCCACTAATGCTATGGAGGGAGATATGAGGAATATTAAGGAAACCAACAAATGAATCCCAAGATCTAGATCCAATATACTCCCCTCACTAAGAGGAGATATTGATTGGTTGAATAGTATATATAAATATTCCCTATCATTTTGCTGAAGAAGGATAAAAAAATCATCGGAGATATTGAGAGTGAGAAAGCTCTAAAGATGTCAACGGTGGTGGGGAAACATGACCTCAAGAGTTAGGAACTAATGGGGAAGAAGGCTCCCTTAAATAGGTCCCCCAAAATGAGATTGTTATGTGAAAACCGCATCCGGAGAAGTACTAATGCTTGGATCAGCGGGACTACCCCTCTGGAGCTCCAAAAATGCGCTCCTTCGACATGTTGAGTGGTACACGGGTGGTACTACCGCTGCACAAAAACTGCAAGAAACCCGATAGAAAAAATGATCATGAAGTTTGCATCTGGACTCAGTTTTTTTAATGATCTTTGGCTCGCTGGGTTTTCAACAACGAGATCTATAAGGTAATCTAGAGAAACATCATTGCCCAACAATGTAAGGTAAAACAAAATAGGAAAATATTAAAACTATCTATAAAAGAAGAACCGGTAAAACGTTCAACATCAAAAATCCAATAGGTTTTTTTATACAAGATCCATTTTATATGAACGTGAGCTTGTTTTTAAGATCATTAAAAGATCTAAAACCACACATGGAGAAAACTCAAATAAGAACAAACAAATATTATGCCAAATATGTAAAGGTTTGAACTCTCTACGATGGATGTGATCAATCTACTCATTTGAGATCCCCTCTTCATATAACTGTGATCTATCCTATAACCTGGTCTCGCAACTAACATCATGCAACCAGTAAAATATAAACCCTAACAAGATGTTAACTTTTCCTTGCGCAACCCACTTGAGCTACATGATGAGATCTTGATCACATCAAGTTGGACCACCTTTCTTGTTTACACTCCCCTTGGTGAAGGCTTGTAAATTGCTCCCCCATAAACTAATATGGGAGAGCTTCTCTCATGTACATCTTCACTTGACCATAATATCCATATGGGTGGCAAGATTCAAGAATATGAACTCTTCTTGATACCCACATTAAACTTGCACATCACACCGTTAATGAAGATTACCACTTGTCGTCACCTTCCATGGGTTTTATAAAATATCTATTTTGAGTCAGTCCATGGGAAGATAGCTAACCCCACAAAGATATTGCACACACATATGTATCATTTATCTTTGAGTGTTGATCAATCTTGAATCCATTATTTGCAGTTTGACTCGATCAAACATGAATGTTCACGCAATCTCCTTCTTGAAGACATACTTGTAATATGCTCAACGTTATCATGATTATTCGTCTTATTGATCATATCAAATATATTCGTTACAAAACAATGATTTGTGGCATCCAACCTTGAATCCAACTCATGGCGTTCAAGTGACGCCTATTAGCAAACCTATAAGAATATCTCAATACAAACATTATTCCAATGATTGTCATTAATTATCAAAATCACACATGGGAGCACCATGCTATTTCACATAGGGGTCCATAGGTTAGAATACTAGCTAGCCAACTAAACAACATGGTTCGGTGCTTTTTAAAGTCATCTCACATGAAGACCAGATTCTCTTTGTATTTTCTTTTTGCAATTCTGGTGGTTTATAAATTTTGGATGCAAAAAAGGTGGGTTTTTGCGATTTTCTACATATTAGCTAATTAGAACCAATGTCATATATAGCTCAAAGTTAGACATGTAAGGTTGGACGGTTCTAAAATTGAGGAATTTGACCATCATAATTTTTCATATTTGCAATCAGAGGTCTCTTTGGTTTAAGGAAATTCAAATGCTCTTTGATACATAGGATATGATTGAGTTCCCGGTTGTTGGTGTGTGTTGTGCTGAAATAATGTTTTAGAAAAATTTCAAATGAAAACATATACCTAAACATTAAATTTGGAAGAAGAATGGATAAAGCTGAATCTTCAACATCCACCACATCACATTTACAACACAACATAAATATTAATTTGAATACAAATGAAAATCATAAGTATTGCTTTGAATACAAATTCAATGTCATAATTTGTGTAACACGTAAAGTGCATACTAGCAAAGTAATTGTTTGCCCAAATCATGGCCTGCCTTAATGAATCATAATTTACATCATATTATGGAATAGAGAAAGTGTGAGTTTGACTTTCAGGGAAATTTTATTTGGTTCATAAGCTCTTGTACTTATCAAATGGTGTAATGAGACACACTTTGGTGCCTATTTTGTTAGCGGGTCACACCGATGGTCAAACCGAGAACCAAACAACCAAATACAAAAATCGGTTGCATGCCACAATATGAGTTGCACATTTTGAAATGTGCACCTAGTGTATATTTGAATTCCAATATATGGAACATGAAGTTTGGAAAAAATTAGAAGTATTTTTAAATGAATACATGTCCACATTACGAAAAAGTATATAAGTATTTAATTAGACAAAAGTTCAATTCTAGATTAAATAGACAAAACCAACTCAACACCCTCCCATGTTTAGTCGACTAATAGAAAGTAAATTCAATTGTTGTTGTACAAACCGTTCTGCCCCCTCCCATTCTGAGTCTCTTATTGTCACATATTCCAGTAATTTTCTTAAGATACATCTAAGCCACTATCCTTGCAATTCTCCGCCTATCGTGTGATACTAATGTTCGTAAACGCACTGTAACTTTATGTATTCATATTCTACTATGTCAGAGTATCTGTAGTATTCCTTCCCCAAAAATATAACCTTGTCCCCACCTTCCTAAACTTAACTCCCAATATTTTTGAGAGGTTTGGGAGGAGGACCCCTATAATTTAACTGTTTGAACCTTATTGCACAAAACGACAGGTAGGGATCCTAAAATCACCCAGAATGTCGCCCACCTCAACCCACTTGGGACCCTCTTCAACTTCCAGCCCGGCCACAACCTCAGTAGCCTCTCTCCGTCAATTTTTCTTGGATGTGCAACATGTCCCTGTTCCAGCTTCGAGGACGATCTCACTGACACGGGGATGGAGGTCGAACCAACTATGGCTCGAGCAATTTTAGGGTGGCGATCAACAGGGAGGATGCAACACAAAGATGTTGCTCGTGGTCGCCGCCGACAGACAAGCCTGTGTGATGTCCAGATCAAGCACTTTCGTAAAAAAAAAAGTTTAGATCAAGCATTGGGATGACAGTAACGAATATGGCAAAGGCAGTGCGGCGGTAGTGATGGCACTTTGGTTACCATTAGGGTACCCTCTAAATTGGCTAGTTCAAAAAAAAAAATGAACTAAGTTTATCATCACAAAATTAGTTCATTTTTTTGAACTAGAGAGGGTAAAGGGTACCCTAATGGTGACCCACTGCCATCATTGCGGCGGGAACAGAGGTGGTGGTTCAGTAGGGCATGCTGGAATGGGAGACTCGTCGGAGTAGGTAGGTTTCATTTCCCACGGCGGCGTGGCCGTCGGAAGCGAGGTAATTCGTTCCCGTGCGACGGTAGTTAGAGAGTGAAACTTCCTCCCGCCAAATAAAAAAAGGTCGACATGGACGTGGATTAGGAGGAGAGAAAATCTCCTCAAATTTTATGAAGAGGGACAAGTTTTGATGTGTTTTCCCCAAATTATAAGGAGTTAAAAGGTTTTAGGGGGAAAGGTGAGGTCCCTATAAGTCACTCTCTTTTTAGTTTTATTGGGGAGTTGTGAATTTTTAGGGGAAGGACTAGGTATGCTCTTACCCAAATAAAACCACATCAGTCCACCTCAAACAGAAGCGCCAGTACTCAGGCAGGCATACACACATTGCTCGTGAGCAGTGACAGTGAGCTGAGAGGGGCCACCAACAGTAGCAACAGCAGGCAGGAAACAAGCGAAGCAAAACAGCGGGCGGCTTGAATGCGCGCCCGTCGGTTGGTCCGTTTCTTGAGGATCTCGGGGGCACGAAGCGAAGACTTTCACGCCCATCCATGACCCATGTGCGCGGCTGTGGCGTTTCAGGAGATCGACCCACCGGGGGACGTCGGGGCTCTGACCCAGCCCACATGCGCTGCTGGCTTCGCGCTTGGGTTTTCGCTTTTTTTTTTAAAGAAAAAACTCTGGCTCTACGACGTGCGATCGCGCGTCGGGCGGGGGCGGCCAGTGTGCATGCATGCACCTGGTTCTTGTGATCCGCACAAGTTTAATCGTGATCGCTCCTTGGTTCCGCAGCTCTTTTTGTACGGGACTGGTAGAGTATGCTATCGGCACGTACGTAACGTACAAAAAGGCAGCTGCTTTCCCGGCTTCTCCCTCGCTGATTCTCCGTTGAAGTAATCGCGCTATTTTACTATTGGTTTCCCAGTTCAAGTTTGTCATTACTAGCAGGTGGAGAATCTGAAGATGGGCTTATTACAGAGATTTTTAAAAACGGCCGAGCGACAAAACGGCATCACCTTCCCTTCTTCTATTTTCTTTTCTTTCCTTTGACAGCCGGTGCTAATCTGTAGCCGTTGTGTAGTATGTCGGCAAAGGAGTTAGAAATTATGGCAAAAGTTTTCTTCCTTGTCTGGTCCTAGGTCGTGCGTGCTGGCCGTTCATTGCATCTGTAGCATCGATACGTGGCATGGACTATGGGAGCAGTAGTAGTACCAGGTATGGGGCGCATGTGGGTGCAATTGGCCCGACGCGCACGAGCAGGCGATATTCGTACTCTCGAGAAAAACGCGAGCGTGACGGGGGCCAAGTGCGACGTGTTCGTGTGGAGACGGGCTCTCACTTTTTTTTTTCTTATCTCGGGCCTCAGACGAGACGGGGGAATGCGGCCGCGCCTGTCTCTGTTAAACACCTTTTCGTGCCTTCACGCTTGCCGCTGCCGCGAAACTTGAGCTGTTTCCGTATTCCCTTCCGATGAGGCATCTTCTCTGGCTGGCTCACGCTCACGGCGAGCTGCGGCGCACGTCGTCGAGACGTGTTATGGTGACGAAGCACGGATAGTGGACGTGCCAAAAACGATGCCGCCAACATGTCTATGTGAATCGGATCGAGAAAATCTCGAAAACTCTTCGCTGCAGATGGGGGGTGGGCCTACTTTTCGAGCCATCCAAAACCTTTCCTCGTGCGAGCATGAAGCACGCACGCGTCGCTGCCGCTTCAAGACATGGCATGACATATGGCCAGCAATGGAGGGTGGAACGAGAACGAGGACAATTTGCCTCTTCCTCTCTTATTCTGGGCTATAGGCCTGCCAGGTAGTGCGGATCCTGGGCTCGTGGCGAGTCCTGCCGCCACGGTGGCGCGGCGTTCGTGGGCTTTGGTGGGGTGGGCACAGCGTGCACCATGGCCGTGTTTGTTTCTTTAGGGGATGGGGGCATCCTAACCATCTGGACAGGGATAGATTTTCTTTTTCTTTTTGGTTGGATGGGATGAGAGTTGGTTAGGGATAACTTTTTTTTTGTTCGGTTCAATGGATGAAGAGTGGATGGATTGATGTGGTCACCTCTTTGATTGAGGTGGTGAGAATAACCATATAAACATGAAATGACCTCACTTGAGTACACCTTTTGTGTGTGTGTGTGTGTGTGTGTGTGTGTGTGTGTGTGTGTGTTGATGAACTATTCAATCAACTTTGTGAGTAACCATGATTAGTGCATAGTTTGTAAAAAAGAAGATTAGTGCAAAATTGGTAAAAAATGATTAGTGCATAGTCTCCTATATTTGCAGTTATAATCATCCATCTATTTCCCGAAACAAAAGATTAAGACCCAATAGTGAAAAGAAAGACAGAGCTAGCTCCAGAGAGAGGAAGTTATCGCACATGTTGCCGAGGTGCCGTCGACGGAAGGTGAAGGCAAGGAGAAAAGACTAGGATCGTCCGCCAAGTTGCTGTCGACGCGTACTCGTTCACTCTTGTTCATCCATGCCTCGTCCCAGTACTAACCGTGACCCCCAAATCCGCTCGACGGAAGCCTACGCCGCTACCGCCTCCTCGAGGAATCGGTGCGCTTCAGCATCAGAGATGTCCCAGTTTCTCTATTCATGTGCCATCGAGGTCGCTCAATCCGGCGTCGCCGACGTCATTGCCAATGAGAACGAGAGGTTGGGGTGTTTCTTTTGGTGAGGCAATCGAGAAAAAAATGGTTCGAAGGTGAGCGAGCCAAAAGTGGCTAGCCTCATCCGGCACTTTTGGGCGGAGCAGCTCAACCGGATTTTCCAGGAATATTCCCAGAATCTGGCACCCTCTCAACCTCCGAACCAAACATAAGGCAACCGGTAAAAAGTGTTTTTCCCTAACCAATCATGGAATAGCCACTCGACCAAACAAGTTTACCGCTTACCGCGAGGTCGCAACTTGGAGTAGTCTCGGTAGGCAGGCCAGTCCAGCGTTATGGGCATCTCATGCCGGTGCAACCCGATGACGCAACAACAACAGGTGGCACTTCGCTCACGCCTGCGGGACGACACTGTTGGGCTGGCCCATTCAACAATCTTCCCCTCTTCTTCGGTACAAAAAAATTTGAACAAAAGTAGATTTAAAAGAAAGAAATTGAACAAAAATAAACAGAAAAGAACACAGGAAAAAAAATTGTACAAAAAAAATTGAACAAATAATGCAAAAAGGAACACAGAAAAAAAATTCTGAGATCCGCTCCCGGATGGGCCGGCCCACTAACGCCCGCCTTCAGGCGGCGCGACGAAATTTTGCCGCTTGTGGGCGGCAAATAGGATTTGCGGAGCGCAACGCGCCTGAAGAAAACCGCATATGGGCTGGCCCACCATGCACCCGCCGTCTTCGTTGTCTCCAACAACCCGATCCCCTCCAATTTTTCTCGTTGTCGATCCCCCTCCGCCGCCGCTGGCCTTCCGCCACCCGCGTCCGGTGTCGCTCCCGCACTGTTCGAGCCGCGGCCGCTGCCGCTGCCGCTCCACCGCCACCCCGGCTACCCTCTAAACATCCCCGCATCCACCTTCTCGGTGCCGGGCACTGCACCTGCACGTCGTCGCCAGCTACGGTGAGGTCCCTCCCTTCCCTTCCTCGCCTCGCCGGTGACGTCGCGGGAGCGCTCGGGTTTATCTTGCGGAATGAGCTGCTAACTTGGACCGCGCGTCCTGAGGTCACACTTAAGCCGGGCAAGGAGAAATGGCGGAAGGACTCTGCCTCCGGTTTCAGTTTTTCTTCTAGCAGATGCTGGTTTCAGTTCAGGACGAAGGCGAACCTGACGCTGAGCAAAATGCTACATGACCTTGCTCCACAACTGTATTTGTGCTGGTTGCTAGTACAACTCAGAGCACATTAAAATGAATCACTAGCACTTTGCAGATTCTCACTCTGCTTGTTATTTGGATGAGACCGAGAACATCTCAACCCATCAGTTCAGCAGGGATAGGAAAGACCTGTCACACTGCCAAGATTGTTCAATCCGAAAATTTACCCAAGCTCTGCAGCAGTTATAGAACAACAGGTAAACCATAAGTTGCCCAGGAAACACATGACGAAATGCCACAGCGATCATCAGCATTTTTTCGACAAACTTCACCGAGAACCGACCAGAACGGTTTGGTTTCGAAAGCTAGGACTGCGTCCCAATCGCCAATACCACCCCAGATATTACACCCAGGCAGAGGAATGTACAATGCACGGTATACCAAAACTAAGTATCACCATCCTTCTTTTTCTGAAGAAGCTTCTTTCTTTGTCCTATATATATAAGCTAACACCTGAATTCAAAACGGCCCGGTATGATCACATAACTTACGCTGCCCGACGGCCGGTGGTATACGCCTCCTGGGCAATCTCCGCCTCTCGTTTCACATTTTCAGACAGGCTGGCCATGGCGTCTGAGAGCTTCGAGAGTCGATCGAACATTGCGGTCAGACCCCCTTGCAGGGTTGCCAGCTTTGCTTCACTCTCAGGTTTGCCATCCTCGGCAGCTTTATTCCCTGCCCCAGTGTCTGAAGACCTCTTCTTCGCCGCCTGCTGCTTGCACATTTTCTTGAGATCTGCTGCAAGGTTCTTGATGGAATCACACGATTCTGCAGACGGTAGCGATGACATTCCTGCGGACCAATCTCCTAAGAGAACAAACAGCGGTGGAGCAAGGTGCTGGCGAGGCGAGAGGATCAACTTTCTTCCCCGTGAGCGCTCTCGTGGTTGCACCACCCATTTCTGCAGCCAGGAGTGCAGACCGCTCACATAGTTTGTGTAAGCATCGACCCAGCTTGACAAGCTGGAGTGGAGGAATCCCAGTTCAGTGATAAGGTTCATCAAGGTATGTTTCTGCGACTCGCGTGAAGGAGATATAGCTGAGATCTTTGCATCTGCGCGAGAGATAATGGTATGCTGCATTTGGTGAATTTCCTGCATCATTCTCCACATGCGCGTCTGCCTGTCATAGTGTCATTCACCATAATAAGTATGACACCAACATTTAACATGAGCTTGCATATAAGGGAAGTGTTGAAAATATTAGCCAACATCTTCAATCTATTTTTTTTTCATAGACCAATACTTCGTCAAAATAATTACAGTATTTAAGTGTAACAGGTCCAAATGCATAGCGCCATCAAGCAAAATAAAGGCTTACCCTTGCAGTAACTCAAGAAGTTGGGGCTGCAACTCTTCATCTCGTAGCTTCTCAATTATTTTTGAATTTGAGTATAGCACTTCAGTACCTACCGTGAGTCGCGAATACAACTCTTTGATAGTAGCTCGAGTTTTGTCAATTTTCCTGGGATTCACATCCTTTGCAAACTGATGGCTTAACTGAGCACATTTTTTGTCATATATCTCCTTGATCGATTCGCTATTCTAGAAATCACAAAACAGTAGAAGCAGTTAGGTCAGAGCGCAGGGAACCCGGCAAAAAATAGCATGTGCACTTAATTAGAAACATACGAATAACAGAAGTAGCTGAAAACTTTTGACAGTATAAGATATTTCTTACACTAAAAATTTCACGACATCTACAAAAGACTATCCCAAGGCAGTTTCTGAATTATGTAGGGATTTTCAATAGATAATACAAATGCTAATTTTAGGACAGGTATTTTGAGCACTACAAAATATAAGGGATGAACGATATATTTGGTTGAAGATAAAAAAACATATATTAAACATCCCCCATTTTATAAACCTCCGCTCCGACAAGGTGCTGTCACGCCACAATACCTTCCTTCAGCAATCCAATGCCGTGTTGCCGCCCAGCCCCTGGCCAACTCATCTTTTTACTATGAGCTGCCTACCTTCAATCCATACAAGTTCTAAATCCTTCATGGCCCTTTCTCGCGGTTAGGGATCCTACTTTTATGCAAATTCTAGGTGATTTTTAGCCCTTCCTAAATTATAATTATATTTTGTAACTTTTTGTTCGGCCCATTAAGTCACCGTCAAATAGCTTAGATCTAGAGCGAGTACATAAGCCTAATATTGCGTATGCAAGTATTGGTGCATTCGCTGACAACGTGCATGTGAATATTAATTTTCTGGCGCGTAGTAGGCATCATCAAAGCGAAATACTATTGCAACGACAAACACAAAAAAATGCAGCAACCAACAAAATAAGGTTATGTCCTAAAACCGAAGCAGCTCTAAATAAAAAACCAACAAATTAAACTATTGAAAGAGACAAAAAAAAGGTGATAATTACTCGTGAACAAACGCACTGATTTAGAAAGAAATAACCTATTGCTACCAACACGTGTCCCAAATTTTCAGCAATTTAATGCACAAATCCGGAACTTATAAAGTAAACTAAAGTACCTTATGTGGGAACAAGTGAGCTAGTTCACTAGTACATAGATACTATTTAATAGAAGTATCCTTACCGCAGTTACCCATTTCATTGTACCACGAGTCGATTCGCTGAAATGCTATGGGTTCCCTTGGTAATTTTTTGGAGGAAAACGTGTACACACACACACCACGACTTGGACGTACAACGTTCATGGTGACAATGGTTTGGACACTATTATAGAAAATGATAATCTGACTCTTTTGTTTTACAACACCTGACTTGATTGTTTCTACCAACACCGCAGGCATAACGTAAGAAGTTATGTTTCATATCACAAAGTTTCTTCAAGAATTAACTCATGATGGTTTTGACCAACAGACCACATATAATTTTTTGTAGCAATAATATATTTCTGTACACTTGTTCAATAGCACCAAAAAGTTAAGCATCTAGTTAGCAGGAATAGACGTGAAGCACCACACGATATGTTGGAGATCACACTATCTAGTACTACTGATACTCAGAGGTCAAGGCATTGTCAAACGGCACAGGAGCGACTGTTATAGTAGGTTTAAACAATGTACTCTGAGCATCATACAAGTTTTGTTTATTCAATTAAAGATCAAAAGATTACAAAAAATTGGTTACACTTGTGTAGCCTTGGTCCAAATCCAGAAAGAAACTTATTTATTTGGAAAACACCGTGGAAGTTCCTTCGGTGCTGGACATGACGGATCTAAATATGCCGGTGGGTTTATTACTCCAAATACAGAAACTCAGTAGAAACAGAAGTTGCGGATGGAAAAAATTCCAAATAGAGGTGGCCGTTATAAAGAAATGCAATAACGTGTGATAAATTGAACTTGGACAATAAACTATCTACAGTCAAGGTAATTTACATTTGAAGTCAGTAGAGGTAATTCGTTTACTATTTACAACTCATGATTCCTTTAAGCTATCCTTACTGGAAAATATGTCCTAAAAAAGCTTAATGGAAAATAAGGACAACAGAAGTACATATTTTGTTCGAGACACAAAATATCCCCTTGGCATGATCATAGCTCATCCGTGCGAAGAGCATCTCCAAATAAGGGAAGGTCTCCAAACCTCTTTCGAGCGGGCGAGTTGCAGGGCAACTTTTATTCAAATACACATCATTTAGCTCCAGATAATATTACAATAGAAAATGGCATCATAATACAATTGAGACCATATCTAAGTTTTGAAAATACCAATAATTCACTAGTAAAAATATTTGCCCCATGGCAATGGTGTACTTAAATTGGATGACATATATGGTTTCTTTCTAGAAGATCAATATATGACACATGATAGCGTACATACCAAGAACTTGTTCACAAAATTTCTATATATACATTTGGAGCATGATAGCTTCAGAATTACTGAAATTAGTGGTAGCATATACAAAAAAGATCATTGCACAACTGAATAGATGCCATAAAACAAAGTAAAAAAGTTTGGTAAGCTCTTATACTACAGGTCCTCATGATTCTGTAGTGAATAGTGATACTGTAAAAGTTCCATTTCCAGTGTAGTTAGCTCTATAACTATAAGCAATTGCTGAATAACATATGTTAGCTCACCTTTAACTCATCATAAATCTTTCGTTCCCAAGCATAGAGTCTATCTAAAGAGGATGCATGGCTTCCTGATATCATACAGAACTCTTCAACAAAATCGGTACAGCTATCTGGAGGGTCATCCTCCTCCTTTTGAGCTGAGATGAATGGATTCTTAGATGATGCTGATCGTGATGAAAGCGAGCGATTCCAAGTGATCACTTTTGTGACATGCTGCTCTGATTCTGCAGTAAAAGAGTAGAGTAAATAACCATCCACACGAGGCGGTTACTTTATAGAGTACAAGAAAACAGGCTAGACATCACAAAATACTGTATCTGGTATGAAAAGAAAATATACCATGGGATTCTACAGTTCCAGCATTGCAACAGATCAAGGATGCTGACAGAGAACGCAGACCTGATGGTTTCCCTGGAATAATTAGCATCAATATTACGCAAAAGTAGAACCGTAGAAGTTCAGCAAAACAGTATTACTGAAAATTACTGTCCTCACCTGTTATCTGGGAAGAAACGCTTAGTCGAATCTTCCTTGTCTCAAGCATCCTCGAGACCTCATGGCAAGATTCAGCTGCTCTAGTAAATTGACGCTCAAGTTCTTTCACATCGGATAAAAAACCTTTTGATCCTATGGCGATGAAACTGCCCTTGTCTTCTTCACTGCATGATCGTTTGGGTACATTACCCTTGTCTACATGGTGGCCTTCATTTTTTCTATCATTACTGATACCTGTAGGATTCTGCCCCTCTACAACCTGTTTCTGAACTTGATCGGTTCCTTTCTCTAAGATTGAGTCATTTGGTAAATGCTCATCAACAATCTCAATTTCATTACAATCATTGTGATTCAACTCCAGATGGTTTAAATTGTCATTGACTTCTTTACATCCATATGTGTCCAGTTGCTCATGCGCCTCAACAATTGGACTTGTGTTGCTGATCGACGAAGCTGCATCCTTTTCATCTCCATGGACACAATCCTCCAAACTTGCCATGTCAATGCTCTGGCTATTATCTGAGACATGGGATGCAACATTTTGAATCACATCATTTGGATCAAAGAAATCCCATGAGGAGCAAACCTCGGACGGCAGCGGTGGTGAAAAGGGAGTAGAAATGGGCTGCCCTTCTTTGACAAAGCTAGCACTACTCGGGTCGACTGTCACTGTCAAGGACGTGCTTACCGCGGACCTCAAGCGACTAACATCAGAACTGCGGGGTACTGGCAGTGGTGGACAGTTAGCACTGTCTGCAGGTGGCAACGGGGACGGTAAAGCAGACGAAGAGCGAGGCGACTTCTCCGGATCACCCTCATGCTGTGACTCCACAAACTGCCTCAAAGCAACGCCGACATTGCGCAGAGACTGCTCGTACGCCAGCTGAGCAGCCGAAAGGGCATATCTTGCATCAATTGCTTGTTCAATGTGCTTCAGCCGACCCTTGCACATGTGCATTGCAGTGTTGCGATCTTGCTTCGAGACAGATGACCCCATGGTTCACTTCCTGACAACAAAGTTCAGACTTAGAATGAGAACAGCGGAAACAAATATCATGGCCATGACAAAAGGGACTAATCATTTGCATTCATAAAGGCATGTTGATTGAAAATACATGCATGCTCAACGAAATTGTAGGATTTTGCCGCGTTAAGTAAGTACAAAAGCAGGGGAGCTCTTCTTTATGCAAACATTCAGAGTTTGAAGGTAGGTGTAAGTGAGGATTGTGCCCACCGAGCAATCATCAAAACAGAAGAACTCAGGCAGCAACAGGAAAACTCTAATCGATGAAAAGCGAACACTTATTTAAAGACTACTAGAAATCTATCAATAGGGGCTCTTTCTGAAGTAGGAAATAAAGTAGAATAAAAAGTGGCCTATTTTACCACAGAAAGATCATCATTACAACCCGGTGATTCAGGCTACCTAGGCGATTGGAGACCGCCGCGCCGCACAATGATTAGGTAATCAAGCACAGCGAACTTATAAGCCACGCGAACAAAGCAGGAGGGAGGTACGAAACGAAATCGAGCTCCATGGACGAACACTCACCTGAACCAACTGGTCAGCCAGTCCCAGGCACCGCCTCCAAAACAGAGCACTCACTTGAGCATCCTGGGAACAGGCCACGAACAAGAGTCAGAATTCCAATCAAAGAAACCAAACCCCAAAACCCCACCTCGCTCCCCCTCCTTGCCCGAATCCCCCGAGAAGATATCTGGAAGCGCAATCAGCGGAGGAGCAAGAACCGAGGCCGGAGATCGCACCTTTCCAGGCGCACCAAAAGGAAACTAGAAAAGCAAGCCCCGTTCCAACGCCGAGACCGGAGGGTAAAAAGACGAAGGCCAAGACTGTCCCTTGGCAAGGCAAAGGAAAGCCTCCCCTCCACTAAAAGGAACAACAGGACAGGTAGGAGAGAGATAGAGATGGAGTACATTGATCTCTCCTTGAGCCGCCGCCAAGCCGTTTCTCTCCCTAGGTTTGTCTCTCTTCGTGCGCTTGTTGCGACCTGGCAGCGGCAGTGCGAGGGGGAGGAGCGCGATGTGGTGTCGAATCATCGTCCTCCGCATGTACCGCGTGTGACGCAACGGCGTCCTTGGCGACGCCGGTGGGCTGGCTCCTCGCTCGCTGCCCGTTGGCTCTGTCTGCCCCTCTTCCGTTTCTTGTTTGCTCCGTGTGAGGAGAGAGAAGAAGGGAGAGGCGCATTGATGAAGTGGAAAATCGGGAAGGGTGCAGTTCGGCAGGGGGATGCGGGCCCCGCGGGACAGAGTCCCAGGAGGGGAAAGGGTGGGGAGGCATGCGTCATAAAGTGCACAGTGTGAGCCTACCTGTCAGCTGCGGGGCGGTATGGTGTGGGCATTGATGCTGAAAGATTTTGATTTCTTGCGAGATCTTTTTTGGCTGCGAATGGAAACCTTTCCGCGATTATTCTGTAGCCTTGGTCTGGTCTATTTTCAGCAAAGAATGATGCTTGACATAACTTAGGATTATGTTTCTCTAAACAAACTCTCCCTTTATTTGCCTGTGAGGAGCTCATTTGATACAAATAAACTGACATATATTTAATTAGTTTCCAAAAATAATTTGACATCTCTTTGGACGTCGGTCGGCTGCAATAATGCAACTATATAGGAGTAATTTTCCTTCAGCCTCCATGGGGAAAGTTTGACATATTTTGGAAATAAAATAGTGTGAATGTGTAACTTTATCATACGTGGGCGTTGTGACGATTCATGGGCAAATCTTTGGAACTACTCTCCGGCCGCACCGTTTCGACTTGCTCATATGTATCTGTCCGCTTGCATGGACCTAATCGCCAGATTTGATGCGGCCGTTCTGCCATGTCCCAACCGCTTCCTCCGCTACTCCATCGTCTCTCGACCATCCTTCTAAGCCCCACTAGCATCCCCACCCCTGACCCCTTTCTTCGTCGCCGAACATGGTTGGTCGCTTCTTCTCCGTCTTTGGCTTGACTCTAACTCGCCTGCAATATCGTCACCCCACCCATCTGCTTCATGTCTGGCTTAGTCCAATCTCGTCATCATTAGAGCCCCTCGTGGCCACGTCACACCTCATCTGGCACAATCTTGACTAGGCTCGAGGAGGGGGTGGACGACCCAACATCGACTAAGGCATTGAGACAATACTTAGCTTCGGCGAGAGCGCGCGCGCACACACACACAGAGGAGGGGACGGAGAGGGAGAGAGACTAGGGATGCTCTAGTCCCGGTTCAATTATGATCCGGGACAAAAGAGTCCCCCACGTGGCTGTTGCCTGAGCGCGTGGTCGAGAACCTTTAGTCCCGGTTCGTAATAAAACTCAGAACAGTTCACCACGTGGCAGCCTTTGGCTCTGCCTTTTTTATTAAAAAAAATCATTATCAATCTTGCAAAATATATGGATAATTAATTACAAATCAGAAAAATACATATAGCATATCAAATGTTCATAAAAGAAGTATCTATCTAATAAAAATATGGTTAATTAATTACAACCGGGACTAGAGCCCATCTATTCGATTACGTAAAGATCATAGCCGGGACTAGATCCCATCTATTAGGCGTTAATATTCTATTTTACCTTTCGATTTATGACATGGTCCATAAAAAATCTCGCTATTTACTCTTGAATTACTACAAATCGCTCCTTTGGTTATAGATTGCTCTGCATTTTATCCAACTATAAAAGAAGGAGATCAATATGAATATCAATCATTATAACAAAAATTATGAATGACACTCAACACAACTGATGGTAATATAATAATATTGTGAATATATTTGTTCACGTACTTCTAAAAATGTCGCCGGTTCCGCTCACTAACCTCCCGGCAAGTCCACTCGCAAACGAAGTATCCACACAAATTGGTCCCCTGTGGGGGCCTCTCGTCCTTTACGATAATAGAATTCAATCAAATAATAATCAAGCATGATATAATAATATTGAAATTAGAATTAAATTGATGTGCGGACCTTGCTCGTACTACTTATTTGCACATGATGAACACTAAGCTCCTTTTAAAATTCACCATGTGTCCTCTGGATGAAATTTTTCCAAATCCTGCCCGACAAAAAAATTGAATAAATCAGTTATTAGTTACTTGCTTTCTCAGGAAATGAACAAAAGAGACCGATATAGTGTGATAATGATTGAAATTATCTTTGGAGCGCATCTATAATGCTTTTGTACTTCTCTTCGGGTTTCGCCAATGAGTCGTAGATTTCAACTCTTCCATAGTCGACTTCAATGATTAGCAGAATGTAATGAAAGCTGCACACATTTATATACGTCAGTAATTCATTAGTTACACTTAACATCGAGTAAGAAAAAATTAATGTGTATAAGATAGTAACACTCTTACTCGAAGTTGTAAGGAAACAATATCTTCTTTTTGTAATGTTTCCTCTGTATGAATCTTAGCAAGTTTTCCTCCGTTTCCTTGGAGAATTCCCGTAGAAAAAGTTTATTAATTCGTTTTGGGTCAACGAACCCAATGTCAAAGATACTTTTTCGGTTACATTCATCACTCTTCATTCTGCATAATAGCGTAGTGAGCATAATTACACAAAATGGACAAGCTGAGCTAGAGACTTTGTTATAGAAATAAATGAAATTAATCACTTATAGAAATAGGTACTGACGAGACTTAAGTCGAGGGCGTCAAGCTTGTATAACATATAGAGTTCTTCAAGATAAATTTATACCCGGTCTTCACCTATGTAATGCTTTTCTGTAACTTCCACAACGAGAATTTTTCGCTCTTCCTTGGTGACCTGTAAGTAGGGATGAAAACGGAGCGGATATGGACAGAACTGAGTGGTGCCACATTTGTTTTCACATTTTTGCGCGGAATCAGAAACGAATACAGAAAACCTGAAAACAAATACGAAAAGAGATTATCGAAAGCAAATCCAGAACGAATATGACATATACACAGAACTTAAAACGGATGTTTGCCAGAACCAAGAGATCCCTTGAATCGTGTAGGAAAGTTCAACAAAATTGATTATATTGTCAATTTTCTGATATGAAATAAAATATAACGATATATCATGATTATATAATATAGTTTGCATAGCTTATCAACTTTGGCAACATCAAAATTCCTACTACCGGCCGCAACCCTAGTGCATCGGTGAACAGACAAGCTGGGAACATGTCGACTGGGAGATGACATGCGAGTACGTAAGTCCTAAGAATGACCACTTCACATATTTTTTAGACATCTTGGGTCGGGGCTAAATATTCGACTAGAACTTTTGGGCATGCAAGGTTGCGCTAGCGCAATGCAGTAAAAAGAAAAAGTTCCATATTGCCGAAAACGGAATTTCCATTTCCGTGATCGTTACGCCGGAATACGTTGTTCTGTTTCCGTTTCCGTTTCCGCATAAAAGTTTTTGTTTCCATTTTCGTTCCGCAAAATTCTTTTTCCATTTCAGTTTTTCCGCAGAAATGTCGGAAAGTTTCCGTACCGTTTTCATCCCTACCTGTAAGTACGAGTTATGCAGTTTCGTATTTGTGTTGGTAGAAGCTTGATCTTATCAGGTGGCAGCAGAGGCTTCCCGTATTCCCATTTCCATACTTCTGCGTCCAACTTGGGGATATCTCCACCTTCCAGTTGAGCCAGAGTAATACCAGGTTTTACAGCAAATTCCACCGCGAAGCCCTGATAAGTGGGTATCACCTTGAGCGGGAAGATCGACTATTTTGTCTGTTCTCCGAGCTGGGCAATGTCTCTTTTCCCGCTGGCACTACTATTTCTCGTCTTGTGGGAGATAGCTCTCCTCATACAACATAGATAGTCATCTGGCCTATTTATCTCAGTTTGCCATGGATGCTCAATAAACTCCTTGGACCACTTTATGGATCCCGGATCAAATATTTGATTTGACTCGGGCTTTCTCGGTGCAAGATGTCTTTTCACGTCGGCCATCACGACCATGGCGTTTTCCTCAACATCTTGGGAGGAGCCGGCGGTACTCTTGGGAGGGGGTCCTCTAGGGGTCGTCCACGTCAGTTACCCATAGATGAAGGGATGCGCTTCCCCATTTGGACCTGAGCCTTAGTGGGCGGAGTCGGCTGATGTGGTAGAGGAGATTGAGATGGACTCGTGTTGTGGTGGTTGTACCTCTCGTCATCATGTGGAATTGGAGGTGTGAATCCCGACTCGGAGGAGACGATGGTGGCCTTGGTGCCGAGCCTGGAAACATAATATATTTCTTGTTACATAGAATGATACCACCCCCACGTCTACCAGTGTCCTCTCATCGTCAGCTCCAGGGATGTCAAGCTCCAGTGATTCATATCCCGGTACAAGTTGATCCACGCCGACGCGACCATAGCCATCTGGAATCTCATTGCAATGCCACAGTGTTGTAGATTCACAAATTAAGGCATAGCCGTCCACCGCCTTCAAGGGTAAGTTCATCACTCCCACATGTAGCTCACAACTTGTATTCTCCCTGATATCATCCACGGGGTAGAGATCCATCGGTGCCTTGTCAGCATTGACCCCGTGGAAGCCACGGTGCGTCCTAAAATGACACATCTTTATCCATGTCGTGGCTACGACAATGGCAGTCGTGGCGGCTACAACAATGGCAATCGTGGCGACTACAATGGCGGTGCTCCTGGCGGCTATCACGGTGTCTACAGCAACCACTACGGTGGTGATCGCAGCGGACGGCGTGGCCATGGCCGCGACAACGGTGGGCGCTGGCACTACCAGCAGCAGCAACCGTACCGGTCGCACTGGGTTGGCTCGTACCAGCAACGGTACGTCGCTCCACCGCCCAACTGGCGCCCCACCTTTGTCGCCCCCAACGCCGACGGCATCCTCGGCACCCAACCCGGCCCGCCCCATCAAGCATACCACGTCTCCTTCCCCCATGGCCCCGTCATGCCTCCGCCAATGCAGCCTTCGTGGGATCACCACATGATGTACAACGCCGCCCCGAGCAATGTCTGTGTCTCGTACGGCGAATGGGTTGTCGATTCCGATGCCAGCTCGCACATCACCAATGATCCGGGTACCCTTACATCTCTGCATTCTCCATTAAAACCTATTTCCTCTCGCATTGTTGTTAGCAATGGTTCCTCTCTCCCTATCTTATCTAATGGATCCACCACCCTTTCACGCCACAAATACTCCCTCAACAATGTTCTTGTTTCTTTAAATATCGTTAAGAACTTACTTTTTGTTCGCCGCTTAACCACTGATAATTCTCTCACAACTGAATTTGACCGGTTCAGTTTTAATGTGAAGGATCTACCTACCAAGCCCATCCGCCTCATGAGATCCAATAGCTCTGGCAATCTCTACACCATCCATGGATCCAACTCTCCACCTCCTCTGATTTGTGGCACCGTCGTCTTGGACACCCGGACAGCTCCACATGTCTCGCCTAGCTAGTCATTTACTTCCGGATTGTAATAAAGCCACAGTACCATCCTCAATTTGTGAGGCTTGTCAATTAGGATGCCACACACGTTTAGCTTTTCTCCACTCTAGTTCTTTCACCACTGCTCCTTTCCATAATTCATTGCGATTTGTGGACATCCCCTGTATTAAGTTTTTCTAGCTATAAATACTATCCTTATTATTTTAGATGATTACTCCCATTACTCCTGGTCTTTCCCTCTTAGCAACAAATTCGACACATCCTCTCACTTTCAATGATTTCTTCAATTTGTATACACCCGATTCCATGTAATCATCAAGTGCATCCAATGTGATAACGGTGGTGAATTCATTAACAAAACTCCCCTCTCCACTCTTTCCACACATGTCATCTCCTTTTGATTGTCCTGCCCACACACTTCTCCCCAAAACGGAAAAGCAGAACGCCACATACGCAAAACTAATGATGTCCTTCACACTTTCTCGTCCAAGAAAATTTTCCTCCTGGTTTTTGGGTAGAATCCCTAAAAACTCCACTCATCTCCTCAACATCCGTCCCTCTAGGTCCTTCAAATTTATCACACTAAATTCCTTTTATTCGGTGTCCACCCCACCTATGACCACCTATGCACATTTCGATGCCTCTGCTTTCCAAATCTTTATGCAACATCGCCACACGAACTTGCACCACGATCCACCCAATATGTTCTCCTTGGCTACCCACGCGAACATAAAGGTTACCGCTGTCTAGACCTCTCCACATGTTGTGTTATCACTTCACGTCACGTAACTTTTGATGAATCTCAATTTCCCTACACTCCCCCACACGCAGGCCATACAAATACCACACCACCACCTCCCACACGCGAACCGCCTCACCATGACGCCCTTTTTCGCGCTTAACCAATCCCCGCCCCTGCCTCACTAAATCCACTCCGGGATCCTCCCCCAACGACCACGCGAGGTCAATCTACCCCAGGATCGCCGCCAACTGACAACCCCACCAGTCCGACAGGATCTCCCTCGGGATCGCCTCCCTTCATCCCCTCTGTCTCCCCTGCACACGGATCCACCTCGTCAGTTGCGTCCACCAACCCACCTCCCTCCACTCCCGAGATGCCACACCCTCCTGCACTCCCCAAAGGTGCGCGCCTGGTACGGGCACCCGAAAATCCACACACAATGACCACTCATGCCAAATATGGATATCTTATGCCCCGGTGTTTATTTTCTCTTTCTGCCACCACTCCAACCATATCCCCAATCCCATCTAATTACCGTTCAGCCATCAAGGACCCAAACTGGTATGCAGCAATGCTAAAAGAATATAAGGCTTTAATGCAGAATAACACGTGGTGTTTGGTTCTAAAACCCGCATGTGCAGATGTGGTTTCCGGCAAATGGATATTTTGGCCTAACCTTAAACCTGGTGGATCTCTTGCACGGTACAAAGCAAGATGGGTAGTGCGTGGCTTTTCCAACAGCCCGACGTTGACTATGGAAAAACCTTTAGCCCTGTTGTCAAACATGCAATAATTCGTGTGGTTCTCAGCTTGGCAACCTATCTCAATTGGCCTCTTCACCAATTGGATGTTAAAAATTCCTTCCTCCATGGATCACTCGATGAGATCGTCTTCTCCCAACAACCATCTGGCTTCCTCGATGCCTCCTGATACGTCTCAAATGTATCTATAATTTCTAATGTTCCATGTTGTTTTTATACCATATGCTACATGTTTCCTATACACTTTATGTCATTTTTATGGATTTCCTGGGACTAACCTATTGACAAGATGCCATAGAGCCAGTTCCTGTTTTCTGTTGTTTTTGGTTTCATAAAATTTGTTCTCAAAATATTCTCGGAATTGGACGAAACAAAATATCAGGGTCTTAGAAATCAGTCACGTACACGGAGTCCGGAGGGGACACGGAGCGGGGCCCTGGAGGGCCCACACCATAGGGCGGTGCGACCCCCTTGGCTGCACGACCAGGTGGTGTGGCCCCCTGGCCACATATCGACGTTGCCCTCTCGCCTATTTAAGCTCCTCCACGGGTTAACCCTAAAGAGCCGAGCCTTTTTCCACCAAAAGTTCTATAGCCGCCGTCATCATCAACCCTAGTTCGGAGGGTTCTGAAGCTCTTCCCGGCACCCTGTCGAGAGGGGGAATCATCACCAGAGGGCTCTTCATCACCATGCCTGCCTCCGGAGTGATGTGTGAGTAGTTCATCCTTGGACAACGGGTCCATAGCAGTAGCTAGATGGTTGTTCTTTCCTTTTATGCCTCATGTTTATATCTTGTGAGCTGCCTAACATGATCAAGATCATCTTATTGTAATGATACATGTTGTGTTTGCTAGGATCCGATGAATATTGAATGCTATGTCAAGTGATTATCAATCTATCATGTTCTTTAATGTTTATATTATTTATGATCTTGCATGCTCTCTGTTACTAGTAGATGCTTTGGCCAAGTTGATGCTTGTAACTTCAAGAGGGAGTATTTATGCTCGATAGTGGGTTCATGCCTCCCTTTCACTCACACTCAAGTGACAGAAACGTAACAGGTGGGGGATGTGTTGTTGCCATTAGGGAGAAAACAACGATGTTTACATTATTTATATTACACACTTTGCTTAATGCCATTATCTATTGTTTGCAACTTAATACCCGAGGTTTGATTGGATGACGCTCTGAGGGTGGATTATTAGTCATATATGCAGTTGGATAACGGGCTATGAATTATGTTGTAATGCTCGCATGAATCACATAGTAATCATCATGTCATGCATATGCACTACGGTGCAGCCTTTATATCTGTCAATTGCCCATCTATAATTTGTTTACCCAACATGTTATCTATATGTTTTGGAGAGACACCACTAGTGAACTGTGGACCCCGGACCATTTCCTTACACTGATAATACAATCACTATTTTCGTACTGCAATTATTGTTCTCCTCTCATTCACTTCCATCACTGTTCTCTTTCATTTACTGCAAACAAGTATTGTTTTCCATACTATATGTCTAATCCTTTGTTTTCAGCAAAACCGGTGAGATTGACAACCTCATTGTTTCTTTGGGGCAAAGTAACTTGATTGTGTTGTATAGATTCCACGTTGCCGCTGAACCGGTAGTGTGCCCTGCCAACATCAGCTGCCAACAACCTTGGAAACTGATTTCTTTCTCCTACTGGTCGATTCAACCTTGGTTTGTTTCTGAGGGAAACTTGCTACTGTGCTCTTCATGTGTTACCCGCCATCAAGCTCTTTTCTGGCGCCGTTGCCGGGGAGGAAGAGGATTTATGCAAGGGGAGTCTCTCACCTCCAATCTCTTTACTTTGTTTTTGTTTTGCTTAGCTTATTTTATTTTGTCTTGTTTGCTTCTTTATATCAAAAACGCAAAAAAATTAGTTCTTATTCTAGTTGTTATTTTTATCCTGTTTTTAATCTTGTTAAAATGAGTATTCCTGAAGTTGAGGTTCGTTCTTTTAAGCAACAAGGAGGAGAAAGTTTGAAATATGCTTGGCATAGAATAAGTGATGCTCATCATAGATGTGCTAAAAATATTCTACCTTGATCCTTCTTAGAATTTTTTATGTTAGTATTACTATCTGGTATAGGTATGTTCTAGACACTCTTAGAGGTGGTAATTTTCTGGGAGCTCTTGCATTGGAAGCCTGTAATTTAATTGAAATTTTAGTTGGAACACTACCCACTGAAGTTGTTAAAACTGAGATCACTTTAGATGATGTTATAAAAAAGTTGAACTCTATAGAGAAAATTTTGCCAAATTTCCTTGATAATGCTAGCAAAGTTAATGAATCAATAGTAAGTATCAATAAGAGAATTACTGTTTTAGAGGCTAGCAATACCCATAATAATCAAAACATTAGGATTGGTAAAATAGAGGAGGCTATGGAAACTTTAAGTTCAACTTTTTCTTCTCTTAAGTTTAAGAGGGAGAAAGCTTTTATGGGAAAAGAGCAAAATTCATGTATGTCCCCAAGATTTCTAAACCAAAACCCCCTAATGTGCTTAAAATTGATAAAAAAAATTAGTGAAAAATTTATTTGCATGTTGAATCATTTTCAAGGGTACCGAAAGTACCAATTGCTAGAAGTGGTGTTTTAGAGGAAATTATTGATTTGGGTGCTTCTTCACTTGAAAAATACTTGATTCTTGTTTTCTAGGCCTAGCTAAAAGGCGTTAGAGAAAATCACTTCTTGGGAGATAACCCATGGTTTTATTATTGCAATGTTTTCTTCTATTTTCTTTGAGTCAAGGTGTTGTTTACTTCTGTAGCAACTCCTTTGTATCTTTATTTTCTCTCATTTGTTGTGTCCAGTAAAGTCTCTAGTGAAAGCTGAGGTTAAATTTGGATTTCTGCGTAGGAAACAGATTTCTGCTGTCCACTGTTAAATTCGTATAAAATCACAGAAAGATCAAATGACCTGGAAATTTTTTGTTCTTAATCTCTAGCTATTTCCGAAACATTTTCTAGTTATGCGTTTTTTGATTTGAGCAACGTAAGTGCCCAGAAAAAATCGTCTTTATAGACTGTTCTGGTTTTGACAGATTCTGCCTTTTTTTTTACTTGAATTCTCTCGTTTACTATGTTGAGTGGATTTCTTTCCTCCACAAAACATCAGTGGTTGTAGCTAATATTTAAAAACTATTAATAATGCTTGTGTATAAGGAGAACATGCGAGTTTTTGATTGTGCACTAACCCTCTAATGAGAATTACTTTGAGTTTGGTTGAAAGAACTTTGCAAGGGTCAAGAGAAGAGGGTGATATAATGTGATCAAGTAGAGTGAAAAGCCAAAGCTTGGGGATTCCCCCGTGGTTCATCCCAACAAATTCTAAGAAGACTCAAGCGTCTAACATTGGGGATGCCATCCCCTTCTTTATCAGCAACTTATCAGGTCACTTCTAGTGAAACTATATTTTTATTCGGTCACATCATATGCACTTTACTTGGAGCGTATTTTTGTTTTTCCTTTATTTTCTTTTGTTTTCCTTGCTACAATAAAATTAGTTGGAACCTAGCATTCTTGTGTGGGAGATAGACACGCTCCACTTTTTCATATGAATACTCGTTCTTATCATGCTCGTATTCTTAGTTTTTCTTCTAGCTGCTGCAAATCCTTTGAGCTCATGTTTTTCATGCATCTCTTACTCAAGGTTGTTTGTTCTAGTAGAGTAATAGTAGTAATCTCCTGTTTCATTGCTATATCTCTTGGAGATTTTTTGTTTTATATAAAATGATTGGTGTTGAAAAGCAGTAGTATAATTTCCGTGCTTATAATGGTGCAAAAAGAAGCTCGTATAGACTGTGGCTAGACTTCATCATGTCATGTTGGATGTTATTTTAATTCTATGCTTAGTACTCCCTCCGTATCAAAATATAAGATGTTTTAGCATTTTGTAGATATAATGTATCTAGACATGTTTTAGTATGTAGATTCATATGCATCTTACACTAAAACATGTCTAGGTACATATTGTCTAGGAAATGCTAAAACATCTTATATTTCGATACGGAGGGAGTACTTATTATTGTAGCATGACTTGTCTCAAATAGCCGAGAGTGCTTAATGTGTCATTGAGAGAATCATGAGTTGTTTTTATCACATTGAAACATAATATTGTGGTGTTCTCCTTCGAATGCTTTATTTGGTTGACTTGGCGCATGCTTACACCATGTTTATCAATACAAATAAGTCACCTATAGCCTCTATAATCATTTAGTTTTTTACTTGTAATACCATTTATGCTTTGATTAATAATGTTTTTGTCGCTATGCATGATTATGGTCATTATTGCTCTCTTAATTTGTCGCTCCCAGTCTTTTGCTAGCCTCCACATGTACTGATTATGAGCTCTACTCGTGCATCCAACTCCCAAAAACCAAAGTTTGCTAAATGTGTCCATCATACCTACCTACATATGGTATTTAACTGTCACTCCAAGTAAATTTCTCATGAACCTTCAAAATTATTCCTGTTTTGTGCCCATGTTTTAGCTCATGAGGACGTAAATAGAGAATATTTATCTCACTTGTTGATTGGACTTTACACAACTAGACTAGTGGCACATCCGCTTATCTAAATCGATAGAAGAGCTAGCAGCGGGGTGCCTAGCCCCAAAATTGGTTACTATAAATTCTCTTCACTATTTTTCCCCTGATTTATCAGTCAAAGCATTTATGAATCAAAATTACCAACCTTTTAAAAGCCTATATATTTTCAAGAATGTTATCAAGGGTGATTGATGAAAATTACCAACCTGTGAAAAACTAGCTAAGAATGTTATCAAGGACGACGAATGAAAAATACCAACCTTTGAAAAAACTAGTTGAGAATGTTTATCAAGGGTGATGAATGTAAATTACCAACCGTTTGAAAACCTATATATATTTTTTTATTTTTTTCGAGAATGTTATCAATGGTTGTAAATGAAAATCACCAACCTGTGAAAAACTTGCTGAGAATGTTACCAAGGATGATGAATGAAAATTACCCACCTTTTTTTAAAAAACTAGTTGAGAATGTTATCAAGGGTGATGAATGTAAATTACCAACATTTTAAAAACCTATAATTTTCTTTTAAGAATGTTTTATCAAGAGCGATGAATGAAAATTACCAACATGTGAAAAACTAGCTGAGAATGTTATCAAGGGCGATGAATGAAAATTACCAACATTTTATAAACCTATATTTTTTTTTCAATAATGTTATCAAGGTTTATGAATCAAAATTACCAACCTTTTAAAAGCCTATATATTTTTTATAAGAATGTTATCAAGGGCAATGTGCTTGGTAACATCATCTACTAATTTTAGCTTGATAAGTTGTGTTTAGATACTTGGTAACACATTTACTAGTTTAGTTTTGGTGACTTTTTTGTTTTGGGTTGGTAACATCATCTACTAGTTTTTAGCTTGGTAATTTGATAGGCCATAGTCATCGTTTTCGCGCCAGTTTCGAGGACGTCACAACGAGCCGCCCTGTCGTGATACAACGTAGTGTAGGGTCCCGCTGTGTTTCCCCACGTGGCGGCGGTAACGCCCGCGATGGCTCGACTACGCCACCAATTTTAAATAGAGGCTCCTTGTCTCTCCCGCCTCCCAACTCTCCGTGCCGATCACCTCTATCTCCCACGTGCACCGGTCTCCCCAACACTCGCCACTCGCCGCCGCGGATTGCATCCAACATGATTTCACCGGCGAACGGCATCAGCCTGCGCTAGAGGCAGAGGCATTGTTCCGTGTGTGGTACCCGAGCCCCTCGGATGCCAGCCACGACTTCACCCTAGGTGTCAGTGGTGTGCTCGTCCCTAATCCTCCTCGGGCGCGAGACAGGGACTGGGGCGCCCACGTGATGTAGCAATACACGCGTGGGGTCACCGCCGAGCAGCTTCAACAGTCGGAAGTGGACCCGGCAAATGAGGATCCCTACGACGCCGAGTTCCGCCGCATCCACGCCGAGCGGATGAACTGGTGGGATGACTCGGGACCGACGCCCTTGGCAAGGGAGAAGAACGTCCCCGGGCGCCACACCTCATGGAGCGTGTCGGGGCGCACACTCCATGCCCTCATGGACCACATCGCAGCCGGCCGCGAGCGCCTCGAAACGCCCCCGGAGTACTTCGCGTCGGCGCCGCCTCCGTCGTCTCTCATGCCCCCAAGATTGAGCCGGGAACGACGGAGAGGAGTCGTCTTGGCGCCCTGGTCATCAACAATGGTGCCGCCTCCCGCTCTACCGGGCACCGCCCATCAAGAAGGTGGAGGTGAAGATGGAGACGCCATCTACACTGATGCAAGAGTTAATCAACGCACAACAGTGGAACGGCTCCGCCGACGACCATGAAGGCAATGCTGCCACGTACTAAACGTCCATAACGTCCATGTACCTATTTATGTATTACTCGTGCGATCATTAGGAAGTAATCCCCCCGCCCCCACATATTTAAGAGGCAGTAACCAAAAATACCAACCTAAAATCATTCTTCACAATTTTTTTATCAAAGTGGGATGAATTAAAATTATGAACCGTCATCTTTTTTAAGAATGTTTATACAGCGTGGTGAAAGATAAAACTTTTATGTAGTGGGAATTGGTCAGTGTTGTTGCAAGCAGTTGCGCACTTATCAGAGACAACAAATATTTTGTAATCTGTCGAAGTGATTTTTTTTAATACTAGTCGGAAATGTATTTTTTTTATATTAGATAGTGGGAATTTTTACACTAGTTGGAAGCGCAAAAATTTATACTAGTTGGAAGTGGAATTTTTTATATCTCCTACCCTTTTTTTTCTTACCCTAAAAATTCACTAGCCCAAAAAGGAATTAATTTTGAAGAAAAAAAATAATTTTTTCTGACAAAAAAGGTGCATGCGCTAAAAGGGAATAGCAAACTTAAAAAAAGTAACGTATAAAAAATTAACGCATCCTGCCCGTCACACGTTCCTGCGCATTCCGTTGTCACCTAATGGAAAGCTGCGAGCGCGGGTTGTCGGGAACCGATCGACCGATCCTTCCCTGTCGAGCGAGCGCACGGTAGCACTGCCCCTTCCAAACCTATGTGTAAATCATGAGGCAGTAGTGTTCTGTCGCCACCATCTAAAGATTACATCCTTGGGTGTTACACGAGGCTTTCCCAGGGCGTTTGGCAGTTTTGACCGTCAGATCGAGCCTCTACACATACGTGTAAGTCATCCGTGCGACGGTAAAAATAATTTCACTGCCCGATTCCGCATCATATAAAAGCCGCGCCTGCCGCGGTAGAAAACCCTAGCCTCCCCCAATTCCCTCGCGTCTTTCTTCTCCTCCAAGCCCGCCGCCTCGCTCCCGCGCCCTTTCTCCTCCTCCGTTTCCCCACCTCGTGCCGCTGCTGCGCGTGCCCGGCCTCTCTCACATCGATTACGGCAGTCGGCCACTCACACCCTCGCCGCGCACCGCGCTGCGGTAAGGAGCAGTTGGGCGCCTCCATGGAGCGCTGCTCAGCTCAGATCCGTTGGGGCCGCTTGTGATGTGGTTTTCCCATGGCAGGACGAGCAAGGCCAGTAGGAGGAATGTGAGGTGCCACCAAGCCGGACCAGGGGCAGCAGCGCGAGGCGCTCCATATCCTCCTCCGTGCTGAGCGGGAGGAGCACTTGCTGCACCTCGCCGACAAGACGGCGTCACCAACTGCACGCACCGCCGCCGGGAGGAGCGGCTGGTGGAGCTGCAGGTTTGTCTCCCTCTGCCTGTATATGTGTGCGTGTGTGGGTATTTTGTCCGCGTGTGTGTTTTGATCCCCATTCTTTCTGAAGTGGCTCGGAATTGAGGAGTACGATGCCTCATCGGAAATGATGGAGGATGGTGCGCTCCACCTCCTCTCCCCTCTTCTACTGAACCTGTTGGAAGAAGTGTGTATCCATGGCCAGCAGTATGCACACTCGATTGGAGACCGGTGAGAGGGCGGCTCGGCCTGCTAATGGTGCTGATTATAGAGCAGATTTTTTTTATGCGTCTGATTTTACCTATTGTTTTATGTTCAGATGTATTTCAAGGCAAGAAGAAGAACTTACGTAGAGGATTGGACCACTATCTTTTCTATCCGAGCAGGTAATTATTGGACCCTTTAGAATCTGAACTATAGGCTATAGCGTACTGTGTTTTGTTTTCGTGCACTGCAGATTCATCGTGTACTTGAAAAATCCTTTGTGATGCAAAGCATGATGTATCTTTTACAGGAATTGCATGCATTTGTCGGAATTAGCATCTGATAGAATTCATTCGCCTCATGTAAAAGGTAATTATTCAAATGTCTAATGCTTCCTTTTTGTTTGTGTATGTATTTTCCTTGCATAGTCGTGAGTTTCAGATCTATAGAGCATTAAAATTGTTGTTATTGCTTCCATTATTTATTTTCTTTGCTATCCTGTATTTCTAATATCTACTTTCCGTAATATATTGAATATAACATTAATATGTACATAAAATAGCTATATACGCTTCTAATATCTATGAGAAGCGCAGATTGCATCTCAGTTCTGATGTTTCCAATCAAACCAGATAATATTTTTTGGTATAAGCATATGCTTGCAGTGATAATATGATTGTTAACCATTCAATTTTTGTAGCTTAGTTGGTTACTAGATTCCTTACTTTCTTCGAAGGGGAGAAGCAGAGGAAAGGCTTGAAGTAATTTAGGTTATAGTGAGAGAGAACGAGCATTCCTTATGGCCAAATGTACCTTTGCACGGATTTTGTATTTTCATAATTTGGATTAATTTTTTAGTATGATCTTTATGATGGCAAGATGGTTCATAGCTGTGAGGATGAGTGGATAACTAAATATTCCTTCGGGTAGAAGAGATTCTTACCAATTTGATTTTCCAGAGCTGTGTGTCGTGGTGGTGTCACGGCAGATGCCATAGGATGGCTAAAGTTGTGGGGACGATGGACGCTGGAGGCGCTCGGGGAGGGATCACGCAGCGAGTAGCCGCGTGAGTGTGAAGCTAGCACTGCAAACAACAAGATCTACCCAGGTTCAGGGCCCTCGTGAGGAGGTAAAACCCCTACTCCTGCATTTCTCCCTTTATATACGGGTCTCACCGAGTAGCCACAGTACAAGTGTTTTTCTCTACCGAGTAGCCACTCTTCTCTCTACGTGAAGAACTAGGTTAAGAATGTGAACCGGTTCTGGGATCTAGCGTCGTCCCTCGGGCAGGAGGAGGCAGGGCATCTTATATACTGGTGCCCAGCCGGATACAGCCAAGATGTCGACACTATGTGCACACTGTGTACTTCCGGGTTCCCGCTGACACCTTTACACCTTTTGGCTTCCTGGATTGTCTTCATGTGCAAAGTCGTTCCGCAGAACCGAGGAGCTGATCTGTTATCACTGCCACGAACACAGAGTAGGTCCCCCCTATCCTGCGACGCCCTGCTGACACACTGTCACGGTCAGGCACGCGCTCCTCAGATGAACAGTGCCGTGAACAGTGCCAAAGTACGGACCCGGGATACGCGGGATCCTGTGTCAGAACGGCTCCTTTGACTTCTGGCCCGAGTAGGAGACCGCCATTTCTACTCGGACCACTTCCTCTACCCGGAGGAGAATAACTTCCCTGATTCTTCCTCCTGGCCTTCAGTGTGTACGGCCGAATAGCGGACGACTAGGTAGCGAGTACCGGGTAGCCGCTACTCTGCCGAGTGTCTCTTCTGATCTTGCCCTTTAGCACTTGTCTTTACCCTACTCGGGGGTATCCCCCCGACATTAGTCCCCGAAGCTGGTAGAGTCCTGCGAACTTGTTCACTGGACTCTGCCAGCTTAAAAACCAATCTTGCCTTTGAGCCTTAGGTTGCTGAGTAGAACCTCCGAGTAGCTCTGTATTTTGTCTCAAGTTTCTTCTTTTCTGACTAGGGCCACTTCTCTTCCCTGTCGCCGAGTAAAATGACTTGGTGAGATTTCCAATGAGAATCTCTGCGTGGCAGAGCGAAACCCGGCTTTCGGCAGCGCAACTGAGCACGTGTCGCGTTCCCGTACCCCCGACGTCTCGGTGCGCGGGATCTGACAGGCCACGCGCCCAGTTTTCACGGCCCGGGCCCACTAGCCCGTTATGTCCCATCAAGCGCAGTTATTACCCACGATCGCGTCGTGGGATCAACTGTGGCCGTTACGCGCGCGTTCCGCGCTGTGTGCGTTTCTAACCAGCCCACACACCCCACGCCGCACGATCTCCGGGCATAACTGATCCCACTAATTCCAATCATAACGGCAATCCGCGGGGAGGTATAAATACCCCCTCGGTAACTCCCTTCTCCTCTTCCTGCCTTCACTTTCCCCTCGCCTCTTCGTTTCTCCGCCGCCGTCGAGCTCTTCGCCGCCGTGCCCCTCGTAGCGCTGAAAGGCTGATCTTTTCCGCCAAGTTCCACCAAATCACCACCTCCCCTGCTCGATGGCTCGTGACGACGGCGCCCGCGCCGGGTGGTCTGGATCCACCGTCACTGCGGAGGAGTGCTAGTGGCTGGTGAACACACGGCTAGTTCCCGCCGGCGTCCGCTGCCGTCCTCCCGCTGGCGAGCTCGTCCCCGCTCCAGAAGCAGACGAGCACGTGGTCTTCCTCGCGCACTTCGCGCGGGGATTCGGGCTTCCGGCATCGGATTTCTTCCGCGGCTTCCTCGACCACTTCGGGATCCTGCCGCACCACCTGCCTCTGAATGCGGTGGTGATGCTCGCATACCACGCCGTGGTGTGCGAGGCATTTCTGGGCATGCGCCCCACGGCGATGACCTGGGCGCGCTTCTTCTTCTTCAGGAAGCAAAGCAAGGCCAAGCCGGGTAGCGCGGAGAGCAGCCGCGGCGTGACCGAGACTGGCAGCGCCATGATGGTGCAGCGCAGCGGGACCAACCACCCGCGCATCAAGGGGCTTGACTCGGTGCGCAAGTGGCAGAGAACGTTCTTCTACGTGAAGAACATCCCGGTCAAGAAGGACGAGCCTGTGGTAGACCGCATAAATCTTCCCCGGTGGACCAATTCGCCTCCTACCGGGCAGAATTGGGGATTCAAGCCCCCGCTAGACGGCGACATCAAGCAGATCAACGCACGCCTCGCCAAGCTGAAGGAGAGCGGGCTCAAGGACGACGACCCCATCGCCTGCTGGATCTCCAGGCGGGTGCTCCCGCTGCAACGCCGCGTGCACCTCATGTGCTACATGGGCGGCAACCGAGACTGCACTCGGACGACTACATTCGAGCTCAGCAACGCTGATGTGGCCGTCTGGGCGCGCTCCATCATGAGCACCGGCCTCAGGGATAACTGGCAGTACGGCTTTGTGCCGTACAGCCGCACGAAGCCGATCAAGCGGGTTAGTACTCTTCTCCCTGTTTCCTGCATACAGATTCCGAGTAGGTAGCTTTATTAGCTTGGGGTTCTTAGTACCCGCACTCTATGCCGAGTAGGACACTTAGCCGTATTGCTTAGGCTTTATGTGCTTTATGTTTGCACGCCACGCCGAGTAGGACACTTAGCAGTATCGCTTAGGCTTTATGTGCTTTATGTTTGCACGCCACACCGAGTAGGACACTTAGCAGTATTATGCTTTCTGTTAGCATCCCGCTCCGGGTAGGATCCCTTATGCTGCTCATCTGATTCGTGTTGCCTGCCTATATTTCCAGCGCCTTTCTCGCCAACTCGCTGAGAGCGAGGAGCGCTTCGAGGCCAATTGGCACGCAGATCGGACAGAGGACGACAAGGTCTCCTACGACACCGCGGACAAACTCAATATCCCTCATGCCGCCCAGACGGATAAGCATCATGTCGAGGCGTCCGTTCGGGATTGGTCCGAAGACGACGACGAAGGTGATTGAGTCCACCTTTACGGTCGCGAGTCGCGCAACCCAATTTCCTCCTATTTCCTAACTGTTTTCTTCTTCTCATCTTTACAGACGATACTGATGCTGATGTTGGTGCTGAAGAGGAGGGCGAGGACGAGGACGAGGACGCCCTTGACGCCGATCCGCTTGCAGTTGCTGCTCCCGCTACTCGCAAGAGGGCGGGTAGCGGTGCTCAAGAGCCCCCCAGCAAGAAGCCCAAACAAGACGTGAAGAACGTCAAGCAGGGTAGACGGCTACCCCCTTCTCGTGCAGGGTAAGTAACTTTCTTCTGAGTTGCCATTTGCTGTTGCTGCTTTCTCGGAACTCCTTGTTCTGTTACTGCTTCTCGATTTTTTCTGTTTCCCACACTCTTCTTATGAACTTCCTTCTTCTCTTCAGCGCCCCCTTGGACGCTAATGCTGCTGCCGCACCCATCAAGTCCAAGTCCAAGAAGAGATCCGCCATCGATGTAGATGCGCTCATCGATCTCTCTGAAGAGGACGAGGGCGCTGCACGGGACAGGGTGCGCGCGCCCTCTCCTGTGAAAGGAGAAGACGAGGACGACGCCCAGGACATGGATACTGGCGCCCACGATGCCGACCAAGAGCAACAGGCCCGCGCAGAGCAGGAAGCGAAGGATGCTGCTCACGACGATAGACCACTTTCTCCCCCAGCTGCCGCAGCCGGGGAGGACGCAGAGCAAGGCCCCGAGCAACAAGATCATGCCGCCCTTGAGCGGCAGGAAGAAAACCAGGAGAAGCAAGACACTGACGCTGCTGCCCAGGACGAACCCGCGGCCCAGCCGCGGGTAGAAGGACAAGAAGAGGCACAACCAGATCCTGCTGCCGAGCAGCAGGTTGAGACAGTTGATATGGAGAGGGACCTGCAGAGCCACGCGCAGCCGGATGCTGCGCCGGGTAGCGGGCCCTTGGTGCCGCCTACCCAGCAGGGCACCTCATCCACCACACCGAGCTCCCCTCCGGTGAAGAAGACCAAGATCACAGCCAGCCCTCCAACCAAGAAAGGTGCGGCCGAGAAGAAGGCTGCTGAGAAGAAGGCCGAGAAGAATGCTGCCGAGAAGCCAGCCACCGAGAAGAAAACCGCCGAGAAGCCAGCTGCTCAGCCAGATGCCGCTGTCCGCAGGAATCCTCCTCGTGGTGCTGCGCAAGATTCTGCCGCGATGCCGCCACCCAAACCAAAGGCGAAGCCTGCCGTGAAGAGTGCGCAGCTCACTATCGGTGCTTCCGGCAGCGATGAAGGCATACCTGCTGGATCAAGCCTCCGCGATCCGCCTGCCTACCCGCCTTACCTGTTACAAGCGAGCAAGCAATACAGCATCCCGCTAAGCGCGGCCGAGAAGAAACTTGCTATTACCAGAGGCAAACAGGTCCAGGCTGTGGACTCCAAGCCGCCAGCCAAGAACAAGGACAGGGTCGTTTCAATTTACTCGCGCGAGGTCCAGGAGACCGAGGTGACGTCCACGGGGCTTGAGCAGATGATCGACCGGGTAGGCTTCATTGAAGCTGACTGGAACAGCGACGTTCTTGGCAACAAGCGCTGGCACGGCCTTGCCTTGGGCAAGCTGGACCACTGGCGCACTGATTGGAACAAGGCGGACATGGGCTACAATCCCATGACCATCTCGTCCTCCACCAGTACGCTTGCCGCGAAGCTGTTTGTCCACCGCAAGAATGCAGAAGACATCGAGCAAACCTACGCGGTAAGTTTTGCTTGTCTGTTCCGAGTTGCTTTTTTCTTCTCTTCTACTCTTCTCCTTCTTCTTATCCACCACCCAGTCCCCGAGATTCGGGCCGAGTAGGCGGATACTCAACCGAGTTGCCGTCTTCTCGGGTTGAATCTTCAAAATTTGTCTGATTCCTTTTCTTTCTGCCTCTCAGAATAGCCTCTTGAAGAGAACAAATCTGTACCGGTCAATGCTCTGGAATCACAGCATTGCAAGAAGGCGCCTTGAGGCCCTAGAAGCAGAACGCAAGAGCGATGCTGCGACAGAGAAGGAGGCCGTGGACCGCACTCTCAAGATTTCCGAAATCGAAAGTAAGCTTCTAGCTACGCGGTTCATGTGTTTCGTGTTTACGCCCGCTTATGCTTTCTGCTTTAATTGATTTCACCCTGCAGGCAAGTTTAAGAAACTGGAAGATGAGCACCAACACTGCCATGTGTTTGTTGAGAACGCTGAGACCACCATCAAGAAGATGGAAGGTGAGTTGTCGTCTTCTCGCCTTATCCTTCTTCTTTTTTCTTCGCTACTCTGCTAACCTTGTTCCTCCCTCCGCAGAAGATCACAAGAAATTTGTCGAGGAGCATCTCGACTGCCTCAAACCCGCCGAGGTGCAGCAGCAATTGGCGAGCCAAGCAGTAGAGCTTAAGAAGGAGCACGCCACCGAGATGGAACCTCTCCAAGTCCAGCTGCGAGCCGCCCTCCAAAACGCCGTTGACATAGCTACCGAGAAGAACAAGATAGCAGCCGAGAAGAACAAGATTGAAGCGGCTGCCAAGGCTGAGAAAAGGGCTCTTGAGCTGGAGTGTGACACGCTCAGGAAGAGCAATTCAGATCTCATGCTCCAGCTGGCCCAGTTCCGGAGGGTGGAGGAAAGGCACGTTGCTGATGAGGAGGCATGGGAGAAGAGGCTGCAGTCGCTACTTTGCGAGCTAAACAGTAAGTACCCGCTTCTCTGCACTTTGCTGTCTTCTTTTGCTTCTCTGCTGCCTGACTCGCTTCTCTTCTCTGCCTCTGTCTCTAATCTTCTTGATAGCTTTTTCAGAAATTTTCCCCGACCTCAGCTCGGCTTGCAAACCTGCTCTGTCGAAGGCCCAAGCTGCTCGGACCGAGAAGGGCGAGCCCATGGACACCAAAGCCTCGATCGAGGACAGCCTCACAAACATGCAGGGGCAGCTCCAGCGTCTAAGGGGCGTGGGCACCGATCTGGTGCGCACTGCCTTCAAGCTCCATGACTTGTTCTGGCCTCGAGACTCTGCGCCAGCAACCATCCGTGGGCTCGCCGAGAAGCTGAATGGCGTCAAGGCCGAGCTGAAGAAGTGGCGAGCATCCGGAGCCCGGGCGGGCGCGGATATGCTTCTCCTCTTCATCTGCAGCTGGTACGACAATCTTGATCTCAACCTTATCCTCGAGATGCGCCGGGATTCGAGGTGGGAGAAGGATCCCGACTGCGTGGCTCGCCGTCAGGCAGTCGCGTGGGAGGTTGCCTCCTACGCGGATACCGCGCACTACATCGAAGGCCTCCCCGAGCCCGACACGGATGTGGAAGGCGAGGGCGACGACGAGGATGAAGATGATGACGAGGAGGCCACTGAATCAGACGGGCTGAGCTGCTTTGCCAGCACCGATGAGAAGTCCGAGAAGGGCAAGGGCACGGTCGTCGAGGACAGCGACGAAGAAGCCAAAAGCGTGGAGATGACCATCGACACCGCGGCCCTTGAGTTCGGCACTTTGTCAGGCGCAGCCCTTGACGACACAGCGCGACTCCGCGCTCAATCGACTGCCTCCACTTCGGCGACGGACCCCATCTCGGTGGCCACGACCACCTCTGACCAGGCTGCCACCAATCCCGAAGCAGATGCTGCAAAGACTGACGCTGCCAACTCGGAAGCTGATGCTACCAAGGCCACCAACAACGCTGACGCTGCCAAGGCCAACACCGAAAGCGCTGCTACTTCCACTTGATCATGTCCTGCCACACTTATGCTTGAAACTTTTATCAGATCCCCGGAATGCCGGGTGCAGATGTATTGAACAATTTACCTTCCCGTTGCTACTCAGTTTTATTTCATTTTAAGTTTTTATACTTAGTAACTTGAGCAGCTTTGGCTTGATGCCGGGTTGCGTTACCATGCAAGTCCCCGAGTTGCATTTTTCATCCACCTTTCCTTTTTATCTCAGCTCTTACCTGCAACTTGTTGCTTTTTTGGTATTTGAGTCACAAGAGTTCAAAGTTGAGGTTTCAAATACTTAGCCACTTAGGAAACAGTCATAGTAACGCTACCCACCACATAGCCGAAAAGGATAACAACAGACAGCAAAAAACACTCTACTCGGTTGCCACACGCTTCCTTCCCTTTGCAATTTTTCATGTGTTCATTGACTCTTTGGCTTGTTCTCTGGCTTGCCATGAAGCCGGTTTGCGGACAGCAGCAGAGTCGCAGAGTGTCCAGTGAGTATAAACACACTACTTCGTATGCTTTTGAAATTCTAAGCGCAGCAACCGAGTAGACAAAGAAACAACAGAGTAGAAACACTTAGAGCAATTTTGGACGAGGGCAGTCCCCGAGCTCAATTTCAGATTGCAGAGTAGGAGCTTTTACTCGGATAAGAGAGTACATACACACTTTTGCTCATGAATGAAAGCGACGAAGTAGAGCCACATTCCAGGGGTGCTTAGACTCCTCTCCAGCTTTATCCGCCCTGTTCTCCTGTGATGGACGCACGTCGACAAGGTAATAGGCATCATTGTGCAAAGCCTTGCTCACAATGAACGGTCCTTCCCACGGAGGAGACAACTTGTGCATCCCGGCTGTGCGTTGCACAAGCCTCAGGACCATGTCTCCTTCTTGGAAAACCCTTGGGTTCACTTTTCGGCTGTGGTAACGCCTCAAGTTTTGCTGGTAAACAGCCAAACGTGACAGAGTAAGCTCTCTCACTTCTTCTAGCAGGTCAACATCGTCTTCTCGAGCTTCTCTTGCCTCCGCCTCAGTGTAGAGGGTTACTCGGGGGGAGTCATGCTCTAGGTCGATTGGCAACACGGCTTCAGCCCCGTAAACCAAGAAGAACGGTGTGTAGCCGGTTGACCGGTTAGGGGTAGTCCTTAGACTCCACAACACCGCTGGCAACTCGTCTAGCCAACACCCTGGTGTTTTCAGCAGTGGCTCAATCAGCCTTGGCTTTATGCCTGCAAGCAGCATGCCATTTGCTCTTTCAACCTGTCCATTGGACGCGGGATGCGCAACAGACGCGACATCTAGTCGGATGTGTTTATCTCTGCAGAATCTCACCATGGCTCCCTCAGCAAAGTTGGTGCCGTTATCTGTGATGATGCTGTGCGGGTAGCCGTACCTCAGGATCACATCCTTTAGGAATTTCACGGCTGTAGCTCCATCGCACTTCCGAATAGGCTTCACTTCAATCCATTTGGTGAATTTGTCCACCATGACTAAGATGTGTGTCATGTTGCCTCTAGCCGGCTTGAAGGGGCCAACCATATCCAAACACCAAACAGCAAACGGCCAAGTGATGGGAATGGTTTTCAACTCGGAAGCCGGCATGTGGATCTTACTTGCGAATCTCTGGCAACCGTTGCACTTTCTCACGATGTCTTCAGCTTGCTGCAGAGCGGTGATCCAGTAAAAACCATGCCGAAAAGCCTTTTTGACAAGAGCCCGAGAAGAGGCGTGATGCCCACATTCTCCTTGGTGTATCTCCACCAGAATATCCTCTCCTTCTTCCGGGTCCACACAACGTTGCAGCACGCCAGTGGCAGTTCTCTTGTGCAGCACATCTTGAATATGGTGTAGCCCTTGGATCTTCTCTGAATCTGCCTGGCATTCACCTCATCTTCTGGCAGGGTACCATCCCTTAGAAAGGATAATATGGGCATGGCCCAACTCGGCGTCTCCCGCGCGGGAAACACGGGTTCGTCCACTTCCATTGGAACAGGCACTGCTGCTTCTTTTTCTGCGTTGGGGTCGACTCTCTGCAGGCCCGAACGGTTTGCAAGGACTTCTTCAAGGAATGCGACAGTCCCCGAGCTGAGAGGGGCAGTCCCCGAGTAAGGAGAAGCAGTCCCCGAGTAGAGAGGGGCAGTCCCCAAGTTGCAGGCGCCAGTCCCCGGGATGGAGACGGCAGTCCCCGGGTTTCCTTTTGCACCTTCCCAGTCAATCTCCATTGGAACTTCTTCCTCGTCAGGCAGAGAAGGAACGAAGATGGACTCCGAGTTGGGGGACGGCTTGATGGATGGCTTTCTCAAATGCTCCAAGGCAATCCCAGCCGGGATGTGCTGCCGAGAAGATCCCAACTTGGACACCTCATCAGCTGTCTCATTCTCTGCTCGGTGGATGTGCTGGAACTCGCATCCTTCAAAGAATCCTGTCATGGTTTGAACCAGGAAGCGGTATGACGCCATGTTGGCATCCAGAGCATCCCAAGTGCCAAAGACTTGCTGCACAACTAGATCCGAGTCGCCATAGCATATGATACGCTGCACGCCAACTTCCTTTGCTACCTTCAATCCGTGTACCACGGCCTCGTACTCTGCGACATTGTTGGATGCCTTGAAGTGGATTTGCAACACGTACTTGAGCTGATCTCGCTTGGGTGACGTAAGCACCACGCCAGCACTAAGGCCTTCTTTCATTTTGGAGCCATCAAAGTGCATCTTCCAGTAGTTGGATACTGGAGTAGGGGGCTCATACTGCACCTCAGCCCAATCCACCAGAAATTCTGCCAGGATCTGAGATTTGATGGCTTCTCTTCTCGCATACGCGGGAGCGTACGCGGCCAGCTCGATTGCCCACTTGGCTACTCTGCCACTCGCTTTCTTGTTACCCATGATATCCGAGATGTGAGCTGAGCTCACCACTGTGATGGGGTGCTCTTGGAAGTAGTGCTTCAGTTTCTTGGCGCCCAAGTACACACCGTACGTCATCTTCTGGTAGTGTGGGTAGTTCTGTTTGGAGCTGGACAGCACCTCACTGAGATAATATACAGGCCGTTGCACACTCTTGCCTTCTTCTTCTCGTTCCACCACAATCACCACGCTGACTACCCGGTTAGTAGCAGCAATATATAGCAGCATTGGCTCCTTGGGTAGCGGACTAGCCAAGATGGGAGCGCTACCCAGCATTGCCTTTAGCTCTTTGAATGCCACATCCGCTTGCGGTGTCCAGACGAACTTATCGCTTTTCTTCATCAATTGATACAAAGGCAGGGCCTTCTCGCCCATTCTGCCCAGAAAGCGGCTTAGAGATGCCAAGCACCCAGTGAATTTTTGCACATCCTTCAGGGATCTCGGCAAAGACATGCTCTCAATAGCTTTTATCTTTGAAGGATTGGCCTCAATGCCCCGACTGGATACCAAGAAGCCGAGTAGCTTGCCAGCCGGGACGCCAAAGGTGCATTTACTCGGGTTGAGCTTCATCTTGTACTTGCGCAAGTTAGCGAAAGTTTCCTCAATGTCACTAAGCAGAGTATGTGTTTTATTCGTTTTGATGACAATGTCATCTACGTACACCTGCACATTTTTGCCGAGTTGATCATGCAAGCATTTCTGCATGCATCTTTGATAGGTGGCACCCGCATTCCGCAACCCGAAACACATGACACGATAGCAATAAGCCCCGTACGGGGTAATGAAAGCATTCTTTATTTGATTAGCAGGATTGAGAGCTATCTGGTGAAAACCAGAGTAGGCATCTATGAAAGACATCAGTTCACAACAAGCAGTGGAATCGATCACCTGATCGATGCGAGGTAGCGGAAAAGGATCCTTGGGGCATGCCTTGTTCAAGTCGGTGTAGTCGACGCACATACGCCATGCGGTAGCAGCCTTGGGATCCTCCTTCTTCTTCTCGACCATGACCGGGTTGGCTAGCCAGTCCGGATGCAGCACCTCCATGATGAAATTGCTTATCAGCAATTTGGTGATCTGGTCACCTATGGCCTTCCTTCTCTCATCTCCGAAACGGCGCATAGCCTGTTTCACTGGTTTGGCGTCAGGGCGCACATGTAGTGAGTGCTCAACCAACTCCCTCGGGACACCTGGTAAATCCTCATTGGACCAGGCGAATACGTCTCGATTCTCACGGAGGAAGTGGATGAGCTCGCTTTCCTATTTCTCCCCCAACCCGGAGCCAATGATGGCAACACGGTCGGGAAACTCAGGGTCAACCTGGATCTTCTTTGTCTCCTGAGATGCCTGGAACGCCGTCCCATGCTGGGAACTCGGCACGCCCTGCGCACCGGCTTGCGCGGATTGCGCCATAGCTACCACCTCATACATCTTCTTCTTCTCGGCAGCAATCACCATGGACTCCGCCAACTGAGAACCAGCAGAGGCACACTCCATGGACTTCTTGTAATCACCAGAGATGGTAATCACGCCATTGGGACCAGGGATCTTCATCTTCAAATATGCAGTGTGGGTAGAGGCCATGAACTTGCTCAGAGCAGGTCTGCCAAGTAGAGCATGGTAAGGGCTCTGGTGATCAACCACCTCGAACTGCAGGCTCTCTGTGCGGCAGTTCTCCCTGGTGCCGAATAGCACATCTATCCATACTCGGCCAATCGGATTGCAAGAGACTCCCGACACGATGCCATGGAAGGTGGTCTTGCTAGGTAGCAGCATGTTCTCGGCCAGACCAAGCTTCTCGAGTGTGTCTCTGTACACAATGTTGATGCTGCTGCCGTTGTCGATCAGTACCTTGCTGAACCTCACATTCTTCTCAGGACCCAAGAAGGTAGGATCCAGCACCAAGGCGTAGCTACCCGGATTGGGCATCACATTGGGATGGTCTACTCGGGACCACGTGATCTCTTGGTTGCACCAATGCATATAGTGAGGAACGGCAGGTATCACAGCATTGACCTCCATGGCACGCCTGTGCTGGGATTTCTTGTCGACAGGCTCAGAGGTGAAGATCATGTAGCTCTCGTGATGCTCCTGGTACCGATTGCGGTCTCCGCCACCATTGTTGCCGTTGTTGTTGTTACCTTGGTTGTTGTTGTTGTTGTTGTTGTTGCCTCTGTTGTTGTTTTGGGGGTAGTAGTTGCTGTTGTTGTTGTTGTTGTTGCGGTAGCCATCATTGTTGAAGTAGCGGTTGGCTCCTAAAGCCACCTGGTTCACATTTTCTCTTCTCGGGAAAGCTGGAGGCCGAGCAGCAGGGGCGCGGGCAGGCTGTACAGCGGCATTCGCAGCTGGCAGTGGAGGAGGGGGAGGCATGCCCTCATTCTTGATTTCTTCCCACCAACTGCACTGCCGAGTAGTGTGGTTGGCGGGTCTTGCGGGGTGCCGAGTGTGGAAGCTGCACGGGCCATCCTTCATGTCCTTGAACACGAAGTTTGGAGCAGGACCCGAGCTGCCGCTACCCTGCTTCTTGTTGCCTTGGCCCTGATTCTGGTTCTGCCCGTATGGAGCTCCAGCAGTTTTCGGCCTTTGGCTACTCCCAGCTCCGGTAGCCACTGCATTCACCTCCTCTGGGCCGTACCGGGTGTCAATCCAATCACCTCTGCGCTTGTTGCGGAACTCATTGCGCTTGCTGCTGTTGATGTTGTAGTTCCTTCTCGGCTCAGGAGCATCAAGAAGAGGCTGTGTCGGGTCGCCGAGTGCGTACTGATCCGCAATACGGATGGTCTCGGCAAGAGTACTCGGCATCTCCCTCTGGAGCCTTTGCCACAACATGCTGCCATGTCTGCAACCCTGCGCAAACCAAGTGATGGCCTGGGCCTCATTCACACCCTCACAGGTGTTCCTCAGAGTGCTCCACCGAGTAAGATACTCGTGGTCTGTCTCCTCTTCCCGCTGCCTGCAAGCAGATAGCTGATGCGGCCTATTCGGCCTCCGATAGGTGCTGGTGAAGTTGCTGACGAATGCCTCCGCGAAGTCAAGCCAGCAGTTGATGCTGTGCTTGGGCAAGTTATTGAGCCAGGTTCTTGCCGGTCCCTCGAGCATCTGCGGGATGTATCGCACGGCCCATCTTCGGTTGCCGCCTGCAATGTGCACGGCTGTGACATAGTCATTAAGCCAATCTTCCGGTTTGGTGCTGTCGGCACTTGGTCCCCCTTACGAGCTGGAACTGCTTCACGGATGGCTCCGTCATGATACGGGGACCAAAGCACTCCGGTCCAGGCGGCCCCTTGCTCTCGAGTTGCGCGGATAGAGAAATCCGGTCCAGCTTGTGCCTTGCGTCACTGGGCTCCAGCATGCGCTCACCCACGCGATCCAGGATGTCATAGCCAGCCAACCCCATGGCCGAGTAGCCATCATCATATCTGTCCACCTGCACGACCGCAGGTTGCTCCACCGGGTTGGCGGCTGGCGCGACTGCGCGCGGCTGTGGCCTCTGCCGAGTAGGCTGAGCAGCCTGATGCCGAGAAGGTCCTGGGCGCTCTCCATCCCGCGGCTGGCTGTGAGCTTTTTGGGCTTGATAGCCTGCTCCTGCAGTGTTGTGTTTTTGACCGGACTGCCGCGGCACAGCGACCTGTTTCGCGGCGACAGCCGGGTCGTACACCTACATCTGCCTGTCTCTGCCGGAGTTCCCACTTAGGTCCCTCTCGCGACTAGGATGCGGAGATGAAGCCTGATCGTTAGATCTAGCCGCGTGCGAGTGCACCACCTGAGAAGCTCCAGCACCCGGATTGGCTTTCCGGAACTCCTCATTCTGCCTAGCAGGCTCTAGCACCAGCTCATTGAGCCTCTCCTGCTGCCTAGCGCGCGCGTCGCCGTCGAGATGCGGCAACTCTGCGGCTACAGCCTCAGCAGCTCTAAGGGTTTTGGCGGGGGTACTGTATCTAGGTCTGGTGGAGGTGTTTGCGGTGGCGGACTGACTGGGAGCCTCTACAACCGTTGCCATCTCGGAACCTAAGTTGCGACGCGTAGCACCTACTTTGCTAGCTCTCCTAACAACTGGTGTAAAACCGTGAGCCTTGTTGTACTCGTTCTGATCTAGACTAAGCTCTAGCCTAATCTTCTCCAACTCCGCCTGCTCGGCGAGCAGCTCCTGGCGCTGCCGGTCGAGCTGGGCCTTCATGGACAAGAGCTCAAGATCAGTGGGAGGCGGCATACCCGTCCGCACGGCGGACGCAGGTATTGTCGGAGTAGTGGAGGGAGCAAGATTGCAGTCCTTCTCGTAAGGCTTGTGCGTCTTCCCGCCAGCACTCGGGCCAGCGAGATCCTCGATGACGCCCGCAGCGGTAGCAGCCGCGTCCTTCCCGGCGTCAGCAGCAGGGCCAGTCATCATCACCTCCGCGACGTCCGCGGAGCGGCCCAACGGCCTCCCGCGTGCCGCGATGACGGCAGGTGGATCTTCCGCGACTTGCACCAGCTCGGGTTACTCGCGGTCGATGATGGTGGCGACGTAGACGAGGTGCGCGCCGAAAGAAAGCACTGAGCCGCCCTCCGGCATGGCCCTGCCGCCGAAATCGCCGGCGTTGTCGGTGACGAAGTCGAAGGAGCCGAATCTGTGGACGAGGCCACAGACCACGCGCTCTCCGGTAGCCGAAATCGATCCCATCCGAACGGAAACTCCAGCCAGCGCTGGTTGCCCCACGGTGGGCGCCAACTGTCGTGGTGGTGTCACGGCAGATGCCATAGGATGGCTAAAGTTGTGGGGACGATGGACGCTGGAGGCGCTCGGGGAGGGATCACGCATCGAGTAGCCGCGTGAGTGTGAAGCTAGCACTGCAAACAACAAGATCTACCCAGGTTCAGGGCCCTCGTGAGGAGGTAAAACCCCTACTCCTGCCTTTCTCCCTTTATATACGGGTCTCACCGAGTAGCCACAGTACAAGTGTTTTTCTCTACCGAGTAGCCACTCTTCTCTCTACGTGAAGAACTAGGTTAAGAATGTGAACCGGTTCTGGGATCTAGCGTCGTCCCTCGCGCAGGAGGAGGCAGGGCACCTTATATACTGGTGCCCAGCCGGATACAGCCAAGATGTCGACACTATGTGCACACTGTGTACTTCCGGGTTCCCGCTGACACCTTTACACCTTTTGGCTTCCTGGATTGTCTTCATGTGCAAAGTCGTTCCGCAGAACCGAGGAGCTGATCTGTTATCACTGCCACGAACACAGAGTAGGCCCCCCTATCCTGCGACGCCCTGCTGACACACTGTCACGGTCAGGCACGCGCTCCTCAGATGAACAGTGCCGTGAACACTGCCAAAGTACGGACCCGGGATACGCGGGATCCTGTGTCAGAACAGCTCCTTTGACTTCTGGCCCGAGTAGGAGACCGCCATTTCTACTCGGACCACTTCCTCTACCCGGAGGAGAATAACTTCCCTGATTCTTCCTCCTGGCCTTCAGTGTGTACGGCCGAATAGCGGACGACCAGGTAGCGAGTACCGGGTAGCCGCTACTCTGCCGAGTGTCTCTTCTGATCTTGCCCTTTAGCACTTGTCTTTACCCTACTCGGGGGTATCCCCCCGACACTGTGTTATCGAGAGCTCTCCTTTATTTGTTAGCCCTTCATTCCTTACTCATAACAGATCTTTTCACTTTTAGGATGTTATATGATTATATGATTAAGTGGTCAGATCTCTATTTTGGCCATCGCTGAGGTCTGATATTGTTCTATTGGGTGCAGATGGTGTGCAACATATATGAGATGATACCAAGGTTTGTTGCCTAGCCTTTTTTCATATGCATCTTATGTGTTTTGAAGTATTTGACATAATCTTTGGTTAAAAATCTGAATAACAATATCCTAAATAAATAGGATGAAAGATAGCTTGAATGAGTGTATGTAAATAGAGTCCATAAATTATTTTTCACAATAGTTAACCTCTAACTGTTTTGGTTCAGGTGTATTTTCGAGAAAGAAGAAAAGGTTCTTATTGTTTGGTATCCAATTTATTTTGGGTCAGGTGCTCCTCTCTGCCGGTCTAATGATTTTACCGTTTAGATGGTATAGCTACGGGTGGAGTATTTCTAAATCCTATTGTTTGGTCTCCATACATAACAATTGAACATATACCTGTTTCATGCAACTTCGGTATACTATGAGCACTTCTATCCATGGTGGCCTTATTGCTCTTACCATTCTTCTTAGTTTTTCTGTCTGATATCCATTTTTTTATTTCATTTCTGATAGGTTTTGCTGGATTCAAATGTCCAAACTCCGCCTCAACTGCATGGAATGGTACTGGACCTCGATGGCGCTGGCATGAGAATGGACCTTGACGGCGGCACCTGCTTGACCTGTAGCCTATATGTTGGTCCTCCTCTGCCACCAAGTCGTTCTCTCCTCTCCTCAATGCAGCGTTCGGGCTGCCGCTGCATCGTAGGTGCGTCCCTGGATCCGTATTGATGATCCTCTCTGGCCACCTTCCACTTGCAGCAAACCTCCAACAAGTTCTTCCCGTCTTTCTGCATCTCAAGCAAGGTGATGTGTGTAACCTATCCTATCTCTCCTTTTTTGTGTGTGCATATGAAAATAATAGGCTATTGGCTTTAATTTTGTGTGTTATGGATGACGAATAGGGGTAAAATTAACTAGGGTAATAACTAATTTGCTGTGAAATTTATCATGTTCTCATTCTATTTTTTTAGGTTCAGGTATGTTATGGAAGAAGATGAAGTTTTACACAAGACTGTCCCTAATCTTGATGTTCTATAGGTAATTGTTAGAGCCTTTTCACATCTGAACCGTTGTGCAAGCTAGGTGTTGTTTAGTTTGTGTGGTTGTTTTATATGGCAGCAAGATCACCTGTTGTAAACTCACTTATCTTTCTGGCCAACAACAGGGCTAATCCTCATTTATCTTCTCTTATAAATGAAAACTAGGAAAGGAATACTTTTCTTATGCTTATCATTTCAGAACTTCATCATTTCTAATTGGTCATTTAATTTTTCACACAAAAAAGTCATTTATTGTTACTAGGTCTTAATCCATGACAACCATACCATTTGTATCATGTTTAATTTGTATGGTCTAACTTATGCAACAAGAATTTTCGTATTGGCAAACAAGTATTTTCCCCTTCTGGGCAGTCTACCTAATCTTTACTTAGTTGAAACCATGAGCGATTTCTATATAATTTTTACTGTCAAATAAAAAAGGCAAAACAGTTTTTTTGCGAGTTCGGTTGCGTCTTCCAAACAAGAGGTTGTTCCTGCTCATGAATATGTAAACTAATTCTCATTACTAACAAATAGGTATTTTTCATACCATAGGCCTCAATCACCTCTTAAACTGCATTCTCAACATCTTCTCAGTTTGGTTTGTTGTATATCTCAATTTTACGGTGAAGCTTTTCACTTCTTAAAAGTATTCTCAACGAATTCCTAATTTGTTTTGTTGTATATCTCAATTTTATGGTGGTGTAATCGAATTTATCTTTAGCTACCAGTAGTGATACCTAACTGAAATGAGGAGGTTTCTGCCCACATTTTGATTCACTACTCGATTAACCGGAGAAAAAAATATATATTTCTCAATTCAATGAATCAAAGTATTATTTTTTTAGTCAAAGTATTCTACAATCAAGGGCATTGCGTATGGATGAATAAAACATATAGGAAGGCCGCCATGTAATCATTATCAGTTGTAATTGAATCCTTTATTGGTAATGAGTTTGTGTCTGGCGTAGTACTAGGAGCTGATCGTGTATTACTATTGTTCTTTCTGCTCTAATTTTGTGTCTTGCATAGAACTAGGAATCTAATGTCGGTCATTTTTGTTGTGTCATGCATAGAACTAAGAAGGTGATGTTTATTTCAATTGCAAAGTTTTAAGATGTTGCTTGTGTTATGCATGTAAGATGCCTGGACCTGACACTCCTCAGTGTTATACATATTATTGACTGAACAAACAAATTCATCTTGATTCTAATACTGTTAATGTGGCATTGTGGCTACCTGTCCCTGAAGTGGCACGTGAAGATTTTTATCATGCTTTGATACCTGCATAGCTTAGATAAGGTCATCTTTTCTCTCTTATGTGGTTGTCCATTTCCTTATTTCCCTTTGGAAATCACCAAAAGGGTGTTCTTTTACGGCTAGCAGAACTTCTTAATCACACATAGTTTGTTTCGTTATCGTCAATTTAATTTTCTCGGTCAAGCAAAATGTTGGAGTATATTTGGGGTCCAAAATAAGCATTGTTCAATCACTATTGCAATAATATTGTGCCTATTGTAAATCCTATTTTCATTTTGGTTCATTATTTTTTGTTTTCCACCGTAAAACCCAAATTAGTAGTGTCACTTGTGGAACCAGGAGATGTAGGTGAATTAAGCAAAGATGCCGGCATCCTGCTCATGTTTGCTTGGTATGCTATGTTAGGATTTTTTTTCTAATATAAAACAAGTATGTCACTAGCTATTTTTTTCGTTTCCTTACTATTCTTAAATATACTGAGCTCAACACAATAAAGTGCTCTTATTAGCTTGCTAAAATTTAATGACCTGGCTGTTCTCTATACATGCTTTCAGAATCCGTTGCCTACAATGGCATTTCCCATGGGACATTTATGCATAAGGATATGAAATTATGCGAGGGGCTTTGTTAGCAGGATTAGGAAATCATAATCGCATTCTGTCTTTTAACAGCCAATACCATGTTTTTTCTTCTTTATTAAACACCATTCCCCTTTCTAACAACCTTTAATTTTTCAGCACTGTGAGCAACCGTATATGATCAGTACTTCTTTTGAGCACTTCGGTTTATAAAGGATCTACAATATTTGTTGTATAGCTTTTCTGCCTACCTCTAAACTACTAATTCTTTTGCTTCTCTCGCAGAGATAGATAGTTAATTTCAGTGGTATACATTGCCGACACTTTTTTTGCATTCTTTAGCATACAACTTTGGTTTTGTGCAATTAATCAGGTAGCTATATATTGAGGAGTGGGCATAATACAACGGTACACAGATTTATCCTATTTTCAGATTTTGGTGCATAGATGAGTAATTCATTCACCTTTATTTTTTATTTTGACACATGCATTGTTCAAATTACACAATATTTTGCAAATTAGAAAGATCAATGAAAACCATTGATGCAAAATTACGGGATAATTAGATTGGTTTTGTATACCAATGCTCCCGTAGTAATTCTCGAGCTGTGAGATTAACACCACGTTCTTTATTGTTTGGATTTGTTTCCTTGCATGTCTCATATCTCTCATGCCATTCTCGTCTCTGCAATTATTCCATTGAGGTAAAAGAACTACTTTCCTCTTCCCATGTTTCATCGCAAGGAAATCTAGCATACAGAAGTAACACGCTTCCACATCTTTTTTATTTGTTAACAGAAAACTTAAATGCCTTGGTTCTTAAGTTTACAGACTGGTTGTAGGTAAATACGTACATTAGTTTTGTTTCTTGTGTTGTCCTATGGGCTCAGACAGTATGCTTGAAATTTAATTTCCATGGGCTCTGAAAATATTATATTTTGGTTGATGGTTGTGCCGACGTTGACCAATAAGAGACTAAAAATGCAGAGACGGTCTCTCGTGTTTTAGAGCTCTTGCATTATTGCTCCGTTAGATGTGTTTGAGAAAATAGATGTCCATCAGTCTATTTTATTGTTGGACTGTTACCTATGCAGGACTGCATTGCTGTAATATTTTATAGTGGGAGAAGAACCTTACTTTGCCATAGGTATAGATCGAATGTCCCCAAAGGGACCAGCTGATTTTTTTAGTATTGTATTTGCAAGTGTCGCTAAATGCAATTGCAAACATACTCACTAGGTTATTACAGTTTTCTCGGCCATTCTCATGCAGGTTGAGTCTCGGAATGATGGTCATTGATGTTGTACGCGCACGGTGACAATGGTAACTTGAAATGAAGCACCACTGTCATGGGTTCCCTTTCGGCAGAAGGCATGATATTCTTCCTCCGTTGTGACGAGATGTCTTGCCAAGTCAGGATGCCCTTTGACCTGTGAAAGTAAGGTATCACCACCATGGGTTCCTCTTGGGCCAAAGCCCTAATCTTCGTCCTGCGCTGGCACAAAATGTGGCAGGCTTCACCGGCGCTCGTGCTTACAACAGTTTCACCGTCTTCTATAAATTCCATCATGATTGCACGTGTGAATCGTTTTATGGTAGAGATGGGCTTATATTATTTATCTGGGGGACTCGGGCTCATTACAGATTCATCGCCTTCTTTTCTTCATTGCAAAATCATGCATCATATATCCATGCAAGGTTTCTTTTTACCAACATACATAATAGCAAATTAAGCCCCATAAAAATGGTTTGAGATTCCTACCGCACGTGTTTCATCATATATATTAATCATTCTTTACTAAATGTTTTAATTTTTTTCTTCCTGTAGGAGGATCCAACAATGGTTAAAATTCGTGATATAATGATGCTCAATTGTATGCTACAAATTCAGAATTCCTGAAGGTGAATATTGCCCTGAAGCAAGTGGGTTTGTGTTGCCATGATTTTCAATTCTTTTGTATTAGCTCTGCTGGAATCACCTTCGTATCTACCACTACCTAGAATCCAGTCCGCAGATCAAGAAATTGTTGAAGTAACTGCTTCTATGTGAGCTATTATGAAGTCTGTACACAATGCGACCAAGACTGCTATCGGGATTTTCAATTACACACAAGTAAAGTAGCTAGAAGAACAGAAGATAGCTAGAAGAACAGAAGATCGCTCTCAAACAGGAGCGCAAAGAGTCAAACTACAACAACAAAAAAGGCTTGCTAGAGATGTACAATTTGTCCTCCCTTTTTTACGATTCATTTGACTGAGTGGAGTTTCTTCAGTCCTAGAGTATCTTTTGAATATTTGCCCCATGATTTCATGCCTATGCACCTCATTTATGCCCCCGTTTCAATGCTTTTCTACCACCTTATGTAAATAACTCTGTTGAACCCAAATATGATATTGCTACTGTTAACACTATCAATATTACCGGAAAACATTTTTAGAATCAAGTGCACTTTGGAAACATAGGTGCCACTCTGCTAGAGACATCTTATGTTATGTCGTGTGGTATGAACCTCTAAATTATTATCGACGTGAGTTTTACCATTGCTCTCTTCTCTGTTTTTTAAAGTTCTGATCGTGTGATATAGTAACTATTATAAAACCCAATATTTCTCTGTAAATAATGATGTGACCTCTGTGCTCGATCTAGAAATGCTACAGATGTGAATAATAATATACAAGATGACTATTATAATACCATTTCTATTTGGCTTATACGAGGATATCTACCGTGTACTTTGTAATCTGTATGTGATGCGACAACTACAGGCAAAATTTTAACCGAACCACCAAGTGCCGCGGGGCAAGCCGCGCTCCTAAATCTAGTTGCTCATGCTCTTTAGGTTGCCACGAAAAGAAATTTTAGTTTATGCAAGATTCACCCGTACCTGCAACGGAAAGATCGAGGCGAGCTACAGCTCTAACGCGCTCTGAATCACACTGTCTCTTATTTCTCTCCGACCATCTCCGGTCTCATTTCATTTGCTGGACAGAGCCTGAAATATTAGGAAGCGCAGAGCAAAGTTTCACGGGTCTCATTTCATTGTTGTGGCTTGTGGTGTCTCCCTTCTCATTCGTCTAGTCCAGGCGTAATCGTCTTGGCCTGGCTGTTGCCGGATGTGTACAACTAGCGGAGGAGTTCCCGTTGCAGGCTTGCAGCTTGCCAAGGCGGTCGTGGCCAATCCCGTAGGACACATATATATAGTTGTGTTCGATTGGGGCCTGGATGGGTACGAATGATATGATTCTCAAAGATATGACCCGATCATGATATTTTGGTACCTCAAATATTGTTATCACGTGTTTTCATCATGGTTTAAACCCGTACGTATATGCCTGTCACGACCGGATCCAGCAAGATGAGATTCAATTGTGTGCAACTGATTGAGATTTAGTTAAATCCAAATCAACTAAGAATTTACACAATCTCAGTCAGTTGCATCTTATTTGAACTCCCCGTCAAACACGGATCATGATGCAAACTCACCGGCTAGGAAGCCGACTAAGAATTAAGTAAGGGCCATGCTCCCGTACCCCCCCTCAGTTCTCAGACCGCCACCGGCATGGAATGGCAATTTGGTCGCCTTAGAAATGACAATTTCTTCCTCGGCGTAGAAATAGCAAATCTATTGAAATTTAAACGCCGAGTTACTACATATGAAAACAAAGCTTTAATATTAAGTTCAATAATGCAATAAATGGTTATATGCATCAATTAGAGACCGGATATTTTCCAGTTGCAAAAAAGAAAAAAGAAAATCAGGAAATGCATGTTCTCATCTACTATCAAACATTGTAAGAATCAAGTTATTTGTATCATCATCATTTTACACTTTACACAACTCAAACACCCAAATAAAAACAGATGCTACGAGAGTCTCGCGGTGTCTGCGGCCAAAGCAGATCAACCCAAAGAATTAATAAACCTGAGCCAGCAGCGCTCAAATATCATGAGAATTTCAGATCGTCGATGCATCGCCTAGAGCCGGCGGCCGTTGTACCTGCCCGGCTTCTGCCGGCGCTGCTCGGACCTCGCCCGCAGCACGCGCAGCTGCTCCTCCCACACGTCCCGCCCGAGCCCGTCCGCCATCGGCCTCGCCGTCGCCGTGTAGCCCGTCCTCAGCTCAGCGTCGTACCGCATCCTCGTGGCCGGGTCGGACAGGGTCTCGTAGGCGCGGCGGAGCTCGACGAAGAGCTCCGTGGACTCGGCACGGCGCGACGGCGGGCACACGTCCGGGTGGTACTGCAGCGCCAGCCGCCGGTACGCGCGCTTGACCTCCTCCTCGCCCACGTCCGACGAGTGCTCCAGCGACAGCACCTTGTAGTAGTCCGTCGACCTGCTCGCCGTGCGGCGGACACCGGCGCTCGCAGCCGCCTTCACCCTGACCGTGCGGTGGCTCCTCCGGCCGAAGACGGCGCCGCTGGCAACAATGCCCGTGGTGTTCATGGCTGATCGGACGGAAGAAGAAACACGTGTTAATCTCCCGGTGATTCTCAGAGCAGAGCGAGATGCGGCTGGCGGTGCAGAAGAACATACGTATATGCCTACGTATTTATAGGCCGACCGGAGGCGGTGTACGGGAGGACGGGACAAATTCAAATAGCCCGGCCGGTGCTGTAACGCGTTTTAGGTTTTGGGTGAAGTGGTGGCGAAGGTACAGTATGTGCCATTTGGATGATGACAAAGAAGCTTGCGCGTGCGGATGCCGGAAGGTGACAACCCCGCACGCAGATTCGGGTGTTTGACCGCGTAGCTGTCGTGGAGATCATAGTTTATCCGACAGACACCCGTGCGTGCAGTGGTGCAAGGCGAGCAACAGCTCTCACGCGCTCTGCATCACATTGTTCCTTGTTTCTCTAGGAGTATATATTTTTCATTTTTGCGGGGACAGGGCCAAATATATTAAGACCTGGTACGTAAGCGCACAGCTAATCGCGATCCCCGGTTTTTCGCTTTGTGGTTAGGTCGTGCTATGTTCCATGCCGCAAGAAATTTGACCTATTGATCGATACGCCGTATAATTCACAAGCTCCCTCGAGTGTAAGGTGATAGAACATCCAAAAGACCAACTAGCATAAGCTTGAGCCACAGAGAGAGGGGATGATCATACCTTGATGTGTAGATGAGGAAGCCATTCTTTTGCTTGATCAATAAAACACCTAAAGAAAACCACCTAGAGATATTCAGGTGGCAGGGATAAATCCTTCCCAGTGCTCCAGCGATTGGCTTGATCAGTAGCCTCTTAGAAGGATGAGAGGAAGAGCTGCGAGAGCAGCAGCTGCACTTAGAACCGTATCTACTCATCCCTTCTCCCTTTTCTTTATAAAATACACTGTGCACTGGGGGGACCCACCAAGTTGACTTAAGATGGCAATGTTCCTGATCAGAACATGTTAAATGTGAACATGTTGACTTTACGATCAACATCCCAACATTCTCCCCCTTAATCGTAAAACTTTAAACTTTATAATTTCACTTTTCAACAAGGCAATGCATTAAGACGAAAAGATTTCAATGGCTAAAAGAGATGCCACTGAACCTAGTGACTATAATACATCACCTCATATCGAAATGAAACTCCTTAAACTTTATGAGCTCCATAAACTTTATTCTCATCATACATTACATTAATTTACATAATACTTTACATAAACATCATAAACATTATATACTCATCCTTTAATGAAACAGTACACCAAGACAATAGATTACAACAGTCAATTAAGTACTGCTGAACCAATTGGTTATGGTTCCCATCTTATCTCAGAATGAGCCTTTTGGGGAGATAGTGTTTCATTGGTCCCAACATTACCAGGATCAAAAGCTTTCAACCAAACCCATGCCGGCAACATGCTCTTTAAAAACACTGGGTGGTAAGCCTTTCGTGAGCGGATCCGCTAACATCAACCTAGTACTTATGTACTTGACGTCAATTGTCTGATCCTGGATTCTATTTTTCACAACATGATACTTTATATCAATGTGTTTGGCAGCACCACTTGATTTGTTGTTACTCGAATAGATTACTGCGGGTTGATTATCGCAGTAAAGAGTGAGTGGCTTGAAAATGCTATCAATCACTCTAAGTCCCGGGATAAAATTCTTCAGCCATACTGCCTGCCCGGTAGCCTCATAACATGCCACAAATTCTGCCTGCATTGTTGACGATGCAGTGACAGTCTGTTTGGAGCTTTTCCATGAGATGGCTCCTTTTGCGAGGGTGAAAATATATCCTGAAGTGGATTTCTTAGTGTCAACACACCCCGCAAAATCAGCATCTGAATAACCCACCACTTCGAGGTTATCAGATTTCTTATAAGTGAGCATGAGGCCTTTAGTTCCTTGCAAATAACGCAAGACCTTTTTAGCAGCCTTCCAATGATCCAAACCTGGATTAGACTGATATCTGCCAAGCATCCCGGTCACGAATGCTAAATCAGGGCGAGTGCACACTTGTGCATACATAATGCTTCCAACAATGAATGCATAAGGAAATGACTTCATCTGCGCAGATTCATAATCATTTCTAGGACACTGAAAAGTCCCAAATTTATTGCCCTTAACAATAGGAGCAGGCGAGGCTGAGCACTTATACATGTTGTACTTTTTCAGTACCTTCTCAATATATGCTCTCTGACATAGCCCCAAGATCCGTCTGAATCTATCTCGGTGAATTTCAATTCCTAAGACATAAGCTGCTTCGCCGAGATCCTTCATATCAAAACTAGAGGATAGGAACCTCTTAGTTTCCAGCAACATGTTTTTATCACTGCTGGCTAGAAGTATGTCATCAACATACAGTATCAGGAAGATAAACTTACTCCCCCCGAACTTAACATAAACACAATTGTCCACTTTATTCTCTTCAAAACCAAATTTCCTTATGACTTGATCAAATTTAAAATACCACTGTCGTGATGCTTGCTTCAAGCCATAGATGGATTTCTTAAGATGACATCCCAAATGTTCTTTTCCTTCCACAACAAAACCTTCCGGTTGTTCCATGAGAACATCCTCATATAAGTCTCCATTTAGGAATGCTGTTTTAACATCCATCTGATGCAGCTCTAAATCATAATGAGCCACAAGTGCCATTATAATTCTGAAGGAATCTTTAGAAGAGACAGGTGAAAAAGTCTCATTATAATCAATCCCTTCTCTTTGAGTAAATCCTTTTGCCACTAATCTTGCCTTGAACCTTTCGATATCACCCTTGGAGTTACGTTTGGTCTTATAGACCCATTTACATCCAACAACTTTAGCTCCTTTAGGGATTTCTACTAAGTCCCATACTTCATTAGTGCTCGTGGACTTCATTTCATCTTTCATAGCATTAAGCCATTCAGACGAAAATTCACTTTGCATGGCCTCTTTAAATGAGGTAGGATCATTATTCAACATTGATTCATTCATATCCTCACTCATATAGGTGACATAATCATCAGGAATAGCAGACTTCCTAGTCTGTTGTGACCTTCTGAGAGGTACATTATTTGGCACTTCATCAATAATTTGAGGCTGCTGAACGTCTTCAACAATAACATCATCAGGTGTGACATCTGAAATAGCCACAGGACTTTCAGCAGGAGTTGCTCTAATATCCCTCTCAACAGGAGGTGCAACTTCAGTAGACACCGGGAGAACAAGTTCTTGAATTATTGGAACTGGGAAAAATTCCCGGCTTTCTTCCAATATTATTTCCCGAGATGTCATACTCCCCCTCATCATTTCATTTTCCAAGAACACAGCGTGTCTTGTTTCAACAAACTTTGTTGCTTGATTTGGACAATAGAACCGATATGCTTTAGATTTATCAGGATAACCAATAAAATGGCAACTGACTGTCTTGGGGTCTAACTTTCCCATAACTGGATTAAAACTCCTTGCTTCAGCAGGACAGCCCCATACATGAAAATAATTCACAGTCGGTTTTCTCCCAGTCCATAATTCATACGGTGTTTTAGGCACCGATTTACTTGGAACCCTGTTAAGGATATGTGCCGCTGTCTTAAGGGCTTCCATCCATAAATTTACCGGCAGAGTGGAGTGGCTCAACATACTCCGCACCATATCCATGAGAGTGCGGTTTCTTCTTTCAGCCACCCCATTTTGCTGGGGTTCGCCCGGCGCTGAGTATTGGGCCATAATACCATTTTCCTGTAAGAATTTTGCAAACGGTCCAGGAATTTGGCCATAAGAAGTGTGTCTCCCGTAGTATTCACCACCACGATCAGATCTCACAACCTTAATCTTTTTGTCACATTGATTTTCAACCTCGGCTTTGAAAATCTTAAACTTGTCCAATGCCTCTGATCTTTCCTTAATGGGATAAATATATCCATAACGGGAGAAGTCATCGGTGAATGTAATAAATGAATTAAAACCATCCACTGTCTTCACATTAAACGGACCACATATATCCGTATGGATTATTTCCAAAACTCCCGTGCTTCGGTTTGCACCTTTCTTAATTTTCTTGGCATATTTTTCTTTGATGCAATCAATACAATGATCGATATCCGCATCCGTAAAATCAAGGGAAGGAAGAACTTGATCTTTAATGAGACGCTCAATTCTCCCCCTCGAAACGTGGCCTAAACGATAGTGCCATAATTTCGAAAAAGTCTCATTATCATTATGCTTGCGTTTGGTACTGACATTCATATTTGAGGTAGAACCCACATTATTTATATCATCACAAAGGGAAATAACATAAAGCTTATCTTGCCGAAAGGCAAGACCAACATTATTATTGTCATACATAATTATACAACGCTTGTTCCCAAAGTGACATTCATAAGCATCATCATCTAGGCATGAAACGGAAATTAAATTCCGTTTCATCGAGGGTACATATAAAACATTATTCAACCTAAGCTTGTAGCCCGTATGGAGCGTAAGAGTAAGATCTCCAAGCGCTTCAGCATCAGTCTCAACACCATTAGCAACTCTAATGGTTCTTTCCCCTCTTTTTAGGGTCCTCCTCATATTGAATCCCTGCAACGAATTTGCAATATGAATTGTTGCTCCTGAATCAATCCACCATGTATTGGTGGCATAATTAACATAAAGGGATTCCTCAACAAAAGTAATAACATCAGTACCTCTATCTTGAAGCCATTTCTTAAAGGCAAAACAATTCTTTCGAATATGCCCAAGTTTTCCACAATGGCGACAAGCATTAGGATCTTTTGCTTATCCATCAGTCGCCTTTTCAGGCTTCTTTTGGTGAGATCCCTTTGAAGATTGGCCTTTATCTTTAAACTGATTAGGCTTAGGCTTCATATATTCATTCACAAACTTCTTATACCTCTTCTTTTGTGAATGCTTGACCTGATTAATGTGGTCAATTATTTCAGCCTTAAGCCTTTCTTCTTCTTGCACACATCGCGCCATCATTTCATCAATCTCCCATTTCACATCCATTGCATTATAATTGATCATAAATGGAGAGAATTCAGGAGGCAAAGATGACATAATAAAATGGACAAGGAAACCATTAGAAATTTCCATTTCCATAGTCTTAAGCTTGGCAGCCATGTTGCATTTCTTCATAATATGCTCTCAAAGGCTTCCAGTGGGATCATATTTTTCATCAATCAGCCTTCTAATAAGACTTGTTGCATAAACTTTAGAAGACCCTTTGAACTGATGTTCAATTTTCGCAAAGTACCCTTTAGCTGTCTCACAGTCAGGAAGGGCTCCCCTCATACTCTGTGTAATGGAGCCCTTTATCATCATAAGGCACTTGCGATTAGAGTCATCCCACTTAGCCTTGATAACATCATATTCCTTCTTGAGGCCCTCATAATTTTCAACATTCTCTTTAGGTGCCTCAGGAGGATCATTAAGGAGAGCATAATCAATATTCAGTAAGGCCATCGTTATTCCAAGCTTCTCCTTCCATGTAGCATAGTTGCTACCATTAAGTTGTTCTATGCCATTAAGCATCCCAGTAATATGGGAGACATTAGGTGCTGCAAAAAGAATTCAAAGAATTGCCTTAGTAAGCAGCAACATCATTATCAAACTTTATTGATCAAATTCAAATCAGCTTTGGCCAGAAATGAATATGAACAACAAAATTTTGTGAACAAATATTCGTCAATTAGCTTTGGCCAAATTGACAAATAAAAGCCACACATTAATAATCCTCATCATTAATTTTCTTCCACCGATTCACATCAGCTTTGGCCAGAAGTGAAAACGAGCTAATAAAAGAACTTTGTGGTTTAAATGCCCGTCAATCAACTTTGGTCAGAATGACAAAGCATAAAACCACACTTTATTTGAGGATTCATTAAACTTTATTTCGCAGCGGAAAACATTATAACTTGATCATCATAATAAATATCATAATAAAGCATGACTAATAAAATCAACATGCTAAAGCATTTAAAACAGCTAAGAATAAAACATAGCAGCTAATAACATAACTAATATTAAAACAAAACCAAAACATTAATTTGGCCGAAATTGGGCCAAAAACGGCCCAGCCTAGCCCACATGACTAGGCCCTGAGTGCCCAGCATTTTTTTTCAGCCCGAAAAATAAGAGAGCTTTTATTCAGCCAGAACTGGGCTAAAAATAGCCCAGCCCGGTCCACTCCCCTCTGATTCGTATGGACTTTCGCCCACTTAAGCTCCCCAAGGCCCATACTGGGCTGTGGCCCAATCCAACGCGCCAGGGGAAACAAGAGCCGTTGGATTCGCATCCAACAGACGAGCTCGCGCGCGCGCGTGGGACAAACCCACCGCGTCGCACCGCTTCGCCGCCGGCCCCGGTCCTCCCCTCCCCCAAACCCTAACCCCTTCCTCACCTCCTCCTCTGCTCCCGCGGCGACGACGAAACAGAGAACGGCGACGGCGACGAGCACCGCACGACCGGAGGGAGAGAGAGAACGACGATGTCCAGGCCCTCTCGCCGGAGTTGCGTGCAGCTTTGGCCAGCGCGCAGCTCCGTCGAGCAGCCCAGGGCGCCACCCTTCCGCGCGGCAACGACGACGTGCGGGTGTCCCCGCACAGGTCGACGACCAGCGCAAATCCCGGCACCGCTGTGAACCTCCACGACGACGAGCGCGCGAGGAGGCACCACCACGGCCCGACGCAGTGGGCGGCATGGACACTCGGGGCCGAGCCCGAGTTCCACTGCCTACATTAGAAGGTGGCTTCAACGCCGCCATGGCCAGCGACGGCGGAGAGGCCCGTAAGGTATGCACCACTGCCTTTAGAAACATTATCTTTAGGGTTCATCAAAATTTTGGGATTTCGGATGAACTAGGGCTCCAAAAATTGGGGATTTTATCAGTGATGTTGCTCCCCTTTCGATCTCTTGCTTAATTGGACCAAAACATCATATCAGAGGAGATGCATAAGAGATTTAGGAGTCTAGGGTTTCCATAAATTGGGGAAATCATATGAGACATGTTCTATTCCATCAATCCCCATCATTACCACTTAAAATTGAAACCCTAGGCCTCTAACACCATTATTAGGGCTTGATCTTTAGAAGGAAACAGGGCACAACCATAAAACCGAGCCTAGAATTTAAACTTTAACAAGAACATTTAACAGATCAAGCAAGATCTTGAGCTAGATGAGCTCAAGCTTACAGCTAGGTGGCTCTGATACCAATGATAGAACATCCAAAAGACCAACTAGCATAAGCTTGAGCCACAGAGAGAGAGGAGATGATCATACCTTGATCTGTAGATGAGGAAGCCATTCTTTTGCTTGATCAATAAAACACCTAAAGAAAACCACCTAGAGATATTCACGTGGCAGGGATAAATCCTTCCCAGTGCTCCAGCGATTGGCTTGATCAGTAGCCTCTTAGGAGGATGAGAGGAAGAGCTACGAGAGCAGCAGCTGCACTTAGAGCCGTATCTACTCATCCCTTCTCCCTTTTCTTTATAAAATACACTGTGCACTAGGGGGACCCACCAAGTTGACTTAAGATGGCAATGTTCCTGATCAGAACATGTTAAATGTGAACATGTTGACTTTACGATCAACATCCCAACATAAGGACGTACCGGTCGCCCACGGTATTTAAAAAAAACATACGAACACCTAAATAAATTACTCAATTTCAAACCTATAATGCATAGCTAGAGAGGGCAGTTGATCACTCTACAAAATGGTCACCCCCGGTCCAGCTAGAGACGGTCGCCCACAGGCGGACGTCTGCCAGCCTCTACAAATCGAGACCATCCGGTCCATCAACATCGCTCGTATGGGGGCCCAGGTCCTGATGAAATTCCTGTTGAATTCTATCAGCCATGTTGGCCTTTGACTAAGAAAGGGATTTGTGACTTGTTTCAGGATTGGTTTCAAAGGAATCTCCCCTTGTATAGGTTGAGTTTTAGAATGATTGTGGCTATTTTACAATATACAGATGATACTATCTTGCTTGTTCAGGATGTTATGGAGCAGGCGACTCACCTAAAGCTCATCTTATATCTTTTTGAGGCCATGTCTGGACTCAAGATTAATTTTGATAAGAGTGAAGTTATGATGGTTCTTAGGGATAATGATAAGAAAATGGATTATGCTAATATGTTTGGGTGCCAGCTTGGTGACTGGCCTATTAAGTATTTGGGTGTGCCTGTGAGCAGCTCAAGATTGCATGTGTCTGATTTGGATGGAGTAACTGGTAAACAGGGCCGGCCCTGAGATTTTCGGGGCCCAGGGCAAAACTGAAATTTAGGGCCCCTAATAGGTAGCGTAGCGAAAAAGAGAGCGAACAAGGAAAAATGAGACACGGATTTTTACTCGAGTTTTTGGGGGCCCAAGTTGAATCTACCATCTTTTAATCCTCTGTCCTTTTTTTTCCTTTTAGAAGCATCTGATTAAGACTTCATAATAATACTGAAATAAGAAAAATATGAATCAAAATTATGGCATAAAATACCAAAAAATAAAAGAAGATCAGATCACCGAAGCAATCATCGACGTACCTATGTCTAACGGCGCGGCTGACGGCTTTCTGTCTTAGATGAGCATAAAGATGGGTAGCGGACTATAGTGGCGGACGACAAACCAATCAGCGGGCAGCGGTGGCGTCCGTGACAGGCGGCAGCGGTAGGCCGGCGTGCTGTGTGCGGCGAGACGAGGGACAAAGACGAGAGCGATCGTGTCAGGCGTTAGGGCATCGTGTGTGTCATGTGCGCGGGTACGCGAGAGAGACACGTGTGGATGTGGAACTAAACAAATCTGAATAGCCACGATTGATAATCCATCCATCATGTATGTACCCTTAGTGGAAACGACCACTCAAGCAGAAATAAACTCCACGGACCAGTCGGCACATGCAGTCTACTGGTCATGGAAAGACTATTTTTTTACAAGCACATACCATATATTGTATGCATATATCTGGAGAGGGGCCCTCAAAAATTTTGGGCCCCGTGCGGCCGCCCCCACGGACCCCTGCCAGGGCCGGCCCTGCTGGTAAACTGAAGAAAAAGTTGGATGGCTGGATTGGTAATAACTCCTCTATAGGTGGCAGGGTAACTTTGATTCGGTTCTCCTTGAGTGAGACTGCTATTTATCTCATGTCTATGTATCTTCTCCCTCTGACAAACTTGGAGAAAATGACTAAGATAATCAGAAAGTTATTTTGGCAGATGACTGAGACTAAGAAAAAAATACTTCATGGTTAGGTGGCAACTGATTTGTAGGCCAAGGAAAAAGGGGGGATTGGGGATTAAAAACCTGAGGATATAGAACATTTTCTTATTGTGTAAATGGTGGTGCGGGCTGGAAAGTGAGGACGGTAGCTCGCAAAATCTGGTCAGAAACAAGTACAACATAACCAGTGGAATCCTGGCAATCAAAGCTAAGCATGATGACTCTCATGTGTGGAAAGATTTGTTGAAGATCAGGAAGTATTATCTGTTGGGAAGAAAAATGTGTGTGGTTGGAGGGAATGATACTAGTTTCTGGTATGATGCATGGCTGGGTGACAACCCTCTTTGTGTTGTCTTCCCCCAGTTATTTGACATTTCCATTCATTAGAAAAAAACTGTTCGAGAAGTTTGTGAGTCTGGGTGGGCCTTCTCCTTTAGAAGATGGCTCACTCCAGCTCCGTAGGTGCAGGTACAACAGCTGAAAAATGTGCTGGCTACCGTGGCCCTGGGGATGGGAGAGACATCCCCAAATGGAAGTATACTAGGAATGTGGTCTTCTCTGTTAAGTCCCTGTATAACAAAATTTCCTCCCGTGGACCTGATAGATCTTTTAAGCACTTGTGGAAGTCAAAACTCCCTTTGAAAATCAAAATATGGCTTTGGTTAATTTGACATAATGCTATTGCTACTAAGGATAACATGATTAGAAGGAAATGGGCTGGAAGCCCCCTTTGTAGGTTCTGCCCAGCTAATGAATCCATCCTACATTTGTTCTTTTCTTGCCATGTTGTTAGCTTTGTGTGGAGTTCTTTGTGTGTTGCCCTGGGGGCTAATGCCAGACCTTCAGGTTTCACACACTATTTTTGGTGGATAGCTAGGTTTTTTTTCCTCGAATACTAATCTTCATATTGTGGGAATAGCTGCGTTGTGTTGGGCTGTTTGGAAACTTCGTAATAATGCATGTTTCGAGGGCAAACTTATATCATCGCCTGTTGAGATGGTGTGTTATACGTGTGTATTCTTGCGATATTGGGCAGGATTGCAGTCTGAGATGGAGAAGAAGCTGATTTTGGAAGGAGCAGAGCAGATCCAAGGAGTGGCGATTAGGGATTATGAAGCAACCACAAGAGCCTCTAGTAGGACAAGCCTTGATCAGGAAAATATGGAAGAAGATGAAGAAGTTTCAGTTTGAAGTATCCCGGGTTGCGGTTGGATGTTGAAAGACCGTTGAGCGTCTTTTGCCTGGCAGTTGTAAAATTTGGATATCGCCTGCTGAATTCCACCGTTGGGGTGGTGGTTTTTCTCTCTCCAGTGACAGTGGTTTACCTCCAGCAGTTTTTGTAAAAGGTCTTGGTGGCCGGGCTGGCGCCTTTTAAACTCAGGGTTTAGTCTTAGACCTTAGCTTCAGTTCATTGTTTGTCGTTTTTACCGTTCCTTTTTTGTTTTGCCTTTGGTCGTTTTGTAAGAACTTGTTCTGTTATCCTACGGTAATGGAATCCGGCTCCTCTTGGGGAGGCGTATGTAATAAAAAAAAACATCGCTCGTATGAACATTTTTTTTGGATAGATGCCTTTCCTTCTTTCCAGCTGTAGGCTAGGAAGGGCGGCTTTCATGCGCAATATGAAGTGATCATTTTTAGCTTTCCAATACCCTATAGGTCTATACAATTGTAAGAAGGAATTAGCATGTCACAATCGCCCAAGGGCTTAACACGAGCTCAACAATGGTAGATTTCGTGGGGCTTTAACCAAGCATGCACATATTGCTCATAATTTCATAAGTTCATAGCACTAATAGAAAATAACTTATAGGTAGAATCCTATTAGTGGCCCGCTAATATGAACGTACCCTGTTGGTAAAATAATAGTAACATACTCCCTATACGTCAACTTTGAGAATAACGGTTCGTGCATCCCGGGTCGTTCGCGCGAGCGACTCCGAAGGCGGTCGAAACCCTAGGCAGAGGCCGACTGATTTGTGAGTCCCTAGCCGCTGCTGCCACCGGAGCTGGTGGTGGCAGCGGCCCCTCGGTCGTCTACGGCGGCAGGATCTGGTGGACGCTCTTTATGGCGTTGCTCCGCGCGGGGTGAGGTCGTCGTGTGGGGTGTGAACGACAGTCTGCAAGTGGAGAGGCGGTGCTGTGCGACGGAGCTCGGGTAGCGACGGTGATGCTTGTGGTTCCATGATGCTTGAGCTTCTGCGAGGGTGGTCATGGCAACATGCCGACCTGGGCCCAAAGGCCCGAGTCGTGAGTTAACCTTGCCTCGTTCTAGCGTGTGGTGACTTCCGCTGGGGTGGGGCATGTTAAGTCGACATTGTCTGCGTTCCGTTTTCAGCGTCGGCATGGGCTTGTGTGGTATGAATAAAGGAGGTATGGTGGTGGCTCTAGTGGTCTTCTGCGTCCAGCGCGCCAATATTCATGTTGGCCGTCATCCTTGATATGGCTTTCCACGAGTTCTGGATGACGCCCCTAACACTCTTCATGGATTGGCTTATGAGCTTATGAATTTGTGTTTTGGTTTGGAACCGGTCATGCATGTCTACAACTTTGAACCTGTGGGGCTTCAAATGGACATGTGGAGAAGCTTCTCTTTGCGTTGACATAGTGGGACATGTCAATAGTTTCGATTTCCATGGTGTTGGACAGAGACGGGGAATGTCTAGATGGCTATGATTGGCTGATCTTTGATGGAGGGGAGGGTGCATCGGATGCGGCGAAGACTTTACTTCACAGGATGTTGTGAAGGGCTTGCCGCACATGAAAATGCGAGCCTGCTTTGCAGCAACGACATTGGTGGACAAGGCAACATTCAGAGGTTTCTGTTCAGGTGGTGCTCGTTGAGTGTCGGGACTCGTTATCTAGGGTGAAAACTAAGATCTGGCCTTGATTGGTTGTACCTGGAAGTGACATCCTTGTTGAAGGCATTGTTTGAAGAGTTCAGGTCTTCTCCAAGGTGAAAATATGCGATCTACGATTAGACAACGACGGCGCGTGTGCACTATGCTGGTCTACGCCGCAGAATTTAAATTTTTTCCCTACACAGTCCGCCAATATCACTATGCAGATAACGAGACATGCACATACATGGGAGGATCAGAAAAACGACTCACCAGTCAGCGGATTCGATGTAGTTGTAGACGATATCTGAACGATCGTAGATCCTCACAACTAGTCCTAGTTGTAAGGATGTCGCTAAGTCTTCCCTCGTCAAGGAACACATGTGTAATCCTCTTATGGTGCGCACGCGTACACTCGTGTCAACTCATCAGCGCTCCGCCGTCCAGAACTCGGTGCCGACGAAGAGAGACCGCCTTCTGACGTTGCTAATTGGTAGCTCTAATCAACTGTGATTGGGGCTATTTATGAAACTGCAAGTTCTCAACACATGAGAGAAAACTAGAATTAGAGCTAGGTCTAATCGAGAGAGGAAACCTCAAAACCCAATTAGAAGAGGCTCTAATTCAATTATAGGGGCTCTAATTAGAAGTTCTAATTATACCCTCTAATTCTACTAGAGACAGAGGCTTGAGAGCCAATTGTGTGTTTTGTTTTGAATCTTCGGGTGCTTTATATAGTGTGGGAGGAGGATACTTTCCAAGAGAGAGGGAGGAGTCCTAATTGTGCTAGGAGGTGGTGGCCGCACCATGCCTACTAGACCAACTCGGCTTGGGGGTGGAGTCCAACTCCACCTTCCCCTTCCTTTTTTTCCTTTTCTCTTTTTGTTAACATCTTTTTCTCTCTAATAATTTTGGGAAAATACCGGGACGACGAGTACCAACTTGTGAATCCACTCGAGCCCACCTGGCAGCCCCCTAAAATAGGGTTCAGCCATGTGGGGGAAATCTTCCCCCTCCCCGTACCCCCCTCCTTATGGAAAGTCCCCGAAACTCCTCTGGAACCACTTGACCCCTATAGATAAAATCATCGATATTATCTAACGATGTTAGAAACACATTTTTAAGAGGCTTTAGCAAGGCTATTTGGTAGTTGTTTTGTAGAAAGCTACTTTTCCTTTTATAGACCCAACTGGGCAACGTCTACAAGAAGGTTTTGAAATGATATAGAAATTGTAACTCTTCTTCAGCTTCTGATCATTGCATTCACCAATCCAGTATCACACCTGTCTACTCAGCTTATATTGTTCAGGTTCTCTATGATCTCAACTGCTATTCTCAAGGATGTCCATAATCGTGGACATGACTTTTTGAAAAGATTTACCCTGCAGGGGTGTACTATTTTAACCACCAGTACCGTCCGGCTCCTTGCCTGATCAGGCCTGATCACATCCTCTTCCTGGGATGCCGGCAGAGCGGGCGCAGTTACAACCTTTGGCTTGCATGAATCTCTCCAAGGGTCATCAGTGTGAAGAAGTCCAGGTTCAGTGCCTCCGACACCCTGGACCGCCGGACACATCCACCGTCCTCGTTCATCCTTCCATCTTTTCATGCACACGCAAATGGAAAGCTCATACTAGAGGACACTTGGCTAGACCCTCATAAATTAGTAGTCGATAGGGATTCCATATATCCCACCGCTAGAAGCACGCTCGGTCTTGGTTCAAGACGAAGACAACTTGCATCTTGGGGCATGCGTGAGGCAAAACACCACCATTCACCGATGGCAACTCATCCAGCATGTTAGGATTTTCATCGAAGATCACCTGCCTCCAATACATCCGGACATGACATAATATTCTCCAACCATGATCCATCCATCGGACCCAAACTACTCAACTAAGCAGGCCTAAGCAATTAAGTAGCATATAACACTATCTCGGGCCACATAACAATACTATGGATAATAGGAAGGGAAACATGTAATGGTGTCCGGAACAAAATGCAACTACTAGGATGATATAGCCAAAACATTTGAATCGAATGTAATATTATGGTGGATAAAATACTTGAGAAAAAACATAGGAGTAGAGAGATGCTCAAGAAGTGGATTTACGCTTTCCTTGGTGATAAGGGTGATAGTACGATTCGTCGAGGTATTGTAGTGGAACCTCGACTTCTGGATCTACCGATACACAACAAGCAGAAAGAGCAAATAAATAACACAAATACAACAAGTGCAATGCACACTCATGATGAAATGACAAGTTAATGCAACTAAATATTTAGTAACCCAGATCAACATTTTAAATGGGCCCAAAACAAATGAATAAAATGAAACACCCATATTTAGCTTAATTCTCTAATGTTGTTTTCCTCCAAGGACCAGTACTGTAATGAAGGGGAACGTAGCATAGAAAACAAAAATTTTCCTACGCGAGAGATACCCGAAAGGCCAAGATCTAATCTAGGAGACGAAGTGCAACGGGCAACAAGAGGGTTAAGGAGAACACATACCCTCGAAGACTCAAAGTGGTACGAGATCAAATCTCGTTGTTGGCGTAGTCGTACTCACACCGATCCCGATAGCAAGAAGATGGCACCGCAATCCGGCGGTGCATCCGTGATCGGTCACACGTACGGTTGATGACGACCTCCGTTCCCTCGTTCCAGCGGGGCGCGGAAGTAGAGGATCCCTCAGAACTCCAGCAGCACGACGGCGTGGTGTGGTGGAGAAAAACATTGCTCAGGGCTTCGCCAAGCGCACGAACAAGTGGTGGAGCAGCGGCAGGAGGGAGGAAGAGATGACACAAGTGTGTGTAGTGGGAGAGGGAGCTCTCACCCCTCCTTTTATAGGAGGGGATGGCAGCCACGAATTTTTGGCTGCCTCCACCTCTCCCTCATCATGTGAGTGGAGTCTCCACTCAACCCACTCATTCTTCCATGAATTCCCACTCAAAATCCCAAGGGTTTTCTTTAATAAATAAATAAAACAATTTTATTTCTTTATTTTAATATTTGTTAATTCCATTAACAAACATTAACATATAACCCCTTGAGTTAGTTGTTAAATCTATTAACAACCATTTGATAAGAATCCCCTTGAACTATTTCAAAATTACTCGAAACAATTTCGGTGACTATTTCAATATTCCCCGAAACAATTTCGGTGCTGTCCAAACTTTTCTCCGATATTCCGTATCCTCTCAAATGCGTCATTGAACCTTAAGTGTGTCACCCTACGGTTCGCGAATAAGATAGACATGATCGAGAATCCTCTCCGATCAATAATCAACAGCGGGATCTGGAGATCCGTGATGACTCCTATATATTCAACGATGACTCTCGTGATCGTGTGAACCAACAACGCCGTGAACTATTCCCTTTGTCTCGCGATATTTTACTTGTCCGAGATTCGATCATTGGTATCAACCATACCTTGTTCAATCTCGTTACCGACAAGTACTCTTTTCTCGTTCCCGTGATATAACATCCTTTGTGATCATATCACGTGCTTGCAAGCGGTTTCGATGTGATATCACCGAGAGGGCCCAGAGTATATCTCTCCGTCATTTGGATGGACAAATCCCACTCTTGATCCATGATCCTCAACTAATACTTTCCGAATACTTAACGACACCTTTATAGTCACCCTGTTACGGTGTGACGTTTGATGCCATCAAAGCACTCTTCCGGTATCAGTGATTGACATGATCTCATGGTCTAAGGAATAAGTTACTTCGTATGTTTGATATAACAATGTAAACTAAATGACTTGATCGCATTGCTATATTATCTTTGGGTATATGTTCATCACATCATTCTTCTAATGACATGACCCCGTTATTAATAACATCCAATGTTCATGATCAGGAAACCTTGATCATCTATTAATCAACGAGCTAGTTAAAAGAGAGGCTTTACTAGGAACCATTGTTTGTTTATTAAGCACACATGTATCAACGTTTCCGGTTAATACAATTCTAGCATGAGAAATAAACATTCATCGTAAACAAGGAATAAGATAATAACCATTTTATTATTGCCTCTCGGGCATATTCCCTTCAGTCTCCCACTTGCACTAGAGTCAATAATCTAGTCTGTAAGCACTTTAACACATATGGCGTACCAGTGTTATTACCATGCTTCGCATGCGGTAAACATCATCAAAAAGATCTGAACTGTTCAGGTCCTATTGTATTTGCATGTTCTTTGCGTCTACACGCATCACTCATTCTCTAATGAGATGGCTTTGTATATATATAGTCAATTCGTGAAAACTTAATTCCTCAGCTTAAACTGATGTCACTAACATTGTGAAAATGTAGCTTCATAGTGTTAGCATTCTTGGAAACTCACCAAGTTCCGGTGATACCTTAATTCCTCAGCTTAAACTGATGTTACTAACATTGTGAAAATGTAGCTTCATAGTTTCAGCATTCTTGGAAATTCACCAAGTTCAATAAAGAACTCCTTGACACAAAATACGCTTATAATTAGTTGTCAACACAACGATATACTTTAGCCTTTGTTGTAGTATCTGTCACAATATTTTAATTTTGAAACTCTTTCAAATCCAGCATGGAACTTTCTTCCATCCTATTGTGCTACCCTTCATCACATATTTTAATTGAGATAAAATTACTTGAATAAATGACAAGACTATTAGTGTAACATATTACAACTATTATTTTGTCATTACTATATAGGAAAACATATCCTTAGCATTTCTAAAAAGACACAAGGATCTCTCCCACTGTTGTCTAATCATCATATGAATTATCCTACTATAACATTTTATAGCATAGGACTCATCTGGTTGTGTACATAGCATGGAAACATGACTTAGAAATCTCAATTTCAATGATGCTCATCATGTGTCAAAACACATGAATCTTGCTCAATTATTTTCCATGTGACAAGAACTCCTTCTTATCAATTTTATATTGACTTACTTCAATATTTCATCTATGTAATTTGGCTTCAATCATATCAGGCGCTTCAATCCATCTTTTATAGATATCGATGCCCAATATCTTCTAAGCCTTTCATCAATATGAAATCTTAACCGTGTTAATTTAAAATACATATTTTCCAATCAACCATATGTCATCTACATAAAGTATTGGAAATATGTCATAACGCTCCCACTTAATTTCTTGTAACTCTACAAGCATCTTTATCATTCATGATGGAATCAAACTCTTTTGATAACTTCATTAAGGTAAAGATTTCAACTTCGTTATGCTCACTTCAACCATTGAAGTGCGCATGCCTTTCTAGCAACCTTTTGAATTTTACAAAACTCTCAGACTGTGTCAAGTACACATCCTTGAACAAACTTCCTCGAGAGGAGAATTGGTTTTGTTATTCAACATCCATATCATAATATGTAACTTTGCTAGAACTATCTGCAAAGACTAAGCATCACTACGGAAGATCAAAATCTTGTAGTAGTGAACTCTTTGAACTTCGTCGGAAACAACTTTTCGATAAGTATCCATGTCTTTGTCGCTATATAGACCCTTTTGCTATCGTTAGGCGTCATGCCTATTGAAAGGACTACCAAGTCACATACTTGATATTCATACAAGGATACTATGGCGGATATAATGACTCATAGTCAATTTTACGAAGTCAGTGCCCATCATTTGCTTCCTTTATGAGGTCCAGGTCCTTTGTTGTCAAAACAACACTTTATACTTAAACCACAAGTTGTTCAAAGTACAAAGTTTTTGGACTTTTCTGGTACAGTTCGCAAACTCATTTGAAGTATCTACAACATTTGTAGTGTCTTCTACTTAGTCAAAATAGTAAACCCCGGAACAACTTCCAGTGCTGCGCTACTCTTGACATGATAACGGAGATTCTGTAATCTTGTTGAGTTTGTACCGTGCTCCCACTCACTTGTTTCGCAAGAACTACTTTCTCGAGAAATCAACCCTTTCTGACAAACAACATTTGTCTTTTGGTTCGGTGATAGGATAAATACCCAATGTTTTATTTGGGATAACCTTATAAACATATATTTATCCTATTTTGGTTGTAAACATTTTACACATGCTATGCATACCAAAACTTAAGAAAAATGACAATTCAGGTCATTACCCAAACCATATCTTATATGTTGTCAATTTCAACGGATCATGATGGTGCTCTTTTCAGTGTAAAAGCGGTTGTCCTTAATGTATAAACTACAAAAATATAATGGCAATTTTATTAACCTTACCATGTCAAACAGGGTTTGATTTTGTCTTTTGAATACTCCAATCTAATGTGGGGTATTCGAAAAGTATAAGTTGTAGAACAATTTTGCAACTTCTCAGATGTTTTGCTAAACTTGTAACTCAAACTTTATCCTTTATGATCCAATCATAAATACTTGATTATCTTGTTACATTGATTTTAACTTCATATTAACAACCTTTTGAACCAATTCAAAATGTCAAACTCTGTTCCCTTTAAATAGATATACTCACATATCTACTTAAATCATCGACAGAATTTTATGAAGGAAAAATTAATTCACCATACATGACTACACATAATGGACTATATACATCAATATGTATAATCTCCACTAAATTAGTCGTCCATTCTACTTTGGCCTAAGAACGGAATTCTAGTCATCTTTTGGAAGAGGTCTCACAAGCGTCAATAAAATGACTCCGGAAGTCCATCAATATGGAGTTCCTTCATGTTTTCCTTTCCGATATGAACTAAAATGGTGGTGTCACAATTTAAGTGAAACTCTTCAACGTCTTGCAACGTTTAGCATTTAGTCTTATAGATGTTTCCTTTACCAACATGATTTATATTAACATATCCATCAATTATGGAATATGATCATAGTTTGAACAATCTCATTTGTTCTCACAAAAGACTAGAACAAAATAACAAATTATTAAGTTCTTCAAATAAATCTTGACTGGTTGGTTCGATACGACAATGAACACAATAACACTTTATTTATGTTCTTGTCATAATCGATTCCACATCTATTACTAGTTCCTTTTAGGCCCTTGTATTTCTTTCATTGCGTTGCTTTGTATGACAACTCATACCAACCAATGTGGTATCAAAAATACCAAAAATACTTTGTTAACTAGTAATACATCTATATCTTGTATATCAAGTATATACTCCTGAGCTGGACTTTTCCAGTTATCTTCTTTTCTGCCATATATCTATTTGTAATTCTATTTTCAATATTCCCTTTCCTTTATAGAATAATCATTCAACATCAAACAATGCTAGTCTTACTAGCTCATTTTCTTTGGCGTGTTAGTCATATACTATCACCCATTGAGTCATACTTTGAGTTTGATTGTTCTACTAATATCACCATATTAATAGCATTCTTCTAGATTCCACTCTTAGCAATTTCCAAGTAAGGTAAACTACTTTACCCATACTTCTAATCAATCCCATCATAACAATTTTATGATTAAGCTACTATAGCTCGAAGGAAGGAATTTAGAGGATAATTTTTAGCATCCAATTTCTTGTAATATTCAAACGCCTAGCGTCTTCAATCATTGCATATATTCAGATAATATAAGCAAACATTGTCACGCTAAATTATACTCAGTCATGTTGCCACAAATAAGTTTCTAGATATCAATATATCTTTCACTTGATTGTTTCTGAAAACAACTCTTTTCAGTCCCTAAATCACCTTGATCAACAAAACATTCTTTTGAAGATAAAGTAATACGGAAGCAACCATGACTCTGGATTCTAAGTAGGAATTATTTGCTCTCTAGATTAATCAATCATTAACCACATGGAGCTAGGTAGGAAATACCAAAAATCTACAATAGGACTCAATTTTAAATTTCACTAATACGGTACCAATCTTAAATGGTATTTACCAGATCATAACAGTTATATCTCAATTAACAATCTAAGTGTAAGGTAGTTATGAGGATGCCAATGACTACTACAAGTTGTGCAAATTCACTTTGATTTGTTGTTCATGATAAATAAGTTCAAGTTAATTCAAATTAAGCCATGAACTCCCACTCAAAAACAACATCCCTCTTAGTCGTCTTTAGTGATTACACGAACCAAATTCACTACAACAAAACCGATCATCACGTGAGATGATGTAGCTTCAAAGGCGAACATCGACATGTTCATCATATCATCCATATGACTCATGCTTTACCTTTCGGTTACGTGTTCCGAGGCCATGTCTGTACATGCTAGGCTCGCCAAGTAGAACCGTAGTATTGCGTGTGTTTCAAGGCCATGTCTTTACATGCTAGGCTTGAAAACACCCGTTGTATGCGAACGTTGAGTCTATCACACCCGATCATCACGTGATGTCTCGAAACGACGAACTTTCTTAACGGTGCATACTTAAGGAAGAACACATTATTATCTTGATATTAAGTGAGAGGGATCATCTTATAATGCTACCAACGTTATCTAAGCAAAACAAGATGCATAAAAAGGATCAACATCACAGACATCACATGAAAGGATAACGTGATATGATATGGTCCTTCTTGCACTTGATCTCCATCATGTGCATTATGGTATGATCTCAATCATTCCACCGGCGTGGTACCAAGTACCACGGTACCCCAAACTTGTTTGTCCATCAATAAGAAGACAACCATATGGATACCTTACGGTATATCAATAATTTACAAAATAGATCATCTCATAATCAAATTTGTAATATTGACCATATCACATCACATGCCCAGCAAAAACTAGTTAGACGCTTCTAATTTATTTTTGCATATTTTACATGGCTTAGGGCTTTCGAGGATAGAACCGTTCATACCTACGAACATCAACCACAACGTTGATAAACACATTTTTAACAACCCTTCATAGATTAGATCTTAACTATAGTAGAAGAAACAGACACCCGCAAGCCACTTATGCAATACAAGTTGCATGTCAGTTGTGGAACAAGTCTCATGTACGTGGACATGTAAGGTTAGTCCGGGCCGCTTCATCCCACTATGCCACTAAGATCATAAAATAATCAAGGAGGTAATAACATGATCATCAACGCCCACATACACCTATGTGTTCTACCCGTACAAAACATCTACGCATAGATCCGGCTCTGATACCACTGAAGGGGAACGTAGCATAGAAAACAAAAATTTTCCTACGCGAGAGATACCCGAAAGGCCAAGATCTAATCTAGGAGACGAAGTGCAACGGGCAACAAGAGGGTTAAGGAGAACACATACCCTCGAAGACTCAAAGTGGTACGAGATCAAATCTCGTTGTTGGCGTAGTCGTACTCACACCGACCCCGATAGCAAGAAGATGGCACCGCAATCCGGCGGTGCATCCGTGATCGGTCACACGTACGGTTGATGACGACCTCCGTTCCCTCGTTCCAGCGGGGCGCGGAAGTAGAGGATCCCTCGGAACTCCAGCAGCACGACGGCGTGGTGTGGTGGAGAAAAACATTGCTCAGGGCTTCGCCAAGCGCACGAACAAGTGGTGGAGCAGCGGCAGGAGGGAGGAAGAGATGACACAAGTGTGTGTAGTGGGAGAGGGAGCTCTCACCCCTCCTTTTATAGGAGGGGATGGCAGCCACGAATTTTTGGCTGCCTCCACCTCTCCCTCATCATGTGAGTGGAGTCTCCACTCAACCCACTCATTCTTCCATGAATTCCCACTCAAAATCCCAAGGGTTTTCTTTAATAAATAAATAAAACAATTTTATTTCTTTATTTTAATATTTGTTAATTCCATTAACAAACATTAACATATAACCCCTTGAGTTAGTTGTTAAATCTATTAACAACCATTTGATAAGAATCCCCTTGAACTATTTCAAAATTACTCGAAACAATTTCGGTGACTATTTCAATATTCCCCGAAACAATTTCGGTGCTGTCCAAACTTTTCTCCGATATTCCGTATCCTCTCAAATGCGTCATTGAACCTTAAGTGTGTCACCCTACGGTTCGCGAATAAGATAGACATGATCGAGACTCCTCTCCGATCAATAATCAACAGCGGGATCTGGAGATCCGTGATGACTCCTATATATTCAACGATGACTCTCGTGATCGTGTGAACCAACAACGCCGTGAACTATTCCCTTTGTCTCGCGATATTTTACTTGTCCGAGATTCGATCATTGGTATCAACCATACCTTGTTCAATCTCGTTACCGACAAGTACTCTTTTCTCGTTCCCGTGATATAACATCCTTTGTGATCATATCACGTGCTTGCAAGCGGTTTCGATGTGATATCACCGAGAGGGCCCAGAGTATATCTCTCCGTCATTTGGATGGACAAATCCCACTCTTGATCCATGATCCTCAACTAATACTTTCCGAATACTTAACGACACCTTTATAGTCACCCTGTTACGGTGTGACGTTTGATGCCATCAAAGCACTCTTCCGGTATCAGTGATTGACATGATCTCATGGTCTAAGGAATAAGTTACTTCGTATGTTTGATATAACAATGTAAACTAAATGACTTGATCGCATTGCTATATTATCTTTGGGTATATGTTCATCACATCATTCTTCTAATGACATGACCCCGTTATTAATAACATCCAATGTTCATGATCAGGAAACCTTGATCATCTATTAATCAACGAGCTAGTTAAAAGAGAGGCTTTACTAGGAACCATTGTTTGTTTATTAAGCACACATGTATCAACGTTTCCGGTTAATACAATTCTAGCATGAGAAATAAACATTCATCGTAAACAAGGAATAAGATAATAACCATTTTATTATTGCCTCTCGGGCATATTCCCTTCATGTAATATTATTAAAACAAGCATGCAAATGTTGTTTTCTGTTAGAAATTTTCTTGTAGAGCATTTTGATATATTGGTTGCAATTTTCTGGGCAATTAATAATATTTGGTGATTAAAACACAATGGTATTTAAATCTTAGCCTTCCTGGAATTTGCAAGGTACCATTTTAATTCAAATTTTTTTAGGTACAGAAAGGTTCAAAATAGGTAGCAATTGTTCCTCTCAACATTTTGAGATATTAAACATAATTTTCCAATAATTATTTTAGAAGTTATGAATTATTCAAAATTGTTTTAATTCTACTTTTTGGTATTTTAATTAAACAGAAAAGAAAATTATTTCAAACATGTCCAAATAAAATATGTATGTGTAGAGTTTTTTAATAAAAACGTTTTGATACCTTGTTTAATAATTTTGGTGAAACAGAGCAAAAGTTATTAATGTTCAAAATCTCAATTTTTAATAGCCATTCCTGTAATTAATTAATAAGGACAAAATTAATTGTTCAGTTTTGTGTAGACATAATTCTAGAAGATAGATATTTTCAAGATGAGTTCATAGAAATTTGAATGGACTTATTTGGATCATTTTTCGAATTTCTATAGATTTTACAAGTCAAGTGTTTTATTATGTTTCCTGTTTTCCAGATTTTAAAAGAAACCAACCGAAACATTTTTCACTCAGGGGTGGGCTAGCCACAGGGGCTGACGCACGGGCCCGTGGCCATGTGTGCATCCACGCAGGCACACAGGGCCCCACTGCCAGGTTTGGCTGGGTCAGCGCGACGTCGGCACGACGTCACCGCCGGCGGTGACATAGCTCATGCGACGACGGCGCCGCCGATTTACGGCTTGCCGGAGCGCGCGGAGGTGCGCGTTTGCACCACCGTTGTGTGCATTACCTAACGTTGGCGGCGGACGGACCCAACGGGCATCGGAGCGACGGCGACGAGCGCGGGGGACAGTGGTCACCCATGGCTACCGGCCCGGCGGTGAGCTAGTAGATTAGGGAGGAGGAAAAGACGATAGGAGCAGCGCAACCTCACCCTTGTCGCGTGAGGATCACCAGCGGTGAAGGGAGTAGACGGAGGCAGCAACACGAGCTCGTCGGATATGCGTCAGCCTGCGGAGAGGAGATGGATGGCGGCGGCGTTTCCGGTGGCTACTGCCCGATTCCTTTTGCAGGGAGGGAGGAGGGTGCACGGCGGTGTGTTTGCCCCACACGGCGGAGCTCGACGATGGATAGAACGCCGGCAATGTATGGTCGATGGCGGCTAGGGTTTCGGTCACATGAGAGAAATAGAGAGGGGAAGCACGCGGGTGTCGAAGAGTCGTATCAACAAATCCCTAGGGTGAACCCATAGGGTTTCGATTAGGAGAATGTGTAGGCACTGGTGACAATCGTTGGCTAGACAGCGTAGAGGTAAAACCCTTACTCCTGCCTCTGTCGATATGTATTGATGAGTAGATCGGTTACAATGGGGGGTTGCTCAAGTCGAGAGTATGGTCTCGATCTCAAGGCTTGGTGGTGCGGTATTGCCTGGTCCTCCCCCTGGTGGTTCTCCTGGCTTTATATAGATAGCCAGGTCTCAAACCGTGCCCAGGGGGATACAAACTCTAACCCTAAGTCGGTTACAAGTTTTCTTTCTTAACCCTCAAGGCTTTGCGGGTGGGCTCTGATTGGGACTTCTAGAACAGTCCATGGCGCCTCTTTCGGAGCTTGGGTCGTGGGCCTGAGACCGGGTAGGCTCACCCGATAGGCCTAGGATCCATCCCTTCGTCAGTAGCCCCCGAGCGTTTACTCGACTGAGAATCTGTCGGGTGGACGCTCAAAACTTATCTTGATTTCTCTTCGACTGGTGGCTTCAACCGTTTGAAGAGGATGTGTATCCTGTATGCGATGCATTTCTTGTACTCGAGTATCGAGAAAATAAAAGTGCCTGTGTGTTGGCTGTTTTTGCAGAAGGATGTGGCTCAGTTGCTTGTCTCTCCCGAAAACTCAGGGCCAATTAATTGCATCTAGGGCAAAAACAGTTCTGGCCTACACAGATTCAAGACCTCCGACTCGAATCTGGTGAGGTGATCGTTGCGACTGGGCCGTGGAGGTCTTACCGAGTCGAACTTAACCTAATAGGGTGCCTGGCGCGTCCACTAGGATTTTTCTTCGTGTTGTTGACACGGAAATTTACAGGAGGACGCAGCTTGAGTGCGATTCCAGGCCTTCAAGCAAGATCTTTTGGGTCTTACCTTCGTATCAAGAGAATACGGCATCCGGATCGGCAGAATGATCCAGGGTAAAGATGTGTATACATCGTATGCTAGAGTGGCTGGGACCGCTCACCCGTGGACATTTCCTCGTAAATTTGTGAGTGAATAATTTCTCCTTGTTTGGAATTTATGTGAAAGAGTTTTTTTGCGTCTTGAGGTATCCAAACGAAAGAAATTTCGTGTTAAGGAGTTCGTGCGAAAGAGTTTTCGCGTCTTGAGATGTCCAAACGAAAGAAATTTCGTGTTATGGATTTTATGCGAAAGAGTTTTTGCGTCTTGATGTGTCCATACAAAAGAAATTTCATGTTAAGGAGTTTATGCGAAAGAGTTTTCTCGTCTTGCTGTGTCCATACGAAAGAAATTTCGTGTTATGGAATTTATGCGAAAGAGTTTTCGCCTCTTGATGTGTCCATACAAAAGAAATTTCGTGTTTTAGGATCCTACCCGAGAAACTTCTCGGGTTTGATGACATACGCAATGACGTCATTGCGCACTTTGCTCTGACTCCTCCCGATGGGACGTGATGGAGTGAGAACAGATGTGCTGGCCCACCTTGTCAGCTTTTTGACCGGAAACGAGACGTTGTTTCCGGTTTTTCCGCGAGCCGTGCGCAGTAATTGCGCACGATCTACTGTTAAGATCGTGGCACGAAACAGCTTTCACAGCCTCCTCGTTTCCGCTTCACGCGTGGCAGCTGTGATGAGTGCCACGTTGCTTGATGAATGGCCAAGATCGAGTGGCTCCGTTTATATATACTGTCCATAGGTGGAAAGTAAAAATCTTCCGGTCATTTGCTTCTTTGCTTTCTTCTTCCTCGCACTCATCTCCTCTTCTGCAAGCACGCACCAGTTTCCATTGCGGGAGGGAGGAAACGCAGCGCTTCTGCTTCTTCCTCGAAGGCACCTGAAGATACTCCTGGGCCACCCGCCCCGCGCTCAGGCGACTGGCGCTCGGCCAATACGACGAACAAGAGCATCAAGGAGATGCAGAGGGAGGGACTGCTGCCTCCCGAGGCCGAGAAGCGAGTTCGTCTCGGCAAGAAAGAAGAGGTACCAAACCCCCACGCGAACGAGAGCATGATCTTTGCGGATCACGTCTCGCGCGGGCTCTCGCTCCCCCTCCATCCTTTCCTCGTCGGCTTGCTGTATGTCTACGGCATACAGCTCCACGATTTGCCTCCAAATGCGGTGCAGCACATCTCGTGCTTCATCGTACTTTGCGAGTGCTTCCTGGGCATCCGCCCGCACTGGGGCCTTTGGAAGGCCCTATTCAAAGTGCGGGCTTTCCGTGAGAAATCGCGGGTAGAGACCGAGCTTGGAGAGATGTTGTGCACTGGCGGCTTCGGAATCCATGCGAGGTAGGATAGCCCGTACTTCGACATGCACCTTATCGACTCTGTGCAAGGGTGGAGTAAGAAGTGGTTCTACGTCGTCGATAATAGCGCGGGTGGAGCTCACGAATTCCACCTGTTCGGTGTCTTGAAGCGGCGGAAGTCCTGGGCGCACAGGCTCTCAGCTGAAGAGAGCCGAGTCGTCGCTTCGCTACTCACCAAGGTGGCAGATCTTCGTGATCAAACCGCAGGGGTTGCACTGAACGGCTTGGATCTGGCGAGTGTGTTCCTCAAGCGCAGGATTCAACCTCTGCAGGAGAGGCCCTCCACCATGTGGGAGTACCAGGGCGTCGAAGACCTCAGCCGTGTGAGTCGAGAAGAACTTTTGAATGTAGAATTCGAGAAGAAAATCGCGGCCATCACCAAGCTGAAAGTGGGCGAGACCTTCCCTGACTGCCCTATCGCAGCATTTGATGCTTCGAGACCTCCTCCATCCGAAGTAAGTTCAATTCTTTTTCAGTATTAACTTTTTTTTCTTTGTTCGAAAGTTTGTCGACTGAGTTTCTTCTTCTTGTCTTCTTGTTTTCCTTCTATAGAGTTTAAAGGTAGCAACCTGCTACCCGCTAGTTTCTGGTGAAGAAGCCTCGGATTTTTTGGCAAGCAACCTGGAGGTTCCCGTTGACACTAACATTGCCGATGCCGATTCGAGTTCTGAGCACGGCTCTTCGGATGACGTGGAAGAATCGAGTAGCGATCTCCACCACCGCAAGCGCCGCAGGGCGGGAGACGACGAAGCCACTTCCAAGGATAATTCCTTGGGTGGAGGATACGAGAAAGAGCCTCTCATCGTGACCCCACTGAGTGTGCGTGCTCCTCTCGCTCCCCAGTCGAAGATCCACACCGCCTGGAATGCGGATATGCTGGATGACAACGACGACGATGAGTAAGTTTTTATTTTCTTCTTTGCTCTAGTCGAAAATTTTCTTCTCGCTTCTTCCTTATGCTGTTGTTTCTTTCATGACAGGCTTCAGTCCATCAGCCCTGGCCGGTTCGCTTCTTTTGTTCCTCCCGCGGAGAGGAATGGTGCTGCTGCGGGTGAAACCCCAATTGCTAAGGCTCTCCAGAACTCGCCGAGCCCAGCCCCCACAGTTGCGGCTACAGATTATAAGCTGCCTAGCTTTGCGGGTGGAGTCTCGGCTTCGAAAGAAGTGTCGGGTAGCTCGGTTGATCCTCTGTGCATTGCCCAGGGCCAGGTAAACTTTGCCATTTACCTTGCATTATATACTTCGTTCATTTATGGTTTTTATCGGGTGCACGGCAGTGCTCCCGATGGGAGTAGCCCCCGAGGCTGTGGTCAATCGCTTGCAATTGGCTACAGGCTCAAGAACTTAAGCTTCTTTCCTTTCTTGATTTTGTCAGGTGCACGACAGTGCTTCCGATGGGAGTAGCCCCCGAGGCTATACTCGACTGTTTACAGTCGTGAATAGGCTCAATTTCATTCCACTTTCTCTGACTTCTTCATCTTTGTGTTTTGCAGTCTGTACTTGACTCTCTCAGTCAACCATTGGTCGCCACGTAATTTCGGCTGAGGCAGATTGCGTAATCCTTCGGGCGGATCGTGATCGACTTGTCTCGGATGGCCAAGCTCTCCAAGGTAAATTGAGCCGTTCCTTCTACTTATTCTTTCTGATCGTGTGAATTCCTTTAGGCTGAAATTTGTTGCTGTGTAGCCCAAGTCGATTTTCTGAAGGCTGAGAAGACTGATGCTATCACTCGGGTGAACACCCTTGAGGCTGAGTTGGAGGCTACTCGAAAGGAACTTGAATTCTCTCACAAGCAGTCGACTGACCTCGAGGGAAAGGTCGCTGAGACCCAGGATGCTCTGAAGTGACTGGAGGAGGCTGGCACCAAACAGGACAATGATCTTGTTGGCTTCATTTGTCCTCTGGCTTAGAAACTCGCTGGTAGGTCTTACTACAATTTCTGTTGCGCTGCGATTAGATCGGTTGCCTTTTTGAGTTTAATGACGTCTCTTTGCAGATGTCCTTGGCGTTGCGATGGAGCTTCTCGGGGTTCAACGGGTGGACGCCCTGACGGATTCTTGCGCTCAGCTTCAGAGGCACGCGAGTAGGATCTGCTCCCTCGTTGGCGATGCCATTCGAGTGTTGACGCAATTCCACGAGCGTCTTCTGGTTGATGTCGCGGTTCCGCCCATAATGGATGGTCTCCTGAAGGTTTTCTTGGAGGATGATCTCCTTCAGACCTACTCAGTCGCCCAGTCTGTGTGCGGGGCGAAGACTGCCATCCAGTTCGCGTTGGCGCATGGAGTCGCAGGCTTGCACGAGGTGTACTCGAACCTTCCCGTCGATGCTACCACAGGCAGAAAGGTAGCGCTTCGTCCTTTCGGCGATCCGGCTGGAGTCCTTGCTCAGAAGCTATCCAACTTGATTGCCCGTGCTAGTATCAAGGGGCAACCTGTCGCGAGTGGCAGCACTTCTGCAGTTCCATAGGATAGACTTTATTTAGTTTCCTCTTCTGATGTAATGAACCTTGGGATGTATTCCCGGATTCTGCCTTTAATCGAAGTTATTTTGATGTCTAAAATTGTATGATTATTGTGATTGAGACGGCATGAGCTCCCGATGGGAGTAGCCCCCGAGCACCTGTTAAGTAGGTGGTATACTTCTCGAGTGGGGTCTTGGAGAGTATCTGAACTTGTTTCATTTCCTTCCAGGTTGTAGGTCATAATGCAGAATCGTCGAGTGGATCTGCCGCACGAATAGATCCCCTTGTTGCTGTTGTTTACATTTGCCGGCCTCCGTGATCGTGTTGCGGATGGTGAGCGCAAGATGAAAGCTTTGCGTGGAGTGGCTGATGTTGCTAAATCAAAGCAAAAGTTTGCGGCTGAGCGTGAACAGTTCGTGGTGGAGAAGCTAGCTGCTGTTACCAAGGATATGCTTTGTAAGCACACTAGCCCCCTGGCGCTTTGTTGTTTTATCTTCCCTTCACCTTTTGACTTTTCACGCTATTTTTCGCAGTTGTTGAGCCCAATGCTCCTTGTGAAACTCATTGGGTAGACAACCACATTATTTATGAGGCGAGTAGCTCTAAGCCACATGCGAACAACTTTTGGTCTGACCGCAGCCGCGGCTTTATTCTGGCTACTTTGAAGTATTGGGCTAGCCAGGCGAGGCTGCTTGTGGATTCTTGTCGCGAAGCCTTGTCTTCTGTGCATCGGACGTTCTACCCGCTAGGTATTGTTCCGGAGAAGTTAAGCGACCTGCTAAGGCTGTTTGGCCGAGTTGGTGAAGTTCGCGAATGTGTTCGTCAGCAACTCATTTGCGGTGCAGAAGTGACGCTCGCTTTTGTTCGATTATGGCATCCCGAAGTCAATTTTAGATCCGTGGCCAGGTTCCCCAATGCTCCAGTCGATATGATTCCTCATTATGATGTCGTGAAGACTGCGGCTAAGGAGATCATTCGACTGACTTCTGAGGAGATTGAACACAAGATGGCTGAGAGGGTTGCTCCTCATTAACTGTACTTGTAGGATGTAGATGTCCTGTTACATTGTACATTCCTTCAAGAGTCTATAAGGTGTGTTTATAAGGTGTGAACCTTGTTGGTACCTTGTATTTGTAAATTTCCTTGTAATACTTAGTTAGGCGTAACCCCCGTGCGTTTGGGGTGTATACCTGTATTAAGCATGTAAAATGAAGAAAAGACGAGTAGCTATGGTTGAAAAACCATGTGTTTTTATTGATATGACTGAGAAGCCATGTAATTCCCTCGAGCTACAAGATGGCTAGTATAGCCTTATTTTCGCGAATAGAGTAATCCTAAGGATAGAATTTGCGGAGGTGCGCAACATTCCATGGATTGGAGTAGATGCCACCGGTCTCGGGGTTCTTCAGTCGATAGGCGCCACCTGGGATAACTTCATGTATTATGAAGGGTCCTTCCCATGGTGGCTCTAGTTTGTGTCCTTCTTTTTGCTTGAGCCACAACACCAGGTCGCCTACCACGAAGGATCCGTGGCGTATGCGACGACTGTGGTAATTGTGCAACGATTGCTGGTATATCGCCGACCTTGCAAGTGCGATATCGCGAATTTCGTCGAGTGCGTCCACGTCTTCTGCAAGTGCCCTATTCGAGGTTTCTTCGCTGTAAGCGACGACTCGGGGTGCGCTGAATTTGACATTTTCAGGTAGGACGGTTTCGGCTCCATAGACCATGAAAAATGGCGTATAATTCGTTGACCGATTTGGTGTTGTGCGAAGGCTCCACAACACTGATGGTAATTCCTCTGCCCAGTGTCCTGCTGCTGGGTGCAGACGATCGAGTAGCCGTTTCTTTATTCCAGCTGAGACCAATCCATTGGATCGCTCGACTTGACCGTTGGTTTGCGGGTGAGCCACTGAGGCGAAGCTGAGGTGATTCCCTTTTCCTCGCAGAACTGTTGTGTTTCCTTTGCTGTGAAATTTCTTCCATTGTCGGTGATGATGTTGTGTGGTATCCCAAATCTGCATACGATAGAGTCGAGGAATTTTACGACGCATTGGGCGTTGGCCGAGGTGACTGGCATGGCTTCGATTCACTTCGTAAATTTGTCAACTGCAACGAGCAAGTGCGTGTATCCTCCGGGTGTTGACTTTCGCAGTGGCCCTACCATGTCTAGCCCCCATTGTGCAAAGGGCCAGGCGATTGAGATCATGTGAAGTTCAGTGGCAGGGGCGTGCGACTTGGGCGTGAATCTTTGGCATGCATTGCACTTGTCGACTAGGTCCTTTGCGTCCCTGGCCGCTGTGAGCCAGTAGAATCCTGCTCGAAAAGCTTTACCCACGATCGCCTTCCAGCTAGCATGGTGTCCGCAATCTCCTTGGTGTATATCCCGCAGTAGTTCCGTACCGTCCTCAGGTGCTATGCATCTTTGCAATATTCCTGATATGCTCTATTTGTATAGATCTCCATTGATCACTCGAAAAGCTTTGCTGCGTCGTACTATCTATCGGGCCTCGCGAATATCTGTTGGGAGCTGCTTGTGGAACAAGTAGTCGAGGTATTTCTGCGTCCATACTGGTTCGACCAGAAAAACTTGCCTTGAAATGTTGTGGCTGAGTTCAATCATAGCAGTTTGCGTGCTGGCCCCTGTCTCCAACGCTGCGGGTGCTTCTGCTGGCTTTTTGATCTTGACTGAGCGCTCCATCATCCTCTCTAAGTATATTCCAGGCGGTATGGGTGTGTTGGTAGAACCCATGTTTGCCAATTTATCTGCTTCGTTGTTGCTGGATCGCGCAATGTGCTTTAGTTTGCACCCTTTGAAACTTTCTTCGAGTAAGTTGTACATATCTCGATAAGCGACCATGTTTTCGGCAATGGCGTCGCACTCTTTCATTGTCTGATGTACGATGAGGTTTGAATCTCCATAGATCATTAGTCGGGTGGCTCCACAGGCGATCGCCATCTTCATGCCGTGGAGGAGGGCCTCGTATTCTGCGTCATTGTTTGATGCCGGGTCGTCGGGTGGAAAATCCAATCGCAGGACATACTGCAACTTGTCACCTCTGGGGATATCAGGACTACCCCGGCTCCATCTCCTTCGTTTCTCTTCGACCCGTCGAAATATATTATCCAGTTGCTCGTATACTCTGGAGGGCCTGGCGTTTGTAGTTCTGTCCACTCGCTCAGGAATTCCACGAGTACCTGTGATTTGATAGATTTGCGACCCGCATATATGATGTCCCAGGTGCCGAGCTTGATGCTCCACTTTGCAATTCTTCCGGATGCCATTGGGTTATTCATGATAGTACCCAGTGATGCGTCGTTCACCCCCTTGACGGTGTGTTCTTGGAAGTAATGCTTGAGTTTTCGAGCTATGAGCACCACACCGTACGCGAGATTCTGATAATGGGGATATCGCTGTTTGCATGGCGAAAGCACCTCGCTGATATAATATATTGGCCTTTGGATGCCATACGCCTTGCCGTCTTCCGGCCGCTTGACCACGATTGTTGTGCTGATGACTTGATTTGTCGCGGCTAGGTACAGATACATTGGCTCCCGTTCTTGTGGTGTTGTCAGGACACGCCTACTCTGCAATGCTCGCTTGAGGTATGCGAATGCTTTCTGTGCTTTGGGTGTCCACTCGAACTTATCCGTTTTCTTCAGTAGCTTGTAAAAACGCAATGTTTGCTCGCCCAGCCTCGCAATGAATCTGCTTAGAGCGGCTAGTCGTCCTGCGAGATGCTGCACACCGCAGAGATTAGTTGGCTCCTTCATTGTCAGGATTGCTTGGATTTTCTCCGGGTTTGCTTCAATTCCTCGAGCAGAAATCAGGTACCCGAGAAGTTGTCCTGCAGGGACGCCAAAGACGCACTTGGTTGGGTTGAGCTTGATTCGGTACGCGTTCAACGCGTCGAATGTTTCTCTAATGTAATCGAGGAGCGTATCCTCTACTCGAGTCTTGATGACGATGTCGTCTACGTACACTTGTACATTCTTGCCAATGAGCTTGGTGAGGTATTTTTGCATGCAGCACTGATATGTTGAGCCTGCGTTCTTTAGCCCGAAGGGCATTGTCGTGTAGCAGTAAACACCGTGGGGTGTGATAAACGTTGTCTTCTCCTCGTCCTCCTTTTTCATCCTGATCTGATTATAGCCCGAGGCGTCCAAGAAGGAGAGGCGCTGGCAGCCTGCTGTGGAGTCCACGATCTGGTCGATCCGTGGTAGGGGAAAGTTATCCTTGGGGCAGTGCTTATTCAACGACGTGTAGTCGATGCACACGCGAAGGATGTCAGTATTTTTCTTCGGGAGCAGCACCGGGTTTGCTAACCAGGTGGAGATCTTTATCTCGCGGATGAATTTTGCTGCGAATAACCTATTCACTTCTTCTCCAAGTGCCTTTTGCTTTGGCTCTGAAAACCTTCAGGTTGTCTGCTTGATAGGTTTGGCGTCTTTATAAACTTCGAGTGAGTGCTCGGCGAACTCCCTGGGTATCCCTGGCATATCTGAAGGCTGCCAGGCGAAAATTTCCCAGTACTCACGGAGGAGCTCGACGAGCGCGCCTTCCTATGCTGGCAAGAGGGTGGTGGACACCATCGCCGTTTTCGTAGATTCGGTCGGGTGCACCTGATGTTTTCGAGTGCCGTTGTTTGCGCTGAACTCGAGCTCTGGGGCGTTCTTCTTGGTGAGAGGCATCACGGAGTGATCCGTGGTTTTTGCTATCTCTTCCAGTTCTTCCTGCATCCCGAAGGATTTAGCGATCTCGTTGAACTCGATGTCGCATTTATTGGATATTTGGAAATCACCGTCGATGGTGATGGTACCATGTTCCCCAGGCAGCTTGAGCTTCAGGTATGCATAGTGTGGTATTGCCATGAATCTGGCGAACGTTGTTCGGCCAAGAATGGCGTGGTACTGTGAGGGCCACTCGACTACTTCAAAGTCGAGAAATTATCGTCTGTAATTGCTTCGGTTGCCGAGCACCACCTCCAAGTTTATTGTTCCGAGTGGGTGGACTGCCTTCCGTGGTACTATCCCGTGAAAGGTTGTCTCTGATGGCGCGAGTCCGTCCAGGTTCCTGTTCATTCTGCGGAGTGTGCCCGCGTAAATGATGTTAATCCCACTACCTCCGTCCATGAATACTCGGGCGAGTTCATAGTTGCCTATTTGCGCCTGGATGACTAGTGCGGCATGCCCTGGTCGATAGACTCTGGGGGGATGGTCTTCCTTTGAGAAAATTATCGGCTGATCGGCCATCTTGAAATACTCGGGTTGGGATGCTGGTGCCTGGACAACCATGAATACTTGTCAAGTGTTTGTTTTCTGGGCCCTGCGGGATGGGCAGACTTTCTGTATCATCCCTAGGAGTCCTGCTGGATTTGGGTATCCATTGGCTCCCTGGTTTGGGGCGGGTGGCGCTGGTAGCGCAGCTAGCACCGTGTTTTGATTTCCTGCTGGGGGCAGGGCTTGCGGCTGGTGAAATCCTTGGGCTCCTCCTCTAGGGAGCTGCGGGTAGCCCTGATTGACTGCTGCTCTATTTTTCTTCGAGAAGGCCTCGTGGATATCAAGGAACTTTCGAGAATCCTTGAGAAGGTGTGTTGGCTTAGTTTCCAGTGCGCTTATCTGTAAATAGATGTAGCGTGCAGTAACCATCAAGGTCCTCCTCGGGGGTTTTGTCCTCTGGCTTTGGCTTCCACTCGCGATTTCCGCGATACCCACTGTCGCGATTTCTTGTGAACTCCGCTGCCACCAGCTCTTCTCGATCATCGCGGTCATAATGCTTTCTCCTTTTCTTTCGACCATGGCGATCGTCTTCTCGTGTTGGTGATGAGGCTTTCTCATTACGCACCGCGTCTTCGCCGTTGGCCCGTCTGTCGGCTATGGCCATCAGTTCTCCCATGGTTTTGGATGCGGCCCATCCCAGTTCTTCCCTGAAGGAGGTTCGCCGTGCTCCTTTGGCGAATGCTTCAACCGCGATCTCCTCTGATATGTTTCCCGATGTGTTCCTGAGTGTGGTCCATCGCTGAATGTATTCGCGAGTAGATTCGCCACTTTTCTGCTTGCAAGCTCGTAACTCCTTGATGGTCGCCGGTCTTTTGTATGTTGCTTGGAAATTCTTGCATAGGTTTAGATCGTCCCATAAATTGTAGCATGCCCTCGGTCTTCCTTCAAGCCAGATGCACGCAGCGCCTACGAGATGTAGGTTAAGGTACTGCATAGCCGTGTTTTTGTTCCCACGTTGGCATTTTACTGCCGTGAGGTACTATGACAACCAGGCTTGTGGTTATTGCGAACCATCGTATTTCTACACCTCCGTGGAGAGCTTAAACCTCTTGGGTAGCGGTGCCTCGCGGATGCTGCGAGCGACTCATAAGGCTCCGCAGACTTCATCGTCGAAGGATGTAGATGGGGAACGCGCGCGGCTCTTGGACGCTCGACCTTTATCAACCTTGCGCTGAGCGATGTATGATCGCGCATTGTACCCAGGTTTGTCGCGGTTGACGTCTCCCCTCGGCTCCTTGCTGCCATGTCGTGAGCGGCTGTTGTGTCGCTGCGGGCTGCGGTCTTGATCCCTCCGCGGGATGCGGTCTCGATCTCTTCGCGGGCTGCGATCTCGACCTCTTCGCGGGTTGCGGCTACGGTCTTGATCCCTCGGGCTGCTGTCGCTGCCACTCGGGCTATCTCCGCGTCGTCGGGCTTCTTTTCCTCGGGCGCGACGAGGCGATTTTTCCTTGCTAGGCGATGTGCCCCTGTGTCCACGGGGTGCTTCCTTGTCCTTCTGCGCGGCTGGTTTCCTGCGATCGTAGGAGGCGAGTTTTGCGGCTGCCATGCCTAATCCTTTCTGAACTTGCTTGTATTGTTCCGCACGGGGATCGTTTTCCCCTGGTTTATTTATCTGCATGTAGGTGGCTGCGGCTAGTACCGCAGCTGCGGGAGTTTGCGGATGGATGTTTCCGTCCTTGTCGACACGCATGAGCGATTTGTTGATCCCGCTCAAGGACTCGCCATCCATGGTCACGGTTTTTTAGACGTATCCTTTTCTCGCAGGACGGTTCCCGACAGAATGTGTCAAGGATAGCGCGGCTCGGCGCTGGCTTGACTCCTCCGCTAATCTCTTTCGCTCGGCTAGATCTATCCGAGCTTCTTTTATTGTCGTAGCCGCTCTCACTAGATGGTAGTGGTAGGCGGTCATGTCCTCGTGAGGAGCTCCGGGTTCCAGTGGCGTGCTTGTGCGGATGGCCTCCTTTGCCCGATCCCAAGAAGCTCGTGAGACGCTGATGGCAGCGCGTTCCCTTGCGTTGTTCTCAGTTTCTTCGGGTGGGCCTCCTGATCCTGCCATGCAGACCTGAGCTAGATATGGCTCGCGGGTCCTAGGCGTAGTTAGGCAGGCTTTCCTGGCCCGAGAAGATTCCTCTGTGGAGAGGGTATGGAAGTTGCTGGTGTTGAGGCGGACAGATTCGCCGCTTTTGGCCAAGTCGCGATCCGCGTAGCGAGGTCGTGAATCGACAGCATCTGGGCTAGAGATTGACCCAGATCCCGATCCTTCGAGATTGGTTTGCTCGGGGAAGTGGAGAATTCCGTCCTAGTTGGTATAGAACTGGAAGCTCCCGAACGTCAGCTGAAACTATTCTCCAAGTCGCTGAATACCGGGCGCGGTTCCAGCGAGTGAGGGGCAACGATGACCGATCTGATCCGGATCGGATTGGTTGGAGTCGAAGTCCCGGGGTTCCAGCGTGAGTTGGTTGTCAATGAGGCCGAAGATGCCGGAGATCCGGCGCCCGCTGTTCCCACGGACGACGCCAATTGTCGAAGAGTCGTATCAACAAATCCCTCGGGTGAACCCATAGGGTTTCGATTAGGATAACGTGTAGGCGCTGGTGACAATCGTCGGCTAGACAGGGGGCACGATTTAACCAGGTTCGGGGCCCTCGTAGAGGTAAAACCCTTACTCCTGCCTCTGTCGATCTGTATTGATGAGTAGATCGGTTACAATGGGGGGTTGCTCAAGTCGAGAGTATGGTCTCGATCTCAAGGCTTGGTTGTGCGGTATTGCCTGGTCCTCCCCCTGGTGGTTCTCCTGGCTTTATATAGGTAGCCAGGTCTAAAACCGTGCCCAGGGGGGATACAAACTCTAACCCTAAGTTGGTTACAAGTTTCCTTTCTTAACCCGCAAGGCTTTGCGGTGTAACACCCGGGGTTTTTCCCCCCAGATAGTTTTGGCTGTTTCTTTCAACATGACATTGCATCATGCATCAGGCATTGCATCACCTTTCAAACTCAACTTCAAAAATTTAAACACCAACAAAATTCTCAAAAATTCCAAAAACAAAAGTTCCCACACTTGGGCATTTTGAATGACAAGTGCAAAGAGATCTTTTCCATGAATTTTGAAAACTTTGAACTCCCTCAAATTCCATTTTTGGTCAAATTCACATTAAATTCAAATTCCAAAAACAATTTCGAAATTTTCAGAAACAAACATTTGTCCAACCGTGCTTTTTCAATGCTAATCACAAAGATATCAACACCTTATTTTTCTAAGGTGTAAAACCCCCTCCAAATCACTCTTTTCCTTCACCCTTTTTCCTTACAAAAAGAAAAAAATATAATACAAAAAAATAAAAGAAACCCTGGGGGAGGCAGGCCAGCCCAAGTGGGCTAGCCCACCTACAACCCCTTTTCCCACAGCCCAGCAGCCCAACCCCCCTTCTTCTTCGTACGGATAGAACAGGAGGGGGACGTCACACCCCCACCACCGAGCCCCCCTCACCTGCTCCCTCTCCCTCTCCTTTATCTAGCCCCTCTCCTCCTCCCAAACCCTAGCCCTCTTCCCTCTCCTCTTCCTCCCAGTCGCCACCCTCTTTCTTCCTCCTCTGCTCCCTCAACTCTCTGTAATTTCCTGAACCTGAAAACAGCCACCGTGGCCGATTCTTGGTGGCCATGGCGCCGTGGTTGCGCTCGCCGTCGGGCCCCGTTCCCCGCGGGAATGGAAACAGGGGGACCTCCCTCTACGCCCTCGTCACCTCGGATGGCACGGGGAGCCCTCAAGGCCGCCACGCTGTCGATCCTTTCACCCCGGCGCGCGCCCGTCGCCACTGCTCGCCGTCTTCGTCAGGCAACCATCGACACCTCCCCCTCGGTGAGCCTACTGTCCGCCTAGGCCTCGTTCTTTCTTCCCCCTTGCTCTGTGTGCATGCCATCGTGCAGCAAGGGTGTCCGCCGTCGAGCGGAACCATCTACGGATCGTCGCTGGTCGGATCCGCGTTGCACTGTCCGTCTGTTGTTCGTCAGTTTCGTCAGAGGAAAATCCGCGGCCTAAACCTCATCTCGTGCACGGCCCGTAGTAGATCACAAGCAGCATCACAGCCCAGTGGCACAAGCCCTCTCGCGCGCACACAGCAGTCGCGGGTTCGAATCCCCCCCCCGAGGCGCAAAGCCACCTCTTTTTTTCGGCCTTTTTCTTTTATGTCTCGAACTCCAGAAAAACAGATCTGAGTCTTTAATTGTAGAATCCATAACAAATTGAAAAATGCTCCAATTTCAATGATTCAAATTTCTATGGATTCAGAATCTTGTGCTCTTTCTGTTAGTAACAAGGTTACAACATGTTTCTGTAATAAATTTTGCACTAAATAATTAAATACAGAAAAGGCTATTAAAATTTGAAACTTTGGAAATTCATAACTTGAGTTCTGTTCACCCAAATTGAGCAAACTTGAGCTCTAAAACTTTTTCTTAACAAACTCTACACAATGGTATTTTATTTGGTCACAATTGAATTAAATTTGAACATGTTTCCTTCTGTTTACTAAAAGGGGCAGAATAAAAATGCCTATGAAAAATTGCATAATAAATTCAATAATGATCCAAATATTATGTTTAATAGCTCAAAATGTTCAGTGAAACATTTGCTACATGTTTTCAACCTTTTCAATACAATTTGTTTACTTTTTTCCTAATTAAAAGTGGTGCAATAATTCAATGCTTTAATTACACCTTTTAAATTGCAAAATTCATAACTTGGGCAATTCAAATCCAATTCCAACATGTAAAATATTGTTTCCATGCAAAAGTGTGCAAGCTTTCCAAATATAAACTTTGTTGTCTGTTTTGAACAATTTAAATTGCTGAAAACAACTATTTCTTAATTAATGCATTTAAAATTGTCAATTTAATAACTTGCTCATCTAAAATCCAAATTCAACAAATGAAATATGTATTCCATCTAAAATTTTGTGTCCTTTCCAAATATAAATTTGGTTATCTGTTTTGAAAATTTAAAATAGGTGAAAACAACAAATGTTTGTTTAAATCATTTAAAATGCCAAAGTTCATAACTTAACAAATAAAATTCCAAACTTGGTAAACAACATATCAAACTGAAACTATTGTTGTTTTATTATTGTTTTCATCATCCATGCATCATTCTAATCAACTTTCACATGATGGTTATTTGTAGATCATTTAATTCAACATTAATTCATGGGCTTTTCCATATGCAAACCAAATTGCATATGGGCCCATTTAAATATGTTTACCATGTCAACTAGTTTATATTTGATGCATCCTTAAACTTGTCATGCATCCATATCTTGATCATGCTGGATCTTTTGCCGTAGAAGTAATTGTTGCATCCGGTGTTTGTTCTAGTTCGTTGCTTCTTCGCGGATAGGACGTTGAGATGATGTGAGCAACGACAAGTTCTTCGGATGTACCCCTACTTGCTGGATTCCAGGCAAGTATACTCACTTGCTACCTTTGGCTGCCTTTCATCACTTGTTACCGATTCTTCCCGTTGCCTTTATTCTATCCTTATGATTCGATGCTTGTGTCTCGATCCTATCATATGTTTACCTTGCAACCATGATATAGCCTTCCTTCCACTTCCTATTAACTGTTGTTTGTTTACCCCGTTGGCTCTCGTGTCATAGTTGCATGCTTAGTGTTGTTTGCGCTCAAGTCTTGTTGTCCGTCTTATCACATGTTTAGTTTGATAGTTGGGTTTCAATTCAATCAACAACATGTTAATGTTTTGGGTAATAATAATTTGATGATAAGGCACCGGCAGGAGGCCCGGCGTGGTTTTGAGGCCTGCTAGTGTCGAACTTAATTAGGAAAAGGGTCTTGTCCTCCAATCCATGATGAGCGCGCTAACCGCATGTGGGAAGCGAGTATGGGCGCCCCCCGCAACTTTGATTCGATTCGCATCTCGTCCAAACCTCCTTATTTAGTTCGGGTTTTCCATTTGCCGCATGCATATGCAGGTGCGAACCCTTGGCGCCAGGGTGGAACTTTTGTAGTCGGCATTTAGGGAGACACGTTCTTAGAGTGCTATGAGGGTCCCCTTTTCTTCGTGGGGCTTGATTAGCCGTGCGCTCAATTGCACGGGGTTCTTTGGGCTTGATGCGAAGAAGAGTTGGGTTGTGTTCAGTGCCTCGCTTGGTGGAAGTGCATTTCCATCTGGCGGGTCATTCTTACGTGTACGGCCAAATTGGTGCATCCCTGCAAGGTTAAATCTTCTCGAGAAGCCGTGTTGTCCGCGGTTATGGATGACTTGGCGAAAGTGCTGGCTAACAAGTACTCAGACAACTTACACTTAACGATGATAACTTGACTAGTAATATAGATTACCTCCACCATAAAAATGAATGTCACCTTAATCAACAGTGTGAGTTTCCTTGGGTTGCTTCCTTAGTAGGGGGTAACATTGGATGGGTATTGTTTGGTGAGTAGTTGTAGTTGGTTATGATACGCTATCTTATCCCTTTCTTTTAGCCGGATGTTGTAGCGCGTCTCTGTATTTAGTTAGTGCAGCCCGCTGCCGCTTCTTTGCAATAATCCCTTCCTTTCCGTTGTACCCAAAGTATTTGTATCTTGTGATGATGGGTTACGCTGGTATCTTGTGAATATGGTTTATCCACTTGCCAGTACTTAATCGTACTGACCCACGAATCCCTTTCGTGGCTGCATATTCCACATTGCAGTCAACAGGTTTGAAGTCTGACGACGTTAGCTTGGGAATACCTCCGGCTTGGCCTGGGCAGGGATTGGACGCCATCGGTTATCTTCAGAACTCTTAATCCAATTTGTATCTTGTTCGTAGTCAGACACTATGTTGTTTCTTCCTCTGTCATTTGGATCTTTGTATTGAATCAGTTGTATCCTTGACTCGTTTGAGTCGTCTTGTATATATCTCCTCTGTTGTTGTTCTGGATTATTCGTGAACTGTTGTAATGTTATCACAAGTGGCAACCTGAAATCGGTTATTATGTGGTTTTTGGCGGAAATGCTGAAATCTGCATAGTGCCCGATCTCGGGGCGTCACAAATGGTATCAGAGCATGGTTCCGATTCCCGATATTGTTTCGATACGAATGGTTATCGAAGCAACGGGTCCGCAAAGCCTATAGGATAACCTCGCTAACGGTCGTGTTTCTAGAGTGTCAAAAACTATTTGCGCAAAACCTGTTTTGGAAACATCTCAATAGGATTCTTGTTTTCTCCTTATCTCTATTATATTTCTCCTCTCATCTTATTTGTTTTGGAGTCTCTCTCCCTCTCAATCTTTCAAAGTTTTAGGATCCTACGTAGGTGGACGTTTTCTGAGCCTTTAACCTAATAGGTTCGATCATCGGAAGATTCCTGGTGGAAGAACATCGTCGTCACTCCGAGCAAGAATCTCTTGTTAGTAGTGTCGAGAATCCCTTGTTAGTGGTGTCGAGGAGATCACCTGGAAGCGCGAAGACTCGTTAGTCGAACTTCTTCTCCCTCCCGGGTTCGTGGTTGGATTGCGAGGGCGCAATCCCCTTGTTAGTGGTGTCGGCTGTAACACCCGGGGTTTCCCTCCCCCCCAGATAGTTTTGGTTGTTTCTTTCAACATGACATTGCATCATGCATCAGGCATTGCATCACCTTTCAAACTCAACTTCAAAAATTCAAACACCAACAAAATTCTCAAAAATTCCAAAAACAAAAGTTCCCACACTTGGGCATTTTGAATGACAAGTGCAAAGAGATCTTTTCCATGAATTTTGAAAACTTTGAACTCCCTCAAATTCCATTTTTGGTCAAATTCACATTAAATTCAAATTCCAAAAACAATTTCGAAATTTTCAGAAACAAACATTTGTCCAACCGTGCTTTTTCAATGCTAATCACAAAGATATCAACACCTTATTTTCCTAAGGTGTAAAACCCCCTCCAAATCACTCTTTTCCTTCACCCTTTTTCCTTACAAAAAGAAAAAAATATAATACAAAAAAATAAAAGAAACCCTGGGGGAGGCAGGCTAGCCCACCCCTTTTCCCACAGCCCAGCAGCCCAACCCCCCCTTCTTCTTCGTACGGACAGAACAGGAGGGGGACGTCACACCCCCACCACCGAGCCCCCCTCACCTGCTCCCTCTCCCTCTCCTTTATCTAGCCCCTCTCCTCCTCCCAAACCCTAGCCCTCTTCCCTCTCCTCTTCCTCCCAGTCGCCACCCTCTTTCTTCCTCCTCTGCTCCCTCAACTCTCTGTAATTTCCTGAACCTGAAAACAGCCACCGTGGCCGATTCTTGGTGGCCATGGCGCCGTGGTTGCGCTCGCCGTCGGGCCCCGTTCCCCGCGGGAATGGAAACAGGGGGACCTCCCTCTACGCCCTCGTCACCTCGGATGGCACGGGGAGCCCTCAAGGCCGCCACGCTGTCGATCCTTTCACCCCGGCGCGCGCCCGTCGCCACTGCTCGCCGTCTTCGTCAGGCAACCATCGACACCTCCCCCTCGGTGAGCCTACTGTCCGCCTAGGCCTCGTTCTTTCTTCCCCCTTGCTCTGTGTGCATGCCATCGTGCAGCAAGGGTGTCCGCCGTCGAGCGGAACCATCTACGGATCGTCGCTGGTCGGATCCGCGTTGCACTGTCCGTCTGTTGTTCGTCAGTTTCGTCAGAGGAAAATCCGCGGCCTAAACCTCATCTCGTGCACGGCCCGTAGTAGATCACAAGCAGCATCACAGCCCAGTGGCACAAGCCCTCTCGCGCGCACACAACAGTCGCGGGTTTGAATCCCACCCCCCCCCCCCGAGGCGCAAAGCCACCTCTTTTTTTCGGCCTTTTTCTTTTATGTCTCGAACTCCAGAAAAACAGATCTGAGTCTTTAATTGTAAAATCCATAACAAATTGAAAAATGCTCCAATTTAAATGATTCAAATTTCTATGGATTCAGAATCTGGTGCTCTTTCTGTTAGTAACAAGGTTGCAACATGTTTCTGTAATAAATTTTGCACTAAATAATTAAATACAGAAAAGGCTATTAAAATTTGAAACTTTGGAAATTCATAACTTGAGTTCTGTTCACCCAAATTGAGCAAACTTGAGCTCTAAATTTTTTTCTTAACAAACTCTACACAGTGGTATTTTATTTGGTCACAATTGAATTAAATTTGAACATGTTTCCTTCTATTTACTAAAAGGGGCAGAATAAAAATGCATATGAAAAATTGCATAATAAATTCAGTAATGATCCAAAAATTATGTTTAATAGCTCAAAATGTTCAGTGAAACATTTGCTACATGTTTTCAACCTTTTCAATACAATTTGTTTACTGTTTTTCCTAATTAAAAGTGGTGCAATAATTCAATGCTTTAATTACACCTTTTAAATTGCAAAATTCATAACTTGGGCAATTCAAATCCAATTCCAACATTGTAACATCCCAAGTCTGAAAAATAGCCTTTAGAATGTTTTGCTCTCTGTTATTTTATGTTTTGCATCATGGCATCATGTTGATTGCAATTGTTTTGTTTGTTTTCCATTTGTTTTCCACTGTTTTCATTTGTTTTCCTTTGTTTCCTGTTTGAATTTCAACTCAAATTTCAAACCCTTTGTTTCATCCTTGTGATGTTACAATTTCCCAAAGTGAGAGTTCAAATAAAAACAACCAAATTGCTTTCATTTTATTCAATGTTGATCACTCATTAAAATTGTGGGCTTAATCAAACAAATGATTTTCAAATCACCTTCAAGTTCAAATCAATGCATCAAGCAGAACCAATTTGAACTTATGAATTTAATCAACTAATTTAATCAAATTGAATCATAGGGGTCACCCTAATAAAAACATGGTTTTCATCAATAATTATTTAATTATCAAATTACCCAAATTCAAACCAATTCTCAAATCAATACCTTTTGAAACCTTAAGTTCACCACCCTATTTGTAATCTTTAATCACCTTAAATCTTAGGGGTAAACCCTATCAAAAATGTTTGTTTTCAATAAGGTTTAATTCATATTAAAAATCCTTTCAAATATTGGTTTAATTAACAAACAACAATTAAATTTGTAAACCTTGGAAAACAAAAGCTAGTTTTGGGTTGCTAATTGAAAACAGAACTAACCATATTCTTTTACCAAAACTTTTATTTAACTTGGAAACTCTCCTTTTCCTTCCATTTGGTTTTCAGCAAAAAAAATAATAAAAAACAGAAAAAGGAAAATAGAAAAGAGAGAGGGAGAAAACCTGCCCAGCCCATCTTCCCTTACAGCCCAACCTACCCCCCTCCTTGGCCCAATACCCCCCTCCAGCATGTCGCTGTCTTCTTCCCCACGGTGATGTCACCTGTACGAACACCCTCTGAACCACTCGATCTTCTCTCCCTCCGCTCGATTCTTCGCCGTACTACCTCCTCTCCCTCCTTAAAGCCTCTCCCTCCTGCTTGCCCTAGCTAGCCTAACCCTAGAGCCCCCTCCTTCCCCATCGCCGCCAGCTTCCCTCTCTGTTGTTTCTGAAAAACCTGCACCGCCCCACCCCTTGGCCGACAGTATCTCCACCGCCCCATCGCCACAGCCGCCTCGAAGCTCCGCCGTTGGCGGAAATGGAACCGCCCCGTCGCGCCGTCAACCTTCCCCGAGGTGAGCTACCCCGCTGGACGCCTCTCCCTTCCCCCTCCTGCTCCGTTTCCTCTCTGTTGTGGTGCTGTCCGCCATGGACGCCGAGGAGAAACTCCAGGCCGTGAGCTGCTCCCGTCCCCTGCGCCCCACACCGCACGTGTGTGCCACGCTCCATGCCCCCACTCGGCACACAAGCATGGCTTCGCCTCGACCATCGATCACGCACCATGAGGCAGAGAACTGCGACCGATCTCCTGTATCCTATTTCCATCGGAACCTGAAGTCTGAATCTCGATTTCAGTTTCGGAGCGGGCACACAATTGATCCCCTGTACGCACCGTATGCCATCACGAGTTGAGCAGTAGCGTAGTGGCCTTGTTCCCTGGTTTGCACGGAAGGATCCCGAGTTCAAGCCCCAAACTTGGCGAGATTTCTGCTGCTTTTTTGGTTCTGTTAGACAGCGTCTGCTGCTCCTGTTGTTCTGAATCTTGATTCAGTTAACAACACCCGTACCTGAAGCCTTTACCCCCTGTTGCCCCTTCCTGTTACAACCAAGCATCGCCAGCCCCACTGGTTCCACCCCCCCTTGGCGCAGCAGGAGGGGAGGGGTTCGATCCCCCTCCCACACAAATAAAAACCAACATTTTATTTTCAATTCTTTTGGTACTGTGCTTCCTAGAATTCACCAATAGGCCCCTGGTATCTAATCTAGACCCCTGAAATAATTATTTCTAAGTCCCTAATGGTTTAAAAGTGGCAGATTTGCACCCAATTTTGGAAATTGCCTAAATAAATCATTTTAACTCCAATTCCAACATTTTTTATATGTTTTCAATACCAAATTAAATGTTCTATCCAAATATAAAATTTGTTTACTGTTTTGAATATTTTAAATTGGTGCAAAATTTGAAAACTTGTCAAATTCACTTAAATTTGCAAAATTCATAACTTGTTCATAAAAATTCCAAATTTCACAAACCAAATATGTTTTCCAATCAATTTTTCATGTAATTTCCAAATATAAATTTTGTTTGCTGTTTTGAATAATTTAAATTGCTGAAAACAACTGTTTCTTGTTTATTGCATTTAAAATTGCCAAAATAATAACTTGCTCATTTTAAATCCAATTTCCACAAATGAAATATGTTTTCCATGCAAAATTAAACCACATTTCCAAATATAAATTTTGTTTCATGTTTTGAATAATTAAAATTGGTTAAATAATTTAAATCTTATTTAATTCATTTAATATTGTTAAATTTATAACTTGATCAAAACAAATTCTTTTGGGACATATAAAATATGTTTTCAAACCATAAAAGCATAACCTTTTCAATTATGAACTTCCCTCAATGTTTTGAACAAAGAAAAATTCAAATAAGTTCATGTTTGAATTAAATTCATTTAATTCTTGCTTAAACTTGTTTAATTCATAAATAATTTATTTGAAATCCCTTTTTCAACAAGTGAAACATGTATTCCAACCAAAATCTTGTTTTCTTTTCAAATATAAACTTGGTGATCTGTTTTGAACAATTTAATTTGATGAAAACAACAAGTGCTTGTGTGACACCTTTAAGTAACCAAATTTTCCAAACTTAATCAATGATTTCCAAAACTTGTTCCAATCCTTTTCCCTTGCATCTATCATTGTTATTTGTTGTTATTTTGTTGTTATCATCATGCATGCATCATGTTTAACTACTTACACTTATTGATCAAATGTAGATCATTGCTTCAACCTAAATCATTTGCATCCATATGCCATTCACTTTGCATATGGGTCCAATTAAATTGTGTTATCTTGTCAAGTAGGTTATTCTGATGCATCTATTAACATGACATGCATCATCCCATGTTTGTGCACCTATGCCATGATATTGATTGTTTATCTTCCTGCATTGTTTGTTTGCTTCTTCTCGGATACACGACGACGTTGAGACCGACGATACTTACGACACCCCTTCTAAGGATTTAGCTCAGTACCAGGCTACTGGGTTTTGCAGGCAAGTTATCACTCACATGAACCACTGTGTTCCTTTCAACATTGGTTACCGATAATTTCCGTTGTTCTTTTCTGCTAGCCTTAGTAGTAGTTGTTCTGTTACGAACCTATCACATGAATCCCTTAAGCCTGATATTGCCTCATCTCCCTTCCTACAACCATTGTTTGAGCCAGTGTCTTACTAGCATGCTTAGGTTGCTTTTGCTCGAGTCTGTTATCCGTTACTTTCTGTTACTACTCTATTACGTTGTGGGGGCTCGATGTTTAACCAATCAATCATGCTAATGTTATTGTTAAATAATAATTTGATGATAAGGCACCGGCAGGAGGCCCTGTGTGGTTTTGAGGCCTGCTAGTGTCGACCCTAATAGGAAAAGGGTCTTGTCTACTGATCCATGATGAGCGCACTACCCGCATTTGGGAAGCGAGTATGGGCGCCCCCCTCAACTTGACCTGATTCGCATCTCGTCCAAATCGCCTCATTTAGTTCGTGTTTTCCATTTGCCGCATGCATGTTTTTGCGAGCCCAGGCCAGGGTGGAACTTTTGTAGTCGGCATATAGGGGGACACGGTCTTAGAGTGCTATGAGGGTCCCTTTTCTTCGGGGCTTGATTAGCCGTGCGCCCAAGGTTCTTTGGGCTTGATGCGAAGAATGGTTGGTTGTGTTGAGTGCCCCGCTTGGTGGGGTGATCTCCCATCTGGCGGGATATTCATGAGTGTACGGCCAAATTGGTGCAACCCTGCAGGGATAATCTTCTCGAGAAGCCGTGTTTTCCGCGGTTATGGATTACTTGGTGAAAGTACTGGCTAACAAGTACTCAGGACAACTTAAACATAATGATCAAACATGCGACACCCAATGATTAATAATTTGACTAGTAATAGGTTGATGACACAATAATTTGATTCACCCTTATTACAACTGTGTGAGTTATCCTCGGATCGCTTCTTTGGATAAGGGGCGAGATCCAGGATGGGTTTGTTTGAAGTTATCTTTCAGTTGGTTACAATCCTCGATCTTATCTCCTTTCTGATAGCCGGAAGTGGTAGAATCTCTGTAGTTGGTTAGCGCAGCCAGTTGCAGCATCCTTTATATCCACTCTCTTCCGTTGAACCCAAGGCATCTGTGCTTGGTGTTGACGGGTTACACTTTGGTGAACTGTGAGTCTTGCTTGCCAGTACGTTTATGTACTGACCCCTTTGGGGCTGTGGTTTCCGCAGACCGACGTTTCCGAAGATCTACATGGTGGCTACTACGTGGAGTATGACGAGACTGCTGACGAGTAGATAGCGGACCCGGGCAGGATCCGAGACTTCGTGGATGGGCTCCGTCTGTTTGTTTCCGGCCTCTTAGGCCTATTTGGTTCTTGTCTGTACTCAGACATGTTGAATGCTTCCGCTGTATTGTAACGATGTATTGTTGGGGCATGTGCCCTCTGAATGATTGTATTTGCTATCTCTGCTCTAATGAGAGCCATTTGCAACTTATTTCAATCTTTTGTGTCGTAGAGATCTGTTGTGATATCACTTGTTAAACGCCGTTGACGTACCATGTGTGTATGGTTGAAGTACGTCGACGGAAGTGCCTTTGATCTCTAGTGGATAGTTTACATCGACGATGGAATAGCAGGGCTTGTGTTGTCGCGCATAAGCGCAGGCCTACCAGGAAGCTGGGACGTGGGAGCAGTTATGCCCCATAATCCAAGCATCTGCTATCCAGTTCGTACGGTGAGTATCCCCTAGAAATCAGGGTGCGACAAATGGTATCAGAGCCTGTCTGCCTGTAGGATCCCTTTTTACTGGTCGCAGTTGAGTCTGGAAAACTATTTTGTAGCTATATAGGAAAAATGAAACGTGAGAGTAGGAATTCTGTTCTTTTTCTTCTTTTCCCCACCCTCCCTCCCTTTTCTGGTAAGGAAGTGCAACGATGTTTTCCCTTCTCATCTAAACTTTCAAGTTAGGATTTCACGTATTCTGGTTTCTCTAGGATGGTCATATCTACTAGACCATAGGAATGGAGGTGGTTGTGACATGATTTATCATGTTGCCTACTCAGGATTGAGAACGGAGGCGTGTAAGCCCCGGAAGCAGATCCTCTATTCCTTAAGCAGTAGATATTGATCCTTTAGAAGCCTGGATGGGTTTTTCCGTAGTACCTCAGGAGTTTTGTTCTCGTTTTTTCCCGGTGTTGTTTCAATATCCTGTCCTCCTAAACATTTTCATTTCGTCCGTTGAAATCTTGTTGTTCTTTTCCACTTCAAATCTTCTACCGGCGTCTAATCAAAACTTCCTCGTAAACTCTTGTCCAGTTAAAGTGTTATTTGATACCTTTGGCTGCCTTTCATCACTTGTTACCGATTCTTCCCGTTGCCTTTATTCTAGCCTTATGATTCGATGCTTGTGTCTCGATCCTATCATATGTTTACCTTGCAACCATGATATAGCCTTCCTTCCACTTCCTATTAACTGTTGTTTGTTTACCCCGTTGGCTCTCGTGTCGTAGTTGCATGCTTAGTGTTGTTTGCGCTCAAGTCTTGCTGTCCGTCTTATCACTTGTTTAGTTTGATAGTTGGGTTTCAATTCAATCAACAACATGTTAATGTTTTGGGTAATAATAATTTGATGATAAGGCACCGGCAGGAGGCCCGGCGTGGTTTTGAGGCCTGCTAGTGTCGAATTTAATTAGGAAAAGGGTCTTGTCCTCCGATCCATGATGAGCGCGCTAACCGCATGTGGGAAGCGAGTATGGGCGCCCCCCGCAACTTTGATTCGATTCGCATCTCGTCCAAATCGCCTTATTTAGTTCGGGTTTTCCATTTGCCGCATGCATATGCAGGTGCGAACCCTTGGCGCCAGGGTGGAACTTTTGTAGTCGGCATTTAGGGAGACACGTTCTTAGAGTGCTATGAGGATCCCCTTTTCTTTGTGGGGCTTGATTAGCCGTGCGCTCAATTGCACGGGGTTCTTTGGGCTTGATGCGAAGAAGAGTTGGGTTGTGTTGAGTGCCTCGCTTGGTGGAAGTGCATTTCCATCTGGCGGGTCATTCTTACGTGTACGGCCAAATTGGTGCATCCCTGCAGGGTTAAATCTTCTCGAGAAGCCGTGTTGTCCGCGGTTATGGATGACTTGGTGAAAGTGCTGGCTAACAAGTACTCAGACAACTTACACTTAACGATGATAACTTGACTAGTAATATAGATTACCTCCACCATAAAAATGAATGTCACCTTAATCAACAGTGTGAGTTTCCTTGGGTTGCTTCCTTAGTAGGGGGTAACATTGGATGGGTATTGTTTGGTGAGTAGTTGTAGTTGGTTATGATACGCTATCTTATCCCTTTCTTTTAGCCGAATGTTGTAGCGCGTCTCTGTAGTTAGTTAGTGCAGCCCGCTGTCGCTTCTTTGCAATAATCCCTTCCTTTCCGTTGTACCCAAAGTATTTGTATCTTGTGATGATGGGTTACGTTGGTATCTTGTGAGTATGGTTTATCCACTTTCCAGTACTTAATCGTACTGACCCACGAATCCCTTTCGTGGTTGCATATTCCACATTGCAGTCAACAGGTTTGAAGTCTGACGACGTTAGCTTGGGAATCCCTCTGGCTTGGCCTGGGCAGGGATTGGACGCCATCGGTTATCTTCAGGACTCTTAGTCCAATTTGTATCTTGTCCGTAGTCGGACACTATGTTGTTTCTTCCGCTGTCATTTGGATCTTTCTATTGTATCAGTTGTATCCTTGACTCGTTTGAGTCGTCTTGTATATATCTCCTCTGTTGTTGTTGTGGATTATTCGTGAACTGTTGTAATGTTATCACAAGTGGCAACCTGAAATCGGTTATTATGTGGATTTTGGCGGAAATGCTGAAATCTGCATAGTGCCCAATCTCGGGGCGTCACATGCGGGTGGGCTCCGATTGGGCCTACTAGAACAGTCCATGGCGCCTCTTTCAGAGCTTGGGCTGTGGGCTGAGACCGGGTAGGCTCACCCGACAGGTCTAGTATCCATCCCTTCGTCAGCGGGCGCGAGGGGAGAGAGAGGAGGATGCAGGCGTTGTGGGGGGCCTCCTCGTCTTCTACGCGCGGCAGAGGAGGCACGTCGACGTGGGCACAGTGGCCGGCGACCACTGTCGCGCCATTCCTGCTCATGTTCTCAATAGGAAGAAGGAAATTTTACGAAAACCCCCTCGGTCCCTTTTCTTCTTTTGTTTTCCACCTTTTTGTTTTTGTAAATTGCTTAAATAAAGCCCTTAAAGTCATTTAAAAATTCTGCAAAAATTCCTAAAATTCTCATTTACAAATTAGAAAGTGTGGTATAAATTTTAGGTCATTTGGTGAAACTTGATAGAACAAAGTTGTTCTGATTTGCTTTGAGGCATTTTTAATAATTCCATTAAAAAATTTATTTGGTGAATCAAATGATTTTGCAAATTCTATATTTTGAACCAGTATCACTTCCTTAACACATTGGTAAGCTCAAAATGATTTTTCGTTCACAAAAATATTCAAAACTCTATTGTTTGAGTTATAGTCATTTTTTTTCCATTTAATAAATTTGGCACTTGTTTTCTCTTATTTTCTTCTTCCAGTTTTGAATGCCATGATGCATGAGTGCAAGTAAGTTTCAATTTAGGTAAAATTCTCACACTACAAAAGTGGTGAAAGGAATATGCCCGAGAGGCAATAATAAAGTGGTTATTATCTTATTCCTTGTTTATCATAAATATTTATTTCTCATGCTAGAATTGTATTAACCGAAAACATTGATACATATGTGTCTAATAAACAAACAAGAGTTCCTAGTAACGCCTCTCGTTTAACTAGCTTGTTGATTAACTGATGATCAAGGTTTCCCGATCATGAACATTGGATGTTGTTAATAACGGGGTCATGTCATTGGTAGAATGATGTGATGACATAGACCCAAAGTGAATATAGCAATGCGATCAATTCATTAAGTTACATTTTTATATCACACATACGAAGTAACTCTAAACGTCACACCATAACAGGGTGTGAATAAATGTGTCGTTGTGCATTTGAAAAGTATTAGTTGAGTCTCATGGATCAAGAGTGGGATTTGTCCATCCAAATGACAGAGAGATATACTCTGCGCCCTCTCGGTGATATCACATCGATACAGCTTGCAAGCACGTGAATAGGTCACAAGTTGTTGACTATTGATTGGAGAGGTGTCTCGATCATGTCTACAATATTCACGAACCGTAGGGTGACACACTTAAGGTTTGATGATGCGATTGAGTGGATATGGAATATAGAAGAAAAGTTTGGACACCACCAAAATTGTTTCGGGGAATATTGAAATAGTCATCGAAATTGTTTCGACGAATATTGAAATAGTTCAAGGTGGTATATGTTAATGTTTGATTAACAAATTGTTTAAGAGGGTAAGTGTTAATGTTTGTTAATAGGATTAACAGATATTAAAATAAATAAATAAAATTGTTTTATTTATTATTAAAAAAAACCTTGGGTTTTTGAGTGAAAATTGATGAGAGAATGAATGAGTTGAGTGGAGACTCCACCCATATGATGAGGGGAGAGGTGGAGGCACCAAAATTTAGTGGCTGTCTCCCCCTCCTATATAAAGAGGGGTTGGACCTCTCTCTCCTCGCACAACTTGGTGTCATATCTCTCTCCCTCCTCCCGCTGCTCCACCTCTTGGTCATCCGCTTGGCGAAGCCATGGCCATCTAATTTCTCCACCACACCACGCCGTCGTGTTGTTGGAGTTTCCGGTGGATCCTCTACTTCCGCTGCCCCGCTGGATCGAGGGAACGGAGCTCGTCATTGAGCTGTACGTGTGAACGAGTGCGGAAGCACTGCCAGATTGCAACACTCATCTTCACGATTTTGAGATCGATGTGAGTTCGACTAAATCACCAACGATATTTTATCTCGTAACGCTTTGTGTCTTCGAGTGTATGTTCTCCTTAAGACTCTCTTTCTCCCCGTTGCTTACATCTCCTAGATTAGATTTTGACCCTTCGAATGTCTCTCGCGTAGGAAATTTTTCGTTTTCTATGCAACGAACCCTTCAAGTGAGGCTGTTACACAAACACACAAAACAAGATTTATACGGGATATACGCTTTCACTGGTCATCAATTATTATTACTCCTCTTATATTGCTATATGGGTTGATATTTGCATTTTGTTAAACTTATGAAATGGTATTAATAGCGCCCTCCCGTTTCGCAAGCTACTAATATTAGTAGTAGCGCTCGTAGACGGCGCTCTCTACAACTACCGCCACTACCGGTAGTGGGCGCAACACGCAGCTACAAGTACGTTTTACTAGTAGCGTGTTATTAGTACCGTGTGAGTGCGCGCCACTAATAATCAAATTACACACGTTAATAGTAGTCATTTTTCTACTAGTGTAGGGGTGAGTCTACGTATGTGTATGTAAACGTCTAAGTCTGCACGATCTTAAAAAAAAAGTCTCTAGATTACAAAAGCTTGTTACTTTGAAAAAACGTATATGTCTCCTCCCTCCCCTTCCTCTTCCCACAAAATTCAGTCAGAAGTTCCCCAACCGAAGTAAGAGATTGGTGGTTCAAGAAAAACTAACTTTGTGTGATAAAGAGAGAAAGCGAATTGGATTTTGGATCAATTTCTTGGCCAGATTAACAATATATTTTGGTTCTCTTTGAAGCTAGTTACACTGTTTTGAAGCATGAAATCATATAAAATCAAAACTCGATGCTAGCCTACACTTTTCTTATTATCGGGTCACTAACTATCTTAATCCATACTACCTCTATTCGAAAAAATAAGGCGTCTTTCGCTTCGTTTGATCGAGGCTTTGACCAGGATTACGCATTTAATATGCGACATATGTGATAGAACTCATAATCTAAGTGAAATACTTTTGAATAGAAATATAATAATATTAATTATATGTCAAAAAATTATATATAAATAGACTAATTATTGGTCAAATCATTAGTCAAAGCAAACAAAATACGTCTTCTTTTGCGGAATGGAGGTAGTATAGTATTGGAAGTTTATGCCTGTAACACTTGGTAAAATGGTTAGCTCTCTAATTGTGTGTCATTAGGCAATCAAAAGCTGTTATTGGTATTTGGCTGGTGCCAGTGCACCGCCCGTGACAGCGAGGTCACGTCAGGTTTTACCCCCACTCTCACCCCACTCTCACCACACTCTCACCCCACGGTGCCAGTGTACGGGCTGTAGTAGCAGCTCTCACTTCTCTCTCCTCCACATCAGCATTTCTTTTTCAGATTAAGTTATTTCACTCGCTTTTGTTTAGACATTCAAAATAATGGAAGAAAATTATTTTATTCAACTAAAAATGTTACCGATTACATAATAATTAATAAAATTGCATAATAAATTTAAAAAATTACATAATAAATAAAAAATAAATCCTAATCCTCCTCCTCCTCATCATCATCTTGCATCCCAAGCTCTTTTTCCACCATCTTGATGGCCTTCACATGTGTGCGTTTTTCTGTTTCGTCCATGTCGGCGGTTGATCGGTCCTTCATTTTGTTCCATTGCTTGAGTAGCTTAGCCTTCACTAAACCATTTCACATGGTCTTCATTGCGAAGGATTTACTTGCTACCTCACTGCTTGATGAGGATTCCTTCCCCTTCCTCTTTCCCTTCTTCCTACGTGCCGTGGCCTTGGCCCTATCGCGGCCCATTGGACGGTCCTCCTCCGTTGCCTCGCCAGAGCTGTACTCACCAAAAACTCCCAGACGGCTTCTCTTGGCAGTGGAATCGGATCCACTACCAGGACCATGTTGTCCTTTCCACTTTGCTTCATTGCGAACAGCTTGCCACCAGTGGTGCCGTCTGAAAGGCAGAGTCACTCTTATGTCATTCTCGTACCTCGCCATTGCCGCCTTCATGACCATTGCATCGTCTGCTCCACTCTGCGTAACCCTTCTTCTTGGATGTGGTATTCATTGAACAAGGACACCTCACGGTTGTAGACGTTCCAATGATCCTTCAGTTGCTTCGAGGTCCGATGACGGGAAGGTTCCGAGGTAGAGTTGAAGGTTTCAGCTATCTGTCCCCAAAAACTAACGCCGGTCTTGCTATTACCGACGATAGAGTCCTTGGAGTGAAAAATCCAAGCATGAACCTACCCCGAAATAGATATTGTTAGTCATATAATAAAATAAAATTCCATATTAAATATGTGACGGGTAAGTAAATTACCAGTTTTTCCTCGTCCGCAGTTGTCCATTCAAGCCTCTTTGGACGCTTTGGTAGAATTGTTTCCGCGGCTTCGGACCCGGAGCTTGGAGCAGTGGCTTCAGGAGGTGGTGGGGGGTATGGACCATATAGCGGGTATGGAGCATACGGAGGTAGACGGTAAGGACCGTACGAAGGTGGTGGGTACGGAGGTAGAGTCCCACTCCCGCTACCTGTAGGTGGAGCATGTGGAGGTGGTGGGGGGTATGGATAAGGAGGCGGAGGGTATGGACCATATGGCCCCAGAGGTGGTGTGCCGGAGGGGAGTAATACTCGGGGAAGCGGCGAAGAACCGACATTTGAGCGACGATGTGTCGGAGAGATATCATCTAGGGGAGCGTCTGGTGACCCGTCGGACTGCAGGAGATCGGTGAATGAGGTCATATCTGGAGTCCAACCAGACATGATGGAGAAGATTTGAGAGAGTGCAGGAGAGAAATGAGATGAAGTGGGGTGTGGAATGAGTGAAACCGGGTGGGGGTATTTATAGGGGGTTGGGGATGAAATATGGATTTTTTTTGCCTTTTTTTTCGAATTTTTGGAGGCTACAACGGATACTTCAACGGCTAGCTGGCGTGGACGAATCACAGCTCGCCACGTTAACTAGCCTTTGCCCCGCTCCCGCCTCGCCTCCCTCTCGCCCCACCTCGCCAGCGCGTCGCCCCGCTCTCGCCTCCCTACTGCCGCCAACGCGGGCGACAGCGGGGCGGTAGCACCCGCTACCGTCGGGCGGTGGATCCGTCGCCCGCCGCTACCGGCCCGCCTCCCTCTCGCCCCTCTCTCGCCCCGCGCCGCGCGCTACCGCCTCCACTAGCACCAGCCTTAGATGCACTTTAGGTGTTCTTAGCTAATGATAGTGCGTGCGCGAGATAATAGCATAAAACTACCACTTTAGGCGCTTTTGTGCGGAAAACTACCACTAGACGTTTCAATCGCAAAAATCTACCACATTTTTTGTAATCGTTCGCAAAAAACACTAAACCATGTATGAAAACAAATTGACACCCAATCTGACGGGTCGGACCCACATTTCATTGGCACAAATAATTACCGGTATAAAAATAAATCCAGAAAAAGGAAAAAAATGCCAGCATGATGTCACTACGACATCAGCCGGGCAGGCACACCGGCTGTCGGCGCCCAGGCCGGAGCTCGCCGGCCGGCCGTCGCTGCCTCAGGCCGGAGCTCGCTCCGGGCCGGCCGCGCCTTCATCGGACGCCGCTCTTGGCCGCTACCGAGCCCGCGTTCGCCGGCCGCCGCCGCCATGGCCGAGGCTGGAGCTCGCGTCGGGCCGGCCGTCTCCCTTGGCCTCAACCGCGCCCGCCGCCCAGCATGTGCTCCGCCGCCTCGCCGCTTCCCTCGCCGGCCCCGACGCCGCCCATCATGTGCTCCACGGACCGCACCCGCACCTCCGTCGTGGCCGGGCTGCGCAAGAAGCTCAAGGACGCCATGGAGACCTTCTCCTCCCTCCGCCTCGCCGGCCCCGACGCCGCCCAGCATGTGCTCCGTCCGCCGCCTCGCCGCTTCCCTCGCCGGCCCCGACGCCGCCATGGCCGTCCAGCAGAACCAGCCCCGGTTGATTTTTCCTTTTTTTCTTAGATATTTTCTTTTCTATATTTTTTATTTGCTTAATAGGGCCGACAAGTGGGGCCCAGTGTCAGTTTCGGCATCAATTCGTCATCGGAGACAATTTAGTGTTTATTGCGAACGTCGGAGAAAAATCTGGTAGTTTTTTGCGATTGAAACGTCTGGTGGTAGTTTTTCGCACAAAAACGCCTAAAGTGGTAGTTTTATGCTATTATCTCTGCGTGCGCATAGACAACTAGTAGATACTTTCATATACTTTTAGGAGGTGAAAGATTTTTGTTTTTGTTTGCAAACCGAGGTTTTTCTCGGTTAAGGTGTGTAAATAATAATGAAGTTTTTTTTTATAACGATGTGCACTTGCGGGTGTGGTGCATGATTGTGTCGTTGTGCGTCTCCGTGGTGCGGCGGGGCGGAATCTTTGCTATACCCGGTTCGAACCCGAGATGCGAACCGGACCTCATCTAACGGGCAAAGGACAGAGAGGCAGAGCCAACCAGCGAGCAACAAAGCAGCCACGACACCGGCGGCGAACCTGCAAGAGAACACAGGAAGGGGGTCGCACCCCGTGGTAGAATGGAGCGGGGCGGCGCCGCCGCGCTCGCCTGCACCTTTCGCTCCTCCTCCCCCTCTCCGGTTTCCCACTGGCGGCCTCTCCTCCGCTCCCGCAGCCGCCCGTCCGCGGCTGCCAGGGCTCCTCACTTCCTCTTGCCAACCACCGGCCGGCGCTGCAGGTAACGATAGAGCTGAAGTCATGCTCTCTTTGGTTTAGCTTTCTTTTCCTGTCTTTTCTGTTGGGGTGTGATGTGGTGTCGCCTCCCCTATGTCTGCGCTCGCAAGCTGTTCGATGGAACGCTTCAACAGTGGAGTAGAATTAGAATTCTATTGTAGCATTTTATTATATCTATAGGTTAGGATGGATGCTGGTGAATTTTGGACTCTGGAGGTGGGAGTAGCTTCTGCTGTTGTTATGTTGGTTTATAGAACTTGACTAGCTGGACAGTTATTTAGGGCCGAGTTATTGACTAACAAACTAACTTGCGTTAATGATGATCCATAACCAAGCACTTCAAAGAAGCAAAAATTACTATGCCTGGAATTCCAGTAGTAGATGGGATGGAACAAGAATTTGGGGTAAGGCTTAGCGAGTCAATGGAACTTGTCGTAGCTTGTTTTCATACTAAGCGGCAGATATTAAGCTGGAAATACTAGAGCTACGGACAAACAGCTTACGGAAAGAATTTACGGATGGACGTGTCGGCACATAATTAGCCCACACCCTCCCCTGAATTTGACTCCGGGCCCACCTCTGATTTTCCTCACCTAATCCCGTAAGATTTGTCCTTAAGATGAGTCCGTACGTGTAGCATTACTCGTTTTCATGACTAGAGCCAAGCCAAGCTAGGTTGTTTGGCAGGTGTGGTCAACCAAAGGAGACTGGGGTATAGGGGATTGAGATTTCGAAGTATGCCTATGCTACAACAGAATTGATATGTCTGAGGTTCTTCATTAACTTACTGTTTGCTAATGCTGTGGTGCAAATAGGTAGCCCTAACGCAAGTGACTCCTTAAAGTCGTTCATGTCCTATAAGATTCTATCCTAAAATCAGATTATGAAAACATATAATGAACTTATTGTTTATTCAAATTGATTAATCTTAAGGGAGATGTGTAAACATTGACATCATCTTGCTAGCAGACCATGATTTCTATCCCCCCTATTGGTTGCAAATCATTTTTGTGTGAACATAGTGCAAACTTTGAGCTTCATCATTTAAACTTTTTCTCAAATGTTTAACTTAATTATGTGCTTATAGCTACTACAGCCAAAAAAGATTTTTAGACACAAGCAAGGGGCTTAAAAGGTTCTCATTGACGATATCCAGCCCATTTGGACGTCCAGGGGTTAGTCTGAATGATGAAGAGCTGGTGAAAGATAACCTCCTAATAGACTGCGGAGAAGAGCAAGATTGTGTGCTTGGTAAGTTATGTATGATCTTATTTTATTTGTACATTTAAGCTCCAATTATGCGTGTAAACTAATGCCATACACCTTTATGTGGTGGCAATGTCTATCTCATCCAAAATATGTTGTGGAAGCTTAGAGACAGACTATTCCATAATTAGGGACTTTGTCTAATTGTTTCCGAGAAACACTGTTCACATCTGTTTATTATTGGTGGTTTGGATCTTACAGGCTCCAGCAAAGAAATTTGTCCATTCACAATCCAAACTCAGCCTGTGCTCATGTCTGTGATTCCGCCTCCAGTTCATATTTCTTAATGATACAGTAAATATCTTTCTTTTTCATGGTTTGTTTGGTTTGCCAATGGTCACCGTATCTCTTTTTTTTTAATGGAAAACCCATCTTTTCTCCTTCAAAGCACATCTGTATCATCAGAGCTGTCCCTTGTTTCACCTAGCATCTTCGTGCCGTGCCATGCCATCGAAGAATCAAGGCGCACCCTTGCTCATGACATGCTGTTGGGATCATAGCGACGACAAATGTTGGGTCTTAATTCGGATTGCTGCAGTTACCAGCCCACAGATCATTGACTTACATACTTACCCTGAGAATAATTAACAGAAAATGCTTTGAGATCTTTGCAAAAGCTGGAAGAGCACTGAAGAACTGCCAAGTTGAGGAATTTATTTTTGCTATGCACTAGTATATGGCATTTCCTTAGCTTTTCACTTTAATCATGGTGCTTGCCAGTTTCGTACCAACGACCCTGGTTAACTAATTATGCGGCTTTTGAAGTCATATAGTGCACAAGTTGACATGTTTAGACTCACCTGTGATAGAAGCTATGTTCTTACCATCAAGGGGCTGGCTCATACTATATCTTTTACTCCTTCCTAAAATTGTTTGTACATCACTTGTGTACATCAGAGGATGGAACAGTAGAACTTGACAAAACTTACATCTTAAACAGGGGGAGAGAACGAAAAAAATTGCAACCAAAAATCCAAGCTTCCATTTTCCCTCGAAACATATTTGAAGTTCCGTACTAGAAGTTGCAATATTCCTGTACTACTTTATTTCTTTACACTTGCCATTGCTAGCAGTTGAACATTGTCCTGGATGTTTTTTCAGTGATTTTGTGTTGCTAGATCACTAATTTTTACTCTCTTTATGACCTTCTGTTGCATTGAGCAGTGTTGTCCTTTAGCCCTGCACGGCTTTTTGTTTCATCTGTTAGTACAGTTTCACTGAATCTTCAGTGCACATGCACATTTCAGATGGGATAGTCGCCTTGGGAAAATTTGATGCCCTTCACATTGGCCATCGGGAACTAGCAATGCATGCTTCTAAATCAGGAAATCCTTTTCTTCTTTCTTTTGTGGGAATGGCTGAAGTACTTGGCTGGGAGTCTAGGTGAGCTTCCAGGAAACTTTCAGGAACTTCCACATAGACTTAACTTGGAAACAGTAGCCTAACATCAAGGAGGTCATTGTAAAGTCTAGCAGATTCTTATTGTTTTCCATTTGTACAGGCCTCCGATAGTTGCTCATTGCGATCGGAAACGAGTCCTTTCTTCTTGGGCTACGTATTGTAGAAATGTGGTGCCTCTTGAATATCAAGTTGAGTTTGCAAAGGTCAGGTACCTAACTCCACACCAGTTTGTTGAGAAGTTAGCAAAGGATCTTAGAATAAAAGGTGTTGTAGCAGGTACAAGCATATTATGTTGTCTCACAAGCTCAGTATTATGCTGCACTATCCTACTTCTAATAAGTTTCTTCATGTATCATGGCAGGTGAAAACTACAGATTTGGCTACAAAGCATCTGGTGACGCAGCTGAGTTAGCGAAACTATGTGAGGAATTCGGCTTAAGTGCTTTTATTGTACGTTCTGTCATGGACACGGCAAAAAGATCTTATAATGGAGCAACACCTGCTGTAAATTCAAGTGATAAAGGACAGGTGTCTTCCAGTCGTGTTCGCAATGCGTTGTCGGTTGGTGACATGGAATACGTCTCCAAATTACTTGGGAGAAAACACCGGCTTGTGCTAACAGTTAGCGAACACTGCCTCAAGGAACGGAAACACATTGTAGTCCCTAAATCCTCCATGTTGAACATGCCACCAGCTGACGGTTTGTATGAGAATTGTGAGCTCTTCAATGGAGGGTACCTTGGACTATGCAGGGTGGTCATTAACACAGAAACCATAGACATTGAGATGAAAGACGAGAGCAGTTTGACGCCAAATCCTTTTCAAGAAGTTCAACAACTGGGGATTGAGTTTGGGTGATGTGCAACTCAATTCATGATCAGTGGCTGGTCATAATGTGCATACCTCAGTCAATTTTTGGACAGTTTGGGTCGATGCCAAAGGTGGGAATTTTTGCCCTGGATGCGACATGCCAGAGGTAATCATCAGAACTTTGGATGCAACCTCAGTAGGCTTCATCAATCTGAAGTCCATGTCAGAGTTTCACGAAATCTCACGGAAAATTAGAGATTAGTGCATGGTTATACAGACATGGGAGACAAAAGTGGCATTTTTGTATCTGGGCTGGCAAATAAAGAGTTGACTGGCTTCTGGCCGCTGTATGTATGAAACTAAAGCAGGGACTACATCTAAGTTCAGAGTCTACGTCTAAGCAGAAGCTTATTTGTAGCTTCTTTGTACACTCTAGTTTGTGCGTTTATTGGTTATTCATAGTCAACTTCTTTTGTATTGCTAGACTAGCTAGCATGTTTTGTTGTATCAATAGTGAGGGCAAATATGTTGCTTGTTAGTTCATTTAAATACTAAATGGACATATCGAATCTATGACAGAAAATATATATCTCGATTTATGACAAAAGGTATACGGAGTACAGTATATCTGCCCAGGTTTTATTGAAAAAATTGTGAGCAGCTGGAAAGTGAAGTTATTTTTTTCCGCGGGACGATGATTACTGCAAGCAACTTGACCTCGTTGCTGACGTTGTCCGCGAGTCCTACCGCTGCATGTACCGGTGAAATTGAAATGCAGTCATGTTAACCAAGGGACCATATCAACTAGGACGACGAAGTGAAGGTGGTCTAACTATAACCTGCAAGTCCTACCCCTTCAGCCGTCCATCACCAGAGCAACCAGTCTGGTGTGGCGACGAGCTGCACCCCACAGACCCGCCTCCAGAACTTAATATATTGCCACAATGCGAGGTTGCTAAATGTTCCTCGCATGTCGGAATCTAGCATCTGTCCGAGAGAGCTTCCCGAACCGTCCGGGAGTTCCAGCGCAATCTCGGAAATGGATTTCCCATCCAGCCACTTATCCACCTAGAAGAGAGCAGATGTTTATCTTGATAGATGGAGCAAACACACTCCTCTCAACTCCAGTGAACTGCATGTCCAACCAGTGCCATAGACGGTCGGAGTTGGTGCACATACACCACAACCAACGGATCCAGAGGCTAGTAGCCGTCCTCGAAGGGAATGCCTAGCCCTCCGAATTCAGCGGGCTACACATCTTTTGCCAGTTGATCTGTACCCGTGGTTCCATTCTTACCGGTGGATTCACAAATACCGCCATCATTTCTATTGGAGTAATAAAACTAGCCTTTGGTGAAGTAGAGAAGACATTTTTGGCGTTGTGGGGAAGGGGGCAAGTTGTGGTTCTTTTTTATTACGTGTGCGAAGGTTTCATGGCTGCGTCGTGACAGTGAAGGGCGGCAGTCTTCGTCAATCGACCACGGGCACGGGTTACGTATACTTGATTTTCCACTAGCAATGTTTCTTGAATCTACACTAAACTAATGTTTGGACTTCCTGTTTTGGAGGTTGCTAATGCTTGGATGGGATGCGGCCAATACGCAAGACAAAACAAATATGAGGTAAGATTCAAGCCAACCGTATCCTAATCGATTCATTGCATGTGCATCTACGCATTAGGTGGGTGCTTGATCTAGAGATTCTAAGATATGGTTGACAGGACATTAATCATTTCCTTATTTTGCAGCCCTTGATTTCCTCTCAGAGGTCTCTCTCAACTAGGACAAAAGAACTCCCATGGTACTTGTCCTTACTCACGTTTATAAGGGGATCAACTCTATACATAGAAGGTGATAATAAAACGCACTAATGCTAAACATAGTTGGACAAACAATAAAATAGACAGAAGGTTTGTGATGAAAGTATAAATATGTCACAGCTAAACATAGTCTAAATAACTCTGGCAATAAAACAATAATCCTATAATAACTTAGCTTATCCTTAACGGTGAATAATTTTATTTGCATTCTAAAAATGGTCATTGTGAGAAAATAATGGTAAAATAATGAACAAGTTGGCTGGATATACAATAAAATAGACAAAAAGCTCGCAAGAAAGTAAAAAATAATAATTCATAATTCACAATAATGCTAAACATGTCTAACTGATCCAATATTGACTTAGCCTATCCTTAACAATGACTAACTTTATATGCATTCTTAAGATGGTCAACAATCACGAATAACTTCCCTAAGCATGAAGTTAGGTGAAGTCTTGCTTGTGGTCTCCAAATGTATTTCATAAATGAGAACCAACCAAATGAAGATGACTATTGGTAGGCGGCTAGTGGAGGCTTTTGTATGTCTCCCTGCGTTGGGAGTCATTGTTCTTTTTGATAGTGCGAGCGACCATTCAGAGGAGGTACTGTTCTCATTGATAGCGAGGCACCTGAGAAGACCTCATCATCCGTGAAACTCCACAACTCTGGCCCTCGGTAGGTGTCATGTAAGTATATGTGTGTGATAGAGTTCATGTGCCCGTGTTGTAATTAGTACAGACAGTAAGAAGATGTATTGCACAACTATACATACATTGTGGAAGCTGGATGCAAATAACTAACCAACAACTTGAAAATTCTAACAGAACCAGGATTGATAATCTTTTTTTTTTTGGTTGCCTTGACCATCTTACTACTGGATGTTCCTAGAGAGAGGTGTTGACGGTCAAATTTCATCAATTATTTGAAGCACTTTACATGTTTTTTTTTGGCAAGTTGTCTATTTTTGAAATAACTAACCAACAACTCGAAAATTCTAACCATCTTGCTACTGCCGTTCCTAGAATGAGCTTGCAGTATTTTCACAGATAAGGCAAAAACAAAATAAGTCCATTTATGTGAAAATAGTATTAATTTTTGGTCATCCACCGGCCTAGATGATTTCGACCACGTCTCCTTCTAATTTCATAACACTTTGGATCTTTGTTTGGAGACTCCATTTTGCACAACCGGAAGTCGGATTTGTTAGATTTGAAACATATAGTGAGACCGCCTCTCGAACGCCTTATGGTACTCCCTCCGATCCATATTAATAGGTGCTGAAGTGGATGTATCTAGCAATAAAACATGTCTAAATACATCCACTTCAGCACCTATTAATATGGATCGGAGGGAGTACCTTGATCTGACCTGGACTAGCTATGCAAACAACATGACCCCTTTGATATTCGCTAGATGTGTTTGAAAATCCCCTATAATACGCTAATTTGGGGACATCTTATTAATCCATCTTTTCCTAAATCTAAGATTGTTTTATGATCAAACATAGAAATGAGTTGAAATTTCCAATTATGAGGGAAGTATTTTCTATATGTAAAAGCCGTATTTTTTAAATAAGTGGTATTTCACGAGCACATAGTTGAATGTTTATAAATATATTTCCAAAAGTATGATTTTAAAAAATCTGAAGTTTGTGATCATGTAGTTGAATGTTAATATATCCCAAAGTTTGACCTCATACATTTGATGTTTGTAGTCATATAGTCAATGTTAGAGTTAGCTTGTACCGCAAGGTACCTTCTGTCGATGCTTATCCATTGTATAAGGATAGAAGCATCCGTGTGTTCAGTTGTAACAAACATGTAAATCCTTTTGAGGTTGTTGGTTAAACCTCCTTATAAACACGTAGCGGTGCGCCCCAACGGGTACGACACCTTCCACCCATACACAGAACTTTCACATGGTATCAGAGCCTATTCCTCCGAAAATCATCTAGCCAAAAAAAAACCAATCTCGTAGCCCTCCATGGCATCCTCCTCATCCACGTCGTCGGGAGGATCTCTCTTCGGCAACCCCATCACCGAGCGGCTTGGCAAAGGGAACTTTGTGATGTGGCAAGCCCAGATCTTGCCTACCATCCGCGGGGCTATGCTCGAGGACTTCATCAACGGGAAGGCCAAGGCGCCGCCCAGGGAGATCGTCGTCAAGCACGGCGACACCACCACCAAAGAAGTCAATCCGGACTACAGCGCGTGGGTAGCAAAGGACCAACAGGTCCTGAGATTTCTCGTCTCCTCTCTGCAGAGAGAGGTACTCCCGCACGCTGTAAGTGCCACCACGGCGGCCGAACTCTACGGCACGCTGAAGGCGATGTACGCGGCGAGATCGCGTGCACACACCACCAACACCAGAATCGCCCTCGCAAACGCAGAGAAGGGCACCAAATCCATGGCCGAATATGTCGCCATGATGAAGACACTGGAGAACGAGCTGATCTCGGCCGGCAAGTACCTCGATGACGAGGACATGGTCTCCTACATCCTTGCTGGACTCAAGGATCCCGACTACAACTCCCTAGTCTCCGCAATTCTTGCGAGGGAGACAGACATCACGGTGAGCGATTTATATTCGCAACTCTTGTCATATGAAAGCCGTCAGCAGATGCTTCGCGGATCGGGATTTTCCCAGTCTTCGGCCAACGCTGCTATGCGTGGCGGCCGTGGCCGTTTTGGAGCACCAGGAGGCCGTGGCGGACAGCAAGGCCGCGGCAACTATCACGGCGCCAACGGCCAAGGTGGACAAGGTGGCTACGGCTACAACAACTACAATCAAGGGGGCTACAACAACAATCAAGGGGGCTACACCAACAACTCCCGTGGCCGCGGCAACTACACCAACAATGGCGGTGGCCGCGGCAGTGGCAACTACTCCAAAACTGCCCAAGGAGATCGGCCACGGTGCCAACTGTGTCACGTCTCGGGCCATATGGTCAAGGACTGTTGGCATCGCTTCAATCCGGACTTTGTTCCGAGAGAACGAACAGCTGCCGTCGCCAACTACAACAACAATGGCGGCGGTGATGGGCAGTGGCATATGGATACCGGAGCCACTGACCACATCACATCGGAGCTAGAGAAGCTCCATGCCTATGAGAAATATCATGGCCATGATCAGGTCCACACTGCCAGTGGAGCAGGTATGGGTATTAACCACATTGGTCACTCAATTATTCCAACTCATGATCGAAATCTCCATCTCAAAAACGTCTTACATGTCCCAAGTGCTAGCAAAAATCTCGTTTCCGCACATAGATTTGTTTCTGATAATCATGCATTCCTTGAAATTCATCCAAACTTCTTTTGTGTTAAGGATCAGGTCACGAAGAAAACTCTTCTTGATGGCCCGTGTAGGGGTGGCCTCTATCCGCTAGCTGGTTCACCATCCTTGGTTAAGCAAGCTTTCGGCGTCACCGTGCCATCTCATGATAGGTGGCATCATCGCCTAGGCCACCCGGCGTCTTCCATAGTTCGTCATATCATCACCAAGAATAAACTCCCTTGCTCAAGTGAGAATAAAGTAGTTGTTTGTGAGGCATGTCAAAAGGCAAAAAGTCACCAATTGCCCTATTCGAGATCCACCAGTGTGTCACATCATCCACTAGAATTAGTGTTTTCAGATGTATGGGGTCCAGCCCCAAACTCTTTTCGTCAAAAGAACTATTACATCAGTTTCATAGATGATTATAGCAAATATACATGGATTTATTTACTCAAGCATCGTTCTGAAGTTTTCAATATTTTCCATGAGTTTCAAGCACTTGTTGAACGTCGTTTTCAACGGAAAATTATCACACTCCAATCCGATTGAGGAGGAGAATATGAGCGTCTAAATTCCTTCTTCAAAAAAATTGGCATCACTCACCATGTTTCATGCCCCCATGCTCATCAACAGAACGGTTCTGCCGAAAGAAAGCACCGTCATATAGTTGAGGTTGGTTTATCACTTCTTGCTCAAGCATCCATGCCACTCAAGTATTGGGATGAAGCTTTTATTTCTGCAATTTATTTGATCAATCGTCTTCCTACAAAATTACTAAACTTCCTAACTCCTCTAGAGATGCTTGAGAAAATAAAACCAGACTATGCCTCTTTACGCATTTTTGGATGTGCCTGCTATCCAAATCTTCGCCCTTTCAATGCCAGAAAATTAGAGTACCGTTCCATCCAATGTGCCTTTCTTGGTTACAGTAATATTCACAAAGGTTTTAAGTGTCTAGACATCAATTCTGGTCGTATCTATATTTCTAGAGATGTCGTTTTCGATGAGACTATTTTTCCATTCTCCAAATTACATCCAAACGCTGGCATGCGTCTCCGTTCAGAAATTTTGTTACTTCCGTCTGACCTTCGTAATCCGGATCATGAGGACGGAAATAGTGATCAATCTGTGGATAATACTCCTATAAACCCTGCTACTAAACCTGTTTGTGAGCCTGCAGGTGTTTCCGCACAACAAACTGATGATTTCATGCAGTTTTCTGGTTCTGGCACGGAAGCCGAGGGCGGACAGCAAACGACAACCAGCGCTGAAACCAGCGCAGCGGCAGAAACCGCGTCGTCAGACTTCCGCGCGGCAGAAAACACGTCGCCAGACCGCGTATCCTCATCGCCATCCGTGCCCGGCGAATCCCGCGGCGCCACGTCTCCGACACGGCGCGCAAACGCGCATGGCCATCATGCGCCCGGGTCCCCTCTGCATGCACCGGGGTCCCCGCCCGGATCTTCTGCGACTTCCTCATCGCGCGCACACGGCCACACAGAGCCGACCGGATCGGCTGCATCCGACAGCACCAATCCCCATGCTGATCGAGCTGACTCGCCTGGCGCCGGATCCCATGCGGATTTGGGGGGCGGATTCTCTGCGGAATCCGATCCTGCTGTATCTCCTGTGCAACGGATTACTACTCGATCCCAAAAAGGTATATCACACCCCAAAAAGTTTACTGATGGCACGGTCACGTATAAAAGTATTAGTGGAAAAATTAAATATGGAAATTTAGCCACTACTGATGAACCTCATAGTTTAGATGAGGCTTTTAAAAACAAAAATTGGAAACTTGCTATGGACGAAGAATATAGTGCACTGGTAGAGAATAAAACTTGGCATTTAGTTTCTCCCCAACATGCTGGTACAAATATTATAGATTGTAAGTGGGTCTATAAAATTAAGCGTAAGGCTGATGGTAGCATAGATAGATATAAGGCTCGTCTAGTTGCAAAAGGTTTTAAACAAAGATATGGAATTGACTACGAGGACACTTTTAGTCCTGTAGTCAAGGCGGCCACTATTCGTCTTGTGTTATCTATTGTAGTATCCAGGGGGTGGAATCTTCGTCAGCTAGATGTGAAGAATGCGTTTCTTCATGGCATTCTGGAGGAAAATGTTTATATGAGGCAACCACCAGGATATGAAGTTAAGGGAAGGTATAATCATGTTTGCAAACTTGATAAAGCCCTCTATGGACTAAAGCAAGCCCCAAGAGCATGGTTCTCAAGGCTCAGTACTAAGTTACAAGCACTAGGTTTCAAACCATCCAAAGCTGATACTTCACTATTCTTTTATTCAAAAGAGAAAGTCTCCATATTTGTACTTATTTATGTTGATGATATAATTGTTGCTAGTTCATGTCAACATGCAACAACAGCTCTACTTCGTGATCTACAAGAAGAGTTTGCTCTTAAGGACCTTGGAGAAGTGCACTACTTCCTAGGTATTGAAGTTAAAAAAATGCAAGATGGTCTGTTGCTAACCCAGGAGAAATATGCATCTGATATTCTCAGAAGGGTAGGTATGGTAAACTGTAAGCCTACAAATACACCCATGTCTACTAGTGAAAAATTGTCTGCACATGAAGGGGAACCCCTTGAATTGGAAGACTCTACAAAATACAGAAGCATTATTGGTGCCTTACAGTATTTGACTCTCACTAGACCAGATATTTCCTTCTCTGTTAATAAGGTTTGCCAGTTTCTGCATTCACCAACCACTATGCATTGGACAGCTGTTAAAAGGATACTAAGATATTTAAAGGATACATCTAGTATTGGTCTGAGAATCAGAAAATCATCCTCTATGCTTGTTAGTGCTTTTTCAGATGCGGATTGGGCTGGTTGCCCAGATGATAGAAGATCTACAGGTGGTTTTGCAGTATTCCTTGGCCCTAATCTCGTCTCATGGAGTGCAAGGAAGCAAGCTACCGTATCTAGATCAAGTACAGAGGCAGAATATAAGTCTCTGGCAAATGCCACAACTGAGGTGATGTGGGTCCAAACACTTCTTACTGAACTGGGAGTTCAACATCCTCTGACAGCTCAATTATGGTGTGATAATATGGGTGCAACTTACCTTTCTGCTAATCCAATATTCCATGCTAGAACTAAACATATAGAAGTTGATTATCATTTTGTTAGAGAGCGAGTAGCTCAAAAATTGTTGGATATCAAGTTCATACCTACAGGTGATCAGGTTGCAGATGGTTTTACAAAGCCACTTTCAGTTCGACAACTTAGTATGTTCAGAAACAATCTTAACTTAGATAAGTTATGATTGAGGGGGTGTGTTAGAGTTAGCTTGTACCGCAAGGTACCTTCTGTCGATGCTTATCCATTGTATAAGGATAGAAGCATCCGTGTGTTCAGTTGTAACAAACATGTAAATCCTTTTGAGGTTGTTGGTTAAACCTCCTTATAAACACGTAGCGGTGCGCCCCAACGGGTACGACACCTTCCACCCATACACAGAACTTTCACAGTCAAAAGTTGGCACTCAAATATGGGAAAGTTATTTTCTTTAGTCTTTCTCGTGACACTGGTAACTGAGGACGCCATACTCCAGAGCAGAAGTGCAGAGGCGAAGGGTTAGTAATAAAGTTCACCATTGCATAGTTCATCAACCAGCAACGGCAAACTATAGCCCTATGAAGCAAGCTTTCGACAAATTGATTCAATTTAACAGTAGGCGCTGCCTCCTCCGGCGCCGGCTGCTCGTTCTCCTCGCCGTCATTGTGGCCCCGCGTCGCGGTCGTGGGTCGGCAGTACAACGGCGAGTTGCGCCATGCACGGAGCCGGCGAGGCATCGTCTCGGGGTGTCTGGTGAAGTGCGGCGAGGGCGATGAGAGTTTGTGCGGTGAGGGCGAGTTTGTGCGGTGAGGGCGAGGGGCCTTTTGTAGCCCTGGCGGGTCATTTACTGCGACGCGCGTGCCGTTACTCCGGCAGACTTTGAACAACCAGGGGGCCCACGGTTTTTCCACAAAAAATTCGTGTGGACTATTCAGCGCAGTCAACTAATTGCGCGGTCCCACCTGTAAGCTCCGGATGGTTTCAACGAACTTGGCAGTCCCACCCGGACCCACTTCGCGAAACGGAGGTCTGACTCCTCGGTCCCACTTCGCGAAACGGAGTCGACTCCAAACTTACCGTTCCAGCCTCTCCATAGTAGTTGCGCACAGACTAGGGGCAAAACTGAGGTCGATTCAGCTCTAGGGGTAAAACTGAGTACAAGTGGTCCGCTATGGGCAATTCGATAAATGACCCAAAAGTTTAAGGATCGGCCAACATACATGCCCACCATGTTTGTTGGTACTCTTATCCTATCTTCTGAATTTCACATGACACATGGCGTTAAGAACTTGCCCTTGGCGATCTACCCAGCGACATCAGGATTAGTTGATGGTGTACATAACTATTAACAATAATCAGAACTGATAAAACCTGTTCGAGACATTTTGCCTAAAAAACGCAAACTTCAGCCTGTTTGATGCACACAACCAACACCGAAAAACTAGACATAGTTAATAGTTGAAGCGAGGTATAACCTTTTATTAACCCTTGCGTCGCCCGTCGGGCGACTTGAGGGGAATCCCAGCCACTCCTCTGCTCCCTCCAACCCCGTCTTCGCCGGAGGACGGTGGACTCTGCGGCAGGGGCTATGAATTTGTGCTAAAATAAATCATTACATAAACAGGTCTCCGTAGAAGACGTTGCTGCCTGTGTGTTGCGCCAAGAATTAATGAAACTAGTACTACCTCCGATCCGAATTAATGGTCGGAGGGGCCCTCCGACCATTAATTCGGATCGGAGGGAGTAATATCTATTCCATATTTTCCCTCCATTTTATCGCGGAGAAACGTACTCTGTATTATAAATGTACATACGACGGTCGACGGTCAATGCCTTACCCAAACACCAGCTAATCTCCACTAATATTAAAAGACCGAGACCGGCAGATCCAAATAATGTGGACCATCGGATGAACTAAACACACGGTTCAGAATCTCACCGCGTTTTGCGGTAAAACAGTCGGACGAGCCCTTCTCGCGCTTCTAATGGCAACCACCGACCGGTACGCCCCACGCCCCCGCACGCCGCTGCATCGGAAGCGGCGCCCACGCCCCTGCCCGACTCGAGTTGGTTCGCCGCCGTCCCACGCTCCGGCACGCCGCTGCACCGGAAACCGGCACCCACGCCCTTGCCGACTCGAGTTGGTTCGCCGCCGCCGCCGCCGACCAGCGGTGGCCGCCCTGGACGACGCCTGCACGACCCCTCCGCTGCTGCGCATTGGATTCGCCCGCCCTGCCCTGCACGGCCGGAATTGGATCGCCATCGCCTCTCTGCAGGGAACATCTGCAACCCGGTAGACCGTGTCCTGGACATTCACGGACAGCTCAAACGTCTTCTGCTTCTGAAAATCTGAAGGTAGTACTGTTTACCTTTCCTTCCGCCGCGCCTCCAATCCGCCTGCTACACTTCCGGAAGTACTTTTAGCTGATGCCGTTCCCCCTGTCGGAATCCCACACCCAAGACGTTGCGGCCGTCCCGCCGACCCAATCACCGCGCAAGGCGCCACGGACTTAACGCCCGCCGCCGCCGCCACAGCTCGGCGCCATGCACGGTTTGGTTGGTTCTGAATTCTGTATATTGTACTTAAAGTGAGATCCCTACTGCGCTCCTTCCAATATTTCAAATTTATATTATGTAGTGTAGTTTTTGTTGATCTTCTATTTGTCCCAATTTGTTTTATTTTTAGTTTTGGAGTTAACATTCTTACTTCTCTAAGTATAAGGCTGTTATGGGTTCTCACATTGTTATATCTTCTTTAGTTTTAGACTCAGTTTTCTTGTAAGATTTTCTCTTACAAATACACTCTGGATAGTTAGCTTGATAAACTTAGATTGAGCATGCAGATGTTTTTGACAGCTTTTAAATGCCATGCAGAGATGTGTTAATTAAGTTATGCCGACTGTAGTTTCAGAGTATTCACTATCCACGAATCTATATGTACGTCTTGCATTGACATTGAGCGTCCAGGAGAAGTGAAGGAATTCATGATTATTTATCCATGGCTCTGCCAACTTCAACAGTATACCAAGGTGTTTCCGAATGGCGCCGAGATTCAGGACGGCTGTTGAGCTTCATGTCTGACATGTACGGAGAGGAACTTCCTGCTAGAGGCGTTGTAAAGCCTACGCATACATGATTAATAAGTGTATTGTTCTCTGACTTGTATCTCTCATAGCTAATAATGTGTTTGCAGTATATGCGATAAAAATATTAGAACAATTTTCTTTACATTTATGAAACAGTGGAGCGGGGGCTGTTGCCCTATTGATGCCCCGTTGGTCTGAAAAAAATCCTTCAAAAGTTTTACCAAGGTTGTTGCAAAATTTGGGCATATTATCATCTAATTTGGGCATACTAGAACATGTTATCAGGTAATGTGTATGGTTATGTTATCATCCAATTTGGGCATTGCATTAAAACGTGCATGTGCACGTGCTTGATTACTAGTAACATGGAAAAGATCAAGTTGCAGCGTTACTCGTACGACAAGCGCTAGAGACAAACAACGAAGATGTGTTCACCCGTACGTCCCGCCAGACCGCGTGCTAAGGAGCAAGCAAATCTTTTGACTGCCAGGCGATTCAGATGATCACATAACAGGCTACGTTCCGTCGATCAGGCGTGCACATCACTCACAGTATCATAATAAGATTTGGCGGCTGCAAAAACATGCGTTGAAATCGACCGATCAATGCCTCGATGGACAGTGCAAGGCCGGCAGCCTCCATATGAAATGATGGCGCGTTTTTTTTTTTTGAACAAGGGATAGGCCTCGAGAGGCCTGGAAGCTGCATTAACTTGAGGATGGTACAGACACAGATACAGACAGGACCTCGAGAAAAATAGAAATTACAACACAGTCCTTGGAATAAGCGCAGAGGACCCTAACAAGAATCGCGAAAACGCGATCCGGTCCTTGGTCACCACCTCTGTGAAGACTGCAAAGCCGGCCGTCTTCCTCGCCGCCGGGGAACAAGCCACTTGGCGCGGGGAGGACGCGGAGTGCCAGCAAACAGCCTAGGAAGGGCCTCCCAAGATGGAGGTTGCTTGAAACGCACCGAGATCTCGGTGCTGGGAGCTGCCGACAGCCGGCACGCAGGTTCGATGGCCGAGCCACGGCCACCGAGAAGAGACTCCCAAACGCAGCATCAACAAATCCCATGCTCCTCTTCCGAAACTTGGCGACGAAGCTGAAGCAATGAGACCCCCCCTCGCCACCACGGCCGGCCAGGGGCTCACCAATCTTCAACCTGGAAGGAGCTCGAAAGAGGAAGATAGCCCTGTCCTCCAGATCGAGATCCAGAGGGCAGTCTTCGAGCTTATGCGGGGGAGAGGTCGCGCCATGCTCCATCTGCAGCTCCTCCTTCCACCGGAGCCTCGCTGGAGAGGGAAACGTGGCCGGAGGCTCGCTGGAGCGGCTCGGACGCCACAGCGAACACCACCTCGACGACATCGCGTCAACACCTACTAGAAACGCAACAAGGAAACTAAGATCTACCCTAACCCTACTCTGTACAGCCCGCGCGCAGCGTCCTACTCGCCTCCGACCGGCATCGCCGTCGGGGAGCGGGCGGGAGCTCGCCGGGAGCCCTCTCTCGACTCTCAACTAAAGCGTGGGTGAGGCAAGGGGAAGGGGGGGAAAATCACGTACCTACTTGCTAGCTAGTTTTCCGCTAGTTTACCCCGTCTGCACGACCACGCGTACGTTGACTGCATACTCTTCGGGCTTAACGTACTCTGAATGAGTACGTCCGATACATAAGACAAACGCACAAATTAATAGGTGCACGACCAGATGCACACCGGATAGATATCCCTATGTATTTTAGAATATCTAGACATGCATGCACGAACGTTTCGTACATCGGTCGACCGGTAGGTAGTTGTGTATATCTGTTAAACGTTCAGCTGACCTTTTCTTTAACGTGTAGTGTACTTTTTTTTTGGGATTGTACTTGGTTTTTATAAGAAGAATGGCCGCCTATCTGCAGGCCGTACCAACCAGGTAGAAATTGAGTCCACGAGACCCGAGGAGAAGAAGAAGGGAGACAATGGTGAATTGCTACAGATAAATAAAACGTGGGTTGAAAATGGACCGTGCAACATTGCGAGGCATACAGACCGATTCTCTTAATTCTTTAGTTTTTTCCCTCATAAGCTGGTGTATTTTTTTTTGGTAAATACTACCTATCGTAGTCCGATGGACGACAAAATATCGGACCGATCGAATACCACATATTTGCATTCCATCGTATGGCCGACCTGCATCAATGTTTCCGAGAAAAAAAAATAGACCCGGTGATAACGCACCTTACTCATAATTACGATGCAATGGCTATATATTGCTTATTAAACATCCTATATTGACGCTGCGAGATCTATGCATGCCTAAACTGATCACACCTCAACCCAAAACGGCCTGCACAGAACACAACCACCGCACGCCATGGCATCCGTCCAGTTCCGATTGGCGACAGAATCCAGCGCCACAGCCATCCTCGACACGCCCTGCTTGGCCGATGGAGAACGACAACAAGGGTTGCGTGTTCAGCGAAGCCATAGACTTCTAGGGCGAGGTGAGGAGATCCTAGATGAGGTTGACAAGGTCTTCGGTCGTCGACGACATGTTGTTCTGTAGCCTCCAGTGGGTCTCGTTTTGCGGCCCCGTCGACCATCTCCATTACCTCGCCGCCACGACCATGCCCGATGCCGTTCCAATCTCGTCTATGTGGCTCCCTTGTCTCAGCATACGTCGTGTGCTGGTACGCGGCGTCGTGGTCTTCCATGTGTCAGGGGGTACGCCGCCACCATGTCGGGGAAGGAGAGTTACATCGTTGTGATGGGCGGCGGACCTGGAGGCTACTCTCATCCAAGTCTCTTCTACGCCGAGTACAACAGCCATCATCCACGCACAACCGAGAGCATAGCATGTATATTGCGTCGACGCATGCGTGCGTCTTCCATGGTGATAGTGGCCACACTGCATCCGTCGGGCATTGTGTTGTACATCACATACACTATAAATTATTCTTATTGTATGTAGAAGAAAATTCTGATATTTTTAGAAGCAAAAGCTTTGGAAGGAAATTACGTCCTCCATATGATGTTACAAAAAAAATTGTTTCTCTGAAACGTACACATTTTCCATAGGAAGAAAATTATTTGCTCTATCGAAAGAAACTTTTGATAGAAACAAATGTTTGATACGTCGGAAGCAAACACTATTTCTTTTGTAAGCAGGTTATACTAACCGCTGGAAGCAATGTTGATAAGAAGATGCATCGTGTCATTCAAGCTCTACTGCCTTCTGGATTGATGCCTCAATGCATCGAAAAAAATGAATTGATTGTTTCTTACATATTGTTGGTGAACATAAGATGCATCCTAGAAACACACCGCCTCTTAGAATGAAGCAAATTTGCAGCATGTAGAAAACAGTAGCTAGGTGCTGGCGCGGCGCACGCCGCGCCGTGCTAGTCGGTGCTCTGTGTGCAGACGCAAGGAGGTTGGACTAACTTTATTTATGAGCGGGTTTTTTATTTACCTGCGCCGCGCCGTGCTAGTCGGTGCTCTGTGTGCTGTTCATTCCTCTTGTCTTGCTCATATATTTTGTCTTGCTCATATATTTTGTCGATTGTTTGCGATTAACGTGCATGGTCCGAGTTATTATTAGGCAAAGTCTCATAGTAGTGTGCGTGCCGTGTTGATTGTGGTCACTTTTACCATATAAGTGTGTTTTCAAATATGGAACATTTATTTATACATGAGGTGGGGGTAGGTAGACGTAAGATAGAAGTGAACACCTCTGGTTGGAATGACAACAACTTTGATAATGTTCTCTTTTTAAGGTGAAAAGGTGCTTATATATTACTGTTACTCAAGAATATATGACAATCGATTACAAACCTTGAACTCACACTGCCCTGATCAGGATTTAGAGTTTGACAAACCTGAACCTCTCACCAAGGCGGCCAACTCATTGACTACACTATCACTGCCTTCTACCTTCACAGAGATATATGAAGCACAACACCTACACGTATGTGGATACAATCATACTTTACACAACTTGGAATTCATCACTTCAATCGCCGTATGGCGGTCAGATTCCACATGCAGCCCAAGTTTATGTTGTAATGTGTGCACTACAGTATAGCCCCAACATCTGTGCTGGCATAATCCTTCACCAGCCAGGCTTGACACTTCCCAGGTATTGCCGGGCGACTACTCAAGTGGTAGTAGCCCCCAGATTCAGAAACGAAGAAAGCACCAGTATTGACACTTATAGAACCTTCACTAAGTGGCTTCCAAGCTGGGCAATATGAGTCTTCTGATGGGTCCTAAATTCTGATATTATGAAGGTTTGCATTGCAGATCAAATCCACCTTTCTTGCATTTTGAGTTAGAGCTCCATTGTTTTCCAAAAAGAGAATCAGCACAAATAGATAGGAAATCCACAAAGGTTTGCACATAAATTTTCCCATCACGGTGCTGATTGCAAATGATATGTTTGCATCGAGATCAATAAACCTTTGTATCTCGGACGCAATTAGCTCATTATGAAATGCCCTACTCTTAAATGACTTGTACTTGGTCATTTCATCCAGCTAAAAATCTATCTCATGCATCCCTTTTATTTTCCCCAGGGACGGAGCCAGCACTCAACATTGAAGGGGGCAGAATTGAGGTTGGAGGGGGCAGAATGGCTTAAAATGCTAATTATAAGCATGATTAGTAGAGAATTTATGAAGAAAATCAAATTGTTGGGGGTGGCTTAGCCCCCCCTCGTCCCCCCTTCCTCCGTCTCTGATTTTCCCAGCTTTTTGTTACTTACTCAATCATCAGTCTGAATCTCCTCAAAACAATAATTAGTTAAATACATAGACCAAAGCACCAAAGAGCTATAGATTAGAAGAACAACAAATCATTATGGCACTACGAGGAGGTGACTCTAATGAGCAAAGTGTTGCATACAAAAGGGGATGTGGCGCTCCAAAAAAAACCAAGGTCATGAAAGGTCGCCCAGGTAAGCAGAATCCAAAATTTGCAAAAGCGTGTTCTCTCGGTTTCGTCTTTCAGTACTAAGAAAGAAAACAACATCAACTGTAACAGAAGCAACCTTAAGGCTATAATGAAGCTCACAAGGTAGAAACATTTCCCCTTCAAAAGGCCCTATCATATTCAAGTCATCATTAATTTGATGACAACCGCCAGATTCAAAAAACTATGCATTGCTTGCATCTACTGCGTCTTTGCTTACCTACTTGCTTACATGCCCCATGATCAGGAGAATTATCAAGTCCATATTAATTGCGAGCAAAGTTTCACAATGAATTCCACTGTTTGCCTCCCATTACCTACAGCGAATATAATAACAATAAGCAAGCTTTCTTCGTACATACTGGCAGTATGTGTGCCTCTGCATTATCCAGTATCAGAGATGTTTTCATTTTCCACATCCTACATTAGTCGATGAAGTTGAGAAATGAATTACAAATTGACAGGGCATAGCGAGAGGCATGGAGCAGAGCAATATTATCACGGCTAACATATTATAAGAACAAAGCACAACTAATTCTCACAAAGATAGGAAATACAAAGTATGAGCTTAGATCACATACAGTATCTTCAGTAAATTAGCCGGTGGCCTACTTACTCAGCACTCTAGCTAAATTAGCTTGTAATATTGTGCAAACCTTCATCGTGACAAATAATAAAAGAGCAATGTAGACGTGCTCTTTATATCAAACCAAACTTCTGTCCCAACTTCTCTCCCAGTGGTGTGTAAATGGTACTGATCTGGATCATCCGAGATACACCATTTTTCGAGAAAATAAATAGCTCAAACTTATCTTGAAGCTTGTTCCCTGCCGACCTGCCAAAAGTAATGGCATTCAATCATTATCTGGCTTTGTTAGTGCTATCTGCTAAATAGCTCAACAATATAATCAAATTAGCATGGCCATCTTGCAATACACACGACGATGCAGCTGCTACTTCCTGTCCAATCAGTAAATGTCTGAGAAAAACGGAAACACGCGTTGTTTTGGACATTAATTATTGGGGTGTCATATTGTTAAGAACTAGACGATACCCCGCGCGTTGCAGCGGAATATGAAGGAAAACTCATTTGATAGAAATAATATGAAAAGTAGGACAAACTGCATTATACGTGCACGAAAGACAAAAATTAAAAAATTAACAAAAGTGGAACGATAAAACGATCCGAGTATTATGATAAACAGGAAAACTTTTAGATCCTTATTCACTGAAAATAACTGTCTTTGTAGAAGGACCAAGGTATAATCTAGAAAAAAACAGATAGTACTCCCATATGGGTGACCAGATATCCATTGCGAGAGACTCGGTATCACCTCCTAAATAAAGTTGTTGGTGCTATTTAGAATTGAAAAATATTTGAATAAATCACATGATAGCATATACGTGATCCATGAAACCTCACATGCACAAATAAGAATGAAAATAATATAGAACCTCTCTAGTAAATTGGACAATAAGTAGAAAATCATAGTTTTGGTAGCATCTGTGCCGGCACCGGTCCTCGTGGCATCTGAGAACCTCATCTGTGTGGTTTGCTGTTAGCTGTTGTAAGGGTGTGTGATAAAATCGTGTCCCCATTAGACACTTCGGCAGATTATCGGAAGCAAAGAAAAGAGAATAGAACAAACTAAGAAATCAAAAGAGAATAGGAGAAACAAACACTTTGCCGCTCCTTGGGCATAGTTTGGACACGAGAGAAACATCAAAGGAGCTAAGTATGAGTGGGCTATTCCGTAGCTGCACCTTGAGCACTCCAAATCGGCAGAAGATAAAAAAAATAGCTAAAGCAATTGAGCAGAAGAGCACGAAGTCCACCCCCAACGCCACAGATCCTCACGTTCTGGTTTTTGTTTGAGGAGGTGGAGACTTGAGAGGCGGCCGTGGGGACTAAATTATAGTGAAGATGAGAGAAAAAATAGGAAGTGGAAGATATATATGTGCATTTGGTGCACGCGTTACCGCGGCCGGCGCTTCAGCTTGGGAAACGCTTCGGAATAGGAAGCGATAGTTATGGCTCCGAAAGGATGAGAAAAAAAATGCGACCATTTTAAGTAACCGTGGCAACTGGATTGGGCTGAGGTGGAGGTGAAAAGATGTGGCAGCATATGATTGGTCAGAGATGCTTGATGAAGTGGATACCTTGCATGCTAAGAGAAATAGACTTAGTGGGTTGTTCCCATTTAGATATTGTAGATACCTAATGGATTTAGCTAAACGGTAAATTTACGACTTATTTTTGTTTGCAAATGGTATACCTAGCTTGATTGCACTTATTACTCTGCAATAGCAAGTACACATTCTTTTTGGATCTTATGCACTATCTTATTTCATCAAGAACAACTAAAACTTCAAATATGGAAAAATGAAGTAGCACCATGATCTCTGAAAGAGCTTCGTTCATGTGCACCTAAACATTGAATTGTGGCAATAGGACTGTTTAGTGTCTCCGGTTACATTTACACTTCTACACCAACATACCCACATAAAAAAATAGGCTATATGGATTTTCATACCGTTAATATGCTAGACATCTCTAGGGATAGGAAAATAAGTAATGAGTTGGTGAACCTAATCTCCAACAATAAAAATGCATAAGAACCATGCAGGCGTTTTCTCCTTCGTCTGGTTTGTATAAACTAAAAACGAAAAAATGAATATTGCAGGCTTCCAGGTTTATAGAACCTAAGCAACGAGATGAAGCAAAAAGAAGGGTACATAATAGCAAGGAATGTCTATAGATATGAGAAAGATATTTACCAATGTAGTGTAGGAGTTGCTAGATTTGGCATTGGCGTGCTGAAGTATTGGTGATGAGGCCATGTATTTATATAATGAATTATGGACCCTGAAACAATTAAAAAATAAGCTATTTTTAATAAAAAAACACAATTTATAGAAAGGATAACCTTGGTCGTCTGGTTTGGATAAACTAAAAACGAAAAAATGAATATTGCAGGCTTCCAGGTTTATAGAACCTAAGCAAGGAGATGCAGCAAAAAGAAGGGTACATAATAGCAAGGAATGTCTATAGATATGAGAAAGATATTTACCAATGTAGTGTAGGAGTTGCTAGATTTGGCATTGGCGTGCTGAAGCGTTGGTGATGAGGCCATGTATTTATATAATGAATTATGGACCCTGAAACAATTAAAAAATAAGCTATTTTTAATAAAAAACACAATTTATAGAAAGGATAACCTTGGTTCTGCTACTGTACTTGGACACCTACACCTAGGGCCGTGGAGATAAGAGTTCTTCCAACATCATTTTCATGCTAATTAGTTTGGCTAGTTTGGCTAAGCCTCACAGCCATGTGGAGCCCTACCAATTGATTTCTTTTGAATGGATCCTAATGTCGGACATGCATACAACTTACATAAAAGAAGAAAAAATCGAGGAAAACTTTCCTATACAAACTGTACTACCAAAATTTTACAATATGAGTTACTCATGGAGCAACTTTGCAATACAAAATGAATTAAAACTTGCAAGCAGGAACCAGACAGAGAACCTACATAGAGGACAATGATCGACCGTGAAGGCACTAAATCTCTGTCTAAAAAAAGAAAAATGAAACCTTTTAAGGTGAGCTTAGCACCCCCCATGACAAAAGCGGCAAAGAAGCTCCAAAATTGTTTCCTGTAAGATCGACTTGTTTTCAATTGGAGCAAATAAGAATCCACCATAATTTGTGCCCCTGGAGCAGCAAGACAAGAAAATGAGCAACCAATTCCCCATTTAGCGACTGATGTATATGTATAGATGATTCACAAGAAGAAGCACCATCAAAGTAAGAAATCACACTTCCCGGAAGCTAGAATTGGCGCATGAACCCAAAATCACACCATGACACGACCAAGGCTGTTGTTCCCCTTCTTTTGCAGCGCTGAGTAAATAATTCCTGATCACACACGAAGGTTACGGGTAGCAAAAGAATTAGATCCATGGGCGCAGCAAGCATTAACAGAAATGAACCAAGCCCCGCACGTACCGACAATGAAGACACATGTGAGCAGTGCGCCGAGTGCCCACTCGAATGCCGCCACGGCCACGGCGCCGCATCTCCTGTACGCTGTCCACACAATATCGATGCGGCGGCGTGGACCGGTGGTCATTGCTGGTCAGCTTGGATGTCAAACGGGCGGCGCGCGCGGCCTCCTTCGGCGGACGCCCGCAACGCTGGTATTGTCCAAGGAGTGATTCGCTCCGCTCGTCGTTGCTGAAAAAGGAGTAAAAAAGAAACGAAACAGAGAAGAAAGACATCGGCCATAAGGGAGCCAACCTCACCTGGTCTGCTCCGCCGCGGCCGCCAATTGCCGTTGCTCACAAAGGTAGTAAAAAGAAACATGGGCGGGATCCAGCAAAGGGCATCGTCTCCTGACTTCTTCCTCTCACTGGGCGGACTACCCACCACGCCGGCGTCGCCCCGGAGTACTGCACGCCACGACCCATCAAGCAAGCGCGGCAGGAGCCCAGCTCCGTCCTTGTGGCCAGGTAGAACGTGGGAGAGAATAGAGGGCGAGGGGCGACGGAATTACAGGGGAGGCTAGGAGAGACGGAGAACTCAACACGGGAGGCTTCTAGAGGACACAGACACGTGGAGGTACTCAAGAAGAGGGGAGAGAGTTCTGGATGCAATCCACCGCATGACCACCGCCGATCCATCATCTCCTAGTCAACAACGAAGTAACCACCCATCGGAAGATACGTTAGCCCAAACACGTGGCGAGCAAACAAATACGGTGATGACCACCCAAAAATTGAGGGAATTAGAACCTCACGTGGTTTAGGATATTACTTATGTGATACAAAATTATGAAATTGTGTATTTTGACTACTTCAAGGAAGCAGATATGCATGTTGTCCGAAATATGTCAAGTGGATGTATGATGCGTTAACATTTCTTCAAATACATATATGAAGCTTATGTGGTCTCACAAAACAAATGTCATGGTTTCACAATATCCATATGCTTCCTATGCATGTACAAAGTTATCTTTTTTCACACAATAATCATTGCTTCCGAGTTGTGTGTATTGTGCTTCTTTGGCATATGAATGAAGCTTCTGACACAGTAATCATCATGTGTTTCCAACAGTGCTGAATAATGTTTGAACCATTCAAATTTCATGCTGGTACGTTTTTGTGGAATATATACACATGACACATTTTTGTGTGTATGCTACAGTCAAGAATATTCATTCACCGTGGAAGCAATATTTTTTGAAACATCATGTGCAATATTTTAAATAAAGCATTTAGTTAGAAGTAAAATTCAGTTGCATATGAAGCCAAATCAAATAATGTTTGAAACAATTTTGTTTGCTATGAACGGAGGCAAATGTCAATTTTGTTAAGCTAATTTAAAACCGGTGAAGTCAATGGCGGAGCCTAATTATAGGAGCAATTTTGTTAAGAAAGTTATAGGAGCAGTTATTACAAAATCATTGAATTACGCCCTCCTTAATGGAAAGAGTCGCCCATGCCTAGTACGTCCAGACTTGGGTCCGATGGGAAGCTATATATCGGACGCCGATTCCTAGAAGCGCCCATTTTTTTTTGCCAGAGTTGGAGCCTAATTTAGTATTATTAGGAGCCAAATGCACCGGTAGCAATTTTTCTTCATGTATAGTACATTGATCATCTTATAAATGTGAGTTTGCACGATGATGTAGCTTTTGATATCATGTTGGTGCAGAGGATAGTGTTAATTGGTATTTTTGTTGGTATTAATATATTTTCTCTTCGAAACAAATCTCCCTTGAAGTTCTCTGGCCCCAATCCTTTTGCAGACGATAGATAGGTGAGTATGATATCGTAAGTTGTTGGTGTTGTAAAAAGATGCATCATATAGTGGAAATTGGTTGCTAATAGCTAATTGATCGCTTAAAATTGTATTCTAAATTAATAAATTTTACTTGTTAACCTTGATGAACATGTCAGATGACCTAAGTGGCACATTTGCCTATTAATTTGATTTATGGTTGAGCTGCTTTATATATTTTGTGATAAGGTTATCTAGTGATGATAAATTAAAACAAAAACAGTTTACAATTACATTCACTATGATATAAGTAATTAAAAAAGTGTTCATTTATGTGAATGTGCTAAACCTTAATTTTTCGTTCGCAGGTGGATGATTTCGACCACTTCTCTCTTTTATTTGCATCCACACTCTATATTTTTTTTTCAGTTTCTGGTGTGTGGATTTTGGTTCGGAGGCTCAAGTTTGTACGGTTGGAAATTAGGGAGTGTTCGGATCTCCTCCGTGCTCCAGCTTCTTGGTGCTCTGGCCCAGAGCAGCGCCGAACACACGAACTCCACGCAGCCAAATCCATGGATCGGGCCGATCTCCCTGTACAAATCGCGGAGCACCTATTGTGATGGTTCACGGAGCAGTCATTCCCGGAGCAACCCATATTTACGGCGATATGTCACCACCAAGTGAGAAGATAAAAACAGTTCGCATTTGTCTCCGAGCGAGCCCCACGGTCGTACATCTGCCCCGTCCCGAAACAAATCGAGCGCATGTAACAAAAAAGAAATACGTTGAGTCGAGCGAGGAAAGCTAGCTTCCGTTCGCCGTGACCACCACGACCTCTGACCTTCCGTCGCCCATGTTCAAGAAACATGATGAACAATGCCATAACGTTGGAAGAAACTATTTAGATTCCCATATTCACCCCCCGGTCAATTTGCATAGTAAGAATTTTCCTACCAAACTAACGCTCAACATATTGCTGGAAATCAAGGAACACTTGAAACACCTCAAAACGTTTCTTAAGCAAATATATCCAAGTAAATTAGATTAGCACTAGAAGCAATAATGGTCCAGTGTCCGAGACAAAATTACATTTCCCACAATTACAATGTCTAGGTTTTTTAGTAGGGAGGGGGGCATTGGCCCCCTACCCCTTTTTAGGTATCCTACTTGCTGAACTAAAACTAATAATTTTGAAAATCACCCCTTCACAAGAACTGAACGGAGTAGGAGCTTATAATTGTGTTTGACCAGATGTTTATGCGTCACATGTTCCAACAGACAGTGTAGTTTAGATTAACTGAATTTTATAGTTTTTTTAAGATAACAAAGCATCTTGTGCCCTGCTTTAAATTAATAAAGCACCAAGTACGGTGCGGCCAACCAACCAGGTTAACCATGAGCCTGGACATACAACTTAGCCAACATAGAGGAAGCGAAACACATGCTGGGCATACAGCTTAGCCGACCTAAGAACGACATACAAACAGCTGATAAAGGGGGAGGGCACCCCGACATAGCCCGAAGCGACTAAGGTGGTAAGGGGACAAGTGGGAAGGCTCTGTAGATGTCCTTAAGCCATCGCACTAACCCTAGCAGCAGCTCCTTATCATACTTCTTTGCGAGACCTGTCCACGCCTGCACAAACATCATCATTTCGAAAATAACGCGAGCTAGACGTTTGGGAAAAATCGACTCAATAGACATTTTATTTCGCGTTAGCCACAGTGCCCAACACAAGCCAGATTACAACACCCAGCTGGTTCTTCTTTGTTGGCCAAGTAGCGAGTCAAGAATGGTGAAGAATTAAGGGAAGTTAGCCGGGCACCAACTACATCCCAGCACTTCTCTAAGCACACTCCAACCTAGTTTAGCTAGTGAATTTTATAGTCTGTTTTGGAAAGACAAATATAAGGAGCTCTGTTACTTTTTAGCAATCTCGAGAGACTTAGTGTGCTTCGGAGTTTCATTTTATTCTCATAGTGAATTGCGATTACTAGTATTCGCCGTCCCTACATGGACAATGCACCGAGGAGCCCGAGCAATATCACAGGGTAAACAGCCTTCACGCCGGAGATGGATTTATTGTCCATGAAGTTATTAACTCCAAGAAAATAGAATAAATTTATTCTCACCCATACATTGTATGAGCTAGCTAGGCTCAGGTGCAGATCCAGTACGTAGGAACTAGCTAGGTATTCGCGATCGGGACATCACCGATATAATTTGGTGGGAACTTGTTTTGGGTGGATGGGGCAGCACAAAATGCTTACAAGATGTACAATGACTACTTGTCGTTTGACACCACATACATGACAAACATGTATAACATGCCCTTTGCTCCATTTATCGGAATAAATAGGTATGGTCAGTCGATTCAGATGGGTTGTGGGTTCTTAAGGAATGAAGCAATAACGGATTTTGTCTGGCTATTCCAGGTGTTTCTTGATGCAATGGGCGGTGTTCAGACACTGAATTTCATCACTAACCAGTGTGCTGCAATGAAAACTGATATCCTGGTAGTATTCACAGAAACTTGGCAAAGAAACTGCAGATGGCGCATAATGCAAAATGCACAGGCTGTGTTGGGAAATTGGCTGGCGAAAGATGAAGAGTTACGTTTAGAGTTGAATGAGGTTATTGACTACAGCATGACACCCGATGAGTTTGAGACAAGGTGGGCCGATATGCTCACAAAACACAATGTTGCGGATAACACGGATTTGGCTGATCTTTACGATCTTAGGGCCATTTTTGTTCAAGCGTATCACAAGGACCGATTTTTCCCATTCCTAGAAACTACAACAAGAAGTGAGAGGTTCAACGCTATCCCTAAGAGGCGGGGTTACCCATTTTAATGAAAAACAGCTGTGTGTATCATTTTGATGCAGAGCCTGAGGTTACCCATTAAAAAAAAAAGTGGTAGTATTTCACAATCATATAGCTACAAGTTCATATATATATCTGGAAGCCTGTAACTATTTGGTTGAAAGGTGGTATCCAAATATGTGAAAGACTTAAAGTTAGTTATTACAGCCTCTCTTTGACTTACGATGACTCTGATTCTGAGCAGTGCGGGCGCCATTCGCCAAACCAAAAAGTGAAGACATGAGGTGTGCACGCTTACGAAGCGCAAGATACGGCCATCAACTTAACATAAACACGGACATATGCAATACACTGTTCGCAAAAAAGAAGAAAAAGCAGTATATAACAATTAAGCAATCAACACTGCACAGCTCATCAACGAGCTGCGTCAGCTAAGACTCTACGAAGCAAACTTACAAACAAATCAATTTAATATCAACCGTCCTTCAGTTTTACACAGCTTAATCACCAACACAAACAGATGCCTAGCTAGAACTTGTTGCCGCTGAACCTCCTTGCACTCTGCCGCCGTTCGGACCGCGCCCGCAGCACGCACAGCTGCGCCTTCCACACGTCCCTCGCGAACCCATCCGCCCGCGGCGGCCTCGACGCCGTGAAGTCCGTCCTCAGCTGCGCATCGTACTGCATCCTCGTAGCCGGGTCGGAGAGCGTCTCGTAGGCGCGACGGAGCTCGACGAAGAGCTCCGTGGACTCGGCACGGCGCGACGGCGGGCACACGTCCGGGTGGTATTGCAGAGCCAGCCGCCGGTACGCGCGCTTGACGTCCTCCGCGCCCACGTCCGCCGAGTGTTCCAGCGACAACACCTTGTAGTAGTCGGCACTCCTGCCAGCCGTGGCCGCCGCACGCGCCTTCACCATGGACCGGCAGTGTCCATTCCTCCGGCCGAATCCGGCGCCGTAGCTAGCAACCTTGCTCATGCATCTGGCCGTAGAAGAAGTGGAGCTGGCCGTGTTCATGGCTGATCCAACAGGGGAAGAAGTTTTGGTTTGCTGGTGACCGATTCGCAATGTTGCAGATGGTCATGGAGAATGAAGATAGCAGAGTATATATAGCCGATTTCAGAGGGTGACAGGAGGATGGGACAGACGAGGCGTGCCGTTGCTGTACGCGTTTATTTGCACGCACGGTTGTTAGCGTCGCCGTCGCGGAGACGCGGACGCGACGAGCTGTAGGCTGCTGCAGGGTGGTGGACCGGTGAAATGGAGCCTTGTGAAGCAAGGGAACATACTGGGCCGGACGGCAAAGTTCTTTTATCCAGAACGTTCGAAGAAGGTATTTCCTGGTTTGAACGCATGTAATCCTAGCGAGCTCGTGCGTGTACTGTAAGGTGGGCAAGACGACAGAGAGGGCTGCCTGCTGTTTACAATAAGCGGATTTGACTTTTCTACCTTCCACGTTCGGAAAAAACAAGGTGGAGGAATATTTTTTATTGTGTTCCAAATCTTATACATGGTGTATTTAGATGGAGTCCTAAGAGACTACGGCAAAACAACCGTGCTAAACATAGCATGTCTACAACTCTATTTCGTGTCCGCCAAGAAACAGAGTTGTTTGCCTCCAATATATAGCCTGAGGTAGTCATAGAATAGATTGAGAGAGAAATATGTGAGAGATAGAGAGATCTCCACCAGATTAGCACGTAGAGGGTTTGTCCTCTCGTGCAATGTAATACTCCTCCCAATTAGGCCTCGTTCGGTTAGGCCCACCCCCGCCGGGATCCCGGTCCAACCCCCGTGGATCGACCGGGACGGGGATTATTCCCCACCCACTCAATTGTGCGTGTTCGGTTACGCCCGTCCGGGATACCACCCCTGCCTATCCCGACGGAAACCCCTCGGTTCCACCGGGGTAGAAAACATCGTCTCCGCACCCGTGGAAAGTTTCCCGGATCGTTGTCGAAGAAACAGAACTCTTACCTCGACCTCTCTCTTGCGCGATTCAGGGCGCCGGCGGCGGCGCACCCACCCGAATGCGCCGGCGGCGGCGCATCCATCTAGCGGCGACCGCGGCGATGTACTTTCCTCACCGTAGCCCCCGTAGACACGAGCTTGGAGGCAACCAGGAAGAACTGTAAGGACGTGCGTTCGGAGGCGACCTAGAGCCTGGAGGTGCAGGTGCAGTAGCGTGAGCTCGGTGGCGAGAACAACATCTCCGGCGTCCCTCCCATCCAACTTCCGCCAAGGAGCCTGCTTGCCTGTAAGTCCCATCTCCTTTTCGTTTCCCCTAAATTTCTAGGGTTCTTGGTTGAGAGAATTCTTGATTCATGGTTCAGATGGGCGTGGATGTTGAGAAGCCATTAAAATGTAGAACCATGCGTTGTTCAATTAAGTAATAAGTACTCGAGTAAAAATACTAGTCTGTCAGTTAGTATGTGACATGAAGGAGCAAGGCTTATCGTTGTGCACTCTGCAGTCCGTTGTGCATGCAATGCAGCAAGTTTCAGGTTCTCAGTTCCTTGCTTGCTGGGGCATGAATCAGGAGTCATAGACGTCCCATGATCATCTTTGATTAAATTATGTCTGAAAACAGTTTTAAGAAATATTATCTGAAAATAAAAACAGTTTAGATGGTAACAGAAAAAAGGAAGGTGTCTTGTTCAATGCATGTTTGTGAAAAGCATAGCATGGATGATGGTGGTGGTAGATTTGTACAGTGGTAGAATAAGACAGTGGTATTAATATTATTCGCGGCGGCATATGCCGCGGCGGTGGTTTTCTAGTAGATGCAATGATTTGTAATTTTGCTACGAAAGGTTGAGTATCCAAGTCCATTCCGCATATGGAAGTTATTGTTGGGATCTAGGTGGATTGGGTATTGTGAGTTTGTGACCCGTGAATCTGCAAGCTAGCTGTCTAGCTGATGCAAAGATTTGACTCCTAAGCAGAAACATTGTAATTAATTTGGTCATTGTGGAGCCATATAATATTAAGCCTAGGCCTTTTTGGATGGAAAACAACTGTAAATTTGTTTTTCGATGAAAAGAGATTCTTGGATTATAATCAATTTGGTAATTGATTGTGTCAACCGTGCTGAAATTTCACAGTGATTTTCTTGATTCCATTTTGATCAAGAAAATATATCACCCGTAGTCACAAAGTACAGTAACACATGTTTTCCATCCAGCATAATTTTGAAGGAGCACATAGGCATGGATAGTCAGGACCAACCAATTAATCTTCTTCAAGCTACTTCCCTTGATTCCTTTTATGACGGGGACACATTGATCTTTGATTCCTTTTACGATAGGGACACATCGATCTTAAGGAAGTCAAACGGAGTGAGTAAACCAAAGAAAACTCAACCGGATGTGCCAATTACTAGGAGAAGAGGGAATTACCTGTGTTTTATGGTCTATGGTGTTTTGATCTGGTTGCGCTTTTTTGGTCTATCCGATGAAATTTTATTGTATTATTTGATTCATTGAAGTAACTTATTCCATCCAGCCATGCATCACATCCACACATGCATCCTAAATTAAACTCTTTGAGCTTAATTTTGTTTGATGATTAATGACAGTGCATTGAAGATTACATTTGTAGAGGAAGGACATGTTATGAGGTAAGCATATATTGATCCCACAAATGAGCCCTGAACCCATACCACTTACCATCCAGTTTAAATTTATTTGATGATTACTGAACTCTGGAAACTTTTATTGAAGGGCGGGCATAACCAGTTTCATTACCACGATTGGAGTATTTATTTGTTCAGTTAGCTGTAACACACTGTTGTGATCAGTCAAAAATAGAAATGCGCATCAGCCTCGGCAAAGTCCTCCTTGCAGCTGGCGCCTCTGCTGCTCCCTCTTGGCCGCGACGGTGATGGTGACGTACACCACCACCTCCTCGTCCTCAGACTCCCTTCCTCTTCGACGATCTTCTTCACGATCCTCACTTATTTTGGGTTTCAAAATTTAGAGGAAGAGATGTAATTTTGGGTTTAAAAGTTCAGAATTTCAAATGTGCCACCTCGGATGTTCTGAAATTCCTTATGTTCTGTCGTCTCTTATTTGTGTGTGAAGTTTGGATCTGACTGTTACAAAAGGCAATATAAACCAATTACTATGCGGCTGAACTTTTGCAGAAACGAGTTTCTGTAGTGGCCCTTAGCTGTTGTTATTACTGCCAGTTTTGATGTGCACTGTTCAATGTTAAAGCAGTGCTATAAATGACAGGGATTAACCGAACGCATAACACGTGACATGGATCACACGGTTGCAGGGATTCGGTCCCCAAAGGGATTTAGGTGGGTGGAAGCGGATCACCCAATTCCTAGGTGGATTAAATCCACTAGAGGATTAAATACACAGCAACCGAACAAGTCCTTATAGTGATACGTCTTTGTGCGTTCCGTGGTATTCTCCCGTAAGGGTTTTCACGTAAAAATCTGTGTTCTTATTATTATTTGATCCGCTTTCGCTGCACCCTTTTGTAACAAGTGGTATCAGAGCTCCACGCTTGAAGATTGAGTCGCTGTCCGGGAGACTTTCCGCTGCGCTCCTAGACAGCACCGCGCAACGTCAATTGGATCAACCACCGTAATCTCGTGGCATCATGCAGCTGGACCAAGACCGAGCATCGTCTCGGATCGGATCCATGATCGAGAGCTTACAATTTTTGTCGGCGTCCCGAGCGCCGCCGTTCCGTTTGCTGAAGTTGGAATTCCCTTCATCTACAGGATTTGTTCGTGTTAAAGTCTTCCGAATCTGCTTTCGTTGTTGGAGTGTGACACAAGGATTTCCGTATGGCAAGTGAAAATGCCAGCAATTATTGGCGCAGGCCGATTACGAGGATGCACTAGATATTTTTCTGTTCAAGATGGAGTTTCTGGAATTATAGCTCTTCGGGATATAATGGAGGCAAATATATTGCTGCAGTTATTTGAAGAACACAATTTAGTTATAAAAAAAAGTTATGGAGGAGGTAATTATTAAGCCTGTTGGTAGCCAACATATACTCTTTTACTCTCCAGAGATATTTGTTGTTATGCATGTGAAAGTTTTGTTCATGTTCGTGATGAGGATCAGTTGTGATGCAAGGAGATATGTGTCTGCTAGATACTACAACATTAGTATTGTTTAGGTTTAAGTACAATTTAGTTGTCTTTGCTCTTTCAAGAGGGGTCTATTACAGAGTTTAATCTCCAATGCATGTTTAGAACATTCCTTCGTCCGACAGTTGTTTTACCTTACATGAACAGTTTTTTACCATGTCATGGATTTTTCTGACGGCAATTTTTGGTGTACATGATACGCTCCGTACAAGGTGCTCTTGCATGAGTATTGTTTGCCGAGTTTTGTAGCATGTTCAGATTCCATGAGATGAGTTCTTCACAATGCTATGTGCATCATGATGTTGCACTATGAGCTATGCGCTCGTTCAGGCACCGCAGGAGATATGATGACTTATGCCATTTGATGATTGAGCAGTTTTAGGCCAGTGACACAGACTCAGACTTTTATTGGGAGACCCCAAGTTTCATATGTCTGCTTTGTTGACAGCTGTGTGTTTTCTCGACGACCTACCGATTGATTTGCTCAGTATGACTTCGTGAGAAGTTCATTAGTCCTATGGACGTTTCAAGGCACAAGGTTTATTTGTGATGACTTTAATTGAGGAGTTGATGCTATCTATGATTATTGTACGGGATTTCGTCTCAAGGTGGAGTGTTATTTTATTTTGTCTGAATCCCATACATGGTGCACTACAGATGGAGTCCTAACAGACTACGCAACACAACCGTGCTAAACATAACATGTCTACAACTCTATTTCGTGTTCACTAAGAAGCAAAGTTGTTTGCCCCAATATATAGTACGAGGTAGTCATAGAATAGATTGAGAGAGAAAGATATGAGAGATAGAGAGATCTCCACCAGATTAGCACGTAGAGGGTTTGTCCTCTCGTGCAATGTAATACTCCTCTCAATTATAGTGATACACCTTTGTGCGTTCCGTGGTTTTCTCCCGTAAGGGTTTCCACGTAAAAATATGTGTTCTTGTTCTTGTTTGATCCGCTTTCGCTGCGCCGTTAACACCCTAGCTACCGCGCGTCGCCACCCCCTCCCTCCCCTGCCTCGTCGCTCCCAGAGGCCTCCGCCGGACAAGGCCGTGCGGCGCCGGTGATGGGGGCGGCGGGGATTCGGCCTCGGTGCCCTCGCGCGGTGGCTTGGAGGTGGCTGTCGCGCCGGGTGCTTCCGCCGTCGTCGTGGTCGTCGGCCGCTTAGCCTCCTTGGGCACCTCCTCGCCGGATCTGGTTGGTGTCCCATCATGGTAGCGGGCGCCCTCGCCGGTGGTGGTTTGGATCGAGTCGGCTGGCGGTGGTGTCGCCAGGACGGCGGTTGCTTCGGCCATCGGGGCAGCCTGACTCTTGGGTTGGGGCATGGTGGCGGCGAGGCGCCTCCCCGTGCCTGGCGGACCAGGGTTGGTCTTGCCCGTTTTGGACGCGAGGTCCGCTGAGGTTGCGGCGGCGGATTTGACCGGCGTTGGTGGCGCTCCTGCTGCTCGCCGGGATGTTGGAAGGTGTGGTGCAGTCACGAGCACCTGCTATGGCCGCCTGTTGGCCACGGGCCGGGGCAGGGGCCGCGCGTTCCCATCCGCCCCACTGTTGTGGTGGCCTCTGCAGTCGCGATGACTGCTGGTCACCACTACCACTCGCCGGAGCTCGCTGCCGCCCACCTCCCACCCTTCAGATATGACGTTGATGCATGTAAAATGCATAGATGAATTTTGCATATTTTCACATGGTTTTCTATTACATATTGCATCATATAAGGGTATAATTTAATGTTTTATAGTATTTTGGGGTTAAATTACAAAGTCCCCCAACTTTTATGGAATTAACCCTACCTATGAGAAACCCCGTTTTCTATATTTTTGACGTTTCAGGGGGCAAACTTCCGCGAAATCACCTGAAAATCTGCGGGGGTCATTTTTTTGGAAGGAGAAGACTTGCGGCGAAGGATCCACGAGAATTGGGCAAGGAGGCCCAAAAGAGAACCCTCCACGCGGCCAGATTCCTTGGCCGCGTGAGAGGCCCCCTTTTGGCCCCTGTGGCCCTAATTCCTTCCATCTTTGACTTACCGACTCCGTCTTGACCTAAAACCGACTATAAAAAGGGTCCCCCGTACCCTTACGGAGGAGAGCGCCGCCGAAACACCGAAACACCGAAACAGAGACCAGAAGTTCCAGATTGGAGGGGGAAAACTCCGGCGGGGCGCTGCCGGTGTGATCTCCTACCCCTCCAACGTCATCTCCATCGACATCTCCATGAAGAGGGAGTAGTCCACCCCAGGGCTATGGGTTTGTGGAAGTAGCACTTGTATCTCTCTCTCTATGTGCTTCACTAATTAGATCCGTATGAGCTGCCTCACATGATTACGGGCACCGTTGTAATTCCGATGTGGTGGATCTTTTCTATGAGTTATTGAATCTGAGATTGCAATTGTTTCTCTTGAGTTATTTGAGTAGATGTATATTATGTACCCCGTTCTTATTTGCTAGCTTTGATCAATCTAGTTCTTGAGAGCGTGTGTGGGGTGATGGGTGCATTAGTTGGAGTAACGGGGGGTGGCTAGTGCTGTGAAAGTGACAGAAGTTCAGCGATCCACTTAGGTTTTGTTAAACCTTTCTTAGTTACCTCACTAGGGATAAAAAGGAGTACCTTGTTACCGGGGATTTGAAGTGACACTAATCAATCTCCATGACTAGATCTAGCAAGTTCTTACTTCAACTTCATGTCACATTGCTTAAAGCTATACTCTGGTTTTTCCTTAATTATCGAGGTGTTATGATTTATTTCGCATCTTGGTGGAGTATAAGAGGGATCAATATGACCGTAGAGATCTCTATGCTAGGATGTGATGCCCATATGAAAGTACTCAATGTTAAACATGTTATTGTAATCTCACATGTAATTATTTATGTCCACCGTCTACTACTTTATTTGAGAGAATGCAAGTGTGAAACCATGAACCCCGATCCTATTTTAAATATAAGAAAACACTCTAGTTACTTTGCTACAATTTACTTTACTTGCACTTTACTTTACTTGCATCTCCAATTCGAATTTACATTATCTCCATCACCACTTGCATCACAAAAATACAAAAACAATCCATTGCATATTTATTTTCTCATTTGCATTTAGTAGTAGATTTAATTATTGCACATTTATTTTCAGTTTTGCATTGCAATTTAGAAGTCTTATACCTTGTGCTTGACAACCACTTGGTGAGGTTGAGGGCAAAAAATTCTCTACTTGTTTGCAGGATCCTGGAGGAAGCTTGGAAGACAACTGCTGAAATACTGGCTCCCCAAGAGTTCGATATAAACCCTCAAGTCACCCTCGTGGGGAAGAAGGCTTGCCACAAGCTACACACTCTGCACTTGGAGTCTCAACCTAGCCATCAAGCGTTTTTCTGGCGCCGTTGCCGGGGAGCCTGTAACATCCCAGTGTTTGGGAAGTTATAAGGATCTAAATTTAATATGTGCATTTGCAAAGCATGCATCTAAAAGTACGGGAAATTTTGGCGCGAAAGTTTAAACGAATCAAAGTGACCAAAGTTTCACTTGACATGATGAAATAGGTCTAGTTCATCTAATCAAGAGTACTGTTGGAATGATCTTTATAACATAGTATCTTTACAAACCAAAACATTTGATTACACAAACCATAATTGGTTGTGACCAACACAATCTCTCAACAACCTAAACCACAAGTCTTTAAGTGACTTGGGATAATTCACTAGGTATTTAGAACTCAAAGAGAGGAGAGTATCCAAATCCCATATCTGATGGACATACTTCCACAATTTAGTAATACCTAATTGAACCATCTCATTAACAGAGATGCTATCTTCTATAAAACAACAACTCTTAAGTTATCAACCCTTCACACCACATATGTCCAAATTATTAAGTAACCACTAAGTGAACCTTCACAAATAAATAACAAAGGTTCAACAGAAAACAAGTGATACAAACAAGTATTAACTTAAACCCCACAAGTGGGAAGTGACATAATAATTGTATTAACATATTCATCGAATATGTACATATCTCCTCAATTATAAAAGAAGTACTTAAGGGAAGAATCAAATCTTCTTCAACCACTGTTACAACCTTGATCATCACATATGATCTTTCCAAACCTCTATGCCTGCATCATGAATACAAATCAAGGATATAAAATCAAAACATGGCACTCTGAGTAACCAAGTAACAACCATGATCAAAGCCATTAAGTCCAATCACTTTATCATGCTCAATGTTTTTATCATCTCAAACCAGTGAGCATATGAAAGCTCAACCCATTAATGAACCATTTGATTAACTTATAATCTTAAGTTTCCATTTCACAAACACTCCACATTTCTATCTATATCTATATTCAACAACTAAAGTATCTCTGGATACAAGTAAAGAATAACAACTAGATATAACCTCTATGAGAGGAATTGGATTGGAAGCTAGATAAAACCAATCATGTATGATATAAGAACATATCTTGTGGGAAATAAAATAAGAAGTTTATGAAAGGATAATAAAAGCATGAAGTAACTCTCAATCTAGATCTTGTTATATTGTCTAGATCATTCTATCTTGTTCCCAATCTTCTCTTAAGTCATTCTGCAAGAGAAGAAACCACAAGGAAGGAGGACTACCACAGGAAGATCTCCAAGAAGATTCATTAGAGTGTGCTTGAAGTGCTACTCTAATATTCTATAAGAGTACTTGGAAACTCTTATATATTGATCTGATCTTATTAACCTCTTGAAATAGTATGATATTCCAATGTTAGTGTTATATAGAAGTAGTTTGGTAACAAGACTAATTACCTTGTTAACATATCACTTTTGTATACTCAAACACTTGAGTATCTTACACAAACAAACATAAGATCATATAAACCTAGTACATCTCAACCTATTGTGTATGAGCAGTAATTTGGAGGCAAGTCTGGCCCACTTGTTAACAAGTTATTCTTGTATGCATATGGCAACTGGATGTTACAAAATTAACTCACATTCTTTTATAATCATCTAAGTAAAATCCTTGCTTGGAGTAATTGGATGTTTTCACCACAATGGTGAGATAGTTGAAGTTAGAAACCAAGAGAGGAACCTACCTGCAATGGACAAGGGTGATAACAGAAGACTAGTGAAAACCAGTGACAAGAACATCAAGCAACATGAGACAACAAGGAGAAACACTAGTTTAGCAAGGAGGCTTAGCATAAGAAATTATCAAGTGAAATGTTCAGTGGTATTAGAGAAACTATAACCCAATGCCTTGTTAAGACTCATCATAGATGAGAAACAAATAACAATCACTGTAATGGAAACAATTGGCAAGAGAGATAATAGCAACACTGCCTCAGTAAGGGGAGTATAAGAAATTATCCAGTGAATCCTTAGGATTTATTAGGGAACCATTAACCTTTGTCAAGCTCATCAGAGATGAGGAACTCATAATAATATCTTTAATGGAAATAACTATCAAGTATGGGATAATACCAAGCCATTATATCCACATGTCTGGATATGTGGAGGTTAATGGTAACAAGCTTAAAACCTTGTTTTCCAAATCCTTTGCACATGTAAGACTAATAGATGATAACAGAAACTCCTCTGCATATAATCATGTAAAAGATTACATGTTTTAGAACAACCTTAGATATTATCCACAATTGAACCTATGTGGACAACAAGTAAATAATATTCAACAACCACACATTTTTTCCATTTTATCAAGTATTGAAAACAGCAATCATAGAGAACACACACCTAAGTATAATGTCAACCAAAAATGGCTAGGAGTTATAACTATGAAAATAACAAACCTTGTAAAAAGAAAACAAGTCCTTTCACCAATTATAAATCATCTGATATGACTTGGAGTGATATTTCTTAATTGGTGAATTTCCCATAATAGATAATAACACTACTCAGTAGTGTTACCAAGTTATTTTCTATAAAGGATTATACTTAAAATTGTCCAATTAAACTATATCACCTTGTCAAACCACATGTTTGTGTGTGCTCATACTAACCATGCTTAACATAAATTTTTAAGCCATTTAATAAATTAAATGGGGAGAAAATAACAAAAATCACTTAGTTTAGCATCCTTAGTATACAATTAAAATATTGGTCAATTTCACCAAAGTAAAACATGGTGGCGTTAAGAATTTAATAAGGGTTTCAAAAATAATTTTTATGCTTACAGAAAGACCCAGAAAACAACGTTTTCTTTCACTTTCTACCACCAGAAGGACTAGTTTGTAAAACTTAGAACTTTCAGGGGGTTATCGGGAAATTGTTTATTTCCTCTCCTTTCTTCTTCCTCTGCCAGAAGGCAGAGGAGAAGATCACGACGATGCTGTCGTCACGGCCACCTCCTGCTCACCGCCTTGGTGCGAGGATAAGAAGAAGGAGGCGTCTGCATCTGCTTCTCTCTCCCTCAGTCTTTTTCTCGCTTGTTGCTCTCTCTCTGCTCTGAACAGAAAACAAACCGAAACCCTAGCCCTCCCCGATCTGTCACCGCCGTCGACTCTGGCCGCGCCGGGACGGATGGAGCCCTGCACTAGAGGCGCGTGGTTCCCCTCGACCTCCTTGAGCACAACCACGGGCGGAGATGGTCCCTGTAACGCGGATTTGACCGCCGTCTCCAAGTCCGGCCGCCGCCAATTTCTCCTCGCCGCCGGCGATTCCGGCAGCGCCACTCCTCCCCGTCACCTTCATCGCGCTCAGGGTGAGCTGGGGAATGTCTCGGTACTTTCCATTATGCATATAAGCAGCCAATTCGTCGCCGCCGTGAGTCACCGTACCGGACCGCCGCATCCTTGCTCGCCGGCAAGCCGCCGGTGACCATTTGGTCACGGCGCCGCCATCTATAGACTCCCTGTGAACCTAGCTACCACACAGAAACTACCAATTGCACCAATTTCGATCGAATTCCCGGATTCGAGCCAATCTATGGGGAATTCCTCACTGTGATGTTGGCATGACGTCAGCATGATGTCATCACGTATTTTCCAATTCTGTTTCTTTTATTTTTCAATTAAAAAGAAAAACTGACAAGTAGGTCCCACCTGTCAATTCAAATAATAACAGAATATAATTAAAACTTAATAAATCAATAACTTTAATTCTATTAATCATAAAAATATAACTAATATACCAAATTGATTAGAAAAATATAATTTAAATGATTATAAACTTTTAAAAAGTATTTGATAAAGTTTAAAAATTAATATTTTCTTTAATTAAATTAAATCATTTAAAATTGAGAAAATTAGGAAATAATTCATAAAATCAGAAAAATACAAGTTATATACCAAAATGCTTAAAATGACAAATGCAACTCATCTATGATGTTTCCATAGTCATTAGATCAAGTTTCATGTGTGCAATAGTTTGCTTAGCCATTTAATTCATTTAAAATTGAGAAATCAATAATTTATTCAAATATTTTCAGAAAAATAAAATGTTATATCAAATTAAAGAGAAAAGAATTTCCAATTCAAATATGTCAAACATAAAACATTTTGTTAACTTATAAACTTGTTTCTGTTGGTATAATGGAATTCTATAATATTCTATTATAACAGAAATAACTGCCACACTATTATTTTCTTTACTAATAAAACTCTCAGGTTTCCACACCTACTAAAACCTATCATCACAAGTCATTAGCAAGTATTGTGATGATAGAGTTAGCTGTACTAGTTCATCATTTTCAACTAAACTCATTGTCATTAGCTCTACACTTTTGGAATATAAAATCACATATGCTTGTTACCTTTTCAATAATTGTTTACCATATGTTATTGTCTTGTTGCCTAACCATGTATAACACTTCTACTTAAACATGATAGCAAGTGTTTGTTCAATACAAGTGAAACACACTTAAGCCTAAAGAAATAACAACATCACCACAAATAATGAAACAACCCTAAGTCACCTAACAATTGTGTGAATACGTTATCGTTTCAAACGTAGCTTACACTTGTAAGCTGGGGTATTTTCCAGGGTGGTTCACGATGCATCTCATTACTATGCATGTATCATCCTTGCCAGTGTTTTCTGTAGTCCTTACCGGGACTACTTTGCTATCTTTCAGATGTTTGGATTTCTCTACGCGACCCTTGAACCCCGAAGACCTGGATTATTATGGTTATTTCAATCTCAGGCAAGTTCATCACTTGTTCATATCCTTTGCAGTATCTCATAACAAACTAATTGCAAAAACCCTATCATATTATCACATGTTCTCAAAAGAATGCATGATCCTATTTTTATAATAATATGACTAATTGAATGGCTACCCGAGTGGTAGTGTTCTGTTTGGTGGGCGGATGGAACCATGGTAAGATGAATAGGTCAAAGGAAGGTTCCATCTGCACGGGAACGTATTACCTAGGAATTAACAACAACTGCCGTCAGGATTCTTGCGCCGTAAATTCGCGTTGACCATGGATCTTCTATGGGGGGAGTAAGTCAACCGTGATACTTTTCTCGTTCGCATGTCAACGGACGCGCCAGAGACGTACGCTGTAGGTCTTGCGGGACTACATGCACATGGGTGGGAGCCCTTACGTCCCACAGACTCTGGGGTCTATGAGTGTCTGCCAGGGGCGCGTAGATCTCCATCGTGAGGGGTGGAACCAGGCGTTCAACCTACTGGCAGAAATGGGTGGGCATGCGTTGTGCGGAGAAGCACGGTTTGGCTTGGACCAACTACCGGGCCCCACACCTGAGTGGGCGTGGACAGGAACGATCGCCTGGTTGTGCAACATGGTCTTGGTCGTCCATGGGTAAAGTAACGCACCTCTGCAGAGTGTAAAAGGATGTGGCATGTTACCCCCTGTTCCGGGAAGGAACTGCGAACGCCGCAGGAAAGGCAACTCCATGAAAGTTCTAACCCTGTGAAGATCTGGCGGGCATAGTTTTCAGAATTAAAAGCAACCTCTTGAAGAAAGTTTTACAAAACCTTGCATTACTTTATGACTCTTTCGAGTCTAAAGCTGTAGTTAGTGCATCAACCACCCACTACATATCATGAACTTGCTGAGTAACGCTCGTTACTCATTCTATCCCGTTTGATCCCTTGCTTAGAGTTGAAGCCCTATGGAAGTCGTCATCGTGAAGCCATATTTACCTCATGAAGCTAGGTGGAGTCTTATACTACTTAGCCAGTAACGCGTCATCACCAACAACGCTGATGGAGGAGAAGCTATCAAGGTGTAGGTAGAGTCCATTCTTGGACTTAGCAATTACAAGCCATATTTTAGGGCTGACATCAGCCGTAGTGGATTAGATCTGAGCTAGAGTTCCTCTCCGGCTCGGAGTTTCGAATTGCTTCTTCTGATGTTTCTTTTGCAGGAGATTTTCTTGATTCATCAAGGATATTCCCAAGATTTTGTTATGAGGTTTGTATCCTATAGATTTGCCTGGTCCCGCTGTGTTTCTGTTGTACTACTCTGAGGGATGTAATATTCACGGATAAGTCCTTCTGTTATGTCATCGACTTGCGCACTACACATGTAGTGGTGTGCTGGGTCACCACAGGTGGTATCAGAGCGAAGCGACCTTAGGTTTAAAACCTTTTAGGAGATCTGTAGGTTGGTAAAGACTATAGGAAGCCATCTTATCTAAACCATATTTCCTACAACTATGATGATCATTCACTTGAGAATGATATAATCATACTTGTATAGAATTATTCTTACTCCACCTGAGTAAATCTACTTATATATTTTCTTTATACCTAGGTATGGACAATTAGAAGTCTAGCATGTATTAGTGCTATTGGGAAAAAGAGTGTTCTGACATAGTCAGAGATGCTTAAGTCAAAGTGATGATTACCCCATTTTATGAATGAATAGGATGGAGTAGAATATGGTATTGAGTTAGTATAGGAGTCATCAAGAATGGATGTTGAGAATCCTGAATAGTTATTGTAAACCATGGTAACTATGGGTTATATACCATATCCTTAGTTATCAAGTCAAGAGGTGAATCATTATAGTATAGTATAGAACTAGGAGAAGGCATAGGAATTGAGGGAAGCTACATTACCACTACCACGATGTGATCAACACCATGAAGGATCAACAGATACCATGAGAAGATTATCATAATCAAGATGAAGTAATTCAAATACATAATACTTAGTTCGGTATGGAACCAAGTTAGACAACAACTACTATAGGATCATTTTGTCTTGGTTTATCCCATTGCATTAAGGCATGCACTTGGAGTAATTACTTGGGCAAAGAGTGGTTGTGTAGAATAGGATTACAAGGTAATATATATCTGTTTGTAGTGTATAGCATTTAAGAGCCTTGGTACTTGAGATGTTTTACTCGAAGTACTGTTATTTCACAGGCTTTTGATGCATGAGTGATAACTGCATTTGGGATTTATTGGATCTTATTTGGATCTTTGATTGACTAGATCTGTGCATGAAGTTGGAACTTGATGTGCATATGCATGTGCAAACATTAAGTTCTATCTTGATGTTACTGGTCTAGAGGGTATAGGATTAGTATGAGAGCGGTCTGAAATATCAGCACCTTGATACAACTACCAAAGCTCTGGAAGACTAGAAAGTCAAAAAGCCAGAAGTCAATGAAGCCACTGATGGGAATGGACCACATTCCACATATTGTTTGGATTTGGTGAGCTACAACATCAACACCTGGTGAGCTACCACAAGTTATGCCAAGAAAATCACATGAATAGTTATATCCTATAAGGAAACATGTAGAAGTTTGATAAATAAACTTATAGGGTCATTCCATAGAAGTCAAAACCCAAAGATATAGAAGGACCATAGGAAGTAACCAGTGGAATAGGTTATAGTCACCTATAGGAAAGAGTTAAAACTCGAGGAAACTCGAAGATATTTTCACTCATAATTGAGTCTAAGTGAGTGTACACTACTTTGTACAAGTTTCTTTGAGAAATATTTATCTTGAGACCATTAGACTGAACCAGATGGAGTCCAAACCATAGACAATATCCAGTGTATCAGAAGAATCTTATGGGTTATTCATCACCTGGTGGATATACCAAATGTTCTTCAGAAAGTTGTGAGAGGTAGGAAACCATATCTATTCATCGGAGAATGAGACTTGGTATCCACTATGTGGTGGAAATACCACGTGTTCTTCATGAGACCATTAGGAAGGCCTAGTAACAAGACAGAGTTGTCCTAACAACTGGAATACTATTAGATTATCATACAAGACAGTGGAAGGTGAACAATCAAGACAAGATGATACACATGCCAAGGTCAACACAAGAAACAGATGTGAAGATTCAACGGTCTACAGAAGTTCTCTCTACCTATCTTTACGTGAGAGAGATTGAACTTCGGGACGAAGTTCTTGTTAAGGGGGAGATACTGTAACATCCTAGTGTTTGGGAAGTTATAAGGATCTAAATTTAATATGTGCATTTGCAAAGCATGCATCTAAAAGTACGGGAAATTTTGGCGCGAAAGTTTAAACGAATCAAAGTGACCAAAGTTTCACTTGACATGATGAAATAGGTCTAGTTCATCTAATCAAGAGTACTGTTGGAATGATCTTTATAACATAGTATCTTTACAAACCAAAACATTTGATTACACAAACCATAATTGGTTGTGACCAACACAATCTCTCAACAACCTAAACCACAAGTCTTTAAGTGACTTGGGATAATTCACTAGGTATTTAGAACTCAAAGAGAGGAGAGTATCCAAATCCCATATCTGATGGACATACTTCCACAATTTAGTAATACCTAATTGAACCATCTCATTAACAGAGATGTTATCTTCTATAAAACAACAACTCTTAAGTTATCAACCCTTCACACCACATATGTCCAAATTATTAAGTAACCACTAAGTGAACCTTCACAAATAAATAACAAAGGTTCAACAGAAAACAAGTGATACAAACAAGTATTAACTTAAACCCCACAAGTGGGAAGTGACATAATAATTGTATTAACATATTCATCGAATATGTACATATCTCCTCAATTATAAAAGAAGTACTTAAGGGAAGAATCAAATCTTCTTCAACCACTGTTAAAACCTTGATCATCACATATGATCTTTCCAAACCTCTATGCCTGCATCATGAATACAAATCAAGGATATAAAATCAAAACATGGCACTCTGAGTAACCAAGTAACAACCATGATCAAAGCCATTAAGTCCAATCACTTTATCATGCTCAATGTTTTTATCATCTCAAACCAGTGAGCATATGAAAGCTCAACCCATTAATGAACCATTTGATTAACTTATAATCTTAAGTTTCCATTTCACAAACACTCCACATTTCTATCTATATCAATATTCAACAACTAAAGTATCTCTGGATACAAGTAAAGAATAACAACTAGATATAACCTCTATGAGAGGAATTGGATTGGAAGCTAGATAAAACCAATCATGTATGATATAAGAACATATCTTGTGGGAAATAAAATAAGAAGTTTATGAAAGGATAATAAAAGCATGAAGTAACTCTCAATCTAGATCTTGTTATATTGTCTAGATCATTCTATCTTGTTCCCAATCTTCTCTTAAGTCATTCTGCAAGAGAAGAAACCACAAGGAAGGAGGACTACCACAGGAAGATCTCCAAGAAGATTCATTAGAGTGTGCTTGAAGTGCTACTCTAATATTCTATAAGAGTACTTGGAAACTCTTATATATTGATCTGATCTTATTAACCTCTTGAAATAGTATGATATTCCAATGTTAGTGTTATATAGAAGTAGTTTGGTAACAAGACTAATTACCTTGTTAACAGATCACTTTTGTATACTCAAACACTTGAGTATCTTACACAAACAAACATAAGATCATATAAACCTAGTACATCTCAACCTATTGTGTATGAGCAGTAATTTGGAGGCAAGTCTGGCCCACTTGTTAACAAGTTATTCTTGTATGCATATGGCAACTGGATGTTACAAAATTAACTCACATTCTTTTATAATCATCTAAGTAAAATCCTTGCTTGGAGTAATTGGATGTTTTCACCACAATGGTGAGATAGTTGAAGTTGGAAACCAAGAGAGGAACCTACCTGCAATGGACAAGGGTGATAACAGAAGACTAGTGAAAACCAGTGACAAGAACATCAAGCAACATGAGACAACAAGGAGAAACACTAGTTTAGCAAGGAGGCTTAGCATAAGAAATTATCAAGTGAAATGTTCAGTGGTATTAGAGAAACTATAACCCAATGCCTTGTTAAGACTCATCATAGATGAGAAACAAATAACAATCACTGTAATGGAAACAATTGGCAAGAGAGATAATAGCAACACTGCCTCAGTAAGGGGAGTATAAGAAATTATCCAGTGAATCCTTAGGATTTATTAGGGAACCATTAACCTTTGTCAAGCTCATCAGAGATGAGGAACTCATAATAATATCTTTAATGGAAATAACTATCAAGTATGGGATAATACCAAGCCATTATATCCACATGTCTGGATATGTGGAGGTTAATGGTAACAAGCTTAAAACCTTGTTTTCCAAATCCTTTGCACATGTAAGACTAATAGATGATAACAGAAACTCCTCTGCATATAATCATGTAAAAGATTACATGTTTTAGAACAACCTTAGATATTATCCACAATTGAACCTATGTGGACAACAAGTAAATAATATTCAACAACCACACATTTTTTCCATTTTATCAAGTATTGAAAACAGCAATCATAGAGAACACACACCTAAGTATAATGTCAACCAAAAATGGCTAGGAGTTATAACTATGGAAATAACAAACCTTGTAAAAAGAAAACAAGTCCTTTCACCAATTATAAATCATCTGATATGACTTGGAGTGATATTTCTTAATTGGTGAATTTCCCATAATAGATAATAACACTACTCAGTAGTGTTACCAAGTTATTTTCTATAAAGGATTATACTTAAAATTGTCCAATTAAACTATATCACCTTGTCAAACCACATGTTTGTGTGTGCTCATACTAACCATGCTTAACATAAATTTTTAAGCCATTTAATAAATTAAATGGGGAGAAAATAACAAAAATCACTTAGTTTAGCATCCTTAGTATACAATTAAAATATTGGTCAATTTCACCAAAGTAAAACATGGTGGCGTTAAGAATTTAATAAGGGTTTCAAAAATAATTTTTATTAATTTTTATGCTTACAGAAAGACCCAGAAAACAACGTTTTCTTTCACTTTCTACCACCAGAAGGACTAGTTTGTAAAACTTAGAACTTTCAGGGGGTTATCGGGAAATTGTTTATTTCCTCTCCTTTCTTCTTCCTCTGCCAGAAGGCAGAGGAGAAGATCACGACGATGCTGTCGTCACGGCCACCTCCTGCTCACCGCCTTGGTGCGAGGATAAGAAGAAGGAGGCGTCTGCATCTGCTTCTCTCTCCCTCAGTCTTTTTCTCGCTTGTTGCTCTCTCTCTCTGCTCTGAACAGAAAACAAACCGAAACCCTAGCCCTCCCCGATCTGTCACCGCCGTCGACTCCGGCCGCGCCGGGACGGATGGAGCCCTGCACTAGAGGCGCGTGGTTCCCCTCGACCTCCTTGAGCACAACCACGGGCGGAGATGGTCCCTGTAACGCGGATTTGACCGCCGTCTCCAAGTCCGGCCGCCGCCAATTTCTCCTCGCCGCCGGCGATTCCGGCAGCGCCACTCCTCCCCGTCACCTTCATCGCGCTCAGGGTGAGCTGGGGAATGTCTCGGTACTTTCCATTATGCATATAAGCAGCCAATTCGTCGCCGCCGTGAGTCACCGTACCGGACCGCCGCATCCTTGCTCGCCGGCAAGCCGCCGGTGACCATTTGGTCACGGCGCCGCCATCTATAGACTCCCTGTGAACCTAGCTACCACACAGAAACTACCAATTGCACCAATTTCGATCGAATTCCCGGATTCGAGCCAATCTATGGGGAATTCCTCACTGTGATGTTGGCATGACGTCAGCATGATGTCATCACGTATTTTCCAATTCTGTTTCTTTTATTTTTCAATTAAAAAGAAAAACTGACAAGTAGGTCCCACCTGTCAATTCAAATAATAACAGAATATAATTAAAACTTAATAAATCAATAACTTTAATTCTATTAATCATAAAAATATAACTAATATACCAAATTGATTAGAAAAATATAATTTAAATGATTATAAACTTTTAAAAAAGTATTTGATAAAGTTTAAAAATTAATATTTTCTTTAATTAAATTAAATCATTTAAAATTGAGAAAATTAGGAAATAATTCATAAAATCAGAAAAATACAAGTTATATACCAAAATGCTTAAAATGACAAATGCAACTCATCTATGATGTTTCCATAGTCATTAGATCAAGTTTCATGTGTGCAATAGTTTGCTTAGCCATTTAATTCATTTAAAATTGAGAAATCAATAATTTATTCAAATATTTTCAGAAAAATAAAATGTTATATCAAATTAAAGAGAAAAGAATTTCCAATTCAAATATGTCAAACATAAAACATTTTGTTAACTTATAAACTTGTTTCTGTTGGTATAATGGAATTCTATAATATTCTATTATAACAGAAATAACTGCCACACTATTATTTTCTTTACTAATAAAACTCTCAGGTTTCCACACCTACTAAAACCTATCATCACAAGTCATTAGCAAGTATTGTGATGATAGAGTTAGCTGTACTAGTTCATCATTTTCAACTAAACTCATTGTCATTAGCTCTACACTTTTGGAATATAAAATCACATATGCTTGTTACCTTTTCAATAATTGTTTACCATATGTTATTGTCTTGTTGCCTAACCATGTATAACACTTCTACTTAAACATGATAGCAAGTGTTTGTTCAATACAAGTGAAACACACTTAAGCCTAAAGAAATAACAACATCACCACAAATAATGAAACAACCCTAAGTCACCTAACAATTGTGTGAATACGTTATCGTTTCAAACGTAGCTTACACTTGTAAGCTGGGGTATTTTCCAGGGTGGTTCACGATGCATCTCATTACTATGCATGTATCATCCTTGCCAGTGTTTTCTGTAGTCCTTACCGGGACTACTTTGCTATCTTTCAGATGTTTGGATTTCTCTACGCGACCCTTGAACCCCGAAGACCTGGATTATTATGGTTATTTCAATCTCAGGCAAGTTCATCACTTGTTCATATCCTTTGCAGTATCTCATAACAAACTAATTGCAAAAACCCTATCATATTATCACATGTTCTCAAAAGAATGCATGATCCTATTTTTATAATAATATGACTAATTGAATGGCTACCCGAGTGGTAGTGTTCTGTTTGGTGGGCGGATGGAACCATGGTAAGATGAATAGGTCAAAGGAAGGTTCCATCTGCACGGGAACGTATTACCTAGGAATTAACAACAACTGCCGTCAGGATTCTTGCGCCGTAAATTCGCGTTGACCATGGATCTTCTATGGGGGGAGTAAGTCAACCGTGATACTTTTCTCGTTCGCATGTCAACGGACGCGCCAGAGACGTACGCTGTAGGTCTTGCGGGACTACATGCACATGGGTGGGAGCCCTTACGTCCCACAGACTCTGGGGTCTATGAGTGTCTGCCAGGGGCGCGTAGATCTCCATCGTGAGGGGTGGAACCAGGCGTTCAACCTACTGGCAGAAATGGGTGGGCATGCGTTGTGCGGAGAAGCACGGTTTGGCTTGGACCAACTACCGGGCCCCACACCTGAGTGGGCGTGGACAGGAACGATCGCCTGGTTGTGCAACATGGTCTTGGTCGTCCATGGGTAAAGTAACGCACCTCTGCAGAGTGTAAAAGGATGTGGCATGTTACCCCCTGTTCCGGGAAGGAACTGCGAACGCCGCAGGAAAGGCAACTCCATGAAAGTTCTAACCCTGTGAAGATCTGGCGGGCATAGTTTTCAGAATTAAAAGCAACCTCTTGAAGAAAGTTTTACAAAACCTTGCATTACTTTATGACTCTTTCGAGTCTAAAGCTGTAGTTAGTGCATCAACCACCCACTACATATCATGAACTTGCTGAGTAACGCTCGTTACTCATTCTATCCCGTTTGATCCCTTGCTTAGAGTTGAAGCCCTATGGAAGTCGTCATCGTGAAGCCATATTTACCTCATGAAGCTAGGTGGAGTCTTATACTACTTAGCCAGTAACGCGTCATCACCAACAACGCTGATGGAGGAGAAGCTATCAAGGTGTAGGTAGAGTCCATTCTTGGACTTAGCAATTACAAGCCATATTTTAGGGCTGACATCAGCCGTAGTGGATTAGATCTGAGCTAGAGTTCCTCTCCGGCTCGGAGTTTCGAATTGCTTCTTCTGATGTTTCTTTTGCAGGAGATTTTCTTGATTCATCAAGGAGATTCCCAAGATTTTGTTATGAGGTTTGTATCCTATAGATTTGCCTGGTCCCGCTGTGTTTCTGTTGTACTACTCTGAGGGATGTAATATTCACGGATAAGTCCTTCTGTGAGTATTATGTCATCGACTTGCGCACTACACATGCAGTGGTGTGCTGGGTCACCACAGAGCCATAGGTGAAGGAGTTTTCCAAGGGAGCTCACAAGAAGTCTTCATCACCAACAAGGTGTGCAAACACCTAAGCTTGGGGAGGTTGCACCTACGTGAGTACCGTCCTTTCTATCTCCACCTTCTTTCAAGTAGATTGTTTTGTTTCTTGTCTTGTTTTTGTTTTTGTTCTTGTTTTTGTTTTGTCTTGCATATTTTATTTTAGTTTGCATTTAGTTATCTAGATTATTTTAGTATTTCGAATTTGCTTAGTTACTTTACTTTTGTTTTGCATAAAAAATTAAAAACTACATAAAAACTTGGAAAATGGAGCAGAGAACTTATTGGCCATTCAGTGTTAGGAATTTCCCTCAAGAGCTAAATATTCCCGTTGAAAAATTAGAGGTAGATCCTAGTGTTATTAAAATGATTTATGAATCTCGTTTCTATGGAAATCCTAAAGAAGACCCTTTGTTCCATCTTAAGAAATTTGATGAAAGATGTAAAACTTTGAACTTGAATCATGCAAACATCAACACTACTAAAGTTAAACTCTTTCCCTACTCACTAGGAGGCAAAGTATTAGATTGGATATTAAGATGGCCTCCTAGCAATTTTACTACTTGGTTCAACTTAAGGGCTGCATTTATTGAAAGGTTTTGTCATGTTGAAAAGAATTACAATGTTAAACAATTGCTCATTACCTTTAAACAAGAAAAAGACGAATCAATGATACAAGCATGGGAGAGATTTTAGAAGTAGAGCATATGGAATAGGGCATGGCTTTAGAGATTGGATACTTATGCATATGTTTTATAAGGGACTTTCTGAAACTTGTAGAGCCCTTTTAGATAATGAATGTGGGAGATCTTTTACTAGTACTAATGCTGCAAATACCCATGTTTTGCTTGAAAGTTTGCTCTTACAGGTTAAAATTAAAGAGAGCTTAAAAAAGACTGAAGTACCCGAGGATATTTTTGATGATCGCTATGAGATTTTTAATATGCATAATGGAAAGGAAAAGTAGAGGAAATTATGATGCTTACTGAAATTAAGGGTCCATTGCTTGATTTAGAAAAAAGTAGTTTGCAAAAACTTATTGCCACTCTACAAAAATTTGCTAGTGATCCCACTATAAATGTTAATCAACCTGGCTTTGGATCTTATATTGCTAATCATGTCTTGCAAGAAAAAATTGCTAGGTACAAGAATGAGGCCATGATACCTCCTAAGCTTGGGGATGCATGGATCCCCAAGATGCTAGTTTCAATTGGAAAAGAAATTCACCATGCTATGTTAGATCTAGGTTCTAGTGTATCGGTACTCTCTACAGAATTATATGAATTGCTAGAACTAGAAAATTTAGAAAAGTGCTCAAGTAAATTTGTCCTTGCTGATAACTCTACTAAACATGCTGTAGGACAAGTAAAAGATGTTATGATTGAATTGCACATGACTTTTGTACCCGTTGATTTCATTATTATGGATATGGGGGATAAATCCCCTAGTCCTATTATTTTGGGTAGACCTTTTCTTCGTACTATAGGTGCAATCATAGACTCCAAGGAAGGGAATGTCAAGTTTCAGTTCCCTCAAAAGAAAATCATGGAGCACTTCCCGAGGAAGAGGGGCACGCTGAAGAACAAACTCCCTCATGAGCTTTATCCCTCTTGATTATCAAGTAAGTAAAGCCTAGCAATATGGCTATAAAGAAAGCGCTTTACGGGAGGCAACCCGGTTGTTTTTGTTTGAATTTTCCTAGTGTCCTCTTGCTGTCTCAAGATATTATTTTTTTTGTTTTAATTCTGGAGTTTTCAATAAAGAGTCAAGTCAAACCCATTTGGACTTATAAGTTGCTATTCTAGTGCATGAAATTTCTGTTTCAGCACGAGTCTGCTCACCGTATGATTTTACGTTTTTTATTGGTATGTCGGATTGAGCTAATTTTTTAGTATGTTATGCAACTTTTCGTCCCCTGTAAGCACAAAAATTGGCTTAATGGTTTGACGAGTCTAGCTTAGGGAAAAACGTTTGTTTTGCTGCTGTTGCTTTTCTGGACAGATTCTGCCTTCTTTTGTTTTATGCACTCTTTGGGCTTGGGAATCGAATTTCCATGATTCTTTCAAGCAAGAGAGTGAACATAAAACATAATAAACCTTATTGTCTATCTACTGGAGTATTTAATTTGGAATTTTGCACAACAAGCATGTGATTTGTCTGTCCTTGCTAATCTCACCCCACAGAAAAAGAATGGGAGAAACATGTTTTGTGAAGTTTTTTTCACAGGGAATAGAGGAGCTGCGCCTCAAGACATCCAAGAATGGTGAAAGCCATAAGCTTGGGTATGTTATGAACACCCCACTGGAGCTACACTCTTTTGGTTAGCACACGTCTACTTTCTGTTTTTCTAAGCAAAGCATTTATCGTAGAGACTTGAAGCGGCTAGTTTTTGTTTTTATTTTTGTTTTGATAAGACCACCACCATCATTTTATATGAGATTGAGCTACTGGAGTTTGGGGTTGGAATGTATTTTATGCTAGTATTATGACTTGGAATAGGAATGCCATGGTTGATTTGAAGAGCTACATATGTTTGCATGATTTATAGGTTTTTTATGTGTAGAAATTTGCAATAATGTTGTCTTGAGCTATCTCTTATTCATGTCCTTGATGTTAATTGCTGGTTTATTTAGTTTGTAATGAATTGAGTAGTTCTATGGACATATGCATGCATACTATCTGGTCAACTATCTCCCTCTTGCTAGCCCAAAAATTGAAAAATTCCAACAAGTAAAAACTTGTTTCCAACACTTCTTAGCCAAGTATTTCCAGTGAATCCACCATATCTTCCCATTAGCTTCATTGCTATTCCGAGTATGTTCACCATGTTATTGTGTTATTTATGTTCTAAATTAAGATATTCACTTTATTAATTGTCATGGGTTGAACTTGGGATAGGACTCTCACGAACTTTTGAAGGCACACTTTACTCTTTATGCATCTAATAAACATGACCCAATAATGGGAGCCACAAGTTTTGCGTTTGACAAGTGTGTGGTTGGGAGCTAGCTATAAACGTGTATCACCGGAAAGCTTTCAACATTGCACAAAAAATTTACATTTGATTGATATCATGTACTTTTGTTTTTGGACTCCTGTCATGCCAAAATGAAATAGAGGAATAGTAATTTTTGATGAGTAAGTATCTATATGACTAGAGAAACGCATTGGGCCGCTAACCCAAGCCATGCTTTATCATGGTGGAAATTTACTTACAGCTTGAGTGACTCTACAACACATCGTATAATAAAATAAGAAGCTATGCATAATAGTGAATGAAAATAAAAAGAATGATGAGTCTACTCCGTTTGTTCATGTTGTCATTGTAACATGGGCTTGTTTCCATGTCATGGGGAAAGAGGTACCTCTTTGCAGTTCTCTATGATGTCATTAATACTTATTATGATTGTACAAAGCTTATTAGGAATCTTAACTTGAGTAATCATGGAGTAGATTTTCACACTCACGGGGCATGAGGCTTTCAACCACCTTGTCGTTCTCATTACTTCAACACTCACAATTTTAAAATGCTAGTGATAAAGGGGCAATGAGAGTCCTAGATCAATGGATACCACATTTCAATTAGTAATTTTAGTTGAATAATTTAGAGGCTAAATAAGACTTGATCATGTTTTACCTCTACTCAATTTTCTCCAAAGTGTCCACCATATTTTCTATTCTCCATTATGCTATTCTTTGACCAATATAGGATTTTATTTTTCATTTTGTGTATGCATTTGGTCCATAGTGCTTTTATTTCATTATACACTTTGTGAACTTTCATGAAGCATCTTTGCTTGCATATTTGATATTTCTTACAACATGAATTGTATATTGCTACTCATTTCTAGTATTAATCATTTGATTATATGTAGCATGAATAATCCTCCTTGATATCCCATGATTGTTTCAATATGCAAAACCCATCTTAGTTTTATCACCTTCATACTCGAGGACGAGCATGGGTTAAACTTGGGGATGTTGATGCATGTAAAATGCATAGATGAATTTTGCATATTTTCACATGGTTTTCTATTACATATTGCATCATATAAGGGTATAATTCAATGTTTTATAGTATTTTGGGGTTAAATTACAAAGTCCCCCAACTTTTATGGAATTAACTCTGCCTGTCAGAAACCCCGTTTTCTATATTTTTGACGTTTCAGGGGGCAAACTTCCGCGAAATCACCTGAAAATCTGCGGGGTCATTTTTTTGGAAGAAGAAGACTTGCGGGCAAAGGATCCACGAGAATTGGGCAAGGAGGCCCAAAAGAGGACCCTCCACGCGGCCAGATTCCATGGCCGCGTGAGAGGCCCCCTTTTGGCCCCTGTGGCCCCAATTCCTTGCATTTTCGACTTACCGACTCCGTCTTGACCTAAAACCGACTATAAAAAGGGTCCCCCGTACCCTTACGGAGGAGAGCGCCGCCGAAACACCGAAACAGAGACCAGAAGTTCCAGATTGGAGGGGGAAAACTCCGGCGGGGCGCCGCCGGTGTGATCTCCTACCCCTCCAACGTCATGTCCATCGACATCTCCATGAAGAGGGAGTAGTCCACCCCAGGGCTATGGGATTGTGGAAGTAGCACTTGTATCTCTCTCTCTATGTGCTTCACTAATTAGATCCGTATGAGCTGCCTCACATGATTACGGGCACCGTTGTAATTCCTATGTGGTGGATCTTTTCTATGAGTTATTGAATCTGAGATTGCAATTGTTTCTCTTGAGTTATTTGAGTAGATGTATCTTATGTACCCCGTTCTTATTTGCTAGCTTTGATCAATCTAGTTCTTGAGAGCGTGTGTGGGGTGATGGGTGCATTAGTTGGAGTAACGGGGGGTGGCTAGTGCTGTGAAAGTGACAGAAGTTCAGCGGTCCACTTAGGTTTTGTTAAACCTTTCTTAGTTACCTCACTAGGGATAAAAAGGAGTACCTTGTTACCGGGGATTTGAAGTGACACCAATCAATCTCCATGACTAGATCTAGCAAGTTCTTACTTCAACTTCATGTCACATTGCTTAAAGCTATACTCTGGTTTTTCCTTAATTATCGAGGTGTTATGATTTATTTCGCATCTTGGTGGAGTATAAGAGGGATCAATATGACCGTAGAGATCTCTATGCTAGGACGTGATGCCCATATGAAAGTACTCAATGTTAAACATGTTATTGTAATCTCACATGTAATTCTTTATGTCCACCGTCTACTACTTTATTTGAGAGAATGCAAGTGTGAAACCATGAACCCCGGTCCTATTTTAAATATAAGAAAACACTCTAGTTACTTTGCTGCAATTTACTTTACTTGCACTTTACTTTACTTGCATCTCCAATTCGAAATTACATTATCTCCATCACCACTTGCATCACAAAAATACAAAAACAATCCATTGCATATTTATTTTCTCATTTGCATTTAGTAGTAGATTTAATTATTGCACATTTGCTTTCAGTTTTGCATTGCAATTTAGAAGTCTCATACCTTGTGCTTGACAACCACTTGGTGAGGTTGAGGGCACAAAATTCTCTACTTGTTTGCAGGATCCTGGAGGAAGCTTGGAAGACAACTGCTGAAATACTGGCTCCCCAAGAGTTCGATATAAACCCTCGAGTCACCCTCGTGGAGAAGAAGACTTGCCACTAGCTACACACTCTGCACTTGGAGTCTCAACCTAGCCATCAGACGTCTGCAACAACCATGGGGGTTGCGGTGGAGTCGATCTGCCGGGACGGGCCCGTGGGTCCTGCGTGGTGGTGCGGTAGCGAATGATTGTGAAGTCGTCGGCCGCAGTCAATCGGGTCTGTTCGTCGCGGTGGTGCTCGTCTCGCCTCTCGATTCGGTGGTTCGGGGAGTCTGGACGCCGGGGCGGCGACCCTGGAAGGTGGACTTGGTGGTGCCTTGACGACAGGCTCCGCTTCACGTGGTGTTGGTTGTGCCCCTTGGCCGTGAGGGCGGCAAGGTGGGCAGCGTTGGGAGAGACTGGCGAGGTCTAGCGTGGGCGTTGTTCCTCGCCCAGATTCTGACCTAGAGGCTCTGGTGCAGCCATGGCGGGTTCGCGCGGTGTCCCCTGTCGAGGGGGCGGTGGAGTGGGGCCGAGCGAAAGCCGTCTGTGACGCCGGTGTCGATGACGCCAGTGGGCATCGTTTTCCCTCTTGGGGGCGACACTGTGGCTCCACCTCCCCCCTCTTGTGCTTTCTCTGGATGAAAACCCAGGTCTTCGACCTACCGGTGGCGGCGCTTCTGCATCGTGTCCTCCTTGGAGGCACCGGCTTGGAGAAGGGGTCTACTCGTCTCTCCATGGTTGTTTGGAGTGCAAAGCTAGGCTCTTTCCCTAGCCGTCGATCTGTTGTGATGTTGTTGTGCGCATGTGCCTTGGTGGAGGCACGTATGGTGGACACGGTGGTTCGATCCTGCCCCTATGGTGGCTGGCCGTTTTTACGCAAGGGCTTGGTGTGCGTCGCGTCGGTGTTGTCCGATCACGCCACCTAGGAGGTTGTCGGCTTCTCTACGCTAGGGTTTGGTGCTTGCCGTTGCCGTTATCGTGGTCTTCGCCCGAAGCCAGGATGCTCGGCTCCCTCTCCTTCAGGCTCGCCTTCTGTTTAAGACTTTGGCTTTCATCTCCGGCTTTCCGCTCCGATGTCAAGCTATGCGCTGTTGGTGGGGTGTCTTCGCTGGTGGTCCGATCCTCCCTCTTGGCTGGCCGTTTTGCGCAAGGACCTGGTGCTCGGCGTAGTGCATTCCCTTTTCTTTTTTTGAGCTTGTCCCCGATCTGCTGTGTTTAGAGGCTCTCCTCGGCACCCTGTTTCGTTTGTAATGTCGTTGTAAACCCTTAGCTTCGTTAATTCAAAGTTGGACATTTATGCATGTTATCTAAAAAAAACTTCCACGTTCCACCCCTCTCTGTCCCACCCCATCTCCGCTTCACGACCACCTGTTCTTTTTCACCGTCGGCTTACAGATATGGGGTATCGATCAATGCAAGAAAAGTTCAAAAGCTCAATGCAACTGTCATAAAATTATTACTGGCATGAGATGGCGAAATCAACTAGCACCAGATGCAACAATTCCAAAATATCAAAAATTCTGAAATATAATTCCTCGGATACATATTCACATTTACGTGTTGACAAAGTTGTTTTAAGAAAAATCGACATATTTGTGCACTCTGTAAAAAATATTTATATATATCTCGTGTTTTACAAAGGCCAAAATAATATCGATTTTCCATAAAGGACCTTAGTGAACACACATAATGTTGAGACCTATGCTCGAACATTTTACTAGTTTTTCATCTGGTTGTTGCTTGTAGAACTAGCAGTATCGCTCCATGGCATTGTGCGACTGCACGCTAAGGGACTGATGGCGTCTGAACACACGTTCGTTGGGAGACCCCAAGAGAAAGGTATGATGAGTACAACAACATGTTTTTTTCTCTCAATAGAAACCAAGGTTTAATCGGACCAGTAGGAGAAAGAAATCACTTATGAATATTGTTGACAACTGATGTTGGCAGAGCGCACTAGAAGGCCCAGTAGCAACGTGGAATCTACACACAACACGGCCAATATACTTTGCCCCAACGAAACGGTAAGATTGTCAATCTCATCGGTCTTGCTGAAAAAAAAGAATTATACGTATAGTATGGAAAATAATGTTTATTTACAGTGAATGTAATGAGAACAATGTTTGAAGTGAAAAAAGAAAAAAAATGTTTGCAGTAGGTTGTATGATCAGTGTAAAAGAATGGACCGGGGTCCACAGTTCATTAGTGGTGTCTCTCTGTAACAAACAAATAACATGTTGGGTGAACAAATTACAGCTGGACAATTAACAAATAGAGAATGCACCATAATGCATATACATGACATGATGACTAATATGATATTCATTTGGGTATTACAACATGATACATAGACCGTTACCCTACTGCATCTATGACTAATAGTCCACCATCAGGACGTCATCTGAGCAAACTTTGAGTATTAAATTGCAAGCAACAGATTATTGCATTAAGTAAAGTGCATAATGTAAACAACACAATTATCTTTAGACAAATCATTGTTGTTTTACCCCTGGTAGCAACAACACATCGATAATCTTATAAGTTACTGTCACTCTCCCAGATTACTGGAGGCATGAACCCACTATGTAGCATAAATACTCCCTCTTGGAGTCACAAGCATCTACTAGCAATGGAGAGCATGCAAGATCACAAATAATATATATGATAGATCTATAATCAACTTGACATAGTATTCAATATTCATCGGATCCCAGCAAACACAATATGTAACATTACAATAAAATGATCTTGATCATGTTAGACAGCTCACAAGATCTAAACATGATGACACAAAAATGATCTTGAAGGATGAACTGCTCATGCATCACTCCGGAGGCAGGCATGGAGATGAAGAGCCCTCCGGTCACGTATCGGTGTGCGACCAGGGGGACCACACCACGTGGCCGCGCGGCCAAGGGGGGCCGTGTCGCCCTATGGTGTGACTTCCTCTCTGGCCCCCTTCGAGTCTCCTTCGGACTCCGTGTACGTGACAGAAAAATAAGAATTTCGGCTTTTGTTTCGTCCAATTCCGAGAATATTTTCAGAACAACTTTTCTAAAATATAAAAACCTGGCACTGTGACATCTTGTCAATAGGTTAGTCCCAAAAAATACATAAAAATGCTATAAAGTGTACAGAAAACATGTAGAAATTGACATAATATCAACATGGAACATAAGAAATTATAGATACGTTGGAGACGTAACAGGGACCTCCAGTGGGCATAGGGTCAAGACAGTGATGATGTACAAGACGCGGTCACGAGCTCCTCTTGATGGTTGCACCGAGTTTTGACGCATGGATCTGGCAGCAGGGGATCAAATCAGGTGGGCTTGACTCCACCAAAACAACTCCATGCTTGAGTGCGGCGGGCGATGTCCGCTAGTTTTCCTGCGTTGGCGCCAGGTTTGGAGCTCATTTGCTGTTTATTGGCCTCGCTCCGGTCCGTACGTTCAAATCTGTTATGTTGGAGCATTCCAATGTCTAACATAGCGCCACATTAGTATGTCGGTTATAGCGGGTGGATGACATAGAGAGGGAAACTTGGAAGAGCTGCCTTGCGAGGTAGTTAAGCCACCCATCTATGTGTACGTGGGTTGTGGATGTGGTGGATTGGTGGCCGCCGGTGATGCCCTTCTTGATGTGTTCTCGTCTCAGATTGGGTTGTCATGCTCCTCTTGTCTATCATATCCTTTTATGCTCTAGAGTAAGCTTCTCCAATTTCTGGCGGCAAAATACTATTCGAGATAGAGGGTGGGCAGGGCGAGAAGCAGGAATCAGTTTTTTCCATGTTAACATGGACAATCAAAGGGATGGAGAAAAATCTTTAAAACTAAGTGATTGACACACAAAGTCCGCTTATTTGCCCGGGGGTGGGGTGGTGGGGGGGGGGAGGACCCCTGCTGGTCTCCCTGCATGTGCCCCTACGCGGCGGGGCAGCCCCCCCTCCCCCCCCCCCCCTTTGTAAGTGGAGACAAATGGCGTCATGACAATTGGAAGTCTTCGTTCTAGTAGATGGGGCATGATCTTTTGAGGGGCATCTTCTCCGTCAGGATTCTGCATTCGCTTCAGCTTCAACCGGCGTATGTTGCGGCTGACGAGGAGTTGGAGCATTCTCAAGCGGGGTGTCGTGTTTTATTTTCTGTTTGTGTGTTGTTCTTTGACTCGTATGGTGATTTCCGCAGTATCATGTATCCTTGATGGCCGTTTGAAGCATTATAATTTCAAAATAAAAATAAAAAATGCATTCACCGTATTCTTAACCGATGAACATGTATTCTGCAACAATGATCATTTGTTTTTTTTTAGAGGAAAGGCTCATGGCAAATGACCATTTGGTGGTTCATATTAAAACATCTATACGATATGCAAGTAGTTGCTAGCATAGCTGCAACACCTAGCCAGCTAGTAGATCCATGGCCAATTCGTCAATGGGCGGCAACAATTCTTTTATTTTAACAACCAGCAATTCTTTTTAAATGACTACCGTTTCCACTTAGTATTATTTTTATACGGGTTTAGAATAGCACTTTGCACTTGGCACAAATAACAATGAAGAATGTTGAATCATTTTGTGCATAACTACGCATACTATAAGATTAAACGGCAGCATTTACAAAGTGAAGGCCGGCAATCTTCAATAATATGTGTCACGGGTTTAAGTTGCTTGTCGGCCGTAGAAGTCTGCGATTTCCTACGAGCAACCTGAATAAATGAATATACCTAGGGCTCGGCCATCGGTGACAATATGCAAGACAAAAGTGACAAGAAGATACAAAATCAAATCGTATCTGAAGACGTTGGATTTGTAAAAAATTACTCCTAGTGCATGAATAATACTCCCTCCGTTCAACAATAGATGACTTCCCTTTCTTTATATATGGATGTATCTAGACATGTTTTAGTTTTAGATAATCCATATATAGACAAATGCAAGTCATCTATTATTGAACGGAGGGAGTATATACCTTAACTAAATAGGTGCGATACAGGTCAGCTCACGCGGTGCAACTCAGAGACAGCGGCCCTGATATCCTCCAAGGGTCCATCTCACTAAAAGGTCATTCTTGTCGTATCCGGCAACAGCTTCTGCGACATGAAGAGCTTAATTAACTGTCTGTATTTGTCCTAACTCCTAAAGAAATCGGCCTAATGCGTTTGGGGAAAATTAGTACCGAAATGGCACGTACAGTACTACATCCAAAATCTCACGGTGTTTATCCACGTGCGTTCATATATATGTTTGTGAAATGGAAATGGCCCACGGCATCCTAGCCATGTTCTATGTCTAAGCAGAATGGAAAGACATTTTCGAAACTCTGATTTTTTTTTTTAGAAATGGGTATCCCTGTCTCTGCATCGAAGTGATGCACACGGCATTTTATTGCAAACTTCCAAGTTTCAAAGAGTACAAAGGGAACAAAGTTCAAAAAGGAAAAGAAAACATAAAACGCATTCCAGGTCGGCTACAATCCAGCCACTCTGGAAAAGAGGAACTCAAGTAGCTCACACTAAGCCTCACAGATATGTCTATCATGCTGCCACCAATTTGATGAGAGGATGGCACGGACTACCGCCATTAAACGGTGACATCCAGCTTTCATGAATGGTTGCTGGTCTTGCTTAAGAAGGAGTGACCACGTAGTAATCCAGTAAGTAGCCTTGTGGACAACCTGTAAAAAGTGAGTGTGTTCCACCTTGTTAAAAACAACATCATTCCTGCACGTCCAGATAGCCCAAAGAAACGCACAAACGCCAATACGAATACGTTCTCTAACCATCTTATGTAAACCATTGATCCAAGAGCCAAACATATTATCTAAACTCTGTTGGGGGCGGAACATTGAAAGTGAACTGAAGCAATTTCCAGATTTTACACGCAAAAGGACAAGATATGAATAAATGCTCGACATATTCATCGTGGGTGCAAAAAACACATTGTTTAGATCCCACCCAATTTCGTCTAACTAAATTGTCCTTTGTTAGGATTACCTTCCTATTAACGAACCACATAAATTTTTTAACCTTTAACAGCATTTTCATTCTCCACAAATATTTGTGAAGGAAAGGAGTATGATCGTGCATAATATCGGTATACATGGATTTCACCGAAAAAGCCCCATTCGCGGTCAAGTTCCACGAAAAGACATCCTTTTCGGTTGACAATGAGACCGACATGAGTTGTTCCACTAACCGCAGCCATTCAGTCCATTTAGTACCCAGAAGGTTCCTTCTAAACTGAAAGTTTATAGGTGGGGCATTCGAAAGAACGTCAGCAACAAGAACATTCTTATTGCGAACAATATTAAAAAGATTGGGGGGTAAATATGCGCCAAAGGCCTATCCCCTAGCCACCTATCTTCCCAAAACCGAGTTCCTTGGCCATCACTAACGATTAACTTTCCTCGGTTAAAAAAATCATGACGAACCGACATGATCCCACGCCAAAAAGGGGAGTAAGTGGGTTTTGTTTTAACTTGAGCAATAGTCTTACCACATAGGTATTTGTTTGTCAAGAGTTCCTGCCACACTCCTTTCTCATTTAGTAACTTAAAAAGCCATTTTCTTAATAAACGTTTGTTTTTAGTTTCTAAAAGTTCAATACCTAACCCCCTCCCCCCCGATCTTTAGGCCTGCAAATAATATTCCATCTTGTAAGCCTATACTTCCTCTTTTTCTGGTCACTCTGCCAAAAGAACCTACTTCGAAAAGAGTCCAGCCTCTTTCTAGATCCCACTGGAATTTCGAAACAGGATAGGAGAAACATAGGCAGGCTAGTAAGGACAGAATTAATCAACACTAATCTATCCCCATAGGACAAAAGTTACCAGCCCAAGAAGCTAGTTTCCTCTCGAAACGATCCTCAACCATCTTCCACTCTCTAAGTAGAAGTTTCCTATAGTGAATAGGTATCCCCAGGTATTTGAAAGGAAGAGAACCCACCTCACAACAAAAAGTGTTACGGTAGTCCTCTTTGTAATCCACTGCTGCATCGAAACAAAATATTTCGCTCTTGTGAAAATTAATCTTGAGACCAGAAAGTTGTTCAAAAATAGCCAATATAAGTTTCATATTAACCGCCTTGTCTACATCATGTTCAAGAAACAATATTGTATCATCGGCGTATTGAAGAATTGAGATACCCCCTCTACCAGATGTGGAATTAGGCTCCCAACCTGACCATCATCCTTAGCTCGCTCAATAAGAACAACCAACATGGAGGCTACCAGATTAAACAAGATTGATGACAACGGATCCCCCTGCCTTATCCCTTTTCGAAACTCTAATAGACTTTTAAAAAGCTAGGAAAAAAGGTTTTCCCTAATATATTAATTAAGAATTTTTAAGAAACTAAAAGTGCCAAATACAATGGATTGCTCTCCTGACGTGATTCCACTCAATCGATTAGCCGTGCGACGATCGAAAGTCTTGTCTCGTTCTTGATTTTGTTTAGAAGCACAAGATATTCTTGAGAAGAGGGAATGGCCACAGTATGGGGTTTGCCTGCTTTACAAAAGAGCTACCGAACCGGCGAATCATGTTTTTGCCTATTGTTGCTTCGCATCCGTATTTAGAGCCTCATCAAGGATTGACTTGGTCTTTTCGACGTTAATCGGCACTTTCGGCAAGTACACTCTCTCAACAGTTGGTGGTTTCTCATGACTGGCATCTTCTCCCTCAATCGAAAGGCCGTTGCTTCTATCACATTACTCACGACATGCGAGATTTGGAACCAAAGGAATGCACATGTCTTATCGTCCTGGTTTTTTTCTTGAACAGGGATAGGTCCCAAAGCACCTAGGAACTGCATTAATTTAGCGGGCGGTACATGATTACAAAAAATAAACAATAAAAAATAGACATTATAAACAAGTCCTTTGAGTTTACAACAGACACCCTAGAACCTATAGCAAAAGCGTGATCAGGTCCTTGCACCATACCGTGGATGATCTGCCTCCGGTCACGGCGAACTCTGTTGCCACCGGGGACGCTACCAATTGGGGCAGCTGGAGCCTTCATGAACACACCGAGGCAGACAACAACACGCCCACCACAGAGGTGGAAGATCCGACATCCGTCAACATGACGATCAACTCAGAAGCTGACTCAGTGCTAGCCGCCATTGGGGCGAGATTAGAGTCAGAAACCGGATGAGATGATTTTGATTCCAAAGACGAAGACGTGGACGCCTTCGAAAGAAAAGTTAAATCTTTTCAGGAGGGATTCCATGAAGTACTAATGGCGAAACCGGCTGAAAACACGGACGCTGGCAGTCAGGAAAGCCCTAAAACCCCTCCGCCAGAGGAAGAGAGAGAAGATGGAGAAACTTCTCCGATCTTTCCCAACGTCAAGGAATTGACAGAGGATGAACCTGCCAAAAAACCTCCCTCTTCCAAGAAAAAGCACAAGGCCGCTAAAAAACTCCAATACAAACTCCGGAAGAAGAAATTGGCTGATCCAGCTGATGAAAGCCCGGAAGTAGGAGATGCAAGCGGAATAAAACTTGCGAAGAAAAAAAAAGAAATCCTTGTTCCGCCAATGACAGAGCAACAAGAACAGGAATTGTTACAAACACCAGTGGGATTGCATGAACCCCCTGAAGTGCTAGAAGCTAGGAGACAAGCTCTCCAAAGGCAACAGCAACATCTATTCAGAACTCGTGAACACCTCCAAAAAACCCAGGATGACATCAACCTCATGAAGGAAGAAATCGAGGAGTACGAGAAAAAGAATAGATCCGGCATTAAACCTACAAGATTACCCGAAATCGTAAGACCGGAAGTACTGCAGCCAAAAGAAAGGTTTCACAACCCATCTTGGCAAAAGCAGGTAAACGGCAAAGATGCCAGAGGCGAACCAATATACAAAACCGCAGCAGAAAACGCGGAAGCAGCGTTTGCCATCCTCAACAACGACATGTACTCCAACGGTGAAAAACTCCAAGGGGTGTATGCTTTCCTAGGAAAAGCATTGCAACAACAACAGCGGGCCCAAGAGCGACCAGGGAAGTTGCACGACGACTCTGCCCTATGCAAAACAGCTACTTGCGCCGCTGGAGAACCTGGACCGGAAGAACCTGGAGATTCCGACAATTCAAAGGATAAGAAAGCGGATCCAAGGAAAGATAAGAAATACGGCAAATTTTAATTTTTCTCAAATTTAGGCTTGACAAGAAAGGTAAATTCTCTAGATAGTGCAACTAGTGAAGAATTTACCTATATGACAAGACAAGTAATCAATGCAACAAGTACAAGTAAGTAAAGAGAGGGAGGAACGAGGTAACCGATGGAAGCACACGGAGACACGATGTATTTCCGAGTTCCTCCTTTTTAGGGGAGTACGTCTCGTTGGAGGGGTGTGAGCTCGCCACAAAGGCCTACTCAATGCCACTAAGGCTTCACCCTATTCTCCGATGAACTTCGCCACAAAGGCCTAGTTCACCTTCCACTATAGAACCCCTTTGAGGCGGGGATCAAATCCTTTACAAACACCTTGGGGCACACACCCACAACTTAATTGGGGGCTCCCAACAACTCTTGAATCACCAACTAGAAACAAGATGCCTAGGTTCTCCACAAGAGGAAACCCTAGGCAAGATCCCTCGAGCTAGAGAGGGGGAAATGAAGAACGGGTTGGTGAAGATGTAGATCGGGGCCTTCTCCTTCAATCCTCCAAAGATCTTCAAGATTGGGTGGAGGGATTGGGAGTTATGAGGAATTTGGTGAGTTCTTAAATGCTCATCAATGCTAAGAGGAAGAACTAGATCTTGAGGAAGAGGAGGAGGGCTATTTATAGTCCCTCCTCACAACTAGTCGTTGTGCAGGAAAAAAGGTACCGGAATATCCGGTTCAAGTTTGGACCGGAATATCCGGTAAGCTTGCTCCGCGCTGAACTGCAGTGCTGGACCGGATTATCCGGTTGATTTGAAATAATCCGGTACAAATAATCCGGTAGATGCCAGTACGCAAATCTTCTAGTCCTTAGCCATTTTTCCACTTCCTCAACTGCAACCGGAATATCCGGTATATATATGAAATATCCGGTACAAATAATCCGGTTGACTCCAGTAGCTCAAAACTTCCAGTCCTTAGCAGTTTTTCGCAGCAACCGGAATATCCGGTCCGGAATGAATAATCCGGTCCAAATAATCCGGTTGACTCCAGTAGCTCAAAACTTCAGTCCTTAGCAATTTTTCGCAGTAACCGGAATATCCGGTCCAGGATGAAATATCCGGTCCGAATAATCCGGTTGGTTCCAGTATGCAAGATCCTCAGTCCTTAGCCATTCTTGAGCTCCTTTCTCAACAACCGGAATATCCGGTCCAGGATGAATAATCCGGTCCGAATAATCCGGTTGAGTTCTGTCCCAAAAACCTCAGGCCAAACTTCACCGACTTTTCAGTGCTCGATGCCGATGTTAAGTATAACACCTGCACACTAAACACCTTGATAAATAATGTACTTAGTATTGTTAACTAACACACAAAACACTGGGAAAACGAAATGACTTTCAAACTCCATCAGCAAAGGTGGCGAAAAGAACACTTCGAGAAATAAACGCGGTTGTTCCGGCAACCCCAAAATTCTTGAAGTATTCGAACACACCAATCACATGGGATCAGTCTGACTATCCCGGAAATATCCCTGAACCCGGCACACAAGCTCTTATTGTAAGCCCTATTGTCCAGAACACTAGGCTAAAAAGAGTGCTGATGGACGGAGGATCCAGCATCAACATAATGTACCTGGATACGTTGAGACATTTGAAAATCTCCGAGACCCAGCTCAACCACAGCAACATACGCTTCCATGGCATTGTTCCCGGCATGCAAGCACGATCCCTAGGAGAAATTTCCCTAGATGTCACTTTCGGAGAAAAAGATCACTTCCGTCAGGAAAAAGTATCCTTCGAGGTGGTGCCGTCCGAAAGCGTGTATCACGCAATTCTCGGACGTCCAGCTTTCGCCAAATTTATGGCAAGATCATGTTATATTTATAACAAGCTGAAGATGCCAGGGTCGAAAGGAGGGGTAATCACTATAACTGGAGACTTCAAGCTGGCTAACAAACTGGAAAAAGAAAACGCCCTTTGTGCTGAGAAGATTATAGCAAAGGAAGAGCTGAAGGAGCTGGCTAAGGAGGTATCGCCGACAAAAATGCCGGCAGGAAAAGAAACTCGGAAGCCAGCAGATAGCTTCTAGGCATCCGAGAATACAAGACAGGTAATCCTAGATCCCAAAGATCCGACAAAATTTGTCGTAGTAGGAACTGGGATGACCGACAAATAGGAAGGCGAGCTCATCAAGTTCCTCCATGAGAACTGGGATATTTTCGCCTGGTGTCCGGCTGACATGCCGGGCGTGCCCAGGGAACTTGCTGAGCATCAACTCAAGGTAATTCCAGGATCCAAACCCGTCAAACAAGGTCTCCGCCGATTTGACGGAAGAAGACGGAAGGCTATTGGCAAGGAAATTATCCGGCTTTTAGCAGCAGATTTCATCCAGGAAGTAATCCACGCTGAATGGTCTGCAAATCCGGTATTAGTACCGAAGAAATACACTACTGCTCTTAGAATGTGTATAGATTACACCGGCTTGAACAAATTGTGTCCAAAAGATAGGTTCGCGTTACCACGAATCGATCAAATAATAGACGCCACCGCAGGCTCTGAGCTTTTATGCTTTTTGGATGCTTATTCCGGGTATCACCAAATACGCATGAAAAAGGAAGACCAAATTAAGACTTCTTTTATAACCCCGTACATGACGTATTATTACGTAACCATGCCATTTGGCCTGAAGAACGCAGGTGCAACTTACCAGCGTTGCATGCAGCGTTGTTTGCATAGTCAGATTGGCAAAAATGTCCACGTTTACGTTGACGATATTGCTGTCATAACCAAGGAAAAAGACACACTCCTTGAGGATTTGCGAGAAACCTTCGAAAACTTGCGCACTTACAAGATGAAGTTAAATCCATCAAAGTTTGTATTCGGGGTTCCCTCAGGAAAACTTCTGGGTTTCATCGTTTCTCACAGAGGAATAGAAGTTAACCCGGAAAAGATCAAAGCAATCTTGAACATCTCGAAACCCACGTGTGTGAAAGATGTCCAAAGATTGACGGGTTCCGCCGCTGCCGTCAGCAGATTTATTAGCCGGCTGGGGGATAAAGCCTTACCACTCTACAAGTTGCTGAAAAAATCCGACAAATTCGAGTGGACAGAAGAGGCCGATGCAGCATTAACCCAGTTAAAGGAAACTTTGATGAAAGCTCCGATTTTGGCATCCCCAAAAGATGAAGAACCTATGTTATTGTACCTCACAGCTACAAACAGGGTTATTAGTATGGTAATTGTTGTGGAACGGAAAAAAGACGAACAAAGCATACCAGACCAACATCCGGTATATTACATAAGTGAAGTTTTCTCCGAGTCCAAACAAAGGTACCCACACTACCAAAAACTGGCATATGGCGTATTTTTCGCATCTAGAAAGTTACGCCATTACTTCCAAGGACATTCCATAACAGTGGTATGTAAAGCACCACTTGGGGATATAATAAACAATGCGGAGACAACTGGCCGAGTAGCCAAATGGGGTATCGAGCTAGCAGCCTTCGACATTAAGTATCAGCCAAGGACGGCAATAAAATCCCAGGTTCTGGTAGATTTTGTCGCCGACTGGACGGAAGCAATGGAGAAAACACCAATGCCGGCATTTTGACGGATCCAAGATGAAAGAGGGCGCTGGAGCTGGTGTAGTCTTAAAATCCCCTAAAGGAGACACAATGGAGTATGTATTACAAATACACTTCAACGCCAGTAATAACGTGGCAGAATACGAAGCTCTGCTTCATGGCTTGCACACTGCAAAAGAAATAGGGGTTAAACGCATCTTGTGCTACGGCGACTCGGATTTGGTACAGCATCAGCTTAACCAAACCTGGGACGCAAAGAGCCCTATAATGGCCGAATACCGGAGAACGGTGGACGAGTTCGCCATTTGTTTCTTCGGATTCGTAGTACTCCACGTTAAAAGGGAGGAAAATTGGAATGCGGATGCGTTAGCCCGGATGGGGTCAGAAAGGATAAAAATCCTACCACCAGGTATATTCGTCCAGCATTTGTACGAGCCATCCATAAAAGGTGGAGATATCGATTACCCCCTGGCTTCCGAATCAATTGAAGTTATGCTCGTTAACCCGGACTGGACAATTCCATATTTAAACTTCTTAGTCAACCAGAAGTACCCGGAAGGAGCAGACGAAGTCTTGCAGAGGCAAATTCAGCGTCGATGCAAAGGATACACGGTAATTGATAACTGCCTGTACAAACGCAGTACTTTCGGAATTTTTCTGCGGTGTATTTCACCAGAAGAAGGACGATAAATCCTGCAAGAAATCCATGCCGGAGATTGCGGACATCATGCTCAATCAAAAAGCATAGTTAAAAAAGCATTCCGTGCCGGGTTTTTTCTGCTAACAGCCAAGACAGATGCTGAGCACATAGTCAACACATGTGCAGGGTGTCAATATTATGCCAAGCAGACTAATATGCCGGCCCAAGCACTCAAAATTATCCCAATTACATGGCCGTTTGAGGTCTGGGGGCTAGATATGATGGGACCGTTCAAAACTGCGCGAGGCGGACTTACACATCTACTTGTAGCTGTGGATAAGTATACCAAATGGGTGGAGGCTAAACCCATCAAAAAGCTTGACGGTGTAACTGCCAGAAATTTCATCATTGACATAGTCATGAGATATGGCGTTCCACACAGCATAATAACCGATAACGGGACAAATTTCTCCATTGGAGAGTTGGCAAAATATTGCCGACAAACGGGAATTCGCCTAGATCTCGCATCTGTAGCACACCCGCAATCCAATGGACAGGTTGAAAGAATGAATAGCTCAATCCTGCAAGGAATACACCCAAGACTCGAATCTCCTCTTCATAGAGCAGCTGGAGCATGGGTAGAGGAGCTACCTTCCGTGCTTTGGAGTATTCGAACGACGCCAAACAGGTCAACTGGGCAAACCCCGTTTTTCCTAGTTTATGGTGCGGAAGCTATCCTTCCAACGGACATGATCCATGATAGCCCAAGAGTGCGGGATTTCGACGACTCGGATGCCGAAGAAGCACGACAGGATGCCGTCGATCTCTTAGAAGAGGAACGAGAACTTGTGCTTCAAAGATCCGCCATTTACGAGCAAGGTTTACGACGTTACCATAGTCGGAATATCAGGCATCGTTCTTTTAAAGAAGGTGACTTAGTGCTAAGATTGGTGCAGCAAAGAAAGCACAAATTGGCCCCAGTATGGGAAGGATCATTTGTAATCAGCAAAGCTATGAAAAATGGGTCATATTATCATGTAGATATTCGGGACACGGAAGACGATCCCGAAAAGCCGAATCGCAAAAGAAAGAGAAATATAGATGATGAACTAGGAGAGACAAAGAGGCCTTGGAGCATCCAGCAGTTACGTCCCTTCTATACTTAGTTCAATTTCTATGTAAACATCTTTGAGATCATGAAATAAAGTTGTCGGAATTCTTATATCCATGTTTTTACAAGTTTATTATAGTATAAAACATGATTCCACCTTATCTATTTCTCAATGATCTTATAAAATACTCAATGTTAACCCGAATTGTGCCTGCGTGCTCGGTGTTTAAAAATTGAATGATTTTCAGCCTGCTAACGGCTAAAGGAAACTCGGATTGTGCCTGCGTGCCCAAGTTTCAAAAAATTCCTTACTTTTCTCTAAGTATTATCTGATTGTTTACGTGTTGGATCACTGGAGCTAGTTAGTAAAAATGCCTTTAGTATGATCCATGTTTTCGAGTTTGAACTGATTGGTTTTACCCAGTAATTCGGCATGATGATTCATAGTACTATTGAGCCATTTCAAACACTAAGGACAGTTAAAACACGTAAGCCAGAGAACTTAGAAGGCAAAGGAATATTAAAACCCGAAAACCTTGCAAAGAATTTCATAATTAAAACTGCAAAAGGCGGAGTTCTTGTTTATACAAAAGGAATAGAAACATTACAATATAAATTACATTGTAAAAGTGCAGTAATGCTCCTATTGTCTAGTTCCACCATCCAGGATCAGGACAGCCCTTCAAGCATCAGAGTCTTCGTCGCTGCTGTCATTCTCGGGGGCTTTGGGGATCTCCTCTTCCGGATAGGTGATGAAGATGTTCACCATGGAGGCAATCTTGGTGGCATGGCCTTTGATTTCATCAAAGATGGTGGTTCGCTGGTTTTCCGTGTATCCTTGAGGGATACCGGATGCCACGTGCCAAGACTTAGCACCAGGGTAATGCATACGCATAAGGCCGAGAGCCATGCGTGCACCGCCTCGTGCTGCGGAGCGTAAGGTGGACTCCCTAGACTCCGCCACCTCCAGGATAGCACCCGGAAGTTTATAAACTTCCGAGAATTCTATGGTACTGCGAGGAACTTGTTGATCAGTTGCATCCCAGCATCTCTGATCGCATTCCATACCTTCCCAAAGGCTCGGATTTTTTCAATACGAGTAAGACCTGGATAATTTCCTGTTTTTTCGGAACAAGCCTACAAAAAGGTTAGGCGACAAAACAGAGAAAGAAAGCAAGACATGGACGAATCGGTAAATGAAATAAAACTTACCAAGAACCTTGTCAATTTCGGAGCCTTCTTCTAGGCGAAGGAATAAGATATTTTCCAAGTCTTGGATAGTGGACTTATCTTTTTCCGCCTGATCAGAAGCCTTGGACTGAGCAATTCCAAGGGCCAGATTACTGGCTTCCAGATCTTGTTGAACCTTCATAAGCTCCTTATGAAGGTCCAAATTTTCCTTGCGGAGACGTTCGGCATTGCCGGCATCTTCAGCTAATTCCTTGGCCTTAGCCAAAGCAGCTGGAAAGCAAGGAAAAAATTCCGAGTTTAGAAAAATCTCGAGAAAGTACTTATTGATAATCCGGATAAAACAGAATAAAGCATACCTGTTGTTTCCGATAGCTGTAGCTGAGATGATGCCAGCTCATTGTCCTTAAACTCAATAATAGATTGAAGGGTTTTCACTTCTTCATTCTTGATGTTAAGTTTATTAAAACTTTCCAAGTTTATTACATCAGCAGTATGCTGAAATGCGGAAATAAAAGCCAAACGCTTAAGTTAGATCAAGCGTTATAAAGAAGCATTAAGGGGAAAGTATTTTTCCAACTTAATGCTTGGGGGCTAGAGATATTACCTGGCTCACTTCCCGCAAGTTTGACAAAGTCTCGTTGAATTCTTTTGTATATTCAGAAAAAAGAATACCAACGTGATGAAGGCCATCTTGTATGACCCGACGAGGTGAAAATACGAAATCATTTCGGATAATTAGCCCGCCCTGTGGCCAAGGACGGATCAGAGGAGCAGGAGCGAAGAATTTCCTAGCTTCTGGACGGATATATCCGAGTTCATCAAATGGTTCTTCCTTTATCCGGATATTCCTGTCTAAATTGGGAATAGGCTTGTCTTCCCCAGATGCATGAGGATTTCTACTCGTCTGTGTTTCCGCCCTTTCCCTCGCACCCATGATAGGTGCGATAGGCTGGCTGGATTGCTGAAATTGATTATCCGGGTTCGTGGTTTTATACCCCTTGCTAGACATAGCTAAGGGAGGAGAAACTGCAGCAGAAGAAGGTTCCCTTTTGATAGCAGCAGCTTTATGTTTCTTCAGTTTCTTTGTTTTCAAAGGAGTTGGAGCAAGGCTGAAAAGAGAACATCCGGGAAATAAATATCTCGAGGAACTGAAGAGGAATAACGATTAAAAAAGCTCCAGCAGAATACCTGGATGTGGCGACGGGAATCCCGTCAATAGTTATCGTTTCCTCAAAGGTCACCTGCCTTTTACGTTTCCGATCGCCGTAGAAGCTGGCATGTAATTCGTTAAGCTTGGCGTCGGAAGCAAGATCAGCTCCCTCAAGTTCGTCGAACTAAGGAAGTAGCAACGATGCGGTAAAAGTCAGACAATGAGGTTAATCCGAAAAAAACCCAAAGGCGAGGAAAATACAAATACCTTGGGGGCTGGATTCTCCACGTGATATATTGCCAGACTTTCTGCGTATTGATTGCACGTGGCGACCAGTTGGTGGAGTCTCTTTATGAAATCCTTTTTGGTATAGGACTTGTCTGTTCCCCTCATACTATCTTCTGGCCCTTCATATTCGCAAAGGAGCCGGGAACGAAAGGAAAGAGGTTGAATACGGCGTCCAAACCAACATAAAACAGTATCCTTTCCAGTTAAGGGAGGCTGAGAGGAAGTAAGCTTGGCGATACGCCGTTTTATCTTCATCAGGTTTTCCGGCAATGTCTACATTGCTTCAACTGCCCAACTCTCTTGAGGAGAGGCGGCGGAATTAACGAATGGAGGAACCCCGCTTTGCTTACCAGGGAATGGGACGTCCTGATGGTAAAAGAAGGAACCCATCCAAGATTTGATGGGTTCCGATGTTTTTATCTTCGGATACCAATCTTCCCTAAACCTCCGAAGAGTGAAAGAAATAGTTCCGCAGATGGGAGGAATACCTTCTGTGAGGTTATGCTTCACTTCAAAGCAATATCGCCAGAAATCTAGACTCGGTGCTATTCCAAAATACCCTTCAAAAAGGGCTTGGAAACTAGCTAGGTAAAGGATGGAGTTGGGAGAAAGATTGTGTGGCTGAACGCCATAATAATTAAGGACATCCAAAAAAAAGGCGGAAGGCGGTAAACCCATACCTCTCGCGATGTGAGAGGTAAGGAGGACGTGTTCCCCGTTTTTTGGTATGGGCTCGAGCTCACCTTCCGAGTTCCGCCATTTGCCTTTGATTATTAGCCCTTCCCTTTCCATTTGTGGAAGGAGGATGTGGTGGCCCTGCACACCACTGCATGTGTAGTGCGCAAGTCGATGACATAATACACCCCGAAGGACTTATCCGTGAATATTACATCCCTTAGAGTGGTACAACAGAAACACAGCGGGTCCAGGCAAAACTATAGGATACAAACTTCATTACAAAAACTTGAGAATCTCTTTGATGAATCAAAGAAGATCTCAAACAAATGAAACATCAGAAGAAGCAATTCGAAGATCCAAGCTGGAGAATTACTCTAGCTCAGAACTAAATCTACTACGGCTGATGTCAGCCCTAATCCATGGCTTGAACAACTAAGTCCGAGTATGGACTCTACCTACACCTTGATAGATTCTCCTCCACCAGCGTTGTTGATGATGATGCTTTACCTACTAAGTAATAGATGACTCCATATGGCTTCATGAGATGGCGATGGCTTCACGATGATGACTTCCCTCAGGCTTCAACTCTAAGTAGGGGGTCAAATGGGAACGAATGAGTAACGAGCGTTACTCAGCAAGTTCATGATATATAGGGAATAGTTTGATGCACTAACTACAGCTTTAGACTCAAAAGAGTCATAAGAGAATGCAAGGTTTTTGTAAATCTTTCTTCAAGGGGTTGCTTTTAATTCTGAAGACTATGCCCGCCAGATCTTCACAGGATTAGAACTTTCATGGAGTTGCCTTTCCTGCGGCGTTCGCAGCTCCTTCACGGAACAAGGGGTAACATGCCACATCCTTTTACACTCTGCAGAGGTGCGTTACTTTACCCATGGACGACCAAGACCATGTTGCACAACCAGGCTCGAGATCCTGTCCACTCCCACTCAGGTGTGGGGCCCGGTTGTTGGTCCAAGCCAAACCGTGCTTCTCCGCACAACGCATGCCCACCCATTTCTGCCAGCAGGTTGAACGCCTGATTCCACCCCTCACGATGGAGATCTACGCGCCCCTGGCAGACACTCATAGACCCCAGAGTCCGTGGGACGTAAGGGCTCCCACCCATGTGCATGTAGTCCCGCAAGACCTACAGCGTACGTCTCTGGCAGTCCGTTGACATGCGAACGAGAAAAGTATCACGGCTGACTTACTCCCCCCATAGAAGACTCATGGTTAACGCGAATTTACGGCGCAAGAATCCTGACGGCAGTTGTTGTTAGTTCCTAGGTAATACGTTCCAATGCAGATGGAACCTTCCTTTGACCTATTCATCTTACCATGGTCCCATCCGCCCACCAAATAGAACACTACCACTCGGGTAGTCATTCAAGTAGTCATATTATTATAAAAATAGGATCATGTATTCTTTTGAGAATAGGTGGTAATACGATAGGGTTTTTGCAAATAGTTTGTTATGAAGTACTGCAAAGGATATGAGCAAGTGATGAACTTGCCTGAGATTTAAATGACCATAATATTCCATGTCTTCGGGGTCAAGGGTCACGTAGAACATCCTGACGTCTGAAAGATAGCAAAGTAGTCCCGGTAAGGACTACAGAAACACTGGCAGCATGATACATGCATAATAATGAGATGAAATCGTGAAATACCCTGGAAAATGCCCCAGCTTACAAGTGTAAGCTATGTTTGATATGATAACTTAATCTAAGGATTTTAGGTGAATTGTTTCATTACTTGTGGTGATGTGGTTATTACTTCTTTTAGACTTACATGTGTTTTACTTTTATTTAGCAAACAATTGTTATCTTGTTTAGGTAAAAGGGTTTATTACTTGATTAAATAACAAAACAACAACACATGGAAAATAATTATTGAATAGATAACAGACACATTTTATTTTATGTTCGAAAGTGTAGAGCTAATGATAATGAGTTTAGTTGAAAACGATGAGCTAATAAATCTACTCTATCATCACACAACTTGTTAATGACTAGTGATGATAGGTTTAGTAGGTGCGAAAACATGGGGTTTAATTAATAAGGAAAATAATGTTTGGGGTAGTTGTTTATGGTTATAATGGAATATTACAGAATTCCATTATACTCTTTAAAACAATTCTATAAGTTGAAGAAATTGTTTTATGTTTAACCTATTTTAATTGGAAATTCTTTTCTCTTTAATTTGATATAATGCAATGCTTCTGAAAAGATTTGCACAAACTATTAATTTATTGATTTTAAATGAAGTAAATGACTAGGAAAATATTGAACACATGAAAACTTAGCCAAATGGCTTTGAAAACATCATAGATGAGTTGCATGAGTCATTTGGAACATTTTGGTATATAACTTGTATTTTTTCTGATTTTATGAATTATTTATTATTTTCCAGAGTTAATGGTTATTATTATTACTACTATTACTTCTTAATTTTATGTAATTAGTTAAGTACTTATTGGTTTCTCAGAAAACATAGATTATGGAATGTTTTGAAATGATGAAGTATTGAATTAAGTTTTTTGAAGACATAATTTTATTTGGTTGGTTATTCCAAATCAAGTTTTGTGTTGTTAAATTATTATTTTAAAATTATAATTTTAAGACTATTAGTATTATTGGATTATTTTTCCTAGTTTTTAAAATACAACTATTTTACCAGATTAGTTATATTGTAAATATTTGAAGTTTGTAGAATTTTATTTATTATTTTTATATTATTTTATAACTCTTTTATTAAAGATTTAGGCAATTACTATTCTGCCCCTTGGCTGACAGGTGGTTTCTGGGGTTAGGGTTGGACCTAACCCACTGGTCTGGTCGGGCCGGACCAGACCAGGCGCACACACACCCGAGCCCCCTCCTCTTCTCCTCCTTCCTCTGCACAAGGCAACGCCGAGGCGATCTCATCGCCCGCCTCCCCTCCGGCGATTTCTTCTCCCCTCTCCGTCCATCTCCGCCACCGTGACCTATCGCCACCGCTTCTCCTCCCTGCCCTCTTCAACGCTTCCTTCTTCGATCCGGTTTTCTCCCTCGGTGTTCCCCGTGGACAACTCCTGCCCTAACCCTAGGGTTCGGGTACCCGGGTGCTCCACCACCTCTCCGGTGACCTGGGCTCCTCGAGGTGATCCCTGGATGCTCTTGGAGGCTGAGGTGCTGCTGCTGCTTGGGTGGCTAGGTTTCTGAGTCGACGTCGCCGGGACGGCCTCCTGGAGGCAACCGCGGCCGGCCGCTGTGCATCGCTCCACCAACTGGCCGTGGTCACCACGAAGGTGACCACCTGTAAGTGCTCCCCTCTCCTCTCTCTGCCCTCTAACCTCTCTCTCTCTCTCTCTCGGACTCTTCCTTTCCCCTTGATCTGGAGCCTAGCCATCGAGCTAGCTCATACTGTGCCTCCCTGTGATGCTCTCTGTGATCTAGTGCTCGATTGGGTTAGCCCTGGAATTTCCACATGATTTATTTGATATGGAAGATATGGAGTTCATGCTTTGTTCTGTGATGAACATTGAATTTTTATTATGCCCCTAATTATTGTTGTTGCTAGATACTGGGAGGTATTACTGGTTGTTGGCCTTGTGCTAGTAGTGGAAATTTACTTGGGATATACTCCCAATGCTATTCCTATGAGATGACACTCTTTGGGTTTGCTCCCTGTGATGGACTCTTGTTACTGACTATCTGATGAGAAGTCCTATTAACTTGTATAGAATTCCTAATGTTCTATGGGTGTGCTAAATGGTTGAGAGGTGTTACTCTGAATATCATTCAGAGAATATGCCCTTAACAATTATTTCCAACTTATTGTTTTTATGTCATGATTCCTTGGTTCTGGGGTATCAGATCCTTGGATCTGGTGCCCAGCAACCATGTGTGTGTGTGTGACATAATACAGTACTCCTGGCTATTGATTTGTCTCAAAATCCCTTTGCTAAAGACCATTATATCTTGATTATTTGTATCAAATGATAAGAACAGAGCACTACTCATGATATCTTTTCCTTCTTTGGGACTTATAAATTAAGAACAGATACTTGCACTGGTTTCCTTTGCCCCAAGCCAATGATGCAATAGTCTGAGGCCCTAATTTTATATAAGTACAGATACTATGCTTGAGCTAGTTGCAAATCTAAGATGTTGGGTTAATTATTGGGCATCTCTATATGCCAACTGGTGGGTGCTACTCTGAACCTTAGGGTTCAAAGGATGTGCCACCATGTCCCTCTTGTGTTTCCAAGGAACATTTGAATTGGTGAGTTGTGTTTGAGGTACCAATTTTGATGGTTCTGGTGCCCAGCAACTACACTATTAATTGTTTGGTTGTTATATCTGATAAGAACAGATTAATGCTTGTTAAATTGCCCTTAGGCCAATGATGTTGTTCTGAGGCAGTTTTCTTAAGATAAGAACATATATTATACTTGTGTTTAAACCCCTGTGATGTGATTAGCATAGCAACACTATGCTAGACTGAGGGAAATAAATCCAGCCCACTATCTATGCATAACTTAGCCAGATCCCTTGCTAGGATGTGTGTAGATATCACCTTTTGGTGTTACTGTTGTGGCTGTGATTTCCTGATGGATCTTGGCTTCTTGATCCACTCCCCCTTGAGCTATTTCCCCTGCTCTGCTTGTGATCTTGTTGTTGTTGTGCTTCAGGCCTGCTCCTCCAGCTCCAAGCTTGGCCTTGTTCCCTACTGTTCTTGCTGGCTTGCTCCTCCAGCTGCAGGTTTGCACTTGCTCCTATCTTGGTCTATCCCATGTTGGGCTAGATTTCCACAGGGATCTAGTGGTCTGGATGGATGAACTAGGAATTACTTGGGTGTTTTGCTGGGACGTTGTGAGCTGAGAGCTCGATCTGGTTGTGTGGGAAGTGAACTGGTGCTTTGCTCCTTCACGGTACGGCAACTTTGCTTTATCTATGCTTGTTATGGTCTTGACAGCACAGAGGTGTGCATGGTGGTGTAAGCTGTGTGCTTGTGTGTATGGCCCTAGATCTTTTTCCTAACAGATGAGCTCGGTGGTCTTGGTCTTATCCTTGTGTTGCACTTATTCTTGACTGACACTTGTATTTCGAGTGACTAGCCAATGAGATTATACCGAGGCTAATTCTCTGATATGAACAGATATTATCTTGACTAAGCCTAAACTCGATGATGCGATTAGCAGTGCACCTCACTGCCTAGCTGAGAGTACTAATCCCCACTAACCTTCTTTTTACTTTTCTTTGTTTTCTTCTTGTTTATTTTGCAGGATCAGAAGATTAATAGAAGACTTGGAGATTTGCAAGAATTAGATTAGGAATTTCTTTTTGTACTTGTCAACTTGTAATATAACATGTAATTTTCCATTTGTTGAATTATGTAATAACTTTGTATTATTATTTTATTATCAATGAAGGTTATTCTTTTGTAATTTATTTTTATTGTAAATATGTTTGTAAAGACAATGTACTATTGTTTTAAATTTATAAAGTCTTTATTTTTGTTTTATTAACTCCTTGAATTGTATTCTATCCAATAAAGACTTAATTAATGAATGACTATCATTTATTTTCTTATACCGTTATTTCTATAACTTTAAATATTTAGTTTGAATTCAAATTCAATTCCATGTCATTCAAAGTAAGAATTCATATCTCCCGACGATTCACCACTTAGGGTCATGCCCAAATTCACCCACCTCCACTTTTCTAATCTAAACCCTAAGTTAGGAAAAGATCATGTCGATATCCTACCACCTTCCCTCTTCGACTCTAAACCCCAAGTCAGATAGTCGACGAATCTCTGATTACTCAAGGGTTAAGGATTTGCAAACATATCACTAGTTGCCACTCTCATCATGATATTGATTTTGAGTCAATTACCAATTTGTTCTTATATAACTTAACCTAATGAAACTCTAGTGTTTAATGTCCTCAGAAATAATCTGCTTACAAGATTGATCAGGTCCTGTACTCAAATTATTCTTGTATGACACCGAACACCAGGATTTCACACCCTCAGTTGATATCTTCTTATCTTTGCTCCCTCCTGGTTTGCTTCTCTTGTAGCCATGGTCATGCAGGAACGTAGAAAAGAGTTTGGAAACATCACAGACAGTGATCAGGGTTTAGTATTGGTTTAAGAAGGTTTGTTTCCTCGTTCAGGTTCATCCTTCAGGACTGATAAGATCATCCAGTTATACATGACTAACTTGCAGAAGTAAGATCATCAACTGTGTGATTTGGCTACTCACCCCTCTTCGAGTTCTAGATACCTAGTTGATTTCTCTCAAGTCACTTATAGACTTGAGATTAGGCTTGTTGAGAGTTAGCGTTGGTCACAACCAATTATGGTTTGTGTAACCATGTGATTTGGTTTCTTAAGATACTTCTTATAAAGATCACTCCAATTGTACTCTTGATCAGATGATCTAGTCCTATTTCATCATGTCAAGTGAAACATTGGTCACTTTGGTTTGTTTAAACTTTCGCGCCAAAATTTCCCGTACTTTTAGATGCATGCTTTGCAAATGCACATATAAAATTTAGATCCTTATAACCTCCCAAACACTGGGATGTTACAGTATCTCCCCCTTAACAAGAACTTCGTCCCGAAGTTCAACCTCTCTTACGTAAGAATGGTAGAGAGAACTTCTGTAGACCGTTGATTCTTCACAATTGTTTTCTTGTGTTGATCTTGGCATGTGTAGCCTCTTGTCTTGATTATTCACCTTCCACTGTCTTGCACAATAATCTAATACTAAGCCTGTTGCTATGACAACTCTGTTTTGTTACTAGGCCTTCCTAATGGTCTCACGAAGAACACGTGGTATTTCCACCATATAGTGGATACCAAGTTTCATTCTCCGATGAATGGGTATGGTTTCCTACCTCTCACAATTTTTTTTGAAGAACATTTGGTCTATCCACCAGGTGATGAATAACCAATATAATTCTTCCGGTATACTAGATATTGTCTATATTTAGGACTCCATTTGGTTCAATCTAATAGTCTCAAGAGGAATACTGCTCAAAGAAGCTTGTACACCATATTGTACATTGATTTGAACTCATCTATTTAGTGAAAATATCTTTGAGTTTCCTCGAGTTTTAACTCTTCCCTAAAGTAGACTATAACCTATTCCACTGGATACTTCCTATGGTCCTTCAATATCATTGGTTTCAACTTCTACGGAACAACTCTATAAATTTATTATCTAACTTCTTCATATTTCCTTCTTGGATATGGCTACTCATGAGATTTTCTTGACATCACTTGTGGTATATCTCCATGTGTTGATGAAGTATGTCACCAACTCCCAGCAAAATGTGAAATATGGTCCATTCCCATCAATGCTTTATTTATTTCTGCCTTCTTGACTTCAAGGACTTCCAGAGCTTTGATAGTTGCTTCAATCGGCTGAGATTGCAGACCGCTCTCATACTAATCCTATACCCTCTAGACCAGTAACATCAAGATAGAACTCAATGTTTGCACATGCATATGCACATCAAGTTCCAACTTCATGCACAGATCTAGTCAATCAAAGATCCAAATAAAATCCAATCAATCCCAAATGCATTTATCACTCATGCATCAAAAGCCTGTGAAATAGAAGTACTTAGAGTAAAACATCTCAAGTACCCAAGGGCTTAAATGCTAAACACCACAAGTAGGTATATAGTACCTTCTATTCCTAGTCTACACAACCACTCTTTGCCTCGATAATTACTCCAATTGCATGCCTTACTGCAATGGAATACACCAAGACAAAATGATTCCTATAGTAGTTGTTCTTTAACTTGTTTCCAAATAGAACTAAGTACCATGACAACTAAATCACTTAATCTTCACTATGATAGGCTTCTCGTGGCATATGTTGATCCTTCATGTTATTGATCACGCCTTCGGAGTAGTACTATAGCTTCCATCAATGCTTATGATTTATCCTAATTCTACACTATTCCATACTACCATGATTCACCTCTAGACCTAATAACTCTTAATGATTCTCAGCGTCCATTCTTGATGACTCCTATACTAACTTAATACCATGCTCTACTCCATCCTATTCATTCATAGAATGGGGTAATCATCACTTTGAATTAATCATCCCTGACCATGTCAGAACTCTCCTTTTCACAATAACACTGGTACATGATAGACTTCTAACTATTCATACCTAGGTATTGAGAAATAGATAAGTATATCTACTCAAGTTGAGTAAGAATAATTCTATACAAGTATGAGTATATCATTCTCAAGTGAATGATCATCATAGTTGTAGAAAATATGGTTTAGATAAGATGGCTTCCTATAATCTTTACCAACCTACAGATCTCCTAAAAGGTTTTAAACCTAAGGTCGCTTCGCTCTGATACCATCTGTGGTGGCCCTGCACACCACTGCATGTGTAGTGCGCAAGTCGATGACATAATACTCACCGAAGGACTTATCCGTGAATATTACATCCCTCAGAGTGGTACAACAGAAACACAGCGGGTCCAGGCAAAACTATAGGATACAAACTTCATTACAAAAACTTGAGAATCTCTTTGATGAATCAAAGAAGATCTCAAACAAATGAAACATCAGAAGAAGCAATTCGAAGATCCAAGCTGGAGAATTACTCTAGCTCAGAACTAAATCTACTACGGCTGATGTCAGCCCTAATCCATGGCTTGAACAACTAAGTCCGAGTATGGACTCTACCTACACCTTGATAGATTCTCCTCCACCAGCGTTGTTGATGATGATGCTTTACCTACTAAGTAATAGATGACTCCATATGGCTTCATGAGATGGCGATGGCTTCACGATGATGACTTCCCTCAGGCTTCCACTCTAAGCAGGGGGTCAAACGGGAACGAATGAGTAACGAGCGTTACTCAGCAAGTTCATGATATATAGGGAATAGTTTGATGCACTAACTACAGCTTTAGACTCAAAAGAGTCATAAGCGAATGCAAGGTTTTTGTAAATCTTTCTTCAAGGGGTTGCTTTTAATTCTGAAGACTATGCCCGCCAGATCTTCACAGGATTAGAACTTTCATGGAGTTGTCTTTCCTGCGGCGTTCGCAGCTCCTTCCCGGAAAAAGGGGTAACATGCCACATCCTTTTACACTCTGCAGAGGTGCGTTACTTTACCCATGGACGACCAAGACCATGTTGCACAACCAGGCTCGAGATGCTGTCCACTCCCACTCAGGTGTGGGGCCCGGTTGTTGGTCCAAGCCAAACCGTGCTTCTCCGCACAACGCATGCCCACCCATTTCTGCCAGCAGGTTGAACGCCTGATTCCACCCCTCACGATGGAGATCTACGCGCCCCTGGCAGACACTCATAGACCCCAGAGTCCGTGGGACGTAAGGGCTCTCACCCATGTGCATGTAGTCCTGCAAGACCTACAGCGTACGTCTCTGGCAGTCCGTTGACATGCGAACGAGAAAAGTATCACGGCTGACTTACTCCCCCCATAGAAGACCCATGGTTAACGCGAATTTACGGCGCAAGAATCCTGACGGCAGTTGTTGTTAATTCCTAGGTAATACGTTCCAATGCAGATGGAACCTTCCTTTGACCTATTCATCTTACCATGGTCCCATCCGCCCACCAAATAGAACACTACCACTCGGGTAGTCATTCAAGTAGTCATATTATTATAAAAATAGGATCATGCATTCTTTTGAGAATAGGTGGTAATACGATAGGGTTTTTGCAAATAGTTTGTTATGAAGTACTGCAAAGGATATGAGCAAGTGATGAACTTGCCTGAGATTTAAATGACCATAATATTCCATGTCTTCGGGGTCAAGGGTCACGTAGAACATCCTGACGTCTGAAAGATAGCAAAGTAGTCCCGGTAAGGACTACAGAAACACTGGCAGCATGATACATGCATAATAATGAGATGAAATCGTGAAATACCTTGGAAAATACCCCAGCTTACAAGTGTAAGCTATGTTTGATATGATAACTTAATCTAAGGATTTTAGGTGAATTGTTTCATTACTTGTGGTGATGTGGTTATTACTTCTTTTAGACTTACATGTGTTTTACTTTTATTTAGCAAACAATTGTTATCTTGTTTAGGTAAAAGGGTTTATTACTTTATTAAATAACAAAACAACAACACATGGAAAATAATTATTGAATAGATAACAGACACATTTTATTTTATGTTCGAAAGTGTAGAGCTAATGATAATGAGTTTAGTTGAAAACGATGAGCTAATAAATCTACTCTATCATCACACAACTTGTTAATGACTAGTGATGATAGGTTTAGTAGGTGCGAAAACATGGGGTTTAATTAATAAGGAAAATAATGTTTGGGGTAGTTGTTTATGGTTATAATGGAATATTACAGAATTCCATTATACTCTTTAAAACAATTCTATAAGTTGAAGAAATTTTTTATGTTTAACCTATTTTAATTGGAAATTATTTTCTCTTTAATTTGATATAATGCAATGCTTCTGAAAAGATTTGCACAAACTATTAATTTATTGATTTTAAATGAAGTAAATGACTAGGCAAATATTGAACACATGAAAACTTAGCCAAATGGCTTTGAAAACATCATAGATGAGTTGCATGAGTCATTTGGAACATTTTGGTATATAACTTGTATTTTTCTGATTTTATGAATTATTTATTATTTTCCAGAGTTAATGGTTATTATTATTACTACTATTACTTCTTAATTTTATGTAATTAGTTAAGTACTTATTGGTTTCTCAGAAAACATAGATTATGGAATGTTTTGAAATGATCAAGTATTGAATTGAGTTTTTTGAAGACATAATTTTATTTGGTTGGTTATTCTAAATCAAGTTTTGTGTTGTAAAATTATTATTTTAAAATTATAATTTTAAGACTATTAGTATTATTGGATTATTTTTCCTAGTTTTTAAAATACAACTATTTTACCAGATTAGTTATATTGTAAATATTTGAAGTTTGTAGAATTTTATTTATTATTTTTATATTATTTTATAACTATTTTATTAAAGATTTAGGCAATTACTATTCTGCCCCTTGGCTGACAGGTGGTCCCTGGGGTTAGGGTTGGACCTAACCCACTGGTCTGGTCGGGCCGGACCAGACCAGGCGCACACACACCCGAGCCCCCCTCCTCTTCTCCTCCTTCCTCTGCACAAGGCGACGCCGAGGCGATCTCATCGCCCGCCTCCCCTCCGGCGATTTCTTCTCCCCTCTCCGTCCATCTCCGCCACCGTGACCTATCGCCACCGCTTCTCCTCCCTTCGCTCTTCAACGCTTCCTTCTTCGATCTGGTTTTCTCCCTCGGTGTTCCCCGTGGACAACTCCTGCCCTAACCCTAGGGTTCGGGTACCCGGGTGCTCCACCACCTCTCCGGTGACCTGGGCTCCTCGAGGTGATCCCTGGATGCTCTTGGAGGCTGAGGTGCTGCTGCTGCTGCTTGGGTGGCTAGGTTTCCGAGTCGACGTCGCCGGGACGGCCTCCTGGAGGCAACCGCGGCCCGCCGCTGTGCATCGCTCCACCAACTGGCCGTGGTCACCACGAAGGTGACCACCTGTAAGTGCTCCCCTCTCCTCTCTCTGCCCTCTAACCTCTCTCTCTCTCTCGGACTCTTCCTTTCCCCTTGCTCTGGAGCCTAGCCATCGAGCTAGCTCATACTGTGCCTCCCTATGATGCTCTCTGTGATCTAGTGCTCGATTGGGTTAGCCCTGGAATTTCCACATGATTTATTTGATATGGAAGATATGGAGTTCATGCTTTGTTCTGTGATGAACATTGAATTTTTATTATGCCCCTAATTATTGCTGTTGCTAGATACTGGGAGGTATTACTGGTTGTTGGCCTTGTGCTAGTAGTGGAAATTTACTTGGGATATACTCCCAATGCTATTCCTATGAGATGACACTCTTTGGGTTTGCTCCCTCTGATGGACTCTTGTTACTGACTATCTGATGAAAACTCCTATTAACTTGTATAGAATTCCTAATGTTCTATGGGTGTGCTAAATGGTTGAGAGGTGTTACTCTGAATATCATTCAGAGAATATGCCCTTAACAATTATTTCCAACTTATTATTTTTATGTCATGATTCCTTGGTTCTGGGGTATCAGATCCTTGGATCTGGTGCCCAGCAACCATGTGTGTGTGTGACATAATACAGTACTCCTGGCTATTGATTTGTCTCAAAATCCCTTTGCTAAAGACCATTATATCTTGATTCTTTGTATCAAATGATAAGAACAGAGCACTACTCATGATATCTTTTCCTTCTTTGGGACTTATAAATTAAGAACAGATACTTGCACTGGTTTCCTTTTCCCCAAGCCAATGATGCAATAGTCTGAGGCCCTAATTTTATATAAGTACAGATACTATGCTTGAGCTAGTTGCAAATCTAAGATGTTGGGTTAATTATTGGGCATCTCTATATGCCAACTGGTGGGTGCTACTCTGAACCTTAGGGTTCAGAGGATGTGCCACCATGTCCCTCTTGTGTTTCCAAGGAACATTTGAATTGGTGAGTTGTGTTTGAGGTACCAATTTTGATGGTTCTGGTGCCCAGCAACTACACTATTAATTGTTTGGTTGTTATATCTGATAAGAACAGATTAATGCTTGTTAAATTGCCCTTAGGCCAATGATGTTGTTCTGAGGCAGTTTTCTTAAGATAAGAACATATATTATACTTGTGTTTAAACCCCTGTGATGTGATTAGCATAGCAACACTATGCTAGACTGAGGGAAATAAATCCCAGCCCACTATCTATGCATAACTTAGCCAGATCCCTTGCTAGGATGTGTGTAGATATCACCTTTTGGTGTTACTGTTGTGGCTGTGATTTCCTGATGGATCTTGGCTTCTTGATCCACTCCCCCTTGAGCTATTTCCCCTGCTCTGCTTGTGATCTTGTTGTTGTTGTGCTTCAGGCCTGCTCCTCCAGCTCCAAGCTTGGCCTTGTTCCCTATTGTTCTTGCTGGCTTGCTCCTCCAGCTGCAGGTTTGCACTTGCTCCTATCTTGGTCTATCCCATGTTGGGCTAGATTTCCACAGGGATCTAGTGGTCTGGATGGATGAACTAGGAATTACTTGGGTGTTTTGCTGGGACGTTGTGAGCTGAGAGCTCGATCTGGTTGTGTGGGAAGTGAACTGGTGCTTTGCTCCTTCACGGTACGGCAACTTTGCTTTATCTATGCTTGTTATGGTCTTGACAGCACAGAGGTGTGCATGGTGGTGTAAGCTGTGTGCTTGTGTGTATGGCCCTAGATCTTTTTCCTAACAGATGAGCTCGGTGGTCTTGGTCTTATCCTTGTGTTGCACTTATTCTTGACTGACACTTGTATTTCGAGTGACTAGCCAATGAGATTATACCGAGGCTAATTCTCTGATATGAACAGATATTATCTTGACTAAGCCTAAACTCGATGATGCGATTAGCAGTGCACCTCACTGCCTAGCTGAGAGTACTAATCCCCACTAACCTTCTTTTTACTTTTCTTTGTTTTCTTCTTGTTTATTTTGCAGGATCAGAAGATTAATAGAAGACTTGGAGATTTGCAAGAATTAGATTAGGAATTTCTTTTTGTACTTGTCAACTTGTAATATAACATGTAATTTTCCATTTGTTGAATTATGTAATAACTTTGTATTATTATTTTATTATCAATGAAGTTTATTCTTTTGTAATTTCCTTTTATTGTAAATATGTTTGTAAAGACAATGTACTATTGTTTTAAATTTATAAAGTCTTTATTTTTGTTTTATTAACTCCTTGAATTGTATTCTATCCAATAAAGACTTAATTAATGAATGACTATCATTTATTTTCTTATACCGTTATTTCTATAACTTTAAATATTTAGTTTGAATTCAAATTCAATTCCATGTCATTCAAAGTAAGAATTCATATCTCCCGACGATTCACCACTTAGGGTCATGCCCAAATTCACCCACCTCCACTTTTCTAATCTAAACCCGAAGTTAGGAAAAGATCATGTCGATATCCTACCACCTTCCCTCTTCGACTCTAAACCCCAAGTCAGATAGTCGACGAATCTCTGATTACTCAAGGGTTAAGGATTTGCAAACATATCACTAGTTGCCACTCTCATCATGATATTGATTTTGAGTCAATTACCAATTTGTTCTTATATAACTTAACCTAATGAAACTCTAGTGTTTAATGTCCTCAGAAATAATATGCTTACAAGATTGATCAGGTCCTGTACTCAAATTATTCTTGTATGACACCGAACACCAGGATTTCACACCCTCAGTTGATATCTTCTTATCTTAGCTCCCTCCTGGTTTGCTTCTCTTGTAGCCATGGTCATGCAGGAACGTAGAAAAGAGTTTGGAAACATCACAGACAGTGATCAGGGTTTAGTATTGGTTTAAGAAGGTTTGTTTCCTCGTTCAGGTTCATCCTTCAGGACTGATAAGATCATCCAGTTATACATGACTAACTTGCAGAAGTAAGATCATCAACTGTGTGATTTGGCTACTCACCCCTCTTCGAGTTCTAGATACCTAGTTGATTTCTCTCAAGTCACTTATAGACTTGAGATTAGGCTTGTTGAGAGTTAGTGTTGGTCACAACCAATTATGGTTTGTGTAACCATATGATTTGGTTTCTTAAGATACTTCTTATAAAGATCACTCCAATTGTACTCTTGACCAGATGATCTAGTCCTATGTCATCATGTCAAGTGAAACATTGGTCACTTTGGTTTGTTTAAACTTTCGCGTCAAAATTTCCCGTACTTTTAGATGCATGCTTTGCAAATGCACATATAAAATTTAGATCCTTATAACCTCCCAAACACTGGGATGTTACAGAGGAAAGGAGGGATATTAGTCGGACTCCAGATTCCGACAAATTCCTTTTCTTCATCGACTCCGGCGGCGGTAGACGCGGCGGCCTTCGCAGCTTCGAGCTCGTCGCCAACGAGCGTGATCTTCTCCTCCGCCGTCTCGGGAGCGAACGGCGGAGTAGGCGCGGAGCTCGAATCCGCAAGATCCGCAGCGGCGGAAGCATTTCCCTTGTCCGCCGCGATGCTCGCGGTCTTCACTAGTTCGTCGCCGCCGGCGTGCGTTGGGGAGTCCAGCACAGGATCCATCGTGTTGATGATATCCTCAATGTCTTGCGCGACGTTGCGGGCTGGCGAGGACGGCGGAGATGCCATTAGGTGGCGGCGCTGGTTGCCTCCGGTGAGGTTTTGGGCGTGGAGTGCGTTCGGTGCTCTCTCTCTGCTGGAAGCTTGGGCGCTGTAATGGCGTTCGGAGTGGTTGCGGAAGGTTTTCCGGGAGGACGAAGAAGGCTATTTATAGCCGGAAATCCGTCACGATACGTGCTAACGGCTCTTTTGACCGTTGGATGATCAACGCGTGTCGCTCGCCGGAAAATCCGGTAAATGAATCGGCAGGGTGATTATGGTTATCTCCTCGTTTCCCGCGAGAATCTGTCAGAGATATGTTTCTGGGTTTCCCGCCTGGAACCCAAACGTCCCTTACGTCAGCACGATTAAAGCGCTGACGTAGGAGGTTCCTTCTCCACGAAGGATCGTGTGAGAAATGCCGGATTTTCGGAATTCCGATTTTTACGTTATCATCTCTTTTTGAAGAAGAATAAGAAGAATCAAGACTGCTGGTCAATATTTCTCGGACAATATGCATTTGGCGAAAGACGGCGAATCAGAGTTTTAATTCTTCTTGGGGGCTACTGTCGGATATATACTGAATAGGGGTATATCAGATGGTGGTCATAAGTGCCGGATTACCAGGGTGGCCCAAGTGGTAGTGGGCTATGGTCCATTGGGCGGCCCAGTAAGCTGACGCGCAGAAGCCGGATTCTAGAAGGACCCGGATCACGGCCCACGTGATCTGGCTTGGAGGAGAAGGCGGATTCCTTACTTTCCAAGTTAGAAGTTACCGTAGTCTTCTAGGTTTCCTACTCTGTATGCCCTAACCCGGCTATTATATAAAGCCGACGGGAGATATGATAGAAAGACACGAAGCTACAGGCTAACTCGCTGGGAAGTTGATCCTCAGCGAATAGCTAAACAGAACCACACATTGTAATTGTATACACAGGCTTTGGTCCTGATTAGTGAGATTGCAGGAGTAGGAACGCCGTACTGTTACGACGTACCGAACCTGGGTAAATCCTGTGTCTTTGTCTTCAACGCGATCCCGCTTCCCCACGTCTCTACCCGTAGTCTCATGGCACCCCCGTCTATGAAAACTACTACGATGTCTCGACAACGGGGGCGAGGGGAGTGGGGGGAAGCGATGTGGGCGCGACGACGTCGTTGGGGACGTGCGCGAGAGGGGCGGGAGCAGTTGGGGAAGAGGGCGACGACAGGTCGGGCCTGGGGCCACGCGCTAGTGAGGGAAAGAGAGAGAGTGGGCCCGGGGCGGTTTCCGCGGCGCTGGCGGGCTGGCCCAGTGGGATGTGCCCCGCGCGCGAGAGAGAAGAGAGGAGAGCGAAATGGGCTGGCCCGTGGGGCTGGCCTTTGAGGCTTTTTCTTCTTTTTTTTGTTCTGTTATTTTTCTTTTCTGTTTTCAATATTTGGAAACTTATTTAAATTCAAATGTGATCCAAACAATATCAGCAAAATTTGTAAAAACATGTTTTGCAAAACCTAAACTATTTAGAGTGTTTTGGTACTTTTGCAAAACCAAAATAATTTTTATTATAGAATAAATAGGGTATGGTTCTTAATGGTAATATTTTTAGTGTTAAAATCATTTAGGGTTTTAGGCTTGTGATATTGAGTTTTTAAAATGTTTCTTTGTGCAATAATGCCGTGATGAGATGTATGCATGATGGTTTTTAAGTTTTTGAAAATTCTAGGATGTTACATTCTAGGAGGCGATGATGGTTGACTCTCAAAACGCTCTCAGACGTAGTTATTCTGTGTCGCCCGCTTGTCTTAGAGCATCTCTACCCAAACCCGTAAAAAGGCCAAAACCTGTAAAACTCCACCAGGTTTACGGTTTTGGGTCAACTTTAATCCAGAACAAAGACCGTAAAAACGTTTTAGAGGCCACCAAAAATGTGAGCCTCCGACCTCTATGTTCACCGTTTGGAGGGCAGTATACGGGTCACAAACTGGCCGGAATTCTCCCTACGCTGCGGTCCGTTCCCAAAACTCCGTCCGTTGATTTCTCACTTCTCCGGCAAAATGTTAAACTTCCGTTCGAAAATTAGCACTCGTCGTGCTCAGGCCATGGACGTCCGCGCCAACGTAGATAGCCGTTTTATCCCTGTCGCCAGTGACACGGAGCGCTCCGTCCGCCACCGCGGCGTCCATCCCGCAGCTGCACAACACAGAGGGCTTCATCCTCTGCGGGGGGAGGGGGGCTTCTTCCCCAATCGGCCACGGGGCACTTCGTCTGCGTGCAGACGTCCACGGCGGCCTGCCAGTCCACGTGGGCAGCCTCCACGGGAGCAGAAGCGAAGCTCGCGGGGGGGGGGGGAGGGGAGGGGGAAAGGCTTCGTCCGGGATGCAACTGCTGCGCCGGGGCTTCGTGCCGGTTCCAGCGGGGGAGATTCCAGCACGCACGCCGGTGCCTTTTCGTGGCCACTGACCGATTTTGTTTTCGGGAGCATGAACGATGGAAGAGGAAGTACGAATATTCAGAAATATGCAGTTTTACAGTTTACTTTTTCCGTGCCTACTCTATCCAGGCGGTTTTTATCCTCTAAAATCTTTATTATTAAAGTTGGCTTTGCGGTGTCCGTGTCCCATGGTACGTTCGCCTCCCCGCACGGAAATATCCCTCGCGCTAAGAGAAACAGGAAGTTACTCCCGCACGGAATGAACGGATATTCATCCCCACACCTACATGGATCTCCACGGCCTATCTCTGCCGTCCATCTCTTGTTGGAGATGCGCGTGAAGAGTTGGCCAGCTTAGCGCGCCCCCGTGGATCACCTCAACATGGCCCACCATCACCGCACGGAAGCGCTGCGAGTGAATCTTAACCCCGAGCCCGCACGGATCAAATCACGAGGGTCTTTCGGTAACTTCCTCCACGCTTGTGGGGACCACCGCTTGCGGACAGGATTATTTTCGCACGGTGATCGATGGACCCACTCCTCTTCGTCGTAGTTGTCCCCTCCACTCTCGTAGAAGACTCAAGGCCAGCAATGGCGGAACCTGCTGCAAGATCCACCCCGTCGAAGGCGACGGTGAAGGTGGATTCGAGCAGCTCAAGATCCAGTACATCCCACCTCATCTCTGCCTGGGGATCCTCCTGTACAGTCTGCACAATAGGAATTTCAACCTCTCCGCGCTCAGAATCCGGTATTGGAAACTCATAATCATATAGCACTCCATCGTCGCTTGGTAGCACTTGCTTCGTTGACCCTAATCCACATACATCATCTTCCTCTGTCTCGCTCCATGCATACTCGCTGGTAGTGGCCAGGGAAATAATCAGTGAGAAATCAAAATGTTGTGAATTAAGATACTATGCTACTGTAAACATAGTTTTCCATTGTGTAAAATGAGTATAGGAATGACATTGTAATAGAATTAGAAAGCATGTATGAGAAAATGTAGGTAAGCATCGGACAGGCAGCATTTTAGTAAAGATTTCCTGACAGTTTAGGATGGTAACTTTCTGAAAATGTAAAATGCACTCTTGCGGCAGAAAAAAAGGTATGCTAACCATTCTCTTTCATCACTATCGACTGAAAACTCGTTTTCTGATGTATCGTTGCACGATGGGTAGGAACTGCATATACAGAGAGAAAAAACACAAACAGTTATTTAGGATCGAATCCAGCAGAGGCTTCTACTAGCAGGCATTGTGTGATTCGTAAAAAAAATTAGCAACAAGGGGGTTCTCTTCATGCACTTGCCTGGGGGGATTTCAGGATGATGAACCAAACTCCACGGTGCGCCCGAATTCAGGGATGTTGTTTCTTTCGGGTGAGGGTGAAGATCCAAGTCTGCATTCCGCCGGAACAATGTCCATTACAGTGATCTTGCATCCGACATCGCACGGCAAATAAGAGAGGAAACTGCGGATTTGGGCTGGGCGGTTGAACTCACCTTCCATCTTGGATCGGTGCCGTATCACCGACGGCGGCGAGCAACTCCATGTAAGAAAGGCCGCTGTCCATCGGATCCGGCTTTCCTGCTAGTGCCTTCCGTGGGGATGTGGATTGATAACGCAGTGTGTGCTCGAGGTGGAAGAAGAAAGCAAGTGAGCGGAGATCGCAGTGCCAGTGGGGGGCTGGAGGTTGAAAATGAGCGCAAGTTCGAGATCCGGGAGAAGGGGGGATTTTTTGGCCTGAAGATTCCCTGAGCTAGCTATGGAAACCGAGTATAAAATTGTGAGGGCATTTTCGGGATAGAAAACAAGGATTTGGCGTGATTGGTTAGGACAGAGAGATTAATGCGTGGTGTTCTGTCAGAAGATGGAGGTCAAACCGTTCCCCTCGTCCCAGAACCTGACTCGTATCCCTATGCGTTTCAACGGTGAGGATAGCTAGGGGAGATCCATGTAAGTGTGGTATCGCCGCACTCCGGAATGAATCCACTTTCTATTTCCCCCACGATTTCATGAAACTGCCATAGAAGAAACGAATCCACAATCGGGATCGAAGAATCACCTAGCAACTCCCACCCCCACTCTTGCGGACAGCCGCTTCTTCCTCCGCACGCCCGCACACCAACCGCTGCCCCGCGCCATCTACTGCCTACCCGCATGTCCGCAACGACACCGCTGTCCTTAGCTTCTTCGCATGTGCCTCCGCGTTCTACATCCCCACTTCGGCGTCCCGCTGTTCGTCGGCAGTGCCTCGCTCCGGCTGAGGGCTGCGCAACTGCGCACACTGCCATTCTGCTCTCTCCACCTGGTCACCGCAGGCGCGACACGCGCCGACATCCTGCCCGGTCGCTGGAGAAGTAAGAGGCGAGGATGCAGATGATACCACCGAAGCGTCGTGGCGGGTCTTCATCGAACCTGCTCGGCCGCGACGGCTTTGATGCCGAAGTTGACGGCGGCGTACAGCGCGGACGCGATCCAGATGATGGTGGTGCAAGACTTGGCCAGCTCCGACACGGACTGCATCCTGGGCCACCACGGCGCGTCCTTGAGGTCGCCGTGCCCGACCTCGCGGGCCTCCTTCCACCACGCCTGCAGCTCCACGTCGCCCCGGAGCACGCCGTCATCCGGGTAGTAGATGGTCAGGTACTCATTCACGTACTGCTCGATGGCGTGCCAGATGGCCAGCCCGTCCGCCGCATACGGGTAGTCCTTGATCAGCAGCCGAACCTTGTACGGACTGGACGGGTCCAGCACCGCCACGCCCCTCTTGATGAGATCGTCGGGAAGGCCCTGCTCCGTCAAGTTCCAGTCCTTGTACACCATGGACGACATCCCCAGCGCGAACTTGCCCGGGAATACGGTCATCTCGAAGATGCCGCCGGCGTTGATGAGCGCCTGCCGCGCCAGCGCGTTGATGGTCATGGTGTCGCGGTAGTGCGGGCTCAGCAGCTTGTGCACCGGGTGCGTCACGCTGAGGTGCCGGTTCGTCGAGATCACGAACGGCTCCATCACCGCGTGCGTGTTCATCCTGCACGCGAAAATCCATTGTTAGTTTCGGTGCAATGTATCTCATCGTCAGTTCGTCACGTTGGCAGTGTCAGTGTTAGTCCGCCACGTACGTACCAGTGGCTGACGAGCTGGTGCCACCCGGAGTCGTTGACGGCCACGTAGGCCTTGGCGAGCTCCCACACCCAGCCTTGGACGCTGCCGCTGGGCACCGACGTGTACACCTTGCTCTTGGCTGTGGTCAGGCCGCCCTGGACGGAAGCCTCGCTGAGCTCGATGGCGACCGGCGTGAGCCTGCCGTCCCCGCGCAGGAAGAAGAGGGTCCTGGTGGCGTAGATGAAGTTGCCGTCCAGGTTGTTGACGTCGATCAGGAACGGCATGAACCGGACGTGGTGATCCAGGATGTACAGCCGGTTGCTTTCAAGCGCCTGCAGCAACATGTCGATCATTAATACCACCGCCATCACTGCTTATCATTCGGAATCAAATGTAACTACGTACTACCTTCACCAGGTAAGCAGATCGCGAGCTCGCCGTCATGATCCTTCCTATCCTTTGTTCATCTCCAAGCCTCTTATTCACAGGGTGTCATGGATGGCGGACATGAGATCGCGCTGAAGATTTTGTTGCTGTATTCGTGGTAGGAGCGCTGGAGTACCTCGGCGAGGTGCTGCTGCTGCTGCTGCTGCTCAAGACGCAAGCGCAACAAGCCAACAACTTTAATTGTAAAGATAGATCAAAACCCGGTGATAACGCCAAAATCGGTCACCAAATTTCAGATTGTACATTTTAGTGTGCCAAGTGCTAACTGAAGAACATACCTTTTTAGTTGTAGATCTACTGTTCAAGGTGAGTTGATGTACATATCTGTTTCCTCAATCAATTTCAATTAACATAACACCCGATCAGGCCAAGTTATACTGATTTATTCTCTAGAATTGTTTCCTTCTAGGAGTTGGACTCCAGAGCAATATCTTAGTGAGGAATTCACCACCTGACTCAAACCTCAGCATGTGATGTTACAGCAACAACAGCGTGCTGCTAGGATCAAAATCCTGGTTGATTAGCAGTTAGGCTGTGAAATTCTGGAGTGTGGTCTGGTGTCGCCGCAAAAAATAGCACTCGGCTCTCTTTTCTGGTACAAAGTGAAGCGCTGGGGCAAACCAAAGGAACATAGCTGACAGTTTTGCGTCACCGGTTATCGCTCAGCTCTGAGAAGCACGCGAATCCTCTAAGTTGAGCATATTAATTTTTTTACCTGTAGTATAAGCGTCCACCATTGAACATGTCCTTATATAAGCAATTTGTTTCCTGTCAATTAACCGTCGGATATGGTGTGCAAATTTATTTCACAATTGTTGTTTATGGTAACATTTTATAGTTTCCTTGGATATGTTTTCAATGTTGTGTACAGCACAATATTCAGTAAGGAACCGGGTGAAAATTAAATGGAGGAGGGTACTAACCGTCTAGATCTTTTTTTTTTCTTGCATGCATGGTTCTTGGTATAAATGGAGTACTAGCTTGTACCGGGTTCTTCTCCTTCAATCACGCGTTAATTAGTTGCATACCCTTCGGCGAACCAGCATATATGCAGAGCAGCCTTTTTTTTTTTGCAATCATATGCAGAGCAGCCTACTCAGTACTCTTGTGTATGTCCGTCCAGTATATACGACAAAGTGCCCGACCTCGACCAGATGGATACATATGAATATCAGTGGGGCGATCACTTTTGGTCTTATCAGCTAACAAAATTAGGGCCAGTTCATTTGGTGGCTAAGCCGTTAAAAGAAGTGGGCCTTGCACGACTTATAATACTTTAACAACAAAATGAAAAAAAGGTTTCTCCAATAATATGAAGCGGTTTTCCCATTGACATGGCTGATTTTTGACTTGACCGGTGATATAATTTTTCTTTTGCAAATTACCCGATGATTTTATTTTTTGAGAGCAAACCATGTATTCCATTAATCGAAAATCAAGTTACTGACTAAAAGACAGACCGGGATAAACCGATTATCCTGATTTGCGGATAAAATCGTAAGAGATCGAGATCCCTAGGATTTCCTGCATCCACCGTGGCAAGCGGCCACCGCCCAAGTCCAGCGTCGCCGAGGCGGACACCGGAAGAGACACCGAGCCTCCACAATTGCAAGATCCAAGTAATCACCATCGCCAACGAGGATTTATGAGTCAATGAACATGCCTGGTGCACGTAACATGGCACATGTCGATGTGGCACGTCGACTGGGGGACGTCCCTGTGTTTTCTTGGACCAAAATCCGTCGCCTCTCGTCGACGAAGTCGAAGAAGAACGTCAGATTCACCACCTCCGGACCAACATCCGCGCTACAGAAGAACCACCTTGCCCCGGCCTCCAGCGCCACCGTAGAGGACGACATAAGGTCAAAGACACACCCGAAAACTAACCTTGCCAGATCTAAAGAACAACGAGAAGACAAAGTTGTCGATCTGAAAGACCGACAAGCATACATTGACATCAACTCCGAGACGCCGCCATGAAAGTCGCTACCTATGTGGGAGAAGAGTTGAGACAGATTTATTTGCCCGGACGCCGCTCACACCACCCTAACGACGCACCACATCAGACAGACCCTAACCCTAACTACTGGACGGAGAAACGGGGTTCCCCTCCCTCCTGCCGGCGGAGCGGCAAGCGGAGGGAGAGGGAACAGGCGCCCTCGCCGGCTTAGATCTGGAGGGAGGGAGTTGGTGCCCCCGCTGTGAGGGAAGGAGGTGAGAGGCGAGTTGCACCCTGATCAATTAGGCCATTACCGGCGACTTGTGAGATTTAAAATCTACATGTCAGGGCACAACCTATCAACCTATCAACTCATATCTCCGATTCAATCACAATCAGAATACTTGCCGCCTATAAATACCTCTTATAAGTCATAGATTAGTTGATGGCTTTTTTTGTGTAGATTTCATGCATTTGTACTCACCTAACTAGAGGATGTTTGCAGTGCCGCACTCGCAACCTTTTTCCGTCAGAATTTTCCACATACAAAATTTGGTATCCCCATTATTGAACTTTATTTTTATTTGCCTATTGGTTTTGATAATGCATGATTCAAATTTTGTCTACCAATTTATAAGTTGTGACATACTCCCTTTGTTCCATAATATAAGATTTTGAAATATTTTAATATGTACTACATACAGAGAAAAATGAGTGAATCTACACACTAAAATTTGTCTATATATATATGATTCAGAAAAGGTAAAACATCTTATAATTTGGAACGGAGGGAGTACAACATAAGACAAGGCGGGGACTTTTCGGAAGCGAATGACTAACTAATAACATATGTTATCAAATCCATAATGATTCTCTCAATGGTAGTTCCAGGATATATATTATCCGAAATGTCTGTATTAAATTTGTGTTCATTTCTCCATTCTTGGAAGTAAATACACGACACACTATCACGTTATTAAACTATTTTTTTTAGCAAATTATGTGATTTTATAGATTTGTTAAACAAAGTATGTCAAATTCGATATAATGTGACAAGAATAACAACCGATAAGAAAAATTTATGATAAAATTAAAGGTAACATCCAGATTATTTGAAGAAATCTCTACTTGTATTTTTTTACCTCATAAATTTATACCATTAATTAATTAGATAAAGAAAATTGCAGCAAAATATCAATCTCTGTTTGCGCCTTTTATACAACTAGTTGATTTGCACATGCAACGCACGTCTTCACAATCAAGGGGGACAATTTATGGAAGAGACTATACAAGGATCCACGTAGATTTACTTATTTTTGGTTCAGGTTTCACTAAACATAAACCATGAATATTTGTAAATAAAATCAGCCATGAAAAATTGTACATCATTTTTCAACGCACAATTTCACCAAAATTCTAAAATTCCATAATTACAACGGCGACCAAACATTACTTATTTGACTCAGTAGTGGATCGCTTCCATTAACTTGTCGTCGATCCATCTACGACATCCCTTGGAAGTGGTGTTTATTGTAACAGCCCGAGATTTCCCCAGTTAGAATAATTTATTTTTGTTTTTATTTTTCGCAATATCAAAATGTGGTGTTTTATAAAACCTTTTTCCTTTTGTGTTTTCATAAAAACCAAATAAAATCATGTTTTCTAACTATTTTAAATCCTCGGTGAGCTTGGTTTCATATTAACAAAAGCCTTCTCCAAAATTTGCTACTCCGTCCGGTCCATAAAAAGTGTCACTAGTTTTGTACTGATCAGAGGGAGTAAAAATGTTTTGAGCCTTTTCTTCTGTCCCCAACCCTTTTTCTGTTTTCTAAAAAAAAACAATTGGCAAGCCAGGCCAACACGCCCCAGCTGCAGCCCACCACCGAAGCCACCTAACCCAACGCCCACAATGCGGTGGTTGACCATCGTAGACCCGTAAGGATCTGAGTGCCGCCCGTTGTGCTCTCTGTCTCTTCTCGATTTGACCTACTGAGTTGCCACCAGGTAACTTCAAAAAAAGCATTTGCCATCGGGCCATTTAGATGCTTAACTGGGCGATGCGCTAACACCCGGAAGGCTGAGATTAGTAGGCCTGATGCTTCTTAGATCGCCGTTGTGTGCTGGCATTTCCCGCAGCGACTATATAGCGATTATTGCGATCGGTACTCTGATCGCCCATGATTTTCTGCCTTAACGGGCCAGCCCAATAGTTCGACAGAAAAGACGAGAAAAAAAGGAAAACAAGGATACGAACCTACAATCTCCAGCTTCACAGCAAACGACCACAGCCACTAGGCTACAACTTGTTCTCGGTAAATATAATTCTCTTTTAATACTTTTATATCCTTTTTTTCTTCTGTTTTAATTTTTTCATTTTTTCCCCGTTTTATCCTTTCTTTTTCTTTAAAATGTTCAAATTTATGTGTTTTCAAATTCGAAATTTGTTAGGATATTTTTTTTTCAAATCTAAAAACTGTTTAAACTTTAAAACTGTTCAAATTTGAAATATGTTCAAATTTAAAATTTGTTCAAATTTGAGAATTGTTGATATGTAATTTTTTTGTTCATATTTGAAATTGTTGTTCAAACTTAAAATTTGTTCAAAACTAAAAATAGTTCATATTTAAACAGTTTCACCAGTAGTACGGGCACGCCGTGCTGCAACACGCGCACACGATGCACTCGTATAGCCCGTTCAGCTTCTTCCGCTCGCCGGGCGACTGCGCGTGCTCCCGTCCCTCCGCTGCCGGACGCTTCCTCTTCAGCCACGGCTCGACCGACCTACCAACAGCTCCGCCAGTTGTAAAATTAACGAGAGCAGACACACACACACGAAATACATATAGGCAAGTTTAACGAGATCTGCATTAGTACTTCTGTAGCCACGCTAGCTGCACGCACTAGTATTGCTGGTAGAAGTTGGTCATGTCCACGACGAGGTCCTTGACCACGTACATGTGCGGCAGCGGCGTGATCATCGTCGCCGTCGACGTGTCCATGTCCGCGGGCTTCAGGCACGCCACCGTGTTCACCCAGTCGATGTTCATGGAGCAGGAGCCGCAGTTGCCCTCGCGACACGACCGCGAACACTAGCGTCGAGTCGTGCTCCGACTTGATCTTCTGGAGCACGTCATAATGGGTCGGCCCATGCACGCGCGCGTGCGGGCGAACCTTTGTAGAGCTGCTACAAGCGCTACACAGGGAACCCTATATATCGCTCGCAGCGAGTCGGTCTTCGACTCCCTCGCAGCGAACCCAGGTGTGTGCCGGCCCATCTTAGGTTCGTGTCTTCTTTCAAAACAAAAATACTTTTTTTTCTTCCAACTTTTTTCATTTTGTTTTTCTGTTTGTTTTCTCCACCATTTTTCTGTTTGTTTTCTGCACTATTTTAAAAATCCAAACCATTTTAAAATCTGAATATTTTTCAAAAAAGAATAATTATAAAATTTTGAACAATAAAATATAATATCGACAAATTCTAAAAATAATTAATTTTTGAAAATGAACAAATTTTCTAAACTAAATACATTTTTTTTAATGAACAATTTTTAGAAATGAACAAATTTTGAAATGAACACTTTTCTAAAATGAACAATTTTTCATTTGTGTCTTTAAAAAATTGTTCATTGTGGAAAAATCACCATTTTTTAATTTTTTTCTTTTTCAAAATTTGTTCAGAATTTCTAAAAAATATTCATTTTTTAAAAAACTCACTATTTCATTAAATTGTTTATTCTTTTAAAAAAATCGCCAAGGTGAAAATTGTTCATTTTCAGAAATTGTTCACCATGTTATTTTTAAGATTGTTTACCATTTCAAAAATTATCCATTTTAAGCTATATGAATTTTTTCTAACAAAAATTTGAAAAAGAAAAAAAAATGTGCCAGCTAGCGTAGGAAGTAACGTGAGATGTAGCCAGCTAGTGTAACGTAACGTGAAATGTAGCGTAGGAAGTAACGTGAGATGTAGCCAGCTAAAGAAACGAGCAATGGGACAGGCCCATGTAACCAAACTTGAGGTAGGTGCGCTTCTAGAGCGTGAGCGAGCGAGAGGCGAGACATAGGAGATCCCGGCATTTCCTATATAAAGCTGGTAGTATCGAATAGCACCACAAAGCTGAAGGAAGCACCAATTTTGGACCGGCCCATGTAGTGTTTTTCCCTCTCTTTTTTGTGGTGTTTTGTATTTTGTTTCGTTTTTAGATTTTTATTCTATTTTTTCGTTTTTTATTATTCTTGCTTTTTTTGTTTACTTTCCCTTTTCCTATTTTTCTATTTCTTTTTTCATTTTATTTGTCTTTGTCTAAATTAATAAGAAATTTTAATGTGTAGTAGTACGTGAGTATTGTTTGAAGGGTGAAAAATTATTTTAAACTACGTTAACTTTGTTAAACCACTGATTTTTTTAACTCATGTAAGTATCTTTTTTAACCCTATGAACAGTTTCAAACCCAACGAACACATATTTAACCCTCCTTGAACATTTTTTTTCCTGTGGTATTGGTTTTTCTTGGACTGCTTTTTTAAAAAGAAAATTCAAAATGTGGACATTTTATAAATATAAAATAGAAAAAATAAATAAATAAATGAAAACAAAGAAAGTGGAAAATTAAACAAAAACCGAAAAGAAAAATAGGAATAGAAAAACAATCGAGAAGAGAAATTTAGAATAGAAAACAACTAAAAAAGAACCTTCCTCTTGGTGTGCCATTATTCTAATTTGGCTTCTTTCCTTAGCGAACCTCTGAAGGCTTCGACTCCTCCTCCAAGAGGAACTCGTTCGAGTGTCTCTTTGGAGGTCCAAGCAACTCTCGCCTCGGCTCCTTGATGTGTGTGGATACACGTTCGTTGGGAGACCCCAAGAGGAAGGTATGAAGAGTACAACAGCGAGTTTTCCGTTACAAAGAAACCAAAGTTTAATCGACTAGTAGGAGAAATAAATCACTTCTGAAGGTTGATGACAGCTGATGTTGGCAGGACGCACTAGCAGGCTCAGTAGCAACGTGGAATCTGCACAACACAATCAAAATACTTTGCCCCAACGAAACAGTGAGGTTGTCAATCTCACCGGTTTTGCTAACACAAAGGGTTAGATATATAGTATGGATTGCAGTAAATGAAAAGAGAACAGTGATGTCAGTGAATGAAAGAAAAACAATGATTGCAAGTAAAGAAAACAATGTTTGCAGTGGTTGTATTATGAGTCTAAAAGAATGGACCGGGGTCCACGGTTCACTAGTGGTGTCTCTCCAAAACAGATAGATAACATGCTGGGTAAAGAAATTACAGTTGGGCAATTGACAGATATAAAGGCTGCACCGTAGTGCATATGCATGACATGATTATTACTATGTGATTCATGTGGGTATTACAACGTAATTTATAGACCGTTATCCAACTGCATGTATGACTAATAATCCGGCCTCAGAGCTCAGGGTTGGCATAAAACCTGAATCCCGAAGCCGAAAAACCCGAACCCGTATAGCCCGAACCTGAAAACCCCGAGGACATGTTCGGGTGGCAACTTGGGAAACCCGAATTTTATTCAGCAATTTCGGGTTTATACTTATGGTACCCGAACGCTCCGAATCACCCGAATTACACGGCTAATGTTAGCCAAACTCAGCACATGTCTGCATGTCCTAGCGTACCCAGCCCACTAACAGCCCAAAGTGCCGCACAGATGCGTACAGATCGTGATCCTATCCCACACGCACCGCACGCCCACCTTATGATTCAATTGGTCAACCACTCAACCTAATCGTATCCCGCACTGCCGCATAGATGCGCGGACACCGCCACAGCACGACAATCCTAGACCCCAACTACCCAGTCTGTCCCGACCTAGCCGCTGTTTGCGACGCGGTGGTGGCCTCCCCTGCATCTTGTTGCCTTCGCATATGAGCGACATAGAGCAGCACCGCGCCAGCCAATATTTCTTGACAGGCGACATCACCTCGCTGTCCGCCTTACTCGATACTAAGCAGTGGTGAAGGGCCACATTTAGCCGTCTTCCTCGACATGCACCGGCGGGCATGGATGCAGCTGGCGTCGGCCTCGTTTTCCACCAGTCGTCGGTAATCGGCAACATGAGGCCCTTAGATATTCCTTCTCCCCAAGTCCGCATCAAAGACGAAATTTTTGAGGTCCTGCTCCTATTCGGGTTAATCGGGAAAAACCGAACCCGAAATTTCAGGCACCCGAAAATGTCGGGGTTTTCTTTTTTAGGGACAATATCGGGAGTGAGAACTGATAACCCGAATTACGAAAAAAAAAAAACGAATAACCCGACCCAAAAATTTCGGGTAACCCGAGCACCCAGCCTGACTTAGAGCGTAATCCAATCAAATCTCGGGTATTAAGTTGCAAACAACAGATTATTGTCTTAAGTAAAGTCTGTAATGTAAACAATAAAAACATTTTTGTTTTCTCTCTAATGGCAACAACACATCCCCATCCGTTACGTTTCTGTCACTCGAGCGTGAATGAAAGAGAGGCATGAACCTACTATCGAGCATAAATATTCTCTCTTGAAGTTTAAAGGATCAACTTTGCCAGAGCATCTACTAGTAACGGAGAGCATGCAAGATCATAAATAACATAAACATGATAGATTAATAATCACTTGACATAACGTTCAATATTTATCGGATCCTAGCAAACACAACATGTAGTATTACAAACAGATGATCTTGATCATGTTAGGCAGCTCACAAAATCTAAACATGAGGCATAAAGAGGAGAAGACAACCATCTAGCTACTGTTGTGAACCCTAATCCAAGGATGAACTACTCACACATCACTCCGGAGGCAGGCATAGTGATGTAGAGCCCTCCGGTGACGAATTCCCCTCCCGACAGGATGTCTGGGAGAGCTTTAGAACCCTATCGAACTAGGGTTGACGATGATGGCGGTTACGGAACTTTTCCTGGATGGAGGTTCGGGTCTTTAGGATTAACCCGAGGAAGAGGTTAAATAGTCGAAAAGGCAACGTCGGTGGGCATCCAGGGGGGCCACACCACCTGGTGGCGCGGCCAAGGGGGGCCGCGACGATGGCGCCTTTCCGTCTCCCTCTGGCTCACCAGTCAGCGACCCACGTCGCTGTGACTGGTCCTTTTGAACGGGATCGCGTGGATGCCAACGTGCGCATCCCCACTCCCGTCCCCACTCCCCACCATCGACCAAACCCTACCTAGCCGGGGGCCAATGGTGAAGAAGGAACGGAACCCCATGCCGGCGCGCCACGACCACGAGGCAGGGCCGTCTGGTGGCTGCAAACGCGCTCGTGACCGCAAGAGGGTAAGTTGGGACTTCGCCAAGTACCTCTGGCTGCAAAACCAGGCGGTGCCATGGCCGGACGTCAAACTTTCGGACCAGTGACACCTGAGCCCCCGACGTGTTCCCATCCCCCGTGCTCGTGTATGGATCTCGGCGGAGGGAAATCGCGCGGCGGCACGCCTTCATCCCGCTCCAGCTCCACGCGGAACCCCGGTTCGCGGGTGACAGTGGGCTATGGGACCGCTGGTTCATGCCCGACAAGGTACCGGACGTGTGCATTCGCTCCATCTTCGCCGCGCGCGGGCTATCCCCACCCGCCAGAGCGCCCGATGAGGGCATGCGGGAGGTGGGAATGGAGGAGGAGGAGGCTTCCGCGACGGAGGAGGTGCCTCTCCTGGTGCCCAGATGGAAGAGGAGGAGGCCGATCAGCTCTGCCTCGCCATTGAGGCGTCCGAGTTGCACGAGCTCGGCCAATGGGAGGGGCTGGCACTGGCCCTCCACGACTCTGCCCACGCCGCTGCCCACCAGGCAGCCTCAGTGCAGCCGGCGATGACGACGTAGTCCAGGGCGCCTCCGCAGCCACTAGCGCACGACAGATGCGCACCTCTATGTGGCGCCGGACTACGTCATCATCGAGTAGTCCGCGCGGCGCACGCGGCGAAGGTGCGGCTAGGAAGACGGCGAAGCCCCTGTAGGGGTTTTTAAAAAAAAAATATATGTAAAGGGCTAAGGCCCTTCTGAAAATGTGCAAACATGCGCACAAATGTAAATATTTTAACTGAAATTCAGTAAATTTTATTTTAAACTAAATTTGGTTGATTTCCTAGTTTTTTTTTAGACGGGCCGTTGGGATAGTTTGATCCTAAATCGAGGGGTCCGACGTAGTCTAAGTCCTCAGATCACCTTAAACGGACCAAAAAGATAACCGATTTTGGTCCGAGCCCGTTGGGTATGCTCAAACTCACATTTCCACGCCGATCCCCGAGTTCTGACGAGCTAGCCGCAGGCGTATATCGCAACGAAAATTGCTAGCGCAAGCGCACTATCCCGCTCGCATACGTCCAGTACGTAGGTCACTCTCATACCTCTGGTCACCACTAAGGGCATCTCCAGCCGTCCCCCCCGAGCCCCCCCAGGGGGCTCTTTTCGCGGCGGAAGCGGCGAATAGCGCCACTTCTTCACCACTCGGCCCCCCCAGAGGTCCAAATAGCGCCGTTTCGGCGCTATTTAGCGCCGCGGCACGCAGGCCAAACCCAGCCCGCTGGGTTCGGCCTGGGGGGCGAAACTGCGCGCGGGTCAGCTCTGTCAGTGACGCGCCGGGAAAACGCGGGAACAGAAGCCACCGCCCGTGACCTCCCTCTCGGCGCCCGCGCCGACAAAGGCTGCCGGAGTTATAGCGTGGCGGCCGGCCAGTGCATGCCCCCGGTCAAAGGCTGCCGGATTAATGGCGGGGGGGGGCGGCAGCAGTGACACGCGCGGCGCGGCGACTGGCCCGCCAGGCTATAAAAATGGTGCCCGCGCCCTCTCCGTCCGCACATTCTCGCCTCCTCCTCGCCGTTCTTCTCTATCCTCGCCGTTCTTCTCCATCCTCATCCTCGCCGCAATGGACCATCTCTGGGACGCGTGGCCCGAGAGCGACAACGACGAGCTGCCGCCAGCGCAGCAAGTGGCGCCGGAGCAGCTTCCAGCGCAGCAGTTGGCGCCGGAGCAGCCACCCGAACAGGACGCGGCGCGGGAGGCCCGGCGTCGCTGGAGGAGGGAGCTGCGGAGGCAGCCCATATGGCCGGAGCAGCACGCCGGGCTGCTCTCCTTCGAAACCGCGCAGAACGAGGGCGCATACCGCGAGGTCCGCGGCGTCCTCGAGCAGGCGGCCGAGGCGGTGGAGGCGGCCGCCATTCGAGCCTCTCTGGAAACACACCAGAGGGAAGAAGCAGCGCGAGAGGTGCGCCGGCAGATGGCCGAGCGCGCTGCCTCGGCCGAGCAGGGGGGCATCATCGCCCTGTACGAGCAGGACCGGCGGCAGGTGGCGCTGCAGAGCGAGCGGCGCAACCGGCCGCCCTCCGAGCAGGCGCAGCTGCACCGCCTGCGGGTGCAAGCCCGAGCGGAGCGGGCGGAGCAACGCTGGCTCGCCGCGGCGAGGCAGGGCGAAGCTGGCCCCTCCAACCAGCGCCGTGACGAGGACGCCGCTGAATACGACGATGCGTAGGGGTAGTCGTCGCGTAGACCAATAAAAAGTTGTAGTTTAAATTTCCAGTCGATGTTTAGTTTGAATTCGCGCCGAATATGTACGCAGTTCCCAAATTTCAATAAAAATCGACTAGTTTGCAATTGCGTTTGTTTTGGGCCGATTCTTGGGCTCGGGACGCGACTGGGAAACGCGTCCCCCCAGATTCCAGAATAGCGCCGTTTAGCGCCGCGACGGCCCCAAAACGGCGGCGTTTTGGGCCCTGGGGGGCGCAACGACTGGAGATGCCCTAAGCGCACCGGTAAAAATCGAATTGACGCGCGCGAGAAGGAAAAATCGCTCCTTCGCTTTCGACCAGCCCGTGCCCGAGCCTGACTTGGTACTATCGCTAGCTTCGCTTTCGTCTACCCCGGCCGGGCCCGGTGCGGACGAGACGAGACGACGCAGCTTTCCGCAGCTATTAATCATCGCCGCCCCTTGGTGGCGCGCAGGAGGCAGCTGCGATCGCGATGCTGCTCGGCGAGCTGTGTAGTCCTGCTCATACGTTCGATTACGGATCAGCTGTCCCGTCGTGTTCATGGTGGTTGATTGATTCGTCCATCCTGGACGTACAGGGGACGGGTGTCAATTTAGGAGGTACCTAGCTAGTGCACATGATCACTCTGGCTAACGATAACCTAAGCACTGCACAACATATGACGATCCACCGATCGATCGATCAAAGGGATTCTCCATGCATGTCTCTTTCCTGAATTAACCAGTTGTTAATTACCAGGATTAACAAAAGAAGTGATGGTTGCTCTCGGTGACCTGGCAACACATAATCATCCGAATTATCAAACACCCAGTGGTGAGTGGGTAGCTCCTCGCTCCCCGGCGTCCATCCGTGAGTGCATCAGCAGACGAGTGCTCTCCACTAAACTAACCCAATCTCCTAGTTGCGCCAATTAAGATACTCCCTCCGATCCATATTAATAGGTGCTAAAGTGGATGTATTTAGACATGTTTTATTGCTAGATACATCCACTTTAGAACCTATTAATATGGATCGGAGGGAGTATTGTTAACCTCGATCTGGCTTCATCAGCTCTTACCTTGCATCACTCTTATCTTCCTAGCTACACTACGCAACAAGGAGATCCCTGCAAAAGTTCATTCCAAAGTGCAGTGTTGTTTGCATCGCATGCCACTTGGGCAGCACATAGGGCCGGTCCCGACCCCCAAAGCGTTAACTTCACTCGATCCCACAAAACGTTAAACAAATGCGAGCCACTTGCAATGTGTCACTTTGGAGTGCAAACCTACTACTGCCGCATTTTCAAGTTTGGGCATGACAACGACGACCTAGCTACCGTGATTGGTGCTGACTCGGACGTGCCCCCGCAGGGCCACAGGCTAGACAGTAGTAGCGCTCGTACTACCGGTAGTACACAAAAAATTAGGCTTCTGGAGCCCCGTCTGGCTAGCGAGATCGCGGATCTCTTCTTTCTCAGTGGTCTAATTGCTGAGTTTATGCGACGGGAACCTATCAGGTGAACTTCCTTTTCCGGCGGAGAGCAGGCCCACGGCTTACTTTTCCGGTGGGAACGGCAGTGAGATCGGAAGTAGACCCGAGATTAAGTTTTGATGACAACTTGACAGTTTCAGTGATCTTCCTTGGGGAAGGTATTGCAGAGGTGGGTTCGGAAAGACAAAGACCTGACGCCGGCTGACCTGTTTAATCAGGGGCGGAGCTGCTTAGACTCACCCTGATGCACATGCATCAGGGTCTAAGATTATTTTTAGCCTTACTTAGCACTAAATATTGCATTTTACATCAGGTTAGGACAATATATTATTCACTAAATGAAGAGTGCATCAGGGTTACTACTAACCCAGCTCCGCCCCTGTGTTTAATGTAAGTGGGCTCCGAACTGAAATACTACTAGTTCACACCCGTATTTTCTTTCTTCTAAACAATTAATTGGTTTCTGGCCTATCCTTTAATTCCAAATACAAGCTGGATCATTTAAAGCTATCGACTGTCGCCGATGCCAATCGGTTTATCTTTTGAATTGTGAAGTCATGTTTTTTTCCTTCAAAATTAGTACAATGCCGATTTATTAAAAATGAGTTTAAAAATACAAAATGCAGCAGCCGAAAAACATCGAACCGGAAAGAGTACCCGGTGCCGTATGCCTCGCGAAAATAACTACACCAGATAGCCACTAACACTATGATACAAGACGAAAACAAAACGGAAAAAATAGACACTTCTAAGCTAGCCACATGTGCGCCGATGGTGACGAGTCCAACATAAGGTGAACTCCGGATTCTCCCCCCCCCCTCCCCCCTCCCCAATTTTGAGTCCACCCCACGTTCAGCAATGATACGATGCCGGCGTGTGTTGACATAGCCCGATCAGAGACCTTGTGTTTCCACCGGAGTACACATGATCGTTCTTGAATTCATTTGTATCATTCTCTTTTATCCGGCTACCGGCTTCACGATAACCGGACACCTCTGAGTAATACATCGGAAAACAGACGTCCCATACCACATGCCTCCCGCCATTGTCGCACCACCTTCGATTGAGCATCAACGGGCTAAACATGACACCTTTGCCAGAGCCACCACGCAACACATACCGTAGCAGGCATGACTTGACGCCTCCCTATGAAGCGTCGCACGTAGCATTCGCCGGAGGCTTCACCAGCCGACAACAGGCATTGCTTGACGTCTCCAAAAGAGATGCATGTGTCACCTGCCAAGACGCGTCGAACCCAATTTGTTAATGGAGGGGACTTCCAATACCCCTGCCAGCCTTAGAAAGGCCATCACCAACTCGAGATCCAGTCTCGAGTAGCCCACACGACCCCGGAGTCTGCCACCGTGGAAGAAGAGGGATGGCAGCTGAAGGATTCGTAGCATAAAAACAAATAAATTCTACGGCAATAACAACCAAGGGACCAAAATCTAATCTAGAGGATGCATGCAACGGGTAAAACAAGTTCTAGAAGAGTTAACCCTCGAAGACTAAAATTGTTTCGTGATCGAGGACTATGTAGACGAACACTTGTTGATCTCAAGAGAGCGCTGTAATCTGGTAGTGCTTCCACACTCGGGAACACGTATGGATCGATGATGGCCTCCGGTCCCTCAATCCAGCGGGGCAGAGAAAGTAGTAGATACACCGGAATCTACAAAAAGTATGACGGTGTTTATATGGTAGAGAAAACTACTTTGGCCATGGAGAAATCCACCTTCTTATAAACTTGCGGACTCATAGCTCCGGGCGGCGAAGCACTGCAAAACCGGATCGGACATACGTGTGCGACCTCTCAGAGGGGCAACACGTTAGACCCTCACTTTGTTGGATCGAGGAGGTGGATACGGGGAGTCGGCAACATTCTCACAAACAGGTTTGTCCGTGAGAATCTTCCATGGGCTTAATCGATATTGTCATCAACATCTCTTCCACAACAGGGTTGGTAAACGATCTCAAGCTAGATATTTGATTTTTTATTCACTTGTATTTTCATAGATAGATCTTGGTTGTTGCGTAACTTGCATGGATAAATTTTAAATTCCGGTACACGCAACCCATTATGCCCAATACTATTGTGTAGGATAGAGACGTCAAGTTCACTTTCTACTTTTGGAAGACATCGATGGCCAAGGTAGGAGTCAAGTTCCTTTTTTCTCCACCGCCTACGACCCTTAAACGGATGGACAAACCGAAGTGGTGAATCAGACACTTTCTTTACTCCTTCGAGCATTAATCAAGTCTAACTTGAAGAATTGGGAAGAGTTCGTTCCACATGTCGAGTTTTCCTACAACCGTGCACTTCATCAAGCTACCAAGCAAATCCCCTTAAAGACCATCTACGGATTCAACCCCAACACCGCATTTGATATATTACCACTACATCTCCATGAGTGAGTCAACATGGACTTCAAAAACCGCATCACCTACATGAAGAAACTACATGAGTTCACAAGAGCGGCCCTTGAGAAGCACAAGAACACCACGCCGCCAAGATGAACAAGAACAAGAAGGCTATGGTTTTCCAACAAGGTGACCTCGTTTGGCTACATTTCCACAAAGAGCACTTCCCGCAAGAATTCAACTCCAAGCTCAAGACACGAGGTTATGGACCCTTCAAGATCCTCAAACGCATCAATGACAACGCCTACAAGCTTGACATCCCAAAGTACAAGTATATGGTACATGCCACTTTCAACGTCAAGGACATATATCCCTTCCATAGATATCCAAGTGATCGCGATGATCACGAGTCGAGGACGACTCTTTTGCAAGTGGTGGAAGATGATGAAGCGCAACCATTTACCCCAACACCACCAAGTACTACTAATGGTCCTTTGACAAGAGACCGTGCAAAGGCTATACAAGATGAGGAGAACTCACTCATATCCCTCTATGAATTCGAAGACTTGGTGAATGGATCACTACCTCATGTGAATACCCTTTGTGTACTCAGGTATGAACCTGTTGGTGTTCCCCAAGATGGTATTGAAGATGATCGAGAGAATGGACAAGAAGAAGACGAGAAGGCAACCAGGAAGGTGCCCAAGATGGTGTTCCCCAATAATATTCAGTTGTTAACTTGTTATTCTATCTCCAAGTTTAGAATTAAGCTTATGTCATCATGCTACAACCGCTATAGCACCGGAAAAGTGTGTTTTCAAAGGAAAATCTTTGTGTGGGTGTGAATACATAAACAAATAAGAGTTCCTAATATTGTCTCTAAGATTAGCTTATGGTTTATGAGATGATCATGTTTTCTTGTTCATGGACTTAGTAAAAAAAAGCTTAGCAGAACATAAGAGTTTATTATTAGGGTAACAATAGTACCGAACCGACCCAAGTATATGATCTTGTTAAAAGAGACTAAACAATTGTAATGTATTTAGCAAAGTACATATGAAGTTGTCATTGACTATAATTCCTATACTATGAGAATATCTAGTGAACGCGCGATGGAAAGCTATACTTTGGATGTCATAAACCGTCTTGCTGTAACTGGGGATTCATGTAGCTCTAATCGCGGTCGATTAGTGCTACCAATTAGCCACGCCGAAAGGTTATCTCTCTTTATCGGTGTTGAGTCCTAGGCGGTGGAGCGCTGACGGGTTGACACGAGCGTACGCGTGCACACTATAAGAGGAATTACACGTGTGATCCTTAACGGAGGAATCTTAGCGAAATCCTTACAACTAGGCCTAGGTGTGAGGATCTACGATTGTTTAGAACTCTTCTACGACTACATTGATTCCGCTGCTTGGTGAGTTCTGATCCCAATCCTTACATGTATGGGCATGCCTCGTTATCTGTATAATGATCTTGACGGACTACGTAGGGAAAACATTTAAATTCTGTAGCGTAGACCAGCACAGACCGCCCCCAGGTCGGCCAACGCCAGCTGATAGATCGGCCAACTCGGGGCATCAACCTGCCCTTCGCTGGTCCGGCCTCCATGCCGGCCACCCAGCTAGGCCCGCCCCAAGACGGCCACTGCCAGTAGCCATACCAGCCAGCTTTGGGTGCCACTGACGTGGGGATGACTCCCAGACCTGTCGATGAGCCTACCCGGTCTAAGACCCAATATTAAAGCCCAACATAAGAAGCCAGGCCCTCCCCAAGACGGCCACTGCCAGCAGCCATACCAGCCAGCTTTGGGTGCCACTGACGTGGGGATGACTCCTAGGCCTGTCGATGAGCCTACCCGGTCTAAGGCCCAATATTAAAGCCCAGCATGAGAAGCCACCTCATGTTTCTAGAAGGTCCATCCACGGCCCACCCGCAAGACTTGCGGGTCAAGATGGAAAGGTTCCACCGACTAGAGATAGGGTTTGTAACCACCCCCCCCCCCCCCCCCGGGTACGGGTTCGAAACCCAGTCACCTATATAAGGGCTGGGAGAACTACCCAGGGGGACATCCAATCTAGAGCTTACACCATAGAAGCCGCTCCTCGAGATCCAATCTCTCGACCTCTGCACCCACCATTGTAATCGTTCATCATAATATGAAGACAAACAAGCAGGAGTAGGGGTATTACCTCTACGTGGGCCCCGAACCTGGGTAAAATCGTGCCCCATGTTAGTTGTTGAGTCTACCAGCGCCTACATCGTTCCTTTACTCGAAAACCTACCAGCTCACCCGAGGGATTTGTTGATATGAGTAATCGACAGTTGGCGCCGTTTGTGGGAACGACAGGCGCTGGATCCACGGCCTCGCCGGGTTCATCTGCACCGAGCTTCAACTGGAGCTCGGAATCTTTGGCTCCCTCGGACCCAATCTGCTTCAGGTCGTTTTTCTACATGCCCCACTCGCCGGCATCTCGCACGGTGTTCAGCAGTCTCCAGGAGGGCATCAGCATGACGTTCGGAAACCTCCACTTCCGCGCCAGCAAGTAGGGGATCCTACGCTTCCCTGACTCCACGGTACTCGACGGATCTTACGCCGAGTCCATCTTGAGCACGGCGACCCAAGAATCGCCACTCGACGAGTTCGACTGCATCTCAGAGTCGAGTCATGGCACCATCCGCCGCAACAAGCTCGACTTCCACACCATGGCCTTCGAGGAACCCATTGACTTCAGCGAGGACGACTGCCCTGCCCCAAAGACTCACGGGCCATATCTGGCTCATGTCTGCATGGCTAGACCTGAAGATGAACCCGCCGAAACGGAGGCTAGCCTCACAGCGAGGCAACAGATCAAGGTCTCGCGGGCCGCCTGGAACAAGGCGAAGGCAACAGTTGAGGCAAGCCGCCCGATAGAATCCGGATCCTCCCAAGAGGACCTCGTAGCATACCACTACCACTTGTCATTGAAAAAGGGCGAGATGATAAGCGCCCGCAAAGAACTCGACGCGCGCCAACGCGCGGCAGAAGCTGACACTCATAGAACTCGACTACTCATAGTGTAGCAGACGATGAAGGAATGTGGTGCGGTCTCGAATAACATGATCGCTTATCGCGACATTATAATCTGCTTGAGGGAAGCTTCAAAGGATGTGAGCTGAAACACATTGCACGATCGAGTAACGAGGAAGCTGACAGACTGGCGAACATCGGGTCGACAAACGCCCCAGTCCCACAAGGGATTTACTTCGAGAGAATCAACAAAAGATCAGATAAGCTCAAGAAGCCCATAGAGGTACCCGTAGCAACAGAGACGGAGGCCAGTCAACAAAGTGCCCTCATCGCCCTCATCCATCATATCTCGTGACAAGTCTTCCTGGTTGAGCCAGTCTGGACGCAGAAGTATCTCGACTACCTGCTCAGAAAGCAGCTCCCAGAAGACGTCTCTGAAGCAAGACACATAATACGATGTAGTAAATGCTTTCGGATGATAAAAGGAGAGCTTTACAAGGAAGCATATCAGGAGTCCTTCAAAGGTTCATCGCACCCGAAGATGGAAAAGAGTTACTCCGAGACATACACCAAGGCGACTGCGGACACCATGCAAGTTGGAGAGCGATCGTGGGCAAGGCCTTTCAAGCAGGATTCTACTGGCTCACTTGCCAGCGATTCGCACCCAAGCCGCACGCAGCAGCCATGGAGCTCCACATGATGCCACTATCCTGGCCATTCGCTCAATGAGGGCTCGACATGGTGGGGCCACTTTGCAAATCAACACCCGGAGGATACACGCATCTCCTAGTGGCAGTCGACAAATTTACAAAGTGGATAAAAGTTGTTCCAGTTACATCTCACCATGCGAAGTGCGTCGTCAAGTTTCTTAACTCCATCGGCTGCAGATTCGGTGTTTCCCACAACATCATTACGGACAACAGAACGAATTTCACAGCCAAGGAAACTCAAGATTTCTGCAAGGAAAAGGGGATCACTCTTAGTTTCGCCTCCGTGGCACACCCACAGACCAACGGCCAAGTCGAACGATCCAACGGGTTAGTTTCGACTGGCCTAAAAAAGAGATTACTCGCCAGATTAGATGCAGCAGCCGGGCATTGGGCTGAGGAGCTGGCATCCATCCTGTGAAGCCTAAGAACAACTCCAAATAGATCGACAGAATATACGTCATTCTTTATGGTTTATGGCGCCGAGGCGGTCCTATCCGAAGATTTTCAATTCAGTGCACCATGAATCGTCATTTACAGCATAGAAGCCTCCAATGCAGCACTCACCGACGACTTGGACGCACTGGATGAAGCTAGGGACGTCGCACTCGCAAGATCCTCTGTCTACCAGCAAGCACTATGCAACCACCACAGTCGCTGCATCCGCAGGAGATCCTTCGTGGTAGGTGACCTAGTTCTGCGGCTCAAACAAGACAGCTACCACAAGCTCGAGCCACCATGGGAAGGACCTTTCATCATACATGAAGTTGTCCCAGGAGGCTCCTATCGCTTGAAGAACCCAAAGACAAATGACATCTACTCCAACCCGTGAAACGTAGCACAAATACGAAAATTCTATCCTTAGGAGAGTACTTTACTCACAAATAAGGTTGTTCCAGCCACGATGTAATTCGAGCAAACACATGGCTTCTCACCCATACTAATAAACAATTTCTTCGAGTGCATATTTCAGCTATCAACCGATAGAGTACATGCTAAAAAACTGGTCACACCCCAATACACGTGGGCTACGCCAAACTAGCATAAAATTCGTAAGCACATTTACAAGGTTACAAGGTACACACCTTAACACATCTTTAAACAAAATTCAAAAAAATACAAGGTACACACACCTTTCAATCAAAACTACCATCGACTAACACCTTCCCGGAGCAATCGCTCCGTCTCGGAAACAGTTAGCCGAACAATGCGCTTAGCAGCTGGGCGCACCACCTCATAATGAGGATTAAAATCTACAGGAACCCGTCGGATAACAGGTAGCTGCGCTACAGAATTGAAGTTCACATCTAGGTGCCACAGCCGCACAAAAGCGAGACCAACCTGAGCTCAGCAGATAAGTTGATGTCGCACGCACTCGCGAACATCTTCTATTCGACGGAAGGTCCTCAGCAACGATCTCAGTCGATCAAGTACAACCCCAAAAGGGTAGAAGGTCCGATGAAATGAAGACAGAGCCTCCCGGCATGACTCGACGAAAATCTGCACTTGACGCACCAGATACTGCAAAGTCGCCAAGACGAAACCTCTGCTTCTATCGGACCAAAAGTTGCACGCATGAGAATTTGAACTGCTGGACTCGCAAGCTATCTTATTGTTCACCCATTGACCTTCGGATGCTGCGTCAGGATCAACGACTGCAGGCGCAAGGAAACACGTAAGAACATAAGTGCAAAACACAGAACTTACTCGGGGGCTTATGGAACTTACATAGCAAACTTTTGGGAACACCGGCCAATTCCTCAATTACGAACTGCTCACGGTCAGCAGAAAGCTTTTGCTTGGACCTAGCAACATCCGCCACTCCTTGCAAAGCCTTTAGTTTACGCTCGCCATCCGCAACACGGCCACAAAGAGAAGCAAGCATACATGTATCTATTAACAACGGCGCAGCCGAAGGAGCAGGAGCACTCGATGATCCCCTGCCAGAGTCCACAACCTGCAAAGAGCGTAGAGCACATGAGAGTTTCAGTCACAAAGCTGAAGGTCACTCGACGTCGCATCAAGAAAACACTTTCGAGTGCTAGGGGGCTACTCCCATCGGGAGAATACAGAGTAAAGAAAATGACAAATGCTGACACTTTAAACCCTTCACTTAGAAAGCAAAGCACAGAATATTTCAAAAGGTTCATTACATGGCAAAGCACACAAAAGCAGAAACATTATCTATCCTAAGGAGCAATGGATTTCCCGGAAGCAGCCCCGCTCGCCAGGAATCGTCAGGGTAACGCCAAGCGCATCTCCAAAAGAACAGAGGGAATCATGAAAGGAGGAAATAACAAGATAAAACACGAGTGAACAAACGGCATACCCGCCAAGGCCTGAGATGTAGGACAGAGGGTGTCGGTTAGCTGGTTATCATGGGCCGCACCCGCATCCTCCAACTTCTTCATGTCCTCGCGAGATTCGGCAAGATGATCGGATGCATTCTTCTGGGTGGACTCTAGCTCCCTTTGGGTAGACTCCAACTCCTTCTCGAGATCTTTGATCCGAGCACGAGCTTCGGTCTTCTCGTTGTTTGCGCGGGTGGCCTCGTCTGCGGTATGATGCAAGCACGTTAGCAATGAAGGGACCAAAAGAACAAAGTCAAATCACAAAGCGTATAGTAACTCACCTCTCGAAAAACGAACATCTTGAAGGCATTGATCGCGCTCTTGGCGAAGAGAGATGCATTATGCCTCGGCCACAGCAAGACTACGCCCGAAAACGGCTAAGGAGTCGAGAATAGCCTGCAAAAGATGTCGCAGAGCAGTGCGGTATCGCTTGAGTCTATACGCGACTGCACACAGTCGAATATAGACTCGGGGGATACTCCCATCGGGAGCACTGTCGTGCACCCGATAAAAGTAAGATAAAAAAAGAAGAAAAAGCAAAGACGCTGCTTGAATCTGTGACCAACCACAAACTCGGGGGCTACTCCCATCGGGAGCACTGTCGTGCACCCGGTAAAAAGAAGAATATTCACTCAAAGATAGAAAGCCTCACATTGCCATTCAGGGTCGACAAAGGGTCGGGTGAGCTACCCGAGACTTCTTTGCTCGCTGACACCCCGACATCCCAGGCTGCTCGAATGCCAAGCTAGGAATCGTATACTCGGAAGTATCGAATGCCTTTGCAGGGCTTGAAGGTCGTCGAGAAGGACTCGGAGCTCGACCAGAACCCGCGACAACTCCTTTTTGATTCGCAGAATGAGCTAAGGACGCAAACTGATCCCTGCTAAGGACCAAGAGACTGAGAAAAGAACAAAGAGACGAATCTAAATTTATAAAGTATGCAACTTAATCTTCATCATCATCCTCATCAAGGTTGGCCAAGTCCCAGGCAGTCGGAATCTTCGACTGCTGGAGCATGGGTGGAAGCACATTCAGGGTAGTCGCCCGAATAGGTTGGGGTTCGACCTCCTCGATAGTGTCATGGATCAAGGACTTATCTTTCAAGGTCACCTCATCCTCCTCCACTCTGCGGCACTTGCGGTGTTCGAGTGAGTGATCCTCTTCCTCCTCTTCTTCATCCAACTCCTCCTGCTCTTCACTAGACTCCGCATTTGCGACACTGGTGTAGAGAGGGGGGTCAAAGTTACCCGCGAGAAGATCGGAGTTCCCGTCGTCCGTCGCAGCAAGTGGCGGGTAACAAACTGCCACATCTTTATTCTGGCAAAGGAAAAGCAGGACTCAATAAAAACAAAGCTCCAAAGCAACAAATCAACGAGAGGAAGAAAGGGAATTACCTCAGTCGGGAGATGCTCCGAGTCGAAGGGCTCAAAGGGGGAAGCTGAATAAGCTTCGCCTTTCTTCAAACTGGTGATGGCGCTGATCTTCTTCTCGAACTCAATATTCGAGAGAATGTCGTCGCATGTTCGACTCGGATTGTTGACACACGAGTACTCCCACAAGGTGGTGGGCCTGTCTTATAGCGGATGCACCCTCCAGCGCAAGAAGCACTCGCCAGGTGTATTCCATTCAGCAGGGGCCCTGGTCCTTTTGTCGAAGCCGCGCAACATGCGCGAGTAACGGTGCAGTTGACTTGGTTTCTTCGGGTGGCAACTTGTGCGCCCAAGACTTCCTTCGCTTCAGAATTGCAAATGGCTTGAACTCGGGGACTCCGTTCATGTCAGTGTCATGGACGTAGAACCATTTTCTGCGCCACCCTTGAGCTGACTCGACAAAGTTCATCTCGAAATAGGGGAACTCGTGAGTCGCCTAGATGCCGAAACCTCCAGTCGCTAATGGCTCCCCTATCCTTTCGCCCGCGCATGCCTTCTCCAGGTGAATATTCACCGAGAAGATACACTTCCACAACCCCCAATGAGGGTGAATGCCCAAGAAGCATTCGCACAGAACGATGAAGCACGAGACGTGCTGCACCGCATTGGGGAGGGGATATCGTGGAGCTGGATGCCGTACACATATATCAATAGGATAAGAAAGGGATGGAGAGGAAAGCACATACCTCGGACGATGTGTTCCGAGAAGGCGGCGCGCTCGTTGGCACGCGGGTTGGGCACCTCCTCTCCCTTCACCGGCATCCGCACGCGTCCGAAATCTTCTGGAGGAAGCAGCCCCTCCCTCTGCATCGTGTTGATGCTTTTCTTCGTCACGTTCGACAGGCGCCACTCGCCCGTCTTCCTCGTTGGAGCCACTGAAGAACCGCCAGCCACATCCTTGCTGGATGCCGCGGCAACATAACGCTTGCTTTTTCCTCCAGCCATTGGAGCTTGCTTTCGCAGAGAACTGTGGGCGCGCTAGAGGAAGAAGACGAGGAATAGAGCCGGGGGAAAGTAATTTCCCTCTAAGGACCGCACTTTATACTGTCACTAAGCCATCATGAGCCGTAGATCCACGCAGAAGAGGCATACGTGGTGCGCATCCCAGCCACCACATGACGAACTGAAACAAAGGGACGGGGGTAGTTATCCCGCACGATCTTTAAAGCAAGATCGTGCGTAATTACTGCACGTCCAGCGGGAAAACCGGCGCACGATGGCCCGTCTCCAGTCAAAAAGCTGACAAGGTGGGCCCTACATGCCCTGTCCCACTACTTCGCGTCCCATCGGAAGCAGACAAGTGTGGAGTGACGTCATCGCACACCCCAGAACACGGAATTTCTTTCGTATGAACTCGGAAGGAAAAATTTCACCTCGCTCGAGGGTTATAAAATCGACAATGGCACTCGCCATTAATCAAGGCAAAAGGCAGGACTCGCTGCGATATAAGGGTGAACAATGGCACTCACCATTAATCGAGACAAAAGGCAGGACTCGCTGCAATACAAAGGGCGAATCGCGAATGTGTGATCCCCGCAAACACCACAACTATTATTACGATGTATAAACACATCACTTGATAAATCCCGGGTCGTTCGGCCGTCCAGACACGTCCGGATGCCGTATTCTTCGAGACGAAGGTAAGACCCAAGGAACTATCCTGTGGGCCTGGAATCGCACTCGAGCTGCGTCCTCCAGTAAGCTTTCCATGTCAACGGCATGAAGAAAAATCCTAGCGTACGCGTCGGGTGTAACATCCCAAGTATGAAAAATAGCCATTAGAATGTTTTGCTCTCTGTTATTTTATGTTTTGCATCATGGCATCATGTTCATTGCATTTGTTTTGCTTGTTTTCCATTTGTTTTCCTCTGTTTTGCTTTGTTTTCCAACTGTTTTCCTTTGTTTTCTATTTGAATTTCAAACCAAAATTCAAATCTTTTGTTTCACACTTGTGATGTTACAGTTTCCAAAATGATATTTCAAAATAAAACAATCAATTGTTTCTATAAAACTTGTGATTCCAAACTGTTGTTTTGTTTCTATCAAAAATTCATTTAATACCAAACCCCTTTCAAATTCAATTAATTTCCAAAACAACAACCCTTCTGAAAGTTATGAAAATTGCAAAACAAATCAATCATTTGTTTCCATCAAACCATAAGGTCCACACCATTAAAATTATGGCTTTTAATAATTTAATTAATACAAAATTAATCCAAATTTTATTTCAAATTCAACTGCAAACAGTACCCACTTTTGAAATTATGAAATGACCAAAACATTTGTGCTCATTTGTTTCCAATTAAAATCATTTGATCACCCTATTTAAATATTGTTTTCAATAACCAATTAACCACAAAATTCAATCAAATTCACTCCAAGTCCAAACAGCACCATAATTCAAATATTTTTGAAATTCCAAACTTGCATTTGGTTACCATTCCATTAAGGAGTTAACACAAATTTTTCTAGAATTTTTACTAACCCCAAAACTCTCTTTTTCTTCCTAATCCTTTTCTGCAAAAAAAAAAAATAAACAAAGCAAAAAGAATAAAAGAAGAGAAGAGAGAGGAGCACACCAGCAGCCCAGCCCATTTTCCCTCAGGGCCCAGTACCCCCCCTCCACTTCATCTTCCTCATACAGCTGACCATCTACTGTATCCACGTCGACAGAGAAGGACAGGCAACGGTGGAGTTCCTCCCCCTCCTCCTCTTAACCTCAACCTAGGGTCCCTCTCCCTCTAACCCTAGCTTTCTCCCTTCTTCCCTCTCCCCCGCCGTTCTCTTCCTTCTTCCTCCTTTCCCTCTCTGCTCTCTGTATTTCTTTTCTCTGTACCTGTACCACCACCGCAAGTTCCCTCCTTTTGGCTCCGGCGATCGCCGGCGTTGGCGTCGCCCTTCGGCCGTGCTGCGGGCGGGAATGGAACCCCCCGGTCTCCAGCTCCCTCTCCACCCCCTCGGCACGGGCGGGGACGGCCCGGAGCGCCGCCGCCGTGCAGTTCTTGCCGCCGGTCGCCCCTGCTGCTCCGCCCCGACGCCTGCCTCTCCTCCTGTCCGATTCCGCGAGGTGAGCCTCTGTCTCTCCCCCTCCTCCCTCCTTTCCTCTAGGCCACAGCGACCACCCCCCACACCGCGCACCACGGCCACCCCAGCGCCTCCCGCTCTCGCTGCAGCAGGCCGGCGACCTCGCCTCGATCTGTTCAGGCGAACGATCTGAACCAAGTTCAGTTAAGCCCGCAATCTGCACCTTATACCCCCCCAACCCCCCTTGTGTCAACAAAATTCAGCACACCCCACTGGTCACTGTCCCTAGCGCGCGCACTGGAGGTGCCGGGTTCGATCCCCCTCACCCCACCTTTTTTATCTCTGTTCTCCTTTTTTCTGCCCGAAGTTCAGAAAGACAGATATGAGCACTTAACTCAAAAATCAATATAAAATTGAATATCACTCAAATTTGAATGATTCAAAATCCTGTGGATTCATAATTTTGTGATCCTTCTAGTAATGTCAAGTTTGCAACATGTTTTTGTAACAATTTTTGCACTAAATAATTAATTACTGAAAATGCAATAAAAAGTGTAAACTTTGGAATTTCATAACTTTAGTTCTACTCATCCAATTTAAGCAAACTTGGGCTCTAAAAATTTGTCTTAACAAACTCTACACATTGGTATTTTATTTGGTCACAATTGAATTAATTTTGAGCATGTTTCCCTCTCTTTACTAAAAATGGCAGAATAAGAATGATTATGGAAAATTGCATAATAAAATCAATAATCACCGAAAAATTATGTTTAATAGCTCAAAATGATCAGTGAAACATTTGCTACATGTTTTCAACCTTTTCAATGCAATTTGTTACTGTTTTGAATATTTTAAATTGGTGCAATATTTGAAAACTTGTTTAATTCACTTAATTTTGCAAAAATCATAACTTGGGCATAAAAATTCCAAATCCAACAAACTTAATATGTTTTCCAATCAATTTTCCATGTACTTTCCAAATATCAACTTTGTTTGATGTTTTGAATAATTTAAATTGCTGAAAACAATTGTTTCTTAATTATTGCATTTAAAATTGCCAAAATAATAACTTGCTCATTTTAAATCCAATTTCAACAAATTAAATATGTTTTACATGCAAAATTAAACCACCTTTTCAAATATAAAATTTGTTTCATGTTTTGAATAATTAAAATTGGTTAAATGATTTAAACCTTGTTTAAATCATTTAATATTGTTAAATTCATAACTTGATCAAATTAAATTATTTTTGAACATATAAAATATGTTTTTCACCCATAAAAGTATGAACTTTTCAAATATGAATTTGCCTCAATGCTTTGAACAAATAAGAATTCAAATAAGTTCATGTTTGAATTAAATCCATTTAATTCTTGCTTAAACTTGTTTAATTCATAAATAATTTATTTGAAACCCTTTTTCAACAAGTAAAACATGTAACCCACCTAAAATTGTGTGTACTTTCCAAATATGAACTTTGTTATCTGTTTTGAACAATTAAAAGTGGTGAAAACAACAAATGCTTGTGTGACACCTTTAAGGAACCAAAATTCCAATACTTAATAAACAAATTCCCAAACTTGTTAAACCTTATTTCCAATTGGTTCTATTGTTGTTATTTTGCTGTTTTCCTCATCCATGCATCATGCTAATCCACTTTCATCTATTGGCTAGTTGTAAAACAATTATTTCAACCCTAATTCATGGGCTTTCCATATGCAATCCAATTGCATATGGGTCCATTTAAACATGTTATCCTGTCAACTAGTTTATTTCTATGCATCAACTAAATGGTCATGCATCATCCCATGTTTGTGCACTATGCCATGTTATTGATTGTTTATCTCTTTGCGTTGTTTGTTTGCTTCTTCTCGGATACACGACGACGTTGAGACCGACGATACTTACGACACCCCTTCTAAGGATCTAGCTCAGTACCAGGCTGCTGAGTTTGCAGGCAAGTATTCACTCACATGAACCACTGTGTTCCTTTCAACATTGGATACCGATACTTTCCGTTGTCTATTCTGCTAGCCCTATGAATCGTTGCTTCTGTTACGAACCTATCACATGTATCTTTTAACCCTGATATTGCCTCACCTCCACTCCCCTGACCCTGTTGTTTGAGCCCGTGTCTTACTAGCATGCTTAGGGTTGTTTTGCTCGAGTCTGTTACCCGTTACTTTCTGTTATTATTTCATTATGTGCTGGGGCTCGATGTTAAACAACAACCTGTTAATTTTGAGGTAATAATAATTTGCTGATAAGGCACCGGCAGGAGGCCCGGCGTGGTTTTGAGGCCTGCTAGTGTCGACCCTAATAGGAAAAGGGTCTTGTCTACTGATCCATGATGAGCGCACTAACCGCATGTGGGAAGCGAGTATGGGCGCCCCCTCAATTTGATTCGATTCGCATCTCGTCCAAATCGCCACACTTAGTTCGGGATTTCCATTTGATGCATGCATGTGCAGGTGCGAACCCTTGGCGCCAGGGTGGAACTTTTGTAGTCGGCATTTAGGGCAGCGTGGTCTTAGAGTGCTATGAGGGTCCCCTTTTCTTCGTGGGACTCGATTAGCCGCGCACGCACAGCATGTGGTTCTCTGGGCTTGATGCAAAGAAGAGTTGAGTTGTGTAGAGTGCCCCGCTTGGTGGGAGGCATCCCATCTGGCGGGTTATTCTTGCGTGTACGGCCAAATTGGTGCAACCCTGCAGGGATAAATCTTCTCGAGAAGTCGTGTTTTCCGCGGTTATGGATTACTTGGTGAAAGTACTGGCTAACAAGTACTCAGAACAACTTACACCTAACTAATGATAACTTGACTAGTAATAGTCTTATTAACATAATAACTTGAACCATCATTAATCCAACTGTGTGAGTTATCCTCGGATTGCTTCGTTGGATAAGGGGCGAGATCCAGGATGGGTTTGTTTGGTGGTTAGTATAGCTGGTTACGATACGCTATCTTATCCCTTTTTCTGATAGCCGGAAGTGGTAGCATGTCTCTGTAGTTGGTTAGAGCAGCCAGTTGCAGCATCTTTTGTATCCCCTTCCTTCCGTTGAACCCAAAGCATATGTGCTTGGTGTTGACGGGTTACACTTTGGTGAACTGTGAGTGTTGCTTGCCAGTACGTTTATGTACTGACCCCTTTGGGGCTGTGGTTTCCGCAGACTACGTTTCCGAGGATCCCCATGGTGGCTACTACGTGGAGTTTGACGAGACTGCTGACGAGTAGATATCGGACCCGGGCAGGATCCGAGACTTCGTGGATGGGCTCCGTCTTTTCGTTTCCGGCCTCTTAGGCCTATTTGGATCTTGTCTGTACTCAGACATGTTGAATGCTTCCGCTGTGTTGTAATGATGATATGTTGGGACATGTGTCCTCTGGATGATTGTATTTGCTATCTCTGCTCTAGTAAGAGCTATTTGCAACTTATTTCCATCTTTTGTGTCGTAGAGATCTGTTGTGATATCACTTGTTCCAATGCCGTTGACATACCATGTGTGTATGTTTTGAAGTACGTCAACGGAAGTATCTGGATTTCTACGGGATGGTTTGCGCAGACGATGAATAGTAAGAGAATAGTTGTCACACGTTTACGTGTTGGCCTGCTCATATTGAGATGCGGGTGCCGGTATGCCCCGTAAGCCATGTATCTACTGTTTAACTGACTGTGAGTATCCCCTAGAAGTCCGGGTGCGACATCGGGTACCCCTTTTTTAAGGTTAAGTTTGACTCGATAAGTCCTCCATGGCCCAGTCGCAATGATCACCTAGCCAGATTCGAGTAGGTCTTGAGTTCGTGTAGGCCAGAAATGTTTTTGCCCGAGAGTAATTAATTGGACCGGATCTGTCGGGTGAGCCAAGCAACTGAGCCGCACCCTTCTGTGAAAAAGCCAACGCATGGAGCATTTATCACTCGATACTCGAGTATTACCCATACAGGGTTCACACCCTTCGAGTCAAAGCCTGATTGCTCAGTCGCAAGATCCAGGAACAAGTCTTTGAGTATTTACTCGACTATTTCAGTCGAACAAACACTCGGGGGCTATTGACGTGGGGATGACTCCTAGGCCTGTCGGATGAGCCTACCCGGTCTAAGGCCCAATATTAAAGCCCAACATGAGAAGCCACCTCATGGTTCTAGAAGGCCTAGCCACGGCCCACCCGTAAGACTTGCGGGTCAAGATGGAAAGGTTCCACCGACTAGAGCTAAAGTTTGTAACCCCTGAAGGGAATATGCCCGAGAGGCAATAATAAAATGGTTATTATCTTATTCCTTGTTTATGGTGAATGTTTATTTCTCATGCTAGAATTGTATTAACCGGAAACGTTGATACATGTGTGCTTAATAAACAAACAATGGTTCCTAGTAAAGCCTCTCTTTTAACTAGCTCGTTGATTAATAGATGATCAAGGTTTATTGATCATGAACATTGGATGTTATTAATAACGGGGTCATGTCATTAGAAGAATGATGTGATGAACATATACCCAAAGAGAATATAGCAATGCGATCAAGTCATTTAGTTTACATTGTTATATCAAACATACGAAGTAACTTATTCCTTAGACCATGAGATCATGTCAATCGCTGATACCGGAAGAGTGCTTTGATGGCATCAAACGTCACACCGTAACAGGGTGACTATAAAGGTGTCGTTAAGTATTCGGAAATTATTAGTTTAGGATCATGGATCAAGAGTGGGATTTGTCCATCCAAATGACGGAGAGATATACTCTGGGCCCTCTCGGTGATATCACATCGAAACCGCTTGCAAGCACGTGATATGATCACAAGGATGTTATATCACGGGAACGAGAAAACAGTACTTGTCGGTAACGAGATTGAACAAGGTATGGTTGATACCAATGATCGAATCTCGGACAAGTAAAATATCGCGAGACAAAGGGAATAGTTCACGGCGTTGTTGGTTCACACGATCACGAGAGTCATCGTTGAATATATAGGAGTCATCACGGATCTCCGGATCCCGCTGTTGATTATTGATCGGAGAGGAGTCTCGATCATGTCTCTCTTATTCGCGAACCGTAGGGTGACACACTTAAGGTTCGATGACGCGTTTGAGAGGATACAGAATATCAAAGAATATTTTGGGCAGCACCGAAACTGTTTCGGGGAAAATTGAAATAGTTCAAGGGGTTTTTCGTCGAATGGTTGTTAATAGAATTAACAAATGGTTCGAGGTGCTATATGCAAAAGTTTGTTAATAGAATTAACAAATGATGAAATAAAGAAATAAAAAGGTTTTATTTATTTATTAAAAGAAAAACTTTGGACTTCCCAAGTAGGAAATAATGGGAAAATGAGTGGGTGTGAGTGGAGTGTCCACTCACATGATAAGGGAAGAGGTGGGGGCACACCCATGGGCTGGCCGCACCCCCTTGGGCTGCCTCTCCCTCTCCTATAAAAGGAGGGTGAGAGCTCTCCCTCCTACACACACTTGCCACTTCTTTTTTCCTCCACCCGCTGCTCCATTCCATGGTCTCCGGCTTGGCGAAGCCCTGACCGTGGGATTCTTCTTCACCACCACGCCGTCGTGCTGCTGGAGTTCCGAGGGATCCTCTACTTCCACGCCCCGCTGGAACGAGGGAACGGAGGTCGTCATCAACCGTACGTGTGACCGATCACGGATGCACCGCCGGATTGCGGTGCCCATCTTCTCGCTATCGGGATCGGTGTGAGTACGACTACGCCAACAACGAGATTTGATCTCGTACCACTTTGAGTCTTCGAGGGTATGTGTTCTCCTTAACCCTCTTGTTGCCCGTTGCACTTCGTCTCCTAGATTAGATCTTGGCCTTTCGGGTGTCTATCGTGTAGGAAAAATTTTGTTTTCTATGCAACGACCCCTTCAACCCCCCCCCCCCGTACTGGTTCGAGACCCAGCCACCTATATAAGGGATGGGAGAAGTACCCAGGGGGACATCCAATCTAGAGATTACACCATAGAAGCCACACCTCGATATCCAATCTCTCGACCTGCGCACCCACCATTGTAATCGTTCATCATAATACGAAGACCGACAAGCAGGAGTAAGGGTATTACCTCTACGAGGGCCTCGAACCTAGATAAAATGATGCCCATGTTAGCCGTCGAGTCTACCAGTGCCTACATCGCTCCTTTACTCGAAATCCTACCGGTCACCCGAGGGATTTGTTAATATGAGTCATCGACAGCCACCGGACCCTTTGCTGGTCCGGGCTCCATAACGGTCGACCCATACCGGGTACCCGGCCTAAGCCCGGCCAAGCCGGCGTCTCGCTGCTTGTGTGTAAGAAAAGGGAATATGCTCCTGTATCTCCACCCCCACCTACCCCTTTGTCCAGGTAATATAAATTCCCCCCCATGGGTTCGGATCTTGGGTTAGAGAAGAATTTGAGATTCGTGAGATTTAATCCCTACCCCTCTTATGAGCTATTCCTATGATGTTCATCTAGGATTATATCAAGGCTATGATGTCTACTACACGTTACTACTCTTGTAGACTATGTTGGGCCTCCAAGCGCACAGGTTTGTAGGACAGCAGGAATTTCCCCTCAAGTGAGTAACCCAAAGTTTATCGAACTCAGGGAGGTCTAGGTTGGCAACGCTGTAATCAAGATACAGGAAGTCTCTTGTGTCCCCAACACATGCAATACAATTGTCAGTTGTATATGTGCACAAGTTCGGAAAAGAGATAGTGAAATATGGGTGATATGGATGGTAGAGCAAGGTATTGTAAATCTGTAATAAAAATGGCTGCAAGCAAAAAAGTGGCAAAACTGAAACTAAACGGTGTTGCAATGGATGGAAATAAGGCCTAGGGATCATACTTTCACCAGTAGCAACCTTCATCAACATTAACATAATTAAACATATGATACTTCCTCTAACAACATGCATGAAAAACATAGCTCGGAAATCGTTCCTCGTGAATCAAGTAGGATGAGAATCGCGTAGGGCTACACAAGCACACCTTAAAGTTCATGTTCCCGTCAATGAACACCCCAACCCTGTCACTTTGAGCATCCAAAGATAGTACTAATAAACACCACAACCTATCTCTTGAATAGTATGTTTCTAATCAATCCACAACACTCGCACTGTCACCTTGGCACTATAGAGATTATACTATACACAAGCATAAAGAAACCTCATGATTCTAATTCAATCCAACAAAGTAAGAACAAGATCATGATAGGTATCCCTCTAATCCATAGTCCATAGTCACACACGGCACCCTGCACTGTCACCGTGGCACCGTGGGACAAAGGTGACTCCGGAGAATTATACAAGATAAAACCAACTGAGCACACCGTATCTATTACATAATGAAGGGGAAACATCATATATTCAACAATGATAACATATCACATGATCACAATCAAGATCACATCATGAGAGAGAGAGAGAGAGATAACCACATAGATACTAGCATGAACCCTCGGCCCCGAGGAGAGACTACTCACGCATCATCGTGGGAGGCAGCAACGTCCATGAACATGGCTCTGGGGGCACTTCCCCGTCCCAGCAGAGTGTTAGAATAGAGACTTCTGTCCCCCGGATTAGGTTTTGGATGGTGGCGGAGCTCGGATGCATTTCTGGAAAAATCCTCCGGCCTCCTCCTGAATTAGGTCAAGAGTGAATTTATAAGCGAAGAGGCAACGCGAGGCGGTAGCCAGGGCTGCCAGGGGGCCAAGGTGCGGGTAGGAGGGTGGCCACGCCTAGGGGATCCCCTGGTGGCCCCTAGCTCCCCTCTAGGTCTCCTTATGTCTTCTGGAGTCTTCCAGTGAACAAAAAATCCTCGTAAATTTTCAGCCAATTCCGAGCACTTATTTTTGGACCGTTTCGGCAATTCACACACAAAACAGGCAGAAACTAGCACTGCGCATTTTGTTAATAGGTTAGTCCAATAAATAATAGAAAACATAGGAAATACATGTAGAAAACAAGTATGGAGCATAAAAAATTATAGATACGTTTGGGACGTATCAGGCAACTCCTTTAGTACATTTATTTGATCGTATCAAGTCATAACTTGAGACTGCTACTCTTTTTCCTTGGGATTCTAATAGTGTCTTTCCAATCTTTTTCAACTAACCATTGAGATTTTTTTTGGCTTGGTGGATACGCCGGTAAGGTGAAGCGGTTTCATCGAGATTAAATTTGGCTTGGCTTGTCAGATCCAGAGCCTATCTTAGGGGTGTGTTGCCGGAATCACGTTTGGTAAGATTTGCTATTTATTCTTGGTTCGTTTTTTGTTCTTTATTCACCCTATGTCAATTCGTGAAGACTGGGCATCTCTCGAGTATGCACCCGCATCACCATGGATCCACATTTGCATGACATAAATTTTAACCCCGGTCAAGAAATTGATCGATAATATATGAGAAATATTTCATAAAATATTGATCATTATAAACTTTATTTGAATATGAGTTCGGCGATATAATTTTAATAGCACACAATCCATGTTTTGTTACTCAAATTGACAGCTAAAATTGAACTTTGAAATAAATGTGAATCATGTAAATATGGACGCGGCCGGATGTAATGCTTAATATTCTTAAGTATGTAAAATGCTCTTTATCAAAAAATGTAAATATGGACAAAGGGTGTAGCCAAAAAAATACATAGAAAGGTAGAAGTTACGATGTGAATGGATGATAGAAAGTTTCTTTTGGCATAAAGTTGTAGCGATCTCTCTTTTTTTACGGTAGTGATCTTTGATGGTTACACAAATCTTTCCATTATACGTACAGTACATAGTATATGCATCCCCATCCTTCTACGAAAGAGGCACACGGATTCTAGCAGCTCCTAGGGAACAAAGAATCGCCCAACATGCAGAAGATGCACTGTTTCTAGCCACGGAAGAGGAACAAAGACGCCACAACTTGGAGACGAAAAGTTCAAACAAAATATAAAGCGCCTTCCGATAGCCACGGCCTTTTGTCCTGCTCGTCGTATCCATAATGTCTGGCCTATGGCTGCCACAAAGCTTGCAAGAGGGTGACGGGGTTTTGTGATTTTCCGTGAAGGCCGAAGAAAAGTGGGGGACGAAGAACCACCTGTTGGCAGGGCCGATGGTGAAGTTACGTGGCGGCCATGACTCCTTCCAATAGTGTTCACCATTTTTTTCGTATTTACATTTTTTTAAATGTTTTCTTCTCTGAAGGAAAAATGAGAAGTATTTGTGTAAGGCTTTGCCAGTGATTTGTGTGCGCCCATGTATGTATTTCTCTTTACTTGGAAAAGCAAAAAAAAATTGAGATGGAGACATTGAAGTGGCCGGGGCAACTGGGAGCGAGTGAGCTACTAGTTGAGTGGGTGACAGAAGGTGAGAAGGTGTGGAGTGCGTGCACAACTGGACGGTGCTCGGGGCCTGGGGCTTGTGGTTGGGTGCAAGTGCGTCCAACGCAAAGGACCACTCGTGACATATCGGGCTACTGGTGGCTGGACGTGCCGACGATCGACTGTCCCAAACAGACTACAAGTGTGCTATGATGCACTTATCAGTCTCCAAAGAATGCGATGCCCTTATCAGGTATTGTTTCCAACTTTCCATGTCAGTGCAGCTCAGCCCGGAGATGCTTCGGACTTCGGTGTTTTTTAGAAGTAGACAATATCAAATCCAAATTGTCTCTCAGTGAGTTTCTTAATGTTGGTTGTTACTCTTAGTAGGAGTATTAGGTTGTACAAAATACTTGACTTTCTTGACTTGTATTTGTTTAAATATATGTGTGTACTTTTGACATGTTTTAGTATATACTGTACTACATACGTTCATATTTGAATAAATGGAAGTCTAAGTACTGGGTCGAAGACGCGCACGAACACAACTGGCAACTAGTAGGAGTACTATTTACTGAAAACTGCTTCAGTTGTGTGTTGTGAAAGAGTTGTTGGGTTGCACTTGCACCCTCCAACAGTCGATAGAGTTGTTTGACTTGCACCTTTTCTATCTAGCAAGTGGTTAGCCCACAGCGCGCGGTATCATGTGAGCGAGACTGCTACGTACACTGCCGTTCACGAGACTCGTCGATTAATTACCATGAGACCTCTCCAACACGTAAAAAAAACAGTGACTGCATCTTGACTGCACAACACCAAGACTTACTTACACTGGCTAAAATAAGATTGATAAGGTTAATCAATATAATCGATCAGTAGTAGTGGATCGGTGCTATAGGAACGAGCAATCTCTGAAACGGATTCGAGCTCCAAGAAGTACAATTAATAAGAAGCTAGTAGTATGATCGAGTTGAACTGAAGTGGTGATCGATCAGCGCCACCGGTTATATTTTAGCCACCGGAGTACATGCGTATTGCGTAGGAGCGCTGAGAAAGTGAGGACTCTGCTGCGCTAGATAGGGTAGGAATTAAAGGTGCACGATGATCGATCGATGATATCCTGCGTCGTACGTGCTCGTGGTCACGCCGCCGCCACCGTGCCACCGGTGTCGGTCTTGCTGGAGCGGCCGCGGCTGGTCGGCGGCGCCGCCGGAGACCTCGACGTGCACTTCTCCTTCCACTCCTCGTGCGTGATGTGCTGCTGCCGGCACTCCAGGCTGCAGAACGCCGCCTCGCCCCTGCAAATCGTAGGACAGCAGAAGCAAAAGATATTAGTAGAGTATCCTAGTGGTTGGTCGACTTGGGCGCCATGGCCATGGATGCATGTGGCGTGCGTGCCAGATCAGACGTCACAAAAAGCTTACTTGTACATGAAGGTGTCGCGGCCGGGGCCGAGAAGGCGGCGGCAGAGGCCGCAGTGCCGGAGGAAGGCCGCGGTCTCGACCTTGGAGTAGTCGGCCGAGTTCCGCCGGAGCCCCGCCCGCGCCGGCGCCGCGCGCGCGCGGTACGCCGCGATCCAGTCCCGGCTGGGGGGACCCACCGCGGTGCCAGTGCTGCTGTCGCCGCCAAACGCCGCCAGCCAGTCCTGGCCCCCGTCGGCCTGCTCCACCGCCTTGGCCTGCTCGTGCTCATCCTCGTCCTCGTCCTCCAACACCACGGCCAGCACGGACGGCGGCGCGAACTCCGTCAGGCTCGACGTCCGCCTCATCGGGTTGTTGCAGGCCATGCACAGCTAAGCTACGATTAATCCCTTGATCACCGTACACCGTACCTCCTCGCGCGTTTCACCGAGTAACCAAGACGACGCCACTCTTAGTAGACGACTCGCTCTAGCACACGTAGACCAGAAGGGTTCGCAAAAGGCGCGAGGAAGCGGAACTGAGGAGAGGGGACGCGGCGGCCATGGAAGTGCGGGCGCGCGTGAGCGTGAGCGTGTGGAGAGGAGAAGAGGAGGGGGTGTGGGGGAATCTGCGAGAGGGTGGGAGCGAGGAGGGGGGGAGATAAAAGAGCGGGGGAATTGATCTGGGCCGTCGGATGGGGTTCCATGATCGATCGGATCCACGTCAGCCCGCGCACTGATTGTTATTCCCCTGGCCCTGGGCCGCTTGTGTTCGCGCCTGATTGCTCCGCGTTTGTTCGCATCCGGGCGCCCGGTCGGGGGCCTGTCGTCACGTCGTTCGCCCAATTTATTACGATTCCCGGTCACTTGCTGGCAAGTTTCATTGGTTGGTTTTTGCTACTAGTAGGAGGAAGGTGCATTATTGTTGAACTTGTGTCATCGACAAGTTTCTTTTCTGAAGGATAAAAGAGAGTATGTGTGATTCAGCGGCTCGATGCATGAAAGCTGAGTTTGTGGTAGGGTTTTCTAGCGATCCTAGACCTTTTATCTGTTTACTTTCTCTTTCAGAAATACCACATGAATTACACGAGGAAAATACACGAGTGCGGAACTTACGTGTTGGGCATTAACGATGGTCGATGGGCAGCATGCTATCATCGTCGAGCTCATGAATTGGTATAGTGATCGACATGTGTCTTTCTTCCTCGATCAGTTTCGACACCATATCTAACTTGCAACGGCTGATCCATTCATTCAAAACCACAGCCAATGTACACGGCAAGAGACCCCTTCCCACCGTCGAGCGTCGCTCTAGGGCTCGCGGCCACAGACCCCGCGTGGGCTACCGCTCTGGCACTCATGCCTATCCCTTCCATAGCATACCCTCTCCCTCTCCCTCAAGAGCATGGCCTCCCCGGCTCTTTCTAGTAGCTCGTGGTCCAACCTGAATTTGAGCCATATATAGGTCTGTCAATGCATCGGGGTCGTCAGCGTCTTCAACATCGTGATAAGGTGTGGGGTTGCAACGCCCTGGGATCGGCACTATACAAATCCAACACCTCTTCTAGCACCCCGTATAATATCGATCATATGACGCCCACCAATCACAACACGCATGTCGCAACATACACTGTCGTGCGGGTGGAACGGTAAGTATCACAACACAATTCGTGACATAGTCCGCAGCAACAACATATTTACAATAACTTCGGGGAGTCAAATTTAACAAATGAATACATTACAAGGGTCATACGACCAAGATATAATTCACTATGGAAGTGAAAATACACCTTAGACAAGCAAATTTAACAAGTTGTTTTAAAAAGGCTTGATGAAAAGTAAATGACGTCGATATCCCTGCGAGACCGCTGCCGAAGGATTAGCAAGCTAACTTCTTCCTTCGTCATGCCTATTTCCAAAATGCTACAATATGATTTATAGCAATTCAGATGAAAAGAGTAGATAAATTAAGCAAGATGAGTACTAAATTGTACTCACATGACTTTCATTAGATTTATCTACAAATGCATAATTCTCAAATAAAGGTTATATATGGGGTTAAGCGGTAGTAAGCACTAAGCATCCGGTAGAGACGCACTCAATTTGCGTCAATCCAAACAAGGTAAAAGAGCATATAAGGAAATAGATTGCATCTAGACCATCTATGCCTACCATCAAATATAACACCCTACCACCATTGTATCACCCACAAGAAAGTAGGTCCATGACACTCACATTGTTGGTAAATTTTATTATTTGTTGAAGTCGTTCTATGATCAAGTAAACCATCTCCGTAGACATGGATATTCTAGTAGATTTTTTCCTGTAGGGGTGCACCATGTTACCCATGCATGTGGGATCGTCTCTTAATTCCACATGACACTCGGGAAGGGTGCTGAGAGAGGTTGATCAGCACAAAGTTTCCCATTATCACAAAGCAAGTCCAAGAAGCCATCCAACCAAGTCTACCACATTAAAATTCTAACCAAACCTCCAAGGGACCCAACCGTTATGTAGACGACCCAAGTGGGTTCAGAGCCCATCGGGACAACCACTCCGGAAAAACATGTCGCATCCTACTATGCATGCAACGTATCATTGATACGTTCTAAATATATCTACTTTTTCAAACACTTTAGCTATTATTTTGTCCTCTAATTTGCATAATATGAATTAAACTAATACAGGTTGACGATGTTTTCAGCAGAATTTCCTTTGGTGTCTATTTTTGTGCAGAAATAAAGTTTCACGAATAATTTCAGAAATTCTTTTAGGCGAAATCATCCACGGATCCAAAAAGGCAGCCGGAGAGGGCCACCAAGTGTCCATGCCACCCCCAGCAATGCCCCCACCTCTAGGCGCGGTTGAGGGGTGTGTGTCTCCCCTGGGCGCTGCCTCTTGACCCCCTTCGCCATATATAGTCCTCCCAACGCGAAAATCCTTAGTCACAAGAGAAATTTCCCCCTGTTTCAAGACGTGGCAGCCGCAAGACAAAACCCTAATTTGGGAGTTTCCATGAACCTGTCCCGACACCCTGCTGATATGTCCAAAACGTATCTCCTTTTCCGAACACTTTTGCTGTTGTTTACCTCTAAACTTGTGAGTTTTGGATACAACTAACACGGACTAACGTTGTTTTCAGCAGAATTTCCTTGGTGTCTGATACGTCTCCAACGTATCTATAATTTCTGATGCTCCATGATCATATTATGTCAATTGTACTTCTTTTCTCCCTTATTTATAGCATTTTTATACGTTTTCCGGGACTAACCTATTAACAAGATGCCAAGTGCCAGTTCCTTGTTTTTTGCTGTTTTTGGTTTCAGAAAAGTTGTTCTGGAAACATTATCGGAATTGGACCCCACAAAGCCCGAAGTGTCTATTTTCCCCGGAAGCATCAAGAACACCGAAGAGGAGTCGAAGACGGGCACCAGGGGGGCCACACCATAGGGTGGCGCGGGTCCCCCTGGCCGCGCCAGCTATGGGTGTGGGGCCCCTGGAGCTCCACCGCCTTTGCCCTTTCGCCTATTTAATCCCCTGAGATGGAAAAGCCTAAACACCTGATCAAAAATCCCTGAAAAGTTCCCTAGCAGCCGTCACCGTCAACCCTAGATCAGGGGGGTTCTGAAGCTGTTTCCGGCACCCTGCCGGAGAGGAGATCATCACCGGAGGCTTCTACATCACCATGTCTACCTCCGGAGTGATGTGTGAGTAGTTCATCCTTGTACTACGGGTTCGTAGTTGTAGCTAGATGGTTGTATTCTCCTCATATGGCTCCATGATTAGATCTCGTGAGCTGCCTATCATGATCGAGATTGATCTTATGTAATTCTATATGATGTGTTTGCTGGTATCTGATAAATATTGACCTTATGTCAAGTTGATTATAGTCTTTATTTGCATATGCTATTTGTGATCTTGCATTCTTTCCGTTTCTAGTGGTTGCTCTGGCCAAGTAGTTGCTAGTGACTCCAAGAGGGAGTATTTATGCTCGATAGTGGGTTCATGCCTCCTCACCACCTTGCTCGAGTGACAGAAACGTGAAGGGGGATGTGTTGTTGCCATTAGGGAGAAAACATCGGTGAGAGTGCCCGCGTGCATAATCATTTCTTACATTACACACTTTGTTTAATGCAGTTATCTGTTGCTTGCAACTTAATACCTAAGGGGGTTCGGATGATAACCTGAGGGTGGATTATTAGTCATAGATGCAGATGGATTTCGGTCTATGTATATTGTTGTAATGCATGCACTAAATATCATAGTAATCATCATGTTATATTGTGCACTACGTGCAACCTCTATTTGTCAATTGCCCAGCTGTAATTTGTTCACACAACATGCTATCTTTTATGGAGAGACACCACTAGTGAACCTATGAACCCCGGTCCATTTTTCCACACTGTTAAACAAACCACAACTATTTACTTCTTTCTTAACTTATTGCAAGCATACATCATTTTCCACACTATACGTTTAATGTTTGTTTTCAGCAAGACCGGCGAGATTGACAACCTCACTGTACCATTGGGATAAAGTATTTTGGTTGTGTTGTGTGCAGGTTCCACGTTGTCGTTGACACCGGTGAAGCGCCAACACCACCGTCAGTGGCATCAACCTTCCTGAGATCCTCTTCTTCCTACTGGATTGATAACCTTGGTTCTTAACTAAGGGAAATTCTTGCCAGTTGCTCATCACACCTTCCTCTTGGGGTTTCCGACACACCATCAACGTTTGCAATCAGTGTCTCGTTTTTGTGAAGAAAAAACAACTTTCAGGAAATTGCCCGAAAAATATCCCAAAGTACTTATTGTACCCGAAGACCCCCAGAGCTAGAAGAAGAGCCAGAGGGGGGCAAGGAGGGTCCCACACCATGGGTTGGCGCCCCTCCCCCTAGGCCGCTCCACCTGGTGGTGTGGCTGCCCCAGGCACCCCCGGGCTCCCTTTCGACTTCTTAAGCCCTGTAACCTAAAAAATCGGGTGGAGGGGGGTTCGTCATATTCCAGAGAAACACAACTAGAGCGCCGCCGCCACCTCGAAACTCAATTCGGGGATCATAAGCTCCTATTCTGGTGCCCTGCTGGGACGGGGATTCAGAGGAGATCACCGCCATCGTCATCGCCACCACTTCTCCATCAACTATCCATGATTCCCCCATCCATGTGTGAGTAATCCCTGATGTAGGATGAGAGAGATGGAAGTGATTGGATGAGATCGTTCATGTACTAATGCCAGATTGTTAGGGCATAGTGCCTAGAATCCGTTGTTAGTGCTTTATATCGTTGTTGCAACTTGTTATGCTTAATGCTTGTCACTAGGGACCTGAGTGTCATGATCTCAGATCTGAACATGTTATTGTTTCATGAGTATAACTATGTTTTTTTTATCATATCTGCAAGTTGTTTACACATGTCATTGTCCGGAACTCGAGGCCCTAAAGTGACAGAAATTGGGACAACCGGAGGGGATGGCTGTGATGTGAGGATCACATGTGTTCACGAAGTATTAATGATTTGCTCCGGTGCTATATTAAAAGGAGCACCTTAATTACCAGTAGTTTCCCTTGAGGCCCCGCTGCAACGGGCTGGTAGGACAGAAGATGTTGCAAGTTTCTCATTGCGAGCACGTACGACTAAATTGGAACATATGCCTATGGTTTGCCTAGAACTTGGATGCTTTATTATTATCTATATGCAATGCCCATGTTTTGATTATTATATGAACTATCTTATCCATGCAACGCCCGTTCATCCATCCCTATGCCTACTAGTATTTTAATCCTGATGTTTCCCACAATTGCTACCGTTGTTACTATTTTACTCGTGTTGTTATTTTACTACTGTTGCTGCTATAAAATTGTTACCACTAATAAACTATTGCGAGCAAGTCTACTTTCAGGTGCAGCTGAATTGATAACTCAGCTGATAAGGCTTATAAATATTCTTTGGCTCCCCTTGTGTCGAATCAATAAATTTTGGTTTTACTTCCCTAGAAGACCGTTGCGATCCCCTATACTTGTGGGTCATCAAGACTATTTTCTGGCTCCGTTGCCGGGGAGCATAGCTTTATTTATTTGCTCACTTTAACGTGATATTGTTCGATGCAAGCCTTTCATCATGGGTAAAACTCGTGATGGAAAAGTTCCTATATTACCATCCACTACAAGGAGAGTTACAACTCTGAACACCTCTGTTGCTCTTGATTCACCATTTGTAATGAGTAAGATTCTTACACCACAACATGCTACACACACTTCTACTTCCGCTGAGTCTGAAAATGCTTCTGATACTTTTGATGAGGCTTCTACTATGCTTGATGATACTGGTTCACTAGGTACTTTCCTAGATGCTACAATTGCTAGAGCTAAACAAATTGAAAACACTGAAATTTCTATTGAAAGTGCTAGTACACCTGTTAATTCACCTGAGTTTAGAGAAATTCCTAGTGTCTAGTGATGATCTTGAGGAAACCTACATTGAACTCAATGATGACTTTATTGAAGAAGTTCAAGCTACTACCAGTGCAAGTGCTCTTAAGGGTCTTCTTGCAAGACATGTTGTTAAATATAAATCTTCTCCCGATGCTAAGTTTGCTATATCTCCCATACACATTAAGGATAAAGATTATGATTTCTCTCTAGATTTATCTTACATATCTATTGTTGAGAAAGAACCTTTGTGTGGTACTGAAAGTAAAAGTGATATGGAACATATGAATGAGCTTTCATCTCTGAGTAGTTTATTTTCTGATGTATTAAGAAACGCACTTACTTTGTCACTAAGATATTCCCTTTCTCATTGAAAGATGAAGATAAAACTTGGTTTAACAAGTTGTCACCTGGATCTATTGATAGTGCTATGGGTTTGGTTAATGCTTTCTTTCAAAAAAAAATCTTGCTAGTGCTCAAGATGTTGTTTTGCATAATATCTTTCACTTTAAAAAATGAAGGAGAGAAACTACCTGAATCTTGGTCAAGGTTTTGTTATTTAATAAGAGCTAGCCCTGGAAATCCATTACCTAAAAATGAGCTCCTAGATATATTTTATAATGGACTAACTGTTGAATCTAGGACATACCTAGATAGTTGTGTTGGTTGTGTTTTCAGGAAAAGAACTCCAGAAGAAGCTGATGAATTATTGGCTAAAATAGCCAAAAGTCATGATGATTGGGCTATACCTGAGCCTACACCAACACCAGACTCAACACCAATACCAACACCCAAGTAGAGGGGAATGATTGAATTAAATGATGAAGTGATTAGGGAAGCCAAGAAATCTCTTAAAGAGAGGGGTATTAAATTTGAAGATGTGAAGAATCTACCACCTATAGAATAATTATGTAATCCAATTCCTCATCCACCCACATTTGAGGTACACTCTCTCCAATATTTTGATAATAGAGATATTCCCTATTCTAAACACCTGATCAATGCCTATATGAATTTGATATAAGCAAGATAATTTTAATATGAGAATGCAGAATCATCTAATGGAAAACTCTAGAGCTATTGATAATTTGCATGGTATTATTTAAAGAACCTCTAATGATGTTAAAATGCTTGTTAAACATTTCCATATGGTTCAAACTCAAATTGATCAACTTGCTGAAGTGCAAAAAGATTTGCTAGCTAATGCTTCTAGAGAAAAACATGTTTGTGAAATAATTACTAGAAGTGGTGTGTCTACTTAGGATCCCTTGTATCCTGAAGGACATCCTAAAATAATTGAACAAGATTCTCAACAACCTAAAAACAATAGTACTTCTTCTAAGAAAAAGAAGAAGAAACATAAAACTGTTGTGGAATCTCCTGGGCCTGCTAAAGATCCTAATAGTATATATGTCTCTGATGCTAAAACTGAAATAGGTAAAAATAAAATTGATGCTTCTGATAAAGAAGAAACTGAAGTTGAACCTGAAAAGCAAACTAAACCTGCAAAGTATACTAAGGAGGATTTCATTGCTAATAAACATGGTAATGAAAGAGAACCTTGGGTACAAAAAGCAATGCCTTTTCATAATAAGAAACATAAATCAAAGGAGGAAGAACATTATAACAAGTTTTGTGAATGGATGAAATCTTTGTTTTTGCAAATTCCTTTGGCCGATGCTATTAAATTGCCTCCTTATTCTAAATATATGAAAGATATTGTCTCTACCAGAAGGAAAATTCCTAATGAGTAAATTTCCACTATGCTTGCTAATTACTCTTTCAATGGCAAGGTTCCAAAGAAGCTTGGAGATCCTGGTATTCCTACTATCCCTTGCTCTATTAAAAATAATTATGTTAGAACTGCTTTATGTGATTTAGGAGCAGGAGTTAGTGTTATGCCTTTTTCTCTTATAAGAGGCTCTCTCTTGAAAAATTGATACCAACTGATATATCTTTGTAAATGGCTGATAAATCTACTGCTATTCCTGTTGGTATATGTGAGAATGTTCCTATTCAAGTGACTACAAACTTTTTGATATTAACTGACTTTGTTGTGTTGGAAATGCCTGAAGATGACAATATGTCTATTATTCTTGGGAGACCTTTTCTTAACACTGCAGGGGCTGTTATTGATTGCAATCAAGGAAAATGTTAATGATAAAGAGCACACGGTTTATTTCCCAAGAAGATTGATAGGAGATATGGTCTAAATTCCATTGAAAATATTGAGACCATCAAGATTGGAGAATTCTATTGTCCCATTCAAATGCCACCAAAAGAATATGAAATTATTATGATTGGGGCTATATCTATCAGGGTTGAGGTAACATAATCATTTAGTGATAAGCAAAGTTTTGCTTCATATAAAAATTGTTTTGGTAACAAGTCTTGATCAACCTTGTTGAAAAAATGATTTTGAATGAAGAGAACAATGTTTTCACTATGTTTTCACTTTTAACATTAGGTTTTAACCATGTTCTCACCATGCTACTTTAGTATCATTTTGTTTCCATCATCCACAATCATGTTTTCACCTTGTTTATTGTTGTCACTCATGTGTTCACCACCCACATTTTTGTTTTCACTTTGTTTTCCCTTGTTTCCACTGGTTATTTGGCTTTTGGAATGTCTTAGAACCTCTGTAGTTCTGGTTTTGGTTTTGTTTTCTACCTTTCTATATTTTTTTGGTTTTTAATTATTTATTAAACTCTGGAAATTGCTCGAAAATGAAGTTTCTCTAAATATTCTAGAAAAAATATATTAAATTTCTACGTAAAAAATGAGGCAGAGAGGCACCTGGGACACCCCAGGGGGACCCACCATGCAAGCACACTACCAGGTGGCGCGGCCTGGCCCCTGGTGGTGTCAACACATGGTGTGGGGCCCCCTGGCCGTCCACTTGCTCTCCTCCCTGCCAAACACTCCACTCTCTCTCCCAAACTCGAAAACATTCCCAGAACACAAACTCTTGCTATTCTTCTTCGCGAATTTCTCAATCTCTTTGCTCGGCCCATCTTTGTTGCTGAGATTTGGTGCATTTGCTCTCCGGTATGTGACTCCTCCGATTATCCAAGTAGAATTTTATCTGGTGGAGTATTTCTTGAGTATTTTGGTACTGTAGGTGACAGGTTGTGTGAGTTAGCATGCTTGATTTGTGTGAAATAATTTAGTTTTTATGCATGTTTAGCCCTCCTACAAGTCTCTATAGTAGTTCCTATCATATAGTTGCTTGAAATCAATTTTTGTAATGCTTGTTTAAAAATATCATAAATGGAGTACTATGTGTATAAACTTAACCAGCATGAGTTGGAGTTGCATGAGGTCATGCCAGTACACCGTGAAGAAAGAGTATTTTCATCCATTTATCCATGCCAGGAATTCATGCATGCTACAGGAATTCTGCAAGATTTCCAAACTCTTGTGGCTAATGCAGGATTGGAACATTTTATTGAGGATGAACCTACCCAACATATTAAACTAACTATGTCGGTGTTGCAGCATTTTTGCTTTGTCTGGTCCTTACCTAACCCCATGGTCCATTATAAAATTTATAATAAAGTTGTCAACTTGCCTTTTCGATGATTTTTGTGCATCTATTAAAGTGCCACAATGGGGATCACGTGGAAAGATAATAGGGCAGACCAAGACATTGATGGATCTATATGAAGAAATTTGTTAAGGTATAATCTTCATAGGAGAGAGTGGTAAAATTTGAGACACTCAACTACCATCTATTCGATATTTTGCCTATTTTATTGCCAAATGTGTGCTTGCTAGAAAAACTGCCAACAAGTTATCTATGTATGATCTAGCTTTTATCTCAGCTGCTTTGAGGCGCGATAGGTCTTATAATTTTGGTGCTTTAATTGCTTTCCGTTCGCACTTAACCGTGATAACAGTGGAATTTGTGGAGGTCTCATTGCCTCTCGTTTGCTAGCTTTGCATGGTGTGGAGCCACATCATTTAGATCTTTAAGTTCCCGTAGAGAGGCTGGATCTTAATTCCATGATACAACATAAGTTTGTTTCCTCTTTTGATAACTTGATCAATTTATCCTATGAAATAACCTTCTCCAAGAAATCAAGGTGGAGAGTGACTAAATCTGATAGAGTAGTACTTTTTTTGCACCTCTTTTGTTAACCTTAATGGCGAGAAAGGATGATCACTCTCACAGAGTGAGTTAGATGCATACATTGAGGAGCATCCCCAACATGTAGAGGATGCTGGAGAGGGGGACAAAAAAGATTTCGTCCAGCCCTCCGACACTTCGGGGTTTCCATACCAGCACCCCAGCCATGATTATGCGTCTGTTTCTTCATCTTCTTCATGGGCGCCTGAGTACGACCATTCTAGGGACGACCCACCAGCATGGGGTTACTTCCCGCGTCGTGATTGATCTCCACTTAGGCCAAAAGCCTAAGCTTGGGGGGAGGTATGCCGACATAACGCTCAACTACATATCACGTTTCTGTCGGTTCTTTGTATATCCATGTTTTTATTTCTTTCGCTTGTTCTTGTTTCTTTTGCTTGTTTTCGTTTCTTTCGCTTGTTTTCATTTCTTTTGCTTGTTTTTGTTTCTTTCGCTTGTTTTCGTTTCTTTTGCTTTTTTTTATTGTTTTGTTCTTGCTTTCCAAAACACAAAAAGACTAAAAATAATTCTGTTGTTTCTCTTTATTTGTTTCTTTTGTTGGTTTGCTTTACTTTCTCGTTTTGGTTTAATATTCAAAACCCCAAAAAGATTTTTCTTTGTTTTTTTTTGTTTTCGTCATGTTCTTGTTTTAAATTCGAAACCCAAAAATATTTGTTGTTCTTCTTTGGTTTTGTAAAGTTGATGCAGAGTTCATCGGTCTTCTGTGTATCCATTGGAGCCCGGTTATCATTTTATATCATTCAATCCACATGAGAGAAGAGCAATAATGACGATTTACGACAATTCAAGTTGTGGTGAGAGGCTGATATGAACTCTATTTGTTTTTTATTTTTGTACATATACTCATCCATGTAGACATACTTAGTTTGTTCGTGTAAGATGTATGTTATTTAATGGATGCTTAGAAGTTTGTGCTCACTCATTTTTAGTTCCAACTTACTAATATTAGATAGCATGTCGTATAAATGTTTGCTTGCATTGTTTAATTCATAGAAGGGTATGAAATTGTGGTATCTCCCTCTGAATGTTTCGTTTGAATTGACTTGGCACATGCTCACGCATGCATAAGACTAAAAAACAAAAAGTAAATTAAGCCTCGATGATTTATTTTGCCTCAGAGTATTTGTATCACTTTTATGCCCCCGTATATATTATTTTGTCGCAAGCATGATTATGACGGTTATTGATCCCTTGATTGTCGCTCCCAGTCTATTGATAGCTTTCACATGTACTGAGTATGAGCTCTACTCGTGCATCCAACTCCCAAAAACCAAAGTTCGCCAAATGTGTCCACCATACCTACCTATACGTGGTATTTCACCGCCACTCTAAGTAAATTTGCATATGCTACCTTTAAAACTTTCAAATACATCTCGTTTTGTGACACTATTTTAGCTCATGAGGAAGTAGTAGTTGGGTTTGTTGTCTTCCATGATAATTAGCTACCCCGACTTGAATGCTTCATCTGCTCGTCATTAATTTTGCAAAGATCCGGTTAGACCAATATAGCATCAAAAGGCTAAACAACTAAATAGGTACTCCTCCATGGTATGAGATTGTTGGAAGACACTATATAAATGCATGCTATAAATGCTTAATATAAATAATTCGGAACCGCTCTCAACCTGTTTAGTATGCAAGATAGCAAGGACTCTATTGCCACTCGTTGACATGAACAACCACCTATCAAAATAATTTTACTTCTGTTTTCAATAAAATAAAAAGCTCTAGCACATGTTGATCCCTGCTTCCCACTGCGAAGGGCCCTTCTTTTACTTTTATTTTGAGTCTCCACCTTCTCACTTTACGCACTTTCTTGAGAGCATAGCTGTCATTCTTAGTGTAATGTGCTTGTCCCAGGATACGGTTAATTGTGGTATAACTTTGATGCTCTTATCTTTGATATCTTTACTTCTAGTCTTCACTTGAACCTGAGAGGTGCCCTAGAATTTATGTTTTGATCCACTATTAAGGGAAATAGAGTACACTTTATCATACCCTATTATGAACACTGCAATCCTACGAATTGATATATTCCATGTTGTGTTTATTAGTGTGTTGGAATCTCTTCATGGTTTGCATAACTATTAGGTGACTTTGTTTTGCATACTTCTTATGATAAATTGCCTAAGCACTTGATCATATAGTGAGAATATTTACATCATATGAAACAAATGTGTTCGTAGAAGTCCTTTTACCGCACCCAGTTGTTAACTGAACTGCTTGAGGACAAGCAATAAGCTAAGCTTGGGAGGAGTTGATACGTCCAAAACGTATCTCCTTTTCCGAACACTTTTGCTATTGTTTGCCTATAAACTTGTGAGTTTTGGATACAACTAACATAGACTAACGATGTTTTCAGCAGAATTACCTTGATGTCTCGTTTTGTGCAGAAAAATCAACTTTCAGGTTATTGCTCAGAAAAGATCCTGAAGTCCTTATTTTACCCGAGGAGTCCTAGAGCCAGAAGATGAGCCGGAGGGGGGCAAAGGGGGGCCCACACCATGGCTGGGCGCGACCCCCCTAGGTTGTGCCGCCTGGTAGTGTGGCCACCCCAGGCACCCCCTCGGGCTCCCCTTTCGACTACTTATGCCCTGTAACCTAAAAACCGAGGGGGTTCGTCATATTCAATAAAAACACATCAGAGCGTTGCCGCCACCACCTCGAAACTCCATTCGGGGATCATAAGTTCCTGTTCTGGCGCCCTGACGGGACAAGGATTCGGAGGAGATCATCGCCATCGTCATCTCCACCACTTGTCCATCAACCATCCATGATTCCCCCATCCATGTGTGAGTAATCCCAGCTGTAGGCTGAGATGGATGGAAGGGATTGGATGAGATCGATCATGTAATAATGCCAGATTGTTAGGGCATAGTGCCTACTATCCGTTGCTAGTTCTTTATATTGTTGTTACAACTTGTTATGCTTAATGCTTGTCACTAGGGCCCGAGTGCCATGATCTCAGATCTGAACATGTTATTGTTTCATGAGTATAATTATGTTTCTTGATCATATCTGCAAGTTGTTTACACACATTATAGTCCGGAACCCTAGGCCCCAGAGTGACAATAATTGGGACAGCCGGGGGGATGGCTGTGATGTGAGGATCAAATGTGTTCATGGAGTGTTAATGCTTTGCTCCGGTGCTTTATTAAAAGGAGCACCTTAATTACCAGTAGTTTCCCTTGACGCCCCGCTGCAACGGGCTGGTAGGACAAAAGATGTTGTGCAAGTTTCTCATTGCGAGCACGTACGACTAAATTTGAACACATGCCTATGGTTTGACTAGAACTTGGATGATTTATTATTATCTATCTGCAATGCCCATGTTTAGATTATTATATGAACTATCTTATCCAGGCAACGCCCGTTCATCCATCTCTATGCCTACAGTATTTTAATCATGTTATTTTCCACAATTGCTACTGCTATTACTATTTTACTACTGTTGTTATTTTACTACTACTGCTGTTATAAAACGGTTACCACTGATAAACTGTTGTGAGCAAGTCTAGTTTCAGGTACAGCTGAACTGACAACTCAGCTGTTAATGCTTATAAATATTCTTTGGCTCCTGATACGTCTCCAACGTATCTATAATTTCTGATGCTCCATGATAATATTATGCCAATTTCTACATGTTTTCACCCATCTTTATGTCATTTTTATCGATTTTCCGTACTAACCTGTTAACAAGATGCCACAGAGCCAGCTCCCTGTTTTCTGCTGTTTTTGATTTCAGAAAAGTTGTTCTGGAAATATTCTCGAAATTGGACCCCACAAAGCCGGAAGTGCCTATTTTCCCCCGAAAGCATCCAGAAGACCGAAGAGGAGTCGAAGACGGGCACCAGGGGGCCCACACCAGGGGGTGGCGCGCCCCCCTCTTGGCCGGGCCAGCTGGTGGTGTGGGGCCCCCAGGGCTCCACCGCCTCTGCCCTTTCGCCTATTTATCCCCCGGATGGAAAACCCTAGATACCTTATCAAATATCCCCAAAAAGTTCCACAGCCGCCGTCGTCGTCAACCCTAGATCAGGGGGTTCTGAAGCTGTCTCTCGGCACCCTGCCGGAGAGGAAATCATCACCGGAGGCCTCTTCATCATCATGCCTGCCTCCGGAGTGATGCGTGAGTAGTTCATACTTGGACTACGGGTCCATAGCAGTAGCTAAATGGTTGTCTTCTCCTCCTATGCCTCCGTGTTTAGACCTCGTGAGCTGCCTAACATGATCGAGATTGTTCTTATGTAATTCTATGTGCTGTGTTTGCTGAGATCCGATGAATATTGAAGTTATGCCAAGTTGATTATAGTCTTTATTGCATATGCTATTTGTGATCTTGCATGCTTTCCTTTGCTAGTGGTTGCTCTGGCCAAGTAGTTGCTAGTGACTCCAAGAGGGATTATTTATGCTCGATAGTGGGTTCATGCCTCCTTTTCGCCTGTGCTTGAGTGACAGAAACGTGACGGGGGAGGATGTGTTGTTGCCACTAGGGAGAAAACAGCGGTGCGAGTGCCCGCATGTACAATCATTGCTTACTTTACACACTTTGTTTAATGCAATTATTTGTTGCTTGCAACTTAATACCTAAGGGGGTTCGGATGATAACCTGAGGGTGGATTATTAGTCATAGATGAAGTTGGATTACGGTCTGTGTATATTGTTGTAGTGCCGCACTAAATATCATAGTAGTCATCATGTCATGAATGTGCACTACGGTGCAACCTTTATTTGTCAATTGCCCAGCTGTAATTTTTTCACCCGGCATGCTATCTTTATGGAGAGACACCACTAGTGAACCTATGAACCCCGGTCCATTTTCCTACACTGTCAAACAAACCACTACAATTTCCTGCTTTCTTTACTTACTGCAAGCATACACTATTTTCCACACTATACGTCTAATCTTTGTTTCCAGCAAGACCGGTGAGATTGAAAACCTCACTGTACCATTGGGACAAAGTATTTTGGTTGTGTTGTGTGCAGGTTCTGCGTTGGTGCTGACACCGGTGAGCCATCACCATCGTCAGTGGCATCAACCTTCCAAAGATCCTCTTTCTCCTACTGGATTGATAACCTTGGTTCTTAACTGAGGGAAGTTCTTACCGCTACACTCATCACACCCTCCTCTTTTGGTTCCCAACACGCCATCACAAGCAGCAAGAATTCCTAGCACCATCGAGGCGTGGCAAAGGAATTTCTGGCGCCGTTGCCGGGGAGGAAGAAGTCTTATGGCAAGGGGAGTCTCTCACTCTCAACCTCTTTATTTTGTTTATTGTCTTGTTTTTATTTTTTTGTCTTGTTTTCTTCTTTATATAAAAAACACAAAAAAATAGTTTACTTTATAGCTGTTATTTATTTGCTTGCTTTTATTTTGCTAAAATGAGTTCCTCTAAGAATACGAAGTTGTGTGACTTCACTAGCACAAACAACAATGGTTTTATTTGTACACCTATTGCTCCACCTGCTCCTACTGCTGCTTTCTATGAAATTAAACTTGCTTTATTAAATCTTGTTATGAAAGAGGAATTCTCTGGTGTTGTTACTGATGATGCTGTTGCTCACCTTAATAATTTTGTTGAACTATGTGAGATGCAAAAATATAAAGATGTGGATGGAGATATTATTAAACTGAAATTATTCTCTTTTTATTTGAGAGGAAGAGCTAAAGAATGGTTGCTATCTTTTCCTAGAAATAGTATTGATTCATGGAGTAAGTGTAAAGATGCTTTAATTGGAAAATATTATCCTCCTGCTAAGATTATATCCCTGAGAAGTGACATAATGAATTTTAAACAATTTGATAATGAACATGTTGCTAAAGCTTGCGAAAGAATGAAAAGTATGGTGAAGAATTGTCCCACTCATGGACTGACTACTTGGATGATTATACAAAAAATTTATGCAGGACTGAATTGCTCCTCAAGGAACCTATTGGATTTAGCTGCTGGAGGTACCTTTATGTCCATCACTTTGGGCAATGCAACAAAGCTTCTTGATGATATGATGATAAATTATTCATAGTGGTACACTGAGAGAGCTCCACAAGGTAAGAAGGTAAATTCTGTTAAGGAAACCTCCTCTTTGAGTGAAAGGCTTGATGCTATTATGTCTATGCTTGTTAATGGTAAAGCTCAAGTTGATCCAAATAATGTTCCTTTAGCCACTTTGGTTGCTCAAGAAGAGCATGTTGATGTGAACTTTATTAGAAATAATAATTTTAACAACAATAATTATAGAAATAATTTAGGTGGAAACCATTATAAGCCCTATCCTCCTAATAATGGGTATGGTGATTCTTATGGAAATTCCTACAATAATAATAAAATCTCTACCTCTCATCTTGAAAACATGCTTAGAGAATTTATTAGCACATAAACTGCTTTTAATAAATCTGTTGAGGAAAAGCTTGGTAAAATAGATGTTCTTGCCTCTAAAGTAGACAGCCTAGCTATTGATGTTGATTTTCTAAAACTGAAGGTTTTGCCACATCATGTTAAAGAAAGTAAAACTTTGAATGCCATCCAAGTTCGAATTGATAATAATGTTAGGTTGATGGTTGAATTACTTGCTAGGTGGGAAAGAGAAGATGAATTGGCTAGAAAGAATAATATTGCTAGAGTTTGCACTATCACCACCACTAGTAAAACCGAAGCTCCAAGTGCTATTAAACCTCCTACTATCAATGTTAAAGTAGTTGGTGTTAACAAAGACTCCACCCCTTCGGTGAAACGTGCTAAATTGCCTCAAATTGCTGAAACTGCTTCTAATAAAAGTGCTGAAATTTTTAGAGATGTAGGGGATAATGGTCCCATTACTTTTGATGATAATAACATTGATTTTGATGATTGCAATATCTCTGAAGTTATTATGTTCCTACAAAAGCTTGCTAGAAGTCCCAATGCTAGTTCCATGAATATGGCCTTTACTAAACATATTACCAATGCTCTCATGAAAGTTAGGGAACAAAAGCTAAAACTTGAAACATCTATCCCTAGGCAATTATATGATGGTTGGGATCCTGCCATTAAGGTAAATGTAAATGATTTTGATTGCAATGCTTTGTGTGATCTTGGTGCTAGTATCTCTGTTATGCCTCAAAATCTTTATGATATGCTTGATCTACCACCGTTGGAACACTGTTATTTGGGTGTTCATCTTGCTGATAATTCTAAGAAGAAACCTCTTGGTAGAATTGATGACGTTCTTATTATGGTTAACAATAACCTTATCCCTGTTGATTTTTTTTGTGATGAACATTAAATGCAATGCTTCTTGTCCTATTGTTTTGGGAAGACCTTTTCTTAGAACTGTTGGTGCTGTTATTGATATGAAAGAGGGGAGTATTAAATATCAATTCCCACTCAATAAAGGTATGGAACAATTTCCTAGAAATAGGATGAAGCTACCTTTTGACTCTATTATTAGAGCAACTTATGATGTTGATGCTTCTTCACTTGAAAAACGCTACCGGGAGACAACCCATTTTATTTCTCTGTTTTCAACTTGTTTTCCTTTGTTTGCTTTTGTGTGCTTTGCACCTGGGTGTTTTATATTTCCTTAGTAACCCTGCTGTATCTTTTATTTTGTGTTTTTGTTGAGGAAAGTTGAGGCTATATTTCGGATTTCTGCGTAGGAAACAGATTTCTGCTGTCCACTCTTTATTCCATATAAATTCACAAAAAATTCAAAATGACCTAAGTTTCTTTGGGCGTAATCCTGGGGTGTATATGAAACTTTTCTTAGTTGACCACTTTTTTATTTGAGGAACAGAAGATTTCCGAAAAAAAACATCTTTACCTGTTGTCCTGTTTTGACAGATTTCTGCCAATAATTGCATTTGCATCTTAATCTCTTTCTTTTGATGTTCTTTTGAGAAAAAGAGTTTTAAAAGAAGTTTTGAAAGTAGCTAATGTGTTTTTGAGTGTTAGGCGTGTGTTGAAACTGAACCATGTGAATTTATTATTTCGATTGCACTAACGTTGCTAATGAAGATTGTGAGAAGTTTGGTGTGAAGGAAGTTTTCAAGGGTCAAGAGAAGAGGATGATATGATATGATCAAGAAGAGTGAAAAGCCTAAGCTTGGGGATTCCCCAGTGGTACATCCCAGCAAATTCCAAGAATACTCAAGCGTCTAAGCTTGGGGATGCCCAAGGCATCCCCTTCTTCATCTACAAATTATCAGGTCACTTTTAGTGAAACTATATTTTATTCGGTCACATCTTATGTGCTTTATTTGGAGCGTCTTTTATTTTTTGCTTTCAGTTTGTTTTTTGTTTTGCAATAAGCTTGGATGGACCCCAGCATTCTTTTATTGGAGAGTGACACGCTCCGCTTTTTCATGGGAATACTTTGTATTCTTAATCTTTGTCTGGCTGCTGCATTTATTTAGCTCCTGTTTTGCATGCATCTCTTATCAGAGTTGTTAGTTTTAGTAGTGTTATGTGAGTAATCTCATGTTTTCTTGCTGTATCATAAAGAGTATTTTGGGTACATATCTTGTATGGTGCTTGCTGGGAAAAGAAACTGCGGCTTGAAGTAGAATTTATATCAGTGCAAGTAGAAGCTTGTATAGACTGTGACTAGAACTTTTTCTTGCCATGCTAAATGTTATTTTAGTTTTAAAACCTTGTGGATATTGAGTAGCATAAATAGCCTCAAATAGCTGAGAGTGTTTAATATGCCATTGAAATATTCATGAGTTGTTCTTGTCATAAGGAAACATAAATTTATGGTATTCTCCTTTGAATGTTTTATTTGGTTGACTTGGTGCATGCTCACACCATGTTTATGACTATGAACCAGTCACGAATAGCCTCTATTACCACTTAGTTTTTGAACTTGTGATACCGCTTATGCTTTAATTAATGATGTTTATGTCTCTATGCATGATTATGGCTCTTATGCTCTCTTGATTTGTCGCTCCCAGTCTTTTGCGAGCCTCCACCTGTACTGATTATGAGCTCTACTCGTGCATCCAACTCTCTTAAACCAAAGTTTTTCCCATTGTGTCCACCATACCTACCTACATGTGGTATTCAACTGCCACTCCAAGTAAATTTCTCATATGTTACCTTTAAAACTTTCAAAACTACTCCTGCTTTATGTTCTTGTTTTTGCTCATGAGGACGTCAATGGAGAATCTTTATATCACTTGTTGATTGGATTTCACACCCTGGACTAGTGGCTTCATCCGCTTATCCAAATGATAGAAGAGCTGGAAGCGGGGTGCCCAGCCCCAAATTAATACACACAAAATCTCTTCACTATTTTTGCCTCTGATTTATCAGTCAAAGCATAATTGTGTAAACAAAAGAGAAAGAGGGATGAACTTCTACCCAGATGCGTCCTTCACATGGGAGCCGCTCTTGTGAATCTAATTGGCTTGTGACGTACTGTATTTTCTGTTTACCATTCGTTGACATTAGCAAACATCTCCCAAAATATAGACACTCCTCCACGGTATGTGATTGTTGGAAGGCACCCGAGGATTCGGTTAGCCATGGTTTGTGAAAGATGGATGGGAGGAGTTTCAAACTTTTAATACCTCTGTTTAATAAAATAAAAAGCTCTAGCACATGAGTTGATCCCTGCTTCCCTCTGCGAAGGGCCTTTCTTTTACTTTTATGTTGAGTCTCCATCTTCTAACTTTATGCACATTTGAGAGAGAATTTTTGCTATTCTGAGTTCTATGTGCATTTGTCCCATAAACATCAATAATTGATTCATGATGTGATATTGGTTTTTCTTAAATTATTTGCTCTAGTATTCCTCATGAACTTTGAAGGTGTCCTGGCATTTATGTTTTGCCCCACTCTTAAGGACTAGCTAAATATCACTTTCCCATGCTTTCTCTATACCTGAAACAAACGTTTATCTTTCTTTGCATTATTATTCATGATCCTGTATTTGAGATACTCTTCATGATGAAAAGTGATTGCTATGATTTATTATTAAAGTTCTATTTATCATGTTTGTGTTTGAAGTTCTATGATCTCAACTTACATATGCTTTTACATTTTTATTATCAAGTTTATGTTCGTAGCATGTCACTTCCGAAATTATTGTTTTATTGTTTACCTACTCGAGGACGAGTACGAACTAAGCTTGGGGATGCTTGATACGTCTCCAACGTATCTATTTTTGATTTCAGAAAAGTTGTTCTGGAAATATTCTCGGAATTGGACCCCACAAAGCCTGACGTGCCTATTTTCCCTGGAAGCATCCAGAAGACCAAAGAGGAGTCGAAGACGGGCACCAGGGGGCCCACACCATGGGGTGGCGCCCCCCTTGGCCGCGCCAGCTAGTGGTGTGGGGTCCCCAGGGCTCCACCGCCTCTGCCCTTTCGCCTATTTATTCCCCCGGGTGGAAAACCCTAGATACCTGATCAAATATCCCCAAAAAGTTCCACAGCCGCCGTCGTCGTCAACCCTAGATCAGGGGGTTCTGAAGCTGTCTCTCGGCACCCTGCCGGAGAGGAAATCATCACCGGAGGCCTCTTCATCATCATGCCTGCCTCCGGAGTGATGCGTGAGTAGTTCATACTTGGACTACGGGTCCATAGCAGTAGCTAAATGGTTGTCTTCTCCTCCTATGCCTCCGTGTTTAGACCTCGTGAGCTGCCTAACATGATCGAGATTGTTCTTATGTAATTCTATGTGCTGTGTTTGCTGGGATCCGATGAATATTGAAGTTATGCCAAGTTGATTATAGTCTTTATTGCATATGCTATTTGTGATCTTGCATGCTTTCCTTTGCTAGTGGTTGCTCTGTCCAAGTAGTTGCTAGTGACTCCAAGAGGGATTATTTATGCTCGATAGTGGGTTCATGCCTCCTTTTCGCCTGTGCTTGAGTGACAGAAACGTGACGGGGGAGGATGTGTTGTTGCCACTAGGGAGAAAACAGCGGTGCGAGTGCCCGCATGTACAATCATTGCTTACTTTACACACTTTGTTTAATGCAATTATCTGTTGCTTGCAACTTAATACCTATGGGGGTTCGGATGATAACCTGAGGGTGGCCTATTAGTCATAGATGCAGTTCGATTACGTTCTATGTATATTGTTGTAATGCCCGCACTAAATATCATAGTGGTCATCATGTGCACTACGGTGCAACCTTTATTTGTCAATTGCCCAGCTCTAATTTCTTCAACCAACATGCTATCTTTTATGGAGAGACACCACTAGTGAACCTATGAACCCCGGTCCATTTTCCTACATTGTTAAACAAACCACTACAATTTCCTACTTTCTTTACTTACTGCAAGCTTACACTATTTTCCACACTATACGTCTAATCCTTGTTTTCAGCAAGACCGGTGAGATTGACAACCTCACTGTACCATTGGGAGAAAGTATTTTGGTTGTGTTGTGTGCAGGTTCCGCGTTGTTGCTGACACCGGTGAGCCATCACCACCGTCAGTGGCATCAACTCTCCAAAGATCCTCTTTCTCCTACTTGATTGATAACCTTGGTTCTTAACATAGGGAAGTTCTTACTGCTACACTCATCATACCCTCCTCTTTGGGTTCCCAACATGCCATCACAAGCAGCAAGAATTCCTAGCACCATCGAGGCATAGCAGCTTACCTTGTGTCGAATCAATAAATTTTGGTTTTACTTCCTTCGAAGACTGTTGCGATCCCCTATACTTGTGGGTCATCACCCCCCCCTTGGCTGTGCCGCCTGGTGGTGTGGCTTCCCCAGGCACCCCCTCGGGCTCCCCTTTCGACTAATTAAGCCACATAACCTAAAACATCGGGGGTTCATCATATTCCAGAGAAACACACCAGAGCGCTGATACGTCATAAACGTATCCTTAATTTATGATGTTCCATGTTGTTTTCATGCCATATGCTACATGTTTTCCTTACACTTTATGTCATTTTTGTCGATTTCCTGGGACTAACCTATTGACAAGATGCCACAGAGCATGTTCCTATTTTCTGCTGTTTTTTGTTTCAGAAAAGTTGTTTTGGAAATATTCTCGGAATTGGAAAATTCGAAGCCCGGAAGTCTTAGAATTCCCGAAGGTTCCACGGAGTCCCAAAGAGGCCTGGAGGGGGGCCACACCATGAGGCGGCGCGCCCCTGGTCGTGCCATGGGGTGGTGTGGGCCCCTCGGGCGCCCACCGCCATCGCCCTTTCGCCTATTTACCCCCCCAATACGTGAACCCTAAAAATATACCACTTTTCCACGAAAAACACCCGAGGCCACCGTAATTGTCAACCAGAGATCGGGAGGATTCTGGAGTTCTCCTCGGCACCCTGATGGGAGGGAAAATCATCACCGGAGGGCTCTACACTACCATGCCCGCCTCCGGAGTGATGCGTGAGTAGTACATCCTTGGACTACGGGTCCATAGCAGTATCTAGATGGTTGTTCTATCCACTTTATGCCTCATGTTTAGATCTCGTGAGTTGTCCTACATGATCGAGATCATCTTATTGTAATGTTACATGTTGTGTTTGCTGGGATCCGATGGTTATTGAATGCTATGTATCTTTATTATCAATCTATCATGTTGTCTTCATGTGTATGTAATTTATGATCTTGCATGCTCTCCGTTGTTAGTAGATGCTCTGGCCAAGTAGATACTAGTGACTCCAAGAGGGAGTATTTATGCTCGATAGTGGATTCATGCCTCCTTTTCATTTGTGCTCGAGTGACAGAAACGTGATGATGGAGGATGGGCTCTTGCCATTAGGGACAAAACAACGATGTTTACATTGTTTACATTACACACTTTGCTTACTGCTATTATCTGTTGCTTGCAACTTAATACCCAAGGTTTGTTCGGACGATATTCTGAGGGTGGATTATTAGTCATAGATGTAGTTGGATAATGGTCTATGAGTCTTGTTGTAATGCCCGCATGAATCACATGGTAATCATCATGTCATGCATGTTTCATTATCTATCAATTGACTAGCTGTAATTTGTTCACCACACTTTTTTTGACACATTAAAGTGGGAAAAAATCACTGTGTCAAAATTTTCTATTATATATATGACATATTTACATTGAGTGTTCATACAATAAATCATAAAGTGTCAAGCCATTGGTTCATGCCATCTTTAAGAGATTGTTTGGCTTTGTGTCTGGCTAGAGTAAAATTTTCCTTAAAGAAGGAAATACATAATTGGATGTCTTTTGAGATCCCATCGAAGATGATCTTATTTCTATGATTCCAAATGGTCCATGAGCCAATAATGAGGATTTCCTTGAAACATATTATTTTATACTTGAGTCTGCCCGATTGCATTAAAATCATGTGGTATTGCACATCTGCCCATTGAAATGCAATAGTATTCCAGAACTCCTTGCTGAACGAGCATCCAAAGAATATATGGTGAAGGTCTTCATCTTGATCATTATCACATAGCACACATTGCTTGGTTGGAATTTGGAATTGCTTTCTACTGAGTAAGTCACGAGTACTCAGTCTGTCTTGTATCAATAGCCAGAAGAAAAAGTTATGTTTTGGAAGTGTAAATGATTTCCATATCCATTAGAATGGCTTAGAAGATGTGGGGAAAGGTCTAAGCAGTTTGTAGGTTTTGCTACTTCTGTATGTAGCAGCAGTCCCTCGCACATTCCATGTGTCCATCTCATGATTATAGGATCGTAGAGATAACTTATGTGTGAAATTGTTGTATTGTTGCATGGCAATGTCAGATAGTGGGGTATGAAATAGATCATAGATATCTCCATTAGTATGCATTCAATAGCTTCTTTCAGTGAAATGTTATCCTTCTTAGGATAGGAGCAGAGTTGTGGATATTGACTGAAAAAGGTAGCATCTTCCCAAAGTTCTCTCCATAATCCAATAGTGTCCCCAATACCATGCTTGCATTTAAAATGCACCAGGAATTTATCCAATAGAGAAAGACAGTCTTTCCACCAAAAGGAGCCACAAGGTCCATTAGTCCGAGGCAATTTTCCTCCTTGATAGTGAGCTTGCCATACCAAGTTGACCCATGGGATATCTTGCTTATTCATGAATTTGTATAGATATTTCATCATAAGTGCATCATTCTGAGTTCTAAGATCAAGAACACCAAGTCCACCTGCCTTTTAGGTTTACAAACATTATCCCATTTGACAAGACATTTACCCCTTTTATCAATGTCTTTACCAGTCCATAGGAACCCTCTGGATGATTTTTCAATATGTTCAATGAAACCAATAGGCATTTTCGGTGTACATAGAGAAAAGTTGGGTATGGCTGTGATATTTCGCAACAATGAGTCTTCCATCATAAGATAGGGTATCCACAGTTCCAATTAATCTTCTCTCAATTCTTTCAATGATAACAATAAACTCATCAATCCTAGGTTTAGTGGTGCCCATTGGCAATCCAAGATAAGTGAAAGGCATAGTTTCAGTTTTGCAACCAATAGTGTTGGCAAGTAAAGTACATTGCTCATTGGTTATATTGATTGGTGCAATAGATGTTTTATGGTAATTCATCTTGAGTCTAGTGGAGGAGGAAAATTTGTCAAGAAGGCCTTTGAGATACAATAGTTGTGTGACATCAACTGGCATGATGATCAGGGTATCATCATCATATTGAATAATGGGATAATCCATGTTGAAATTGTGCTCCATAGGCGTAGAAATAAATCCATCCTGCCAAGCCTTATTAACTGCATATTGTAATAATTCAGAGGCAGCCACAAATAGAAGTGGGGAAAGTGGATCTCCTTGTCTAACAGCTCTCTTGCAATGAATGGTTTTTCTGGGATCTCATTGAGTAGGATAGATGTGGATGCCGTATTGAGTATGTTATTGATCCATCCAATCCATTTACTGCCAAATCCCAAATGAGTAAGCATGTGAATGATAGCAGAGTATTCCACTTTATCAAATGCCTTTTCAAAATCAATTTTGATAATAATGGTTTCCCTCTTGATTTATGACATAGGTGAATGTATTCAAAATCCCATGCAAGGCAGTCTCGAATGGTTCTCTTCTTGATGAAACCATATTGATTTTTCTGAATGGTAGGGATAATGATGTCTTGTAATTTGTTGGCTAATATCTTGGTGAGGATCTTAAGAGATATTATGACCAGGGAGATTGGTCTAAAATCACTCACTCTTTCAGGGTCTTGGCATTTAGGAATAAGAGCAATGAATGTAGTATTAATACTCTCAAGTCTAAATTCCCATAGTAAAATTCCTTGCATAGTTTATAAAACTGTTCTTTAATAATGGGCCAACAATTTTTCATAAATACACCATTGAATCCATCAGGTCCAGGTGATTTGTCAGAAGGCATATTAGCAATAACTTCATCAATTTGCTTGCTGGTAAATGGGGCTTCTATGGAGGTGAAGTCAATAGTGTTGTTACTAGGAATAAGTTCTTGGAGATTAAATAGCATAGGGCAATTATCTGAGATTCCAATCCTCTCCTTGTAGCTAGTCCATAGTGCAACAACTTTTTCATCATGGTCACATACAATATTATCCATACCAATTGATAGTGAGGCAATAAAATTGCATCTGTAGCTTTTAGTTGCAATAGTATGGAAGAATTTTGTATTTTCTCCACCAAGTTGAGCCCATCTGATCTTGGCACGACTTCTCCGGAAAATCCTTTTAGCTTCAAGTATGTGTGTGAGATGCTTTTTGAGTGACCTCATGAAGTTAATTTCTTGAGTGGATAAATATCCCTGGTCCTCCAATCCATCAATAATAGCAAGTACATAATTACATGAATCAATAATTTTGTTGAGTTGAGAGAAGTTCCTACTCCATTTTTTGAGGCCATGGTGTAATGTTTTTAATCTGGCAGTAATGTCTTGAGCATGGCTTTTATATGATCCATTATTAAACCAATTATTGGTGACAACATCCAAAAACCCATCAACTGCATCCAGTATTCATCAAATCTGAATAGTTTACATTTAGGAATGGATGTGCCAATCTGTATCTTAATTGGGATGTGATCAGAAGATAATTTGGACAATGGGGTGGCCACTATGTTGGGAAAACTATCAGTCCAATTGCCAGGTGTGAAATCCAGTCCAATTTAACAAGTAATGAATCATCCTGCATATTACTCCGTGTGAAGCTCTACCTTTAATATGTATCTCCTCAAGATCCAAATAAGCAATAATTGAGCTGAACATAAGCATATGATGTATATATCCTTCTGCTCTGTTTCTATTGTGACTACCCCTGATGAGATTAAAATCACCCAGTATGATCCAGTTATGCATAGGAGATTTGTCAATTTTATATAGCCAGTCAAAGAAATCATGTTTTTCGTCATGGTGAGCAGGTCCATATATATTTGTGATATACCATGTATGTGCACTAATTTTGCAGGTGAGTTCCACAGTAACATGAAATTTGTTAGCACTAATGGTATTTCCATGAAAAAGTTGCCATTCAAATAGTAATGATACCTCCTGAATTTCCAGTGGATGGGTAAAAATAGTATTGATTAAATCTCTTGGGACAATTTTTTTGATATTAGCCAAGTCAAAATGGTCTCTCTTTGTTTCTTGTAAACAGATCATAATGCAATTAGATGCATCAATATTTTTCCTCATATCATCCCATCTGGTCTATGAATTAATTCCCCTTAAATTCCAATATAAGATAATCTAGTTTCTATCCATAAATAACCGTGGAATAAAGGAATTCTAGTACTACATAATAGTCCTGGTGTATTAATTTATCAGCACAATAATCTCCATAATGATGTAGATTAAGATCATTAATAAGTGAAGAAATATAATTCCATAAACTACCACATATCATCATCTTCATGATATAATATAATAGAGCATGATTCATAGCAAATTCAAGTACCAAATTATTACAAAAATTCAGTAGATAAATCCATGAGCTGAAATGGAAAACTGCAGGCCATAGAATCCACAACCATAAGAAAAATAAATAGCCATCACAAAGTTTTATGGCTATAATTATTACATAATAGAAGTTGCATTTATTCCACACTATCATTGGTATTATCATAGTCAAGAGCATCATCAGATAGATCCCTAGGATTCATCTGGCAAGGACCAACCCCCAGGGCCCTAATGTTTTCATTGCTGAGATGTGGAGGAGGGGGGCTTGATCATCAAGAACATGTGCAACATGTGTAGCAGATGCCAATTGTTCCTTAGTGTCTTCAGCACCTTCAGGTATGATACCATCCTTGTATCCTCCATGAAGAATGGCCAGTCTGTTGCTTCTCCTGACATGTGTAGTGGATGCAGGCCCCTTACCCTTCTTCTTCTGCAAGTTTCTGGATGTGGAGGTAGCTGTGGAGTTGGTTCCTTCCTCATCAGTGAGCATGGTGTTGTGTTTGTCAGTAAATCCAGGGTCATCAGATAGAATAGCAGGGGGATCAAGTACTGCCAAATTCTGCATTGGCTCAATATTCATCTGATTAATATTCTCCTAGTTGTTGTCCACATCATTCATGGCAACATCATTAACAGGAGGTGCAAGCTGAGGTGGGCTCTGTGGAGGAGTGACCATGACAGGTTCTTGAGCAGCTGCAGGTGCAGCATGTCCATGTGCAGGTGCAACATTCCCTACATTAGGTGCTGCAATGTTGTTCAAGTCCACCACTCCCTCATTGTCAGCGTGCCAAATAGCAAAATCATCAACCACCATAGGAACAGGATGTGGATTGGCACCATATGGAGGCAGAGGGTCCTCATCACCAGCAACAACTCCTAACATGACAGCAAATAGAATAATACTTGGGCAGGACCATGATCCACCATTGCCCTCATCAGATGTGTTTTGAATCACAACAATGCTAAGTGGAATTCTGTAAATATCATAAACTCTGATTTTAACTAAAATTCTAGCCCTGTTGGCATTATCTCTGTTCCAAACAAGTACTCTACCATATTGAGCTAATGATTTGACAATTGTGTCCAAGTCCCAGCACTCACATGGAAAATTCATAAGCATAATCCAGCAATCATGTGTGAAAGTAGCAGCTCTGTGATTCCTACCTCTATTCTGTGCAATGATCCTCAGAACAGAGTCTCCAATGAAATAAGGGCTATGAGCAATTACATTGTCCCTATCGCTGACATCTTGAAATCAGGCAAGTGCAGAACCCATACCAGAGGGAGTAATCTCACGGATGATGTAGTGGCGTTCATGCTCGATGTGGTGTCTGATGAGCACTGCCGTGTCGTTCAATAGAGCTGGGTGTAGCTCTGGCTCGATGACAATGATGGCCCAGTTATCACAGTTGTGGGGCAGAGTACCTCCGAGAACCACGTAACCCCGCTGCGGCCGTAGATGATTGGGAGGTATGAAACCAGCACCATGATACGTCATAAACGTATCCTTAATTTCTGATGTTCCATATTGTTTTCTTATTGTTTCCCACATGTTTGCTATACACTTTATGTCATTTTTATCAATTTTTCGGACTAACCTATTGACAAGATGCCACAGAGCTAGTTCCCTATTGTATGCTGTTTTTGGTTTCAGAAAAGTTGTTCTGAAAATATTCTCGGAATTGGAAAATTCGAAGCCCGGAAGTATTAGAATTCCCGAAGGTTCCACGGAGTCCCGAAGAGACCCGGAGGGGGGGCTCAGGGGGCCCACACCATAGGGCGGTGCGCCCCCCCTTGGCCATGCCGGGGGGTGGTGTGGGGGCCCCCAGGCCTCCACCGCATTTGCCCTTTCGCCTATTTAATCCCTCCGAGACGTAAACCATATATAGATCCCACCTTTTCCCGAGAAACACCCGAGGCCGCCGTCACCGTCATCCCGAGACCGGGAAGGTTCTGGAGCTCTCCCCGGCACCCTGCCGTAGGGGGAAATCATCACCGGAGGGGTCTACACCACCATGCCCTCCTCCGAAGTGATGCGTAAGTAGTTCATCCCTGGACTACGGGTCCATAGCAGTAGCTAGATGGTTGTCTTCTCCACTTTGTACCTCATGTTTAGATCTTGTGAGCTACCTAACATGACCAAGATCATTTTTATGTAATGCTACATGTTGTGTTTGCTGGGATCTGATGAATGTTGAATGCTATGTCTTCTGATTATCAATCTATCATGTTATCTTCATGCTTATGTTATTTACGATCTTGCATGCTCTCCGTTATTAGTAGATGCTCTAACCAAGTAGATGCTACTAACTCCAAGAGGGAGTATTTATGCTCGATAGTGGGTTCATGCCTCCTGTTCATCTGTGCTCGAGTGACAGAAACATGACGGATGGAGGATATGTTGTTGCCATTAGGGATAAAACAACAATGCTTTGTCTAAGGATGATGTTATTGTTTACATTACACACTTTGCTTACTGCAACTATCTGTTTCTTGCAACTTAACACCCAATGTTTGTTCGGATGATATTGAGAGGGTGGATTTTTAGTCATAGATGCAGTTGGATAACGATCTATATATCTTGTTGTAATGCCCGCATGAATCACATAGTAATATTTATGTCTTGCATATGCACTACGGTGCAACCTTCACTTATGTCAATTGCCTAGCTGTGATTTGTTCACCACACATGTTATTTATCTTTCACGGAGAGACACCACTAGTGAACTGTGGTCCCCGGTCCTTTTTCCTCATACTCATAAAACACCTACTGCTTTCATACTGCTTTCATACTTCTCTCATACTGCTTTCATACTGTTTTCCACACCATACATTTGACCTCTTTGTGTTCAGCAAAACCGGTGAGACTGACAACTTCACTGCTTCAATGGGGCAAATTGATTTGATTGTGTTGTGTAGGTTCCACGTTGCTTCTGAACCGGTAGTGCGCCCTGCCATCTCAGCTGCTTCAACCTTCTGCGGTTACTCCTTCCTCCTACTGGTCGATTAAACCTTGGTTTCTTACTGAGGCAAAACTGCTGCTGTGCTCATCATACCTTCCTCTTTGGGTCTTCCGGGGAGGAAGATAATTTCTGCAAGGGAGTCTCACACTTCCAATATCTTTACTTTGTTTTAGTTTTTCTCAGTTTATTTTATTTTGTCTTGTTTGCTTCTCTTTATCAAAAACACACAAAAAATAGTTCTTATTCTAGCTGTAGTTTTATTCCTGTTTTTAGTCTTGTTAAAATGACTACTTCTGAGAACACTAAGTTGTGTGACTTTACTAGCACCAACAACAATGATTTCATTAGCACACCTATTGCTCCACCTGCTCCTACTGCTGATTTTTATGAGATAAAACCTGCCCTGTTAAACCTTGTTATGAGAGAGCAATTTTCTGGTGTTAGTACTGATGATGCTGCTGCCCATCTTAATAATATTGTTGAACTATGTGAGATGCAAAAATATAAAGATGTAGATGTTGATATTGTTAAACTGAAATTTTTTCCTTTCTCTTTGAGAGGAAGAGCTAACGAATGGATGTTGTATTTGCCTAGAAATAGTATTGATTCTTGGACTAAGTGCAAAGATGCTTTCATTGGAAAATATTATCCTCCTGCTAAGATTATATCTTTAAGAAGTAGCATTATGAATTTTAAGCAACTTCATAATGAGCATGTTGCTAAATCTTGGGAAAGAATGAAATCTTTAGTAAAGAATTGTCCCACTCATGGATTGACTACTTGGATGATCATCCAAACTTTTTATGCAGATATGAATTTTTCTTCAAGAAACCTTTTGGATTCAGCTGCTGGAGGAACCTTTATGTCCATGACCTTGGGGTTAGCAACAGAGCTTCTTGATGATATGATGGTAAATTATTCTGAGTGGCACACTAAGAGAGCTACAAGTGGTAAGAAGGTAAATTCTGTTGAAGAAACCTCCTCTTTGAATGAAAGAGTTGATTCTATTATGTCTATGCTTGTGAATGGCCATGATCCTATTGATCCAAATAACGTTCCTTTAGCCTCTTTGGTTTCTCAAGAAGAGCATGTTGATGTGAATTTCAGTAAAAAATAATAATTTCAACACCAATGCTTATTGGAATAATGTTGGTAGCAACAATTATAGGCCTTATCCTCCCAATAATAGCAATGCTTATGGTAATTCTTATGGTAATTCCTACAGCAACAAGAGTAGTGTACCCTCTGATCTTGATAACATGCTTAAGAATTTTATTAGTACACAAACTGCTTTTAATAAATCTGTTGAGGAAACATTTGGAAAAAATGATGTTCTTGCTTCTAAAGTTGATAGTCTTGCTATTGATGTTGATTTTCTGAAACTAATGGTTATGCATCATGATGTTACAGAAAGTAAAACTTTGAATTACATCCAAATTCGAATTGATGATAATGTTAGGATGTTAGCCGAATTCCATGCTAGATGGGAAAGAGAAGATGAAATAGCTAGAAAGAATAATATAGCTAATGTTTGCATCATTACCACCACTAGTAAAACTGAAACTTCTCACGCTAGAAAACCTTCTACTATCAATGGTAAAGTAATTGGTAATGGCAATACTCCCACTTCTGCTGTTAAAAGTTCAAAACTGCCTGAAACTGCTAAAAATGTTCCTGATAAAAGTGCTGAAATTTTTAGAAACATGGGAGACAATTGTCCCATTATCTTTGATAAAAATGATCTTGACTTTGATTATTTCAACATAACTGAAGTGATTAAGTTCTTGCAAAATCTTGCTAGTTGTCCTAATGCTAGTGCTATGAATATGGCTTTCACAAAACATATTACAAATGCTCTCATGCCAATTAGAGAGGATGAATTAAGATGTGAAGCCTCTATCCCTAGGAAGCTAGATGATGGTTGGGAGCCTATTATTAAAATGAAAGTAAATTATTTTGATCGCAATTCTCTATGTGATCTTGGTGCTAGTATCTCTGTTATGCCCAAGAAACTCTATGATATTCTTGATTTACCACTATTGGAACCTTGTTATTTGGATATTCGTCTTATTGATAATGTTAGAAACAAACCATTGGGGAGAGTTTATGATGTTCTTATCATGGTTAATAATACTCTTTTACCCGTTGATTTTGTTGTCTTGAATATTGAATGCAATGCTTCTTGTCCAATTGTTTTGGGAAGACCTTTTCTGAGAACTGTTGGTTCTGTTATTGATATGAAAGAAGGGACTATTAAGTTTCAGTTCCCACTCAAGAAAGGTTTGGAACACTTTCATAGAAATATAATGAAGTTTCCTTTTGATTCAGTTATTCGAACAATTTACAATTTAGATGCTTCTTCACTTGAAAAATACTTGATTCCACTTTTCTGGGCCTAGCTAAAAGGCGTTAAAGAAAAGCACTTCTTGGGAGATAACCCATGGTTTTATTTTTGCTTTGTTTTTCTCTGTTTTATTTGAGTCAAGGGGTTGTATACTTCTGTAAAAATTCCTTTGTATATTTATTTTCATTTTTTTAGTAGTGCCAAGTAAGGTTTCTGGCGAGAGTTGGAGTTGCTTTTCGGATTTCTGCGCATGAAACAGATTTCTTCTGTCCACCGTAAAAAATCGTATAAAATCCTGGAAGAACAAAATGATTTGAAATTTTTTTGTGAGTATTTCTCAGCTAATTCCGCAACTTTTTGGTTCTTTAAGTTTTTCTACCTGAGCAACGTAAGTACCTCGAAAAAAATTCGTCTTTACAGACAGTTCTGGTTTTGACAGATTCTGCCATTTTTCTTGCATTTGCTCTTTTGCGATGTCAAGTGGATTTATATGCTTCACGAAACATCAGTGGTTGTAGCTAATGTTAAAAGTATCAATAGAACTTGTGCCATACAGAACCAATGGATTTTTAATTGTTGCACTAACCCTCTAATGCAAATTACTGTTTGAGTGTGGTGTGAAGGAAGTTTTCAAGGGTCAAGAGAAGAGGTGATATATGTGATCAAGAAGAGTGCAAGGTCAAAGCTTGGGGATTCCCCCGTGGTTCATCCAAGCATATTTTTATAAGACTCAAGAATCTAAACTTGGGTATGACCAAGGCATCCCCTTCTTCATCAACTATCTATCAGGTCACTTCTCGTGAAACTATATTTTTATTTGGTCACATCATATGAAGTTTACTTGGAGCGTCTGTTTGTTTTTCTTTGTTTTTATTTTGTTTTCCTTGCTGCAATAATATAGTTGGATCCTAGCATTCTTTGTCTGGGAGAGAGACACGCTCCGCTTTTTTGTTTGAATACTTGCTATGCTAGTATTCTTAGTTTTTCTTCTAGTTGCTGCAAAAATTCCTGTTTAGCTCTCGTTTTTATTGCATCTCTTATTCAGAGCTGTTAGTTTTAGTAGTTTATGTGAGTACTCTCATGTTTGCTTTCTGTAGCATTTAGAGAGTTTTTGTTAAAGCATGATTTGTTTGGTTCTTGTTGGGAAAAGAAACTACTGCTTGAGGTAGAATTTTTAACAGTGCAAGTAGAGGCTTGTATAAACTCTGGCTAGAACTTTTTCATATAATGCTAGATGCTATTTTAGTTTTAAATACTTGTGGTTATTGAGTAGCATGATTATCCTCAAATATCTTAGAGTGTTTGATGTGTCATTGAAAGAATCATGAGTTGTTCTTGTCATATTGAAGCATAAATTTTTGGTGTTCTCCTTTGAATGTTTTATTTGGTTGACTTGGCGCATGCTCACACCATGTTTATGACTATGAACCAGTCATGAATAGCCTCCCTGATCATTTAGTTTTTTAACTTGTGGTACCACTTATGCTTTGATTAATGATGTTTATGTCGCTATGCATGATTATGGCTCTTATGCTCTCTTGATTTGTCACTCCCAGTCTTTTGCTAGCCTCCACCTGTACTGAGTATGAGCTCTACTCGTGCATCCAACTCCCAAAAACCAAATTTTTCCCATTGTCTCCACCATACCTACCTACATGTGGTAATTAACCGCCACTCCAAAGTAAATTGCTCATGTGTTACCTTTAAAACTTTGAAAATTACTCATGTTTTGTGCTCCTGTTTTAGCTCATGAGGACGTAAATAGAGAATCTTTATCTCACTTGTTGATTGGACTTTCACACCATGGACTAGTGGCTTCATCCTCTTATCCAATGATAGAAGAGCTGGCAGCGGGGTGCCCAACCCCAAATTAATAACACAAATTCTCTTCACTATTTTTGCCCCTGACAGTCAAAGCATAATTGTGTAAACAAAACAAAAAGAGGGATGGCCTTCTACCCCAGATGCGTTCTTCTATGGGAGCCGCTCTTGTGAAGTCTAGTTGGCTTGTGACGTACTCTATTTTTCTGTTTACCATTCTTTGAGATAAGCATACACCTCTCTGAAAATATAGACACTCCTCCACGGTATGTGATTGTTGGCAGCACCCGAGGATTCGGTTAGCCATGGTTTGTGAAAGATGGTTGGGAGGAATGTCAAGGTTTTATACCTCTGTTTAATAAAATAAAAGCTCTAGCACATGAGTGATCCATGCTTCCCTCTACGAAGGGCCTTTCTTTTACTTTTATGTTGAGTCTCCATCTTCTAACTTTATGCACAGTTGAGAGAGCATTTTTTCCATTACGAGTTTTATGTGCATTTGTCCCAGAAACATTATTAATTGATTCATGATGTGTTGTTGCTTGTTCTCTAATTATTTGTTTTAGTCTTCCTCATGAACTTTGAAGGTGTCCTGGCATTTGTGTTTTGCCCCACTCTTAAGGACTAGCGAAATATCACTTTGACATGTTCTATCTATAATTGAAACAAACGTATATCTTTCTTTGCAATGTTATTCATGATCTTTTATTTGAGTTACTTCTCATGATGCAAAGTGATTGCTATGCTTTATTATTAAAGTTCTATTTATGATGCTTGTGTTAAAGTTCTATGATCTCAGCTTACTTATGCTTTTAGATTATCGATGATCAAGTTTATGTTGGTAGCATGTCACCTCAGAAATTATGTGTTTTTATCGTTTACCTACTCGAGGACGAGCAGGAACTAAGCTTGGGGATGTTGATACGTCATAAACGTATCCTTAATTTCTGATGTTCCATGTTGTTTTCTTATTGTTTCCCACATGTTTGCTATACACTTTATGTCATTTTTATCGATTTTCTGGACTAACCTATTGACAAGATGCCACACAGCCAGTTCCCTGTTTTCTGTTGTTTTTTGTTTCAGAAAAATTGTTCTGGAAATATTCTCGGAATTGGAAATTTTGAAGCCCATAAGTCTTAGAATTCCCGAAGGTTCCACGGAGTCCCGAAGAGACCCGGAGGGGGCTCTCAAGGGGCCCACACCATAGGGTGGCGCGCCCCCCCTTGGCCGCGCCGGGGGCTGGTGTGGGGCCCCCATGCCTCCACCGCCTTTTCCCTTTCGCCTATTTATTCCCCCCGATAGGTAAACCCTAAATAGATCCCACTTTTTCCCGAGAAACACCCGACGCCGCCGTCACCGTCATCCCGAGATCGGGAGGGTTCTGGAGCTCTCCCCGGCACCTTGCCGAAAGGGGAAATCATCACCGGAGGGGTCTACACCACCATGCCCTCCTCCGAAGTGATCCGTGAGTAGTTCATCCCTGGACTACGGGTCCATAGCATTAGCTAGATGGTTGTCTTATCCACTTTGTACCTGATGTTTAGATCTTGTGAGCTTCCTAACATGATCAAGATCATCTTTATGTAATGCTACATGTGGTGTTTGCTGGGATTTGATGAATGTTGAATGCTATGTCTTCTGATTATCAATCTCTCATGTTATCGTCATGCTTATGTTACCTATGATCTTGCATGCTCTCCGTTATTAGTAGATGCTCTGGCCAAGTAGATGCTAGTAACTCCAAGAGGGAGTATTTATGCTCGATAGTGGGTTCATGCCTCCTTTTCATCTGTGCTCGATTGACAGAAATGTGACGGATGGAGGATGTGCTGTTGCCATTAGGGAGAAAATAACAATTCTTTGTCTAAGGATGATGTTATTGTCTACATTACACACTTTGCTTACTGCGATTATCTGTTGCTTGCAACTTAATACCCAATGTTTGTTCGGATGATATTCAGAGGGTGGATTTTTAGTCATAGATGCAGTTGGATAACAGTCTATGTATCTTGTTGTAATTTCCGCATGAATCACATAGTAATCTTTATGTCTTGCATATGAACTACAGTGCAACCTTCATTTCTGTCAGTTGCCGAGCTGTAATTTGTTCACCACACATGTTATTTATCTTTCACGGAGAGACACCACTAGTGAAAGTGGACCCCGGTCATTTTTCCTCATACTGATAAAACACCTACTGCTTTCATACTGCTCTCATACTGCTTTCATATTGCTCCCATACTGCTCTCATACTGCTTTCCTACTGTTTTCATATTGTTTTCCACACCATACGTTTAACCTCTTTGTGTTCAGCAAAACCGGTGAGATTGACAACCTCACTACTTCTTTGGGGGCAAAGTGATTTGATTGTGTTGTGTAGGTTCCATGTTGCTTCTGAACCGGTAGTGCGCCCTGCCATCTCAGCTGTTTCAACCTTCTGAAGTTACTCCTTCCTCGTACTGGTCGATTAAACCTTGGTTTCTTACTGAGGGAAAACTGCTGCTGTGCTCATCATACCTTCCTCTTGGGGTCTCCCAACGAGTGCAAGATCTACACCATCACACCAGTGGGGAGGTGGGGGAGGAAATCGCAGGGATAGTTCGCCATTGCAGGTGTTGGTACTATCGGCGGATTGGGGTTTTCATGGTTCTCGAGGATAGGCAAGGTGGATGAACGAGGAACAATTGAAACCGTATTGATATCTTGGTATTCTCGGCTTCCACGGTTAATAAAATAATGATTGTTGCTATCTTTCCGTTTGTAGAAGGATTTCTTTCTCTTCTTAGCTAAGCAATTAAAAGATATGTGTTCGTAATTGTAACAAACTCGACACCAGATTTGGTTAGTACATTCAATATTGTATGTCCAGAAGCAAGACATCTAGTAAAAAATAAATTGTACGAAGTGGAAATACCCGTGTGAGATGCAGAGTCCTTATTGGGCTGATTAATAGCAGAGTTGGGCCTTGGAGTGTCAATAGTGATAAGATTGGATCCAATAGGCACCCAAATTTGTTTGCATGGAAGGGTACCAGACTTCCCGGTCTTGCTCGGTTTAGAGATACGTAAATTATGATCATGATTTGAAACAATAGATCTATTCGTTGTAGAGCCTTGAACATGACCCAATGGGCTAGAGTTAGCACGAGTAAGAAGATGCAGATTACCTCCATGTGAAGATGATGACGTAGCCATTGGTGATGAACATGATTGAATATGAATCCATCCTGCATATTGTTCTTTGTACCATGCATTTTCTTCACGGATCCAGTTAGGGCCTCCAAGTAGCACTTGAATAGATCACAAGAAAACCATCGAAGATTGGATATGAAAAACCCTACCGCCTTGGATCGGACAGTGAACTTAAATACTTGATCAGATAATATTTCAATTTTGAAACTATCATGTGGTGCACCAATAAAAGATTCAAGAGCCCAACCAACATGATCCGTAGTACGACGAAATGCAGCTCTTCCAAATGAAACCACAAGATGAAATCCATGCGGAGAGGAGTGTGAGGTGACCGAGACCAAGAAAAGTGAACGAACCTGATTGGCCAGATCACGGAACCTGATTGGCCAGATCACGGCCAAAACCAACAATAAGTTTATTGTGGAAGGAGGGGAGGTGTGGTGGCTGATCCATGTCCTCAGATCTAGAGGGATGGACAGTGAGGTTGGATGGGATCTAAGGTTGGTCGAAATCGCCATTGGAGTCGCCTAGGAGGGGTTCACGAGGCGGAGCCGTCATATCTTTACTGTTTTGTGGCTGTCTCCTATTTTCACCACACATGTTAGCTATATTTTATCGAGAGACACCTCTAGTGAACTGTGGACCCCGGTCCATTTTCTCATACTGATAATACAACCACTGCAATTACTGTTTCCACACTGCTTCCACTATTTTCACACTGCTACTATTGTTTTCACATTGTTCTCATACTGTTTTCCACACCATACATTTAACCTCTTTGTTATCAGCAAAACCGGTGAGATTGACAACCGAAAGTGAATTGATTGTGTTGTGTAGGTTCCACATTGCTGCTGAACCGGTAGTGTGCCCTACCACATCAACTGCATCAACCTTCAGAAGTTGCTCCTTTCTCCTATTGGTCGATTCAACCTTGGTTTCCTTTCTGAGGGAAAACTTGCTGATGCACTCTTCACACCTTGCGCTTGGAGTCTCCCAACGAGCGTGTGTCTACACTCCATCAAGCTTTTCTGGCGCCGTTGCCGGGGAGGAAGAGAATTTCTGCAAGGGGAGTCCCTCACTTCCAATCTCTTTAGTTTGTTTTAGTTTTGCTTAGTTTATTTTGTTTTGTCTTGTTTGCTTCTCTTTATCAAAAACACAAAAAAATCAATTCTTATTCTAGTTGTTGTTTTTATCCTGTTTTTAATCTTGCTAAAATGAGTACCCCTGAGAACACTACGTTGTGTGACTTTACTAGCACCAACAACAATGATTTAATTAGCACATCTATTTCTCCACCTGCTCCTACCGCTGATTTTTATGAGATAAAGTCTGCCCTGTTAAATCTTGTTATGAGAGAGCAATTTTCTAGTGTTAGTACTGATGATGCTGCTGCCCATCTTAATAATTTTGTTGAACTATGTGAGATGCAAAAACATAAATATGTAGATGGAGATATTATTAAACTAAAATTGTTTCCTTTCTCCTTGATAGGAAGAGATAAAGAATAGTTGCTATCTTTGTCTAGAAATAGTATTGATTCTTGGACTAAATGTAAATATGCTTTCATTGGAAAATATTATCCTCCTGCTAAGATTATATCTTTAAGAAGTAGCATTATGAATTTTAAGCAACTTGATAAGGAGCATGTTGCTAAAGCTTGGGAAAGAATGAAATCTTTAGTAAAGAATTGTCCCACTCATGGACTGACTACTTGGATGATCATCTAAACCTTTTATGCAGGTCTGAATTTTTCTTCAAGAAACCTTCTGAATTCATCTGCTGGAGTAACCTTTTTGTCCACGACTTTGGGGGCAGCAACAAAGCTTCTTGATGATATGTTGGTAAATTATTCTGAATGGCCATGCTCTTGATGCTATTATGTCTATGCTTGTGAATGGCCATGCTCCTATTGATCCAAACAATGTTCCTTTAGCCTCTTTGGGTTCTAAAGAAGATCATGTTGATGTGAACTTTATTAAAAATAATAATTTCAACAACAATTCTTATAGGAATAATTTTGGTAGCAACAATTATAGGCCATATCCTATTAATAGCGGTAATAATGATAGAACTGGAATGCCTAATGAAAGAATTTCATAAGTTGAAAGATCCACTAAAGACTTTATGCAAAAGCAATATGAGAAAAATAAACTATTTACTAAGACCATGGAGGAACAATCTGTTATACTAAAAAATATCAGTTATCAACTTGAGAGTTTAAATAGGGATTTTTTTTGGTTTGCAAGATAAAATTGCTCGTGCTGAAACTTCTATTTCATCCATGTCTGAAGCATAATCTTCTTTGATCAATAGAATGACTGCTAAAACTGAAACTATAGATGAGAATCCTTTTGCTGCTACAAATGCCATTCAAATTCGAATTGATGACAATGTTAGGATTGCATACTAGATGGGAAAGAGAAGATGAAATAACTAGAAATAATAATATAGCTAATGTTTGCACCATTACCGCTACTAGTAAAACTGAAGCTTCTCATGCTAGAAAACCTTCTACTATCAATGGTAAAGTAATTGGTGTTGGCAATACTCCCACTTCTGCTGTTAAAAGTTCAAAACTGCCTGAAACTGCTAAAAATGTTCCTGATAAAAGTGTTGAAATTTTTAGAAACATGGGAGACAATGGTCCCATTACCTTTGATAAAAATGATCTTGAGTTTGATTATTCCAACATAACTGAAGTGATTAAGTTCCTACAAAAGCTTGCTAGTTGTCCTAATGCCAGTACTATGAATATGGCTTTCACAAAACATATTACAAATGCTCTCATACAAATTAGAGAAGATGAAATAAGGTGTGAAGCCTCTATCCCTAGGAAGTTAGATTATGGTTGGGAACCCATCATTAAAATGAAGGTTAATGATTTTGATTGTAATGCTCTATGTGATCTTGGTGCTAGTATCTCTGTTATGCCTAAAAAACTTTATGATATGCTTGATTTGCCACCTTTCGAGCACTGTTATTTGGATATTCGTCTTATTGATAATGTTAGAAATAAACCTCTGGGGAGAGTTGATGATGTTCTTATTATGGTTAATAATAACCTTTTCCCCGTTGATTTTGTTGTTATGAATACTGAATGCAATGCTTCTTGTCCAGTTGTTTTGGGAAGACCTTTTCTTAGAACTGTTGGTGATGTTATTGATATGAAAGAGGGGAATATTAAATTTCAATTACCACTTAAGAAAGGTATGTAACACTTTCCTAGAAATAGAATTAAGTTTCCTTTTATTCTATTATTCTAACAAATTACAATTTGGATGCTTCTTCACTTGAAAACACTTGATTCCATTTTTCCGGGCCTAGCTGAAAGACGTTAAAAGAAAAGCACTTCTTGGGAGATAACCCATGGTTTTATTTTTGCTTTGTTTTTCTCCGTTTTCTTTGAGTCAAGGGGTTGTATAATTCTTTAGCAACTCCTTTGTATATTTATTTTCATGTATTAGTTGTTCCAAGGAAAGTTTCTAGCGAAAGTTGGAGTTGATTTTGGATTTCTGCGCAGGAAACAGATTTCTGCTGTCCACCGTAAAAAATCGTATAAATTACAGAAAGATCAAAATTACATGAAACGTTTTTTGCTTATTCCTCAGCTAATTCATAAACTTTTTCGTTCTTTATTTTTTTCGATCTGAGAAACTTAAGTGCCCCGAAAAAATTCATCTTTACAGACTGTTCTAGTTTTGGCAGATTCTGCCATTTTTCTTGCATTTGCTCTTTTACTATGTCAAGTGGATTTCTTTGCTTCATGAAACATCACTGGATGTAGCTAATGTTTAAAAGTATAAATAAAAATTTTGCCCATGCAAAACCCATGGATTTTTTTATTGTTGCACTAACCCTCTAATGCGAATTACTTTGAGTGTGGTGTGAAGGAAGTTTTCAAGGGTCAAAAGAAGAGGGTGATATAATGTTATCAAGAAGAGTGCAAGGTCAAAACTTGGGGATGCCCCTGTGGTTCATCCCATCCAATTCTAAGAAGACTCAAGCGCCTAAGCTTGGGAATGCCCAAGGCATCCCCTTCTTCATCAACAATCTACCAGGTCACTTCTAGTGAAACTATATTTTTATTCGGTCACATCATATGAAATTTAGTTGGAGCGTCTGTTTGTTTTTCTTTTGTTTTCTTTTGTTTTCCTTGCTGAAATAATAATGTTGGAACCTATCATTCTTTGTGTGGGAGAGAGACACGCTCCACTTTTTCATTGAATACTCGTTATGCTCGTATTCTTAGTTTTTCTTCTAGTTGCTGCAAAAAAATTTTTAGCTCCTGTTTTTCTTGCATCTCTTATTCAGAGTTGTTATTTTTAGTAGAGTTATGTTAGTATTCTCTTGATTTATTTTTGTATCTCTTGTATAGTTTTTGTTTAGTATAAAATGTTTGGTGTTGGAAAGTAGTAGTACAGTTTTCGTGCTTATAACAGTGCAAATAGAAGCTTGTATAAACTGTGGCTAGACTTTTTCATGTCATGTTAGATGTTATTTTAATTCTTAAGCCTAGTGGTTATTTTTGTAGCATGACTTGTCTCAAATAGCCGAGAGTGGTTAATTTTCCATTGAAAGAATCATGAGTTGTTGTTGTCACATTGAAGCATAAAATTGTGGTTTTCTTCTTTGAATGTTTTATTTGGTTTGACTTGGCGCATGCTTACACCATGTTTATGACTATAAACCAGCCACTTATAGCTTCTATGATCATTTAGTTTTTGAACTTTTAGTACCACTTATGCTTTGATTAATGATGTTTTTGTCTCTATGCATGATTATGGCCATTATTGCTCTCTTGATTTGTCGCTCCCAGTCTTTTGCTAGCCTCCACCTGTACTGAGTATGAGCTCTACTCGTGCATCCAACTCCCAAAAACCAAAGTTTTCCAAATGTGTCCACCATACCTACCTACATGTGGTATTTAACCGCCACTCCAAAGCAAATTGCTCATGTGTTACCTTTAAAACCTTCAAAATTGCTCCTATCTTGTGCTCCTGTTTTAGCTCATGAGGACGTAAATAGAGGATCTTTATCTCACTTGTTGTAACACCCGGGGATTTTCCCCAATTAGAACTTGTGTTTTTTTTTCCTTTTCGCATCATCATGCATCATGCCATCATGTCATTAACTCACCCAAATATTTAATTGGTTGGAAATCTTAAATTTTCATAAAAATCAAAGTTGAGTTTGTGGCCTCAAAGATTATTTTTCAATAGTGCAAAAACAATCTCTGGAAATTAATAAAAGAAACAAAAAAAAGGTTGAGTGAGAGAGAGAGAGAGAGCAGCCCACCCAAACCAGCCCCTCTCCTCTCTCCCTTCTAGCCCACCACCTAGCCCAGCCCGTACCTGTCCAAAGCAGCCCACCTAGCCCACCTCCTCCTTCTTCTCCGTACGACAGAGGGATCACGAGGAGGGCGTGACCCTCCCTGTCGCTTTCCCCTCCATGGACCCCCTCCACCTGCTCCCCCTCCCCTATACCTACCCCTAAGCCTCCCAAACCCTAGCCCAGCCTCTCCCTCTTCCTTCTTCCTCCCAGCCGCCGCCCCCTTTCTCCTCTCCTCTTCTTCTTCTGTTACTTTTTCTTTCCCACCACCATGCCTCCATGGCCGGAGGAACACGGAGCCGGGGACGTGGTGGCCGCGACGGGCTTCCGATGGCGAAAACGGAACCAGTGCGTGATCCTTGCCGTCCTCGTGGGAGAATTGAGAGCCGAAGCTGCCCGAGACGTCGCCGCCGAGCTCATCTTTCTCCTCTGTCCTCGGAACAGACGGCCACACATCCATGACAGAAACCACGACAACGACCCCTTCAACCTCGTCCTCGAGTCTCTCGGTGAGCCTCCCGTCCCTTGGGACCCTTCTCTGCATCCTCCCCTTTGCTCTGGGTGCCCCGCCTTCGAGCGACACCGTCGGCCGCTGGTGTTCGATCACCGTGCGAGCAGCGCCCTGTTTCTTCTCGTCAGTTTCGTCATAAAAGATTTTCGCGGATGGCAAGGATACCTACAATGGATCCCCGATTGTTTCACCAAAGCGTAGCTATTCCAGTGGCTAAGGCCATGTCCGCACTCCCTGGAGTCCCAGGTTCGAGTCCCCCTGGAAGCAAAAAGCCACCCCTTTTTATTTCGGCCATTTTTTTTATTTTCCGAAATCCAGAAAAACAGATCTGAGGCTTTAATTGTAAAATTCATAACAAATTGAAAAATGATCCAATTTCAATGATTCAAATTGCTATGGATTCAGAATCTTGTGCTCTTTCTGTTAGTCACAAAGTTGCAACATGATTCTGTAATAATTTTTGCACTAAATAATTAAATACATAAATGGCTATTAAAATTTGAAACTTTGGGAATTCATAACTTGAGTTCTGTTCACCCAAATTGAGCAAACTTGGGCTCTAAAATTTGTCTTAACAAACTCTACACATTGGTATTTTATTTGGTCACAATTGAATTAAATTTGAACATGTTTCCTTCTGTTTACTAAAAAGGGCAGAATAAAATGCTTATGGAAAAATGCATATTAAATTCAATAATGATCCAAAAATTATGTTTAATAGCTTAAAATGTTCAGTGAAACATTTGCTACATGTTTTCAACCTGTTCAATACAATTTGTTTACTGTTTTTCCTAATTAAAATTGGAGTAATAATTCAATACTTTAATTACACCTTTTAAATTGCAAAATTCATAACTTGGGCAATTCAAATCCAATTCCAACATGTAAAATATGTTTTCCATCCCATTTTTCATGAACTTTGCAAATATCAACTCTGTTTTCTGTTTTGAATAAATTAAATTGCTGAAAACAACTATTTCTTAATTAATGCATTTAAAATTGTCAATTTAATAACTTGCTCATTTTAAATCCAAATTCCACAAATGAAATATGTATTCCATCTAAAATCTTGTGTTCTCTCCAAATATGAATTTTGTTATCTGTTTTGAACAATTAAAATGGATGAAAACAATAAATGTTTGTGTAACTCACTTAAGAAGCCAAATTTCATAACTTAACAAATAAAATTCCAAACTTGGTAAACAACATATCAAACTGAAGCTATTGTTGTTTTCTTATTGTTTTCATCATCCATGCATCATTCTGATCAAATTTCACATGATGGTTATTTGTAGATCATTTAATTCAACATTAATTCATGGGCTTTTCCATATGCAATCCAAATTGCATATGGGCCCATTTAAATATGTTTACCATGTCAACTAGTTTATCTTTGATGCATCCTTAAACTTGTCATGCATCCCTATCTTGATCATGCTGGATCTTTTGCCGTAGAAGTAATTGTTGCATCCGGTGTTTGTTCTAGTTCGTTGCTTCTTCACGGATAGGACGTTGAGATGATGTGAGCAACGACAAGTTCTGCGGATGTACCTCTACTTGCTGGATTCCAGGCAAGTATACTCACTTGCTGCCTATGGCTGCCTTTCATCACTTGTTACCGATTCTTTCCGTTATCTTTATGCTAGCCTTATGATTCGATGTTTGTGTCTGGATCCTATCATATGTTTACCTTGCAACCATGATATAGCCTTCCTTCCACTTCCTATTACCTGTTGTTTGTTTACCCCGTTGGCCTCGTGTCGTAGTTGCATGCTTAGTGTTGTTTGCGCTCAAGTCTTGTTGTCCGTCTTATCACCTGTTTAGTTTGATAGTTGGGTTTCCATTCAATCAACAACATGTTAATGTTTTGGGTAATAATAATTTGATGATAAGGCACCGGCAGGAGGCCCGGCGTGGTTTTGAGGCCTGCTAGTGTCGAACTTAATTAGGAAAAGGGTCTTGTCCTCCGATCCATGATGAGCGCACTAACCGCATGTGGGAAGCGAGTATGGGCGCCCCCCGCAATTCTGATTCGATTCGCATCTCGTCCAAATCGCCACAATTAGTTCGGGTTTTCCATTTGATGCATGCATATGCAGGTGCGAGCCCTTGGCGTCAGGGTGAAACTTTTGTAATCGACATTTAGGGCGGCGTGGTCTTCCAGTCCTATGAGGGTCCCCCTTTTCTTCGTGGGGGCTCGATTAGCCGCGCACGCACAGCACGTGGTTCTTTGGGCTTGATGCGAAGAAGAGTTGGGTTGTGTTGAGTGGCCTGCTTGGTGGGTTTGCTCCCCGCCTGGCGGGTCATTCTTACGTGTACGGCCAAATTGGTGCATCCCTGCAGGGTTAAATCTTCTCGAGAAGCCGTGTTGTCCGCGGTTATGGATGACTTGGTGAAAGTGCTGGCTAACAAGTACTCAGACAACTTACACTTAATGATGATAACTTGACTAGTAATATAGATTACCTCCACCATAAAAAATGAATGTCATCTTGATCAACTGTGTGAGTTTCCTTGGGTTGCTTCCTTAGTAGGGGGTAACATTGGATGGGTATTATTTGGTGAGTAGTTGTAGTTGGTTCTGATACGCTATCTTATCCCTTTCTTTTAGCCGGATGTTGTAGCGCGTCTCTTTAGTTAGTTAGTGCAGCCCGCTGCCGCTTCTTTGCAATAATCCCTTCCTTTTCGTTGTACCCAAAGTATTTGTATCTTGTGATGATTGGTTACGCTGGTATCTTGTGAGTATGGTTTATCCACTTGCCAGTACTTAACCGTACTGACCCACGAATCCATTTTCGTGGCTGCATATTCCACATTGCAGTCAACAGGTTTGAAGTCTGACGACGTTAGCTTGGGAATCCCTCCGGCTTGGCCTGGGCAGGGATTGAACGCCATCGGTTATCTTCAGGACTCTTAGTCCAATTTATATCTTGTCCGTAGTCGGACGCTATGTTGTTTCTTCCGCTGTTATTTGGATCTTTGTATTGTACCAGTTGTATCCTTGACTCGTTTGAGTCTTCTTGTATATATCTTTTCTGTTGTTGTTGCGCAATATTCGTGAACTGTTGTAATGTTATCACAAGTGGCAACCTAAAATCGGTTATTATGTGGATTTTTGGCGGAAATGCTGAAACCTGCATAGTGCCCGATCTAGGGGCGTCACACTTGTCGATTGGACTTTCACACCCTGGACCAGTGGCTTCATCCTCTTATCCAATTGATAGAAGAGCTGGCAGCAGGGTGCCCAGCCCCAAACTTAATAGAACAAATTCTCTTCACTATTTTTGCCCTTGATTTATCAATGAGAGCATAATTGTGTAAATAAAAGAGAAAGAGGGATGATCTTCTACCTAGATGCGTCCTTCTATGGGAGTCACTCTTGTGAAGTCTAGTTGGCTTGTGACCTACTGTATTTTCTGTTTACCATTCGTTGAAAGAAGCATACACCTCTCTAAAAAATATTTTCAATACCTCTGTTTAACAAAATAAAAAGCTCTAGTACATGAGTGATCCCCGCTTCCCTTTGCGAAGGGCCTTTCTTTTACTTTTATGTTGAGTCTCCATCTTCTAACTTTATGCACAATTGAGAGATCATAGTTTCCATTATGAGTTTAATGTGCATTTGTCCCAGAAAAATTATTAATTGATTGATGATGTGTTATTATTTGCTCTCAAATTATTTGTTCTAGTATTCCTCTTAAACTTTGAAGGTGTCCTGACATTTATGTTTTTCCCCACTCTTAAGGACAAGCGAAATATCACTTTGCTATGTTTTCTCTATGCTTGAAACAAACGTATAACTTTCAAGTGCATTATTATTCATGATCTTTTATTTGTGTTACCTTTCATGATGCAAAGTGATTTCTATATTTCATTGTTAAAATTATATCTATCATGCTTATGTTTAAAGTACTATGATCTCAGCTATACTTATGCTTTTACAATTTAGATGTTCAAGTTTATGTTGGTAGCATGTCATCTCAGAAATTATGTATTTTTATTGTTTATCTACTCGAGGACGAGTAGGAGCTAAACTTGGGGATGTTGATACGTCATAAACGTATCCTTAATTTCTGATGTTCCATGTCGTTTTCATGCCATATGTTACATGTTTTCCTTACACTTTATGTCATTTTTATCGATTTCCTGGGACTAACCTATTGACAAGATGCCACAGAGACAATTTTTTTTATACTTTTTTTAGTTTCAGAAAAGTTGTTCCGGAAATATTCTCGGAATTGGAAAATTCGAAGCCCAGAAGTCTTAGAATTTCCGAAGGTTTCATGAAGTCCCGAAGAGGCCACAAGGGGGCCACAGGGGGCCCCACCATGAGGCGGCGCACCCCTGACCGCGCCATGGGGTGGTGTGGGCCCCTCGGGCGCCCACCGCCATCGCCCTTTCGCCTATTTATTCCCCCGATGCGTGAACCCTAAAAATATACCACTTTTCCACGAAAAACACCCGAGGCCACCGTCATCGTCAACCCGAGATCCGGAGGGTTCTAGAGTTCTCCCCGACACCCCGCTGGGAGGGGAAATCATCACCGGAGGGCTCTACACCACCATGCCCGCCTCCAGAGTGATGCGTGAGTAGTACATCCTTGGACTACGGGTTCAGTAGCTAGATGGTTGTTCTCTCCTCTTTATGCCTGATGTGAAGGTTGAGCAAAGACATAAACACACACTAGAGAGTTTGAAAAAGTATACCATGAATGCGCACCATAGAAACCTTAAAGAAGCGTACCACACACCACATAGAGATAGAAGAAATATACCATGAAAACACAGAGAGTTTGCAAAATATGCATACCACGAACATGTTAAGTAAGCAACATACCATTAGCGCGTACACATGCAGGTTGAGCGGGGATATGGCGGTTAAAGAACATAGGTACACCAAGCACAACCTACTAGCTGTTGCTACAACGTTGGATTTTATGACGACGAGTGCCGACCATTGAGCAAGGAAGACACGAGAACACACGTACACCAACACATCTAAACACATACATACGCACAGTGCAAATTCTATTCTTCTACGACTTCTAAAACGAAAAACTTACAACAGCTAGTAGGTTGTGCTTGGTGTACCTGTGTTCTTTAACCTCCTTATCCCCGCTCAAGCTACAAGTGTACGCGCTAATTGTATGCTGCTTACTTAACATGTTCGTGGTATGCATATTCTTCAAACTTGTGTGTTCATGTTATATTTCTTCTATCTCTATGTGGTGTGCGTTAATGGTACGCTTCTTTAAAGTTTCTATGGTGCACATTTATGGTATACGTTTTCAAACTCTCTAGTGTGTGTTTATGTCTTCTCTCAACCTACATGTATAGTGTACCTTGCCGCCGCAAACTTCGTCGGCGACCTCCGCCACCGCCACCCGCACCATCGTTCTGCTCGTTGCTCGTCATGGGGATCACATGTGTGGTGGTAAGAGGTACCTTAACCTATGTGGAAAGTAGTGAGAGTAATAATCACTAGAAGCAAAAGCATTTTTTTTGTTAGCTTGTACTACCGAGTCTGACTAAACTGTTTGCGGGAAACCAAACACATGCACACCATATTTTTGGGGGTGGCTCTACCAAAGTAGGTGCTGGCCAGCCTAATCTCACGAAGCTCAAAAGTTGATCCTCGCGCCCTTGGTCGCTCGATCCTACCACTTGGTGGCTCGTTGTATCGCCCATAATACCCAATCCGCTCGTATATTTCTCTTTTTTTTTCGTGAAGAAACCGGTGAAAACCATAAAAATAACATGTTTAAAAGTTGATGTTAGAGTTCTATAGGCATGAAAATTTATAAGTTGAAACTCAAAATTGTTTAGGAGCTATGAAAATAAAAATTCAGCCATGAATGCCATAGTTTATTCATTGCTGGAACTATTCATCGCTCCATCTGACATTATAGCTCCTAGATAATTGGTTTTGAGTTTTGGTTTGCAAATTTCCATATCTATAGCGATCTACCTTTCCAATGTAATGCTTTTAAAAACTTTATTAAAGATGCTTATGTCGCGGTATTTACTGGTTTTCACCAAAAAATGGTTTCCATCATATAGTTTCTCTTGGAATTCAGACAATAACGGGGTTTGTCTTTTTTTTAGTGTGGGAAAGGAGTAGGGTTTGTCTCTGGGCTAAAGTGAGTTCGCCTCGGCCTGCAGTTTATGGGCTTGAAACGGGTATTTTGGGCCCAATTAATCACACGGGCCAAGTTTACCACCAGAGTACCTGAGGCACGATCAGCCCACCGCAAAAATGTACTCCGTACATAGATCTAACGGCCCGCGTGCCCTAAAAAAAAAGTAACGGCCTGTGATCCGACGGCCGAAATCATTAAGATCGTAGGTAAAGCTCAATTTTTTTTTAAGATCGTAGGTATGGGAACGGACGCGGCTTTCCCACTATCACAAGGATCTCCAGTAGTAATCTACACCATCCATCTTTCTGGGGATACGAGTCAGTCCTCGCCGCCATCCGCGGACGCGAGACAACTTTGACTTCATTTAACCGCTAAAACCGCCTGAAGTCACGTCCATGCATAAATATAATCACGCTTACCGGTTCCCACCCTGCCCAAAATACCCCTCGCGTCTCTGGCAACTGGAGTGGGGGTCCACCGGTGGAGTATCCAAACCCGAATTTTAAAGATTATGTGCTAACCAAGATTTATGCATTACTTTTTTTCCTGATTGCCAATTATGTACTAACAAGTAAATTTATGCATTAACAGTTAACATGAACATGCATTAACCGAAATTAGTTAAAAATTATGGGGTCAAAACTAAATGGATACACAATAAATCCCATCAACAAAGATTTTTTTTACTAAAGAATGCATCAGCATGTAAAATTAAATTCATAAATTAACGTGAATTTTTGGTTAATGAATCAACAGGAAAATGTGGGATTCATACACTTAGAGTTTATAGTAGGCTCAGTACAGAAAAATGTAAGCAAATCCATGCACCAGCAATCAAGCAAGAAAAAAATGGAAGCAATAATCCATGCTCCACCAATCTTTAGTCCAGATCACAGACAAAAAAACCCCGAATATACAAGTGCATGAATCAGGATATTAATGAATAAATCCAGAAAACTAGATATTGTGTTGCCCGTTTTGGTAATTAGGAATTGTCTTGTCCCTTGATTAGTGCATCAATCAACGAACTAGAAAAAGGCCATGCTCAATCAATTCATGTACGATTTATAGATTTGAAAAAAAAATTGCATGCATCAACAAAAATTATCAGATTATGCATTTGTTGTTCTTTATCCTCTTGCAGGTCGATTATGCATTTGCTGTTCTTTATCCTCTTGCAGGTCGATTCATAACAGAAAAGAGGGAAGCAAATATTTTCTTTTGTCCAAGCAGATTGGGTCCGACCAAGCCAATGCAAGAACAAATCCATTGCTTGGATCATATGCAACAAGAGAAAACAAATCTGAACACACAAGTGGATTCGTTCTTTTCATACACGGATCTAATCTGAATAGAAGAAAAGGTGGATAAAAAAAACCATGAAAAACACATAAAAAAGAGATCCGGAGCGGATCTTGGAAGAGCTAGACGAATCCAATCCGGATCTCCCATGGCTGGAGTTGGAGCTTCCGGTGGTGGCTACTCGAGGTGGATGCCGGTGGTGGCTGCTCCAGATCCGTATCACCATGGATGGAGCTCCAGGTGCTACTCGAGGTGGCTGCCGGCGGTCGCCGGATGCAGCGTCATCACTCGGTTCGAAGGTGGGAGGGCCTCCATCCGGCCGGGATGTGGGAGCCCGTTGGGAGCGGCCTCGTTAGGGGGAGAGCACAGGTGGAGGTGGGGGAGAGATATCTAGGGCGGGGATCTGCCATTTCTGGAGCTCGGAAGGAAGAGGGGATGAGCAGCGATGAAGATGACGCCGGCACACGCGCCGGGACCCACTAAGACAGAAAATAATTCACAGTATGCCCTCTGTTAGGTCGGGGTAGCAATCGCAGGTTCCGTGCCAGAGACGCGAGGTTTGTGTGGGCCATGGCATACAGTTGCGCCTACAAGCGCTAATGAAGTCAACCCGCAAGCACGGATCTCCAACACAGATGGACGCTCGTGATATGTCTTGGAGATCCTAGTAACAGGGGCGATGCATTTTCGGTATGGGGACCATCCCACCAAATCGGCCGTAACAACAGCCGTCTTTACGGCACGCCGTTGCCGCCCCCTCCCCGCCGCCACCGTCACCCAAACCGCCGCGACTCTGTCCGTCCACGATGAGCGACTTCCCCGCCACCGCCACCGCCACCGCCTCCGCCTCGACCTCCAACTCCGCCGAGGCGGCAAACCCCGACGCCCCCGTCTCCGACCCCACCACCGCCGCCTCGACTTCCCACTCCACCGCGGCGGCAAACCCCGACGCCACCATCTCTGCCGCGGTGTCAAACCCCGACGCCCCCGTCTCCAACCCCACCACCACCACCTCAACCTCCCACTCCGACGCGGCGGCAAACCTCGACGCCCCCGTCTCCGCCGCGCCAGTCGCCTTCTCGCAGCAGCATTGGCCGCTCCCACCCCCGCTCACTTCGCATCAGCAGCTCCCGTCCAACCCCACCGTCTTCGGAGTAGTGGTCGCCGGGGCACCGTGGCGGGCAATGTGGACTAACGAGAAGCCATCGGCCTTCGAGAGGGTGGACGCGACGGTGGTGCCGAGGAAGAAGCTCGCGTGGGGCGTACAAGGCACCAACCCCTCCACGGACTCGATCTCCAACCCTGCCGCGGCGGCAAACCCTGACGCCGCCATCTCCGCCGCGGTGGCAAACCCCGACGCCTCCGTTTCCCACCCCACCACCACCGCTTCGACCTCCAATTCCGCCGCGGTGGAAAACCCCGACGCCCCCATCTCCAACCCCACCACCACCGCCTCGACCTCCTACTCCGCCGCAGCGGCTACCCCCGACGCCCCCCTATCCGCCGCGCCAGTCGCCTTCTCGGAGCAGCATTGGCCACTCCCATCCCCGATCACTTCCCTTCAGCAGCGCCCATACGACCCCGCCGCCTTCGCAGCAGTGCTCGCCTGGCGGGCAATGCGGAGCAACGAGAAGCCATCGGCCTTCGAGAGGGTGGACGCGACGGTGGTGCCGAGGAAGAAGCTCGCGTGGGGTGTACAGAGCACCAATAGTAGGGAGAAGTCGCCGGGCTTCCGTATGCGTGTTGATTCAGATGATGGAATTTCTGACGACGAGGGAGGTAGTGCCATGACTCCAGGGCCAGGCTACAAAAGAAAGCGTAATCAAATCACTCGGCCTTGTCCCATGAAGAAACAAAAACGCGAAGAACCACCTAAGCATACCCTCCTCAGCTTGGATAATCTGATGGATTTTATAGCAACTTGGAGGGAGCCTTGCCTTCGACATCCAGATGACACTGACACGGTATGCTTTACATCATGGTGAATCCTTGTTTTGTGGAAATAATAACTAGGATCTTGAGGACCATCACCTATGCATCATAGTAATTCATATCCATCTTTGTATTTCAACGTATTTATATAACCTCATTGATTATTTAGCACAGGTCAGAGGATGTTTTTGTTCCACCAGCCTCTGTTATTTCTGAACCAACCTTCTTTTACCTATGATCACGCAGATCCTGGGATCCATGCTAAATAGCTATGCACACAAGCTAACTCTGAATCAAAGGAACACAATGAAAAAATGCTTCACACAATACCCCGCCATTGCCTTGCTCAATGTTGCCGTAAGTTGACATCCATTATTATTTTTATGTGCCTATTGCTCTACTCCCATATTGTTGCAACGTTTCCTTTTTCTCCCCGTTCACGTACACGGATTTAAATTTTACTGATTTAACTCTTGAGTCTGTGTCACATGATAGGTCTCATCAGCAACTAAAATTATTATTTCGCTGGCTTGATACAGGATCGCTCATGTAGTTGCATATTTCTGTTGATAAATTGGAATATGTTTAGAAGAGTCACGGTCCTGTTCCCCGCCGGGCCTTTTCCCTTCTCGACTAGACGAAGGAGATATTCATTCCATTCAGGCATGTGAGGAAGGGCGGCGTCGGCTTGACCCTGTCTTCTCTCTTGGTCGGGTCGGATGCTAAGTTTGTCATTCAGTGGTGAGATGTTCATAGAAAGCAAGGCCTTGCCCCACGAGTACCGGATTTGGTTTGGATGGGATCTCGCTTGGATGCTGGTGCGATCCATCAATCCGGATAGAGTCTTTCCCGCTCAGTAACAAAGAGTACACGCGCTACGGCTTACCCAGTGGATCTTCGGCCCTTGCACCTGGTCATAGTTGTTTACTGATTTAGATATGATGCCCTAAAAACATAGGAACACTACTCTCTTTTTGGTGTGAAGAGATCTGGAATGGTATCTATGTCATTCCTTTTCATGTTTTGTTTTCGCATTTTATTTAGCTCTCTGGCTATTATACTCAAGTATGTACTGTATTGAACTCAAAAGTTTACTACGTTGTAGCTTTTATTTTTCATTCTTATGCATCCAATATTAGTTCAATTATGTAATGTAGCTGCATGCTTATGATTCTTATATTTATTTCAGCTATAGCCTATGGGTTCCTTTTTTTGGTTTGTTGTATACTTGTAATGCGGTGTTACTGTTTTGGTGTATTTATTCACCTTTACATGTATATGCAGGTTAGAATGTTGGGAGGTCCTCTATGTCCGTCATCAGTACCAACTGTCCCCGTCGGCATGGATGCTAAACTTGGATGTAGTAATGAGGGCAGCAATAAGCCTCCAGACAGTTCTCTCTCTCTCTCTCTCTCTCTCTCTCTCTCCGGTGCTCAAAATATATGATGTGTGTTGTGCTTGTGTGTAGAATGGCTGCTTTTTGGGGGCACTGACGCAGAAGACAACAAAATCCCTTACAATTTACTGTATCTTTATACAAAAGACCTTTCACATTTGATATTGGTTTGTGCAGGTGTTCCAATTGATGATGTCATCAAGAGGACTACTGAATATTTTGAATCCAACATTGCAGTGAGTGAACTAGGATCTTTGAAAGTAAAAAGTTCATTCTCTCTGAAGAAACTTCATGAATGTGAAATATGGGTGACTAGTCAATTTTCTGCCCAGCAGTTTAGCGCTCTTGGCCATGGGAATTTTCTGGAGTTTCTGGAAAGATATGCTCATCATTTCCCTCCTAACTGGAGTGGTTTCTTAAACGAGGAACTTCCTAGTTCTTCCTCTCTGGAAGTTTCTGTAGTGCCGCAACAGATTGGAGTTTTACTCTGTCAAGCTGAGAGTAACTGGCTGGAGGATGGTGAATTTTCAGTGGATAGTTTCCGTATGCTTTTGAAAAGGCAGTTTCCAACAATCAATGTTGATGTAGTGCAAAACAAATCAGGAGTCCTCAATGGTGCTACTGAGGCTCATAGAAAGATCATACAGACAAATACCATCAAATTTTCCATCGCGCTGTTGGAGAAACGTTGGTCTGGAATTTTGCTAGGCAATGCTGGTGTGCTGAGGGATAATACCGCTCAACAATCTTATCCTGGATCAGTTTCCTCGCAAGATGCAATTAAGTGCTTACTTAAGGCTCCATTGTTGTCTGATCTTCTTCTTTGGTCAAATTGGGATATGATGTTTGCTCCCTCATTGGGCTCCTTTGCACATTGGTTACTGAATATAGGTCCAATTCAGGAGTTATCATGCATTGCGACCACAGATGGAAGGTTCATTAGAATAGATACATCAGCCACAGTTGACCAATTTTTAGAAGCCGTCATTCAGCAGTCACCGATTCAAGTGGCAGTAAAGCTGCTTTCCTTGCTACACGTTCACAATGGTTCTAGCAATGCTCCAATTTCGTTACTGAAGTGTTATACACAAAAAGCAGTGGACGTTATAATGAATAGAAACATCGATTCAACCAGCACTGGTTCCGAAGAAAAAATATTTGTGCACGAGGGACTGCATACACAAATTGCTGAACAGCCTGCATGCTCTTCTCTCTATATTGGCCGCATTCAAGGAAGTTCTGAGATCCCTTGTGTAAGGAGGCTTACGTCTAAAAGCTTATCAAATATTGACCGCACTATTCAGCTGATTGCGAAATTTATACTAGACTGTCTTGGTCATCTACCTTCTGAATTCTGGAGTCTGGCAGCAGATATATTATTATCAGGAATTCGGACTGTTACTAGAATTGCCATTTGGCCATCTTGCATGCATGCAGTGAAACTTGGCAGCTTTGCATGCTTCACAATATTGGATTAACACTTGGAGTTGCTGAATGGGCTGAAGATTTTGACACAACCTACTGGACTAAAGATGTTCTTGCACATGGAGAAATTAATCCATCATCTATATCTGGAGGACATCCACATGAAAAGACTAGCATGCTTAATGATGCAGATCATGGCATGATAAATGAGCAAAGCAAATCATTTCAGTGCTTGGAGGCTATAAATAATGAAAATGTGGAAGGTTTTGATCCTATTAAAACCGAGACAGATATTGCAGAATCACTAGCCACAAACAAGCCCGCCATGATGGAAGAACTAAATCTTGAGGAAGCAGCTCTTATTATTGAGACTATACGCCAGGAAGAGTTTGGTTTGGATAAGACACTAAGTTATACTGATGGCTTGTTGAAAAAGCAGCATGCTCGACTTGGCAGAGCTCTTCACTGTCTCTCCCAAGAGCTATATTCCAAAGATTCTCACATAATTCTTGAGCTAGTATGCATCATCCTACGCGTTCCTCTTTTATTTTACTCCCTCCGTCTCATATTAATTGTCTCAAAGTTGGACAAAAGTGGATGTATCTAGACATATTTTAGTGTTAGATACATCCACTTTTGTCCAAGTTTGAGACAATTAATTCGAGACGGAGGGAGTATATCATTTGTGTGTATGGGAGTGGGTTTGTCTGCAAATATTAATCTGCCAATATCTTTCTACTCTATTTCAGATACAGAATGCTGATGACAATACTTATCTCGAGGATGTCGAACCAACATTAGCGTTTGTTCTTCAGGAGAATGGAATTGCTGTTCTCAATAACGAGAAGGGATTTTCTGTTGATAATATCAGAGCGTTGTGTGACATTGGCAATTCAACAAAGAAAGGATCAAACATGGGGTATATTGGAAACAAAGGCATTGGATTTAAGTCTGTATTCCGGGTAGGTGGAAACATAATTATTTTTCAGTTATCATCTAACGCTGTAAGCATTTTCGCCATAATATACATTGGCTTGTCGTCTCGAGTTTCTTTTTTATTCTGCAAATAAGATAAATTGCATCTTAAGTTTCAAATCTCTTGTTTCATCAATCAGTCTGTTCTTTACTTGTATCTTTCCATTCCCATCTTTTAAGACTTCAAATTCTGTGTGGAATTGATATCTGTTCTTTTGCAGGTAACCGATGCTCCAGAGATCCATTCAAATGGTTTTCATGTGAAATTTGACATCGCAGAAGGTCAGATCGGTTTTATCTTGCCCACTGCAATTCCGCCCTTCGATAGTGATGCTGTAAGCAGATTATTATCTCCTGAAGATGGATACAGTGCATGCTCCTTCTGGAACACTTGCATTTTGCTCCCTTTCAGATCAAACGTTAGGGAGGGCACTGCTATGTGCTCCGTCGTGTCCATGTTTTCAGATCTTGACCCATCTCTGCTTCTGTTCCTTCAGAGGCTAAAATGCATCAAATTCAAAAATGTGCTCAGTGAAAAATTTCTAGTTATGAGAAGGAAATCTCTTGGCAATGGCATAGTGAGGATCTCACACGGGGATGAGGAAATGAGTTGGTTGGTAGTTAATAAGAAATTACACGGCTCAATTGTGCGCCATGATGTATGTAGTACAGAGATAGCTATGGCATTTCCTTTGCAGGAGAATGAGGAAGGAGAGTACGAGCCTCATTTGAAGCAACAGCCTGTGTTTGCTTTCCTTCCTTTAAGGAACTATGGTCTTAAATTCATTCTTCATGGAGATTTTGTTTTACCTTCATCCAGAGAGGAAGTGGATGCAGATAATGCATGGAATCAATGGTTGCTGTCTGAGTTCCCTTCTTTATTTGTTAGCACGCAAGAATCCTTTTGTGCTCTACCTTGCTTCAAGGAGTGCCCTGGAAAAGCAGTGGAAGCCTTGATGAGTTTTGTGCCTCTACTCGGAGAAGTTTTTGGGTTCTTTTCTCAGCTCCCACACTTGATCCTTTCCAAGTTACGCCTAACCCGCTGTATGGTTTTGGAGGGCTCCAGTCTGCAGTGGGCCCACCCATGCAACACACTGAGGGGTTGGGACAAACAGGCTAGAATGCTATTGTCTGATGACTTACTTCATGAACATCTTCAGCTTGGATATCTATCAAAGGATACCATTATATCTGATACCTTATCAAGGGCCTTAGGTATACATGAGTATGGACCAAAAGTTTTGACTGATGTTATTTCATCTATTTGCGGAACTGTTGGCTGTATCGAGTCACTGGGACTGGAATGGCTATGTGCTTGGTTTGTCACACTTCATTTGGCATTGCTGTCTCATTCTTCTCGCAATCTTCCCTTAACAACAAGTGTTGAAAGTGATATCTTATGTTCTCTGAGGAAACTGCAATGCATCCCACTTTCAGATGGCTCGTTTAGCTCTATAGCAGACGGACCAATATGGTTGAATTGTGATTTTCTTGACATCCCATCTGAGTCTAAATTTAGCATGCAGAGCTTCCCTGTTTTATATGATAACCTTCGAATTGTGAGCCCTCACATTCTCTCAATGTCCTGTAAAAATAGTTACATTGTGGAAGAGATGAAAACAGATGCCCTTGTAGATACTTTACTGAAAATTGGGGTGCGGAAGTTGTCTGGACATGACATTATAAAAGATCACATCCTTGTGTCACTGTCTAATGCTACAGAGGCTAATGCAGAAGAGAAAATGATGACAGAATATTTGAGTTTCATTATGCTGCACCTTCAGTCATCTTGTACAAGCTGTGACTCTGGGAAAGAAGAGATTGTGTCAGAACTACGAAAGAAACCTGTTTTACTTACGAATAATGGCTATAAGTGCCCAGCTGATATACCAATTCACTTCAGTAAACATTATGGAAATTCGGTGGACATAGGCAAGCTACTTCAGAATGTGGATACAACTTGGACTGAACTTGATACTTGTTACTTAAGGCATCATAGTTCTGCTTCATTGCAATTCAAATTGAAAAGTTGGAGGCAATTTTTCGAGGAGTTGGGTGTGACTGATTTTGTTCAGGTAGTGAAAGCTGAGAAAAATATATCAGAGGTTGATCATGTTCTAGATGGTATTCCTTCCCAAGATGGCATATCTGGAACAACTTGTATTGTATATGACTGGGAGTCACCAGAATTAGCTAATTTGTTATCAATATTTTCTTCAAACAAATACCGAGAAAATTGTATATATCTTCTGAAGGTTCTTGACAAAACCTGGGATGGTTATTACAGTACGAAATCCAGAAGTCTCACAAATGCAACACGTTCTGGTGAGAATATAACAATTGAGTCTTCCTTTGTGAAGTGTCTGCGGAACTTCAAGTGGATAGCAACAAGTATGGATGAGGACCTTCATTATGCAAAAGATCTATTCTGTGATTTGGAAAATGTGCGATCCCTTCTTGGCAGTGTCGCCCCATATGCTAAACCACTGGTCAGTAGTTTGTCCTTGTCAAACTTTATTGCATTTTATCTTAAATTCCTTAACTCATTCTTGTGGAACAGTTGTCAAGTAAAACACTTCGGAAGGATATTGGATTCAAGACAAAGGTATCCTACAGTGACGCTTTATTGATCCTGAACCATTGGATAGCATCACATGGTCCTTTTAGCGCAAGGTATGGTGTTTCTTCATCTATTTATGAGTTACAGAAATGGTACTCCCTCCGCTCCATATTACTTGACGCTAAAATGGGTGTGTCTACACTTATTTTAGTGCTAGATACATCTACTTTAGTGTCAAGTATTATGCAACGTAGGGAGTAATCGCTTAAAATTCTAGCAACCTATCTGTAACTTGTCTTTAACCACCTACCTCCCATTGGGAGGTGTAGAGGGAATAAGGGATAGGTTTATTTTGGATTGTTATGTTTAATTAAATTGCTAATTGATTGATCCCTGGTTATAAATATTATAATTTTAAACATTCCAGGTATTCACCAGCACTATATATTACATACTTGTTCTACATTCTGTGTTTTATTTTGTATAACGCTGGAGCTTTTTACCTGCCTTTCCTTCAGAATGGACCAGATGTGCAAACTGTATACCTTCTTGTCGGAAGGTGCGGCTAATGGAGAGATCAACATTAAACGGGATTTCCTATCACTCTGCTCTATATTTACACCACTGCATTGTTCACGACCTACTGATCTCGTAACTGGGAGATTTATGTCTTCAAAAGACTTGTATTGGCATGACCCAACAGGCTGTTCTGAAATGGCGGATTCATTTGTTTCAGTAAAGAGCAGTATGCTTCCAAGAAGAATGCTGTCCACGGCTTATCCAAGCCTGCACGAATTCTTTACTGAGATATGTGGTGTGCCTAAGACTCCGACTACATCTGACTACCTTGAGATACTGTTAGAGTTATCAAGTGTTGCATTGCCTTCACAAGTGGCCAATATTGTAAGTTATTCAGGCGCAAAATACCTAACCTGCATGGCGTAGACTTGTCAGTTTCTGCCTAAATATGATTCTACTCACTCTTGGATAAAAAAAAAATACCCCCTCCGTCTCATATTAATTGTCTCAAAGTTGGACAAAAGTAGATGTATCTAGACATATTTTAGTGTTAGATACATCTAGTTTTGTCCAATTTTGAGACAATTAATATGAGATGGAGGGAGTAGTAAACTACAGTACCCTAGGGCATTTTGTGTCGAGGAGGATAATTTCCTTTACGTTATTAAATCTTACTTTCGTACTTTATATAGGTATTTCGTGTATTTGTAAGATGGGCCAATGATCTCCATTCTGGAAGTGATAAGATGAATGATATCTTGTACTTGAAAGAATCTATTCAGAAGTTGGAGACAACAATATTGCCAACCCCGGTTAATAAATGGGTGTCTCTCCATCCATCTTTTGGCCTTGTTTGCTGGGCAGATGATGATGATCTGAAGCAGCAATTTCAGAACTCTAGCGCGATCGAATTTGTACAATTTGGTGAACTTTCTCTTGATGACAAACAGATGCTATGTGTAAGAGTTGCTTCACTGATGGACATCTTAGGTATTCCGGCACTTTCTAAGGTAACAAAATCCTATATAGCTTATTTCCTTTTTCCTGTATGATAAAGTTCACAAATTAGGTACTCCCTCCGATCCGAAATAAGTGACGGAGGGAGTAGCTTGCATCCGTACAAATTCCTAATCACCTTCCGACACTTATTAAGGATCGGAGGGAGTATTAAATTGAAAAAAGGAACACTCGGAAATTAGAGACAAAATCAAGTAAATTTTCTCTTCATTAATTTGAATCGAATACATTCTTGATGTCTACTCCAAGAATTACAAACAATCAGCTGTAATGGCCGACAGCCTAACACAATGAGTTCGTTATGACAAAAATCTGTAACATACTAGTCGCTAGTAAACTGAATTGCATTTGACAGCCTTGTTCATTATTTAATATGATGAGATTAGCTTTATTACTTCAACAGACTTCTGTATGTTTGGAAGTAGAAAGCATTGCTAGTATTGATTTGTTGCATTGTTCTTATATCTACCATTTGTTTTATGATTGTAAGTTTGTAACCCACTATGCCTTTACACAGGTTGTGTACCGGGAAGCAATATTCTATGGTACAGGGAACAATCGGGAAAAGGCTAGTTTTATTAGTTGGCTTTTACCATATATGCAACGTTACATCTACAAGATGCATAGAGATACTTACAACAACTTTCAACAAAATGAGACCATGAAGCTTAGCAGTCTTGAAGTTACTGTTGTTCAGAAGTTATTCTTCAAGTATATGCTGAAAGGACGCGATAGTTCTTGTAAGAGAAGGTTTGAGTGCCATTGTCTCCTGCAGGTTAGCATCTGCCTTTATCTTTTGCATTTATAGTCAAAAGTACCAGCAGCTATTAGTCTCTTTTGTTGTCCAATCTTTGGCATTTTCGGTAGGGCAACCTTTCTTCAGGATCCTGGATTCCTGGAGGACATGTGAAGAAATCAGATAGTCTATTCTCAGGTGCCCTTATAGTAGGGTGCAAATGAACAATAGCGATATAACTTAGCTTGCAATGTTTTATATTGCATTTTTTATCAGCAATCACTAGTCAAGAGTAGTTTGCTTTGAACCTGTTAAAAATTTCAGTGTGGTAACATTTGTTGTCGACCTGCCTGTCATCTGCGCATATGCTATAGCTTAGATTGCAATTTTCAGATTTTTTTTCTAGATAACATTATCAGATCTAGAATTCATTTGGTTTATTACTCGTTTCCAGGGAAATATTTTATACGCTACACAAGAAGCTGATTCACATTCAATTCTTTTGGAACTTTCTAGACTTTTCTTTGGTGGGTCTGGTGATCTACACTTTGCAAATTTTCTTCACATGATCAAAACCATGTCAGAATCGGGCTCCACCATGGATCAAATTGAGCTCTTTACGGTCAACAATCAAAAGGTGCCTGTGTTGCCTGAGCAGGAATCTGTTTGGTCATTTTCTTCCTCGTTTGTGGCCAAGGAAATATTCACTTCCCAAGCAGTTCAATTGCAACCTGCATGTGAACCCACTCATACCCTCAAGCGTAAGAGGAGCCCAGAAATCATTTCAAGCCAGCCGCCCAGTAACAAAACAAGCCATGATCTCACAGTCTCTCGCAAAAGCCCGCAAGAGATAAAGGTGAATGATATGACACCTCCACCACATCTCAGCAAGCCTGTGGAGTGTGGACACAGTGAAGATACTTCAGTTCCGGTCAAGCTTGAAGGTGATCATGTTGTGAAAGAGGATTTAACAAGGGAATGTGAAATGTTAGCCGAAGAAAGTGCAATGGGAGTTGGCGATGAGCCTACTTGTATGGACTTGAAGGTAGCATGCTCAGCAAGTCCAGTTGATGAAACTGATCTAACCGATGTTGATGAGAAATCCGGTGTTGCAGAAGGAACTGGCACACCTGGCAAAGCTGCAGCACGCAAACCAGACGAGCGGCCAAGAACTGGCAGGCTTGGTGAAGCTGCGGTGCACCAATACCTCGTTGGGCAGCTAGGATCAAGCAATGTCAAGTGGGTGAATCAGGAGAGCGAGTCTGGGCTTCCGTATGATATTGTCATCACACCCGAGGATGGCTCTGCAGAGTATGTGGAGGTGAAGGCGAGTGTGGTTTCAAATAAGGACTGGTGCTACATTACTCCCAGGGAATGGCAATTCGCGTTGGAGAAAGGGGATTCGTTCAGCATCGCTCATGTTCTTTTGACAGGTTCAGACGAAGCGAATATAGTGATTATGAAGAATCCTCATAAGCTCTGTTGCCAGCAGAAGGTGGGCTTGAATCTCGCTCTTGTTATGACGAGACAACATAGAAAAAGCCTCAACCAAATTTCAGTAAAGTTGAAGCCTGACGCCGAATCGTTGACAGATGAGTCTGCATCTTGATCAAGACTTCTTTCATATGGCGCGGCTATGTGCCTCCGTCATTGTCGACTCCAGCTCGTAGATTTTGTATATAAATACCGTAGCTCTGTAACCTGCTCTCTTGGCGGATGTAACCTAAACGTGTCTACTCATGCCAATCCTCTGCGTGAACGCGTCTACTTTTTTTTGTTACCATGTGACCCAGAAGCTGACATGTTAGGAAAAAAGCTGCTGTAAATGTACAGTATTTTTGTGCTGAAAATCAGAGGAAGGGAGATCCTCTTGTGCAGATTGGTGTAAGACCAGCGGCAATGCTAAACATAGACACTGGGATTGTAGTCATTACATTAGCTTTAGGTGTGAGGAAAATCATGTTTATCTTCAGCATAAACTGATGTGCAGAACTTTGGTCGGTGACGACGAAAATGGCCGAAAATACAAAAAAAAATGTTGCTAATGGAGAAATGACCCCTCCTTGGTTATACCTTGTTAAGTACCCCCTCCGTCTCAAGAAGGATGTTTATCTAGGCATGTTTTTGTGTCTAGATGCATGTAAATTTGGACAATTTCTGTTGGTCGCCATATATTACAAAATAACGGAATAGACTATAAAATTAATAGGCATATGGTTCAAGGTAACCAAAATAACCCATATAAAGTTAATAAAAGTCTATACAAGTAGCAAACACATGCTACGAGTAACCTATAAAGTGAATAAAAATAGCAATTCCGTACATGTTACTAGACATTCGGTTTTTTTGGTTAACCATTTGGTTTTTGGCTATTAACCATATTACCTGCAGACATATAGTTAGTTATTTTACTAAGCGTAGCCTTAACAGAAAACCAAAATAACCATAGTTATGGTTCGGTTTCGGTTTTCCGGTTTGGTTTCTCGGTCTTTGGTTAACCGTGTGTGGTCTCACTGGCCGAAAATACGAAGATCCATCAGAGGAGCAAGGCAGCCCATCACTAGAACGAAGAGAAAGGCGCACTGGGCGAGTTGCCTCGGCTGTCGAGTCCAATTGAGCCGGTGGACAACATTCCCGTGGTCCAGTTCATCCACTTGGAACCGAAACCAAGAGAAATTTCTAGGAGATGGAATAGAAAGTTTCGGGGGTATCTAATTTTCACATGATGGCAAAGATCTTCTTGATACAGGGTCATATCAACGAATTGCGAATGTAGAAAAAGTGATGTAGTATAGTGCTCCCTTGACAAAGGCATATGTAAAAACTAGGCCACACATTTTTAGCTGAATTCCTTTTCTATCGTCTCGGTAAAAAAATTGCGGTATGATCCAACCTGATTCTTTTAAAACAAAAAAAAAGATTTGTATTATCCATTAATCAGAAGAAGGTAATCATGTTATTTTGGAGAATTGGGTGAAAGCTATACAACAAACAACAACACCATAGGGCCACACCCACTCAACCTCGAGAACAACAAGAACACAACACATAACCAACCCTTTGGGGAGCTGTGCCAACGCCAGAAGCTCCGCCACCTGCGAGAAGACATCGCAGCTCCGATTCTCAAAAAGAACTACCAAGGGGAACCAGACAAGGCTAGTGTTGGAGAAGATCGCCGAATGGTACACTTGTCGCCACTCACCGTACACCACTGGAACCCAACATCAACAACTTCGACTTCACAACAACAAGCCGAGGCAAACCCATGGATACGCCGGAGAAGAGCCGACTACCTGGACCAAAGACGTGTCTCTGACATCGCTCATCTTCGCCATCGTTTCCGCAAAAGTCTCGACACGAACACCTCATCACCGCAGCCCCAACAGCCCCGATACCCTTGCTGCTAGCACCACCACCTCTCACAAACACGGGTCTCTCTAGCCGGCCACCACTCCAAGAACGATGCCCCCAAGGGGGAGCATGACGCAGAAATCCATCATCGCCCGATCCCGAGAAGATCTAGGGTTTCCCTCGGAGTGGCCCGAGCGAAAGATGAGCACCACGTCTCAACGATGTCCCCTAGAAGAGGAGCGGCCCGGAGGCGTCGTTGCCACATGCCATGACAAATAGCCAGAGCAAAGCTTTCGCTCGATATAGTCCTCCCTTATGCCCGCCCGCATCAAGACTAACAAACCTACCAAGTTTCTGCCTGCCACCGCCATCACCTCCGCTGCCAAACAGCCGGCCTCCACACGAACTCCGTGCCGAGGAGCAGCCAAACTTCCACACCCACACGCCGTGCACACACCACACAATGCCAAAGCCATCGCCCCCACGAGAACTGCCAGGAGCGGAGCCGCATCAGCACCTCCTTCCAATATGAATGTTGATACGTCCCAAACATATCTATAGTTTTTGATATTTCGTGCTTGTTTTCGACTAATTACCCAATGTTTTCCACATGTTTTCCTTCATTTTCCGGGAATTTTCATGGACTAACCTATTAACTCAGTGTCCAGAGTCAGTTCATGTTTTCTGCTGTTTTTGCATTTTAGGAAATCTCCGAAGGAAATATTCGCGAAAAATCCTAAAAATCTTCGGAGATCATTTTTTACCCGGAACGAAGACGCTAAAGGTGAGCCGTGGGTGGGCCCTACTGAGTTGCGTGTATGGGAATTTAATTTTTTTCCATGCATGCTACGCAACCACCAAGATCTAGCTATGCAGATACAAGTGAATAACAATTCCAAGGTCTAGTTCTTGAGATCGTGTCCCAAACAACGTAGAAGCGGAAGAGGTGTTGATGACGATGTCGATGAAGTCTGTCGAAGATCCTCATGCACAAGTATGTGGGTGAGGATGTTGCCGACTCACCGAATCCAACACCTTGATCCAGCAGAGTGAGGGTCTCGCGTGTTACCCCTCTAAGAATATGCACACATACACCAGGGCCAATTCTGCAGCGCTTTGCCATCTAGGACTAGACGCCACAGGTGCATATGAAGGTGGAGTTCTCAATACATGTGTGTGTGTGAGAGAGAGTAATTAGAATCTAGATCTAACTTGGAGAGGACACCTCAAAAACCCAATTAGAGGAAGCTCTAATTCAATTAGAGGGGCTCTAATTAGAAGATCTAATTAGACCCTCTAATTCTACTAGAGAGAGAGAGAGAGGATTTCTCTCAAAATTATGATTTGGCTCTAGCCTTGGGGGTCTTTTATAGTTGAAGGAGATGGAGAAATACCAAAGGGGGAGGAGGAGTCCTTGTTGGGCTAGGAGGAGGGGCTAGCCGCACAAAGAGGTGGCTGCACCCCCTCCCCTACCACAACTCCGATTGGACTCCTTGTGGAGTCCAACTCCACCTCCCCTTTTCCTTTTCTCTTTCCCATTTTTATTTTCTCCTTTTTATCTACAATTAAATTCAGGAAAAATACTTGGATGTCAAGTACCAATGTGTGGTGCCTTGGGGCCCACCTGGCAGCCCCTAAAATAGGTGCGGCCATGAGGGGCATTCCTGCCCCCTCCAGCACTCCCCCTTCTCGGTTTTTGCCCTAAACTCTTCCAGAACCCCGTGACACCCTTTAGATAAAATCATCGATATTATCTAACGATGTCATAAATATATTTCCAACACCCCGGGAAATTTCATGCCACCCTGCACTTGCTCCATAAAGCGTGCAACCTCAATTTCTCTCTCAGAACAACTCCTGAATAAATTCTGATAGTAATAGAAACTGTTTCTATTACTCTGGGACATCCAATGCCTTTAATATAAATTCTCTCTGATATATAGAATATATATATCACACAAAAACACCGTTACGATGATACTGCTACTTGATCCGTACCTACCGATATACACAAAAATCATCCCTAACTTAAGTGTGTTTTCCCTACAGGTTCGATAGTGTATGGACATGAAAAGTGAAAACTCTTTCCTTTCCAATAATCAATAGCGCGGACATGGACGCCCATATTGACTCCCACATACTATACAAATAAACTGCTGAACCTGTTGATCATTATACAATTTTCCCATTACTCACGATACCGAACTTACCCGAGACTATTGATTCCGGTATTGCTGTGAAACAATGTCTCGTTCACTATACCTTTGTCTTGCCTTGTTAACCGGTAAGTTTCCTTTTACTTGTTAATGTATTATGATATCCACATGATGTATCATTGTGATGCATTATCTGTAGAACTTATGGATATTAAGAATACCGAGTGGGCCCATGCATGCATCTCTCTTGTTACGGAGGAGTAATTCCCATCTCAGAACATCGAGGTAATATACTCCTTTAGAATTACCCAATGGCTCTGTTATGTTCACCTAGTTTATGATGCGACTCTAGATAGTACTGAAGTAAAACCTCCAAAATATATTACTCCGATAACCTCATGGTCAAAGGACACATTATAATATAACCGTGCTGTGATATGACACTAAGGACAAAGATGTCTTAATGGAATCTCTTAGCATATCAATCTAATTAGGGAATACCCAGCCATATCGTTCCCTTCCAACAATATGCTATTCATTGATGCTGACATAAGCGATGTCCATGATCAGGAAAACACAACCATCAAGCATCCAATGAATTAGTCGTAAAAGGCAAGACTAGGGTTTGATAATGTGTTCACGTTATTATACGTGAGCTTGATTTTTCCTCTAAATCTCATATTTAGGAGCCACGTCGTTTGTAGCATAGTAATATGAATCATAATTATAAAAGCGATGTACAATTATTATTGCCTTTTGGGCATACATCAAATAGGCTCCACAGCCACCAGGCAGCCATGAGGCACGACCCAGGGCCCACCCGCGCCATGAGGTCGCCTGGTGGCCCTAGCTATCCCCGGCATCGCCTCTTCGCCTATAAGTTGCCTTTTACCCTAAAAACAACGGGGACAGGGAAATTTTCCACGAAACAGATAAAGAGACGCCATCACCTCAAAAGTCCAGTTTAGTGCTTCTGGAGTCCTGTTCCCGCACATGCCAGAGGGGAATCCTCACCGAAGGCTTCTTCCACCCCATGTATGCTTCCCCGGTGATGTGTGAGTAGTTCATCCATGGACGACGGGTCCGTAGCAGTAGCTAGATGGTTCTGTATCCACTTTGTGCCACCATGTTTAGATCTTGTGAGCTTCCTAACATGATCAAGATCATCATTATGTAATTACTACATGCTGTGTTTGCTCGGATCCGATGAACTATGAGATTATGATTATTTTTCATGTCTATATGGGAGCTTCACTATTATCTTTGGAGTGTTTTAATATTGTCTTGCAATACTCTCCGGTGTGTATGATTTCTTTGGCCAAGTTTTTATATGCATCTCTAAGATGTAGTTTATATGCTAGATAGTGGGTTCATGCCTACTTCTTTCCTGCGTTTGAGTGACAAAAACATGCACGGGGGAGGATGGGATATTGCCACTAGGGAGAAAAACGGTGTTCTTGTTTATGGATGAGAATTACTGCTTACATTATGTATTGTTCTTAATGCATTTGTCTGTTGCACACAAGTAATCACTTTGTTGCTGCAACTTAATACCAAGGGATTGACTGGATAGCTTTCTTGAGATGGACTATTAGTTATAGATGATGTCGCATGGTGATATATATATGTTTGACGTAATGCCTATATGATTAGAACCTGCGAACTATATCTCGTCATAATAGCATATTATGTGTTCATCATTTGTCAATTTCCCAACTGTAATTTGTTAACCAGCATATTTATTGTTTTATAGAGAGACGCCACTAGTGAAACTATGGCCACCGGTCCATTTTTCCTCATTGAATACAACCCTGTGCACTTTCTTTTCATCATCACTTGATCGCTGGTCTTTTACTTTTAATCATCTTCAATACATTCAATAAATTTAATTATCTAGTTTACAACAAGACATGAAGATTGACAACCTTTTCGGAAAGTTGGGAGCAAGAGAGAGTTTGTGTTTTGTGTGTAGATCCACGCTTGTTGAAGCGCCAGACAACAAGAAACCTATTGAGAGACTTCGAACTCCTAATGGATTGATCACCCTGGTTCCTTAACTGGGGGGAATTTGTTGCTGGACTACGTCATACTTTCCTCTTAGGATCTCCCAACGGGTGTGTGATTTCGCGCCATCAAGCTATATTTCTGGCGCTGTTGCCGGGGATTTCAAGGTCATCATAAGCAAGAAGTCCCTCGTCAACAACGATATTTCTGGCGTTGTTGCTGGGGATTTCAAGGCCACCATAAGCAAGAAGTTTCTTGTCAACAGCTAAATTTCTGGCGCCATTGCCGAGAATTTCAAGATCATCATAAGCAAGAAGTCCCTCGTCAATATCTATATTTCTGGCGCTGTTGCCAGGGACTTCAAGCTTTCATCTACAGGAGTTACACACTTCCACGTTTTGTCTTTTGTTTTGTTCTTGCTTAGTTTACTTTTGTTTAGCTTTGTTTCATTTATATCAAAAATCCAAAAAAAATAGCTCTCTAGTTTCTTATTCTATACTTGTTTTGTTAGTTTCTTTTGTTTTATCATGCAACTATGAGTACCAATGATACCACCAAGTTTTGTGACTTTACAAGTACCAATAATAATGATTTCATATACGCACCAATTTCTTCACCTGCTACTACAGCAAAATTCTATTAAATTAAACCTGCTTTGCTGAATCTTGTCATGAAAGAACAATTTTCTGGTATTGGAGAAGATTCTGCCTCTCATTTAAATAAATTTGTTGAGTTATGTGATATGAAAAAGTATAAAGAGGTATATGGTGAAATTGTTAAATTAATACTATTCCCTTTCTCATTAAGAGGAAGAGCTAAAGAATGGTTATTATCCTTACCTAAAAATAGTATTGATTCTTGGACTAAATGCAAAGATGATTTTATTGGGAAGTATTATCCACCGGAAAAATTATACAATTGAGTAGTAACATTATGAAATTTAGATAGAATTATGATGAACATGTTTCTCAAGCTCGGGAAAGAATGAAAACTATGGTAAAGAATTGTCCCGCACATGGATTAACTACATGGATGGTCGTCCAAACCTTTTATGCATGATTAAAATTTCCTTCGAGAAATTGATTGGATTCAACTATAGGAGGAAAATTTATGAATATCATAGTATGTGTGGCAAATAAACTCTTGGATGATTTGATGACAAACTATTCTCATTGGCACACAGAAAGAGCTCTAACAGGTAAAAAGGTAAATTCTGTTGAAGAGGTCACTTCTTTGAATGATAAGATTGATATGCTTGACTCTTTGCTTGCTAAAAAAATTTCCTATGAATCCTAATAATTTTCCTTTGAACTCTTTAATTTCTAAAAAAAATGATCAAATTGATGTGAATTTTATTGCTAGAAATAATTTCAACAAAAGTGCTTATAAAAATAATTTTGGTAGTAACTATTATAGGACTTATCCTCCTAATAATGGTAATTCCTATGGAAATTATTATGGTAATGATTATAGAAAATCCAAAAGTTCCACATATGATCTTGAAAACATGCTTAAATAATTTATCTCTACACAATTTTTTTCAGTAAAACTGTTGAGGAAAAGTTGAAAAACCTAGATAATCTTGTCTTAAAAGTTGATAGTCTTGCTCATTATGTTAAATTTTAAAATTAGACATACAACTCTATAAGTTAAGAAAAATGAACCTATAAATTCTATACAATTCCAAATTAATGAGAATATAAGGATGTTAGCTCAAATACATGCTAGAAGAGAAAGGGAAGAAATTGCTGAAAATTCTGCCAATAGTAAGTCTATTAAAATTTGTACCATCCAACTGTTTGAAGAACTTAAAACTTTTAGTATGCCTGAGTATCCTAGTGGTTCTAAACATGTTAATGGTAAAAAAATATGGGATTGGAGATGTCAAGACTTTAGTTAGAAAGAGTCCCAAAACTTTGGAGAGTGTGAATTTTGCTAGTGAGAAAATGATGAAAGTGGGCTTGATGATAATATGATTTTAGGAGAAACTACTCCCTCTATATTTGAGGACGATAAACTTCATTTTGATAATTGTACCCTCTCTGATGTTATGAAGTTTTTACAAAAAAATTCTAAAGATCCTAATACTAGTAAGTTAAATATAGCTTTCACCAAACATATCACTAATGCTCTTATTGAAACTAGAGAAGAAAGGCTTAAACTTGAAGCCTCTATTACTAGAAAATTACAAGATGGTTGGTAGACTACTATTAAGATAAGGATAAATTATTTTTGTTGCAACGGTTTATGTGATCTTGGTGCTAGTTCTTCTATTATGCCAAAAAGTTTATATGATAGGCTTGAATTGAAACCTTTGGATGATAGTATTTTGGGAGTCCATCTTATACATTCCACCATTAAGAGACTTTTGAGAAGGATTGATGATGTTATTGTTATTTCCAATGATAATTATTTTCCCATTTATTTTCTTATTTTGGATATTGAATGCAATGCTTCTTGTCCTATTATTTTGGGAAGTCCTTTTGTTTGCACCATGGATGCTGTGATTTATATGAAAGAGGGAATTATAAGGTTTAAGTTTCTCCTTAAAAAGGGAATGTAACACTTCCCTAGAAATAGAATGAAGTTGTCTTTTGAGTCTATTTTGAGGGCTATCTATGATTCTATTGATAATATTTGATTCTTACTTTTTGCCTAGCTAAAAGGCGTTAAAGAAAAGCGCTTGTGGGAGGCAACCCACCTTGTTTTTCTTTATGTTTTTTTCTTTTTTTTTCTTCTTTGAGTCTTTGAACTTGTTACCTCTGTAGTAACTTCTCCTTATACTTTTTATTTTGTTTTTGTGCCTAGAATTGCCTCTTTTGAAAGAAAATGCAGGTTGTTGTTTTGCTGTCTAGATTTTTGTGCCTCACTGAAAAATCCGTATCTCTCTGCCAGAGTGCGACAAAATAATGAAACAAAATTGTGCACATTCACCAGGTTATTATCTAACTTCCATTAGTTCCCAGTTTTCTGATTTTAGCCACGAATGTGCCTCGAAACAATTCATCTTTACAGTTAGTTCCGTTTTGACAAATTTCTGCCTTCGTATGCATTTGTCTCTTTATCGTTTTCTTTTGCTATTATCTAGGGTTGGAGAGCTTTAAAATAAATTATTTAAAGTAGCCAATGTTTAAATTCAGTGTTTGTATTGTGTCCAAACAATACCAAGTGGATATTTTTTTCTTTGATGCACTAACCCCGCTAATGAGGATTATGATAAGTTTTGTGTGGAGGAAGTTTTCAAGTGTAAGCAGAGGAGGATGGTATAAGAAGATTAAAGATGGATAAAATATCAAGCTTGACCCCAAGAAATATCCAAGAAGTACAAGCGTCAAAGCTTGGGGATGCCCAAGGTATCCCCTTCTTCATCAACAATATTATCAGGTCACCTTTCAAGATACTATATTTTTATTACTTCACATACTATGTGATGTTCTTGGAGTGTCTTTGTATTTTGCTTTCAGTTTTTTTTTCGTTAGAACATTCTAGTTTTCATTCCTATTGTTTTCGAGAGTTCAGTTTTTTGCTTCTGCTATTGTTAGCTCTTGTTTTTGTTTTATATATTGTTCAGATCTTGTTAGTTTTCTTTATTTAGTTATGAATAACACTCCGGTCTTTACTGAGTATTTTTTTAAAATGGTTGTTTCAAATAAGTTCATTTGTGCTGGTTGAGAGTAAATTTTTTCATGCATGTTAGTGGTGCAAAGGAAGCTTGTTTAGATCGTGGCTAAGCTTTGACATGTCATGTTAGATGTTATTTTAATTGTGTGCTTAGTAATTTATGATGTACCATGACTAGTATCAAACAAATGAGAGTGCTTAGTGTGCTCTTGAAATTAAATCATGTGTTGTGTTGATCATAATGCGGCATAATATTGGGGTATCCTCTATAACACCCGGGGTTTCCCCAATTAGAACTGCTTGTTTTTTTGCTCTTTTGCATCACATGGCATCATGCATCATGAGCATCGCACTTTCTCACAATTAAAATTTTATTTTACATAAAATAAAGTAAAAACCTTGTTTTTGTTTTGATAAGTTATTGTACTTGTTTTCTTTGTCAAAAAAACATTTATAGTCCTTCTCAAAATTTGTTTCTTGTCTATAGTTTTGGCAAAGGAAAAAAAGGAAAGATAAAAAGGTTTTAGAGGGAGAGAGAAGCCTAGCTGGCCCAGCCCAACAAACCGACCCATCCCACCCCTCCTGTTCTTTTTTCTCCGTACAGGCACGAGGAGAGCGTGCACCCCTCCTGTCGCTTTCCAGTAGAGCAACCACCGCACCCACCTGCTCCCTCCCCCCTCCTCTAAAGCCACCCCTCTGCCTCTCCTCAACCCTAACCCTAGCCTCTCTTTCCTCCCAGCCGCCGCCATCTCTTCCCCTCTCCTTCCTCCCCTTCGAGCTCCACTCCCTTTGCCTTTCTCTGAAGATTTTCTGAACCGGAGCAGCCCTCCATGGCCGGAACTTGGAGAGCACCGCGCCGTCGCCTCGGTCGTCGTCGGGCCGTGGTCTCGGCGGGAATGGAACCGGGGCGGTGCCCTCTTCGGCCCTGCTTCCCCGTCCTGGTCGGAGGGACCCCAGAGGCGCGACGCCATCGCCATTCGTCGCCGCCCTTTTCATGGCCGTCAGAGATCGACGGCCAGGAACCGCACGTTGCTGCCTTCCCCGAGCATGCCGCCTCGCCTCCGAGCTCCTCGAGGTGAGCCTCGCCCTTGGGCACCTTTCCTGCACCCCCTCCCCTTGCTCTGCTAGCCCGCCGTCGAGCGACACCACCATCTGCGCTGCCGAGCTCGTCGTGGTCGTCTGCCTGTCCGTCGAGGTTCAGATACTGAACTTGTTCAGTTAAACCGCGCAGAGTTACCTCTTATTTCCATCGGATCCGTATCGTAAAACAACCGCACGCATAGCCCATTGGCAGCGCACACGATCCGCACCGTGGGAGACCCGAGTTCGAACCCCCGCGGATGCAAACGCCCCCTTTTTTCTCTCTTTTACACCTCGCGCGAGCAGGCCCCACCGGTCATTGACCGTTTCGGCCATTTTCTTTTATTCTCGAAATCCAGAAAACAGAACTAAATCTTTATTTGTAAAATCAATAACAAATTGAAAAATGCTCCAATTTCGATGATTCAAATTTCTATGGATTCAGCATCTTGTGCTCTTTCTGTTAGTAACAAAGCTGCAACATGTTTCTGTAATAAATTTAGCACTAAATAATTAAATAAAAAAATTAGCTATTAAAATTTGAAACTTTGGAAATTCATAACTTGAGCTCCGTTATCCCAAATTGAGAAAACTTGGGCTCTAAAATTTTGTCTTAACAAACTCTACACAGTGGCATTTTATTTGGTCACAATTGAATTAAATTTGAACATGTTTCCTTCTGTTTACTAAAAGGGGCAGAATAAAAATGCTTATGGAAAAATGCATAATAAATTCAATAATGATCCAAAAATTATGTTTGATAGCTCAAAATGTTCAGTGAAACATTTTAGACATGTTTTAAACCTTTTCAATACAATTTGTGCCCCATTCCATTTAAATTTGGTTAGCTCACCTACTAATTGTTACCCATGCTAATCAATATTTAAATTGATGGTTAGATAAATAACTTAAACCTTCCTAATTAAATGTTGGGCTTTTGTCTCAACTTAAATTGGTTAAGTTGCATCCCCGCATGTCATGCATCCATATCTTGATCATGCTGGATCTTTTGCCGTAGAAGTAATTGTTGCATCCGGTGTTTGTTCTAGTTCGTTGCTTCTTCGCGGATAGGACGTTGAGATGATGTGAGAAACGACAAGTTCTTCGGATGTACCTCTACTTGCTGGATCTCAGGCAAGTATACCCACTTGCTACCTATGTTGCCTTTCCTCACTTGTTACCGATTCTTTCCGTTGTCTTTATGCTAGCCTAGTATTTTCGATGCTTGTGTCTCGATCCTATCATATGTTTACCTTGCAGCCATGATATAGCCTTCCTTCCCCTTCCTATCAACTGTTGCTTGTTTACCTTGTTGGCCCTCGTGTCGTAGTTGCATGCTTAGTGTTGTTTGCGCTCGAGTCTTGTTGTCCTTTTTCATATCACCTGTTTAGTTTGATAGTTGGGTTTCAATTTAATCAACAACATGTTAATGTTTGGGGTAATAATAATTTGATGATAAGGCACCGGCACGAGGCCCGGCGTGGTTTTGGAGCCTGCTAGTGTCGAAACTAGGAAAAGGGTCTTGTCAATTGATCCATGATGAGCGCGCTAACCGCATCCGGGAGGTAGTATGGGACCCCCCTCGACTTAGACCTGATTTGCAGTTTGTCCGAAGAGCCACACTTAGTTCGGGTGTTCCATTTGCTCATATGCATGAATGGGTGGGCCCCCCATGGTTACTGTTGTTGATGATGATGATGCATATAGGGCGAGGCCTGTGGTGCCGGGGGGGTGTGGTTTTCACCCTTGCGCTTAGGTTAGGTCGGACTGGCCGGGACCTTATAGCTCCGTGGCTCCTAGGATGGGTTGTAGAGACGGTTTGGGTCGTGTCGAGCCAACCTGAGTTTTAGTTGGTGGCTTGAGTGTGTACGGGTACTGTAGCGCACCCTGCAGGGATGAATCTTCTCGAGAAGCCGTGTTGTCCGCGGTTATGTGATGACTTGGTGAAAGTGCTGGCTAACAAGTACTCAGACAACTTACACCTAATGATAATAACTTGACTAGTAATATAGTATTACCTTCACCATAAAAATGAATGTCACCTTAATCAACAGTGTGAGTTTCCTTGGGTTGCTTCCTTAGTATGGGGTAACACTGGATGGGTATTGTTTGTTGAGTAGTTATAGTTGGTTTTGTCGCGCTATCTTATCCCTTTCTTTTAGCCGGAAGTTGTAGCGCGTCTCTTTAGTTGTTAGTGCAGCCCGCTGCCGCTTCTTTGCAATAATCGCTTCCTTCCGTTGTACCCAAAGTATTTGTATCTTGTGATGATTGGTTATGCTGGTATCTTGTGAGTATGGTTTATCCACTTGCCAGTACTTAATAGTACTGACCCACGAATCCATTTCGTGGCTGCATATTCCACATTGCAGTCAACAGGTTTGAAGTCTGACGACGTTAGCTTGGGAATCCCTCCGGCTTGGCCTGGGCAGGGATTTGGATGCCATCGGTTATCATCAGGACTCTTAGTCCAATTTGTATCTTGTCCGTAGTCGGACACTATGTTGTTTCTTCCGCTGTCATTTGGATCTTTATATTGTATCAGTTGTATCCTTGACTCGTTTGAGTCGTCTTGTATATATCTTTTCTATTGTTGTTGCGGAATATTCGTGAACTGTTGTAATGTTATCACAAGTGGCAACCTGAAATCGGTTATTATGCGGATTTGGGTGGAAATGCCGAAATCTGCATAGTGCCCGATCCCGGGGCGTCACATCCTCCTCTGGAGATTTTTTGGGTTGATTTGGCGCATGCTCACACAATGTTATTACTATAAAAAGTCACATGTATCCTTGTTGATCTTTTATTTTTAGGATAGTAATATCACTTTATGCTTTGATCAATAATTTTTTGTCTCTATGCATGATTACGGTTGTTATTGCTCTCTTAATTTGTCACTCCCAGTTTCTTGCTAGCCTTCACATGCACTAAGTATGAGCTCTACTCGTGCACCCAACTCCCTTAAACCAAGTTATTCCAATGTATACGCCATATCTACCTATACATGGTATTTTATAGCCATTCCAAGTAAATTGCTCATGTGCTACCTTTAAAACCTTCAAAATTATTAAACCTTGTTTTGTTTTCTTGTTTAGCTCATGATGAAGTATTAAATTCTTTACTATTTCTCCATGTTGGATGGATTTACCACTTGACTTGCATACATAATGAGCTTGTCCCTAATACTTCAAAAGAGCTAGCAAACGGGTGCACAAAAGATAAATCACAACAATCACAATTAATATCCGCACACTTTGTTCCTAAGAAATCAGTCAAACATAGCTTGTGTAAATAAAAGAGAAGAGGAATGTTATCGTTCCTCTATGGGAACCGCTCTTCAAAGCCAAACATGGAAAGATAATAAATCATTTATTAGCATTCATTGACATAAACATACACCTATCTCAAAATCATATTTTCAAGCTTCTGTTTTACAAAATAAAAGCTCTAGCACATGAGTGATCCCTGCTTCCCTCTGCGAAGGGCCTTTATTTTAATTTTATGTTGAGTCTCCACCTTCTTGCTTAATGCACCTATTAGGAAAGCATAATTGTCATTCTGAGTATAATGTGTATAGTCCCAAAAATTATTATTGATTGGAATATGATCATGATATTGCTTGTTCTAAAATTATTGGTATCTAGTCACAACTTGAACTTTGGTGGTGTCCTGGCATTTATGTTTGCTATTCCACAAAGGACAAGCGAGATATCACTCTACCATGCGTTTATTATGATCAAAATATACGTTCACTTTCAATGCATCATTACTTGTTGGAAATTATTTGTGTTCACTTCATGTTACAACTTAGTTTCTAAGCTTACATTATTCAAATAACATATATTATGTATTTGTTAAAGTGTTTTGATCTCAGCTTACAATGCTTTACATATTGATTGATCAATTTTGTGTTGGCATCATGTCACCTAAAAAATTATCTTTGTTATCACTTACCTACTCGAGGACGAGCAGGAGTTAAGCTTGGGGATGCTAATACGTCCCAAACATATCAATAATTTATTTGATGCTCCATGCTTGTTTTCTACCAATTACCCTATGTTTTCTACATGTTTTGCTTCTTTTTCCAGGCATTTTCATGTACTAACCTATTAACCCAGTGCCCAGAGACAGTTCCTATTTTCTGTTGTTTTTGAATTTCAGAAAATCTCTAAAGGAAATATTCGCCGAAAGTCCTGAAAATCCACGGAGATCATTTTTACTCAGAACGAAGACCGGGTCCAAAGGTGAGCTGTGGGTGGGCCTCACAGCCACCAGGAGACCATGAGGCGCGGTCCAGGGCCCACCCCCACCATGAGGTCGCCTGATGGCCCTAGCCATCCCCGGCACCACCTCTTTGCCTATAAGTTTTCTTTTACCCTAAAAACATCGGGGACGGAGAAATTTTCCACGAAACAGATATAGAGGCACCGTCACCTTGAAATTCCAATCTAGGCCTTCTAGAGTCCTGTTCCGGCACCCTGTTGGATGGGGGAATTGTCACCGGAGACTTCTTCATCGCCATGTCTGCCTCCTCGGTGATGCGTGAGTAGTTCATCCTTGGACTAGCTAGATGGTGCTCTCTCCACTTTGTGACTGCATGTTTAGATATTGTGGGCTGCCTAACATGATCAAGATCATCATTATGTATTTGTTACATGTTGTGTTTGCTAGGATCCGATGAACCATGAGATTATGATTATTTTATTCATGTATGGGAGCTTCACTTATATCTTAGAGTGTTTTAATCTTGTCTTGCAATACTCTCTGGTGTGTATGATTTATTTGGCCAAGTTGTTGTATGCATCTCCAAGAGAGATTTTATATTCTAGATAATGGGTTCATGCTCCTTATTTCCTGCACTTGAGTGACATAAACATGCATAAGGGAGGATGTGATGTTGCCACTAGGAATAAAACAACGGTGTTCTTGTTTACGAATGAGAATTACTGCTTAAATTATGTATTGTTCTTAATGAAATTAGCTGTTGCATCCAAGCAATTATTTCGTTGCTGCAACGTAATACCAAGAGATTGGCCGGATGGCTTTCTTGAGGTGGACTATTAGTTATAGATGCTATTGGATGGCGGTCTATATATGTTTGACGCAATGCCTATATGATTAGAACCCGTGAACTATATCTCGTCATAATAGCATTGTTATGTGTTCATGATTTGTCAATTTACCAACTGTATTCTGTTTACCCAACATGTTTATTATTTTCCGGAGAGATACCAGGGGTGAAACTATGGCCCTGTCCATTTTCCTCATTGAATACAACCTTATTTACTTGTTTTTCATCATCACTTGCTCACTGGTCCGTTTATTTTTAATCATCTTCAATAGATACATTTAATTCTTTAATTCATAGTAAGACGGGAAGATTGACAACCTTCTCAGAACGTTGGGAGAAAGAGAGAGTTTGTGTTTTGTGTGCAGGTCCACGCTTGTTGAAGCACCAGCCAACAAGCAACCTACTAAGAGACTTCGAAATCTTACGGGATTGATCACCCTGCTTCCTTAAATAGGGATAATTTGTTGCTGGAATAAATCATTACTTCCTCTCGGGGTCTCCCAACGGGTGTATGATTTCACTCATCAAATGCACAAGCAACACCATGCCAGTCATCGCGTGCCGACACACCGTCGTTCCCTCACCCTCAGCACGCCGCCACCGGATATTTAGGCACATGCCACACATCTCACCGCCTGCAGACTCTCCAGGGCCCAGATCCGGCTCTCGCAGGTCCATCTTGCCGCCCCTGCCACAAGACCTCAATGCAGGAGCGAGAGAAGCGACAACCCGCCACAGGTCGCCCGGCCCTCGCCACACCTCGGCTTGCCGGCCACCACCGGATCCCAGGGCAATCGCCTTGGCTTGCCGCGCCGCACTAGAGACAATGCGGAGGTCACCGATCCGGGCCTCCCCGCACCTCTTTTTGGCGGTGAGGGGTCCGTCGCCGCTGCGGCATGGCCGGCAACACCGACGACAAGGAGGGGGCGGCGTGGGAGAGGCCTTGGCGGTGCGGTACAGGGAGCCCTCGGGTCGGCCCTGGACAGCCTAGACGACTTGACCTACCGTATCGTCTGATGATGATTATAAAAGGAGCACTCGGCACACAAACCAGGAGTACGACGGAGCTGTTCCCAGATTGGGCTTAGGTTCGGTGGAGAAAGGAACGAGACGGTTCGGTCGGGGAATTCAGGATTTTTCTCCCATGTTTGTTCCGTCCAGAAAGCACTTAGCAGAACAGTATGACCGGAAGTAACGGTTGTATTATATATTGGGGAAGAAAATTTTCTCTAATGTCAAATAAGGAACATGATTTTATGAAAATGTTCAATAAGGAATTCGCTAAGACTCATCTCCGGTGGCCGCTCTCCATAGACAGTATTATCCTCTTCCTCACGCTCTGGTGACCTCGCAGCAGCGGGGTATTACAATTAGTCTCCCTCTTCTCGAAATAGGCTTTCGCCCCGCTTTATAAATAAATCAACCACAACATCCATACAAAGTAGCGGCTACAACAAGAGCCAAGGCAGGTACCACATGCTGGGGCAACAACACACACAATGCCCAAAGAGTAAAATAGAGAAAGGACAAGAAAAGAAAGAAGGGGGCGGCGGCGGGGGGGGGGGGGGGGGGTGGTGGTGGTGGTGTGGGTAGACAAGCTAGAGAGCCTCCGGGGAGGGGGGGCGACGCCTCAGGAGGGCGACGAGGAGGCGATGCGGCGCGCGGCGGCAAGGAGTCTGTCGATGATGTCGTCAAGCCGCGCCCTGTCCCGCTGTCTACATAGCGGGTACCACTGCTGCAACAAAGCCAAGCATTTAAATAAGGCGTCAGACGCACGACGCAGAAAAATCTTCTCTATCACCATCTTATTGCGAGTCGTCCACAAGGACCACATCAAGGCCGCGAACACCAGCCAGAAGAGGCGAGCACCCCCTCCGGCCCGGTGTGCCTGGTCTTCTAGGAAATCGCCAAGGTCCGAGGCCTGCCACAGCGGCCCCAGAGCCTCATGGGTGAAATTCTACAAAAACCGGTCCGCCGGACACACAAAGAAAATGTGTGTACTGGACTCCGGGCACCTACACAGCGGACATACTCCATCCCCCGGACCATGGCGCTTTGCCACTTCAATTCCGGAGGGCAACCTATCACGAAGAAGTTGCTAGACGAAAATCTTTATCTTCAATGGGATTGGGGCCTTCCAGAGGGGAGTAGCCCAAGCTCTAACCGGCCCAGAGAATTGGGCCCTATACGCCGACTTAACCGAAAAAACTCCCGAGGGGGTCAACGACCAGGATACCTGGTCCGATCCCCCGGGAAGGGATTCGGGCAAATCGCCCCTAAGAGCCTCCCACTCAGCTGCCTCCGCCGGTCCAAAAGTTCATCGGAACAAGATGTTCCAATTCCCATTCTGAAACGCCGCACCCACTAGTTGGGAAGGCTCCCTCTTCTAGTACGTGTAGGACGCGCACAAACAAAGACATGAGTTTTAGCGACTACAAACAAGCCTGGGTTACTCCAAGAAAAAATAACACGGTGACTAAGGCAAGTACCCGCGCAGTATCTGAATGTAATTACTCAGTCACATCTCGCATGCTAACTAAGCCTGGTCAAGTCGTCTAGGCTGTCCTATATGTTGACATGTCGAGTTGGCATGTCACCAGTCGACCTTCGAGCGGTCGAGCAGAAAGTTCGTCTCGCTTTCCTAGCAAAGCCCATGAATGAAGCATCTTGTTTGGTCAAGACTTATTTTACAGAGGTGTTTGGTGAAGACTAAAGAAGAGCAATATCATACGACCCTATATACATATGCCGTCGTACTATGGAATTTCGCGGGATGGATGCAACATTGCTTTCGTTGATCTAGAAATATAGAAAGAAGCGCGTCTATAGATAGAATCAGGACGCACCGTTCTTTCTGCTGAATTTCAAATTGGACTATGCATACATTTAAGAAAAGTCAAATTTGCTTACGAAATATGGAAACCTATTATTTTTCTTTGCACCCCATATCGTGATGGTAACACGGTTTCTCCTGGCGTCATGCACAAGTGCCAGTGGTGCCAAAATAAATGCCATCATTTTTGTGAAGTATACTCCCTCTGTCTGCGAATATATTGGAGAACACATTAACATTTGTGACATCAAATTAGTCCAAAACATACCATTTTTATGTCATATATGTTGCTATTATTTTCTATAAATTTGGTCAAAGTTTAAAAAGTTTGACTAACTGTAAGTCTAGATGTACACTTATTTCTGAACGGAGTGAGTACTCCACAACATGCGAAATTAACGCATCTGATCAGGACGACCACAAGTCCAATTCTCGTTGGAGATCCGTGCCAAAAATGTAAAAATAATGATAGCTGCAATGCAAACACTTTCTAGATCTTGGTAAAAATAAACGCATGTTCATAAGTTCTATAAGATTGTCAGAAAAAAACACTGGCACAAATATTAAGTTGAAACTTACTCATCCAAGTTTTCGTTCAAATAATATTGCCATCTCCAACGTTCAAAAAAATGGTAAATAAGTTTGTAGATAATACTCCCCACATTTCTCAAAAGAAGGTGCAATTTTTTGAAACAAAGTCAAACAATGTAAAGGTTGTCCGAGTTTATAGAAAAAACTATTTACGTATACAATGTCAAATCAATATTAGTATTAAATATATAATGATATATGGTTTCATATTATCTATATATGTATGTAGCATTATAGTTCGTAATAGTTTTTCTGCAAACTTGGTCAAAGTAAAAAATGCTTGATTTTCAAGAAAAAAATAGAAGCCTTGATAACTGGAAGTAGTTAGTTTTTAGGTCAGTTTGGGAGGTGAGTTAGTTTTGACATCAGTTTGACATAGTTGCACGCAATGGGCAACAATTAAGATCTTCAGACCAGCCGTGGCCTAGTTTTGAATGTCCACTCTAACGACATATGCACTTATTTTCATATATAGATGCTTGATGACGCAAACATTCTATATCTTGGTAAAATAAAGCATGTTCATAATTTTGTAAGATTGTGAGAAGAAACACGCGCACAAATATGTAGTTGAAACTTACTCATGCAAGTTTTCGTCGAATTTGCCATATGCAACGTTTAAAAAAAATGTTTTTAGATAATACTCCCTCCTGTTCTCAAAAGAGGGGGGATAAATTTTTAACAAAGTCAAACAATGTAAAGGTTGACCGAGTTTATAAAAAAAACTATTAATGTACACAATGTCAAATCAATATTACTCCTTCCGATCCATATTAATTGTCGATGAACTAGATGCATCTAGCACTAAGACATGTCTAGATATATCCGATTCAAGGACAATTAATATATATTACAGAGATTATTAAATACGTAATGATATAGTTTCATATTATAGATATGTAACATTATAGTTGGTAGTATTTTTTTTGCAAACTTGGTCAAAATAAAAAAAATGCTTGACTTTTCAGAAAGAATATACACCTTGTTTGAGAAATGGAGGTAGTTAGTTCTTAGGTCAGTTTAGAAACTTTGGTGACGTTAGTTTTGGCATCAATTTGACATAGTTGCACGCAATGGGCAATAATTAAGATTTTGAGACCAGCCGTGACTGAGTTTTGAATGTCAACTCTAACTACATATGCACTTGTTTTCATATATAGATGCTTGATGATGATGCATCGACAAAAATTGTGTTTGTAAGATGATGAATATAAGATGAAAGGGAGACATGTTTGGCAGGAGAGGGTTACGGTGGCGGCAATTTGACCATCATAGCTTGGATCAAGCGACAAGGATTTTGGAATGTCTTTGAATGTCCAATTCATGTTTTTAGAGTGTAAACCTTCGACAACTACGATCTACGTGCATCATACTGTACTTGCTGGAGATTGTGTTTGATTTGATGTTGGCCCCAGTTTTTCTAGATTCGGTGTTATACTAGTGAAAACAATGGTTCATATGCCTTGCCATTCAAGTGGACCAGTATGCAACTCCGGACACTGGACGTCAACAAAAAGATTTAATGTCACGTATGTGTTGGATATATGCTCAAAAGGCAATAATATTTGTATATTTGTTTCATAATTATGATTCATGTTACTATGCTGGAACTGACATGTCTCCTGAATATAAGATTTAGAGAAAAATTCACGCTCACATGTAATAAAATGGACAAGTATTTCATACCCGAGTCTTGCCTTTTCAGACTAATTTGTTGTATGTTTAATGAATGTGTTTTTCTGGTCATGTACATAGTTTATGTCAGCATCAATGGATAGCATATTGTTGGAATGGAACAATATGGCTAGGTAGACCCAAATAGTTGATATGCTAAGAGATCCAATATGATGTCTTTTATCCTTAGTGACATATCACATCAAGGTTATAGTACGATATATCCTTAGACCATGAGGTTATCGGTGTTGTATATTTTAGAGGTTTTACTTTGGTACTATCAAGCGTCACACCGTGAACTACGTGAACAAAACATAGCCACAGGGTAATTCTAAAGGAGTGCATTGAATAGGGGAATTACTCCGTAAAAAGAGAGATACAACATGGGACCACTCGGTAAATATGATTTCATATGTTCTGCACACAATGCATGATTATGATACATCGTGTGAGGTATCATAATACGAGAATGAGTAAAAAGAAGCTTACTAGTTAATGAGATAGACAAAGGTATAGTGAACCAAATATTTTTTCACGGTAATACAAAATCCTAAATTTGGGTAAGTTCGGTATCACGAGTAATGAGAATATTATATAATAGACCGCATGTTCAACTGAGTGTCTTTCACATAGTGAGTGGGAGTAATTATGGGCGTCCATGGCCCCACTACTGATCATTGAGTCGGAAAGAGATTTCCAATGTCATGAACACTTATTATCGAACTTGTAGGGGTCACACACTTAAGTTTTGTTTGGTTATGCGTGTATATTGGTAGGTACGGAACAACAAGGAGTATCATCGGACAATGTTTCCGTGTTGATGGATATTATATATAAATAAATAAATAAATATATATATATGTTCCGATGGAGACCACCTGGAATCTGCTCCCGCCGGCCAGTGTCATGCCAAGCCGCCGATGCCACGGACACCATTGCGATGTGACAAGAGGTGGTCAATGGAACGAGTGGCCGAACAAAAAGCAGAAATCTCGAATCGCAACAACCCCTATAAGTAAGCTATTTTCCATTGAATTTTTTAATAAACCTTTACAGGTACCGAGCGGAATGCAACCGGCAAAGCCCTGCGTAGCTAGGAGTACATACTCATAGGTGTATAGACTCATTTTCCTATATATATATATATATATATATATATATATATATATATATATATATATATATGTGTATATATATATATTAGATATAATTTATAAATAGGGCACTAGATGTCCCAGGTTAATAGAAACAGTTTCTATTACTATCGAAATTTGTTCCGGAGTTATTCTGAGAGAGAAAATAATGTTGCACACATAGGGTTCCGGAAGAGTTTCGGAGAAAATCCGATAAGTGGGAGGGGGTATCGGAGGGGTGCAGAAATGTCATAGGGTTGTACCCAAATATTGGGTGACTTCCAACTGGGCCCTAGGGCCACTAAGTAAGGTGCATCACTACTCCTAGAAGTTTCCAAGTTTGAATTTTGGTGAAAGAAATAAAGACCAAAAATTTAATGAGCAAATATGGAAGGAGAAAACTGGAAAGGGAAAGGACTCCCAATTGGGAGTCCAATCCAATTGGGGCAAGAAGGATGGGTGCGGCCAGCCTAGGGCAAGCCCAAACCGTCTTAGCCCTATGGCAGGTGCCCTCTGCCTCCCACTATATATACCCACCCCTCCCCTCATTTGGAGACACACCAATTGGTCTCGTGCCTTCTCTCTTTCTCTCTAATTAGAGCTTCTAATTGAATTATAACTTCTTATAACTGGGTTTTTGAGGTGTACTCACCCAATTAGGTATAGCTTTAATCTCTATCTCTCTCATCTTTTCAGAAATCCATCTTCTTATACACCTGCGGAGTCATAGCTCTGGACAGCGAAGCTCTGCAAAACCGGATCCTACGTACGTGTGCGAACTCTCAGAGGGCTAACATGCGAGACCCACACTTTGTTGGATCAAGGAGCTGGGTACGGGGAGTCGACAACATCCTTACCCAAAGGCTTGTGCATGAGGATCTTCCACAGGTTTCATCGACATTGTCATCAACACCTCTTCCACAATTATGGTGTTGGTAAACGATCTCAAGCTGGATCATTGAATTTTTATTCACTTGTATCTTCATAGATAAATCTTGGTTGTTGCGTAGCTTGTATGAATAATTTTTTAAATTCCCGTATAGGCAACCTAGTAGTGGTATCAGAGCGGTCTACGCGTAGGCACAAGATTTGGTCTAGAGCATATGGTGTGCGGGCATTGCGTAAGTTTGTGCAAGTACGTTGAAAAGTTCTCCAACGTTCAGATTATTTATGATTGGTCCCGAACAAGTTTTGTTGTTTTGTTTTTTATGGCATATTGTGATTTTACAAACTTCTTGCAATCCAAAGACGTTCAAGTTGCCCTTGACATATCTCGTTTAGTCCAAAAAAGTGTTTTAGTAGGTTTGGGTCTCTTTATAGTTGGTCTCGTTAACAACATTATGGAAGAGACATGTGGATTGGATCCACACGGGGGTCATGGTTATGAATAAATTTAGATTGAGACTCTAGAAGTTTTCATAATATTTGTGTTTCAATCACCCCGCAATGTCAATCTAGCAACGCGAATAATCATGCTTCATGGAACGTAGGTTACTTGACGGGTTGTTTCGTAAATCCTAAAGCCATGATAAAAGTTTCGAACAACCATTAGAGGCTTCTAACTCGGTTTTGTAGAAAAAGTGATGTGTACAGTCTCGAGATTTAATTTTGAGATGCTTTACCTAATACTATTTTTTAGCCAGCATACCATCCTCACCTGATCATGGCGATGATGGGTAAGAGAAGGATTGCACTTGTCGTAAACCTCGACATGACACCACCAATGAAGGAACCATTGGAGAAGGAAGAATATTATACGACATCACTACTTGTGCTTGTTTAATCTGTTTTCTTGTTGTCCTTTTATTGCACAATAATCATGATTATTTTGGTGATTCCTCACTAAAATATCAAGGTAGATTGTGGTCTTCCAACTATAGCACCGTCAAAATGATTGGGATTCACATTCATCACTTGGATATTAGGGTCAACGTGTTCTTACGATTAGTAGGCGAGCATCAAGCTGGTCCATGTTGGTCACTTGGATACAATAGTCACCATGACATCACTTGTTACATTAGGATCAGTTGGCTGTCTTGTTGTTTAAGCATGATAGTCATGAGCTCAAATCACATACATCGAAAGATGAAACGGATATCATGGTGAAAGTGATTGGAAATCTAGCCTACCCGTTTTGCGAAAAATGAAAAATTTGATGATATTTGCAATACCAATATAAATATTTTCTTATACATATGTATACTAGAAGCCCATTTTGGTTTAGAAAAATGTGCTTGTGCGCTTATTAAAAAGTCATGCATATATGTGTGTATTATACAGGTGTACTAGACCTAGAAAGGCGATATAATAAATTAAACAGCTAACTGAAAGCGAGTAAAATCTTACGTACATGCTGGAAAGAGAATTGCTTTGACAAATCGAAATATTTCAGAAGTTCGAAAAGTACTGACATTCTCTTCTAAAAAAGAAAAGGGAAAGCTATTCTAACCTAACGCTGAACAGAAAATATTCAGGAAGCTGCAGGGCTGTAAGGTCGAAGAGAAGAGCTGGCTAGGCAGCTTGCTTTTTCTAAGCTCGTGATCTTTTCCAGTATCCATCAAAGTGGGATTTATTTCCAGAAAAGCATTTGAGATGTAACAGTAGCAGCTGTCATTTTTTTTAATTAGTTCTACTGTTGATGAAATCATGAGCAAATCTTTCTATGAAATCATGAACCATCAACCGCTCCAGTTTGACAAATAATACATGAACCATCTTGGACTTGGATGCCGTGCCGTGATCAACCTGTTGAACTTGGATGAGTATGATAAATGGTGATAAAATAAATGTATTTCACATAGATTTATGCTCAAATTAATCAACTCGTCGTGCTTCAAATTCAAATACCAAATGGACAAAAGAACGGTTCTCCAAACACGTACAGAGCAAAATCAGGACGTACGAAATATGAATGCCCTTTCCGAAAAGTCAAGCGCAAAATCTGCTTGTCCAGCTCGCAGGCTGGCAGCCTCCCTGTTAAAAGAGATGCATCAACACGAGATCGGGCGACCTGTTCAAGCATAGCTAAATTTAGAAAGAGGCACCGACGAGGCGACGAGCCTTTGCTATCCTGCTACTCAAATAAAAAGAACAAAGTCCTGCTGCTAGATCAACTTTGATCAAGGAGAGCGCTGAAAGATCGAATTTTTGTGATGCGCCAGGACATAGATGCAAGGCTGTAGAGAAAGCAAAAGGAATGGGTTATCCCTTTGTGGAAAGAAGTGCCCGTCTCGTCCACCCTGATCCCACGAGGAGGGGACGCGGCGGCGGAGCACGGCGGTGACCGCGGCGACCCTCGGACAGCAAGCTCCCTCGCTGGCGAGATCCGCACCTGCACCGAACCTACCACGAAAAGCGGCTCCTACACCACCATGGCACCATCGTACCCTGGTCTAGGGGTTGACAGCACGCTCACCATCCCGCCGGCAAGCGGTCAGAACCTCGATCCAAGGCTCCCCCTCAAGTCCGGGGAGAAAAGACGGCGGCCGAAGAGACACGCCGTGGCCACCCCGGTCGATCGTGTGTGAGCGCGAGCGGGAGAAAGCGGTCATATTCCGGATGCCATGGTAGTAACACCGTTAACCTGAGCAGATTTTGCAGAATACGATAACCGCGTTTTGGAACGTATTTGGTTGAACGACCATGCTTTACATAAAGCAACAAGAGCCGCGTGGTCGATCTGGCTTTTCCAGCTTGCAGGAAGGAATGAAGATCGTTCTAATTCAGACCGCTTTTGTTCACGTGCAGGTTACATGATTGTCTTCCAAGTCCTGTTCAACAGGTTGAATGAATTAAAGACGTTTGGTGATTGGACTTTTTTTTTTCGTGATACTTTCACCTCTGAACTCGGCGAGAAATGCATTGCTCACAGTTCACGTCATAGCCTCATTTCCCAGCAATAACCGTTAGTACTCCTATATATAACGATGAAGCTAGCTAGCCCACACATCCAATGCAAGCGGCGAGTCGTTCTGCACTCCACGCACACATACTACAGTATATATAAGCGATCAAGCTAGTAGTATCATCATCTGTGCTGTGCGTCGACTCAGCTAGCCCTGAAAATCCAGCAAACATACGCAAGCCATGAGACATGGAGGAGCACTGGTGTTGCTAGGATCAGCACAGCGTCTCCTCTGCTGCCTCTTCCTGGTTTGCGCCTCGACGCTGGCCGGCGTTGCACAGGCGAAGACGGTGCACGAGAAATGGGACATCAGCTACCAGTTCGCCTATCCGGACTGCGTGCGTAAGCTGGCCGTCACCATCAACGGCCACACCCCAGGTCCCACCATCCGCGCGGTGCAGGGCGACACGGTGGTGGTCACCGTGAAGAACTCGCTGCTGACGGAGAATACGGCGATACACTGGCACGGCATCCGGCAGATCGGCACGCCGTGGGCGGACGGCACGGAGGGCGTCACGCAGTGCCCCATCCTCCCGGGCGACACCTTCGAGTACAAGTTCGTCGTGGACCGCCCCGGCACGTACATGTACCACGCCCACTACGGCATGCAGCGGTCGGCGGGGCTGAACGGCATGATCGTCGTGTCCGTGCCGCCGGGCGCCGGCGCCGACGTGGCCGAGCCGTTCGCGTACGAGGGCGAGCACGAGGTGCTCCTGAACGACTGGTGGCACAAGAGCACCTACGAGCAGGCCACGGGGCTGGCCTCCGTGCCGCTCGTGTGGGTCGGCGAGCCGCAGTCGCTGCTGATCAACGGGCGCGGCAGGTTCGTCAACTGCTCGGCGCTGGGCGCCGCGTCCTGCAACGCGACGCACCCGGAGTGCTCCACGCCCGTGTTCGCCGTGGTGCCCGGCAGGACGTACCGGTTCAGGATCGGCAGCATGACCTCCCTCTCGGCCCTCAACTTCGAAATAGAGGTAATTTCTTCACCAACTGTACTGAAAGTTCCTTTAGCTCCTTAGTTGTTCACGATTTTGATCGGTTTGACTCAACACTAGTACGTCAATTGAGTCCATGGAGCTTACCATACCAGCTAGCTCAGTAAAACGACGTGTGAATAAACAAAAACAAACGTAGCCGGCAAAAGCGAATACTCCTACGTGGGTGTGCATGCATGTGAGCGGCCGGCATCGATCTCGGACAAAAGATCGCGGTCAGCTATTCACATTGCTCCCCGAGGGATTTTGATGCCCCGCATGTTCTACAGTAGTAGAGTAGATTTTATTTCTAGATTATGTAGGTACAGCTGCTAGTGTGTTGGTAACACAGTGCTATTGTACGTAACTAGGTTACTTAGCCGGTAATCCCGTCCGGCCGACGGCATCCAACATGATACCCTGTTTGGAGTTTCGAGGGCGAGTCGTCGGCCGTGTCAGCCGGCCGGCTGTTTACACGCCATTGTACCATATACAAATCGATCATCTTGGTAGCTAGCTAGCGTGCATATCTAGATACCAAGTGCAAGTGGAAACCAAAAGCTAATGGACAAATACGGACCTTAATTATCGGGAAACTTAGCTTACGGTAGTTATTCTTTCTCTGTCCGTCTCTCTATTATTCAAATGTGTAGCGGGAGAGGCAAGGATTCGTACATAGAAACTAGGTTAGTCAGTAGTAGCATTAAGCGAGCGAGAGCGACGACGATATATACAAGGCTACGTACAACGGTACAGGAGACGCATCGCGTCGCATCAAAACAAAACTAAGTACGATTTAGACCATCCACCTAATACCCAAGAATGGTTATGAAACAATTGACCTCTATGCATGCATGCCTCTATCCAAGTCAAGACTGTGTACCCATCTACTACTGCCGCTAGTGGCCAACTTCTTGATCGATACCCGTCGCAGCATGTTACATCATCGTGTCAAACTGTTGATGAACATACACTGAATACATGTAGTACTAATAGTCTTTCTTCTAGAACACCATGACTGTAATAGTCTTGGTGTAATTATTATGGTTTACGGACGGCGAAAATTATTAAGGGTTAATTAACTAGTCCATGCACACCTGATCCGGATATAGCTATAGCCAGCTAGTGCCTATAGACTATAGTAAACTGGATTGGGGCCGCTGATCAAGGTATCCTGTCCGACAAATGCAACGGCTAGTTTAACGGGCGGGACATACTACATAGCGTCTAGCTAATGCATGACTGCGCTGTTACACGTACGCTAATTAACTAACCGGCACAAGCAACACCAGCTCTCGATAGCCCTCGTCAACGCCGGGGCGTGACCGTAAATCACGCAAGATCAGTTGAACAATGTTATCCAACAATATCTTGCGTGATTTAGTTGGACCAACATGATCTTTTGATTAGTGTGAGGAAGAGATGCTCTTCGATCATTAGTCTACTAGATGATTCCCCGCGCGTTGCTGCGGGATAAGTAAAAAAAATGGTTGATATATAAAAGTTAGAACATATTGGAGTGATAGCCTAAATGAGGTTAAATAAATTTCAGTCCATCATTATTGTAAACTGAAACAAAGTATCAATGTGATTTCAAAAATAGTTTTTGAACCATGAAATATGTTTTTTTAGCCTATTAGTGGTATATATTTTTCAGTAATATTGTATATAACATAGCGGAACATCGGGATGACAAAATATTTACTGAACTGGTTAATACGTAACTGGCCGTATGCGGCAGAAGCTGAAAACCAATGATTTGCTTGGAGACACCTCTTTGTTTTATGCACATTTCCCCACTAATCTAAAAAGGGAACCAACAACTATGATTTAGCGTAACTACTAAATACTTAGCAATATGATTTTTTTCTAGATGGGCGGCAAGTCACTTCGTAACGGTGAATTGGCATCTGGCAAGAAATGAAAAGTCCAACATAAAAAAATTCTAATCACAAATTCACAATGAATACGTACGTATCTAAAAAGCCCTTTTATCCAGACCGGTAAAATTACTTTCCAAATCTCACTCACCTCATTCCTTTAGCACTGCTTGTGCAGACCATTGCTGGACCACCGGATAGGTCATGTGAACCTATTCGCTTCCTCCACCATGTCCCTTTCTTCTCATGATTTGATATTGATCTGTCGCCACCTGAGATTGTGCAATAGTAGACAGTAAGAGAAATGGATGCCCCTCTTGAGTTATCCCTCACGCGCCGCATAGATGCATGCATTTGATCAACTTCAGTTCCTCCCAGCAGGAAGGACTGGGCGACGACCACCGAATGCAGTGGCACTCGACGTTGTGCGCGACAACACCAGGGATATAACACGCTGCAGACCAAGGCCACGCCCAGGTCACACATGACGCCATGGAGCCTAGGCTTGACATGCCCAAGCTGCCATGCTGCACATCTACCATGCAGATCGCCCTTCATTGAGGCTGCGAGAAGATGCTCGCTACACAGCCCAACGCCGGCGCCGCTGGTGCAGAGATAAATGACATCCGCATACGTGCCACCAAAAGTTGGTTGCACTGATTTGATCCACTCTAGTGGCGATGGAGAGGAAATGGGCAGTGGCCATGCCATTGAAGCATGAAGAGGAGCATGAGCTGGATAAAAAGCACGGAAGCGAGGCTGATAAGAAAATGACAAGTCCGGCGCCTCAATTAAAGTCTCATGGAGAGCCGTTTCCAGAATTCTATTCACCGTAGTAAAGAATTGAAGCGGAAGAGAATACACCGGAAGACATATAGATTTGAGCAGATGGGTGCCCCACTAAAAACAGAAGCCTACGTGTCCGCTCAGGTGGAAGACTTGATTATGACTTGGACCAATTAGAAACTGGCTGATGTGGACACCTTGTATGTAGAGAGAAATAAACTTAGTGGGTTGATCCCATTTAGATATTGTAGATTTGTAACGTGTACTTGCCTGCTTACGCTTCTGTTGTCCCATGCATCGTGGTGCTTATCTATTGCAAGACGATATGTACCCTGTCACTGTATGGGTCGAAATGATCTATCGATCTGGATTGCTAGGAAATTGCTAATCGTAGGCAAAACCTAAGTTGACGACGACTTGGACTTTGGAGAGGCCGCGAAAATCTGAAGGCGACACGGATGCCGTAAATACTTGACCTAATCATGGGAAAGGCTTTACGGTGGGCAGATAGGCGATTAATCGGTTGACCCCGATCATTTTCCATAATTTTTGCCAAGCTTACGGGAAAACGAAGTACAAAGTGAACGAAGATACCGATGTTTCATAATCTTCTAGAGAACGAGCTGCTAGCTAGTAGTGTAACTTGTCTAGTATAGTAAACAATCGATAGTTAATCATTGTCCAAAGATGTTGAAGTTAATTACTCCAGATTGATCAAGGCTGTTAATGATGGTTTACGGTTCACCAAACTGTGCAGGGTCATCCAATGACTGTGGTGGAGACAGACGGGCACTACGTAAAGCCGTTCGTGGTGAAGAACCTCAACATCTACTCCGGCGAGACCTACTCCGTGTTGATCAAGGCCGACCAGGACCCCAACCGCAACTACTGGCTGGCCTCCAACGTGGTCAGCCGCAAGCCTGGCACCCCCACGGGCACGGCCGTCCTCACCTACTACGGCGGCCGCAGCAGTCCGCGCGCGTTGCCGCCCACGGCGCCGCCCGTTGGCCCGGCGTGGAACGACACTACATACCGCATCAATCAGAGCCTCGCCACCGTGGCTCACCCGGAGCACGTCTACTCGCCGCCGCCGGGGCCCGACCGGATCATCATGCTACTCAACTCGCAGAACAAGATCGACGGCCGGACCAGGTGGGCGCTCAACAACGTCTCCTTCTCGCTGCCCCACACCCCCTACCTGGTGGCTCTGAAGGACGGTCTCCGAGGCACCTTCGACCCGCGTCCGCCGCCTGAGACGTACAACCACACTTCGTACGATGTGTATGGCGTGCAGACAAATCCGAACGCGACGAGCAGCGATGGGTTGTACAGGCTGGCCTTTGGGTCCGTGGTGGACGTGGTGCTCCAGAACGCGAACATGCTGCAGCCGAACAACAGCGAGACCCACCCATGGCACCTGCATGGTCACGATTTCTGGGTACTCGGGTACGGTGTGGGACGGTTCGACCCGGCGGTGCACCCAGCGACGTACAACCTGAAGGATCCCATCTTGAAGAACACAGTTGCAGTGCACCCCTACGGCTGGACGGCGCTGCGGTGGAGGGCGGACAACCCCGGGGCCTGGGCGTTTCACTGCCACATCGAGGCACACTTCTTCATGGGCATGGGCGTCGTCTTCGAGGAGGGAATCGAACGCGTCGGGAAGCTGCCGCAGGAGATCATGGGATGTGTCAGCACCAAGGGCGGCCGTCACTAAGGGCAACACAACTTCAAGTCTCGACACTATCACTCACTATCGAAAGCTTTGAGATGCGTGCTCCATTCTTATAAAGAGTGCCTCCAACTCTATAGAATCTACATTACCAAATTATTTATTTTTGTACAAAACACCATACATTTCATGCACATTCACATACAATTCTATTAACATTGCACATCCGACAAATGTTACAGGATACATTTTCTACAAATTTTTATGTACCATTCCCCTCGATCAAGCATAATATTCATGTTTGATTTTTCACCATTTTAATAAATAATATTTTATCCAATATGGATGACAGCTTGATCTTCGGATTGACATACTCACCTTCATCATAGGCGCTTTACAGATCTTGTAATTCGTGAGTTGATGTACTTTTATTTTTTTATATCTCGATTGCGGATGTGTGTATGTTTGTTATGTAGAAGCCGAGTGTAATGTTTAAACTTCTTAAGTAATAAAGCTCTCTATCAAAAAAAAAATCATCAAATTTCGAATATAACGGTGTAAGTTTTTTTTCAACATTCGGATGCCTTCAAATCATACATTCACCAACAAAAAATAAAATCACATAGTTAGCCAAACCATGCATGTGGTACCATCCATAAACATAGAAACAATGGAAGAGTGTGAGAGAGAATAAAGAAACAACCGAGAACATTAGAGAATAGATAAGAAAAACAAGAACATTATAGAGAATAGAGAAAATAAATCCGTGAACAAGAGATCTCCGATATGGCCACAAGAGTGGTGACCAAGAGTGTGTTCATGGAGATGCCGTGCTAGTCGATTTATGTGTGCACCTGAACCCTGATCTAGCGCACTCGGTCTGGTGCAACAGTCAATGATCCTATAGAGAAGAGATTCACCGAGTCCTAGCGAGGTGCCACCGTTTCTTGGTGCTAGGACGTTGTGGATCTCGACATGGAGCCAAACACATGGGTCGTTAGCTATTGCATTAGCCTCAGTAGGGTACATGGGTGCTGCGAAGTCACTCGTACCGGTGGTGATGCTTCAAACATGAGACATTGACCAGCATTATTCTCACATCGACATGTTCATCGTGGACGACGTTGAACTTGACATATAGCAGCAATAGGAAAAAAGGGGGGGGGCAGCTGATCTATATGCTAATGACCGAAAATCCCGGAGGGGGCGATCGCGTGCCTGGCTCCTGACAGTGATTCAGATGAAGAGGATCGAGATTGCGTGGTCTTGGGCGCTGGATTGAGCGGTGAAGGGGCGGAATCAGACCTCCTCTACCTCTGCCGGACGCCGGAGGAGGAAGGCGGAAGGGATCTGCCGGCCATTTCCGCTCGGGAGGAGAAGAGGAGAAGAAAGAAGGTTTATGTTGCTCTGCAGATTTCAACGCGAGGTAAAATCTCTAATCTCTCAAGCCCCTCGTCTACCTGCTTGTTGCCGGCTGGCGATCGGTCTCTCCTTCCTTGTGGTGGAATGATTCGATCGGAAGACACAGGGAATACGTTGTCTCCAACAACTTTTACGTTGGATCACTTTGATCCGTCTGAGTGGATCCGTGTGGAGCGACGGCGACGCCGTAGAATGCATGATCTACGTGATCATGCAATCCACGAGTCTCGTCATGGCAATGCACCTTCGATTCGTTCGAAGTCTGCTATGAGTTCGCAGGTGGAGGTGAGATCGGATGCAGTACCTGATTTAATTCGTATACGGTTACTGGCCATACGGGCCGGATACAGGGTATCATGATGGGCTTGTATAGACTATCCATGTATAGAAAAAAGAGCCATACGGTCCCGAGACCGTCTGGACGTGAGGTTCCTCTTAGATTGGGGGGGGGGGGGGGGCGCTCTGATAGGGTTTGCATCGAGTTCGAGAGGTGCGGCACCCCTAGTTGCACCTGCTGCCATGGCGAATAATGGCGGCGGAAGGGGGTTGGTGATGATCAAAACCGTGGCGGCTTCTCTAACCGTGGTAGGATGGCTGGCCGAGGTTTTGGCAATAACTTTCATCAAGGTGGACCGAGTAATGCCGCGGGCAACGGAGATCTTCAACCCCGGCTAGGTTTTGGTGGAAATAACAATGGCGGTGGCGGGTTCGGTAACTTCAATGAGGGAACGAGGTGCTAGTAGTAGTGTAACTTGTCTAGTACTAGTAAACAGTCGACAGTTAATCACTGTCCAACGAAGCTGAAGTTAATATATACCGGATTGATTTAGTTTGTTAATGATGGTTTACGGTTCACCAAACTGTGCAGAGTCATCCAATGACTGTGGTGGAGACGGACGGGCACTACGTGAAGCCGTTCGTGGCGAAGAACCTCAACATCTACTCCGGCGAGACCTACTCCGTGTTGATCAAGGCCGACCAGGACCCCAACCGCAACTACTGGCTGGCCTTCAACGTGGTCAGCCGCAAGACCGGCACCCCCACGGGCACGGCTGTCCTCACCTACTACTATACGGCGGCTGCAGCAGCCCGCACGTGTTGCCGCCAACGGCGCCCCCCGTTGGCCCGGCATGGAACAACACTCCATACCGCATCAACCAGAGCCTCGCCACGGTGGCCCACCCGGAACACGTCTACCCGCCGCCACCGGGGCCCGACCGGATCATCATGCTGCTCAACTCGCAGAACACGATCGACGGCCGGATCAGGTGGGCGCTCAACAACGTCTCCTTCTCGCTCCCCCATACCCCGTACATGGTCGCCCTCAAGGACGGGCTGAAGGGCACCTTCGACCAGCGCCCACCGCCGGAGACGTACAACCACACTGCATACGACGTGTACGCCGTGCAGCCAAACCCGAACGCGACAAACAGCGATGGGTTGTACCGGCTGGCCTTCGGGTCCGTGGTGGACGTGGTGCTGCAGAACGCGAACATGCTGGATAAGAACAAAAGCGAGACCCACCCGTGGCACCTGCACGGTCACGACTTCTGGGTGCTCGGGTACGGTGTGGGACGGTTCGACCCGTCGGTGCACCCAACGACGTACAACCTGAAGGACCCCATCTTGAAGAACACGGTTGTAGTGCACCCCTACGGTTGGACGGCGCTGCGGTGGAGGGCGGACAATCCCGGGGTGTGGGCGTTTCACTGTCACATAGAGGCGCACTTCTTCATGGGCATGGGCGTCGTCTTTGAGGAGGGAATCGAACGCGTCGGAAAGCTGCCGCACGAGATCATGGGTTGCGTCAACACCAAGGGCGGCCGTCACTGACCATGAATGACTGAGTGAAAAAAATTGACATGCTGACACTAATGCCATTCATTCTTTGCATTCAGTTTTTGCTCGTTCCGAGCTGAGATCTTGCTGTCAGCTAGAGTATATATACCATATTTGCAGGAACAAAGAACCGAAGGAATCTATTTTCCTGTTTGAGTGTCATGCATCTAATAAACATGTAAATATTTTATTTACAAACAAGTGACATGTACCGTATTTCATCGTCAATAGATTGTAATTTGACATTGTAATAAGCATTTGAGTAAATTCCACAAGCATATAGATATCCTCCGCCTCCAAGAGACGATTAAGCAAGAATTCATTGATCAACAGCTCCAAAGCAGAGATATGGGAGAAATTCTTTTGGACCTGGCTTCTCGACGGTGGGGCGTTCAGGAGTGATGCCGATGGGTATTCACGATAGTTTTTTTAGGTCGGTGGTCTTCACAAGGGCCAATTTTTTTTATTAGCACCTCGGTGATACATCACTGGTCCAACAGGCCCATGGAGATTTATGGGCCTTCTGACCAGTACCGCTCAAGCATATTCTGGGACGAGGTGTCCACAAAGATTGCTAGCTGCCGGTACCCCATTGTTATGGGAGGAGATTTCAGTATGATGTTCTCTAGTGCTAACAAGAATAACGATATGGTGCATTGGTCCGGAACTAAGATGTTCAACGCATATTGCTAACTGGACTCTTAGGGAAGTACCTCGAACATGGACCAACGGACAATTATCTCACATGCGCTTGATGCCAAGTTTCCCCTTTGTTCTCCGGCAGCTAAGACTAGCCTATGATCCGACCACACTCTGCTTATCTTTGATTCACGGGAAGGATCTATGATTTGTAGTAACAGGTTCTTCTTCGAGACCAGCTTGCTCGAAATTGAAGATTCTTCGAGAATGGTTTGTTTGAAGTTGAAGGTTTCCAATAACCTGTCCTTGGGCATTCCCTAGCCGCCTCTCGTGCCAACATGGAGGGAACATGGGTGGGTGAATCTCGCCCATGTATCTTGTCAAGCCGAGTAATCCACCACCGTTCATCTCCCTCACGAAACCCTAGCCCAAAAAGCATGGGATATGACGTGGTAACCCCACGACAGTCAGCCTCTTCAAAGAGGATCTCATAGTGGAAATGAGATTCTCCCTTCCTGAAAAATCTCAAGGAGAATAGGGTGAGCACTACCATGTGTTGGAGTGTCTTGGCGACTCCAGGCCCCTCCAACGAAGATGTACTTCCCTCGGAAATGAACTTCAAGAATCACATCGGTGTCTCCTTGTGTTTCAGTTATTTCTATAACCCACCTCGTTACTTATGTATTTACCTTTGTATATCCATTGTGCTTGAAGTCATATATCTCGTTATCACATAGTTTTATATCTTTCTTAGTATAACACTAAAAGGAAAGGGCTTAACACCGGCATGAGCTTTTTGGCGGTACCAGCGAGAAATCCACATGCCGGTGATGTCACGCCAGTGTTAAATCGTGCTACCGGCGTGTATTTTTCCACGCCAATAGTATTTCGACGAGCACCGGCGTGGAATTCTCACTCACCAGTGCTATTATTAATCATGACACTACGATTTTTTAGTGTGCTAAGAAACTAACTATCTACTTTAAACTGAATTAAAACACATATCATATAGCAATTATTGTATTATACAATGATTAACTAGTATTAGACAAAGATCACAACTACGGTTACAAAGACTAAAAGTTGACGGGATATGCCCGACAAAAGTGGCAACCTTGACACACTCGCTACCCGGATAAACTCGAGCTCTTGCCGACGATCATCCCATGTTCCCCATCTGCTTGTAATGCCGCTTCATCTTCTTGCGCCACATATGCTTGGGCTTTCGCTGCATTTGCAAAACAAAATGCATCCATTAACTGCATCTCCAACCATCGGCGGTAGTTGGGGTCACAATCCTCGCCGGACAGCACCCTAGTAGCCAATGACGAAAGCAGTGCGGGGCTCACGGTCGACACCGTCACCGACACGGAACCATGGACGTGCACGCGCCCTCGAGCAGCACTGGAAGGACACATATGTCGCCTACAGGAGGGTGATGAATAGGCGTTTTAAAATAATTACAGTTAAGTCTTGATTAAATGCGGAACAAAACTAGCGTTTAATTTATCAAGCCAAAACCTAAACAAACTAGTTTCACCTACGCGCACAAAGAAATTATGCTAAACAATTTAAACAACTATGTGATAGCAAGATATGTTACTTAAAACTCGATGACTATCACAAAGTAAATTGCATAAGCAAAGATATCGGGTATAGAAATAACTGAGACACGTTGAGACGATGATTTATCCCGAAGTTCATTTCCCAATGAAAGCTAATCTCTGATGGAGAGGTGTGGAGTCAAAATGACTCCAAGCGCCCAATGGCTCACCTTATTCTCCTCGTGCCTCCACCAATGCGGAGTGCCACGATCCACTATGGGATCTTTGAGGGCGGTCAGCGACCCCGTACAAGGATGCAGCAATCTCCACAACTCAGTTGGAGGCTACCAACAATATCTCACGAGCTACCAAAGCTCCGAGATAGCAACAAGACCTCGAAAGCTTCCAAAACTCCGAGTCAACAAACAAAAAACCCGGAAAAAGTTAAAACTCCGAAGACAAAAGAAAACTTCGACAAAAAAAAACCCGGATGCTCTAACCTGGAGGTGGCGACGGGAATCCCGTCAAGATCAATGATTTCCTCAGAAGAGGAAATCTTCTTGCGCTTTCGCCCACCTGCAAAGGCGGTGCGCAACACCTCTAGTTCAGCTTCGGAGGCCAGCTCCGAATCAGGAAGCTCAGCAATCTGTCGAAAAGAAAAAGCAGAGTTAGAAGCGAAAAATCCGAGAAAACATGGAAAAAGTTTAAACCCAAATGACGGAAATAATACCTTGGGAGCCGGATTGTCGGCCGTATACATTGGCCGACTCGCTTCATATTGGTCGCGTGATGCGACCAACTGGTTCACGCGCCTCCGCAGATCCCTCGCGGCCCAGTCTTTGCTGGTTGTCCGCATTTTATCGCCGGCACCCGTGTACTCGCAAAGGAGACGACCACCGTGGTTGGCTAACGGCTGGATCCGCCTGTCCAACCAGCAAAGAACTGTGTCCATGCCGGTTCGAGGCGGATCAGAGGAAGTGAGCTTGGCGATGCGCCGCTTGATCCTTAGAAGATCAGGCGGCAGAACTTGGACGGCTTCTGTTCCCCAATTTCCTTGGGGAATAGCAGCGGTGTTTGAGAAGGGTGGAACCCCGATGGCCTTTTTTGGGAAAGGAACATCGGGATGATAAAAGAAGGAACCCGTCCAGAATTTGACGGATTCCGAGGTTTTGATCTTGGGGAACCAATCCTCCCTAAATCTCCTAAGAGTGAAGGAAATGGTCCCGCAAGTCGGGAGTGCGCCCTCCGAAGAGTTCCGCTTAACCCCAAAGCAGTATAACCAGAAATCTAATCTAGGTTCTATACCTAGAAAACCCTCAAAGAGGGCCTGAAAGCCGGTCATATAAAGAATAGAATTTGGTGGCAGGTTATGGGGTTGGATATTGTAATGGGAGAGGACTTGGAGGAAGAAGGCAGAAGGTGGCAGTCCCATACCTCTCAGAAGGTGGGAGGAGAGAAGAACCCGTTCGCCGTCGTTCGGCATGGGTTCGTTCTCGTCCTCTGGAAGCCGCCACTTCCCTTTCAGCACCAACCCCTCCTTTTCCATGTTTGGAAGGAGGGACGGTGGAATGCTGCAGGCAATCCAGTTGCCGGCGGTTTCCATTTCTTCATCGGCTCCGGCGGCGGCAGACGCGGCGGCCTCCGCGGCCGCAAGATCGTCGCCGACGAGCGTGATCTTCTCCTCCGCCGTCTCGGGAGCAAACGGCGGAGAGGGCGCGGAGCTCGAGCCCGCAAGGTCCGCGGTGGCGGAAGGATTTCCTCCGTCCGCCGCGGCGCCCGCGGTCTTCACTGGCTCGCCGCCGGCGTGCGTTTGGGAATCCAACAGAGGATCCATCGTGTTGATGATATCCTCGATATCTTGCGCGACGTTGCGGGCGGGCGAGGACGACGGAGATGCCATCAGGTGGCGGTGCTGGCTCGCCTCCGGTGAGGTTCTAGGCGCGGTGTGCGTTCGGAAATCTTTCTCTGCTCGGGAGGTTGGGCGCGGTAATGGCGTTGGAAGTGAGAGCGGAAGGTTTTCCGGGAGGACGAAGAAGGCTATTTATAGCCGGAAATCCGTCACGATACGTGCTAACGGCTCTTTTGACCGTTGGATGATCAACGCGTGTCACTCGCCGGAAAATCCGGGAAATGAATCGACATGGTGATTATGGCTATCTCCTCGTTTCCCCGCAAGAATCTGTCAGAGATACGTTTCTAGGTTTCCGCTGATAATCCAAACGTCCCTTATGTCAGCAGGATTAAAGTGCTGACGTAGGAGGTTCCTTCTCCGCGAAGGATCGTGTGAGAAAAGACGGATTTTCAGAATTCCGAGTTTTACGTTATCATCTCTTTTCAAAGAAGAATAAGAAGAATCAAGACTGCTGGCCAATATTTCTCGGACAATATATATTTGGCGAAAGACGGCGAATCAGAGTTTTAATCCTTCTTGAGGGCTACTGTCGGATATATACTGAATAGGGGTATATCAGATGGTGGTCATAAGTGCCGGATTACCAGGGTGGCCCAAGTGGTAGTGGGCTATGGTCCATTGGGCGGCCAGTAAGCTGACGCGCAGAAGCCGGATTCTAGAAGGACCCGGATCACGGCCCACGTGATCTGGCTTAGAGGAGAAGGCGGATTCCTTACTTTCCAAGTTAATAGCTACCGTAGTCTTCTAGGTTTCCTACTCTGTATGCCCTAACCCGGCTATTATATAAAACCGGACGGGAGATATGATAGATAGAGAAGAAGCTATAGGCTAACTCGCCGGGAAGTTGATCCTCAGCGAATAGCTAAACAAAACCTCACATTGTAATTGTATACACAGGCTTTAGCCCTGATTAGTGAGATTGCAGGAGTAGGAACGCCGTATTATTACGACGTACCGAACCTGGGTAAATCCTGTGTCTTTGTCCTTAACGCGATCCCGTTCCCCCACGTCTCTACCCGTAGTCTCATGGCACCCCCGTCTATGAAAACTACTACGATGTCTCGACAACAGGGGCAACCAGGAGGGCACCAGGCGCGGCCTCCCTCTTGGCCGCGCCCAGTATGCCCATGGAGGCCCTATGCCCCTATAGCAGCTCCCCTTCGGGGTACTTAACCCCTTGCCTAAAAATACGGAGGAGGAATTTCGTAGAATGTTTTTTCACCTCTTCACGACAGAAACGACGGAGAGAAGAAAACACCTTCCTAGCGTGGAGATTCCGTGAGGGAAATTCCCTCCTGCGGGGGGAAATCGTCACCACCGTCACCGTCATCGCACAAGGCATCATCAAGATCATCATCGTCCTCACCAGCAACACCATCATCCTCACCATCCACCTCTGCCCCGCTGTAACAACTAGGGTTCTATATTGTTCTTTCCCACTAGATCTCTCTACGAGTGTGAATTACCTGTTTGTAGTGCGCTCTTCTGGGATCATCCATATTTCTTCCAGCATTCCGTCCTTTAGAATGAGGCGGAGTTCTGCTCCTTGGACTTTCTTTGTTCCTTGGAGGGGTTCGGAATCTCTCACGCCTGTGAGGGTTATCGTATCTTCCGGCTTTATCAGCCGGGTGTCTCGGAGGCGGCATTACGTTTTCGTCCTTCCGGTTTTGTCCTCCCGTTCCTTGTTATCACGGGGTTTTGTATTATTTCCACCTTTTGGCAGATGGAATCCTGTTCTAGACGCTTCATCCCAGTTATTCGGGATTTTCTTGTCCTTTTCAGGGTCTCCCTTCTTTACCTTAGAATCACCTGAATCTTTGGGCTGGCCTGGGCTGGGTGCTCCAGCGGGGCCTGTGGCAGTTTTGCACACGGCTGAATCATCATGTAACTTGCCAGAACGTGCTTGTCCTCGATGTTGCTGTTGTAATGCTTTTCCGAGAAAAGCATACACTCCCTGCAGTTTTTCTTCCTTTGAATACAGATCATCGTTAAGGATGGCGAATGCGGCTTCTGCGTTTTCCGCTGCAGTTTTATAGATGCGTTCGCTTAGCATTTATAATGTTAACATGCCTTTGTCGAGAAGGGTTTTCAAACCTCTTTTTTGATGGTAGTTCATCCGGATTTGAAATTCCGGGTAATCTCGTTGGTTTTATCCTAGACATATTCCGGCGCTCGAATTTCTCGATTACTTCCTGTTTTTCCTTTACAGCAATCTGGGATTTGAGGAAGTTTTTCTCAGACCGAAATAAGTGTTCCTGTTGCCACATAATGGCTTGCCTTCTGGCTTTCAGCACTTCCAGTGATTCATGACATGCGACCGGGGTTTGGATCAAATTGATCTCGTCCTGTTCCGACATTTGTGGAACAGGGATTTCATGCTTTTTCTTCTGCGCATATTTCACACCACTGCCTCCTCTGATTTCTAGGTTTTGGTTGGCAATGTCCACCAATTTCCCCTTTTTCTTCTGTAACTTGGATAGCAGTTTCTTAGAGGATTTCTTCTTCTTCTTGGAAGATGGGGGTTTCCTGTTAGGTTCATCTTCCGTCAATTCTTTGACATCAGGGTAAGTCGGACTAACTTCTCCCTCTTCTTCCTCTTCTTCTTCCCTATCATCTGGCCGAGAGGTTTTTGGATCTTCCTCTTCCTCGACATTCGAGTTTCCAGTCGGCTTTTCCATCAGTACTTCGTGGAAGCTCCCTTGCATGGATTTGACCTTCCTTTCGAAAGCGTCCTCGTCTTCATCTTCGGAATCTATGTCTACAGATCTGGGTTCCAAATCTAGCCTTGCTTCTATGGAAGCTAAAACAGACTCGGCTTCTGAATTCGTCGTCTGATCGACGGATGTCGGATCTTCCACTTTTTCTATGGGATCGTGTTTTTCTACTTTTCCACAAGATTTTCACCTTCCGTTGTTTCAGCGATCTCAGACTGCACCATACCAATGAAGTGGGATCTAGTTGCAGGCATCTCCAAAGAGGCGGCAAATCCACATGGGTTTTGGCGATATGCAGCTGGGAAAGCTTGATCTGCCCCTCCGTATGAATAGGGGAGTTCTGAGCAAAGGCTGGCATTATAGCCTGCATCTATTGGGCATAGGGAGGGTGGAATAAATTTGCTTCCACCACGGAATCTCATTGCTTCTGCTGTTAAACCGATGAAAATATTAATAGATCTAATCGGTAAAACGCAGACACTTACCAGATGATTCTGTGCTGGCATATATGATATGTTATCGAGGAAGTATCCGATGTCTCCGTAGAATTTCAGGCTTCCGACAGTTATCGTGTTGCCGATTCCGCCGAGTATTCCCGCTCGGGACGTAACTCCCGATGGCGCTGGCCCATGGTGGGCACCAACTGTCGAGACTTCGTAGTAAGGATCATGGACGGGGGTGCCATAAGCCTACTGGTAGAACTGCGGGGGGGGGGGGGGGGGAAGAACCATAAACGAGAACACCATGTTTACCCAGGTTCGGTATGTCACAATTAGGCCGCGTTCATAGTCTTGCAATCTCACTAAATCAAGGCTCAATCCTGAAATATACACAGTACAATCGTGAGTATGGTTTCGCTAACTCGGCGAGGATGGACTTCCCGGCTAGTTGGCTTCTAGCTAAGTTGTGTCTTGTTTGTCTGTCTCCCCCGTCCGGCTTTATATAGATAACCGGACTAGGTCTTACAGGAAAGAGACCTAGAATACTATGGTAAGTATCTATCTTGGAAAGTAAGCCATCCGTGTTCCTCTCCAAGACGGACTGGGTCGTGGTCTGGGTTCTTCCAGAATCTGGCTTCCTGCACGTCAGCTTACTAGACCGCCCAATGGACTCCGTTCCATTGTCTGTGGGCCACCCTAGTAATCCGGCCTTCGGCTAATGCCGGATATACCCTAATTCGGCATATATCCGACACGCTGGATTTGTGTTGTGATCCGTTCTAACATGGGAGTTGCAAGTGTGTTGTAACTAAGATGTTCCAGTTGAACTGATTTTTTTTTCTAATTATAAGTGGGTTAAAACTAAGATAAAATATTCCTAACTGTTGAATCCCTGCTGTGATTCGTTCTAGCATGGGAGTTGCAAGTGGGTGGCAACTAAAACGTTCTAGTTGCGAGTGACTTGCAACCGAATTTTTCCCCTACAAGTGGGTTGTAACTGAGATAGAATATTTCTAACTGCTCGATTTGTGTTGTGATTCGTTCTAACATGGGAGTTGCAAGTGGTTTGCAATTAAAATGTTCCATTTGCGAGTGAGTGGCAGCCGAACTTTTTTTTTTCTGGTTATACACTAGCTGCAACTGAGATAAAATTTCCTAATCGCTCGATTTGCATTGTGATTATTTCTACTATGGGAGGCGCAAGTGGGATGCAACTATGATGTTCTAATTGTGAGTGGGTTGCAGCTGAGTTTTTTCTAGTTACAAGTAGGTTGCATCTGAGATAAAAATGTTCCCAACTATATGATTGTGCGTCGTAATTTGTACTAGCATAGGATTATCCAAGTGAGTTGCAATTGAGATTTTCTGATTTCAAATCCAGAGATTTTGGCTCTGGTGCTGCTAGCATATGAGTTAAAAGTGGGTTACTACTGAGTTTGTTTTGGAACTAAAGCTCGCCGTTGCATCTCATATGTAAATGTAACTGTTTTGCATTTAATTTCAAAATAAATTCAACAAACATTTGGATTATTTTCTCCATACATGATAGCCAAGCTCGTTGCAATTTTTTCTTATTGCTTCGGTTTATAGTCGTTAAACTTGTATAGGCTGGGATGCAAGCACATGCACACAACGGAGAACATGACACAGTTCAAGCCCAGTTAAACCCAGCAAGAATAGCAATGTACATAGAAGTTCTGAGTATGTACATTGCTATTCTTGCTGGGTTTAACTAGGCTTTAACTGGGCCACGTGCTTCGGTAATATCGTAATCATAAGTACTCCCTCCTATTATGGCCAAGATGGATTACTTATAAGAAACAATGAATTGGACTACTTGTTTTTTAAGTTTTTATTACTCCTATGATTACGTGATAAGATACGATGCGTTGGCACAGTCCTCAGTTACTCCGTATTATGACCGGTCTAAGTACCCCACTTAATTAATCATCTAAGTAACATGAGTCAAGTTGCATGGTACTCCCTCAGTTCCTTAAAATAGACGCATAAATTTTCTTCATTTTTCCCATAAAGGAATACGGTCTAATTGTACCAGGTCGGTCGAAAATACCCGCAGCTTTTATGTCCACGGGCCTCCGATACCACCTTTCCCCAATCATCTGCGCATGCATGCATGCTATACCACACATTTATTTAACATGGGAAAAAGGGTCCAGGAAACACCAAATCTACCACCGCGTGATACTGTCTTGGTCCTAGTGCTAGACCTTTCACGTCCTCTTTTAAGAAATGGAGGGAGTAGCTACTAGATCCACTGGCCTAAATTTATAAGTCAACACTGTCAGTTGGTTAGGCTCAATCCATTCTCAGACGATATCCAACGTACCAACTTGGAGAAGAATAGCCATAACTACTCTTCTCTTCTACGTTGACATCTTAAGATCTTGACTATGTCTCGCCTCTTCAGGCTTTACCGACTCTTCAGACCGAAGCGGAGCCGATAATTCGCTCTACCATTGTTCCGCACCACCTCATCATTATCGATACCGCGCTCTAGATTTTCCATAATTTGGATACTCTTGATATTGCGCCCTAGATTTTCTAGAATTTGGATACCAGTCTGTCCCATATTAGTTGTCTTTAAAATAAATGTATCTAATACTAAAATATATCTAGATATATCCGTTTTTGCAATAATTATTATGGAACAGAGGGAGTACAACAACGCGAGTACTAGGTTCATGTTGTCTAGGTTACTCCTCGCTCTAAGTCAACTTTGGAACATATCTAGGTGACGTAGTTGGGTACCGTATTTAGAGAATCTTCGTTAGCGTCTTGGAAAATATGTTGGACAGGTGTTACTGAAAGCGCCGGATATATATGTTGTTGCTTGATTGGGATCGTCTCCCTCCTCCTACGCTCTCAACAGTTTTTTCCAAAAGAATTATCCTTAGAGGATTGGACTAAAACGAGTATCTTATTCAAATTTGCCAACTTTAAATTCAAATAAAATTTAAACTAAAACTAAACATATCTAATATATGTCTCTTATAAAGCAAAATCTCAGTAAGATGCTTAATCACTTTTCTATCAATATGTAACCTATACACATCACTCACTATCTATACTTCTTATAAAGAAAAACCTCACTAACATGCATTAATGATTTTTCTATCTCAACATGCAAGCTATCCACATCATCCATCCTCCTAGCCAATCAATTGTCCATGTCATCTCCACTAATATTTATGAATTACTACATGCAAACTACCACCCGCATGCAGTGATCCAAATATACATTACTTGGAATGGTGATGTAGAACGCATGCAGCCACATGCGCGTGTAACCCTAACAGTCAATCTGAAACTTCCACCCGCTCGCTCACCGCCCGCGATCGGCCGCTCGGTGGCGATCGGCCGCCATGTTGACGCAGCCGAGCCTCCTTGCCGTTGCCGCGCCCGCCCCTTTCCCCATTCCCGCTGTCGGTGTGACCACTCCCTCCCCTCCTGTCGCGGCCGCCTCCCGTGGAAGAGGAGATGAATTAGCACCTACATGACCATCAACCGCGACCGAGCAGGGCAAGAAGAAGGCCACCCTGGAAAGAGTACGAGGCGACGGCGCCGCCTCCGCCGGCCTTGGAAGAGGGAAGAGGAGTCATTGATATCGAGATCAACAAAGAATAAGATGTTTGATTGATTAAAATATATCACCTACTAAGGGACCTAATGGCCAAAAATACATCACCGATTGGAGTTGGACACTTTCGGTGCCCTATAAATCACTTTAGAACCTCGTGAACCCGTGTATATTTTACATCACGTTGTTTTTACTGCTATTTTAGGACACCTATTGGAGATGGTCTTTGAATCAGGATGGAGGGAATACATCTTTCGTGCAACATATCCATGTTATCTATTTTCATCTATATAATTATCCATGTCACCAATACAATAATTTCACGCGAATTAAATTTGGTATACCGAATATTGTGATCAATTGAATATTTCAAGGTATTGTAACTCACAAGGTATTGTTCTAGTAAACCATATCTACAATACGTGGTACAAGACGTTAATATCCTGCACCACCGCGTACGCGTACTTCCCGTCGTCATCCTCATCTTCGTTGTCGTCACACACCTGTTCGGCCCCTACTCGTCGGAATAAGAAAAATCCTAGGTCTAAGAAATAGTATACGGTGTAGCATTACATAAGGCTTGCAGTGAGAGTAATTTAACTAGTAACATAGATGTCACATAAGAAAAAAAAACGACGTGGCAAGTATTTAGTGAGTAGAGAGAGGGTTGTGATAAGATACTACCTAGTTATCATAACATCATATTTCCCAAAATACTAGTACAACCTAATAATATGAGTCTACCTAATAAATACGTCTTTACAACCAAATATGACTAGTGTTAGAGGTAGACGACTTAATCAGGAGAGCGCTCTGCCCGAAGCGGAGCGGAGCGACGCAGTTTTCTAGAGCGGTGCTTTGCCGAACACGCTCTTATGGTGCTCAAGTTGCATATCCCTCCGTTCACAAATAAGTGTACCTTTGTATTGGTTTTGGTCAAACTTTTTAAATTTTGACCAAGTTTATAGAAAATAATATCAACATATCTTTACCTAATAATAAAGGCATTAAGGTTTCTGCCAAAATTTTCGTCCAACATAAATTTACCTAATTGTCCTCCCACCAAATCCCATAATACAAGCAATATGCCACCGTACCGGTTCGTTCCTTTTCTTCAGCCCCTGCCCGAGCGAACCCCCTCCTCCTCAATGGAAGACACACCGTTAGACAGCGCCAATACCGGCTAGATCTCTGCGTCGACGAGCCGCTGCGCTCCTTCCACCCGTGGAACTTGAAATTGTCGCCCCAAACCTCCCTCCGCGTCCTGGTTCCCTCCGGCGCTGCTGGCTATGGTGCACAACACCTGTGGTGCCGACGAGCTTGTGGCCAGCCTGCCCGGCACATTTAGGTGCCTTCCATGCCACGATGACGGCAGCTCAAGTGCACGGTTTTGAGCCCCAAAACTCCCTCCCCGTCCCAGGTTCCCTACCGTGCCGCTGGCTATGGTGCATAATATCTATGGCGCCGTCGAGCTGGTGGCCGGCGTGCCCGGCACATCTAGATGCCTTCCACACCACAACGAGGGCAGCTCAAGTTTGCGCGGTTTTGAGCCCCAAACCTCTCTCCCCGTCCCTGGTTCCCACCCACGCTGCTGGCTATGGTGCACAATATCTATGGCACCGTCGAGCTGGTGGCCGGCGTGCCCGGCACATCTAGGTGTCTTCCACGCCCCGACAACGGCAGCTCAAGTGCACTTTTTGATGCAACGTCTTGAAGCCTGCTGGGCGGAGGTCTTGTGGACGCGAGGCAGACGGTGGCCTAACGAAAGCCCCAGGTGGATGGTGGGGTCTTACGGCGAGCTTCGAGGGCGAAACAAAACAGAGAGTTGCTCTGGCGAAAAGAAAGGACGAGAAAACACACCGGCGAAGGACGGGATGCATAGGGATTGAAATGCAAAGGAGTGGACGTCCGGATCCGTTCGTCCATGTCCAGGCTCCCCCGTTCCCGTCCCATGGCACTTGTAGGCATGGACATCGCAGGTGTGTTGGTGCCGCTTCAAGCTGTATAAAAAATGCGCTAGACATGATCCAACATGAGCCACGGTACTCTCCTTTAAATCCCAAATTCAGTCATTTTTTACTCCTCTGCATGCTCCTATTTCTTGGTGTAAGGTAATGTCCTCAAGGTGTTTGACAAATGGCTAAATTTCTAATGTATCCACTTCCTGAAATCTACGGGTTCATGTATGCTGCTGGCCTCGTGCTTCGTCGGTCCGCACCCCGACCTGATGCCAAGATGTCGCGCTTTTTTGGCGACTGACTCCCTCTACACAGGCGGCTCACCTACTGTTGAGCGTGTCAAGGTCCAGGGTTGAGAATGAGCTTATTTGATGTAATTCATATTTAAGTAATGGGACAAGGACACCGGAGCTGCAAAAATCCCATATTTCTTTGCACAATGGCGAGAAAACATTGGGGAATCAAAACACGAACGAAGGGACTCGATGGTGGGAATCATGGAGCAACCTGGACGTCTTGAGACATTTGTTCCGTTAGTTTCAATCCCCGACCCAGAGATTCTTCCGGCAGCACGGCTGCTGCCTGTTAGCTGAACAAAGGGGAGGATTACTCTGCTGTTTAAAAGGTATCTTTTTTTGTCAAATTGTTCCACTTCTCAATGTAAAAGGAACCATCCAGCAACTTCAATTTTGTACAATAACTTGGAAAAAATGTTTTACAGTCTGGCACTTTTCCCATGTATTTGTGACTCGAGCTGATTGATCAGAACAAGTATTGGCGGTAACCACCATCAAATTTTTGTGGCACTTGTATAATTTCACGAGAGTAGATATAATCTTCTAATTTTAAATTCCTCTGCAAACAAGTTTCTGTTCATAAGTTCATATAAATATTATGACCACGATAGTCTTCATTCAGTCATATATGCATCCTTTTATAATGGGAACATTTTAAATGTGATAAATCCTCATATGTTAGATCCTTTTGTATGTTAAAATGCAATATTTATGGATATTTTCTGTTTTATATGCTTTCCGTGGTACGTACAGCTTCCTTGGTTACAGATCTTTAGTTATTTACATAATATAATGGGTTAGTTATTTTACATAAGCCCGTAAATGCTTATTGAAAAAAAGATGACACACAAAAGATGACCCAGGCGGTTGTCTGCATTGTCCAATTTCATGTAATACAACATTATTATCTTTCTTGGGCACCAAGATGATCTGCGCTGATGTCTTTTGGGATTATAGAATCTAGAGTACCTCTTATCATACTCACTCTTTTATTCAACCATTATTGCAGAAAGCGTCTTCTGCCAGTATTCTGGAATTCTCTATGCAGGATAGTATAATTTATTCACGGTTTTTAGAATTTATACTGCCGGTAAATACATTACATGGTCGATGATTTGAGTAATGTCTCAATCAGAGAGAGAATATCTCAGTGATCCTACCAAAAATGGTTTTGTGCCACTACGCTAGGAATGTAAGATTTTGTACTCCCGTTGCAACGCACGGGCATGTTTTGCTAGTAAGATATAAAATCCGTATATTATCAAACTATATTTCAAACGGATCTAGTAAAACCAATTTAGTGTCATAAATATTTTTACTTTTCTCTACTAAATCGGTCAAACTTTCAAATCTTTTTGAACTACACTCTTTCGAGATATTCTAGGTTAATATATCCGGAAAGTCGAACCGAAATAGACGGCCACGATTTCACGTGCGCGCCATATATAGTAGGTTGGCTATAAATTGGAGGGCGTTCCTGCATCGTATGGGCACCCAGCCCAACCATTCTCATCGATCGTTCTCGCCTTCTTCACTTACTTCCTATATACTTCCTGCTCTCTAGTACCAGCCTCCGTTGCATGCAAGAATTAATGGCTTCAACTCCATTCGTTCTCGCCGTGGTGCTCGCTGTGGTGTTTTCCTCACTAGCCAGCCGCGCGGCGGTGGCACAGGCGAAGACGGTGCGCGAGAAATGGGACATCAGCTACCAGTTCGCGTACCCAGACTGCGTGCGCAAGCTGGCCGTCACCATCAACGGGCACACACCTGGCCCCACCATCCGCGCCGTGCAGGGCGACATGGTGGTGGTCACCGTCAAGAACTCGCTGCTGACGGAGAACGCGGTGATACACTGGCACGGCATCCGGCAGATCGGCACGCCGTGGGCGGACGGCACGGGGGGCGTCACTCAGTGCCCCATCCTCCCCGGCGACACCTTCGAGTACGCGTTCGTCGTAGACCGCCCGGGCACCTACATGTACCACGCGCACTACGGCATGCAGCGCTCGGCGGGGCTCAACGGCATGATAGTCGTGTCCGTGCCGCCGGGCGCCCGGCCCGACGTGGCCGAGCCGTTCGCGTACGACGGCGAGCACGACGTGCTCCTGAACGACTGGTGGCACAAGAGCACCTACGAGCAGGCCACGGGGCTCGCGTCCGTGCCGTTCGTGTGGGTTGGCGAGCCGCAGTCGCTGCTGATCAACGGGCGTGGCAGGTTCGTCAACTGCTCGTCGTTGGGGGCTTCCTGCAACGTGACGCACCCGGAGTGCTCCACGCCGGTGTTCGCCGTGGTGCCCGGCAAGACTTACCGGTTCAGGATCGGCAGCTTGACCTCCCTCTCGGCCCTCAACTTCGAAATAGAGGTAAGTTTTTCACCAACTGTGTTCAAACCTCTCGGTCTAGTGCCAAGTCCTTTAGCTCGTAAGTTAGTCACGATTTTAGTTGGTTTGAGTACATATGAAGTTGACTTTTGACTAAATATATACGCCTTATTTTGTGTGAAAACAGAGCTAGTAGCTCAGTAAGACGTGTGAATAAACAAAAACAGAAGTACAGTTGCAGCAAAAGAGAATACATGGGTGTGCATGCATGTGCGCAGCCGGCATCGATGCTCGGACAAGATGCCACAGCTTGCTAGTGCTAGAGTTGACCCCAAATCAGTGCTTCACCTCCGATCCGGTCGTCCCCCAGCTGTATGGACATGCCGCTTTGGTTATGAACTGTACTAACTGAAGTTATAAATCGTTACTGACAGTGATGGATTTCTGTACTAATTGTTCCTCCTCTCCACAAGAAAATCTCGGAAGTTAATTATCACATAACTGACCGAAATCCAACTAATTTTCTTACGATTTTTTGTTCATGAATTGCATCTTCAAAATATAAGTTCTTCCATTATGTATCTATACCTGACAAAATCCAACTAATTAAGTTGATTATCCTTAATTTCTGGACATAATTCTATTTGCTTAGGCGTTCATCATTAATTAGTGCGCATTATGTGTGATTCCTAATTTGTTCGGCAACATGATTTTGATTAGCGATAAAAACATGTTTTGCCACGTGTACTGGCATGGTCCACCAACAGGGTCGTGGTTCCTTGCAGAGTAAAGGAGACTCGTCCCTCGGGAAAAAAATCTTATACGACCCGACGTTGTAAGACCAGCCCATATGACCCAGTGTTGCACGAATCACCAGCCAGATTTGTTTAGCGGGAATATGGGCGTAACTGCCGACCTTGCGTTGAGATGTGATCCAATCAACATGTATGCCAGATGTGGTCCACCCACCGGGTCGTATAGGATTTTTTCCGGTCCCCGCACATAGCAAAGTTTTTAGCTACTTAGAAGTTGAAGTTAATCACCAGATTTATTAAGGTTGTTAATGATGATTTATGGTTCCCCAAACTGCAGGGTCATCCAATGACGGTGGTGGAGACGGACGGGCACTACGTGAAGCCGTTTGTGGTGAAGAACCTCAACATCTACTCCGGCGAGACCTACTCTGTTCTAATCAAGGCCGACCAGGACCCGAACCGCAACTACTGGATGGCCTCCAACGTGGTCAGCCGCAAACCCGGCACTCCCGCAGGCACTGCCATCCTCACCTACTACGGTGGCAGCAGTAGCCCGAGCATGTCACTGCCCACTGCTCCCCCTATTGGCCCGGAATGGAACGACTCCGCGTACCGCATCAACCAGAGCCTCGCCACGGTGGCGCACCCGGCGCATGTGTACCCACCGCCGCGGGGCTCCGACCGGATCATTATGCTGCTCAACTCACAGAACAAGATCGACGGCCGAATCAGGTGGGCGCTCAACAACGTCTCCTTCTCGCTGCCCCATACCCCGTACTTGGTCGCCCTCAAGGAAGGTCTTCGGGGCACCTTCGACCCTCGCCCGCCGCCGGAGACATACAACCACACTTCGTACGACGTGTACGGCGTGCAGCCAAACCCGAACGCGACGAGCAGCGATGGGCTATACCGACTAACCTTCGGTTCCGTGGTGGACGTGGTGCTCCAGAACGCCAACATGTTGGCTGCGAACAACAGCGAAACCCACCCATGGCACCTGCATGGGCACAACTTCTGGGTGCTCGGGTACGGCGTGGGACGGTTCAACCCGGCGGTGCACCCGGCGACATACAACCTTAGGGACCCCATCTTAAAGAACACGGTGGCGGTGCATCCCTACGGTTGGACCGCGCTGCGGTGGAGGGCGGACAACCCTGGGGTTTGGGCGTTCCACTGCCACATCCAGGCACATTTCTTGATGGGCATGGGCGTTGTCTTCGAGGAGGGGATTGAACGCGTCGGGAAGCTGCCACAGCAGATCATGGGCTGCATCCGCAACAAGGGCAGCCGTCACTAACGGCAGCCATAGTGTTGCTTTGGCAGTTTGGCCAACATAGAGAAGAAATTGGCACTAGACAACCAGCGCACTTCGCCGTGTCGATTACACTGTGATGGGCATTGTGTGTAACGTGGTGGCATGCTGGATGCATGTGTTTGGCCATGCTGATGTAGGTCATAACTCATAACAATTTTATTTTATTTTCCTTTCTTTTGGTGAAATAGAGCAGACGCGCTTTGCTGCAGCAGCAATTGCTGCTTTCTGCAGAAGATGGTCAGGCATCCGAGGATACATTTAGGCAAGAGGTTAATAGCCCTTTTGAGCTGCATGATTCGACCGATGGCCCATTAATGTGATATGTTTTGGGGTTTGTACAGGTCAAAACAATGAGATTAGCTACATTTAATGGCATGTTCAACTTATGCTGCCAAAGATGATATGCGCAGAGAAAACCTGTGAAAAAGCAGCTAAAAACATTAAAAATTATACCTGACATGTCTTGATAGCAACCCGCTCGTTTGGTCTATCTGTTCTAGTCTTCAACCTTAAAATTATGATATGAATAATGCAGCACAGTTTGCATCCAATGAGAAAAAGGGTGGTGGATTACATCAAATTTGAGCATGTTTTCACGGTCTGCATTTTCACATTGCAAATAAAAAACATAAATGTATTAGTACATAAGTGTATAATTTTGTATGTTAAGTTCAACTTTAGTATTTCACACACATACTATGGAGGTTGCAGTTTCATGCATGCTCAAGTATTTGAACAAATAAGGAGTTCCTGAAAACATTAAGCAGCCATCAATTCTTAGTAAAGTGTTATCAACAAAGATAAATACACAGAAATCGCAAATTTTTACACCCTCAACTTCCTATCTAGTTATCAAACAAATAACTCCTTACTCACCTAAATAGAAAAACATCTATCGTCATGGATGAGCAAAATAGATCCATGTCAGGCTTATGAATTACTAATAGTGGACAGTTAATTGCACATAGAATTAATTTGAATCTGCACTATAAATTACCAAAATGTAAGAAATAACATAAAATATATTCATCATGTGATAGGTGAACCTAGAAATGGATAAATATATGGCATTGCATGGGTCGGTACCTGTTGGATGTATGCCTAAGAGACAATAAAATACATTAGTTTCATGAGTAATGTATTTTTTTGTTATAACTGCTATGATCACTGAATATCAGATTCAGAGGAAAACCCATACGCAATATAGAAACATAAACACCGTATAACCGTTTGTCATGTCTCACAGGCAAACTCATTAATATTAGATGACCACCTTTTCCTGGTCATGTATATTTGTCATGTCAATATTAATGGGAGCAAAATGTTGTTTTAATATTGTGGCTGGGTAGACCGAAATAGTTGAGATACTATGTAATTAGTATTGCTAAATAATATTTTCACAAGATGTTTATTTTGTTTGCTTCCTTAGACCATGAGAATATTCAATGATGATTACCGTAAGGATCATCTTAGTATAGTCAACTATCACACCGCAAACTAGGTGATAAAAAAGCCTAACACTGAGTGGTCACAAAAGTATTCATTCATTGTGATAGTTCAAGATTGAAAATTACCCCTCTAGATAATAGAGAGATACATCTAAGATCCACTCGGTGAAATAGTATCGGTAAATAAGTCTGCGCAGACAAAGACATGCCACTAGTCATGGGAATACTATGTCACGGTAACGAGTAAAAAGAATCAATCCGGATATTGGGAATAATATGATAAGGTGATTAAAGATTTTAATCACGGTCTTATCATTTATCTCATCCCGATGTATTGATTGGTATCGCGAAGTAATAGGAACTTACTTAGCAACCAACAGGTTCATCGGATTTCTTCATATAACTTGTAGGAATCAATATGGACGTCCACCCTCCCGATGTTGATTATTGATTCACTAGTAGGAAAAAGCCCATCAGAAGCGTGTGAAAAACCCTCATCAGCAGCGGGCCCGGACACACTGATAGTATCGCGCTGCTGGTAACTGTATAGAAAGCGTACGATTTTGGCATGCTTAGGTAAGTGGTTAACCGGAAGTGTTCTCTTTTGTACACACGTTGCCGTTAACGTCGAATTGTTGAAATGTGTAGACTTGTGCAACCGCTGCGGGTAGTTGTTGGACCTCCGGCGTGTCTATACATGCACACGCTTCTAGTATATTTTTCTGTATTTTCATTTTTCCGCGTTTTAATTGCTTTTTGCATTATTTAGACGGTACTATAGATACGTATTTAGTCATTACAGTAGACATGTATTTAGACAACACAGTACACATATAGGCATTACAGTCGACATAAGTATCAAGATATATACAAGTCTCGAATGGTTTGGATATAGAGATTCACACATGTCTCATCATCTAGACACACACACATAGTATCTAGCTAGGTTTCACGATCAATATACAATACAAAAACTATGAGGCCAATAGACCATATCATCATCAAACTAACCATCAAATTAAACTTCATGCACGTAGAAGAATGGCGGAAATCTAGAACTTACTTGATAGTGTAAGGCACTAGCATGATTTGCTTAGCCTTATTTGCCACCATGAAGTTCTACATGTACTCCCTCGCAGCATCACGGCAGGCTTCATTATTCAGGAAGGTTTCCGAAATGTAGTAGGGGTCCGCTATTGCGAGTCCATGGATTTCTTCTCTTGCAACTGTGGCGGCAATACGGAGCGCATAAAGGCGGAGGAAGATAGGACGGAGATGTTGGAAGTGGTAAACGTCGAAAATGTCTTCAAACCGTAGATAGCACTCGTCCGCCGGGTATGTATCACAAAATCCCAAGTTCTTTTGCACCTTGGCCGCAAAAAGGGGGTATAATGGCTTTTTTTTTACTTAAGATCCTTCTCTATTGAAAGGATGGCATTATGCAGGACTAGGAGATCCCCATGCGTGTGTGCGAGCATTGTAGGGGGTAGGATCAGATCACCAGAGATATGATGCTTACGAGCCCCCAGCAATCCTAGCCATAACCAGGGTCGTTTTCTGAATTGTCTGCTTGACGACAGTTTTCCCTTTCTTATCAGGTCTTTTCATCCCCTTCTTCTTCGGAGCCGGTTGTGTGGAAGCACCATCGTCAAAGGCCTGGTCGACCGTCCGTTTAAAATTCTGCGGGCTTGTAGGTCTTTTAATTGGTTTTGTGAAGACGTCATCTAGAGGCGTTTCCTGGGAACTGCAGAACATCAGAGACTTCTTTCATTTAGTAGTGCGTTCCTTTTTGGGAGATCCTTCACAACGATACATCCAGAGTCATGGTAGGAAGGAGAATCACCGTCAAGAGGCGTGTTGGCTATGTCACATAGAGGGGCATCATTGGCTTGGTCAAATTTAGGATCTTAATCATTGCCCAAGTCATCGGCTTTCTTTCTGCTTTGACCAAGGATGGATGGTGGTAACTGTTGACTTGAATGGCGATGGACCGGCGCGTCATCAGGTGTTCCATGTGAGGTTATCTTCACGAAACGGATGTGGCTTTTTGGCCACAACCAATGCCAACCCTTGCTTTGTTCGAGCTTCATGGAGGATCCTCATCAGGTGTCCATGAAACAGGAGCGTTTTTGTTACCGGGTAACACACGGGTAATAGAAACCCTAAACAACAAAGGGTCAATGGGTTGGCCGTGAAAAGTCTGAGATGTTGGTTGCTCGATGTAACCCTTAGCAACATGCTCAAACATTCCGTCTGTTGCCAACCCAGCGAGCATTACGCACGGAGTACTATGGGCCTGTGGAAACACATCAGACGTCAAACAATGCGACATAATGGCAAAGGAAAGAATAATAAATTATGTACGTAGCATGCAATGCTTAATTACTGTGAATGTGTTTAGCTCTTCTAGTGGAGACGGACCAAAGTCGGGCATGCCCTCGAGAGAGGAGGGTTGCTCTGATGTGCGGTGGTTGGAAGCATGTGCACATTGGGAAACGACATGCCCTCAACATTTATCGGCTGCTCGGAGGTACTCCCACCGAAGCTTGGAACGGAAAATGGTGCGTCTGGATTGTTACAGATGTGTTTGACAAGTAAAGGCAACATGGATTGGAACTGGTTTTTAACTTCTTCTCTGACCACAACTATGGTCCTTTGTTTGAATTTCCTAAATTTATCGTCGTAATTCTATTGCTTTCCTCTTTTGGCACTCTCGGGGATCATCATAGTAGTGATCTGATACGTCATAAACGTATCCTTAATTTCTGATGTTCCATGTTGTTTTCCCACATGTTTGCTATACACTTTATGTCATTTTTATCGATTTTCCAGACTAACCTATTGACAAGATGCCACAGAGACAGTTCCATGTTTCTGTTGTTTTTAGTTTATGAAAAGTTGTTCTGGAAATATTGTCGGAATTGGAAAATTCGAAGCCCGGAAATCTTAGAAATCCTGAAGGTTCCACGGAGTTCCAAAGAGACCCGGAGGGGGGGCCTCAGGGGGCCCACACCATAGGGCGGCGCCCCCCCTTGGCCGCGCCACGGGGTGGTGTGGGGGCCCCCAGGCCTCCACCGCCTTTGCACTTTCTCCTATTTAATCCCCCCGAGGCATAAACCCTAGATATATTCGACTTCTCCCCGAAAAACATCCGAGGCCGCCGTCATCGTCATCCCGAGATTGGGAAGATTTTGGAGCTCTCCCCAGCACCCTGCCGGGAGGGAAACTCATCACCGTAGGGGTCTACACCACCATGCCCTACTCCGAAGTGATGCGTGAGTAATTCATCCCTGGACTACGGGTCCATAGCAGTATCTAGATGGTTGTTCTCTCCACTGTGTGCCTCATGTTTAGATCTTGTGAGCTTCCTAACATGATCATGATCATATTTATGTAATGTTACATGTTGTGTTTGCTAGGATCTGATGAATGCTGAATGCTATGTCTTCTGATTATCAGTCTATCATGTTATCTTCATGCTTATGTTATTTATGATCTTACATGCTCTCCGTTATTAGTAGATCCTCTGGCCAAGTAGATTATAGTAACTCCAAGAGGGAGTATTTATGCTCGATAGTGGGTTCATGCCTCCTTTGCATCTATGCTCGAGTGACGGAAACTTGACGGATGGAGGATGTGTTGTTGCCATTAGGGAGAAAACAACAATGCTTGTCTAAGGATGATGTTATTGTTTACATTACACACTTTCCTTACTGCAATTATCTATTTCTTGCAACTTAATACCCAACGTTTGTTCGGATGATATTCGGAGGTAGTCATAGATGCAGTTGGATGAAGGTCTATGTATCTTGTTGTAATGCCCGCATGAATCACATAGTATTCTTTATGTCTTGCATATGCACTACGGTGCAGCCTTGATTTATGTCAATTCCACACTTGTAATTTGTTCACCACACATGTTATTTATCTTTCACGGAGAGACACCACTAGTGAACTGTGGACCCCTGTCCTTTTTCCTCATACTGATAAACACCTACTGCTTTCATACTGTTCCTACTGTTTTCCTACTATTTTTCACACCATACGTTTAACCTCTTTGTGTTCAGCAAAACCGATGAGATTGACAACCTCACTGCTTCATTGGGACAAAGTTATTTGATTGTGTAGGTTCTACGTTTCTGCTAAACCGATAGTGCGCCCTGCCACCTCAGCTGCATCAACCTTCAGAGATTGCTTGTCCTCCTATTGGTCGATTAAACCTTGGTTTCTTTTCTGAGGGAAAACTTGTTGTTGCACTCTTCACAACCTTTCTCTTGGAGTTTACCAACGAGGGCGTCTACACGCCATCATGATCCCATATTCAACCGTCTCCACCACCAATAATACGGCCATGGGCTGGATTTCTATCCACCGGATTTTCTAGGAAAATTTCTATATTTTCTAGGAATCTATAATAGAAATCCGGATACACCATACGTCCTAGGTACATTAAGAACCGCATACAACATCACAATTACGGATTGCAACAACTAAACTACTTTGAAGAAATATTGTAGAAATAATTCGGTTCTTACTTACCCTGGCGGTGCGACGAACGACAGCTTCACCGAACTCCACAGTTGCAAACCTCGGCTGTCGGCCTCCACTAACACGACGTCGGCCGCGCCCACGATCTCCAACTCTGCGGAGTCCATCTCGGTGACGAGATCCCCTGCACCAAAATTTAGGAGTGGTCAACAGAGCAGAGTAGGGGAGCAGGCGCCGGCGGACGCATAGGGGGGGTGCGGCGGATTTTGGTGTCCTAAAATGGACCGCGCCGGTGATGAGGAAGGAAGGAAGAGCTTGAACCAAAAACGGAAAAAGGTACATGATGCGCGCAGATGTACGCTCGTTGGGAGACCCCAAGTGTAATGTATGAAGAGTACAGGAGAAAGTTTTCCCTCAGAAAGAAACCACTTCTGAAGGTTGTTGGCAGTTGATGTTGGCAGAGCGCACTACCGGTTCAACAGCAACGTGGAATCTGCACAACACAACCAAGTTACTTTGCCCCAACGAAACATTGAGGTTGTCAATCTCACCGGTTTTGCTGAAAACAAAGGATTAGACGTATAGTTTGGAAAACAAGGTTTGTTTACAGTAAATGAAAAGAGAACAATGATGACAGTAAATGAAAGGAAAACAGTGTTTGCAGTAGGTGTATTAACAGTGTAAAAGAAATGGACCAGGATCCACAATTCACTAGTGGTGTTTCTCCAAAACATATAGATAACATGTTGGCTAAACAAATTACAGCTGGGCAGTTGACAGATATAAAGGCTGCACCGTAGTGCATATGCATGACATGGTGATTACTTTGTGATTCATGCGGGCATTACAACATAATTAATAGACCGTTATCCAACTGCATCTATGACTAATAATCCACCCTCGGAGCGTAATCCAATCAAACCTCGGGTATTAAGTTGCAAGCAACAGATAATTGCATTAAATAAAGTGTGTAATGTAAACAATGTAAACATCGTTGTTTTCTACCTAATGGCAACAACACATCCCCCATCCGTTACATTTCTGCCACTCGAGCGTGGATAAAAGGGAGGCATAAACCCACTATCTAGCATAAATACCCCCTCTTGGAGTTACAAGCATCAACTTGGCCAAAGTATCTACTAGTAATGGAGAGCATGCGAGATCATAAATAACATAAACATGAAAGAACATGATAGATTGATAAACACTAGACATAGCATTCAATATTTATTGGATCCCAGCAAACACAACATGTAGCATTACAATAAGATGATCTTGATCATGTTAGGGATCTCACAAGATCTAAACATGAGGAATAAAGAGGTGAAGAAAACCATCTAGCTAATGTTATGGACCCGTAGTCCAAGGATGAACTACTCACGCATCACTCCAGAGGCGGGCATGGTGGTGTAGATCCCTCCGGTGATGATTTCCCCTCTCGGCAGGGTGCTGGGGAGAGCTTCAGAACCCTCCCGAACTAGAGTTGACAATTATGGAGGCTACGGAAATTTTGGTGGAAAAAGGCTCGGGTGTTTAGGGTTTTCCCGAGGAGGAGCTTATATAGGCGAAAGGGAAACGTTGGTGGGTGGCCAAGGGGCCACACCACCTGGTGGCGCGGCCAGGGGGGCCCGCACCGCCCTATGGTATGGGCCCTCCAGGGGCCCCCTAAGGGTCTCCTCCGGACTCCGTGTACGTGACAGAATTCTAAGGTCCTGGGTTTTTGTTTCGTCGAATTCCGAGAATATTTCCAGAACAACTTTTCTGAAACCAAAAATAGCAGAAAACAGGAACTGACGCTGTGGCATCTTGTTAATAGGTTAGTCCCTGGAAGTCCATAAAAATGATGTAAAATGTATAGAAAACATGTAGCAATTGGCATGAAAACAACATGTAACATCATAAATTATAAATACGTTTAAGACGTATGACATCCCCAAGATTAGTTCTACTGATCCTCGAGTAGGAAAAACGATAAAAACAAAATAATTTCTGAAGTGACATGCTACCAACATAATTTTGATCATCATAATTGTAAAAGCATTTGTAAAGTTGAGATCATAGTACTCTAAACACAGGCATGATAGATATAATTCTAATAATGAAACTTCGCAATCATGTTGCAACATGAAAAGTAACACAAAAAAGATCACGAATGAGAATGCATTTGAAAGTTATATGTTTGTTTCGAGCAATAAGAAAGCATAAATTTTAGTACCCACCTTGTCCTTAAGAGTGGAGCAAAACATAAATGCCATGACACCTTCAAAGTTCAAGTGGTGACTAAAAACAAATAGTTTGAGAGCAAGTAATAACATGGCATGAATCAATCAATAACAATCTTTGGGAAAAATGCACATTAAACTCAGAATGGCAACTACGCTCTTTTAACTGTGCATAAAGTTATAAGATGAAGACTCAACATAAAAGTAAAAGAAAGTCCCTTCGTAGAGGGAAGCAGGGATCAACTCATGTGCTAGACCTTTTTATTTTATTAAAACAGAGGTATTGAAAACATTTTTTAGAGTGGTGTATGTTTATATCAACAAATAGCAAACACACAGAACACGTCACAAGACAACTAGACTTCACAAGAGCGGCTCCCATTGAAGGACGCAATTGGGGTAGTAGATCATCCCTCTTCTCTTTTGTTTACACAATTATGCTTTCACTGATAAATCAGGGGGGAAATAGTGAAGAGACTGATATAACCACATTTTGGGGCTGGGTACCCCTATGGCAACTCTTATAGCGTTTGGATAAGCGGATGTGCCACTAGTCCAGGTGTGTAAAGTCCAATCAACAAGTGAGATAAAGATTCTCTATGTGCGTCCTCACGAGTTAAAACAGGGGTCTAAAACAGGTGTAATTTTTAAGGTTTTAAAGGTAGCACATGAGCAATTTACTTTCGAGTGGCGGTTAAATTCCGCATATAGGTAGGTACAGTGGACACATTTGGCATATGGTTTTTGGGAGTTGGATGCACGAGTAAAGCTCATACTCAGTACAGGTGGAGGCTAGCAAAGACTAGGAGCGACAAATCAAGAGAGCATAATGGCCATAATCATGCATAGCGACAAAAACATTACTGGTCAAAGCATACATGGTATTGCACTTCAGAAACTACATGATCATGGATGCTAAAGGTGACTGGTTTGTAGTCATAGCATGGTGTGAGTATGAGCCAGGTCAACCAAATAAAGCATTCAAAGGAGAATACCATAATATTATGCTTCGATATGATAAAAACAACGCAAAATTCTTTCAACGGCACATTAAGCACTCTCAGATGTTTAGTAAAAGTCATGCTACATCAATAATTACTAGGAATAAAATTAGAATAACATCCAACATGACATGATAAAGTCTAGCCACGGTCTAAACAAGCATCTATTTGCATAAGCATGAAATATTTTATTGCTTTCCAACACCATCATGTTATTTAAACAAAAACTCTCCATATGATATATCAATGAAACAAGAGAGTAGCACTATTCTACAAGAACTAACAGCTCTAAAAAAGATATGCATGAAAAACATGAGCTAAAAAGAGGAGGAGTTGCAGCAGCTAGTAGAAAAACGAAGAATACGAGCATGATAACAATATGGGTATTCGTATGAAAAAGCGGAGCGTGTCTCTCTCCCACACAAGAATGCTGGATTCCAACTAAGTTTATTTTGCAGCAAGGGAAACAAATGAAAAACAATAAAAACAAACAGATGCTCCAAGTAAAGTGCATATGATGTGACCGAATAAAAATATAGTTTCACTAGAAGTGACCTGATAAGTTGCTGATGAAGAAGGGGATGCCTTGGGCATCCCCAAGCTTAGACGCTTGCGTATTCTTGGAATTTGCTGGGATGAACCACGGGGGCATCCCCAAGCTTAGGATTTTCACTCTTCTTGATCACATTATATCACCCTCTTCTCTTGACCCTTGAGAACTTACTTCACACCAAACTCGAAGTAATTCTCATTAGAGGGTTAGTGCATAATCAAAAGCTCACATATTCTGCATGGACACAAGAATTATTAATACCTTTTAAACATTAGGTATAGCCATTGAAGTTTTTATGGAGCAAAGACATCCACTCAATACAGTAAAAGAGAGAATGCAAAGTAAAAGGCAGAATCTGTCAAAACCAGAACAGTCTGTGAAGACAAAACATTTTGAGTCAGTTACGTTGCTCAAATCAAAAAACAGAAAACTATAAAAAGTTTCAGAAATAGCTGAGGATTAAGCACAAAATTTTTAAGGTCACTCTTATCTTTCTTTGATTTTATACTATGTTAGCAGTGGACAGCAGAAATCTGTTTTCTGCGCAGAAATCCAAATCTAACACCAGCCTTCGCTAGAGACTTTACTTGGCACAAAAAATACATGAAAATAAAGATACAAAGGAGTTGCTACATAAGTAAAAAAATACCTTGACTCAAATAAAACAGAGAAAAACAATTCAAAAATAAAAGCATGGCTTATCTCACAAGAAGTGATTTTCTTTAATGCCTTTTAGCTAGGCCCCGAAAACAAGAAGATGCTCACATAAGAAAGATGAATTAAGCAAACGAGAGCATCAGGAAGCAAGTATAAAACAACTTTAAGTCTAACCCACTCCCTATGCATAGGAATCTTGTAAATAAATAAATTAAAGAAGCTCAAAGTTGAAATCATGGGAAAGTAGAACAAGAGCAATTTCAAAACTTTCAGCAAAAAGAGGGGTGTTTTAGTAACATAAAATTCAAACAACCATATTTTCCTCTATCATAATAATTTCCAGTACCATCATCAACAAACTCAACAACACAATTATCAGATAAAGCATATTTGTCATGGTCTAAAAGCACACAATTCATATCAAACTCAAAAATAGTGGGATCAAAATTAAAAATAAAGACCTATTCTTTCCCACTTTTAGCAATAGCCAAACAAGATGATTGGTCACTATTAAAAGGTGTGGTGACCCAGCATACCACTGCATGTTGTGGTACGCAATTCATTGACATAACACTTACAGAACACCGTTCCACAAATATTACATCCCTTGGGGTGGTACAGCGGAAATATTGCGGGACTTGATTGTCATACAAACGTATATTACAAAACATAGTGTGCAGACAAGAGAATGATCTCATGATGAGGTCATCTTATTATTGAAAATGTAACAACAACTGAAATATAACATAGGTGCATACACGGGAACTCAACAACCCAATATAGCAGTTCAGGGCTTCTCGATTCAACCATGCTTACGTATTGTTTCACGACCAGGCTAAACCTAGTCAGATTCTGCCCCATCAGGGCCGACTCCATACTGGATGGTATAATACACCCCTTCCACTCCTCCAGAGAAATCTGGCTCCTCGTAGTAAATGTCTTCTTGGCCTCCGAGGATTTTGAATGATTCCTCCTCAAGGTTCTCATAGCCTAAGCTGGGGTCAAACGGGAATGAATGAGTAACGAGCGTTACTCAACAAGTTCATTAAGTAAGATGGGCAGTTGATGCACTATCTACAGACCTCGACCCTAAAGAGTCGATACTAATGTAAGGTTTTGTAAATCTTTCTTCAAAAAGTCACTTTTAATACTGAAAAATATGCCCGCCAGACCATCACAGGACTAGAACTTCTTTGAGTTGCCTTTGTTGTAGCGTTCACAGTTCCTTCCCGCAACAGGGGATAGCATGCCACATCCTTTTACACTCTACAGAGGTGCGTTACTTTACCCGTAGGCGATCAAGACCATGTTGCACCACCAGGAGCGCAATCCTGTCCACACCCACTTAGGTGTGGGGCCCGGTTGTTGATCCAAGCCAAATCGTGCTTCTTCGCACAACGCACGCCCACCCATTTCTGCCAGCAGTTTAAACCCCTAATTCTGCCCCTCACAATAGAGATCTAGGCGCCCCTGACAGACACTCATAGACCCTAGAGTCTGTGGGAATTAAGGGATCCCACTCATGTGCCTATAGTCTCACAAGACCTACACCAAACGGCTCTGGAAGCCCGTTGACTTGCGAACTAGAGAAGATCACAGCGGACTTACTCGCTCCATACAAGACCCATGGTTAAGGCGCTATTTACGGCGCACGAGTTCTGACGGCATTTGTGATTAATTTCTAGGTAATAATTTCCCATGCAGATGGAACCTTCCTTTGACCTATTCATCTTACCATGGTCCCATCCGCCCACCAAACAGAACACTACCACTCGGGTAGTCATTCAATTAGTCATATTATTATAAAAATAGGATCATGCATTCTTTTGAGCACATGTGGTATTACGATAGGGTTTTTGAAATTAGTTGTTAAGAAATATTTCAGAGGACATGAGCAAGTGATGAACTTTCCTTGATACAGATAGGTAGTGGAGTCTGATGCATGGTGTGGCTCTTGACTTCCTTGTTCTACAAAATACCATCATTGTCTGGTAAAGACAAAGTTTAAAGAAGCAAATGATGCTATTATGCGCCATAATGGCATGCATGCATTTTCTTTCTAATTGATTTTAATTAACCAAGCAATTGTGGTATTTTAATTAATTTAAGAAATTATTATTTATTACTTATTATTTTTATTTTTATTTTTATTTATTATTTATATTTTAATTGTGTTAATTATTTTTGATAAATCAGAGAATAATGTTTTTAATAATAATTGAGTATCAAAAATTATTTAAGTTAAGTTTTATGAATAAAGAACAAAGAATAATGCTATTATTGATTATTAATTAATTATTATTAATTTTTGCTAAAATTATTGTTTAAAAAATATATAAGTAATATAACAAGTATTATTTAATTAATTTAAATTATTGGAGTAATGGAGTGTTGTGTTTAAGATTTATTTTATTTAATTATGAATTTTCCTAATGTATATAATTTCTATTTATTAAATTTTATTTTTATTTATTTCTTTGTTCAAAATGGTCAAAAGACCACTTAGCCCGTAGGGCTGAATGGTGGGCCTGCCCACCCGTGGTTGAGTTCAACTGGCTCAGGAGAGAACCCGAGCCCAAGACTCACTCGAACCTGCACCCGCATCCCCTCGCTCTCTCTCCTAGCTCCCAAGACTCACTGGCGACAGAATCGCCGCCACCTGCGCCGAATTACCCCGGCCACCTTCGGCCGTCTCCGCCGCTGCGCCTGGGCGCAAATGACGCGCCGTCGTTGACTCCCTCACCTCCTCCACTTTTATCTGGGTTTAACTCACGGTGTTGCCCGTGCGCACCCTAACCCTAGATTTAGGGTTACGGTACCCGCACCCTCTCCTCCACTCCGGTGACTCCCGACTGCTTCCGGCGGTTCCTGGCTACTCCTGGCGTGTGATGTTGTTGCTGCGGAGGCGCGACACCGTTGGGACGGCTCCCAGCGAGAAACTACGGCTACGTCGCCGCCCACGACTATGTTTCACTGACTCGCTGTGACCACCACTATGGTGATCGCCTATAAGCCCTCACTGCCCCCTCTTTCTTATTCTCCTTACTTTGTCCTCTCTCTCTCTCTCTCTGTCTCACTCTTCCCCTTGCTCTGGAACCAGGCCTTCAATCCTAGGTTCATGCCATGCTTGGTGCTATATCTGTGATGCCTCTGGTGCTCGTGATGCATATGCTGCTGCTTGTTGCACATTGGAGAAATTCTCCAAGTGTGTGATTTATTTAGTGGTTACTAGACAGAGGATTTTTATCTCTGTAGCCTGCTGGATTTCAGAAGTTTGTCTTCCTGTGATGTGTGAAATTTCACTAGGGATTTCCCAAGTGCTTGTGCTGCTGTAGCCCTATCTCTGTTTGATTCATAGCAAACACCACCTGTGTGTGCTACTGAGATGTGAAACTCATTGTTGGCTATATATGTGTGCTTGCTGGTGGGTGCTACTCTGAACCTTATGGTTCAGAGAATGTGCCACCAAGCCACTCATGTGTTTCTGTGTAGAACTTATTGTTTAGTTGTGTTTGAGGTACCTAACCTTAGGGTTTTGGTGCCCAGCAACTGTTGTAGAAGTGTTTGTGAGCCGGGATCCTATCTTTAGTCCATTTGCTAAATATTTGTGCTGATGTAGCTATTGGATCTGATAAGAACATGTGATAGCTTGAGCTTGCTGCCCCTAAGCATTTATCCTATAAGAACAGATCCATATTTGGTTGATTGTGTTGCCCTAGGCCAGTGATGCAAAGCCTGAGGCCCCTCTCTTTATAAGAACAAATATTAACTTGATTTTATAAGTCCCTGGGATGTGATTAGCATAGCACTTCTATGCTGAACTGAGGGAAAACATTCCCCAACCACTTTGTGCATAATCCAACAAGTAATTTGTTAGGTGGTGTGTAGATATTTACCTTAGGTGAGGTACTGAGGTTGGTGGATTTGTGTGCTTGTGGTTTGCTAGCTCTCAGCCCTGCTCCTCCTCTTTAGACTTGACCTTGTGGATAAATTCTAGTCCTTGCTTCACTTCTAGCTTAGCCTTGTTGTTACCTTGCTGGATCTCCAATCTTATTATGTTCTAATGGTGCACTTATTTGTGGTAAATTTTTTGTGCAAGATGTGCTTGTTGTTCTTGCTGAAGCTGTGCAGCTCGAGCTGAAACAGGGGAAAGTGTTGTTGGCTTCCTTCCTCGGCACGATTGATGTGCTATTTATCTGCCTACTGTTGTAGTGACATCACAAAAGCTTGCTTGTGAGTGTGTTGTGTGCCTGCTTCCCTACGGCTGAGATCTTTTGCTTGTGCTGCGGTTGGTCTTATCCAGGCAGTTACAATTATTTTCCCTTGCCACTTGTATTACCTAGAATGCCTATGATGCTCGTCTGAGGTTAAACTTGATTTGATCAGATACTACACAAATTTGCTTAACCCAATGATGAGTTTAGCAGTGCATCCCACTGCCTATCTGAGAGTACTAATCCCCCACTCACCCTTTTGTTTATTTTGCAGGTTCGGAAGATGACAGGAAGATTAGATTAGCTAGTAGTAGTTAGTTTAGATAATTCAATCTTGTATTATTTCCTTTGTAATAAATCCTTGTAATATTCTGTTTTGGGAAATATTTTAATGACTTTGTAACATTGTGATTAATCAATAAATTTCAATCTTTCCTATTTCTAATTATCTATTTAATTAGAATTGCTCAATAATTATTATATCTTAAATGTTTTAAATTAATTACTAATAATTATAATTTCCTATCAATCAATTTGAATTCAAATTCAAATTCATTCAACCTTATGTTTAAAGAATTCAAATTGAATCCCTCAATTCAAATATCGCCTAAAGGTCATGTCGGAATTCCACCCTCTTCCAGTATCGACTCTAGTCTCTAAGTCGGGATGACGATGGAACCTCGATCACTCCAGGGTTTTAGTTTTGCGAAAAGTTTATTCGGGTTTTGCAAACACATGCATGCAGATGCACATATTACTATTTCTACCCCCTGTGAGTTCCTAAACGCTGCGACATTACAGTCTTCCCTCCTTAACGAGAACTTCGTCCCGAAGTTATAACAATTATACCTGAAGAGCTCGGGGTAGTTTTGTCGTAGTTCTTCTTCCTTCTCCCAGGTAGCTTCGCGTTCACGATGATGTTTCCGTTGCACTTTGCAATACTTGATTGCTCTATTCCGGAGGCTTTTCCAATCTTCTGGTAGAATTTTCTCAGGTTCTTCCACATAGGCGAGGTCTGATTCTAACTCCATATCCTCCAGATTAACGGAATCTTCTGGTTCCTTCAAAAACTTTTGGAGTTGAGATACATGGAAAACATTATGGACTTGTTTCAATTTCTCTGGTAGCTGTAGCGTGTAAGCTACATTCCTATTCCGAGGAAGGATTTTCAAAGGTCCAATGTATCGTGGACTTAACTTTCCTTTAACTCCGAACCTCTTAAGCCCCTTCATCATACTAACTCTGAGATAGACCATATCTCCAATTTTAGGTTCCCATGTCCTTCTTTTCTAGTCAGCATAACTTTTCTGACGACTTTGAGCAATGTTCAAATGATCCCTGATGATATCCACTATGTTCTGTTGATCCTTGACAAAGTCCGGTTCAAACTCAGACTTGCCTACTGCCTCATACCAACATATTGGTGATCTACACTTCCGACCATAAAGTACTTCGAATGGTGCGGCCTTCGAACTGCTTTGATAGTTGTTATTGTATGATAACTCTACTAATGGTAGATGTTCATCCCACGATCCACCAAAATAAAGAGCACATGCCCGAAACATGTCTTCTAAGATCTGATTAGTCCTTTCAGTTTGCCCTCTAGTTTGTGGATGATAAGCAGTACTGAAATCCAATTGTGAACCTAAAGCTTTATATATTTTCTTCCAGAATTCAAATGTAAACACAGACCCTCTATCTGAAACTATTCTCTTCGGACCTCCATGTTTACTGACGATTTCCTTCACATATAGGTCCACAATTTCTCTGTGTTATCCTTCTGATTGACTACTAAGAAATGTGCACTTTTGGTCAATCTATCCACGATAACCCAAATCATATCCTTATGTGTCTTGGTCATTGGTAGACCAGTAATAAAATCCACACCAATCTCCTCCCACTTCCACTCTGGAATATCCAAAGGTTGTAATGGTCCTGATGGACTTCGGTATTCTGCCTTCACTCTCTGACATGTGTGGCATTCAGATAAATACTTGGCAATATCTCTCTTATATATCTGAGATCCATGTACATCTTAGTACTCCCGGGATGAATAGAGTATGGTGTATCATGTGCTTCCCGAAGTATCAAACTCTTGATCTCAGGTATGTCTGGTACACAAATCCTCTCCTTGAACCATAGTGAGCCATACTCACCTAAATGGAATACTGAGGGTTTACCTTCTTCAGTTCTCCGGAGCTCTTCCTTTATGAAAGGATCTTCATATTATCGACGAATTATCTCATTCCTGAGATCACTTTTTCTTTCTTCTACAACCTTCATAGTATACAAATCTCCCAATGATTTTACCTCAAGTATCTCTATTTCAGCTTGTTCTAGTTCCCTCTTCAACTCCTTTGGCAAATCACTTTGGGTTGGTTGACTATCCGTTCTCTTTCGGCTTAAAGCATCAGCTACAACATTGGCTTTTCCTGGTGTGTAATTGATGGTACGATCATAGTCTTTGATCAACTCTAACCATCTTGTTTGCCTCATATTCAATTCTTTCTGAGTAAAGAAATATTTGAGACTTTTGTGGTCAGTGTATAACTCACACTTTGCTCCATAGAGGAATGACCTCCACCTCTTCAAAGCAAAAACTACCGCTGCCAACTCACGGTCATGGATTGGGTAGTTGACTTCATGAGGTTTGAGCTGTATAGAACCATAGGCTATTACCTTCCGGTCTTGCGTGAGTACGCAACTTAATCCATTCTTGGATGCAACACAATGTACTATGTAATCCTTGCCTGGCTCAGGCACTGCTAGGATTGGTGCTGTTGTCAATCGTTTCTTCAATTCCTGGAAACTATCTTCACACTTTTCTGTCTATACAAAAGGAGTATTTTTCTTTAACAAGTTGGTCATTGGCCCTGCTATCTTAGAAAATCCTTCAATGAATCTTCGATAGTAACTGGCCATTCCGAGAAATCCTCGAACTTCCTTGACATTGGTTGGTGCTTTCCAATATAGAACTGATTGTACTTTGTCCGGATTCACCGCAATACCTTCCTTACTGATGACATGTCCAAGGAATTCCACTTGATCCAACCAAAACTCGCACTTACTGAATTTAGCATACAACTGATGTTCCCTCTGAACTTGTAATGCTATCCTCAAATGCTTAGCATGGTCTTCTTTGTTCTTTGAATATATCAAAATATCATCGATAAACACAATTACGAACTTGTCCAAATATGGCATGAAAATCTTCTTCATCAAGTTCATGAAAATAGTTGATGCATTGGTCAGTCCAAAAGGAACAACCAAATACTCATGATGTCCATACCTTGAAACAAAAGCGTTCTTGGGTACATCTTCTGGCTTAATTTTATCTGGTGGTATCCCGATCGAAGATCGATTTTGGAGACCACTCCAGCCTCGTGGACCTTATCAAACAAATCTTGGATTCTTGGTAATGGATACTTGTTTTTGATGGTGACATTGTTCAGATTTCTGAAATCACCGCACATTCTTCTTCCTCCATCTCTCTTGTCCATGTATATAACTGGTGATCCCCATGGTGATACACTTTCCCTGATGAATCCCTTTCTTTCCAGTTCATCTAACTGTTCCTTGAGTTCCTTTAATTCTTTAGGACCCATCTTGTAAGGAGCTTGAGCAATAGGTGTTGTACCTGGTATCAAGTCAATGGTAAACTCTATCTTTCTATCTGGTGGCATTCCCGGTAATTCTGCTGGGAATAAATCTAGAAACTCATTAACCATAGGTATATCTTCTAAATTAGTTTCATTGAGTGAGTTGAGCTGAAGTTCAGCCTCCACATGGGTATGCTTGTCTGCTTGGTAGGTAACTCTCCCTCCTCTAGGCCTCTTGAGAGAAATCGTTTTCTCTTCACAGTCAATTAGAGCTCCAGTCCCCGTCATCCAATCCATTCCCAGAACAACATCAATATTCTTTAGAGGAATAACAAAAATATCTGCATAGTATGTGCAACCACGGATCATAATGACCTGGTCTGGTTTTGCACGCGTAACTAAAAGCATACCTCCTGCTGTCATAACACTAAGAGGACATTCTAATCGCGAACACCTTACCCCATACTTATCCACAAAATGACTGGAGATTAAAGATGTGGTGGCACCGGTATCAAATAAAACTTTGCCATATTGGGTAAGAAGAGTAAGCGTACCTAATACTACGGTGTCCGAGTTGTCAGCCTCCTCCAGAGATGTACAATTCAACTTTCTAAAGGGTTTTCCGCGCTTGGCATTATTGTTCTTCCCACTGCTGCCCCCTCCAGCCGAAAATCCACTTGCTCCTCCGAGTCTAACACCACCTATGTTAAATCCACCTCATGTTGTCTTGTTAGGACAATCTGGCTTGATGTGGCCTTCCTTTCCACAGCCAAAACAGTCAACCCTGGGCTGCTTGCCTTCCTTCTTGACATGCCCCGGAAGACCACAGTTATGACATATGATCTTATTCCTGGGATTTAATGGCCCACGATTCATCGGGACTCCTCCCGAATTTATCTTGGCTTGAAATTGAGGTTGGTTGTAGCTCGATTTGGCAGAAACTTTTTAGGCTCAACCTTGGCCTTCTTCTGTCGGTTCTGCTGCACAAGCTTGTAATCATTAACTGTAGAGTTCTTTAACTCTTGGAAGTTACCTGGCTTGGACATCCTCAACTGCATAGCAGCATAAGGATCCACTCCTCTCAGAAAGATCTTGATACTTTTCTTGTCGGTGTCCATCTCATCAGCAGCATATCGAGAGAGTCTGCTGAACTCATTGACATACCAAATCATATGGTGTGTACCTTGCTAAAGATCCTCGAACTCCCTCTGCTTCAACTCCATGACACTATCAGGAACGTGATACTCCCTGAACTTTTCCTTAAATTCCACCCATGTGAATACTTCTCTGGTGGCTTTAGGATCAACTAATTATCTCCCCATGCTGCTGCTGGTCCATTTAGAAGATGTGTAGCGAAACACACCTTCTCAACGTCATTGGCATTGATGGCTTTGGTATTCCTCTGAGTGTCAACTAACCAGTCCTCTGCATCCATAGGATCTCTTGCCATTGCAAATGGTGCTGGTTTAGTATTGAAAAAGTCTGATAGCGTTAACATCCTTGCTTCAGTTCCCCTCCCAGGTCCCACCTGGGTTAGAAGTTCCAGCATGAACTTGTTCTGATTCTTGAACAAACCTCATGTACTCCATGAAATTTTGTTCTACAAGTGTCCTGAGTGGTGGTGGTGGTATTTCTGCTCTTGCAGCTTCTTCATCCGCCTTCGCTTTATTTTCTCGCTCAAGACTTTGTGCGCCAGACTCGCTAGCTCTGTCCCTCTCCATATTCCCCTAGTCCTGCAATGTGAAGCGAACAACCTCATTATTACACCATGCCCATGCTTTCTGAGCCTCACTACACATGCAACACTAGTCACACAAGAGAAACAGAAATCCAAATACAAGCAACATATTTCACATAACATACAGATACATTTAAGTCTGTTACAATACCCTTACAATAGAAAGTTACAGAAAGCAACATAGTACAAAGTACCATTGGGTCGCTCACACACTACGACCCTTATTTATAATAAATGGCTCAAAACTACCACTACTACCTCTCTCGAGCTCTCACACACCATCTCCATGACTACCACTTCTCTACTCAAAATACATACCAGGAGTCCACCCAGTATGGCGTGAAGTCCTGCGCACTGTCTCAGGAACATACGATCTCCCGGTTGGAACGTAATCCGTGTCTGACGTGTAAACAACTGGGGTGTCGCTCAGAATAAGCCCGTCCACGTCCAGATAACTCTGACGATATGAAGCAAACTCCTCGGCACTCATGTCCTGCGAGGATTCAACCTCCCCAAAACAAGTGGTACTAGTGAAGTAGCTATGATCAAAGGATGCCTCTTTCATAGGTTGGGTCTCTATCTGCTCCCCATCGTCTGAAGATATGTCTATGACAATGGCCTCCGCCCCGTTAACTGTATAGGCTGCTACTTCCTCCACACTAGCCTGATCCCAGTCCTCGGTTGAGCCATCACAAGGAATCGGGTGTTGACTGGTACCAGGATACCAATCAAACCTCTAGCTATCAGAATTCTCCATAAAAGAGTCTGACTTTAGGACTCCACCAAAGATATTTGGCTTTGTATCACTGGGTTCATCCGAAATTCCATACGAGTTGTATGGCTCCGGATCACTAGGTGGTATGGTAGGGTAGTGGATAGGTTCTGGAGTAGTGGAATACCTGGAGTGCCTAGTCTGGTTTGGGTTCTTGGATGATCCCGCTCCTGGTGTATAATATGGTTCCTCCCTCTCCTGGACCACCTTCTTACCCTTCTGCTATGAGCTATGTGGTTTTGTAAGGTCTTCCAGGATATCATCCTTGTCATCTACTATGACCTGGTGAGTGCTATAGAAAGATCCCACTAACTGCCTATATCGATCCAACAGTCTGGTAGCTAACTTTGGTTTGGTCTTAACCAACACAGAATGGTCTAGTGCCAATTCTATGGTCAGGTTATCATGTGGAATAGCGGTGAAACTGGTACCTGATAGATGATCTCCCTTGTACTCTCTGATGGTTACTAGTGCTTCTACTAAGGCCTCCTGGTAAGCTGCCGTCTGACTCCTACCCTCTCCACTAGGTGTAGTCACATACGGTCTCAACTCCGTATCAGGATTAATACCCTGTACTTCAGAATAGTCTCACCATCCTTGTAGGTGTAGGTATTGACTTTGATATTGGTATCAAAATCAAAGGCTTGAAGCAAAAAATCGTAACTGCTCTGTCAATTCCCCCTTATAGTGCTTAAGCCTCTGATGCTCTACCCATACAGTCCTTTCTGAACTCCCGCCTTTCATTGACACTGTTCACAATAAACATAAATGTTATTAATAGAATATAATAAAGATTCAATACTCTGGAAATATGACCAGAATATCTTCAAGTGAATACCTATCATACTTCTAGCGAACTCTTTATCGTTACGTTCTAAAACCCAACAAGGTATATCCCTTTACTAGGTTTCCAACCTAAGGTCAAAGCAATTGCTCTGATACCAGCCGCGGTGACCCAGTATACCACTTCATGTTGTAGTATGCAAGTTGTTGACATAACACTCACAGAACAGCGTTCCGCAAATATTACATCCCTCAGGGTGGTACAGCAGAAACATTGCGGGACTTGATTGTCATACAAACTTATATTACAAAACATAGTGTGCAGACAGGAGAATGATCTCATGATGAGGTCATCTCATTATTTAAAATGTAACAAGACCTGAAACATAACATAGGTGCATACACGGGAACTCAACATCCCAATATAGCAGTTCAGGGCTACTCGATTCAACCGTGCTTACGTATTGTTTCACGACCAGGCTAAACCTAGTCAGATTCTGCCCCATGAGAGCCGGCTCCATACTGGATGGTATAATCCACCCCTTCCACTCCTCCGGAGAGATCTGGCTCCTTGTAGTAAATGTCTTCTTGGCCTCCGAGGATGTTGAATGATGCCTCCTCGAGGTTCTCATAACCTAAGCAGGGTCAAACGGGGATGAATGAGTAACGAGTGTTACTCAAAAAGTTCATTAAGTAAGGTGGGTAGCTGATGCACTATCTACAGTCCTCGACCCTAAAGAGTCGAGACTAATGCAAGGTTTTGTAAATCTTTCTTCAAAAGGTCACTTTTAATACTGAAAACTATGCCCGCCAGACCATCACATGACTAGAACTTCATGGAGTTGCCTTTCCTGTAGCGTTCGCGGTTCCTTCCCGGAACAAGGGGTAGCATGCCACATCCTTTTACACTCTGCAGAGGTGCGTTACTTTACCTATAGGCGATCAAGACCATGTTGCACAACCAGATACGTGATCCTGTCCACACCCACTTAGGTGTGGGGCCCGGTTGTTGATCCAAGCCAAACCGTGCTTCTCCGCACAACGCATGCCCACCCATTTCTACCAGCAGGTTGAACCCCTGATTCTATCCCTCACAATAGAGATCTAGGCGCCCCTGGCAGACACTCATAGACCCCAAAGTCCGTGGGAATTTAAGGATCCCACCCATGTGCCTATAGTCTCGCAAGACCTACAGCGAACGGCTCTGGCAAACCGTTGACATGCGAACGAGAGAAGATCACATCTGACTTACTCGCCCCATACAAGACCCATGGTTAACGCGGTATTTACGGCGCACCGAGTTCTGACAGAATTTTTGATTAACTCCTAGGTAATATTTTCCCATGCAGATGGAAGCTTCCTTTGACCTATTCATCTTACCATGATCCCATCCGCCAACCAAACAGAACACTACCACTCGGGTAGTCATTCAGTTAGTCATATTGTTATAAAAATAGGATCATGCATTCTTTTAAGCATAGGTGGTATTACGATAGAGTTTTTTAAAATAGTCTATAAGAAATATTTCAGAGGACATGAGCAAGTGATGAAGTTGCCTTGATACGGATAGGTAGTGGAGTCTGATGCTTGGTGTGGCTCCTAACTTCATTGTTCTACAAAATACCACCATTGTATGGTAAAGACAATGTTTAAAGAAACAAATGATTCTATTATGCATAATAATGCCATACATGCATTTTCTTTCTAATTAATTAACCAAGCAATTGTGGTATTTTAATTAATTTAAGAATTTATTATTTGTTATTTATTATCTATTTACTTTAATTGTGTTAATTATTTTTGATAAATCAGAGAATAATGTTTTTAATAATAATTGAGTATCAAAAATATATAAGTTAAGTTTTATGAATAAAGAACAAAGAATAATACTATTATTTATTATTTATTAATTATTATTCATTTTATTAAAAAATTTTAAAATTATTATTTTAAAAATTATAAAAATAATATAACAAGTATTATTTAATTAATTTAAATTATTGGAGTAATTAAGTGTTGTGCTTAAGATTTATTTTATTTAATTATGAATTTTCCTAATTAATTTTTACTTATTAAATTTTATTTTTATTTATTTCTTTGCTGAAAATGGTCAAAAGACCACATAGCACCTAGGGCTGAGTGGTGGGCCTGCCCACCCGTGGTTGAGTCCAACCGGCTCGGGAGAGAACCCGAGCCCAAGTCTCACTCGAACCTGCACCCGCATCCCCTCGCTCTCTCTCCTGGCTCCCGCGACTCACTGCCGACAGCGTCGCCACCACCTGCGCCGAATTACCCCGGTCGGCTCCGACCGTCTCCGCCGCTGCACCTAGGTTTAACTGTGCCCGTGCGCACCCTAACCCTAGCTTTAGGGTTACGGTAACCGCGGCCCTCTCCTCCACCCTGGCGACTCCCGACTGCTTCCAGCAGTTCCTGGCTACTCCTGGTGTGCTGCTGTTGTCGCTGCTCCTGGCGTGTGCTGTTGTCGCTACGGAGGTGCGGCGCCGTTGGGACGGCTCCCGACGAGCAACTACGGCTACGCCGCCGCCCACGACTGCGCTTCCCCGACTGGTTGTGATCACCACTATGGTGGTCACCTGTAAGCCCTCACTGCCCCCTCTCTCTTCTTCTCCCCACTCTGTCCTCTCTCTCTCACTCCTCCTATTGCTCTGGAACCAGGCCTTCGAGCCCGAGTTCATGCCATGCTTGATGCTATATCTGTGATGCCTCTGGTGCTCGTGATGCATATGCTGCTGCTTGCTAGACATTGGAGAAATTCTCCCAGTGTGTGATTTATTTAGTGGTTGCTAGCCATAGGATTTTTATCTCTGTAGCCTACTGGATTTAGAAGGTTGTCTTCGTGTGATGTGTGAAATTTCACTAGGGATTTCCCAAGGGCTTGTGCTGCTTTAGCACTATTTCTGTTTGATTCATAGCAAACAACACCATGTGTGTGCTACTGAGATGTGAAACTTATTGTTGGCTATATATGTGTGCTTGTTGGTGGGTGCTACTCTGAACCTTATGGTTCAGAGAATGTGCCACCAAGCCACTCATGTGTTTCTGTGTAGCACTTCTTGTTTAGTTGTGTTTGAGGTACCTAATCTTAGGGTTTTGGTGCCCATCAACTGTTGTAGAAGTGTTTGTGAGCTGGGATCCTATCTTTAGTCCATTTACTAAATATTTGTGTTGTTGTAGCTATTGGATCTGATAAGAACATATGCTATCTTGAGCTTGTTGCCCCTAAGCATTGAACTGATAAGAACATATCCATATTTAGTTGATTTTGTTGCCCCAGGCTAGTGATGCAAAGCCTGAGGCCCCTCTCTTTATAAGAACAGATATTAACTTGATTTTATAAGTCTCTCGGATGTGATTAGCATAGCACTTCTATGATGAACTGAGGGAAAAAAATCCCCCAACCACTTTGTGCATAATCCAGTAGGTAATTTGCTGGGTGGTGTGTAGAGATTCACCTTAGGTAAGGTATTGAGGTTGGTGGATTTGTGTGCTTGCGGTTTTCTTGCTCTCAGCCCTGCTCCTCCTCTTTAGACTTGACCTTGTGGAGAACTTCCAGTTCTTGATCACTTCTAGCTTGGACTTGTTGTTACCTTGCAGGATCTCCAATATTATTCATTTCTGATGGTGCACTTATTTGTGGTGAATTGTTCTGTGCAAGATGTGCTTTCTGTTCTTGCTTGAGGTGTGCAGCTCGAGCTGAAACATGGGAAAGTGATGTTGGCTTCCTTCCTCGGCACGGTTGCTGTGCTATTTATCTGCCTACTGCTGTAGTGACAACACAAAAGGTTGCCTGTGAGTGTGCTATGTGCATGCTTCCCCGCGGCTGAGATCTTTTGCTTGTGCTGCGATTGGTCTTATCCAGGCAGTTACAATTATTTTCCCTTGCCACTTATATTACCTGGAATTCCTATGATGCTGGTCCGAGGTTAAACTTGATTTGATTAGATACTGCACAAATTTGCTTAACCCAATTATGAGATTAGCAGTGCATCCCACTGCCTATCTGAGGGTACTAATCCCCCATTCACCCTTCTGTTTATTTTTGTGTTTATTTTGTAGGTTCAGAAGATGACAGAAAATTAGATTAGCTAGTAGTAGTTAGTTTAGGAAATTTAATCTTGTATTATTTCCTTTATAATAAATCCTTGTAATATTCTGTTTCGAGAAATATTGTAATGCCTTTGTAACATTCTGATTAATCAATAAAGTTCAATCTTTCCTATTTCTAATTCTCAATTTAATTAAAATTGCTCAATAATTATTATATCTTAAATGTTTCAAATTAATTAATAATAATAATTTCCTATCAACCAATTTGAATTCAAATTCAAATTCATACAACCTTATGTTTACATAATTCAAATTGAATCCCTCAATTCAAATATCGCCTAAAGGTCATGTCGGAATTCCACCCTCTTCTAGTATCGACTCTAGTCTCTATGCCAGGATGACGATAGTACCTCGGTCACTCTAGGGTTTTAGTTTTGCGAAAAATTTATTCGGGTTTTCCAAACACATGCATGCAGATGCACAGATTACTATTTCTACCCATGTGAGTTTCTAAATGCTGGGACATTACAAAAGGTATGGGACACATTATAGCAATCCTATTTTCAGTAGAATTCTAATTTATAACATCAAGTCACATAGGACCATCATCTAGAGAATTATCATATAAATTTTCTAAAAAACTTCCACATTATCATGCATATCAATAGTTGGAATAAATAGACGATTATCATAGGATTTATCAAAGTAGCATGGATTATCATAAATAACAGTAGCAATATCATTCTCACAAGTTTCATTAATAGTAGTATCAAGGCCACAAGTATAGCAAGTATCAATTTCATCAAAAATGGATATTTCAAAAGAATCAATAGGATCATCACAATTATGAATATAACACTCATCCTCCTTTTGTGGGGAGCATCTATAAAGATATTTAAGAATATAGCCATTTTCTTCCTTATAATTATCAAAGCAAAATTCAAGTATATCATAAATATCATATTAATAAGTTGCATCATCAATGTTTTCAAACAAATAAGCAATCAACTTGGCCAAAGCATCTACTAGTAACGGAGAGCATGCAAGATCATAAATAACATGATAGATTGATAATCACTGGACATAACATTCAATATTCATCGGATCCCAGGAACATGTAGCATTACAATAAGATGATCATGAGCATGTTAGGTAGCTCACAAGATCTAAACATGAGCCATAAAGAGGAGACCTCAACCATCTAGCTACTTCTATGGACCTGTAGTCCAAGGATGAACTACTCACGCATCACTCCAGAGGCGGGCATGCATGGTGGTGTAAAGCCCTCCGGTGATGATTTCCCCTCCCGGCAGGGTGCCGGGGAGAGATTCAGAACCCTCCCGAACTAGGGTTGACGTTGAAGGCGGCTAGGAAACTTTTGGTGGAGAAAGGCTTGGGTGTTTAGGGTTTTCCCGAGGAGGAGCTTATATAGGCGAAAGGGAACATCGATGGGTGGACAGGGGGCACACCAGGGCCCCTCTCAGGGTCTCCTCCGGACTCCGTGTACATGATAGAATTCTAAGGTCCTGGCTTTTTGTTTCGTCCAATTTAGAGAATATTTCCGGAACAACTTTTCTGAAACAAAAAACAACAGAAAACAGGAACTGGCATTGTGGCATCTTGTTAATAGGTTAGTCCCAGGAAATCCATAAAAATGATATAAAATGTATAGAAAGCATGTAGCATTTCGCATAAAAACAAGATGAAACATCAGAAATTATAGATGCGTTTAAGACGTATCAGTAAAAAAGAATGGCTTCCTCGGATCCTCGAGCATGGGGCTGCTACGCCTTGATGGTGCCAGGAATTCTTGTTGCTACGGATGGCGTGTTGGGAACCCCCAAGAGGAGGGTGTGATGAGTGCAGCGGTAAGAATTTCTCTCAGCTAAGAACCAAGGTTATCAATCCAGTAGGAGAAAGAGGATCTTCATAAGGTTGATGCCACTGACGGTGGTGATGGCGCCTCACCGTTGTCAGCAACAACGTGGAACCTGCACACAACACAACCAAAATACTTTGTCCCAATGGTACAGTGAGGTTGTCAATCTCACCGGTCCTTGTGAAAACAAAGATTAGACGTATAGTGTGGAAAATGGTGTATGCTTGCAGTAAGTAAAGAAAGCATGAAATTGTAGTGGTTTGTTTAAAAGTGTAGGAAAATGACCGGGGTTCATAGGTTCACTAGTGGTATCTCTCCATAAAAGATAGCATGCTGGGTGAACAAATTATAGGTAGGCAATTGACAAATAGAGGTTGCACCGTAGTGCACATTCATGACATGATGACTACTATGATATTTAGTGCGGGCATTACAACAATATACATAGACCGTAATCCAGCTGCATCTATGACTAATAATCCACCATCAGGTTATCATCCGAATCCCCTTAGGTATTAAGTTGCAAGCAACAGATAATCGCATTAAGCAATGTGTGTAATGTAAGCAATTATTGTGAACGTGGGCACTCACACCGCTGTTTTCTCCCTAGTGGCAACAGCACATCCTCCCCCGTCACGTTTCTGTGACTCGAGCACATGCGAAAAGGAGGCATGAACCCAACTACCGAGCATAAATACTCCCTCTTGGAGTCACTAGAAACTACTTGGCCAGAGCAACCAATAGCAACGGAAAGCATGCAAGATCACAAATAACATATGCAATAAAGACTATAATCAACTTGGCATAAGTTCAATATTCATCAGATCCCAGCAAACACAGCACATAGAATTACATAAGAATAATCTCGGTTATGTTAGGCAGCTCACGAGATCTAAACATTGAGGCATAGGAGGAGAAGACAACCATCTAGCTACTACTATGGACCCGTAGTCCAAGGATGAACTACTCACGCATCACTCCGGAGGAAGGCATGGTAATGAAGAGGCCTCTGGTGATGATCTCCTCTCTGACAGGGTGCTGAGAGACACTTTCAGAACCCGCTGATCTAGGGTTGACGATGACGGCGGCTGCGGAACTTTTCGGGGATTTTTGATCAGGTGCCTAGGGTTTTCCTTTGGAGGGGAATAAATAGGCGAAAGGGCACCGTCGGTGGGCCACCAGGGTGGCCTCACCACCCCCAGGCGCGGCCAAGGGGGGGCCGCGCTTGGCTATGGTGATGGCCCCCTGGTGCCCTTCTTCGACTCCTCTTCGGACTTCTGGATGCTTCCGGGGAAAATAGGAACTTCGGGATTTGTGGGGTCCAATTCCGAGAATATTTCTAGAGCAACTTTTCTGAAATCAAAAACAGCAAAAAACAGGGAACTCGCACTTGGCATCTTGTTATTTAGTCCCAGAAAACGTGTAAAAATGCTATAAAGAAGGGAGAAAACATGTAGCAATTGGCATAATATCAACATGGACATCAGAAATTATAGATACGTTGGAGATGTATCAAGCATCCCCAAGCTTAGTTCCTACTCGTCCTCGAGTAGGTAAACGGTAAAATAAAATAATTTCTGAGGTGACATGCTACCAACATAAACTTGATCATCATAATGTAAAAGCATATGTAAGCTGAGATCATAGAACTTTAACACAAACATGATAAATAAAACTTTAATAATAAGGCATAGAAATAACCTTGCATCATGAGAAGTAACGCAAATAAAAGATCATGAATAACAATGCAAAGAAAGATATACGTTTGTTTCAGGTATAAAGAAATCATGGAAAAGTGATATTTCGCAAGTCATTAAGAGTGGGGCAAAACATAAATGCGAGGACACCTTTAAAGTTCATGGGGAAGACTAGAACAAATAATTAGAGAACAAGCAATAACACATCATGAATCAATTAATAATGTTTCTGGAACAAATGCACATAAAACTCAGAATGGGAAAAAATCTCTCTCAACTGTGCATAAAGTTAGAAGATGGAGACTCAACATAAAAGTAAAAGAAAGGCCCTTCGCAGAGGGAAGCAGGGATCACCCATGTGCTAGAGATTTTATTTTATTAAACAGAGGTATTAAAAAGCTTGACACTCCTCCCATCCATCTTACACAAACCATGGCTAACCGAATCCTCGGGTGCCTGCCAACAATCACATACCATGGAGGAGTGTCTATATTTTGGGAGATGTATGCTAATATCAACGAATGGTAAACAGAAAATACAGTACGTTACAAGCCAACTAGATTTCACAAGAGCGGCTCCCATATGAAGGACGCAACTGCTGTAGAAGGTCATCCCTCTTTCTCTTTTGTTTACACAATTATGCTTTAACTAATAAATCAGGGGGGGAAATAGTGAAGAGATTTTGTGTGTATTAATTTGGGGCTGGGCACCCCGCTGCCAGCTCTTCTATCAGTGGATAAGCGGATGAAGCCACTAGTCCAGGGTGTGAAATCCAATCAACAAGTGAGATAAAGATTCTCTATTTACGTCCTCATGAGCAAAAGTAGGAAAACAAAGCAGGAGTAATTTTGAAGGTTTTAAAGGTAACAATACCACATGTAGGTAGGTATGGTGGAAACAATGGGAAAAATTGGTTTTAGGGAGTTGGATGCACGAGTAGAATTCCATACTTAGTACAGGTGGAGGCTACCAAAAGACTGGGAGCGACAAATCAAGAGAGCATAAGAGCCATAATCATGCAGAGTGACATAAACATCATTAATCCAAGCATAAGTGGTACCACAAATTCAAAATCTAAATTATCATAGAGGCTATTAGTGACTGGTTCATATTCATAAACATGGTGTGAGCATGGTCCAAGTCAACTAAATAATACATCCAAGGAGAATACCGCAAATTTATGCTTCAATATGACAAGAACAACTCATGATTCTTTCAAGGGCACATTAAAAACTATCAGCTATTTGAGGCTAATCATGCTACTCAATAACCACAAGGATTTGAAACTAAAATAACATCTAGCATGATACGAAAAATTTCTAGCCACAGTCTATACAAGCTTCTACTTGCACCATTAAAAATTCTACTTCAAGCAGCAGTTTCTTTTCCCAACAAGCACCATACGAAATATGTTTCAACAAAAATACTCTACATGATACAGAAAGCAAACATGAGAGTACTCACATAACACTACTAAAAGTAACAGCTCTGGATAAGAGATGCATGCAAAACAAGAGCTAAATAAATGCAGCAGCCAGACAAAGATTAAGAATACAAAGTATTCCCATGAAAAAGCAGAGCGTGTCACTCTCCAATAAAATAATGCTGGGGTCCAACCAAGCTTATTTCAAAAATAAAATAAAAACTGAAAGCAAAAATAAAAGACGCTCCAAGTAAAGCACATAAGATGTGACCGAATAAAAATGTAGTTTCGCTAGAAGTGGCCTGATAATTTGACGATGAAGAAGGGGATGCCTTGGGCATCCCCAAGCTTAGACGCTTGAGTATTCTTGGAATTTGCTGGGATGTACCTCCGGGGCATCCCCAAGCTTAGGTTTTTCACTCTTCTTGATCACATCATATCATCCTCTTCTCTTGACCCTTGAAAACTTTCTTCACACCAAACTTCTCACAATCTTCATTAGCAACGTTAGTGAAATCGAAATAATAAATTCACATGGTTCAGTTTCAACATAAGCCTAGCACTAATAAACACATTAGCTACTTTCACAACTTCTCTTAAAACTCTTTTTCTCAAAAGAACACCAAAAGAAAGAGATTAAGATGCAAATGCAATTATTGACAGAAATTTGTTAAAACAGGACAACAGGTAAATATGATTTTTTTCGAAAATCTTCTGTTGCTCAAATAAAAAAGTGTTCAAAAAAGAAAAGTTGCGTATATAGCCCAGGATTACGCACAAAAAAACTCAGGTCATTTTAAATTTTCTGTAATTTTATACGAATTTAACAGTGGACAGGAGAAATCTGTTTTCTGCACAGGAATCCGAAATATAGTCTCAACTTTCCACTAGAGGCTTTACTTGGCTCAACAAAGACACAATAGAAAATATACAACGGGTTATTACAGAAGTATATAATCCCTTTACTCAAAGAAAACAGATAAAAACAAAGCAAAAATAAAAGCATGGGTTATCTCCCAAGAAGTGCTTTTCTTTAACCCCTTTTAGCTAGGCCCGGAGAAATGGATTCACGTGTTTTTGAGTCAAGAAGATGCTCACATAAGAAATATGCATTAAGCAAAAGAGAGCATCAATAAGAAAGTATAAAAAAAATTAAGTCTAACTCACTTCCTATGCATAGGAATCTTGTAAAGAAATAAATTAAAGAAGCTCAAAATAGAAATCATGGGAATGTAGAACAAGAGCAACTTCAAAACTTTCAACAAAAAGAGAGGTATTTTAGTAACATGAAAATTCCTACAACCATATTTTCCTCTCTCGTAATAATTTCCAGTAGCATCATGAACAAACTCAACAACATAATTATCACATAAAGCATGTTTTTCATGGTCTAAAAGCACAAAATTCATATCAAGCTCCAAAACAGTGGGATCAAAATTTAAAAACAGATCCTCCTTTTCCCCACTTTTAGCAATAGAAAAAAAGATGATTGATCACTCATAAAAGTTATAGGACACATTATAGCAATCCTATTTTCAGTAGCATTATGATTTATAACATCAAGTAACATAGGACCATAATCAAGAGCATTATCATATAAATTTTCTAAACAAACTTCCTCATTATCATGCATATCAATAGTTGGAAAAAATAAAGGATTATCATAGGATTTATTAAAGTAGCATGGATTATCATAAATAACAGTAGCAATATCATTATCACAAGTTTCATTCATAGTAGTATCAAGGTTACAAGTATAGCAAGTATCAACTTCATCAAAAATGGATATTTCAAAAGAATCAATAGGATCACCACAATTATGAGTTAAAGAATTACTATCGTTTGGAGGTAGAAATGGGTTCCATTCTTCCTCCTCTTGATCATCACTCTCCTCCTCTTTTTCATCCAATGAGCTTCTAGATTCACTAGTTTCTTCTTCCATAGGTTCCTGCAAGGCATTAGTCTCTCCCTTTGGGGGAGAGAATCTATTAAGATAATAAAGTATGTACTCCCTCTGTTTCAATATATAAGACGTTTTAGCTCCCATCATATGGTGACTAGGTGTGGCTTCAAATGAATGAACATATATACTAATACATGTCTACATACATGTAGATAGATATGAATGTGGCCAAATGCTAAAACATCTTATATTATGGAACGGAGGGAGTAGTAATTACAATCCTTGTAATTTTCAAAGCAATATTCAAGTATACCATAAATCTCATATTTATAAGGTGCATCATCAATACGTTCAAGAAAATAGGCAATTTCGAATGCACCCTTCCAAGCAATAAATTCTTCAATTGTTCCACATCATAAAATTTATAATTTCCCTTAACATAAGAAGATATGATAACATTATCATTATACTCACATTGAAAAGGGAGGTGTTTATACCTCTTACAGCAATGATATTTATCAAAGAAATAAGTAACATTATAAGTAGAGCACAATTTTCTAGCATAGTCATGCAATTTATTAATTTGCTCCCATAAGTGTATCCCTTTTTATGTCAAGCGGTGTTCATTATAATAATTTTGTTGCTCATCCGTGAACCCACCTTGCCTATAAGATATAGTTTCAAGGACATCAAACATTGATAGCAAGCATGATAAAGCAAAAAATAACAACTAGAATAAGAACTAATATTTTTGTGTTTTTGATAAAGAGAAGCAAAACAAGACAAAAATAAAAACAAGACAATAAACAAAATAAAGAGGTTGAGAGTGAGAGACTCCCCTTGCAAGAAGACTTGTTGGTATGGATGGCGTGTTGGGAACCCCAAGAGGAGGGTGTGATGAGTGCAGCGGTAAGAATTTCCCTCAGTTAAGAACCAAGGTTATCAATCCAGTAGGAGAAAGACGATATTCGGAAGGTTGATGCCACTGACGGTGGTAATGGAGCCTCACCGGTGTCAGCAACAAAGCGGAACCTGCACACAACAGAACCAAAATACTTTGTCCCAATGGTACAGTGAGGTTGTCAATCTCACCGGTCTTGCTGAAAACAAAGATTAGACGTATAGTGTGGAAATTGGTGTATGCTGGCAGTAAGTAAAGAAAGCAGGGAATTGTAGTTGTTTGTTTAACAATGTAGGAAAATGGACCGGGGTTCATAGGTTCACTAGTGTATCTCTCCATAAAAGATAGCATGTTGGGTGAACAAATTACAGCTGGGCAATTGACAAATAGAGGTTGCACCATAGCACACATTCATGACATGATGACTACTATGATATTTAGTGCGGGTATTACAACAATATACATAGACCGAAATCCAACTGCATCTATTACTAATAATCCACCCTCAGGTTATCATCCGAACCCCCTTAGGTATTAAGTTGCAAGCAACATATAATCGCATTAAGCAATATGTGCAATGTAAGAAATGATTGTGCACGCGGGCACTCACACCGCTGTTTTCTCCCTAGTGGCAACAACACATCCTCGCCCGTCACGTTTCTTTCACTCGAGTACAGGCGAAAAGGAGGCATGAACCCAACTATCGAGCATAAATACTCCCTCTTGGAGTCACTAGCAACTACTTGGCCAGACCAACCACTAGCAACGGAAAGCATGCAAGATCACAAATAACATATGCAATAAAGACTATAATCAACTTGGCATAAGTTCAATATTCATCGGATCCCAGCAAGCACAGCACATAGAATTACATAAGAACAATCTCGATCATGTTAGGCAGCTCACAAGATCTAAATGTTGAGGCATAAGAGGAGAAGACAACCATCTAGCTACTGCTATGGACCTGTAGTCCAAGGATGAACTACTCATGCATCACTCCAGAGGCAGGCATGGTGATGAAGAGGCCTCCGGTGATGATCTCCTCTCCGGCAGGGTGCCGGGAGACAGCTTCAGACTCCCCTTATCTAGGGTTGACGATGACGGCGGGTGCAGAACTTTTCGGGGATCTTTTATTAGGTTCCTAAGGTTTTCCTTCGGAGGGGAATAAATAGGCAAAAGGGTGGCGTCGGTGGGCCACTAGGGTGGCCTCACCACCCCCAGGCGCGGCGAAGGGGGGCTCGCGCCTGGCTATGGTGAGGGCCCCCTGGTTCCCTTCTTCGACTCCTCTTCGGACTTATGGATGCTTCCGGGGAAAATAAGAACTTCGGGATTCGTGGGGTCCAACTCCGAGAATATTTACATAATAACTTTTCTGAAATAAAAAACAGCAGAAAATAGGGAACTGACACTTGGCATCTTGTTAATAGGTTAGTTCTGGAAAACGTGTAAAAATGCTATAAAGAAGGGAGAAAACATGTGGTAATTGGCATAATATCAACATGGAACATCAGAAATTATAGATAAGTTGGAGACGTATCAGGGGCCAAAGAGTTGTGTATGATGGCGGCGGTAGAAATGAAGAGAAATCAAGGAGTACAGGGGACGACGTGTAAGGCTAACGTTCTAATTAAAATAATTCCTCCAGCAATTAACTTCAAATTTAGCCACACGAATTGACAATCGGCGGTGTCAAGTCCTTCGACCGAGACATGTGGTCAAAAATTCCATCTAGCTGTGTACAACATAAATATTGTACAACACTAGTGACATAAACACAATTTAGCAAACTTAAGAGGATTTGTTCTAATACATGTGGAAGTCGGTGACACGATCGTAATAACATTTGGACTGTCCGAGTCAGCTTTCCCATGCAACGTTGCACGCAAGACCCTGCCCGCCCAGCTGGCTGTATATTTGGCCCGGCCCTAATTCAAAGAAACTTTTGCGGTTATTTTTAAAACAAGCCCGCGCCTTACTTATTTTAGATGGGTCTTCGGTCCGTCCTTCTCTAGCCCGCCATAAGTGTCAAGGCGGGCCATTTCGTCGCCCGCCTATGCAATTATGGGAGGCGCCCAGTTTTTTTACGCGCCTCCGATTGATGAATATCTGAGTCGGGCTTTTCTTTAGAGGCGGCTTATCTTCACAGGACGGCAGAGGGATAGCGTTTCCGACCCTGTTCTTTTTTTCAAGGGTAAAACTGTCTCTAGTAACAATCTCTAATACTCAGTTTTCTACTAGTGTGTATCATTGATGCACCCAACAAGGGGAGCACATCCATTTTTTACAAACCAATGTCTAGCTATGATTATCATTTCAAATACTTGTGCTGTCATCAAACACCAAAAAGGAGGGACACTGAAAGCGCAAATCTGCCTAAATCTTGTTTTGTGTGTTTGTTAACAACACTAGTATTATTATTAACGTGTCTTGATGTTCAGGGTCAACTGATAATATTATTAATGGTGGTGTGGTCTCCAAAAAGATCAAAGGTAACTACATGTGCTGGAGGTGCTGGAATTAATTTCTAGGCCGAAGTCTCCAATGTCAGGATTTTCCATCAAAGAAGAAGAGTGTGCGAGTGGTGTCTGATGGTGCTGGAGTGCACTCATTGGGAAACCCCAAGAGGAAGGTTGTGAGGAGTGCAGCGGCAAGTTTTCCCTCAGAAAAGAAATCAAGGTTGAATCAACCACTAGGAGGACAAGCAATCTCTGAAGGTTGATGCAGTTGAGATGGCAGGACGCACTACCGGTTCAGCAGCAACGTGGAACCTACACAACACAATCAAATCACTTTGCCCCCAACGAAGCAGTGAGGTTGTCAATCTCACCGATTTAGCTTAACACAAAGAGGTTAAACGTATTGTGTGGAAAAAAATATGAGAACAATATGAAAACAGTAGCAGCAGTGTGCAAACAGAGGAAGCAATATGAAAGAAGTGGAAATAGTGTGTGTATTATCAGTATGAGAAAATGGACCAGGGTCCACAGTTCACTAGAGGTGTCTCTCCATAAAAGATATCTAACATGCCTAGTGAACAAATTACAGCTCGGCAATTGACAGATAAAGAACATGCATGACATAAACATTACTATGAGATTCATGCGGGCATTACAACAAAATACATAGATCGTCATCCAACTGCATCTATGACTAATAATCCACCCTTCGAATATCATCCGAACAAACATTGGGTATTAAGTTGCAAGCAACGGATAATCGCAATAAGCAAAGTGTGTAATGTAAACAATGTAACGGAAGTAAACACTGTTGTTTTCTCCATAATGGCAACATCACATCCTCCATCTGTCACGTTTCTGTCACTCGAGCACATATGCAAAGGAGGCATGAACCCACTATAGAGCATAAATATTCCCTCTTGGAGTCACTAACATCTACTTGGCCAGAGCATCTACTAACAACAGAGAACATGCAAGATCATAAATAACATATACATGAAGATAACATGGTAGATTGATAATCAACAGACATAACATACAATAATAATCGGATCCCATCAAATACAACATGTAGCATTGCAAATAGATGATCTCGATCATGTGAGGCGGCTCATGAGATCTAAACATGAGGCATAAGGTGGAGAGTACAACCATCTAGCTACTGCTATGGACCCGTAGTCCAAGGATGAACCACTCATGCATCACTCCGGAGGCGGGCATGATGGTGTAGAACCCTCCGGTGATGAATTCCCCTCCCGGCAGGGTGCCGGGGAGAGCTATAGAACCCTCCCGATCTCGGGTTGATGATGACGGTGGCCTCGGGTATTTCTCGGGACGAAGTGGTATATTTCTAGGGTTGATGTATCGGGAATAAATAGGCAAAAGGGCGGTGGTGGTGGACGCCTGAGGGCCCCACACCACCCCCAGGCGCGGCCAGGGGACGCGCTGCCCTATCTATGGTGTGCCCTCCTGTGTTCCCTCTCTCAGGGCCTCTTCGGGACTCCGCGGAACCTTCGGGAATTCTAAGACTTCCGGGCTTCAAATTTTCCTAATCCGAGAATATTTTGAGAACAACTTTTCTGAAACTAAAAACAACAAAAAACAGGGAACTGGCTCTGTGGCATCTTGTAAATATGTTAGTCCGGGAAATCGATCAAAATGACATAAAGTGTAAGGAAAACATGTAGCATATGGCATGAAAACAACATGGAACATCAGAAATTATAGATACGTTTATGATGTATCAGTGTCACCCACTGCATACACTCTGAAATGTGTGCGGAGACTTCCCAGAGTATCCGGTCCAGATCGGAGTCTCCGTGGTGTAGGGGCCGGAGTCTCCGGACTCCTGGCCTCTTTGCTGCGCTCGAAGCACCCCAGACACACTCTGCTTTTTGGTGCAAAGAAACGGCAGAATCTTTACGGAGTCTCCGGCCCGGCCGGAGTCTCCAGCCTATGCAGACCGGAGTCTCCGCCCCTGAAGTATTTCCAAAGCCAAGAGCAAGTGGTGTCACTCACTATATAGGGACCGAAGAGTGTACGGAGTCTCTGGTGCAGTGCAGAGTCTCCCGCCTACCGGAAAGTGTCCGGAATCTTTGGCAGGCTGGAGTCTACGGTCTTTACACCAGTCTCAGGTGTGACTTTCGCAGAAAGACACCAAACGGCTAGATTTTGGGATTGCGATATAAATAGCCCCTCCCCTTCTTCTTCCTCCAGCTAGCTCGTCCAGAATTAAATGCCCCATTGATTGAGCTTACCCAGCAAGCTAGATCTCCCAATCCCTCCCACCAAACTTGTTGATCTTTGGAGGATTGAAGGAGAAGGCCCCGATCTATGTCTTCACCAACCGGTTTTCCATTTCCCCCTCATTTTCTTGAGGGGATCTAGTGTAGGGTTTCCTTATGGAAAACCAATACCTCATTTCTACTCTTGGTGCTTCTTGGTGATTATTGGGAGCCCCCAATTTGGTTGTGGGTGTGTGCCCCAAGCTCTTTGTAAAGGACTCGATTTCCGCCTCAAAGGTAATCAATAGTGGAAGGTGGACTAGGCCTTTGTGGCGGGGTTCATCGGAGAATAGGGTGAGGCTTTTTTTGCGTTGAGTAGGCCTTCGTGGCGAAACTCACACCCCTCCTACGAGCCGTACTCCCCCAAAAAGGAGGAACTAGGGATTACATCCTTGTCTCCGTGTACTTCCATTATCGGTTACCTTGTTCCCTCTCCTTTACTTTGTGTTTGTATCATGTTTATTATTGTTGTTGTCATATAGGTAAATTCACCATAGTGGCATATCTACAGAATTTACCTTTGTGTCAAGACTAAATTTGAAAACAAATTAAAATTTGTCGTAGCACCTATTCACCCTCCCCCTCTAGGTTCCCATACTATCTGGTCAACATGCACGCGTCGTTTCTCAGCTTCGTCCATGTTTCACGGTTATCTTCTTGCCTTTTTTCTTCGCTGCTAAATATTTGAGCCACTCATTGTGACTTCTTCTTCTGAATATAAGATGATCTGTAGGTAACGTGGTATTGTTTCTTCTTTTGATCTATGCTTCATCATCATCGCCATCTTCCCTCATCGGGTCGCCATACTGGTCGTAGTCTTCCTCGTTGGCGACTCGATCCATCCCGACGATACTCCTTTTGCCTCTCCTCACCACAACATGGCTAGGCTTGCCAAGGTGCTTGTTTATAGGCAAGACAACTGGGTTTTCAGTTCCTAGATAATTTGTACAGAAAGAAATTCCGTCTTAGTTCAAGAAGCCCGGGAAGATGCTTCCATTAGGACAAGCTCTGTTACGAACAAAACCTTTGATGACCCCATTCATCCTTTCGAACGCCATCAAGTTGTTCATGAATGACGGACACAGATCGATGATATCATCAATGATATGGGCGAGCAGATGCACCATAACATCAAAGAACGCACGAGGGGAGGGGAAGTAGATCTCAAGCTCGCACAATATGACAATAATCTCCTCCTGTAGCCTATTGAGTTTCTTGATACTGGTCTACTTTCTAGAGGTTACTGATACATCCAAAACGTATCTCCTTTTCCGAACACTTTTCTTATTGTTTTCTTCTAAACTTGTGAGTTTTGGATACCACTAACACGGACTAACCTTGTTTTCAGCAGAAGTACCTTGGTGTCACGTTTTTGTGCAGAAAAATCAACTTTCGGGAAAATTGCCTAGAAAAGACCCCATTGGTCTTAAAACACCAGAAGACCCCGGGAGCCAGAAGGAGGCTAGGAGAGGGGCTAGGAGGGGGCCACACCACCCCCTGGAGCGCCCCACCCTTGGCCGCGCCGCCTGGTGGTGTGGGCCACCCAGGCACCCTCTCGGGCTCCCCTTTCGACTACATATTGCCCGTAACCCTAAAACAGCAGGGGGGTCGTCATATTCCACAGAAACATAACAGAGCGCCGCCGCCACCCCAAAACTCAATTCGGGGATCAGAAGTTCCTGTTCTGGCACCCTGCCGGGATAGGGATTCGAAGGAGATCATCGCCATCGAAACCACCACTCCTTCTCCATCAACCATCCATGTTTCCCCTTCCATGAGTGAGTAAACCCCACTATAGGCTACGAGGGATGGAAGGGATTGGATGAGATTGATCATGTAATAATGCCAGATTGTTAGGGCATAGTGCCTAATATCCATTGTTAGTGTTTTCTACCGTTGTTGTAACGTTATGCTTAATGCTTGTCACTATGGCCCGAGTGCCATGATTTCATATCTGAACATGTTATTGTTTCGTGAGTATAATTATGTTTCTTGACCATATCTGCAAGTTGTTTGCACATGTCATTGTCCGGAACCCGAGGCCCCAAAGTGACAGAAGTTGGGACAACCGGAGTGGATGGTTCTGATGTGAGGATCACATGCGTTCACGGAGTGTTAATGCTTTGCTCCGGTGCTTTATTAAAAGGAGCACCTTAATTACCAATAGTTTCCCTAGAGGCCCCGCTGCCACTGGCTGGTAGGACAAAAGATGTTGTGCAAGTTTCTCATTGCGAGCACGTTCGACTATATTGGAACACATGCCTATGGTTTGCCTAAATGTTTGATGCTTTATTATTATTATCTGCAATGCCCACATTATTATTACATGATCCTTGTTATCCATGCAACGTCCTTCCATCCATTCCCTCTATGCCTACGGTACTCCAATCCTGCTGTTTTCCGCGATTGCTACTTCTGTTACTATTTTACTACTGCTGTTATTTTATTTCTACTGCTGCTATAAAACTGTTACCACTGATAAATTGTTGCGAGAAAGTCTACTTTCAGGTGCATCTGAATTGACAATTCAGTTGTTAAGGCTAATAAATATTATTTGGCTCCCCTTGTGTCGAATCAATAAATTTGGTTTTACTTCCCTCGAAGACTGTTGCGATCCCCTATACTTGTGGGTCATCAAGACTATTTTCTGGCGCCGTTGCCGGGGAGCATAGCTTTATTTATTTGCTCACTTGATCGTGATATTGTTTGCTGCAAGCCATTCATCATGGGCAGGACTCGTGATGGAAAAGTTCACATATTACCATCCACTACAAGGAGAGGTACAACTCTAAACACCTCTGCTGCTCTTGATTCACCGTCTGTTATGAGTAAGCTTCTTACTCCACCACATGCTACACATACTGTTACTTCTGCTGAGTTTGAAAATTCTTCTGATACTTTTGATGATGCTTCTACTGTGCTTGATGATACTTGTTCTCTAGGTCCTTTCCTAGATGCTAATATTTCTAAATCCAAACAAATTAAAAGTGATGAAATTCCTGTTGAAATTATTGGTACACCTGTTAATTCAACTGAGTATAATTTTGATCTTGATGAAACCTATATTGAACTTAATGATGATTTTATTGAAGAAGCTTGTGCTACTGCTGGTGCATGTGCTCTTAAGAGTCTTCTTGCAAGACATGCTGTGAAATATAAATCTTCTCTTGATGCTAAGTTTGCCACATCTCCCATACACATTATAGACAAGGATTATGATTTATCTTCAGATTTATCTTATATATCTATTGTTGAGAAGGAACCTTTTTGTGGACTTGAAAGTAAAAGTGCTATGAAAGACATAAATGAGCTCTCATCTATGAGTAGTTTATTTTCTGATGATACTAAGATGCATACTTATTTTGTTACCAAGATTTTTCCCTTTTCATTAAAAGATGAAGATAAAACTTGGTTTAACAATCTGTCACCTGGATCTATTACTTGTCCTATGGATTTGATTAATTCTTTCTTTCAAAAATATTTCCCTGCTAGTGCTCAACATGCTGATGTGCAAAAATCTTTAACTTTGAGCAAATTAAAGAAGAAAAATTACCTTAATCTTGGACAAGATTTTGTGCTTTAATAAGAGCTTACCCTGGTTATGCACTACCTAAAAATGAGCTCCTGGACTAACTGTTGAATCTAGGACATACCTAGATAGTTGTGCTGGTCTTGTTTTCAGAAAAAGAACTCCAGAAGAAGCTGAGGAATTAATGGCTAAAATAGCCAAAAAAAAATATGATGATTGGAATATACCTGAGCCTACACCTACACCAGAGCCAACACCAATACCAACACCAAGAAGAGAGGGATGATTGAATTAAATGATGAAGTGATGAAGGAAGCTAAGAAATCTCTTAAAGAAAGGGGTATTAAATCTGAAGATGTGAAAAAATTACCTTCTATAGAAGAATTATGTAAGCCTATTCCTCATCCATCAACTGTTGAGGTAAACTCTCTCCAATACTTTGATAATAGAGATATTCCCTACTTTAAACCAACTGATCAATGCTTATATGAATTTGATAAGTATGTTGTTAAGCAAGATAATTTTAATATGAGAGTCCAAAATCATCTTGTGGAAAAATCTAGAGCTATTGATAATTTGCATGATATTATTGAAAGAACCTCTAATGATGTTAAAATGCTTGTTAAACATTTTCAAATGGTTCAAACTAAAATTTATCAACTTACTAAAGTGCAAAGAAACATGCTAGCTAATGCTTCTAGAGATAAACATGTTTGTGAAATAATTACTAGAAGTGGTGTTTCTACTCAGGACCCCCTGTATCCTGAAGGACATCCTAAAAGAATTGAATAAGATTCTCGGCAACCTAAAAACAATAGTTCTCCTTCTAAGAAAAAGAAGAAGAGACATAAAAGTGTTGTAAAATCTCCTGAACTTGCTAAATATCCTAAGAGTATATCTATTTCTGATGCTGAAAGTGGTAATGATAAAGGTGATGCTTTTGATAAAGAAGAAACTGTAGCCGAATCTGAAAAGCAAACTAAAACTACAAAGTATACTAAGGAGGATTTCATTGCCAATAAACATGGTAAATAAAGAGAGCCTTGGGTAGAAAAAGCAATGCCTTTTCCTTATAAGAAACACAAGACTAAGGAAGAAGAACATTATAACAAGTTTTGTGAGTGGATGAGACCTCTGTTTTTGCAAATTTCCTTGGATTGATGCTATTAAACTGCCTCCTTATTCTAAATATATGAAATATATTGTCTCCAACAAAAGGAAAATTCCTAATGAGGAAATTTCCACTATGCTTGCTAATTACTCTTTCAATGGAAAGGTCCCAAAGAAGCTTGGAGATCCTGGTATTCCTACTATCCCTTGTTCTATTAAAAAACAATTATGTTAGAACTGCTTTATGTGACTTGGTAGCTGGCGTTAGTGTTATGCCTTTCTCTCTTTATAAGAGACTCTCTCTTGAAAAATTGATACACACTGATATATCTTTGCAAATGGCTGATAAATCTACTGCTATTCATGGTGGTATATGTGAGAATGTTCATGTTCAAGTTGCTACTAATTGTTTCATATTAACTGACTTTGTTGTGTTGGAAATGCCTGAAAATGATAATATGTCTATTATTCTTGGGAGACCTTTTCTTAATACTGCAGGGGCTATTATTGATTGCAATCAAGGAAAACTAACTTTTAATGTTAATGATAAAGAGCATATTGTTTATTTTCAAAAGAAGATTGATAGAAGATATGGTTTAAATTCAATTGAAAATATTGAGACCATCAAGATTGGAGAATTTTATTGTCCCATTCAAGTACCACCAAAATAATATGAAATTATTATGATTGGGACTATGTCTATCAAGGTTGAGGTAACATAATTATTTAGTGATGAACACATTTTTTCGTCATATAAAAATTATTCTGGTAACAAGACTTGATCACCCTTGTCAACAAAATGATTATGAATGAAGAGAACAATGTTTTCACTATGTTTTCACCTTCCCCATTATGTTTTCACCATGTTCACTTATGTTATCACCTTGCTACTTTAGTACAATCATGTTTCCATCATCCATACTTTTGTTTTCACGGTGTTTTATCTTGTTTTCACCAACCATAATTTTGTTTTCAACAACGATAATTTTGTATGCACCACCTCCACCTTTGTTTTCCCTTGTTATTTTTCCATTGGAGTGTCATAGAACCTCTGTAGTTCTGGTTTTGGTTTTGTTTTTGTAACATCCCTGATTTTTGGAAAGTGCAAAAATCACAAAAAATTGAAACTTTTTGTTTCCATGTTATGCAAGTAATAAAAAACAAATGAGATGCAAGAAACAAAAGGAAACAATACATATTTCAATGATATTTGAATTAAGAATCCATTATGCCTCTATTTTTTTAAACCCTAAAAGCCCATTCAAAATAAATATTCAATATTCAAAGAAAATTGTTTTCTCTTAGAAAACCTTATTTTATAACATGTTTTCAAATCAACTATTACTTTGAAAAAAAATTACAGTCTTTGAAACCATAGAATTGTTACCTCTAACAGTTTCTATGCCTCAAAATTATTTTATGAGAATAACAACTATTTATATTGACATCCAAATGTTATTCCAAGTTTTAAATATAAAGTAGTATTCATAAAATGTTTTGCTTTGAAAATAACATAAAATAGGACTTGAAAACAATATTATGACTTATGGTTTTTCCTCCAAATTTTATTAAGTCACTTTAATAATTATTAATTTTTCCCATTTTAAAAATGGCATTAAATTACTATTAGTGTTCACTCATATTTTAAAAATATAAAAATATGAAAATGTGTTGAAAAGACTTTCAAAATATTATTTGACAAGTAGAAGGTATCTGTAATTTTATAGAACCCAATTTTCATTTATTTACCTTTTTTATTTTAAAATTGGTATTAAGTTCTATTAAGGAGTTAATCATATTTTCAAATTTCAAAATTTGAAATGTGTCCAAAGTTTCCCACAAACATCCTTAGTTGAAACATATTTTTATTTTATGAATTTAGAAATTTATTTGAGGCTAAAAGGAATAATAAATCAAAAGATACAATAAAATAAAGAAAAAAGAAAAAAAAAATGTGATGACGTCACCTGACGTCATGTCTTCTTCCTTCCGTTACCGCACCGAAAAACGCTTGATTTTAACTCACGTTGATTGCTCGTATTTGAAGCCCCATTTGATGCCCTGACCCTGCATCCTTAAAGCCCCATACCCTCTCTCTGTTTACCCTCTGACTCCTTCCCTAATCGTTCCCCGAGGCCGTGGATTTTGCTCGCCGGAGCTGAGGTTGTCCGTGGCCACGATTTGAAATTCTGGCGAAACCACAAAGTCCATGCCACCCTAGTTTGGCCCCCTCTCTTCCGCTTGTTCTCATGCACCTCTGTGACCGCTTGGCCTATTTTTTTCGCAACCAAATCGTCGCGCTACCTCATGGAGCTGCCGTTTGGATCACCACGGGAGTCTTACGAGCACACCATCGGAGTCCTCGCGTTCCACCGGTCCTCTTCGTGGTTGATCCGAGGCCAGGGACCCCTCGCATCCTCGCTGCCGTCAACTCCTGTGAGCTCAGCGCCACCGACGGCCATTTTCCGGCGAGGCCTTGCTGTGGTGAGTTCCTCACCTCCCATGTGTCGTCTGATTCCATTTGAACGGCCACGATTAGATCATACAATCGAATAGGTATCGTCCAATCACACCTCGCCAAGTTAGCCTGCACGTTAAGTATTCTATCTGTCGCTCGGCGCAACGCGTAACCGGCCCAAGAACACCCCTTATCTGTCGCCCCGCACGGCAAATAGCCATTTTCGGCCCAGCCTGTCTCTGGAATTATTTCCGAATAGAAAATAAAAAGTAGTTTTTGTAGAAAAGCCCCTGAAACTTTCAAACCTCATAACTTTTTAACCACTTGGCCAAATTTGATAAACTTGGACTTTTTGAAATCCCCTGGATCTGTAGAATCTTTTACACTGTTCAAATTCAAAATTGACAAACTTAAATTGGTTCAAATTCAAATATGCTTGTTTGATGAATTTTGGCATAACTCAAATTTCACAAATCCAAAAATTGCAAATAAAATATATTTGAAACCTTAGGATGTGTACTTTCACAGCCTCTGTCCCAAAATAATTTTTGAACAAATTAAAATTGAATTTAGAATTAAGTTGTCTAATTGAGTATTTTTTTGACATAGAATTAAATCTATAAATAATTAGGAAATGTTTTCTTAGGCAAAGTTGATCCTTTTGGTAACCTTGAACCAGAGAAATCTTTGCCCAACCATTTTGGACAACCTTGGACCATGACCACATAATTTTTGGCCAAATTTCCATCATAGTAGCCCCCTTGTTGTTTAAGTCTTATAGTTGTCTCTATCCTTCTTTTCCATGTTGTTGTGGCCATTTTGGACCAAGGCTAAGTCCCTAGTGAGGTTCAAACATATACATTGCCAATTAGTGAACCCAAAAACACTGGTACCATTGTTTGCCATCTACTTCTCCAACTCCCCCATTCTTGCTTCAAGAATTCACCAAGTCAGCAAAATGGAGATCAAGACTCAAGCACAAGAAGGAAACTTCATTTTCAACTTGGTGACAACATGAAGAGCTATGAGGAATACCATTGAAGAAATTGAAGGAAGGACTTGGACTTCACAACAACTAGAAGCAACTCAAGGAAGTACAAGTATGAAGAAATCCAGAAGAAAACATCTCCCTCTCTCTTTCTATCTTTCTTCTTATTTTCTTTCTTTTTTATTTGACTTAGTGGTATTTGTGCCCATCCCATACCCAAACCAACTAGTAAAGTGAAAGCCATGAAGAATCTATCAAGACCAAGAGAAAAATCCATCCAAGGAACCAGTCTACAATAGAAGCATGAAGATGATCTTCAAGAAGATAAGCATATGAAGACTTGGAGAAATCCATACAAGTTGAAGATTAACACGATGTTTTTGTCCAACCATTGACCCCAAATGGAAAATCCCAAGACTTTATCTTGTTATCTCTATTGTTATGAAGTTAGTTGAACCTAGACCTACCATAAACCAAAATGGAAGGACTAAATTAGATCACTTAAATGTCTTGATGAAATGACTAAGTGTTACACATTGTTATGTGTTACTTTAGTTGAAATAGTGAGATCAACTTGGTGAACTCTTGGAACTTCCTTGACAAGAATGGTTATAATAAAGTTAGTTTTCTACAAACTCAAACTAGTCCATCCCAAGTAGACCCTTGGAAACCTCTTAAAATGTATTGAACCATTAGAGAATGAATCTTTTAAACTCAAACATTGACCTTGTCCTAGCCAACTTGGTTAAACCCCTTTTAACATGATTGTTGCTTTATATGTTTTCTTCACTTGTATGTTTGTTTGGTAGGATGTTTTTTTGTTATGTTATTGTGTTTTCAATGTATAAATTGTACGGAGAGCAACGATATTTTTGTGAAGAGAGTGTGATTTCTTCACCAACTTCAACAAGGCAAGTAACACACCATTCAACTACCCATTATTTTCTATATGCATTAGTTGATTTTTGAGTAGTATGCATGATAGGAAATTTTACTAAGTTATATTATGCTATGTTATATCCTAGTAGTGTGTAGCCATCCTTATACCTTGTTATTTTGATGCCTTGGTACTTAGTAGATGCTATGAAATATTTCAAATTGTTTTACTAGATGTTGAGGAAAAAATTCTAAGTATAACTAATGAATGAACCACCTGGGTGGAAGTGGTAAGATTGGGTTATGTTGAGTGTTTCCCCATGGCCCTTGTCAAAGGGTTATTCCACTTGAGGCTGTCACTTGAGGATGGCCACCCAGGAACAAATAGATTACTATGTCCCTCTAAATCTAGTAGCTTCCAGTGTAGCCTTTAGTCATATATGCTCTGTCTTGATCAACTAAGTTGCGAGGGTTCAGCCTGGGCTTGACAAGCAGATGCAGCATAATTATAGGTGGAACGGGTCTTCCAATAGGTTGAATTCTTGCTTCTGAAAGATCTCGTCTCAATCTTCTCCTTTCCTTAATGCACTCAGAGTGTATAGGATGTTTGGGCTGATTTGAGTCTGAAGGTGAAAGTGCACAAACTCTGCAGAGTCAACAAACTAAGATCTTAGCCGTGTCCCCGGTTATGGACAACTATGAGCAGCTGGACAAGGAATGACGGAAGAATCTCATCACCATTTTCAATAAGTAAAATTTGACCAAGTGAACAATATTTGTGGTTCTTGGACTTTAGTCCAATGATGCCACCCTTTGAAAAGAAAAAATTCCTTTTACAAAAGAGATAGGAGAAAATTTGCTTTATGCAAACTTAGCCAAAACTCCACTCATCCAAATAAGCATGTAGCATTAGTCTTGCCATTTATATCCACCCTAGTGTTACTTGCCAATACATTAAATTGTATTGACTCCCTTGTGGCTGCATATTCCATCCTGCAGATGATTCTCAAGACGAGTGAGGATTTCGTTTAGGATCTCGAGACTATCGCCAACATGTTTTGCCTGTGACACATGAAGAAGATGAGGCTCAATGTTGTACTATGTTTTCTGTTGTATTTCTTTGTTTTCTGCTAGTCTTCTAAGACTATGCAAGTTGTAATACTATTTTGTAAAGACTGGATCATATGATGTAATAGAATTTGATGCATTTGCATGATATTTCATTTTGTAATGTGGTGCTAGCAATTGATCCAGGGACTAGCACATTAACACAGATGTTCTTACATAATTTAAATGTGGGAACGCTATAGTTTTCCACCTTTTCACTTTTCTTTTTCTGGTTTTTATTAATTATTAAAATTCTAGAAATACCTCAAAAATAAAGTTTCTCGAAAAATTCCAGAAATATTATAATATTTTTTTTGTCAAAAATGAGGCAGAAAGCCACCTGGGAGACCCCAGGGGGACCCACCAGTCAGGCACACCATGCGGTGGCGTGGCCTGCCCTTGGTGGTGCCCGCACATGGTGTGGGGCCCCCTGGCCCTCCACTGACTCTCTCCACTGCCAAGGTCTTCTCTCTCTCACCTCCCAAACTGAAAACATTTCCTGGAACCCATGTTCTTGCTGTTCTTCCTCTGGATTTTCGATCTCCTCCTTCAGCCCATCATTTGTGTTGATTTTTGGATTGTTTGATCTTCGGTATGTGACTCCTCCGATGATCCAAGTAGAATTTTATTTAGTGGATTATTTCTTGAGTATTTTGGTACTTTAGGTGACAGCTTATGTGAGTTTGCATGCCTTATTTGAGTAGAAATAATGTGTTTTTGATGCATCTTTAGCTCTCCTATAAGTCTCTATAGTAGTTTCCACCTTATAATTGCTTGAAATAAATTTTTGTGATGATTGTTGAAAAATTTCAGAGATGGAGCATAATGTGCATCAACTAAACCAGTATGAGTTGGAGTTGGATGAGGTCATGCCGGTGCACCAAGAAGAAAGAGTGGGGTTCATGCGTGCCAGGAATTCATGCGTATTACGGGAATTCTGCAGGATTTTTACACTCTTGTGCATAATGCAGGGTTGGGGTAATTTCCTTGAGGACGAGCCTACCCAACACAACTAACCATGGTTGTGGTGCAGGATTTTCGTTTTAAATGGTCTTCAACTAACCCTATGGTCCAGTATAAAATTTATAATAAAACTGTAAACTTGCCTTTCAGTGATTTTTGTGCAGCCATCAAGGTACCAGATCGAGTGGGGTTCATGTGAGAAGATAAGAGGGCGGCCTAAAACACTGCTGGAATTATATGAAGAGATTTGCCAAGGCAGAAGATTCACAGGGGAAAGTGGTAAAATTCGAGAGATTCAACTCCCTAGCATTTGATACTTTGCCTATTTTATTTCTAAATGTGTTTTTGCGAGGAAAACGGCCAACAAGTTGTCTGTCTATGATCTGGCTTTTCTTTCAGCTGCTTTAAAATGTGATAGGTCTTATAACTTTGATGCTTTAATTGCATATTGTCTCTCTCTTAACCGTGGGAAGGGCGGAATTTGTGGAGGTCTTATTTCTTCGCGCTTGCTAGCTTTGCATGGTTTGAAGCCACACCCTCTCGACCTGCAGTTTCCTATAGAAAGGTTCAACCTTGTTTCCATGATTCAACATAAGTTTCTTTCTACCCATGCTCACTTGCACAATTTATATTTTGAAATAACTTTGTCCAAACAATCGAGGTGGAGAGTTACTAAAACTATTAGAGAAGTAATTTTGCCTGTGCCTCCTTTGTTTAATCTTAATGACAGGCAAGGATGGATGCTTTCTGAGAGTGAGCTGGACGCATACCTTGAGCAGCAGCCCCAGCACGTTGAGGATGCCAGAGAGGGGGATGATGGTGATCCTGTCCAGCCCTCCGACGCCACGGGGATCCCGTACCAGCACTCTGGATATTACTACGTGCCTGCTGCTTCATCTTCTTCTTGGGCGTCCGAGTACGACCATGCGAGGGACGACCCACCATAGTGGGGATACTTCTCACGCCGTGATTGATCTCCACTTAGGCCAAAAGCCTAAACTTGGGGAGAGGTATACCGACATCCCACTCATTTATATATCATGTTTGGTCGGTTCTTTGTATATCCATGTTTTCGTTTGTTTTCATTTCTTTCGCTTCTTTCTGCTTTATCGTTTTGTTCTTGCTTTGCAAAACAAAAAAAGACCAAAAATATTTGTGTTGTTTCCCTTCATTTGTTTCATTAGTTTCTTTGGTTGGTTTGCTTTATTTTCTCGTTTCTGTTTAGTATTTAAAAATCCAAAAATATTTTTCTTTGCTTGCTTCTTTCTTTCTGTTCTTGTTTTAATTCAAAAACCCAAAAATATTTGTTGTTCTTCTTTGGTTTTGTAAAGTTTGTTGTAGAGTTCACCGGATTTCCGTATCTCCATTGGAGCTTGATTATCATTTTATATTATTCAATCCATAAGTGAAGAGCAGTAATGACGATTTACGACAATCCGAATTGTGGTGAGAGGCTGGTATGAACTCTATTTGTTTTATTTTTGTACATATACTCATCCGTGTGAACATTCTTAGTTCGCTCATGTAAGGTGTATGTTATTTAATTGATGCTTAGTAGTTCATGCTCTCTCATGTTTAGTTCCAACTTATTAATATAATATAGCATGTTGTATGAATATTTGCTTGCATTGTTTTATTCATAGAAGGTATGACACTGTGATATCTCCCTCTGATTGTTTCGCTTGAATCGACTTGGCACATGCTCACGCATGCATAGGACTAGAAACAAAAGGTCAATTAAGCCTCGATGATTTATTTTGCCTCAGAGTATTTGTATCACTTTTATACCCCTGTTAATTTTCTTTTGTCGCAAGCATGATTATGATAGTTGTTGGTCTATTGATTGTCGCTCTCCGTCTATTGCTAGCCTTCACCTGTATTGAGTATGAGCTCTACTCGTGCATCCAACTCCCAAAAACCAAAGTTTGCCAAATGTGTCCACCATACCTATCTATATGTGCTAATTAACCGCCACTTCAAGTAAATTCCTCATGTGCTACCTTAAAAACCTTCTAAAAATTATTCCTGTTTTGTGCCCCTGTTTTAGCTCATGAGGAACTAAATAGAGAATCTTTATCTCACTTGTTGATTGGATTTCACACCCTGTACTATTGGCTTCATCCGCTTATCCAATTGATAGAAGAGATGGCAGCGGGGTGCCCAGCCCCAAATAATAATACAAATTATCTTCACAATTGTTGCCCCTGATTTATCAGTAAAAGCATAATTATGTAAACAAAAGACAAAGAGGGATGACCTTCTACACAGTTGCGTCCTTCAAATGGGAGCCGCTCTTGTGAAATCTAGTTGTCTTGTGACGTAATGTATTTTCTGTTTACCATTCGTTGACATAAGAATACACCTCTCTAAAAAATATTTTCAATACCTCTGCTTAATAAAATAAAAGCTCTAGCACATGAGTGATCTATGCTTCCCTCTGCGAAGGGTCTTTCTTTTACTTTTATGTTGAGTCTTCACGTTCTCACTTTATGCACCTTCTTGAGAGCAATAGCTGTTATTCTTAGTGTAATGTGATTGTCCCAGAACACGGTTAATTGTGGTGCCCTGGAATCTTCTTGATCACATTATATCACCCTCTTCTCTTGACCCTTGAAAACTTCCTTCACACCACACTCAAAGTAATTAGCATTAGAGGGTTAGTGCAACAATAAAAAATCCATAGGTTCTGCATGGGCACAAGTGCTATTGATACTTTTAAACATTAGCTATAGCCACTGATGTTTATATCTCTGATATCTATATTTCTAGTCTTCATTTGAACTTCAGAGGTGCCCTGGAATTTATGTTTTTCTCCACTCTTAAGGGCAAGCGAGTACACTTTATCATACCCTATTATAAGCATTGCACTCCTGCAGATTGATATACTTCATGTTGTCTATTATTAGTTTGTTGGCATCTTTTCATGGCTTGCTTAACTGCTTGGTAACTTTTATCTTGCATACATCTTATTATGAATTGTCTCAGCACTTGATCGTATAGTGAGTATATTTACATCATATGAAACAAATGTGTTCGTAGAAGTCTTTTATCGCACTCAGTTGTCACTGAATTGCTTGAGGACAAGCAATAAGCTAAGCTTGGGGGACTTGATACGTCCAAAACTTATCTCCTTTTTCGAACACTTTTCTTATTGTTTTCTTCTAAACTTGTGAGTTTTGGATACCACTAACACAGACTAACGCTGTTTTCAGAAGAATTACCTTGGTGTCTCGTTTTTGTGCAGAAAAATCAACTTTCGGGAAATTGCTCAGAAAAGACCCCATTGGTCTTAAAACACCAGAAGACCCGGGGAGCCAGAAGAGGCCAGAAGAGGGGCCACACCACCCCCTGGCATCCCCCCTTGGTCGCGCCGCCTGGTGGTGTGGGCCACCCAGGCACCCCCTCGGGCTAACCTTTCGACTACATATTGCCTGTAACCCTAAAATATCAGTGGGTTCGTCATATTCCACATAAACATAACAGAGCGCCGCCGCCACCACGAAACTCAAGTCGGGGATCAGAAGTTCCTGTTCTGGCACCCTGCCGGGACGGGGATTCGAAGGAGATCGTCGCCATCGACACCGCCACTCCTTCTGCATCAACCATCCATGTTTCCCCCCGCCATGAGTGAGTAAACCCCGCTGTTGGATGAGAGGGATGGAAGGGATTGGATGAGATTGATCATGTAATAATGCCAGATTGTTAGGGCATAGTGCCTAGTATCCATTGTTAGTGTTTTCTACCGTTTTTGCAACTTGTTAAGCTTAATGCTTGTCACTAGGGCCCGAGTGCCATGATTTCAGATCTAAACATGTTATTGTTTCATGAGTATAATTATGTTTCTTGATCATATCTGCAAGTTGTTTACACATGTCATTGTTCGGAGGGGATGGTTGTGATGTGAGTATCAGATGTGTTCACGGAGTGTTAATTCTTTGCTCCGGTGTTTTATTAAAAGGAGCACCTTAATTACGAGTAGTTTCCCTAGAGGACCCGCTGCCACGGTCTGGTAGGACAAAAGATGTTGTGCAAGTTTCTCATTGCGAGCACATACGACTATATTGGAACAGATGCATATGGTTTGCCTAAATGTTTGATGATTTATTATTATTAATTGCAATGCCCACGTTATTATTACATGATCCTTGTTATCCATGCAACGCCCGTCCATCCATTCCCTCTATGCCTACGGTACTCGCATCCTGTTGTTTTCCGCGATTGCTACTGCTGTTACTATTTTACTATTGTTGTTTTTTTATTTTTATTTGCTCCTATAAAACTGTTACCACTGATAACTTGTTGCGAGCAAGTCTACTTTTAGGTGCGGCTGAATTGACAACTCAGTTGTTAAGGCTAATAAATATTCTTTGGCTCCCCTTGTGTCGAATCAATAAATTTGGGTTTTATTTCCCTCGAAGACTGTTGTGATCCCCTATACTTGTGGTTCATTAGTAACATCAAAGAAATTGCAGAGGCCAATAAGTGTTTCACGGACGTGCTCGTCCATTATCCCTCTAAGTGCAACCGAAAGTATCTGCGTCATCATCACGTGACATTCATGAGACTTCATCCCGTTGAACTTTTTTTCCCTTCAAGTCTAGATATCTTCTTATCTTCCCTGAGTAACCAGAACTAACCTTGATTTCTACAAGGCACTTGAAAAATTGACTAAGCTCCTTCTTTCTTAGAGTGAAGCAAGCGGGCGGGCAATAATATTCCTTCTTAACTGTTTTTCCCTTATTGTCATTATTCTTAGCTTTTTCCTTGCCTTGCAACCCCTCATCAGCGGATTGTCATTGAAGCTCTTCCCTGAGTTTCAATATTTCCAGGTCGTTTCTTGCTTTCGGCCAATCTTTGGTCTTCTCAGGCATGTTGAGCAGTGTGCCTAGCAAACTGTCGCATACATTCTTCGTGATATGCATGACATCGAGGCTATGAGGTGTATTAAATATTGGCCAGTATATCAAGTCCTAGAAAACATACCTCGTTTTCCATACCCTTAGCAGCGGATCCAGTGCCTTTCGCTTATTTCCCGGCCCTGGACAATCTTTCCAACCTTTCAACAACTTATCGATTTCCTCTCCTGTCCTCTTACGTGGAGGCCCTCGTGTCTCATCTTGACCATTGAACAGATCTGGACTGGTTCTCCACACGTCGTCCTCATGAAGCCACTTTCGATGCGCCATGTACACGGTTTTCGAAGATCCGGGCTCTTTCGGTAGTTATTGATACGTTGTGTCATCCATGCACTTGACACATGCGAAATATCCGTGGCACACCTGGCCCGAGACATATCCGTGGCACACCTGGCCCGAGACAGCAAAGCAGCTTTCATAGGAAAATATGCGCGAGCGCTGGCATCCCATGTGCTCACCACTGGATTTTCGCATAATGTGTCGAGCTCCTCTTTCAGTAACTGGAGAAACATATTAATATCGTTTCCCGGTTGTATTGGTACTTGAATTAGAATACTCATGTGTATGTACTTTCTCTTCATGCACAATCAAGGGGGGAGGTTGTATATCCATACAAACACGGGTCAGGTGCTATCTGTGCTGCTCTGGTTGCCAAACGGATTGAGTCCATTCGTACTCACACCCAACCTGATGTTTCTTGGTTCAGCAACAAAGTTTGGATAGTCATAATCTAATTCTCTCCACAATCTAATGCACTAGGTATTTTTTACGGCCAAAGTGGATAGCTTATGCACACTGTTCATATGGTCTCATCAGAAAATGGTTGAACATATTGGTTTTCTTTTTTGCATGCATTTGTTGACACTTGCGGCAGGTCCATGGGGGCACAAAGATTAGGAAGAGTGGAAAATTGATACACACTCTAATCCTAAAAGGATAGTCACAAAGATTAGGGCCTGGCGACCCTAGGCAGCTGTCTCCGTTCGGAATTAGTTAAAAATAAGGTGATTAGCACGGTTTTTTTACGGGGCAAAAGCTAGCTTCCATGGCCGTATATGCATGGTTGCTGCCCAGGCTCCATAATGTTCTGGCTCCGCCACTGGTTACTACCGGTATAAATTTGTTTCTTGTATTTACATTTTTTCCGACACTTAAAAATGATCAGATGAGTAGTTTCTTTGATATAGTAAAACCATAAGAGATTCTCCACCCTCCAGAAAAATAAACTACTGATTCCCAACAATAATGTAATTTTCTGTTAACTGACTCAACAGTGTACAAACAAAAACAAAAAAAATCTTCGGTCAATGTTTCATGTCAAAATTAGCAGTTTGCGCTAGGTAAGCTTAGCAGCCTCTCATGTGTTTAGATGCACAAGTGACGGTGAGCAATACAGCAACGGATGGAAGAAAACGACGTCTGCGCCTAAATTCACAACGAAAGGATAAAAAAATATGAAATGTGGCTGCTGGGATTCGAGCCCAGGTCTCCACGGCCACAACGTGGAATTCTCACCACTAAACTACAGCCACTTTGTTGAAGTTGCACACACAAGAACTTATATAACTATTTCATTGGTTGGCTAATGGTGCTAAATTACCACTGTTTTTTTTTTGTGACCTCTCTAGAATCAATTATTGTTTTTTTTTTTTGCTCTATTTTGAGTTTTGCCATCTGAGTTGGTGAATTTTGCGATTCTTCTTTTCATGTGCCAGCCAAGTTTTATACTTCCTCCGTCTCAAATTAATTGTCACAAAAGTTGATATATCTAACACTAAATTATGTCTAGATACATCCACTTTTGTTCATCTTTGTGACAATTAATTTGAGACTTTGTGACAATTAATTTGAGACGGAGCGAGTACAACTTTCTGGTTTCTGTTTGACCATACGAGGCAGACAAGAGATTGTTGTTCTAATCGAAGATTGGTTCACATGACGATGCGCAGTATGTCTGTTCTTCCCGTAGCATATCCGATGAGCACTTTCAGTTTGCCGACACAGAAGAAGAAAGATGCAGGCAAACATATTTCAACTCAAACAGAATGACAAGGAGAAAATTCCATACAGTGAGTACATTACATCATTTGCAGTGTATCCATTCGAACTTTTGTACACTGTTTTCTCAAATGATTAATTTTCCTGTGTCACCGAAAGAAATTTCCTTTCTTTCATCTGAAACTCTCAAAAGTCAAAAGGACTGAGACAACCCATGTATACTCCGATCGCGATCCGGCAGCCGCCATCAGCTCTCTACGACCCTCACCTTGCTGCCGCAGCAGCCGCCGGACGCCCTGTGGCCCTTCGTCGTGGCCGTGCCCGTGGCCGCGGCATCGGTGCGGTCGAAGAACTCGCGGTTCTCCTTCCACACCTCGCCGTCGTCGTACACCTCCTTCTTCCAGATGGGCACGGATGCCTTGATCTCGTCGATCACGTACCGGCACGCCTCCATGGCGTCCGCGCGGTGCACCGCCGACGCCGCCACGAACACGCTCGCCTCGCCGGCCGGGACGGTGCCGAGCTTGTGCGCCACGGCGAGCCGCTGCAGCGCGTGGGCGGCGCGGGCCTCGCGGAGGATGGCCTCGAGCCGGCGCCGCGCCATGGCCGAGTACGCCTCGTACCGGAGCTCCACCACGCGCCTCCCCGCGAAGTGGTCCCGGGTGGTGCCCTCGAAGGTGGCGATGGCGCCGGCCGCCAGGTCGCGCACGTGGTCCACGTACCTGGCGATGTCCAGGCGGCCCGATCCCTCGTCCAGGATTTCGACCAGGTCCTGGTCCGCGTCAGTTGTGGGCTCGACCGCCGCCGTTGGGGGCTCGTCGCCGGCCATGGAGGGGAGCTGCGGCTTCGGGCGCTTGGACCACGGAGCTCGGACTCTCGGAGTTGTCGCAACAGCGAGATAAGGTTTGGTGGAGGGGAGGATAGGAACAAACTACGAAACTACCCTTCTGGATTTCTTGTTAGTCTTGGATCCCAGCACCAAAAATGTCTTTCGCCGCTGATGATTGTGGCATGGAAATAAGAAACTACAAACGATCCTGTCAGAGAACATGTTCGTCTTCACTACTGCTAGGTGGCTCCGATCGTCACCGCTTGCGCCCAACAGCCCCAGAGTTGACGAGTAAATTACAAAAACATACTCGTTTGGGGCAGGTACGACGGTAAGTGCTATTCTTTGAAAAATTTGCATGTCAGCACCATCTCTGCGACTAACGGTAACATGTCGCACTGATTTCTGTCCAACTGTATTTTAACAGCTGCGCTGACGGATAACATGTCGTACTGATTTCTGTCCAACTGCATTTTAACAGCTGCTCTGACGATGGAACTCACATGTCATGGTTGACTAGGCAGCACACGTGGACTGTGAGATGACACGGCCATGGGCCACCTGTTAGCCCTCACTAGATGACCCGTTGCGCCACTGGCGCAAATAACGGATTTTTGACGAAATTTTTTCCATAAGATAAGAATTATAAATTAATTCAGCATTTACAGATTGACTTAAATATCGATTTTTTTTTGCCAATATTTGTTTTCGTAAGAGAATCATTATTAGCTTTATGTATATCAATTGTCTCCTTTGTTACTATAATCCGCAATTAAAAGGTATCGTGGCGAATTAAAAAAGATTTTACATAAAATAGTTGAGAACATAGGGAAACGAATTGCTATTTTACAATTACTGATGTTTACTATTCCGCTTGTCTTATTGAGAATATACTTAGATATGTATTGCAGAAAATATGAGATCAATCCATTAGCCAAACGATGGGATTCAGGGCGTGTTCGCAAGTCCTCTCAGTTTCCCTTAAACCATCATTATAGCAACACTGAATACTCTAACTCCGCCTAGTCATATTCAAGAGGCCAGAACATTTTGCTATATAAACTTTTTTTGGCGAAATTCTCAGAACAACAAAAGGTTGATCCCTAATTCTGTTTTATCCAACCGAGATAGTGGCCAGCACCCTTGTTGTCGGCACGCTATCACAACCGCTGATGCCTCCATTTTCTCCAAGTATTTCATTCCAATTAATTTATCGATACAACTCCTTGGCTAATGAGCAACTCATAAGCATATATTCAGATATTCAACATCATTATATATTTGGCTTATATATTTTCATGCATGATCTGCCGATTTGCCACTTCATTTAATTCAAAAGTGACATGGCCCACAAATAAATATATCCCGTCACACATTCTCCTTGAATATGGCACATTCTGGATACCCACGCATCTTCATTTTGGAGTGTTCAAATAAATTCATGTCAATCTGAATTAAGGGATGTGTTTCTCACGTGAAAGGGGCAAAACAGAAAAGAACAACAAACTGATTTGTTAGCCAATGACTGAACTTTCAATCAACAAAACGTCAAATGTGGGCATGAAAATGCAAAACATAAAATCGTACACAAAGAACTGACTGAATGTGTATGCAAGTTTGAAATCAATATTTGTATACAAAGCCAAATCTTATACAACTTAAATGTTTGATACACCATAAGGAGACCCAACCTACAAAAAGTAGGTAATTCCGAAATCAGATACACAGCTTGAAATGATCATTACACAAAAACAGACACAACTTGAAATGATCAATACACAAAAACAGACGATTTTTTCAACAAATGAAAATGTTCGCGCGCCATATGAATCACTGCTACTCCCTCCGTTCAACAATAGATGACTTCCATTTGTCTAGATATGGATGCATGTATACACTAAAACATGTCTAGATACATCCATATATAGACAAGTTGAAGTCATCTATTGTTGAACGGAGGGAGTATTAAGGAAGGCCAAGATTTAAAGACAACCAGATTAGTTCGGCATACACTTTTCTTATTAAAGGTTGGTTCCCTGAAATCCAGGATGTCTCCTTGGAATCTGAAATTCAAGAAGAAATCATAACGAATGACATGAAAACTATCACTATGATATAGATGGTAGACACTATGAACTATCAGATCTTAATTCATGCAGATTTTTTTAACTCCTTACTCCATTATCTAACAACACACACTGAAACTTACTTCACGCTACCCCTCCACATCAGAATCTTACTTCAGCCTATGGGACACAACGTACTTTACTTCTTTGCTAAATGTGGCTCTGGGTTTTTGTATTCTGCTGCACTTTAAATTATAATCAAACATCCCCTCTTAGTAAGCAAACATGCGAAGTTAACAAGCACACAACATTGCTATGTATGCATGTCTATTACATTTACCATTGGGGGAGCGAATCACTTCCACTTCATTGCATTACCCTCTACTTTTATTAATTTGCCGAAAATTGATAAGTAGGCCTCACAAGTTGCTTCAGAGTTAAAAGTGTTCTGTAGTTTCATTCTAGCATGAACTAAGGAGAGTCAGCCAAAACAAAAAAGAAACATATGAAATGAGGCATTAGGCATACTTATTTTTTGACACTTGATTTTCTCATGAAGCTAGTCAGAAATATTTGAATAAATTCGTGAGAGTATTTATGACAGCAAGAAACCAGGACTACGTATGATGGAAAAAAAATTGGGGACTTCTGCTCAAACTCTTCAGAGAATCAACACTGGGCAAAAAGTATGTTTCCAATTATCAGAAACTTCTGAAAAAAAATAACTAACCTTTTTTCATGGCCGGGGAAACGGTGGCGAACAACTGTCTTGAACTATTTCCAGGTAGTCATTAACAATAAATATGATAATCAAAACAGGAATACTGGGTACCACAAAAAAAGACTTCAAAAAATCTGAAAATCCTTATATATATGAGATAACAATTCATCCTGATAGAACTACAATTCTACCTACAAATTAGAAATATACATCCTAATGCGCACCAGAAATTCATTATCTCGATGCTCAGGTAGCTGCAACTCCATGTTAAATACAGCTCTGGGTTGTCCTAATAGGAGTTACAACACAAATAGATGACCCGTTGTGCCGATTGGCGCAAATGTCTATGTTATCGTGGATTTATTGGCATAAGAAAGAAATATTGTAAATTATAATCTTAAAATGTCGCAAAGAAATCAAGACACGTGTTGTCATGTTCAGATGTACATAGTACATGCCGATGCAATCAGTTAATTACATGGTGGCATCAATTAACCACAAAATATTTCCTAAATTCTAACAATAAAATATAATCAGACACGGGTTTTGATGCAATGCTAACATGACAAGAAATGAGAGAGTTGTTCATCATGCAGCTGGTAAAGTTTATAATAGCAGAAGTTTTAAGTGTTTCTTGAGAGACAGAAAAGAAGTGGATATTGCAGCCATCAGCTCCTTCTGAACCACAGTCCACAGCCTTGTACATCTTCTAGAAAAAAGATTCAGAATCTGAGAGACAGAAAAGAAGTGGATGATCAACCAGCAAGACAGATTTTTATTATTCAGATTTTAACATGAAAGACATTGAGCGTCGACCACTAAACACATGATGTCGAAACAGAGCGTCGAGATACTGGACCTATTTCTTTCACTCAGGGAATTGTGATATTCAAAAATTATAAAAACAGACCATCTGCTCCAAGGTACAAAAACTCTGACTCTCAAGATGTGTGGTAATTAGATACTAATAGAACCCAAACGTGGTAGCTGAACCTATTGATGAACCATGTTTATTTTATAAATACAGTAAACTAAGGTGGGAAAGCTTCATGTGTGTGCCAATGAAAGAGCACACCAAAAATAGATTGGTTTCTAATCGGAACAGAGGTCAGGCGACAAGCAATACACTGAGAAGGAAAATGTCAAATGAAAATTGCATGCATAAAGGGGCAAAAATATTCTGGTGGAGTGACCTAACAAAAATAAATTGATTTCTAAATGGAAATAGTGGAGCGACCTTTTGTTGTACCATGACTTACCTTTCAACTCCGCAGGCTGCACCTCGGATGTTCAGACACGGCGTCGCTTCAATATCGCACATTAATTGGTTACTTAGCATGACGACACTGCTCCCTTCCCACATGATCTCCTCTAGGTTATGAACTCCTCGTTGGACATGATGGCCTTCTGGTCTGCAAATGAACATATTCAGTTAGGAAAACTTAAATCAAGAATGACTTATAACAGAGATATGGGAAAAGTACAACACTATGCAACTAACACACGATTTGTACATAAAAAAACAAGGTCAAGCAAAGTAAGCTTTTGAGAGCCCACAAGCAAAATCTGGTCTGCCAAAGGAACAAACATCAATTTCTTCCATTGCTCATGAACAAAGCTCTACAAATACATTAGTATTTTATTGGCTTGGACATATTCAAATGAATGACTATACGGAAGGAAAAAAACCAAAAGCCGATACCTATGTGCAACAACACGAGCAATCTCTACAGGAATATAGAAGAATTGCACGTTGTGTGTATAGAGAAGACAACATGGTACAAAAGGAAAAAATGAGTCCACTCTATTATCTTGCCAAGAAGTGCTAGTTGTTGTCCACTCTATTGGACCAAACTTAAGCTCCATACCACATCATAATGCGAGCAAGTGTCATGTGTGTTTGCTTCACATTAGAGCTCACATTCATCCAAAAATCTAGAACGTGTAACCAAAAACTATTAATACACTTGCTATAGATGAAATGACAAAACAATTGATATCAGCTTAGTGTAGAAAAAATCTAGATTAGTTTTGATCATGCATCAAACCCCTAGAGTGGCACCTTTTTGTCGAGCATCATTTTAATGAACCTGCTTTTTTTTTAAATCCTATAGTGAAAAAATAATTGAAGGCCAAGCGAGCGTGCATATTTAGCAAAGCAATCTGGTACCCATGCGATACATGGTCCATCTGAAAGGTAGACCTCTAAGAGGAATGCATACATGTTCTCTAAGAAATAGGAGAGGACCTGATTGATGGAAACATATGGAAGCTTTTTGCATCTTTTCTAAAAATAAGAAAACCATTTGCGGTCATAAACATCAGCCGTTGTCCCAAACATTCTGCATCTTCCCTAGGAATAAGGAGAGTAACACAGTCCTTCTACATCCTTGTCGTCCGCTGCTAAGTGGAAGAAAATTGATCAGCTTGCATTCAACACCAAGAGCTCTATACTAAATTAATTCTTGGATAAAACAACCAGCAGAAAGCACAAAATTTATATAATATGGATCCATGGCATGGAATAAGAAAATGAAGAACATAAATCTTGATAGGGGGAGATGATTACTAACCCAGGAATGAATAAATCAAAATGACAAGTTGTCCAGTTCCAGCCTCTCACCCAGGAGGATACATCATAATTAGCGGCACTTGGAGACGAAATCAATGGCGATGAAGTATAGGTAGGAACGATGGCCCTCTTGATGAAATGCTCTCGTCGTGTAGGATATCAACCAAATAACTAATGATGGACTCCAGATAAAACCCACAAATGGTCTCCGAAGTGCGAGGATGCAAAGCCCAAACCAGACGGAACAACCTGTAAAGAGGCAAAATAATTAGACGAACATAAAGAACTAATTCTTGTATGGTTCATAGTGGTATGTACTACTTATATACTGATGGCATGAAATATCCTCTAGATGTTTTAAAAAGATCAATAAACGATTGAAGATTTAGAATATAGTGTTCCAAACAGAATACATGATCAAGATGAATTTTATCATCAATTCACTCAACAACATTTAGGCCTGCACAGCCAATACATAAATTATATCCTGAAAATTTCCAGCAAACATAATTTAGGGGATGCATAAGAGATGAAAGCGAAAGAATGTGGCAAAACTGCAAAATAAAACCATAACATAAAGTGCACACGGATATATAGTGTAGGCATGTAGGTGGCAATATCTTGATAATAAAATGAAGTACACTGAACCAAACACATTCGAAAGACCAAGCAAAGGTACAAATATGCTAAACTAAACGACCTTTTATAGTGTGGGGCTTTGTTTAGCAACGCAAAAATAATCAAGAATATTTTAATGTGAAAATTTAAATATTACGGTCTCCTATACCCAACAACTAATCTCAGTCCCCATGTATATGTGTACAATAGTCCGCACTTCCAAGGAACAGGTAACAACACTTTCGAGAGTCGCCAAGGACATTCCCAGGAGCACATACATCCATGAAAATGGAAAGAAAAAAAATACTCTAGTTATGTTCTTGTAACTCATGTGGTTAGTTATGAGAGATTTCTTGACAAGTATTCATAAGCTCGCTTTCTAACAACCCTAAGAATTTTGCAATGAACATATTCTAAGCAGGCCAGAGGCAAACATATGGTAACACCTCTTCGTTATTCTAGCAACATGAATTAGAATAATAAGACTACTCAAAAGGGAGATAAAAACATATCAAACCATATGTAATTGTTGCTTTAAAATAGAGAAATTAGATGCAGTTGGACCAAGCGAGACTATTTACAATCAAGAGATCAGCATCATCGGTAGATAAAGTAAATCAACATAATTACCTTTTTCAACTCAACTTAAGGAGGCTGCTCCTTGTAGAAACTTGCATAGGTGCTGCTTCAAATGTCAGGCTCTTCCTAAGCCGTTTAATTTCAGATTCTTGGCTTTTTTGAGTAATGAACTAATTCTTAGTATACAATCATACAGGTGTTCAAAAGGTTTTACATAAATAATATGAAAGCAGCTCTCACCTTCTATTTTTTCTGCAAATTCGCCTGTTCAAGCTCCTTGGCATGAATTTTCTCTTCAAGCTTCTTTAAGAACTGAAAGTAAGAGATGGGTGCATGCTTAGTAGAAAACAGAAACATATATGTAAACTATTTGTTAACAGAGAACCTCTGTTAGCAATTAAAAAAAACGTTGTTAGATATTAACCTCTTTACGCTTCTCAGCACACTTCTCCAAGCAGAAACTAAACCAGAGGCAACAACATTCTTGCGTTGAGCATTGGTACTCCTACAACACAAAACAAAATGACAACATTCGACATGCAGTTACAAACACAAAAGGCTTTACGATGCAGTGGAGTGCACATCATCCTCCATTTTTTTCTGGAAGCAACTCCCTGTACGGTTTAGTAGTGTTCTCATTTTACCTATTAAGATATGTCAACTATTTCAGCATAAGAAAACAACAAGACCTGATAAAAAAGGAACATACTAAACCAGTAAACAAGAAAGAAACAGAAGTTGTCACATCTCCCCTATTGATTTATACAGGAACTAAACAGCAAATTGCTAAACTGACATTCAAATTAGCTCAGTATGAAGTACATACATAAATCAGAGTGCATTTGTCAAATGGAATTATATTTTCTTTCTAGCTGTACTGAACCGTGTAAGCTATCGAAAGAAAAAATTGAGCAGGTGATTGATGCATTGGCTAGCTACATACAAAAAAGGCTGACAAATAAATACATTGCAATTGGTAATTAATGGGATATGAGTAGTATTAATAACATTGGAAAGTTTAAGCACCGCATAAATCCAGAGCTTCCTACCTCCAATAGAGCACCGGGGAGCACCACATCAGATTCAAGAAGAGTGAGGAAATCACCTCCTTCTCTGTAACGGAGCCTTGTACGCATCATATATGGCTCGGGGTGGTTTAGAGAAGGTTTGGGGGTGACATCTCCTGGTCTCCTCCTCCTCCTCGTCGTCGCCACACTATGTCATGCAACGCGCAATGAACATGTTAATTTACGGAACCGAATTGTGGAGGCTATTAACGGGGAAATGAGGTTCAGATGCAACCTGTATGCCCTCATCGAGACCGGCAGAGGTGGATGCTGTATCGAGTATCGATGGTTGCTCAGCACTGATGATGATGACAATTCTCAGTTCATTCTTCACAACATTTCTGTGCAGCAAAATTTGCAGAGCAACATGGTAGAAAATTTTCATTTAGAGAGTGTGTGCTTAACAACTAAATGGTGGAGACTATTAATAGGGAACTGTGGTTAGATGCAACCTGTATTTCTTTGTGGGGCTGGAAGAGGGGGGCTACTGTCTCGAGATCCATTCCATCATGCTTGCTCAGCACTGATGATGATGATGTCAATTCTCAATTCAACCTCTACAAAATCCTGTGCAGCAAAATTTACAAAAGGGAGATGCAATATTTTCAGTTTTGATGCAAGGACATAGAAACCTGAAGTCAGTACATGAATCTCACTGACTAACCGTGCAGCCTAAAGTAGTAAAGTACGGGGCGTCTCGTTGCTGGCCGCCGAGGACTCTCCTCTTGCTCTCACTGGTTGCTTGTACTGTTCAGAGCGGGCGTGTTCATCAGAGAGATAGAGAGTGGAGAGGAAAAACCGAAACGGCTCGAGAAGACTCACCTAGGCGTCATTTGCGTCGGCCATGGCCGATGTCGCTGGAGGCCTGCATCTCTCCTGACGCATCGGCCGTCCTCCTCCTCGACTTTGGTGTGCCGTCGTCCTTTCCTCGACTCCGCTGGACCGCCGTCTTTCTCCTTGACCTCGCCATGCTTCCCGCATCCTGCCTGGAAGCAGAGACGACTGCCATCGTGGCGGTGTAGAGCCATTGCAGAGGAGGAGGAGGAGGAGGCGCAGCCATGTCGAGGGAGAGGAGCAGCGCACGTGTGCGCGAGCGAGGCTGAGGGAGGGCATGGCGACGGCGGTGAAGGGCGGAGCGGCGACCTGACGAGCTCCCGTGGCTCTTCCCCTGCCATGCGCCTCCAACCGCTGCGGGGAGCCGCGACATTTGTGTCCCCTCCAGCCGCAAGGGCGGGCCAGGACGAGAGGGAAGTAGAGCTGGGGAGGGGCGGCGGCGAGCGCGTAGCGCAGGAGGAGAGGTGGCGGCGGGGAAGGAGGAAGGGCAGGAGAACGGGGGGAGCGGATGAGGCGAGATATTTTCCTCGATCTAGGTTTCACCTGGGTCACCGCTGGGCCTCCCGCGCGCGGCCAATCCAGCGCGGACACATGGCACCTCCAGGATGCTGCGCGCGAGGGAAGCGCGCGTCGTGGACGATTTGCGAAGACAGACAACCCCTCCATCCTTTATAGGAGTAATTTTTGAAAAAAAAATAAAAAAATCCAAAAAAAAATCACGGGCAAACATGAATATATGTTTTACACACGTATAAATTTTCTTAAGGAAATGACATTGTGGCTGCCCTATAAAAAAAAAGACAAAATCACAGATCTACATTCAATTTTTTACACATTTATGTAAAAAATTTGTCTTTTTTGCACAGGGCAGCCAAAATACCATTTTGTTCCGAAAATTCACACGAACAAAAAAAAACGTATTCATGTTTGCTTGTGGTTTTCCTCGGATTATTTTGAAAACATTTTTTTATTTTTCCTATTTTCCCGAAACTAACACGTGCATATGCCCGGGCTCCAATATGATTTTTCAATATTATATTATGTATATATTTTTTTGCCATCGTACATATAAAATAGCTTCATAGTATTTATTTCCGGTACTATAGTATATAAGCTACAAAATACTATGTACAATTTATATGTATAGTATGTCCGTTACTTTTGGGAAAATAAAAAATATTAAAACTTAAAAAAAAATCGAAAAAAATCACAGGTAAACATGAGAATGTTTTTTACATTTGTGTAAATTTTCGTAACCAAATGACATTTTGGCTGCCCTGTGCAAAAAAGACAAATTTCTGAAGATATACGTGTGCTACCTAGTCAGCCTGACAGGTGGGCTATATGGCCACGTCATCTCACACTCCATGCGTAGTCAGACCTGACAAGTGGGTTCCATCCGTCAGCACCACTGTTAAAATGCAGTTAGACAAAAATCAGTACGATCTGTTATCGTTAGTCCCAGAGATGGTACTGACATGCAATTTTTTTTCAAGAATAGCACTGACCCGTCATATCTGCCCCAATTGACGTATGTTTTTGTAATTTTCTCCAGAGTTGACCGAAGGAGCCATGGAGGCGCTGCGTCCATGCCTGCTTCGAACTGTCGGCCCTGAACCTTGCTGCACCACTGAAAAAATCTTACTACCAAGACGAACTAATATTTAGTTATTTTGATTTGAAATCATTTTGATCAAATTTCTCTAAATAGATTCTTTGGCTAAACAGTGATACCTACTAAGTTTGAGTAAGGGTCAAACTTAGCAATGTATCATGAGTGCTTACTAGAAGGGTGAGGCACGCTTTGCTGTGTCCGTACCTACTATTGCCCGAGTAAATGGTTTATCATGATAATATAAAGACAAGAACAAGTGTAAACTAATGATACTCTCATATGTCTATCCATAACATATTCATTGCTTGCCCAACATTTGAAATACAGAAAACTTGTTACAAAATTAATTGATAAGCGGGTGGGACAAATAACATGAAAGCGGACTTCATGAACTTTGCCATCATATTGAAGAAAGATTACTTTGTCCATTTAACCGTGCACCCTCCGGTTGAGCTTACTCCCTCCAAGTCGAGGTTTCTTTTGTAAAAATATCTCTTAAAATGGATAAAGAGTTCGTAACCGATTTGCATGTATTAGCAACAACATTTAAGAAACGAAAAAAATGACAAAAAAATTCAAAGTCTAGAATGGTAATATTGTTAGACATGTATGTTTCTGCTTAGATCTAGCATGGCCAATATTTCGAAATAGCTAGATAATGGATGGTGAATGAAATAACATCATGTTCAATAGATAGAATAAACCAAGAGATAGGATCGTTGTGATCTAAATGAAAGTCTTCAGATAAGCGCTTGTAGGTAGCACAAAGGATAAAGTTATCTTTGAAAATGGGAGAAGCAGAGCCAAACCATTACAATAACACCTACATAACTATGTTATTTGTCTGAATGTATCTAGTGCTGATTCATTAAGTAAAAATGAGGCATACAAGAAACTACATACATAATTTTTAACTGTAGAAGTAACATAGGATAATTATATAGCTATAAACTTACCCAAATGAAAAGGCCAAAAGTATATGCATAAACTTATACACGGAGAGAACTAATTCAATATGCATGGGCTACAGGCACAATAAAAAAAACTGTATGCATAGACCATAGAGGTCATATGGTATTTTACCCATGCAAATCAGTTCACATATATCACTAAAATTAAGATAATCTCATGCAAAGAAATTACACTAATAAACTCTATCAAAGTATCGAGCAGTACACTGCTAGTATGATACTGCCGTCCAAAAGCTGAGGGGTCTTTCATCATGTGAGAAA